>OY728126.1:1532093507-1537093507 GCA_963277665.1 Viscum album
GATAAGTATTTGATATTTTTTATACTACTTAATATATTAATACTATTAAAATGATGGGATATTAAATTCTACCCCCATTAATAAATTTCATAATAAAAATTTAATAATGTACTTAGTGAAGAAATTTTTTCTATAAAAAAAATACCTTTGTTAAAATCCCACTTCATAAAAAGGGTTAGTAAATCATCCTCTTAAAAATATGTAAAGGGAAGTAAAAAGGACATTTGGAATAAAAAATAACTGGGTATACAAATAGAAAAACATTAAAAGAATGTTAAATAATAAAAATATAAGATAATATCAATGTCCAACTAATTGTGGAGATTGAAAAATATCCTTGATCATTAGATTGTAAATGATCATAAGAAATTTAATGTCCAAAAAAACATAAACCAAATAAGATTTAAAAATACTATCGATTTATCAGAAATAAAGGTAATAGTATATGTTTTTCAACATATCTTTTCCAATTTATAGGAAAAATATTTCCATATATACTAATAATATAAATTAATATACATAATATAAATGTATAATTTCTCCCGATAATCAATTTCAAATACAATATCATCTTATTCTCTAAATGATGAGGTTTCCAGATGATTTGTTTTCTTAATTCACTACAATAAACATCCATTAGATCATATAATTCCTCAAAATTATTACAAGAAATTTATCTTGTGTTTATAAATTCACCAAAATGAATAAACTTTTATATGAATAAATAATATATTAGTATCCAAAATTAATTAGCAATACCCAAATTTTAATCTAAATTATTTGATAAATAATTGATATAAAATTCTTCAAAATATTATACACAAAACTTTAAACCCAAATATCTAAATCACATGATCAGATATTATTACACAATATTATAATCATTTCAATATATAACTAACAACTTATCCAAAGCAACTCAATAAAATAAAAATTAATTAAAGTCTTATCATCAATAATTATCTCAATCCTTTAAACTAACATCCACAACATTGTTATATCATTTTTTTAAAACCATATATCTACATAAACTTAAGGGTTACATATACCTCATCTAAAAAAACTCCCAATATTATATTAATCACCACAAAATATCATTTCAAAAACCCACATAAGGTGTGTCTAAAACATTGAACTTATAATCAACCTTGACAATATAAACCCAAGATGGTACCCTTAATTCTTTATATAAACACATTAGAAAAAATAACAATATTCAAAGTTATCTAAACATTTTATGATACCAACTATAAGAGTCTCGAACACTCACTCCTATATCCATTTCTTGAAATATACATTTTAAAATTATGTAATTGATACAGATGAATGTGACCCAATTATTTCCATTAAAAAACTGGAAAATCCAAATAAAAAATTGGCTAATGTACATACCAAAATTATTTATTGTTTTATAATTTTTGATAGTTAGTAAAATATCTCGCATAATAATACCCATGTATTTAAGTGATCATTTTCCCAATATACACCCATCTTTTTTAATTTCACAGAATTATTCCACATATCCCATAAAATTACCTAAACATTAATCATTTCTAGACACAAATAATTTAATATAATTCCTCATAATAAGGTGACAATTAAATATAGATAGGGTGAATTAAAACTCACATTATGATTAAACATATGCTTTAACAATTTTATTCCATCAATAAACATAAATTGTTCACAAGGGAATGATGAAATGATCTAAGTGCATGAGCATAGAATAAGAGAATACATACCCATAAATACCTAGACATGATAAATGAAACATGATATATAAATTTTAAAATATAAAAGTATCATATTATTCAATAATAATTATCTATGTGATGTCAATATTGATCAAAGGAATCCTTAAAACCCCATAAAACTTAAAGATAAAAACATGTTGTTACCTTGGAACATTATCTTCATAATGAGTGTAATAAATAACTATAGCCTAGTTAAATCCAAATGAGAAACCACATAGTTAAACACCCTAATTCTTTCCTATAATGATGAGGAAATTACTCCAATGAATTAATGATTTATAATGGGTCTAATCCATCATATAAGTTATATATGGCTCAACCATTCAGTATTAGCGATACTGGGGCTCAACCAATCATAAAATCTATATCAAGATAACCCTTTAATACTAATCTATAATAGGGAAGAACCCTTAATTTAAGATATATCATGCTCACATGTTAGGTTCAATAATGTACAAGTACCTTTCAAAAAAAACATATTGAATACTTCACTTTTAAACATAAATATAATCATTATTCTTTCATTGTTTTATTCAACCATGGAAACTAAATGTGTTTCATTTCAATCTCATAATCCAACTAGAGAAATAATAATGATGGAATCATTAAAACATGTCCCTAGTATAGGGTATATATCATTAATGTTTTATGACATTGATGAATTGAAATACCATAAAAATATCATTGAAAATTTTATTTGGAAAATACATTTTTTCAAATAAAAATGACACATAAAAACCAAAAAATAAAAAAATATGTTGAATATCCATTTTTCAAAATAAATTGGTATATTATAATTTAATCTCCAAGGAAAAAAATAACCATGATTTTAGAATAATATTTTTATATTTTAAATGTTAAAAATAAATATTATTTTCAAATATAAGGGAGTAAAAAGTGCCCCATTGGGAAAATGTAAAAAAATTACAATTAAAATTTTTAACATGGGTGAATTATCATTTAAATCAGCTTTATAAAATAATTAAATTTTAGAGAAAAATATATAAAAAATTATTTTACCAGGAAATGATATGGATGTTAAAGAATCTCAACCTAATGGTCGATACCATAACGATATCACTTACCAACAACTTCCATAATTTTTATTTAATCAATAATTTAGTAGATTGAAGAAAACATGTAAACATTATTCATAACTAGTGAAGTAGGATGGATATATAGTTCATAAAAATATTTTACCATTATTTCAATCAAAGGAACGTTGGATATAAACAATTACAAAAAAGTAATGAGTGTAAAGGCCCATTCTATCCCATGATCATGATATTTTCCCTCATGGGCCTAGAAAAAATAGATTTTATTCTTCTAGGCACTGGCCCTTAGTAATCATCAAGGAAAAGGCCTCATGATAGGAGAGGTATCTTACCAACATTATTAAGGGATGCTTCATTCACCTCCTCCTTTGATGTGGGGTTACTATAATCCACCCTAAGGAGGGTTCAGTGTCCTCACTGGAACATAAAATGGAAACTAGATCTGATAAGATTTGTAATGGCCTAGTACGGACCACAATCATGATATTGTCCTCTTTGGGCCTATCCCTCATGGTTTTTCATTCCTTGTTCATTGTCCCTCAGAACCCCCCCCCCCAGGAAAAGGCCTCGTGATGGGATAGGTATGTACACCCCCTAATAATGGGTTTATTTGAACTCATCCTCTTTTGATGAGAGATTTCCATAATCAATTGTAATGAACAGTCCTAAGGTACCCTAAAAATGGATCCTATCCCAATACATCAAATACCGGAAGATTATTCTTGATCTTCATTGTCTGGAGAAAATAAATCAAGCGTCAATAAACACACCATAGAAAATGAATTCTACCATCCTTTATAAACACCTACCATATATATAATCACAAAAAAGAAAGAGATAATGATAGACTGAAAATTATATTCCATTGCTACGAGAATAAGTGGAAACAAACAACAGTTAAAAGTGGATAAAACATTAAAATACAAGCCCATTTGAAAATAAAAAAATGAAATAACTATTCCAAGTGATGGTGTGGATGTACTCCCACCATCTCACCACTAGCTACCAATCCTAGCTGACATTAAGCTTCTACACCTCACTATAGCACCACATTATTATGTGTAATGGAAGATAAATAGAGAACTATGCACAACCGAAGAGGTCTGTACGGTGTAAGATAACAGGATTATTATTATCCCACCCATGTGTTCCATAGAAATTAATTGTAAAAAAATTAATGTATTCACATTTTAAATAAAACATGTCATTATGGAAGTAAAAGAGTATTATTGAAAACATGGTAAACATTAACCTTTTATAATAATTCAAAAAAAGAATGTATAACATTTTAAAAGAACATTTTTCTATATAATATTTTATAAGATACAACATGCATATAAATAATAAAACATTAAAAATCCATGAAATAAAAAAAACAATAGTAGCAACACATGAATCATAATACCAAGTATTTCAATATGCAAGGAAGAATACTACTCATACACATTAATCTATGAAACATTCCACTATGGTACATAATGTCAATGTTTTACACACAAGGACTAAAGAGACCACAAAAATTGAAGCCACAATAACTTATATGTTCCTAGTGCATACAATATTCACTATATGATACAAGGAACACCTCATAAAGTGAACCCCCATAATGGAAAATTTCTTCATGCTTATCCTTCTAGCTTATACCCAAGGTAACATATCTTCTCATTTTCACAATCATCTCAATATATCAAAAATCATTTCCAAACCATTTTACCAAATTTATTATCATTTCTGAAAGAATTATTTTTTTCCTTTACTTTTATCAATAATCAGGGAAACCCCTTTTCCTTGAAATCCAATTTCAACACAGTAAAATCAATCATGCCAATTCCTTGAATAAATCTCTTTATAAAATAGGAATAATAAGTTTAATCAACATAGGCTATAGATAGAACCACCTATATAGAAACATGAATCTCACACATCCACAACAGGATCCACTAGCAACGAAAACCCAAAAATATCTACACAGGCCCTAAAATCAAATCCACATCATATGATTGATCAAAATTAAAAATCAAGGGGTCTTTGTGAAGTAATAAACCCATATACCTCATGGAAAAATGCCTATCATTCCACATCCAAAAAGGAATGGCCTTCAGAAATGAGATCACACATCATATCTTGAAATAATATGTGAGAAAACAATATCTTAGACTAAGGAATCTAATAACGCACACCAAAGGTGATACCATGATAAAAAACAATTAATAAGAATAAATTTCAATTACCCAGAGAGACACACTATAACTAAAATAAAGATCGAATATCGAACGAATCGATATAGAATGAACACTGTCTCCAAAAATCACTGGAGTGGATGTTTAGGTGGAGAGAAATGAAAAAATGGTAGATGAAGGGTCACCCAAAACCCAAATGGTTCCCTAAAACATCACTAACAGAGGAATTACATGATGTGTAAATCCTTTAAATTTCATGTGATCCAAGGTGTTTGAGAACACTATGAAATCAATCACCTCATATTAAGAATATGTTATTTGAAACATTTAATATGTGAAACATCTAATAACTTTGTGTAACCTTTCATAGTGTGAATTATTTCATGACATAAATCATGTGACATTTACATGACATGTATCCTATTTAAACGATATGAAATTCTCTTAAAGCCTATAGAACAATCCAGTTAAGGAAAAGAGTCCAACAAATCTATGATGTCACCATTATAGGTATCCTCTCAATTATTTCATGGCCCAATATAGACAACGAGAAAAGTAAAAACATAATGAGATTAAAGACATAACTGATAGACCAATAATAAGATGTTACAAACTCCTAACCATAATTACTTTCTATCCCAAGGAATCCAGGTTGAAGATAAAATCCCTGGAAAAATATGATGTTGATTCTCCCTCATCATCGAATCGCATTCCCAAGTCACCTGAGAGTTTAATTACTATTTTCATAGTACCATGAATAACATAATTGACATTACATATAATAAATTCACTTGATTGTCAATGATCTCAACTAGATTCTACAGAATAGATCCATTGGTCTCTAACTCAATTACCTCTAAAATCAGAACATCATCGAGATAAGGACTATAATTCTTGTGTTTAGATATTTAGAAAACATCATGAATAAAGATCAACTATACTAGAAATAATAACTAATCAGAAAACTACTTGAGCTGATTAGTTACCTAAAATAGTCCACACATATCTCATAGCCAACATTTGTGGTTTTCTAAGCCGACGGTGACCCAAACTAGGAGAAATATCTAGAAAACAAAATCACCAATAGAAAACACCCATGGAAAATTCTTCTGATCGGTATAAGATTTCTATCAACTCTAAGATGTAACCAAATATCTATGTACATCCTGAGTCAATTTAGATGTCTCCTAAATCAATCATGTTCCAAATTAAGATACTTCTTTTACCTCTTCCCAACCAAGAGGTGATCTACATGGGAAACCATACAATGCCTCGAAGAGATCCATTATTATAGGAAATTGGTAATAATTATTAATAAAAAATCAACCCATCCTAGAGAAATACCCCATTATCTAAAAATGTCTAAGACATAGGTATGAAAAAATCCTCAAAGATCTAAATTGCATTCTCCTATGTTTCTGTCTTCCAGTATATGGTAGGTTTTTTTCAACATGACATGAGCTCCCATTACTTATTAGAGAATCCTCTAAAACGTCAAGGTAAACCTAGGATTCCTATCTAAAATAATGGCAGTAGAACATATAGGTATACACACAGTATCCTGCACATACAACATACCCAAATCATCAACCTTAGTGGTTTACTTAATTGGAATGAAATATTTAAACATCATCAACCGATCAATAAACACCTAAATATAATTCCTACCTTGGGTATTATATGGTAATCTATCAAATAAATACCTTGATACATCATCCCATTTCCAGACCAACACCAAAAGATGCTAAATAAAACTGAATGTCTTCATGTACTCTGCCTTTATTGGTTGGAATGTGTAACAGCAGCACATGTAATCGGCAATGTCACGCTTCTTACCCAGGAACCATATTCATTGTATCATGTCATAATACATATTTTTAGCACCTAGATGGATGACCCTGAGTAAGATATCAAAATTAAATAAGACTAAACCCATCAATTATTTTGTGATGACAACCTAATTCTTGAAGTAGAGTATACCATCTAAAGAGAGAGTCCAACCAAGAATAGTCTATCCACGATTAATGCATTCTCAAACATTAATAAATTAATCTTCCTACTAATGACTCTACCAGAGAGACTCCCAAAGTGATTATGATAACTAAACACTAGTTATAATCATAACCAATGCTTCCTCTTAAGCATCTCGGTGAAACAAATTGAAGATCTCCATACGGTGCCACATCTCCTTCGATCCTAGAATAGCCTGCGATTGGAAATTTCTACTAAGGGTGATAGATATTACATTCCCTTTCCCCTTGGTGTAGGTGATATCAATGTAAAATTTCTGAAGGGATTCTACACATTGTATATGTATAAGATTCATGTATTTCTGAGATATGATATAACTCAAATTATTTTGATTAAGGAAAACTATAATCCTCTCCCTAAAAGATAGTTATACCAACACATAAAAACATGCATAAAAAACTAGATCTATATCGTGAGAGGGGAAATTAATCTCATTTGGTCTAAGTTGAAAAGTTCCACAAGATACAACATGGTCTTCATGCATAGGCACACATCCATAACAAGTACAATCACAAAACACCATGTATCCCTTTCCGAGATTAGGTAATATCAGAATAGGTGTCTTTGATCAAATTCATATCAGTTCCTTAAAAGAAGACTGAAACATCACATCCTACATTAATTTTACCTCTTTCTGTGTAAGAGTAATTAAGGGTGATGCCATCTAGGAAAAATATTTAACAAAATGTCAGTTGTATCCAGAAGGACAATGTAAGATTGAAATTTTTAAGACATATCATGGTTCCTTCAATGAATAAAAAAACCATCACCTTCTTTGGATCAAGTGATAAGACATGTTCAGAAATTTGTTTCCCTAGGAACATATAATTTTTAATCTAGAAAATAAATTTTAAAATCCTTCCATTGAAATGATGAATTCTATGAATTTATTAATCCAAGATCAGATGGTTCTCATTCTCATGGTCATATTTGAAATAGACTAGAATATAATCCACAAACACCATAAAAAACTGTACAGATATTGATATAATATCGAATTAATTAAAATAATCAAACTATAGAAGCATTATTCAATCAAAAAGGCATAACAAAATACTCAAAATATCCATATATTCTCAGGAAATCTATCTTTGGTATATCAGACTCCCATACCCTAAGCTGACGATGTCCAGACAAAAGATCAATCCTTGGAATCCAAGTGTCCCCTTCAAAATATCAAAAAATCATACACATGATGTAGATGACATTTTTTCTTACCGGTTACCTGGTTTAACTTCTTATATTCCACACTCAATAAACGTGAACTATTAGATTTCTTGGAAAAAATAATATGTTCTTCGTAACATGAAATTCTTGGGCAAATGAAACTTTTCTCTATTAGGTATTCAAACAAAATATTGATCTCTTTCAACTCTACTGGTGCCATATGAAAATAAAGTATCAAAATTAGATGCGTACATGGCCTCAGTTCAATCATAAAATCTAACTCCCACTATTGAGGAAGATGAGAGACGTCGTTTGAAAAAATATCAAGAAATTATCAAACAATAACAGGAAGGCCAATATATGATAAACATCAATGGGATCAAATGTAACAATAGAAAAGAAACTCCGAAAATCTGGGTGGGAAGTCCCTACACATCCTGATATTGGGTCCCACTCCCCATGAAACAGATGAGAGATCCTATCGGTAGAATGAAAAAAACACTAAAGATAAATATAAACTTGATCTCGCTGAGTAACAAACCAATCTATACTGATGATGATGCCAAAAAGATCAAAATCAAGAATGATAAAATCCTAGACCAACTATATATTTAGAAACCATTAACATACTAAAAGGACACTTAAACCCATACTCTCTCCTATTTCCATGAGGTGTATCTCACTCCATTGTAAAGGACATAAGTTATGTTGTATGTTTAAGAATATTGAAAAAATTTGAAGATATAAATGAGAGGGAGGAACTAGTATCATATGATAAATTTATAATAATATTGAAATAAGAATAGTACATATCACTATTGCTGGAGATGCATCAATTTCTACTAGAAACTCATCTACTATGTGAATGTTCTTCACTCTTGAGACTTGAGGCCGGATCCCTTTAGTCTATTAACCTTCTAAATGCACCACAGTAGCCTTTAGAGCCGATAAACCTTAAACATAATGTAGTGTAGTCGTATCCTGATAAAAAATGTTTTATATGACCAACAAGTCCATATATGTTACACGTCTTCACAGGCCTAGGAGAAATATTTATATTGGTTCTGACCCTACCACATTGATATAATGTCATAGGCACACTACTAGCTATAGAAGACGGTGCTGAAGAGGATCTCTTCCACGAGCCACCACCACATCTATGATAATCCTACGACTTATTTTCCTTCCCATGCACGCCACTAAAGCTTCCACTAGATGGAAGATAAGAGTTGGGAAAACCAATCTTTACTACCATGTATATCTCTTCCATAATAGATATTTCTACCACATTCACACATGTAGAATGTTTCAACATAAATACACATGACATGATATCTGGTTCCCAAACTTATAAGAATTTTTGACCTTTTAACGGGTCATTCTTCATCATGTCTATAGAAAAAAGTAAAATTTCAGTAAACTGATTGGTGTACTCCGAAACCGAATAGTTTCCATTATATAAAGATATAACGTCATGTTAATTTTCCAACATTGATGAATCCTGAAAAAATTATTAAAAGAACAGCATTTTAGGACCCTTCCAATATATTTTCACGTGTCCATCTTCCTAGACCATAAAAATACACAATCCTTTTCCAAAACTCTTTATCTTGAACTCCACACAATTTAACCTGATATTCATAGGTGTCTCTAGAATTTAAAAGACATGATCGATCCAATCAACCCATTCCTCTTCCTCTTGAAGTTCATCTATTACCTAAAATGATGTTGGATTATCGTGCAATAATTCACAAGACTGGTGTTTCTCTCCTATAGCTCCTAAATATACCTCAACATCCAGGTTCAGGAGTTTTTTCACAAAATGATCAACTACATGAACTCCCTGTATGATAGTCTCGATGAGATTCTGATTAACTGGAATATTACTTAGTAGAGAATCAGGTAAAACATCTTGTGGAACCTATGGAAGCTGTCTTAGAGGCATACTGTTGAACATTAAAACAGAAGGAATGATCATACCATATGGTAAATCTAAAATTAAACCAAAAAACTGATGTTCATAAACTAAGATTTAAATCAAAACCCAAAACTAGAGACACATATACCAACATCCAATGGTATCTTGAGTCCCCTCAAGGCATGATCTAAAGAGGAACTTATCGAAACATACCTATCAAGTCCAAAAAATCATATCTCTTGTCTAATAGACATCCCATGGAAAGGAAACTTGTGGAAATACATCCTCCAAAAATAATTTTAATTAACCAATCCGAGTTACCTTCAAAATTGGAACCATGCATGATTTTTCACATACCCAATGGGTGTTCCTAATCCCCATGTGCTAGTGACAAGAAACAATGCATCTATCAACAAACCAGACTGAATGATTTCTCCCAACCTGTAGAAACATATGGAAAATATAAACACATGGAATATAAAGATACGGTGAAAGATTAAAAAATATATTCCATAAATATGAAATGATAGAGGAAAAAAACAACTGTTAAAAGTGGAAAAAACTCTGAAAGGGAAGTTCATTTGTAGTGGTCCATGAAGAATCAACTACTCTAAGAGATTTTGTGAACGAAGTACCCCCATATCACTATTAGATAACAATTCTAGATGACACTAACCCTTTCTAACTCAGTTTTTAACCTTTCCTTTACATGTAATAGAATACATGCAAAGGTCTACACACCAGCGAATATGCGCATAGGGTGTGAGCTAACATGCAGAGTAAGATCCCCCCAGGTGTTCCACAACAACTCTATGTATAACAACTATTTTATGATCATTTTGAATAAACCATGGTATGATTGAAATAAAGAAGTTTTATAGAAAACAAGGTAAACATCTACCAATTATCACAGTTCTAAAACAAAGAAGGCATATAAATTTAAATTAAAATATTTCTATATCATCATTAAAAAGCATCAAAAAGTACATTAAGTGTATAATATTATAAAACCATGAAATTAAAAAACAAAAGTAAATGAACTGGAATCATAATACCATGGAATAAAACAAAACAGTAAGAAGACTACCTGTAACCATTAATCTATGAAACAGTTCCCTACGGTACTTGATACCAATTTTTTATATTCTAGGACCAGGGATACACCACAAAAAGTGAATCCCCATTATCATATACATACCAAGATCCAATAATCTACAGTCTAGGATAATATGAAGACAGTAGAATATAAACCCCCAAATGGACGATTTCCTCAAGCTAGACTCTCCAACTCATACCCACGGTTACCCGTGTTCTCCTATTCACAATCATCTCAATGATTCAAAAATCATTTCAAACCCATCTCAAAAAATCCAATAAAATACATTTAAAACACTCTTTTTCTTTCCATTTATCAATAATTATGGGAACCCCCTTTTTATTTTAAAACTCAATTACAAAAGTAAAAAATCATGAGTATTTCTTGTATAAGTTAGTTTATAAAGCAGCTGTCCTGGCCACCTCCCAAAAATGTATACCCCTTCTGGGACGACAATGTGAGAAGGGAGATAATGACCCCCAAGTCACACAACTTGTAGGCCCCGAGTTGGTTACTAGCATAGAGGGTATAGTAAACACACAGATGGGAGGCATTACCCTCTAAGAGAACACATGTGGAAGAGAGAGATAACATAGACACCAAACAACTCCATCTCAGACAGCAATATAAATGAAATCCCAAGTAAAAATAAGTAATTTCATAAAAAACGACTTCAACTAAAAGGGGAAAAACTGCTAATACACAAAATAATGTAAAACAAAATAAGCCACATGCTTGAGAAGATCCTGCAACCCCATGCTAGTAGAAACCAACTTAATCTACAACTTGATCCAAGTGACTTGAATAACAGTTTATATACACATAGGGTGAGTATATCAGTATACTTAGTAGGATCCTCCCAAAAGACTCTCATGAAAAATTAACGAAAACATGTAAAATCACAGTGAAAAATAATTGAAACAAACTCGTCACCTAAAATGGTATACTAAGTTCATATCCTCACCCTGGCTACTCTAACCAAGTAATGCATACAAGATTATATAATATAATAAATAATATCATGTGAACTCCACTACTACTTCCCCATAGTCTTTCCTATTTTCGCCAATGTCGCACGTCCAAAGCATCTCTCTATAAAAAGACTTTCCAACAGACACCCGGGTGAAGCACCACAACATGCACCTCATGCAACAAAACCACAACGTCCACGTAAGCAAAGTAACCAGGTATTTTTTTGAAGACACCACAGCTCATATAATGTTTATCATACACCGTGAATTATACCTCAATCCATTATAGTCCAAACACTGAGTAAGGATCCTCAAGATATCACAACCTATACATGTTAGACCTACAATAGTAAATGAGAAACTATATCTAGAATATAAGTGTGTGAATAACCATAAGCCATTACAGCCCTCTACACACATATTTTGGGAAAACTAACTGATGATCCAACCAGCACATGTAACTACCAAGAGAATATATTTGGGGCAAAGGGGGGAGTCTTCCATCCATCCTCCCACCAGAATGTCGGGGAAAACACCCATGAGGGCTCAGAATCCCTAGGGTGTTAGTTTCCCTAACTGACGGGGTGGAGTAGCATATATAAACACAAAAAGTAAATAATATACTATAACTCACAACCACACTGTGGGCATAACCAAGTCTTAGACACAACTACATCTAAAGTCTCTCAGACTCCTGACTGCCATATCTAAGAAAAGGTATCCTACAAACACAGAACCATTTAAAGGGATCAATTACATTACGATATTCCCCTTTTATCAGTTCCAATTTACGTTAATTAATTATTTAAACAATAATTAACCACTAAAAATTTCACATTAAATTTCATTAGCATCACGCCCAATATTCTTTATCCCTTTAAAATTCTAACCTCAACATTGCATCACTGCAAGCTCCAACCCATTAGTTTATCATCATTTATTCAATAACATATTTACAACATTCCATTCCCATATTACTAGGAATTATAGAAAAACATTCAATGCTGCTAAACTCAAGGGGGTCAACACGGTGTGTAGATGAACTACTCATTGAGTCTTTGCTGCCTATAGCAAGAGCGTAGACCCATCCCCCATGAGAAGATAAACACGGAAAGCATGTGGCATACCCCGCATGTCTTTTCCCCTTTTGGAATAAGGGTATGTAAAACCAACTGCCTTGAGTAGTGGTGAAAGTAATGAATCTACACAAACCAAGAATCAAATATCATCAAATCATTCAAAACAAACCTGTTTCATCATCTCTAGTGTCCTCCCTGACATCCACATGCATAAGCTACTGCATCTTGCCACACTAGGAGTCAACTGCTGCCACAACCAGTAGGCCTCCATTCCACAAAATATCACTATAGCCTTCCAAGCTCACATCACAACACAAGCAGTAGAAAACAACCAATATATCAATTTCCTCTTTTCCATTACACAAGAAAGAGGGAAACTCAATACCCTACAAGGAATTATCTTTTATCAAAAAACCAGTTCATTAATACATCTTGGATTAACCGATTAATTATTCGTAGGATCCAAATTCGGGAAACCTAAATAGTAAGCTATCACAAATAATTAAACATGTTTACTACACCAATTTGATTATAATCGAATTACCACAAGAAGAACTAGATTCATTTAAATTCCTCATTATCTTTAGCCAAACTATTATTGATTAATCTCGTCTTTACATTCATTACCAATTTCCATCAATAAAAAAAATCTAATCAATGAAATCATAGATATCACAATATCAAGGAAAATAAGAGTAAATAACATATGATTGATATCAATTTATATATACAGTTCAAATAAAGATTATGTCAACTCCATTGTGATCCATTGGGATAAAACATACTAAAAAAACTGTTGCACGTAAAAAAGAGAAGCAATGAATCCCCTACCTCAAATAGTTTATGATGTTCTTTATATGATAACGAGCCACACAACAGGTTATGATCTCCTCCACCTATGAAAGATGTATCCAATTTATGATGTAGAGACACCACCACATTGGTCAAAACCCATGAAAAGACTATTAGGAACATGAAGATATCATTCCATAAAAGGGAAAGGAGAAGCAGAAGGAGATGAACCCAAAATAATGACGATAGATCATACCTTATATCGATGATTGATCGAAACTTCTTGGTTGCATCAAAATAGAGTGGAACCAATCCATGGGGGAAAGTTTGATTCTTACACTCCTACATGATGTAATGAATGGTTTGAGGGGCTCACAATCAAGAACAAAGAAGAAGAACTAGGGAGGAAGATATATTGTCCCATTTAATGATTTAACGAAGTAGTGGTTTAAGATACACATGATTTTCCATTAAAATCCGATCACATTAAACAACATGTTTTGAAAAAATAAAATCTTCCCAAACCTTATGAAAAATTAATATAGGAGTTATGGCCTTTAAATCGACCGTAGATTCCATAAAATGAGGCCTTAAATGTGTTTTACGTCAAATGAAATGTTAATGGGGTGAACTGTTGGAAGCTGGAAACACTATTCACGAACTCAAAATTTGGAAAAGGATAAATGTTGTTTATGAACCTCATCATTGAAACCTCGCCATTAGAACCTCACCGTTCTAGAAACACTATTCATGATCCTCACTGCTGGAACCTCACAGCTCTGGAAACACTGTTCATGAACCTCAACATTGGAACCTCACCATTCTGGAAGCATTGTTCATGAACCTCACTATTGAAACCACTCCATTGGAACCAAACCATTCCAGAAACACTATTCATGAACCTCACCATGGGACCCTCACCATTCTGGATGTACTGTTTATGAACAACACCATTGACAACTCTCCATTCTAGAAATAATGTTCATGAACTCAAAATTTGGAAAAGGAAAGAGGCTACTGTTCGAACCTCACCGTTGCACTGTCCACATAAGGTTAACGATGACGTTGTTCACCTATGGTTACCGATGACACTGTTCACATAAGGCTACCATTGCACCGGTCACCTAAGGATATCGATGAAAATGTTCACATATTTGTACTGATGCACTGTTCACTAAAAGATACCGATGACACTATTCACCTAAGGCTACAGATGCACTATTCACATAAGGCTACCTATGACACTATTCACCTAGGGCTACCGATGCCCTGTTCAAAGAACTGGATATTTATAAATGTGTTGGGGATAAGTCAACTTGACCTCCCATAACACCTCATATACTAGATTTTTGCAATGGAATTGATCAGAGAGATCTGAGACATTACATAAGATACCTCTCAAAATATTCTCATCCTTGAGAATTCAAAACCAGCCTAAAAGGGAACAAAAAAAATTGTTTACAACCACCCATTGGGATACCTCTCAAAAGAGATCAATCCATAAGAAGAAACAAAAGATAGCCATCCCAAAAACCCAAATGGTCTATAACCACAATGGGGACATCGTTACATGAAAAGAGTTAAACATCAATCAACTCTTGGTTTTGAGCACATATCTATGAATCACATTCCTAGGTACTCTCCTCCATGACACCGTGTCACCACAAGACTTGAACCATGATGATTGAACACCCACAAAACACCTTCTCCTTGTGGTATTGGATCTCCATAGGTCTCTCCTCAAAGGTTGAATCATCATCAACATCGATCTACACCCAATCGATGATGTGAGAGTAATCATGAAGATAACAACAGAGTTGTGATACATGGAAAACATCATGTATTTGGCTCATCTACGTGGGAAGTGCTACTCGATATGCCACATCTCCAACATGAGCTAATGCCTCGAAAGTCCCAACAAACCATGGAGAAATCGTACTCCCAAGACCAAACCTTCGCTTCCCATGATGAGGAGTCACCATCAGAAACCCGTGATCTCCAACATCAAAATCTAAGGGTCTCCTCCATTGAAAAACATATGATTTTTGACGTCATATTATGTCTTCATCCTATCATGAATCACTTGAACCATCTCAATTGTATTTTTCACTAGTTCTGATCTGAGAACTGCTGACTCCCGACCCTAGTCTTGCACAACAGAGAACGGAAAGGCCTTACATACAATGCTTCAAATGGCACCATACTGATGGTGGAGTTAAAATTATTTTTTATGCGAACTCCATCATGGTTAAGTACCTCATCCATGATCCTCCAAAATCTAGTACACAAGAGTGTAACATGTCTTCAAGAGTTTGGATAGGCCACTCTGTCTGATAGTCCGGCTGAGGATGAAAAGCAGTTCTAAGGCATAGCTGAGAACCAAAATCATACTGGAGACCTGTCCACACCCTAGAGGTAAAATGTGGATCTTGATCAGAAATGATCATCCTTGGGACTCCATGAAGTCTCAGCACATCCTCCTGATATTGCCTCCATAAAACTTCCACTCTACTTGACTCCATGATTTCTTTGAAGTGGGATGATCTTGTAAAATGATCCACTACCACCCAAAATAGCATCATGTCTTCCCTTAGCTCGAGGTAATCCAATAACAATGTCCATTTAGATGTAATCCCACTTCCACTGAGGAATATCTAATGGTTGGAGCAGACCACGATAAACCCGATGTTCATCCTTCACCTTCTAGAAGACCAAACATCGAGACAGAAACTCTACAACTGTATACTTCAGCCCAGGACACCAAAACTGGATCCTCAAGTCTCATTACATCTTTTTCATGCCAGGAATCACCGCTAAAGGAGAACTATGGAACTCTCTGAGAACCGTCTCACACAACGACAAAAGAACAAATATCCTTCCATGATACAAAACTCTGTGTTGTTCATCCTCAGACCAACCATTAGGGGCCTCGCCAAAAACAACTCGGTCTCTCCAGACCACCACCTCTATATCCCCCAACTGGGACACTACCACCTGCTGCACCAGAGATGATTGTACTATCATCTGAAATAGACAAACTCTACCCCCAACTTCCCCCATATCGATATGTAAGGCTGACAGTTCTTCCATTACTCTCCAAGAGTTAACAAATTCATGCACAACATCACTACGTGACTTCCAACTCAGTGCATCAACTTCAACATTCCCCTTTCCAGGTGTATATGACATTTCGAAGTCATATTCATGTAAGAACTCTATCCACTAACGTTGTCACAAGATTAAGTCATGCAAAGAGAAAACATACCTCAGGCTCTTATGATTGGTGAAAACCACCAAGCACTCACCAATGAGGTAATGTATCCACATATTCAAATAAAAAACCATGACTGTCATCTTAAGATCATGGGTGGCATAGTTATGTTCATGGGAATGTAACTTCGGGGACCCATAAGAAACAACTACTCTTTACGGCATCAGAAGACAACCTAAACCTAGTTGCGAAGCATCGTAGAAAACATCAAAGTGAACTCCCTCAGCTAGAAGATAGATAAATGGAGCACTTTATAACTTCTACTTTAGATAATTAAAATTTACCTAACACTGACCAGTCCATATGAACACCTGATTCATCCTAGTCAATGCTATCAGAGTAGTCACAACTCGAGTGAAATCTGCCCGAAACCTTCTATAGTAGACAGCAAGACCAAGGAAACTTCGCACCTCTAACAATGTATTGGGGGATACCAAAGACACAACAACTTCTTTCTTCGATGGATCCATAGCTACTCCCTGTTGGGACACAACATGCCCTAAGAAACGGACAACTCGGGCCCAAAACTCACAATTCCACAACTTCCAAAACAACTGATATTGATGAAGAACTCTCAAAATGGCATGTATATGCTCTTCAAGATCCTCTTTAAATGTGGAGTACAAAAGGATGTCATCAATGAAAACCACCATGAACTTGTATAGGAACTCATGGAACACATCATTCGTCAATCCCATGACCACATCTGGAGAATT
The DNA here is from genome assembly GCA_963277665.1 of Viscum album. Lineage (NCBI taxonomy): Eukaryota > Viridiplantae > Streptophyta > Magnoliopsida > Santalales > Viscaceae > Viscum > Viscum album. Next base: position 1,532,111,538 of record OY728126.1, read on the forward strand.
TTTCATACCAAACGACATTACAATGAACTCATAATGCCCATGCCGACAATGAAAAGCAGTCTTTGGGATATCCTAATCCTTCGCACACATATGATGATATCTTGACCGAAAGTCGATCATTGAGAACCAACTTTCACCCTTCCATTGATCTAATAAATCATCAATACATGGAATAGGATAGTGATTCTTCACTATCACTTTGTTTAAGCTACGATAATGGACACACAACTGCAAACTGCAGTGAACCTTCTTCATGAACAAATATGGTGCACCCCACGATGACAATATTGCCTGACCAAAACCACACTTTAATATACCATCAAGCTATATACGTTGCTCTTGTAACACAGAATGATTTATCCTATATGGAGACATTGAGATAGGAGACTCTCTTGGTTGTCGCTCGATCACAAAATTGATCTCTCGTCGAGGGGGTAATGCTACAACCTCTTCTAAAAACAAATCAAGGTACTCTTATAAGACCCAAGTAATTTCCAACTATTGAACATATAAAGAACATAGAATTAGCTCAGCATTCATGAATGATAAGGATGGAATACACTTCTGACCCATCCGAAGGGACTTTCTCACCAACGAACACCACTGGCTCTCAATCTGCATCGATGAACACAACCTACCTCTTTAAGAAATCCATGATATCATGCACCAAATAAAAAGAATCCATGTTGATGATACATCATATGTTTTTATTCGTAAACCTAGGAAATCTCCCCAAGAGCGGTGCTTCCCCAGCACTAGCTCAGAGTCTCTACATACATCAAACAAGTCAACTCGACCTCCAACTGGAATAGTCAACACCAAGGGAACTAGAAACCTATTTAACTCAAGTCCAAAAGCTTGGAAACAGGTAGGTGATATGAAGGAGTGTGTCACTCTTTAATCAAGGAAGGTATACACCAAGGTATAAAACAATCAAAGGCTACCTCGAACGATATCTGGCTCGCCCTGAGCTACCGACGCTAAAGTATGAAGCTTACCATGACCTCCCCCACGACCTCTCTGACCCTGATGACAACCCCCACCATGGTTGCGCTATACTCTCTAAGGATAGGGAGAATCACAGGGCTGTTCTCTGCCCGCCCCATGTACCGTCTGCTATTCTAATATTTGTGCAACCTGCCATGGCTGCCTCAGCCGAAACTGTCTCAACAGATTAAAATGGATGGGCACACCTATTGCCCGATGACTACTCTGAATGGTCGGGCACTCTAACTAATGATGACCTTGACTACCACAAAAAAACAAGAACTTGATCCCTTTGCATAGGCATGTGGGCCATCGCCCACATAGAATCAAGATGCGGAGGTCTGGGACCTACCCTTGGCCTAACGAAAACTCATCGGCCCGGAAAATTGGGAACCCCATACCACATCTCTGCTTCATGAGGAATCCTGAAAACTCCCATCTTATGATAATCTAGTTCTGGAAAATTTCCTCTCGATGACTTATGCCCTTGATAGAAGATCAAGATATGTCATCATCATAAATGGGGTGACATGGAACTAGATCGTTGGATGCAGAGCCTCCTCAAAATGCCTCTCCCTGGCCTCCTCAACTGGAAACAGGTTCAAATCATGTCGTAAAATATTCCTGAAATGGATTCCAAACACTCGCAAACTTGACCTCCTCTATCAAAGGGTAAGAAGCACCTGGCGACTGGATGCCTTTGCAGACAAATAATGAAACTGGACTCTATACTTGTCTCAGAACTCCTCCCATGAGAACGCTAAATCCTCGTTATCCACGAGGAATAAGAACAACCATTTCCTCGCTGCACCGTGCAACATCATGATAGCCATGGACACCCTGTACTCCTTCCAATAACATATCGAACTGAAGCCTATCTCGACCTCCTCCAATGAGTATTCTGTGATTGCATCTGAAACGGATCCTTCGTACTTCTGCAGACTCTATCGCTAAAAATCTCGGAGTGTCCTGATCCAAGTGTCATCATCATCAACCTCTACCTGGTGACAATTTTCTAGAATATCCATCTAAACATCTTCTATGTGATCTTGTCGAGGATGTCGACGAGGAGCTATACCTTCAAAATAAAAAATATTTATTTCTCATAAACATGGAATATGGGCGACACAACATTAATTATTTAATTAATTGTTTTATTTTATTCATTTTTGGTTAACATACACATAGGTCCACACATTCAAACACATGCACAAAGAAGAATGATGGATTATCCTTTCCTAGTTCTCTACCCAACAACTAGTATCACACTATTTAGTAGCCATTGTAAACTTAAAGGTCCACAGATAATATCATAGGGGGGGCTAAACGCCTATGTCTCATCCAGTATCTTGTGTTTACAACACTGACCAAAAATTAATGACATCGTTTCCCTACCAACCCCTGCATCCTCTCTTGTGTCTAACACCAAACTTCATCCTATCCCTCAACCTTCCTCTGATACCACTCTGTCACAAACCCCTCCCCCCAAAGTGTATAGCTGCTAGGCCGACAATGTGAGAAGAATGATAACCCCACCTACAGTTGGCCCCGGGTTGGCGACTAGTACCGATGGTATAGTAAACACACATATGGGAGGAATTACCCTTTAAAAGAACACATGCGAAAGTGAGATATAAGATAGACACCAACCAGTTATAACTCAGACAAAAATATAAAACAAATCCCAAGTACAAATAAGTAATGTAATGAAAAAATACTACAACAGAATGGGGATAACTGAAAATACCCAAAAGAAATTAAAAGAGCAGCAACCACAAGCCCGAACAGCTCCTACAACCCCATGCTACTAGAAACCAGCATGATATCCAACCTGCTCCAAGTGACCTGAAAAACAGTTTATATATACATAGGGAGAGTATATCAGTATACTCAGTAGGATCCTCCCTGAATCATCTCATGCAAAAGTAAATAAAGCATGCTAAAGAACAATGAACAAAAAGTAAAACTAACTCGTCACCTAAACATGTGTAGTAAGTTCCCAGTCTCACCATTTCTACTCTCACCATTTAACGTATACAGGAGTAAACAATATAATAAGAATAAAAGGGTGCCCCACTACTACTTCCCCACTATTTTGCCAATTTTCTCCAACATCGCACTTCTTAAGAATCTCTCTCCAAAAATGCTTTCCCACAGACACCTGGGAGAAGCACCAAAACATGAACCTCCTGCAACAAAACCACAACGTCCATGTAAGAAAAGTAACTAGGTAGTTTTTAGGATCTACCACAGCTTGTATAATGTGTATCATATGTTTGGTATTATACCTCATGCCATTACAGTGCATACACCAAGTTAGGATCCTCAAGCCATCACACCCTGTACAAGTTACACCTATAGTAGTCCATGTGAAACTATATCAAGAATATATGTGGGTGAATAAACAAAAGTCATTATAGTCCAATATACACATATATTGGGAAAACTAACTAATGTGCCAATCAATATAAGTAACTACCAAGAGAAGAGAGCAGGGACAAAGGGGGTAGTCAACCATCCATCCTCGCACTGAATGTTGGGGAAAACACCCCCCAAGGCTCAGAATCCTCGGGGTGTCAGTGGTTCTAACTGATGGGGTTGAGTAGCGTATAGAAACACAAAATGTATAGAATATACTATCGATCACAACCACACTGGGGTCATAACATAGTCATAGACACAACTGCAGCTAACTTCTCTCGGACTCCCAGCTTCCTCTTAGAAGACAAGGTATCATACAAGCACACAACCATTTATTGAGCTCAGTTACATTAATTAATTCCCTTTTTATCAATTACACTTTACGTTAATTAATTTTTTAAACATTAATTAACTATTGACAATTTCACATTAAATATCATTGGCATCACACCCCAAGTCCACTGTTTGTTTAAAATTGTAACCTCAGCATTGCATACCAACATGCTCCAACCCCTTGGGTTAACAACATTTATTCAATCATTTATTTAATTCATTATTTTCCTATATTCTCAATAAATATAGAAAAACATTCTATGCTACTAAACACAAGGCGGCTCAACACAGTGATTATAAGAACTACCCTCCAAGTATTTTCTGCCTATAGATGGAGCATAGACCCATCCACCCTTGAGAAGACAAACATGGAATGAACAAGGCATACCCTACACATATTCACCCCTTTTAGAATATGGGTAAGCAAGACCACCTACCTTGATCAGTGGGGAATGTAATGCAGATAAACAACCCATGAATCAAAATGCATCCAATCATTCACATCCAACCTGTTTCATTATCTATGGTATCCTCCCAGACACCCACATGCATTAGCCGATGCATATCTCCACTATAGGCATCAACTACTGCCACAACTAGTAGGACTTATAGCTGCCACAAATCACAGCTACCTTCCGGGATCACATCACAACACAAGAAATATGAAAAAACCATCGTATCAATTGGCTCTTGGCCCTTAAACAAACAAAAGGGTAACTCAGAACCCTATAAGAAATTATATTTTATAAAAACAACTAGTTCTATTATCCATCATGGATTAACTGTTTTATTATTATTGGGTTCTAAATTTGGGAAACCAAACTAGTAATCTTTCACAAATAATTAAACTTTCTTACTACACCAATTTGATTAACATAATATTAAAACAAGATGATCCAAATTCATTGACATTCCTTTTCATCTTTTGCCAAACATTTACTGATTAATTATGGCATTACTTTCTTTACCAATTTCCATCAAGAATGAAAAGATAATCAATGAAAGCATAGATATCACAATATATAGAAAAAAGATTCAATAACATATGATCGATATCACTTTGTTTATCAAGTAAAAATATTTGTTATATCAATTCCATTGTTATCTAGTGGGATAAAACATGATAACTATACAGTATCATGTAAAAGAAAAGAGAATCAATTAATCCCCTTCCTCAAATGGTTCATGACGTTCTTTATATGAGAACGATCTATACAACGGTTTATGATCTCCTCACCCCATGACAGTTGTATCCATCTGAGGATGCAGAGACACCACCACACCGGTCAAATCCCAAGAAAAGTTCATTAGGAAGATATAGATAACAATACATAAAATGGCAAGGAGAATTAAAAAGAGATAAACCCAAAAGAATGACGATAGATCATACCTTATATTGAAGATTGATCAATACTTCTAGGATGCATCAAAATAGATTGGAACCAATCAAAAGAGGAAAGTTTGACTGTGAAACAACTGTAGGATGGAATGAAAGTTTGGAGCATCTCACAGCTGAGAACATGGAGGAAGAACATGGGAATAAGATATATTTTCCTTTTAGAGGATTTAACGAATCATTGGTTTATGATACGCTGGATTTTCCATTAAAAGTGGATCACATTAAACCACACAGTTTGAAAATGTAAAAGCATCCTGCCCCTTACAAAAAATTATCATAGGAGTTATGGCCTTTGAATTAGACTTGGAGGCCTTAAATGGAGGCCTTAAATTTCTTTTACGTCAATGGAAACGTTATAGAGGAGAACTGTAGGAAGATGGAAACACTGTTCATAAAGTCAAAATTTGGAAAAGGAAGAAGAATGTTTAGGTACCTCACCATTGGAACCACACCATTCTGGAAACTCTGTTCATGAACCTCACCATTGAAACCTCACCGTCGGAACCTCACTATTCTGGAAGCACTATTCATGAACCTCACCATTGGAACCTCACCATTCTAGAAACACTATTCATGAACCTCACCATTGAAACCTCCCTATTGGAACCTCATCATTCTAGAAACACTGTTCATTAACATGACTGTTGGAAGCTCACCATTCTGGAAACACTGTTAATGACCCTCAGTATTGGAAGCTCACCACTCACGAAACACTATTCATGAACTCCAAATTTGGGGAAGGAATGAGGCTACCGTTGGAACCTCACCATTACACTCTTCACCTATGGTTATTGAAGACACTGTTCCCCAAATGTTACCGATGATGCTGTTCAGATAAGGTTACCATTGCACTGTTCACCTAAGGCTATATATGACACTGTTCACCTAAGGCTACTGATGCACTATTCATTTAAAGATATCAATGACACTGTTCACCATAGAATACCAATGCACTATTCACATAATGCTATCGATGACGTTGTTCACCTATGGCTACCGAAGCCCTATTCATAAACTGAAAATTTGGAAAAGTGTTGGCGATAAGTCACCATGACCTCCCGAAACACCTCAAACACCCTATTTTCGGAAAGGAATGACTAGAGAGGTCTGGGCCATTATACTAGAAATAGAAAGGTTGATAAACATTTTCTTAAGACAGAACCATCTACCTCGTAACTCAAGTCGCACATACCCACAATGGGATCCATAAATAATGACAAGAAAAAAGCCCTAGAAACAAATCTACATCGCAATATTGATCTAATTTCTACAATAAGGTGTAATATGAAAGGAACAAATCCACATTCCTCAATGAGGAATGATCATCGTACCATGAAAATTAATAGAATGGCCTCCCAAAATGGGATCACAAAACAAATCGTGAAAGAATATGAGAGAGAACACCATCTTAAACTAACATATCCCATAATGAACCCCATGTGTGCTATAATGATCAAATATAATGATGAACCATAATTTCAATTACCCAGGTAGATGTACCACAACCAAAACGAAGATCGAACATTGAACCGATTGATTTGGAAGAAAAAATGCCTCAAACAATATCTACATAGGAAATATTGTTCAAGAGAAATTTAAATGTGGCTACTGAATGGTCACCCAAAACCTGAATGATGCTATAATACTTCACTAATTGGGCAATTGCATGACTTGTAACTCCATTACACATCATGAGATCTAGAATGTATATGTACTCCTAGAAAACCATCACCCGGATTTAAAATCAATTATTTAAACTATTCATGATGTGAAAAATATCTTCAATCCAAATATTCATTCATTGGTTGAATACTTTCTCTAATTTCATCCACTGACTCTTATGCATCGTTTAACCTCGTTACATGCTATAAAACCTCCTAATGCCTGTAGAAAAATACACATAAAATTGTAGTCCAAAAAACACTAACCTCACCATTGTAGGTATCATCTCAATTATTTCTTGGCCCTATACTGAAAAAAAGAAATGAAAAACCATAATGAGATTAAATACATACCTGATAGATCAGAAACAAGATGTTTTAAGTAGATTGTAACATAAATAATTTATTTCTTTTCTATATTGTCAAAAATAATCCTCATGAATGATTAACATCAAATAAAACATTCAATATCAATAATATAAGGAAATTCATGATATAGTATTTCAATGGGGTTTTATATAAAACTCATAAAATATGATATTTTCTTGTCATAATCGATTGTCCTATGGAAAGTGTATTTGACAAGAATAGACCTTGAAAATATCATATCATTGAAATGGGTGTTAATAAATGGAAATATTATGTGTAAGAAAGTAAAGTACCCCAAAAAAGTGTAATTTTTTATTAAAACAAATATTGATAAATTTATATATAATCATGAAATAAAAATTCAGCGAAGAATTTTTATATCCTAGCGAATGGAAACTGAGTTAACAAATTCTTTACAACTTTGTATCATTCATTTTAAATCCCCTTGGTTAAAATAATTCAAACAAAAAATCAAAATACCATGAATTATGAAGGATTAATGATATAAAATGTAATATGGGAAACATATAAACCATATAAAATAATGTGTGTTGATAACATGAAAATAGTCACGAATGAAAGAATGTAGAGACCAAATTTATTACCTAGAGTACAAAATTTGTATGTATGTCCATTACCTGATGTATAATAAACTTATATTAATTATTTGATTACATAAAAATATTTTACATTATTAATGAAACATCCTTAAACAATTTATTTCATTTATTTTTGTGAAATATTTAATTACCTAATCAATTAATTCCATGTTTTGTATTTTGGGGATGTTCGGATCATAATTTTAAAATTGCATCAGTGTGTAGACTCTGGGAAAATATGATCATTGTTTGATAATATATATTTTAATAATAATTAATTAATTATAATTTCCATTCATAAATTATAATTTTGAAACCAACCATGAATAATGGTAATGAAAAATAAACTACTTTCCAATCATGTGGAAGGTATTCCATACGTACACATGAGTAACACATCCAATCTTCAATGGTCATTGTAGTAAGAAAGTAAGTATTACTATATCTTTTTTAGAAATATTAATGATATCCAAAATAATATATTTTTTATTTAAAAATACTTATATATATCATCCATGTGTTTTGTTTATGAAAAATTAATTACATCACTTCATGTTGGTGGTAGTCCATATGTACCCACAATCAACATTATCATTATTAAATGAATTAAAAGGTGTGAGACTATAACACTTTTTATATATTGATAATGAATGATATTTCATCAATATTATATATATAAACATAAATTATATATTTATATACATCTATGAGTGGTGGTGATGGAAATTTAATTACATCGATTTGTGAGGCTATAGTCTACAATACAAATGAATGGTTGTTTCATTTCTCATTTAATAAAAGGGGAGATTGATATTAGATTTTCCATTTAAATAAAAACATATAATTATATAAAATTTAAAAATGATATTATTTTACTATGGTTGAATAATGTTTTTATTAGGTATAAAAATAAATAAAATAAAAACACTCAGTTTAAAACTATATGCCATCCCTGGAAGACCTATTAAACATTACAACAAATACATTCCTTGATTGGTTTTCTGATCAAAATAAGGACTCTAGGATTAATATATGGATGTAAGTATGTTATTTGGGTTTGTATTGTCTAATCCAAAAGGTTTTTAAAGTGTGATGTTTTTACTAATATGTTCCCTTTTTTAAGAGAGTGTTGGGGTACTCTATGAATTTCTTACTCTATTAAATTAAAATAAATTGATGGTGATGAAAAAATTAAACAAATAGATATTATTATAATATATCTTCTGGATGAATCTAAATAAAATAATTCAATTTAATTTGGAAATGTTTAGATCACATTTTTACCCTTATATTTTTTAACCCTTTCTTAACCCTTTTAACATTTATGGTGATATAAATTCATTTTATTTATAAGGGATCAATATAGTTACTATAAAATGAAAAATACTATATAAGTGTACCATAGTTGATGTTAAAAATCATATCCAATTCACCTATCCAAATATATGATCTTTATTAATTTTAAATCATTATCCAAAATATTATTTATTATAAAATATCATTACTGTAAATTTTGAAACTATACATTAAATTCTACTTTTAAACCATCAATAAAATAATTAAATTTAAATAAAATACATAAAATTATCAATAATATAACATTTTTATCTAAAATAATCATGGTACTAAAAATTTTTAATCAAATTATTTTAGTTTTACTGTCTTAAAAATAATTTCATTATTTATTTACTACTTTGATAAGCATTGGGTCTGTGTTTAATAAGAATTTAAGTAAATTATATCCTCAATAAAATTTAGAAATTAAATATAATGATGAATAAAAATGATTTTTATTTTATATTAATATTTATATCTGAACATATTCTCTATTTATCAATACGTCAAAAATTTAAAGATAAAAAAAATAAAATTGTATCTTTTAGTTTTCATTATATTAAATAATATTAATGTAATAACTAAAAGAAAATTTTAAAAATACATATATTTTACTTATAAATAGTTATTAATGAGATATACTCATAAAATAATTTAATTTAATTGTTAAGGTCATTTTTCAAGTCTTATCATTTTACTTTTAATCATTATTGTCTAATATACTCTTTAACATGATAACAAAAATGACTAACGTTATTATTCACCATGTTAAGAAACTAAAGGTTCATTTTTACAAAATTTAGTAAAATTAATAAAAAATATCGAGTTAATATTTTTAGATTTTTTATACAGAAGTTATGGAATTTAGATTAAAATTTAACTGAAATTGTATGATGAAAAACTACTTTTCAGGAATATGTGTTTTTCAAATACGAATAAATTTTATACAAAATTCAAGAATAAAATTAATTCAAAAAAATATTTTGTTTACTTAAAATAAATATTAACTAATTAAATTTATAAATAAAATAAAATATTGGACATTACATTTTATGTACCTTAAAATTGAATAAGTTTTTCATTCCATCCAACGAAAAATAAAACATTTCATAAAATTATAAAAATAGCACATTATGAAAATTTTATAATTTTGATTTAAAAAATAATTTACATTTTAAAAAATAAATTTTTTAAATATACCTAAAATTAATTAAAATATTTTACCACATAAAGCAATAAAAATCATTTTTGATGAAAACTTATTTTTTAAGCCGAAAATGAAATTTCATAAAATTAACCACCTTTTAATAAATAACTAAACAATAAATTTTCATTCATTAAGAACTTTAAATATATTTGATAATTATTTTAATCTTTTTTATAGTGATTCTATCCTTTTACACAAATTTTTACTTGATTTTACACAAAATTATCCACGAAATACGAACTAAGGATCAAAAAGTCTAGTGTCTTTGGAAGACAAGGTACATGATTCAAAAAGATAAAACTAAATTAAAAAATAATAATTTAATTAATATGTAATAATTAGATCCTAATATCTTTTAATATCAAACTCATCATAGGATGACTTGGGTAATATATACACAAAAAGGATGAGCTAGAAAATACCAGTAAGGGAATAAGCATGGGAATAAAATATAACTTGTGAGTTAGGATGGAATAAAATGATAACATAAAAGGTATAGATCATGAAAAAACCTATTAAAGAATAAAACATGAATCATTTAATCATATGATCATTTCAATATTAGAATCTGTAAGCAACACATAATGTGAAATAAACATGAGTCAAGGCTAACTTCCATGACTATATCACATGGTGGACGAAGCACCATAATGGATTAGGTTTCATCCCTAATCCCATAATTAACACCTATTTAGAATAATCACCACCCAATTCATTGGAGTAATACATCGGTACATACCTAATAATATGATTATTAATATGAGTCCCAAAATAAGAAACAATAACTAAGAAATTAACTTATGAGTTACTCATGGAATGGACAGGGCATTGTCATCATGTCATAAGGCAAAACAAAAGGTCTTATAATAATGTTATCCATAAGATATGTTGTAAAAATAATACATGTAAAATAATATAGTAATTAATAATAATATATAATTTATATTTATATCCAATCGAAGTTAATACCTGAAAAAGTTTATATTGGTAACATTATAAATGAGCCACATTATTGATGTTTAAGAGATAAGATTAAAGAGACTACAAAGAGGACCAAGGATTTACTGTTTGTATAATACCAGAAATGAAATAAAAATAATTCATGATAAAAGGTGATATTTTAGAAAAATATTTATATATTAAACCTTTTTATTTAGTTCATTTTAAAATGGGTAAGAAATGGAGAAGTTCCCTTTAAGCGGGCTTTCATATCAAGGGAAATTGAGAAGGGAATCTTTTAAAACACGAATATCCCCATTAAATTAGGATGAATTGATCATGATATATTTTTTCGAATATATTAACATAATTTAGAATAATTATATTTTGTAATTAAGAAATACACTGGGGTAAGGAGAGAGAATTTGTAGCCTAAAGGAAAAATATAGTTTCAGAAAGATCTATTACCTTATATTTCAATTCATTTTGAAGATTCCCATAATATTATGGATAACGAAATTTAAATGATTAATTACATAATTATGATATTATTATAAATTTTTTATATTTATTATAAATTATTATGTTCATTTATAGGCGTCTAGATGAGTTATAATGTTCAATTATGTCATTACAGGAGCATTCAATTTCATGGTTTTGTGGTGGGTTAACCCGTATATAATTATGGAAGTTTTTTTATAATGGGAATAATTCACCTAATGTAAATTATATGGTATTATGGAACATAAAATTTTTAAATGGATCAATATATCATTTTTTCTTGTATGAAGATTATTAATTTGATATAATGATGGTGATAAATGTTCAGTTTTTTTGGTGGTTTTTTGATCATCATGAACTAGTTTTAATTTGTTTAATATTATGTATATACATTAGTTATAGAACCTGAAAAAGGTATAATATAGATACTAAAATATGGTTTAAAAATAATAATGTTTTTATAACTAAGCATGGATGTGATAATTTAAAACAAAATTTCATTATCAATAAACACAGTAAACAATTATAATTTGGACAATGGTATAATGTTATTTTTAAAATAAGAGGAGATGAGAAAAGTGGAGAAAAAAATATATTCCATTGGAAATATATATTTCTAGTATATAAATGATACTATATTTTTTATTCTTTTAGTGTTGACTTATGTTAGGAGAAGTTATACGAAGAAATAAAATTGAAAGAAAACGTTTGAGGATATTTCCTCTTGAGTATCCCCTCCTTGAAGGAAAACTTAAGGAATAGGGAATAAGTATTTTTTTTGAGTAAAAATGCTCTTGTACATGGTTTTGAGTCTTGGGAAGTGAATTTTTTATAATATTTAAAAGATAAAAATATATGAAGTTGTGAATAGAAGGGGTGGTGAAGGTAGGTGTTATAAGGAGAAGAGATGTGTGTTTTGTATTATTATATTCATTAGGTTATGATTTTTGATCAAGATGATAAACATTATTTATCCCTATAAATAAAAAGATTAAATGATTCTAGAGATCTCAAACCAATATGTTCTTGAATCACCCATGACTAAAAAATTTATGTACTTCGCATATAATGTTAAATATTTTAAATTATCGTTTTTCACTATTCCCCAAAGTATCAACTAATTTATAAAAATATAAAACACTAACCCAAACTATTTTTTGATATATAGATTGAAAATTTTGAATAAATATTATTAAAATACCTTTCTAAATATTATAAATAAAATTTTTAAATAAAATCTTCATTTACTTTTGAAATTTTATTTTAAATATTATAATAAATTTTTTGACCCTTTTAAGAACTAAATAATGTCACATAAAAATATCATATAATTATAATAAAACATCATATTAAATAATTAATATATTTTATGAATAAAAATTTCCTTTTAAAATATTAAATTAATAATAATCTTCTAAATTAACATTTTTGGTTCATAAAAATACATTTACATAATTTATCAATTTTAAAACACTTATTAACTTATACCATGATATAAATATATCATCTTTTAAATTTATTAGATACCTAAATTTTATTTAATACTTTCATATGTTAGGGAACATTTCTAATAGAAGATTACTATTCATAATTATCAAAATTGTATTACAATTGATAGATTTATAGAGGCTATATTGGTTCCTTAATTCATATAAATACCACTTATTTCATTTAAATCTATTTTCTTATAATTATAAATATATACATTCATTATCAAAGTGAATTTTTATGGTTAAAATTATTTTTTATGTCTACAACTTTGGTTGTGAGTGCAGTTATTATAGTAGATCAAGCATATCCAAATATTCACATTTTTTGTTACCTTATTTTCTATTTATTATCCAATTGTAATATTTATCTTCTTTATTGGTTTATTTGATGACCAATCAATCATTATTAATTTATTAGAATTTTTTTAATTTGTTTTTCTATGTGATATATGTGTTTTATGACATAATTATATGTAGGATATTCCATTTAATAAATTCTGGATCATTACATTCTTCAATCCTTATAAATATTTACCATAAAATTTTTTATATATTAAGTTGAAAATAGGTGATGGTATTTCTCCTTCATATATTCCTTGGGTTACCATGTCACTAATTATTAATTTTGGTGTCTTCATACAACTTTGACCAAAAGAGTGGTCTTGTAATGTATAACCTTATCACTACAGTTCAAAATATTAATCAGGTGCCCCACATAAGAGAGATCATTGTCCATTTGTACCACCTATAAGTTCAATACATGCGGTGGATCTCATATGTACTTCCTAAATATGGATATATGGAATACCTCATGTGATTGAAACATTTTTAGAGAATGTTATAGTTGGTAGGCTATAGCTCTGACCTGATCAAGAATCTCAAATGGGTTGATGTACTTAGGCCTTAGCTTACTTTTCTCCCCAAATATCACAACTCTATCAAATGAAGATATGCGTAGGAATTAATTTTTACCATTCTTAATCTCTAAATATCATAAATAAGTATATACATAGATAATTTATAAACATTGGAATCCCAGAAATGCTACTATATGGTCTTCACCATTTCTATTATTTCCTTGACTATTTCATGTCCCAGCAGCATACATTCACCAAATTCATATTATTAAGCAATTGTTGTACATATTTTACCATAAAGTCCATTATATGGATCCACTTCAATGCTTCAGTGGAAATTATGTTATTAAGAGAACTCAACCAGTGGGATATATTGGTCCCATACTTCATTGTAGACCATTTATAATTATCTCAACATATCATCTAGTGTTTTAATAGTCTATTATGATTGGAAATAATTTTGGGGGTGATACGTTGAACTGATTTTCAACACATAATTTAGATAATATTAGAGACTTTTATGTAAATTCTAGGTAAAAACTAGATCATGATCTGATATAATCAATAATGGTACTCTGTGTATCCTAAAAACTCCCTAAAAGTATATCCGTAGATGTTGATCAAGTAGAAAGTCCAATAAAATCACAAATATTTAGCAGTATTTGTAAAAAAATCCACAGGGACCAATATGAAATTATTTCCTTTGGATGTCTTCGGGGCTCTAGTGACAAAGTCTATAGTTACTGGTTTCCCCTCTCCTTGTAGGTATGGGTAATAGTTCCATCATTCCCATAAAGGTTTTTCATTCACCATTATCTTTCTAACATACTAAACACTTTGATATATATTTAGTGATCTCATTCTTCATAATGTCCTACCAATAGTTCCCTAGGGGATACATATACATTTTTATGCTCCATGGGTTGATGGATAAGGTGAATTTACATGAATCATTCATAATGTTCCTCTTTATCTCAGAATTTTATGGTACACATAGTTCTGACCTAAATCTTATGACTCCTCCCGCATAAATTTTTAGCTCTGAGGATTTCTCATTTCTTATAGAATCCACCTTTTTCTAACTTTATACATCATCACATTTATCATACATTATCTTCTCTTAATTATTTTCTTTAGAAATATCTTCTAAATGGAATGACGATTTACCTTTCTTTATGATTCCCATGTTTATACATTACAAGTTTAATAATATTTTATCCTTCCCAATTTTCATCATTAATAATGTTAAAGGATCCTTTTATATAAAAAATATTTTACTTTATTCATTTTACTAGGATAGTATTTGATTGAGCACTCATAATCCTTGATCAGTTCTAACCATATTTACTCGGGAATATTAAATTCATTCACTACTAATATATAATTGAGGTTCTTATTATTAGTATATATCTAATACTAGTCCCTATAGAGATAAGTCCAAGAAATTTTCTTTGCAAAATACACAGCCTCGAATGCCCGATATTTCATAGGACTTTTTCATCATGAAAAATCAATTTTCTTGAGGCTGTCTATCTCATTATTTTTATTCATCATTTTGTAGCCTATAATCATCTTTGATGCTTCTCAACATATAATAAATATTTCTCCACTTATCGATAGTGTAAGTACCGGTTCAGTGATAAGCCTCTTTTTCAACTCATTGAAGAATTATTCACATTCACTATTCTATAAAAACATTACTATATTCTGACATATCTTGGTTAGTGGGTGTGAAAATAGTCATATGTTTCTTACAAATCATTAGTAAAAACCAAATAGATCAATAAAACTATAATTTTCCATTATAGATAATGGTATGGGACACTCCTTAATCTCATTTATATTAGAAGGGTCTATAGATATTTCTTTTATGCTGATAATATGACCCAATAATTATATTTATTCTATTTATAACTTTCATTTATTATAATTTTCAAATAGTTTCTCAGTGTACAAAGACATTATCTTATACTTCAAATGCTCCTCGTGTTCATCTATGTTTTCAATGTATATAATAATATAATCTATAAATACTAAAACAAATTTATCGATCTTATCTCAGAAGTCATTATTCATTATGTCCATGAAAATTTATGGATTATTAGTGAGTCTAAAGGTAATCACTATGAACTCATAGTTTCTATAATTCATTCGAATGGACGTCATGGGAATATCATCCTTATTCACATTTAATTGGAGATATCCTGATTAAAGGTCCACCTAATATAAATACATTACCCTATATAGTTGTTCAAACATGTCATATATCAATGTATTGGGATACATGTTATTTATTGTAATTTTTTTCTAATGATAATCAATACATAGGAACACTTATCTATCCTAATTCATTAGGAACAAGGCTAGGAAACACCATGGTGATCCACTCAGTCATATAAAACCCTAGTATAGATTATCTTGAAACTTCTTCTTCAGCCCTTCTAACTCAATAGTGGTTTTCATATAAGGGGTAGTTGATATGCGAAAAGATCAAGGAATAAGATCAATTGAAAACTGAACCTCCTAGTCAAAAGTATGATTAAGTAATTCCTCTCGAAACACATCAATATAGTCCCACACAATTGGCATCAATTTGAGCACGATCCTACCCTTTTTCATAATCATTTGTGCTATATATTCTTTCTAAAAAGGCTATATTATCAACAATTTAGATGATGATTCTGATATATATTCCTCTATTTACATACACTTGTATGTAATTGTTGGATGCCTCTAGATATGAGGAGTGATATCCCTTTATCAAAAGTTGATGTTGTATATGTATAAAGATATCCAATCCATTCCTAATATATAATCAAACTCCACGAAAGAATGTAAGTATAAATTTTCTAGAAGGATTAGTAAAAAAAACATTAATCAGGAGGTGTTATATACTTTAGATTCAATAATTTACCCATTCGATGTTCTCATAGATAACTCAACCTTCATATTATTATGTGGCGTTTTAATAGATCTTCTAATCATGTAATATATGAAATAATGTGTTGAACCATAATCATGTAGTATATTTTCTATTCATCAATGAATAACCACTATACATTCCACAAAATCATTTTCAAGATTCACCAAATAAGTAGTGATATCATATTCCCTTACTTATTTACTTGGAAGTTGTTGTTTTTTATTGTCTTTGACAACCCTTGTTTTGGGGAATTGGCTTAAATAATGATCATGTTTCTTGTATTTGAAACACAACACTACAAACTGAGTGTCTATCTAAACTGTCCTTTTCTTCGTCCTCATTTTTGCGATTCTTCAATCCATATCCAAATTAATTATTTTTATGACCCTCTATTCCATAGATTAAGCACTCTTAGTTCCCTTTAAACAGTTTGTGGGATGATTCTTCCCACACTTTTGATGTGTGGGATGTTGGGTTTTCATTTCTTCATGGGATTCATATATTGATCTATCCATATTAAACTCATTTTAACCCATTTTTCTTTGATCCTATTAGACTATTGAGAGTCAAAAATCTCCATCTTTACACTTAGGTCACATTCTATAATCTCATCATAGCTATAAAGGCCTCTAATCACCATGGTTTTTCATAGAATAGACATTAATAAACTAAATAAGTGATACACCATAAATTAAGTGTTTGCGACAAAGACATAGGAATATCATACAAGCCTTGTGTAGATTTTATCTTATATCCTGGTATATTCATCTTCTTTTTTCATCAGTATGAGGAACTCCTTCACTATATTAGGATTTAGAGTTCAGGGAAAATATTTTTTGAAAAATAATTTTCTTAGAAATCTTCTCTATCCATGGAGTCATTTTTGTCCTTATATTTTGTATTTTTTATTAATATGCACCATTGATCCTCTTCCTAATTAAATTTATATAATTAAAATATTAATATCTCTTTTTTGGATCAATAAAGGACCTAGAATATATTATCAATGGTGTTAATCCATTATTTTGTGATAAAGGGATCAGAAGATCCACTAAATATAGGAGGCATTTCTGACATAAATTATCTGAAAAAAAAATCTTTATTAGAATAATTAGGGTGTTTTACATGATTCAAGTAACAATTATTATCATGATAACATCGATCTAGTACTGTCATATTGTTTTTCC
This sequence comes from Viscum album, assembly GCA_963277665.1. Taxonomy (NCBI): domain Eukaryota; kingdom Viridiplantae; phylum Streptophyta; class Magnoliopsida; order Santalales; family Viscaceae; genus Viscum; species Viscum album. Next base: position 1,532,129,746 of record OY728126.1, read on the forward strand.
CCCATTCCCATCATATTTGGAATCACATTAGGGTAATCATGATATTTAATATCACATTAATTATTCTCAAAGGTAAACCTTTTTCCTTAATTAAATATGGAAATAGAGTAAAATAAAATTAGGGGGATTGAATACCTATCTAATAAAATATAAAAATGAAAATGTGAACAGAGAAGGAATATCTTATAATGTAAATTATATACTAACTTATAAATCTCTATGTTTCAATCTAGGTTATCCATGGTGATAGAATTATCCATGGGGTCATTAATGATGTTTTCTAGTCCTGATCTACAAAACTAACAAGACTATTATATGATACCACCTATAAAAAATGTATCCATTTGCATATATTTTTACATGAATTTATATATAGTTATCAAGTAAATACTGTCCATAGATCAAAAATTATAGTGTATTTGGAATCCTAGTTACGTAATTAGAAAATATGATATCAATGTAAAACATATTTTGATTATTTTTATACAAGGAGATCCTAAAATCCTTTAAGATCCTAGATGATGTTAGGATGACCTAGGGAATACCATGATAAAATGGATGAGATAAAAATATTGTTAGGGGAAAAAACCTGAGAATGAAAAATAGCATGTGTGTTAGAATGGAATAACATGATAAAATTCAAGTCATGACTCACGAATAAACATATATAATAATAAAATATAGAGAATTGAATCATATGATCATGTAAATATTGTAATGTGGCCACACAAAAAAACATTCCAAAACCCGACTCAAGGATAACTTTCAATATAAAATCACATGGTGAAGAGAGCCCTATAATGGATTATGTTTACTACTTAATCCCATTTATATAAAATCACGAAACTAAAAATTACCCAATGAATTGGAGAACTATATATAAACACTCATCATCATATTTTCATTAATATATGTTCCACAATAAAAAAAATTAAACAAAATAGTTACCCATGGAATGAAATGGGAATCATAATCATGTCTTACGACTTAAAAATGGGCATATAAAAATTGTACCAATAAGAGAAGTAATTTATATCATTTATTAAAAATAATAAATTAAAAAATAATAATATATCAAGAATATTAATTTCAAAATATTTAAATATATCAAAAAAAAATTTAGGAAACTTTATAAATGATCCACTTTAGTGTGGTTTTAAGGAAAACGATTAGAGAGTCATTAAAGAGGGAAAAGGAAAATTTGTTTCAATGTTACTAGAATTTAAATAAAAGCCATTTTCATGATATAATGATATATTATAGAAAAATATTGGTGGGTTAAAATATTTAATGGAATTTATTTGAATATATGTATGAAAAGGATATGTTCCCTTTGATCGAGCATGCTTATCGAGAAGAATTGAGAATAGAATAATTCAAAACATGTATTTCCCCATAAAATAAAGGTGAATTGACATAAATAAGTATTTTTAGAAAATAAATACATAATATATAACAATTATATAAGAATAATTAATAAATACATTGGGATAAAGGGAGGTAAAGTGTAACCAAAAGAGAATATTCAAGTTCAGATATATCCATTACTATAAGTCTGAATGCATTCTCGAGTTGCACATAATGAAAGGGATAAATAACTTATAGTATTAATATAATTTATAAAGAATATCTAAAACATTTATTTGATTTATTATAATTTTACTATGTTCATTTATTTCTATTTAAATGATTCCTAACTTTCAATTTAATCGTTATGGGAGCATTTTTTTCATTGTTTCATGGTCGGTTTACATGTATTTAATTATGGATGTGCCTAAAAAATAGTAATAATTACAAAAAAGTAAAATTATATGGTATTAATTGACTTATATAATTATAAATTTTCTCTATTATCATTTTTTCTTGTATGGAGATTATTCGTTTGATAAAATATTAATGAAAAATGTTAAACTAATTTTTTTTATTTTTAAATCATCCTGAATTAGTTTATTTTTATATAATATTTATATATATTACATAAAAAATATGAAACAAATTATTATATAAAAATTAACCTATTTTTTATCCTTAATAATGGTTTTGTGACCAGCCATTAAAGTCGTAATGGAAAACTGAAACTGAATTTCAAGAGATACGTTAAACAGGCATAATTTGGACAATGGTTTTCCTTCTTTGAATAATAAGAAATGACATAAGTTGTGGAAGAATATATTTAATTAGAAATATGACATTTCAGTATATAAAAGATAAATTATTTATTATTATTTTATAGATTATTTATTTGAGGATAAGGTATAAGAAGAAATGAAATTGAAATAGATTATTTGACAAAGTTACCTCTTGAATATCATCTTCTCAAAGGACCCATTAAGTAACACGAAATTTTTCTTATCTAGAGACACATAGATCTTGGATGTGGGGAATATTTCTAGTAATGGAATTGTATAGAAAATTTACAAATACAAGGCATATAATGTGTGATGATAAGGGGTGGTGAGTGGTTTTATTAATCAGGGGAGGAGAGGGGAGTTTTGATTATTATATTGATTAGTTAATTATTTTGTCTCAATACTATCATTATTATTTATTAATATGAATAAATATATTAAATGTTTTGTGATATTTATAAAAAAATGGTTTCTTACATCATTTATGGCTCAGAAATTCATGTATTCAACATATAATGATAAATTATGTAAATTACTGTATTTCAGTATTCACCATAAATTCATCTATTTTAGAAAAATATGAAAAACTCAAACTAATAATTTTTTATGTCTAAATTTAAAAAATTGAATCCATTTTATTGAAATAATTTTCTAAATTAGAGAAATTTAATTTGTAAATAAAATCACCATTTGTTCGAAAAATGTCATTTTTAATATTATAATCAATTTATTACCATTTTAAAAAGTAATTAAGGTCACATAAAATGAACATATAATTATAATAAAACATAATATTGTTTTTTGAAATTATTTAAAGAAAAAAAATATTTTAATCATTATTAATTATAAATATTAAATAAACATTTACTTTTGTCAAAACATATCAATACATAATTTACATCTTTTAAAACATTTATTTACATATTACACGATATAAATATACTATTTTTCATTTATAAGATAACTAAATATTTCTTATTCTTTTATGGGAGATTATAATATTATAACATCAAAATTAATATTCCTAACTGTCAGATTACTATTCCAATAGAATTATTTATAGCTTTCATATAGGTTTCATAATTATTAAAAATACTTCTTATTAAATTTAAATTTACTTGCTCTTAAAAATATATATATACATTCATCTTTAAAATTGTTATTTTATTATTACCAATATTTTTTATTTATACATCTTTGTTCATGAGTGATGTAATTATAGTTGATATAGCACATCCAAATATTCCCATTTTTGTTATCTTTTTTTTTGTCTCGCTAATATTTGTCACACTTATGGGTTTATTGTTTTACTAATTTATCGTTATTAATTTATAAGAATAATTTTTTATTGGTTCTCTCTATGATGTATGTATTTTATGACAACATTATAATAATGAAATTATATTTATAAAATTATTGGTTGTTACAATATCCACATCATCTAATTCAATATCTATATTATAATGATCATATTTAAATAACAATAATATATTTTGATTCCTTTATTCTTAGTGTTTTGTATTTTGTAAGATATCGAACATATATTTTCTTATAAAATCACAGGATATAAAATTCTCCCCCTATTTAATAAATTGGGACTTCTAAATTTAATCTTGTTCTCAATAATAAAATATTATACATATTACAATACCATTATAGAAATCCTATATCATAAAAATGGTTAAAAACTTCCTCATTAAATTTGGGAAATATAATTATATAATCATCTTTAATAACACATAACTAGGTTTCTGAATATGAAAATATATGAGCAATGTGAATATATAGACATGGAATATGATTATAATGTCCAAATAATGATATAGAGTGATAGAGATCAGAGTTCACAATAATGAGAATTATCCTGAAAATTTCAATGACCACAGAACCATAAACCAAATAGGTGTGAAAACTACTATCGATTCATTAAAAATAAAGGTAATAATATAATATTTTTTATTATTAATAATTCTACTAGTCTTTCATAATTCAATTAAAATATATACCAAATTCATAACTAAATATACTTACATTACAAGTAGTAATTATTCATTCAATCAACTTCCACAACAATCACACCTTTTTCCTTAAATTATGAGTATCATAGAAGATTTTCTTTCTTGATGACCTAAAATAAATTTCAATCCAATCATACACATAAAAAATAGATAACACCCTATTTATTCTATATTTAGGCCTGAATTAAAATTAAAATTCATAGTATAGGGTAAGATCATTCACAAAATGAATAAACCATTATATAAAGAAATAATATATTAATCTCAAAAATTCAATTGTAATACGTAATGTTAAAACTAAATACATCGATAAATAAATAAGCCTAAAATTCTAAAAAATATTTTATATTAATATTTAATAAAAAAATTATAATTATTTGATCATATATTCTTCTTTTATATGTAAATAATTTTAATAAATCATTTACCCTATGTCCCAAATATGATCAATAATTTCATGATTAATTAATTTTTTAATCTCAAGGTTTATGTCATTCGTTTTTTAATAAATTCCCAAAAACATTGTAGAATTTATCCAAAATTTTACTTCAGTTTAAACCTAAGGGTTTCATATAACTCTTCCAAATAAATATCTTCAATGATTTCATTATGTTCTTCGAAATCCCATCTCATAAAACATCAAAATGGGTGTTAAAGATTTTCATGTTTTGATGAACCTTATACTCATAAATTGATTATGGTACTCATAACCCTTATGATAATCTACCATGAAAACATCATAGTCTCCAAATTTCTCTAAATACTTCTCTGATACAACTATAAAATCGCAAATCATGTTCTCCCAAATCATGTTCTAAAAACATAAACATCACATTTCTATCTATGGTACCGATAAATGTAAACCATTTTTTACATTAAAAACAAAAAACCTTAAAATTAAATATTGGATCACTTACATAACAATAAAATTTATTTTCATTGTTCTATAAGATTATTGTAAACACTTTCATAACAATAAATATGTCTTTAAGTGATCATTTTTTCCCACTTACAATAATATTTTATTATTTAACATATATCCTCCACATATTACATAGAATTCTCCACACTTGAATACATAATAGATACAAATCATTTAATATCATTCCAAATAATATTTTCAAAATGAAATAAAATGAATGTGTTATAAAATTATCAATAATAAGAAACATAAGAATTTACAATTGAATGTCATCAGTGATAATAGGATGAGCACATAGGCATGAAGACAAAATCAAACTGCATGACCATAGCATAAGGGATTTAATACCAATGAATAATTTTCTCACAAGTCATTAAATGTAGAATACATATTTTAATGACGTAAATAATTATAGGATGAAATAAAACTTATCCATTTTATATCAATCAAGATCGAATGAATTATTAAAAACCCATATAAACAACAGAGAAAAAGATGTTCATATCATGGAACATTATCTTCCTAACCCATGTTAGAAATAACTATATCTCAGTTAATGTCATATGGAAACCATATAGTTAAACACTATATTTATCATTTATAAATAAAATGAATATGTTACATTCATTGGAGAGATAAAATGGGTCTCACCCTTTTAGGGGTTATATAAAGCTCACTCATTCCTTATGAGAAATAATGGAGCTAAACCCGTTGTGCAAGTCATATAAGGATCATCCATTCACCAGGATATTTAATGTGGATCAAAATATCATATATTATGTATCAGGATCAACATTCGTCTTCAATAACTTAAAATTACTATTCATTGATAAAATATTTAGAATCATTCATTTTTGATATAATAATAATCATTGTTCATTCATTCTTTGATTCATGCATGTAAAATAATTATTTTCCATATCAATACAATAATCCATTATAAAAAAGAATATTGATGGTATCATTAAAATATGTCCCATGTAGATTTTAAGTAACAACAATGGTTATTGACATTGATAAATAGAAACACCATTAAAATATAATTAAAAACATTATTGTAGAAAATCTAAATTTTCACTTAAAAATAAATTTCAAAAACTAAAAATTCCCAAAATATTTTGAAAATACATTAATTTATAAATAACCTTGGAAATGTATAATGAATTATTCAAGGAAAATAATGGACTCGATTGATGTAAAATACATTGATATTTTAAATGTTAAAAATAATCCTTAACTTTAAACAATTTGTAAATGGATTTGAAAGTGACCCATTTGGAAAACTTTAAGATATTTAATTATAAAAACTTATATAATAAGTCCAATGATATTATAAAATATATTTATTAAATCATTTGTGTTTACAAAATTCCATTTTTTATAATATAATTAAGAAATCAATGATATAAAAGGTAATGATTTGTGGTCTCAAAGAAGATACAAGATCGACATCTCTAACAACGAATTCCTTGACGTTTACTTATTCAATAAAGGAGTAAATAAAGACTAAAAATTTAAGACACATTCATAACTACAATAAAAAAAAATATATTTCATTGATGAAAATTATATCACATGATTTATATCAATGGAATCGTTGATATAAAAAACCTAAATAGAATGAATATTGATTTATAAATCATTTATCGCTTTGGTACATTTGCAATAAAAAGACCAATGAAAGAATAATTGAAATTTATATTTAAATATCATGAATAAAAGTATATAAATAATATAACATTTCAATGTTTCAATATATACATATCACAAAATAAGAATGGAGAATATCATAAACGATTGTCCCAAGGAAAGAGAGTTTGAGGCGAATAATGCTTACAAAGGTCATATCAATGAACAAAGGGTTAATGAAGCGAGATATTCTGTGTAATAAATATAAATCCAAAAAAATGTGAATACATAATAAAACATATCATATATATATTCACATAGAATCATTGAATAACAAAATCAATATAGAAGATTTATATAACCCAATGAATTGAAATTGAGTTAAGAAACACTTTACAACTTGATAACTTTCTAGTCAAATCCCTTTGGAGGAAAAAATTAATTCTGAAACATAAAATATCATGAATTATGAGTTATTCAAGATATAAATTGTAAAATGTTTAAAATATATACCATATAAAATATATTGGGTTCATAATAATAAAATATGACTTAGTGAAATGAAATTGAGAGGAAATCTCTTACCTCGAGTCCAGGATTTCCATGTTTGTGCAATAACTATTATGTAATAAGAAAAAATTAATTATTTGAATCTTTAATATCAATTCCTAGTATTAATAACTTTTCCTTAATAAATTTATTTCATTTATTTCAATTACATATTTTTTTACTTAATCATTTAATTCTATATTGTGTATTTTAAATACTTTCAGTTCATAATTTCAAAATAGCTTCGGTGTGTTGGACATGGTCAAAAGGAGTTATTATTATAACATGTATATAATAATGATTATGACATAAATATAATTTTTTTACATAAACAATAAATTAAAAAAAACTGTAAATGACAGTTTTGAAAATTGAAATACATTAAAATCTTACAGATGGTAAACCAAATGTACACAAGGGTAACGTTTCGAATTACCAATGATCATTATAAAAAGAAAGGAAATACTGTTTTATTATTATATAATAGTCATAAAATGAAAAATACCATATTATTTAATTAAATACACTTATATATATCATCCATTTGATGTCGTGATGAAAAATTAATCACATCGCTTCGTAGAGGTGGTAGCCCACACGAATGAACGAACGACAATATCATTTTTAAATGAATGGAAAGGATATATAATATATGATATATTATATTTTTTAAATATTAATATTTTATTAATATACTATATAAAAATTAATTTTATCATTACAACTATACATGATAGGCTTTGATATATGATGAATTACATCGGTATGTGAGGTAGTAGTCTGTTGTGTACAGGAATGACTGTTTTATTTCCAATTAGATGGAGGAGAAGAATAATAAAGGCAGTTCCATTAAAAAATATAAGTATATAGATGATAATTGTGTTATTATTTCATCATTCTCAAATAATATTTGAAATATGTTGTAACTAACTAACCTAGGTTACGCTCAAACTCGACACCCGACCCGATCCGTCACATAACCGAAGGGTGTTCCCGATCCCCACAAGTTGAAGACAAGAACTCGGGCATCGAAAGAAAAAATTGAGGGAATGAATTATTCCAACCTAAAAAACTACATGTCATAAATATTCACGGAACAAAGTGATCAATGGAAGAATAAAAAAATATAAATGACATAATTGTAAGAAAACAACAGAGACAAACAAACAATAACAGTAGCTAGAATCTCCATGAGACAAATCCAACTACAATGGAATCAAAAACAAAAACTACTACAATGATGGAATGGAAGAAATACAACCATCTCACCATCATCTACCCATCCCAATGGACAAGAACCTCACCGACTCATTGGGGGCCTTGCCTTTCCCTATAACAGAAGACAAATAATGTTATATGCACCACCAAAGCATTGTGCAGGATGTGAGCTAATAAGATAAATAGGATCCTACCTAGGTGTTCCATAACAAATATCTTTATAAAAAATCATTTATTCACATTTTTAAATAAAACACGACATGATAAGAAGTAAAGTAGTTTTATAGAAAACCTGGTAAACATGCCATTTTTAACAGTTCTAAACAAAAGAAGGGATATCATTTTCCAAAGCATATTTCTATATCTATCTTCACAAGAATCAACATGCATGTCAAGGATAACTTAGAAGTACAAGAATTATAAACTAGAAGCACATGCTTCACAATACCAAGGAATACTATAGGTCTAGGAAAAAGACTACTCGTACCAAAATAATAATTTTTAGAAAACTGATCATAGACCAACGAACCAAGGAAGAAGACAAATACCCCATGTGCAAACCCCCCCAAAATTCCAATATCGATCCCCTAGAACAATAGGACTATGAAACATAAGAAATCCTCTAGAAAAACCTCTTTGATAATCACAAATCCATGGAATATGTCATCCAGCTGAACCTTCACCCTAAATACCCAAGGTAAACCATGTAATTTTTTTTGAAAAACCCATTTCAATGCCTTGAAAGCCCTTCAAAACCATTTATAATTAATTTATAATAATCCATGGAAAACTATTTTTCTTTCAAAACACTTTTCAACACACACAAAAATCATGAAATTTTCATAAATAAATTTATAGAGCAATTTTCCAAGATAAAAAACAATGTTCATTATCGTTGGCTAGAGATGGAACCACCTACCTCAATGTTTGGGTCCCACATGCCCACAACAAAATACAAAAGATATAATGAAACCCAATAGCACCCAAGGAGACCCTAGGATACAATCCATGACAATATTCATTCAGACATAAACACATAAGTTCATCAGATGAGAGGAAAACCACATACCTTGAAGAAGGATGCCAGTTATACCACAACCAATGAAGGAAAAAAGGCCTCCAGAATGAGATCTCACAATAGATCTAGAAGAAGATGAAAAAAATCCATCATTAATTTGGGGATCTGATAAAGCAAGGCAAGGTTTCTATCCTGATCAACCTCAAGGAAGAATCAGCGAGAACACCTACCTGGAGAGATGAACCATAGAAACAATTATGAATGGAGGACGATCGAATTGATCCAAAATGTGATATGCCTCTAAAAATTCCGACTGAGAGATATGGTATGAGATCCAAGAGATACAAAAAAGAATAGACAATAAAAACTGCTCAACGTGTGAATTTAACCTGAGCACCAGCTGAGTCATGATGTGTACCTATTGGTAATGATTTGTAGTCAATGATGGATATGTTATTCCAAAAAACATGTCATTAAAATATTCAATTTATCCCCTACATGATGTGTACCTCAGGAACACGATGTGTATCGGCTCCCAGTGTGACCCCTACATTAAGACCTAAATCCATCCCCATGTACACACGTCTACTTCAGGTGCACAACCTGAAACCTATAGTGAACCCCAAAAAAATATTATTAAGGATTATTAAACAAAAGGGGACATAAAAAGGTAAAAAAACACCCCGATCAATGTAACGAGATGTTTCAAACTGACCTCTATAAATACCTTCCATCCCTGGGATGTCATATGGGTGATTTTTCCTTTAGAAAGAGATGACTCCGTTGCTCCCTCAACAACTACTCTCTTTCCCATGTCTCATTAGAATCTGGGGATTTTTTCCATTGAACTCTCACCAAAGGAATTGACTTCCCATAGAAGAATTTCATTTGAGAGTCGATGATCTTAACTGGTTCTTCCAAAATAGAAACATCTGGATTTAACTCAATTTATTTCCAGCAAATGACATGAGCGGGGTCAGGGTGATACATCATGATCTGAGATATGTGAAAAATTCTTGAATGTTTGTCATTTAATCTGGATGTGATTTCTAATAAGAAAAAATCCTAAGTCATTTAGTGACATCAATTGGTCTGACATATCTCAGATCAAGCATTCCCTATTTTCCTTGTGGACAGTGCCCCTACCGAGGAGACACATTCAAGAAAATCCAGTTACCAAAGGAAAACTATGAAGGAAGATTCTTCCAATATGCACACAATTTCTATCAACTTTGGGTTGTAACAAAATGTTGCTACACCTCTAGAATCTTTGCTGACCACTATTGAACAATACATGGTAAAACTGAAGCTATATCACACACCTCTACCCAACAAAGAGGTGTTCTACATGAGAAACCAAACAACACTTTAAAAGGATCCATTCTGATCAATGATTGGTAACTATTGTTTTAACCAAATTCAACCTGTCTGAAATGGCTATTCCATGATCCATAGAAATATATGACATAGGCATGAATAATATCCTCTTGGATCTGAATTCGTGATCCATCTGGACCTCTATCTGTGGATGGTATGATATTCTCAACTAGATCCGATTCCACATTCCCCCATGAAGACTCCTATAGAACATTGAGGTAAAGCTAGGATCCCTATCTGAAATAGATGCAGAAGGAATCCCATGTAACCACACGATCTCCTACAAATACATGTTACCAATATCTTTAACATTAGTGGTGTATATGATCAGAATAATGTTAGAAGACTTCATCAAACAATCAAACACCATCCAAATAGAATTTTTTCCTCAGGTCAGCTAGTGAAAATGAACAAAAACAATCCATGGACATATCATCCCACTTCCAAAACAACAATTGGAGAGGTTGAATCATAAAATAAAGTTATTTTCCTTTATCTGTTCGATGGTGTAACAGTGGGGACATAATATATGATTTTGGTATTTATAAATGGCCACTAGAACAGCCTTATCATGTCATAATACATATTTGATGAACCTAGATGGATGGACCTTGAAGAGATATGACAATAAAACAAGATTCAACTTCTCATAGGTGTTGGGACAATGTCTCCCTTCTTGGAGTGAAGTATTCCATCTAAAGAGAGAGACCGACCCAGATATGTATCCAAACCATAATGTTTTTCCCAAATATAATGAATCTCATCATCATATTTTTGAATTTTTTAGATAGACTATAGGAGAGATGATGACAATTGAACAATTGTGAGAACCATCCCAAAAACATCCTCATGAGGATCCACGTGCAACTGAGTGAAAATACCTATAATATTTCACTCTTCCATTCATTTCAGAACATCTGATGATGGACCATCCTTCTCAGAGAATCTACAACAACATTCCCTTTTCTAGGGTGTAGGTGGTGTTTATATCGAATATCTAATGGTATTATACCCATCATCTTTCTCTGAGATTCAAGACTTTCATTGTAATGATTCAACTCAAACTCTTATGATCAGAGAAACCTATGAACTACTCCCAAAAGAGATAGTGAAACCATAATTTAATCACGTGCATCATATCTACAAGTTCCAAATCATGGTCAGGGTTGTTCTTCTCAAGTGGTCGGAGCTGACAAGATCCATAAGCTACAAATAAATCATCCTTCATCAGTACTCATCTCAAAACAGCACCTGATGCATCACAAAACCCCATGTAGACTTTTCTAGGATCAGTTATTATTAGAATAGGTTCTGATGTTAGAAGTCATTTCAGTTCATCAAAGGATGACTTCCACTTTTCATCCCATGATAATTTCACAGCTTTCTTGGTAAGGGTGTTTAAAGGTGATTCATTCTTTTATAAATCCTTGATGAACCGTTGATAGTATCGATTAAGACCTAGGATGCTTCTAATTTAATATAAATTTTGTGTTTCCTTCCATGATAAAACAGATTTTACATTCTCTGGATCAACTGATAATCCATGCTCCAAAATTATTTTCCCCAATAATTTCACTTCGTGAATCCAAAAATTTAATTTTTAAATATTCCTATATAGATAGTGATTAGTCATAATCTCTAGAAGAAAACTCATATGGTGCTCATGCTAACCCCTTGACATTTAATAAACTATAATATCATCCACAAAAACTACCAAAAATATGTCATGATATTGGTGGAATATCTGATTCATCAATGACATAAAAAATGAAGGAGCGTTAGTTAAGACAAAAGGAATCATGAGATATTTATAATGGCCATACCTACTCCTAAAGGCTATCTTAGATATATAAAACTCTTAAACAATGAGTTGTTGATAACCTAATATAAGATAGATCATTGAAAACCCTTTTCTCCCTTCAACTGATAAAATAATTCATTCGAATGAAGAAAAGGATATTTGTTCTTAATCATAACTAAGTATAACTTCAAATAGTCCACACATAACTGACGTGAACCATCAGATTTCTTGGAAAAGAGCATAGGGGATGCCCCAGATGAAACACTTGGGTGAGAAAAAACATTCTCTAATAGGTCATCCAAAAAATTCATGAGCTCTTTCATCTCCTATGGTGCCATAAAATAAGAAGGCATCGATATCGGATATGTACCTTTCACCAGGTCAATATTGAAATATACCTCCCTTTTTGGTGGAAGATTGGAGAAGTCATCTGGGGAAACATCAGGAAAATATCAAACTACAATAGGAAGATTCTCAATAGGAAAAAATCATCGAGATAAAATTATAAAGTAACAAAAAATCTCTGGAGATATGGGTGGGATGGTCTTCCATGACCTGACCTTGGATCCCACTCTGCCTGGAAGTCACAAGATCTCTCATCCACAGCATGAAATGAAATGCACCGATGATAAAAATCAACCGCAGCTCGATGAACAAAAACACAATCCATACTAATGATGAAATCAAATTGATCCATATAAAGAATGAGAAAATCCCAACCCAACTCTATGTCAGCTATTTTGATTGAACAAGTAGGACACCAAAACCGCTTCTCATTCCACTTACCAAGAGGTGTCACTAACTCAATTGAAAATCGCATAAGTTCTATTGGATATTTGTGCAGATATAAATGAGTTAGAGGCACCAGTATCAAACAAGGATATATCTACTGAAGCTGAAATAAAGAGAGTACCTCTCTCTATTTCTGGACCTGCATCAACTTCCATTGCACACTCATTTACTTTTTGTAAATTCTTCACTCTGAAGGCACATGTATAGAGCCCTGTAGTCCTTGATTCCTTTGACTACACCTCATTATCCTTTGTATCCAACGAAGCCTGACTAGGAAGAGGAATATTCATATCCTAATAGAAACATTTTATATAACCAACACATCCACAACTATTTCATGTATTCATGGGCATAGGATAAGAACATTTGGTGTGACCCCATTCACCACACTGGTAGAAAGTCAGAGGAACACTTCCAACTACAACCAATGGTGGAGAGGAGCCTCACAACTGAGACCCACCTCCACCACTTCTGCGATGGTCATGCCAATTCCTCTTCTCCACCGGCACACCACTAAAGATGTCACTAGTTGGAAGAGAAGAGGCAGAAGCAACAGTCATTCCCTCCATGTCCATCCCTACCATCATTGCTCTTTCCATTGTCTCTGAATAAGTAGAAAGCTTCATCATGAACACCTATGATCTGAAGTCCTATCTCAAACCCTGAATGTACTTAATGCAATCATCTAGTCATTCCATACCATGTCCGGAGAAAAACAGAAATGATCAGCAAACCAATTGGTGTAGGATGACACCAAACACTCTTACTACTATAGAAATAAGAACACTAGTGATTTTTCAAACATCAAAGACTCTAAGAAAACTACTGAATGAATAGGGTTTTGAAACCCTTTTAATATAATCCCACATGTCTATCTGCATGGACCATATAATTCCACCACCGCTTTCTAGAACCCTCAATTCTGAACGATGCGCACATCACCCTGATATTCTCATGTGTCTCTAGGAAGTCGAAGATTTGATAAATCCAATCAATCCAATCCTCTTACTTTTGTGGATCAGTCGCCCCATTAAATCATGGTAGATTATCACGGAAGATCTCTTATAATTGATCTCTTTATCCATCAGATCTTGGTTGTACATAAACCACTATGTTCTGAACTCCTGGAACATCCTATTCGATATCAATAACTTCTCATATGATAGTTTCAATGAGATTCTGATCCATCAGTGGATTCCCTTGAGGAGAATCAACTGTACCTTCCTGAGTAAATTCTGGATGATGTCTCAGAGGCACACTGCTACATACTGAAAAATAAAAATGACCAGACGCAAAAAATCATAGTAAAAACTAGAAAACCCATAAGTTGAAACTGAGATTCCAAAAGAAAAAACCAACTCTAGAGACAAATATCCCGACATCTGAAGGTAACGCGAGTCTCATTACGACAAGAGCTATCCAAGAACTCATTGCAAGAAACCTCTCATGTCCCAAAAATTCTATCCCCAGTCTAACAGACATCCCATGAAATTATTATTGAGTAAAACCAACCTTTGATACCAAACTGTAACAAACCACCCCTGGTTTCCCTCAAACCTGACACCTGGCCCGGTCCATCACATACCCGAAGGGTGTTCTCGATCCTACAGACATTCGACAAGCACTCAGGCATCGAAAAAAACTAAGGGAATGATTTTTCCAACCTGAACAACCACATGGAATCTATATACTAGGAAATAATGGAACAATTTAATGCTATCAAAATATATGTTCCATAACTATAATAAATTACTGGAAACAAAAAAACTATAATAGTAGCTAAAAACACCAAAAGGCAAGTCTTACTGTAACATCCCAGGTAAATAAAGAATAAGACATTTTCAAATTTTTTAATATTTGTGAATTAAATATCAATTTTACTTTAAATGGGTTTCTATTTTCGATAGCGTACCCAATACGCAATAACGAGTTTCGTTGAAATCTTACGTTGAACAGTAATAATATAATAATATTATTTTAAATGGTAGTTAAAACGCAGCAGTTGTATTGGTGGGAATGAATATAAATAACTAAAATATGATTATATATGTTTGTTAAATGTTTTTACATTTATCTAATATATGATTAAAGCTTAAAATAATTAAATAATTAAATTTTAGGCATATATACTCAAATATTCACTAAAAGGTTGACTTATCACCTTTTGATGGTGAAACCTCCTTAAAAATAGTTCTGGTCAATCTTATACACTCTATTGGATCAAATAAAATCATTCTTTATAATCGGGACATCAAAATTTACATTGTGTATGTTTTTGTTATTTTTCTGATAAAGTTTAGTTTTAATGAATAAGTAAAAAATGTTGTATTTTAATTCAAAACCTCATTTTAATCTAATTTATTTATATTATTAGATTATCTTTTGAATTGGTTTTAAGGTAAAATTATAATATATTTTTACCATTTAATCCAATGGTGGTCATTGTAATTAATTTCACTTTGAAATTGGACTTAAACAAGTGTCAATATTTTGATAGATATTGTATCTTAAAAACAAGCTATTTTTTTTAAAACAAGAATTAATTATTAAATTACTTAATGAAACATATATGTTTTGAATTTTTTTAGAAAGAAATCATTTTTTAATTTGGAATATCAAATATAGGTTAGGGTGAATTTCTGGTATTTTTCTGAAAAACTTCATTTATTGATGAATAATGAAACCACTAAGTGGTAGTTAAAAAACTGATTTTTCCTTTAAATAAAACTTTACCACTTCTGTGAATTGAATTTCAAAAATCCTCCATACATGGTTTTCATTAGTAAGTATAATGTGGTTAAATAGGGTGAAAATATTTTTTTGGTGAATAGTAACTTTTAGGTTTTATTAATCGCGGTTAAAGGTAATTAATGTAATTTAAGGTAAAAATAATGTTATAATAATATGAAACTACCTTTACACTTGTCCTAAACTTCTTGAATGTGTCTTCCCCGACCATTAAAATCCATTGGTCTATTTTTGGGACACCATGGAGCCACTTGGGTAAGATAATGACATTAATACCTTTTATTTAAATTAATAAATAAAAATGTCACAAACATGTATTATTTTACTAAAAAAAATTCTACATGGGGTTATATAATTGATATATTTGACTATAAATATTCATTAGAATGTTAAAACTATTTCCTATAACATGGTAATTGTTTTAAAATTTTTAGACATCAAATAAATAAAATTATTTATGACTCAATGATGATGCAATGTTTACGTCATTAATGAATGATTTAAATAAATAATAAGATACTTTTTAAAATAATATCAAAAACTTGTATAATTATTTTTGGATGATTTTATTTTGAACATGTTCCACATTTTCTTCAACTTAAATAATTTTTAACTTTTAGAAAATGAAAAGACTTATATAATAAAATAACAATTTCATGCTTTCCAAAAGTTCCCCTCCTCTACCATATAAAAAGACCCCATTTCCTACCCATTTCCACACATCTCAAGCCCTTTGGATCGTCCAAAATCTACTCAAATAAGCTCCAAATATCCCTCTCATTATCCTATAAGCATTACATTAGGCATAAAACTCTTCAATAAACCCTTTTTGTTCAAACCAATGGGAGTTACCCGATTTAAAGGTAATGTCTTCTCTTATGTTTTTTTATTTTATTATTCTTTTCCAACCCCCTAAAATCTTTTTATTCCTTTATTTTATAAAAAACCAGTCTCTTCTATATACTAGGATGTTTTTATGAGATTTATTTGAGCTACATATACACAGACCTTCGTCTAATGGTTAAAGAACATACTGTTTCTCTATATGGCGAATTACTGCCTCACGAAACGATAAGTGTTCAATCTTCTCTTAACACCTTTCACGGTGGCCATTAAGATGTCACTTTATTTATATATGATATATATTATGTTTATTTTTTCCATATTCTTCTGTATTTTTCATTTATGGCATTCCTTTATGGTTTCCATAATGGATAAACGCGATAATTTCATTTATTGGAAGTGCGGACTACCGCCCCCTCAAAGTTATTTCAATTGTTAATTCCATATTCTGGAAGTATAAAGGATGGAGTTAATAAAATTATATATAATATTATACTATAATTATAATGTACCTTTATATCATTGTGATCTCATTCCATTAAATACAAAAATAGAAATGAAAGTAGCGTTCATGTGTACGTACGGCTTACTTTCTCCATGAATGGTGCATTTCATTTATTTACTCTAAATGTTATGTAACATTATAAATGCATGTATATACTAGATATATATGATATATATGATATTTAGATCATGAATATAACTCTGGAGATAATGGATATTTTACCACATGAACAACTTGTAATTATAAGAAGTTTATTGTTGACTCAAGTACAAGAGATCGACAAAATGACCCTTATTAACTTAAATGATTACATAAAGTTCATAACATTGTAATAAATGATATAAAATTAATAATGAACTTTAAAAAGGTTCCTAATAAAGTATAAATTATCCTCAGTTTATTGTTCAGGAGATTAAAGAATGATCGAGTCAAGTCAGACACAAGGTAAGGGACTTCGTCTCAATCTCCTTTCATTGAGGCATATTTTGTTCTAATACAATACATTATTTTATAAACTGAATAAAAACCTTTGAATTTTAATTTCATCCAAAGGGATTATTTTTCTATGAATCGTTTTACTAAATGAAAAAAAGGAATTTTTCTTTTAACGTACGTGGTGACAATGACCTTTTCCGCCGTCGTGGGTACTACTTGATATTTGGCTTTCTTAACAAGCCCTATTGTTTTTAAAAGAAAATAAATACCATATACTCTTTTCTGTATTTTGGTATTGAAAATGGTTTTGATAATGGATATGTTATGTCAATATATTTAATGGATATATTATTATTGAAATGTGGAAATGTTTCCTTTCCTTTATATTTGTTTTATGTCTTATGATTTTATAATGGTACTTGGACATTTGACGGGTGGTTACGTGATAAACCAAATGGAAGGTGGTTCCGTGAATACCAGGATAGGTGGTTACGTTATAAACTATAATTCATTGGGTATGTAAGTTAGTCGTATGGCTATTCCATTTAGTGATATGTGTGGAAGTCGACTGTATGATTATTCCATTTAGGTATGTTTATGTCCAAAGTTACCTTTATATGTTGTGTGTTCTTTATATGGGTTTTAAAGTAATATTTTGGTTACAAAATGGTATGAAATTATCTTTTATTGAGTGAAGAGTAATTACTACTTCATAAAGGTGAAAAGTATTACTTATGTTAATGTATTCAAGGTTTAAATGTTGTTTTAAAAAACTAACAGTTTTCATTCTTTGGGTATCCCTTACTGAGATTTTTTTGATCAACACAAGTTTTTGAAAAGTTTTTCACAGGGTATAATGTAGAATTGAGTCAATGATGGGATCATGGAAAAGTCATGCTGTCTTAAAAATGGAACTAGACATGACTCTTTATTTCAAGAATTCATGTTTTGTAAAAAAAATGGAAACTGTGCAGAAATGTCTACTATGTAAACATTTGGGATCTAATAGTTATTTCCAAATTCTCTAAAACTCTAAACATGAAAAGATCCTCAATGTGAATTATTCATTTAATTCAAGAATAATTATGTTTTAAGGGTGGGTCCTTATAGTTGGTATCAATGGTCGGTTTAGAAAACATTAGGAGTTACAAAATTGTTAAATTCATGTCCATAAATTAATTTATTGTATGATTGAAATGATATAGCATTTCAAGATTACCATGTTGATTTTCCTAAGAAATTTCTATGATCAGAATGGTTTTCCGTAGAGGAAACAAAGCTGCTATGTTGGGACAACATTAGGAGGAAGAAAACCTTCAAATTAGCAACTTGAGATGGTCAGAATCCGAACTGAATAATTTGTTGTAGTGATGGAATAGTTGACTCAAGCTATAAATGTCAGTGGTATCCATGCACAAGGTCAGCCAGATCAACCGTAGAGGAACATGTCAGTGGTGGAACATTTCATGAGTCAACATCCCCCATCATTCAAAGGATCATCTGAACTTGTGCTAACAGAAGGGTGGATTAAAGAACTGGAGAAGATTTTTGATGTCATGGGGTGTTCAGAACATCAAAAGGTTAGTCTCACTGTTTACCATTTTGAAGGTGAAGCTGATCAGTGGTGGTCGATGGTGAAAAATATCAGGGATAGTGAAGAGATTGATGATCTTCACTAGAATGAATTCAATGGTATATTTCTTGAGAAATATTTTCCTACGGTGGTTTGTCTTAAGATGGAAAAACAAATCCTAGAATTGAGGAAGGAGGATGACTCAGTGGTTGCTTATGAAGAAATGTTCACTCTACTTGCAAGGTATGCTCCAAATTTCATACGAGATCTTGATAGTAAAATAAATCGTTTTACTCAGGGTTAAATCCAAAGTATCGAAGGGATTCAGCTTCTCATGAGTTCAAAAGTTATGAAAAACATGTTCGATGTGTGGAGAAGGTGGAAATAGAGTTTGTTGTTGATCAGGTGTTCTTTGATAAACAACAGAATAAGAGGTCCAGTTTGAAGGAAAAGGGAAAAAATTCATCAAAGAAGCAAGGATGCAAGAAAACCAAATATCCATACTGTGAGAAGTGTGGTAAAATTCATCCTGGAGAATGTTTATCCAAGTATGGAAAGCGATTTCGGTGTTGTAATTCTGGTCATATTGCTCGTAACTGTAAGGAAGATGATCAAGAAGGCAATGAAAATCTAGCGGTAAGATGTTTTATGTGTAATGAAATGGGTCATTATAAAAATCAGTGTCTAACGAAGAACACAACTGAGGGAAAGCAGCCTGACTACAAGCAGAAAGGGGTGGTGAAATCCTTTGCATCTACCTCAGCAGATATTGGTCCATAGAATGAAGTAGTATCAGGTACACTGTTTGTTTGTTCAGATTATGACAATGTGTTATTTGATTTAGGGTCTACACATTCTTTCATTTCTGAGAAGTTTTCTTGTAAATTTGGAATTCCAACTCAAGATATGAATCCTGATCTTATGGTAAAAACACTCGGAGGAAACGTTGAGACAAAAATAAATTCTGAGAAACTTCTTATCCTTGTGTACGGAAAGAATCTACATGAAAACCTTATTGTTTTTTCTCTAGTAGAGTTTGATGTTATTTTTGGCATGGATTGGCTTTCTGTTGATCATGCTAAGATTAACTGCTGAGCTAAAGTAGGTTTTTTTCAAAACGATATTCAGTTTCTATAAAATAAAGATCCTTTGCTTTTGATAACATATCAGGAAGATGA
Organism: Viscum album; assembly: GCA_963277665.1. Lineage (NCBI taxonomy): Eukaryota > Viridiplantae > Streptophyta > Magnoliopsida > Santalales > Viscaceae > Viscum > Viscum album. The sequence continues at coordinate 1,532,150,481 of OY728126.1, forward strand.
GAAACTAGTAATAGATGGAAATGAATGTTACTTTTCACATATTTATGAAAATAATGGAACTTTTCCGATTAATGATGTTCCAGTGGTAAATGAGTATCTTGATGTTTTTCCTCATTAGTTTCCAGGTATTGTACATGATCGGGAAGTTGAATTTATTGTAGACTTAGTTCCTGATTCTAATCCAATTTCAAAAACCCTGATCTAATGGCTCAAGTTGAACTGTTAGAGTTAAACAAATAATTTTAGGAGTTATTAGATAAAGGTTACATTCGAACTAGGACATCACTATAGGGTGCTCTTGTCTTGTTTCTTAAATAGTAAGATGGTTTAATGAGATTTTCCATTGATTATAGAGCATTGAATAACATCATTGTTAAGAAGAAGTATATGTTTCCTCGTATCGATGATTTGTTTGATCAAATCCAGGGAGCTCAATATTTTTCGAAAATTGACTTGAGGTCGGGGTACCATCAGTTTAAAGTAAAAGAAGCAAACATTCTGAAGACTGTGTTTCGTACTAGATATGGCCATTATGAATTTTTAGTTATTCCTTTTGGGTTAACAAATTCACCTACTTTATTCATGGATCTAATAAATATAATTTTCCATGAGTTCTGGGATAAGTTTTTGGTTGTGTTTATTGATGATATTTTGGTGTTATCTAAAATTAAATAGAAGAATGAAAGTCATATAAGGGTTATCTTTAAAACCTTAAATGAAAAGAAACTGCATGGAAAATTAAGCAAGTGTGAGTTTTGGTTACAACAAATTTCTTCCCTTGGTCACATTGTTTCCAAAAATGGGATAACTATTGATAATACTAAAACAAAATGTGTTGAAGAATGGAAAAGAATCATAAATATTACTGAGATCTATATTTTTCTTAGTTTTGCAGGTTATGACTGCAGGTTTGTTGAAAATTTTTTATGGTTATCTAGTCTAATGACTAAGTTAACTTGAAAAGGTGTAATGTTCATTTGGAAAAAACAATGTGATGATTTTTTTTAGGAATTGAAATTAAGATTGTTGAATGCTCCAGTTATGTAACTTTCTTACAGAAATGGTGAGTTTGTTGTCTATATTAATGCTTTGTTGAAGGGACTTGGTTGTGTCCTTATGCAGAATGATCAGGTAAACGCTTATGCTTCATGTTAGTTGGAAACACATGAGTTAAATTACCCAAGACAAGATTTTGAATTATATGCTATTGTTTTTTGCTCAAAATATTTGGATGCATCTGTATGATGTAAAGTGTGAAATATATATTGATTAAAAAAGTTTAAAGTATATATTCACTCAAAAAGAATTGAACATGAGACAGAGGAGATGGCTGGAATTAATCAAGGATTATGATTGTACAATTCATTACCATCCAGGAAATGAAAATAATATGGTTGATGCTTTTAGTCGAAAAATTAATGCTTCATTAACCATGATACATTTGGAACGAGATCCTTTGGTTTTTGATTTTATGAACTTTGGTATAAATTTTGTTAGTGCAAGAATTTATTTTGTTTTGTTTCAAGTGTTAGTGATATCATCTCTATCAGACAGAATTAAGCAAGTGTAGAAGAAACACAGCGAGTTGTAGGAAAAGGTAGAGCTGCTTTAGAAGGGTAAGTCGCCTGAATTTAACATTGATAATGATTGTGTTTTGAGGTTTGGTAAGATATTATGTGTGACTTGTGATTCACAGTGGAAGAAATCGTTGTTATGTGAGGTTTATTGTTCCCCGTTTTCAGTTCATCCTAGTGGTACTAAGATGTACCGAGATCTGTGGGAGTATTACTAGTTGGATGGAATGAAAATAGATATTTCTGATTTTACTGTGAAGTGTTTGACTTGTCAATAGGTTAAAGAAGATCTGCATTTACCAAAAGTGATGCTTCAGTATTTACCAGTGCCAGAGTGGAAATGGGAAAATATATCCATGGAATTCGTTTTGGGATTACCAAAGACATCTCGAGGTAATAAAGCAATCTAGGTTATTGTTTATTGATTGACTAAATATGCTCCTTTCCTTCCTATTCAAGATACATTCTCTCTAGATTAACTTTCTCAGCTGTATGTTAAAGATATTGTCAGGTTGCACAGAGCTCCCCTCTCCATTTTATTTGATCATGATCCTAGGTTTACTTCTAACTTTGAGAAGGGCCTTCAGAAGTCGTTGGGTACTGAATTAAATTTTAGTACAACTTTTCATCCGCAATCCAATGGGTAGTCAGAATGAACATTTCATACAATGGAGGATATGTTATGTTCTTGCATGATGGATTACTAGGGAATTTGGGACCAACATACTTATTTGGTTGAATTTTCTTATTACAACAGTTTTCATTACAGTATACTGATGGATCCGTTTGAGGCATTATAGGGTAAAAGATGTCGAACTAGAACTTTTTGAGATGAAGTAGGGGAATGCAAGCTGATGGGACCACAATTGGTATAATAGATGGCAAAAAAAGTTCAATTAATTCAGAAGCACATGAGAATAGCTCAGAGGAGGTAGAAAAGTTATGCGGATAACAGTAGGAAGGATCTATCTTTCGAGGTAGGTGGTCATGTTTTTCTCAAAGTTTCTCCATGGAAAAGTGTGATGCATTTTGGCATGAATGGAAAGTTGCGTCGGAGGTTCATTAGACCTTATGAAATTCTAGAGAAAGTTGGTTCAGTTGCATAAAGAGTGGATTTACCTCCAAGTATGTTCTAGGTACACAATGTTTTTCATGTTTCAATGCTGGAAAGTATATGACATATCCATATCATGTTTTGAGCCCATAGGTAGTTCAGTTGGAAGAGAATCCCTCTTATGAAGAACAACCAGTCCAGATTATTGACCGAAAAGAGAAAGTGTTGTGAAATAAGGTAATTTATCAGGTGAAGGTTTTTTGGAAAAACCATATGGTTTAAGAGGCAACATGGGAATCTGAAAATGCTATGAGGGATAAATACCCCCACTTATTTTGATAAGTGAAGAAAATTCTGAAGATGCAATTCCCAAAAGGGGGAAGGATGTAACATCCCAGGTAAATAAATAATTAGAAATTTTCATATTTATTAATATTTGTGAATTAAATATTATTTTTACTTTAAAGGGGTTGTTATGTTCGATAGCATACCCGATACACAACAACAAGTTTCTTTGAAATCTTACGTTGAATACTAATAATAAAAAAATATTCTTTTAAATAGTAGTTAACACGTAGTCATTGTATTAGTGGGAATTAATAGAAAGAACTAAAATATGATTATATATGTTTGTTAAATGTTTTATACATTTATCCAATAAAAGATAAAGGCTTAAATTATGTAAAGAATTCAAATTTAGGCATAGATACTCTAATATTCACTAAAAAGTCAATTTATCGCATTTTGATGGAGAAAACTCTTTAGAAATTGTTTTGGTCACTTTTTTAAATTATATTGGACCAAATAAAATCCTTCATTAGAATTGGGACCAAATAAAGTTCATTTTTAATGAATAAGTGAAAAATGTTGTATTTTAATTCAAAACCTTATTTTAATCTAATTTATTTATATGATTAGATTATCTTTTGAATTTTTTTAAAGTGAAATTAGAATATATTTTTACCATTTAATCCAATGGTGGTCATTGAAATTAATTTCACTTAGAAATTTGACATAAAAAAGTGTCTATCTTTTGATAGATAATGTTTCTTAAAAACATGCTCCTTGTTTTGACAACGGGAATTAATTATTAAATTAATTAATGAAATTCATATGTTTGGAATTTTTTAAAATATACATCATTTCTGAATTTGGAATTTTAAATATATCTTAGAGTGAATTTTTGGTATTTTTTCTGAAAAACATCAATTTTTGATGAATAGTGAAACCACTAAGTGGTAGTTAAAAACTGATTTTTTTTTAAATTAAACTCTACCACTTTTGTGAATTGAATTTTAAAAATACGACATACATGGTTGTCATTAGTAAGTAAAATGTGGTTCAATGGGATGAAAATATTTTTTTGGTGAATATTATCTTTTATGTTTTCTTAATCGCAATTAAAGGTAATTTGTGTAATTTAAGGTAAAAATAATGTTATAATAATATGAAAATACCTTTTCACTTGTCCTAGACTTATTGGATGAGTCATGGCCGACAATTAAAATCCATGGGTTGATTTTTGGGACCCCATGGAGGCACTTTTGTACGGTAATAACATTAATACCTTTTATTTAATGTAAAAAAAATGTCCCAAACATGTATTGTTTTACAAAAAAAAAATTACACGGGGTTATATAATTGATATATTTGACTATATATATTTATTAGAAAGAAAATAATATTTCATACAACATGGTAATTTTTTTATTAATTTTTAGACATCAAATAAATAAAATTATTTATGACACAATGACGATGTAGTGTTTACGTCATTAATGAATGATTTAAATAAATAAGAAGATATTGTTAAAAATAATATCCAAAACCTGTCCAATTCTTGTTGGATGATTTTATTTCAAACATGGGCCACCATATCTCTGACTTTAATAATATTTGTACCTTTAGAAAACTAAAATCATTCTATCATAAAATAATAGTTTCATGCTTTCCAAAAGAGCCCCTCCTCTCCCTTATAAAAAGACGCCACTTCCTACCCATTTCACACACTTCTCAAGCCATTTGGCTCGTCCAAAATATACTAAAATAAGCTCCCAATATCCCTCACTTCACCCTATAAGCCTTACATTAGGACGAAATCTCTTCAAGAAACACTTTTGGTTCAAACCAAGGGGAGTTACCCGATTTAAAGGTAATGTCTTCTATTGTGATCTTTTGTTTTATTTTGCTCCTCCAACCCCCTAACCTATTTTTATTCCCTTATTTTGCAACAAAAAAAATATTTTATATACTAGGATGTTTTTATTAGAAGGATTCAAGCTAAAATTACACACACCTCCGTCTAATGTTTAAATAACACACTGTTTCTGTGGATGGCGAATTACTGCCTCACAAAACGATGATCGTTCAATATTCTCTTAACACCTTTCATCTTGGCCATTAAGATCTCACTGTATTTATATATGATATATATTATGTTTATGTTTTTCTTATGCTTCTATATTTTTCATTTATGGCATACCTTTATGGTTTCCATAATGTATAAATGCGATAATTTCATTTTTTGGATGTGCGGACTACCGCCCCCTCAAAGTTATTTGAATCGTTAATTTCATATATGAGATGTATAAAGAATGTTGTTAATAATATTATATATGTTATTATAATGGAATTATAATTTTCCTTTATATCATTGTGATATCATTACATTAAATACAAAATAGAAATTAAAGTAGCATTCATGCGTACGTATGTCTTACCATATCCCCGAATGGTGCATTTCATTTCGTTCCTCTAAATGTTATATCACATTATAAATGCATGTATATACTGGATATGTATCATATATATTATATCTATATCATGAATATAATTTTTGAGATAATGGATATTTTAACACATGAACAAATTGTAATTATAAGAAGTTTACTGTTGAATCAAGTACTAAAGATCAACAAAATGACCGTTATTAACTTAAATGATTAAATAATGTTAATAACATGGTAATATGTGATATAAAAGGAATAATGAACTTGAAAAAAGTTCTTATTAATGTATAAATTAACATTAGTTTATTATTCCAAAGATTAAATAAAGATTGAGTCAAGTTGGACACGAGGTAAGGGACTTCATCTCAATCTCCTTTCATTGAGGCATATTTTGTTCTAATACAAGACTTTCTTTTATGCACTGTATAAGCACCTTTGACATTTCCTTTCATTAAAAGGAAATCTTTTTCAACAAAATGTTTTACTAAACGACAAAAAGGAATGTTTCTTTTAACATATGCGGTGACAATGACCTTTTCCGCCTCTACGAGTACTACATGATCTTTGGCTTCCATAACAAGCCGTATTGTTTTTAAATGAAAATAAATACCATATACTCTTTTGGTAATTTGTAATTGAAAATGGTATTGATAATGGATTTTTTATGTCAATATATTTAAGGGATATATTTTGATTGAAATTTTGAAATGTTTAATTTCCTTTATATTTGTTTTATGTATTATGATTTTATAATGGTACATGGACATTTGAGGGGTGGTTACATGATAATCCGAATGACGAGTGGTGCCATGAATACCAGGATGGGTTGTTTGGTTATAAACTCCAATTCATTAGGTATGGAAGTCGACCGAATGGTTATTCCATTTAGTGATATGTGTGGAAGTAAACCATATGATTATTCAATTTATGTATGTTTATGTCCCAAATTACATTTATATGTTACGTGTTCTTTATATGGGTTTTATGGTAATATTTTTGTTACAAAAGGGTATGTAATGATCTTTTTTTTCAGTGAAGAGTATTTACTACTTCATAAAGTTGGAAAGTATTAATTATGTTAATGTATTCAATGTTTAATTGTTGTTTTGAAAAACTAACAGTTTCCATTTTCTGTGTATCCCTTACTGAGATTTTTAAGCTCATACAAAGTGTTTCAAATGTTTTTCACAGGACATAATGTGGAATAGGGTCAAATATGGGATCAAGGAAAAGTCATTCTATCTTAAACATGGAACTAGACATGACTCTTTTTCTCAAGAGTTCATGTTTTGTAAATAAAATGGAAACTGTGTAGAAGTGTCTACTTTATAATCTTTGGAGATGTAATAGTTATGTCTTAATTCTCTAAATCTCTAAACCTGAAAAGATCCTCAATGTGAATTATTAATTTAATTAAAGATTAAGTATTTGTTAAGGTTGGGTCCTTATACTTGTTGTATGGGACTCAAAACCAACTGCTACACCAATAATGACATGGATGAACTCTAACCATCTAACCATCAGCTATGGATCCCAACTAACACAAACTTCACCACCCCACTATAGCGCCTTGCCATTCCCTGTACTAGAATACAATTAAAGGTCTATGCACCACCGAAGTAGTTCATAGGGTGTGAGCTAACAGAATTATTATAATCCCACCCAGGTGTTCCAAAACAAGTCTCTGTATAACAAATCATGTATTCTTATTTTTAAATAAAACATGGCCTAATAAGTAGTAAACCAGTTTTATAAAAAACTTGGTAAACATTCCATTTCCAACAGTTCGAATTGAAAGCAAGTATATCTTTTTCAAAAGTGAATTTCCATAACATTTTTCACAAGAATAAACATACATGTCAAGGATAACTTAGAATGCCTAGTAGTATAAACCAGAAGCACCATAATCACAACATCAAGGAATACAATAGTTCTTGGCAACAGACTACTAATACCAAAATAATCAAGTGCACAAAATTGATCCTAGAACAACAGGCTTCAAAAGAAGAGGTTTACCCCATGATTAAACACCCCCAAATTTCTATATTGGTCCCATAGAGAAATATACCTATGAAATAGAGGAAATCCCCAATACAACCAACCTAGATAATCACCATGAGATAAATGATGGCTTCAAGATTAACCTTCTACCTATGAACCCAAGGTAACCCTTGTGATCTTTTTTACAAACCCTATTCAATGTCTTGAAAACCATTCAAAACCATTTATAATCAGCTTATCAAAATCCATTGAAAACTATTTTTCATTGAAAATACTTTTCAAAAACACACAATAATCATGAAAAATTCATAAATCAATTTATAAAGGAACTCGAAAAGAAAAATATTCAGGTTCATTATCATAGGCCAGAGACGAAACCACCTTCCTCGATGTTTAGGTCACAAACATCCACAATTGAATCCAAAACCAATATCAAAACCTAACAGCACCAAACGTGACCCTAGGATCCAATACATGACATGATTGATTCAAACATAAACACAAAAGGTCAGCGAAAGAGAGGAAAACCACATATCTTGAAGAAGGACGCCCTTAATACCACAACCTACGAAGGAAAAAGGCATTCAGAATGAGATCACACGCCTAATCTACAAGTAGATGACAAGAAACATCCAACTTGGATTAGTTTATCTGATAATACAAGGGTATGGTGGTATCGTGATAAACCTCAAGGGAGAATCAGAGATAACACTTACCTATAGAGATGAATAGTAGAAAAAATGAGGAATCAGAGCCGATCGGATCGATCCAAATTCGGATATGCCTTTGAAAAATTCATTGGGAGAGCTCTGGTCCGAAATCTAAGTGATATGAAAATTATATATTATAGAAACTACTAAAGGCATGAATTTAACCTAGGAACAAGATGAGTCATGACATGTACCTCTTGGCTAGGATGTGTAGTCCATGCTGGATATGTTACACTGAAAATCTCATCACGTCTGGTTCAAATCTCATATTTAACCCCTGCATGATGTGTATACTAGGTGAATGATATTTACCAACTCTCATCTTTACCCCACATTAGATCTTGAATTCTTCCCCATGTAAATGTAGTGTACTTCATGTAAACGGCATGTACTTCAGGTGCACAATGTGTACTCTAGGTACCTGACCTAAAACATGCATTAAACCTCAGAAAACAAGTTTTAAGGATTCTTAATCAAAAGGGGACATATAAATGGTTGAAAACTAAACTGATCAAGAAAACAAGATGTTTAATATGTGGATGAATAGATAAGAAAACTCTTGGTCAAAAATTATGCCTTGTACTCAAAAACCATAACAAGGTTTCAAAAAATAATATTTCTTGGGATAGGTTTCAACTCAAACCAATGCCTATAAGATGATGGGTTGGATGAAAATAATGGATTTTATCATGAACATTATAATCATAATGTTTTTAAATTTTGTTCAATAAAGAAGAATATGTACTCTTTTATAATAGAGAGGAGTGGCACTATTGATTTTTTTTAAAATATAACATTAGTATTAATTAATAAATATTTACTAAAGGATCCAAAATTATAATTTTGTAATATAACATTACTAAGAAACTAATTAATCTTATACAATAAAGATCTGACATGTTTGGTTCAAAATTTTACCCTTAATTTTTTAAATCTTCGTTAACCCTTTTGACAATGCAGTGATATCAATGTTATTTAATCTAAAGGATTTAATATTATTAATATAAAAGGAAAAATTGTCACATAAATGGACCATGGGTTATTTTATAGACCATATCACTTTAAAATTTCCTTTGATGTTACTTTTCTGAATTTTAAAATATTTATTATAATATTATTTGTTACAAAATAATATTAATGACAATTTTTGAACTACTCATTTTACTAGTCACATAAAACTAATATAAAACAAAATAAATCAAATAAAAAGAATAAAAACCTATTTGATACATCATGATTATATAAAAAAATCATGGATTGCAAAATATTACTCAAATAATTTTTTTGTGTTTTTAAAATCAATATATTTATTTATTACTAATTTCACAAGCATTATTCCGGTGTTTCATAAACATTAAGAAATTATTTTTCTACTAAAAGTTAAAAATATATTTCCATGATGTAAATAAATCATTTATATTTCAAATAAACAGTTATAACCAAACATATTCCCTTCTTATTCTTATATGTGATGTTTAAATATAATAAAACATATAGAATGAAATATTTTACTTTAATTTATATAAAATAATATAAGGGGACAAAAATCAAGGCCAAATGTAAAAAAGGTGATATATTGTATTTTTTTGATTATTATAGATTATATATACTCATACAATAAGACTAAAGTAACTTGTTGTGTAACTATTTAGGTTATAACATTTTTTTTATCCTTAATTACTTGATTTACACTTTAATGTGACAAAAAATATTTCTTTTTTTTACTATTCAAATAGTTCATAAATAAAAGGGAATATTTAAAAAATTTTAGATAAAATAATTCCTAAAACAGAATCCATTATTTAAAATTCAAAAACACAAAAATGACATAATTTAATTTAAAATTAAACTGACATAATATGATGTAGTACATTTTTTCAGTTAAATTCAATTTTAATTATCAAAAATTTTATAAGAAATTAATGTATAAGATTCATTTCTAAACTACAATTATATTATTTTATATCAATAAGAAGTATTTTAATTTAAATAATAATACATTGTATAATTTTATTTTACAAATACATTTAATTAAAAAAATGTTAATAATTAATATGATTCACTATTCACTAAAATATCAATCATTTTTGGAAAATTTTCAATTTTCACCTTTAGATAATTTTTATATGGTGATTTAAAAAATTAATTAAATTTTATCAAATATATTTTATAAAGGTTATATAAATTTATTATAATATTTTAAAAAATATAACAACAAAAACCAATTTTTGAAGAAAACATGTTTTGAAACATAAAATAACTTTTTTAAAAATTTATTTCATATTTATAAAAAAACAATCAATAAAATTGAAAATATTAGTTTAGTTAAATATATTTCAAAAAATTTTAAATTATATTGACACCCACAAATTAAATGGCTACTTTATAGTAGTTGTATTTAAATAAAAATATTTACTGATTCATTTTCACTCATTGTTGCATTTTTTGTAAGCTATCTAACAAAGTAATTATATTAAGATCTCTAGATAATATAATTTTATATTTTGTTATTTGTGAAAATATTTTTTATTGTTTTGAAATACTCAAACCCGTGACATTTTCAGAATTAAAACCTGAATAATATTGGAAAAAATAATGTTTCACTTACAAAATTATCTATTAAAGCTTAAACCATAATATTGATGAATATAATATGAAAACACAAAATAAAAAATTTCATACCCAATAATTTTAAATCTAAATTATTCTTTAGAAATATAAATAATAATAAAATGAATTTGATTCATACCTTACAATCACTAAAAACATGATATTGTAATACCATTTGGAAAGATCAATCAAAATAGTATAACATTTTATAAATTATATAATTTGAGAGTTAATGATTTATATCACTACCCCTAAATAACTAAATCTATAATTAAGTGGTATAATCGCCATATAAATATACTCTTTCCTTTTATAGGAATGATTGTAATTTAATATTTTTTGAAATTTATTAGATATTGAACAGATTATAATTGGGTAAATTCATTGGTCTATGTAATGGATAATGATACATAATTAGTTTTATATGGGATTTAGTTTAATATTTATAAATATTATTATATATTTAAAAATATATTCTATAATTTTGGTCTGTTTTCATTTAATCCCCTCATGAAGCTTTTCTTTTGTCAAAAAATTAATACTAATTTTATTTAATCTAAAATTGAACAAGTTTAAAGTCCATGGTGTCATTATTATAATAACCACACTAATGGTAAAAGATTAATTAAAATTTCCATTGATGTTCTGAAACCATATTCCATTTTTACTTAAGTTTCTTCAAAATTGAATAATTAAAATTTTACAAACAATTAAAGAGAAAAATTATGATTTCCATTTTTAAAATTTTATGGTGTTTTCCAAATTTTTTATTATGGCCTTTTAAAATTATTTAATCGATCCAATTCAATGGAAAAAGAGAATTCAGAAGGTGAATAAATGAAATATAGTAAGTAATGAAGGATGGACAATACTGATCAAAATTGGATGATTATAAATTATCATAACACTTTTAGAATTATAATCCGGAAGACATATATATATATATATCTTTGTGTGTGTGTGATTAATCTAACAAATATAATAAATATGATAATAACAAGATATTTTTTTATAATTAATGAATAATAATATTTATTATTAAAATAATTATATTACATTAGGATAATTGTTAAAAAATTATTAATCTTATTAATTTAAATAATATATTAATTTATTTCTTCTCAACCAATATATAATAACACCATTATTGTTTGTCCCGTGTATATTATATTGTTTAGTAAAAATAAGGAAATTTGTTGAATTTGAGTTTTATTTTTCATTCGATATTGAATTTCTATTTATGATAATTTAAAAAAAATCACAATAATTAAAATATAATTATGACTAGGATATTATGGTTTTTAATTTAAATGGGTTCTCAATGAAATTTTTGTTTATATATATATATATATATAATTGATTTTTTATCTATAATAACAAAAGTGTACTGAAATCCTAATATAAGGGTAAATATTGGAGGATTTGAAATCCTTCCATATCTTCTTTCTGGAATTTATTGTATTCCATATCATTTTTATGTATAAAAATATGGAACCAAGTTTTTAAATCAATACATTAAAAGTTTATTATTAAATAATTTTTATTTTCCATATATCATTATTTATGGTTCTCCACTAGTCAATATTTTATAAAATTTTATAATAGTTTCTATGTAGATATAAATTTTATAATTTATAACTCATGATGATAGAACCAAAAATATATATTTATTTTTTCAACTATTATAGGGAATTTATAATTCAGAACAAAATAAATAAAACATAAATAGTATAATAATTTTATTACTAAGATAATAAATCTCATAAGTAGTCATATTACTTAAGGACTAATAGGTTTAGTTCCAAGGATATTAGATATATAAAAATATTATTTTAAAACACATAAAATCAGGAATCTATAATCACGCACCATTGTACACCTATATACATATTTCATGATATAATAATCATCATAACCTGGGCATGGAAATATAAGAATGGTTTGGGATTAATAAATTAGTAAGGGAAAAATATATCATAATATATCATATAATAAACATGAATAATGGCCTAAATAAGAGGATAACTATCTTATTAAAAGTTTATAAGAAAATATAATATAATCATAAAACAATTTTGAAATAATAAGATCATAAAAAAGGTCATTAAGAAATCATAAATGTTATGATCTGGGATGAAAATCATCTTAATTATAATAAAACATGAGTTCATGACTTAAGAGCGATCAAAACTATAAAAATACGACACAATAAAAATAATCATTACATTTAATTTAACTAAACTGAATCATGAAAAATATTTTATAAATTTGTAAACGACATTAAATTGTTTACCAACTATAATAATAGGAAAACGTTTCTGAAAAAACCCAATATGGCCATTCCTATGTGAAAAAATTAATTATATCCATACCAAAAAATGTGGGAAACTCATTATGACCTTGACTATGTGACCAAATTCATTATGTTAATGTCTGACAATATTATTAAATACATACGTAAAAAATCATTTGACTGAAATAAAGGACCCTAAACATCATTATCCATATATATATTGGCCACCTAAAATCAATCATCATTATATACTAATTCACCCATAGAATATAATGTGATTTTAAACATTCCAAAAATATCAAATAATAAAAACCTAAGATGTCATAAGATATAAAAGTTATAAATTTATAACATGAGGAAAATAAAAATAAAATATATAGTATTATCAAACATCACTTATCGGTATTTAATCATTGGATAAAAAATAAAATAATTAAATTCAAATGATTACATAAAACATTTTAATCATTTTAATAAAAGATGAATTAAAAATTAATTTTGAAACAAATTGAAAATGAAAAGTGAATATATAAAATTATATATTTTATAATGGTCTATAAATATAGTATCATTGACCAAAGAATATTTTTAATAAATATAATGGATTAAATAATGAAAAGGAAAGTCATTATTTAGCATTTTAAGTTGTTTTAATGAAAAAAATATCGAATAAATTTTGAAATATGTTCATTTCATAAAATGACTAGATTAATGTATGAGGACTATAATGGAATAATATTATTTCATTAAATATAATAATATTGATATGAAAAATATGGTCATCATAGAAAAGATTCATTGATTAGAATGATAATTATTCTTTCCAAAACTATACTTATAATTCACAATAAATAAAATTAATAAAGTTCTAATTGATGTTGAGTTATAATTTACAATGATCAAAATGTAAAAATAAAAATAAAAAAAGTGGAATGGCATGATCAAGGGAAAATTTAATATTATTTTCAATAAAGAAATATTGTGACCTAAAAAATCTATTCTTGAGTCGAGGAAACCCCTAGATATAAAAATCATATCCAAGGAATTTAATAATATTATTTTATAAGAAATATAAAAAATATTAATTACCTATATATTATCTTTATTCAAATACATATCTTTTTATTATCTTAATTACTAGAAATTCACATCTTGTATTATATTTTCATAAAATGATTGTTTATTGTTTATATTGATTTTTAACAGTTTTTTAGCCATTCTTCTTTTGGAATTCTCATCATTTCAAAAACATAAAAACATAACAGAATTGTTATTTTATAACATCTTATAATATTATAATTCCCTTAAATTTGAGTTTTGTTTAATTTTGAGAAAGCATATTTGATGATGAAGTAGTTTCCAATTATTTTTTAGTATCATCATATTATGTTCTATTGATCATAAATTAAATTTTTTTACTTATTTATTTATATTATTTATATATAATAGTGATATATATGATATATATTCGTAAAATATAATCTAAAATAATCTATGAAGGTACTATAAGAAAATAGAATGCATTGTTCCATAGAGGTGATAGTCTACACATCAGCATAGATAATTATTTCATTTTTTGAGGATCATGAGAAATGAGAAATAATATTTTTATTAAAAAAATATTAAATATTTCATATAATAATAAATTACTTATTAAATTGTCCTTTTACCATGTATTTTAGGAAGTGAATGGAAAACAATTATTTGTTGATGTCGTATTTCATACACAGACAAGATTCATGTTTCCATATTTCATAATTAGAAGAGGAGAGGATAGTTATTTATTATTCAGTAATTATAGTAGAATATCAGTATAATATTGATTCTTATGTTATAATTTTATGTTTTTCCAATGGAATTTGAGGAAGAACTAGTGAACATAATGAAATAAAAAAGAAAATTGAGTAGATTGAAATTTATACCTCACCACTTGGATTATCTATTATATGAAGGGGTTAAACCACTGAGGTAATGAATTTTGAGAAGACAAAAATATCCTTAATGTGGATAAAATTAATTAGTATACTTTTGGTAAGATATTTTACTGATCTAACTGGATTTTGGTGGGATCATAAGAGAGGATACAAGTGCCTATTTTATATGTGGGGTGAGTTGATATTTTTGTAAATACACAAACTTTTTATATAATTGTATTTCATTCTTAAAAAATGTCACAACACAATTTTGAAATTACTATTAGGGGAAGGTTAACGGATTTAAATGCCTCAACCACCCATCCCAATTCATATTTAAACATGAATGTTGTATGCCCTATTTGTCAAACCCTTTTTACCACCCTTATATTTTGACCAATGATACTAGTCTCAACAGAATAAATTTATAATTTAGGAAAAAAAATTAAATTGCCTATTTTATATAATTTGTGCCCAATGATATCAAATTTGAAATAAATTTTGTTGTGTTGATGTTTTATAAATTTTTAAAAATTTTAAATACCAAATTAAAACTGTATTAATTTTTTTAAAACAATATAACTCATGTAGTAAAATATAAACTTTTGAGTTTAGAAATTAAAACAAACATTTGAAAAATTATAAATCCTCTTGTAAAATATATATTTTGACTTATAAAAAGGATTCATGAATCTCTAATTCTTAATTGAACACTACTAATTTCATTAAATCAATGTTATTTGTAAAAACAATATTCGACAATATTGTTATAACCATCAATCATTTTAAAATAATATGAAAAATTAATCAAAATATAATATATCAATGATAAATTAAAAATATATTTAATGTTTTAAAATTATATTCCTAAAATCTATATTTTTAATTTTTAATTAAATCAAAATTTAATATGGTATATATTTGTTTATTTGAAAAAAACAATAATATATTATAAATTATTATTTCAATTTCATATATATTTATAATTAAACTATTGTTAATCCATTATTCATATCAAAATATATTACACATGAAAATGAATTAACATTTAGAAAAAATATTTTATGATTTACTTGGTTGCACTATCTGAACACTATTTAAAGTGACATTTTTTTTATTGTTCTTATAAATATATATATGATAATTCTTTTAACATTATTTATACTATCCAATTCCATAACTCTCATACAAAATTATTTTTTCTATTTTTTTGTATATTGATAATGATATGAAACATTGAATTTATTTAAGTGGGCATATTTTTCTAAAACTCATTTCATAAAATTACACACTATTAAATAGAATTTTTTTATTATAATTTTATTACATGGTTGAAATCAAGAGAGGGTTGTTTCCTCTCATTACATCATCGTGTTCCTATGTTTCCTATGAAAACAAATGATTTTGTAGAGAAATTTTGACTAGATGGGTGGTCATGTTTCTAAAAACATTTTCTCTGGGATGTAATATTTTCATAGTTTTTTTCTCTATATGAATAGTCATGTTCATTTTTTTACTTCCTCAAAATGAAATATGTGGAGAAAATAGTTCACTTCAAAGTGTTATAGTTGGATTTCTAGGTTACAAGATATAACCCCAAGACAATAAAGGATCTTGAAATAATAGATGTATCTAGTTCTCATGTACTCTTTATTCTTAATACTTATAACCCAATTTCCATAGAGATATTTGACAGAACACCATGTAAGCATATAAAATCTCTAGAACACATATAAAATTGGGAAATAACTTTTATATCATATTTCTTCCACAATCATTTTTCACTAAAATATTTAAACTTTCTCTATCATTTCATTGACATTATCTAATCCTAAAAGCTTCATCTGTGTAAATTCATCCCAGTTTGTTGTATTTCCTTATATATTTCTATAAAGTGCCTCATATTTTGAAATCTAAATGAAAAAATGGATTAAATTGTTAAATTAGAAATCTACCAAGGTTGTTGTTGATCCAATCATCATTTTAAATCCATAGAACAAGATATAATCATATCCACTAGAGTTTTAATTGTATTATTTAACTGACTATTTATTTAAGGATGATTAAATTTTATGAAACACAACACTATCATAAAAAATTTCTAATGAAATATCCAAAACATTGAGTTAAACCGTATATCCTAATCATATATAGTGGATTTTTTACTTTATAAATCCTCACCACTTACCGTATATATATCATATTTATTTTTTTAAAAGTTATATATTTATTTATGGAAATAAAATTTATTTAATTAATAATGTTTTCATTTAAAAAACAAATAGAATTAAGCCCTTAAAATTTTATGAGTCATACAATGAAGTCTATTAAAGTTTTTTACTATTTCAATTCTAGTAAGGGGAATGGATGGGACATACCCTAATAGCCTTTTAATTAATCCATATCCTATTAGTATACTATGAATCAAGAGGCGTTTTCAGAAATATACATCATTATTTTATCCTCATATGAGTTTTACATTAGATATTTTTACATTTTCATAATTATTTACTGAATATGGAATGATTATTTATGAGAATCATCCCAAATTTCCCACTTCAAATATAATTTTCAATGGACACATTTATATGATCCAAATCTTATAACTCTATAATTTGAAATGTATAACTCCATATTATTTGCTAGATTTTTTTAGATCTACATAATCTGTTAAAGATTATTTTATATTCATGTCCATATAATTTTTATCAATAATCTGGGAAACATATGATTTATGTCCTCTCATAATCAATTTATGATCCAACCTCTACAAATTAATGAGTGTTAGTTAATTTTCAAACCTTATAATTGGTATTATATCATGTAATTTCCTTTTCAAAGAATTATACACCTTATTTTTTCCCCTGGGTGGTAACATATTGAGTTTTCATAATATCTTATCAATTACAAAAATTCAATTTGGTGGATATTCAACTCATTTATCATGAATATATTTTACATTATAATGTGGTCTATATAAATATATCACTCCCAAATATAGATATAATTATATCTAATTTTAAATTCAATGATCACTATTGTATTCTCTATATCATGAAAAAGATAATTTTATTAGGATTTTTTATTTATTTCTATTAATAAAAACTAGCTTTTCAGTTTTCATGATCATGAAGCCAATGTCCTTTTTCAATGCATCACTATACAATCAAAGCCTAGCCCATAAAGGTTAATGTGAGTATTTTATGTGGGACACACCTCTAATATAGTTTCTAGGCACATTATTCACATTTAATTTTCTAAAGTAACTTCACTCCAATTTATGGTAGAATATTTATGGGATTTGATAACTTTGGGAACTTTTTAGAAAATCCATGATGATATCCTACTAAACTAAAAAAATATAAATTGTGGCTACATTGGTGAGTCTGTATCATTTCCTAATAACATCCCCTTTGAGGGATCTATGTATTTTCCCTTTATTTTGATTACATGACCTAATAGCGAAACTTTTTTCATCCAGTACCCAACATTACTAAATCATTCATATAGTTTCTCCCTTTTATGGTTTATCAATAAAATGATCAAATCGTCATTATCTTCCTTAATCATTTAATATATGAGAATATATTTTATAAATAAAAAATAAATTGATCATGTTGATCTCTAATGAAATTATTAATTTTATTTATGAATTTAATGAATGAATTTATAAGTCTAAATGGGATAATTATATATTTATAGTGACTTTACCTTCTACGTAATGTAATCATGGAAATATCTTTTATTTTAACACTTAAAAAATGATATCTAGTTCAAAGGACAATATTTGAGATGTATCAATATCCTCTATGTTTACCAAATATATCCTTGATATAGGTTGAGGATACCGTTTCTTAATTGTAATATTATTAATATAATAATAATCAATGAAAAGGAACATCTTTCAATCCATGTTTTTTATAAGGAGGACATGTGCACTACATATTGAAGCACTAGGGAATATAAAACCCTCATCCAAATTGTCTTAGTTTCTCTTCATTAAATCCTCCAAATCAATGGGATGTATTCTATAGGGACTTTTTGAGATAGGAATATATATAGATATGTGTTCAATTGAAAAATAAATATCAAGATCAGGGGATAATAACATATTCATCTATAAATAAAATAGTATATTTTTGTAAAATATTCATTTCATCAATGTGAAATTCTTCATAGATCATTTCAATCATTATTACATTATTTTTAAGTATTATAAAACATATCATATAATTTTAATCCATTATCAGTTCATAATAATTTTATCATTGATACTTGATAATATGGTGATTTAAGATATTAAATGATATTTGCATATCCAGATAGTTTATATGTTCTTTATATAGGGTAATCCAATCCATACCTAATATAGTAATAATTTCTACTAGCCGGAGAAGAATTATTTATATTTGTGGTATCCCCCATGAAATTTAAGAGAGATGTTATTTATTAATCTTAGACATGATCATTATACCACTAATTTGTTCCACTTAAAGTTCAAAATTCATTGTCTATGGTGTCAATTTCACATTCATAGAAAAAATGGTTTATTAAAGAATGCAATAGACCAATGTAAAACAAGGTATTAGTAGATCTAGAAAATATATCAAGTTAATCACACATCACATCATTATCACGGTCTACCTCTATGGTAGTGATCATGAATTCCCTTTATTGTTCCATAGATTTGGAAGGTGGTTGGGGCCTATTTTCTTCATTCAACCAAGGTTAGGGGGACTAATTTAGATATTCTAAAACTCATTTCAATTGAAGCATTATTATGTGGGTGGTTCATTATCTAGGAATTTCTTACCTTATATTTTTTTAAATACCTCTTAGCCTATGTTAAATAATTGTTGTCATTGTTTCATTCTTTTCCACACCAAAAATACATTATTGATCCCTTTATGAAATTACTGAACTAATTTCTCCCACATTTATTTCATAAAATAAATTTTAGTTTCTTCTAACAATGTGTCTTATAATTGGTTCATCAATGATTATCCAAAATTATTTAATTTTCCTTATTTTATTATTTTTTTCTAGTTTCTATCTATATCATAAGAGCACATTCAAAATTACCTTCATAAATACTAAATTATGTTATGGAAAGCACCCATTAATGACTAGGTTTTAATCTAATAAATAATAGATCTGTTTTTATCCCAACATCAGAGATGAAAATGGAGCCAAACCTCATATGTATTGTGAAACATTATTCATATGTTAAAATGGATTCATCCAATTTTTGATTCAATAAAAAGAATTCTCATTCTATTTTGGTGTGAATATTCTTTTGAAAATACATAGCAAAAACTATCTTCTAGAACTCTTACAATTCCATAGATTAAAATTGCCCCATTTTTGTATTATTCTTAATAATATTTCATCATAGTTAACATCACTATATAAATTATATACTAATAAAAAAATCATGGACTGATCATTAGTTAATGGAATAAATTTTTTCTATTTAATTTACCAAATCCTCAGCAAACAATAGTTTAAGAGACCCACGAAAATAGCGTGGGTATTATTATATAAATGAATTGATATTGGGTTTATATATCCTTTGAGTATTTGGGAGATCAACATTATTTTGCTTGTTTTTCCATAACCTGAGATTGTGGTGTCTGAATTACAATATTGTTTTATATTATATCCCTTATCTCATTAGCTTTAACATTGGAGAATTCTCCATATTGGTCATTTCACCCATTGTTTAAATGAATATTTTGATTTCCCAACATTAAAATGAAATAAAATTAATTGGTAATGAGTATACATATATTTTTGAATGTATATATAAAGAAATTATTATCATAAAAGCATTATGTTATAAATAACTATATACATTTTCCTATTAATCTCTACATTTTAATCTATGTTATCCATTGTTAAATTTCTAATTTAAGTGGGTATATATATTAAAATCATTCATAATAGTTTATAAAGAGATTCAAATAATATCTCCTTGGAGTTTCAAACGAGGTGTGTAGTTAGTCCTCTTTGTTTTGAACTAGTGGATGATCGAGTTAATACTCAAACTATTCATTTCATTAATTTTTCTAGTGGTACATATATTCCAGATTCTATATCTACTGGTGGTATCTCGGATGGTATGTATTTTCGATGAGAAAAAAATAATATCTATTATAATAAAATTTCATGATGTCATCAAATACATAGAATTATCTCTTAGATAGTTACTAGTGTTTTTTCAAATGAGATCTAATCTAATATCTAAAAAACTAAACCCTTATTTTTTCAAACTATATTGAACCAATATAAAAATAACATAAATGTTTCAAAAATATCAATATTTAGACAATACATCTCAAAAATTGTGTCACAACTTAAGGATTGAAATGTTTTCTGTCTTGGAGATGAGATATATAAATAAAATATTTTACAAGACTTATAAACTATACTCCATAATTTTTATCCTCTATAACCTTTTGTAGTTCTTATACGATATCATCTTATTTACAACTCATGCGATATAAACATAAAAATACTATAGGGTTAGACACTCATTAAGGGATAAACATATCTTACTGTTAGAGATCTAAAACATGTATATTAACATGTAATGACCCAAACTACAATATCCCAGAGTCGGTGGTTTCTTTATTACATTAAATCTATTTAAAAGAAACTGTATCCCAATGGACTGAATTTTTTAGAATTCTTGGTTACATAAATACATACATTAAAACCACTTTTCATTTTAAAACTATAATAAAATATATTATCATATTTTAAATAATATTTGTTCTCACTTGGATGTCTTTTAGTATTATTTATTTAATACTTACTAGTATACTAGTGCAAGGAAATATAATAATGGTGTTATACAAATTCTCAATAATGTTTTGGATATAGATTAAGATGACATATAATAAATAAGAAATGAATAATATATAAGGAACAAATAATGATCAAATAGTGACATATAAATAATCACATTAGCTTGAAAATTATCAATGGATATCAGAACTATTAAAATAATCTATTTGAAATCAATAAATGATTTCATAATTATGGATTTCAAATTCCGAATAACTAATACTTACCATCTTGGCCCTGTGTGGAGGCACATTACCTAATTTGTAAGGCCTCATATAGATACCTGACCTATTTTGACTAGCAAGGATTCTGGATGAATTGAGTTGATATGTTACTCTAGTCCCCACTCAACACATAATAATTCCAATGAATTCATCATATATATAATTAATAGAACTTAATTCACATGCCCTAATTACCGATAATTGTTTGGATTAGAAGAAACAGAATCTTTAATTTCGATAAATTCCCCAGTCAAATTTATCGTAATAGATCCAAAGAAAAAAGGTGGATGGTATCATTATACTATTACCTCGGAAAAGGATAATATTAAACAAAATAAGTTAACACAGATGAAAATTAATTAAAAAACACCGGAAATTTTCTTTTGTAAAATACTCTTTTCATTTTAGAATCACTTATTCAAATAATAAAAAATTAAAAATTATTAGGAAAATATTTTTATTTGTAATGAACTATGGAAACATGTAATGGATTATTCAAAACATTGATCGGTAATGATGGAATAAAATTTCCTTCTTTTTTTACATTAAAATAAATATTCCTTCAACATTTTCCATAAAAACTCATAAGTGCTACATTTTGAAAAAGAAAAAATAATATTCCCATTAAATTTTTTGTTAAAATTATATCAGATATAAATATTAAATTAAAAAATAACATGAATGTATTAAAAACAACCATTAAAATATTTCAAAAATAATGGATATTATTGAAAAAAGGTTTTCAACAGAAGAGATAAATTTATAAAATATTTCATTAAAAAATATTTCATTCTCATGAGTTCTTAAAGAGATGGAAATGAAAAGAAAACCTAAAATTTATTTAAATAAATAGATGAAAAAAAATTTAATTTTTTAATATTGAATTATAAAATAATTCCCTCATAGGATACTTAAACAAAAACATTTATGAATTATGAAGGGACTGTGAAATGACCAATTACTTCACATTTCAAATGTTTCTCAATTTCATTTAACCTTCATTTTATTAACATTAATTTTATTATAATTCCATAAAAAATCATATATGTACATATTATATCATATATGATACATTTATAATATTCCAATACCAATTTATTAAAAATTCATTAATAATAATAATCATTTATTAGTGTTAATTATCATATTTTCATTTATGTTTTACTTCACTAGTTTCGATCGTTGCATCTTGATCATGGTTAAATAATAAAAATAATGTTATTTATGATATAAATATATTATATATTCCTTATATACATATTTTTAATCATTCATAAAAGTTAAAATTGAAAATATATTTATATCATTTTTGGAGATGGTGGGTCATACGTACACATAAACATTATTTTCACTATTTGTTATAAAGAATGAAATAAAAGTAATTAATATTTCACTTTTAAATAATAATTAATATATCAAATATATCATATAAGTTCATTAGATATTTTTTTATTCCATGTAAATCAAAAATGAAAAGAAAATCCAATCACTTTGAGGAGGCGATAGTCCACACATATTCATGAGTA
This sequence comes from Viscum album, assembly GCA_963277665.1. Lineage (NCBI taxonomy): Eukaryota > Viridiplantae > Streptophyta > Magnoliopsida > Santalales > Viscaceae > Viscum > Viscum album. The sequence goes on from OY728126.1 coordinate 1,532,173,964, forward strand.
GTGTCATTTGATTCCAATGGATTTAAGGGTTATAAGGTAGATAAGATATTATAACCACATAAGAATAATTATTTCATTAATATAATATATATAAACAAAATCGAGAAAATTTACTATCCATGAATGATTGTTCTGAAAAATGAATTGTATCACTACGTGGAGGTGGTAGTCCACATATACACACGGGCCATACTTTCACTTCAAATAGGGTAGAAACATGGCTGGTTGATGGTGGATATATTATACTATTAAAATTTTATTATATTTTGGATTATAGATATATTATTGAAAATTTAGTTTTCATGAACCATCACAGATACCCTCGTTCCCTGATACCTGAGTTGGTTAAGGCATAACCCAGAGGGAATTACCAATCCCAACAAGATGATGAATAGCACTTGGAATCATGCTAAATTATATGAGGGAATTTATTTTCTATAGTAATAGTGGAAGATATAATATAAAAGTATGTATAATAAACACCCAATAGTGAAAAATTATCATAAACAAAATTGTAAAACATTACACAAATGATACCTCATCGAAGTCACCACATCTTCCAAGAGAAATCTTAAAGACAAAAACATGTAATAGGTTTATCACATCTCCACTGATCACCCCCATCAGTTAGGGTCACAGGTATCAAGAACATGCACAACCTTCAAATTTATATTTTCCTTTACATGGACTAAACATAATATAATCCTCTAACACCCAAAAGAAAAGGTACAATTGGGGATATAAAGCTGAGTATAGTCTCACCAAATATTTCATATTCAATTCACTTATACTTTAACAAAATGTTATTTAATTTTAAATAAAACAATCCTGGTATGTAATTTTCACATTTTCATCACAACATTCTTTCATATTCATAGGATAATGTATATATCAAAATTGGATTAATTGAACATTTTTTATAAAACATTTATATAAAGAAGTCACCAAGAATAAAATAGTTCTATAAGTCAATGTCATGTAATAACCATGTAGCATATATCATAGAACCATATATTAATCCATGTGGTATGTTAGATTTTATTATTTTGATTCTCACACTACTCCTCGGTGATTTGATATCAATTTTTTCACATCTCCCTTGACTCAGGTCATCGAGACACAAATCCCCCTCAGGAAAAAAATCATGTTCCAATATGATTATGTCAGTGGAACCATCCTAAATCCTATGATATGGGGTTAGATCATAGAAATAATATCCTAAATACCCACTAACTAATGCTGCACTAGTTTCATTCAATCAATTAATCAATCAATCATGGTAAAATCAATCACTTAAAATTAGTTCCAAATAAAATTTCCCACATTCACTATTCAGCATGTCTTTCTCATATCAAAAACAAATCATCAGTTTTCTTCAACTCCTGGCTTTTAAAATCCTAATTCAACTTAATATATATCAAATTGTCTCATAAAATAAATTCTTCATATCAATCCATCAATTTTATTAGAAATCCATCAAATAATTTAAATTCCTTTGAAATCTAGGGGTTTTACCACATCTATGATTTTTTCAAAATAATTGCTCAATCATTTAAAATATAGGATTTTAAATCATTTAATATTAATTTAAATTTAATTAAAAAAATTATGTTTTAAATTATATGGAAAAACATATGCATCCACCTTCCTTTATTCAGCATTCATATAAGCACCCGTAATGGGAAATGCTAATAACAAATGAAGGAGAAGGAGGCCAATAAAAAAAACCTAGATCATAAGAATCAATATAAAACTCATATAAAAAAGATATTATATAAAAAACCAATTGTGATAGCATATAGAAGGATACAAAAAATGGGAGGGAACTCATTGGGTTTCAAATTCTAAACCAAGACATATGAAAGAGAATAAATCACCCCGAAATCACCTAGAATCACCCTGCAGATCAAGAGAAGAGGTTGAATGAAAAATTAAATATTTGTTAGGATTCAAAATAAGAAAACTATTTTACCCAATAAATTCATTACATTATTCCTTGATTCATTATTTTAATATCCCGACTGGAGTATATGGTGAGAAATGCAACACCTTGAGTTAAAAATCATAATACAAACCATTTCACTACATCAAATCAATTAATGATGTCAACCTAATTCCCAACATGAAACTACATCATGGATTTTTCTTAAAAAAATATTCACATCATCAAAAAAAATATCTTGTGTGAATCCTTAAAGAATAAATTACATAGCTTGAACATGAGGAAACCCTAATAAAAATATTCTAACTCAACCTACTACCCAGTGGAAATACTCTAAATATTTTGACACATTTATACCAACACTCCACTAATTCAAACAAACCTAAATCCATTACCTTTAGGTTATTTTCCATGAAAAACTATCTCTATCATTGAATTTCCTAAAACATGACTAAATAAAATGGAATAAAAATTAGTTTCGATAAGTATCTGAAATAAGATAACATGATTTTATAGCCTCTATTCCATAAACTGTTTTTTGTCCCAAGAAATCCTCTTTAGAATTTTCCATCTTAATGAGATGAGGACACTACTCTCTCATCAGTGCCTCATGAACCCATGTCTCATTTGAATCAGAACCATTCTACCATATCACATAGACCAATGGTATCTTCTTTCCACGAAGAAGCTTTTCCCATAATCAAACATCTGGATTCGATGCACAATCAAGGATAAATCATCTCGGCATCAAGATCATCCTAACCTAGAACATGAGAAGGGTCTAAAGATATATTTTTGGTTGTGATACTTGAATCACACTCTGGATTAAAGTAAACTATTTTTTAATTTTCCAATGATATGACACATTCATCACTTGCCTAAAAATCTTGAAAGGAGTCACAATCCTTTCCACAAGAATTCCCTATTCCTGAATACATATGTGAAACAACTAAGTAGAAAATATAATGAACGCATAGTACCCAATTGAAATATTTAATGGACATTGAAATTGATCAGTACTTTATTTATATAATAATTTTTTCATCAACATATTCTGACCAATCAATTTAATATTCACTATCTTTTATTGTACCAAACTCGGTCTAAATAAGGATCCGTTACCAATATTTGAACTACACAATATATATCTAAATGTTTTTCCATAAAAGGTATCAAAATGATCAATTCTAAGAATGAATTGGTAACTATTGTTGTAATAAAACTCAACTAGTCCCAAATGGTAATCCCAATCTCTACCAATGTCAATAATGCAATCATGTTGCATGTCCTCGAGAATCCGAATGGATCATTATAGCTTTCCATCTATCTATGGCTGATATGTCATGAAAAAATATACCTAGGATTCTATGTCTTATTAGAGTACTCTCTAAAATTGATAAGGTAAAGGTGGATCCCAATTAGAGACTACATTAGATGTAACCCGATGTAATATTGAAATTATATATATATAAAGGCACTCCAAGTCATAAAATTTTATTATATCTAAAATTTTTATAAATTGAGAGTATTTTGGTATCCTATCATTCACAACACATATTTCATTCTTCCATCAAGGGGTGCATGGAAACCCATCCAAAAATACTATTGAAATATCAACCCACATTCATGTCAGCACTGGAAGCAAAAATTGAAAATCAGAAGATCTCTAGTGCTCATCCTTTAACTGGTGGCTGGTATAATAATGAGACCTGATGTCAGTGATGCCTCATCTCATACATAACCACCAGAATCATCTCTAAAAATCATATAACAAATTCTTGGTACCTAGTTTCACCACCTACTATGAAATAAGGCATTCCCATATCAAATACATTATCATAAACAAATAAGACAAGATAGTTTTAAAAACATAGGATACCCTATGAAGAGAATGACCACTCAAAATTGGTATTCCCACCATGGATATTGTCCCTTATGAGAAGAAATTCATTACCAATTTTTTAATATTGAAGAATAATCTCATGATGATTGGAGGTGAATTACATGCTCTACAAGAAAAGCTCAGACTCATTCCATAAATATCCATAATATAACAAAGAAAATAGATCTTTTAAATTCCACCCTTTATATGATTCTTCCATTTCATGGGATGGAATTTTCGTTCTTAATGAATCAATTAGGGTATCCATATTAACAAGGGTGTAGAAAATGTCGATATAAAATGATTATAGGTACTCAACTCATTACCTATATAGGTGGTTTGAATAATTTTGAGAGAAGATATAACACATTATTTTATGGTTATAAAAAATTGCAAATCTTTCTCTAAAAATGTTACACAAACAAATCTTAAGAGAATGCATCATAGTTTTATGTTTGATATTAGGGGTGGGATAATTCTTCTCATGTTCCCTAAACATATTGGAATCATAGGCTACCACATGATCACCCTTTATAAGGAACCATCCCATACCTGAACATGAAACATCAAAGAAAACCACATACCACAATCTAAACACCGGAAGAGACAAAATTGCCACATATGTCAAAAATATTTTTATCTCAAAAAAAAGAACTCTTAATTCTCTCTTATAAAATGAATTTCAGTCCTTTCCAACTGAGATCTTTTATCAAATAATCCAAATCCGAGAAATATATAATGACTCTATGTTAATATCCTAAAAACCCCATGAATATCCATATTATGGAAACATTATATAGTTTCTCCCATTTCATAATATTTTTTACCCTCATAGGTTCAATAGAAATATGATGTTCTAAGACCACGTTTCCCAATCACATCACTTCATGAATCCGAAAATTACATTTCAAAATATTCACATTGTGTTGATGACTTATTAATGTTTCAAGACCTTTTCTAAAATGGTGCACATGGTCCTCCTTGTTCTGGGATTATACTTGTATGTTATCAATAAATATCACAACGAATGAGTCATGTTACTCATGTAAGATCATTCTCAAAAAGGAAAATAAAAACATAGGATAATTGGTTATTCTAAATAGTATAACAAGAAACTCAAAATGGCCATACCTTCTCCAAAAAAATTATTATAAATTCTAGATTCATTTATTATGTACTGGTGATAACTAGGCCAATGATATATATTCTAAAACCACTTTTTACATATCAATTGGTCAAACAAATATTCAATAAATGTTAATATATATATATATATATTCATCACCATGAGTTGATTTATTTTTTGATAATCAATACAACGGTGAAGTGTCCTATCATCCTTATTTGAAAATAGAACATGTTCCTCCCAAGGTGACTTAGATAGGCATTTGAAACATTTTTATTATAGATCATCTAATTTAGATTTCATCACTTTTAGTTACACTTGTTCCATATGTTAGAAATTTTTTTTTATAATTACTAGGTATACAATCATTTTAATACACCCCATCTATTACAAGGGGAAATCTTGAGAAATAAGAAGGATGAATTTCATGAAAGTCGATGAAAACTGAAAGAATCATATTACTCAAATATTCTCACTCCATGTTAAAAGAAAAAATTGATATTACCTCTTTATAATCTAGAATTATTTTTTATCACTACTCAACCTTTGGTCAAATTCACCATGAAAGACCCGACCCACCCCATCAGGAAATGTTAAGGATACCCATTGAATAATATAGTTAATATGAGATTTATGACCAATAAATCAATCTATCCAAAAAATGACACCAATATGTTTCATGTGGAGAACTAGAAAACTACAATTAAGAATAATAAATGATAAAGAGAAAAAATATATAGCACACTGAATACCCTGCTCTCTCTTACTTCTAAGAGGCACAGTAATATCCATCATATAAGATTGAAGCTCTGTAGGAACACTTCTCAAGTTCATAACACTATTTGATATAACTGGGTGAAATGAATTATAATAAAATAAATAAGTAACAAAAGTTAAACTATATTGATGTTACCTCTCACAATCCATGGACCGACAGTAATTTCATCTAGAGACCCTACCACTGTGTGAAGAAGCTTTATTCTAGGTGTGTGTGAATACAAACACATTGTTACTGAATAATATGAATGAAATATTAAATTTTTTTTACTGGTGATACTTTTCTAGTAAAATATGTATAAAATAAATCATATAACTTACAAAGGTGGCCAAAGAGACCTAACAAAACATAGATTTTTGGTTCCACAATGAAAACAATTTCTAAATGTCCGACCATACCGTTCATGAAAGAAGTCCAAGGGAATATTATAAGAATTTCAAGAGGCTTGTATAGTGCATATTATTTAGAACCAATATGATATTTATCAAGTTCGCATTTTTTACTTTAAAGGATGTCAAAAAACATCAACTAGGAGAAAAAAACCCACATAAAAACTTACTTACCATCCATAGAATTCTCAACTATTAATGGTATATGCACAAAATTAGCATAATAAGTGAGATTATGAATGAATATGTATTATTATATAGTAGGTCAAAGATCTATATCAAACCCTCAATCTCCCACTCTCTCAACTTTTCTTTGGATACAACCTCAAGAAAAATAAAAAAAATCTTGGTAAAATAGTTTTTATGATGTCATATGATCTTATGAACAATATAGAATTTAGGAAACTCCAGGAACATTTCTTAGACAATCTACTCTAGATATAAATGATTAGTGAAAATAACTATATAGTGTATCTACTCTAATAACTTGAGCTTCATCACCATCACCATTGAATAACACCATCTCATGCTTGGTTCCTCTAGCGTGATGGTATCAAACATTGCATTAATCAAATCAAGTGTTTCCAATAACTCAAAAAGATGTTCAATATTTTTAAAATCATACTCTGAGTCTTGATGGTATGTTTAACCATAAAAAATTAGTGTGTTATGATGAATACACTCTTTAACATGATATCTTTATTCATAACATAGAGGTTCCAAAAAAAGAGCCTAAACAATAACATTTGTATATTCCATTCCCAAAGAATGGAAAACAAAAAACAAAATCTTAATAAGACCCTCTTTAACAAATGTATTTTCTATCTATATTTCTTCATCATCTTTTAATTGTGGCCTATTCAAATTACTGCTTGGAGGAAAGATCCAACACAACGTGAAAACACGACATTAAATTCACTAGAAAGGTTACACCGATTAACAACACAAACAAGAATGATATGAATATAAATTCCATCAAGAGGAAATAATAATTTGGATTTTAATATACACAGATGACTATTATGAAAAATTATAGTAAAATTATCAAGACATTCCTCAATAATATTTTACCAAAAAACCAAAGTTGACTTAAGGATTGTTACGATGAGAGATGGCGAGGCACTTTCTCAAAACTACATCATAAGACCAATACATTATACCTTCTTTAAATAAGGAAAACAATCCACATACTAACATCATGAAAATATGAATAATAAGAACATTTTATACCACTATTTTACAAACTATCATGGATACCCTATTAACCTGATACTCGATCTGGCTCTGGTATATCCCAAAGGGAGTTACTAATCCCCACATGGTGGTGAATTGCACCTATAATAATATAATAAACATGAGATAATTATTATTCTTAAATAAAAAAAGGGTAAATAAAATACAATAATGTATTCTCATTACTCAAAATGGAGAGGGTACTAGAAAAAATAGGTAAATAGTTCCCAAATGAAACATCATTATAAGACACAACATCTTCTAAGATAAAGCTCAATGTTAAACTAATGTAATAGGTGGAACACATATCCACTAGTCAACACCACCACACTGATTCCCAATGTTAAATAACACCCACCACATCCATGTGTTTATATATCTTATCTTGTACATGAAATAATATAATCTACAGACGCCCAGAGGAAAAGGAAGTGTGTGAGCTATAAATCCTTATATGGTATCACTAAGTGTTCCATAATAAATTCTATAACAATTGAAAAAAATATTATTTCAATTTAAACAAAATATAGAATGAAATAACATTTAAATATTTTTAATATAATATTTTATCAAAATCATAACATATTAGAGATATCAAAATTGGATTAAATGAACATTTTATATAAAAAATTTATATAAAGTTTTTATCTTGAGAAAAAATATAATATATATAAATGTCATATAATAATCAAATCATATATATCATAACCCCATGCATCATGTCCTACAATATGTTGGTTTCTAGTGATATTATACTCACACAACTAATTCGAGATCTTGGCTTAATGTGTGCAAATTTCCCGTAACTCTGGCCATCCAGACTTAACTCCCCATCAAGGAAATAATCATGATGAATTACATTAATGTAAGTTTTTTTATCATAAATCAAATGATAATTAGTCAAATCCTATCATTATGGTCCTAATTATCCACTAAATATACTAACTCACATGTTCTTTAGTCAATCAATCAATTAATCATGGGTAGACAAATCGTTTCAAATTATTTAAAAATAAAATTTCCCAATATCAATTTCTGACATTTAATTTTCATTTAAAAAGCACTTTATATATTAGCATAAATTCATTCATTTTAAAATAATATTTAAATTTATTTAATATTAAATATTTTCATCCATTCATTTATTCAAATTTTCTGATCCATTTTCTCTAAAATATGCCCAACTATTTCGATTCCATTAAAATTTGTCGTTTTAACAATCTCTGCGACATTTCAAAATCATCCATAAATTATCATAAAATTGATATTTTAAATCTTTTAAAATCTCATTTTAATTCCATTAATTTATTTAAAGTTTCAATTGAATGTAAAATCCTCTGTGACAACATACCATTAATCAGCGATGAAATGAACACCTACTATGAAAACATTACGAGAGAATGAAGGCGAAGGATACCAAAAATAAAAACCAATACTATAAGAATCAATATAAAACTATTATCCCATCAAAAAAAGTGTCCATACCATTTCCAATGAGTCGTAGTTGAGAGAAGTGGAAAATCAATGTGGGAGAACTCACATGAGATCAAATTCCATACTAATATTCTTAAAAGGGAATAAGTTACCTGAAATTTACCTGTAATATCGCAGGGGATTGTGAGAAGAGGTATCATGATAAATGAAATATTTTTATGCATAACCCTACATAAACCCACTGGACCTGAGGAATTCATGATGCGAATATCTTAGGTAGCATATTGATCGTAACAAGATACACTGTTTCATTTCCCCCTTATATCACTATGCTAAATTAGTAATCTATTGAAAATTGTAAAAATAATAAAAAATATCAATCCATGAATGATTCTATTTTTTTATCTTTCTATTAAAAATGTAAATGTCAATTTTTTGATAATAACATTGTTGGTGGAGATGATTTGGAGGGCCCATTATGAAGTCCAAGAAAAATGGTTCAAATTGTGTAGGATCCGGGCACACTCATGGACTAAACCGCACACATATAATAAACAGTTCATCCATATGGGTTTACATAATTTTTTCTACTCCATAATTTAATGACATACATTTCATATGAATAAAACCAAGACCAAATTGGCAACTAGGATGTCCATCCGAACAAATATGTCCAGGGAATCAAATCTGCATAAATTCAGAAGTTATGTTATATATTATTTAAATATCTCATGTTTTATTTATCGAAAATGGTGTGAAATGTTCGGTGGAGATAGTTATTAGGTGGGTATACAACTTCACTATATTCTCCAAATTGATATTAGACTGTATGGAGGTTGAAAATAATGGGCTATGTGGTTTTGAACAATATGTGTTCCCAAAAATACCTTTCACTCTACCTATAAAATAATACATTGGGAACCTAACTTGTGTGTTATAAACAGAATAAAAACACATTCATTTTTGAGTCCCAATGGAGCCCTATACTCATCCAAAGAGTTCTAGAGTCCTATATCCTCATAAGAGGATCAAAAATGAAGAAGGAGTTCCACCCGATCTTCCTCTTCATCCCGATGTCGAGCTAAGCGGTGGGGGATCATTGCGAGGGAGGAACACGCATGAAAAGAGACTTCCATAACATAATTCACTACTTCTTTGGTATATATTTATGTTTTTAATTGTTCTTTTATTTGTATCATAACTTTTTTATGCATTTTAGTGAAACACATTTTATTACATAACCTATCATTGTGCAATTTTAAGTGTGTGACTTTTGTTGTTCTGATTAGACCCATTAAGACCCATCTTCATTCCAAAACAATTGATATTTTAGTGTTACATGAAAAACAATAATTCATACTAAGGGAATGTGACTTTATTATATTATTTTTATGTCTAGTTTTTTCCTCTTTTCATCATTTTAGGGGTTCTGGGTACCAAATATCATGGCTAACCCTCAATCAAAGGATTGCACAGAAAACCTAATAATAAATTAATAACAATGCACAGTTCAAGTACTGTAGAATCCAAGTAATTATCACATACTTATCATATAATTTCAAGATATAGTTCTTTCTCAACTATGAATCTCTTTAAATTAAGTTAGTTTCTTAAATCTGTTTTCACCCCCCCCCCACCCCGCTTTTAGTAATTTTTATTAATAATAAACACTATAAACCACGGATAATTTTTGAGAGATGACCTTGGGTCTTCCCTATATTATTATTCATCATTAAAAAATTAATCATTTTTATGTGTCATGACAACGCATTAAAATTTTTTCATTACTGCTGGGGAGAACTTTGGTTTTTAGTGCTTGTTATTTATAATTTTTTCTAAAATTTTCAGAAAATTTATTCGTTATATTTTCTAACATTACTTATATTTTTGTGTTATGATTTATTTATTTTTTAGGTTTGGTGCATGAAACATTATACTCAAAGAGACATACCAACTTTAGAACCCAATCTGGAGAGGATCCTCGGTCAGTGTCACCAAGACACATAAGAGAACCCTTTTAAAGAGGAAACACAAAACAATGAAACTCATCTTGACCATTCATCATTTTCTAGAACAAGAATTAAAACTGAATTAAACATTAATAATATGGCTTAAAATGACCAATAATTAAAAGAACTAACGTCACCTGATATTGATATCCAACACACCTATATTCAATTGTATGGTGAGGAACACAATTTTGAAATAAAATATTGTTTAATTCATTTATTACTAGGATTCCATGGACTCATTGAAAAATATCCACATAATAACATAAAATAATTTTATACTATTTGTTCTAAAATAAATCCTAATAACATGGATAAAGAAAAAGTAAAGCTTATGGTATTCCCATTTTTCATTAGAAGACACTCCAAAGGATTTTTTATATTATTTTAATTCCCCAATTAGAGGCTGGGAAGACAAGAAATTCCATGTCCATGAAAAATACATCATATCCTCTAGAACATTAACAATAAGAAAATAGATATGTGGGATAAGACAATATCTGGGGGAAATCAACATTAATACTGGGAAATATTTAAGAGTCTTTTTCTTCAATTTTCCCACAAGAACCAAATAATTGATTAACTTTTAATTTAGTATTTTTGTGGGGGTTTAATTCTTATTGATCAAAACATGGTTAATGCTACTAGGGGTGGTGCACTAGTTGATAAGACCTTAATTTCTACAAAAACCCTAACTAAGACCATGGTGAAAAACACTCAATATTTCGGTTCAAGATCCAATGTAACCATTTGAGGTGTCCATGAGGTGAAATGTACTGAATTTGAGAAGAATGTGGACTCAATGTTCAAAGAGGAATGTACCCTTCTTCAACAACAAGTTGTTTCCAAAGGTAAATCCCAATGTCCTCCTCTTATCTACCATGAAATGTGTTCATCTAACACCCACTATTCTGACCAATTCCCGCAATTGATATAAAATTTTTAGTGTGGTGAGGAAATCACTCCAGGCCTCCCTAATAACCAAACCATTATCCAAGAACATTACTATCCATCCATCCCTGTGTAGAAGGAAAAAAAAAACTTATAGGAAATGGGGTATTCAAACCAAGCTCAATAACCACGGAACCAACCGTGGAAAGTATCACCCAGCACCATCTAGAAATTTTCAAATACTCCAAAGGCCTTTCTATGTACCTCCTCTAATACTTGATCCTAGACTAGAATACAATATGAGGGAAATGGTTGAGAACAATATCTAATTAAAAAAACCACCCAATCTCCCATACGAGACCTAAAAACCCCATTAGGACAACTAGATAACTATATGTGGGGAATTAAAATTCATGGGATGGTTAAAATACACTCTAAAATAGTAGTTAACCCTAGGGATAAGGGAAATGTCAGTGTCATCACCCTTAGGAGTTTAACTCAGCTTAAAATCCATAAAAACCACCAGTAGAGTCATCCCCTCTTGATGAAACCACCATCCCAACCACAGTAAATTATTCCAAATGTTGAAAAACCATGTCCTAAGAGAAGCCTTTCCAATGGAAAAAAGGTTTTTCTATTGATGTATCACCTATACCATCCATTACTCTTCAATTTCCCCAAAGAATAACCCATCCAAGAAAAAAATAAACAGAACATGATAAAGAAATATTAAACAGCTGAAAAAAGTGCATGTTAACATCCCCTTGATTGATGTTGTGAGTAGAATTCCAAGATATTCTATGATTATAAAAGATATGTTTACAAACTGAATGTGACATCAAGGTAATGAGTAATTAATCATGGGGTGGAATGTATCTTTATTGATAGATCCATAAAATCCCACAAAATAAAGTGATATGTGAAGATTCACAATTCTGTAAACCATAGGGGAGTATTCCTTTTCAAATAATATGATTGATTTAGGCACTCATTTAAATGTGATGCCTCACTATATTAATTCTTCACTCCATGTCAGGTAAGTAAATCCCACTATAATTTTTGTTCAATAAGAAAATCATTGTAAATTACACCCTTTTAGGGTATTGGAGGTTGTTCTTGTGAGGGTGAAAATTTTAATTACTCCTTCTGATTTTGATGTCCTTAAAATGGTAGATGATAATATAAATGGACATGAAATGAATATTTTAGAGGGATGTTATTTGGAAACTACCAAAACCAAAATTAATTTCTACAATGTTACAAAATTTAGAGTTTTGGTGGTGACATTGTCCACTTTTACATTCATGATGCCATAAAGAACACCTCAGAATAACATTCATCTCTCTGTTAACACTATGGATTTACTCCCTTCCTTTGAACAATCTTATTTTCATTACCCTAATCCCATTTCTATGTTTTCATAATTTATTGAAATGTTAGTTAATGAATGATGCATAATATATTGTACCGGACTAGAAAATTGTCATGCATGTTTGTAAATTGATAATTCATGAACACTAAGGATATCAAGACCATCTTTGGGACTACTATGCTTGTATAATCTAATTCCACATCTAAGGATTTTTTAATTGAGTAGTTATATGATATGTGTGACCTATCAATTTCAAAAAAACTCTTTTTAATACAAAATCCACTAGAATGGAATATAAAACAACGGCCTCAAGATTAAAAATATTCTTATCATGAGAATGGAATCAAGTTTCCTGTCATTATTGCTAGTTCACTCCCTCCTGATCATGAATTATGATTGCTTGAACTTTGGAGGGAATATAAAAATGATTTGGGATAGACACTTTCTAACATTCTTGATATTAGACCTTCAATTTTCACACATCCTATATTTTTAAATGATGAGGAAAAACTAGTGGGGCAGGCACAATATCGATTGAACCCAATCATCATAGAAGTTATAAAAAATGAGGTAACAATATTATTGGCTATTGGAATCATTTACACCATCCATGATAGCCAACGAGCCGATCTAGTTAATGAATTTCCTAAAAATAGGTCAAACAGTAATTAAAAATGAAAACAATGAATTTGTTCAAACTCATGTGAAGAATAGTTGGTGTGTCTGTATAGACTATCGTTGATTAAACCAACATACTAGAAAAGACCATTTCCCACTACCATTCATTGACAATATTCTAGAGAGGCTTACTGGGAATTCCCACCACTATTTCCTTGATGGATATTTTAGATACTTTCAAATCCATATTTCCCTGAAGGATCATGAAAATACAAACAATACTTTCCCCTTTGGAACATTTGCAAATACGTTGATTACATTTAGTATATGAAATTCTTCAGGAACCTTCAAATGATTCATGATTAGTATTTTTTAATATTACCAAGAGTACTACATGGATGTATTCATGGATTGTTTCAAAATTTATGGATCCACTTTTGATTAATTTTTTAGTAGTTTAGGTTCAGTCCTATATAACTGTATTGAAAATAGTCACATATTAAATTGTGAGAAATTCCATTTTATGGGGAAATAAGGATTAGTTTAAGGAAATTTTATTTCTAGGGACTGTGTCTTAATATAAAAAACAAAAGTTGATGAAATTTATCCCCTACCATTCTGCCAAAATGTATGGGATGTGTGGTCTTTCCTAGGTCATGCTGGATTTTACGGTTGATTCATTCAGGACTTTAGTAAAATTTATCTCCCCCTCAACCGATTTATCCAAAAATAAACAAAATTTGTTTTTAATAACGAATATGAGGAATCTTTTAACAAATTGAATTGGAGTGACACATCACCCTTGGTAATCTAACCACCTTGGTGGGATCTAACAATTGATCAATTGTGTGATGCCTCTAACTATAGTGTTGGGGATGTCTTATCACAAATGATCGATTGAGCTCCACATGTCATTGACTATGGCTAATTTACTTTTTATTCTTCCTAAAAAACTACACCACAAAGAAAATTAATTACATACCTTTATGTTTTTATTTGATAAACATAGGTCATACCTTTTAGGGTCTAAATCCATTTCCTTCTCAGAACATGCTTTCCTTTGGAATCTAATTATGAAAATGGAAGCCAAAGTACGTCTCATTAAATATATTATCCTCCTTTAGGAATTTAAATTGGAAATTAGAGATAAAATATGAGTAGATAATGTGGTGGATGACCATATCAGTAGGATCCTTCCATCCTTATACATTAAATCACCCCCTGTATTCTTATAAATTACATGTTTCATGATGAGAAATTGTACGGAGTTTAATCTGTTATTATATTGTATGATAAAATATTAAATTAATTGGAAGAATCTCGAATTCCTTCTGATTTCAACAAAAATAATTCCAACCATCTAAAACCTGATTCTTGTGGGTAAATATGGGATAACCCATAACTTTAGAACAAATTTACTGATCAAGTCATCAGGCCTTGTATTCCTGATAGAGTGTTTTAGCCCATCCTTGGG
The DNA here is from genome assembly GCA_963277665.1 of Viscum album. Classification (NCBI taxonomy): domain Eukaryota; kingdom Viridiplantae; phylum Streptophyta; class Magnoliopsida; order Santalales; family Viscaceae; genus Viscum; species Viscum album. Next base: position 1,532,189,112 of record OY728126.1, read on the forward strand.
ATTTTCCACACTCTTTCTTGTGGGTGCAACTTTGGTCCCCAACAGACTCCTCGTAAGGTCCTCAATTTTGGTCTATTATGTCCAACATTGATTCAAGATTCTGATGACTTCTGTAAATTTTGTCCTCACTATTAAAGAATGGAAAATGTCTCAAAAAGAAAATAAATTCCACAATAATCATTTATCCTCCATGAAAGTTTTTATGTTTAGGGAATTGAATTTATGGGACCATTCCCAATACATTCGGGAAAATTTAAATTTGTATGGAAGTTGATTATGTGTCAAAATGGATATGAGCATGTTCTAAAAGGACTGATGATTCCAAGATAGTTGCAAAAAAATTTAGAACCCAATTTTTTTAGTTTGGGATTACCTAGGTGTTTCATTAGTGACATGGGTTCTCATTTCTGCTACCAAACAAAAAAATCACTTATGCATCAGTATGGGGTCGGGCATCGAGTGTCTACTACATATCACCCATAGACTAATGGCCATGATGATGTATCAAATAGAGTGGTAAAAAATAATTATAGAAAAAAATGTCACAACCCAGAAGAAATGGTTGTAGTCTTAGACATGGAGATTCATTGTGATCCTATCATACTTCTTTCAAAACACTCATTGGAATGTCAATCTATCAGCTTGTTTTTTGAAAAGGTTATCACCTCCCTATTGAGATAGAGCACTGGGCATTCTGTTCTATTAAAAAAAATAAAATTCTAAAATTTTTGGTGTTAGTACGCAAAGGAAGTTATAGATTCAGGTGTTAGAGGAAATGAGTAGATATACATATGAGAACTTCAGGATTTATAAGGAGAGAACCTATGCTTCCCACGAGCATCTAATCCTTCATCGTCAATTCCACATCAGGTATAGGGTCCTCCATTATAATTAAAGTATGAAGATTCATCTAGGTAAACATTGTTCCCAATGGTTTATAATATACACTATTACTATTTTTTATCTATTTGATGTTGTTCATGTTCAAAATGAAGAAAAAAAACAAACCACCAATATCAATGGATAATGCTAAATAACTTTCATAAATAATTCCCCGAGTCCCCAATGGGGTAACTACAAGTTCAAGAAGCATCCTACCAATAACACTCACCGGGTTTTATCCTTTCTTCCCACATTCTATTTTTACAGTGAAGAAAATTCATGTTGTAGCTGTAGGGGATGGCTATATTACTAGGTTAGTTAGGAATTTTCAATACCATTATTCTTTTTCTCTTTTAGTCTTATGGGATTTTATTGTCAGTTTCTCCACCATTCCTACACCCCCACGAAATTGTGTGTGAGAATGATAATGTTTCCCATTTAACATGAAAAATGATTACCAATTAATCATGGATGTTATTTAAAAATCCTTAGTAATTTATCTATTTCATGTTTTTTTAATGTGAAAAAATTTGATATGAAATGTGCATTTCAGAAAAAATTCAATACATTGGTGTGACTTTCTTTGGATATTTGGTTGGTTGTAGATGATATAAATGGTTTTATCATTTTGAATACATTGAGAAGAATAGTAACTTTTATGAAATCATTTTAAGAGAAAATTATTTCACATAATTTCTCTACATATATTTACTCCCAACCATGAAGCGTGGCAATTTCTTACTTAAAAAAATGAAATTTTAAGTTAGGTTATTTTTTTATTCATTCAAAAATAATTTTTATATACCTTCTTTTCTTATATAATATATTTCATTACTACAAAAAAATAGACCAATTCATGTGTACCAATTATGTGACTCTTGTTCGTCCTCTAAAAAACCCAAAAAACAAAACTAAAAAAATATTGAAGGGAGTGATGAAATGTAAAATATATTGGAATATCTTGGTCAGGAGATTATGTTTTAACTTTGTGGAATACTTATGTGAGTAGATCATATCATTTGATTTCAAAGGTTGTAGGGAAGTTTCAGTGGAAAGGATCATGTATGTGGACAATTTTTAAATAACTTATATTTACTCAATAGAAAGTGGAAATAATCACATGAATTGGTTATCACACACACATGGATAATTGGATAAATGAAATTTATTTTAATTATTTTATTTTATTGGAATCATTCACCTCTTGGAATGTATTTCTGATACAATTTTTGGGATATCTTTTTCAACTATCACTATGAATAACTCCTCGGTGTGATAATTTGATTTGATCACATTTCAATCGGGAATTATGTATTAATTTAATATTAAATAATTATGAAGTTGCAAATACCTACATTCATAATTTTTGTAAATATGAATTTTCCCAATAGTGAAATTTTTTAGGTGTGGGTGTGTGATCGCACCATGATTCAATGTTTCATTTTCACCCTTACACCATTGTGGGAAAATAGTTTTGTATTGAAAATTATAAAAATACTAACAAATTTCACTCAATTTTTTATTCAATTTATCTATTTTTTCACTGTTAAAAAGGTAAATGTTACTGGTTGGATAATTACATTGTAAGTGGAAAGGATTTGGAGGGCCCGAGTTGATATCCGTGAAAAATAGGCCAAACTGTGTAGCATCTAAGAACAAAAGTGAAATAAAATGAATACTTCTACAAAATGTTTCATAAAAATGAGATGAAAATTTTTCATATGGTCCAATTGTTAATGTTATACATTTCATATGAAGAAACCCAAGAAAAATTCGGCCTCTAATAGGTCCATATGGACTAATCTATCTCGGAAATCAAATTTACATAACATCAAAAGTGGTGTTCTGTATTCATTGAATATCATGAGCTATAGTTTTCTAAAAATTCCCAAATATTAAATGGAGATATTCACGATATGGGGATAAAATGTTTTCGTTTTTTCCAAAGTGAGATAATATTTTATGGAGGTTGAAAATAGTGTGACAAGTGGTTTTACACAATCTGTGTACCAAAAACCAACTTCCACTTTTCCTTTAAATTGATTCCTTAGGAACCTCATTTATTGAGTTTTAAATAGAAGAAAATATCTACCATTTTGGATTACAAAGGATCCATATCCTCATTTGTGATTTCTAGAGGCCCATATCCTCTTAGTGGTATTAAGAATAGGGAAAGAGTTCCACCTGATCTTCCCCCTCCTCCCAATGTTGAGCTAAGTAGTGGGTGATCACTGCGAGGGAGCTACACAGATGAAGATGGAGTTTCAACACATGTTTCCTTACATATTTGGTTTATATTTTCGTTTTTAATTATTATTTTATATGTATATTAACTTTTTTGGATTCATTTAATTGAAACACTTTTCATTTCATAATCGATCGATGTGAAATTTTAAGAGTGTGACTTGTGGTGTTTTTATTAAAAAATATATTACTCAAATTCCTTAATAAAAAATTGATATTTTAGTGTTTCTTGAGATACTATAATTCATTTTAAGGGGATATAACTTTAATATATTATTTTTATGTATTTTTTTATTTTATTTTCATCATTTTAGCGGTAGTGGGTGCCCAAGATCTTGGTTAACCCTCAATAAAAGGATTACACTGAAATACTAATAATAAATTAAGAACAAGGAACATTTCAAGTGGTGCAGTAACCTAGATATGATCACATACTTATCATTTATTTACAAAATCTACTTATTTCTCAACTATTGATCTCTTTATATTATGTTATTTTCATAAAGCTATTTTCAAAAAAATACCCCTTTATTAGTAATTTTTATTAAAAATATACACTATAAACCACCAATTCCCCTTATGATATGACCTAGGGTATTCCCTATACAATAAATCAAACTTAAAACATAATAAATTTTACATTTCATGATAATGCATTCACATATATGTAGAAAAATAATTTGTTTGATGTTAATAATTATTATCCAGAACATAACAAATTATAAACTCAATACAATATGTTAACAACATTCATGTCATGAAAATTTTTCATATATTTCATCATGAAATGGAGTCAATTCATGAAATTCATTCAAATTATGAATTTTTCATACAGATTGTACATAGACGAAACATAATGAAAAATAATGAAAACACTCCAACTCAACCCAGGCCCCAAAATAAACCCTCTATATTCTAACACACATTTTCACATGAACTCCATTAATTTAAACAAACATACATCACCAAACATTATTTTATTTTCTAAGACACGCATTCTCTAAAATTACATTTTCTAAAATGAACCGATATAATAAAGTAATAAAAATTATTATCAAAATGTACGTAAAATAAGTAAAAACAGATTGTAATTAATACCATAGATTTATTGTAATCGTTAGAATACATATATTGAAAGAATTTGTGGAAGACAGTTTCCTCTTCTTGAAATTGACACTTTTTTAATGTTTCTTAATCAAATAGGAAATGGTCATTTTAAGAACCTTAAACCCTTTAATTCATTACTAGATAATTTTATATGATAATTATATATTCTATGGTTGATATTGGTGGATCAACGTGGTGTAAAGAAGAGAAAGGAGGGGTTTCCAATTATAATTGGGGGAGATGACACACTTGGAATTTAATAAAAGGCTAAAATATAATAAAATCATAATATTGGAAAATGATTCCATATAGAATGATATTTTATGGTTGTATAGGATGATGTTGATATATGTTTATAAAATTGGATTTATACAAGTTTAGTTTCCAAAACATTTCTTTTCTATTAGTTTAACCCCCATACACCCATTTTTACCATAATAGTTCTAAAACATTTTAAGTTTTTACCATTAATTATAGAAACAAATTCCATAAACCCAATTACGTAATATTAATTATTATTATTATTATAAAATTTGAATCCATTTTATCTAATTTTATTCACAGAGTCGGTAGAATATAATTTAAAATTAAACTCACAAAAAGAGATTAATAGGGATTTTCCAAAAAATGTTTTCCATATATATAAAATTTAATTATATTAAAAATAAATATTAAATTTATTTCAGTTAACAAAATTGTATTATTAAAAATATAATTTATGTAACTGTTCATTAAACCCCATTTTGGTTAAAAATAACTTTTTAAATGTAGCATCCGACAACATATGCCACTAAGAGGTTCCCTGAGATGGTTAGACACATGACCTTCAGAGAAATCCCCCATACACCAAATGATACTATCTAGAATATTGGGCAACCGGTATCTCCTTTGGGAGACTATTTCAACTTGATCAAAGTATAACACAACGGTAAACAATAATTATAAGCTGTGGAAAGACTAATATATTTAACTAGTAGTGGAATAATAAATCATCTAGATTAAAAAACTAGATGAAGATGAATAACAAGTAGAAACCAAACTTATGATGATGATTTCGTGTAGCTATACAAAAATTAAGTAAATGGGATTTAGGGGAAACATGAATACATAACATAATGTACAAAATAACAAAAAAGTCAAAAATATGCCTCTGCTAGCATCATGAGCATCAACGTAGTCCTTTCCTCCAGTACACATTCCTTACACATAAATTCAAAAATCAAAGGATTGGATATTACCTTTTTCTACATTTTAGTCATGAACTATACTTGGGTACCATAGGTGTCCCTAGAAGGGTGCGAGATACACTCAGTATGCCACCACCAATGGTGACTAGAACAATCCAGTCTGTACATAAAATATGAGAAGTGTCCTAGTGAATGATAAAAATATATTAATAAATAAATAAATAACCTCATATTGGGATCCTCAAGGATAAATGCCCAATAGTACCTACTTTTTTCATTTTCTAGATATCTCAAAATAGATAGTGCCTTGTACAGATAAAATATGGGTTTAATGATAAGTCATGAAAAACAAGTTTCAATAATGGAATGAACCTATGAAAAATATTTGACTTGGTAGATGCATCCTAAGGATTATAGTTATGCATTCATATTCTGTTATATGAAATCCACCATAGAGGTAATACATGGCATCCTAAGACCACACAAGGTGATCAGTAAAAGGAACCCAAATAATATCATTAAGAGAAATAATAACTCCCAACACTATAAGAGTATTCAAAAGGTTATATGTAAGAGGATTCTAAAGTTTCACTCTCATAATGGTGTAATCATAACCATCTAATACCCTCCCAAGTATGTCATGTATGGGATTGAGTATTGCTCATGGAATGTTATAACCATCATTCCATTGATACAATCCATGATTACTCCCCTAGGGATGTGATATCGTTCATGATAAGGTGATTAATATTCCTAGTAATCCCATAAAATTAATTATATAACAATAAATGTATCCCTACAGATATATTTATTATCCAAAAAAAGTGTTATTTATAAATCACAAAGAGACTATCCTCGGAATACTTAAAATGGGACCCTTGTATCAACCTCAGATTGGTATGAGGTATGGTTTATCTATCAAGAGATCATACCATTTCAAAAATGAAATTATGACCATCATAATTTAATAATGTTGGACAATTAATGTTTTTCGTAGTAATTCAGGTTATGCCATAATACACTATGTCCTAACACATTTTGAATAAATTTTCCTTAGATCATTCCACATTTCAAATATATTTTTTATGAGGGAAATGTCACACCTAAAACTGTGGTTTATATTATTTTAAACATGATCCATTTATGAATTTAGAGAATTAAACATCAATATGGGTGGCTCATGATGATATTATCAACCAATGGTGATACGTTTTTGTTGGATAGGACCACATTATGAATGGTAATAAATTTAATTAAATAAATTTGTCATTATAGAGGTCTTACTAGAGGACTCGAGAACATTGAATTGTGTCGCATAATATATATTCAATGTGACTATAAGGAACATATTTATACAACATACATTAAGTAGGTATCATTATCCTCGTCCATTGTTAGTCCTTGAATCAATCTAGAAAAATATAAAATATATGAATAGATGAAAACAATAAAATTATAGAATATGAGCTCACACCAAAATAGTTGAAAAAATGGGAAAATAATTTATAAAAAAAGGATGAGTAGGGGAGAGCGTAAAATGGGAAATCAAATACACCTAATTTAGAAGAAAATAGAGTTAATGTGGAGAAATGGATTCATATTTTAGGTAGAACCATAGAGGATAATCTCAGGTGGGAGGACCTGTTGTTCATGATAACAACATAGAGGGTAATGGGTGAAAAAAACATAAGAAGAGTAGTGAAATAGCCCTAAAAATTACACTTTTTTTGATGTGCACAGTTTTTAAACATGGTTTTCAACACCGTCTAACAACTATGTGCCAATCAATACCCTAAGTCATACCTCGCACAGGCTAGGAACATGTTTTTGTAACCAGTCAGAGACCCTGAAAAATCCCTCTATCTCATTTCTATGATAATGAAAACATCCCTGGGGCTAGGGATGAATTTTTTAGTCAAACCATGTACCCATATAATCTACTCTAATCACCCCACAAAGTTGAGTCTCCTGGTTGGCACTAACTATGTGCTAACCTTGTCTCAATCTACCTTTGCAACAACTAGATATCTAGGATCAATAGGATCCCCAAAATCACATGAACAACACTCTATCCTTTGGGTTACATTATTAAAATAGAAAACAGATTTTTTAAATTGTATCATAAGATTCTATACATTTTACAAAAACTATGATGTTACAAAATTCCCTCCTCGAATCAATATGACCATGAGTTTCCCTTCCATGGGTCGAAAAGCAATATTTATGAAATATTCCTGAAATTAGGCATGTACATTAGCCTCTCTCCCTTTTTCCTCTTCTTATAAATGTTTTTTCACCCATAAAACCTATACCAGTTGAAATGACCTTCTGCGTAGATCCTATGTGCTTTCATCAATTACATATATCTAATTCTCCTCATAGTAAAAATTTACATCAATACAAATATCATTCAAATCAAATGAATGATATGTGTTCGAATGATAATTGAAATGATGTGGTTAATAAAATAATTAGTGAATGCAATGGTACCATGTATGTAATTCTTACTAGTAGGAAACCATCCTGACTCTATCCATGATATCAAGGGGTCTAACATAATGAGCTGATATCTTTCCTTGTTATTGAATCAATTTATGAAACATCCTAGGTGAAACTTGAAAAGGACCCAATATCCCACCTAGAAATATAGAGGTCAATTGTGAAGATCGGTATATGAAATATTCCTATACTAAACTATAGTCTTATTTTTTTAATCAGTTAAACTTTCTTTGAATTCTATTGAACAAGACAAGGGCCTAGTAGTACTTCCTCACCTACCTCTTACTATAACAGGGGTAAATGGAATGGCCTATAGAAAAGAGACTCATTAGGATACATCTGACTCATTTCATGAAATATTTTATTGTATCCAAATTTAAAAAAGAGATATATTTTTTCCATGAACATCAAAAATCATGGACTTATTACTATATCATGTCCTCTAGTGCTTATATCATACACTAAAAAACCTATCTATCTAAGTGTGTTATGATATACTCAAAATATCCAATCAACCCTATTGTTTATATAACCCTTGCCAAAACCATGATCTAAACTAGACATATTGGATCTATATTATAGAATAGGGAACCTTATGTAGTTGTATAACCTCCCAAATGTAAATCCTCCCAAACTAATCAATAGATAAGGTATCTCAGATATGTAGGTAGTGTATGAACTTGGTCAGAAAATTGATGTTAAACTATAATTCATCCCTATGTTAAGGGGGTCTTAGTAAATCTATCATGAAATCTAGGGTGACGTCATCACATCTCCACTCATGAATAGATTGAGTTTTTGGAAGTCCTATAGGCTAATGATGCACATCCATCATCATTTGATAGGTGGAACGCCACATGAAAAAACATGAAATCTACAAATTTATACCATAACACCTATACTGAAGAAGTATGTATCAGTATATCTTGGTAAGACCTATGTGATATTCAAAACAAAGGCATTATATTCTTAAATTAACTCATATTTTATTTTTGAAGGAATCTAGATAATTCCATGGATGTGTAGAATCACATCCTCATTGATAACCCACTCAATTGGTGGGTCCTCAACTAAGACACACTCCCTTAGGAAAAAAATCCTCATTATTAGAAATATTCTTCATCTACACCCACTCCATAAGTGAATCATTCATTTCCAAAGATGAAAATGGGATTCCCAAGATATTATGAAACATCCAGGCTCATCTTAGAAAAAAGGCCCACTACTATAACAAAATATTTGGCCTCTTGAACGGCCTATGAATGAGTCGTCCAATTTATAGAATCATCTAATCCATTTACCATCATGGTTGTATAAGAATGATCAATTTTTAACTCCATCAGAAATTCTACAAACCTGCATTGCCTAAGATTCAATTAACATAGCATGGAAATGTATTTGAGATTTTTATGGTCCATGAAAATGAATAATCGTTCCCCCAACAGATAATTCCCCATAAAACCTATATCATGAACCATGGATTTTATCTAAAGTTTGTGTGTGGGGTAATTCTTATAATGATGTATCATATTGTGGGAGCCATATTCTATAATCCAGTCTCTATATATTAGAAATACTCCTATTCTGTTTCCTAATGAATAAAAATAAATTATATAGATTCTATCCGGATCTAGAGGAATTCGGATCGAAACTAATGTAAATCTCTTCTTCAACTACTGAAAGGTTGTCTCACAATATCCAGACAAGAATAAATTCACACATTTTTTTACTGAATCTCTTAGGAGGATCTTCCAGGAATGATATGTCCTGAATAAAATTAATGTAACAACCATACATCCCCAATAAAACTGCATATGTTAAATACATTATTGGTATTCCCCTAGGAAGCTATGGGGCTCAACATCTATGGGTAAACATATACTCTTACCTCTAAAATTATATGACCTAATAAGTGAGTTTTGTTGATCCAAAATTGGTAGTTAGTGATCTGATCATATAGATTTTTCTCTTTATTCTATTCAACATGATCTCACAGTGTTTGGAATGGTCGTGTCGTGTGCGAGAATATTCAATGATTAATCTCTAAAGACTGCAACAAATGAATCTAGATACATGTGAAAAAAATGATTCATCGGAGCCATGAAATCTAATAGTACATTTGTAAGGATGGATGACATAACTTGGTGATTATGCAATTTTTATATACAATTGAATGTTAAACGTGGTATGTATGATGATATAACATATACCTGATAGTGGATCTAAATAAAATCGATCGTAGAAAAAGCACTCCCTCCTTGGATTTAGTCAATGAGTTTCTCTATATGAGGTAATGGAAGTTGGTTATTTATTGTTAGTTGGTTCAATTTGTGGTAATCCCTATCCAACATGAGGGTTCCATCCACCCTCTTGGTGAAGGGACATGTGAACCCCACAATGATGTACTGGGTTGGGTAAAAATATTTGGCTCTAAGTCTTCTGACAACATTTGGAGTTCCTAGAGATCTATAGGTTCCATCCTATTGGGATGAATGGATATCGGAGCTACACCTTGTACTAGATCGATGATGAACTCCACCTCCCATAAAAAAGTTAATCTAGAGATTTCATCAAGGAATAAATGTATAAAATGATCCACCAAGGGAGTGAAATCCATACACATCATTCCCGGATTTCTCATTAAGAGAGTATCCATCTGTGATGTCACTCTATTCATACAGTGATAATCAAGTCCATCTCAAATCACCTGGACATCCCATCCAACTGTATGGAAATAATCACTTCCCCCAGTTTATTTAAAAGATACCCTATAGTGGTAGAAATTAATGTGAACATGATAAATAACTAGCTATTTAATATTCAGTGTGACTTAAAAGTTGATCCTCTAGAAGAAATGATATTATAAAAGTTTTAGTACCCACTGATCTCATGGGAGAACATCTTTCATTGGTGTGCACTCTCTGACTAAATAATTAATCGTTTTCTGAGATTCATGTGACTCCAGAAGCTCTCCATATCTAATCCTAGACATTACACAATTTACAATGATAAAAAAGAGAGAAATATACATATATCAAAAAAGGTATAAACTAGTATAGACACTACTAGAATAGGAACTTATACTATATAAGCCCCCAAAATATTCTCCTTAGTAGTAGGCAACAATGCATAAATATATCCTCATCCATGTCCTTCTAATGCATCTGACTACACTGAGTATGCCTGCTCTGTTGGTGCTACACCTATGATGTTTGATTACCACAGACACAACCACCTCCTTGACCTGATCGTCCGGTAGTATGCCAGATCTTAGCCCGACATGGAGCTACAGATTCGGTACCCGAATGAAGTATCATTAGAGACCCATTCTCACTATGTAGTAGGGAGAATGATTTGAAGAAACATTAAAGGTGACACATCACTCCACAAGCTTAGTAATCTATCATGGTCCTTGTACATTATGGATTTTTATAGAAAACCCTACCACACTTATGACACAACAAAATTTATATTGGTATCATTCATTTGGATAGAAATTCCTTTAGGTGTAGTCTTGAGATGATGTTCTTTCTTCTCAATAAACTATCTCTCTGTCACCAAGCTAATCTACAATGTATCAAATTTCCAACATCCCTTAGGTTCCCATTGTAACTAGTGAATAGTACTTTCTCTTGGAAGATATTTTCTTCCAAAAAAAATTCTCCATTGATCAGATGGTGTATGCAATCCCATCCTCATATTACCTCACAGACATCAACTTGTCATTGGTCAATGTCACAAAAAAATTATAAAAGATGGTATAATGAGAAGAATAATCCATCACAGACATATCTACCTACTAAAGGTATATAAAGTCTCTAGATCAACCCGCTCTAAGATTATATACAATAAAAAAGTTGTCAAGGATAGTCATAATTTCTTATTAGACCATAGGTTGATGAATAGATGACTATGTGATGAAATCTCACTAATTCTTAGAAGATCCGGGAAGAATATTTTGAGCAATATTGACCATCTACTTTTTAGGTGTCTTCATATGTTCGAAGATCAACAACATGGCCTAAACCATGTCTCGGTAGCCTATGTACATCCATCCCCCATGAAGGTGGGTGGATGTTTCTACAAGAATTACCACTTTAACTCATAGGTAGTAGGTTCACGTCATGAAGCTCCATATATGTTTTACATAAATCAAAAGAAGTTATCATGAAATTGAGCATCGACAGTCAGTGTAAGATAAAAAGGAGTTCCTCATGCATCAATATAGAAGTAATACAAGTGTATCAGGGACCGTGACCTCCAAGGCCTAGTTATATCCACCCTCCTATTATATGAATCAAGTGAAATATGGTGGTATATCTCACCAATTATTAATTTTACACCTTAGATAAAATATAACAGAGGATATTAAATTGTGAAATCATGAATGTATAAATACATATCCTTCAAATTAATGTGTCAAAATTCTCTTCATGTTCCTAAATCCAAGTATAGTGGATAATAAAGGTCACAATGGATCATAAGATACATAACCTACATCCCACTACTAAGGTCGAGTCAATATCAATATCTTTAATATCACAGAATAGGTTTTGGTATATGGAGTTTCAAATGAAATGTATATAAGAAAACACCTATTACGTTGTAATTTTAATGACTATTTAGTGGTAACTATTTCAATTTAAAATTAAAATTTATTTATATGTATTTATATTTATATTCATATAGATATCATAGTTCAGTTATATGTATCACCATTCCCAATTTATAAATGACCATACTCTATACATTTTAATTTGTATATCATGTAATTGTTTCCAAACATTATGTATCATATCAGGATGTAAGAGGCCATAGATAATGATTTTATTGAATGAACATACATTCTAAATTTATATAAGTACAATATTCATAACTTAATATTTACATTAAATCAATAAAATCATGTAATGTTTTAGTGCATATAATTTGTGGTTCAAGGCTCAAACATGGAATAATGTTTTATTTAAGGTTTTATCATCAATCCATGTTGGAAATAACTATTAATATTAATTTAGACACATTAATTAATCAATTATTTTTATCCCTTCATGAAACATTTTCACTTTGGACATATAATAATTTTGTAAATAACTATATACAACAAACAATGTTCGTTGAAAGTAAACATGTAATGGAAAAATACATGGAATATAAGTCGTAATGTTCCTTGTATGATGCCTGAAATTATACCTACTTTTCGTAATGACATAATGAATACATTCCAATAAAATAATAATATCAATAATAATAAAATCAAAATATGTTTGCATCACGCAATGGTGAAATTATGACAATTATAATAGACAAAAACCAACACAACAATAACTCATCCCATGTAATTTGTATTTTACCTGTACACGAGTTACCTAATCCTATGAACATACACTTTTCCAAATTCTCACACTTTAATATTCTCATTTATAATTCCCAAATATAATGATAAATGAAAAAATATGCACTGATACCACTTTGTATATTCCCTCCTTGAAACCATCAAAGTGGTGCCCCAAGATTGTTGGCCGCATGACCTCCAGCAGGCCTCCCTGTAAGTTATAGCCTTATGAATAGTAGTGAGGTCCTAGATTATATCTTGGAGGATACTATTAACTCTTGATCAATATAACATAGTGCTATAAAAAATGATAATTAGTGGAAATAGTAATATGTATAACCATTAGCGGAATAAAAAATAATATATATAAATAAACAAGAGTAAGATGAATCATTAGTATACTAAAAAATGAATATCATCATGTCATGTAGCATTACAAATATGAAGTACACATGTTAAAATGGAAACATTCAGGTACCAAATAATTAACGCATATATAAAAAATTCAAAAAGATTCCATTATAAGCATTGTGAGAATATAATTGGTCTTCTTATCTCGTACTTCATTGTAGCACTAAATTTCAATCATTGGAAGCTGCTAAATTTCCTTTTTCAACAGTTGAAATCATGAAGCCGACTCGGGAACCATAGGTGGATCAAGTAGGGTGTGGGATATTCTTAGTTTTCCACTACCAATGATGTCTAGAATAGTCTAATCTGTGCATAATAAATGTGAAGTGTCCATGTGAATTTAAAATGCATTGCAATTAATATATAAATCATCGAGGACTGATTTCCTCATTGTTACTCGACTAACAATGACTTATTTGTATTTAACTTTATATCTCTAATCATAAGTTACCCTATACATATAAAATATGTGTGTAATAATAAGTCATTATAATCATTTTTTAATAATTGATAGAACCCAGGCATTTTATTTGTCATAGAAGACACATCCCTTGGATAATAGTTATGAATTCCTAGTCTATGGCATGAAAAAAACCTATAAATTAATAAAAGGATTCATGATCCCATCCATAGTGAACTGTAAAAGTAATAACACGTATCAATATAGAATAACTATAAATACAAAACCATGTAAGATTACATCCAATGTTATCTGTAAAAGGAATCCCAATTTTCACTCTCAATAGGGTGTAAACATGACGCTCTCAGCTCGTCCTAGGTATCTCAAGTAGGGGACTGAGTATCGTTCATTGCATGGTATAATTATATTTCCACTGATCCCATCCATAGTAACTCCCTTTAAGAACCAATATCACTCGTGGGTAGGTATGTAATCTATTTGGTGAGCTCGTACAAATGATTATTTAACAAACCAAGTATAACTCCCTATATATTTACAATACATAAAAATTCATAACTATAATTCATAAGAGGATCATCCAACGAATCCTTAAAATGGAATCCATGTGTCACCCACAGATTAGTATGTGTTATGGTTTATCTATTAAGAACCCATACCATCTTAGTAAAGAATTATGACTGTATTGCCCCGACCCCAGTTACCAAAAGTCGGTGCATTATTACATAACATTGGCAAGATCACAAAAGATCAAGTCATGAAAGACCGATTAATTTGGTAGTCTTGGAAACACGAGATATATTCATAAGTTTTACATTACATCATAAAGTAAAAAAGTACAACATGTTATCTTCATATCCCCTCATACTATTCCTTCAGGTCATTCATAAATTACTTCTTCACATCCTTGTAAAAATATAACATTGAAAGGGGTGAGCTCAGAGGCTCAGTAAGGATAACAATATAGAAGAAACTTTCATAAATAAGCATAATCATTTTAGGCAGTGTATAACTAAAAAAAGACTTTTAAACTTGAACTTAAGCATAATATGGAAAATATAAAATGAAATAATGACATTTACTTATTCACATGGATATTTTACTAGTCGAATAATCACATGAAATATAAATAACCACTTTCATAATGATGGAATGCATAATTCCAGACTATCATAACCACATAGCCAAGGCCTCATGCCAAGACTACAAATAATATTTTGTCAAGGCCTTGTTCCAAGACAATAGTTTGTCTCATGAGACCTATCGATGCATCGAGGAGCTATAGCGGGCTCCACCCGTCACATATTATGTCCAATGCATTCCTCATATAAATAGTTTTAAACATAACATAAACATTTGTATTAAAAAAAGAATAAGAAATGTCAATAATTTATCCATAAACCATGAATGGTATGAAAATAACACATCCACAATCAAACATATCACAAAACATTCAAAACAAGGGTGTGGATAATAAAGAGGTCCTAGTAGATAATCACTTATAAACAAACTCGGATAATGAAGAGATTGTGAAATAAACCCTTACACTGTACTTTTCCTTGGTTGAGGGTTTGTTAAACTCCTATATAATGAAAAAATAATTGTTATTAAATTATACAAGAATCATATACATTAATATGATATCATATATGATCTTTTAACATTGCTTTGTTAATAATCTCTTAGTAATATCATCGTTTCGGGTGTTAACTGACTCGTTTTCTTATATATGTTTTGTTACATAATCCATGTTTGTTATGGATAGGTTGTATCTTATTCATACCCAGAGTGATATAATGTCATTAAACATTATTTTTAATCATCAAATGATAATTAGACTTGAATGGATATGATGGGAAATGAATCTCATCGCGTTCGTGGAGACGGTAGTCCGTACACACGAGCGACAATACCATTCTGTTGATATTAAAATAATATATAATTGGATAGTATATAATATATACAGAATAAATATCATATTATATCTATAATTTTCATGAATTACACATCATTAATATACGCATCCAATTAATAATATTTTGAATAACAATTACACCACGATGTGGAGATGGTAAGTGGTGCGTACGCACGTATGGTGACATGTCATTCAAAGGATGAATATAATACTGAATATGGTTTTACCATATTTATAATAACATCACAGTATATAGAAAATACTAGAGATATTATTTTAGAATGGGAATAACAAAGAAAGAATAAGTTGAAGAAGAAAGGAAATTGAAAGAGGGTGGTGAAAACATTACCTCTTCTTTGGGTTCTTCATTTTGATTTGATCAAAAGGGCTCCTTAGGTTGGATTTCGGATAAAAAAATGCCTCTAGGTTGAATTGAGAGATGTTGAGAGAGAATTTGTGCAGGGGTTGGCCTAACCAAAAGTCTTTTAATGTTTGAATAATTGGTTATAAGTGGTGCACTTTTATAAAGGGGGAGGCGGGTCTCTTTAGGAAAAACTTAAGGTATTATTTTATAATAAATACATATTTGGCTTATAAGGGCTCCAATATATATTATTGAAAGTATAAGGTGTATATGGGTCTAAATCCTTCTAACCAATATATTTTAGACTGGTTTGGGTCATTATATTAACCTTATCGTTAAGTTCTAACTCTTAGTTAATTAGTTTGACACTTACCATGTCTCTTTAAATTTTTATATTATATAGTCAATAAATATTCGATAAACTTCCAAGAGACCCCCAAGTGGTCCATTAATGACACAAATATCATTATTTAAGTCTCTTGGAAAATCCTTAGATTTTTAGGAATATAATAGTAATTAATAATATAATATTTGTTTTAAAAAATCTTTTATTTCAATTTTGACACTATTGGGTATTTTGTTTTTGATAATTTCATAACAACATTAATACTTCGAAAAAATTTATATAATCAGTAATAATATGACATATTAACTTATAAAATTATTTTAATTCATTAAAGTATCAATTTACAATTATTTTGATATTTATACCAACAATTGTTTTAATATTTCATTAATTAGGTAATTACTGCATCACCATTGTGTCATAAATATATTAAATTATTTAGTGGTTAAAATTATTAATAAAATTTAATTATGTAAGAAATATTTTTATCTTTCCAATAAATATTTATAATCTAATTTATCTTATGTATATTCCAATATTAAAAATGTTTTACTTATTAAACTTTGATTTTATCTCTTTTAACTCTTCTTTGAATTAAATAATAATAAATGTCCTAATCTAATCCAAGTGGATATAAATAATAATATTTTATTTCTAAGGTTTTTTTTGGTCGATATACACTTGCCCAACAGAATTAGGACATGTGTTAGGGTAATATTAATATCATTTTTACCCTCAATTACCATATTTACTTTTAACCATGGTAAACAAAAGTAAAAAGTAACTATTCATCAAAAATTATTATTAGCTTCTTGAACCACATTATACTCCTTGATATTAACTATGTCTATTGGATTTTCAAAATTCCACTCACAAAAGTGGTAGAATTATGTTTTATGAGAATTTCTAAATTCTCCTAGGAGGTGGGTAAAAAATGGTGAAGAGTTCTATAAAATTATTATATATCTAAAATTATTATAAACTAAGTCCAATGAATTACCTTGAACTTATATAGGTATTAAGTATCTATTTTGACCTTAATTAAATATAAATAATAATTATTATTATTTACATAAAAATTCGGTTTTAAACTATAACTAAGTGTTTTTCCATATTCATAAAAAATTGTATGTTTTTAGAAAATACCAAAAATTTGACCTAAGCTAATTTTGATATTATGAATCAAAAAATGAAGTCCATTTTGAAAGATAAAATTTATAAATGTTTAAAAAGTGGGTATTATTATTCATAACGGCTAGTTTTATTGGTTGTGGTGTGTGTTAGAACTCGAAGTTGCGTACAACACATGCTATTGTATTATTCATAGAGAAGCGTATTGTGGAAGATTGGGGTGTTAAATTCTCCCCTCCTTCAAATAATTTTGTCCTAGAAA
The DNA here is from genome assembly GCA_963277665.1 of Viscum album. Lineage (NCBI taxonomy): Eukaryota > Viridiplantae > Streptophyta > Magnoliopsida > Santalales > Viscaceae > Viscum > Viscum album. The sequence goes on from OY728126.1 coordinate 1,532,207,213, forward strand.
TTTCTAGAATACTAATTCATGAAAAGACTCGGGTGTTTCTTCATCATATGTTCCTCGGGTTCCCACGTTGCTTCTTCCATCATATTGTTTCTCCACAAAACTTTTACCAAACGAGTTGTCCGGTTTCTCAGTACTTGTTCTCTCGTATCAAGAATCCTTATGGGATCTTCGTAATAAGACAGATCAGGTTTCAGTTCTAATTTTTCATTAGTAAGTACATGCATTTGGTTAGTCCTGTATTTCCTCAATAGTGATACATGGAACACATCGTGAACTTTGGAGAGACTTGACAGTATTGCCAAACGGTAAGCTAGAGCCCCAATTTGTTCTAGAATTTCAAAAGGTCCAATGTTCCTGGGACTCAATTTACCCTTCTTACCAAAATTTATAACTCCCATCCATGGATATACCTTCAAGAAAACATCATCTCCAACCTAAAATTCCAAATCCTTCCTTCGGTTATCGGCATCGCCCTTCTTCCTACTTTGAGCTGCTTTGATATGGTATTGGATTACCTTTACCTTTTCCATTGTTTCCTCCACTAGTTCTGGGCCTACAAATTTTCTTTCACCAACATCATCCCAACAGGTTGGTGTGCAACATCTCTTTCCATATTATGCTTCATATGGTGCCATCTGAATACTCTAATGGAAGCTATTGTTATAGGAAAATTCCACCAGAGGTAAATATTGATCCCACATACCCTAAAAGTCAAGTGAGCATGATCTCAACATGTCTTATAAGGTTTGAATAGTCCGTTCGGATTGTCCATGTGTTTGAGGGTGATAGGCAGTGCTAAAATGATGTTCAGTATCCATGTCCTTCTAGAGACTCTTCCAGAATCTTGAAGTAAAATGGGGATCACGATCAGAAACAATCGATAGGGTAATCCATGAAGTCTCACAACATCATTAATATATAGCCTTGTTAGAGGTTCCAGTGGTAGATCTTCTCTTATAGCAAGAAAATGTGCTGACATGGTAAGACGATCAACAATGACCCATATTGCATCGTTCCTTCTATGAGTCTTTTTCTGTCCCATGACAAAGTTCATTGTGAAATTATCCCATTTCCACTCGGGTATGGGAAGAGGTTGCATGACTCCTCCAGACTGTTTCCTTCCAATTTTCACTTGTTGACAAACCATAAATCTTGACACAAAATCTGCAATTTCCCTCTTCATGTTGCCCCACCAAATTTTTTTGTTCAAATCCCTATACATTTTGGTGCTCCCAGGGTGTATAAGGAAATTGGAACTATGAGCATCATCCAACAATTCCCTTTTGAGATCAGGTAAACTAGAAACACAAAGTCTCTTCCCAAATTTCAAAATTCCATCTATATACACAATGTCATTCAATCTCCCATCATTCACAGCTTTAATCTTCTTTTGAAACTCCTCATTGTTGGTTTGAGAACTCTTTATCCTTTCTAGTAAGGATGGTTTGGAAACCATTTGAAAATAATTGACGTTTCACCTTCCATGGTTATTCCCATATCCAACTTTACTAGATACATGAAAATATGATCCCTCTCAATTCTCAATTTGTTCAAAACTCCATGATCTTATCTACTCAAAGCATCTTCCACCTTATTTTCCTTCCCCATGTGGTAGTGTATCGTGCAATCATAATCCTTGAGTAGTTCAAGCCATCTCCTTGGCCTCATGTTGAATTATTTTTGTGAGAAAATATACTTCAAACTCTTGTGATCAGTATAAATTTCACATTTTGCACCATAGAGGTAGTGTATCCATATATTCAAAACAAAGATCACAGATTCTAACTCGAGATCATGAGTAGGATTGTTTTTCTCATTAATTTCAACTGCCGTGATGCAAATGCAATAACCCTATCATTCTGCATAAGGACACAACCAGGTCCTTTCTTTGATGCAACACTATAAATAACGAACCCATAATTCTCCGATGGTTGAGTCAATATAAGAGCATTGACTAATAATTTCTTCAGTTATTCGAATAATTATTCACAATCATTTTTCAAAAACAATTTAACCCCTTTACATGTGATCTGTGTTAATGGGTTATCCAACCGGGAAAAATTCTTGACAAAACGTCGATAATAACCTGCTAAACCAATAAAACTGCATACCTAAGTTTTACTCGTCGGTGCAGGCCATTCTTGGATTTCCTTGGTCTTAGGAGGATCAACAGAGATTCCATCTTTAGAGACAATATGGCTAAAAAATAAATCTCATGAAGGCAGAATTCACACTTGATAAACTTCCCATATAATTCATGTCTTCTCAAAGTCTTCAGGATAATTCTCAAGTGATTTTCATGATCTTCGTAGCATTTAGATTCTACTAAGACATCATCAACAAATACCACCAAAAATTCATTGAGATATTATTTGAAAACACTATTCATCAGATCCATGAATACAGAGGTTTCATTATTCAATACAAAAGGCATTACTGTAAACTCATAATGCCTGTACCTGGTTCGAAATGCTGTCTTCGGAATGTCTTCCTTATTCACACACAACTGATGGTATCCAGATCGAAGGTAAATTTTTGAAAAGTTTTTAGCTCCATGCAGTTGGTCGAATAAATCATCAATGTGAGGTAGGGGATACTTGTTCTTTATTATTATATCAATGATTTTCCTGTAGTCGATACATAACCTCATAGATCCATCTTTCTTCTTAACAAAATAGACAGGAGCTCCACGTGGAGAAACACTAGGGGGAATAGATCCCTTATTACTCAATTCCTCTAGTTGTTTATTTAGTTCAACTAATTCCACAATGTGTATTCTATAAGGGGTATTTGATATAGTCCTTGATCCAGAAATTAAATCAATGCAAAAGTCAACTTCTCGTTTTGGAGGATGTCCAGTTAAATCTTCCGGAAACACATCTAGATATTCTTTCCCAATAGGTACATCCTCTATGTAAACATTCCTTTCCTCACCCACAATCATTTCATTCTCATCCTCCCCAATAATTGAATTTAGTTGAGCTACTGGGGGTGGATCTAGATAAAAATTAGGTGGTGACGATTCTGCTCTAAAGATAAGGTGTTCCTTATCATCGTCATCAAAAATCATAACCTCCTTCTTCTTAAAATAAATCTTCACATCACAGTCTGAAAGTTAATCCATACCTAGGATTATATCAAACATAATCATAGGTATGACGATGAGATCAGCGGATAAAGAACATTTATGTGCTATAATGGGGACTAATTCACAAAACTTTTTTGCAAGGATACTTTCCTTAGGAGTTTTAACTGACAACTCCCTTGTTAAATCAAATTGGAAATATATAATTTTGTTATCAAAATTGGAAAATATGAACCAATGCAATGATCCATAATCAAATAATGCATTTTCTATACTTGGGGAAGCCATTAAATTACCTGCCAGCACATCTTTCGGAGCTTCTACCTTAGCATTAGTGATAGAATAAGCTTGGCTGTGATCCCTTGGCCTTTTATGAGGTACGTTCCCCTGACACTTAGGAAATTCATTTGCATAATGTCCCATATCCCTGTAATTGTACATTGGACATCGGTAGATTTCTTCTTCCCCTTGCAATCACGAGCTTGGTGGACTTTTTCACCACACTTGTAATAGACTCCCATTCCTTTTAAGAAAGTACCGAGGTGTTTCTTCCCGCATTTACTGCAAGATGGATATTCAACTTTTCCCTTCTTCCCCTTATTTCCATTCCCATATTGATTAGTAGATATCTTCTTCTCCTACTTTTCTTTAAATTCATAAGGCTTAAATAATTCCTTTTCGGTCTTGATAGCACATGAGACAATATCTTCGTACAAAAAGAAGGTTGTGAGACTAATGCTTGATGAAGAAACGGTTTTAACCCATCAAAGAAACGATCAATAATAATTCTTGGGTTATGTATATAATCTCTAGCATACCCTGGTAACCATGTTAAGTTAGCCTCATATTTTTTGACATTCTCATCCTCCTTTTGTCTCAGACTTAGAAAGTGCCTTTCTATATCTTCTTGATGGTCACGAGAAATATATTTTTCAAAGAAAAGTTCATCGAACTACCTCCATTTCATTTTTGATACTTCCTTGTCATCCTTTGTGTTTTGAATCCGGGGCCACCATTGATCAGCATCTCTAGTGAGGCGGTAAACTGCCATGATAAACTTTTCCCGTTCACTAATCCCCAATGCCTGAAATATTTTCTCTTGGGAACTTATCCATTGCTCACCTACTAATGGATTTGTACTCTTATTGAATGTTGGTGGTTTATGCCTCATGAAGTGATCTAACATTGATCCTCCACATTGCGGATCCGGGTGCTCCATAGAGGTAAGGTTATTATTCATAACCTGAGTGAGTTGTCCCAATATGGTGATTAGCTGATCAGCACCAGTTGAATCACAAGCTCCACTATAATTATCTTGAGTATGAGAGGAATCCCTACATAGAGTGCGTGCATTGATACGGTTTCCATTCCTTCCACTAGGTGCCATTTCTAAACAATGGCATAAACTAGATCAGTTTATGAATCAAAATACATATTTCCATACTTGTAAAATACATAACATATATTGAAAAGTTTATGGATTTAATCCATTATCATAAAAATGTTTTTATGAGTAAGTATATACTCATAAACCCTTCATAATGGTTTGTAACGAAAATGATAATTATCATAAGCTTATCCTCTGGGAGTGTCGTAACCAAGAGTGCAACAAGGCCAGTTGACGTGCACTAGTTCCTATTCGAGTCTAGCTCAAAGTGGTGTTTTCGGGTTTTACCCCGAGGTACATATGTTCTAGAGCCACCTATACCTTCTCGTATCCATACAGGGATGTATTACTCAGAAAAATCAAAAAATCTCTACAATACCAAAATTCTAGGATGTTTTTCTATACTAATCCTCAACGTCTATTTTAGGGCTATGTGCTCTAATCAGAGTTTATCTAAATCTAGATTCCAAGGTTTGTACTAATATTCCTCTAATAACAACTATAATGCCCTGACCCTAGTTACCCAGAGTTGGTGCATTATTACATAACATTGGCATGATCACAAAAGATCAAGTCTCGAAAGACATATTTGTTTAGTACTCTTGGAAACACTAGATATATTCATAATTCTTACATTACATCATAAAGTGAAAAAAAACTACAACATCATCTTGTCTTCATATCCCCTCATACTATTAATTCAAGTCATTAATAAATTACTTCTTCACATCTTGGGAAAAATAAAACATTGAAAGAGGTGAGCTCAGATGCTCAGTTTGGATAACAATATAGCAGAAACTTTTATAAATAAGCATAAACATTTAAGGCAGTGTATAAGTAAAACAAAAGCCTTTTAAACATGAACATCAGCATAATATGTAAAAGTTAAAATGAAATAATACCATTTACTTATTCACATGGATATTATACTAGTTGAATAATAACATGAAATATCAATAACCACTTTCATAATGATGAAATGCATAATTCCAAACTATCATAACCAAATATCCAAGGCCTCGTGCCAAGACTACAAATACGATTTTGTAAAGGCCTTATGCCAGGACACTAGTTTGTCTCATGAGACCTCCTGATGAATCAATGAGCTATAGAGGGCTCCACCTGTCACATATTAAGTCCAATGCAGTCCTCATATGAATATTTTAAACATAACATAAACATTATTATTAAAACTAGAATACAAAATGTCAATACTTTCTCCATAAAACATGAATGGTATACAAATAACACATCTGCAGTAAAACATATCACAAAACCTTCAATACAATATGGATGTTTTTTATTAAAATAAATAAACAGAAAATAAGCTTAAAATCCATCAAAGGATGTTGACATAGATGAAATCAAAACTATTTGAGAGAAATATCTCTTTTTTTTAAATCATTTAAAATTAACATATTTATAAAAGAAAACATTTACACTGAAAATATTCTTAAAATCTTGAAAGCGAAGCTTCTACAATTTTATAATGGTGGAAAATTTCCACACCCACCGTATAAGTTAAAAAAATACATTCTTACCTTAATTCTATCAAAAAGGTTAAAAAGGACCTTGTTTGGAAAACGACGGAAATATTCATATATAAACTTCAACTAAAAAGTCAACAAGTGTAGAAATGACTTTATCCCATACTATTTAAAATATAAATAATGATATGAAATACATTTTTAAGAAACATGGATGTGGATGATTAAGAGGTCCTAGTAGATAATCACGTATAAACAACCTCAGATAATGAAGAGATTGTGAAATAAACTCTTACCTTGTACTTCTCCTTGGTTGAGGGCAGGTTAGCCTCCTGTATAATGGTGAAATAATTTTTATTAAATTATACAATAATCATATACATTAATATGATATCATATATGATCTTTTAACATTGATTTGTTAATAATATCTTAGTATTATCGTCGTTTCGGGTGTTAACTTACTCGTTTTCTTTTATAAGTTTTGTTACCTAAGCCATGTTTGTTATAGATAGGTTGTATCATATTCATATCCATAATGATATAATGTCTTTAAACATTATTTTTAATCATCAAATGATAATTATACTTGAATGGATACGATGGGAAATGAATCTCATCGCATTCGTGGAGACGATAGTCCGTACACACGAGCGACAATATCATTCTTTTGATATTAAAATAATATATAATTAGATAGTATATAATATATACAGAATAAATATCATGTTATATTTATAATTTAAATTAATTACACATAATTATTATACGCATCCAAATAATAATTTTTTCAATAACAATTACACCACGACGTGGAGACGGTAAGCCGTACGTATGCACGTATGGTAACATGTCATTAAAAAGATGGATATAATATTGAATATGGTTTTACCATATTTATAATAACATCACAGTATATAGAATAAAATGGATTTATTATTTTATAATGGGAATAACAAACAATGAACAAGTTGATGAATAAAGGTACTAGAAAGAGGGTGGTGAAAACATTACCTCATCTTCGGGTTCTTCCTTTTGATTTGATCAAAAGGGCTCCATAGGTTGTATTTATGATCTAAATAAGGCCTCTAGGTAGAATTGAGTGAAGTTTAGAGAGTATTTGAGCAGGGTTTGGTCGAACCAAAAGGCTTTGAAGATGTGAAGAACTAGTTGTAAGTGGTATCCTTTTATAAGGGGGAGGAGGGGATCTTCAGGAAAAACTTAAAGTATTATTTTATAATAAATTAATATTTGTCTTATAATGGATCCAAAGTATATTATTAAAATTCTAAGGTGGTAATGGGTCGAAAGAAGTTCAACCAATATATTTTAGACAGGTTTGAGTCATTATATTAACCATCTCTTTTAGTTTTAACTCTTAGTTAATTAGTTTGACACTTATCATATCTTTTTGTATTTTTATATTATATAGTCAATAAACATAGAATAAACTTCCAAGAGACCCCCAAGTGGTCCATCAAGGATACACCTATCATTATTTAAGTCTCTTGGCCAATCCATAGATTTTTAGGAATACAAATTTAATTAATAATATAATATTTGTTTTAAAAACTCTTTTATGTCAATTTTTACACTATTGGGTATTTTGTTTTTGATAATTTCATAACAGAATTATTACTTTGAAAAAAATCTATATAATCAGTCCTAATATTTCATATTAACATAGAAAATTATTTTAATTCATAAAATTTTTAAATTACATTTTTGACAATAATTCTAATATCAATTATTTTAATATTTCAATATTTAGGTAATTACTACATCACTATTGTTTCATAAATAAAATAAATTATTTAGTGTCTAAAAATTATTAATAAAATACCATTATTTAGGAAATGGTTTTATCTTTCTAATTAATATTTATAATCGAATTTATCTTATGTATAACCCTATATTAAAAATGTGTTATTTATTAATCTTTGATTTTAACTCTTTTAACTCTTCTTTGAATTAAATAATAATAAATGTACTAATATAATCCAAGTGGACCTAAATGATAATATTTTATTCCTATGGTTGTTTTAGGTCGATATACACTTGTCCAGTATAATTAGGACATGTGTTAGGGTAATATTAATATCATTTTTCCCTTTAATTACCCTATTTACTTTTAACCGTGGTAAATAAAATTTAAAAGTTACTATGCACTAAAAAATATTTTTATCTTATTGAACCACATTTTACTCCTTGATATTAACCATGTCTCTCAGAATTTCAAAATTCCACTCACAGAAGCGGGAAAATTATGTTTTATGAGAATTTACAAATTCTCCTAGGAGGTGGGTAAAAGACTGTGAAAAGTTCCATAAAATTTTTGTATATCTAAAATTATTCTAAACTAACTCCAATGAATTAAATTGAACATATATAGGTATTATGTTTCTATTTTGACCTTAAATAAATTTAAATAAAATAAATAATGATTTAAATAATATATCGGTTATAAACAATAACTCATTGTTTTTTCACTATTCATAAAAAATTGAATGTTTTCAGAAAAATACCAAAAATTCACCCTACGCTAAATTCGATATTTATAATCGAAAAATGAAGTCCATTTTGAAAGATAAAATTTACAAAAGATCAAAAAGTGGGTATTACTATTCATAATAGATAGTTTGATTGGTTGTGGTGTGTGGAAGAACTCAATGTTGTGTACAAGACACGCTACTATATTATACAAAGAGAATCATACCATGGAAGCTTGGGGTGTTACAATTACCATCATACTTTAATCAGGATGTCCAATTCATTTTATTTAAGTAATTTAGGATATGGAATAAAGCACTAAGTCCTAATACATGGATAATCAATATTTCTAACATAATTCTACATTTCAAATGGGTTTATTAAAATGGAAATGACACATCTTATATGGTGGAATAATTCTGTTATATATATGATTCCTTTAGTCTTTTAGGTATAGTGAAACCCATTGGAGAGGATCATGTTTATGTGATCAACCAATGGTGTTAATTATCAATTATCTATCACCACATTAAGAATGGGAAGTTATATAATGTAATTAATTATTATTTATAGAGGAAAAACTGGATGAGTATGGAACACAACTAAATTTTGAATAATATAAATGCAATGATACTTTACATAAAAGAGGTAAAGCACCTACCTTATTCCCGTAACACTCTCCTCCTCAAGTGTTGGCCCTTGAGTCAAGGTAGAATGATAGAAAATGGAAGCATTGATAAAAACCCTAAAAAGTGGGAATATGTCTCACATAAAAATAGTGAAAAATATAGGAAGATAAATTATTTAAAGAAGTAAACTAAGTGGAGATCTTACCAAGAGTAATTAAATGCACATGATAATAAAGAATATAGGGTTTTAATGGTGAAATGGCTTCAATGCCTAGAGAGCGCCATGGAAAGTATCTCTTGTTGGAGGTGATTTTGTGCATGAGAAAAAGATACGATAAAGAAATAAATAAAATTTATGGGAGTAAAGAAAAACATATAAATTTTACCAATTATTAAAATTCACATTATATTTTTGTGTGGTTGGCCCAACAATTCTCTAACCATGTGCCCAACAATTCTGCAAGACATCCCTCACATGAGATAGGTGCATGAATTTTTTAACTATGTGTAGCCTACAAATAAATACACGATATAAGGTATGAGACAAGTTGTATGTCCATGAATCCTTGGTCACACGTCTTAGTAAATTTGTGTGACCCCCTTCTCTACACTGGGTACCACGCATGGTTGTGTCACAGAGTTAGCACTAATTGTGTTCTCACCATGATTCTCAATCTACCTCTCTAAAAACTCAAGCTCATTACTCTGAATAAGACCCAGAATCTCCCAAACCACTCTATATATTTTAGAAAACATTATTAATATAAAATATGATGTTATCAACAGTATCATAAGATACTAGGTCTCTTAAAAAGTATGGATTCTACATTAAATTCACTAAATTAAAATAATGGTTTCAATAATGTTCTTAATTTTAATTTTTTTAAAATTAATATTTTTCTGATAATTCCCAAAAATTACACTCTGAAATTATTTTAATATGATAATTTCAAAAAAATTAGATATATTTTATAATATTGTAGAATATTAATTATTTACCTAACTCACAAAAAAAGAGAAAAAATGAAATTTTCAAGAATATAATGTCTTTACTAAAAAATGGGTACTTATTTTTCATTAAATGTTAATTATTTACATCCTTTTTTCTTAATTTTAAAAATTTTGATAAAACATTTCATTCTTATAATTTAAATGATATGTTATAACTGTATATTATATTATGGTTAATTTATTCTAGAGTTTTCTCTATTGGAAGCTATCATGGTTAGTAAATTTATTTACCATCATATATATCATAAAATCATGGGGTACAACATTATTCCCCCCTCAAAAAACATTCACACTCCAATGCTTTCACTCCAATACAACAAAACGGGTATATATCTATTTCATGAAATTATTGGGTTCCCATATAGATTTTTTTAATTTTATATTCCTCAAGAAAACATTAGCATGCTGAGTATTCATGTTTTGTAGAACATTACCATTACTATCGAAGATTTATACGAGTTATTTTTTAGAGAAAACATCATGACTTATAATTGAAACCTTTTTGTTTAGTACATGTGAGGGATCATGTATGTACATTATCATGAGCGGTAAGTGGAACACATTGTAATATTGATAGTGTTTTGGTGGAAGCACCAAGTGATACACTACAATCCCTACCCGATAAATAATATAAAAGGGGATAACATACATAGGTCTTTGATTTCCAGTCTCCCTAAATCTCATAACAAGATTCCATAGAGAAATAAACTAAAATACCTTCTCATCAACTTCAAATTATTGATTCACTGAGGACAATCAATATAAATATTTTGTTGACTCTGAGCTTCTTTAATTGGATATTGAATACCTATGACCTTCTATTACATTGCCTTATCTAAATTTAGTCCTAATAGAATAATTTCTCAAACTAAATCCAAATATAATGGAGTACTACACATATTTCCATATAGGGGTTCCTATGTAGTCATTTGGAGACAACAATGGAATTAACTATTGAATAAAAACTCATCTAATGGAAGGCATTTTTTCCAACCACCTTTTAAATCAATTGAACAAGAGAATATAATATCCTCAAGGGTTTGAATGGGTCTCTTAGACATAACATTTTTCAAATGATGATAATAAGTATTAAAAAAAATATAAGAATCTATAGAATACTCAATAATACACTAGAAAATCATGTTAAAACATGTATATTGATCATATGACATTGATTATGGTACTACATTAAATTTACCACTTACTTAATATATAGTCGAGTAATTTTATCAAGATAGAAATATTAAATAATGTAAATAAAATTTTAAATTTTCATATGGTGATCAACTATAACCCATATATCATTACATCCTAAGATGTTTTTGGGATTATGATAATGAAATCCATGGTAATGTTTTTCCATATCCATTTTAGTATGGGTAATGGTTTTAAAATCCCCTTAAAACTCTATCAATCATCAATAACTTGAATACATACTAAGATTTAGGATACATACTCTTCAATATCCATTTTTATGTTATCCCATAAAAAAATATACTATTTCGTACATCTATACATCCTCATATTTATTATATAAAAAGAGAGATGAACTATGAAATTCTCTCCAACAACTCTATATTTGTCTCTCATATTGACACGAAACTTACTATATTCCTAATCCTTATCTATTTTTCATGTTCATGGTTTAACCTGATAACATTTCTCACCCTCTGCATTAATTCCACATATTCCATCTAAACCTTATAAATCCTCTCATGGATGAATACTTTAATCTTCATTTGAAAATGATATGATACGTCCCCTTTCCAATTAATTTAATGATTTATCTTTAACATAAAATTTTTTTTGGATCTCTTTCAATCCATGCCAAGGAAAACATAGGTTGGGTTTTTATCATTAGATCATCGCCCACATTGTTCACCTTCCTATAGTGGTAACATATTGATCAATGATAACCATTGATATGATGAAATCGTCTTATCAAGTTTATATTTAACACTTTTTGTGTAAAAATATATTTCAATCATTTTTGATCAGTATATATATAACACATTTCATCGTAAATAAAATGTATCTATGTCTTCAATAGAAACAATACCACTACCATCTTCAAATCAAGGGCATGGTAATTTTTACCATAAATTTTTAACTGAATGGAGGAATATACTATCACCATGTAATTCTGCATGAGGATGCATCCCCGTACATTTTCTGATACATCACTATATATTACAAACCCTTCTCTGATGATAGTTAGTATATTAATAGGCACACATACCAATATTTTCTTCAGTTATATGAAATTATCATCACATTCATCTATCTTGAAATAAATCCCCACTTATCTATCAACTTGGTGTCTATATTAGGAAGTAATGAAAACTCTCTCATAAGGTATTCATAGTATCTTAACACGCCATGAAAACTATGGTTCATGGTTACCTTGGTTAGTATAATATGTTTCTCAATAACTTGTATCTTTTATCGATCCACTTTTATACCATCAAATTACAATATATGACCAAATAATGAATCATTTTGAATCCAGAATTCACACTCGATAAATTTAGAATACAACTTATCTTTCCTCGGGGTATTCAGCACAATTTTAAAATTCTCCTTAAGTTATTCATTTATCATTGAATATATATGTATATTTTATATAAAGACTACAAAAAACTAATCATCATAATATTTAAAGACTCTATTCATTAAATATATGAATTTAATAGGAGCATTGGTATGTCCAACTGCAATTACTATCAATTCATAATGATCATACCTCGTAGGGAATGTGGTGTTGGGTGTAACCTCAATTTTTAACCTTATCTAATGATATCTATATTAATGATCTATCAGGTGATATATATATATATATATATCTGAATACATGATCAAAAAAATCATTGATTCATGGTATATGATAATGTTTCTTAATATTATCTAGTTATTTTTTTGATAATCAATCTAGATCTACCTTGATTGATGATTCTCATTAACAAAAAGAATAAGTTCACCAAATGGAGAAGTTCTAGGATGAATGAATCCCTTATATATATTCTTAAAGAGTTTCTTCTTAAATTATTATATCTCAATTTTGTAAAATTATATAAGGGGATCTTGATGTTTTTATATAACTAGTTATGAATTATATAAAAAACTCATCTTCCTGATTTAGGGAAAGAAAAGGTATGTCCATGGAATGAAATCAATAATATCTTATATAATATGTATATCCTCAATGTTGATTCTCAATTAAATCAACTAAGATAAATAACCCTCATAAATTTTTATTAAAATTCATATGAGATAAATAATTCCATTAAAAGGTTGCGTCCATCATTGCACTTGGTTAAGGTTGAATGATCATTCATGATATCGAATATAACTTCCCTTCCTAAAAACTTTATATTTGATATATTCTATGATATCAAAACAGAAAACAAAATTACATCAAATTCAACTATATGTATAATAAAAAAGATTAACAAGAATCAAATTCCGCAAAACATCTATTAGAAAGTGGTCATATACTTGGGATGTGTGTAACCTACCATTATTAATTTTAGTACTGACACAATATCTAATCATTTATGTGGTGATTTAATACCCATATAAAATTATCCAAATATAATATATTTGGTATAAACTAAATCGAATAAAAAATTGAAAATTGAAATTGGGTTTTAAGTGTACCTTTCTCCATGTCACTAGGAAAATATACTTAATTTAATTGATTTTAGAACCCTAGTATTCAGACCTTGGATTTATATATGGTAAGTTCCCCTGATGTTTAGGGAATTGGATTTACATATTTTCCCAAACACCTATAGTTAAATATCTATGTATTAATGGTTTCTACCTTACCCTAGTATTTCTGATCTTGATGACGATTTTCTCCAGAATTGTAGATAAATCCTTATCCCTTTAAGCATGTACTATCATGTTTATTTCCAAAATAATATTATATTATAAAAACCCTCTTTCTATTCTTCTTCTCATCCATTGGTTTCTTATTTATCCTCCATTTCTCTTGATTTCTTGAAAATATGTAAGACTTGATGTATTATTTCTCTATCTTGATAACACATTATATTATATCCTTGTATAATGAGAATGATTGGGAGACTATTTCCCTATATAGTATTGGATTTACTTGTCAAATAAATGGGTAGTCTTAATCGTTCAATTATGTATATAATCTATATCATGTCTTTCTAACATTGTAATTTTAGATTTATACATAGAATCATTTTCTATTCCTTTTTTCTTAAAAACGGAATTGTAGTTTTATATCCACTCTCTATTTGTGTCAAAAACATTTTTATAGGAAAATTAAAATAATAAAATTCAAGTATATTGTCTCTATTTCCTCGACATTCTTGTCATTTTGAATCAATGACCACCAATTATCTGCAACCCCTGCGAGATGAAAAATATACAATTCATCCTTATCACTTTTATTACTTACCAAGGAAATAAATATCTTTTCTAAGGATATTATCCATTACACTTTTATAAATTTATTTTTGGATTAAATTAAAAATAAAAGATATTGTCTCATGAAATTGGTTAAAATTATTACACAGTATTTTGGATCAATAAGATTCCCTATTTGAGAAATTATATTGGTCATAATCGAATTCCTCATCCCCAATATAGTTATAATTTTCATTGTTCAAACTCCATATTTAATATATTTTCTACGACGGACATCTCTATAGAGATTATTAGAGTTGATATCGCTACCATTGGTTCTACTAGGGGCCATTTTTGAATAATTACTTATACTAGATCAGATCACGAAATTATGAATGAAAATGTATAGATTTGAATCTTGTAAAACACTTATCATAAATTGAATATTTATTAATAGCTAATATTAGAATCATTTGGGAATATTCTAAAATAATATTATTATTATAAAATATTTAATAATTGGTTTTATATAAAATGTGAATTATTTAAAGAATATATACTAAGAGGGGAAAACCAAGTGTGTAGTAAGGGTTATTTCCTCATTCATTAGAATGATGGGTGAGATGTACCAACCAACTTTTTTCGAGGTTATTAACCATACATACAACTATTAAAAAACAAAATTCCCATTTATTTTCTTGATATGAATGTATTTATAGTAAACTATACTATCATTTCCTTAAAAGAGTCATTATGATATTATGATATAATTAGATTTATTCTAATATTATTTAAAGGGTTATGTTATTCAATATATTCTTTCTAATATCATGTTCCCTATGTATTTACTAAATTTTCCACTAATAAAAAGTATTATGATATCAACTAAAATTTCCCAAGGTTGGTTTTGAATTAATATATTTTCAGAAAATGTAAGATTTCACATCCTAAATGATTAAATAGTACTGTTTTATAGTTAATCTATGTACATACTTCAATCTCAAATGATATATTAAAACATAAAATGAGAAATAGTATTTTTCATCTATTAAATCATCATTATCTCATGAATTTCCTTAAATATCACTCCGAGTTCACTTCTTTATATCATGGATTATGAAAACATAATAGAGGGTTGATATCAAATGCCCAGTAATGGTAGGTGTACAAACAAAGATAATATATATTAAATAATTAATGAACAATACGAAAGGAATAAATAATTATAAAATAATTCACATAAATTACTACTTGAGAGTAAAACATATCAATGGATATCATATCTAATAAAATAACCACATATACATTAGTAAATTAATTTATAATGATGGAATTAATAATTTCATACATTACAAACATAATTTCAAGGCCACATACAAAGACATATTATATATATACGGGTATGGCCTTGACCGACTACCCAGCATGTTTTGACTCATGGTATAAACCAATTTTTTGAGGGGATATATTAATTCACACCCCAAATATTTTATAATAATTCTAATTACTTCATCATATTAATAATGAATAAAATTTATCTATATTCCTCAGTTATCAATAAATATTTATCTAATAAGATCTTCCTTACACATTTTAAATAATATATCAAGTCAAAATAATAAAATGAAATTAATAGAAATATAGTAGATGGAATACTTAGAGTATAACCTCATTAAATAATATTATTCAACAAAGGATGGTGACAATGATTAAAATACATTAAAGTGGTCAGTGTAAAAAAATAATGAGAAAAATACCCTTTTAATATTCAAATCCCTATTTCAAAATCAAAAAATTACTAAAATATTAGGGAAATTTTTTTAATTAAAATTAAATATATAACATTTTAAATTAATATTTATAGAATTATTTTTCATTATGGTGGAAAATTTCATTGAGGGTATCTATCTTAAAACCATTATTTATTTTACATTTATGGTAAAAGGTCAAAATTAACTCATTTGAAAATAAAAAAAACATTCCTTTTAAAGAATTTGTAAAAATAAAAATAATGGTTATAAATTATTTTAGACAATGATTTTATATTTTTAAACACATTATTTTAATCATTTTAAAAAACATATATATTGAAGAAAAATGATTTTCAATCGAAGAGAGAAATAAAGTTAGATGTTCCTTAAATAGAATTAATTCAGTCTCCTGATTTGTGAGAGTGAAAAATAATACAGGGAAAATTTTATATTCTATAGATAATAAAATGAAACCAAATAATATATTTATTAATGTATAATGGGGAAATAATTCCCCCAAAATATAATTATTTTAAAAAAATCCTAAATAATAATGAAATTATGAAATAAACCATTACCTAAGGTCCAAAATTCACTGTATGTGATTTTAAAAACCATTAAAATAAATTTAATTTTTTTATAATTCTATTCCAGAACCATATATAGACTTATATAATTATATATTATACACTTTTCAATAAACTTTTATTAATAATTCTTTATTATAATTGATGTATCTTGGTGTTAACTATCTCATTTTTAATATATGTTTTGCTTGAGTAGTTCATTACTTGAATCTTCCACATCGTACCCTCATCTCCATATTTAGATTCTATATATAAGTATATGATATTTTATTTATGAACATATACATAATAATTCAATAAATCCCAATATAGAAAACCAATTTACACCATTAATGGAGGTGGTAGGTCGTAGTGTGACACCCAATGTGTAACTTTTTATAGGGGTATTTGATGGGTTCATTATCCCCTCAAGATATAGGTATTTTGGGATAAATAGGTAAAAATTTGGGAGATTTTATAGATCACATGGTTAAGGTGCATGATTAAACTAACCATGCAGTGTAAGTGTCAAGCCTCTTATAGTGGTGGTATACACAGTTCCTGCATGGTCTATTTAAGTGTGTGGGTAAACCATATTACCCAATAAATATGGAGTATTTTCTTCCATTCTCCTTATTTTTAATTATGTTTTAATCCACTAGGTCCCCCATTTCAAACCCCATTACTTAGAGGACTTTCCCAACCCACATTTTCTCCTCTAATATCCTCCAAGGAGGATTTTTTGTGTGGTTTCATGGAAAATTATCACTTGGAACAAAACATTAGAAATTCATTATTCATATTATTTTTCCTCTATTTTCCCCATTAAACTATAATTATAATTGTCGTGATTTGATTATTTTTTTGGTTAGTGTTTTTTGGAACTTTTTATTTGTTTTGTAATTGTTTTGATCTATCCTAAGAGTTTTTTCTAGTGTATTTCATCACCACTGAGAAGGTTACAGCAAATGAAGTAGAATTTTGTATTTATTTTTTATTTTATTTAAGAGTTACATTTATGATTGATTTTTAAAAATTCATTTTACCCCTATATAATTATGGTGTTGGTTATTTTTTTGTGATTTATAAAAGTTTTAATTAATTAGGCTTGGTTTCCAAGTGTAAAATCATTGAAATGTTATGATTAGCACGATGCATTGATGTTAAATGTAGTTTTTGACATATACATATTGGATGAATTGGCTGGGTTGGATTCCAATGATAGTGAAATTTGGTTTATTTATTTTAAAAAATATTTTCGAAGGGCGTACCCTTCAGGTTCAAAAAAATCACTTGCATGTTTGAAAGGGATTCACATATTTTAAAAGATGCATTTTTTATGAAATTAAATGATTCGTACCTCATATTGGTTTGGTTATTCCTTGATGGATGATTTTTTTCCATTGGTATTACATTTGGTTTCCAATGTTTTTTTAAAATGGAATTCCCAAATGCATATGCTATATATGATGTAAGTGAAGGCTCATTTGGAACTTTGTGATGTGACATTGATTATTCCAATTTTTATCCCGTTAGTGTCATTGAAAATGTTTATAATTATCCATAACATGGATTTTATGATGTGATTATTCATTGGGGATCATGTTAAGTGTTTTTTGGAGGTGGGGTAGTAGTGAATATGGCGTTTTCCTTAGGGTCATGTTATTTTCATGTGTTGAAATTCATTGTTCATGGATCACTTATATTTTTATTCCATGGGGAGACTAAGGATACTACATGGGAAGTGGTGGTCAATTATAATGATAGTTGATTTTTTAAAATTGGCTATTCCATCATAGTTTTACATAGGACATGGTCAGGTTTATTGACATTGAGGATAATACATGGAGTGATTTGATTAACAAATTTGTGACAATTAACATATCGGCAGTTGTTCCAACTATACATTTATTTGGTTATAATTGTAATCCTCTTGGGGTTTTTTCATTCTATGTATCATATATTAGAAATTTTTATATGTATTATCACGACTGTTTCTTGTTACCACGATGAACTATTATATATTCCTAGATTCTTATATGGTTTATACGTGTTTTTGGATAATATTATTTAACCTTTATATTTTCTTGTTGCTAATTTATTATGAACCATTTTTTCCATTATTTCTTTTGATGAAGGGGTTGTAATGAATTTTAATGGGAAAAGGGGGATGTTTTTTTGATGTTTCAGTTTTGGGTGAAAATAATTTTCAAATGTTTTAAACCACGGGAGGCTTTGATTTTAAAAGTGTGTTGTTTTTTAGGGTAATGTGTCTTTGATTCCATTTAAATTTTTATTGTTTTTTGAAAAGAACAATCTTTGTGAAATTATTTTACAATGTTTATTATTTTAAGAAGTACATTTTTCATAATAGTTATATTCCTTTATTTTGTGTTATTAATGAAAACCTACCTTATCATGACTTATTTTTGAAGAAGAATAATTTATTTATTTTATAAAATAATTGAAATAGAATAATGTAATTATCATACTGTCTTCACCATAATTTAAATATTTATTAAGGAATAGTAAAATCAAGAAACAAGCATATCCACATAACCACATGACCACAAGAAAGTGAAGGCACCTAAGGTGGGGAAAAATGGTGAGGACTGAGGGTATCCCGTTTGATGAGGATAAACCCTTCGGGTTTTAATGTATGAACATTGTGAAAGAAAACTAGGTCAGTCCTAATTACCTCAAGAAAATAAATGTATTCTACAACATCATTTTCGTCTCCCTAGGAGTTTTTAACTTTGATAATGTTGTTGGTCATGTTACTTCATTTTCTGATGATGTAGGAGATAGACCACGGAATATGTTAGAGTTCATGCATAACATCATGAAGGATTTTGGAGTATGTTTCCATCTCTGAGATAATAAATCCATTTTTTTAGAAAAGTACTAATACCTATATTATTGCCTTAGATTTGGCCTGATGTGGGGTGCTAGGGACGAGGTGAACTGAGAAGGCTAGAACCACTGAGCCTTAAGAATCCTGAATAGCACCACCTACATACATGACCCCTCAACAGCAAGACCGATCAGTATTTAGCATCAGAAACCTGTGGATGGGGTTCTAACTAATCCATGGACCACCAGAACTGCTTCTCATTGTCTATAAGTCTTCAGGATGCATGTTCATCCACCATATAGAGGGAGTCGCATGTCCTTTGCTGACAATAAAACCAGGTCTATGAGAAGAATATTCATATTGAGAATAATGTAATGATTTGAAGCCTTAACCACTTCATGACGTAAATTATTTCTAGCCTTCCAAATAGACCAACACACTACATGTAGGATCATGGTACTATCCACATTCTCAAAAACTAAATACTCATGTTGGGTGATATGTAGTATTCATGTCTTTTGTAGGAATCCTTATATTGGAATGTGACCACTCTCCATTGTGGTGTTGTCATTTTTTGGGATATGATGGTGACTAGAGAGTCACATGGATTTATTGATTGATCCTTCTGTTTTGAAGAACCGTCTACCTTGAGTTAGTTTTGTTCTTTTTAGGTCTTCTATTTTTTTATTTCAGCTTCTATTTTAGTTGCATAATTTTTCCTCAAATGATTTTTTTATAGTAGATGTCTGTTGACAAGTATCTTATCTATTTACTGTTATTCAATGTTTGGATGTTTTAATATTATATTTTTTTAATGAAACCATCCCTAATGGTTATGTTTGAATCCCTTGATTTTCATTATCCTAGCATATCAGTAATGATCCTTAGGTATGTGGTATGTCTCCCTAAGAATCTAATGGATGGAAGTCCTATCGTGGTTCATTAAAAAATGGTATCAGAGAATATAGGATCATATAAGGGGAATATGTTCTTCAGACTCACCTTCTTATTATTTTTGGGTTATTGGTAAAAATTAGCTAGTAATGTTGGGACTCAGGTGGTATGATTTGGGATGTTCTTGGCCCACTCATTATTGAGTTGAATCTCTAGTTTCATGGGGGTGTTCAAGATGCATTATTTATATTCTTTATGTTATGGTGGAATTTTTTATGAGATATTTTTTGTGAAATTATATCTTTCAATGTTATAGTAATACCCCTGGAGAAATCATCGAAAATTCCTCATTTCAGGGTGAAATTTAAAAAAATTTAGGGGCACATTGTTAAGGTGCATGGTCTATAAAATCATTCTTATACCATGAAACATGTTATAGAAAACTTACAGTATAAATAACACGGTTCATGCATGGTTTAGAAACCAATGAAACGAAATCTCACATAATGGGAAAACATTTAAAACAAAATCTCCAATTTTATGCTTTTCAATACATCCTTGGTTGATGGTGTCTATATGGATGTTTTTATGGAGTTTAATGGTCAAAAAGTATTTCAAATAATTTTTTAATAATTTTTTAAATAATCGTGTTGAAAAAAAATGTTTGGGTGAGTTGTGGTGTTTTTATGAAAGGGTTTTAACCTCACTGTATGTTATTTGGGTAGACAAGGAGGTTTCAGGTAATTTTGGTTTCAAAATAATTTTGATGTGTGGTATAAAATGTTTCCATGGATTTTATTGTTACAATTTGAAAAGGGTTTTCTAACCTCAATTCAATTTCTTTGTAATTTTCATCCCTTGTGTGTAATTTTTAGGTGTTTTGGTATTTTTTTTAGATTGCCCATTTTTATCTTCTTATGTTGATATTTTTAAAAGTGTGTTGATTGGATTGTTAAATTTATGATGTTTTAAAATGATTCCCCCAAAATAAAACCTAAAACTCATGAAATGAGTGCCTCAGGTACTTTTCCTAGTGATCAGGGAAGGGTTTTTTGATCTCTGACTCTATCCAATCTCACAATGGAGTGGTATTTCCAAGATATTCTCAACTCATGGATCATGTGTGAGAATTCAGGAATCTATTTCCTCCAGTATTCTTTAGTGATTGGTGTCCGAAATGGGGAATGAGTGTCTTGTAACAGTTGAAGATAATTTTACCTTTATAAAGACTCGTAAAGCCTCTTAGGTGATAAGAATCATCTATTTATTCAAATCATTGGCCATAGAGAGGTTTATGCTCAGGGTTCGTGATCAATAATTTGGGAATTATCATGGGAATACTTCAAGAAATCATTAATTTGTATATTTTATTTTAAATAATTGGGATTTGAAAAGGCCATGATGTTTTTTTGTATCCTACAAGGTGATCAGAATGGACAAATTTCCTTGAACATTTTTCATTCCTAGTATCCTTTTATATAAAAGTGTATAATGATGATACAAACAAGTAATTCACAATGTTATGATGGCTAATTCATATCACTAGTTCTTTATTCATTCCCAACTACTATTGAGGAAGTAATTTATAACAAAAGCATCATTCATGTGTTCTTATAATGGAAACATATGATGGGTGATTATTTTTTTACCATTAGAGATACTAAATTTGGAATGGATAGAGAGAAATATAAGAAAAAAGTTTTTGAGGATGGGAATCCATCTTAACATCCCTTTATTCCCATTTCATTTAATCAGATGTCGTTGGTCGGATTCTAGTCTAGAAATTTAGGGAAAATTTAGTCTTATTATATAGTATCTCCAAAAACCTATTATCATTATGGTTGTTCTGGTCACAATTGTAGGTTTTTTATGGTCATTGGGAATCAAAATAAAAATTCTCATACCTAGCTTGATTCATGTCAACTGTTTTTATTTTTACATCAATGGGAGTGTTGGAAGCACAATGTTGTTTTTGGAAAAACTTACTTTTTAAATTACACATTTTTTCCGACTTGTTCTATCATTTTTTACCTACATTCTTAATTTATAATGGATTAAAGGGATTGTTATTCTTTCTTTGTATCTATTGAAATGTTAAATCCTCATTTATTCTTGATGTTTTTTTTGAGAATTATGAATGATGTGGACACTGAATTATGGATTGTTTAATGGATGACATGGGATTGACTTTGGTATAGGATTTAGTCATCGGTATATGTTATTGGTTCCTATGTTGATGTAGTATTTATCAATGAAGATATTTTGTTTTATTCAATAATTACCGAGGGAAAGTATTCTATTTGTTGGTTCCAAGTTTTATACAAGAATTCTTGTGACCTGAAATATTGAACTTTGTTATTACATGTTTGGGCATGTTCATGTGGGATTGTTCTTCATCTTCCATAGATTGATTTGCCTTTTGATCTGATCTAGTGAACCTTTTGGTTGTTCTTATATATTCTCTCGTTTGTGGTGATTTGAGTTGGTTTTTTTGTTAGTAAATTGTATCTCATCTGTGATGATCACTCTTTTTGGCTGTTACTATCTAATTTTTCACCATTTTATAGTAATTATAATTAGTGGGGAGACCTGTTCAATACTTCTATATGTTATTCCAATTACAATTGAGTGATCCTTTAGGTTTCCTTTTATTGTTATGTGTAGTCATTTGGTTGTTGGTAACATATAGGTTTAAGTTATAGTGTTATGGTTTTTTTTCCAAAGATATGCTTTTGGATTTGGGAAGTTCGTAGATGTAGAGGTGAAAATATTAATAATATTGAATTAAAATAATAAAATATTTTTGGTTATCCCAATTTCATATTTTTTTTGTTTCTCCGCCTGTATTCAGTGTTTCACCTATTTCTTATGACTCGTTAGGTGTTTTATCTTGGTAAATTTCTAATATATCAGTAATATTTTTCTTTGGAATAGGGTTTTCATGTATCACATCCATAGCTTTTAGTGTTGGTAAGTTGGTTTCCATTATTTACCTCATTAGTGGGTTGTTAGTCTTAGTAGTCCCACTAGACATTAGTTTTTGAGGACATTTTGGGGATAGAAAGTGGTATGTTTTGGATTTTTTGATAGCCCGTGTTTTATTTTTTGTGGAGTTATTTAATATATTAATTATCACTTCAAGGTAGATGTGTTTGGCATAAAAATTGTAAAATTTATAAACTTCTTCCAGGCTACATAGTTATGGAACACGATTAATCTAATAGTGCATCTTCAGTGTACACTCTCTTATAGTGGTGGTATTTACGGTTACTGAACAATTTTTTAATTGGGAAAGTAAACCATGTAACCCCCTAAAGAGAGGGTATTTTTATTCATTTTTCCATATTTTAAATTGTAGTTCCTTCCTTGAGGTCCCGCACATAAAACTCCATTACTTGGATGCCTTTCCTAGCCCTCATTCCCCCCCCCCAAACAACTCTATGGTGAATATTGCAGTGATTTCATGGGGATTCTTCACATAGTAAAAAAGGATGGTGCTTCTTTCTTCTTCTTAATTTTCTCTATCTATTTATAAATTTATTATATAACCCTATTGTTCATTATTGTATGATTTTATTTGTTAGGGTTGTATAGATTTAGTTCTTTTGGGTTGTAATGGTTGTCACTCATCCTAAGAGTTTATTTCTGGTGGAATTCATTGTTGGTGACAAGGTTCCACCACCTAAATATGGGGTTACTTTCATTTGATTTTATTTTATAATTCCATTAATTATTGAGTTATTTAAATTCAACATCACCCTTGATAATTTCGGTGTGTGTTATCTTGTTGTGATATGTTATGTTTTTCATAACATGGTTTGGGTTCCAATTTAAAAATAATTGGAACATCATGTTTAATATTATTCGTTGATGTGAAATGGTATTTTATAAATTCTCAATGATTAATGAAAATCCATGGGTTTTTCAATGAATAATGAATTTTTTAAAACCAAAACATAATTTCAATGTGTTTTTATCTTATAGTTCCAAAAGGGGATTTCATGTTTGAAAGGGGTTTTCATGTAATAATGGGTTGCTTATTTTAGAAATAAAATTGTTCTTCCATTGTAATCATTTGTGTGTAACATTATATTTGATTTTTTTTCTATAGTTTTAAATATGGTGCACAAATAATTGTCAACATATATTCTCAAATTTATATTTAGTTGATAGTACAATTGAAGTCAAATTTATAACACAGTGATGTGATATTATGTATTCCCTTATTGATCAACCTTGTATTGTTGATAATCAATATCATTGACCATTAAATGGATTTTATTATGTGATTTATCATGTGATTATGTATTATGGATCATATTAAGGTTAGTGAGGGTGAAGATACGGATGTAATTTTGATGTGATCTAAAGGGTCTTATTATTTTTATGTGATGACATTGATTATTTACGGCCCACCTAAGTTATTATTTCATGGGTAGACCGAGGATGATAAGTGTGAAGTCCTATAAAATTATTAGTATAGGTGAGTTTTATCACTAGTTACTCCCCCTATATTTATATGTCACCTCACAGGTTGTATTATATTTAAGAATACTTTTTAGAATTATTTGGTAGATAGATGTCTGATCGTTAACCAGCCGGTAATTTGTCCACCTATTAGTGCCTTGTGTTTTCCCATTAGTCATAATTGTATTGATTCATGCTATGTATCATATGTTATATCTTTTTTATATTAATTTTCATGTTTGATACTTATTTCCAAGATGTTTTTCTATTTTTTTATTTATTTTTTTATGGTTGGGGCATTTTTTTCTAGTGTTATTCTAGACATTTATTTAGCATGTTACTTCTTTATAATTTATCTTTATTTCCTTTTATGATGGAATTTTGGGTGATTTTAAAATAAAAAGAGGGATGATATTTTAAAATATATATTCTTCAGTGAAATTTTTTTTGAAATGTTTTAAACCTTGTGAGGGTTTGATTTCAAAATTTTCTAGTTTTTCAATCAGTGGTGTCTTAGATTTATTTAAAATATTAAATGTTTTTGAAAAGAATTATCTTTTGAAATGGGATTAAAAAATAAAAACTATGAGAATTTGGATGTTTCATTCTAGTTTTATTCCCATGATTTAGATTGAAAATGAAAATCTACCATACCATGACTTGTTTTTGAACAACAATAATTGGATTCTATTATAAAATAAATGAAATAGAATCATGGTGGCATCTAATTCATATAATATCAAAACCTTTATATTCACATTGGTGGGAATGTATTTGTTATATATTTTTTAGGTATATTAGGGTAAACTTGTAATAACTCTTTGTTGGGGATAAAGTGTTGTTTCAGTGATGGCGGTGACTGAAAAGTCACAAAGAGTTAGTGATTGATACATCTTCATTGAGGAACTAACTATCATGAGTGGGTTTTGGGATATTTGTTATTTTTTTCTCTCAAATTACATTTTAGTTTCCCATGTTTTCTTTTAACACTTTTTATATGATATGTCACTTGAAACGTATATTGAATATTTATATTTAATCCATGTTGGGATGTTTTTGTTTAAATTTTGAGGGAAAACCCAACACCAATGGATATGACTAATGACATTGACACTTGTTGTCAGCCTAGGGGGATTGGGGATGCTCTTTTAGTGTATAGCATGATGGATCAATAATCTGATAGATATATTTCATGAGTTGGTTTGTTACACGTATGTATGTATCAATACTATTTTCCCCATTCTAAAGATGGAACATAAGAAATGTAAATAATAATATGCATTTATAAATTCATTATTATATATTAAATATACATTAAATCTATCCATATTTCAGTCCATGTAAAGTGGAAATGGAATATAGATTATGTCACTTCACAGAGGTGGTAGTACACATGTACACATGAAATAAATTATCATTTACCTGTGGATGGAAATGTTAGAGGGAATATATGATATTCAAACCCAATTATTTACATATATACCATGTAAAAAATTTTATTCCCATCACAATAACAACACATGAATGAAGGTGATAAAAAATGAATTGTGTCTCTACGTAGAGGTGGTAGTCCACACTAATGAATATGAAACACTTTCACATCACATTAAATGTAAATGATGGTGGATATTAATCATTCCAAAATAACTATGACATTTTAATATATTTATTTATCAGCATTTAAGATTTTATGATTAATATCATGGATTATTTGGATGAATAAGAAGAAATAAATTTAAACATGTTGGGTAATGTGATTACCACTCCTCCAGCATACCACCATTATATCCTTGTATAAAGTCCATTGGAATTATATTTTAAGAATACAAGAATCAATTAGTAATTTATTGAAAATTCATTGATATTTGTTTTGGTATTGGTTAATCTATATGGATCAACATGGTTAAAATTAGAGAATGTAGAGTTATCCTTTTAAAAGTGGGAGAGACAACACACATGGAATTTTATAAAAGAATAAAATATAACAAAATAATGTCGAAAAAATGATTCCAAAGGTAAAAATATTTTAATATGAGATATAATGTTTCTTAAATATGGTTATTAAATATAATTTAGAAATTTTTCGTTGGAAAACATACCCTTGTATCTTGGTTTAACACTATGTAATCTCATTTTAACCTTAACAACTATAATTGTTTTTACTATTTTATAATATTTGTTATGATATAAAATTATGTTTAAAAATCACATAATTTAAATTTTTATTGTTTAAAAACTATAATCAATTTTATCAAATTAAATTCATAAAAGTGGGGGAATTTAATTTAAAATTAATCCCGTAAAACAGGAAAAATTAGTATTCTAAAAATAATTATTAAATACAATGATCTTTTATATAAAAATTCAACATACAATTTATTAAATTGACCCAAATTTGATTATTCATAATATAAATTATCTAATTTTATTTTGAAAACCATTTTAAAAAGACCGATCTATTTAAATACTTTGATTAAAAGTTATTTTTTTAACAAAAATCATAATTTCCCACTGTTAATCGAAAAATCAATATTTTTATAAAATAATAAAATTTCACATTAAAATAATTTTTATATGATGATTCTAAAAATTGATTTCATTTTTTGAAGTTATTTATATAAAATTTAAAAAATTTAGGTATATTATTCATTTCAAAAATGAAATAACAATCATTTTTGTAAAAAAAGGAATCATAAATAGATATTAGAAAAAAACCAATAATTAATTATTAATTTTTTTATTTATTTAAAATATTATTCATAATTTTTAAAGTATATTTATTCTTATTCATTACATGAATGTAATGGATATGATATAGTGTTATACTATATTAGCGTTAATTTAGACTTAGGGTTTCTTGTATCCCAATCTATTGAAACATATAAATTTATTTAAAGAGAAATATATCATAAAATATCATAGAATTAAAAAATATATATATTAAATAAGTTAAATATCTTATTATAATTTCATAATACCTTATAAGAATATCATATAACAATTTCAGCCAAAACATTTCACATAAATATCATAAAGGAAATATTAAATTTGGGTCATTAATCAAAATACATCATAATAATCATAAAAGAAGTGGTCATGTCGTAAGAATGTGAAATACATAAAAATAAGGTGAAAAAATGAATTTATATCATTTCATGTAAATGAAATTCATCTGGAATTTTTTTTATCATTACAATCAACATGTAAATATGGTTTACCCATAATCATAGGAAACCCTTTTTTAGCTGTCCCATTATGCCTATGCATATGTGAACAAACTCATTATGTCCACACCAGAAAATGTGACTAATTCTATTAAGTCCACATATGTGTTAAAAAATCTTTATGACTAGTATTGATTACATCAAGAGATATAAATGTAAAACAACACATTATAAGTAATTATAGGACACCGCCTATCATAATCCAAACATATGTGTACCATATAAAATCAATCATCATAATACCCTATAAACACTTGGAAAACAATTAGTTTTTAAATCCATTCAAAAAATAACATTACAAGAACTCATGAAATCATAGAATATCAAAAATATCATTTATAGAAGGAATCATATCACAATAAAATATAGATGATGATCAAAATATCATCTAATAATAGATGAATCTTGAAGGAAAAATAGATGTGAAAATTTAAAAGTATTCATAAAACATTTTAATTGTTCATATAATAGATGATTTATAAATTAAATTCAAAACTAATTTTGAAAATGAAAGTATTAAAATTTATTAAACGTTTTATAAAGAGTTATAAATAAAAGGTCATTGAAAAAAACATGCTATTAAATCTTAAGTGGTAAACAATAAAAATGAATCCTTTTATAAAGAACTATAGGATTATTTAAAGAGAAACTAACATTGAATAAACTTAATAAATATTCATTTCATAAAATATGTAAATGAATATATTAGGAATATAAATTGAAAAAATATTCAGATTTTATTAAATTAATTATTTGATAGAAAAAATATGATCACGAAAAAAATATGTATTGGAATGACTGAAAATTATTTATAAGAATGATATACATTTAATTAAGAAATTATTTTATTGAAGAATAATTTATTGGTGATGATAATTAGTTTCCCTAAATAATAAGAGAAGATTATATTTAAAATAAGGGAATTTTTTTATCAATAAAAAAAATTATATTATATTCATGTAAGAATGATTATGAACCAATGAATCAAATATTAAGTTGATGGAAAACATTATTTTACCCTTTTTTCCAAAGTAATACCATATTATGTACCTATTAAAGAAAATTATTCATATAAATTTCCATTTATAGAATTCATTTATAATAATTCTCTTAGAGCATTATATTTTCAAAAATTGGTGTTTTATTTTATAGTAGTTGTGTAATAGTGGGGTCCAACTATATTAATTTACAGATGTTCATTATTAAAAACCCATTAATGGTATTATGATTGATATTCTATAGTATCTTATTATATTTTAATTAACTAAAATGTGTTTTTTTATGTTTTCGGAATCAAATTCAATGACAAACTATTTTTTTGTTACTTATTAGTATCAATGTATTAGAATATAACGACCATTAATTTTTTTTCATAGAGTCATATTATTAATATATAAAACTTATATATATAATATATATTATTCAATTGAAAACAATAATATTACCTGATGGTGGTATAGAGACATATAATGTGTCATTCCACGATGGTAGTAATAATCACATACACATTAATAATTCATTCTTTTTTTAGAAACAAGAGAAAAGTATTGTTTAGATCACATTGGGATGGAAAAAAGAGGGGGTGATTCATTGTGACATGAATATTTATCACATTAAAAATTTAATCACATTTTATACCTATTCCACTTATTCAATGAATGGTTCTCAATTTTTTTTTACCTTTTGTAGGTAATATTACATATAAAATAAGAAATCACAAATAACAAAATAACTTTTAGAAAGGTTAACATCTATTTTGGATTACTGCATCCTTAGTGAATAGTTCAAATCATCAAACATAGGAATTTGTTTTACATTATTATTAATCTAAATTATATTAAGGGTGATGGTCTTGGACTCATTTTATAGGTAACAACCATGTACAACACAAGATATTATCTATATCCCAATTGCAATATTTCAACCTACACCTCTTCAAGTGCTCACAAAATTTGAACAAGTATTATTTCAAAGACATTAATTAATCTGATCAGCATCCCCTAAATATAGATATCAAATTGATTCCTTGATTATATTAATATACTTGTTATCTCCAAAATGTCACAATATTTTAAGTAGCCTCTTCTTCTTATTGAATCATAATAATAAAAATTGTCATCGACTGGTATTCTGGAGCAAAGTAATAATCAATTGAAAGAATATTTTCCACTCTATCATTAAAAATTTGATTTTAAAAAATAATAATCTATTAAATTATAGTTTTATATTCTCAATTCATCTATGTAAACTTGAAGACACATAGTAAATTAAAAATATAATCATAATGCATACTCATTCACACACTTTTTGTATGGAAGAACATGAACTATGAACATGAGACCCATCCCAGTTGGTGAGGACTCACCAACTGTATCCAAGAGACCCAAGTTCAATTCTAGGAGGATGCATATTTATGGGTTACAATAGCAGAATTGTAGATGACACTTTAGTAGGTATTGTTCGAATCTATAGAAGCATAAACTATACAAAACTTTCAGCCATTAGACCACCAGTATAGTCCTCGAGTCCTGTAAGGCCTTTAGGTCACCAAGGCCTTCGGGCCAATTATTATTTCAGTCCACCTTAAGGCCTTTGAGACACATCAATGCCTTTAGGCCACCTCATGGAATTCATGCCACATGTATTGTAGATGCATCCAGACAGGTTTCAAGGAATAAGGCTCAAAATGAGGATTCAAGAGCAGGGGAATCATCCTAAGATGGGATATCTGAAATTGGAATAATAAGAGGTCATATAATGTCCATCTCCACCAGGAATGTGCATATTTTCATAGGAAAGATAGTCAACCAGTCCTTTGAAGGTGGAGAGCAGATATCAATATATTTGTTGTCGAGGGGCAGTTTCAGGTTGTCTCTTTGGGAGGAATTCCTCTTAGTCATCCTGGTCATGTAATTTGTTTATATGCCTATGGTCCATGTAAGGGTTCCCCCTCAACCATTAAAATAGATATTTACAAAAAAAGGCCTTCGGGCTATTCATGCAATAGGCAGTATCATTACTCCAGGTTCATAAAACCATTGTCTTTTCACAAATACATTATATATCATATAAAACAAACATTATGTAATGGTTATAAATATATAAGTGTCATAGAGAATACTCATGCTAGTGTTTGAGCATAAAATTTCCTTCTTCCTCAATATAAGTACTCACATGGTCTTCTTCTTTCATTGAAATACACTACGTGGACATAGATTCCTCAAACATTTTCACATGAATAATCTACGTTTTTGGCTTATCCTTCTTTGAGAAAGATAAAATTATTTTAAAATACTCAATAAAACTTATTTTAAATGTTAATAGATAATTTTTTTAGTTTTTACCCAACTTCATGTAATGAAGGTGGTTCATGGTTTATCTTTAATAGTATGTAAGGATAACTCGAGAAATCTACATGTAAAATGATTCACAAATAATTAATGTGAAGTATCTTTTTTAAGTGAACTATCTTGTAATTAATCAACAACTCTTTACTTGAGTGACTCGTTATTTATAGGGTAGGTTCCACCATCAAAGCTAGGATTTTTATTCTGAGACAAATTCTTCATCCATAAACTGAAAATCTTAGTGCATTGTTAAAGATTTAAAATACTGAATGTCATGATTTCTTCATGTGATGGTGGAGGGGATACACAATAGAATGATAAAATTCTATTGATCATGATACACCCTGGTGGGAAAATTCATGATGTCTTCTATATTCTTCATGTAATTATGTTTTTCCAAGAATGGATCATTTCTTAATGTAAATTATGTTTTTTTCATATGAAGGCTTCACTAGAAGAGAGAATTCATGATATTAATACCCCTTCTTCAAAATTTTGACCACATTATTAAATACTTTTCATGCATAGAAGACATCTATTTCATGCATAACATCAATAAAATCACACTTTTCTCAATTTATTATGGTTTGATCAGTAAAAGGATGGATATAAAATGTTGGATTTAGATAGACATTGATTATCCAATTCTCTATCACATAAAGGTTGATCAAGTTCACATAAGTGAACAAAATATATTCTAATTCCTACGTAAGGTTTAAATGAAGGTAGAATATGAAATAGAGGCTTGTATAGGAGTCCATGGTTGATTTGATTGAGAAAACACTATTGTGTATGTATGTTTTTTAATTTTTTTAATGTAATCTAGAAATGTGTTTCCTGCATAATTCATATTCTTGTTTGAGTGATTCTTAATAAAACTCACCGTTCCATCTGAAACATGTACTGGATGAAGGGTCATCACATGAACACACTAAATCACACACAGTTATCACCAGGATGTTCCACACCCTTGAACAGTTTTCTAGGAACCCCCAACCCTATGTGCACTATGTGTGTTTCATGAACAACCCCATTCACTCTCATTGTGGGACTATAAAACCCTTCTCAAACACCTTTATCCATGATGGCTCGCCTGGCTTGATATCTCATGTGGTTAATCCTTCGCCCACATGTATTGGATTGTGCTATCCTAGATGTGTTCATATTCCGACAACAAAATAACACATGTATGAAATAAAGTTAGATTAATTACCAATTATGAAATAGAGATCCAACTTAAATGAATTCTATTCTTCATGAAATTAATTTATATTTCATGGTATTCATATATTCAATAAAATTATATTCATATAAATAACTATATTCGGGGTCTATTATTTTTTAAATTTGGTGGAAATGTGTCATCCCTATAACAATAAACACATGTATTTAAAATCAAATAACATTTCAATAATCATCAAAATTTAAATCCACTTTTACAAATAATGTATCATGTGACCTATGAACATATATAGATGGATATTATTCAAACATATTAACTATTATAAAAATTTTATATTCAAATATTAATAGATCATTTAAGAGTATTATTTAACTATAAAAATTCCTTCATTATTCTTTAATCATCCTTTGAGATTCATAATCGGATTCTAAAAATAATGCACATTGTTTCATTAGAACATCACTCTAATCATCAGAAAAATTATTAGGGACAACAATAAACACCCAAACTATTTTTCATTTTTAAATTCCCATTAAATTTTTTATCAATTAAAGACTTATTGACATCAAATACAACATAAATAAAATCTATGACCATTAATAACAGCCTTTTATTTTTTTGGTTATAACAATGTATAAAATAGTATCTCAATATTTTCTATTTATTTATTTTCTATATTGTTATTTTTTAAACCTTACCATTATTAATAAAAACATTAATGAAATTTATGGAGGATTAAATCATTAATTTATTAAAAAATATTCCATCAAATATACTAATATAACTCTACACAACCAATAATCTGTATTAAAAAAAAGATATTATAATTAAGATATCATTGTTATGAATTCTCAATTCAGAGTATGATACCAACTAATATAGCATAAATTTATTTTTAAATCAAATAGAATTCAATTTCTTCAAGGTTGATAGTGATAGAATAATATAGGTTGTTTAATTTCATGTTGAAATTATCTAATAACACTTGTTTAACAAATGATACTCATGAAACATTAAACATAAAATTCTTACACACTTCTAAACACATAAATTAAAAATAGTAATATATATTTGGTAGGTTATACTCTAGAATTTAGTTATAGAATATCTTCAATGATTATTCATTTTTAATTTCATTGATTTATTGAAATTACCTCTATTATGTTAAGATATTTCTTCTATATTTTAATAGGGATGTGATAGTAAGAACCCGAGCCTTATAAATTAATTTTTCAATAAATTCCATCAAGAGATGTCATATTTGAATGAAATATGAGGTTTTGAAAACGTATTTGTATAATCTAAGGGATGGGATGATCTCTATTTTCACATCAAAAAGATATATCTTATCTTTAGTTGATCTTATGAATTATAATTAATATTAGTTCCCATTTTTTGTGATCACATCCTTAATGGTGACATAAAATTTATTTAACCACTATGGTATATTGATCATCTTCATCAAAGATGATATTTGAACATTTTTAAGAATTAATCTTCATGATAATAGTATATTGAAAAAACATTTATAGTGGTTTCCACTTAGCCTAGAATAAACACTATATATTTCAAATATTGTAATATCATTTATTTAACTCTATTATCCCCCTTAATTTTATAATCTCTTTTGATTCCTTTAATGTTGTGAACAAGAACAAAGTTTGTGGGAATAAGGAGGATCTAATATGATTTTCGATGAGAAAAATAAAGCAGATAATTATTTATAATACATGAAACTATTTTACTTTTTACTCTATAATATGGTGTACTCTTCATGATCACTTTTATAACAATTTTTTATGTTGTTTAAAGTATGGTCCTTTGGTTTTGTTTGTATATATATTGTGTGGACTTTTATCATTAACAGTATCCATAAAGTTATATTCATTATTTGGTTATTTAAGGATCTTTTTACATTTACCTTCTTGAAATGGGGTTATTAAAAAAACATTATCTCAGATTTTTTGTGTAACACCTTTATATTTTTAGAAGTATTGTTTTTTGAAATAAATTAAACTTTTCAATATTTTTCATTTCATGCAACAATGAATATACTTTGTGTTATAGGAAGGAACTAAGTTTGGTTCTCATTTTTTAAAACCCAATGTTAATTTTGTGCTACATGAAACACATATATTTTCTTTTTGTACACAAAACACTTGGTTTTTCTTTTATTACACACAATGTCAACATCCATTGATAGATTTTGTTACATACAAGACCTAGTTTTACAAAACTACAATATATTATTAATGTTATTATTAAAATATTATTATAGTTGACACATAAACTTTTAAATATAGATTATTAATAAGATTAAATAAATTATGAAAATATGTTTTACACACATATATATATGAAGTATTATTTAAGGACCAATTAATTAAAATTAAGTTAACAAATTTGGAAATTATACGAAATCTTTTTCTAAGAACTAATTTTATGTAATCAAACATGTTTTGCCTCGTTAAATTAATTAAAATTTTTTTTGATAAATTATTTTGGGGAAATATACATATACATATACATATGTATTATATAAATTAAATTATTTAATATTCATGTTATGTTTTTTAGATGAGAGATAAAAACAGATCAAATTTTATGCATAAAGATATATTTTTTTTCTAAATTTTTTTTACCACTTATTAATTGTGACCCTATTCTATATATTATTTTCTAAAAATATATAAATTATATATGAAAAAATAAAATTAGTTTTTATAATATTTATCATAATATACTTTGGGTAAATTTTTCTTTTTTTTTGTGTGAAGTGCTTTCTTGATGAATAATGAACAAACACTAAATTTTAATTGAAAATTGAATTTTCATCTAATATATTTATATAGTTAAATAATATTTTAAATTTATGTTAATGTTTATTTATATATGTTAGATATATATTTATAAAATTTATTACATTTTATTAATTTCACACTGAAATTGAAAATAAAAAGATTTCGAGATTTTGACCTTTTTCCCATAAAAAACTCGTTGTCTAATCTTGTCTGACGGATAAATGTTAAATTAATTTCTTCAACTTATATTTTTGGAATTTGTAAAAATGGATTTCATTTTTAGAAACATTTAAATTTATAATCGATATTAATTTTAAATTGTTTTTTTAAAACACAATTTGAAATTAATTAAAATTAATTACAATGACTAAGGTAAAAAACAGTTTAATATTTTTTAAACTTTATCTTAAGAAGGAAAATAAATTAAAAACACGTAAAAAATAAATTATATTTTCAAATGAAGACTATATAGTTACGTTTATATAAAATATAAAATTATTTTATGTACATGATGCAAGGTGTGCCTTTAAATAGGGTTTACCTTTTTATATTTTCAAGAATACCACTACTCCTCCATTATAAAAGGGTACTCCGCCCCATCACTTTTTCACACCTATCAATCTATTTGGAACTTTCAAACCATAATATAATAAGATCTAAAATTTCATCATCTCATCATAAAATCCTCACTTTTTTATTAAAGAAAACCATGATAGAGTTTTTGTGAAAATAAGAAGGAATTATCCAAAGAAGAGGTAACATCCATCAACAAACTCTTTTATTTTATTTCATTCTCCCCTTTAACCTTGATTATTATTATTGCATGATTATATAATAAACCCATTATCCTAATTATTTATATATTTCATTATTATATGGGTTGTACCTACAACTAAAAAATTTCCATCAAATGGGATATTCAACCATCGTTCGTGTGTATAGTGGACTACTACCTCGCAAAATGATGTTTTTCGCTCTTCCATCACCATCTATCAGGGTTGTGAATAAAGGTCATACATATAGTTACTCTGTGATATATATATTTTTTATTATGTCTTTATTCGTATTTAATTATTAAATAACATATGACTTCATTCATTCCATTTTTTGGAAATATGATAACTTTGCTAGTGGATGTTTGGACTACTACCTCTTCAAAGGGATGTGATTCATTCACGCCTTACATGGAATGTGTTGGAGATCGATTAAGTAAAATTATGTGATATATATGACATAAAATTATACAATAATTCTAATATATATTTATATATTTCATTTAATTTCATTCTTTCAATATGATATGAAAATAGATAAAAGGTTTAACCGTACATATGGCCTACCATCTCCATGAATAGTGTATTCCATTTCAAATTTTTACATTTTATAGATTATTTTAAATACTTATATACTGAATATATATTATATTTATATCATTTTTTATATTATTTAAATAATTAAATCATGATATATGTACGAGGATCAAGAATTTCATGTCTAAACATATATGAAAAACAAAGCGGTTATTACCTAAAACATAACATTAATATGAAATTATTAATAATATAACGTCCCAGTTCCGGGTGCCACTCAACGGGTTCCCCGAACCCGGTTCGCCATGTGACCACAAGCGCATTTCCCCAAATGCTAGAGGCTGCCGACTAACATCGAGGGCCGGGGTTTGATAGTGGGGAAACTATGCCCTCACTTGTCAAAGGGAAGCGCAGCAGAATACAAAATTAAACATACAACGAACTGCGAAAGCATTAAAACATACACCACTGATATAAACAACAGCAGCGGATATAACCAATAGTATATAAATAATGATTCTACATGTCTCAAGTTCTACGAAAACAACCAGAACATGTTATAGATCAATGCAGTACAAAAAAAAAGAGTACAACAAAACAAAGCAAAACAGCTGGCAGTGATATCGTGAGCCTAGGCTCGGTCCCATGCCCTCCTACTCCTCATAAGCAATCATGTACCTGTATAGGGACTCTTGCCCCTATCCACACCTACAACAATGTAATATTTTTGGGACGAAAAGTGTGACCCAAAAAGGGTGTGAGAAATATATCTCAGTAGGCACCCACCAAAGGCTCGTGCCCAACTACGTCTAAGCATGCAACAACGGTGTGCAATAGTAAATTGCAATAAATTAAGCAGTACTGAAAAGTAACTAACATAACAATTAAATTTCCATTTTATTATTAATTTAATCCATTAAATATTAAAAATCACCATAGTGAATTTCTATGTAAACATCCACGTCCACAGACAAGCAAAACCTTACCCTTAGGTAAGAAGAATCCAACCCACAAGTATAACCCTCAGGAATAACATAATTTTCCCTCAGGCACAGGAAGTGTCTCCCTCAGGCACAGAATCAGCTACCCATAGTCAAAGAAGAAGTTTCCCACATGCCGAAATATCTACAGCCCTCGGGCTAAATAGTGTAGTGCCCACAGGATAATCACAACAATGCCCTCATGCTAAACAGGTAAACAGGCCATGAACAACAAGTAAAAAAGGAGTAAACAATCAATTCCTCTCAAGGAAATTCTAAAATTAATACTTTAATGGCATACCCTCGGGTATACTGGCCAAATGGCTTAAAATTGGAACATACCATTGGGGTGGTTCTGGATCCAAGAAACGATCCCAAACAGCAATTTTACAAATTATTCAATTACCTTTACAGTTCTAGGTAGTTAATATAGCCACGACATTAGCCACAAGAAACCCCAATATGGGTTCGTGGCACAAAAACACACAAAAAACATGACAGTTGGAAAAATTAACATAACGCCACCTACCTTATACACCTATGAGCGCTATACACAAACCCCGATCCAAGAAACTCGCAAGAAATATGTAGATGTGACGATGAAAAAAACTCTCTTAACCTCGAATAACATCCGTTAGGAGAAGAATTGGTAAGCATTACTCTAGGAGTAGAGAGGGCGTACCCGCGTGGTTCCAATGAGATCGTACGAGGTGGAATCAGATTCCAGACGCTCGATCGGTGGATCTCCAATAGTCCGGCCATCTACTCCCGCGCCTTCCTCCGGTTCTAAGCCTTTCATATGAATAGGGGAGGCTACTGCCCTATTTAAGAAAAAAAAAACAATGTACACGGCGTGTACTTCCAAGTACACGGCGTGTACTCCCTTCATTTAACTGTTCCTCTGGCGGCACTGCCATACTGTTCATCTATCGACATGAGTACACGACATGTACTCCTGAGTACACGGCGTGTATTATCACCCAGCTAGCGGCTACCCCACCACCTTACTATTTTAGCATGTTTACTGACTACACGGGGTGTACAGGACCACTACATGGCGTGTAGTCGGTTCCTACACCCTTTTCCGCCGACATGGATACACGCCCCATGTACTCATCCCCACACGGCCAAAAGTACACGGTGTGTGGAAAAAGTACATGGCGTGTACTTCCAAAATTTTGGATTTTCCCCCATTTTACATATTTTATTAAAAACACTTAAGGAAAAGAGAAAAGAAGAAGCCCGTACCTCAAAGATAAGAACCGGGTTCTTAAAAATAAACAATTAATAAAAATTCATAATTAAATAATAGATGATGTTATATATAATAATATGGTGCATTGATATATATATAATAAAATTATATTTATTATACATTATTATTCAACATTTACGAAGGAATTCAAGAATTCAAATAAGGGTTTTTACATCACACATTTATTTCTATGAGATATATGAAATATTCACCACTTATTATTGTTATGTGGTCTATATAATACCCATTCAAATGATGTATCTTGAATTTAATTTATTTTCTGATATTAAATAATTAAATTGATGTTATTATTTCATGGATTTCACTATTTAATGGTTACTCCACTAGTAAGGTAATTTTAAGACTCACTTTTATTACTACTACACATAAGCCTAATTCACCACTCGCCTCTTTTGTATGGTTTTTATACATCCCATTAATGTATAATATGATGATTATAATTAAATTTTTTGTTATTTATATA
Source organism: Viscum album (assembly GCA_963277665.1). Lineage (NCBI taxonomy): Eukaryota > Viridiplantae > Streptophyta > Magnoliopsida > Santalales > Viscaceae > Viscum > Viscum album. Next base: position 1,532,246,798 of record OY728126.1, read on the forward strand.
TATAAATTTTTGGATGTTTATTTTATTGGGATTTATAGTTACAAATGATACCAAATGGTTAATGTAATTTTGAATAAATTTTCCTTCTTTGAGATACATGTTTTAGTAGGAATAAATATTATTTTACGAGGTGTATATAATACCATTAAAATTTTTATATTATGTACATTCATACATTATTTATATTATAATATTCATGTTTTGATATTATTTCATGGGGACTGTGATTTAATGTTTCAAAGTTTATAAGAGTTATTTCATTAATCTCATTATTTATCAGGATTCATTATGATCATAATTTCATTGATAAGATATTATGATCCATTGTCATGAATTGTCAATAATTTTGGTATCCTCTATTTATTCAAGATAACTTCATAAAATGGTACAATTCTTCCCCAATTTTTTACATAAGAATATTAAAAATGTGTCTTTAATAAAATCGAACATTACTTCACCCTTCGGTTGGGAATCAGTTTTATTCAAAAAAAAATTTCAAAAAAATTTTTCGAAATGAAATTTTATTAGAATTTTCAATGAAAATGGAATTTAAATAAATTATCTTTTAAAAATTGATTTTAATTATTTTCAAATATTCTTTTATAGTTTTTCATGATTACTTTCAAATTAAACGATTTTCAAGTTGTTTTATTTATAAAAAATTATTTTTCATAGAAGAAATGATATATTTTTTTGAGAATGTTTTTAAAAGATTTTTAAGGATTAAATTAATTTTTTAAAATGGTTTTCAAAGAAATGAATTTTGAGAATTTCATATGTATCAAAAAGTTATTTTCAAATAATGACTTCATTTCATGTGATCTTTCAAAATCCTTCTCTATCGGAGATGGAATCATATGATATAGTATATGATTTAATAGGGATATTATACATGTATACCATTAATATTATTTCTTTTAATGGTTTATTTTGTGATGTAATTTTGTTTTTAGAACCTATTTATTTTTCACTTGTAAATCATGTTTCAAAAGTATTCTTATGAAACCTATTTATTTTCCTTAGGATAATCATGATTCAAAGATATTGAAATGAAACACATCTATTTTGAATTTTGAATATGTTTATAAATGAATAATTTATGATTTTTTATGATAGAAAATATCATTATACATTTTTCATGTTATGTTTCATGGGAATTTTATATAAAATGGGGTGGCCAAGATAGAACCAGGTAAGCCATGGTTTCTTATATGATGGGGTGTCCCATATAGCACCTGGTAAGACCATTACAACTTATTTGATGGGGTGGACCAGATAGTGTTGGGTAGGCCCCATCACATTCCTTTGCAATTATTTTCAATGAACCATATATAATATGGAATTATTTTACATCATTAAATGTGTTCCAAAAATTCATGGTCTAATTCCCCGTGATATTATTTCAACGATTATGTGTCAATTACCTTATAATTCATTTCTCATGAACATAAAATACATATGTCATGACTCTTCATTCTGATATTTTATTTGTAGTTCATGATATTATAAGGTTATGATGATTTTATCATTAAATAATTCTCATGTTATAATTTCATATCACTATTGTTTTACCTAAGTAAGAATCTATCCTCACCCATTTCTCATGATTCCATTAACCTACTTTTAAAGAAAAGTTTTATATATGAGAACTAAAGGGGAACATATTTGTGGGATATTTTGATGCTCATTCACAAAGATAAATGATTATGTTTCTAGGTTTTGAAGACACAAAACTATTACGGCCCTATGGAATTAACTTCTTTAATGTGATGAATATTCATCTAAAAAGATGTAATATACATGTATAATAATCTTGGGTTATTATAGATTGATTAAAATTAAATTCTTAGCCAACCACTGTATACTAGGATGAGAAAACATAAGTGAGATCATTTGAATATTTATAAGGGCATGTTAAGGCATTCTTCTTAGGATAAGTCTAACGATGTGTTATTGTATAAGAAAATGTCTTGGAATTTTGGTAGACAATTGAATAAGAGATTTCATAGTAAAAAATTATAACATAGATTTAATTTGTGTATTTCTCTTGGGAATAGATGTGCATAGGGGTAAAACTCTCAGACGCATCATATTGAGCTACACTTGACTGGGATCTGGTTCACGACAACAATAATTTTCTCACACCTATTTTGACACTCTAAGGGGGATATGATTTGGCAATTCATAAACTACTTATAAAAATCATGATTGATTTAAATAGATAATGAATTTGAATGACCTTGGATAAACTTAAGGTTACATATATTAAATAATTATTTTTATGATATAGACAACATAAAATCAATTTCTCGGGATTATGTGGTTTTCCTCAGTGATAAGTGTTTCTCACACTACGTTTGCAAATTTTAGTCAATCTTTGGGTCCCGAAGGTACCATTTTAATGATGAATGAAATGGAAAGTGTTATTGTTGTACTCCTAAGAAACCAAATTATATGATAGAAACAATTAAATATTTTTTTCATATGATCTAAAAACTTTTTCAAGCTATTAATCAAGTTGAACTTCCAAGAATTCAAAGGAGGTAACAGCGTTCTGTTCAGTCCTTTATGAGATAACATCCGCCTTCATTCTCTGTTTCCATTATTCTACTGGGTTATAAAAAATGGCCAGTACCACTAAATATATATTTTAAAATTATTCATTTAAGAGAGTATTAAAAAGTCATATTGGCTGCTTATCATTTGGAAGGTGATGAGGATCACTTTTGGAATCTTATTAAGAACATGAGGGTACAATAATAAATTGAATCAATTAAATTCGATTAGTTTAAGGGGGTATATTTTAGTAGTTAATTCCCAAGTATTGTAAAAAAAAATTGAAAAATAATTCCTTGTGAAAAATAAATATTATGATGAATATATTGGTACCTATGAAGCTAAATTTATAATACATTCAAGGTACACTTCTTGTTTGGTCATCAGCCATGAAACAAAAAATGATCGATTCTTTGGTATCCTGAAACCAAGTCTTCATGATGTCTTGGATATAAGAGACTCTACGAGTTATGAAGAATCCATTTTATTTTTAGTAAAGGAAGAAATGGAAATTGAATATTCCCATATTTCCCTTATTTTTGATTGGAAATGAAGATAGAGTCTCATGAAAACTCAAATGGTGGAATGAAATTTCAAGAATATGTGTGCTAACAATGTTAGAAGAACTATCAAGGGAATTTCATAAATGGATATAGTATGTTATTTAAATGGGTAATGTTGTCCATAATGTAACATCTCTAGATTATTTAAGAAAAATACAGTGTTTGATAGCATATATGACACACCAATTCGAGCTTAAATGAAAAACTAAATATTAATATTTAATATGGAAGTTATTTAAAATAGTTAGAATTGTGGGAATGAAAATGATTAATTGAATTGTAAAAATATCATGTAAACATGTATACATTTTTAATTATATGGTGATCAATTAATAATAAATGAAAATAAAACCCTTTTTAAAATAAAAGGAAATGTTTTTCTAAAAATTTATTTAAATGTGCACAACTGGGATAAACAAAAAATAATATCATATGATATTAATAATTATATATAATATATATAATATAATTTATATATGTATTACTATTCATCTTATGTGTTTTCATGACATTATGAAAGAACAAATCCAATTTTATGCATAAAAGAAGTATTTTTCTAAAGAGGCGGTTTTCCCACATTTCGATATATGACTTTTTTAAATATTATTTTTTCATATTTATAAATTATAATTCAAAAAATAAACTTCATCTATGAAATAGTATAATTTAAATTTACTTTGGTTGGATTTTTTTATTTTTTTGGGTCTGTTTCTTGTTTGGATAAATACTAAATTTTATTGCAATTTAAATGAAAAACAAGTTTACATATAAAAAAACATGGAATTAAATTATTAATATTTTATTGGGAATAAAGAATAATTATATCATTTTATTATCATTTAATACAATTTAGTTCATTATAATTAATTTAACCTTGAAATTTGATATAAAAAAATTGTGAACATTTGAACATTTCAATATTAAAAACTTGTTTTATCGATCAATAAACAGGAATAATTTTAAATTAATTTTTTAAATTAATTTTTTTGTAATTTAAAAAAACTAGATTCCATATTTGTAATCCTAATGTCAATTTTTTTTAAATAATCCCATTTTATTTTTGGACTATATAAATAGTAAATTTAGTAATTTGTTTCTGACCACAGTCAATGGTAAATTGTGTAATTAAGGGTAAACATAATATTATAAACATCATAAAATTACCCTAGAACTTGTTCTAATTTTATTTTATGACAATTTATAGTCCATGGTCTTTAATGGATCAATTATTAGGAAAATTATGTCCATTTGGATGTGAATATATCCTTTTTATTTTTATGTTAAAAAAAGTCATTTTTCTCATACTTTTATTTTTAAGATGAGAAATATTTTTAATGTGAGATTATATAATGGATATATTAAACTATAAATAATATTTTGAAATTATAAATATTTATATAGGTCATGGTAATTTATTTATAACATTATTTGATAAAATAATTACTTTAAATGGTGACATAATGATGATGTAGTTATTGTATAATTAATAGAAATTTCAAATAAATGATATTAAAAATTATAAGTTTAATATAATTTGTGATTATTAATTTCATCCCTCGATTTTTTAGATGACTTTGAAATTTTATTTATGATTGAGAAGTAATTTTTCTAATTTATCATTTGGTAATGATATTTTCAAAAAGTTAAGTAATGTATAATTTCATAATTGACATTATTGATATTTAAGAAAAATAATATTATATTAAATGATTTAAAATTTTAAAAAAACAAAATTCTTGAAACTATTATTCAAATAACTAATTAAATTACATATATAAATCATTTATTATTATTATATCATTTTATTGTAAATATATTAACCTTCAATGGTTAAATTACATGATATCACATTAAGAGTTAAAAGGGTTAAATAATGGTTAAAACAAAAATATAAAGATTGAAAAAATAATAAAAACTCAACCAATATTCACTTGATGAATTAATTTAGGCCCAAAATCATCTTATATTCTTAATAAATATATTTAGATAATTTTTAATAGAATGTTAATTTATATTAATTTAATAATTGGAAGAATTCCAATAGTTGATTTCCCCACTTCTATAAAAGGGTGCACATTCTTTTCTTCTATTCACTTTTGAAACCCAATTTGGATCAGAAACACTCTACAAAAATCTATTCCTATAATACCATCCCATGTTATGGTGGCCTTAATTTAGGTATAACACCATCTTTAGAGTTGTTACAGTGTTAATCAAATGAGATCATCCAAAGAAAATGTGTCGTTATTATTTATGTGTTTCTATTTTATTAGATTTTCCCCAATCTTAAAATATTATTCTACCATGATTAAATAATAACCCTAGAATCCTCAATATACTGAGTTTTTATTATAATAATATAATAACCTAAATCCATATCTACTTCTATCAAATGGAAAATGAATTATTGTTCGTTTGTATGACGAATTACTGCTTCATGAACCAATATAATTTGTGTTACAAAAGAATATCTAAAGACTAATTATAATGATGAAATTAATGTTTATATAAGATATTCTGGGAAAAATTTATCATTGTTAAATAATAATATTTCATTTATATTCTTACCTTTCTATTTAGTTAAAAATTATTTTGTCTTTCGTGCGTACATGTGAACTATGCCCTCCACAAATCAATGAGATTCATTTTTCCTCACCACATCACTTGGATGATATATATATATAAGTATACATAAATTGTTAATATCATATTGATTATATTATTATCATTTATAAAATATAAAATAATAATTACCCTCTTTCCATAATTATCATTGAAAAATGGGAACATTACTCAAGCGTACGTGCATCATACTATCTCCAGGTTTATAATGTTGTCATTTTAACATAACCATACATAAATAGATTGATTTAAATGTATAATTTATGTTTAAAAGTGATTATTATGTCCTTAATATTATTATTTATATGATTTACCAATACTATTTTTACAATAGACATCAAACAAATCTCATTTTGGGCTCGTGTACCGAATTCCATCAAAATGACTAACATGAACTTATTTTATTAAGTAATTGTTATAACATGATATTAAGTAATATCAAAGGAATACTAAAATCTTAAATGGTTATCCTGAAAGTAAATAATTGATATATGTTTATTATTTAAAAAGATAAATAATATATGCTAGGAATCAGAGTCCATGTAAGGGACTTCTTCTCAATCCACTTTCTTTGAGGAATATCTTGAGGTTATACACCCACATACTTTTTTGAGGTGTATATACAGAACTGCTGACATATCATATCTTGATTTTTTTTATTCTTCTGATACACAATAATTTTTTAAATTTTAATTTTTCATGGGTATTATGGTTGAATTTTTCATACTATAATGAGATACCGTTATTGTTTGAAGATTTAATTATCAATCCTTTTTATCCATGTCAATAATCTTCATATTTTTTTATTTTTTTATTTAATTAAATGATTAGACATGATATTTTATATCTATTTTTAGTTTAATTAAATTTTTTTATTAATAGAATTTTTTTATTTTTTTATGGAATTTTTTGACAAATGAGAAAAAAATGTTTTCTGTAAAGTATATGGTGACAAATATTTCTCTGTTACCATTGTTATTATTTTATATTTGGATCCGTCTATAACCCATTGTGTTTTTTAAAGAAAAATAAACTCATATTTCCATTTTAGGGGTATTTTGGTATTGAATGTGTGTTTTTAAAATTGATTTATTATTTCAATAACATGGAATGATTTATTTTGATTGAAAATGAAATTTTAAGAGTGGCATGTTAAAAATTGAACGCCTTTATGTGTTATAAGTATAAGGACCCAGCCTTAAATTTTACATAATATTGAATTATGTCAAGACTACACATTGAGGATCCTTTCAGGTTTATACTTTTAGAGAATTAGGCCATAACTATTACATAACAACTTAAATATTACAAGTAGACACTACTACCCAGTATCCATTTTTCATAAAATAAAAACTTTTAAAAAGAAACATGTCTAGCTATGAGTTTTATATGGCATGAGTTTTCCTTAATCCATTCCTTGACCCTATTCATCTTTAAGTCATGTGGAAGAAATTTCAAAAACGTGGGATGAGCATAAAAAGCTCAGTAAGGGATACAAAAAAATCAAAACTATTATTTTTTTTCAAAACAACAAGTAAACCATGAATTATATATCATAAGTAATACTACTCGCCTTTATGAAGTAGTAAATACTCTTTACTGAATAAAATATCATTGCTTAACCTTTTTAACCAAAATATTACCATAAACCCCATATAATGAACACATAACATATAAAGGTAACATGGGACAGAAACATACTTAAATGAAATAACCATACGGTCGACTTCCAATCATATTCACTAAATGGAATAGCCATATGACCGACTTTCATACACAATGCCTTGGAGGTTATAACGTAACCACCCGTTCTGGTTTATCACAGCACCACCCTTTATTTGGTTTACCACATAACCACCCATCAAATGTCCAAGTACCTTTATAAAATCATAACACATAAAATATTGTAAATATATTCATTTTACTAATAAAATTTCCAAATTTCAATTAAAATATATCATTTAATGATATTCACATAATCAAAGCTTAATCAAACTATTTTCCAAACAATTTAAAACATTTAATAATGTGATTTCTAAAATCAACGTGTCCCATATAAATTTTAAGATTTTAAAATAATTAATGTTTCAAAACATTAATGTTTATATAAATAAATACTAAAAACCATTTTTAATACATGAAAATTAATGTGAAATATTTAGAAGTATAATTTATTAATGCTTTTAAAAGGATGTATTAGTTAGAGTCTTGTAACACTTGAGAAACACTTGACTATACATAATTGAAGAACAAAATAAAACAAAACTTATAATATCATGAGAATAAGGCTATTCATGATATAATATTACAATGGGTAGAATATACATCATATAAAATGGAATTATCATATTACAACAATGAAGTCTCAGGGGATTGTAAATTGAGACGAAATCCCTTATAAATACGGTATGCTTAGATTATGGATAAATCAATTACATAGTTATGTGTGAAAAATACAAATACACTCAATATAAAGGGATATTTAGTGAGAAACAATAATAGGTCATTCACACATCTTTATAACATGGCATAATCAATAAGTATAAGTTTAACCCAAATAATTGAAATTGGGTTAAGGAGTTCCCTTATAGAAATTCGACTGCCTAACGACATCACTTTGAAATTAAGAAAAACATTTGGATGATAGAGAAAAGGGTATCTCATCACTTGGAAATAAAATATACATCATTAAGGATATATAATAACATATCCCAATATTAGAATATGTAAATCAAAAGACATAATGAAAAGAAGTCTTTAGAAAAGTAGAGGGTGAAAGGTTCCCTTAACGATTTGGTAACTTATGAAACATTCACCATATGAAATATGAATAAAAAATGAAGATTTAGTTACCCATAAATTAATTTTTATTACACAATGAATACAATCATGGGTAGTATATACACCACACAAAAGGATATCGTTGCAATATAGCATGAATCTCACAGGAATAAAAAGTGAGATGAAAACCCCTTACGAAATTGTAATTGAACAAGCCGTAAGAACAAAAGTTGATAAAAAAATTTAATAACATAATACCACGAATATAATGATAATCATGATAATATATATCAAATGGAAATACAACATATACAACATGCAATAAATAAGTCATGAAAAATGGAAATCGCACATAATTAAAAGTATGATAAGAAAACCCTTACCACATTGTAATCAATCGAGTCATAATATAAAAAGTTAATAACCAAAAAATTAATCACATGATACCATGAATTCGAAGATAATAATGATAATATATATCATATGACAGTACATAATACCCCACATGCAACAAATAAGTGGTGAACAACAGAAATCTCACCGAATTAAAAGTGAGATAAGAAACCCCTTACCTCGTGTCCGACATGACCCGTTTGTTAATTAATCTCTTGAATAATAAAATAAAGATAATTTATACTTTATTAAGAACCTTTTTAAAATTTATTATTCCTTTTAAATATCTAATTACCACGTTATAAACATTATGTAATCATTTATGTTAATAATTGTCGTTTTGTCAATATTTGGTACTTGAGTCAATAATGGTCTTCTTATAATTAAAAGTTGTTCAAGTGGTAAAAAGTTTATTATATAATTAATTATATTAATTATTAGGATATCAAATATATCATATATATCCAGTATATACATGTATTTATAATAGTACATAATATTTGAAGATAAGAAATGAAATGCACTATTAATTGAGACGGTAAGACGTACGTACGCATGAACGCTACTTCCATTTCTATTTCGTATTGTAATGGAATGGAAACCTAATGATACATATTTATATTATAATTCCAGTATAATATCATATATAATTTAATTATCTATACCCTTTATATGTTCCACATAAGGCATGATTGGGTCATATCACTTTGAGGGGGCGGTAGTCTGCACTTCCTCAAATGACATTGTCGTATTTACCCACTATGGAACACATAATGTTATTCTATAAATAAAAAACTGAATAAAATAAACAATATAAATATATTTTGTATCATATATAGAAATAGGTCCATCATAATGGCCACCATCAGAGGCGGTTGGAGATATTTGTACAATCATTGTTTCGTGAGGCAGTAGTTCCTCGTCCGTAGAAACAGTATGTTCTTTACACATTAGATGGAGTTGTGTGAAAGTGTAGTTCAAATACACTTAATAACAACATACTAGAATATTTATAATTCTAGTTTTTTTATAAATTAATGGAATAAAACGATTTAGGTGTTGGAGAAGTAAAATAAAAGAAAAAAAGGTAATAGAAACCATTAAATCTAATTTTGGTAACTCCCTTTGGTTTGAACAAAAATGAATTATTGAAGTGTCTTCTGCATAAGGTAAGGCTTATTAGGAGGAATAGAGAAATATTTAGAGCTGATTTGGGTAGGGTTTGGACAATCCAAGTGTCTTGAGAGGTGTCAGTAATTGGTTAAAAGTGATGGATTTTTATAAGGCTGGGGAGAGGCTCTTTAGGAAAGTGTGAAAATATTATTTTATTATATAATGATATTCAGATTATAAAGGTGAAAAAATAATTTCATTCAATGATAAGATGACTCATTTTCTAAATAAATTCATCCAATAATAATTGTACTAGTTTTGGATGTTATTTCAATATTTATAATATAATTAATTTAAATCATTTATTAATGAGGTAAATGCTGCGTCATTTTTGTGCCATAATTAATTTTATTTATATGATTTCTGAACATTAAAAAAAAACAATGATGTAGGAAGTATTATTATCATTCCAATTAATATCTATTGTTGTGAGATGACTTATATAACCCCATGTAATAATTGATATACTAAAATATATCTGTTAATGTCATTTTTGTCTTTACTTTAAGTTTATAAAAATAAAGTGTCATTATCACTCTTAAGTGGCTCCATAGGGTCCCCAAATTTACCCAAGGATTTACATGGTCTTCCATGACTCATTAAATAATTTTTAGACATGTGTTACGTTAATTTTATATTATTATAATATTTTTTCCCTTAATTACCCTCTTTACCAATAACCGCGATAAATAAAAGTCTAAAGTTAATACTCACTAAATATAATTTTCATCTTATTAAACCGAATTTTATATAATAATAAAAACCATGTATGTCGGATTTTCTAAATTAAATTCACATATGTGGTAAATTTTCATTTAAATGAAAAAATCATTTTTTTAACTACTACGTAGTAGTTTCACTATTCATTAAAAATTGATGTTTTTTAGAAAAATACCAAAAATTTAGACTATGATTTATTTGATATTCCAAATTAAATTTTGATTTCTATTTTAAAAAATTTAAAACATATAAGTTGCATTAATTAATTTAAAATTAATTCCTGTTGTCAAAACGAATAGCTTGTTTTTAAGAAACAATACCTACCAAAAGATTGACACTTGTTTATGTCCGATTTCAAAGTGAAATTATTTCAAATGACCACCATTGGATTCAATGCTAAAAAATAATCTAATTACACATTAAAACCAATTAAAAAGATAATCTAACCATATAAATAAACTAGATTAAAAAATATATTTGAATTAAAATACAGTATTTTTCACACTTCATTAAAAAATGAATTTTGTCATAAAAATACCAAAAAAAATACCCAATGTAAATTTTGATGTTCCTATTCTAAATAATAATTTAAATTTTTAAAATAGAACATACAAAAGTGACCATAACTAGTTTTAAATATGGTTCTCCACTAGAAGGCGGTAAATCGACCTTTTAAAAATATTAGATTATTTATGCTTATAATAAAATTCTTTTCTTATTTTAAGCCTCTAACTTTTATTGAATAAATGTAAAAACATTTAAAAAAAATGTATAATCATTTTTTAGTTAGTTTTTTCCATTAATTCTCTTAAAATGGCTTGAAATTAACTACCATTTAAAATATAATTATTATATTATTTTTTAGTATGACCCAACATTCTGTGCAACATAAGATTTCAAAGAAACCTGTTGTTGTGTATCAGGTACTCCATTGAACATATAATACCCTTTAAAGTATAATTAATAATTAATTTACAAATATTAATAAAAATGAAAATGCCATATTTTTTATTTTCCTAGGATGTTACATCCTTCCTCTCTTTTGGGAATTTTATCCTTGCAATTTTAAAATTGGGCTCATAAACTTCATTGAAATCCCCACATTGGAAAAAGAGTAATAAAAAATAACACATTAAAATAAAGGAAGAAAAGTAAAAAGGATACCATACACAATAGATACTAGGATTCCATGAAAACATGGATTTGGAGGAGAAAACAAACCATCATGTTCTGATAGAGAATGATAGAAATCATGATTAGGAGAAAGTTAACCACCAGAAAATCACAAACATGTGATGGGTTAAATAGTCTTTGATTCCCCAACAGGAAAAGTTAATAGAAAACATTTTTTAAGTTACTTTTTAGTGACTAATATATTTATGAGCTTAACTAAAAGCATAAGGAAACATACTTACTTGTCATGTATACATTCATCCTTTAATATATTTCTAACACAAACTCATATTTCCTCCAAACGATGAGTATTCAGGAAGACTTGTTCACATTAAAATTTCTATAATCAACATCGAGAGAATAACATAATCCAAAAATGATGAACTATATATTTCTCATGTCTTTAGTACATAACAAAAACAAAAATGTATAGTGTGAGATTTGATAATACCCAAAAGGATAATAATTTAAAAAAAGAAAAACTACTCTTAATCTTAAAAATTTATCCAACAAAACCCAAATCTCAACAAAGACCATTCAATAAATAGTTATCTAAAATATTCTTAAAAGTAATCCAAACTAAGATTGAAACTAAAATCTCAGAAATATTTAATCACATAGTCATCCAAGATAAATCTTAATATTTATCTCCAGATAGCATCAAAAACTCTTAAAGTCTCACATTAAAAATTAATTAACATAATCACATATTCTCCAAGATAGGATAATCATTTACATAGATAACACAAAATCATCTTATTATTATTTCATAAAATCATCTAACTAAAAATAATTAATCATACAAATACGGGACATTAAGTAGTCCAGTGGTAGGAGATAAATTCCAGTCACACTTTGGTTGTGGGTTCGATTCCTACAGCTTTGTTCGACATGACGGTGGTTCATAGGGTCTGTGTGTTGTCCTTTTTCAAAAACTATACAATTTCATAACAGTAAAAAACATAAAAATTCTTCAAAAATAACCATAACATAATTTATCCTCAAAGGATATCTAATAACATTAAATTTTCACCCCAAAATGTAATAACCATTTATCAACTCTAAAATAACTTTGGATCATTCTAATATGATAACCGTAATGGTTATGTTACTAATTTTTAAATTACACCCTAACCCCTAAAGTTATCTAAACTGACCTCTAATACCAACTGTAAGGACCCGACCTTAAACATTGAATATTCTTGAATTAAGTAAATAATTCACATTGAGGATCTTTTAAGGTTTATAGTTTTAGAGAATTATGCCAAAACTATTACATAACAACTTTAATATTATAGGTAAACACTACTACACAATATCCATTTTTCATAAAATAAAAACTCTTAAAATAAAACATGTCTAGTTTTAGGTTTTAGATGACATGACTTTTCCTTGATCCCATCCATGACCCTATTTATCATTAAGTCCTGTGGAAAACATTTAAAAAACATGAGATGAGCATAAAAATCTTAGTAATGGATACAAAAAAAGGAGAACTATTAGTTTTTTTAAAACAACAATTATGTCATGATAACGTTATCATAAGTAATAATTTTTACATTTATGAAGTAGTAAATAATCTTTACAGAATAAAATATCATTGCTTATCCTTTTTTAACCAAATGATTACCATAAAACCCATATAAAAACACATAACAATATAAAGGTAACTAGGGACATTAACATACATAAATGGAATAACCATACGGTTGACTTACACACATATTCACTAAATGGAATTTCCATACAGCTGACTTCGATACCCAATGCATTGGTGGTTTTAACATAACCATACATCCTGGCTTATCATGGCACCACCCATCATTTGGATTATCAAGTAACCACCTGTAAAATGTTCATGTACCGTTATAAAATCAAAACAAATAAAATATTGAAAATATAATCATTTCACTATAACATTTTGACATTGCAATTACAATATATCATTTCAAGATATTGACATAATCAATGCTTAATTAAACCATTTATAATCCAATTTAAAACATTCAATAAAGCGATTTTTGAATCAATGTGTCCCCGGCCACTTTGAAGCTTTTAAAGGAATAAATGATTTAAAACATTAATGTCCATATAAATAAATACTAAAAACCATTTTGAAAACATGAACAATAATGAGAAATATTTAGAAGAATAATTCTTTAAATCTTGAAAATGATGTTTTATTCATAGAGTCTCGTAACACTTGAGAAACACTTGACTAAAAATAATTAAAGAATAGAATAAGAAAAACTTATAATATCATTAGAATAAGGATATTCCTTATATATTATTCCGAGGGGAAGTATTCACACCATATATAAGAGATTTGGTGCATAACAACAATGACAACTCAAGGGAATGTAAATTGAGATGAAATGCCTTATAAAGATGGTATCCATATATTAAGGATAAATCAATTACATAATTATGTGTGACAAACAAGAATAAACTCAATATATGAGGATAATCAGTGTCAAAAATCATAGGAAATTCACATATATTTGTAACATGGAATAATCAATAAGTATAAGTTTAACCCAAATAATTGAAATTGGGTTATGAAGTTCACTTACAGAAATTTGAAAGCCTAATGGCATCACTTTAAAATTCAGAAAAATAATTTGATGAGAGAGAAAAGGGTATATCATCACTTGGACAAAAAATTTACATCATTAATGATATATAAGAACAGATTCCAAGATTATAATATGTAAATTAAAATATATAACAAATAGAAATCTTTACAAAAGAGGAGGGTAAAAGGTCCCCTTAATGATTTGGTAACTTATGAAACATTGACCATATGAAAGAATAATCATCAAATGAAGATTTACTTACCTATAAATTCATGTATATTACACAATTAGTACTATCATGGGTAGTACATCACCACAGAAAAAAATAGTGGCAATATAGCAGGAATCCCATGGGAATAAAAAGTTAGATGAAACCCACTTACCACATTGTAATCAAATGAGCCATATGAAGAAAAGTTAATAAACACCATTTGAATCACAAATTACCATGAATATAAATAGAATCATGATAATATATATCAAATTTCAATACCCAATACACCAAATGCAATAAATGAGTGGCAAACAATAGAAATATCACCGAATTAAAAGTGAGATTAGAAACAACTTACCACATTGTAATCAATCGATTAGTAAGACCAAAAGATAATAAAAACCAAATGAATCACATAATACCATGAATATAAAGAGAATGATGATAATATATATCATTTGTAAATGAATAATACACAAAATGCAATAAATAAGTAGAGAACAATGTAAATATCATGGAACTAAAAGTGAGATAAGAAACCCCTTACCTCGTGTCCGACATGACCTGTTCATTCTTTAATCTCCGGAATAATAAACAAAAGGTAATTTATACTTTCTTAATAAACTTTTTCAAATTTTTAATTCCTTTTAAATCACTTATTACCATGTTATAAAAATTATGTAATAATTTAAGTTAATAATGGTCGTTCTGTCGATATTTGGTACTTATGTCAAAAATGGACTTCTTTTAATTACAAGTTGTTCATGGAGTCAAAATTTATTTATTCCCAGAATGATATTAATAATTTAGATATCATATATATCATATATATATATATATATATATTGTAATTATAATAGTACATAATATTTGGAGATAAGAAATGAAATGCACCGTTCATATATATCATATATATATATATATTGTAATTATAATAGTACATAATATTTGGAGATAAGAAATGAAATGCACCGTTCATGGGGACCGTAAGCCGTACGTACACAGAAACACTACTTCCATTTATATTTCATATTGTAATGGAATGGAAACATAATTATACATCAGTATATTATAATTATATTATTATATCATATACAATTTCATTAACTCTACCCTTTATATGTTCCACATAATGCAATAAGGAGTCATATAACTTTGAGGGGGCGATAGTCAGCACTTCCTGAAATGAGATTATCATATTTACCCACTGTGGAACCCATAAAGGTATTCTATAAATAAAAATTACAGAAGGATAAAAACAATATAAATATAATATTTATTATATGTAAAAACATTTCCATCATAATTGACACCATGAAAGGCGGTTTGAGTTATTTGAACAATCATCGTTTCGTGAGGCAGTAGTTTGTCGTCCATAGAAAGAGTATGTTCTTTACCCATTAGATGAAGGTGTGTGTAAGTGTAGTTTGAATAATTCTCATAAAAACAACATATTATATTCAGGATAGTGGTTTTTTATAAAAGGAAAGAATAAAAAGAGTTGAGGGTTTGGAGAAGTAAAATAAAAGAAAATAAGTTAAGAAAAACCATTACCATTAATTTGGGTAACTCGCTTTGGTTTGAACCAAAAGGTCCTCTTGAAGTGCCTTATGCATAAGATATGGATTCTATGAGGAATATAGGGATATTGAGAGATTATTTGGTCATGTATTGGACTAGAAAATGGGCTTGAGGGGTGTGAGGAATGGGTTAGATGTGAGGGTTTTTTATAAGGGGAATGATGGGCTCTTTAGGATAGTGTGAAAATATTATTTTATTATATAATGATATTCGGTTTCTAAAGGTCATAAACTAATTAAAGCCCAATATAAGATGTCTCATGATAGAAATAAATTCATACAATAAGAATTGGATAGGTTTTGGATGTTATTTTAGTATTTATAATCGTATTTATTTAAATTATTTATTAATGAGCTAAATGCTGCATCATTTTTGGGTCATCATTAATTTTATTTATTTGATGTATAAAATTTATAAAAAAGAATACCATGATGTAGGAAATCTTATTAAATTTCCATTTAGTATTTATAGTAGAAATTATAAATTATATAACCTCATGTAAAAATTGACATACTAAAAGATATTTGTAAATGTTATTTTTGTAATTACATTAATTTAATTAAAATAAAGTGTCATTATTACTACTAAGTGTCTCCATGGGGTCCCAAAATGTTCCCAGGGATGACCAATGTCGTAATTGACTCATCCAATAAGGATAGGACAATTGTTATGGTAATTTTGTGTTATTATAATATTCTTTTTACCATGAATTACCATATTTAACATTAATCACGGTAAATAAATGTCAAATGTTACTATTTTCCAAAAATTATTTTCATCTTATTGAGCCACAAGTTACTTGATAATAACAACAATGTATGTATTATTTTCAAAATTTAATTCAATGAAGTGGTAAAATTTCATTTAAATGAAAACGTCGGTTTTTTTAACTACTACTTGGTGGTTTCACTATTCATAAAAAATTGATGTTTTTCAAAAAAATACCAAAAATTCAGCCCATGCTATATTTGATATTCCAAATTCAAAAGTGATGTCTATTTTAAAAAAAAATTAAAAAATATTTCATTAAGTAATTTAAAATTAATTCTCGTGTTAAAACAAATACGTGTTTTTAATAAACAATATCTATACAAAAATTGACATGTGTTTCTGTCCAATTTCAAAGTGAAATTAATTCCAATGACCTCCATTACATTAAATGGTAAAAACATAATCTAATTAAACATTAAATACAATTAGAAATATAATATAACCTTTTAGATAAATTATATTAAAAAGAATATTTGAATTAAAATACAGTATTTTTTACTCTTTATTAAAAAAAGGAATTTTATCAGAAAAATACCATAATATTAGCCAAAGTAAATTTGATGTCCCAATTCTAAAGAAAAAATTTATTTTTTCAAATATAACATTTAAATGTGACCAAAAATACATTTAAAGAGGGTTCGCAATTAAAATGTGGTAAATCATCCTTTTATAGAATATTAGAGTATTTTTGTTCAATATCGTATTATTTTTTTATTTTAAGCCTCTAAATTTTATTGGATAAATGTAAAAACATTTATGAAAAATGTATAATAATTTTTTAGTTAGCTTTTTCATTCCCTCCATTACAATAGCTAGGCGTTAACTACCATTTAAAATAATATTATATTACTATTTTTCAGTATGACCCAACGTTGTGTGAAACATTAGATTTCAAAGAAACTTGGTTTTATGTATTAGGTATGCCATAAAAAATAGAATCCACTTTAATTTAAAATTAATAATTAATTTACAAATATTAATAAATATTAAAATTTCATATTCTTTATTCACTTGGGATGTTACAATAATTATATAATGGTAGTTGGTCATTTGATGTATGGTTACATGAGAAACCAATGATGGGAGGATTGATGATAAATCAAGGATTTGTCGTTATTTTAAAACCGAAAATGAATTTTGTATGGATGTCAGCTGTATAGAAATTCCATTTATTAGAGTGACATGTATGGAGGTCGTTCGCATAGTTATTCCATTTATATGAGTGAAATGTATAATTATTTCCCAATGTACCTTTATGTATTTTCTATACATTATATTTGTTTTATAGTAATATACTGATAAAAAAAATATATGAAATGATATTATATTCATAGGAAAACATTTACTACTTATTAAAGGTGATAAGTATTACAATATGAAAAATATTTCATGGGTAATATTATTTTTCAATGGAATAACAGTTTCCATCTTTTTATTTCTCTTACTTATATTTTTATGCTCATATCTTGTTTTATTAATGTTTTTTCATAGGTCTTAACTATGAGTATGGGTTTGGATATATCATGTTGAATGTTATTATATGTTTTTATAAAACTGATCGTGCTTAAATTTTAAAGCATGAGATTATGGGAAAATCGATACTATTTAGAAATGAACACTTTGTGTTGTTATGGTTTTTATGTATTATTTATGGTCTAATTCTCTAAATCTATAAACATGAAAAGATCCTCAATATAAAACAAAGTAAACTTCATGAGTTAAATCAAGATTATGTAATTTTTTAAAGAAAGGTCCTTTCAGTTGGTAAAAAAGGAAAGGATTAGAAAACATTAAATGACATGATATATTTAAAATAATTCATATAGAAAATTTCACATTATGGTTTTGTTGAAATTATGTACATTTTAATATTTCATTATTGCATCATCTGTGATATGTCAATTCAAAATGGTTTTCCGGTGATGAAACTGGGTTGTTGTGGTGGGAAGGCATCGAGAGGAAAACAAACTTCCTAATCATATTTCTAAGAAGGATAGAATCAGAACAGAAAAGATTTTTTTGGTGATGGATCCATTGAATCAATATATAAATTCAAGTTGAATCCATTCTAGAGGGGAAACAAATGTACCATAATGTAAAATGTATACAATGGAACATTTCATGAGGAAACACCCCCTACAATTCAAATTATCATCTACCCCTTATGGTATCTAAAGGATGGATTAAATCCCTAGAAAATATATTTTATGTGATGGGTTGTTCGAATCACAAAAAGTTAACTCTTGAAATTTATCGTTTTGAAGGTGAAGTCAACCAGTAGTGGTCGTTGATTAATAATATCATACAATGTTATGAGATTGATTCCTTGGAATGGGATGAATTTATGAATATATATATTGAGGAATATTTTCCTAAGGGTGTTTGACAAAGGATGGAAAAACATTTCCTAAAATTTAGATAAAATGAGGAAGGTTCAGTGGTAGCATACAAAGATAACTTCACCCAATTAGAAATGTATGTCTTAAATTTTATCTGGGATTTTGATAGTAAGATAAATCAGTTTTACTAAATATTGATGCCATGATTTTAAAGAGAATTAGATTCTTGTGAGGTCAAAATCTATGAGAAACCTATTATATGTGATGGGAAGGTAGAAATGGAGTTTTATAATCATTAGGTGTCCCATGAAAATAAGAAAAATAAGTGGTCTTGTTCATAGGGAATGAGAAAGAATTCATCAATGATGATATAATATACAACAACTAAATTACTATCTTTTGATAAGTTTGGTAAAGGGAATCCTTGAGAATGAATTTAAAATATGGGGAAGTCCTTATAATGTTGTATGTTTAGTCAATTAGATCATGACTATAAGGTAGCTGATCCGCTATGAAATGTAAAGCCAATAGTATGATGTTTTAGTTGTAATGAGTTATGCCATAATGCTATTATGTATCTTTTGTTATATACTCATAGTGAAAATATTATTGATTAGAAATAAAAAAAGGTATGGGAAAAATATTTTTTTCTACTTTAGTCGATTTTTAGATAATTGGTGAAGTGATGGAAGCTCCTGGGAGTTCGTTAATTTTCAAATTTTAGCCCTATATTCAAGGTTTTAGACACTCCATCTGATGTTTTTAGTGATTTGATTGTAAAGTGATTAAAACCATTTTGGATATGTTTAGTTGGTTTTATGTTTATATATGGCTTTATTTTAATGATATGTATGCATTTAATTTTGGTATTGAGATTTAAGGTATTAATAAACACTGTGGTTTATATAATATTTGGTGATTATGGTAATTTTTAAAAATGGTCATCATATGGGGATGAAATGGTTCTTATAAAATGGAAATATATAAAGTAAGAATATTTCCTTATATTATTAGATAGTAAAATTATTCCTCAACTATTTGAAAAGGATATTAAAATTTTTTATAAGTTTAATTTTATCACAATAAAATCAATGACTCTTAAACCCAAAACATATTTATGATTTTTTGATAGATAACACTATAAAGACCATGTTATATATCAATCTACATCAGAAATTTAGGATTTTTTCCATTACATGTCCATTTTTTCCTACATGGAATCATATTCTTTGTTATCTTAGGACACCTTCACACTTCACTTTCTTTATTATTATGTGTAAGTTTCATTTATCTTTTTTTTATGTTGGATTTCAATAACGATATTTTAAAAATTCATACCTTATTCATTGAGACCAAATTCAAAATTTTTTGGATGAAATTTCAAAAAAATTTGGGAAAATTTAACATCCCATGTTCTATTTAAAAATATTGTGTTCGACAACATACATGATACACCACATCAAGCATAAATGAACAATTAAATATTATTATTTAATATGTTAGTTATATCAAAGCTGTTAGAATGGAAGGAATGAATATGATTATCTGAATTACTATAATATGGTATTAAAATTCTTCTATTATTAATTCTTTGGTGATAAATTAATTAAAAATGAAAGTAAAATCATTTATAAAATAAAAAAATGCTTTTCTGGAAAAAAAAAAATTTAATGTGCACAAGTGAATTAAAAAATCATAGTTATTGGTAGGTAAAAATGAAATTTATATGTAATATATTAAATATATTGTCTAATATTCATCTTATTTGATTTCAATATATAACTTAAGAATAAATCATATTGTACACATAAAAGATTTTTTTTGCTAAAAAGATTTCTTTTTTTCCATTTGATGGTGCACTTGTTTTAAATATACTATTTTCCACTTCTACAAATTCTATTTGAGAAAATAAACTTCTTTTATGAAATATGAATATAAATATTTAATTTGGTTAGTTTTTTGGAATTTTTCATATATGTTTCTTATTTTGATGAATTGTGAAAAAATATATCATTTTAATTGAAAACTTCTTTTTTTCTAAATACATAATTGTGAAAATTTATATTTTTTATTGGTTTTAACGACTAATTATATCTATTTTATATCATTTAATACTATTGAGTTTTTTTAATCAATTTCACAATGAAATTTGATATAATTTTTTTTTAACTTTTTAATGATTTTAATTTAGAAATATATTTTCACTTTATGTCGATGAGATTAAATTTTAATTAATATATTTATTTTCAGTGATTGGAATTTTAAAAAAATTGATTATATAATTGTAATTTTAATTTCTAAAATTACTAAATATTTCCATTTTATTATTGGATAATA
This sequence comes from Viscum album, assembly GCA_963277665.1. Lineage (NCBI taxonomy): Eukaryota > Viridiplantae > Streptophyta > Magnoliopsida > Santalales > Viscaceae > Viscum > Viscum album. The sequence goes on from OY728126.1 coordinate 1,532,268,597, forward strand.
TGATTTGTAAATTTAGTGAACAAAATATTACCATGGTTAAAGGTAAATCTGGTAATAAAGGGAAAAAATAATATTATAAATTCTATAAATTTACCATAACATATGTTTTAATTTTTAGGGATGATTATTTTTTTCCAAAATAATTAAAATATTGTTTATGATTAAATTTATAGCGATTTGGATGAAAATAAATACTTTACATTTTTATATTCAAATTAAACTCAAATTTTACATGCTATTGTTTTTTTCTAGAGATCTATTTTTAATGTACGTCTATATAAGGGATATGTAAGAAAATAAAAATTATTTTTGACGATAAAATTTTTATCTATATCATTGTAGTTTGTTTATAAATTTAGTGATAAAATAATTACATTATATGTTGACCCAATTATGATGGAGTTATTATTTATTTAAAAGAAATAAACAATAAATGATATGAAATTTAATTAAATAAAATTAATTTGACATTATTAATAAAATAAAATAAAATTTTAGATGAATTTTACATGATAGTGATGTTTGAGAAGTATTGTTTCATGTTTATCTTTTTTATTAGCTTTTTAAAAAGGAAAGTATTCAATAGTGTCAACATTAACATTATAGATATTTTAAAATAAAATAACAAATTTAAAATGATATAAAATTTATAAAAAAATAAATTTATTCCAAATAATTGGGATAAGTATTAAAATTTTATAAATTACTCATTTTTTATCTGTTGGGCATTTTATCGTAATTATATTAACACTCAATGTGTGAATTACATGATATCACAGTTTGAATTAAAAGGGTCGAATAAGGGTTAAAACAATAATATATATATATATTTAAAACAGAATAAGGGATTTTTTAATTTTCATTTGATGAATTTATTTTGAACCAATGTCATTATATTTTTGAATTAAATCGATTTTTATAAAATTATAATATAAAACTAAAAAATAAAAATATAATTATCTGAATAATTACAAAAGTTCCCTTTTCCTCCCTTATAAAAGGGTACTCATTCTTATAATTTCATCAAACATAAAACATATTGTTTTATGATAATATAATCCCAAATACCTTATTTTAATCCCTCCCCACATTCTGTAGGCCTTAGTTTTGGCATAACACCATCTTCAGAGGTGTTGAGGTGTTAATCACTAGAGATTGTTCGAAGAAGAGGTATCATTTTTAATTAAGTATTTTTATTTTATTTATTATTCTTCCAAGATAAAATATTTTTCAAACATGGTGATATCATCACATAAATCAACCACCACTTACATCAAATGGGAAAATAATTATCATTTGTGTGTATGGAAAACTAGCGCCACAAGAACCGATATAATGTTTTTTTTTGCATCACTATAACTCATGACTAGTTATAATGGTGGAATTAATTTTTTATATTTTATATTCATGAAATATTTATAATTATTAAATAATATATATATATACATATATATTATGTTCTTAAATTTATATGAACAAAAAAATGATAACGCCTTTTCTATGTACATGTGAACTATCACTTCTATGAATCAATGTGATATGTTTCTCATCACCACATCAGATAGATGATAAATATCAGTATATTACACTGATTGATATTATATTTATAATATTAGGATCATTCTAGAAAGGTAAAATAATAATTACCACCCTGTTATAATGATCATTGAAAAAAGGAATTGTTACTCATGGGTACATACGACCTACCATATCTATGATTATAATGTTGTTAATTTTAATATAAATACATAGATGGTTTTATTTAAATGTATAATTTATGTAAAAAATATTATTATGTATTAAATATTATTCAATAGATGATTTACTAATACCATTTTGACTATAGACATCAAACCAATGTAATTTTTGACTCTTGTACCGAATATCATCAAAACATCCACAAATGAACTTATATAATTAAATAACTATTATAACATGATATTAAGAGATATAAAAGTAATAATAAACATGAAAAAGGTTATGAATAATGTAATTTATTTACATATGTATATTATTCTTATCATAAAGACCATACATGATGAAAGACTCAAGCTAAGGGACTCTTTCTCAATCTACTTCTATTGAGGCATATATTGTTGTTATTAAAAAAAACTTATTTTATATGGTGTATATACAACCACATTGTCATATCATATCAAGAATTTATCTATTCTCATTTTATTTAATTTTTTTAAAAATTTTATTCCTTCCTGGAGAATTTGATTTAAATTTTAAAAGTTGTATGTGACACCTTGAATGTTTAAATATTTAATTATAAATTCTTTTTATCCATGTATATAATCTGGATAAAATTTTATATATTTATTTGATAAAAAAATTATATAGTAATTTTTTTTCCTATTTTTAATTTATTTCAATGGTTTTATCATATTAATTTTTTTATGTTTATTGTATGTAATGTTTGTGTTTCTTTACATATGAAGAAAATGTTCTTTTTAACATATAAGGCAACAACAACTTCAACAACACCCTAAAAACAATTATATATTTGGATTCCTCTATAATACATAATGTTTTTTACAAAAAAGTATCCCCTATTTACCATTTCATGGTATTTCAGTATAGAATATGGTTTCTGAAAATGGTATGATTAATTTCAATAACAAGAATTCTTTTTATTATGACTGAAAATTAAATTTTAAGAGTGGAATATTTAAAATTGATTGATTTTATGTGTTATGATTATATAATGGCACTTGAAAATTTATCTGTTGGTTTCATGATAAACCAATGATGGGGGTTTTCATGAAAACCATTGACGGGTTGTTATTTTATAACCTCCAATTGATTGGGTGTGGAAGTTGGGCGTATGGTTATTCCATTTGTCTGAGTGACATGTATGGAAGTCGACCACATGTTATTCCACTTATAAGAGTGAAATGTATAATTATGTCCAAAGGTACCTTTATGTATTTTCTATGGTTTTTATGGTAATCATATGATATGAAATGTATTAAATGATATTATTTTTAAAGGAAAAAATCTACTACATATTAAGTGTGATAATTAATATTTTATGATAAATTTGTCATGGGTTTTAATTTTTATAAATGGAAAAACAGTTTACATAATTTTATATATCATAATTAACAATTTATTCTCATTCATCATTTTTTAAATATTTTTCACCACACATAAATATTATTAATGATTTGGAGATATCTTGTGGAATTTTATGAATTTTTTTAATAAAAAGTGATCATTCTTTTCATTAAATGTTTTCTATTTTTTGAAATCAATAGCCGTTCAGAAATTTCCACTTTGTATTGTCATGGTTTTTTTATGTATGAGTTGTGGCCTAATTCTCTAAAGCTGAAAACCTTAAAAGGTCCTCAATTTAAAATATGGTAATATTCATGAATTAAATGAATATTATGTATTTTTTTATTTAAGGTCCTTATATATAATGTCTATGAATGTCAAAATATTATTAATAGGATGGATAATCTAGTGGAATAAGAAGATAATTACAAATAATGCATGACCTACACACTAGTGTGTCTATTGAAAGAAGTTTTGGCAATATAAAAATTAATTTCCCCTATTCAAGGGATAATATTTATGACGATCCACAACAATATATGAGTAACAAGGGAAAATGGACACCTTATGAAATCACAATGGATGATATGGTTCATGATAATTAGGTCTCACTAATCCTTACCTCCATGTTTGGGAAATTTCATGTCTTTTATGAAGAATCACTATCAAAATATTAGTTTTCATCTTTTAGAGAAGTTTCATGTTATTATCTCCCTATATATATATCCTATAATAATAAAATTACGTTTGATATTCTATTGGTTCCAGGATAGACATATGTTTCTAATTGAAATTATTTTGATAAAAGATAATATCTTATTTACAGAATAAAAGGTGAATTGTATTTAATAACGGTTATAAGTGTGACTATTTATTGAATGGTTTATGTTAAAATTTGAATGAGTTTTTAAAGATTAAATTATTATCTAATCATATGATGATTTATTCATATTAGACAACTTATGCTGACCATTTGGTTTTGATAAAAATAGATGTAATGACCTATGATTCTATATATTTATCTCATCATCTAATAATGCTTCATAAATTGTAAATTCACCATCATTTAATGGAATAATTGGTGATGGGGAAATCTATGAAGGCACAAAAATGGTGAGATTGTGCCGAAATCTAAAATGTATATATACATGGGAAAATTTATCAACATTAGGAAAAGAGAATATACATAAAATTTTATCCCATTATCATCATTTTTTTTATTTCAATTTCATCTTTCAGACCTCTTTAGGTTATAGAATTATGATCATTACCCTTCTCTTATACATGCTCTCTATCACTCTTCATTAGGACACGGAAGTTAGATTTATCTTCCATTTATATTTTTTAACTTTCCACCTATGTTCTCTTATGTATAAATTAAGTTATGATTTACATTGGGTAACTATTATGTTCCCAACATACCTTTTTAAAGAAAGAATTTGTATTCATTTTCATGATTATAGTTATTACAAAAAAAACATTCAAGTATTAATCCTTTAATAATCTAGATAAATTTTGAGGGGAAATTTATTTTATGGGGAATATAATTTAACACCCTAAGTTATTTTTGAACATTCTTTTGAAACAATTTAAACATTTATATATTTTTCATTTCATTCAACACTGAATGTAGATTGTTTTATATGAATTAACTGTGTTTGGTTTTTCATTCGATGAATAATCAAGTTAATTTTGTGATGGATGAAATAATTAGATCAAATTTAAATACACAAAGAAGTATGTTTAGATTGTGTTACAACCAATTCCTAGTTCCTATTATATTTTTCTTTACACGCTAGACATTGTTTTACAAAATTATAATTTACTACTAACATTAATATAAAAAAATTATTATACTTGTCACCTAGCCATTTTTATTATTGTTGTGAATAAGAATAATTAAGTTATTAAAATATGGTTTACACATATATATATAATGAGATTTTTTTCATGAAAAATTAACAAAAAATGAAAATAAAAACCATCTGAAAATATAGGAAAATATTTATTGTAAAAAAAACATTTTTGTAATCAAACGTGTTTTACCTCAATAAATTAATTAAACTACTTTTGATAAGTGATTTTAATGATATATATATATATATATATATTATATTCATTCAACTATCTAATGTTCATATTATGTTTTTTCTTGATAAGAGATAAGAATAAATCCTATTTTACGCGTACAAATATATATTTTTTCATAAAAGTATTTTTACTACCATTTAATGGGGAAACAATTTTAAATTTATATTTTGAATCTTTTAAAAAAATTATTTTAACAAATAAAATTTATTTTTTAATGAATAATATCAAAATTTACATTGGGGTAAATATTTGGTGTTTTTCTGAGAACATTCGTTTTTTGATGACTTGTTGAAAACAGTGAATTGTAATTGAAAATTGAATCTTCATATAATTTACTTATATATTTAAATTGTATATTAAATTGTTTTGAAATTATTTTTTTATAAATTATTCATATATTAATACAATTCAGGTTATTGAAATCAATATCACATTGAATCTGTATATAAACAATTTAAAAAATTTCAACATTCTATCTTTAAAAACTCACTGTCTTATCCCATTTTAAGGAATATTTTTAAATTAATTTATGAAACATATAGGTTTATAGTTTGGAAATATATATTTCATAATTATAATAATAATAATTTATAATTAATGGTAATTTAATCTTTTTTTTCACTAAAACTGTTTGTGAATGTAATCAAAATGAATTACAATGATTAATGTAAAAAAGAGAATATTTAGTGCTTAAAAATTAACTTAAGGGGGTAAATAACGTATTAAAAAGTCCCGAAAACATTATATGGACGTATTTTGACTATATAATTCAATTTATAGAAACATTACCATTATTTTGGGCACATTATGTAAGGGATACCTCCCTATACTGATTATTTTTAATATTTACAAGAATACCACTCCTCCTCCACTATAAAAGGGTACTCACCCCTAACTTCTTCAAAACCATAATACCCATTGGATCCTAAAAAACTTTATAAAATAATCATCAAAATTCTCTCATATCATCACATAATCCTTACTTTGGGTATAAAGAAAAACCAATTTAGATTTTTGGTGCAAACCAAAAGGAAATACCCAGAGTAGAGGTAACACCCTTCAACAAGCACTTTTATTTTATTTATTTCTACACCACCCCATAAATTATTCTTCTAACATGATTATATAATAAAATCAGTATAAAAAATATTCTATGATTTCATAATGATAATCGTTCAACCTACACCGACACACATGCCCATCAAATGGGATACACAATTATCCTTCATGTGTACGGAAGACTACCACCACATGAACCAGTGTCATTCGTTCTTCCATTACAACCATTAAAAGGTTTTCATAATGATATAATATCTCTTTTTATATTATATTTATGATTATTTTATTATTTTACTACACAACAATTTATTATTTCCTTTTTGTGGGAATATGATAACTTCGTTTGTGGATTAGTTGACTACCACCGCATCAAACATATGCGATTCATTCAAATATTAAATGGAATGTATTAAGGTTGGATTTAGTAAAAATATATTATATATGTGACATAATAATTCTAATGTAATTATAATATATATATATATATGAATATATTTCATTTACCTACATTCTTTTAAAACAATATGAAACCAAAAACATCATTCATGCATAGGTACAACCTATCATCTATAGGAACAATGTATATCATTTCATATTTATATATTGTATAGATTATTATAAATACTTATATACTAAATATATATGATATTTGAATCATTTTTTACATTTTCAAAATACATAAATCCTAATAAAAGGTATAAGATCAAGAATAACATTTCAAAACATATATGAAAAAAAGTAGTTATTACATGAAACATAACATTAACATAAAATGATTAATAAAAGGGTAAATTAAAGTCATAATAAAATAATAAATGATATTATATAGAATAATAGTTTCATGTGGTAAAATTATAATAAAATTATTTTTATTATACAGGACATTAAAAGATGTGGGAATTATGTTAAGACTTAAGATAAGGGTTTTCTCATCTCACATTTATTTCAATGAGATATATGAAATATTCACCAATTATTTTTGCTGTTTAATTTATATAATAACATATAAAATTATATATCATTAATTTCATTTATTTAAGGATAATACAAGTTTTAATTGATGTTTTTATGTCAACTATCTCATGATTCAAAAGACACTCAATAAGTAAAGGGATTTCTAGTCTCTTTTTTATTTCTGGGAGACGTATGCCCAGTTCACCACTAATATATTTTTTGGTGTGTATATACATCACATGAATGTATTATATGATCCATATATTAATTTTATGGTTATTTAAAAATATATTGTATTACCTCTATTTCATGTTTTTTTACAGTTCTGTGGTTTTCAAATTGGTAAGGTAATTTTATCTCAAATTTCCTTCATTGAGACAAATGTTTTCTATTCACTTGTATTACTTTACGAGGTGTATATATATCAATTTGAAATTTTATATCATAAATATATATCCTTTAGTCATATTTTATGATTCGTGTAATTTTATTACTTCCTGGAGACTATGATTCAATGTTTCCATAGTTATAAGAGTTTATTACTACAATCTCATCATTTATAGGGATTGTTTATGATCATGATACCATTGATGAAATGTTATGATCAATATGTCAAGAATTATACTGAATTTTTTTCTCCTATTGTAATTCATTCTACATTCATGTAATGGTTCTATTTTTTATACTCTTTAGTCCTTCATAAATTTTAGAAACTGTTTTTAATAAAATCTTACCTTATTTCTCCCTTCGTTCAAGAATCTATTTTATTTAAAAAACATGTTTTAAAAAAGGTATTTAAATGACCTTTTATGAAAAAATTTATGAAAATGGGTTTTTAATCTTTTTTATTTTATAAAATGTTATTTAAATGATTTTCAAATATTACTTTATATTTTTTCAATTTTATTTTAAATAGAAATGGTTTCCATAATGTATTATGTTTTAAAAAGTGTTTTTCAAATAGAAAATGTTATTTTCCTCACTAAATTATTTAAATGGGTTTTAAGGCTTCCATGGTAATTTTAAAAAAAAATCATTGAAATATATTTTGAAAATTGAATATGTTTTAAAAATTGATTTTCCATGATTTTTTTATTCCAAGTTGTTTTCCAAAATCCTTCTTCTTCAAAGTTGACATACTTTGATGTGTTATATGATTTACTAATGATATATTGAAATGATACCATTTATAATTTTTTATGAATTCTTTACGGGTAAATGGAATGATGATTATATAACCCATTTCGTTTCCATGACACAATCATGTTTCTATTTGATTTCTATAAAACATGTTTCTTTTAGTCAGGTTAATCATGATTCATAGATATTGGCATGAAACTCATTTCATTTTTCTGGGTTAACAAGTTTATGAAAGAATAATTGTTTTTATGAGATTTTAAAATGATGTGAAATCTCTTTACACACTATTCATGTTGTGGTTTACGGACATTTTATTATGATGCGGTGGCCCAGATCCTCTCAGGTAATCCAATTATAGCTCATATGATGGGGTGGACCATTTAGGACCATATAATACCATTACAGATTATATGATGGGATGTACCAGATATCTCCTGGTAATACCGTTATAGCTTATATGATGGGGTGGACTAAATAGATATGGGTGAGCCCATTACATCTTATATGATGGGGAAGGCAAGATAGAATTGTGTGAGTGCATTATTTATTTCCAATGCATTGGGTAATGATTTATTTCTCATAATATAATGATGAGAACAAGTCGAGGCGATTTATCCACTCTGAAAAGAAGGTGTTACTTTTCTACAATCTGGAAAGGCCTGTGAATGGGGATGGTGGCGCATCTTTCCCAGTGGGTGTTATCCCCATGATGTTCCCTGATATGTTTTGGAAGTTAGCCTTGACTTATAGGGAATTATTTTACATGAAAATGTGTATATCAAAAATTTCATGTCTTGTTCCAAAGTTATGATTTCATGTATTATGCTCATGATTACCTTATGATTAATGACTTATGAATTTACCATATTTCATCCACAAATCTTGATAATGATATTTAATATGCATGGTACGATCATTTAATGTTTGGATAATGATCTCATACCATTGTGCTCATGTTATTAATAAATATTTCTATTTTTACCCTTACTGAGTGTCTGATATCACTCCTTTTTTATGTATCCCTTCCCTTGGTTAAAACGAAATGTTTTATATAGGATCACTAAAGTGGGGTATATTTAAAGAATATGTTAATACTATTTTACTAAGATAGAATTTTATGTTTCCATGTTTCCAAAGAAACTAAACTATTATGATCTTTGGGCATGTACTTTTGAAATGTTTTGAATATTAAAATAAAATGATGTAATAACCATGTATTTTACGCTTCAGTCTCTATATTTTCAACCTACTTGCACCTTACACACATTACTTATGATATTTTATAGTTATCACTTTCTACAATCCTATAAGGAAATTCAACAACATCATTTGGAATCTCATATTCTACATAATTTTTTTTCTTTAGACATCAGCTAGTAAAATTGGAAATAATATAGATAGAATAAGCAATGAATGCTCGGTAGTTCCACATGGATACACATGTATTATTTTAAAAAAAATTCTTTTATTTCCCTCATGTAAATTTGTATCAATTTATTTATTAATATTGATTCCTTATATTGTGAGGTACATTATTATATTATAATTATTTATGGTGTGACCTATTTTTCATAAATAAAGGTTCCTATTCTATTTTTTACTAACAATCCTTTTTTGAAATTGTATTTTTGTGAGTAACATTCTTATTATGATTTTCAAAAAATATATCTTAACATATATCCTTCAACATCTGTCATATTTTCATACAAACTATTTTAGTGGCATGATTGAATACATTATTCCTACAAACCACTTCACTATAAACAGTAACATTGAAAATACAACATATTTATTTTAAACTATCAAATCTATTTGTAATAAAAATATTGTATCATTTAATATGTGTTCTTTTATTATTCGCTTTTTTCCAAACCTGTACATAGGGAAATTTTTATTTTTAGATGAATGAATATGATACCAACAATTAGATTCCATGTCTACAAATATTTCCTGGAACCAACAACTGGAAATAAATCGTTATCTTTTATCTTGAGTAGTAGTCTAGATATATTGGAATGATTACTGATTTATTTGAATTCATTAATTAACATGGATTATTTAGCGGAGTAACTTCTTTTGCATTTATAATCATTGACTAATAATTTATTATTAAGCTCTCCATTTCTGTCCTTCATTCACTTTTTTATAGTTTTTTATTATGACCATGAATTTTTGAGATGGCTGGAGTTCGAATAAGTTTTATTATTAGTGGTGGATGGTAACTTCTTCTTTAAGACTACTTTATATAAATCAATGAATTATTTTAAATTTTTATTTCCACAAAGTACTGATATTGTATGATAATTTTCCTTCATATAAGTTTTTGTGTCTACAAATCTCGAAGAGAAATATCTTCATTCCTTTTATTTTGAAGACTTGACTTTAAATGATTCAATATTTACTTGTTTGACTCAAATTTTAAGACATTTAAAATTTGGGATTAATTTTTCATTTTCTAATATCTTTATACAATATTAAAATTCTTTATTCAACTTCATGATTTTCAAATCATTCATTTTATGGTTCTCCTACAATAAGGTGTTAATATCCTTGATCTTTTTTGGATTTTTTTCAAGTTGAAAATTCATGAAATCTATGATGGATTTCTATAATTCATCTAATTCATTATACTTATCTATGATCATATCAATGGATTAATATTTTTTATTTATTTCTTATAACTAATCAATCCTAAATTAAAAAAATTATTCATCAAGCTAATTGATTTCACATTTTTGGAATTATGTTTTTTGGTGAGATCCTGACATGTCATCACCCATTTTTCTTTTCCACTATCTCTGTTATCATATTCCTTTCAATAATGATTGATATTTCTTTCATGGTATTCCTAAAATATTCATAGTTATCATAGACTGAGGAAATATCAGCACCACTTATTCTTTGTTCTTTTCTAGAAAATTATCCAAAAAATATATCTAATAACAATTCATTACCATCTGATGTAGAATTATTTTCCATATTTTTATTAGTAGAATAAACTAAATTATTTATTAATTTCATGATTAACTTTTTTTTCTTCGAAAAAATTTATTGGGATTCTAATTCATCGTCTTTATTGATCAATTGAGTTGTATTCTTCATTGTTATTAATACATTCTTCTTTATTTTATTCAATTTCTTTTATGATATAGTGTTTTGATATACAGTAGATACAACACCTAAAATATTTCATCCCATTTTTTATTGATATGAACATTTAAATATTTAATAATATTCAAATCATATAATCTAATTAAAGGAGTAACATGTCCCTATGTTACAATTTTTTGGGTTAAATTGAGATGCCAACACTAATATGGGTTTGAATTAGAATGTGATAAATATTTATCACAAGAAAACATTAATCCATTTTTATACATCTATAACTTATTCTAAGAATAGTTGTAATTATTTCATTATCATTAAATATAAATCATAGACATAAAATAATATGTTATAAATAACACTAGGATTTTTAATGAGTTTGTCTCTAATGTGGATAACTATGTCCTTGTAATTTATTATTCATTTTCCCACTAGCACAAAACATAAATTTTTCTATAATGAAAATGAATGAGAATGTTGATGGCCTTGAAATTGGTTTTTTGGAACCCACTTGGTGAAATGAATGTTATTAATTGTATCCAAAATGCTAGATTTTGGCTTACTCCACTTGAATAGATCATCAATTTAGGACAATTATTCTTTGAAACAAACCATGTAATTTGATCAATTTTGGCTAAATATAACAATAAAATGTATTCCTTGAATAATTTAATTATTTGGATACTATAATATATAGTTATATGGATGTTTTCTATTTTTTCTTATTTTTTATTCAAAATATTAACAAATTTGTATAGGTTGGTATTTATAAGGAAAATGATAATCAATTAAAATCATATTGGCCACTCTACTCTTCTTATTTTGATCTCAGAAAATCTATATAATATGTTGAATTATATTTTCAATTAATAAAATAATAAATTCACACGTGAAGACACCTTATTCATAAAAATTGAATCTCAATTCCTATATAAGAATTCACTTTATCCATTCATGTGGATATATTGTCTTCACATTAGGATTTCAAAACCCTTATAATTTCATGAGATATCTCTATCTAAAATAACACTACCTTCACATAAAGAACATATATATATATATATGTATATATATTGGAAATTTCTTAACCACTTGCCATGAGAGAGTTATTGATTGGTATCGTATTCTCCTTTAATTTAAGTACTCAAGAAATATTCTTCTATCATCACGAAATATAGTGTGGTCATGGATTCATAAAAAAATTTCTCACGAACAATTCTTGTTGGTGACTTATACATATTTTTGGAAGAATGTTTTTACTATGAATACTTGATCTTATTTCTTATTCATATGAATAGATTTTTTCATAGGTTCTTCATCATGCATATCATAACTGAGGATGATCACTAGTTCTTTTCCTTCATGTGAAGGGATTACATAAGACCTCTTCAGAAAAAATGATTCATTCATGACTGAATTGAAGTATCTTTTTTCATGGAAATATATTTTATTTAATTATTAGATATCTTCTTGGATACCTTGGTATATATAGGGGATGATCCACCATTTAGACTCTGATTTTTATTATATGAAAACTTCTTCTCCAATTCACCAAAGGTGTCATAAAAAATTCATGGATTTTAAATGCCAAATGGATTGATATCTTCATGTGATGCTAGAGTTGATATGTGGTCATATGATCATACTAACTTTATTATGAAACACCTTAGTGGAAGAAAACTCAGTAGATACCAAAGGATTTATTAAATTATGTTATTTCATTATGGAATCATTAGGTGATGGATGATACACTATTTTTAAAATCATTTCTTCATGTGAAGAGATTTTTCATATGGTTCATGCTCTTTATTGATGTCATTGTTTAAATTATTCATCTAATCGTATTCATGAAAGATAATGACTGGATGAATGAATTTTTTTATGAATTTTGTCTTGATATCTTATGGTTTCATAGATGGAATGGTGGATTTCAAATGATGAAGTCTAGTGGAAGTTGGTTTTCTTCAATTCCCTCATGTAAAGGTCAATACTGATCGAATATGGGTTGATTGGATATTCTATTAACCTTTTATGTGTAAAGTTATGGTTGAATATTACTTGGAGGCTTTATCAACAAATTATGATTGATTTTATTGAATAACCACTTTTATATGTTTATGTTTTAATCTATGGAAAATAGTATATATATTTTAATCTCACATCGATCTACCTCTTTTTAATAGGAGGATAAATAGAATACATCTTACACCCACATATTTATATTCACCAAATTTTATATCCTTGACACATTAACTCACAAAAACACTTAATCGAGATACACCGCTCTATTTTGAAATCCCCCAGGCACCGTCTGTGTGGGTTGTGTTCGCACCTTGTGAACCACCACGCATGATCCTTGTGGGTTTTATGCACGTTTTCTCATCCACCGTCCACCATTATGGCTAGGATATCTGTCTCACACACAGGGTTGAGCTAGCTTCCACATGTGTTTTTCTGTGTTGGCCTAGCTAAGAAGTTAGGGGTGGCTAATTGTTTGGTAAATTCCTATAAAATATATACAGAGTATATTTACTATCTATGAAATTTTCATACCACTAAAAGGCCTTACATTCTTCATGAAATTAATTATTTTTTTAAAGGAATCTATAAATTAATCAAACATATCATTAAGAAAATAAATATATTCATGGTCTTCTCCTTTTGAAATATTGGGGACAAAGTTTCATCCTTATCACAATAGATAAAGATCATAAAAATTAATAACACATTATTCACTCATCATTATTTAAATATACTTCATCCAAAAATATAGCATGTAACCTCCAAACATCCACGGATGGATCCTTTTTAAATACGATAACAACTTAAAATATATATTTTCCAAATATAAATATAACTTCTAACTGTATTCTTTGGATGTAGCATTAACACATCACTTACTGACTTATTTTCAATTAATAAAAAATCACAAAGAAGAATCATCAAGGATAAATTTATTTATTTAGTAATATTAAAATTTTCATATTTATCATGCTCATTTCTGAAATTACAAGTTTAGAAATTCTTTTTTAGGTGTTCAAGGGATATTAAACACGTTTGTTCATAGATGTTGTAGTTTTCACACATTTACTATTCCTAATTTCCGTTTTCTTAAATGGAAAAGAGGGAAGGTGATTAATACATTTACAATCATTATTATAGAATACTGGTATAATTTTTATTATGATGTTAAAATTTTAATATGGTTTTATGTAATTTTTTTATGAATAAGTATTCATAAAGAAATAGAAAAGAGAAAGGAGAAGTTGAAAATTTATACCTCACAACCTTGATTATCTAATTTACAAAGAGGGATAAAACATAAAGTGATGGTATTTGGAGAACACCAAAACAAAAATAAGGTAGTTCAACGTGTTTATTATTGGTCTGGTGTGATTATTGGCCAACTTAATTAGTTTTTTAGAGTAATTTCTTATAGTATTACTCATTTTAAAAGACAAAATGGATGACATTTTTGAAAATATAAGAAAAAAATCAGTGAAGCAATGTCAATATTTTTTTATATAGCTAGAAATAGATAAATAATGAAGATATGATGGGATTAGGTCAATAAAGGACCCATCCACCAATTCCCATATATTTTTTAACCATGATTTTGTTGTTTCCCTCTTTGTTGAACCCATTTTACACTTTTTTTACATATGTAACTAGTTTGTACCAAATTAACTTATCTTTTATACTTAAAAATAAAATGCATAGTTTTAAAAATTTCATACGCACTAATTTATAATTTTACATCAAATTTATTATATATAATTTAATAATGTGAATATGATGAATTTTCAAATAGTAAATGAATAATGTATCAATTTTTTTGAAAATATATATTATGTTCAAAAAGGTCATATAAGGTTCTATAAATAAAAAATATTAAAAATATAAATTCTCTTATAAAATAATTATTTTTTCATAGAAAATGATTACATGAAATTAAAATTCTTTCATATATACTAATAATTTTATTAAATAAATGTCATTTAAAATATGTTATTTTTAAATATTCACCTAAAAAATTCATCTTTTTAAAAAAATTAACAAAATTCATCATAAGATAAAAATTTAATGATAAATCCAAAATGTGACGTTAATTATTCTCAATTATTGAAATAAAATTTATATTTTTAATTTTTAATTAAATTCATCAAATATAGCGGAAAATATTTTTGTAGGAAAAAAACTATTGATATATTAACAATTTTTTGTATCATTTCTTATTACTTTCAAATTAAACTACTTTTTAACCATTATAATCATAACATTTTATTATACATGTAAATGGGTATCTTTTATAAAAAAAATTTAATAGTTTATTTGATGCATTAGTTTTATTTTTAAATAATTTGAACTTAATTTTATTTACTTTTTTATATACATATTAATATATATTTAATAAATATATTAAAAAAAATTTGTACCATCCAATTTTATGGTTACCTTACAACTCTATATATATTACCTAGATTTGATTTTTCAGGAAATAAAGCCTTTATACATTGTATTTATTTATTGAGGAATATTTTACTAATAATCAGGTCATTTAGGTTTTTTTGTTATTAGTGAGAGAAATTATCTTTGAGAAAAAATATTAATAAATTTCTAAAAATATAGATCATATTATATAGTTTTATTTTATATATAAATATCATTATAAAAGTATGATTAAATTAAATCATAATGATTATTTTGAATTTTTGGTGGTCTTTTAAAAATAAAAAAAGTATTTATTATTATTATTTATAATCACTTATTCCATTATAATTAGTAGAAAATAAATAATATATAATTTAAAATCATTAGTTAGATATCATATAAAATTATAATCCCATATATGGATAAATTATTAAAAATATTGTTAATTGATATTAATTTATCACTCATTGTTAAATTTAAACATGGAAGCACTCTTTTCAGATGGTAAAGTTATCCATAAAAAATATTCATTATCGAAGATTTATTTTTCAATTGTGCTTCCTATTTGTTATAACTTATTTTTATAGTGAAATCAGGTGTTTTTATCCATTTGAAATATTTTTTTAACATAATATTGGGTTTAATGGAATTTCACTATCCTCACATCATGAAAACCCATAATAAATTAGTCAATGATAAATTAGACATGGTATTAAAAATATTTAGGATGAGTATACAAATAAACCATTCATTAAATAATCTTCTTAACTGAGACTAATTAAAAACCATATTAATAATGTTAAATTTAGTTATGATCATCCATTATAAAATGATAATATTGTGATATTAAATGTATAAAATTTTAATAGTAGATTTTAAATCCATGTTATAAATCTTTATCCATAAATTTTTCTCAATATGGTAGTTCACGCAACACTTCTCCTTAGTTTCCAACTCTATTATCCTTTTTTATATATCTCAAATATTACTCTCTTACCACATCCTTCCCTCCATATATATTTTTACACATTTAATATCATGTTATTTTATTTTATAAGACTCTATGTTTCTATTCTAAACATTAAAAAAAATTATATATTTTATGATCACACAAAAAAGTTGAAATTTTTTTCTTCCATTTCAAAAATATTCTGTGTGAATACATGGAAATTTATTTTCCAATTATCCTAAGAGTTATTTTATAAGTACATTACCTTACTCAAATTATAATCTTAGGACACTTTATTAATTAATCATACACAGTCTCCTAATGTACTCTATTAAAATTATTATGAAATTATCATAGATAAGATAAACATGTAAAGATGTTATACATTATTCGAAACACCTTCAATAATTTTTTTGGTTTGTTTAAGTTACTATCATAGAAAATCCCTTTCATATTTAAATATATAATCAATAATGAATAAAATCATAAATATTTCATATTAATCTCACATCTAATTTATTAAATTTTAATTATAAAGAGTAAAAATCATAATAACTTCATTAGATATTCTGATAAATTAATAAATTTATCAATATAATGGATTAATCTATCCTTTAATTGAGACTATTTGTAAAATATATATTTATCATGCTAACTGATAAAAATATATTTCATTGTCATATTAGTCCTTCATCACAAAAAATTTATCCAAGTCCATCACAAAAAATAGAAAATTTAATAAATAATTTCATTCTTCTTTATGTAAGAAATATACTGAAATAACCTAAAGTTATAGAATAATCCCACAAAAAATAAAATAGTTATATCAATAATATATCTCAAAAATAATTAAAATATATTAAAATTAATATTGATATAAAATTATCAAAATGATTTTATCATCACCGAACATATAACTTCACACCTTTTTATATAAAATATTCTCACCCATATTCAAGAAAAATACACTACGCATTATTTAAAATATGGAAAGAACATAAAATTTCCATCAATATAATATTTTTTCCAATCATAAAACACTTTAAAAAATAAAATTATATTACATTATTCAATATCTATAAAAATAACCCTCATGAAAAATATAATATATCAACTACGACTTAATATATTATCAACAAAGAAAAAAACATATCCAGGTATAATGCAATAAAATTTCACATATTTTCAAGAGAAATTATGACATGTGGTCATAAAGTGTATCAATAGATGGGATTGTAAAAAATAAATACATATATCATTGAACATATTCTGGTAAAACACATTACATCTTCCCTCATTCCCTGGATTGTTTCTTTATATAATATAATTAAAAAATTTATTATTTAGGAACATAAAATTTTTCATAATAGAAAAATTATCCATAGAATCACAAAATAATATCTTCATAGAATCCCTATGAACATTCCCTTAATAGTTTTAGAGAAAAAATTATTTCATTAAAAATATATACTTGTAATTTATCATGAATTTATATTTATTTTCATGCATGGTCATAATGTCTTTATAGTACTTAAATTCAAATCTCATTAACATGTTTATTTTTCGATCCATATATTATATAACTACAAAAAACAAATTATTTTTTGAGAATAAATATATCTTTACTAGGTAGAAATATTCTTCCATATAAATGTGTGTTGAAATGATATAAAGGGATAATATATGATATTGTTCCTATATAAATAATTAATTAATATAATTATAATAAATTTAAATTTATTATATACTATCTTAGAGGTCTTTTTGTTCAAGTGTAACTCGGGGTATGTGATTTTCATATCACTTTTATTACGTTGAGATATATACCATACTAACCAATTTTTTTAATTATAATTCCTAGAAATTTATTGTAAGATCATTATTATGAATGTAATGGGGATTTAAAAATACATATCATGTTCATTCATTCATGGGTATTATGATTCAAATGATAAAAAAGTGGTAAGGGTGTTGTGTTATAATATCATTTTTTTCTAGATTATTTATGATTAATATTCAAATGATGAAATCCTTTGATATACCTCCCAATAAACTCATTATTACTCATATAATGTTGTTATTTATTGAAAATATATTTTATACCTTTAATATTACTCACCATAATTACTTGAGAGAGTGAATATATGTGTTTAAAGAAAACCAACATAATTTCTATCTTTGGTCAAAAAAAAACTCTTTCTTCCATATCCATATTTTCTAAAAATACATAAAATAATTTTTTTTAATATTCTATTATGATTTTTTAAGTTCATTTTTATCCATTTTTTATTTTTTAAGAGAAAAATTAAAATAAATATTCTTATAATTTTGTAAATGAGGACCTTTTTTACATTTTATAGAATTGTGAAAATAATGGTTTTTTAACTTGTATAACATAAACAGAATTTCCCACTATCATTATAACATGATGATTTGATTATTCATCTTTATTTTTCTATTTTTATTTTAGAGGAAAATTTTTTCCATTCTATTTTTGAGAAATAAATATTTCCAATAGTTATTTTCAATGTGAAAAATAATTTTCCCCAGCAAATATTCAAGTGATTCTTAAAAAGTATTTACCATATATGATGACACCCATTTATGGTAATTATGATTTACAGATGATATGATCCAATGATGACATACTAATTATTTATCTATATGGTTTATATTTTTTATGTTATGATTATTATGAAAAAAATTTATTTTTTTGGGTTATTCTTCGATTAATTAATGAAATGTTTAAGAAAATCATTTTCTTTTCACTGTTTATGTCATGATTATAGGATGAAACTTTTTTATCTTTAGAAACAAACACACACACATATAAATTATTTTCGTTATGTGACATTTTGGGTATTAATTATATATCTCCCCAATGCATTGGGAAATATTTTTTATCTCAGGAGATAACTATAGGAAACAAGATGATGTGTTTGATCCATTATAGAAAAAAGTCAATGTTCTTGGTATACTATGGGAAACAGGTGTTGAGGCCATATACATTATGATTTTATTCCCATGGTAGATATCTTTCACATGTGGTAATATTTCTAAACCTATGATGGTTCCACACTTCTATGGACAAAACTTATAGGTCATAATTGATTCATGTTGTCTTCTCACTATTATGAATCATGTCTTTTGAAATGATAAAATTGTATGGAATAAATAATGATTATGATATTTGATATATTCAGTATAAAATTTAAATGTAATACTCTTTATCTCAAACCCATATTCTTATCTTATTATTTCATATCATCTTCTTTTGATATATCTCATGTTTAGCCTTATTAAGCATCAAATCTCACCATTTATTATGTTTAATTTCTTTTATTTATCAAGAATGTTATTAAGTATGATATTTATAAGAAGGTTTATAGTTATAAAGAAATTAGTGGGATATGAAATTTAATATTTATAAAACCATGGTTTATGTGTCTATTTTTAAAAATTTACTATAGGTATAAGATTTAAGCATGGATAATTATGAATTGTAATGAATATTCATTAAATAAGATGTTATACCTATGTATTAAAATTATGGGTCACTAATTTTTCTACTAGGGTAAGGATTATTTATCCTTTAAAAACTAGGATGTGAATACATTAGTTAAATCCCATAATAGAATTCTATGTATATAATAATATCTTATGTTATAGTAATCAATGAGTATGGTATTCCTAAAAAAATCACAATCGAGACACTTTATGTGGACGTGGTTTTTTCTTAGATTATTCTTGTGTAAATAACTATGAAAATAGTTTTTGAATATATTTCATCCATTATTCTAGTGTATCTTGTGTGTTCCCTTACTACATACCTAGTTTTAAACTCCCATGAGATATTCTTATATAATTAACATTTTATTTATGATCCATTATGAATAATTTGAATATATTAAGACCATGAATATCCTTGGATAAAATTAATGTGTCATAGATTTTATATTACCCTCTATGATTTATATGTACTATAAAATTTATTCATGATTTTGTGGTTTCCCAATATAATAATTGTTTCTCACTCTTTGGTTTTTTGGATTTAGTCAATTGATAGAATAAATATGAATTATGATAATTATAGATATGATATATTATTGAATTCTTTTCCTTATGAGCTACCATGTGAAACCTAAAAAATTGGAATCCATGGGATTATGTATAATCATTTATGTTGTTATATGCTTATAAATAACATATTGAGGGATTTAGTAACACTTCTAAAAACTTAAAAATGAATATTCATGAAGACAAGAAGAAAGAAGATTCAATTACATGAATGTAAATATTGTCGGGAAAATCACTCAAAATAATATCTTAAAGGATTGATAACATAATTTATACATTGAAGCAAAGGTAATATATAATGTAATTGTGGTTAATAAATAGATAGTTCATTGGATGAAAATGAATTTCATCCTAAGTTATCATTTATAGTTCAACTTAATATGTGAGTGAATTATGGTAATTATCCAATACAATTATAAAATCAAAGGGATGAACAACTAGACTAATGGAGGACCTATTTTATGTCACTCATTGATGTGAAAGGGTTTATGTTTTTATGTATTTAGTTTCAATAATTATTGTTTAGAATTATTTTTTCCAACAGTATTTTGGTCATAAGTAAAACAACCTTTTTCATTATTTCACGTTAATAAATGATTTATTACATAAGATTATAATTAATACAACCCCAAATACCAATAATTCTAGTGTCTTTGGGAATTATAAACATTACATATTAATTTTAAAAAATCTTCTTTATAGAAATCCTCCTTAACACGCTCTCAGATAAAACTACATGGGATAACCTGGGAATATACCACAAAAAGGGTGAGCTATAAATCCCATTAAGTTAATAAACATGTAATAACATGAAGTTAATAATACATGTCATACAATAGGAATATCAATTGGTCTTAAAAATATTTTTATTCTTAAACATGAACAACGAGACATTATATATAAAGATAATCATAATGAAAAAAATGAGAAATATAGAAACAACATAAAACAATACATCATAAAAAAAAGTCAAGGATAAGTACCACAACATAATGAATGAAAAAATTATCATAAAGGAATCAATTACACTACCATTCCCAAGAAGTAATCTCATGAGACTGAACATTACCCAATTCAATTGTGGGGTATATAATTTCATGCATACTTGTCACTTTCTTTTAATTCTCATGCATAAGTGTGCCATATATATCATACAACCTAGATTCCATCAACATTATATTTTATTCAAAGATCAATTATTTTGGAATAAATATATATATGTACCATGTAAAATAATTATATGTGTATAATGGTGAACATCATTTATTGGTATTGGGTATGGTATTCACTACATAATTTGTTTGTCAAGGAAAATGATAGGGAAGTTTCAGCAGCATAATGATGTAAATTATTAACTCATGAAATGGGTTGATTAGAGTAAAACGGTTATATCATAATATTTACATAAAATGGAAGGTAATATGGATTCCAACATTAGGAATTGTAAAAAAATTTCATATGAAGAAAATCATCCCAAAAGAAGATAATGTGAGAATGTATTACAAAATTTTGGCATGTTAATAAGTGAACATAAATGGTTATGATAGGGATTCATGAGAATTAATGGTGCCAATAAAAATTTATAAATAAAAATTCACATAAATGGGGATCTGAAATAAATAATCCTATCATGAATAAAATGAAATTAAGAGGAATAACATAAAATGTGTGCTTGAATTGAAATGATAAGAGAGATATTTGTTACCTGAGTGTGTGACTCCAAATGCTTCGGAGGATATTCTTGAGATCTTGGGGGAACCCTTGGATAACTTTATAGAGAGTAGGGAAGAGTAATTATGTGATGCAAGTATTTATATTGTGGATAAATGGATTCTTGTGGGGGGGGGGTTATAAGAAGTGATATGATATTTCATTATTATTCCTCAAACAGTGGTTTTGGACTCTATACAAAAAACTAACCAAAAACCACAATCCTTCTATGGATTTTCCCATATTTTCTACTAAATTGGATTGGATTTCATTTTTTTATAATTTCTAGAGCCTGACATAATAATATAGTACCCTTTGTTATGTTGTAGTGAGTCATACTCTTAATGAAATGATTTTAAAACCATCCATTATATTAATTGTTTTGGATGATTTATAAAGGCTTTATAAAATTAATAAAATAACAAAGAACAAATTTATTTTAAATTTAAAATTAATATTTTATCTTGCATACCATTAATATTATTTATTACATCCCTTTTGTTACATTATGATGTCATAACCACACTATAAATTTATATCATATATAAAATTTCAAGATAATTTAACTCTCAAAAAATTGTGAACAAATCGCCATTGGATAATGTCAAAATTATAATTTAAAAAATAATTTTCATTTTATCTAAATATTTTTATAAATATTTTTATTTTCACTTCTAATATATAAATTGAAATTTATTAAGAAATATTGGGTTTTTGACAACAATTGTTTTTGAAGACTTTTAACAATTACATTCGACTTCATAAAAATCAAATGATCATTTATATTTTATAAAATTTAATTAATAATAATATTTTATTAAAATAATATTTGTTTTATAAATTCACCAATTCATCAAAATATATACCTAAATTAAAACTCAATTATTACCAAAAATATTATTTTTGTTTTATTGTATCAAAATAATGATCATTTATAATGTAACAATAATAAGATGGAAATATATTAATTATAATATAAAAAATAATGTACATACTTATATTTCTAGGTTCTTGATAAATATCCCTTTAAGACACCATAAATCTCATTATTAGTAAGGTCTGTGATAGAGAGATTTTCATGTGGTGGTCAGGATCACATGGTTTGGACCAATATCTTGAGGATCTTGAACTTATCTCGTAAATGGATTCTCTCATGATTATGTTATTTGACCCCAGTATGGGATTGGTCAATGGAGAAGCCCAGACATTCTATCTCCCTTAGAATCTCTAATAAATTGTCTTCATATGTTATGGTCTTACTTGTTTATACCATCACTTCATTTTTCTCTACAAATTGGATTTTCTGACACCCCTATATTTATACTAATCATATGATCACTATTCAAAGGTTATATTATCAATGTTAAATATTATTAATAGTCTTTTAAATCTGATAGGATATAGTAAAACCAATGAAGGGGATTTTTTATTTAACTATATTATATAATAATACATTTAATTAAATCACAAGGGGAATTTTATTTATAAAAATTCAGGTCATTACAACAATAATCATGAATCCTCTAAGGATTAAAGAAGCATATATGTCTTCATAAAAGATTAACTTTTGAGATTTGGATACCATCATGGGTTTATAAGTATAGGTTGATTATATGTTTGAAGTCTAAGACACCCCATTTTATATTTTAAGTTATGATAATTTAATATGATTTAGGAAATTTTGGGAGACGTTTTATTTGGATAAGTTATATGTAAAACATAGGTTCATTTTGCATTACTATTTGAGGATAAATGTGATTTTCATAAGTTTAACAGTGTTGATAAACATCAAGGTATATATGATAATTGATTATTGAGGTTATTTTTAGTTATATTAATCATATTTCCTTGGATATTGTATGAAATATAAAAATAATTTTTTAGTAAAAAAAGGACAACTTGTCACACCAGGTAGGGTTGTAGGGATTAAACACACAGCTGAAGTGACATAATGGAGAAATTTTTAGCACTGTCATACAACCTATCTTGTTTAGTATGAAATTTATCTTCTAAAATCACGTGATCAAATAATATTCTGTTTTTGGAACATATGAATTTTTGTTGAAATAACATTGAGATTGAAAAGTGGTTTGGTGATTAATGTTATTTTTTTTGTTTAATATTTTTAGAATCTTATATGATTAAGGTAAATATAAATTTATGGTATTTTATTTTATGAATAATTGTTGAATTATATCTTGGAATAATATATGTTTTTATAATGATTTGGCCTATTTATAAAAATTATTAGTATATATTAGAGATTATATAATTATGGAACACTTATTTTTTCTATAAGAAATTAATAGTGATTCATGTTATTTAGAGAAAAATTTTAAATTTATTTATGAATAATACCTTTTAAAATAATTCAAATATATTATTTATAATCATAACATGGAATATTAATAAAACAAATATGTTTATTTATTTATCTAATGATCTTTGTTGAACTTTGGGTGTTATTGTCGAAGAAATTGTATTTAATGTTGTATTACTTTATATAATGGTTTATTCATTTTGAGAATTATCTTATGCTAACCATTTTTTAGTTTGGATAAAATTTATTTTTGTGAGTGTAAAATCCCAGGTAAATAAATAATATTACATTCTCATGTTTATCAGTATTTTTTAATATTACTTTAAAGGGAAATCAATGCTCGATGGCATACCCAATACGCAACAATGTATTTCTTTGAAATCTTACGTTGCACAATAACAACATAATAATATTATTTTAAACAGTTAATAAATAGCAGTGGTAATGGCGGGAATGAACAGAACTAACTAAAAAATTATTACATATGTTTGTTAAATAATTTTACATTTATCCAATAAATGATAGAGGCTTAAAATGCAAATGAACCCAATTTAAAGAATAAATACTCTAATATTTTTAAAAGATTGTTTTACTTCCTTTTGATGGAGAACCTTTTTTAATCTAAATTTTGACAATTTTATAATCACTATTTGTCAAAATAAACTTATTATTTATAATTGTGACATTGAAATTTACTTTGGATAAATTTTTGGGTTTTTCTGACACTGTTCATTTTTTTAATGAATAGTGAAAAAAACTACATTTTACTTCAAAACTGCTTTTTCATCAAATTTAATTATGTGGATAGATTATATTTGTTTTAATTGTCATAAAGTGTAATTAAAATATATTTTTACCATTTAGTTCAATGGTGGTCATAATAATTAATTTCACTTTGAAAATGCACAGAAACAAGTGTTAATCTTTTGACAGATATTGTTTCTTAAAAACAAGCTATTTGTTTTAACAGTGGGAATTGATTATAAAATTAATTAATTACACTTATATGTTTTTAATTTGGTAAAATTGACATTATTTTTGAATTTTTAATATCAAATATATTTTAGGGTGAATTTTTGGTATTTTTCTGACAAATGTTCAGTTCAATGAATAGTGAAAAATACTGCATTTTAATTCAAAACATTTTTTTCATCCAATTTATTTATATATTTAGATTGTAATTTTAATAGTATTTAAGGCGTAATTTAATTATGTTTTTATTATTTAATACAATCTTGTTCATTGGATGTAATTTCACTTTTAAATTCGATGTAAAAACAATTCAATATTTTGAAAGATTTTACTTCTTAAAAACCCATCTTTGGTTTTGACAATGGGAATTATTTTAAATTAATTACTAAAATTTATGTGTTTGGAATTTGATAAAATGGATTCCATATTTGGAATTATAAGTTCCAAATTATTTAATTAAGATGCTTTTGTTTTTTGACATTATGAATAGTAACGACGGTAATTATCTTTAATTATTGTGATTAATTAGTAATCAGGTAGTTAAGGGTAATAAAATAATATCATAATAATATAAAATAACCCCAAAATTTGTCCTAAATCTAATGGTTGTTTCATGGCCGACCATGGTATTCCTTGTTCCAAACATTGGGACCCCATGGGATCACTTTTGGGTGATAGTGACACTTTATCATTTTATGTTTTTTTAAATGGAAAGTCTAAAAAAATTATGTATCTCCCAAGTAAAAAAAATTTACTTTTGTCTGTGTAAATGATATCTTAGACTATAAATTTGCATTATAAAGATAAAAATATTTCCTACATCATGATATTTTTGTTTATTTTTAGACATTAAATAAATAAATTTATTTATGACGCCATGATGATGCAGTGATTACCTCATTAATGAACAATTTAAATAAAATGAAAAGATAAGGTAAAATCAAAGAAATAAACTTGTCAAAAACCTATTTTATGGGTTTATTTATAACCCTTATCTCCTTACCCTCGAAATATATAATTGTGGGACCTTTAATATCCAAAAATCATTTTATAATAATGTATCTTTTCAAGACATTCCAAGAGTTCCCCTCCTCCCTCTTATAAAAGGCCCCCACCTCTACCCCCTTACCCACACCTCTAAAGGCTTTGGCTCGATCAAAATCTGCTCATTGCATCTCTCCACATCCCTCAATTCGTCATAGAAGCCTTACCTTAGGCATAATGCTCTTCAAGAAACCCTCCTGGTTCAAACCAATGGGAGTTACCCGATTTGATGGTAATGTCTTCTCTAATGTTCTTTTGTTTTATTTTGCTTCTCCAACCTACTAAACACTTTTTATTACTTTATTTTGTAACAAAACCAGTATCTTCAATATTCTATGATGTTTCTATGAGAATTATTCTAGCTACACTTACACACACCTCTGTCTAATTGTTAAATAACATACTGTTTTCGTAGATGGTGAATTACTGCCTCACGAAACGATGATTGTTCAATCTTATCCTACCACCTCCCATGGTGGCCATTATGATGTATCTATATTTATTTATGATATATATTATATTTATTTCCACTCTATTATTCAGTATTTTACATTTAAAACATACCTTTATGCTTTTCATGTTGTGAAAATATGATAATTTCATTTGAGGAAGTGTGGACTACCGCCCCCTCATGTGATGTGACTCGTTCATGCAATACATGGAATGTATAAATAATGAAATTAATGAACATATGTGACCTATATAACATATATATTATACTTTAATTATAATATATATATCTCATTTAGTTTTAATTCCATTAAATATGAAATATAAATGAAAGTGGCGTTCATGCGTACGTACGGCTTACCGTCTCCATGAACGGTGCATTTCATTTATTACCTCTAAATGTTATGTAATATTATAAATGCATGTATATACTGGATATATATGATATATACGATATCTAAAAAATTAATATAATTCTGGATGTAATGGATATTTTACCACATGAACAACTTGTAATTATAAGATGTTTATTTTTGACTCAGGTACCAATGATCGACAAAATGACCGTTATTAACTTAAATAATTACATAATGTTCATAAAATGGTAATAAATGATATAAAAAGAGTAATTAAAATAAAAAATTTTCTTAAGAAAGTATAAATTAACTCTAGTTTATTATTTAGGAGATTAAAGAACGATCAAGTGAAGTCAGACACGAGGTAAGGGATCCTACCTCTCTCTTTCTTTTTAAGTACTCTCTTTTATGTCATTTCTTTTAAGATCATATTTATTATGTTTGGGGATGTTATTTTATATTCCTCATTCTTTAATTTTTATGCTAATATTATGGAGGACCATATTTGATATCATAAATCCATTTTTTGATGTTTTAAGTGTCGTCATTCGGCTGCCGAGTTTTCGTAAGGGATTTTTCATCTCACTTTTATTCCCATGATATTTATGCTACATTTTCCACCATTTCCTTTGAGTGGTGTATTTACTTCCCATTATTCAACTCTTTGTGTAATATAGTTTCGTTTATTAGTATTTTCATCAATTTTGTATAGTCCTTCTTTCATGGGGTGCACATTTCGAAAGTTACCAAAGTCATTAAGGGAACCTTTCACCATCTTATTTTTAAAAGACTTATTTTTGTTTTGTATTTTAAATTACGTCTTCTTATGTTGGGATATGTTCTTATATATCCTTATTTCTATAAATTTTATTTCCATCTAATGAGATACCCTTTATCTCTCTCATCAACTCTTTTTCTAAAATTTGATGTGACGACGTTAGGCTATGGAATTTATGCAAGGGAACTTCTTAACACAATTCCAATTCTTTGGGTTAAACCTCTACTTCTTGATTATGTCGTGCTATGAATATGTGTGGATGACATCTGACTATTTTACACTGAGTATCCAATTATATTTACTGTATTTATATTTGTCACACATAATTATGTCATTTCATTATCCATTCTCTAATGGCATGATACTTGATTGGGATTACATCTCAATTTATTCTCATTGAGACATTTCTTAATGATATGCACTTTTATTCTTTTATAAAGTGTATATACAGCCCATTTGACTTCCATATCCATATTATTTCTATACTAATGTCATTTAAATGTTTTGAAAATGGTCTACATTCATGTGGCTTATAATTTAGATGTTCAAAATGGAAAATGACTCTTTTATTAGAACATTTTTCTAAATGGTTTTAATGATTTATTCTTTTAAGAATTTATCATCCATGTCCATGCATTAAATATGATTTTATGGATTTATTTATATGTATATGAATTTTTTCAAACCCTTTCAAAAGTTTTGATGTGGTATGCGACACTTTGATCTTAAAATCTCTTTTAAATGTCTTCTTTTAATATTTTCAAATTATAAAGGGACTTTTCTCTCATAGAGTTTATTGATTTTATTATATGTTTTTATTTATGATAATATCATGATGTTGTCTATTGTGATTGAAATATAGAAATTTTATTTTTCTTTTATGCATTTTTTATGAGTTATGAGTATGTTATGGTTCTTGAGCAATGTTTATGAAATCGGGTGGTTCCGTGATAAACTAAGGGTGGGAGAGCCCGAGATAGCTCTCCAATTCATTGGGTAACGCGAAGGAGTTAAATGCTAAGGTTTCTCTGAAGAGATTTAGGTAAATATACTAGGGTGCGTATTCCAAATGTAACCATGAGGGTTAATCCCTACGTAAGAATGTTATGAATTCCTCAAGTTACCTTTAGGTCTTATAATTTCTATGAGTTATTCATAAATATTATGATTTGATGAGGAATTTTAAAGTGCTTATGTTTTACGAGTAAAGTGTGTTTTCATTGATTTTTATGTATACGTGGAATAATGTTTCCTTTCCATATTTTTATAACCCTTATTGATCTTTTTATGATCATCCCTTGTTTTTGAAATGTTTTCCACATGACATAAAGTGGAATACGGTCAAGGATGGGATCAAGGAAATGTCATGATGTCTAAAACATGGAAGTAGACATGAATATTTTGTTCAATAGTTTATATTTTGTGAAAAAAATTGAAACTGAGTAGATATGTCTGCCATGTAATTTTGAGATATAAAAGTTATGTCATAAATCTCTAAAACTCTAAACCTGAAAAGATCCTCAATGTGAATTATTCATTTAATTCAAGAATATGTAATGTAATAAGTTTGGGTCCTTATATTTGGTATCAGAGGTCGGTTTAGATAAATTTAGAGGTTTGAGTGTTGT
This sequence comes from Viscum album, assembly GCA_963277665.1. Lineage (NCBI taxonomy): Eukaryota > Viridiplantae > Streptophyta > Magnoliopsida > Santalales > Viscaceae > Viscum > Viscum album. The sequence goes on from OY728126.1 coordinate 1,532,298,724, forward strand.
TTAAGCATAAGTGAAAAGTTGTGTATAACCACAATGGTTATTATATTAGACAGAGTCATTTTTATTTTTGAATATTTAAATGAGTTTGAGATACATTGGATAAGAATATCTTAGTGTTTATTTTCCTCTTTAGTACATGATGATTTTGTTGATATACTCAAACTGACCTTTTTTGTTTTAGTAAATGGATGGATCTAGCAGGCACCAATGTGACAATGGGTTTGAAGGAAACTGTGGTGGTTCTCTGATTAAGAGACTGGATGAAATGGGAGAATCATTTATAAATCTTGTGGTTATTCTAAACCAACTATCAGGAGTCATGATCAACCACTTGAACCTTAGTGAGTTCTCTATTGAATCATGTATGAGAGAACCAACTTGATGTGGATGTTCAGGTAATAATTATAAAGGTAACCATTAGGGTTTATATGATCCTTACTTTTTAGGTAATTATGGGTTACTCTATGATATGATGGAATATGAACGACATGAGATAAACTTGAGGATAAATTATGTTATGGTTATTTTTGAATATTTTATCTCTTTTGGGTAATTTTATAAGAATTATGTATTTTTGGAAGAAGGAATACACGTAGACCATGTGACAACCTATCGCGTCGGACGAAGTTGTGGGAATTGAACCCACAACAAAAGTGAGACTGGTATTGATCGCCTACCATTGGACTATGTGAAGTCCCTGGTTAGTTTGACTAATTATTTTTACATAGATGATCTTATAAATCTAGAATAAGTTGATTTTGGGTTATCTATGGATATTATTAACCTATCATGGAGGATATGTGATTAGGTTACTTACTTTTCAGTATGATACTTTAAGAGTAACTGATGTTATTTTTAGATAAATGTTAAGATTTACCTTGGAAGACCATGTGATTAAATCCTTTGGAGATTTGGGTTTCAATCATATTTTGGTTTACTTTGAAGTATTTTTTTGGACAATTTTTTATCGAATGGTCTTTTTTTGATCGTTGGGTTTTGTTGGAAAAATTTTGGAGATTAAGAATAGATTTTATTTTTATAAAGGATTAAACTTTTTGGGTATTATCTGATCTTGTACTAGAATTTTTTTGTTTTGGTTTTGGTATAAAGACAGGGGAAGTATATAGTTCTCACTTTTTGGATTAGGTGATTCTCAATAAGTTGATTAATGAACTCTTAATTTGAACAAATCATCATGAATACTCGTCTTTTGAAGAAAATATGAGTGTGTGTAAGAAATCTAGTAAGAGATGAAATTCTACCCGTCAAGTAAGTTGGTTTACTTATGATTTAGTTAAAATCAAAAATAAATTCCTCAATGAAAAGTAAAATAAAACAAAAATGTTGTCTATTAATTTTTCCTACCGGGGAATCAAATAGCGTTTAACCCATCACAAGATTGTGAATTTATGGTGGTTATCTTTCTCCTAAACATGTTTTCTATCACTCTCCCTCAGAACATGACCCTTTTTTTTGTCTTCCATATCCATGTTTTCCTACATGAAATCCTAGTATGGGTTAACATGGGTGACCTCTGTACTTCTCTTTCTTTCTTTTAAAGTGATAGTTTTGCTAACTCTTTTTCTGATTTGGGGATTTCAATGAAGTTTCGAAGCCCAATTTTAAAATTGCGAGGAAATAATTCCCAAAAGGGGGGAAGGATGTAACATCCCAGGTAAATAAATAGTATTACATTCTCATGTTTATCAATATTTGTTAATATTACTTTAAAGGAAAATCTATGCTCGATGGCGTACCCAATATGCAACAACGAGTTTCTTTGAAATTTTACATTGTAGAGTAACAATATAATAATATTATTTTAAATAGTTAATGCCTAGCTGTTGTAATGGATGGAATGAACAGAACTGACTAAAAAATTATTACTTGTGTTTGTTAAATATTTTTACATTTATCCAATAAATGTTAGAAGCTTAAAATGCAAATGAACCCAATTTTAAGAATAAATACTCTAATATTTTTAAAAGATTGTTTTACCGCCTTTTGATGGAGAACCTTTTTAAATATAAATTTTTACAATTTTAGAAGATATATTTGTCAAAATAAACTTATTCTTTAAATTGGGACATTGAAATTTACTTTAGAGTAATTTTTTGTTTTTTTCTGACAATGTTCATTTTTAAATGAATAGTGAAAATACTACATTTTACTTAAAAACTGATTTTTCATCTAATTTAATTATATGGTTAGATTACCTTTTTTAATTGTTTTAAAGTTTAATTATAATATATTTTTACCATTTATTTCAATGGTGGTCATTATAATTAATTTCACTTTGAAAATACACATAAACAAGTGTTAATCTTCTGATAGATGTTGTTTTTTAAAAACACGCTATCTGTTTTGACAGTGGGAATTGATTATAAAAATAATTAAGGCCACTTCTATGTTTTTAATTTGGTAAAATTGAAATAATTTTTGAATTGGAATATCAAATATATCTTAGGGTGAATTTTTGGTATTTTTTCTGACAAATGTTCATTTCCAATGAATTGGGAAACATACTGCATTTTAATTCAAACCTGCTTCTTCATCCAATTTATTTATACATATATATATTGACATTTTAATTGTATTTAAGGTGTAATTTAATTATTTTTTATCATTTAATACAATTTTGTTCATTGGATGTAATTTCTCTTTTAAATTGGATGTAAAAACAAATCAATCTTTTCATAGATTTTACTTCTTAAAAACCCGTCCTTTGTTTGGACGACGAGAATTATTTTAAATTAATTAATAAAATTTATGTTTTTGTAATTTGATAAAATGTATTAATATTTGGAATAATAAGGTCCAAATTATATAATTAAGACACTTTTTTTTTGGACATTATGAATAGTAACGACGGTAATTATCTTTAATTATCGTGATTAATTAGTAATCAGATAGTTATGGGTAATAAAATAATATCATAATAATATAAAATGACCCCAAAATGTGTCCTAATGCTACTGTTTGTATCATGGACGACCATGGTATGCCTTGTTCCAAGCTTTGGGACCCCATGGAATCACTTTTGGTTGGTAGTGACACATTTTCATTTTATGTTTTTTAAAAGGAAAGTATAACCAATGTATGTATCACCCAAGTAAAACAATTTTAGTTCTGTCTGTGTAAGTGATATCTTAGACTATATATGTTCATTATAAATCTAAAAACAGTTCCTACATCATGATATTATTTTATTATTTTTAGACATTAAATAAATAAATTTATTTATGACACCATGATGATGCAGTGATTACCTCATTAATGAATGATTTAAATAAAATGATAAGTTAAGGTAAATTCCAAGACATAAACGTGTCAAAAACCTATTTTATGGGTGAATTTATAACCCTTATCACCTTACCATATAAATATATAATTTTGGGACCTTTAATATCCGAAAAGTATTTTATAATAAAGTAACATTACAAGACATTCCAAGAGTGCCGCTCCTCCCTCTTTTAAAAGGACCCCACCTCTACCCCCTTACCCAGACCTCTAAATCCTTTGGCTAGAACAAACTCTGCTCATTTCAGCTATCCAAGTCCCTCTCTTCATCATAGATTCCTCACCTTAGGTAGAATGCTCTTCAAGAAACCCTCTTGGTTCTAACCAAAGGGAGTTACCTAATTTAAAGGTAATGTCTTCTCTAACGTTCTTTTGTTTTATTTTGCTTCTCCAACCCCCTAAACTCTTTTTATTCCTTTATTTTGTAACAACACCAGTATATTCAATATACTAGGATTTTTTTTATGAGAATTATTCTAGCTACACTTACACACACCTCCGTCTAATGGTTAAAAAACATATTGTTTCCGTGGATGGCGAATTTCTACCTCATGAAATGATGATTGTTCAATCTTCTCCTACCACCTCTCATGGTGGCCATTATGAAGGATCTATATTTATTTCTGATATATATTATATTTATTTCTTCTCTATGCTTCTTTATTTTACATTTAAAGCATACCTTTATGCTTTTCATGTTGTGAAAATGTGATAATTTCATTTGAGGAAGTGTGGACTACCGCCCCCTCAAGTGATGTGACTCGTTCATGAAATACGTGGAATGTATAATGAATGAAATTAATGAACATATATGACCTATATAACATATATATTATACTGGAATTATAAAATTTATATATCTCATTTAGTTTTAATTCCATTAAATATGAAATACAAATGAAAGTAGCGTTCATGCGTACGTACGACCTACCGTGTCCATGAACGGTGCATTTCATTTCTTACCTCTAAATGTTATGTAATATTATAAATTCATGTATATACTGGATATATATGATATATATGATATATACATCATGAATATAATTCTGGTTATAATGGATATTTTACCACAAGAACAACTTGTAATTATAAGAAGTTTATTTTCGACTCAAGTACCAATGATCAACAAAATGACCGTTATTAACTTAAATAATTACATAATGTTCATAAAATGGTAATAATGGATATATAAGGAATAATGGACTTAAAAATGTTCTTAAGAAAGTATAAATTATATCTATTTTATTATTCAGGACATTAAATAATGATCGAGTCATGTCGGACACGAGGTAAGGGATCATACCTCTCTCTTTATTTTTAAGTACTCTCTTTTATGTCATTTCATTTAAGCTCATATTTCTTATGTTTGGTGATGTTATTTTATATTCCTCATTCTGTACTCTTTTTGTTCATATTATGAGAGACCTTATTTTATCTCATAAATCTATTTTTGGATGTTTTAAGTGGCGTCGTTAGGCTGTCTAGTTTTCGTAAGGGATTTTTCATCTCACTTTTATTCCCGTGATATTTATGCAACATTTGACACCATTTCCTTTGATTGGTGTATTTAATAACCATTATTCAACACTTTGTGTAATATAATTTCGATTATGAGTATTTACATCAATGTTTTATAGTCATTCTTTCATGGGGTGAACATTTCGAAAGTTACCCAAGTTGGTAAAGGAACCTTTCACCCACCAATTTTTAAAAGACTTATTTTTTGTTTTGTCATTTAAATTACGTCATCTTTTGTTGGGATATGTTCTTATATATCCATATTTATGTAAATTTTATGTCCAAGTGATGAGGTACCCTTTCTTTCTCTCATCAACTCTTATTCTAAAATTTGATGTGACGTCGTTATGCTATCGAATTTTTCCAAAGGAACTTCTTAACCCAATTCCAATTATTTGGGTTAAACCTCCACTTCTTGATTATGTCATGATATGAATATGTGTGGATGACATATGACTATTTTACACTGAGTATCCACTTATATTTAGTGTATTTATATTTGTCTCACATAATTATGTCATTTCTATATCCTTGCTCTAATGGCATGATCCTTGATTGGGATTACATATCAATTTCTTCTCATTGAGACATTTCTTAATGATATGCACTTTTATTATTTTATAAAGTGTATATACAGCCCCTATGACTTTCTATATCCATATTATGTATATACTAATGTCATTTAAATGTTTTAAAAATGTTCTACTTTCATGTGGCTTATAATTTAAATGTTCAAAATGGAAAAGCACTCTTTTATTACAACATTGTTTTAAATGGTTTTAATAATTTATTATTTTAAACATTTATCATCCATGTCCATGTTTTAAAAATGGTTTAAAGGATTTATTTATATGTACATTGATGTTTTCAAACCCTTTCAAAAGTTTTGATGTGGTATGGGACACTTTGATGTTAAAATCTTTTTTAAATGTCTTGTTTTAATATTTTCAAATGAAAAAGGGATATTTCTTTCATAAAGTTTTAATGATTTTAGTAAATGTTTTTATTTATGATAATATCGTTATGTGATATCTTGTGATTTAAATGTGGAAATTTTATGTTTCTTTTATGCATGTTTTAAGTGTTATGATTATTTTATGGTTCTTGGGAAATGTTTATGAAATCGGGTGGTTCCGTGATAAACTAAGGGCGGGAGAGCCCGAGATAGCACTCAAATTCATTGGGTAATGTGAAAGAGTTAAACATTAAGGTTTCTCTGAATAGATTTAGGGAATATACTATGGTGGGTATTCCAAACGTAACCATGAGGGTAACTCCGTAAGTAAGAATGTTCTGAATGCCTAAATCTACCTTTATGTCTCATGATTTCTATTAGTTATGTAACATACCCAAATGATAAAGTGTTAAATGACTAAATGATATGACTCATGTCAACAAGGTGCAACTTCCGTTTCGGGATCCTACCTGATTAGAACTCCACAGTTAAGCGTGCTTGGCCTGGAGTAGTGATCAGGATGGGTGACCTCTTGGGATGTTCCCCAGGGTGTGTGTGAGTGAGGAAAAAGCACACTGGAAAGGACATGTGTTGGCCTGTGAGAACTATCATTAGTCAGATGACCCGTTCGGGCACGTGGGTGGACCCTGGGGTGGGCCCCATGTGTCTGAAGGGTAACTGGGGGTACCTGGTGGGCCAGGACCCGACGGCCATGTTAAGGCGGGGTGGTTGTGCTGTCACCGGGACCCGGTTGTCACATTTGCTATCAGAGGGGTGAACCCAGCCTTAAGTGCGCGGTGCACTGCCTGGGTTGAGATGTAGGGCCCACAACGAGGGCGTTGTGCTCTAAAGGGGGGGGGGGTGAATGTAACATCCCCAAATGATAAAGGGTTAAATGACTAAATGATATGACTCATGTCAACAAGGTGCACCTTCCTTTTTGAGAGCCTACCTGATTAGAACTCCACAGTTAAGCGTGTTTGGCCTGGAGTAGTGATCAGGATGAGTGACCTCCTGGGAAGTTCCCCAGGGAGTGTGTGAGTGAGGACAAAGCACACTGAAAAGGACATTTGTTGTCCTGTGGGAACTATCATTAGTCAGATGACCTGTTCGGGCATGTGGGTGGACCCTGGGGTGGGCCCCACGAGTCTGCGGGGCAACTGGGGGTACCTGGTGAGCCAGGACTCGACGGCCATGTTAAGGCGGGGTGGTTGTGCTGTCACCGGGACCCGGTTGTCACAAGTTATTAATAAATATTATGATTCATGAGGTATGTTAAAGTGATTATGTTTTATGAGTAAAGTTTTTTTTCATTGATTCTTATGTATACGTGGACTAATGTTTCCTTTCCATATTTTTTCAACCTATATTGAGCTTTTTATGCTCATCCCAAGTTTTTGAAATGTTTTCTACAGGACTTAAAGTGGAATACAGTCAAGGTTGGGATCAAGGAAATGTCATGATGTCTAAAACATGGAACTAGACATGAATCTTTTTTTCAAGAGTTTATATTTTGTGAAAAAAATTGAAACTGAGTAGATATATCTACCTTAAAATCTTTGAGATGTAATAGTTATATCCTAATTCACTAAAACTCTAAACCTGAAAAGATCCTCAATGTGAATTATTAATTTAATTCATGAATATGTAATGTAATAATGTCGGGTCCTTATAGTGAGGAATAGAATAATATAATTTTTTGGATTTTAAAGTTTATTTTAGTGCTTTAGTCATTAAAAATCATATTGAGTACTCATCATTTGGTGAAAAGATGGTGTTGTGGTAGAAATAAATTAATAGATGAAATATTACATTCTATGAACGTATATTACCATATTTTTTAGTATAGTAAGGGAATTAATTACTCAAATTTGTTAAAATAATCTTTAAAAAACTTCCTATAACCATCAATTTCAATGAATTGACGGACTTTTTACCCCTCATTGGTTTTTGAATTTGTGGTTGTTAACTTCCAACTGACCATGATCTCTATAACTCTATATTAGTTCTTGGGAATTATTTTTCTCTTCCATGTTCATATTTTACCTTACAACAAATAATTTCCTATATTTAACCCCATTTTTATAATATTTAAACTGGCCGTAGTATTTACCTTTTCCATTTTCAAGAATAATTTTTAAAAACCTTCTAATGATGTGGGATTTCAAAAAATGTATTTCCATATTATAAAATTTTGATTATCAAGATCTAGTTAAATTTAAAAGGAAAAAATTTATTAAATAGGGATAATGTATAAAAATAACTTTTTTAATGATGTGCATAATATTCGATAGTGTATATGACATGTGACACTAAGATTCAATGAACCATGAAATATTATCATATAATTTTGAAAATTATAACCTAGAAATTAAATTGGTGGGTATTAATATGATAAAAAAATTATGAAATATATATCCCACTCAATACCAATGTATTGATTAATTACAAAGAAAACCCATTCAATTTTAATTAAATAAATATTTTGTTTCAAAAACATGTTTTCATCAATAATTAATTTTATTGGTTTTTGTGGAAAAATATAATATTTAGTGTTTTGATAATTTATCATATTTATTTGATAAAATAAAATATATTTTTCAACTCACGATATCAAAATTAACTTAAGGGTATTTTTTTAGAATTTTATAAAAATTAATTTTTTTAGATGAATTGTTATAAATACTAATTTTTATTAATAATTATCACAAACCAACCATGATATCCTAGTAAACTAATAACCTACTTAGTCTTAACATATATAGAAAGGAATTACCAATTCCCATGGGTTGGTGAATAGCACCTAGAATCATACACTATGAAAGTGAGAATTAGTTTTCCACAAACCTGACAAAAGAAGGATACATATGTCATTATTCATGCAAGAAAAATACATAGGGAAATTTCTACCAGAAATAAAACGTGCACAAACATCCAAAAATACATCTCAAAATACTATAAAACAAGATAAAAACCAAAGTCCCAGTGGAAACAAATGTCCATGAATATTTATTAATGACTATTACCACCTCTACGTAATTCCATACCCTTCCTAAAACCTGGAATAAGATAATATTAAATCGCGTGAAGAAATAGGTAAAGTGTGAGATAAAATACCTATACGGTCTCACTAATAATCCCATAATAAGATTCCAACATTTAGTTAACTAAATGAATCATTCAATTTTTGAAATAAAAATTCATGGATGTTTACATGAATAATTAAAACAACTAAAAATTTTCATTTAAAAGGATGGAAATAATTTAACAAAATTCTTAATAAACATTTTATATAAAACAGTTAACAAAAATCCAGAAGGCATGTTTACAAGAGTTTACAGACAATGGAATATATTTCAAACAGAAAAACTAAGCAACATGGTCATCATCCAGGAGTTTCAAATGTTCTAGGTTATAGGATCCTCACACACTTATATAGTGATAATGGTAATGTGTACAAACATCCTTCTATAACTAGTAAAAGAGGACTCATCAACATCCTACTGAATAATAATATTTATGAAATAGTTTGTGTTAATGTTGTAAAGTGTAAATCTATTGGTCGGGAAAGACCATCCTACTTTTTTTTCCTAAATAACTCCCTAAATACTCAGGCTTTCATCTTCCATAATAAAAATCAATAATGGAAAAAAAAATTAAATCAATTTAAAATAAAATTTATCCCAGACTCTAATTTCAAATATTTGAATTTCCCTTTAAAAACCAATACATGGATTTTTAATCAAATAATTCTTTCATTAAAGAAGAAACCACTTATTTTCTATAAAAAAAATTTAAGAAACATTCCCAAATACCAATTGGAAAAAAATTTCATCAAATAAATTTAAAATTTAAAATTCCATAATTAAATTCCACAATTTAATTTAAACAATTTCTATCCAATTTCACAACACACCATATTTCAATGGAATTGGTTGTTTTTCGCCAATTTTCGGACAAATACAATATCATGTACCCAATTCATTTGAATTGGGTTAAAAACAATTTAAATAAATTACACCTAAATCAAGCAATTGAATTAAAATCAATAAAATTAGGGTAAATCAAATTGGCCATCATAAATGGGACACATGCCTCAGGATCATGGGATCTCATAAAAAAAATATCAATGAAGAACATCAACAATGAGGATCCAAGACTCAAAACACAATTCATGATATTAAATGTGTGGATTACATCCTATAACAACATGGAGATCTAAAAATCCATAGGGAGGAAAGAGGGGGAAATGGGAGAAATAGATTGGGAAGAGGAAACATACTAGGAAGGCATTAAACATCAATAATATAGCATTGTTTCACTTTTTGATGGTTGTATATGGTCCAAAATCACCTATTAGGATCATAAAAGGATGAATAAAATGCTATGGGGTCATTCAGGCCCGTCAAGAACCTAAAAAGATGGTTTTCGAATTTAGGAAATTGATTTTTGGATTAAAAAACCCCGTATGCATGGTTTCCAAAGTAGGGTTTCACGGTTAAAAAACCAGTTACCCTTCAAATTCGTTTCAAGGTTTCTCATAGGTGGGTGTATAGTTTTTCAAATCATTACTAACCATGAAAACACCAACTATATGGGTTTACACAGTGTCTATTTAGAGGTCACACGGTTTGGGAAACTATTGTGCCAACCGTGCACATCCCAAAAAAATTCAAAACATTCCCAATTTTCAGTTGAAATTTTTATGAATAAAACACCAAAAAATAATGTTAAATATATAGGTTTATGAATAAATAAAAATAGTTATAGTTTTTTACAACTACTGCACTATAGAAACATTTTATCCACAAAAATCCTATAAATAAGCATCCAAGCAAAAAAATTGATGACACTACCCACTAATCAGTTCATCCCTCTCTCACGTATCATGAGAATTAAAACTATACATCCATTTCACCCGAACCAATTATATCATCTTCCCATGAAGTACCTTGGTCTTATAATAAACTTTCATGATTGGATGTTCAATCACTGATAAATTAAACACAACATCGAGAGCACACCAGCTCAGAACCAGGTATGGATCAGATAGATACATTCACATAAGTGAAACACGAATCATTTTATGTATCAATTCCATTGTTGTTGGGATTACTAAATGGTAAGAATATTTTCCCACCATCAATATAACCTCAAAAGGTCCCTTGATGTGACGAACAAACATCCCTTCCTCTGAAGCCGTCGATGACCCAATCGGGGAAAACGTTCAAGAACACCTTATCACCAATTGAATATTTCAATAGTCTAATAATAAGATAAATATAAAAATTATACATGCTATGTAAAATCATGATTCAATGAAGAACCAACTAAATATTTTCATTCATATCTTGAACCAATCTCGGTCCAACCATGTAATATCATACCCCTCCTCATTTTCCTGAGACGGTGGGATTGAATTACTTGAACTCAAGTGGCATCCCCAAGATTCCAAATTATGGAAATAAATACCAAGGGATTCTTTTAAATTTGAGGGATGATTTTCAATTTAAAAATAATAAACCAAAAAAACATTACATAACCAAAAACACGACTACATGATGCACCATAACAATGAAAGACAACATAAAATTTTCATTTATATCAAAACCACTACAAATAGTACCATAGTAGATGACAAAATGAAAAAGTACACCATGGAAGTATATAAAACAAAAAAAACTCAAATAAAACCATAAATCCAAATCTGGAACCTTCTCTGCGCTCTATATGATGGCCTATGTTTCACTAAGAACCTGTTGAGAATTGTGATACTTTACCATTTCCCATGTTCTAAAAACAGCATTTTCAAAATCACCAAAGTGAAAAAAGTGGAGTTGTGTAATGAAACTAAGTAGGATTTCCAAAAATGTCTTCCCAACTAATGCCACTAGGATAAAAAAAGTTATAACATTTATATAAATCAATTTATACACAATATTTACAAAAATATCATAAAACAAAAAATATGTCTAAGAAAATTAGTTTTCAAAACCAATACATTTATTCCATTCATGGAAACCTATCTTGTTTTACCAACCATTTCATAAAACCATTTCTCATATACCATTACAAACCACACATCCAAACATGCATGCTTCATTGTGAATTTACAATACCCATGATCAAAATTTCATCAATCTACCAAGTCTTCACAAAACAATTAAAACCCATGTTCCATTAAAACTTCTCCACGACCAAAACACCATATTTCAAATAGACCTAATGATACAATATGAACACACACCACTAATTATTCCCAACAACCATGACAATATAATCTTTCCAAAACCATTTCAATGCCAAAACCATTTAAATTCAAAACCCATTATTCAATAAAAACAATTAATTGAAAACTCTTTTCCATAAATCAAAATGAGAAACTATTTTAAATTCAACATTTTTAAATAATTCATTAAATCACGTTGCACAATAATTCCAAAATGTCACTCAAATCAAAAAACTGTCACTAAATAAGGCATATAAAAGGATTTTCAGGCCAATTTTGTGATTATGTTTATGTAAAAAATCAATTTTATATCAATAATAAATATTCTTAATATAGAATATGAGTGAGAATCCATCAACCTTGACAAACATGGAGAAAAAAAAAAGAAAACATTATTAAAACATCAATTAAAACAAGTTGAAACTCTAAAAATCCACTATAGAACACATCCAATATCAGCAAAAAATACAATTATAATCATATTTGGAATCAAATAAATTATATATATCCATGACATAAGTAAATATAAGAATATGAGAGTGAGGGAGCAGTAGATCTAAGATAACCTGCCAGGAATATTTATATTCAATGAAAATTAGGATTCAAAGAACCAAGAAAAACCCAATGATAGCCTGTGGGTTAATGGGAGAATCCTCCTTAGCATTTGAGAAGAATAATTAATTTGTTAGGTTCAGTTTGGGGAAAATGAGGAGTTAAAACATAATCCCGACCTAAATCAACTATTTTGGATTCTATTTTTTAAATTGATCATGGTTATTCACATGGTTAGGAAAACTATACCCTAGTAATGCACCAACTTCTATCAAAAACAATAACCTCACCCGATTGGCTCATACAAATTCCAACTATGCACTAATCATAGAAATCCCATCTTCCAGCTTCACACATATTCTATTAGGTGGTCACACGGGTTGCTGTAACTATACTCCTTAATCATATGCCTACCTAGTGCCCTCTGACTCATTGTGCACAATTTCTTGGGGATGTTTAACGATTTTCACTAACCATTAACCAACTGTATACCTTTAGAAGGACCCCCAAAAAATCCAAGAGGCCACCAAACCATCGTGAACATCACCCAAACACATTATATACATAAAAACTTAAAATAAGTGTTAATTACTTGAAACTGTGGTTGCTAAATTCTCCCCACCATTGGCCTTTACATCACTATAAATTATAAAACCATCATTTCCCTTAATGAGTTCCGGAAATTACTCTTTCAATTCCTTTTGCTCCTCCCATTCCTCTTCCTGAATCTGACCATGTTACTAAAAAATCGGAATAGTCCAATGCTTTTTCCATTATAGAATTTCTCTTGTATATCATAAATCCACATTAAAATGTGAACCAACGAAGCATCTCGCTCAAAGTCAATGTGATCTTATCAAATCACAAGTCTAGTATAAGGTTGATAATTTTTCTACATAGATACATGAAACACATTATGCACATCACTGAACCCTATTGGAAATACCAAGCGATATTCCACCTCACCAACCCGTTCAAGTATCTCAAAATGGACAATGTATTGAAGAGATACCATGAACTGATTTTCAAAAAGATGATGTACAAGACATTTTTAATTGTTAAGAGCACTTGTTCACCCACCCCAAATAGCAATGATCGTCGATGATTGTAAGAACCTAGATCTTCTTTTAGGTATGTTTTCATTTTCTGGTCATTTTTTTAGAAAAGATGAAATTCTAGAATGTTTATAAGTACAGGCCGTGTACTTCTTTTCTATAGGAGGCCATGTGTTGGCCGTGTAGTACCCATGAAAATGGCCATATGGGAGTGAATTGGAGGCCACTTAAAGAGGATTATGGAAATGGATAGTACACGACGTGTACTTCAAAAGTACGCATCATGTACTTTTTTTTGTTCATTAAATGCACCAGGGTCACGTCTAATTTCTAGAACAATCTACTTTTAGGTTTCATTTTACCAAGATCTATGTACTACTGTGGATCATCGTCGAACCCCTGAGCGTACGTCCGTCTTCCAAATCGAACACTGTCTATTGCGTTGGAATTGCATCATTGAGTTCTCTCTTCTCCTACAACACCATCTTCTGATTTCTCCTCTCTCATGAAATATCGTTGGTTGAACATGTTAGACTTTATTGTAGAACTTTGATATTCTAAAGATACTAAAGCTTCAAGGATCATGTATATCGATCTTATAATGCCATGTTAGGTGGTTTGTGCCTTTTTTTTAATGTAATTGAGTTTTAAGTGCAAAATTTCCTAATACCCATGAATGGGGTATTGCGTGTTTATCATTTTAGACCTATTTTTTTATTCTTGTATGCTTGAATAGATGATACTTTCTTGTGAATAAGGTAAATTTTTGTTCTTTGGTTGTGTTTCCCATCCGTGTTTTGCCTGTTTTGACATTTGGGTCTAGTTTTCCTGATAGGGAGTTGTTTACTTTCTGATTCCTAGTCTTGTAGAATGGTGTGACTATTGTTCTATCAGTATTTTATGATATAGAATTCTAGCCAAGTAGTTCTTGAGGTTTACCATAGAAGATATTCACTTCTACACTTGCATGACTACATAGGGATGTGAGAACCTAGTGTATTGACCATATAGAGAATGGATGTTGAGGGCTTCTCTAGAGTGTATTTATAATTTTACGATGCATGACCCCTGGGGGAATTGATGTTGAGTGCTTTATCAGAGTGTTTTTAGTTCCTAGAAGTGGGCCACAGAGGGAATGTTGCATAAGTGCTTCCCTAGAGCACCATTAGTTACGATATGAGACTATAGGGGGAATCGACGGTGAGTGCTTCCTCATAGAGTCTATGCTTAAGCTAAACCAGAGGGGTTAGACTGAGTGTACTGACTAGAGGGTTTCATTTACTTGTTAGTTAGGACCAGAGGTGTTAGACTGAGTGTGTTTCCTATAGGGTTACCTGTTGTGTTTACCTGCTTGTTTAGTTGTTTCTTGATATTGAAATTGTGGATTTTTTTACTATAGAGTACCTTTCTGTTTACTGTTCCCTGTACTTTTACCTGTCATATACTAATTGAATGTTAGTCATGGATCTCAAGGTGGTTGCCTACTGGGATTAGTCTCACACCCAATTTGGTCGATGCTTTTGGTCCCAAACAGGTTATATTGTAGCATGTATAGAATAGAGCAGGCACCCTTATACTTTAGGTACTTGAAATGCTTTGGAGCTAAAGAGAACATGACCAAGCATAGGCTTGTGATACTAAGGATCTGATTATTATTTTTCTTTTTTACTTGTTTAGTACTGTATTTTAGAATTGTGCCTTGTTTCTCTTTTTTCCTAGACATATGTATCAAGAATCCTTATATATATGTGTTTGTGCTCCAGTTTATTCTATTAGCTTCAGCCATTTATTTTTGGTATGATTTTATTACTGCTTCCTCTCTTGTGTGTATTTGTTTACTTCCACATTGTACTCTTCCAATGATAGAATATTTTCCCTACTATCACACTGAATGCCCTCACTGCTACTCAGTAGCCTCTGACGTTTCATGAAATGCGCTTGAGCCCATGTGACCAACCGGGTACGGGTCGCCTCCGGGTGGATTCTGGAACCGGAAGCCACAAAGTGGTATTATAGGGATTCTTTTCTCCCTAAATAATGTTTAGATAATATAGTCAGGGATAGGATGGAATAGTTACTTGGTAATATGTTGTTTCAAGGATTAGTTAACCCATGTATAGGGAAAATCCAATCTACTTATTTCAATTGTAATTATTTTGGTATTGCAATTATTACGGTTGATTTGATTTCACCTTAAGTGATTCACATGATTTTTGCTGTTATTGATGATGTTATTGAGGTTATATTTCTTTCGCAACCCGATGAGATGAGGGTATGCCATCTCATCTATCATATAGTATATTGTTAGAAATCACATGTCACGTAATCATGTCATGCCGTTTAGGATGCATTAGTAATTTCATGTTGTTTTGATAGATCTTGTGTAGAATATACATGTTGTTTTGATAGATTCCTTGATAAAAAACCTGCTATCTAATAGGGTATTGATTATGTATGGTTTTTTTTGAATGAATTCCAAAATTTGGTTCATGAGGTGTTATGGGCTCTCATAGAATAGAATTTGGTGGATCATTGACTTGTTTACCTTGTTATAACATTTTTAAGATGAAAATCTTTGATTCACAAGGATTATGGGCCCTCACTGATAAAACATTTTCACTTTCAATGTTCATTTCAGTGTTTTTCTGGGTTTTGTAGTAGTTTCTGAGGCATACTCTTTGAAAAAACCTAGAATACACATTGTGTAGTTTGGACTACATGCTATGTGTTCTTCTGTTCAGGATGAAATAGTTTTTATTAACTACACGTCATGTACTCTATGTACATGTCATATAGTCTCTAACCATGTCATTGGCCATGTGGGAAAAAACATGGGATGGGAAAAGTATTGTGAGGACACACCATCTACTAGTTGAACACACCGTCTAGCTTGACCCAGGTACACGGTCGTGTAACTAACAACATGGGTCGGTGATATCCTTTCATGTACATGTTGTTTCCACCTTGAACCCGCCTTGTAGTGTGATCCATGTGGCAGGCCCTATCACTAACAACACAGGCCAAGTGAATCTTGTCTAGTACACGTCGTGTAGTCTTGTATTAGGATAACCGTGTAGCTTGACCATGTAGAAGGACTCGGGAAGAGAAAGATGTGTGAATTACACATTGTGTGTTAAGACTACACGTCATGTGGTTGGGGTGTCACATGACTAGTTGTGGTAGGAGTACACGCTTATGTGAAATACTTAGGGGAACATCCCATATAGGGGACACACGCGTAGCGTAGTCATGTTTTGAAAAACATGAATGATTTCTCGCTCATGTTTTGTTCCTGTACTTCCAGTTTCATTCCTTTAAAATATTGATTTAAGGTGTGCATTTGACCTTGTGGACGTCTTCCAATTGTGTGCCATTTATAGGGTACTGATCAGACACCGGATGTGGATGATCAGGGACAACATGTATATCCTCATGTTGTGCTATTCTTTGCACTAGTAGTTATTCCAGACACAGGTTCTTATGCATAGCTTTGGGAAGAATTCATGAGGTTGATGCATACCTTTCCGGGAACACCGCCTCTTGCCCCGTCGATGGCTAATTTGATGCGGGTCTTACAGCAGTAGTATCCTCCCACTTTCTTAGTGGATTTAGGACCACAGGATGCAGAGTCATGGCTAGAAGCCATGTTGATGATATTTGAGAATCTAGAGATGCCTCTATAGAGGAGGGTCAATATCTCTACCTATATGCTTCAGGACTCCTCCACAAGGTGGTGGGATGTGATCTCATAGGCAGGACACTAGCAGGTTATGGCGTGGGATGAGTTCCAGTGCATCTTCTATGACTACTTCAATCTAGTTACCTTGATGGCCAATTGAGCCCGAAATTTTATTATTTTGGAGTAGTGTAATTGTTCTTTTTTGGAGTATTCCTCCCGCTTTACCGAGCTATAGTAGTTCACACTTATTTCAAGAGGTGATCAGTTATTCATGGCAAGGAATTTCATGGATGGTATGAGGCATGACATCCGATCATAGGTGAATATCTTCTAGTTGACTTATATAACTTCTACCATCAACTTGTCGATGATCACAGAGTGTAATATAAGGTATTCCAAAATTTTGATCCAGGGAAGCTCGACATCTAGAGATAACATCCCTCCTACTGACAGTAGGAAGCTTCATAGAGAGTCTTCGTGTGGTGATCCTGGGAGGCGAGACACTTCATCTAGTAGGAAAGTTGAATTCTACTAGTGATGAAGGGCTTGACATATGAGGTCTCAATTCTAGAGAGACCCAATGGAGTGCTGATCATTCAGCAAGATGGGTCATCATCATCGATTCTGTCAGATATTCTCACCAGCAGCTAGTGACAGGGGTTGTTTTATGACTCCGAGTTCAGGAGCAACACCACCAGTTTCTCACCAATCAGGGAAATGGAGTTCTTCTGGCCATTCAGGCTGAGGTGTTGGTCGTGTTCATGGTAGTCAGTTTCCATTCTTTCAGTGACAACAGGGTGGATTAGCTCAGAGTGGTTAGGCAGGGTCACAGGGCCACGGTATAGGCCAAGCCTTTGTAGTAGAGCATACCAATTAAGAGAAGGATCCTAGACCTTATATAGTTCATGGTATGATTATAGTTGCCTTATTTTTAGCTTCTACTCTTTTCGATATAGGGGCTTCCCATAGCTTTATATCTGTTGCAGTTGTGGAGAGCCTTGTTCTCTATATCTTTTCTTTTTCTGATATATTGACACTAGAAACTCCATTGGGGACTATAACGGTGAGTGTATATCAGTGTAATTAGTACCCTCTAGAGGTTGGTGGGTGTCACTTTTTGGAGACCTCTATGTCCTAGAGATGACAGGTTATGATGTCATTCTCGGAATGGACTGGCTAGTTCCCTTCCAGTCAGTCGTCGATAGTTATCACCTCATGGTGATTTTCACATCACCAGAGGGCATATCGTTTCTTCATAAGAGTGAGTGGAATTTCTAGGAGAGTAGAGCGGGTCTAGAGCATCTTGGATTAAGAGGATTTGTAACCCAGATTGCTAGTTTTTATCTTGATGATCAGGGGACTTCTCAGTTATACTTTCCTCTAGTCATGGATCGTTTCTGGGATGTATTTCCATAGGACTTTTCTAGTTTTTCTGTAGAGAATGAGGTATAATTTTCTATTGATATTGTTCCATGAGTGGCACCGGTGTTCTTTCCTCTTTATTGGATGGCTACACTAGTGTTGTAGGAGCTCAAGAAGCAGTTGTAAGAGTTGCATGCAAAGGGTTTCATCTGACCCAGTACTTTTCCATGGGGTTCGCCTATCCTATTTGTGAAGAAGGCATATGGTATCCTTAGGCATTGTGTGGATTATTGGAAGTTGAATCAGTTGAAGGTCAAGAACTGATATCCTTTACCAAGGATTGATGATATCTTTGATCAGCTTCGAGGAGTCCGGGTGTTCGTGAAAATTGACTTGAGGTCCGATTATCATCAGTCGCATGTTAGACCATCTGATATATCTCTCATAGGCTTCCAATGTAGGTATGCTCTATATGAGTATATGGTTAGGTCGTTCGGTCTCACGAACATTCCTACAGTTTTCATGGCATTGATGAACTGAGTGTTCCATCCATACACGGATTCCTTTTTGGTGGTATTATTTGATGATATATTGGTGTAATATCACACTCGGAACGACCATGATATCCATCTTGAGAATGTTTTGAGTACACAGAGAGAGAATCAGTTATATGATATGCTCTCAAAATTCCACTTTTGGATGGATCAGACTCACTTCTTGGGTCATGTTATCTCAGAGACAAGAGTTTCTGTAGACCTAGAGAAAATGAGAGAAGTAGTTTCCTTGGAGAATCCGAAGAATGTATTTGGGGTGCTGAGTTTTCTGGGGCTGGTTGGATAATACAGGCGTTTCATACAGGACATTTAATGCTTAGAAGCATCACTAACAAGTCTGACTAAGAAGGGTGGAAAGATTTTGTGGTCAGATTATTATGAATCATCCTTTTAAGAGCTGAAGGGGAGGTTGACTTCAGCACTAATACTAGTCTTTCCAGATATGGGAATGATCTATACTATGTATTGTGATGCTTCAGGTATCGTGTTGGGAGTTGTGCTTATGCAGGGGGGGGAGGTGTCATTGCGTATGGGTCATGGCAGTTGCGACCACATGAGAACAACTACCTCATGCATGATCTCAAGCTGTCTGCAGTTGTTCATGCATTTCTTTGTGGGAGACATTATCTTCTTGGGAGAGAATTTTGTGGATTTAACCGACCACAAGATTTTCAAGTACATATTCACTCAGCATGATCTGAATTTGAGATAGTGAAGTTGGGTTGATTACCAACATTCCATCAATTTCAAGATTTCCTATATGCTTGGGAAAGGCAACGCAGTGGCTAATTTGTTGGGTAAGAGGACTCAGATATAGGCAGTTCAGGAGGCCAGTAGTGAGTGGCAGCTTACGGTTCTATTCTCTGAGATTCATTTGGACATTCATGAAAAACAGGGACATAAATTCTTATCTTTTGTAGCTATTACCACTACCCTTCGTGGTTGAGTACGAATGAGGTAGCTATCATATTCTGAAGGCATAGTCTTGGGGGAATATTTGTCAGGATGGGACCCTATTCTGAGATGGACCATAGGAGAGGATGAGATCTTACCCTTCTAGGAATGCGTATGGTTTCCAACAAACATATGCGAGGAGCAGATGCATGACTCTCATTCCTCAGTTTGGGAATTTCATCATAGTGTCACCAAGATTTATGATGATCTACATCGTCAGTATTGGTGTCCAAGTATGAAGAGGGATGTTTTAGGTTTTGTCATGTGGTGTTACAACTGTCAGTAGGTGAAAGCGGAGCATTCGTGACTAGTATGGATTTTACATAAGTTGATTATTATCAAGTGGAAGTAGAACGATGTCACAATATATTCCGTGATAGGTTTACTGAGATCTCCTCGAGGGAATGATGTAGTTTGAGTTTTCATTGATAGAATAACGAAGGTTGCTAACTTATTTCTGATTAAGGAGACCTTCAGTGTTGATGACCTGGGACGGTTGCACATCTGTGTGATTGAACATCTGCATGGAGTTCCACACTCCATCATTTCAGACAGGGATGTACATCTTACTTCTCAGTTCTGGCAGGGGCTATAGAAGTCCATGGGTATATAGGTACTTTTGAGTACATCTTACCACCCCCAGACAGATGGAAAGTATGAGTGTATGGTTCAGGTGCTTGAGGACGTACTTCAAGCATCAATTCCAAATTTTGGAGGTTCTTGATAGAAGCATATAACTCTTGTGATGTTTTCCTACATCAATTTTTTTCAATAAACTATTTAGATGACACCTTCTGAGGATTTGTACGGTAGGCCATGCTGATCACCAATATGTTTACTGGAGGAAGGAGAGGCATCTTTGTTGGGACCTCATCCTGTCTAAGAGATCACCGTGTATAGAGAGTTGATTCATAAGAGGATGGATACAGCAGAGTCCTGAAAGAAGTCTTATGCTGATCAGCAGAGACAACCTCTGGAGTTCAAGGTCAGGGATCAGGTTTTCTTGCGTGTTACACCAAGGTTGGGACAAAGAGGATTAGGAGATAGGGTAACCTTTCATTGAGGTATGTCAGGCCGTTTGAGTTATTGGAGTGAGTTGGGCCGGTTTCCTATCAGTTGCAGTTCCCTCATAGGTACCAGGATATGGACGATTTTTTTCACGTTTCTCAGCTCCGACCATACTTTTCAGACTCATCTCCCATTTTCCAACCTTAGGACATTGAGTTGGAAGTGGAAGAATCCTTCTAGGAGCATCTTATCTAGATTATTGATCTTAGTACAAAGGTTCTCCATGGTAGTTTTGTTCCTCTAGAATGAGTGTTATGGCCGCACGGGCGAGTACAAGACAAAACATGGGAGAGGGAGGCTGATGTACGTGCACAGTGGCCGGTGCTTTTCGGGGTTTATTCTTCTATGTCACACTAGGGAAATTCAGGGATGAATTTCATTAAGGGGGGAAGTTTGTAAGAACCCAGATCTTCTTTTAGGTATTTTATTCATTTTCTTTTTGTTTTTGAGGAAAATAGGAAATTGTGGAAATTTTCTAAGTACACGCCATGTACATTATGAGTACACGCCGTGTACTTCTTTGCCGCAGGAGGAAATGTGTTGGTCGTCTAGTAGCCACACACATGACCCAGTGGGAGTGACTTGGAGCCTGCTTAAAGCGGAGTATGGAATTGGATAGTACACACTATGTACATAAAAAGTACAACCTGTGTACTTTGATTTATTTCATTAAAATCCCCAGGGTCGCTTCTAATCACCATAACACTCCTCTTTTAGGTCTCGTTCGACCGAGAGCTCCGTACGACTAAGGATCTTCGACGAACCACTGAGAGTGCATCCGTCCTCTGAATCGAACGCCATCTATTGCATTGGAATCACATCGATGCGTTCTATCTTCTCCTAGATCACCATATTTTGATTTCTCCTCTCTTGTGAGATATCGTGGGTTGACTATTTTAGACTTTTTTGTATATCTTAGATTTTTTTAAGGAGATTTATGCATCTAGGTTCACTTATATCGATCTTGTAATGGCAAGGTAGGTGTTTTGTGCCTTTCTGTTGAAATTCCATGAGTTTTATGTGAAAAATTTCCCAATGCCCATGAAAGGGGTATTGCTCATTTATCGTTTTAGCCCAATTGTTTGCCCGTTATGATTATATGCATGAGTAGATGATAATTTATTGTGTATAGGCTGAATTTTTGTGCTTTGGATATGTTTCCCATGTATTTTTTTCATGTTTTGAAATTTGAGTCTAGTTTTTCTGATAGGAGGATATTTACATTCCCATGCCTATTATTGTAGGATGGTGTGAATGCTGTTCTGTCATATTGTTATGCTGTAGAATTCTAGCCAAGTAGTTCTTGAGGTTTACCTTGGTCGATACACACTACTACACTTTGATTACTATATAGGGCTATGAGAACCTAGTGTGTAGACAATAGGGAGAATGGATGTTGAGGGCTTCTCGAGAGTGTCTTTATAATTTTACGATGTGACAACACAGGGGTAATTGATGTTGAGTTCTTCCTTAGAGTTTCTGTAGTTCCTTGACGCCGGCTACAGAGGGAATGTGACGTAAGTGATTCCCTATAGTCCCTTTAGTTATGATACGAGACTACAGGGGGAATTGATTGTGAGTGCTTCCTCAGAGAGTCTATGCTTAAGATGAACCAAAGGGGTTTGAATGAGTATACTACCCAGAGGGTTTCTTGTACTTGTTAGGTATGACCAGAGCGGTTAGACTGATTGTGCTTCCTAGAGGGTTACCTGTTGTGTTAACATTCTTGTTTAGTTATTGATTGATATTGAAACTGTGGATTGTTTACTGTAGAGTAACATCTTGTTTACTATTTCTTATACTTTTAGCTTCCATATAATCATTGACTATTATGAATAGATCTCATTGTGGTTGCCTACTAGGATTAGTCTCACACCCTATTTGGGCCATGATTTTGGGCCCAGACAAATTATAATGTTACAGTTACAGACAAGGTCAAGTGCACTTCTACATCAGGTACGTGACATACTGTGGTGTTGGGGATCATGATACCAAGCTTAGGCTTGAGATGCTGAGGAGATGATTACAATTTTTATTTTGTAATTGGTTTAGTTCTGTAATTCAATATTGTGCCTTATTTCTCTATTTTCCTAGACAAATATATCATGAATCATTATATATATATATGTTCTCAAGTTTATTCTATCAGTTTTCGCTGTTAATTTTTGGTATGACATTATTACTACTTCAGCTCTGGTGTGTATTTGTTTACTTCTGCTATGTACTCTTCCAATGAGGGCACAGTTTCCCCACTATCACACCCAAGACCCTCACTGCAAGTCAGCAGCCTCTGTTGTTCAAGGAAATTCTCTTGAGGCCATGAGACCAACTAGGTACGGGGCACCTCATGGTGGATTTTGGAATCAAAATGTTACAATGATGATCCCCATATGATTCCTAATGACTCTAAGCCATATCAATTTGTTTTCTAATAAACTAAATCTGGTCCACTGTCTCATGGAAATGGCACATCTCAACTAGTGGACTCTCATTTATTTCCACCCAACAAAGTGGACAATGATACGAATATCCATGAAATGCTTCAATGGTTTCTATATCTATTGAGTCCTTATAACGGTTGTTATATAAGAACTCCACTAACGGCACATTGTCTTCTCATGAGCCACTGGAATTGATTAAAAAAGCTTTCAATGTGACATTTGAATGTTTGTATTGTCCTTTTGGATTACCCATATGTCTAAGCTGATACCCTCTGCCCATTTTCAACATAATATTAAGGGATTTCTATAAGGAATTCCATAAAAGAGACATAAACCTCAGATATCTATCTGAAACTATTGAAACTAGTATGAAATATCTATTTTCCACTTTTATGATATATATTATTGACTTGTCATCCAAAATATGTGATTCATGAACTGTAATGAAATGAGCCTACTTTGTGAGTTGATCCACTTTCACTCGTATGGAATCATGTTTTCGAACCATTATTTAGAGATCTGTTACAAAATCCATAGGTATCTACTCACATTTCCACACTATAATAGGTAAATACTACAGTATACCAGCTGGTCGAAGAGGATTTGTCATATCCTTCTATCAAATTAGGAACCTCGAAACTAACTCAACCACCTTCCATTTCATACAGAACCAAAAAAAATACTTTCAATTCTTTATAAATATTCTTTATTCCATGATAAGTATCCAATCTCGAATGGTGGTGACATTAAGAAGTTGTTCTTAAAAATCCAGAGCTGTGAATATACAGTTTTTAAACCAAAATACATAATACTCATCTAGATCCCAATCCTAGATGGTCTCCCAACCATTGGGTTTTGATCTCATAGTCACACATTCTAGATCATATATTTGTGCCTCTTTATCCATCATAAAAAAATCATAAAAAAACAAAACCGGAAGGAAAACCCCAGTATCACCTCAGTATTCACATTCCAATTACATATTGTCTTGGACCAACATCAATAGTATGTCATCTGAAGTATATTTTTTCAACTGAGTATATGACATTCTACTTGATGCATCTACTACCAAATTTACATTGCATGGTGTATACGTAAATTTAAAGTCAAATATTTTGATATTCTCCATCCATATTATTTTTCGTAGATTCTATTCCCTATATGATAAAATATGTTCCAAGATCTTATGATCTATAAACACAGTAAAATTCTCACCAAAGAAGTAATGATTTTTATAGTTCAAAGCATGGATTATAGTGTCCAACTCCAAACAATGAGTTGGGTAAATATTCTCATGAACTTGTAACTTTCTTAATCCATATGTAACAATATCATATCCCTCAATAAGAACAAATCCCAACTAAGATCCTGAAGCATCACAATACACCATGTACCATTATCCTGATTCAAGAAAAAAACATGATTGATGATGATATATAGAAAACCATTTGCTCTTGAAAGGACTTATTCAATTCATAATCCAATTGGATTTAAAAATTATTATTTTTTAAATATTTCATTGCTGAAACTAGTTATGAAAATTTAAAAAAAATCCTCAGTAATAACTAGTTAGACAACGGAAGCATCATACCTCGAAGACATTCTTTGGTGGTTTCCAAGAGATAACAACCTCTATCCTTTCTGGATCCATAAAACACCTATTTCATTGATTAAATAGTAAAGGTATCGTACATATTTTATCCAAAAATCACACATTGATAATTTGGCATAAAAATGATAATCCCTTAGGATTCCCAACATTGTCACCAATTGTTGCTCATGCTTCACACTTTTCCTTCAATAAACCAATATTTCGTACTCATACACCACCAAAACATAATATATATATTATTGAAATATCTAAATAATCAAATCTATAAATACTTTTTATGAATTCATAATAAAAAAATACATTCCATCATATTCATAATGGACATATATTCCTCCCAAAGATGTCTTTGTAATATCCTCCTCACTAACCTGAAATTGGTGATATCCTAAATTCAAGTCAATCACTGATAACCATTAGATCCCCTTAATTTATTGAAAAAATCATTTATGCATGGAAGTGGATACCTATTACTTATCATAACATGGTTATAATTTCGATAATCCAAAAATAGCATAATATTTTCATCCCCCTTTTTGAAAAACAAGATTGCTACTACCCACGGAGACGTGCTAGGTCGAATAAACAATTTTCCTTCATACTTATATATATACACTTTTACTATTAAAAATTATCATGGTTTAATTCTATAATATACACTAGTGCAGAAAACGTTTTTTACGTCACCATTATTTACGTCGGTTATATAAAACCGACGTCATAATATGTAAAACGAGGTTTTTTACGTCTATTATTTAATAACCGACGTAAAAACCTGTGTTCGGTACACCTTTAACGTCGGTTATTTTTATAACCGGCGTTATTAATCGCGCGGCTTCGTTTTTTACGTCGGTTATACATTAACCGCCGTAAAAAACAGGTTTGTTACGTCGGTTATTCAATAACCGACGTAAAAAACGCGGTTTTTGAAGGCCTTTTTACGTCGGTTATAAAATAACCGACGTAAAAAAAGAATCCGCAGATGTTTTTGACGTCGGTTATGGAATAACCGACGTAAAAAAACGCGGATTTTGAGCCCTTTATAATGTCGGTTATAAAATAACCGACGTAAAAAAAGAATCGGAGGAAGGTTTTTACGTCGGTTATTGAATAACGGACGTTATAAATGTTTTTAAAAAAATTATTACGTCGGTTATTGAATAACCGACGTGATAACTCATTTAAAAATTTACCCAGACCTGTGGATTGTCATTCGCGAGTTTACCTTCGACAGTCGCGACTCGTCTCTCTCGCGCGTAAACCCGAATCGGCTCGTCCATTTCGTTGGTTTAGATTCGTTTTGCGATCATCATTTCTCATATTTAATCTCCTCGGATCAATCATCTAAACTCGCAGCACTCAGGTAATCCTCCCACTCGTTCGTTTTTTTTCGCGGATAGTATATATATGTGTGTTGTTATTTTTTTGTTGAAACTAGCTAAGATTCTTCGATTGCGAACCCTTTTAACTCGTTTTGGAACCATAATATTATTTATCATCCCTAGATCTATTAGTTCGACTTGCAATATTGACTAATTTTATGATTTCACTAATTTTTCATCGTTTTCTATAAATCCCCGAGAGGGTTGGGGCGTGTCCATTTGGATGGGTTGCCCTTTTACAGTTGTTACTACTTTATTCACACACAACCATGGCATAGGTGCATGGATTTGGGATCACATCACCATTTTCACCCCCTGCAAACAAAGTTTCACGAGGAGTACTCGCCAGATTTCCCCTCGGCATGTTAAAAATTTTAGATACCCTCTTTTCAGCAAGTAAAAAATTAACTAGTTTTTTCTTCACTACTTATCCTAAACAAATAAAACCACCATTATTTCTAGAACCTCTACTAGATCCATTGCATCCATCAACATACATATTTGGATCTGAAAGCATCCCTTAAGACGTATGTTCGATGCTAACATCCTTTACTGATCTATAGAGAATATGATGGTCTGATATGCTCTCCATTTAAAAGTCAAACCCCACCAATTATTCATCCACATCATGAGAAAATGGCACAACATCTGAATTTCTGATTCAATCTCTTGGGTCACTGAACAAACATTAACTCCTTCAAATCGACACCTGGAATAGAAAACCTAATGTCGAGTTCCTTCTCTATCTATTGAAACTCAGTTCTTCCTCCACACCTAAAAACATTCTTTGAATGGCCCAACTTCTTGTTATGGTAAATTTTCAGTGATTCCAGGGGGGTGGGAGGGCTATCAAGAGGGTTGGGGGTGTCCAGGGGGGGCGTCCAAGGGGGTAGGGTGTGGGGGGTGGTGTCCAGGAGGGGTGGGGGGATGTCCAGAGGGGTCGGGGGGTGTCCAGGGGGGTTTACAAGGGGGTGGGTGGGTGTGGGGGGCTTTCCAAGGGTGTGGGTGGGTGTTGGGGGGTGTCCAGGGGGGTGTCCAAGGGGGTGGGGGTGGGGGTGGTGTTTAGGAGGGGTGGGGGGGCTATCCAGAGGGTTGGGGGGTGTCCAGGGGGGTGTCCAAGCAGGTCGGGGGTGGGGGGTTGTGTCCAGGAGGGGTGGGGGTGCTTTCTAGAGTGGTCGGGGGCTGTCCAGAGGGGTCGGGGGTGTCCAGGGTAGTGTCCAAGGGGATGGGTGGGTGTGGGGGGCTGTCCAAGGGGGTGTCGGCCTGTCCAGAGGGGTCGGTGGGGTGTCCAGGGGGGTGTCCAAGGGGGTGGATGGGTGTGGGGGGTTGTCCAAGTGGGTGGCGGCCACTCCAGAGGGTATTTGGGGTTGTCCGGGTGGGTGGGGGGGCTGCCCAGAGGGTTGGGGCATGTCCAGGGGGGTGTCCAACGGGGTAGGGGTGGGGGTGGTGTCCAGGAGGGGTGGGGGGCTGTCCAGAGGGGTCGGGGGGTGTCCAGGGGGGTTTACAAGGGGGTGGGTGGGTGTGGGGGGCTGTCCAAGGGTGTGGGTGGGTGTTGGGGGGTGTCCAGGGGGGTGTCCAAGGGGGTAGGGGGTGGGGGTGGTGTTTAGGACGGGTGGGGGCCTGTCCAGAGGCTTGGGGGGTGTCCAGGGGGTGTCCAAGCAGGTCGGGGGTGGGGGGTTGTGTCCAGGAGGGGTGGTGGTGCTTTCTAGAGGGGTCGGGGGCTGTCCAGAGGGGTCGGGGGGTGTCCAAGGGGATGGGTGGGTGTGGGGGGCTGTCCAAGGGGGTGGCGGCCTGTCCAGAGGGGTCGGTGGGGTGTCCATGGGGGTGTCCAAGGGGGTGGATGGGTGTGGGGGGTTGTCCAAGTGGGTGGAGGCCTCTCCAGAGGGTATTTGGGGTTGTCCGGGTGGGTTGGGGGGCTGTCCAGAGGGTTGGGGGATGTTCAGGGGGTGTCCAAGGGGGTAGGGGGTGGGGGGTGGTGTCCAGGAGGGGCGGGGGCTGTCCAGAGGGGTCGGGGGGTGTCCAGAGAGGAAGGCTCTCTGTCTGGTCCACCGGCCGGCCGGTGGTGAGCCAGCGGCCGGCCGGTGGCCCAGACAGAGCAAGGATGGCTCACCACCGGACGACCGGTGACACCAGGCGGTGGGAAAGTCTACTGCCTGGGTCCTCCGGCTGGCCGGTGAGCTCACACCGGCTGACCGGTGGACTCAGTGAGTCCACTTTTCAGCAACAAGGCATCATCGAATGCGGATATTACATGTTAAGATTTATATATGAAATAATAACAACTGGGACAGTTCTGAGTTTTGACCTGGTAAGATTTCCTCTTTCTCATAATATTTCAATTTGATTTATTCATTATACACGTTGACTACTATCCTTTTCCTTTGTAGATTTTTGATGACCCTCAACCCTTTACTGCTGAAGATATCAAACACTTACAAGTGGAGTGGTCAAATTATTTTACAGGTTTGATTGACTTTTAGTTGTTTGTAATGTAAAATGCAATTTTGAATATTGTCAATGTAATTGTGTATTTCGTAGTCGTTTAGGTTGGATTTAGTTTTTTTTGAAGTTGACAGTGTAAGTTTTGAATGTTATATAAGTGAATGTTTAATTTTTCTCTACTTCTTGTTTTGGTCTACTGTTGATGGTTTTTCTGGTCTGGATTTTGGTATGGGGGGAGAGGTTCCAAGGGGGTGAGTGGGTGTTTGGGGGGTGTCCAAGGGATATGGGAGGGGTGTCCAAGGTGTGTTTGGGGCTTTCCTAGGGGTCGGGGGGTGTAAATGAGGGTGGGGGTGTCCAAGGGGTGGGGGGTGTCCAAGGGATATGGGAGGGGTGTCCAAGGTGTGTTTGGGGCTGTCCAAGGGGTCGGTTGGGTGTAAATGAGGGTGGGGGGTTGTCCAAGGGGTGGGGGGTGTCCAAGTGGTGGGGGGGTGTCCAAGGGATATAGGAGGGGTGTCCAAGGGGTGTTTGGGGCTGTCCAAGGGGATGGGGGGGGGGGGTTTCCAAGGGGTCGGGGGGGTTTCCAAGGGGTCGGGGGGTGTCCAGGGGGTGGGGGGTTGTCCAAGGGGTGGGGGGTGTCCAAGGGGTGGGGGGTGTCCAAGGGATATGGGAGGGGTGTCCAAGGGGTGTTTGGGGCTGTCCTAGTGTTCGGGGGGTGTAAATGAGGGTGGGGGCTGTCGAAGGGGTGGGGGTGTCCAAGGGGTGGGGGGTGTCCAAGGGATATGGGAGTGGTGTCCAAGGTGTCTGGAAGTTCTGTCCAAGGGGCCGGTTGGGTGTAAATGAGGGTGGGGGGGCTGTTCAAGGGGTGGGGGGGTGTCCAAGGGGTGGGGGTGTCCAAGGGGTGGGGGGTGTCCAAGGGATATGGGAGGGGTGTCCAAGGGGTGTTTGGGGCTGTCCAAGGGCTCGGGGGGGTGTCCAGGGGTCGGGGGGGGGGGGGTGTCCAAGGGGTGGGGGGTGTCCAAGGGATATGGGAGGGGTGTCCAATGGGTGTTTGAGGCTGTACTAGGGGTCGTGGGGGTGTAAATGAGGGTGGGGGCTGTCCAAGGGGTGGGGGGTGTCCAAGGGCTGTGGTGGGGCTCCAATGTGGTGGGGGAGGGTTGGCCAGGTTGTTAGGTGGGTATAGATGAGGGTGGGGTTCAGTTGGGGCTTGGGGGAGGGCTGGCATGGTTATTTTTGTTGTTTGGTTTCTGGTTGCTTTTTGGTGAGAGCAGTGCAATTATTTTAAAATATATATATATCGTTTTCACGTCGGTTATTTTATAACCGACGTGGTAAATAAATCGGTAGGGGTTTATCACGTCGGTTTTTTCGAGAACCGACGTGATAAACCGTTCCCGGGCCTTTTATCACGTCAGTTCTTAATATAACCGACCTGCTAAAAGGCCTGGGAATCGATTTACCACGTCGGTTATTGGATAACCGACGTGCTAAAACGTTTCCCAGGCCTTTTTATCACGTCGGTTATTTAAGAAACTGACGTGATAATAGGCCCGGGGAAGGGTTAATCACGTCGGTTATTAATGAACCGACGTGATAAACACAGTGATGTTAGGGATGTTACGTCGGGTTTTAAATAACCGACGTAAAAAACGTTATTTATAACGTCGTCCGTATTAACGTCGCCTAAAAACCGACGTAAATAATGAAAAACAACCGATGTAAAAAATGTTTTCTGCACTAGTAGAAGGTAAATATGACTAGTCCCAAGAAAAATAAAATTCATAAACTCCACTTCTCTCATAGGTTGAAACCCTAAGAAAACTATTATTCTTGATCTCATCCATTGATTCTAAAGACAATGTTACCAACTAGTACATGATCATTCCAACTAGAGTTTCCCAAAAATATTTTGCATCTAACATTACATTCCAATATCCTAGATAGAGATGCTCAACACTGTATTCAGTTGTAAAAATGACCATTCTGGTATAACAGTTGATGTGAGCTTAGAACTTTTTCACCCAATCCTTTCACAACATTATGTCATAGACATCCATATCAAGCATAGAGAAATCCAATTTCTACTCAACTCTATAGACAGTTATATAAAATTCCATACACAAAAAATATAAACATTATCTTGGACCCAAATGAGGTTTATTTTTTATTATATGAATCATTATCTAAAATTATAAAGTGATCATATAAATAGCATGAGAATAAATTATGGAATGATATTAACATGTATCAAACAATTCTTGTATAAGGGTAGAATTACATATAGTACTACCACGCACTATATATGTTTATGACTTGTCATACATGATAACCTACTAAATTTTATATAATTTCTTTCTCACCGTCCATTTTTCCTTAATGCCCCATTGAGATTGCACTACCTGAGGAGTCATTTTATTCAAAGAATCTCCATGGATCGCTCTATTATACTAATAACAGTATTCTTATGCCATCATCCTGCTGAAACATATGACTTCTATGACACCTAATAAGTGTCCCAAACATAGGACCGTGGAGCTTTGAGATATAAGTACTAATGAAGCCCCATCATATTTCTGTCATGGAATTCTATAAGTTGTGTCATACACTCTCACTTCATTTGGTAAAGATAACAACATTAGAAACATACCTCTTTTCCCTTGTGTCATACAGGATGGTTTATTGATATGGACTCATGATTTAGATTCATGATCCCACCTTATAACTAGGTGTTACAATTCTTATTTTTGTCAGTGTTAGAGTTCCCACTATTTCCTGTAGGTATCGACACACTTCCTTCATTCCTAGACTGTATGATCTTTCATTCTTCCACTATCGCTCAATTCACTATCTATATATAATCTGTTATACATAAAACATAAATCTTCAATCAAATATCCTTCGTTAGCCCTGATTCAAATATTTTTGTCTTAAAAGACTCAGTATTAGCAACTTTAGGTTCAATGAATACTAAATTCAAAAATTTAGCCACCTACTTTGTGACAGAAATATGTTCCTTCTTTAAGATGAATAAGTTTGTTGTTCTTTCAATTCGGAACGAATGAGTATAGAATTATTTCCTAAAAATTTCTCTAAAATCCTCCCAAAAAATTCATTGACCTAATTTAGCATGAATAGATAAACCACATCATTGCTATTCAATATCATCCAAAATATAATTTGGAAACTAGACATTCAACTCTGCTGGGGTGCTCATGAAATCAAAGATATTATTCAACATATTTTGCCAAAACATTGCCTTTTTTGGTTCATAATCACCCCTAATGATTAGTGGATTATATTTATGGAATTTTAGGAAATAATCCACATTCCCTAGTTCATCCATCTTGTTTCCGCTATCCACATCCGGAAACTCCTAGATAAAACTCTGAACTAGATTTTGGTTCACCTATGGCTCAGGTGAAACTATATTCTCAGCAGCTTCTTCTGGTTGATTCCTATAAATATTACTAGGTTCCATTTTACAAATACACAACAAAGGGTTTAAGTCCCACTCTATATTAACTTAAGGCATAGTATTTTAAATTTTACTTCATCCTACAATTACAACTGTTCTTTTCAAAATAAACCATATTTTATATTAAATTTTTTTAAAAAAATATCTACACACATTTTAAAATAAAACCATCATAAAAATTACACAATGATGTCCTTTTTGAAAATATATATATTTAAAAGAACATTAAAAATTTTCATAAATAAATAAATTGCATCAAATTGTTACTCAAAATGAGATATTCACTCCTAGTGGGAATTAATTTCTATACAGCATGTCATGCTTCTCTCATTGGATAAACCAATGATAATGAGATTACAAAACCGATAAGTATCTCCAAAACACTCCCAACTACCTAATAACATGAAGTTAATCATAAAAATTTTTTCTATGACTTTTTATTATATATATTTCATGTTCTTGAAATCCTAATACATTCTTCCAACACAACACAAGTTATAAATCAAATTGAATTTTAACTCTGAGATTGATAGAACTGATGACCGTGTATTAGCCAAGGACCAAACAATATGATACCAGTTGTGACATTCCAACCCTCCTAACTATCTTATGATGGTGGGATTATATTACTTGGCCTTAAGAAACATCCTCAGGATGCCGATGGATGAAAATAAATTCCAAGGGCTTCATTTAAAATTGGGGGATGATTTTACCTTTGTAAATAAAACAACCAACCAAACCTACCAAAACCAGATAAACCAAAACATGATGCATGATAACAAAGAAATAAAAATAAAAAATTTAGTGTATATTAAAACCAGTTGAAATACTATCATAATGTAAGACAACAAAACAACCAAGTAACTAGATGAGGACTACAAAACCCACAAAACTCAAAGATGGCCTTAATTAAAAAGATCTATGATGCTCAATGCTCAAAAAATCACCATGTATCACTAATAACAACTAGAGAAGTGTGATAATTTACCTATTCTCATGTCCCTATAAACTGAATCTATAAAAGAACAAAAATTCAAAATTAGGGGTGAGTAATGAATGTTTGTAGGCTTTCACCAAATGACATTTCTACTCACGCAACTAGGAATGAATAGGTTAGCACATTTTTATAAAATAGTTTATATAAAACATTTAAAACAATTTTCCTCAAAAACAAAACTATTTAAAAGTTATTATTTTTCCAAACAAATTTTTTTTTCTATTGAAACTATCCAATCATGTTTTCCTATCACTTCACAAACCATTTGGAATATCCCATTCTTGACCACACCTCCAAAAT
The DNA here is from genome assembly GCA_963277665.1 of Viscum album. NCBI lineage: Eukaryota > Viridiplantae > Streptophyta > Magnoliopsida > Santalales > Viscaceae > Viscum > Viscum album. Next base: position 1,532,332,593 of record OY728126.1, read on the forward strand.
CCACACATGCATTATACATTATGAAAATTCCATACTCATGATAAGTTTCATTTCAATATTCCTTATTTTCACAAGGTAATTAAAACTCATGTTCCATTACACCTTGGGCACTCAGCACATTGTCATATTTCAATCAGGTCTTGTAATAAAATATAAACACACACCACTATGTAAAACCAACAACTATGATAATAAAATAATTCCAAGACCATTAAAATTCAAAATCCATTTCAACATGAAAACCACACAAATAAAACAACCTTTTTGTTGAATTTTTTTTTCTATAAATAGAACCAAGATTCAATTTTTAAATAAACATTTTTAAAACATCTATCAAAGAACTTCGGACAAAAATTACTCAATTTCACACAAATCCACAACCTGTCACTAAATAAGGCTTCTAACATGCATTTCACATCATTTTCATGATTAATTCTAGGCAAAAAATTAAATTTTAAAACAGGCCTCCATTTTCTAAATATTGGAGTTTAGAGTGAATCCAGCTACCTCAAAAAACATTTAAAACTGTAAAAAGTTATGAAAAAATCTATAGAACATGTTCAAACTTCAAAACACGCCATACATACCTTCCTCTAGCAGTAGAAAATCCTAATTTAATCATATTCAGAATATAATTACATATATATATATATCCCCAACGAATGTAGATATCAGAAACTAAGAGAGAGGGGAATTATATATATGGAAAACCAAAGACTACATCCAAGAACGATGATTTTTCATGAGAATCCTACTTCAACGCACCAAAAGAATCCTTTAGATCACCTCCAGATCGATGGGATGAGACTTTGAGTGAAAGAATTCATGAGTTGGGGTTGGTTTGGGGAAATGAGGGGTTAAAACATAATTCCAACCTAGATCCACTTTTTGTGGAACTATTTTTAAACTCTTCAATGTTAGTCTCATGGTTTGAAATATTGTGATGTAACTGTACGCTAGCTTCTATCCCTAGCAGTAACCTTACATAGGTGCATCTCATGGATTCCAAATGGTGTGCCAACTATGCCAAAGTCCACTGCAAGGATTCTCATGGTTTATTTTGGGTGTCCTCCTAGTTTTGGCCAAACCATTGACCATAATTGTGCACCTACACAAAGCCCTTTGTCTCACTGTGCATGGTTTCCTGGGGAAATTTCCCAGTTTCCACTAATTGTGCACCAGCCATGCACTATTTAAAAAGCCACAAATAACATTACAAAAGAACTATAAACCCTACCAAACATCACTCAAACACATTATATTATTAAAATGAATGAATTAAGCATTAAATATTAATATAATAAAACTAAATGGATATTTTAAAAGATTGAAAAAAAATTCTAAAAAGGATCCATTCTAATCATGAACTGGTAAATATTATTATAAGAAAGATAAACCATCACCAAATGATCATACCAAGCACCACTAGTGTAATGGCTGAAGGCACATAGCATGGCCCCATGAATATGTATCACCAATTTTGTTTGTCCATCCAACTATGGATGGTATACTATTCTTAAATAGACATGGGATCCCAGAGCCTCATGGAGGCCTCTCTAAAAATGATAAGTGAACAAAGGATCTATATTAGAGACTATAGAAAGTAGAAATCCATGAAAATTATCAATATCATTCGTATAATTATTTCCAAACTCTTAAACTTTGGATGCATCAGGAATTGGTTTAAATAGAGCCGATTAAATAACCTGGTTTATTATAACCTATATCACATTCTTACTTCTCTAGGTATAAAAAAACCCAACCAAAAATTACATAGGTATCTATTAGAATTTCCATGCTAGTACTGGAAGTGGATAAAGAAAACTAGAAGGTTTCTGGTGCTTGGAATTAACCTGTTATAATGTATAAGAATGGGATACAAACTCTTCAATGTCCCACCATGGAAATCTCTGCTAGAACCAGTGTTGAATATCATTGAACATATTTGTGGTTCTTGGGTAAACTACACGTTGGGAGTGATGGAAATCTCCATCACATATTTCTATACCTATAATGGAACAAAAAATGATTATGATAACATAGAATACCCTACGTGGGGAATCAATATCCATGCTCAGTATCACTACTATAAAGAGTGTATATATTGTTATGGAACTCATAATCCTGCTATTGTTCCCAAAGAATCATCTTGAGAAGAGTGGAGGTCAATTGATCATTTTCCAAGAAACCTCAACCTCTAATTCTAAATCCACAATATTAAACTATGAAAAGAGATCCATCATTTACCCACATCCAATGATTATTTTACTAAAAAAGTCAAATGTATCATGATCAATGAATCCATGTTGATATTATATTTCCCTAGGGTATAGGTGATTTCAAAGTCAAAAGATTATAGATATTCCAACCAAAAACTCTTGGAGAGGTTCAAATATTTTTAAGAGAGTATATAACTCAAACTCTTGTGCTTATAATACATGGAATAAAGTTCTCGGAAAATTTAATGTCACAGACTTGTAAGAGTGTTCATAAAAACTACAAGGTAAATATCAGGGTTCTGGTAGGCATCCTCATGTGGAATAAGATAATGAGATCTATCAGTAATGAAATGATATCATTGCATAAGAATGCATCCCAAACCAGAACCTGATGCTTCATAGAATACCACATTGCCTTACCTTTCTTCTAAAAGATTCAACAACAATGTAGTAGTCAAAATACATTTTACTTCAATAAAATAATCCTAAAATTTTTCATCCCAATAAACCATTACCCTTTTTTTAGTTATAAAAGTCAACATAGAATTAAACATTGAGAAGTCCATTACAAATCAGTGATAAAAACCAGTTAAGGCCAAGAATCTCTAAATCTCAAGGGCATTTTGTATTTTTCATGTAAAAAATTCTTTTGCCTTCTCATGATCTAATAAAATACCATGTTACAACACCACCTATCCCAATAACATCACTTTCCAAATATATAAGTCACATTTTTATATCATTTCATAAACTCAGTGAATTTTTTACAATTCTATAACTTCTATAAGATAAACCACATGTTCCTCCTTGGAATTTGAGTAAACATGGATGTAATCAATAAAGACTCCCACGAAAGTATCAACATACTCTTGGAAAATCCTGTTCAGTACTGCCATAAATATTGTAGGATAATTATTTAGACCAAATGGAATTAAAATATCATTATAATGGTCGTGTCTACTGTTAATGTAGATTTTATGAATCTAACATTATTTTATTCTCATATTATGTTATCTAAATCTATGTTCAAACTTCAAGAACCACTTATCCACTTTCAACTGATAAAAAATATCATCACTCAATGGAAAATGATACATGTTCATTACCATAACTTGCTTGAGTTTTGGTAATCAAAATAAAGGTGAATTGAACCAACATCATTCGTGTAAAAGAGAATTAGCGCTGCCCAAGGTGAGATACGCATGTGTATAAATCCTTTTCTTAGAATATCATCCAACTAAGACTTCAACTCTTTCATTTCAGGTGGTTCCATTTTCTAAGAATTGATAGATAATATTTGACTAATGGGCACTAATTTGATCGAGAATTGTACCTCTATTACCGGTGGAAAACAAGTGATTTCAAAAGGAAGCAAGTTGAAAAACACGACAAAAAATTAGTAGAGATCACCTCTTAATGATTCTTACCCTAGGGCAGAAGAAAACATTGATACCAATTCCCATTATTTCGAATAAGATGGTACAACTCTACTCATCATCAGGTCCCATTCCCTTGAACAATATGACACACAACTTTAGATTTAGTAAAGGAGACACATAATAAGATAATCATCAATTTCAGAATTATTATCAATGATTTCATATATCCTGAATATAACATTAATAGGATTCATTTCGAGAAACAAAAAATCCAAAAAATATCGACATCTTTTCAAGAGAAAGAACGTGTGGGACTACTTAGAATGTTCTCACTATTTATTCCAAGGGGTGTAGTAATATCTATCACATTAGATAAAAGAAATTTTGATGTATTTTTCATATTAGAAACACGAGTTTAAATTTATGTGTGAGATGCACTAGTATTATGTAATATAGTCACTGATGAAGAATTTATAGAGATGGTACCTCTCATAGTAGATGAACACATACCTTCTTCCTCTAGAGACTCTTCCACTGTGTGAGGAAGCATCATTATGGATTCCTATGAATAAAACCCATATTTTCATTAATCATCTGAATTCCCAATATCTTCAGAAGGTTTTCATGATCCCATAAAAATTAATTGAGTGTAATATATATGGATGATATTTTTTAAGAGACCTGAGCATCCTAAGGAACCACATACCTTGAGTTCCTAGGTGAAAACCCTTTTTGAGTGCCCTATCATTCCTCACTAATTATAAATCTTGTGGAATCTTCCAAGAAATGTCAGAGGTCTTTAAAAACCCTTATCTCAAGAATGAAAATTATAATCATCATTCTTAAACCATTAATTTAATGGAACTAACTCTTCCACAAGTAGACAAAGGAACTCTCATCAACACTGGCATACTTGCCAGGTCCATTTCCACCATTGGTGCTCTATCCAACACATCAGTATACAATTGAATATTCAAAAAAATCCTAAGAATTAATATCATATCAAATTAACAATTTGAACCATCAATTATTCACAATCTTACTTGATACTAACACTTGTGAGAATTAAACTACAACATAAAAAATTAGTATACTCTTTCATGGTCTTGGTTTCCCTCTCGAGTTTTAAAAACTCAATTTTCATAGTTAAAAACATCAAAATATAGAAACAAACTAGTGGTTGTAAGGATATTTTATGTATTTCCACTATAATCCATCACGATTATTCACTTTGACCATCGTTTCCCACCATCAAATTCATAGTACATCCCGCACGAAGGTAGAACTCCTCATATTTATTTTATCAAGTGTCTCTAAGAATATAAAAAAGTGATCAATTGTGATTGTCCATTCCTAAACTTCTTAAGGATCACTAGATCCCTTGAGCACCAGTGGATTCTGTTGAAGGAACTACTAAGCATTATTTCAAAATAAATATTTATATTGGGATCTATAGATGGATCCTGAACGGTACCTGGTGGTGGTGCCTTCCCGAGAGCAATCAGTGTAAGGACTGTCACCTCAACCAGACTCAAGTCCATGTCATTATTTTCTCTTTATGGTTCAACAGTAGATTCATATTGCATCATATTCTCACATATTATCATTGGTATGATGATACAAAACATTAGGATAAAAAATGAACACATCATATAAAAACGAAAACATAAAAATAGGTGTAAATTTTCCGTAATTGATAGATAAAAAAGATTTTTATTTCAGTATGTCCAAAAATGTAGGTAAAAGACTAGAACTAATCTAAGTTAGATTTTTATGAACCACCCTCAGGGATATAAGTATAATTACAGTGATATATAGCTAGGAACAAATTGAAACTACCTCTTATGTCCCAAACAGATTATAGAAATAAAAAATAACCTCAAGGTAATATGAAAACTAGCACATCTATTAGCAGTTTTTCATGATCCAACCTACCTACAAGTAACTTAATAACTGAGCCGGTCTAGTCATATCCCAAAAGGAAATTACCAATCCAGAAAAGTTGGATTCTATAACATTTCATCATATATAATGAATTTAGGAATGAATTTTCAACAAACATAATGAAAGAAAGATAAAAAAGTCAGTATGCATACAAGAAAGCATCATAGGGAGAAATGTACTAGAAGTCAAATAGACACAAAATTCTCAAATTGCAACTCAATGTACCAGAAAACAAAATAACAACCCATGTCCGAATAGACTCAACTCTCCATGTCCCATGATTAATAGATTCTACCTCCTCCATGTGGTTCCTTACCATTTCTCGAACCAGGAAGAAAATAGTCTACTAACACCAAAAGGTACTGGTTGGGTGTGATCTCAGATCCCATTAGGTTCTCACCAATTATTCCATGTTATGATTCAAATATTTAATTAAAAAAATAATACATTCAATTTTAAAAATAAATTATCTTGAAAAAACAAATGTATGCTTAAAATAAATAATTATTTTCATATAAAAGGAGGTAAATAATTTAAAAAAATGACTTAATAGTCATTTTATATTGAACATTTTATTTAAATTCATAACTAATTAATAAAATAGTTTACAAACAATATCATAAATATCAAATATAAAAAATGAACAATGTAGTTATCTGCTAGGATGTACAATATTTCTAGGTTATGGGATCCACAAACACTTATATAATGATAAAAATAATGTGTACATGCATCCTTTTTCCACTGGTCAATGGGGACTCATCGACATCCTATTAGGTAATTAAATGATCCATATAGTTTCAGTTAATGTTTTAATGAGTCAATATCTTGATAAAACATTCCCATCAAAGCATTTTTTTTCTCAAATAACACACTAACAAGCTATGATTTCATGTGCTGTAATAAAAATAAATTATGTATAATTTATTTTAAAATTACATAAAATAAAATTAATCTCAATATCTAATTTAAAATATACCAATTTCCATTTAAAACCCAATACAAAGGTTTTTAATAAACTAATTCATTTTTCTATGATAAAACGTTGGGTTTCTATCAAAATATTTTTAATTAATTTTCTCAAATACCAATTTAAAAGAAAATTTAATAATTAAATTTAACAATTAAAATTCCATAATTTAATTCCACAATTTTATTTAAATAATTTCAATCTAATTTCATAACATACCCTAATTCAATGGAATTTTTGGTTTCCCACAATTTCATGCCAAATCCAATTTCAAATTCTAAATTCAATGGAATTGTGTTTTAAATTAACTAAATTAAATAAATTACATTTAAATGAAATAAATGAATTTATATCAAGAAATTTAGGTTTAATCAATATGACCAACATTAATGGAACCACCTACCTCAGAATCCAAGGACTTGGAAACACAAATCCATAACTGGGAAACACTAAAGAAGAATGTAGGCAATGGGGATCTTTGAATCAAACCTTGATTAATGATATGAAAAATAGGGTATTAGATCCTCCAATAACCTAAATATTTACAAAACCCTATGGTAAAAAGATGATAGAACAGGTGAATGTGAATCGGAAGTGGAAACCTACCCGGAAGGGATAAAATATCATTCTCCTAGGTCCAATTAACTTTCAATTGGGTATAGAGGCAATAAAATTACCATGTGGGAGCCTACATTGAAGGAGAATACGTTATGGGTTCATACAGCCTGATTGTGAACATAAAAAGAGGGTTTGTGGTTTTTAAAAATTAATATTAAAATTAAAAAATCGCATACACTCGGTTTCCTAAGAAGGTTCAAATAGTTAAAAAAAACCGTGCACCCAAACTGTGTACCCCTTTTAATGGGGTTTCACTATTTCTCCTTGGCAGGTGCATGGTTTTTCGAATAGTGTGTGGGCTAGGAAAAATCCCACTTTTTGTGTTTACATGGTTTCCACTAAGAGGGAACAAAGTTGGGGAAAACCATGGACCATCCATATACTTCACATAAAGATTAAAAATATTCCCAATTTTCACTTGAAATTTATCTAAATGAAACCTAAACAAATTATGATGACAATAAGGGTTTAGGAAGACCTAAAAATAGTAACATGGTGTTACAAAAATTTCATTTTCAATTTAAGAATTAACAATGTAAAATTATATTCTAAATTAGTTTAAAATTTCATTTAGTTAATTTGGATTAAAATAATATAATTATGATCTTTGTAATTAATTTTATACTTTAAATTGATATATATAATATTTTATACATAAAAATTATTTTTTTCTAAAAAAGATTCTTAGTTGAATTTTTCATTTATATGCTAAACTAATTTATACCACATCTAGAAATATAATAATAAAAAATGGAATCCCTATATGTATATAAGAGATCCAAATTTTGTAAATAGGCCACTTTTACTTTTGGTTATAATGAATAGTAACCATAATAATTATTTATTACCAAGATAATGGTAAAATGGGTTAATGAGGGTTGAAACCAATATAACAAGGTAAAAAATTAAACACTAAACATTCATTTTTTATATTGTATGAGGTTATTTTGGAAAAACGCATTCAATTCTCCAATATCAGTCATTTTGGTTCCATTTTCCATTGATAATGATATTTATAATATTTACGTAATGATAATGTCAAAAATGTCATTTTCTTGACTTTGATATATCTTAAATTATTACAGAAGAGAAAAGGGAGTTAAATCTTGGTTAATAAATTAATTTTAAAGAGAAATTTGTATTTATCATTTAAAATTATTTATAATTTTTAGGATTGAAATTATTACCTTAACTTTTTACACCATGAAAAATACATAATTTTTTCAATTTATAGAAATATAAAATAAATGATATTAAAAATATTATAAATAAAAAAAATTGAGTGATTTATATCAATCCATGACCTTTTTCTATAACTATAATAATTTATTAATGTTTAAAAATATTATATTTTAATTCGATCTTTGTCATTATGACTTATTTGAAAAATTAAGTGAATAGTGTCATAATTGAAATTAATGATACTTTATGAAAATGGTGTATTATTATATCATTTAATGGTCATAAAAATATTTGAGGAGTACAATCTGGATAATATATAGTGAAATTTTTTATTCCATGTCTATTTATGATCCAATATTCACCTTCTATATTAACTATATCCCATTATGAGTGAAAAAGATGTAACTAAAGTTAATGTTAAAATTGGTTAACTAAGTTCTTAAAACAGAATATAATGTATAATACACAACATAAACTGATCCAAATTATATTTATTATGTTATTTATACTCATTTCTATATTATTTTCTCACCCGACCATCTTGGAGGAATTTGGGATAGAAAATAGCTTTATTATATTTTAATATTTTAAGAAATTACATGTGCCCCTACCATAAATTATAAAATGTCAGCACTCCTTTACCATCTCCACACCACTTTGATAATTCTATCATGAACATACCTGATGTAGTTATCCATATAATACAGGTTCTGGAATTCCCAAAATTCTAATTTAAGGACCCTTAAGAAGGGACCTAAGGTGTTGTTTCATTCAACAGGTGATCGCCTTAACTGATAATTTTATATTAAATTCTACTTTTACTTCATCTAAAAATATTTTATTCTGCATTAAATATTAAATTAAGTACAATAAATATAATAATATATCAATATTATTAAACCAAACAATATTTACCCTCTTTCCATAAAATGATTGGTGAATGTATCACTCGTGTGTACGTACGACTTACTATATTCAAATGGTGATAAAATTGTTTTCCAGTCACCAAATTTTAGGGATGATTTTTATGATTCCCTTAATAGTTATATATAATAATTATGGATAATTATTCTTCTTTATTAATAATATAACCTATATTTTCGTACCATTTAATCCATTGGAATATGGTAACGTTCTTCATGCATACATGTGGACTACCACCTCCATGAAGTGGTGTGATTTTCTTTAATTACATTTTCCATAGATAATCATAAGGATTTATATATATAATGAATATACATATATATTATATTTATATAAATTTTATTATTCTTTATGTTATTTAACCATGATCAAAGTATAATGTTTGAAATAATAAACTAAAATCCTCACGAAAAATGATACATTTAACACCTAAAAATGATGATGTCAATAAACAATTACTGAGAAACGGGTGTTGAAATGTTATGAAAAGATCATATATTGTATTATAATTATTTAAACTGTTATATTATATAATTAAAAAAATTAATTTATTATACCAGATGTTATAATTTTTTATAAGAAATTGGAACTTGAGATAAGGTATTATCATCCTACTTTTATTTCTCTGAGATGCATGCCATATTCATCAATTTTTTATTTCATGTTTTGTATATACATCCCCTGAATGTATATTAGTATTAATTTTATTAATTTTATTAGTATTTTAAAAAAATATATGTTTCATTGTTTTATGAATCATATGTTTCAAATGTGGACAAATTTGTAAGAGTTTTATGTCCCAATCTCATCTTTTATAATGATTGTTTATGATTTTCCAATGATAAAATATTATGATATAAATAACATGTAAGTAATAAATTTTATTCTCCATGGATTATTTCATGAAAATAATTCTTTTTCATTCATTTTTATCACTTCATGTACTCAATATAAAAAACAATTTTAAAGAATATCAATGTTATTTCAATATTTAGGTGAAAAATCATTTTATTCCAAATCCTTGTTTTATAAATATTAATTTCATGAAGGTTTTTAATATACTCTTATCATTGATTAAATTCATTTTTACCCATTGTCTAAATTTTTAAAAAGGTATAAATGTAATATTGTTTTCATTTTCCAAAAATTTACTTTTCGTCTTTTAAAAAAATGTGAAGGGAATGTTTTCCTTTAACTTATATGGATAGAAAATAATTTCCCACCATTATGGACACTCATGGATTTAAAAATTACATTACAATATTCCATAGTAATTTTCATAGATATATTTTTCCAAGATATTTTGGAAATTTTTGTATTTTTTCTAAGTGATTTCAATGTGAAAAGGGTATTTTCTATAATAAATATTCAGGTGATTATTTTATAGGATTTTAAATCTATGAAAACAAACTTTGACAATAACTATGATTTATTTGGGATATGATTCAATGATACCATACTTATTATTTATATTCATTTTTTTATGACGATGATATTATTATCAATATAAATTATTTTAAAAGTTACTCTTTGATAAATTATTGAATTATTTATAAAACCTGTTTTCTTTGCACATGTTATGAAATGATGATATGATGTATATTTAATGATATTTTAGCATACATATTTATTGTTTTACTTATGTGATGGGTGGGACCAAAAATATATGTACATATAAAGTAATGGGTAATTTTTCTTGTCTCATGAGATAATTATGGGAAATAAGTCTATGTTCTTGATCCATTATGCGAAACAAGTCGATTTTCATGATATATTATAGGAAAAATGTGTTAAGGACAGATATGTATTGATTATATGGTCTTTATATTTTAACTTGACATATGAAATAGTTGTTTTCCCTATTATAGTTCCAAGAATCTGTGATATTAAATTATGTTTCATGATTTGTTTAGGATTTATTCTCACTGTAATGAATCTTGACATTTTAAATGATACAATTTATTCAATGACACATGTTTCGGTTCATTGATAGATTGGGTATGAACAAGTAATATTATAATTTTGATCTAATACATTTTTTCTTATCATATCCTTTCATATGATCATCATTTGTTATATTCTATTTTTACCCTTACAGAGTATCAAATATCACCCTTAATTATGTTTTTATTCAATAGGTTAGGAAGAAATGAATTGGGTATGATTTATCTATAAAGGGTGATAGTTATGAAGTATATAGTGAGAGGAAATGTCAATAATTTATGAACCAATTTTATATGGTTCACAGTTTCCAATGTCACTCGACCGAAATAACACTGGCATATATCATTATTATATATAATAAATATTTATCGAATAAGATATAATATTTTTACATGACATTTATGGGTATCTATAATGTTTAATAAAAGAAAATATATGATATAATAGGATATTTTATGATATATATTAATTTCTAGGTTTTTTTAATATATAACATTCTATTTTTTATATAATAATGAATTACTTAATTATTATTGGGATGAATCATGTTTCGTTATAGAAATATATATATATAATTATTTTAATGTTATTTTATTGTGTTGAAATTAAGTAATATAGTATGGATAGGTATTTATATCTATGAATAAAACATTAATAGTAGATTATTTTGAAATATGATTCATGATAGAGATTGTGTAAAATTGGTTGATACTTTAAACATTATGTGAGGATGTCATATGTGGCCCTTTCTAAGGGGTTAATGTGAATTTTTTTTCTACAATTGGAAAAAATGATATTGTTTATGTCTATTATAGGTTGATGTGGTTTTGATTCTTTCATGAGGACAATTTAATGATTGATATTTATATTATAGGGTGACATGATGTTTTTTATCCTCTCTAGTGGTGATGTGATTTTTTTATCTACTAAGGGGAATCACGAGACTACACATTTCATTACAGCTAAAACATAATATATTTTTATATGTTGAAACTATGCTACATTTTTTTTATATTATGACGTGATACTTTTTATATTTTTCTAGAGGTTGAGGTGATATTTGGTGATTTAATTACCTTGGGAAAAATATATTAACTCATTTCCATCCTTTTAGACATGTTGAATGAAAAATATACTATTTATCATGGTAAGGGAAGTCATGGATCTCAATGTAAATTAAGGTGTTGTTACATCTTACTTATGTTTGGTAATAATTTTATTATTATCAAGTTATTTTTATATATATTTTCTTCTAGTAAGTGGTACAAGAGAAATTAATTTTATAAAATATTTATACAAAGTAATTGATTAATAATTTAACTATATTAATATAATATAAATTTATTTGGTATTAGGAAGCTGTATCATTTGTTACAAACATGATCTTATGAATATACATTATTAGACCCAAATAAGAAAAATTGAACTGATTCTTAGCACTTAATCATTTAATATACATGGTACGACTCCCATAGAATTACTGGTAAATTATTCATGATTGTTTCATATAATTAAATTTTTTTTTATGAAATGTTATTTACTCAAAGATTTTATTAGAGTTTTATCTATTGGACATGAAACATTGAGGTTATTCATTTAGAACATTATTTTATTTTATTTATTTTTTAATTTATATATTGTCATGGAAAACTTATAGTGTTTTAATATTATTTTTATTCAATTTCATCAGGTATATTTAGTATTTATACATTTATATTTTTTATATATATAATAGTATTATGATATCTTCTTTGTACTCATGTGCATATCATTACAAAATAATTTACCTTAGGTATAATCATGTTATGAATGTGAGAAGTCAGATTTTTTTATAAATTAAGAATAAATTATATATTGGATAAAAAATGTAAATATTATTCCCTTTTATTATATAAAAACACATTACTAATCACCGTCATCATGTTAATTGGGGATTTTATCAATGTCCATGTATTCCATTATAATATTATCTAAGGTATTCTTGTTTGGGTTTTGAAAAATGGTATTATAAAAGAGTATTTTCCACAATGTCATTTAAATATTGAGACAATAAAACAAAATATCTAAGGTTTCACATGTTCTAATATATATTGAATACTAAAATTTTAATCCATTACTACCAAAAATGTCGAAATATATAGTGATTGATTTATAGGTATGAGTTTGAAATTGATCTTATATATTCCTTGAATTTCATGATAAAAAATAATGAGTCCTAGGATTGACTATGATCTATGGTTTGAATTAGACAAATGTTTCAAATAATGGTACATTGGTGAATATTATTATTTAACTTAGATATGATTGGTTGTAATTGAATATATATTTTATTATAAAATAAATTAAGAATTTAAAACATGTCAAAATTATTTTATATATTATTTAAGATTGTAATTTTGGGATGCTTCCAATTTAATAAAAAGTCATGTATAAATTTTTAATACTTTATTAAATAATTAATATACAGAATTTATATTAAGAAAGTAATTATATGACATATTAATTTTAGTCAACTAAGATAAAAAATTAGTGAGTTATATGTTTTATAATGTAATTTGATGAATAATTTGTGTATATTCAACAAAAACATTTTAATTTACTTAAAATGAACAAATGAAATAAAATTATGATATATGGTTTAAAATGTAAATTTGTTCATTTTAATTTTAAAAAATATATTAAATTTTCATTATAATAGTTAATCATATTTAATGGTTATACATATGAAAATGGGTTTAAAATGAAATGTGTTTAGATTAAAATTTCTCATACGATTTTTTTTTAATTTTAATAAAACGATTATACATTCTTATGAAATATAGTAAAAATATTATCATGAATAAAAATTAATATTTTAGAATATATATGAGACCAATGAAATATATATTTTTTATTCATGTGAATAAAAAGGTCTAATTTACTAATCATGAAAATTTTATTAACCTGGATATTGTTTCAGTATAACTAAAAATCATATTTTTTGGCACATGTCACCCCCACCATGATTCGTCACTATTTGGTGACGAGATCCATAGTTACAACTAAATCCTTAGTCAAATAATTAATGGGTCTCTATCTAGTCTCAAGGGTTTGGATACCATTATAAGGGATCTATTTACATTTTTATATAAGAATTTATACACATCACCAAAAATAGCATCAATTATGAATTTTACTAACTACCTATATCCCACAGTGAAGGGTTTTCTATACAACCTAAAATTAGAATCCCAGTAGTGAAATAGATTCAAAGGTGGTCTCAAATATAATAAATGTCAACTAAAAACTGAAATTCAACACCCCTTAATTAGGTTCCTCCCCAAAATTCCCCCTATCTATGTGTTTAAATTATTATAAACACTATATAAAATTAATTGTAAATTATATAAATATAACCTATCATAAGATAATTTAGGCGCATCATATGTCACTCTAATTAAAATATCACATAAATAGTAGAAATAATATTTGAATAGCACTCCTTGAAATTATTAATAAGAATTAGGAACCTATAATCCACATAAAATGAATATAATAATGAAGAATTACTATATCAATTGTAAATAAAACACCCCATAAGTATATGTATTGATAGAATGAAACATTAGTGACAGAATAAAACATCCCTGGGAATAAACTTCCAAAACGAGTTACATGAGAAGTTGATAGATGGTTGTATAATATTATTTATATTTTTTGGTTTTCTTAGAATCTAACACAACATAACTATTTTCATCATTAGATTATAACTCATTTAGTGGTCACATTGAAAAAATACTAATACCACATCGTGTATTAATAATATAATAATGAATTACATGATATACTTATAATAGAAAAATCATAAGGTGTCATCTACTCAATTACATAAAATACCATGTCCTATATTAATCATAAATATTCATTTTTTTAAATTGAATCATAATAGAATATTTTTATCACCCATTAAAGGTTTATTTAGCTTCATTTATAGATTTTCAACTCCTAAGATTTCAATTGACAAAAATATCTTAATTTCTATATCAAATTAACGTGAATTATAAAACTTTTTTATATTATATACACATATATTCCTAAATTAAGACCTCTCACTCTCCATTAATTTTGTCAATTATCATTAAAATAGTACATATGATCACCTCTCCTCATAGAAACCACAATTTTATCCCTTCAGTGTTTTATATTAATTTGTGTAGTGGAATACCTCATATATTCATATCTCTCAAAATATAAAATTTCATTACCCTTTATAATCCCATTTTATATATCCTAATATGAAATACAACATCTATTTAATGTTCTAGATACACCAAAAAATGAATATATCTATATTATAACTTATAATTTGTGTATTCTATCCAACTTAATTAACTAATGCACTAGAATAATAAAATAACAGGTATTATTTTTTGATGAATCATTAAAAAATAAAACCATAAATCATCCCAAATTCTTACATATTCCATAATATTTTCTATTAAAAAATTCATAGTATCTATTATTAAGAATCAATGTATTTTAAATCCACTTGATTTAATAAATATTTAGAGAGTTATAAAATTCACCTACCTTGTTAATGGTTTGATTCATCCAAACATTATTTCATAGATCACATTATTCTAACCCCAAACTCTTATACAAGATAACCATCATCAATTATATCACATATAATTATTTAATAAAAGAAAATATTATGAGTTACCTTATTAAATGATGAAAATAAAATCAAGAATTCAATTACTAATGATATAATCTTCGATCCAATCACGTTAATGAGGAATTAAGTCAACAAATGATCATGATTTGGAAAAATATCACGAAAATAATAATATAGTACATGAATAGTTATGAGAAAAGTTGATATTGAAATAACAAATCATCTATGTGTATTATATAATATTAAATATATATTCCTCAACAACATTAACGTGTTCATATAAAATGTGTTGTTTTCCACTAACTAATTTTGGATGTAAATTTTAATGTGTTTTTATCCTTAAACCAAATAAGATTTATCCACCTAATAAAAAGAAATGTTTTATGAATTATTTAAAAATCCTTAAATAAAATAAAAAAAATTACTTCATACTTATTTCAACCAAAAAAACATAAAATTTAATCAAAAATCACTAAAATATGTTTTATTAAAAGGTAGTGTTTTGTAGAACATATTTTAAGAAACTCTAAAAGAATTCACATTAATGTTAATATTAAAATTAAAAATCATTTTATACCAAACCATGATATATTCGACAATTTGGGTTATCCAATCTCTACATCAACCATCATATATTAAAAATAATGATCACTTTACTATAATCACCAACCTTGATAACTAGCCAACAAATGTTTTCCCAAAATTAGAATGGTTTTTTCATCATATATATATTCTCACATATTCCACCCTATCATTTTCTCATTATATTTTGAACATGATATAAACACATAAATGAAAATAAATAGAAAATTGAGGCATTTATAAAGAATTTTGGGAATACATTATGAATATTATAAATATATTTATAATTATTTTCTAATATCAAAGGGTTTTATTATGAAATTATTTGTATCCATTTGATTTTGTAAAGTATAGGAATAAAAATAGACTAATTAATTGATGTTTTTAATTTTATAAGATTTATTATATGTTTAATGTTTTTTAGAGTTTTATTTAATGTTTTATATATATTTCATTTATTTTTTGAAAGAATTTTTTTAATGTAACTAAACATTAACTTATTCAAAGGTGAAATTCAATAGAGAAATTACATTTATTGAACTGTAATATAACATCGGTTGGGGTGAAATTGTTCAATAAATTTCTACCACATCCTTTCAATGAATATGAACAACTTGAAAACAATCATATTACAGATTTTTGTAACTATTTTATTTATTCATATAACTAGATAGATATTTTATTAAAAAATTTAGGGATCATGGATTATATATCTACAGAAAAGGCTAGTAGACAAAGTTCTATGGAAACATATCTATATTTGGCCTATATTCTTTGTTTATAAACCGTGAAAAAACATCATTTCAATTAATTTTTGGAGTGATTTTTGTAATTACAAAAACATATTAATTCAAAATTAAATGAAGTTGTGTTCAAACTTAGGGAAAAAATCACATAAAAACTATTAAAAAAGAGATCTATATTCCATTTTAATAAATTACATATATTAATATTTAATAATTTTTTTGTTAATATTTAAAACTATAAATTAAAAATTACCTATTATTATTATGAATATATTTAAATGATTGACCTAATGGAATGTTTTTAAAAACCTAGGAAGTAACTCCTCATACCACCATATACATCCATGGTTTGAAGAACCCTGAAATAAGTGAAATATATAACCCTTTTTGTAACAAAACATTGTTTTTATGACCTCTATTTTGACCTAGACACTTTCTTTGGCTTGACCATAGGTCTGATATAATACTTACTATAATTTTTTTTTCAAAACATGGCCACAAACATTTGTAATATGACATTTTTAATATAGTGATATAATTAATATAAGTATATTTTCATGTATGGTAAGTTATATTGAACAATCAAAATAAAATAAATCTATTAAAATAAGAAATTATAAATAATTTACACCATGTTAAACTTCATTCAAACAATATAATATATATATATATATGGATTGAAGGACTTAACTACTCCCATTGTTCTTGTTAACACTTGAGTTTTCCCATATAAAAAAAGTTACTCATTTTAATGATTTAGAGCAACGAGGACCCAATAAGGTAAAATCATAACATCCATTAATTAAAATAATCCTAGTTTCTTAGTTAAATATTTCACTTGAGATGGGATCTTTATACTTTTACTAAAATTTAATAGCAATCTAAGGAGAACATATTATTCAAGATATTTAATATTAATTAAACAAATATTATTTATTCACAGTCATGAAAACTTTTATATCTACTAAATAGACCATAGGGTTGTAATTATGACTTTATAGTTTAGTTAAAAATGTATTGTTTTACCCAGGTATGGTAAAAGTATTTTATGGGTTTTGAATCCTGGGTTGGGAAATTAAATAATTTTTTTATCTTATTTTAATTTAGTTTTTTGTTTTTTCCCTTCTATTCACCTAACCTATTGACATAAATGGGGAAAAGAAACATGCCAATTTTAATGACACCATGCCATGAAGATAAAGAGAGGGGGAGGAGGTGATTCATCTGAGGAGATCATATGGGGATGAATTGAGATTCAATGGATATGGAGTGTAGATTATTGTTTTGTGATTTTAATGAATTATTAAATTTTTCCCAAGGTATATATCTTTATTTAAATTCCACATCACATTAATTTTGTAATATTTTTATATCTAGTTTTGTGGATTTGTACGTTCTAGGTGATAAATTATTTTTAGAAGCGTAAAATCTTATAGAATGGGAGAATTCATGAAGTTATCTATATTTATTCCTCTATAAAAATTATCTCCTGAGGTTGTATCTATGAACACACATCATGTAGTTCATCGGTGGGGTGAAAGTTAAATAATGTGTCCATACAGTTTGTCATCCATATAGAAATGACTTATATGTTCCTTTTATACATGACCATCTATATGGACATGTAAAATACCATAAAACCTATGTAAGACACCTAAAATATTGTATAAGGCCCTATGTTAGGTTATAAAATAAGGATTGAGTCAGAGTATTTGATTTGATACCTTCTGTGACTTATAAACCATAGGTCACATGATGCAGGCCTTGTATTCCGAAAATACATGATCTGGTGTTATTGTTTCATGACCAGATAGACACTCTACTTGTACATATAGTGTATAGAATCTACCATACTGTGTATCTTACAAATTATTTACTTTTTTATATTTTATGATCTTTGATCCATATTTGGATAAGTTAGATTTTTATTCCAAATGTCATTCAAAATAGAATGTTATTGTGGGGTTGCCTTCCCAAACAATGATAATTGGTGAGATGAATCAAGGTGGTTTGTAGATAATATACTTATGGGGATAAATATTGGATTAAATATATGATCCATGGAATTAGAAATGATATTTATCCCTTGAAAAGAATCAAATTAAAGTAAATGGAACCCTTTCATGTATACTGTAGTCAATTTTATCTAGGATTGTGTTTGTGTTTATAGGTCTTTATAATAAAAAGAGTCATACATCTTGAATTATAATTTATCCTTTTGGTTCATCCTTTATATATTGGGGTAATCTAGAGGGAATTATAGATTTAAAAGGATGACGTGGTGATTCCAGACTTCTAGTTCATCATAGTGATGAGTAAGTTAATATATTTTGATTTGGTGGATGGAGGGTTTTTCAATCACTATAATTTTTAAATGGTCTTTATAGACAATCCTTATTAAGGATTAAAGATGTTACATATATTTAATATCATCCTATGAGATAATATATGAGATATTTTTTGAAATAATGAATTCAATTTTGGTTGAACACTTCATTATATTTAATGTTCCAATCACTATTTAGAGAGGATGATGTGAGGATGAGACTTGGGTGACATCCTAGAATTGTATCATATGGTAATAAGTAATAAAACCCATAAAAATATAGCATTGATACATATCCATTGATATGGTTTTTTGGTTCTCTAAAATATTTTATAATTTATCAAATCTCCCTCTTTGAGTTTAGAGCAATCCAATGTTGTGATGTAGATGGTGTTCTACTAGATTATTTTTTCTATTATTGATGCATGAGGTCCCTCAGTGGGTTCGTAATCCCTCATCAACTATACATTATTTGAAGAGTAAAGCGTCCCCCAATTTGTTTTTGAGTGGTTACCTGATGTCTATGAACATCTTGTATCATGAACGGATTAAATGCTTTGGGATAGTGACACCCTTGGTCGGTCTACATACTCTATTGAGTGGTGGGTCCATTTTTTATATCATTAGATCATTGTTATAATTGTGGGAGTTCTAAAATAGTATAAATAGTATGAAATTTTTGGTGGTTAATTATTCTCATTATTCTCTTTGTTTTCATTAAGTATGGAACTTTATTAATACAGGGAGGAGTTATAGTGCATACTTATTGTGGTTGGTTGATGATCCCCTTTAAGAATTCAATGGTTCTTAGACGTTCATTGAATCTTTATTGGTTATGGAGGTGTGTATTAATTCTTATAGTTTAGTTCAAGTAATATACACATTTAATAGGGTATATGTCTTCAATTAGTTTGGTAAGTATTCTTTTAGGAATTATATCATTATTGAGGTTCAGTTCCCTAATTTGGAAAAATTGTAATTTACTACTTCAATTTTAAGGTATTAATATTTAATTTTAGGTCATATAGATTTTTTATATGTTAAAAAACTCATTGATGAGTATTTCTTGATTCCCTATGGGTTCAGTAACTTGTGTTTTTTTTATGAAAATTTAACTCATGGTTTAATTATACTTCCATTGATATGGGATCATTTAGACTTGATCATTATAGTTATATGGGGTGATTTTGATTATGAACCCCTCCTGTAGAAATATGTGGTTGATCTCATATTTAAAATATGATTTTAGAGGTTTTTACCACTGAACTATAAGGTATATGTATCAAGGATGGGTAGAGAGGTGTTTCCTACCATGGTTAACGAGTAGAAAGGCTTATTTTGCTAAAGGATGAGGCTTTTCTTAGGTTTCTCATTCTTTATATTGTGTAAAAATTTAAACTTATCCTTTTTATTCCACATGAGATGATGTTAGGTTCTTATTGGGAAGTAAATTAATATAATGATCCCAAATTTGTTTTTTCCCCATGATTATGTTATGAAGATCTATTGTTAACTTAAATTTTCTCTATTTTTCAAAAAAATATTAAATAACTAGAAATTGTTATTATTTTTTAGACATTCAATGGTATTTCTCAACATCAACATAGAATTATTGTCATCCAATGATATTATATAAACAATATTAATGTTGAGAAACCTAGGTTGAAAATAAGTTCTATGAGAAACATAAATGTAGGACTAATAACTTCATCATCATTACAATTTGATAAGATAGATAAAATATTATTCTCAAAAAAGAATAATTAGGTCATAAATATCATATATAATAATTAAATACTTTATAATAACCAACAAACACATTATTATTGATCAGTCATAAAGTAGAATATTGTTCTAATTGTGATAGAAAATCAATCATTCTAGTCAGAAAAGCAATCATGTTGGAGAGAGTTTACTTTTTTCTCTATACCTTGTTCTAAATTAAGGTATTTTGATTATATAAAATAAAAATCATTTTTAAAAATAGTTCTTTTTGTTACTATCGAAAAATTACCAGTTAATTGTATCTATATATTCTCATAGCTTTATGCATATATTATGATTTCTTATGAACGTTGATTGATATATCCCATTTTTACCCATACTAAGCATCTAATATCAACCTTTATCATATATTTTTAAATACCTAATTTTAATCCAATGTCAATATTATGTTTTTTATTGTATTATTTCAGTATTTTTTTCTCTCCAATTCATGGTCCTGGTGTCTGCACATGTTCTGTCTTTGAATATGGTGTAAAAATTAAATGAAATATTGGTGGGCATAGAGATAATTGGAATTGATCATTGTGAATAATGGTGGTATTCATGGATTTTGGTTCTTAGGGATAGATTTCACGTGATTTTTTGACTCCCAATTTCTTTGTTTCTCGAAGTCTGTCACATATTGTGAAGTTGGGAAATTTATTTTCCCCTTTTTTATTGAAACTATAATACATTCCATTGAAATGTATAATAAGTTTTTATGAATTTTATATTTTAGATATTTATGTATTCATATATGGATGTTATTTAATTGATGTTTAGAGATGTTTTCATAGGAATTTTATGTAGGGTAAGGCCTCTCATCTATGATTTATGTATTGTTAATGGTATTCACTAGCCCCACACCTATTGGAGGATGAAAATCAGTGGAACACTCAAATCATAATTAGAATATGATTAGACCTAGTGAGATAGGTCATGTATCATAAATATTATTGAAATACTAATTTACTGATGGAGTTTATAGGTAGGTGTATTTTGAGATTTATTTTGGACTTATAGGTAGAATATTTTTTAAGGTTATTATTTTTAGTTAACAAGACCTAAACCCCAACATGGGTGTGACAAAAATAAGCTATTTACACTTAGACTCCAATAATCTATTAAATTAATTCAGTTCATAGAGAATTTTTTGTAGGGTATTGTTGGTAATGATCATGAATAATATATGGGTTAGTTCATTTTCAATTTCATCATATGAAATCCATCATTCTTATATGTCATTGTGCAATTTGGATAAAAATTTCTCCCATGAAAATTATTTTGATAATGGTTTGATATGGACCTTTACTGATGATGGGAGTTACGTGACTACTCCTAGATGTTTGAGCCCCCCAATTGATGTTCTCCTAATGATATATTTGTTTAAATCCTAGTTATTTGTTAAAACATAATCATATTGTAAGGACATGGATATCAATAGTGTTGGATGTTTGTTTATAAAGGGTTATAAATGCCCCTATGGAATGTCTAAATATGAGGACGTGGGTTCCTTTTATGATATCATGGTGTTCAATACTCTCTAATGGATACAAGAGCACAGGTTACCAAAAATAGGGTAGAGAGACTCTTTTCAATCAGGGGTTTTTGGTACATCCATAATCTTGATGAGGTGAAGCTCACTCATACTACATTAGAGTTGGTAACCCATACTATACATGGAATTATTCCTCCTTCTAAAAAATTAATATTCATGATGGGATGAAAAATTATTTTTTAACCAAGTTATTTGGGGCCTCCATCCTTTTTCTGCTTCTCGGGGATTATATCTTCCATGGGGTGTTAGGGATGGAGTAGATTACACCTTTTTCAACATGAATATTGATTTTTTATTGGGTTGGTTTTTCATTAATATCTATATGGTGTTGTCCCCCATACTATAGATGAGTTGGTAATTTCGTATGGGATAGTGTATGGACGCTCCTTTTATGAAGGACAATGTGGATGGGATTCACAAATAGTGAGGTTAGTTACCCCATTGAAATGTTTATAGAGACTCAATTATGGTGGGAACCCACTCTTAATGATTAGTAAGAGTTTTACTAATTCATGATGCTTTTCTATGATCTCATTTTTGAGATTATACGTCTATAATGATTTATTAATGGGGGTTAGAATATATTTTATGCTCCATCATATATAGTATGATGATTATGATGATACTAATTCTACGATTATGAGACATGGATAATTGGGGAAAACCACCTCATTTATTTGTGGAATCCTTTTTTAGGATACCTCATCTCATAGGTGGTAGAAATATGATAAAAAATTATCACTTTGACTATTATCTATGTATGTGAGCTACTGATGAACATGATGGGGAAACACTTGAAGGGTCGTGCGGTTCAATATTTGACCCTATACCTAATATCTCCAGCTAAAATAAATTTTTTACATTTTCTCTTTGTTTCATAGTTGGATTGGGTTCCATAAATCCAAGTGGTATCATTATACCAGTGAATTATTACAATATTATCCTACTAGAGACGACCCATATCCCCCATTTTGTCCATTGGCGTGATTTGACATTAGTTGAGAGGTTTTTTTGGGAACCGTCCTTGCTATAGTGAGCCATACTAGTTATGTTTTTGGTTATTTATGATCATGCATGGTCAATGATCTTGTGAAAACCCATACTTATAGAGTATTTTTGGATCATGTGGATGAATCAATTCTCATATTCATTAGGATGTGGGAACCATGCACTGATTAGGTAAAACCACCATAGATATGAAATATATTCTTTCAATGATTGAAAGTATTGTTTTCATGTACTAGGGGTTGTTTTATAGGATTATTCTTATATTCAAATATTAGGGTGTAGTCATATGTTCCACAATATTTCTTGTATTATGCATAAGGGTCTGGATGTTGATCATTTGGTAATAGACTACTTCAAGAGTTTTAGAGGGGTTCAAGTAGAGGTTGAGTTATGTTATTATAAAAATATTTCTAGTGAAGGATTCATATTCATAGTTCATGGTAATGTATTTAGAAATGGTCCACTATATGTGTTGAGATAAATATTTGATAGAAAATGTGATTTTGACTAATGTGAGATTCTAATTGATTCTTAGTAATCCATCATTTCAATGTGGTCAAATGTGTAGCATGGAAACAATTTTAGTGGGAGAAAACTTATGGAATCTAAAGAAATTGGATAAGGTGTAGTGTTTCATAGGTTTTTATTTATATAAATTTGATTTATGATAAATTTTGATTGTCATTCTATGAGTTGATAGATCAGGTTATCTTTGTTGGAGAAGAACCAGTTTTTGGTTAGTCTACAAGTTTTTGTTTCTAATATTATAAAAAATGTAAGGATTATGAGGTTGATAACATCCTCAATCCATGGTGGGTGAAGTGTCTAAGTGTGCACCTTTAAACTACTGATGTGCAGTTTTGAAAATATCCTCTATTTTGGTATGGTGATCTTATTATGTTACCCAAGATATGATGAGTATGTTGTTAGATATTATTTGTATGATTGTCACTAGTGTTTACATTTTTAATCATATGGATCCTAAAACCCCATAGAAAATTTCTTGGTAGAAAGATGGTATTTGATTGATATGGATGGTTCCGGGTATTTCTTCTTACAGACATTAATGGAAACCTCAAGGGTTACGGATGTGAAATTTTGTGGGAAGACATTTTGAGATCCACAAATGGTGAGTTTTTATATTATCAAGATCTTCCATTGTGGTTTTTTGTGGTTGGTTAGTATTCATAGAGGAATGTGAATCATATATATATTATCCAAAAAATGATTTATAATTTCTGGATAAATTTTAAAATACAATTCTATTATTAGTCATCACGGATCGTCAAATATCCATCATATTGATGATATCATGATCGAGTGTTTTATTCATCCATATTATGATGGTTTGTGGGATTCTCATATCATTGTTTGGGATGATTTATTATTGATGAAAAATAGTGTTAAAGGTGGGATGGATCTAGTGACCCCGATTTTCTCATATAGATAGACAATAATACTATTGAGTTATCAAGCCTTGATCACATCAAAAGGGAAAATTGTTAATTTACCGAGTAAAATACCTTAGATAAATCTTCAAATAGTGATATTACTCTTAGGATGGGATATTTACCCATGAAATCAAATTTGGAGAGATTATATTCTTTGTATTCTTTTCAATATTTTTATTATTTGTTATATAAATATATTTTATTCCCATTCAGGTGAATGTTTGTTTCTTTTTAATATAATTTTTTTGAAAAATTTTATTTTTACTATTCACTTCATTATTCATCCCAGATTGGATAGTTTTAACTAGGTGGGGAATAAATTTTTTTAGGGTTTATGGTCCTGGTAGCCCTCTTAAATAGGTTTGTATAATAATTTAAGTTGTATTTTTATTATCTCTACCTCCACTTAAAACACCCCATTTACATGATGGGTTTAATGAATCGTCAATATTTTGATACAACCAATACATGAGGGGAATGAGAGATAGAGATAGAGTGGGGAACGAGATTATTCATCTGAGTATGCCAATAGAAGCCCCATCATGACACAACAACCATAGAGAAAATCATTAATGTTTGATCATGATTATTTGATGATTTCTGGTTAGGATGGGCCTATTATTTTAATTCCATATTATATTTATTTTTGCTACATTGTCTCCATTTTGGGAGTCTTGTGCATGATGGATGAAAAATGAATGGAGAATGACTGAATAATGAACTAATGAGAATATATAGGTGTTTTTTAGTATTTCTACATATGGAGTCCTTCACTGCATTATGGGTAGGTCGTGAACAAGAATTGAGTCGTTCAAAATTGTGGCGAAGAGTGTGAGAAGTGTCCTCAATGACAATTGTGGATATGGAAGCACCATATAGGATCCTAGGATACACAACCTGGCCTATGAAAAATTATGTATCTATAAATCCTGTGTGATTTACATGGTCTATAGTAGTGCATTCATGTTATGTTACAAAATATTACATAAGAAAAATTTCATGAATTGAGACCTATTCTTTATTGTATTCAATGAGTTCATTGAGGAATGTTATATAATTTTACAATACATGACATCGAGATATTGTTCCACTTACACATAGGTACATTATTTGTGCATTTCATGTAAACTATGGTACATGATTTATACCTACTCTATGTTTGGATTTTGTGTTTTTTTATTAGTTGAGTAATATTTAGACATTTCAGTAGTCCATTATTTTACTGTTTCCACGTATAACATTTTTTTTTATTTTTTTAATACTATATGATGTTGTTAGGAAAATGAGTAATTCATGATCATAGATCATAGACTTGTGGTAGTGAAGACATGATTCAAGTTATGATCCAAGGTAAGTTCAAGAATTATGAGTCCTGTGTATCATTTAGATATCATGGCCTGAAACTCCCCCTTGTATTCATATGTTAGTATTTGTTGGGCCTTTTAATCATTTTCATATTGTTAATGTTTTGAGAGTCATGAATAAATGAGATTTAGTTAGTGGTCAAACGTACAAAATAATGGAAGGATGTTCCCATGGGACTTATAGATAAATGTGGAACTCAATGTTATTCCGTCTTTATCATTCATCCTAATTTTGAGAAGGAACATGAGGTCTACAAAGTGGGTTGTGTCACACACTCCCATTATTTCATGTTCTTCATGTGTAATCCATGTTGTAGATGATAAATATTTTTTCACCCAGTTAGTATCTCTTGAGATTATATGGTTGATGGTATAGGATTCTTATCAAAGTAATTTGGGCTCTCCCCTTAATTGGATTTTACTTTACAATTACTATGAGTAGAGAATGTATATAGATAGTATTATTTTACCCCCATGGGATTGTATCAAGCCATGAGAGGTAGGCCATCCCTTATGTTGATAGAGTTAGTATTCCCTTAGAGATATTAAGAGTAGGTAAACTATTCTAGTTTAAATTTTCTTGAACCTTTCACTTTGAGGCAAATGCATTAATGGATAGAGATGATTTTTCCTTCATCAATGTTAGTAATTGTCTACATGTGAGATTCTATGCATAGTGTTTTCTCCCTCTATAGACATATATGTACCTATGAGGTTTAGATCTGTTGATATATTTTTGAGAGGTGATATGATGGTTATATAAGTTTAGTATCAGGTATGGTGTGGATAATTGGTGTGGTAATTCCCTCAACAGGTCTATGCACTCTGGTGATGCATGAGTCCCATGTTTTGTATATGGGATTAGAGGTATGATGGTTGTGGTATTCATAACACATGGATATGTTTTAGTGGTTAGGAAATTATAGTACTCTGGGTTCTCCAAGCTATATATTATTATTCTACTGTTGTATAATGTGGTTGAGTGGGTGAGGATTCAACTTATAATTTTTTGATCTCCTCCTTTGATATTTTTAATGTTTTAGGACATCCTATATCCCATGTGAGTATACGGAGTTGTTAATTACCTCCCATATAATTTATATAAAAATACATAGTGGAATGTGGTGGGGCCACCCATTACATAATATCAAGGATTATGATCATAAATTCTATTAGATTATCTAACTTGGTATTCAATTGAATGGTACTCATATTATCCTATAATGGAATTATGAGTTGTTATAACAACTACAATATGATGGTGAGTTTGTAATAAAATTCTATGGTTTAATAAAGTGTTTTTTTAGTTCTTGTAGTATTATGTCAGGATTTGATTTTTTTTTGATATTTTATCATCCTTACTATATCCCTAAGGTTTTGTGCGATGATTTATGTTCTATGCCCGGTAGGTAGACTAATTTGGTTGATATTTTTTTAAGGGTGAGATGAGATGTTCTTACACATGAGTAATGATTTGAATCTATATTAAATAGGCATCGATTTTTTTCCCCTTAGGATATTGAGAAGGGATGTGTCTTCAATTGTAGAATGTGAGTTTTTCTTGGGGTTCTTACTCCATATAATGTGTTTTCATTTATAATATCCCTTGTTATTATTATTGGATCGGGTAAAGGTCATATTGGGAATCGAAGATGTGGATTTTACCATGGATGGTGTTTTCTGTATGATTATGTTAGGCATGCGTAAGGTTTGAGAATTGGTTGTGAAATAACATGAATCATGAGGCCCTTTATTTTTTTTAGCTTTCCCTATTATGTATTTTTATACTCACCAATATAAAAATAAAATGCCCATTCATGTTTTCTCAATGTATATAGAGCATAGGTTAGTTGAAATTTCTATGGGTATAAAGATTGTGTGATTGAATCATAGTGCATAATTTATGGGTTCATTAATGTTATTTATATAGGTTATAGATAGTGTAATATAATGATTCCATTATTCAAAGTTTGTTTTTCACCATAAAATTTTGGGGTTGTTGGGACATATATTATTTTTCCCCTTTATACTAGAATTTATTCTTTATTAAATTGATATGTATGGTGAGTTTTTATGAATTTTATATTTAATATTATTTTTAATTTAGTTTTTATTGTGTTTTTATAAATGGTTGGTTATGTATTCCAACATTGGATGCATAGTGAAATGACTCCTATATTTGAAATGAACCTCTTGATATTTTGTAACCAACACGTAAACTATTAGATGAAATCATGGTGTGTTATGCTTAGCTCACTGATGGATAATTACAAGACACATATGGTTATGTCATTTATGTCCCACTATAATATCATTTATTATAGATCTGAAACAAATCATTAGAGTTATTATAAATCAAATATCACCATGTCTATATTCCCACCACGATGTGATACATATACCAATATGAGGTAAATTAAATGTCTAAAATACCTCCAATGATTAGGTGTTTCCTTCTATATATCTTCGAAACCATCACTCTTATTCTTTTTCATCACTATCAGAGTTTTATTACTGGAATCTATTAACTCGATTCTATGTATATTCATCACTCTATGGGTACTATTTCATCATATTTTACGTCTCTATATTCTCACATCATAGTTTGGAGAGCATAAATTTCATAATATCTATGAGATCAGTCCAGGGATCCTCTAATTTAACCTTAGATACATTGGATTCACAATATATATTTTATGATCCATGTGCTTAGTAAAATTTTAATTTATATATTTTAGATAAAAAAATCCCATTATATCCATATTCTTCTTATGATAAAAATATACGTCATTATCAATGAATTTATTGGAAAAATATACTCTATCTCTTCAAAATTATATCATTGATCACAAGCATGATGATATATTTATACTCTATGGGATGAAGACTAACAAATTGGGAATAAGGGAATGATAATAAATGATATTTCTCACCAAGGTATGATTTAAAAAAAATCTTCATGTAATATCAATGAAACTAAATATTCACATGACACGTTATAGGGTAGTTTTACTGACAAAAAATAATAGTATCTTGAATTTCCCATTCCATTAATTTAATTGACCCAACAATGCACTACATTATCCCAATATATCTCCCTATGGTAATCATATAGGTAATTTTCACTAAATTTTTCCTCATGTAATCATTACATGGATATTGATTGGCCTCTATCACTATATCTAGTAAAAATTTATCCCTTATTAATAAAAAATAGGTTCTTGTGACATAACTAATGTTACAGAAAAAAAATTAATAATTACTCACCAACAGCTTTGTTATGATACAACTTAAATTATATCCATTTAATGTATAGAAAATAGTTATTCATTATACCTTCTTCAAATTAATATAACATTTTTAATAAAATTTTCATGTTTCCTCTTCATATGTTACATTAATAATAAGTTCCCTATTTATCTATTCTCAGAGGGATTTATTAAGATCGATTCTTCTTATGTTTTTTTATCAAAGGAAATTCTCTTTTTGAATCTCTATTGAAAATAATTCAATCTTATTTCCCATTATTTATGATAATTTTTTCATGTTACTCGCCTTAGTAATAGAAGAAATATAATATGCACAAATGAGAACCAATACACACCATAAATCACCCCTTAACTTGTTTTTTTAACAATGGACTTCTTGTAATGTTTTTTCAACTCTTATATCATTCAATAGTTATTATATAATAATATGAAGATGGATGAAATGTAACTTGCATAAAAATAGGGAATCAAAAATATTTTAAGATTGGATTTATCAAAAACTACTTTAATGTTTCTATATATCACCACTCATTGAATCCCACTTATATCCATGCGTAACTATATAAAACATATCATTTAGTAATAAAAAATAATGTATCAAAATCTTATACTATAAACCATATAAACATGTGATATTTTCTATATATAATACATATGTTACTCTAAGAAAAAATCAATGGTATCTATTAATTTTAAAAATTTATTCTATCCACATACAAACTCTTTTTCATGGAATAATCGAGTATCCAACAGATTGAAAGTTTAATAGGATTTTAAAACTACAAATAGAGGAGTGATTACTCAGTGTATAAATGTTTTTATCAAATAAAACCATTTTAAAAAATTTCCCCATTAATTTTGGTCAAAACATTACCATATTTATGATGCATGGATCATGATTGTTTTACCTCAACACTTACTGCCGCATAAATTAAAATTAATGAATGAAATAATACCACACATACAATTTTATACGGTTCATCCCCACTAAGGGAAATATAATCCTTTCAATGTTCATTTATTATCCTATGTCATATATAAAATGATAATAATTAAATTATAAATTACATTTTGTGTGGGGTAGTTATTATCAAAGTCCCAAAGTGCATCCCAAACATCTTCAACACCACCATATTACATTGGTGAATCATAAATATATTATTCAAGTGAAGAGATATTTGTATTTCCCCCTAAAATCTTAAATAATATTACATGAACTCATCAAAAATATCTTTGAAAACTACTTTATATTCTATTATAATAGCATGAATGTCGGTCATGGCCACTAGCTTCCAGAAACATAATTTATGAAGCTATCACATTAAAGCACATAAATATCCAGGATAAGTATATATTTTTCATCATGTTTTCCTGATTATTAAATTCAAGAATCCTAATTTACAAAAGACTCTCACTTTATCCTCATAATATTAAGTTCTAGGATTTAGAAATCTTGTAACTAATATTACATATGGAATATCCTTGTTCAAATAAACCCTCTCTTCTATTATCCTCTTAATAATGTTATTAGAAATCTCATTATATATATATATATTTGAATGGAGTTACTACTTTATATATAAAATATTTCTTAGATTAATATTGGGAAATAGTGGTTTTTAATTTCAAATTACCATGAATTATTCACTTCATTTTAATACCTATAATACCCTAGAAAGATATCCATATTTTAGTTCATCAAAGCTCTAAAAACAGTTCATCAACTATAAAAAACTCACCAAAAAATCATAGCATGAATCATGACCTTTAATTTGTGAATTTTTACTCTTATAAAACCAAAATAATCGTCATAAAAATAGATTTATATTTATATAAAAGTGAAGTCCATTAATATCATCAAATGTAATTAAAACCAAAAAATTCAATAACTCTACCAGAAAAAACATTATTTTGTTTTATCTGGAAATAAGGATCTGAATAAACAGAAAATATACTTTCCCAGGACCGTTGAAACTTTTTAACAAACTATAAAATGATTCAAGTGAATCTGATGACCTATATCTATAACACAATACTTTTTTCAATCATTGGATTGTGGTTTCTAAAAAACATAACATAACGTCTAATTATTATATCATCCAGTCATCTCAGAAGAATAATATTTTGAATTCAATTACTATATGATGAATCTATCTTAGGATCAATATCATCTTCTAGTTTCTAATGTTTTTATATTTTTTGAATCTATATTTCCATATCTCATAATGTTCTCAAAAAATAATCATTTTGTTTTCCTACTAACAAACCAGTCCAATAATCTACACTTGGACTAGTTACTCAAAAATTAAACACATTATCCTTCTTATCCTTTAATGTACACCTCATAATTTCATATAACAAATTCGTATTCTAATATTTAAATTCATTACTATAATTGATTATCAAAGTAAACCATAATTGTCATTACATCAGCATTAAGATTTACATTCTGTATACTCACTCAATGTTAGCCATATATCTTTTAATTATCCTATCCTTCTACCTTATCTACCCATTCTCTTTCATTCAGTTCCACTATAATTCAATGTTGCTTTATATTAATTCCTAGTTTCTACTTATTAGGACATTTTCAAACAAACCTTTTGATTATTTTAAATTATTTATGATAGTATTAAAGAATTTATTTCACCAAAGTGATGTTTTTGATATTGAAATAATGACATAATGTTATATTATTTATAATTATAGGGATTATTTTAAAAAAAATACATTTTGGTAGACTTCACAGTATTTTATAAAAGTATATATACCTTATACAATCTAAGGATTCCTTAAATTATTCCTATATTAAATTTAATAAGGTCATGACTATTCTGTACTTGAAATAATTTTCAATTTCATTAGGTAAGTCAAACATTTAGAGCCAAATGGATAAATTTACAATCTTATGGTGAATTCCAAAAAACTATCATTTATTTAGTAACATTACATTTGAAAATTATCTTATATAAAACAATACTTTTGGTTTTCTTCCCTAAATGACATCAAATTATTTTACCATTGGAATAAATTCCTTCATCAGATCATCCTAAAACATTTGAGGTTGTATCCATTATTTTAATCAATTATTGGATGGTCTTAAATCATAAAATCCTTTTTTCATTATTTCTTCTAGTTCCATAATTTTAAAGAATTTTTATATTTTCATAAAAAATTACTTTATATTTCTTCTTCAACGCTCAAAACATATCCTAAAGCCTCACGGATTTTTATTTCATCAAATCATTAGATATAAAATTTTGTTTTTATGATTTTCATTCATAATAATAATTTTCTCAAATACACTATATTACTTCCTATTATTAAATTGTTATATATTATGAATAAATGATTTTTAACATCCATAGTGAAATATTTAGATAGAATAATGACCATATAAAGGTGTTATTTTGTCTAGTAGTTTTCCCTTTTGTTTTATAAACACTTGATGTGTTATCTTCTATAAAACCCATATGAATGATATCCTTATAAAATATCCTTGAATACTTACTCATTTACATTAATAATAATTTAAAAATATTATTAACAAAAATTTCTACAAAATAAACATCACACAGAAGGTTCCCTTTAATATTTCTTGGGTTTGTTTTCAATATCAAATGATTATAAATTAAATGAGTTAATCTTCCCCTTATTGATAATAAATTAAATGTTTTCTCATATTATCTTTACTTTCAACTCTATATTGCATGGGGGATGAAAAATTCATATCATCCTATATCACTTTTCTTTTTATCATTATTTATTCTTAAAAACAAATTATAACCCTTGGATTTATTAAGTGATGGATGTGATTACATTCTGTAAGGTAATGATATAGAAATAAAATAAATTAATGTCTACATGAATTATTAAAAATATATAAATCATGATTTCTTAACATGGATATCAGATAAATGCATAAATGTTTCAACTAGTGATATGTTAGATCCTAGGTTTTTAATGAGGTAGTGATATTTATTCAGTTTAATGGATCAGTTTTCACCAAATGTGCATGATTACTGAGGTCATGGTAGCTTTAGGGGTGTGTAGTATTTTTCAGATCCTGGAGGATTGGTTTCTGGAAAAATATATTAGTTCACAAAGTCAGTAAAAACTATGAGACCCATGAGACATAGATTGAGTAAAATGTGTGGGGATAGACATAAAGAAATGGGTTTCTACACAGTATGAGTAAAGTTTGTATCTAAGGGTACACACCAATGCAGTGGCTCATTAATTTTTAATAGATGTGGGGATCACAGTTTCTGCATGGTTTCTGAAACTGTGTGCATGAACTATGCGAGGTCCCACTTGAGGCATAGAACGACACATAGTTGTTGTAAATTTTTTCCAAGAATGCATCCAAATCTCGTGAACTAGATTTTTGTGGGAAATTTCCATTTATCACTAAATGAGGTTAAATGTTTGAGGCTTATATTCCATCTTTGAGTCTAGTGAATAGGTTTCTATGACTTTCTATCATGAATAAATCCAAACCTGGGCTATGATCATAAATATTCATTTGAAATAAAATTTGAACACTAGTTACCACATTGGATCCCCATTAGTTAGTTCTTTATTCATAATATGTCATTATTTATTTGTATTTGTATCAATTGAGTTATTTTTCAACAAGCTGGTATTCCATATTCCAAGGTTTTTCTTCTGTTCTTCCATTTTCATCTGATCTAGACTGAATCAGTGGTTCATACTGAATGAGTTCTCTACTAAGAACCTACAGTAGGAGGTATATATCATTACCACAAGGTTTTGTGTTTTATATTCATTTTTTCATTATTCCACACACAATAATTTACCACATTATTAGTGAAATTAATTTAATGTCTTGATATAAGTGTTTGGGACATGATTAGTATTTACACTGCTGCATGTGTGATTATTGGAGATTTTTACCCAACTGAGCCCACATATGGGCTGTTTCTTTATATCTAACATATTTTATACCACCTCTTTAGGTGTGTTCATGATCTAAAATATTAGTGGGGATTAAAATTTTAATTAAATGGATTTTTTATGGTTATGAGAACTTTATTTTAACTATTCATTTTAAATGAAAGGAATGAGCTTAATTGAATTTATAAGAGAAATGTATTTCCTCCTTATCATGTTATATCTTATTATTAATATGTTTTAACGGATAATATGGAATATATTTAATGGGTTGGAAGAAATAATGTTTTGGGAATCAGTTGATGAATTGATTATGGTAGTCAATTTGTTGGAGGGTCTCCATGGATCATAATTCAATATGACATAATGAACAATTATAATCTACAGGTATTGATTATGATAGTTGATTTCTTGGATGTGGTCCATGGATACTTATTCTATATGATGCTAAATACATTTCTATCACTTAGATCTATCTTGCTTGGAATCACATTGGACATTATCTATTGGGTTGATCCTTAGACTCTGGTATAGACATTATCGAGTTTCCACTGAGATTCTTCTGGGCCTCAATGTGGATATCTGGGCCATCTAGACATTAGATCTATTCCTTTATGGTCTGACACTTTATTACATGGTTTGGACATTGTGTATATTTTAATGATGCTTGATTACACATCACAGGCTGATGTTCAAGCTATAGGTGGCCTACAGATGACCCTAGTATTCATTTTTTTTATATTTTCCCCCTTTTAAGTTATTGATTCTTGTTTACCTTGGTGTGATGAAAAATATTTCATGACTCGTGTCACATTACTTTTTATTACTTTTATAACTATGAGATGTGTCATGGTGATATTTTAATATTACATATACTGGACCTATTATAAACACCATTGGTAGTCGCCTATGGAGTGTCATATTGTAAGAACCCGGATCTTCGTTTCCGGTACGCCTTTCCTTTTTCTAACGTTTTTGGGAAAAATAATGTTTCATGAAATTTTTGAAGTATGTGCCATGTACTTTCTAATTACACGCTGTGTACTCTTTTCCCGCTCGAAGCCGTGTATTGGCTATGTCCGGGCCACACACACGGTGTGTAGAGGTGACGTGGAGGCCGATTTTGGCGGAGTACGGAAAGACCAAGTACACGCTGTGTACTCTAAAAGTACAGGCAGTGTACTTGATTTTTTTATTAAATGGACCGGGGTCACACCTAACGCACAGAAATGTCTTCTTCTAAGTTCCGTTCGTCCGAGAGCACCGAGGATCCCGGAATCTTCGACGAGCCCCCACCTCTCCGTCTGTTCTCCGATTCAAGCACCATTGATTGCATTGGAATTGCAGCTGTGAGTTCTCCCTTCTGCATGAACCTTGCTTTCCAAATCCTCCTCATTCTCAGGAATTCGTGGTTTATGTGTTTCGGACGTTTTCTCAGATCTATGATGTTCTAAGGACAATATGTCGTCACTGTTCACGTATATCGATCTCCTAGGATCGAGGTAGGTGGTTTGTGCCTTTTTGAAGAAATTATTTGAGTATTTATGTGAAAATTCCACCAATACCCTTAAACGGGGTATTGCGTGTTTTCTGTTTTTCCCTGTTATTTGCCTGCTTTGCTTGATTTCTTATGTAGAGGTAATTTCTTCTGAATTTGGATAACTTATATGGTGTTCATGTGCTTTTCATTGCATGTTTTTCTTATTAGGCGTTTTTCCAATTTCCATTCCTAGTTGTAGGATAGTGGAACTGTTATACTGTTATGTTGTTGTGCCTTAAAATGATAGCCAACTAGTTATTGAGGTTTACTTGGGTGATACACGCGTGCTGAACATGTTAATTTCACACAGGACTATGAGAACCTAGTGTAGTAGACCATGGGGAGAATGGACGTAAGGGCTTCTCTAGAGTGTCTTTTAATACGATGCGAGACCACAAGGGGAATTGATGATGAATGCTTCATCAGAGATTCTATAGTTACTCGACGCGGGCCACAGGGGGAATGAGACGTTGAGTGCTTCCCCAGATATCCTTTAGCACGATACGATACTATAGGGGGAATTGACAGTGAGTGCTTCCTCAGAAAGTCTACTCTTAGATGAACCAAAGGGGTTAGACATTGTGTGCCTCCTCGAGGGTTGCTAGTACTTGTAGGTTGAACCATAGGGGTTAGGAAGTGAGAGATGCCTAGAGGGTTACCTGTTTTTCTTCTTGTTGTTGGTTTTTTACTTGTGCACTTTATATTCTAGAACTGTGGATTGTAGTTGTTGTGTGCTTTTCTGTTTACTGCTTCCTGCACTTTTACATGCCTTGTATTCATTGACTATTAGGCACAGATCATTGGGTGATTGCCTTCTGGGATTGTGTCTCACACCCTATTTGGGCCATGCTTTTTGGTCCAAGCTGACATTGTTGTTGCAGGAATAGATAAAGGCAAGAACCCTTCAACTTCCGGTACTTGATTTCTTTGAGTAGGAGAGCATGGGACCGAGCTCTGGCTTGCAATTCTAAGGAGCTGTTTACTTTCTTTTTTACTTGTTTCGGTACTGTGGTTTTTTCAGTATTGTGAATTGATTGGATGTTTTCCTAGAGTTGTATCTTGCATCATTTCATATATACACATGTGCTCCAGTTTGTTGATTTAGTTTTCCACTACTTATTACTTTTGGTTATTCACTGCTTCTGTTATTCCATGTTTACCTATTTCCTTTGTGTACTCTTCCAATGAGGGCATAGTTTCCCCACTATCACACCCAAGGCCCTCACTTATACTCGGAAGCCTCTGGCGTTTGAGGAAATGTGCTTGAGGCTATGTGACCAACCGGGGATGGGGCGCCTCTAGGTGGCTACCAGAACCAGGACATTACAAAGTGGTATCAGAGAAGTTTCTTTTATTTTGATTTATTGTTTGGAGCCTTTAGCCAGTGGTAGGATGGTTTTGGTACTTGGTATTAAGTTGTTTCCAGTAGTAGCTAACCCGTGTACAGGGAAAATCCATACTACCTCGTTTATTGAAGATTTCTTTTTTTTTTGAGATTTACGGTTGATATGATTTCACCTAGAGTGATTCAGATGTCCTGTGTTGTTGTTGTTTTGCTATCGCGGTTCTGTTTCTGTCACAACACGATGAGATGAGGGTATTCCATCTCATGAATCATATAGACAATTGTTATAAATCACTTGCCAGGCATTCTATCCATGTCATCTATGGTGCATTTGTGATTGCATGTTGTTGTGATAGACCTTGTGTAGATTATGCATGATGTTGTGATAGATGCATGATAGAATCTCTACTGCCTTGTTAGAGGATTTTTTGTATTCTACCTTGATCAATGAACACCATGTTTTGATTTGCGTGTTGTATGGGCCCTCACGAATCGAAATTTGGCACTTCATTGACTTGTTTTCTGTGTTTTCTGGGCTTCTGTGCAGTTTCGGAGCTACTGCCCATAAAAACCCAGAACACACGGTGTGTACATTCGACTACACGTCGTGTAGTTTTTCGACCATGTCACTGCTCGTGTGAGTAGGCACACGCTGTTGTGGAAGTAACATCAGGAACACGTCGTATACAGTTGGTACACGCTGTTTAGTTCGGTGCCGTGTACCCGGCCGTGTCACTCACAACATGGGTCAGGGAAGATCAAGTAGAACATGACGTGTTGTAAAGGAACACGCCCTGTAGTCTCATCCAGGTACCCTGCCGTGTCACGCAAAACACGGGTCGGTGCCACCTTCTCTTAGACATGTAGTGTTGGTTTCAAAACATGCCATGTAGTCTTGATCAGGTACCCATCCATGTCACGAACAACATGGGACTGTGTCACCTTCACCTATACTCATCCTGTTTGTTCGGAACATGCCGTGTAAGGTTCAGCCATGTAAACCGCTGTGTATTTAACAACACGGGCCTCCGAAGCTGTGTCTAGTAAACGTTGTGTTTGTTCCGAACACACCGTGTAGTGTTGGGTTATGTCGGACCATGTGGGTTATCCCTGTAAGGAGACTCGGGCAGGGTAATAGTTTTCAAGTACAAACTGTGTTTTGGGTCAACACGCCATGTAGTTTGAGTTGTTACATGACCTGTAGGTTAGGTTTAAACGCCCATGTTAGTGGATTAAGAAGACACGTCGTGTAGTTTTTATACATGTCGTGTAGTCGTGCTTTGTAACTGGTGTGTTTTCCTTCCCCTGTTCTCGTTTTGTACTCTTGTGTTCTCTGCCTTTGTTAACTCTGATCTAATGTGTGATTTTGATCTTTCATAGATATGCCTCCAAGATGTCCTCTGGTTGTACGTCTTTTGTCAGGTAGTGATCAGACGCCAGATATGGCTGATCAGGGACTTCCTGTCGACCCTCCAGTCGAGACGTCCTTGGCACCCATTGTCATACCAGTTGCAGGCGCTGATGCGTAGTTCAGGGAAGGTTTAATGAGGATGATGAAGTCCTTTCAGGGAGCACTTCCTCCTGCCTCATCTATGGATAACTTGACGCGGGTTTTCCAGTAGCATAATCCTCCTACTTTCTCGGGGAAAGGAGGACCACGGGCTGTAGAGTCATGGTTAGAAGCCATGATGACTATCTTCGAGCATCTGGGGATGCCTCCAGAGAGGTGGGTCATGATCGCTACCTATATGCTACGAGACTCCACGAAGAGGTGGTGGGATGTGATCTCACATGCGGGTCACCAGCAGGTTATGGCTTGGGAGGTGTTTCAGTGCGTCTTTTATGACTACTTATACCCAAAGACCCTGAGGGCTAATCGAGCCCAAGAGTTCATGAGATTAGAGTAGGGTACTCATTCCATCATGGAGTATTCCTATCTTTTCACCGTGCTGTAGCATTTCACTCCCCTATGGGATGAGAGTGGGGTGTTCTTAGAAAGGATGTTTGAGGACGGACTTAGGTGGGAAATCCGCTAGCAGGTGAATATCTTCCAGTTGACTTCCATCACTTCCATCGTCAACCAGGCACTGATTGCGTAACACAATCTGAGAGGCTCCGGAGCTGCGAGCCAGGGCGGTTCTGCTTCCAGATCTAGTTTTCCTCCAGATGACAGCATGAAACGCCATAGAGAGTCTACGCGCGGTGATCCGAGGAAGTGCGATGCATCATCAGGAAGCTATGTGATATGCTAATAGTGTGGCCAGTCAGGGCACATGAGGCCGTAGTGCCAGAGAGACCCCATGGAGTGCCGATCTTGTGGCAAGATGGGTCACCTTCAGCGTTTCTGCCAGGTTTTCTCACCAGTAGTTTGTGACCGGGGTTCTTCCATGACTCCTTGTTCAAGAGCAGCACCACCAGTTTCTCACCTGTCAGGGAACTGGAGTTCTTCCGACTATTTTGGCTGAGGTGGAGGTCGAGGTCGTGGCGGTCAGCCACCAGTCCCTCAGCACCAGCAAGGTGGATTAGATCAGAGTGTTCAGCCAAGGGCATTGGGCCGCGGTGCAGGCCAATCTTTCACCATGAAGCAGACCTATTAGGAGCAGGATTCCGGCCCTTCTACAGTTCGAGGTACGATTTTAGTAGCCTCAGTTTTATCTTCATCTCTTTTAGATACTAGTTCTACACATATCTTTATCTTTGTTGCTATTGTGAAGAGCCTTGGGATCTGTTAATTTTCTTCTGCCAACTCATTGACCCTAGACACACCTTTGGGGATGAGGAAATCTTGTGTACGCCAGTGTAGAGAGTGCCCTCTCGAGGTTGCAGGGTATCGTTTCTTATGGGATATCTATGTCCTAGAGATGACAGGCTATGATTTCATCCTCGGGATGGAATGGTTGGTTCCATTCCAGGTAGTCATCGATTGTTATCGCCGCAAAGTGAGTTTCGTTTCACCAGAGGGTGAATCTTTTCTTCATAGAGGCGAATGGGCTACACAGGTGAGTCGAGCAGGACTTGAGCATCAGGGTCTAGGAAGGGTGACAATCCATATTTCTAGTCTTTATCTAGATGATCAAGGGACTTCGCAGTTGTATTTTCCTCTAGTGGCGGATCATTTCAGGGACGTCTTTCCAGAGGACTTTTCAGGTTTGCCTCCAGAGCGTGATGTATACTTTTCTATTGAGCTCATGCCAGGAGTAGCACCGGTGTCCATTCCTCCTTATAGGATGGCTACACCTAAGTTGCAGGAGCTCAAGAAGAAGTTGGAGGAGTTGTAGGAAAAGGGTTTCATCCAACCCAGTACTTCTCCTTGGGGTTCGCCTGTCAGGTTTGCGAATAAGGAAGATGGTACCCTTCAGCTTTGTGTGGATTATCGGAATCTGAACAAGTTGACGGTCAAGAACCGATATCCCTTGCCGATAATCGATGACCTCTTTGATCATATTTGAGGAGCTCAGCTGTTCTCGAAGATTGACTTGAGGTCCGATTATCATCAGTTGAGCGTTAGACCATCATATATACCTCTGACATACTTCAGGCGTAGGTATAGTCTATACGAGTATACAGTCATGCCGTTCGGTCTCACGAATGCGCCTGCAGTTTTCATGGCACTGATGAACCGAGTGTTCCATCCTTACTTGGATTCCTTCGTCATGGTCTTCGTGGAAAATATCTTAGTGTACTCTCACACTCGACATGACCATGCTACCCATATTGAGATTGTTGTGAGTACACTAAGAGAGCATAATATTTATGCTAAACACTCAAAGTGCCACTTTTGGATGGATCATATTCAATTGTTGGGTCATGTCATCTCAGAGGTAGGAGTATTTGTGGACCCAGAGAAAGTGAGAGCTGTAGTTTTCTGGGAGCAGTCGAAGAAATTTTTTGAGGTACAGAGTTTCCTAGGGCTGGATGGATACTACAGATGATTCATTCACATCTTTTCATGCCTAGCAGCACCTTTGACAGTTCTGACCAAGAAGCGGGTGAAGTTCTTATGGTCATATTCTTGCGAGTCTGCCTTTCAGGAGCTGAAGGGAAGGCTGACGTCAGCACCGATACTGGTCTTGCCAGATCCAGGCAAGATCTACACTGTTTATTGTGATTCTTCGGGTATCGGACTAGGCGTTGTGATTATCCAGGGAGATGGAGTCATTGTGTATGGGTCTCGACAGTTGGGGCCACATGAGAGAAACTACCCTACAAACGATCTAGATTTGGCAGTTGTTGTTCATGCCTTACGCTGTTGGAGACACTATCTTCTGGGAGAGCATTTTTTGGTCTTCACCGACCACAAGTGCCTCATATATATCTCCACTCAACGTGATCTGGATCTGAGGTAGCGCAAGCGGGTCGAGTATCTACAGTATTTTTATTTCGAGCATGCCTATACGCCAGGAAAGGGCAACGTGGTGGCAGATGCGTTGAGCAGGAGAAT
The DNA here is from genome assembly GCA_963277665.1 of Viscum album. Classification (NCBI taxonomy): domain Eukaryota; kingdom Viridiplantae; phylum Streptophyta; class Magnoliopsida; order Santalales; family Viscaceae; genus Viscum; species Viscum album. The sequence goes on from OY728126.1 coordinate 1,532,374,738, forward strand.
AATGATTCAGGCAGTTCAGGAGGCCAGCAATGAGTGATGGCATATGGCTCTATTCTCTATGATGCATCTGAAGGTGACTGACAAACAGGAACAGACCTTCCAATCTTCTGTAGTTGTTACCTCTACACTACTTGATCAGGTACGGATGAGGCAGCTATCAGACTCAAAAGGCTTAGTCATGCACGAGAGTGTGTCAGAAGATGACCCTCTTCATGGATGGGCAGTGGGATAGGATGACATCTTGTGTTTCCAAAGATGTGTATGGGTTCCAGAAGACATACGTGAGGAGATGATGCGATATTTTCATTCCTCGGCTTGGGCAGTTCATCCTGGCATCACCAAGATGTATCGGGATCTTCATCGCCAGTACTGGTGGCCAGGTCTGAAGAAAGATGTTGTTGTTTATGTCAGGAGATTCTCTACTTGTCAGCAGGTGAAGGCGGAGCATCAGCGACCAGTAGGCCTTTTACAGCAGTTACCCATCCCAGAGTAGAGGTTGAACCATGTTGCGATGGAATTCGTGATCGGGCTGCCGAGGTCGCCTTGGGGAACGTTGTTGTTTGGGTTGTCATCGACAGGCTCACGAAGGTTGCTTACTTCTTTCCGATCAAGGAGACATTCAGTGTCGACGATATGGGACAACATTACCTCATATAGACTGTACGTCTGCGTGCAGTTCCACACTCCATTGTATCAGACAGAGATGTGTGCTTTACCTCTTGATTCTGGCAGGGACTTCATAAGGGCTTGGGTACTCAAGTACTTTTGAGTACAATATACCATCCCCAGATAGTTGGACATTCTGAGCGTATGATTGAGGTGCTTGAGGATATGTACCGATCTTTCATTCTAGACTTTGGAGGTTCTTGGGAGAAGCATATCCATCTGGTGGAGTTCTCCGACAACAAGATTTTTCAGGCGACTATTCATATGGAACCTTACGAGGCTTTGTACGGTAAGCCATGCCGATCACCCTTATTCTGGCTGGAGGAAGGAGAGGTAGCTTAGGACCTCTTCTTATTCAGGAGACCTCAGAGAAGATAGAATTGATTTGGAAGAGGATGTCTACAGCACAGTCTTGGCAGAAGTCTTATACTGATCCGCGGAGATGACCTCTGGAGTTTGAGGTCTGGGATCAGGTTTTCTTGCGTGCCGCACCGAGGTTGGGACATAAGAGGATTTAGAGGTAGGTTAAGCTTTCACCGCGGTACGTCGGGCCGTTTGAGGTTTTTGGAGAGAGTTGGGCCTGTTGCCTATTAGTTTCAGCCCGAGGAGGTTGAGTTCTAAGTGGATGCATTGTTTGAGGAGCATCCCATCCCGATTGTCTATTGCAGTACGAAAGTTCTCCTTGGGCGGTCCGTACCTCTTGTACATGTGCTATCGCATCATGGGCGAGTATAGGACGAGACCTGGGAGAGGGAGGCCGATGTACGATCACAGTGGCCGGAGCTATTCAGGGTTTCTTCTTCTACGCCTCGCTAGGGAAATTTGGGGACGAATTTATTTATGGGGGGAAGTTTGTATGAACCCAGATTTTTGTTTCAGGTACGACTTTCCTTTTTCTGTAGTTTTTGAGAAAAATAATGTTTCCGGAAATTTTTGAAGTACATGTGGGGTACTTTCTGAGTACACACCGTGTACTCTTTTCCCACTTGAAGCGGTGTACTGGCCGTGTCCAGGCCACACACACGGTGTGTAGGGGTGACGTGGAGGCCGATTTTGGCGGAGTACGGAAAGACCTAGTAAATGTCGTGTACTCTAAAAGTACACACCGTGTACTTCTATTTTTTATTAAACGGACCAGGGTCGCGCCTGACGCACAGAAATGTCTTCTTATTGGTTCCATTCGTATGAGAGCATCGAGGATCCATGAATCTTTGAAGAGCCCCTGCCTCTCTGTCCATTCTCTGATTTGAGCACCGTTAATTGCGTTGGAATTGCAGTGGTGAGTTCTCCCTTCTTCTTGAGCCTTGCTTTCCAATTCCTCCTCCTTCTCAGGTTATCGTGGTTTATGTATTTCGGACGTTTTCTCACATCTACGATGTTTTAAGGAGAATCTGTCGTCATTGTTCACGTATATCAATTTTCTAGGATCTTTGTATGTGGTTTGTACCTTTCTGTTGAAATTCTTTGAGTATTTATGTGAAAATTCCACCAATACCCTTAAACAGTGTATTGCGTGTTTTCATGTTTTTCCATTTTATTTAACTTCTTTGCTTGATTTCTTAAGTAGAGGTAATTTTTTGTGAATTTGGATAACTTATATAGTGTTCATGTGATTTGCCTTGCATGTTTTTCTTATTATGTGTTTTTCCAGTTGCCATGCCTTATTATAGGATAGTGGAACTGTTTTACTGTTCTGCTGTTGTGCCTTAGAATGATAGCCAATTAGTTCTTAAGGTTTACTTGGGCAATACATGCATGATGAAAATGTTAATTTCACACAGGACTGTGAGAACCTAGTGTAATAGACCATAGGGATAATGGATGTAAAGGATTCTCTAGAGTGTCTTTTAATACGATGTGAGGCCGTAGGGGGAATTGATGATGAGTGCTTCTTCAGAGAGTCTGTAGTTCCTCGACATGGGCCACAGGGGGAATGAGACGTTGAGTGCTTCCCCAGAGAGCCTTTAGCACGATACGAGACTGTAGGGGGAATTAATGGTTAGTGATTCCTCATAAAGTCTACTCTTAGCTGAACCAGAGGGGTGAGACTGTGTGTGCCTCCTAGAGGGTTTCTAGTACTTGTAGGTTGAACTATAGGAGTTAGGTAGTGAGAGTTTCCCAAATGGTAATCTATTTTTCTTCTTGTTGATTGTTGTTTACTTGTGAACTTTATATGCTAGAACTGTGGATTGTAGTTGCTATGTGCTTTTCTATTTACCTCTTCCTGCACTTTTACTTTCCTTGTATTCATTGACTGTTAGGCACAGATCTTTGGGTAATTTCCTTCTGGGATTGTATCTCACACCCTTTTTGGGCCATGATTTTGGCCCCAAAAAGACTTTTTTGTTTCAGGAATAGAAAAGGGAAAGCGCCCTTTGACGTCTAGTACTTGATTGCTTCGAGTATGAGAGCATGGGACCGAGGTCTGGCTTGCGAAGCTGAGGAGCTGTTTACTTTTCTTTCAAACTTGTTTCAGTACAGTGGTGTTTTCAGAATTGTGACTTGTTTGGCTATTTTCCTAGAGTTGTATCTTGCATCATTTCATATATAATATGTTCTCCAATTTGTTGATTTAGTTTTCCACTGTTTTTTACTATTGTTTATTCACTGCTTCCACTATTTCATGTTTATCTATTTCCACTTTGTACTCTGCCAATGAGGGCATAGTTTCCCCATTATCACATCCAAGGCCCTCGCTGCTAGTCAGAAGCCTTTGGCGTTTTGGGAAATGCGATTGAGGCCACGTGACCAACCGGGTACGGGGCGCCTTTGTGTTGATTCCAGAACCGGGACGTTACACATATCACACCCTATTCATACCACCAATGGGTACCCACAAAAACTACACAGATGCAGGTAAGTACTGGGGAATGTGTCTATTGTGCAATCCATGATTTGATCATTACTTAGGAATAGGAGAGCGACGGACCAAGCTATAATTTTGTTTCTATATAGAGATAGTTCCATTTTTTTATCTTGATACATGTTTTGTATTGGATACATTATTTCATGTATTTCCAATCATGTTTTAAAGAGACATGACATGATCATCATATTTTATATTACACTACTTTGGGTTGTTTAATATTACAGTATTCTAGATGCTATCTTCTTTTGGTTATTTATTTATTTATCACATTCCACTATTGTATTTTTTTTATTATTCTATTGTTCTACACTCTAACAAGAGGGAATAGTCTCACATTGGATACACCGTGTTCCCTTTATACTAGTTGGAAGACTCTGGATTTTATGGTGGTGTGCTTGAGGAAATTTGACCCTCTAGCTAGGGGAAATTTTTAGTGGCGCCAATGTTGGGACATTAAAAAGTTGTATCAGAATGGTTCTTTTTTGGAATTAATATTTTAAGACAATAGATAGGATATTATTAATGAATTTTTATTTGGAAATGATTTCTGTCTGGGAGCATTGAACCCACATATAAGAAAAAAAACAAAATTTCCTTCAATATGACATTTTTCTATACTTTTATTATAATACTTGATGTGATTCAATCGTTGGGTGAAAAAATTGAGGTTTTATGTTTTTTATGATTATAGATTTTCATACATTACACTATGAGATGTGGGCATGACATCTCTCAGATTATTTTAGGCACCTATTTGAATTCACATTCCTTGCATTATTAAATTCTATATATGATGCATTACATGACTACATGAAATTATTTTCTGTGCCTATAATGATATACCAGTATGTCTGACAAAAGATTTTTTTTATTGAGAAATCTGATAGTTACTTAGATTTTATATCACTACCTAAACAATTTTTTTATATTGGCTACATTAAACACCCTAAGCTGCCAATTATGGCTCAATGAGTTGTTAACCATTAATTTCATGGACTGGAACATGTTATGTTTTGGATTAAGTCGATGCCCCAAATATATTAATGAGGTGTAGGGGCCATTGTGGATTTTAATTAGAGACCCAATGTGTTCAACTATTTACAGATAATTATCAAATAAATTTTAATTTAAATGAAACTGAAATTGATAAACAGAGAATATGGCATTGACTCAACTTTATATTGGGAAGTAATTAGATTCTATAGGGCTTTTATTGTTATTATTAATACCCAATATGGGGTTTAGGAGTAGGTATAGGGGTGATACTAGTTTATAGGAAGTCTTACACCTATCCTATGTTGTTTTCTAGGATCTTTTAGTTATTAAAATATTTAGGCATGTGTTTGACATTTTAGAGACATATGACCACCAAGACCTCCAATCGTGACCAAGAGGGTAAATATTCAGTGCTCCAATGGTGGTGGTTCATGTTATACTAGTATATCCTCCTATATTACCTCTTTTTGTACCCATGATTTTATTAGAAATGGAAATGATGGCTAGTTCTATGAGAGATATATAAACATTATGCAGACCATTTAGGGATCCCTATAACGTACCTTGCATATGAAAGACCATGAAAATGTTTTCCAACAAAAAAAAAATCCACCCATATTTTTGTGGTATAGTATTCCACAAGCTGTTGAATGCTAGATTGAGACAATCATTTCTATTTTTTATCATCAAGAGACACCTCCTGACCGTGGAGTGTAGAAAACAAAAAATTTGATTTAGGGAGAAACAAAGTGATAGTTGGAAGTCTTGAACCATGATGATGCTCATAAAGACACAGTTTAGAGAGATTTCCAATATATTATTTACTATTACTTTTTTTTATACCCTAAGAGTTGAAAGTTTTTGTGTGTATATGCATCTTGATGAGGGTAAATTGATAGTTATTAAATATTTGTAATTCTTTACAAATATTTAGTGAATTTCTCTGATTTTTATTTCTGATGATCCATTTAGGGTGACACTCTTTTAAGAAGGTCTCAAGAATTCCATTTTATCATAGGTTAATGTGTCTTGGTTAAAAACTAATACTAAGATTGTTTTTGATGGACACATTGCAGAATTTGACCTCAGGGAATATGGGGTGCAGAGTTTGGAAATTTAGCCACTCAATCCAATGGTTCAATATCAAATAGAAGGATGCATTATTTTGAGTCTTCCCAAGAGGGTAGTGCCATCCCAGTTGTTAGTTCTCATAGAGATATCTTCTATTATTAGTGTGGGAGGTGAGGAAATATTTGGAATCATTTTGATAGAGACCCAGTTGAGTGTCGATCTTATATCAGGTTGGGACATGTAAATAATTTTTATAGGAGTATCCTTCTAGAAGTCAGTTGAAGTTGACTGAATCTAACTCCATGTTCAGGGATGGGATTCAAAACTCTACATTTGGATGGGATCTGGAGTAGTGTAAGTCATTGAGGATGAGGTTGTGGTTGTGGACAAGGAATCTAGGCACTAGTTCCACCATGACAGTAGATTGGGCATGTTCTAGGAAGTGAGTCCATTTCATATGGCCTTAGATTTGGCTAGATATATTTCGTGTAGCCTAATCCTAATGAACAGAGCTTTAGGTTTTCAATTGGAAGAGGTAAAATCATAGTAGTATCTATTCTAGTATGTTCCCTTTTTGATACATGTTCATCTTATTATTTCCTTTCTATTCCTATTGTGGAGAGCCTTGGGCTTGTTGTTTATTTTTTTAATGGAATTATGAAACGGGATACTCTATTGGGGATTAGTATAAAGGGTTTAAGCTAGTGCAGGGAGTGACCCCTTAATATTGGTTGTTATCACTTCATATGGGATATCTTTATCAATGAATTGAGAGGGTTTGACATCATACTCGGGATAGAATGGATTGTTTCTTATTGATCCCATGTCGATTTCTATAGTCAAAGGGTTACCTTCAAATCCCCATTGGGATATTTTATTATTCACAAGTGTGAATGGAATGTACTTATTGGTAGAACAGTACCAGAGAATCATGGGCTAGATAAGACGGAAACCTATATTTCTTGATCATATATGGATGATTAGGGATTGATTTTGGCATATTTCCCTCTAGTGATTTATCATTTCTGGGATATTTCAGTAGAATTTTGTTTGCTTTACCACCTTAGTGAGAGGTGGAGTACTCGATCAATCTAGTTTTAGTAGCTGAACTATAATCCATTCATCCTTATATGATTGCTACTATAGAGTTGAAGGAGATCAAGAGGTATCTACAGGACTTGGTGGAATAGGGTTTTATATGACCCATTACTTTTATTTGGGGTTCCCCGGTCCTTTGGATAAAAACGAGGTTGTTACCCTAATGATATGGGTGGATTATAAGAAATTGAACCGGTTTACGATTAAGAACTGATTTCCCTTTCAATGGATAGATCATCTCTTGGACCATATCAAAATGGCTGGGAGTTCTCAAAGATCAATTTGAGGTTAGGTTATCACCAGGTACGTGTTGTAATTAAATACATACCATGTAAAAATTTTCATATTAGGTTTGATCTATTTGGTTTTTATTTTCTGTCTCACGAATGTGATAGTTGTTTTTATGGTTCTAAGGAACCATATTTTCCATTATTATCTAGATTCATTTATAGAAGTGTTCATGAACAACATATTCATGTGTTTTCAAAATCAACATGACCATTCCAAAAATATTAAGATTGGTTTGGATAAACTAAGTGATAATTAGTAATAATTTAGTTTCAAAAGGTTCCTCTTATGGATTGATAATATTTACTTCCCATGATATATTTTATGAAAAATAAGACTATCATTTTAATAAGATAATGTGGGAGATGTAGTTTTCTGGTAGAATCTCAAGAACATCATTAATATACAGGGTTCTGTGGCCCTAGTAGGACATTATTGGTGTTTCAAATGGAACTTATCATGCTTAAAATAACCTGTTATGGGATTCACTAAGAAGGATGTGAAGTTTGTAGGGTCAGAAACCTATGAGATAGACAATCAGAAGAAGAAAGGGAGATTTAATTTCATGCCTTCCATGAACTATCATGGGTACCCTTGTAACCATATAACTAATCTGACCCATAAATGACTCTAAGGGAATTCATGATCCCCACGGTCTGGCGACTAGCACCTGGAATCGTAGAACATACAGGTGGGAATTATTTCCTTCACAATAAAAAAGAAGCGGAAGATAAAATAAACTATCCACATCAATAGAAAAGTCCACTGGGAGAAAAATTACCAGGAAACAAAGAGGCATAAAAGCCAATGTACTACAACCCAAATTACTAAATAAAAAAACATCCCCATTTCCCCTATAGACACAACTCACTATGTCCAAATCTGAAATGGTAGATCCACCACAAAGATATCCCTCAAAATTACTCAATCCTAGAAGAATAATGTATAAAACCACCTAAAGGAAAAGTTATGGTGTGATCCTAAGCCCAGTAGAGTACCACTAGATATTCCGTAACAGATGAAAAATATAGATTATCCAAACAATATCATTCAATTTATTAAAATAAAACTTTTTAAAAATTAAAAATTATATTTAAAAAAACATGCTAAATAGTTTCAATATGATGGAGAGTTCATTTAAAGCATAGGCCTTACTTTACTAGACATGGAATATTTCTAAAACAGTGAATTTTGTAATGAATTTATATTAAAAAGGTTATATAAAATTAGTAGGAATGAAAAGTAGTTCCAAAAAACATTTCCATACATTTATATCTCAAATATAATTAAACAATCGAGCAACATGGTTATTTACCAAAAGGTATGAAATATTACCCAGCTATAAGATTCTGCACTCTCTATGTGAACTTAGAAATATTTGTATACAAACATCCCAAGGACAACAGCCGAAGGAGACTCGTCACCAACCCATCGTGGATGCAACCCACCGTAAATATGTCTTAGAACTCTGTCGTAGCGTAATGTGTATCCAAATAACTCACAAACTACATAAGTCTTGCATGTTCCCTTATATGATGGGAGAACTATTTTAATACTTCTTAAAATATGATCAACCCCATTTTTCTATTTCGAAAATTCTACCTTCATTCCATTTTAACCCGAAATAGGTTTTATTCAAAATCCTTTCTTTTACACAAGATAAAACCACTATGATTAAATCAAATAATTTAATCCATTCTCATGAGTTTGTAATATATTAAAAACTAATTCCTTTTTTTGATTAATTTCCTCATTTAAATTCAATAATTTAATTGAAAATATTTCCATCAAATCCAAAATTTAAACATAACATTTTAAATCATCCAATTTCTATAATCCAGCCCAAATTTAATGGAATTGGGGGTTTACCAAATATCCAGCCAAAAACATTTAAAATCCTCTAATTCATTGAAATTTTAATTTTATCAATGAAATTGAATGAAAGATTATTCAGTTCAATTTAAATTAGAAATTGAGATAAATCATGCAATTCTATGGTAATAAATTTGGTAAATTTGGATAGAACCACCTACCTCTTTTTTAAAGAATGACACTTACAATGGAACCTATCAACAAGAAAAGAGGTTTAGAAGACCTTGAAACTCTACATAGTATCAAGATCCAACACCAAAAGACATGAATCCATCAATCCCAAGATGATCCATTGAAAATCAAATAGGATAGGAAGAAAAAAACTTAAATAACAGGGGGAACACTTACCTAGTAACCACACCGCAAGAAGAATGAAAATACAACTCCATATGGTTTGATCTAGAAGGAGTTGAGTCTCTAAAAAATTCCCCATAACTTCTCTAGGTCGAGATCCATGATTTTTTTGAATGAAAAGGATTGAACAAATCATCCAAACGTGTGACTTTTAGCTGGGCATGGGCCGAGTCACGACGTGTACCTTAGGATCACATTGTATAGGCCACACTGGATAAATACACTGAATAACCCATCACATTGGGTTACAAATTTTTTATTTAAAAACTACGTGATGTGGACCTCAGGTACCAACATGTACCATCTCATGGAGTGACCCCCACTACATGACATGAATCCGTCCCAAGTACATGGTTTGTACATCTAGTACACAACATGTACTTCTGGTACACGGCAGGTACTTTAGCTACACGATGTGTGCCTATCCTGAAACCTATAGTAAAGAACAAAAAACCATTCTTTTGGCTTTTTTACCGAATAGGGACTTTGAAAAGGTGGAAAATTTCCATTTCAAGGTAGCTAAATGTTACAACCTCCCCACCATAAAAACATTCAGTCCCCAGAAATCCTATAAAGAATCTTCCATGTCAAAGAGATAAGGCCATTGATCTCTCATTAGTACCTCCCACTCCCACCTATCATGAGAATCAGAACCTTGCTTCAATAGAACATGAACCAAACATATAATTCATCCATGAAATACCTTGGACTCAGAATGAACTATCCTAACTGGATGCTCAGGCAAAGATAAATTAGGTTTGATCTGAAGATCACTCTTTCTCAAAACGTGAGATGAATCAGATAGAAACTTTCTGAACTCTAATGCCAGGAACATGTTATGTATCGACATTATCTATGGTGGAAGTGATAAGAGGTAACAAACTTTCTCAACCTGCTCGACAACCTAGAATGGTCCCACAAAGTGAGGTGTAAGCATCCCTTACTTCCCAAGCTGTTGATGACCCAACCGGGGTGAAACATTCAAGAACAGATGGTCACCAACTAAGAACTCCAATGCTCTATGGTAGTAATCATCATAACAATTATATCATCCTTGTGCTATCAAAATCCTTTGATGAATTAGTTGAATCATTTTTGTCATCCCCTTCACCAAGCTTGGTCCAACCAAATATCTTTCACCGACCTCTGACCAACACAACATATATTTTCAAGGTTAGTCATACAACACCTCAAAAGGTTCCATTCTGATCATTGACTGTTTACTATTATTATAAAAAAAACTCAACTAGCCCCAAGTGATCCTCCCAAGCCCCAATGAAGTTGAGAACAAAGGCATGAAGCATATCCTAAAGAATCTATATATCTCATTATGTCTGGACATTTGCCAGCGGATGGTAGGCCATGCTAAAACGGACCTTTGATCTCAGTGCCTCCTCAAGTCCTCTCTAAAAGTGAGAAGTGAACCAAGGATCCATATTAGATACTATAGTAGATGGAACACTGTGAAAAAAATATATCATTCGCATTGAGATTGAAAAACTCTTAAACATTGGTCATCTCTCAAATGGGTATGAAGTGAGCCAACATGGTTAAACTTTCAATCTCAGCCCAGATTGCATTATTATTTATCTGGGTATGAGGAAAACCTACAACAATTTCCATAGAGATATCATCATATTTACAAGTAGGGACTGTATGTGGATGAAGCAAACCTAATGGTTTCTGTTGCTTGGCATTCCCCAGTTGGAATGTAAAGTAATGGGAAACAAACTCAAAAATGTCCCATATCATACATGGAAACCAGAATTTCCATATCATTTCATAGAACTTCTTAGTGGTTTATAGGTGCACAAAAAAATAAGAATTATGTAAATCTCTTATCACAGCCTTTCGAGCCGCTAACGGCATGACAAAATAGTTCAAATACCATAGAAAACCCTCTTTGGAGATCAACCACTGGGCCAAAATATCCCCACTATAAATTGATTCTCTAATAATAAGAGACTCATCATATATATCTTTTTATTGAATAAAAATCTTGTGAAGATTGAATGTCAACTTCACACTAGAAAAATAAACATCATCCCCTTCTTCCTAAAACCCATTATGAAAATAGGAAAATAAATCCATAAAATTCCACTACTCTGAATATTTGTGCATGACCTAAGATGGATGTTTACTACTCAAAGCATCATCAATGACATTACCTTTCCTCAGGGTATAGGCGATATCAATGTTGAAAGACTGCTGGTACTCCACCCATCACCTCTGCCGAAGATTCAAAACCTTTTGGGAGAAGATATAACTCTAGCTTCTGTTGTCCAAATACACTGTAAACCGTTCTCCAAAAAGGTAATGCCTCCAACTTCTATGCATCTGCATCACAACTAGAAATTCTATATCATGGATAGGATAATTCTTATTATATTTCCTAAGACGACGAGATCCATTTGTAACTACATGATCACCCTGTATAAGAACACATCCCAATACCGAATCTGATGCATCAAAAAAGAACACATAGCCCTTCCCAAATTTTGGAAGAATTTACAATAGTGTAATACTTAACAAATGTTTTAGATCAAAAAATAATTTTGACTTTTATCATCCCACAGAAACCTCAGCCCCTTTTGAGATAGAGCATTCATTGGATAAGCCAATATTGAGAATTTCTTCACAAACCTATGATAATATCCATCTATGCCCAAGAATATCCAAATATCGAAGACATTTCATGGTTGCTCCCACACTATAATAACATTCACCTACACAAGATCAATTGATACACCCTATTCAGAAACCACATGTCCCAATAATTTCACTTCTCGAATCCAACAATCACACATTAAAATATTTTCATAATGTCTGGGATTTTGTAGAAGGCTTAGATTTATTCTCATATGTCGCACATTATCCTCCTCAGACATGGAGTGGAAAAAAATTTCATCCACAAATACTACCAAAATTTTATCCTGATACTCATGGAAAATCATGTTCATTAATTCCATTAAAACTACAGCAGAATTTGTCTAACCAAAGGTCATAATAAGGTACTCAAGGTGCTCATACCTTCTCCAAAAGGAGGTTTTTAAGATGTCAGATTCTTTTAACCTCAACTAATGATAACCTGATTGAAGTTCAATCTTTGAAAACCACTTCTCCCCTTTTTGATGATCAAATATATCATCAATACATGGAAATGATTATTTTTTCTTTTTCCTAACATGATTGAGATTTCAATAATCAACACATAAGAGAAGGGAACCATAAACATTCATAGCAAAGAGAAATGGTGCTGCCCAAGGTGACACACTTGGACGAATACAGGCTTTCTCAAGAAGGTCATCCAACTGAGACATAAACTCCTTCAGCTTAGCTAGTTCTATGCTGTAATAGGGTATTATTACAGGTTGAGTATTAGGAATTAATTAAAGAGAAAACTCAAACTCTCTCACCAGTGGTAGACCATAGAAATCCAAATGTAACACATCAGAAAGTTCAATGACAACTGGATGAAGATCACCACCCATTGAATTTCACTTCAGGTCAAATAAAAACACTGATATCACTTTCCCCAACTCTGTATAAGATGGTACAGCTCTGCTCGACCTTGGATCCAATTCTCCTTGAAATAAAACGGGCACACCACTGGCTGTTGTAAAGCAGACCCATCAAAGAAAAAAATCAGTTTAGTATTTATTGGAAATGTTCCAATCCATCCTGAATATGACTTAAGGTATTTCATATCAAGAAACAAAAAACTCCAAGCTAAATCAAGATCTAATAGAGAGAAGATACATGCAGGACTACATAGACCTTTCCCTCTCTTCTAACCAAGGGGTGTGGTAATATACATTGAAAGACATATTTTCTCCATAGAAAAATTAATAAGGTTAACAATAAAGGATAAAATACAAGTGTGAGATGAACCAGTATCAAAAAAGAGAAGCCACTAATAACGAATTAATAGTAATGGTACCTCTAACAGTTTTGGGACCCAAGTCTTATTTCTTTGGAGAATCTTCAACTGCATAAAAAATCATCGTTTTAGATGCCTGTAGTTAAAACCCTTTTGAATTTGAAGCATTTGATTGCCCTGTAGTGTTAAGAGGATCCGATTATCTTATCCCACTATGTGGGGTAGATATGTGATTGTAGAACCTATGTATGTTTCCCAAATGTCTGTAGGATATATAGTTCTTGGGTTCTTCGGAGAAAACCCTCCTAGAATTTCCTAGAATTCCACACTGATATCAAGTCAATGAACTTCCTCCTTGAGCTATAGGAGGTCTAGAATTACTCTTCCTTCTAGAACTTTCATGAGGATAATCACACATCCATGTTCTTTTAAAGGAATCAATACTTCCGCTGGGGTAAAAGGAACTCCCATCAAACATGACTTTCTAGGAAAGTCCTTGTCAACGATCTGTGCCTTATCCATCACATCAGCATAAGTGGGATTCTTCACCATGAAAAACTGAGAATGTATATCTAATCTAAGTACCATATTGAACCATAGATCCTTAATCCTTTCATTAGATACAATCTCAGGAGAAAACTTCATGAGCTTAAAAAATAAATTTGAATACTTAGTCACAATTATGTCAGTCTTATCATGCTTCAAAAAAATTACAGCCTTATCCAACAACATCAACTTTTGACAGAACTGATTGGTGAAAATAAACATGATGATATTCCATTCTAATTCCTCATGTTTCTCTTCAATCACCATCATTCCACACCATCTCCTACTCGGTCCTTCCAGCACCAAGGTGTCACACTTCACCATGATAACTTATTGTGTATCCACGAACTGAAATAGACATTCTATCATTCCCAATCATTCCTTATCATGTTGGGGATTAGTGGATCCTTTAAGGACTTCTGGCCTTTGGAGAAGGAAATATTGATAATTACTTTAAAGAAAATCCCCTAGGGATCCATTGATGAAGCATGAGTGGGAACTGAAGTTGGTTCATGTCCCAGAGTTTGGACAGTGTGCACAATCACCTCAATCAGATTCGAGTCGAAAACAAGATTTTCCAGCTAGTGATCAGTAGTAGAATTTTCATGTATCCCATTACCACATCTTCTCGGAGACATGATTCTATTCAACATCAGCAAGTAAAAGGAGAACATTAGATTAATACTCAAACTGAGTATAAAGAGAAAAAATTTTCAATATAAAGGACAAACACCATTTGGATTTCAGACTATCAAAATCACTATTGGGAAAAAACTATAACCAATCCACAAGATGTATTTCCCTAACCACCACTAGTGACATAAGGTTCATTATGGATAAATATGGCTAGGAACTCAATAAAAACCACCTCCTATGTCTCCAAAAGATTTCAAAAATACACACTGAATTCAAGAAAAATGGAAGATCAACATCCTCCTTTGATACCAATTTTTCACGAACCAACCTGAGTTCCCTAGTACCCCAATAAACAATCCTACCCTGACATGACCTGAAGGTCATTCCTGATCCCCATGGGCTGGAAAAAAGCACCTGGAATTATATAACATACATGTGGGAACAATTTTTCCACATGATTTCAAAAGCCGAAGATAAAATATAGTATGCATATCAAAAGAAAACACCACTACAAGTAAAAGTACCAGAACACAAAGTGGTATAAAATAAAAAGTACTACATCCCAATTTACTAAATAAAAAAATAGTCACATGGTCCCTAAAGGAACAACACACCACATCTAGAGAAAAATAGTTGGATCCACCTCCAAGAGACTCCATCCCATTGCTCGTGCCTGGAAGAAGAAAGCCTGCAATCACCTAATGGAAAGAGTAGGGTGCGAGCCTAACCCCAGAAGGATACCACCAAAGATTCCATAAAATATGCCAAATATAGATTATCCAAAAAAAAGTTTTCAATTTTCAAAATAAACTAGTTTGGATGTTCAAAATCAAATTTAAACAAAACATGCTAAATAGTTTCGATATAATGGATAATTATTTTAAATCACGGGCTTTACACTACAAGAGATGGAATATTTCTAAAAAAATGGATTAAGTAATGAATTTATATAAAATAGTTTATATAAATTCTCCAGGCATGTAAGTCAGTTCCGACAAACAATGTCATACATTTATATCTCAAATATAAATAAACATGTGATCAACATGGTTATCTATCAAAAGGTACAATAGTATTAACCAACTATAGTGTTTGGA
Organism: Viscum album; assembly: GCA_963277665.1. Classification (NCBI taxonomy): domain Eukaryota; kingdom Viridiplantae; phylum Streptophyta; class Magnoliopsida; order Santalales; family Viscaceae; genus Viscum; species Viscum album. Next base: position 1,532,390,111 of record OY728126.1, read on the forward strand.
ACACTCTATGTGAACTCGGAAAAATGTGTATACACACGTCCCTATGAAACTGTCCGAAGGAGACTCGCCACCAACCCGTTGGGGATGTGACCCACCGTAATTTTGTTTTAGAACGTTGTCGTAGCGTAGTGTGTATCCAAATAACTCACTAACTACCTAAGTGTTGCATTAACTCTTACATGATGGTATTAATATTTTAAGACTACATGAAATATGATCAATCCCATTCTTCCTTTCCAATATTCCAATTTATTTACATTTAAAACCAAAATAGTGTTTATTCTAAAACATTCCATTTTCACAAGATAAAACCACTAGGGTTCTATCAAATAATTAATCCATTTTCATGATTTTGAAATCCTTTCAAAAATAATTCCATATTTTTCTCAATTAATTTCTAAAATTAAATTCAACAATTTAATTGAAAAAGTTTCCATTTAATACATAATTTAAATTTAAGAATTTAAATCAGTTAATTTCCATCAACCTAAACTAATTCAATAGAATCCGGGATTTTATAACTATCCTTGCCGAAAACTTTTCCAAAACACTAATAAATTGGAATTGGGTTTCAATAAATGAAATTGAAATCAATATTATGAAATTGAATTTAAATCAGCAATTGAGATAAATCAAGAAATTTGATGGTAATCAATTTGGAAAATCATAAGGAACCACCTTCAACTTTTCTAAAGACCGACACTCACAACAACCGTAAATTAGAAAAAAGGTGTATAAGACCTCAAAGCTCTACCTAGTATCATGATCCAACACCATAAGACATGGATCCACAATCCCAAGATGATCCATTGAATACCCAAGAGGAGAGAAAGAGAGAATCTTGAATAATGAGGGGGAACACTTACCCAAGAATCACACCGTAAGAAGAATAAAGATACTAAGACATTTGGCTTGATCCATATGGAGTTGATTCTCTCAAAAATACTAAAAATATTTTCTAGGTCTAAATCCATGATATCTGGAATGAAAGGGAGAGATCAAAACAGCCAAATGTGGGACTTTATGTTGGGCGCAAGATGAGTCACGATGTGTACCTTGGAATCAAGATGTGTAGTCCATACTGGATATGTACGCCGAAAAACCCATTTCCGTCGGTTAAAAATTCAATATTTAAACACTAAAGCACGTGTTCATCATGTACATGACATGTACCATCTCGCAGCGTGGCCCCTGCTTCATGACATGAATCCATCCCCAAGTATACAGTGTGTACTTCAGGTACATGACTTGTGCCTGCCCAAAAACCTATATTGAACCCCATAAATCTATTTTCAATGATTTTGGACTTAGAAAAAGTTGATAATTACCTATTCAAGGTAGCATAATTTTATTGTTCCAATTCTTATTCTTCCAAAGCTAAGTAGAATATACATAGTGTATTTAGATGCATCAGGTATTAGGCTTGGATAATTTCTGATATGAGAGGAGTAAATCCAAGTATATGGGTCTTAGTAGTTGATAAAACACGATAGAAATAAATCAATGTATGATATTGAGTTATCAATTATTGTACATTCCTTTCATTTTCGGAGAGATATTTTACTATGAGAGAGTTTTTTGGTGAACACGGTCCAAAAAATTATAAGGTATATATTTCCACATTCTGACATAAATATGAGGAAATGATGTTTTCTCTAATTCCTTTATAACATCTACTTAATGATTTCCAACACGCATGGTATTATAAATTTTGTTGTCTATGTAATTAGTATGAGATATGATATAAAAGAAGTTTAGGAGGCCAGTTGTGAGTAGAGGATTATAGACTTGATTTTATCTATTAACTTTAAGGTGTTGCATGGTTTGGGGTAAAAATTTCTCTCTTCCATAGAAGTGAAAAATAATCATATGGATAGAGTGAGGATGGGATAGTTATCTTATAAAAGGGCCCAGTCCTATGAGAGAGTGGTGTAAGTGAGGACCCACCTATAGGTTGGACCATGGGAGATGATGAGATTCTATGAATTCATGGTTGCATCAAGGTTCCATCATACATACATGAGGTGATGATACATGATTTACAAGCCTCAACATTGGAAATGCATCACTTTATTACCAATATGTAACAAGACTTTTTTCACCATTTTTGATGGCTAGGGATTAAACTAGAGGTAGTTGGTTTTGTCATGAGGTGTTCTAACTATATATTGGTGAAGGTATAACTCTAGTGACAAGATTGACTTTTATAGTATCTACTGATTCTCGAGTTGAAATGGGAATATGTTGTGATTGATTTTGATACTGGGTTAACAAGGTCACCTTGAGGTAGTGATTAATTTTTTTGTTTCTCTTGAAAGGATTATGAATTTTCCTCTATTCATTCTGATCATACAGACCTTTTTAATAGCTGATTTTGGGAGACAATATATTCATGATATTTTTCACCTTCATGGGGTTACTCATACCATTGTATTAGATAGGTAAATTAGGTCTGCATCTCGATTATGGTAGATTTTGTAGAATGTGTTGGGTAAATAGGTTCACCTATGAATTTCATACCACCCTCAGACTGATGGAAAGTCATGTTGTACGATACAGGTTCTTGAGGGAATCATTTTATCATGTTTCCTTGATTTTGGGGATTCATGGAAGAGGCATATACCCATGTTTGAGTTTACCAAAAATAATAACTATCAAAAGACTATACAGATGAATCCTTATGAGGATTTTTATTGTTGGTTTTGTAGATCACCTCAATAATTGTTATATGCAGATGATGAAGCATTACTCAATCTGTGTCCCATGTTTGAGACATTAGAGTAGGTTGAATTATTTAGAATGTGTATGGATACTACATATTCTAGAGACGAATCTAATGTCAATCATCGTCGATGGCCTTTGGAGTTTGAGGATAGGTATAGGGTCTTTTTATATATCTCACTGAGGCTAGTAGATAAGTGTATAAGGATATAGGGTATGCTTTAATCATGATATGTTACGTCCTTCGAGATTGTGGAGATAGTTGAGTCAATATCTTATCAGTTATAGTTAACTTAGAGTTATTGATCCACGAATGATACCATCCATATATCTTATCTATAACATTATCATTGGGAGCCATTTCACACTCCAAATGCAGACAAGGTCGAATTATAGGTAGAGGCGTTCATCAAGGAGATTCTTGTTTCTATCATTGGCTAGTGCGTGATGGTTTTTCATGGCCAGTCAGTTCCCCTAGTATGATTTCAATGGTTGAATGTGTGTTTATAGTATGATACATGGGAGTGAGAGGCCAACGTATATACTCACTGGCTGGAGTTATTCTTAGATGATTCATTACCAAATATAGAAGGGAAATTCGGTGAAAAAATTATTTAAGGGTTGAAGATTGTAAGATTTTGGGTTTTACTATGAGGTACATATATTTTTTGTTTCATTTCAATGTACTTTATGATCAAATGTGAATGCTTAATATTGTCATATATGTTTTGGGGGTGTTCGGGTTGTGTTTGGAGCCTCAAGGGTGGGGATGTCAAAAAGGATATTGGGATGCACAGTTAGTAGAAATTTTTTGACCCGTGCCATATGGTTCTAGAAAACCATGTGGGTATCAACAGATTATATAAGGACATCATATAGTTTGAGGAAACCACGCATCTAAGGGTTCACACACATGTGGGGACTCTGTATCTTTTAGTAGCAGTGGAAAATAATGGTTTGTGGATTGGTCCCCAATCTATTCACATGAACCATGTGAGGTCCCCCTTGAGGAAGATTATCGATAATAGTTGGAATATGTTTTGGTTAACTATGGATCCCAGTGTCTTTAGGGAAATTACAAATTTTCCAATATTGAGTTTATGTTTTTAAACCATCATTTACTCTCTTCTTTCTAGCATGTAGGGAGCTCCCATTGTCTTCTGTGAAGAGCTCTTATGCTTGGATTTTCCCTTTATTTGTAATGAAGACTTCTATTTGGATACCATTTGTTTTTTTGGATCCATGCTAGTAATTTATTTCTTTCTCTTATGACATTATTCATTTTTTTTTATTAATGGAGTTATTTTGGTCGAAGATTATATTCACAAGTTCTCTGGTTTAAATCTATTATTTGTTTTTCTTACAATATTTACTGAATAAGAGGTCAATAATAGATGACTGAACTACTATAGACCTATGGTTGGTGTTATATAAATTTACCTCTAGTTTTTCTATTTATATTCATTGTTCACATTGTTCCATGAAACATTATTTCTGTTATTTCCCTTAAAATTAATTTAATGTATTACCAAAAAAAATTAGGCCCTCACTAGGTTTCCCACTAGTGACTTTGTTATCGTTGAAGGTTTTTCACCAACCTAGTCCACCCATGGGGTGTGTCTTTATATTTTCTCAATTTTATACCACCCCTTTGGGTTCATGTTATCCCAACAATTTTAGTGGGATACTCAATCAAAATTAAATGGAATTTTTAAGGTTATGATAACATTTCCTTACATGTACATTTGTAAATGGAAGGAATGAGATGAATTTAATTAATAAGAGAATGATTTTTCCACTTTATCAAGTGATTGGTTGTTATTAAAATGGTTTAATGGATTATATGTAAAATGGTGAATTAGTTTGAAGATCTCATGGTTTCTGAATGATTGATGAAATGAGTTGATATGTTGGTTATAGTAGTGGATGTCTTCGATGTGCACCTTGGATCCTGATTCCTTATGATTTGATGGATTTTTATACTCCAACATTCTTTATTATGCTACATAATTCCTTGTAAATGCTCCTTGGATCCTAATTACATAGGATTACTTTCCCATTATGGCCCCTTGGATCCAACATTATTGGATTTCCACTAGAAAACCTATATTGAAATTCTCTTTGGACACCACCCAATTCATTTTTAATTTTTATTATGACACTCATGGGACTCTATGTAGATTGTTTGGCCATTAATAACTTATATTAGGCCATTTTTTGTATGAATATTGATTACACATCATTGTCATTGTGGATGTTTTATGGATTTATTGTTACATGGAATATGCCAATGTGGATGCTCTATGTGGTTTACTGACGACACAAGTATATGTTCTTGTTTAATGTTTCCCATTTTTATGGTGAATTATTTTAGGTAGACTTTATGGGATTGACAATATTTCTTTACTTGTATCACTTTATGTTTTATAACTACTATAAGTTTGATATATTTCACATTGATTTTTTATATTACATAGAGTGGACTTGTTATAGACACCCTTGGTGGTGGCCTACTGAGTGTTATCTCACACAATATTTGGGCTACCATTGGGTACCCAGATAGACATCATGGATCTAGGTATGGATCGGGGAAGTGCCACATATATGATATGAGATGTGATAATTGGTTAGGAATATGAGAGTACATGACTAAGCTAAGCTTGTGATGCTATCTCGAGATAGTTCACTTTGGTATTCTTTTTTTTATTTTGATACATTGATTGTATCTGATGCATTTGTTTTCATGTATCACAGATCATTTTGTATATATACATGATAGGATCATAATATTTTATATAATAATACGTTTGGATTGTTTATTATTATATTATTTTGAATGTTCTCTCCCATCTACTATTCAGTTATTTTATATGCTTCCACTATTTATTTTTTTGATTACTACCACTATGATATAATATGAAATGGTGCAATAGTATCCCCATGGACACCCCATAGGATCTCTCTTCTAATCGGAATCCTCTAGTATATGAGGAGGTGTTCTTGAGGCCTTGTGACCCACCTACTTGAGGAACTATCTAGCTTCACTCGGTTTAGGATGTTACATGATAGCATTTTATAAATTCTTCTTTCAGGTATTGTTTACATGAATTTTCATTCAACTTATTTCCTACATTTATCTCAATTAATATATTATTAACATTCATCATAAAACAAGGTAACTTCTGTGATTTTAATTCATTTTTTTCCTATTCCATCAAATATTAAAATTCACCCCTTAAATATTTCAATTCCTTTTTATATAAGGATATTTAATTTCCCATGTTTCTATATGTGTAAAAATTACGATGTAAATTAGTTTTTTTATTTGGTGGATTGAACATTTGGAGAATCATTAATCAAAATGGGATTTCAAATGTTGGAATACATATAAATACATATTTGGGAAGAGGAATAATTTTTTTGAGGTTTTCTAGGGTCTTTAGGTATCCTTAATGGTGGTTGGGATTACTACTACATCCTAGGATATAGAAAATCACAAGCTAGCCAATTATTGGTTCGTTGGTGGGTTTTTTAAAGGGTAAACTTACTATTTTCCTCTTGCATTTTTTAGGAAGTAATCCCCTTCCTCACCCTTGTTTTCTGTGTGTGACTTTCAAAATCCCTTCTCAACTATCCCATCAACACCAATTTGAATCTTGTGTGTTCTTAGGTGTTATTTAGATATTCTTGGTATTTCAATCTAATCAAACTAGATCTTGGTGGGATTAGATGATATTTATCAAGATATGTTTTCAAGAATTTTTTTGGTTGGGGGGATTTCACAAGGATGGTGTTTGGAATTTACCATAGACCACACATATGTGGTTGTTGAGGTTTTATCAAGAAGAATGTTATTAAGGATCATGTTTTATTATATGTTCATAACGGACACTGTAAGTATTTGTTGAGATTTGATGGGCCAACATGAGTTTTTCATGTCATTGAATTAAACAAAAATATTCATAAAATGTATGTGTTCCTTATCATATTACATAAATGTTATGCCTTAGTATATGATGCATGTGACATATAGCCTCACCACATAAGGCATTTATAGGGTTAAATTAAATGAGTTTATATCTAAAAGACTTATAGTATTTTTAATTTTAAAATGAATCACTTGGACTGATTATGTTCTAAGTGTCGTAGTGGACCATCAAACATAGCTTTCTTTCCTCAGGGTACCATAGACAGGGTAGTGACTAATAATGACAGTCCCTAAAAATAGATAACCTTAAGGGGAAATCCCATAGTGACTACAACTTGATGGACCTCATTAATATTTATTTTGTGGACATTTAATAGAGGTTAAATGACATAGTTGAGTTGGCCCCATGAGCCATGGATTGAAATAGTGATTTATTGATGTATATCCACTCCTTGGACTAAAATTTGGAATAGTACCCCACCACATTGATATAAAAATACTTTTGGGTAAAAATGTGTAAATTATAGATACGGGGTTTTTTGGATAGACCTAGTATGACACTAGAACTTAAGATGGGTCTTGAGTCATCTCATTATATTACTATCAGTGAGGCTTGACCAATGAGGAAATGAGGGCAGGTGGTGATTCTATTTTTCTTTGAGAGAATGACACTTCATGTAAAGGGAGATTTCACAAGGCCTGTATAATTGGCTGAGGAATATAAATGGGTTCCTCTACATGGTATAACATAAGGGGCCCCAATTGGTACCCTAGTGATAAACCAAGCTTGAGCTACTGTGATAGGGCCTGGATAGTGATCAATGTTTTAGTAATTCATACAAACCTTGTTTTATAATATTTCATGTGATATATAAAACTCCCTTGGGTTAGTCATTTATATGTTCTGGATAAAACCCTTGGTGTGGCATTGGGGGAATCTATTCTGTTATAAGTATGGAAAAACTAACTTGGGTGATCTTATTACCTAGAATATAAAATTTATGCAGGGAAAGAATGTGTTAATATTTGATGGTAATACTCTTATAATGGAGGTCAGTGTTACTATTAGATATGAAAACAACAATAGGAGTATTCAGTGTGACTATTGTCTGAGAAAACTCAAACAGGTGAGGTCTGTGATATTATTATCTTAGAATAGTTCCATATGGTGTGTCTAAGTTACATATAAAAATTAATGTGATGAGATAACTCTTTTAGTGGATTTCTATGATACTTATATACATATAGGGGAGACCTAGTTTTGTTATGTTCATTGGTATGGTCAATTTAGCCTGCTCAAAGACCCCATGACACTAACTAATGTGGGTATGGTCAATTTGGTCCACTAACCTAATGATCTACACTAGTTATTAAGATTGTACCATTTTATATGGATACGACACGTGATTATTATGATATAGTGGTTGGGACATACCTTGAGACCTGCTCCAGGAAACTCTGACATTGACTAATGAATGAAATTTTAATATATTTATTTATTATTGATCATCGGGTTATTTATTCATTATAATAATTCAACATGCATATATATCATATTTTTTCATTATATAAAAGACCAATTTGGTTGTTCCATACTAAATATTATAACCAAAAACTAATAAGGTATTCATTTCACTTGGGTACCCAATAATAATCTCACTTGGTAACATGTTAAGGTTGGGATGGATCCTGATACAACATGTTTGAGATGAAACAAAACAAGTTACACAGGGAGATTATATATGAGGCATTAAGTTAGGGGAATGACCTCATTTTCTAGTTTTTTTTAATTTATCAACTCACGTGTTTAAATAACTGTCCATATTAATGGGATATATATCTGTAATCAATAATAATCATTCTTGTTTTAATTTATTCAACATTCATTTGTTCAGGTTAGATATGTAAATTTACTTTTTCTTACTCTGATTCATTGTTGTAAAATATTTATTTATTTAACCATTGTTGTTCATTAGGATGTGGGAGGTATATTTTCCTAATATTACCACCTTATACCTCTAATGTTAGTTTCATTCCTCTGGAATATGTGTAGGTGCGCTTGAGATGACGTGGTAATCAATAGTGGATACTATCTAGAATGTATCAAGATAGTTTTTTACAATGTGATATCAAATATATTTTCATTTTATTTTACTATTTTAGGATACGGTATATAAGAGACATATTTGTGTGTTTGAGCTTCTGTTCGAACCTAGACGAGGGCATCAAAGACATCTTTTTTGATATAATTCCAAGTTGCGATGGGTATGTGACTAATGTCCTTGTCTTGTGTTGTTTTTTTGGTTATTTTTTATTATCACCTAATGTGAAGCACATGTGGTTTTATAATATTTATTTACGTGTTTTCTTACTATTATCTTACTAGAATAAGACTAGTTATTGAACTTTTTGAATTATCTCGTTATAGTAAAAGGAATATAATGCATCATTATTAGGAAACTAGGATTCACATGGGGTGTAAAGGAATTCATGTTATATTTTTATCACTAAAAATTAAGTTCATCTGTTTAAATTAACATGAATATCTCATATAATGTTTTAACATATATGTTCTAGGTGTAATTTTTTTCAATTTTTCTAGCATGCATGTATTTTCTTCTGATAGTAGTTCTTATAGATCTTTGGTTACTCCTTGACTGTGATGATGATAATGGTATGATCACTCTAGTTTAGTATGTGTAATAACCCTAGTCAGTAAAAAAAGACACATGATGTATTATTGATATATCTCTAGGGGTTGATATCTATTTTGATTTAGTTATCTAATGTTTCAATAGATACTTTTATGGTGTTTTCTTATATATCATGGAATGAATTTGTACTTAATCAAACAATGTATTTATGAGTTTATTAGAAACAAACAATCATATGGTGATTCTATCATTATCATTATGCCTATGTGATTATTTATGTTATTATCTTATGTTCATATCCAGAAGGGAAATCGTGTCTTGTGAGATGATGGTTTAGAATATGATGTTTCATGAGTCAATGAGACCCTATTGTGTATTTTTAGCATGTTATTTGTCAGTTGATGTTATTGATGTTATCATGTACGATGTTACCCATGAGTTATGGACATGGTAATTTTGGATTATGGGATTGGTGGGAAGATCTCGCAAACATGAGATATGAATCTTTGTTTTGGTGAGTCAGAATGATTTGATATGTGAGGGGAATCTGAGTAAGGGTTTAGCCAAGACATGTGAATTCTTTAGACACCCAACCATGATATGATTCATTGGGTTAAAATTATTGCATGAGAGGTTCAACCAAGTTATTGTTTCATCCATGATGATTTCCCAAGAATAGGGATATAAAATGGTCATTCGTGGGATATGTGTCTGAATCATTCATAATCTACCCATATTATAGGAAGGACAGTAAGGGTTTGACAAAAAATTAGTGATAATAGATGAGGATTTCATAGCAACAACATATTGAGTGCGTGAAATTTTGGTATTGAAGTGAGTTTTTAGGGAAGGAAGTGTGGAGGTGTTGGCCCAGTTATGTTAGTGTATTCATTAAAAGTGTAGTTCAAGCAAGGGTAGATACTAAGACCTTATTATGATTCTTTTTGGTGGCTATGTGTATGGCTATACTCGAGATAGTTTTGATGTCAATTATAAATAGGTGTTTTATGGGTGATTATGGATTCATGGTAATTAAAATATTATGAATCGTGGTTTTTGATTTGGAACTTAATCCTAGTTATTGTAATGTCTGAATCTTGGGAGTGTGACTCGTGTTGGGAGACGATGAGGTAAAAGTGTGTACAAACTTTAGTTTTGAATGAGATTGAGTATCATATGATAGGTACATGTGTAACCATAGAGTTTTAATTAATTTATTATCCTGAGATGGAATAGTATTGATGGGAATTTTTATGATATGCTTACAGGATTGACAAACTGAATATTTGGATGAAATAATAAATATGTATATAGTGACATAGGTTTGTATACATAAATGTCACATCTTATTATATTAATATTAAATATATTTTATAAAAACATGTTTGGGGACCTTGATATTTTATTCACTTTGGATACTAGAAACACACTATACTTATTTTATGAAACATCTTCAACATATCCCAAAAATATATTCTCTCGTCGTATAACTCTTAGCCATACACAAACTAAACCTTTCTTTATAACCTAGGAATGGAATCAAAAGAAAGAGTGATATCAGATGATCAATAAGGGTAAAAAATAAGAGATATCAATCTATGATTATATGTAATTTTGAGATAATAATAAGGTTTTGTGATCAATAAAGTAATTTATAATGTTTATACCTAGCCTGTAATAATCATAAACATGATTCATGGTGTAAAAACTTATAATTTAAAAAAGAATGGCCTATAAGGGTGATAAATCATTATAAATATATAATTAACAATAATATCATTTCATAAATGTGTGGCACCATCATAAATATAAAAAAATCCATTTTATATGCCATGTTTAACTACAAAGACCATAAACATAGTGGAAAGTACTTATCACATGTTTCCTATTGTGGATTAGGACATGCCTGTTTCCCGTAGTGGATTAGGACACACATATTTCCTAATGTGCATCAATCTCATTTACATGTTTCTCAATGTTATCTCATGATATATAATTATTTACACAATAAAATTATTGGAGATATAGGAAACATCCATCCCATAATGAAAACCATAATTATATGTTTCATACTAATATAAAACATTCATCATGTAATCACATCACTACAAATATAAAGAAAATAGGTTTTATAAGCATTTAATACATTAACAATATCATAACACCTGATAAATAAATCGGTTTTATAAATATTTCATCAATATAAACATTGAACACCTAAAGAAGGAATAAGGATGGTATCATTCAATCGTATACCTAGTAATGCATATGTAACATCAAAGGATTCCATATTAGATGTAAAATGATTTTAAATGTTTTCTTGAAACATTTCATGAGTAATATAGCCTTTCCACTTTGAAAAACACATTTTACAACATAAAACATTTTCCAAATCTTTTCCTATAACTTTATCCTTGGAATATTATAAATAAGGCTTTCAAACACATGTAAAATATATATTGAGTAAAATATTCATTCCATTTTGAAAATAAATTTTTAAAAATAAAAATTCTTTAACATTTTGGAAATAAATTTCTTTTAAAATAATCCTTTAAAGATATAAAGTAATTTTTAAAAAATTTATTTGTTCTTTAAAGATAAAATATCATTCATTCTGTACACATTAAAATAGAGATTCAATTCACATTTTTGGTAAAAGAGAAATTAGTATTTTCTATAAAATTAAATGAATATTCCTTTCAAAACATTGTGTAAAAAGATAAAACATGGATAAAAATGTCTTTAATAAATAATGATTCTGATTTAAAATTTTTTTTAGAAAAATGGTTCTTGGAGGAAAATGGAATTCTGACCGAAGGGAGAAATAAAGATGATTTTTCTGAAAAACATTATTTTAAACACTTGAGTACATAAAGAGATGAAAATGAAGGGAAAACATGTATTCTATAGAAGTAACTAGAGAATATGAAACATAATTATTATACTGAGGGATATATTATAATAATTTATAATTGGAATCATAATCATGAGTAATCTAATAAATGATTAGATTATAATATATAAACCATATCACATTGGTAACTTTGATTCATAAGACCCATGAAGGAGTAACACTAAATAAATATCAAAATATATTTATAATAAATATATTCATTATATTACATTGAAAATGGGCTGTATATATAGCTCAGAAAATATGATTAGTGCACAACATAATTTTTGTCTCAAGGACGGCCAATTGAGAAAAAATACATTTCCATAAGTTTTATGTTCTTTCTTACACATTAAAATGTGGTTTATAATAAATATGATATTATTATAAATAAATTAAATAAACCTAATTATATATTTCATACAATATGTGATTTACTTATGATCTTTTGTTACCCATTTATTAACAATTTCATTTTAAATTCGTGTTTTGGAACATAACCGGATTGTTTTTCATGTATGTTTTAATTTCTAATTTGGGTCCTCTTAATAAAATCATGGTTATATAATATAAACAATGTTAAAAATGATATAAATATAATTTATATTATATATAAATTTATTTAGAGTGATCCATAAAATATAGAGATCGAAAATTAAATACATTATTCTTGGAGATGGTAGGTCATACATACGCATGAACATTGTTTCCATTTTTCTAATGGATAGAAGTAATGAAAGATAAATAATGTATTATAATTATAGAATAATTTTTATTTCACATATATAATTTATATTAACTTAAACCACCCTTATTTCCTTCCATGTAATGTATGAATAAATGACATCACTTCGTGAGATGGTAGTCTTCCTTACACACGAATGACGTTATCGTATTCCCACAAAATAAAAGGTAAGAAGGAAGAAGTTATATCATGGAATAATAATAATAATAATATCATAAATATTATATATATATATATATATACAATAAATTCATCATTATATCGATCCATGATAGATGGTTTGGAAAATAATTACAGTGGTTCGCGAGATGGTAGTCCGCCGTACAAATGAATGATTATTTTATAACCCATTTTACGTAATACGAGAAAGATTTTGGTTATTAAATTAAAATAATAAATTACTCAGTATATTTAATATGTTGATGTTATTAAATTATAATACTTTAATAATTATTTTAGTATGTGTTGGATGAAAAAAATAAAACAGTTGAATAGGGACATTACCACTTCTTGAAACAACTTCTTTTGGTTTGTACACAATGGATTATTATATTTTATTTATGATAAAAAATAATACTTTTAGGATGATTTGAGGGAATAATGGTAGTGATTTGGTCAGGTATTGTCTGAAACTAGTGTTTTTGGATGTGTGAAGAGGATATGAGAGGATATAGCTTTTATAGGTGAGGTGAGTGGTACACTGGTAATTTTTGGAAGGAAAAGGGTTTAGCCTCATTTTTTACATTCCACAATGATCCAAAATGACCCATTATGAAAAATATAATATATAAGGTAAATATATGGCTATACAACGTTTTTTTGTAGATGATTTTAGTCATTTTTAACCCTTATCATTTAATTTACACCTCCCCAGTAAACCCATTTTTACCTTAACCATAGTAAATAATTTTTAATGTTATTACTATTTATTATGGAAAAAAATTAATTTGAACATATTAGATAATATAAATAATTTTAATTCCAATTATGGAATATATTTTTACAAGTTATATTCAAATTAGATTCAATATTTAAATTTATATTAATCTTGCTGACGGGATGAGAAAGTGTTTTTCCTATTAGAAAAAGTTCATATGTTTAAAAAAAATTATATCAATTTTTAATATTAAATTACCTCCAATCGGAATAAATTTTTTTAATACATATATAATTTAACTAATTTTTTACTTTAAATATATTTAAAAAAAATATGAATGTTCTTTAATGCATTAAATGAAATGAAAATTATTAATGAGAACTAGTATTTTCACTATTCTTCAACAAATTTATCTTCTTATAAAATTATAAAAAAATCAACCAAAGATAATTTTTACATGATTATTTCATAAATTTATATAGAAATTTTAAATAAATTTTCTATTATAGGAATCAAATTATAAAATAATGCGCAAATGTTTATAAAAGTTCTTATTTGTAAAAATACAGTTTTTAAGCATAAAATTGAATTTATTCTAATCTATTATATAAAAAAATCATAACATAAATGTTAAATTTTTTATTGAATATAATATATTTATATAACTAAAATCATTCACCAAATTTTATTTATTTAATTTATTGAGATAAAAATTTTCTATGTGCATAAAAATATTTACTTAGAAAAAGATCCCCTTTATTTTCAAATGGTTTTTTTTATTTTCATTTCTATTTAATTTGTCACTGAGGAATTAATTATATATACATGTTTAAATAATATATTTTTATAATTTAATTAATCCTATTCATACACACCATTCAAACTAATATGGATAACTATTATATTAATTGCTAATATTTTAAAAGTATGACATGTTTTTCATTTATACATGGTGTTGCATGTAATGCAGGCCAATCTCAGTGTTCCCTTTAATAAATGATAATGTCAGTGATATAGTTAATGCAAAATAAAATCTTTTTTTCATGTAACTCATTCTAAAAATAGTGTTTTTTATAATTTAAATTATTAAAAACAATCAAGTTATTCAAAAAATATATTTCACATAATCTCAGGGTGTTAAATTCTACCACCCTTAAAATAAATTGCATCCAATAAATTATTCACTTTGGTTCCAACAAATGATGATAATTATAATACATTACATTCTTAGGTTCCCATGTAGCTTCCAAATCATGTTTTTTTTTCAAAATGATTCAACTAGGTGAGTGGTCTCGTTTCATATCACTTTCTCTATATGATCTGTAATCGCAATTGATTGTTCCTTATAAGAAAGATCATGCCCCAAAGGTAAAAACACTGAGTTCAATAATTTTGAAGGTTCATGTAAGTACATATTCAAGAGATGATTATGGAACACATCATGGACCTGATATAGGTTCAATGGTTGTACCGAACAATTAACAATTATCTTGATACGATCATGTATTTCAAAGGGACCGATATATCGAGGACATAGATTGTCCTTATTTCCTACATAGAGAAATGTATAGAAGGACCATATAACTAACATAAAATCATATATCACATCAGTTAATATCAACATAAAAATTTTGTCTAATTTTTTTCCATACATTTTTTAAGTTCTCTGTCATCTCATCAGTTTTCTCAAGTCCCAATAGCTTTTGTTCTATAAAATTATGATAATACATTGAATTTTTACACATATTTATATAAAATTTAACATAATAAGACATCTTAATTCCCTTTTAAATACTATTGTTTTAAGAAAATTAAAATAAATGAATGTTTTTATCCCAAAGACCATTAAAATACAAAATAATAAAGTCTTATAATATCCTCTAGGGTTTGAATTATTCCCTCAAACTAAAAATCTAACAGAGGATGATACACGGTGTTGAAAATCAACACCACATCAATATCTTACAAAAAACATCACCGAAACATTGAGATAAATATCATATCCCGATTAGATAGAATTTGATGTGGTACTCTACACAAACATACCACTTCATTAATGCACATTATGGAATGAGGATCTTGAATGAAATATTCTCCGATTACTACAATGTGTGTAAACATTATAAGATGATTGACTAAAACCCACAATAACCTAATTATTCATGATAATATAATCCCTAAATTTTACCAATACATTTAACAATATTTCCACAAAGTATAATGCATTCATCCTTAAATAATTTTTACACTAAAATATTTAAAAAACCAAAGGTTTTTATTTCAATAAATGTCTCATAAATATCTGTAGTCTTTATAAACTCCCATCACAAAAAATATAAAATGTGTAGTCAATGAATTTTAACTTACGATCATCTTTATACTCATAAACTCATGATGGTATAAATAAATCGTAATTTAATCATACATGGATATGTATACACATCCAAAAGTTAATTAACCCATTATTCAATATATAATCTCTTACCTTCTACAAAAAAAATTCATTGGAAACATGTGTTCATCCATTACTAAAAGAATATAATATGTGATTTCATTATTCTATAATCCATGTAAACAGAGATAATCACATGAAATTTTACCAAAGAAATAATAATATCCTTTTCATAGGGTTCATTCATATATAATCAAACATGAAATTCTCAACTATGGAGGGGAGGATTCAAGTGACCTAATTAACATGGTTCACTTAATCCATTATGATTTATTAATATTTAACTTCTTCCTATATCATTAGTGGTGTCGGTGGATTATCATCCATGTTATCCCTTAGATTAGTGAATTGATTCACATAATTACCAATCTTCTAACACATAAATCACTAGAGTGTGGGTGGTGCATTATAATGCACCCTCTTCACCTCCACTACATTAACCATATCATTAATAAAATTTTGAAATTCATGTGATTTATAACCCAACATTACACATTTATAGAACCTTTAAATCCCATTCCTGATATTCCCTTGTGTTTTTCCTCACATTTCATCCATTCAAATAGCTAGAATTTTTTTATTCCATTTGAGTATTAATGAAACTTTGTCTTCCTATACATATAAAAATGAACATAATAGCGGGAATGTCAAATTTCAATTTTTACCTTCTATACAAATCAAATGACTTCTTCATAGATACCAAATTCCCTTATGTGCAAGTACTTTTGAAGATTTGGTTTTATTCAACCCATGAATATATCAATTTTTCTTTTATGGCGGATGAATAGACCATTATAATACCTATAATGTCTTATAAAATTAGCCTCGTAGGTACAAATAGATCAATCATCCTCTTTCATTAACTCAAGAAATTCCTTCTACAGTTTTTTTGTAGAATACTAGGGAAGTACATACTATGAAATATCAACATAAACTACTTCCATTCCTTATATTCAATTTCATCTTATTACCTCATTTTATTAATAAGTGTTCACTACTAATCTTCTTATCCTTCCAAACTATAAACAGCCAAAATCAATTGTTCATGAAAAAAAACATAAGAACATCCAATATCTATTCATTTGTACTAATACATTTCTTAGAAACCATGGGACCAGTGATACTGTAAGAGAAAGGTGGTCATTTCATTATGAGGGTCTTGAAAGAGGGTTTTTACCTTCTTTTATAGTTTTCATGTTTATCATGATTCATTGGTTGAGAAATTTTTTTGAGAATAAAAACAAGATTTTAAATTCAATCTCCTATAACATGTGGTTTCCTAGTAGGAAAATTGTTGCATCCTTTTTTAAACTGAGAAATATCAAAGTTCCTACATGGTTCAACCATTAACAAGAACTACAAATCAAGGCGTGAGAAATACTAATCATATTAGAAACCCACAAGATCATGAAATATATTTTATTGACATCCTAATCATGAAACTATCTTTTCAATATATGACACCTTAGGGTTAACCTAGGATATTCATGACCATTATTTAAATTCTTCATGATGGTTTATAAAGAGATTTTGTATTTCCAAATCATATCCAATAGGATTTCCAAACTTGGAGTCTATAAAGGTATGTTTTCATGCACTATGTGATAATGGAATCTAGATCAATGATCCCTTTTCAGAGTTTTTACCCCTAGGTACCTCTATTATAGAGCCACATCCACTTGTAGTATTTATACAGGGATAAAATTTCTTTTAATCTCCTTGCTCTATCCTTCACAAAAATTTCAGGACATTTTTTTAATTAGAATTATCCTAATACTTATATTTAGAGATATCATTTGGAAGATCCCTTTTCATATACTTAGGAATATACCTACAGATATCACTAATGTTTGTCTTAATCCTAATCTCTAAATATTGACTACCCATTTACTTTGTTACCAACTATAGTGACTCAGGACATTATACATAGATATCACATATTTTTTATCAATATTAAATACATTTTATAAACACACGCACGTGGACCCTAATAGTTTAGTGTCAATGGACTAAAAAATCTTCTAGTTTCATGAAATATCTTCAACATATCCCAAAAATATATGCTCATGTAGTACTACTATGAGGAACTCCCTACATAAACCTATCATCATAACATGGGGTTAAAAACATAAGAAATGGTAATATTAGATAAATAGTAAAGGAAAATATATGAGATATAAACCTATAATCATATGAAAAAATAATATAAGAATAAGTGTATCTGATCATGATGAAAACTTAAGAATTTTATACCTAGAATTTAATATATCATAAACCTAAATCATGGGGTAAAATTTAACATTTTCAGAAACCATGTCCCATAAGAGTGATAGATCATCAAAGTGAATAATTAACTATAAGATCATTTCATAAAAGTGTGAAACCATCATAAATATAGAAACAACCATGTCATATGTGAAGGTTAACAACCAAGAAAATAAATACAGTGGATCAAGACCTGTCACGTATTTCCCATTGTGGATTTGGATATGCAACACCCCAAGCTTCCACGATACACTTCTCTTTAAATAATGCAATAGCTTGCATTGTACGCAAGTTCGACATTCTAACACATCACGACCAATCAAAATAGCTATTATGAATAGTAATACCCACTTTTTGAAATTATATAAATTTTATATTTCAAAATGGACTTCATTTTTGGATTCATAATATCTAAATTAGCCTATGTTTAATTTTTGGTATTTTTCTAAGAACTTACAATTTTCGATGAATAGTGAAAAATACTTAAAAACAACTTTTTTAATCAAAATAATTTATAGTGATAAATTATAATATTGAGTGGTTTTAAAGTATAATTAGAATATATTTTAACTATTTTATCCAATGGTGGTCATTATAATTAATTTCGCTTTGAAATTGGATATAAACAATTGTCCATATTTTGATATATATTGTTTCTTAAAAACACGCTATTTGTTGTGACAGAGGGAATTAATTATTAAATTAATTAATAAACATATATGTTTTGAATTTTTTAAGATAGACATCATTTTTTAATTTGTAATATCAAATATAGCTTAGGGTTAATTTTTGGTATTTTTCTGAAAAACATCAATTTTTGATGAATAGTGAAACCACTAAGTGGTAGTTAAAAAACTAGGTATTCATTTAAATGAAATATTACAACTTCTATGAATTGAATTTAAAAAATACGACATACATGGTTGTCATTATTAAATAAAATCTGGTTCAATGGGATGAAAATAATTTTGGGTGAATAGTAACTTTTATGTTTTATTAATCTCAATTAAATGTAATTAGAGTAATTTAAGGTAAACATAATGTTATAGTAATATGAAATTACCTTTACACTTTCCTAAAATTATTGGATGAGTCATGGAGGACCAAAACAATTCATGGGTCAACTTGGGGACCCCATGGAGCCACATGGGTAAGAAAATGACATTAATAACTTTTTATTTAAAGTAAAAATAAAATTGTCACAAACATGTGTTGTTTTACTAAAACAATTATTACATAGGGTTATATAAGTTAACATTTCGACAATAAATATTCATTGGAAAGCTAAAAATATTTCCTACATCATGGTTTTTAATAATTTTTTGACATTAAATAAATAAATTTATTTATGACACCATGATGATGCAGCGATTACATCATTAATGAACAATTTTAATAAAATGAAAAGATAAGATAATATTTAAGACTCGCACTTGTCTAAAACCTATTTTATGTGTATATATCTAACCCTTATCACCTTATCCTCTAAATATATCATTTTTGGACCTTTAAAATCCTAAAAGCATTTCATTATAAAGTAACATTTCATGACTTTCCATGAGTGTCCCTCCTCTCCTCTTATAAAAGGCCCCCATCTATACCACCTTATTCACACCATCAAAGCCATTTGGCTCGGCCAAACTCTACCCAAATACTCTCTCGACATCCCTATATTACTCCTAGAAGCCTCACTCTAGGCAGAAGTCTTCCCAAGGAGGCCTTTGGCTCAAATCAAAAAGAGTTACCCGATTTTAAGGTAATGTCTTCTCTTATGTTCTTTTGTTTTATTTTTCTTCTCCACCCCCATAAAATATTTTTATTACTTTATTTTGTAACAACTCCAGTATATTCAATATACTAGGATGTTGTTAAGATAATTATTTGATTTACACTTACACGCACCTTAATCTAATGGTTACAGAACATACTGAAAATGTGGGTGGCGAATTATTGGCTCACGAAACAATGATTGTTCAATCTTCTTTTAGCACATCTCATGGTGGCCATTAATATGTCACTATATTTATATATGATATATATTAGGTTTAGGTTTTCCTTATGATTCTATATTTATCATTTATGTCATACCTTTATGATTTCCATTATGGGTAAACGTGATATTTTCATTTTAGGAAGTGCGGACTACCGCCCCCTCAAAGTGATTTGAATCGTTAATGCCAAATGTGGGACGTATAAAGGATGGAGTAAATGATATTATATATGATATTATACTGGAATTATAATATATCATTCCATCATTATGATTTCATTCCATTAAATATGAAATAGAAATGAAAGTAGCGTTCATGCGTACGTACGACTTACCATCTCCGTGAACGGTGCATTTCATTTATTACCTCTAAATGTTATGTAATATTATAAATGCATGTATATACTGGATAAATATGATATATATAATATATACATCATGAATATAATTCTAGATATAATGGATATTTCACCACATGAACAACTTGTAATTATAAGAAGTTTATTTTTGACTCAAGTACCAAAGATCGACAAAACGACCCTTATTAACATTAATAATTACATAATATTCATAAAATGGTAATAAGTTTTATAAAAGGAATAATTAAAATGAAAAAAGTTCTAATGAAAGTAGAAGTTAACTCTAGTTTATTATTCAAGAGATTAATGAACGATCGAGTTAAGTCGGACACGAGGTAAGGGCTTATTTCACAATCTCTTCGTTATCCGAGGTTGTTTATACGTAATTATCTACTGGGACATCTTTATCACCCACATCCATGTTTCTTAAAAATTTATTTTAAATCATTCTTACTACATTATATATTATGGTTTAAAGTCATTTATACCCTTCTTGACTTTTTTAAGAAGATTATAAAGGAATCTTTCTGTCGTTTTCCAAACAAGGTCCTTTTTAACATTTTTGACAGAATTATGGTAAGAATGTCTTTTTCTAACTTATATAGCAGGTGTGGTTATTTTAAGCCATTATAAAATTGTCTAAGCTTCCGTTAAAATCTTATATGAATATTTTCAATGTAAATGTTTTATTTTATAATTATGTGACTTTTAAATGATTTCAAAAAAATAGATATTTTTCTCAAATAATTTTGATTTCATCTATGTCAACATCCTTTGATGGATTTTAAGCTTATTTGAAGTTGATTTATTATTATACAAAACTTCCATATTGTATTGAAGGTTTTTTGATATGTTTGACTATGGCTGTGTTATTTTTATACCATTCATGTTTTATTGAGAATGTATTAACATTTCGTATGCTAGTTTTAATACGAATGTTTATGTTATGTTTAAACCTGTTCATATGAGGAATGCATTGGAATTAATAAGGGATGGGTGGAGCCCGCTACAGCTCCTCGATGCATCGGTAGGTCTCATGAGGCAAACTAGTGTCTTCGCACAAGGACTTGACAAAATCTTATTTGTAGTCTTGGCACAAGGCCTTGGTTATGTGGTTATGATAGTCCGACATTATGAATTCCATCATTATGAAAGTGGTTATTGATATTGAATGTTATTATACGACTAGTAGAATATCCATGTGAATAAGTAAATAGAATTATTTCATTTTATTTTTTCCATATTATGCTGAAGTTCATGTTTAAAAGGCTTTTGTTTTATTTATACATTTCCTTAAATGCATATGTTTATTTAGGAAAATTTCTGTATATTGTTAACCTCACTGAGCATCCGAGATCACCCCTTTATATGTTTTATTTTTCCCAGGATGTGAAGAAATATTTTATGACTGAACTCTAGGGATGTTCTGAAGGAGATATGAGTGTAGACTATGGAGACCATGTTATTTTAGTTTTTCACTTTATGATGTAATGTAACATTTGTGAATGTTTCTAGTGTTTCCAAGGTTACTAAACTAATAGTTTTTCGAGACTTGATCTTTTGTGATCATACCAATGTTACGTAATAATGCACAGACTCTGGGTAACTTGGGTCGGGGTGTTACAGTTGGTATCAGAGGCTGTTTAGTACTAACCTTGGAAGCTAGATTTAGAAAAAATCTCATTAGATCACATAGCCCTAAGATAGACTTTGAGGATTAGTATAGAAGAACTTCTTAGAATTTTTGTAAAGTATATATTATTTTTATTTTACGAAAAATACATCCTTGTTTGGATACGAGCAGGTAGAGGCGGCTCTGGCACAGTTGTACCTAGGGGTAATACCCGAAAACAACTCTTTGAGCTAGACTCGAATGGGAACTCGTGCATGACAACGGGCCTTGCTGCACTCTTGGTTACGACACTCTCGAGGGATATGCTTTGGAAAATTCTCGATTTCTTTACAAACCATTATGAAGGTTTTGTGAGTATATACCTCCTCAAAGAAATTTTTTTTTATGGATTATATCCATAAATAGTTCAATTTATGTTAAGTGTTTTACAAGTATGGAATTATGTATTTCGATTCATAAACTAATCTAGTTTATGACATTGTTAAGAAATAAAGCCTAGTGTAAGGAAGGGAAACCATGTCAATGCACGCACTCCATTTAGGGATTTCCATCCTGATCAAGATAATTATAATGGAGTTAGTGATACAACTGGTGTTGATATACTTATCACCATTCTGGGACAAATCACTCAGGTTCAGAATAATAACCTTACTCGTATGGATCACCCTGATCCACAATGTGGAGGATCAATGTTAGACGACTTCATGAGGCAACAACTACCAACATTCAATGGGAGTACAAATCCATTAGTATCTGACCAATGTATAAATTCTCTAGAGAAAATATTTCACGCATTGGTGAGTAGTGAAAGGGAAAAGGTTATCATTGTAGTTTACCACCTCACTGGAGATGCTGATCAATGGTGGTCATTGATTCAAAACAAAACGGAATATGATGAAGTATCAGATATGGAATAAAGGGAGTTCAAAGAGATTTTCTTAGAAAAATACTATCATTGTGACCATCGAGCAGATATGGAAAGGGAATTTCTGAGTCTGAGACAAAAGGAGGATGAGAATGTCGCAAAGTATGAGGCCAACTTTACAAGGTTAACGAGACATGCTGCAGATTATATATGTATCCCAAGAAGTAATATTGATTGTTTCCTTGATGGGTGAAAATCATTTCTCTGTATAGCATTAGTATCACAATCCTTCTCATCATACGAAGATATTGTCTCGTGTGCTATCAAGAGAGAAAAGGAATTTTCAAAGTCTTATGACAACAAAGTAAAGCAAGAGAAGAAGAGAACGGTGGAACAAGAGATGGATAAAGGGAAAAAGGGAATGAAGGATTTTCCAATATGTGTTAATTGTGGGAAGAATCACCCCGGTACTTGCCTAAAGGGAATGGGAGTTTGTTACAGATATGGAGAAAAAGGTCACCAGGCTCATGATTGTAAGGGAAAGAAAGAGGGTATCAATGTTGAATGCTAAAATTGTAGATAAATGGGGAATTATGAAAATGAATGCCCTAAGCGCCAAGGAAACTTACCTCAGAAAAGGCCAAGGGAGAAAGGCCAAGCTTATCCTGTTACTACAGATGAAGTTGAATAATTATTGTGTTTTTGTTTTTGGACTCAAGAACTATATTCTGGTTATAAGAATAATGTGATATATATAAGGATTGTACTGCAGTACTTGTTGTTTTCATTAAGGTTTTAATATGATGAAGGTAATCATATTTTTAGAATGTGACAATAAGAGAAACTTTACTTTGTTTGGGGAATCTGATGTTACAATTGATTTTGGAATTTAGAGACCTTTTATAGAAAGTTTGGACAGAGTTATTTTCGATAACTATAAAGGCTGTAATGGATTAAGTTTAACTTTGGATAGTATTGTTTAAGGTTAAAACATTTCTAAAGATTATTTTTTGTATATTATAATACTGTAGTTTTAGGAAAAGGAAAACCTGCAGGTCGGGGGATAACCCGTCGCGTCAGAAAAATCTGTAGGAATCGAACCAACAACCATAGTGTGACAGGCCTTTATTACCTACCACTAGCCTACAAGAAGTCCCTGGTTATTACAAAATAGTTTTCCAGATCTAAATGGTATGTGTTAATATTTGGAACCTTGTACGATTAGGATAAATATAATATTTTTGTGTTCTATTATCTTTTTGAGTGAAAGATGGGTTTATGGAAAAAATTTATTAAAGAATGAAATTCTATATGAAAATTATGTATATTTCCTTACGTTCTTAGTAAATCTTCTAAATAAATTCCTCAACTTTAATAAAGGTAACTTAAATCAAAAACGTTGTCGGTTAACTTTTCCTACTGGGGAATCAATGATCATTTAACCAATCACAAGTTTGTGATTTTTTTGTAGTTAACTTTCTCCTAATATTGTTTTCTACAACTCTCCATCAGACCTTGATGGATTGTTTCTCCTCCATAACCATGTTTTCATAGAATCCTAGTATGGTCTATCTCCGGTGACCTTTGTACTTCTCTTTCTTTTAAATTTATATTTTTATTAACCCTATTTTCGATATGGGTTTTCCAAAAAGGTATTTTCTACTTTGAACCTTTTATTCTAGAAGAACAATTTGAAATTGTGAGGACACAATTTATTTAAGGAGGGGAGAATGTAAAACCCCAAGCTTCCACGATACGCTTCTCTTTCAATAATGCAATAGCTTGCATTGTACACAAGTTCAAGATTCTAACACACTACGACCAATCAAAATAGTCGTTATGAATAGTAATACCCTCTTTTTGAAATTATATAAATTTTATATTTCAAAATGGACCTATGTTTTGGATTCAGAATATCGAAATTAGCCTATGATGAATTTTTGGTATTTTTCTGAGAACATCCAATTTTCGATGAATTGTGAAAAATACTTAAAAACAAATTTTTAATCAAAATAATTTATAGTGATAAATTATATGATTGAGTGGTTTTAAAGTATAATTAGAATATATGTTAACTGTTTTATCCAATGGTGGCCATTAGAATTAATTTCACTTTGAAATTGGACATAAACAATTGTAAATCTTTTGATATATATTGTTTCTTAAAAACACGCTATTTTCTGTGACAGCGGGAATTAATTATTAAATTAATTAATTCAACTTATATGTTTTGAATTTAGTAAAATAGACATCATTTTTGAATTAGCAATATCAAATGTAGGTTAGGGTTAATTTTTTGTATTTTTTTGAAAAACGTCAATTTTGATGAATAGTGAAACCACTAAGTGGTAGTTAAAAACTAACTTTTCATTTAAATGAAACTTTACCACTTCCTTGAATTGAATTTTAGAAATCCGACATACATGGTATTCATTACTAAGTAAAATGTGGTTCAATGGGATGAAAATAATTTTTCGTGAATAGTAACTTTTAAGTTTTATTAATCGCGATTAAAGGTAATTAGTGTAATTTAAGGTAAATATAATGTTATAATAATATGAAATTACCTTTACACATGTCCTACCCTTATTGGATGAGTCATTTCCGACCAATAAAATCCGTGGGTCAACTTGGGGACCCTATGAAGCCACTTGGGTAAGAAAATGACATTAATAACTTTTTATTTAAAGTAAAAATAATATTGTCACAAAGATGTGTTGTTTTACTAAAACTATTATTACATGGGGTTATATAAGTTAACTTTTTGACTATGAATATTAATTGGAAAGATAAAATAAATTACCTACATCATGGGTTTTTTTGATAATTTTTAGGCATTAAATAAATAAATTTATTTATGACACCATGATGATGCATCGATTACCACATTAATGAAATATATTAATAAATTGAAAAGATAAGGTAAAATCTAAGCCTTAAACTTGTATAAAACCTATTGTATGGGTATATTTCAATCCGTTATCACCTTATCCTGGAAATATATCATTTTGGGACCTTTAAATCTGGAAATGATTTCATAATAAAGTAACATTCCATGACTTTCCAAGAGTGCCCCTCCTCTCCTCTTATAAAAGGCCCCCACCTCTACCACCTTATTCACACCATAAAATCCATTTGGCTCGGCCAACCTCTACCCAAATACTCTCTCAACTTCCCTCTATTACTCCTAGAAGCCTCACTTTGGGCAGATGTCTTCCCAAGGAATCCTTTGGCTCAAATCAAAAAGAGTTACCCGATTTTAAGGTAATGTCTTCTCTTATGTTCTTTTGTTTTATTTTGCTTCTACAACCCCTAAAACTATTTTTATTCCTTTATTTTGTAACAACACCAGTATCTTCAATATAATAGGATTTTTTTTATGATAAGTATTTGATTTAAACTTACACACACCTTCATATAATGGTTAAAGAACATACAAATTCTGTGGGTGGAAAATTACTGCCTCACGAAACGATGATTGTTCAATCTTCCTTCAACACCTCTCATGGTGGAAATTAAGATGTCACTATATTTATATATGATATATATTATATTTATTTTTTCCTTATGCTTCCTTATTTTTCATTTATTTAATACCTTTATTATTTCCATTATGGGTTAACGCGATAATTTCATTTTAGGAAGTGCGGACTACCACCCCCTCAATGTGATTTGAATCGTTTATGCCAAATGTGGGACATATAAAGTATGGAGTAAATGATATTATATATGATATTATACATTAATTATAATATACCTTTATATCATTATGATTTAATTCCATTAAATACGAAATAGAAATGAAAGTAGTGTTCGTGCGTACGTATGACTTACCATCTCCATGAACAGTGCAGTTCATTTCTTACCTCTAAATGTTATGTAATATTATAAATTCATGTATATACAGGATATATATTATATATATGATATATAAATCATGAATATAATTCTGAATGTAATGGATATTTCACCACATGAACAAATTGTAATTATAAGAAGTTTATTTTTGACTCAAGTACCAAAGATCGAAAAAACGACTGTTATTAACTTAAATAATTACATAATGTTCATAACATGGAAATAAGTGATATAAAAGGAATAATGAACTTGAAAAAGGTTCTTAAGTAAGAATAAATTAACTCTAGTTTATTATTCAGGAGATTAATTATTGATCGAGTCATGTCGGACATGAGGCAAGGGTTTATTTCACAAATCTCTTCATTATCCGAGGTTGTTTATACATAATTATCTACTAGGACATCTTTATAATCAACATCCATGTTTCATAAAAATGTATTTCAAATCATTCATACTATTTTACAGACTATGGGTTAAAGTCATTTATACCCTTTTTGACTTTTTAAGAAGTTTATAATGAAATCATTATGTCATTTTCCAAACAAGGTCCTTTTTATCCTTTTCGACAGAATTAAGGTAAGAATGTCTTTTTTTCACTTATATGGAGGGTTCAGATATTTTATGCCGTTATAAAATCATCGAAGCTTCCCTTACAATATTATAAAAATATTTTCAAAATAAATGTTTTATTTTATAATTATTTGACTTTTAAATTATTTCAAGGAAAGAGATATTTCTCTCAAATAATTTTTATTTAATCTATGTCAACATCCTTTGATGGATTTTAAGCTTATTTGAAGTTGTTTTATTATGATACAAAGCTTCCATATTGTATTTAAGGTTTTGTGATATGTTTGACTGTGGATGTGTTATTTTTATACCATTCATAGTTTATGGAGAATGTATTAACATTTCATATGCTAGTTTTAATACGAATGTTTATGTTATGTTTAAACCTGTTCATATGGGGAATGCACTGGACTTAATAAGTGATGGGTGAACCCGCTATAGCTCCTCGATTAATCGGTAGGTCTCATGAGAAAAGCTAGTATCTTTGCACAAGGCCTTGACAAAATCTTATTTTTATTCTTGGCACAAGGCCTTGACTATGTGGTTATGATAGTCTGGCATTATGCATTCCATCATTTTGAAAGTGGTTATTGATATTGCATGTGCTAATTTGACTAGTAGAATATCCATGTGAATAAGTAAATGGAATTATTTCATTTTATTTTTTCCATATTATTCTGAAGTTCAAGTTTAAAAGGCTTTTGTTTTAGTTATAAATTTTCTTAAAATATAATGTCTATTTCTGAAAGTTTCTGCTATACTGTTATCCTTACTAAGCATCTGAGCTCACCCCTTTCGATGTTTTATTTTTCTCAGGATGTGAAGAAATATTTTATGACTGACCTGCAGGGATAATCTGAAGGGGATATGAGTGTGGACAATGGTGACCATTTTATTGTATTTTTTTTCACATTATGATGTAATGTAACATTTATGAATGTATCTAGTGTTTCCAAGGCTACTAAACTAATCAATCTTTCGATAATTGATCTTTTATGATCATGCCAATGTTACGTAACAATGCACCGACTCTGGGTAACTGGGGATATGGCGTTATAGGATACAATAGTTTCCTATAGTGGATTTGTATGCACTTGTTCCTCATAGTGGATGAAACTCAAAGACTTGTTTCCCATTTGTATATCATAATATATAATGTATTATCCAATTAAACAGACTGAGATATAGCTCCCATAAATCTAATAATAGAATCCACACTTATGTGTGCCACACTAACATAAAAAATTCTTCATATCATCACATAATATCCCATGTAATTAAAATAGTATAAAAAAAATTTTAATCAATTTACAATAGCATAATCCATTAGAAATAAACGTGTTTCTTAAAAATTTATTCAACTTAAATATTAACCATATTATGAAAATATATGAATGATATCATTCAATCATATCCCCAATCACAACTACCAGATAGGAATTTGATAGCGCTATCTTTGGAATTTGATCAATGTAAAAAACACTAACTAATAAAGAATGATTAATATCTCGTTGCTTTTATCAGGGAAAGAAAATCAACAAAAAAGGGGCATATTGTAGCGTGATGCTAAATTTATAGCACACTATAACACTAGAAACAACACAAGTAAAATATATATAGCACCTAAAATAGGAGACAACTACAATAAATATTGTAAATGAAATAAAATTTACAACAAATATTCAAGAAAAAAATAAATATTATTGAAATTTCAAACATTACATTAAAAAAATTCATGATTAAGTACAAATAATCATTGAAATTCGAAAAAATCAATGTTCCATTGTCTTTGGCCCTAACCCCACTCATTTCACTACCAAACAAACCATCCAAACCCAATAAAATAATACACCTCTATATGAAAACATTTATTATTTCAGTAATACTACAAGGATATAAATTAAACAAAAAATGTTAATTTTAAACTAAAATTTGAGTTAAACTAGGAAAATTTTCTATTATATTGAGTTATAGTGGATTATTACATGTCAAACCATTTCTTGTTCATCTTCAAGAATTATCTCTTTGAATATTGATTGAATAATTATAAGATAGAAATGATAAAGGTATTAATTATTTAATTTCTTATGAAATTATGAGAAAACAACCTAATCTCTTTTTCTAAATTTTGGAGATGCAGTGAGAGTTTTCAACAAAAATGGAACTTATATATTAAAAATAAATCATTAGAATTATACCATTACATGATGTCTCAGATTCAGTTGTGGCTAATTCATACACATCCAAAATGAATTATGATTCAATATCCTATATTATACAAACAATCCAATTTTTTCCCTCTATATTGAGTATGTCACTTATCTTTTTTATGAAAATATAATTTTAAATTAAAACACACACTCTGAGTCATACATGTCACATCATGTGTAATTTTTACATGACATGTATTCCTAAACATAAAAAATTAATTATGAATCATTTTCGTAAATTATCAAGAAAATAAGAGCAAGCTTGATTGGTTTTCATTGAGTAATACTTTTAGAACTAAAATGTTAATTTTAAGCTGATAACAAACACATTTATTCAATATGTGAACACTGCATATAATATTGAGTTATGGATTATTATTACATATAAAAAATGACTTAAGGATTATTTTTTATATGTAAAAAAATAATATTAATTAATTTTCTTTTTTTGAGTATATTAGTTTCCTTTTTATCAAAATTCTTTTATTTTTTAAATAAAAACATGAACATGCAATAATACTAGTCAAATTGTGATTCATATTATGGAGAGGATGATTCATACATTTCCCAAAAGGCTTATGGATTTATTAATTATTTTTGAAAAACAATATGATTGGGTTTCCTCGGTTTTGAGTATGTCAATTATGTTTTTACTAAATTGTCATTTTAAACTAAAAACACATACTTTTAGTCATACAAGTCACATCATGTGTTGTTTTGATGTGATATTTATTTCTACACATCAAAAATGACATAGGAATCATTTTACTAAATTATATAGACAATATGAGGGTGTGATTTTTCATTTTATTGAGTGACACTTTTTTGAACTGAAATGTCCATATTGAACTGATGATGGGAACTTTGAGTCATATCAGGAACATCATGTTTCAGATTGAGGTGAGGCTAATTCATAAACATAAAATATCACTTATGGAACGTTTTATTAATGTATAATGAAAATATGAAAGTGTTTTTTTGAGTATAGTACATTTATTTTTTAGAAAAAATATTGTCAATTTTAAATAGACACATGCACTTTTATTGACATTTTTCACACAGTGTGTTGGATTAAGTTGAGTCTGATTCCCAAATTTTATAAATGAATTATAGATCATTTTATTAATCAATTAAAAAATTCAAATATATTTTCATTGTTTTGAGTATGCCATTTCTGTTTTTTTATTAACATGTAATTTTAAACAAAAAACACATACATTCAGTCACACCATTAACATCATCTGTCTATTTTATGTGAGATAGATTCCTACATATCACAAATGACTTATGAATTCATTTACTATCTTTTTAAGGAAATATTAGTGTTCTTTTTCATAGAGCGATACATTTGAACTAAAATTTATATTTTAAACAAATAATGAACACTTTGAGTTATACCAGGAAAATTATGTTTGTGATTAGGGTTTTGATGATTTAAACATGTCATAAATGAATTATGGATGATTTTCCAAGAGTGTAAAAACAATCTTAATGCGTTTTATTGCTTTTTATTGTGTATGTTTTGTTTTTTACTAAAACTAATGAAAATTTTAATAAAAACGCGTAATTTGAGTTATATCGGTCTCACCATGAATTGTATTGAGGTCTGTATTATCCCTACACGTTCCAAATGTGTTACGATCATTTTCTTAAATATTATAAATAATCCAAACTCATTTTATCATTTTTGAGTACTTCTCTTGTGATTTTTATTTAAATATCATTTTAAACAAGAAACAAACACAATGAGTCATACCAGTCATATCTTATATCTATTATATGTGAGAATAATTACAACACATAAAAAATTGACATCTTAATTTTTTTTCTTATATTATCAATACAATTTGAGTTCATTTTCATGGTTTTCAGTGAGCGGCACTTTTTGAACTAAAATGTCAATTAAAAAATGACAACAAACTCATTGATTCATACCTATAACATCGTGTATCTGATTTATTTATAGATGATTTATACCAATCAAAAATTACATATGGAACATTTTACTAATGTTTAAAAATAATATGAATATATTTGGTCCATTTTGAGTCTGTGAGTTGACTTTTTTACTATAATTATTTTCAGTTATAAAAAAAGGCACATGGAGTCATACTAGTCCCACTATATATTAGATTGAGGTGAATATAATTCCTACACATCTAAAATTACTCATGTATCATTTTCCTATTTTATAAAAATAATTTTCATTTTTTTATCTATTTTGATTATTTCACATTTCATTTTTAATATTATGTCATTTTAAACTAGAAACATGCCCTTTGAATTATACCGGTCACATCATGTGTCAGTTAGTTATTATAATTATTATTACACATCACAAATTACATATAAATTATTTTACTAAATTAGGAATATAATAAAATTTCATTTTCTTACTTATCAGTGAGTGAACATTTTTGTCTGAATTGTCAATTTCAAACTGATAACTAAAACATTGAGTCTTACCAGAATAATCATGTATCGGGTTGAGGTGTGGATGATTCATACATGTCAAAAATGATTTTTATATCATTTTAATAATCTATAAAACCAATACCCATATTTTTTCATTGTTATTATTATATGAGTTTTTTTTAAGTGAATGTCAATTTTAAATAAAAATATGAACATAGATTGACACTAGTCCCATTTTGCATCATTTTGAGGAACAAAAAATTCCTACCCATCAAAAATGACCTATATATTTCTTTTCCTAATGTATAAAAGACATAAAAATGTGTTTTATTAGTTTTTATTATGTTACATTTTTTTTATAAAATGTCATTTTTAACTAGAAACATTAATTTCGAGTCATATCAGTCACATCATGTGTTGTTTTGATGTGATATTGATTCCAACACATATGAATTGACTTATGTATCATATTTAAAAAATATCAAGATAAAATGATAAATTTTTATTCAATTTAATAGATTGACAATTTTTGAATTAAAATATCAATAATAAATTGATTACGGACACTTTGAGTCATATCAAGCACATCATGTATTGAATTGAGTTGTGGATAATTCCAACCCATTAATATTGACATGTAGATCATTTTAATAATGTTTTAAAATAATATGAATGGATTTTCTTGGTTTTGAGTTTTTTAGCCTTATTTTTTAATAAAATTAATGTCAATTATAAATAAAAAGACCCACATAGAGTCATATAGGTAACATTGTGTGTTAGATTGAGGTTGAGATGATTCGTACATTTCACAAATGACTTATGGATTATTTTCCTAAAGTATAAAAATCAATCTTACTATTTTTCATTGGTTTTGAGTATCTGATGTGTGTTCTGAATTAAATTATAAATTATAAATTAAAAAACATATAGTTACAGTTATACCGAGAACATTATGTATCAGATTTAGGTGCGGGTGATTGAGTAAGAGACCTATGTATTTATTTTAACAATATGTAAAAATTATAAAAGATAGAGAAAATGACCAAACTTGATATAATAGTAAACCATATTGTGCCTAAAACACTTTACATTTTAGGGATCACAAGGTTTCATCTTCTGTTAGAAAGGAACATACTCTTTTATAAAGAATGTGGTTATATAAATTCTTGAACAATTTTATTTTTGTTATATTCTCAGTTTCATCCTTGAAGTTTAATCTCTCAGGGTCATGAGATGCATCGAACAAACCATCCCAACTCATGAAAAATAATCCAACTATGTAAGAACACAATTCTTATATATGAAACAATATAAAGAAATAAATTAGACATAAATATGATGGTGAGATGGTGAACAATTATCTATATGAATAATAAGGATATTTTAAACAACTGTACTCTTCTAATGAATATAATAAAATTCGTGATATAATAGTGGGAATATTTCATTTCACATCTTGTACAATCAAAATAATAAGTTTTAGTCAATCTATTTCACTAATGTAAAATTTGATGTGTTACTTGTATAGATATCACAAGAATTTGTGATATTATATCATGCATCTAATTTATGGTCTAATAACCCAAATAATTCTACCATGTACCAATGTAAACCCACTATTTATTTCTATTAATTTATAATTTACCACAACCAATGATAGACCCCTATAGTGGAAATTGGTAAAATTTTATTCTAAAAATTATAATGAAATTAACTACATTTTTTTGATAAAATGATGAGAGATTAACTAAATAAATAGTAGGAAGTATCCTCTTTAAGATTAATGTATACATTCTAACACCATGTTTTCTGATCGTTTCTAAAAAATGATTTCCTCCATTATAATTATCGTTTAAAAATAGATCAAAAATATTAGATAATCATTCTGATACTAATTCCTTACATACCGATTATATTTCTAAGGTCAAGTAACATGCTATATCAAAAAAATAATATGTAATAAACTAAACAATGTGTGTGTAAACATTATGACAAAATTTAAACTTCCCACTCATCTCTAAATAAATTTTTTCTTCTTTTGAGAATTTATGTTTTCAAA
The DNA here is from genome assembly GCA_963277665.1 of Viscum album. Taxonomy (NCBI): domain Eukaryota; kingdom Viridiplantae; phylum Streptophyta; class Magnoliopsida; order Santalales; family Viscaceae; genus Viscum; species Viscum album. The sequence continues at coordinate 1,532,424,605 of OY728126.1, forward strand.
AATCATTGTAGTACTGTGAAAAATTAGAAAAACAAATTATTAAGAAATTAATTTTAGGAAATTGCAATTACATTTTAAAATTACTTTTTGGGGGTGTTTTGTATTTTAATGGTTTATGATCTCTCACATAAATTTAAAAACATAATATCCATATTTATTATCATTAACTTTCTTCAAAAATTATAAAAACATTAACCAAAATATGTAAACTCTTTTAAAATGTGTTTTTATTATTAAAAATTTCTATATATACCTTAATAAGTTACCATTTTGAGTAATAGGTAGGTTTTTTATCTCCATTCATTGACTTTAGGCTATGATTTATCCTATATTTAGTGACCGCCCTATCATAATATAATTCTTGTTAAATCATGGACTGAAACATATAATTTTATGTTTATAGATAAAATGTTGTTTTTAATGTAATATAAATTTTCAATACATATCAACTATGGTTGGTTTGATTGATATCCACAAATTGGATGAAAAATAAATAAATATTTGGGTTATCCAAATTGACTATGATCATCATCCAATGCATCCTAAAAAACAATAATTAATTTGAAAAATATAAAAATATTTTATGTGGTGTGATTTAATAATTTTACCCCTGTATTGTAGGCATCAAAAAAAAATTTATCTATTTTTTTTTCTCAAACATATCGTATAGCTCATCTTTCATCTTATCAATTTCTTTCTTCTCAGAATAAATTTCTTACAATGAAATGATACGGGGACTAATGAATCCAAATCATGCATCGATCAGTTTCCCTTTATATAGAAGTAATATAAATTCTTGTAGAAAATTGAAATAGTTATTAATAATAATGAGTATATTAGATAACTATTTAGATAGATGTTTTATGAAATGAACCTTATGTATGTATTTCTAAATGAGGATCTCATCCATTCAAACTTGAGAATCTCATTTATACTCTCAAGATCAACTACAACATTAGTGGAAGTTCCAAATATTTCTTATTTATATAGAATATACGAAATATTTTGATATTTAAATGTATTATCTTCATGATGTTGTAATGATAATAATTTTTTATGTTGAATTAATGGAGAGTAGTTACTCTTAGAAGGTCATTTTGATTTCTAGGTCGAGTCACAAGATTTTTTTGATCAAACCTTCAATTTATCCATTGCATTATCCATATTTAATACCATACCTCACATAAAACCTTTTTTCATCAACTATTATAGGTTATTCATAAGAATAAATTTGATAAAAATATACCTCATGTATTTTTATAATATTAGACAGTCACTCTATAAAAGTTTCAATAGAATCATTGACTATTGTGATATTCAGATCATCACGTGGAAGAGGAAACTCAATAGTTGGCTCTAAATCCCTACTCTCATGTGTTATTTTTGGAGTAAATTATTGTGTACATTGTCTCCTTGTATATTATTCCTTGTACCACTCACAAAAAGGTAGTTCATGGATGTTGACAGATATGAATCACAAACAACATTACCCTGTATAATTTTAGTAATATAAACTTTTCTAAAGTTATATTATTTAAATTTAGGATAATGTGTAATTAAATAAGTGATTACTTACATTAAGGTATGTGGTTGGGGAGATTGAATAGCCTCAAATTTAGTGGGTTCAATTGGATATTCTTGTGAAGAAATTTTTTCCACCACCAGTTCTCTTTAATCCATTCTAATATATTGGTCTTCCAAACCAGACCACAAAATAATATCATTAAATTTTTTTTCTAAATCCATTCATCATTTTATATGTATCTTTTGGTGGTTTTATCTTACCAAAATATGTTAAATTAGATTCTCTAAAACCTACTCCTCTAACACAACCATGTTTTTCTAACTACTTTATAGATAATAAAAATATTTTTTATTCCAGTATGGTCACTACCAATTATTAGGTCTAGAACATATAAAAACATATGAACATACATAGATATTTTTACATAATACTATTATAAATCATAAAATATTACTATTATTTCATTCTTACACATGTTTACAATACTATGTCTATATATTCATCAACTATTTTAACATCATAATTTTGTTATACTACTTTAATAGTGCATGGCATGGAATATAAGTGGATTTATATTTGGATTGATCAATATGACTATAAAGAAAGGAAAATATGTTGTTTCACATCATTTAAAACATTTATTGTTGATTTAAAATACATACCAATTTTTTATTTAGTGAATTTTACCCCATACTTACTTTTTGGTTGGTGTATATTGGTTTTGATGCAAGTTATTTATTTTCCACACTCCTTTTATATTTCTAAAATTCAAAATATTGAATAAAATTGGATGATATAAATATTATAATGTAATATATTATATGATACGATTCACATGAAATGATTTATCATCATAAATATTGATGAATGAACTCCATGTTTTCTGCATTATAATGTGTGTATAACTAACAACTGGATGTAGATTTACATTCCCCTCATCATCCCAAAGATACATCTTGGTAAAAAGAGACTCTAGTCCTCTATGGGATTTTATAGTGGTCATTAAGACTTGTTACATGTGGAAATATTCTAAAATAAATGAACATTGAAAAAAATAATGAAAATTAAAACAACATTTAATTATATTAATTTTCATTTAAATAGAGAATGTGTATCGTAACATTACCATTATATCTTCCCAAAGTTTTTCCTTCATTACATTCTATATGTGGTGTCTTGAATCTATATTAATCATAACATTCTTCTTCATTATGACCCCATCATAACTAATGAACATTGACATGTTGGGGTGAATGTGTTAGTCATGTTGCTTCTATAAAATCACAATTTTAATACCTTTACTTATTTCCATGAAAATTTTATTCATCATTTTGATGATGCGTCACTAATTAACTTCACCTACAAGATGTTCATCCCTTAATAATTCCTGAGTATCAAGAATCAATAGCCTATTATTCCCTGGTGTTTGTTACATCATCATGTGCACAATACATTGTATACATGAGTAGTCAAACAATTAATTCATATTTTGATTGTAAAATATAGATAATATTACTATATTATTATAAGAATAGAATATTAAAAATACATTGACCTTATCATTGAAATTTTTTCCATTTTTAATGGTTGAAGGGATTTGGATCCTCTATCGAGCATCCAAATCTTCTATTTGTTGTCCCTTATAATGTACATGTAATTTATCTAAATTGGGACCTACATCAATTGGTTGTGATATCAAAAGGAAAGTGCCATCCTCAATTAAATTTTCATCTGACCCTATTGTTGTATTAGTTTCCAACAGGAAAATCGACCAATTCTTTTTGCTATATCTAAGACTTAAAATACTTGAATTAGTTTTTATTTCATTATAAATGGATCATCATTTTCCCATCCAACACAAAAATCCACATTAATGAAGACCATGTAATCAACATATACTACACTACTATTGGAAACCCACATGCAATGCAAAATTGACACTTTAAATTTTTTATTACCGAAATCATATATTTATTTGATAATTCTGAAATATAACATATTCACATAAATTTGATCTCTACAATTTGAATCGGATATGTGCATCACTTATTAAATAAACAGAACTCCACTATTTTTCATCATACAACATTCATCATGTTATTTTGTATAGAATTTATAAACATTGATTGTAAAAACATTTTAAGAAATAACATATACATTTGGTCTCCTAGCTAGCCATCAATGTCATTTAGAAATTGAATTAGGATTTTCATATTACTCCCTATAATTTTATTCATAGAGCCTTCCAATTAACTAATTATTAAGTTTATTTGATATCTATCCTTCATAAATTACTGGATTCAAATATCTTTGAGATTCATTTTTTCATTCAATATATGGATAAACAACTTCACTACTATGTAAAATGTAAAGATAAACATGATCCTGGACTTTGATTCTAATTGTGACAAAATCTCTTCCAGAAATACCTTCACCCATAATGTATCTATTGCGAGAATACATTGGGATACTGATGTTTTATAGATTGAATAGGTAATCTGTAAACAATTCAATTGCTTCTTCAAAAATATATGTAACAACCCAAACATTTGAATAATATTCTGTTTCCAAAAAATGTATATCTTTATATGTCATAATCAAAAAGAAATTATATAATTATAAATGAAATAAGACCATTGGGTTTTTACCATTATATGACCATTGTTCAATATGACTATTGGACAAAATAATAATTTTTTAATGATAAAATTGTAGATTTAAATGGTTTTTTTCGGTGAATAGTATAAGTAGACTTTATCAGTTTTTGGTGTGTTTTTTGTCATCATAATGATGTAATATGTAATTTAAAATTCTGGGAGACTCATTTGGATTAAAATATTATATTAATTATCCCAAGTGGAAAGAACCATGGTCAAATAACATGGGGGATCCCTTGTATTTTAAAATACCACGAATGAGGTGTCCCTTGAAAATTAATAAAAATATTCCCTATCTTTTGCTATAAATACCAACCCATTCCTTCCTTTGTTTCATTAAAAATTCCCCTTAAACGAAACTATGGTCCTTTTACCTCTCAATGAGTCATCCCAAGGTTCCCATAATCCTCCCATGGTCTTAACTTTCGAGTTTGGGATGTTACTCTTCAAGGGGAGGGATCATTTCACCCATCGCGTTTAGTTAAGACTTATTTTGTGTTATGTATTTCAGTTTCCATTTTCTTATGTTGGGGTATATTCATATATATCATTATTGTTGTAAATTTTATGTCCAAATGATGAAATACCATTTTCTCTCTCATCAACTTATTTTCTGTTGCTTTATGTTACATTGTTAGGCTGTTGAATTTTTTTAAGGGAATTCTCAACATATTTTTTTCCATTCAAGTTCTCTTCTATGTCGTTTTTGTTTGAAGATTCAAAACCATGTACTTATTACAATTTTATTATATCCCAAAAATATATAATTAGTAATTTATGAATGGGTGAACCCTATCCCCTCATTTATTAGGGTATTCTTAAATATATAAAAATGATATATATTATTCTATAATTTACATACATAAAACTCTCATTCCGTTTCCAAGGGTTATAGATTATATAATGATCATTTTTAATGAATTTTTAAAACTCCATGATTTTGATATAAAATCCATCTATATTATCCTCTTTGGGTTATTTATTAAAAGTTTGATTATGAAATATATGGATCACATTAAAATAAATACATATTAAGGGTGCACTCAGGTATCTATACATTATATTGGGTAATGAAATTATTCTCTACAGATGATAGGTTTTATGATACCTTGATGAATAACCTTGGTAATATTAATGACACCTTGGGGTTGGACCTTAGTGATATGATTATGAATGTCAAAATTAAATTTTGTATCCAAATTTTCATGTTATGATTCATGTTTTTTTATAATGATATTATTCCCCTTCCATTTTCCATGTTTTTATGTATTTCATTAACTTCTTATAGATATCACAAGTAAATCATTTCCAATTTTTTCCCTTATGGGGCCTTCTAATCACACATTATTTTGATATATGTCCCCAAGTTATGATATGCAGCAATTGAACTTAGTTATAACCTATAATGAATCATTATAGTTTTATTATAATAATTCCTTATGTTTTCATGTATTCTATACCTTTTTTACAAGACACAAAACTTTAAAGATCTTTTGTTTTTAAAATGTAATGAAATTTATGTAATAAAAAGGTGGGATTCCATAATATATCACTATTAAATACCACCTTCTGGAAAATATTGATTATTGGAATGCCATTTGAAAATCGGCATATACCGTTAAATGGATTGATTCATTTTTTAATGGGTAAAACCATATACCTGAAAATATTTCACTATATGAACCACCTATTTTACCATTATTTCAGTGAATGATGGTGGAAAAAAGATATCTAATTAAAATAATATGACTTCAACCACATTATTCATGATAAAAAACTTTTTTAGGTCAATAAATTTATATCATATGGATTTGAAACATAATTACATTCTAGTTAATGTGTGTGGTAAATTTTAGGTACAATGCAACGTAAAGTAATGATCATCAAATCTTCAATAAAAACAAGACAATCATGTGATTTTAATACCTACAACATCATATTATTCATTGAAATGAAATTATTAATATTTTTTTGAATACCGATATAAAATGTTTACACCATTAATGAAAATAAAAATTTTAAATTTTTCCAGTGTTTATATAGTGTATGATATTGGAGGAAGAAAATTATTCCCTTTACATTTCAATAGTTCCCACTAATACATTATAACCATGTTATTCATATCCATCCAAGCCTTGCTGCCATCATTTTTTCAAGAAAATTTAGTTATTTTCTAATAAAACTATCATATTAATTTTTTTCTACAAACATGACCTCAAAAAAATTTCTACTATACAAACAATTGAATATGGAATTCACCCCTTTTTCAAAATACATTTCATAAGGTTTTTAGAAAAATTATTATCGAAATCAATTTCAATATCTTCAAATTTATTGAACAGTTGATCACTATTTAGTAGAGATAGTGTTGTACCTTGATTGATATTCCCATCAAATTTTGTCATCTATGATCAGTATTTATGTCATCGAGGTAAAATATTTCAATTTCCAAAAAACAAAGTCTTCAATGAATGTTTCAACCAAAATATGTGGGTTCATTTTTTACAAGTAGGAAACCCCAACATTCCATTAATTCTATAGCCTGAAAAAAAAATTAGTAGGAATATAATTTTTCTTCTCGTACTACATGTCCCTCAGTTTGAATTTTTCATGTCTACGAGCACCATAAATTTTAACACATGTATCACACTTAAATTTTAGATCATAGATACATGGATCCAAATAGAAATCAATATCATTTAAGGGTTTCTGTGGTCCAGATATAAGTATAGAAAACATAATGTATTCACACATCATGGATAAACATTACAGAAAGTTATAATTTACCATCATAAAGGGCTATTTTCTATGAGAATTATTCTATACACCAAAAGGATTTATTCCATCTATATATAATATAAAAATAAATATTCTTTTATTATATACAAATTTTGGATTCTTGTAATCAAATTTCATCCACTAGGGAGAATCATTTGGGATGATGTAGGTTCCCACCTTTAATTATTGTATCTACATGCCATGTCAATTGTCTCAAGGTTTTCCGACAACTATATTTTCTCTTAAATCATGGAATGATATGAAATTACCATACATATTTCAAAGTAGATCATTAATTTTTCATGCATAGATATATTCCATACTTAGGGAATTTTATGTCTAATTCAGGGTCCTTGAAAAGATATATAAAATCACTTGGACAAGAATTTATGTTTTTAAATTCATTCCCATTGAATGTAGAATTCATTTTGCATCACATGTTCGACATGAAAGTTCATTTTCTTCTGGTGCAATATCATTCAAAAGACCATGTGGTTTAGTAAAGCTGGGGTCAATCTATCTACTTCTAGATTTCAAATTATATAACATCAATATAGCTAAAAATTTAGTGTATTTTCTAGATTCTATACAAACTGGTCTCTTAGCACAACTCTTTAACTTCTAAAAAAAATTATAAAATCATAAAGGTAATATTCAATTTCCATTTTCATTTCATCCATGTGAACTCCATCATAATTTAAACTAGTATTCATATAAAATGATCTATAAAATGCTGTATCATTTCTATTTGTGTGAACCTTTAGTTTTTTCACATTGTTTAGTCTGACATTTACTTCATTGATATATTATATGAAAATAAAATATTCTTCCAACTCTTTAAGAATAATTTTTCTTGAATAAAAATAATGTAAACATGGACAATGTATTTGAGAAGGGTTGTATGCATGCTCTATTGAAAACATAATGATATCTTAAACTCCACCTTTATAATATTTTATCACATGATTAGCATGAATCAATTTTTGGTTCATATAAATCCTCTTCGCTTTGTAAAATATTAATTCTTATTACAAAAAATAAATAAATATTCATATGATATTCATTATCAAATATTTATGTTATAGATATTTCTATTAAGGGTAACCCAAATTTTTTTTCAAATAATATTAGTATTCTTCTTAAAGAAATGGGTAATTTAATATAAGAAAAAAATTTCTCCATTATGGAAGGTTTCATCATCTAAATTCATCCAAAATGATCATCAGTACCCAGTATGGGATGATTACTTCTCATAGTACTTCAAGAAACGTTAGTTCATGTACAGAAGAGATGGGGCATGACTATCATTAAAAAAATTGAATAATAAATATTCCAGAAATGAACATGATGAGGATGATGTTTTTCTCCTTGAATCTAAATGTTCTAAACTTCATATTCAGGGATGATCCAAAAAAATATCAATGTTTGTTTCTTAAAGATGAAAAGTTTCTCATGAACACAATGGTTTTGACAGATGAGTTGATAATACAATACATGTTAAGAATGCCATTTTAATTTTATACCCCTTTCCCCATTCCCAATGGGTTTAGATACATGATCACCTTGGATCAAGAATACAAGATGCACTATCCCTTGAATAGAAAAATTATTTCGCCATGAATACAATATGATCTCATAGTTGAATAAAATGAAAGATTTCCTATTCCTTCTTATTTCAGACACTATATTAGGGATCCTAGTTATTATAAACAGAATGAAACATATAAATAATATTCCCTATAATGAACTAAAGAATAATTGTATGAATTACAAAAAATCGTAGGAAAAGATATGAATGAATACGAAACAAATGATTTTATGACTATAAACATTTTTAAAATTCCATATTGAAACCAAATTCTTTACAAAAAAACTATTTAAGATACTAAAACATTAAAATTACCATATAATTTTATAAATTTTCAAATATCATCTTAATGCCTCTTTCAAAATTTCAAAGGATACTTTTTAAATTTATAAAACCCAACATGAAATCAATTTTTTAAAAATTCCACATGAAAAATGAAGTTTTTTTTCAAAAAATTTAATTGGATATGAACTACCTCTTAAATAAAAACACTTAGGATAAAGTGAAAAAATATAAAATCATATTCAAAAAAAATTTACAATAAATTAAAAGTTTAAATCTATTTATATGGAAATATATACACTTTGAAATGTTTAAAACGTTATAGGTTAACATACAAATAACTTCATTAGATTCGAAAAACCAAATCTATATTCATTAATTTTATTTGAAACCCGAATTTTTCATTTCAAATCTCACTTTAAATTTTATTAACAAATTTAATTTTTCAAAACTGAAATTTAAAATAAGCATGACTATAAAAATGAAAAGTAGGCCACAGCCAAATTTAGACAAAATAATGATAATTAAACATTTTAGAAACATTTCTGTAATGAATAATGTTTTTTCCAAATATATTAACATATTAGAAATTTAAATCCTAACATGATTCACCTAGACTACCCTCGAAAATACCAATTTTCTCAATTGCTTATTTCTGTTTTCAATAATCGGACTGTTCATTTATCAAAAACCATTTTAATTGAATATCACATAAGAATCCACAGATCTAATCTTTCACATGCCATTCAATTTACTCAAGAATCAAATTTAAGAAGGTTTTAAAAATATTCAGAAGATTGAAAACTATATTCAAAAATTTCATGAGGTGTTAGACATATTCAATCTGTGATTTTAGGATTATCATTATGGAGAGTCAAGGAATCAATGGTTTCAACACCATTAAATTATTAAGTTAATTCAAATTAATATAATTTATTTATTTTAACACCAAAGATATCTCATTATGAAATCATGGAAGAGAAAATTGTCACCCATTACACTCAGAATAGTCCCTCAAATAATATAACTTTGTCTTTTAACATTGAAATTTCAATGGGGTTTAGGTGGTTGATGGTTCCCTTAAACATTTAAACCAACTATATAACTATAATTTTACCTTGATCAGTATAAAAATAATGATGTTGTCAATTCAATAGTTTTTGGATGATATAGAGCCACACTCCTTTTTCATTCTAGGTAGAGTCTACAATCATAATGATTTATCATAAATAATAGGTGGAATCACCATGATTTCCATATCTAGATATGAATTTCTACATACAATAGAGAATTTTTTGAGAGGAATATTCTAAATAACATTAAATATGAACTTGAAATATTTATCTTTAAAAATTAACTCAAATAAAAAACATTAGAGAAAAAATTACCCAAATAATATACCCTTCAAGAAAATTTCAAATTTTTAGAATCTCCATCTTTTGATAACATGTCTAAAAATTCATTTTAAAAAATTTACCCTATATTCAAAATAATATACCACATTTTTTAAAAATGATAAAACCTTAAAAACTATTTCGTGAGTTTAAAACGCATACCTCTCCACTATATAATTGATACCATTTATATTAAAATTATGATTTATATTGAAACTCCACCTAAATTAAATTTTTTAAAGTAAAAAATGTTAACATAGCATATGATAGTCAAAATAATATAAAAAACCGCAACACCTAGTTTCAAGGTCCATGTAGTTCACAAAACCTTTTCCCACTGATGAGAATTATCCATAGCTGGGCTTATAGATATCATTTCCCTATAAGTTAGGGGGGTTTGGAGGATATTTATGGTGTATGTGATTTATGTTAGGTTAGGGAATTAAGAGAGTATGGTTAAATCCTTTATGATCCCTGTGGGAATATGATTGGCATCCAATCGTGAAGTCACAATGGGATCACATGCATTGTGTGACGAAAGGGAAGCCATATGCATTTTATGATCCCTTTAGAGTCATTTGAACATTAAATTACTTGAGGTAATGTGTTTCATGTGAAGGATTTTACAAACATGAACATAATAAACAAAAAATGTAAAACACATGAATCACCCGATTTCTAAAGAAGATATAGAAAAAATCATCTTACACAGAACCAAAAAACGAAATCAATGATTTAAAAGGAGAAAAAAATAACCAAACATGGATTCGAGCTTTGATTCATGTGATATAAAGTAGATATATCATAAATGATCTGATTTCATTGATCCTTGACTCAATCGTTGGATTCTTCCAAGCCTCGATTTGGGCCTTGGATTCAAGAAAGACTTTATTCGAGACTTGGACATCATGAGGAGGATCTCTAATAGTGGGGTACATCTATTAAATCCTGAGAAATAATTCCTAAAAGAAGTTAATTTTTGGAGAAATTTTTTTTCATTATAACTCTTTTAAATATTTTTATATATATATTTCAGAGCTATTAGCTGAGATATTTTGTGATTCTGAGGCTTGGTGTGCCCAAAATTAATTTTAAAAAATATTAAATATATTTTCTTATTATCCATAATCAATTTCAAAAGTGAAATGGTATAACTCTTGAAAAATCTCATATTAGAAATTTAGGACAACATTTGAGTCTAGAATTCCATTTTTACTCTAAGCCTGACCTAAAATAGGTTAGTGTGGGGTGTTCGATTGAGCTGGTCATTGGAGGGTACATTTATAGGGTTAATTAAATTATTAATTTAATCAATCCATCAAATTAAAAAAATCTTTTTAAATAAAATAATGTGGATAATCCTCTATGGTTATACACATATAACATGGGAGGATTCTAAATAATTCATCCACTCCTTCTATTAGAGAAGCGAATTAAGAGAAGTTGAATCTCTGGATCGGAGCATATCTAAGTGTATAAAATGAAACAATTACTATAAATAATTGTAATTCATTTTATTTGACTGAAAATAATCTAATCATTAGATAAGACTTTTAAATTTATGTTTTACACCCTTTTCCATTAAGTTTATTGAGCAGGATCAATCCTTTCTTTGATTCGAACAAAATGAGAAACATTGAATTCCCTCAAGTAACGATTTAATTTGATTAGTCTTTCATTTATCACCATTATAACCCCATTGATAATTTTTTACCAATAACTCTTGAGAATTATTGATAAAAATATTATTCTAATTTAATTCTCCCTCAATTTCTTGACGTTCTTCATCGATTTATCTATGGGGTCTTGGTTCGATGATGTCAGGGGGAACAGAGTAAGATCAGACCCCCAGATTCAAGGAAGAATCATGTAAAATATTTTTAATATAAAATTAGCGATGTGTATAGAGGCGTAGTGGGTTTTGAGGGATAAATTTTTTTATTTCCAATATAAATTAAATATTGTGGTGATGGGATGTGTGTGGGGATATGGGGGTTCATGAAGGATTCATCAGATGCATTGGGAATCAATTTTTCGGTCAATGGATGGTTGAAAATTATAAAAAAAATCTATATAAACTAATTTCAGAAGGATTACATCATATATTTGAAGGGAAAAATACAGATACTGATATGCAGGTGAGGATACATGATTCTGTAAAAAAATCAACTATACATAAAGTATTTGGATTAACACATGGATTGTATCCCCAATGATGTGGCATCTAAGATTTTGTAGATTTATAATTATCACATGTCGTTTGGGAGCCCCGCACATTATGAGACCTTGCACCGGTGAAAAAATGTGTACTCTAAGAGGACATAGGCACATACATGGAAAGGAACATGCCATCTTCCAAGATACACAGACCTGGTCAGAGACACATGAGGAACCCCTTGTGAATGGAAACTCCATATACAAATGTACATGGACATAGCATGGATAAAAATGCATATAAAAAGAGCATGGTAGGACCCTAGGTGGATTGGACACATTATGTAGACCCTCTACACACTAGTTATGGATACATGGGAATAAATTTGTGTACCTCTAGGGACATATTTAGGTAATGTAGCAGGACCACACATTGGTGGGCCCCTTCACATGTTGTGTACCCCTTGTTTCCATTTAGGAAACTTAAAACTCTATTATCTTCTTCAGGTTAACATGTATTTCGGCATGTGAGTAGATTATATTATTTTATTCCCATGTAGAATGTGACGGTTCCCATAGTTATTGATTTTGGGATACTATGAATTATTTTTGGGGTGTGACACTCATTACGTGATGCTCAAAAATTGTAGTTATCATTTAAAATCACAATAGACATTCAGAGTGGAATCCTCCAGAAGGGTTGGTCATGCGTCCTCGACCATAATACTAGAACTCTTCTGCTAGGACATGGAATAGGTCATCCATATTTTAGAGTGTAACCATCCTACCGAGTTTGGGAATGGGTCCTGTTGGGAATGGGTCCCCTACCTAACAATTAGATTAGAATCATCTGGTGGCCTAAGGAATGGATCCTCTATCTACCAATAAGAGAGGAACCCTATAACTTGGATATAGAATAGGTCCTCTATATTTTAGAGTGAAACTATCCAACTATGATGGACATGGGTCCTCTATCATCTATTGGATCAGAACCCTCCTGTTGGGATAGGGAATGTGTCCTTTATATTTCATAGTGGAACCCTCCAGCTAGGTCATGTATGGATTCTTGACTATCATAGTGGAACCCTACTATAGAGTCAACAAATATGTCATCTTACATCAGATAGTGGAACACTCATATGGCACAGGGTGTAACACCCCAAGATTTTATGAGAAATATTCTTTTTTAATTTCTTCGATATATTGTGTTGTACGATACACCAAGATTAGCTTGTGCTATACGCAACATTGTATTATCTTACAATATATTCAAACACTGTTCTAGGCTTCTGTTGCATACTAGAGAAACCATCCTCAATAGCGTGTGTTATACGCAATACTGAGTTTCACTAAAAGAGATATTATTATAATATTATTATGAACTAACCGTTATGAATAGTAATACCCACGTTTAATATTTTATAAATTTTTTACTTCAAAATGGGCTTCATTTTTCAATTCAGAATATCAAAATTAGCTTACGGTGACTTTTTGTATTGTTCGGAAAACATTCAATTTGTGATGAATAGTGAAAACACTAGGTTACTATTTAAAACCCGACTTTTTATTTAAATAATTATTTGTTTTATTTAAATTTATTTTCAGCCAAAATAGATAAATAATATATATATAAGTTCAACATATTTCATTAGAGTCAGTTTATAAAAATTTTAGAGATATAAAAATTATATGGAAATTTTTACCGTATTTTACCTACATCCTATGAGAATTTTCAATTGTACATAAAACATAATTTTACCACTTATGTGAGTTGAATTTAAAAAATCTAAGAGACACGGTTAATATCATGGAGTAAAATGTGGTTCAATAAGATAAATATTTTTGGTGAATAGTAACTTTTTTCTTTTATTTACCACGGTTAAAAGTAAATAGGGTAATTAAGGGTAAAAATGATATTATTATTACCATAACACATGTCCTAATTCTATTGTACAAGTGTAATTAGACCAAAAATAACTTTAGTAATATAATATGACCCTTTAGGTCTACGTGGACTAGATTAGGACATTTATTATTATTTAATTCAAAGAAGAGATAAAAGAGTTAAAATCAAAGTTTAATAACTAAAAACATTTTTAATATAGGGAAATATATAAGATAAATTATACTATAAATATTCATTGGAAATAAAAATATATTTCTTACATAATGGTATTTTATTTATAATTTTTAGATATTAAATAATTTAATTTATTTATGACACAATGATGATGCAGTAATTACGTTATTAATGAAATATTAACATAATTGATGTCATAAATACACAAATAAAAGAAATTGGAGACTTTTTATGAATTAAACTAATTTTATAGGTTAATATGTCATGTTATTATTGATTAAATTAACTTTCTACAAACTAATAACGCTGTTATAATTTTCAAAAAAAATCAATTACCAAATAGTGTCAAAATTGACATAAAATAGTTTTTAAAACAAATATTATATTATTAATTGATATTATATTCGAAAAAATATAATGTTAGGACAGATGACTTAGATAATGTTATATATATTAATAATTAACCACTTTGGATTTGTTTGTCTTGTTATAGTATGTTTATTAACCATATAGTGTAAGAAAACACGAAGACACGGTAAAAATTAAATTATTTAACATAGAGTTAAATCTAAATGATAAGTTTAAAATAGTAACCTAAACTTGTCTAAAACCTTTTGGTTGAGGGGATTTAGACCCATAACCACTTTATCTTCGAAATAAATCAATTTGGAGCTATTATAAATTGAATATGACTTTATTATAAAATAATATTTTATGTTTTTCCATAAAGTGCCCCTCTCCTCCCTTATAAAAGGGCACCTCCTCCCTCTTATCTTGACACAATTTTGAGCTTTCAAGCTCAGCCCACCCCTACCCATTTTACTTCTCAAATTCCCTAGAAAAATTATATTGGTTCTGGTCTCCTCAAATGACAAACTCTAGTGTCATAAGAGGAAGGATAAAAGAGGTGTGTCGAAGAAGAGGTAATATCTTCTACCGATTATTTCACATTTTCTTTCTTCTTCAACTTCTTATTATTTATTTGTTTCATAATAATGTAATAACATCAGTATCTATAATATACTGATATGTAATTATAAATATGAAACAACCCCAATTCACCTTTTATCCATCCTACGGAAAACAAAATCACCATGTGTGCGTATGTACAGAATACCATCTCCACGTTGTGGTGTAATCTGTTTTTCCACCACCACCTGACGTGGATGGGTATAATGGTGTAACTAAAACTATATATAGTTATTATAACATCATACTAGTTATGAGATATTATATCATCCACTCCAATTCATTTCAATAATTATGGGAACGATATCATCGCTCGTGCGTACGTACAGATTACCGTCTCCACGACGCGATGAGATTAATTCTCCATGTTAACCATTGAAGAATGATTATAAAGTATATATAATGAATAATAATGAAATATATTATAAGTCTACTAGATTTATTTATATATATATATATATTTCATCTACTTACTTACATTCAATTCAATAAGGAAAGGAAAATAGCATTCATGCGTACGTACGGCCTACCGTCTCCATGAACAGTGTATTTCATTTCATTTATCAATCAAATATATATATATACAGAATATATATGATATATAAATGATGATTTACATTCTGGATTTATTTAAATCATGATATAAGTAATAATAATGTCAAGAACATCAAGTCCAAACACGTACGATAAATAAAACGATTTTACTCAAAACGCTGCTTTAACATGGGATTTAAAAAAGAACAGGTAATATAAAGTCATAAGTGAACCATATATGATATCATAAAAATGAATATGATTCTGTAATAAGTCAATGAAATTATTTAAATCATTATTCAGGAGGTTTGGATACGTACGAAGCATATCAGACCTAAGGTAAGGGATAACTTTTCCAATCTCGTTTTTCTCCGAGATTGTTTATTCGTAAGTATTTATAGGGGTTATATTTATCATCCATGTACCTATTTTCTAAAAATGGTCTCATGTATGTTTAAATTCCTTTTTACCCATTTTTTACTTTTACTAAATGGTATGTAAGGAATCTTTCTTTTGTTTACCATACGAGGTACATTTTGACTTTTATGGAAAAAGTACGAGAAGAATGTTTTTTTAACTTATACGGCATGAATGGTTTTTTATAGTTTTATAACTCCTTATTTTCATGAAGACTAATCTATAATATTTCATTACTATTTTAAACAAAATCCTTTTATTTTAAAATTTCATGGCATTTGGTGAAGGGAAAATGATTTTTGAAGAATAAAGGATATTATCCTCAAGATTTCATATCAAGTGTTTTATCAAAACCACTTTCCATCTAAGATCACATTATTTCATATGTGTATATTTCAAGTATAATGTCTTTATGATTTACATGGTTTCACTTTTCTTATGATGAAATAATATCCATTTGTTTTATATGGATTATGTTATGATGGGATGATGTTTATGAAACCCATTTTATTCATTGGGTTATGATGAATGATTTATGTTTATGTTGTGGCACATGTAAGAATGATTTCATTATGAGATGGGTGGGACCTATATCTACCTCTAATTAATTGGGTAAAGATTTATATCTCATGAGATAGACATGGCTGGAACGGTAAGTTAATCTGGTTCAGTGATACAGGACTGAAACGAGGAGTGAACACGATTTAGAAGGGGACTTTGTCCACTAAGATGATCTTGGCAGCAATTCCTTGGGTACTACGTAAATAATACAAAGTACTTAATGTTTTTCCACAATTAAATGTTTTATTACCATGCTAGTTTATCATGATTGATGTTCCTTTATGATCTATTCCATATGTACTGCTATGATTTATGTCATGTTCATTTTTTTACATTCAAATGTTTATGGGTTGTTTTATGTTCTCCATATTTACCCTTACTGAGCATCAGAGCTCACCCTTTTTATGTTTTCTATTCCCCATGATATAAAGAAAGGTTTTAGGTAAGAAAACAAAAGGGGAAGATCTTTATGGGAGATTTTTGTGATCTATCACCAGGATTATAAGATTATGTTCCGAGTTTCCAAAGACCCTACACTATTACAATACTTGGGTGTTTGTTTTTGTTATGTATTAATTATTCCGAAAAAGTAATGTAATGTTTATTTATGTCAAGCTATGGGTCTCTAAAATTTGTATTAGAGGAAAGTTTTAGTTAACATTTGGAAACTAGGATGATAAAACTTTAGTGAGATCCCTAGAGATATTTCTATGGTATGTCTAGGGATGTGCCTAAGGTTTAGTATAACTATAGGTTACAATCCTATAATTATGATGGTGATCATGAATAACCTAGGATGAACCTAAGGTGTCATGGATTAAAGAATGTGTGATAAGTTAGAATTTTTATGATTATTTGGTTCCTCATTATTTTTACTGTTTCTTACACCATGGTTTTTGGTTTTAGTCAATGGAGTGAACCAGAAAGAATTGGGTCAACATTGAATCCAATTGACAAATTGGTGACTATGAGAAATGAAATTGCGTAATTCACATGATGAAAAATATTTTGATTATGCTGAATCAGTCATCGCGATATATGATTAACAAGGTGAACTTTAGTGGTATTCCTAATTCATCAAATAAGAGTAAGATTGACTTTTATGCATGTTCGCATGGTGGGGAGCATAGATAAAGGAAGATTGAGATTTCTAAATAAGGGAAGAAGAACCTTGATGAATAAATCAAATGGAGGGGAAGATGTTATCTATGTGGGGAGATGGGTCATAGAGTGACAGACTGTTATGGAGTTCAATGTCTTTTATGTGGAGAACATGGGCTTTACCCAACTCAACGCCCTGACCTAAGAGGTTACTTCTAAATCAAGGAAGGAATTATTCAATGACAATCATTGAAGGGGATGGATTAAAGTGTTTATGCATTAGTATTCATGAATAATGTTTTTCAGGTACTTTTATAGTATATTGGAATATTTATGCATTGGTCTATTGTACTTTTAAATATTTTTATGGTACTGGTAACCATTAAAAGTGATTGAAATATTTTTGGAATGTAGATGATATGCGCATAATGAAGGGATAAGGTGAAAACGAATTTTTTGATAGTATTCATGAGCTCATGATTGATATAATGACAAAGTGATATCATGGTTTGAGTATATAAAAATGTTGGGATTTTGGTATGTGGAAAGAGTTAACTTTTGACAGCATTCATGTTTTTACTAAGGTTCAATGGGTATTCATTTTTCAAGAGAATACATGATTAAGGTATTCACATGTTTGGAATGTGACCAACAAGATATATCTTTAGATGTATGGGGGATAAATGATGGTATTCACGTGCTTGTTATGTAACCATTCAAGTAATAGTTTTCTTTATACTATGTGCTTGGACCGAAGTATTTTGGATAAGTATAAAGATTGGAATGAATTAAGTTATACATAAGATTGTATTGTTTAAGTCTAGACCTTATTTCGATAATGTTGCAGGAATTTTATAAAAATGAAGTTTTAGAAAAAGTGACAACCTGCAGGACGGGTGACAACCCGTCGCATCAGACAAGGTTGTGGGAATCGAACACACAACTGAAGTGCGACAGGCCTTTATCACATACCACTGTCCGACAAGAAGTCCATGGTTATTAGAAATTAGTTTTATTAAGTGGTATGATATATGAAGTACAAGTCCATTTTTGGATCCATATACGATTAATATCACCATATATGGACTTATGTATATTTAATAACTTTTGATAATATTTTTTTAGAGACAGATGGGGTGACCCATCATTCTATCGTATGATCTACTAACACTTCATGAATGAAAAATTAAACTTCATTTCCTTAAGGTATGAAGTGGAAATTGTTCAAGGCACGAACAACTGTACCAAAATCAAGTAAGTATTGCTTCTAATTCAAATTTTTAAAACATTGAGAAATGATCTTGAAATCCAAAAATGTTGTCCTTGTGTCCTTATATCCAATGAATAATATGGAACCTTAGATAATCACAAATTTATGGCATTGTGATTGATGTCACTTTCATATCCATGTCCTCTACCACTCTCCATCAGAACATGATGGTTAGATTTCTCTTCCATATCCATATTTTCACCTATATTCTCCTATGTGGAAACTCGGTAATGAGTTAATTTGGGTAACCGTTATGTTTCTTAATTCACTTTTTAAAATTATGATTTAGTATTCCTTTTTACGTTGTGGGTTTCTATGAAAGAATATTTCATGTAGTAAACGATTTATAATGCTCACGAATTTTGAGGGTCAAAATCATTTTAAGGGGGGTAGAATGTAACACCCCGAGATTTTATGAGAAAGATTATTTTTAATTTATTTGATTTATTTTGTTGCACGCTACACCAAGATTAGTTTTCTCTATACACAACACAGTATTATCTTACAATATACGCAAAAACTATTCTAGGCATTTGTTGCATGCCAGAGCATCCTTCCTTGATAGCATTTGTTATACGCAATACCGAGTTTCACTAAACAAGATATTATTATAATATTATTATGAACTATGCGTTATGAATAATAATACCCACTTTTAAAATTTTATAAATTTTATCATTCAAAATGAACTTCATTTTTGGATTTGGAATATCGAAATTAGCCTATGGTGAATTTTTTGTATTTTTCTAAAAACATTCAATTTGTGATGAATAGTGAAAACACTGGGTTACTATTTAAAAACCGACTTTTTATTTAAATAAATAATTTTTCTCTTTAAATTTATTTTAGGTTAAAATAGATACATAATATATATATATATATAAGTTCAAAATAATTCATTAGAGTAAGTTTATAATAATTTTAGAGATATAAAAATTATATTGAAATTTTTACCGTCTTTTACCTACCTCTTAAGAGAATTTCCAATTGTACATAAAACATATTCTTACCAATTTTTTGAGTTGAATTTTTAAAATATGAAAAACACGGTTAATATCAAGGAGAATAATTTGGTTCAATAAGATAAAAATAATTTTTGGTGAATAGTAACTTTTTGCTTTTATTTACCACAGTTAAAAGTAAATAGGGTAATTAAGTGTAAAAATGATATTATTATTACCCTGAAACATGACCTAATTCTATTGAACAATTTTAATTTGACCAAAAAAACCTTAAAAATAAAATATGACCCTTTAGGTCCACTTGTATTATAAGAGGACATATAATATTATTTAATTCAAAGAAGAGATAATAGAGTTAAAATCAATGTTTAATAAATAAAAACATTTTTAATATAGTGTAATACATAAGATAAATTCGATTAAAAATATTCATTATAAATATAAAAATATTTCATACATAATGGTATTTTATTTATAATTTTTATATATTATATAATTTAATTTTTTGATGACCCAATGATGATGCAGTAATTACCTTATTAATGAAATATTAACATAATTGATGTTATAAATACCCAAATAAATTTAATTTGATAATTTTTATGAATTGAACTAATTATATAGGTTAATATGACTTGTTAGTATTTTTTAAATAAACTTATATTGAACTAATCATGTTGTTATGATTTTCAAAAAAATCAATTACAAAATAGTGTCAAAATTGACCTAAAATAGTTTTTAAAACTAATATTATATTATTAATTGATATTTTATTCATAAAATTATATGGTTCGGTAAAATGACATAGATAAGGTTATATATATTAATAATGAACCAATTGGGATTATTTTGTATTGTTATAGTATGTTTATTAACCATATAGTGTAAGAAAACATGAAGACACGGTAAAAGTTAAATTATTTAACTTAGAGTTAAATATAAATGATAAGGTTAAAATAGTAACCTAAACATTTCAAAAACCTATTGGACGAGTTTCTTTTGACCCATACCCACTTTAGATTCTAAATAAATCAATTTGGAGCTATTATAAACCCAAAATGAATTTATTATAAAATAATATTTTCTGTTTTTTCCTAAAGTGCCCCTCTCCTCTCTTATATAAGGGCACATCCTCCCTCTTCTCTTTACACAATTTTGAGCATTCAAGCTCGGAATAACCCTTCAAATTTTCCTTCTAAACTACCCTAGAAACATTATATAGGTTCTGGTATCCTCATAATACAAACTGTAGTTCCATAAGAGGAAGCTTAAAAGAGGTGCGTTGAAGAAGAGGTAATCTCTTCTACCGATTCTTTCAAGTTTTCTTTCCTCTTCAACTTCTTATTCTTCAGTTGTTTCATTATAAAGTAATAACATCAGTATCTCTAATATACTGATATTTTATTATAGATATTAAACAACCCCATTTCACCTACTATCCATCCAATGGAAAATGAAATCACCGCGTGTGCGTATGTACAGAATACCGTCTCCACGTCGTG
The DNA here is from genome assembly GCA_963277665.1 of Viscum album. Classification (NCBI taxonomy): domain Eukaryota; kingdom Viridiplantae; phylum Streptophyta; class Magnoliopsida; order Santalales; family Viscaceae; genus Viscum; species Viscum album. The sequence continues at coordinate 1,532,446,379 of OY728126.1, forward strand.
GTTTAATCTGTTTTTTCACCACCACCTTACTTGGATGGGTATAATGGTGTAAAGAATAACTATATATTGTTATTATAACATCATACTGATTATGAGATATTATATCATCCACTCCAATTCAATTCAATAAATATGGGAATGATATCATCTCTCGTGCGTACGTACGGATTACCGTCTCCACGACGCGATGAGATTCATTCTCCATGTTAACCATTCAAGAATGATTATAAATTATATTTAAGGAATAATAATAAAATATATGATAAATCTACTGGATTTATGTATATATATATTTCATCTACTTACATTCATTCAAGTCAATAAGGAAATGAAAACAGCGTTCATGCGTACGTACGACCCACCATCTACATGAATGGTGTATTTCATTTCATTTATCTATCTATTATATATATATAATGAATATATATGAAATATATATCATTATTTAAATTCATGGAGTAATTAAATCATGATATAAGTAATAATAATATCAAGAACAACATGTCCAAACACGTACGATAAATAAAACGATTTTACCCAAAACGGTGCTTTAACATGGGATTTACAAAAGAACGGGTAAAATAAAGTCATATGTGAACCATATATGATATCATAAAAATGAATATGATTATGTAATAAGTCAATGATATTATTTATATCATTATACTGGAGGTTCAGATACATACGAAGCATATTAGACCTAAGGTAAGGGATCACTTTTCCAATCTTGTTTTTATCAGAGATTGTTTATTTGTAAGTATTTAATGGGGTTATATTTATCATCAATGTACGTATTTTATAAAAATGGTTACATGTATGTTTAAATTTGTTTTTACGCATTATTTAAATTTACTACATGGTATATAACGAATCTTTCTTTTTTTTACCATACGAGTTACTTTTTGACATTTCTGGAAAAATTACGAGAAGAAGGTTTTTTTAACTTATACAGCATGAACGGATTTTTACGGTATTATAATGCCTTATTTTCCTGAATATTACTCTATAATATTTCATAACTATTTTCAAAAAAAAATCCTTATCTTTTAAAATTTCATGGATTTTTGTGTAAATAAAATTATTTTGCAGAAGAAAGGATATTTTCCTCAAGAATTCATTTCAATTGTTTTATCAAAAACATTTTCCATCTAAGATGACATTATTTAATATGTTTATGGTTCAAGTATAATTTCTATATTATTTACATGGTTTCACTTTTCTTATGATGAAATGATATACATTTTTTTATATGGATTATGTTAAGATGGGATGATGTTTATGAAACCCATTTTATTATTTGGGTTATGATGAATGATTTTTATTTATGTTGTGGAATGCGTAAGAATGATTTCATTGTGAGATGGTTGTAACCTATATCTCCCTCCAATTCATTGGGTAATGATTTATATCTCATGATATAGACATGGCTGGAATGGTATGTTAATCCGGTTCAGTGATACAGGACTGGAACGAGGAGTGAACTTGATTCAGAAAGTTACATTGTCCACTAAGATGGTCTTGGCAGAAATACCTTGGCTACTATGGAAATCATATCAATTGCTTAATGGTTTTCCACAATTACATGTTTTATTCCCATTCTTTTTTATCATGATTGATGTTTCTTTATGATTTATGCATTATGTACTGCTAAGATTTATGTCATGTTAATTTTTTAACATTCAAATGTATATGGGTTGTTTTATGTTCTCTGTGTTTACCCTTACAGAGCATTTGAGCTCACCCTTTTTATGTTTTCTTTTACTAGGATATAAATAAATGATTTAGTTAAGAAAACAAAAGGGTATGTTCTTTATGGTAGATGTTGATGATCTTTCACCATGATTAGAAGATTATGTTCCGAGTTTCCAAAGACACTAAACTATTACAGTCCTTGGGTGTTTGTTTTTGTTGTGTGTTAAGTATTCCGAAAAAGTAATGTAATGTCCATGTACGTCAAGCTATGGGTCTCTACACAGGGCATGGGTACACTATCGAGAGATTGTTTCCCCTAAATTATGTGGCAGAGTAAGAAGGTGTGTCTTAACTTGGATGTTGTTTGTTGTCTATGCATTTGAGATTTTAGGAATCATTAATGTTCATTTGAAATAGATAGATACTCTTTTCTAGGGCAGGGTTATGAGATGGGCATCCCCATCTCTCTTTTTTTCAGTTTCATTAGTTTGATAATATATATATATATATCCATGTGTTGGATTATTTTTACTCTCTTGCTTCGGGTTGATTTGTTTTCTATTTACTTTTTTCCAATCATGTCTCTTCTTTATCCCTCTTAATATTTCATGGTGTCCTACTAGGTATAAAAATAATAACAACTATATGATCATTTCCCACATGTTTGGATTGGTTTATTATGATGATTTAGTTTGGTTTTATGGTAACAAGGTCAAATTTATTCAAGTACATCGTTTAGTCTTGGGTTACCCATTGATGGTATGGGTGGTCGACGTATCTATTCACTAGGACCTTGACTACCTACTTATCGACTAGACATACTGAGACATTAGTTTCCTGGTTCAATGGTACATGAATCATATATAATTGAGTCCTATACATTAAATCTTAATTCATCTCCCCATATTTGAATATATATATATATATGCTCACCTGGTTTTTGTACGTCTTGAATAAAATTTCTTGATTTGATTGTGATGATATCCAACCAAGATACCAATTCAATATCATTAGGGAAATATGATGAGTGGTGAGGCCTCAGTTCAGGGTCAATAACTTGAGATCCTTCCTCCAAGTATTTATGAATAAGAACACCCACTTATCTCATATAATATTATTCTATATGAGAGTGATGAGGATGAGTACATTCTTAGAACACTCCTAGAGTACATACACCAGAGATCGTTGAAGTTCTATGGTGTGCGAGATCCTTAGGTAGCGTAGAATTTTATAGAGTTGGTGGTCTATGTTTTCAATCTCATCTGGGCATCAATGGATCATGTGGTTTAACTAGTATCTATCCTTTCCATGGAGTAGTTGGGAACTGGTCTAGTCTTGTTACATAGATATATGATGAGTCAGTAATCTCATGTGCCAACTTCCAGTATGAATTCACTAAGAAGTACTACCCCTCTTGGTTATACTATTTTGGGATTCATGAGCTTCTAAAAATGTAGTAGTGATATATGAATGTGTTAATGTGCACCATGAGGTTAACATACCTTGTGTGGTAATCCCTTAATATGACCAAGATGGATACTTCTGAGCATAGATGTTTGAGAAGAGACTCCACAGAGAGATTCATGCTAATGTGTACCATTCTGAATTCCCACCTATGTTAGGGTTTTGGAGTAGGAAATAGTTATATATAGTCTCATTTTCGGGGTATAAAAGGAATCTAGAAATTTTAGTGGGATAAAAGGAATCTAGAAATTTTAGTGGGCATTACAAAGTGGAGTTTTTACAGAAGATAGTAGGCACCTATCGGTATGATCTCGACGTAAGAGATTCTATCGTGATTAGACTAAGAAGTGTGGTTCTTCTGAATAGGAATAGATCATAAGATCAGGTAATACAAGATATGGTGGTTCTATTCTTGTGATGTATTAGTTCACATATAACATGACTACCCGACCTAACATGTTGATGACCATAGGTAGGTAGTTGATGGAACTCCATAGCAGAGGTAGTGTTGTGATCATGGATATATCAGGAGAGGGCATGGTGATCCCCAAAGAGGTGGAGTTGGCAGTAAAGATAGTGGAGCTTCAGGATGATATTTTTTGTGTGTTATATGATTATATGAGACCTTCCAACATCACTAGGTGACCCACATCAGACTCATGGAGCTGGTGGTTGGGTCCACCAATAGCTACCAGCTATGGAGGCTTATTATCCCGTGACACACATGATGATTAGAGTTACGATCTATGTATTTTCTAAATTTTCATTTGTATTATAGTACATAGTATCTGGTCATTAAATCATCTCTATACTCCATCAGTGATACCTAGACTTCACAAATGAGGTTCTATACCAGCATATTTTTTTGAGATTCTGATAGGGAATGCTTCTTCTGTATCATTTATTTTCAGACAGTGCGAGCTATCATTTGGTATAGAGGGGTTCATGTGGGAAATTTTGGTCATCATGATGAAAAAATATAATATTATATTGGGTACCGATATGTTTTACATGGTCTGATCTCAGATTAAATGTCACCACATATGATTTATATGTATTCACGCTGATGGGATGAGATTCTCCTTTTTTGGTAGAGGGATCTCATAGAAGGGAGATTGGGTGTTAGTAGAAGGAGGTTTTAGTTTATCACCCATCATTTGGTGAGTGTATACATTGGTGTAGTAAGATCTTTAGGCATTTGGATTCCAGAAGTTGTTTAATATTTCATGTATTTCTTCTTTGAGTATGTTCTGGGATTAGCTATAAAGTGGGAGATGGTGTTTTGTATCGAATTGTATCTTAGGAAGGGTTTGATGTCTTTTGTGTCATATCAAATGGCCCCTACTGAGCTCTGGGAGATGTGGTTGTAGTTGAGCGACCATTGAGGGAAGGGTTTCATAATGCCATTTGTGTACCCCAAGGAATATCTATTCCTGTTGAAAATATAGGATGGGTGATTATGTATTTTTAAGGATTATCATCACAAGAACCAGATTATGATAAAGAAAAACTAATCTTTATGAGGATTGAAAATAACTTTGAATAGTATTGATATGTGAGATGGTTCTCAAAGATCGATCGTAGGTCCAGCTATGACCAGTTGAGGTTTTTTTATTATGATATTCAAATTATAAAATTAATATGTCACTATGGACCCCATGATTTCTTGGTGATTCCCTTTGTTGTAAAAAATTCTTCCACCATGTTTATGGATTTCATTAATTGGGTTGTTCATCCATACAAGGACCAGTTTGTGATTTTCTTCATTGATGATAGACTTATCCACTCTATATCAGAGAAGGAGCATGAAGTGAACTTGAGTATAGACTTATATTTTATTCAGGAGCACCAACATTATGGTAAGCTCTCAATGTTTTAGTTTAGGATAAAAAGGTACATTTCATAGGGCATGTCATTTATGAACATGGTTTATCTATGGAACTAGTGACAATCGATGTATTAATTTCTTAGGAACCAACCAAAAGTGTGTTAGAGTTTTACAGTTTTCTTGGATTAAATGGGTACTATCATAGGTTTTTTATGTACTTCTTTATTATTTCATCCCCTTTGACCACCGTAGTGTGGAAATGGAATCGTTTTTCCAAGTATGAGTAGTTTCAAAGGCCCTTCATGTATTTGAGGATGAGATTTCTGAGTTCTCCTATATTGATACAACTGGCGGTGGATATAAAAATGTTATGTATTCTAATGACTCAAAAGTTAGGCTTTAAAGTAAGTTGATTTTGTAGAAGGTAGTTATTTCATATGGGTCAAGGCAGTTGAGACCGCATAATAAGAACTATGTGGCTAATGACGTAGAGATAACAGCACTAGCCTTCACCTTGAAGATGTGGAGGCATAATCTTATGTGGTAGTTTTTTGTGGTTTACTCAAACCATAAAAGTCATGGGTACGTATTCACACAGATTGCCTTCAAATTTAGAAAATAGAGCTTCTTGGAGATCATAAAGGAAAATGACTTCAAGATCGTATATACTCTAGGGATGTGAGTAATAGTAGTAGAATACTTTATCATTAATTCCAATGATTTTTTTGGTGTATGATGGTTTTCAGTAGTGGGAATTTTTATAACTGAATCTAGTGGAGCATGAGAGAAAAACATATCTTCATTCAGATGTGTTTACTCCTTTTCTCCTCAACTATGTGAGAGATTCCAAGTTAGGAGACAATGATTGTGAGCTATTTTGTGACCAAATTTTCATATTATTTTCACTATAAGGATATTCTGAAAGAGGAAATCATGTCATCCTTTTCAAGGGAAAGACTATGGTCTCATTCATGATGTGGGATGAGGTGATGTGGGAGTTTTAAAAATACTCCCGAACTCTACATCCCATGTGGGGGTTCTTTGTAGATACCTTCAACAGTAATTTTGGTGGTCTGACATGAGATGAAAAATGGCTGAGTTCATATCTTGAAACCATTCCTGTTAGTTGTTGAAGGCTTAGAACCAGGTTTTAGTATGTGTTTTTTATCCCATAGAGATCCTTGAGTGGAAGTGATATGGAATATCTATGTAATTTTTTACAGGATTTCCACAGATAGTGAACGTACATGACAGATCTGGTTTATAGTTTACCAACTCATAAATTTTGCACACTTCCATTATATAATGAATTAGAGTTTAGGGGAGAGTTTGAGGAATATTTATATATGACATATTGTTTCGTTCATGGGGTTCCTTTGAGTATTATCTTCTATCACGATGCATAGTTTACATAACAATTGTGGAGAGACTTATAGTAGGAATTTGGGATCCAGATGAAGATATATATAGCCTTTCACCCCAAATTCAATTGTTAGACTGATGGAACTATCCATATTTTGGATGATATGTTGAGGGAATGGATATTATACTTAGGCCGAAAATGAGAGCATAACTTTCCCTTGGTAGATTTTCCGTATAAAAATACATACCACTCAACTATCAACTTGTCAAATTTTGAGTCCCTATAGAGGAGACCCTAAAAGTCACCCATACCGAGAAATAGATAATCGAGGAATATCTTGTGGGTCTAGTGACAATACATTCCACAACAATGAATTAAAATGTTCATCCATGAGTAGATGAGGATGGCCCAAATCATGGAGAAATATTATGCAAATCAACAGCATAGACCCTTAAAGTTCAATCAGGGAGATAATATTTTCATAATAGTATCTCCATGATTAAAATTAAATAGATTTAGACAGGTAAAAATTTTATCTTTGAGGTTAATTAGGGTATTAGAGATCTTTTATAGAGTTAGTAAGGTTTCTTACCACCTCACCATATCCCCACAATTGGAGTGGGTGCACAACATCATCCAAGTCCCACAACTAAGGATTTATGTGCATGAACTCACAGACATTATTGATTGAGGCATGATAAACATTGAGTATGGAGATATTTTTTTGGATCACTTTTTGGTGATCAAGGACAAATAAGATAGGTCCTTGTGAAGATGGAACATTCCTATACTTCACGTGTTATAGTAGGAAGGAAATGTTCAAGGGTTATCCTGAGAGAAAGAGATCTAGATGTGGGCTTAATATCATGAGATATTTGTTTAGGTTTACTTTATGGGCATTAATAACAAGAAGGATTCAATGATGTAGATAGCATGTTTTTTTAATATAACACATTCAAATAATTCTACACGTAATTTTAGAACACGGATCTAAGACAATGTTCGATTCCGAAGGCCGGTGTGCTCAAAATTAATTTCTAAAAAATATTAAATATTTTTTCATTATGTTGATATAATTTCTTAATTAAAATTTAAAAAATATTAAAAAAAGTTTGGATCATAAATATTAGACCATTAATGAGTCTGAAATGTGACCTTTACCCCAAGAGCATCCTAAAATAGGTTAGCATATGGCATTTAGATAATATGACCATTGGAAGGTAAGTTTAGTGTATTAATTAAATTATTTATTTAATTATTTATTAAATTAATGAAATTTTTTTCATTTAAATAATCTTCTATGGAGAATCCTCTAGGGTTTGAAACATAATCTCTGGACATATTCTAGTATGTTCTTTCTATCTATCTATTGGAACGTTGAATAAGGTGACAACGCATCTCTTGATCGGAGCAGATCGAAGAACAGTGAAAGCAATGATTAATCTCAATCATTAGTGGGTGATTTCATTGACAATGACTGATTGAATATCTATGTAAGTCTAATCAATTAGTTTTTACTTATTTTTTATTAAATTTATTGAGTACAATCATTTATTTCATTGATCAGTACCAATTGATAAACGTTGCATGTGCCAGTGTACAGATTTAATTTGATTATTCTTTTTTCCTAATCCCAGTACCCCCATTAATAATTTTTGTCCAAGAATGCATGGGAATGATTGATATAATCCTTTTTATTATTCTTTTCTCCAATTATGTATTTTTTTCTTCACAATTTGACCTATGGTTTCTCATTTCAACATTTTTTGGCAGAGTTGAGTCCGATCGGACCCCCGGATTCATGGAGGAATCATATTTGATGGTTGGAACATCAAATAAGGGATGTATGTAGAGGCGGTGTGGTTTTCCGGTGACCAATTTTTTGATTCAAAATACAAATCATAGATAATGGTGATGGGAGGTGTTCAAGGATAGCAAGTGTTCTTACAGGTTTTGGGTAAAGCAATGGAAATTAATTTTCTAGCCATTATATGGGTGGAAACAATGAAAAATAGAAACATCAACTGATTTTGGATGAAGGTGATCCTAGATTTGAAGTGAAGAATCCATATCTGTACACATGGAAAAAAGTTAAGATTATATGATACATTATACTAAATGACATGTAGTGCGATGAAAACACGACTTGTATCCCCTATGTTACGGTAGAAAGGGTTTCATAGATTTATAAGTACCACACACCATGTGGGATCCCCACAAGTTATGTGACCTTAAGTTGGTAGCCTGGTCTGTACTACATGACTACATAGGAATGGGAATGACCAAGAACATGACATGATTCATGAAACATAAACATGGCTAGAGACATAGGTGGAACCACATGTTGATCGACACACTATGAACCAATGTACACAAATGTATCTTGGATACACATACAGAGCTATAGAGCATAGATAGGACCCCAGGTGGCTCGAACACCCAATGTAGACCATCTAAAAACCATGTATGGTTAAAAGGGTAGTGATCCATATACCTCCACGGAAACGTATAAGTTATAGTGAGGGAACACATTCCATGTGGTTCCCCTCACATGTGGTATACCTCTTCGTTCGATTTGAGGAGTCTTCAAACTCTCATTTCTCCTTCCCATGGAGTCAGATTTTGTCCCATGAGTAGCCTATCCTTAGTTTTTTTCAATATAGAACATGATAGGTCCCAAAATTGTAAATTTTGGGATACAATGAATGAAGATATTGGTAAGGATAATTTTTAGGTGATTCATTACAATGGCACATATCATTCAGGTTCACCGAATGCTTTTAGAGTGGAACTATCCACCCGGGATGGGCATGGGTCATTGACCATTGGACAGGAACCTATTTTTATGAAAAGTAATTTTCCTTCAAATTTTATAGTGGAACAATCATGTGGAGTCAGGGAAAGGGTGATATTGCATTAGTGATTGGAAACCTATTTTGGAATAGGGCATCAGTCATCTATGTACATATCAGAGTGGAACCCTCCTATAGAACATGACATGGGTCCTATTTCTACCTATTAGAGTGGAACCCTCCTATTCATAATGATCATGGGTCCTCTATATTTTATATTATAACCCTCCATTTGGTCCATACATGGGTCTATATCAAATATTGGAGTGGAACCCTCCTACTAGGACAGGGTATAGGTCCTCCATTTTTTAGAGTGGAACCCTCTAGCTAGGTTGGGCATGGGTCATCAACCATCAGAGTGGAACCTCCTATGTATTTAGGAAGTGGGTGCTCTAGAATCAAGGATTGGAACCCTCATGTGGCACAGGGAATGGGTACTCTATTGTGTAATTAATGCCCCTCGATTGTGTGGCACAGTGACAATGTGTGGTTTGACATGGATATTTTCTGATGTGAAGATGTGTGAGGTGCTAGGAATCATTGAGAGACTTATACAAATGATGGAGACAATTTTATTCTGATTGGATGTGAGATTAATATCCCCTTCTCTCCCATATTTAGTTTCTTTAGTTTGAGAATATCTATCTATCTATCTTTATCCATGTGTTGGATTCAGTTTACTTCCTTTGTTTTGTTTGATCTATTTCCAGTTTACTTGTATTCCAAGGGTATCCTACTAGGTATATAAATACTCATCCCTATATGGGCTTTGCTAGCATGTTTTGAATCTTATCAAGATGAAATATAGTTCGGTGGTGACTTCAAATAAGCTTAGGGATACTTGGTGTCATTGACCACATTTGGTGGTCATAGCTTAGAGATGAAAAGATGGGCCCTCTCTGTACAATTACTTTCCAGTGTTTTTATGACGAGATATCATTCTATTTGGACATGTATTTTTTCTCATTACATTTCAATTTTCTTTATTGTACTCGTGTACACCCTAGAGGTTTTTCATGCCAGGTTTACATTATAGCTATTCCATTTTTTATTTAATTCCTCTACACTTCTATATTGAGATGCTCGGGTGTGTGCATATAAATACATAGGAAAAGACCACCAATTTAGGATATGTCTTCCGATGCTGGTTGCCAACACTGGCCTATAGAGGCAGGGTTGGGGTGGTTGTGGCTGGAGCCCCGGTTAGGGTCGAATAGATCTTGGAGACTTTAATCTGCGCATCCAACAAAACACGGTTAAAGATTATTTTTACTAGGACTAATTTATTATGTGATGTTAGAAAATACAATTATCAGTGCTAAAACAATATCACTCATAAATATGGATTTTATCAGCAATTTTTTAGCATTGATAAAGCTCTATCATGGTCAGTGTTAAAGAAACATTGGTAAATGATTTATAATTATAATTACAAAAAATATTATACATATATATATGTAATTATTTATTTTTAATTATATAAATACTTATTACAAAAATTATATATATTTTTATTTATAATTATTAATATATAATTTAATAAATATAGTAAATACAGATTTATAATTATATTTATAAATAAACATACCTATAAATATATTTATAATGATTTATATACATTTATAAATATATTTATATCAATATATATATATATATATATATAATTATAAATATAATTAATAAATATATATAAACATAAATATAGTTAATATATATATATTATAATTTCATAATTATACATATATTTTTATCATCATATATATTTGTTTAATTATATATATATTCAATAAATATACAAAACAACAAATATAAATATAGTAAATGTATTTTTTATTTAAAAATACTTATTAAAATTTTATAATTATAAATATAAATATATTATATATATATATTAAATATATATAAATATAAATATAATTATAGAAAATATATTCATTATTTAGATTTAGTTTTTAGAATTTTATAATTATCTAAATAAATAATTATTTATTTATAATCATATAATTTTTTTAAAAAATATATTTATATATTTATATCAATATATATATTTCTATTATTATATATATTTATATTACTATAAATATATATTTAATAAACATATATATAAATATAATTATAAATATAAATATAGTGAATATATTCATTGTTGAATTTTCTTTATAATTTCATAATTATTTAAATATATATAATTATTTATTTATGTTTATATAAATACTTTCAAAAAATTATTTATTTTTAGATAATTAAAAATATATAAATTTTTAGAAATAGTAAGTATACCTTTATAAATATTTACACAAAAATTAATTTTTAACATTATTAAGGAATATAGAATCAAAAAATGCATGCATGTTAAAAATGAAGGAAATTGAATAATTAAAAATGAGTACACTTTAAAAATATGAAAAAATAAATAAAATTTATTAATTAAATATAAATTATTAAAATAATTGATATATATTCAAATAAGATGAATATATATTGAAAATTTTAAAAATGGTACATAAATATATATAAATAAATAACAAAAAATAATTTTACTCCAAATAAATTAAAAATAAAAAGTATTAAAAATTAATAAATAATCCCTAAAACTAAAAATATTACAAGGAAATAAATAAGATTTACCGATTAAAAAATTAATATATCAAATATATCATGTTATAATGAAATTCTAAAATGAATACCAAAATTTGAATAAATTACATAAATATTAGGTGTAAATGATTCTATATAAGATTTCATTAATCACATAAATATTTTTGTGTGTTTATTGCATATAAAAATTCATTAATTATATATTTTTATTTTTATTTAATGTGATACATGTTTAAATTTTCTCATTATTATCAATAAATTTTTTATTAGTAAAATGTGTAATACTTTTCTTAATTGACTTATTTCTTATTCTTATTTGTTTAATTATTTCATTTTATTAATTCAGGGTATCTAAATATTTAATATATACTATTCATTAGTGTTTATAATTTATATATATGTACATTAAATTTTATCATGTTCATCAAAAATATATATAATTAATAAAAAAATTAATACATTTTAGATGTTCTCATATTTAAATTTTATCTCTTTAATTATTTCATTTTATTTGGGTCCATTATCAGCACAAAAAATATAGAACTAATAAATTATGCCTTTTATCAGTGCTAAAAAACACTAATAATGGTTGTCCATTATCAATGATACTTTTTTTCTGATAAATGCTACATTTTATCATTTCTTTTTAGCACTAATAAATGGTGCTATATATCCTCAATTTTTTAGCAATCAGAAATAAAACCTTTGTCAACATTTTGTCTACCACTATTAAAGGACAACATTGTAAAATTCCGTGTGTGTTTTAGTGAGTAATGCATATGTATCATCAAAGGATGAAATCTTCAATTGAAAATGATTTTGAAATATCACTTGGAAAATTTAATAACGAATATATCTTTATCTAATTTAAAAACTCTTTTTAAAACATAAAATAATTTCAAAATCAGTTTCATTAAAAATAACCATGAAAACATATAAAGGAATCTTTAAAAAAATTTAAAACATTTATTAATGAAGATATCCTTTCCATAATAAAATTAACATTTTAACACTAAAAAATAATAAAACATTTTGGAAACACATTTCATTTAAAATCATCATTGTATCTGTTAAAGGAAGAATTAAAACAACTAATTGGTCATGATGGAAGAAAATATTGTCAATGTCATACATTTTAAAACAAAATAAACTTCATATTTCCTATAAATTCAAAACATGATTTTTTTTAAAATGAACATGAATATTTGTTCATAAAATTATGTAAAAAGGTCATAAATGGGTAAAAATGCATGTAATATTACATATGGGGGATTCAAAACATTTTTAGAACTGTTTTACAAAACATTATTTTTGAATTAAATGGATTTTCGGCCGAATAGATAAATGGAGATGATGTTTATTAAAAAAATTATATTGAACTCTTGGGTAAATAAAGAGTTTAAAATGAAGGTAAAACATGTATTCTAAAAAATAACTACTTGAGAATAAAATTATTGATTGTTTTTAGATATAGATCACAATATTTCATAATTGGAAGCATAAACATGAGAAATCGAAATAAACGATTAAATTGTAAAAAAAATCCCTTACCACTTTGGTAACATTGGATAATAACTACCATTAATAATAATGATAAATTATACATAGAATATCATGAGAATAAATAAATTCTCATATTACATGAAAAGGGGTATGTATATACACCTCATAAATGAATATAGGTTCACTATATAACATATGTCACAAAGAAGAAAAACTGAAACAAAAAACCTTAACTTATGTGTCCACATCCTCAGTAGACATTCAAACCACCTATAAAAAAATATAAGTTTATTATACATATAATAATACCTATATATATCATACCATATATGTTTTACAAATATCCTTTTATTACCCATTTATTTACAATCTCGTGTTAAAGTCATGTTTCGGGAAAAACAACTTTTTCATTCGAGTATGATTTGATTTCTTATATTTTGGTCCTCTTTATATGATCATTTCATAAAAGGGATAGATAGAAAATGAAATACATCATTCCTGGAGATGGTAGATCGTACATATGAATGAACATTGTAGCCATTTTCCGAGCGGAAATAATGAAAGAAAGGTAGATAGTATATTAAAATTTAAGAGTCATTTTTAGGTCATATTTATGAAATATATCTATTAATCAATTCATTTTTACCTTTCATATAAATCATGAATAAATCATATCACTTTGTGAGGTTATAGTCCACCGTACACACGAACTACACAATCGAATTCGCAAGAAATTTATGATAAGAGGGAAGATGTGATACAATAATTCTGGAAGCATTCTAATATCATAAATATCATATATAAATAGAAAATAAATTATTATATACTTCCATTATAGGTTCTTATGAAAAACGACTAATTTAGGTTCATCAAGCGGCAGCCTGTCATTCACAGAAATGGTAATTTTTTAATCCATTTGATAGAATAAGAGAATAATTTAGGTTATTCCATTAACATAATAACATATAAGTATATATATGATACTTAATATTTTATTTAATATTTATTTAAAAATAATTAAAGGAGGTGAAGGATGAAATAAAATAAAATTCTTACTCAGGGACATTACCTCTTCTTCGGAAAACTTATTTTGGTTTACACCAAAAGACTTATTATATTTGACTTATAAAAAAATATAAGGATTATCTCATGGGAGTATGGAATCAAGGAAATTATATTGGGGTTTATTTTCTAAACCAAAATGATTATTTATTTTTTAAGAGAAGATGAGAGGGTGTGGAATTTTATAAATGAGGTGAGTGGCACACTAGTAACTTTTGAAAATCAAAAGTTGTAAGCCTATTTTTAACTTCAAAAAAGGCTCTGAAATGGTCCCTTATCTAACATATATTATATAAGAACTAAATACTTATATCCAATTGGTTTTGGACACATTTTGAGTCATTTTTAACCCTTATCTTTTGACTTTAACCCCCGGTAAACCCATTTTTACCTTAACCGTAGTAAATAATTTTTTACTTTTTTTTACTATTCACTATTCTAATAAAAAATGTTTAAATTTTTTTAATAATCTAAATTATTAATATTCCTAATATAAAATATATTATTCCAATTTATATTTATATATTTTTAAATTTTTAATTTAAAATTAATCCTTCAGACGCAATTAGAAAGCTATTTTCAAGAGAGAAAATGTTCATAAGTTTTAAAACAATTTATTTAAAAATTAAAAATCAAATTATTTCAAATGGCCTAAATTTGATTAATTTATATATATTTTTATAATTTTATAAGTTTTTATAACTTTATTAAATTAATTTTTATGTTCTTAAATAATTTAAAATAAATTACAAATCATAATAAAAACATATTTTTTTCTATTTATTGAAAAATTTATCGTTAGAGAAAATTCCCAAAAACTCAACCTGAGATAATTTTAAAATTATTATTTTAAAAATTAGATTTTTTTTTCAAAATTTATTCTCTAGAAATGAAAAAAAATAATAAATATGTAAAAGGATACAAAACATTCTTTATGAAAAAATTCATTTTTTAAGAGAAAAATTACATTTGTATATCACTCATGGCTAGAAAAAACATAATATAAATGTTAAAATTTTGATTTAAAATATAATATATAAATTTATTTAAAACCGTTAACCAAAATTGATTAATTTTACATGTTAAGATATAATATGTTTTTTTTTGTATAAAAATAGTTTATTTTGGAAAAAGATTACTTTAATTTTCAAAATAAAATTCATTTATAATTCATTCTTCAAAAAGGAACCCATTAATTATACATGTGTAAATCATATATTTTTATAATTTATTTTATCATATTCCTAACATCTATTCAAATAACTAATTGTTAACTATCATATTAAACTATAATATTATAATAATTTTCCATGTATTGTTTACACTAAATATTATGTGTAAGACAAGATAAACCTAGTGTTTTTTATAATTCAAGATAAACTCATTGTAATGATAGCACAAGATAAACAAAATTTTTCATGTAACACAAGAAAAATTCATTATTGGGTGCACTGAAAAATATCTAAAATTTTAATTTTATTTGAAAATATATATTTTTAAAAAAATATTTGGGTGTTATATTCTACCTCCATTAAAATGAATTTATTCAAATAAATTCATCACATTAGTGTTATAAACTAAGGATATGTATGCATAGTTACATCCTTAAATTCATATATAGCATCCTCAATCTTGTGGTTTTTTCACAAATCATTGACCAGGTGAGTGGTAATGGTTCATAGAACTTTCTCTATATGATCCAGAATCTCGACCAATAGTTCCTTCTAAGAAATATCATGCTCGAATAGTATGACCTCTGAGTTCATTACACGTATTAGATCAACTATGAACATTATCAGGAGAGGTACATGTAACACATCGTTAACCCAAGATAGGTTTTTTGGAAGTGATAAATGATAATCCACTCTCCTAATATGATCAATTATTTTAATGTGAATGATATAAATTTGAATTTGTTTTCCCTTATTTATTTCAAAGATAAACTCAGATAAATACCTTCTCACCAATTATAAATTCAGGATCGCATTGACTATTATCAACATACCATTTATATCAACTCTTTTCTTTCTTTATGTGTTACAGAATGGATCTAACCTTATCGACCATCTCATAAAATTTCTCATGTACCAATATCATTATTTATGCATATTCATTGTAGTATGTTTCACATCAATACTTTTTTCTATGAAGGAATTCATAAGGATCCATCTTAATAATCGATTGAATGTAATTGTTCTAAGAAAAATCAACTAGAAGAGTATGTTGATCCCAACAACCTTTTAAATCCATATAACAATATCTTAGAATATAATATAGGGTTTCGATTGTTTTTGTAGACTAACCATATGTATTAGGATGATACGCAGTGCTAAAACTCTACTATGTATCAAGTGATTCCATAATACTTCACCAAAACATTTTGGTAAACTTCTGATCATGGTCGGATATAACTGAATGTGTTACTATATACTACATTTCCACTTCCTTAAATTATATTCTAGAATGATGATATATAGATAAATCAAATATGATATCAATGAGGTGTTTATACTTTCTAAGGTGGTTGACTACATCCCATAATTACCTCAACATCAAAGATAAGGTAAACCCTAAAGGTAACCAGTACCATTAATCATTTTTTCATAGATTTTAAATTCAATCCTCCATAAATAACATTAATAAACAAATAAAAAACCAAAGGGTATTATTTCCTACAATATATCTTAAAATATATTTAATAATGATAAAATCCCATCATGTAAAACCTAAAACGCTATGTTAGTGACTTTGAACTTTTGATCAACCATAAAATCATAAATACATGATTGTCTCCCTCACAATTAAGTTAATCTCACAAGGAGACATATACACTTCTAGATGTTAATTCCCCCTTTTTCCTTATATAATATTTTATATTATATAAAAACATTTTCATTAGAAGCTTTGGTTCATCCATGTAATGATCGAATATAAAATTTTATTTCAATATTTTAGAATCTATGTAGATGGAGATAATCACATGATTTTTCTCTAAAGTATGATAATAATATTTTCATATGGTGAATTCATACAAAATAAAACATGATATACCCAACTAAGGTGGAGAATATAAGTGTACTTTAATTTTCGTGAATCTCTTAATCCACTGTGACTTCATACCTTTCACTTTTTATTTTTTTCTTCAAAGGTTATTGTGGATTATCATCAACATTAACCCTTGAATTATGGAATTTATTTTCAAAATACCCAAACACCTTACACATGAGAAATCAGAGTGTGTGTGGTGGAATATTTGGCATCCTCTTCTCATACATTGCATTCACCAGCCATTAATCAAATTTGACATTCATGATATTAATGACCGACCTTTCCAAATTTAAATAACATCCCAATTCCATACATGCAATTACCTAAATGCTTCTTTCCACATTTCTAGCATTCATCTGGCTAGAATTTATTTACACTATTTTTTTTCTTGAGATATTATCTTCCATTTCTTATCGAAACCATTGTAATTATTGGAAGATCCAATTTCCATTACTAACATCAGTGCACATCTAATGAATTACGGGTGGCTACTAAAGTCTCTTATAGTCAAGGATTTAAAGGAATTAGTTTTATACCACAAAATAATCAATTAATTTTTCTTTCATGGATGATTATTAAACTAGTACCGCAACATTAATGTCATGAACTGTCCCTCGGGGCCCATGTCGTAAATACCCCAAGCCTTCCATCCAAAGGCTAGGGGAAAGTAACTAGCACTGAATGCATCATCCCATTAGTGGGAGGAAATTTACTGAGTACCTGTACGCATTCATATACACACAACCATGTCCCAAACAGATGGAAAGGAAAACATGCATGATACTAAACAACCACTGAGTAAAGGTAAAATTTTTATGTAAAATAGTCTATAATACATATCCAACAAAATAAAAACTGAAAATAGGAAAGAAAAAATGATCTATGTAAGATGTACGCAGAAGACCACACATGAAGGGTAGGCAAGGAGTGGCTGTCGAAAGCAGTGTAAGTACTTCATGCCTTTCGTATCTCACTAGTCAACTCCTGATCCCTGGCCACTAAAGTCTCAGTTGAAGAGACTATTATATGCACCAGACATAACACCTACGAGCGAAGCCCATTTAGAAGTGATTAAAACAATACTCAGTAGGGGACCACCAAACCACAAAGATAAATGACAAGAGAAAAAACATGAAGAAATGCACAAAAATATGTACTCGTGTCTATTCACTTACATATATCATGAACATCCAGATATACTTTTCTCATCCACTAAGAAGCATGAGGTCCCAACCTCATAGTTAGAATCAAGATTCTCACCGAAGGCTCAACTCATAACATATGTACCAGGAGACCACACTCCAAAATCACAACCATCTCTAGTGAAACCTATCCTAGAGATACACTCCATCAAGAACATTATACTTGGTCTAACTATAGTTCCTGGAACTAGAGGTCTAGTAATCACAATGTCGTGCCGAACGCAAGACTACAGAAACACAAGTGAAGAGTCCCGCCCTTCGCCACTACGCAGAGTTGAGGGATAACTACTCCAGACTATCCTCTCATACCCCAGTCACTCTTATAAGTAGGATCCCGCACCTCAGTCTCATCGAGTGAGAACATTCTCCTACTTAAGTATCAATATCTTCAACTAGAGGGGAATTATCATCATAGTTGTATCATATAATCAAGGTAGCTCCAACTATTATAGAGTACCCTCTTCCTGTCACTAACTAGAGACATGGGAGTACCACTCTGTATTTGGGGACTTGTTTCTTGGTTCCAACAAGGGAGTATTAATCTTGAAGGACCCGCACCCTATTATGATAGGGGAGTAACAATTCATATATTGAGGACATGCACTCTACCTTGTAGGGATGTATTACTCAGTGAATTGAGGACCTGAACCCTAGTACTAGGGGAGTACCGACTTTGTCATTTTATTCACTATGGGGGACCCTCAACCTAGTACGTTCGGGGAGTACTAACCCTAGTTAAGAGGACCTTCTCCCCGGTACGACATGGGAGTGCTAACTCGACCAGAATAATTCATAAAGAGGACCTGCACATTATTACAACAGGGGAGTACTACATCATATATTGGGGACCCACACCCTACCCTATATGGGAGTAGTATATAGTGACTAGTGGACCCACACACTGGTACGAGGTGAGTGCCGACTCTATTACTTTATTCGCTATGGGGGACCCCCACCCTAGAATGTTAGGTGAGTACTAACCCTAGGCTAGAGGAACCTCTACCTAGAACGATAGGGGAGTATCGAATCTACTAGAAAAATGCATAAGAAGGACACACATCCTGGAAATGAAGGGGAGTAATGAATCCAAAGTTAAGGATCCCACCCCTAGTCCCACAGTGGAGTATCTGTTGTTCCTTCAAGAACATCTCCGTGAACCCGTTCCCTATTCCTTTAGTGGAGTAACACCCCTGGAGGAAACTACACGATGTATATATACCAAAACCCATGACATCGGGAATCCCATACCTACCTGAGCATAGGGATATCGAGTACTCACACCCTGATTCATCTAGGTAGAAATTTTCTTAGCATCTCTTCACAAGAACTACCCCGAATATACTCAATATCTTCTTGTATTGGGAAGGCCTACTATTGAAATAATTTTTCTATCCTTCAAACACATTAAAAAATCAAATATAATATCTCAAGAGGATCATCCCACCGCAAGGGTCCCGACACTGCTAACAGATCATCAAATAGAGGCTTCATTTGAAAGTTATTGGTGTTTTAGTGAAACAGGGGCTGGTTGGGTTCGGGTTTGGTACGACCCGATCAGACTGACCCAACCAGTGTCTGACCCATCCCAGTATGCCTGACCTAGATTCTTGGTTGGGCACAACCCACTGGAACCCGCCCGACCAACCATTGATAGGGTCGACTCCTCCAACTGAGACGCGGCAGAGCCACGTCTGTCTTACACCACGCAGGGAAATATGGCACCATCTCTTAGTTGACCAGTCCACTCTCACTGACAGACATGGTGGGCGTGATCTGCAGCATGCCACGATTCCAGGTCACAACACAATTGGAGTCCTGTAACCTCTACGCAGGTATCGACGTTACACAGTTTCTGCCATCACTACCACTATGGTGCACCATAAGAACATACGAGGACCACCGAACACACTTTGGTGGTCCGTTATTCAATCTGGTTGGTGTTCTGGGTCCCTCTAGCCACATTTTTCATATCCTAGGGTTCAAATATTCCTTATGATCCCTTCCTGTAAAAAGAATTCAATCGATGGTATCTCATGCACTGTCTCAATCTGTCCATCATCCATATCATTTTACCTTTGACATGTTGTATCCATTCCAGATCCAAGATGTCGGATCTTTCCACCATGAATGGTTTCCCAATATTCGATTTTTCATGAACCTGAGAAGAACACAAAGAACACTAGGTAAAAAGAGGAAAATAAATCCTTATCAACTAATGTGAGGAATGAACCTTCTCCATCATTCTTCATAGTTTTGATCCACTCTCATTATATGGATTAAATGGAGAAAATAAAATATAATTAAATCATGAAGGGATTAATTTTCCCCGAGATAAACCTGATAGAAATCCCCCCGCATGAATGAATGATCAGAGAGTCATCCAATTCGTGGGTTGATCCACGTTCATAATTTAAAACCTAGAATGGGGAATGAATGAAATTAAACAACAACCCCTACCCATTGAAGGTCCTTTCATGAGAATGATCAATTGAATTTTTAAAGGAGATTCTTCTGCAAAGTTCCTCGATCAATCATCGAAGAAGTGATCTCATTAATGGGAGGAGGAATGATCATGGTTCTTGGCGATCGATATTCATCATTCATAATTTGTCAATGGAGATCCTCCTGAGGTTCTAATGGTTTCACCCAACCTATCAACGATGCACCCCCCCAGTCAAAACATTAAAGGTGGAAATGTATTTTTTATGTCGATGTGTAGCAGCATCATTACGTTGTTTCATTAATGAAACAACATTATACATTTCTCATTGTTACAAATCCATTTCACCACAATAAATTGAAAAATCAAAATGAAATAAAACATCAAAGTTCATTATATTTTAACATTCCATAAAAATTCAGAAAATGAACATTTCTGGTCAACCCACATCGGTCAAGTTAAGCCCATTCATATATAATGTCTCGATTTAGAATGCAACAGTGTTCTCATAGTTTCATTCCAAGCACCCATTTAGAAGTTTCCAAAACCACTCAAATACACCATTTTAATTCGCTTAAAAAAGTTTAAAACCAATCTTTCACCGTCAACAAATGCCGTTCGAGCTTAAGCTCCACCTAAGGTAAACACGCCCTCACAAGATCAATAATACTCTTAGATTTCTAATCAGAGTTACAATTTAGGAGTTATAAGGAATTTAAAATAAAATATTTGTTACATAATTATTTTATTTATGGCCATAAACTAACTTCCACTATTGGCCCACACCGGCAAACCTTAGGCCTTTCTGAAGTGAATCTCAATGCTCTGAGTTCAATGGTACCCTAGGATTTTTGAACTGGGAACTAGTTTAAATGATATAAAAACCCTATCACTTGATTATTTAGTAAACTTATAAAAAATTTTGACCATTCATTACTGCCCCTCCAGGTCTTGGAATCACATTCCGTCTCAGATCCTTGTCTTGAAATAATTTCATTCATTTTTTACATATATTGATAGAATTCCAGGTCATTACCTTCTCCCCACATTAATACATTTCTTCCCCAAAAAGAAAAGTCATACACCCAACAATACTATAAAATAAATCTATATCCATGGTTTTAAATGATGGTTATAGTCCCAAAAACTGTGGCTTTAGGTTATAGCCATAGTTCGCTCAACTGTAGCTGGTATTGGTGTGGCTATAGGGTAAAACCTATATCCACATTTTGAAACCATGGATATAGCCCAATAGCCACGGTTCAAAATGTGGAAACAACCCGATAGCAATGGTTTTCAAATTGTGGCACTGACTAAAGTCACTCATTGCCTATAGCCAAGGTTTCCAACTGTGGCTATAGACCTTCAAATTTCCAGAAAAAAAATACTATCACCATTTAACCGGTGTTGGCCCCCTTCATCCTCCCAACTACTAGCTAAACCCCCCCTCCTCATTCACCCCTAAAAAAAGCCCCCCCCCCCTCCACCGCCACGGACAAACCCCACTCACCCCCTGGACAACCCCCAAACCCCCCCCCCCTTCCTAGAAACCCCCCTGGATAGACCCCCCCACCCTACCCCATGGACAATCCCCCCTAGTATACCTACCCCCATTTAAACCTACCCCCATGCACCGGAGAACATCTCCCCTAGACATCCCCCACTAGACCCCCCCCCCCCTCCTGGACACCCCTCAATATCACCCCCCCCCCCTTTATGGATAGACCCCCACCACTCCCTCCTAGAAACCCCGACCAAACCCCTGGAACCCCCCCCCCCAACAACATCACCCCTGTACACTCCCTCCCCTCTCCCTCCACCCCCTGGATAGACCCCCATGGACAGAACCCACCCACCCCAGGGACAGACCCCCCCCCCCTCCTCCGGGACACCCCCTCCCTCCTGGAAAACCCCTCGATAGACCCCCCCCATATCCCCCAAAACCCACCCCCTGGACAGACCCACCCCCGCCCCTTTGACTACCCCTCCCAGACTGCGGCATTCCCCCACCCACCCCAGGACAGACACCCCCCCTGTACCCCCCTACACACCCATACCTACTTACCGCATCCCCCACCACCACCCTGGACTAACCCGCCTCCCACCACCCTGGACAGACCCTCCCCCACCACCCTGTATAGACACTCCCCCCAGACACCCCCCCTGAATTGACACCTCCCCGTGCACCCCCATGGCACAACCATTCCCCCCTCGTACACAGCTCCCCCTTTCCGCCATGCACATCCCATGTCCCCTTGCACACACCCGCTTGCACACCCCTTGCACCACCCCTACTAGACACTCCTTGAACCACCCCTTCTGGACACCCCAATTGGATAGACCCCCCACCCCCCAACAACCGGGACAAACACCCCACCCCTAGAACCCCCTGGATAGACACCCCCCTTGTACCCTCACTGCACTACCATAAACCCCCCCACACACATAACCCCTGTACACCGCCATGTTCCCTTGCACATACCTCTTTGGACACCTGCACACCCCTTTCACCACCCCTACTAAACACCTCACTACACCACCCCTGCTGGACACCCCCACTGCACCCCCCCCAGACAGACACCCCCCCTCGACAGACACCCCCCTCAACAACCCCTTCTCCCCTAGACATACACCCCCCACCTCACACCCCCCTACACACCCATGCCCCCTTGTACCCCCTTGCCCCACCATTACCCCCCCCCCTAGAAACCCTTTCACCCCACACTCTCTTCCCCTTGCACACCTCCCACACACACCGCTTGCACACCCCTATTGGCCACCCATGGCACCACCATTGTTGGACACCACCACTGCACACCCCCCAGGACAACACCCTTCCTGGACAAACACCCTACATACACCCCATACACACCCATGCCCCCATGCACCCCCATAAACAGACCCCCCCCCCACCCTGGATAGACACCCCCCCTGCACAACTATTCCCCCTACACACACCCCCTTACCCCCCATGTACAACCCTGCCTACAAACACCCCCTTTCCCATTGCACACCCCACCCCCTGCACACCCCCACTACACCTCTCCTGCTGGACACCCCTTGCACCACCCCTAATGCACTCCACCATTGCACTACCCCTCCTGGACACACACCCACCCCACCCCCACCCCCAGGACGGCATCCCCCTAACCCCATGGATAGACACCCCCCTTCGCACCAATGCCCCCTTGCACCCCCGGGACAGCCCCCTCAACTAGCATCCCCCCTGTACAGACACCCCATCCCCTAGACATCACCTATTAACCCCCCCCCCCATCCCCTTGCACACCCCAACTACACCACCCTTGATGGAGACCCCCACTTTTAGGCAGACACTCCCCCATGCACCCCACTGCACAGCCCCCCCCCCCCCCCCCACCTACTCCTTGCACCACCCCCACATACCCCATGCACAACCCCCTACACACCCCTTATAGGTGGAATTTTGGATTTTCACTAAAGAAAGAATTATTGAGTGTCTTAGTAGACCTCACGTGTAGGGATTCATAGTGTCCTCGGTGTTGTATCATGAGTACCCAGATAACAGAACCCACAACATGATGTGTTCTACTACATCATGTCGTATACTTAGGTTGATATTTATAATAATATACAACATTCATGTATGTATCGTAGGTTTTATTCGAATCATTGAAAATCATTGTGAAATGATACCATATCTTTTGGATATGATCTTCATATAAACACATTCAAACATTGGTAGAAAACATTGTACAAAAATATTGAGAAATTGTAAGACCTCTACTGACATTTTGTTGGACATATTAGAGTTGTGAATGCTGAGAATACATGTTTAGGAGGTGGATGAATAAATAGTGATGTGACCATGGAGATGGTTTTTTTTCTGATGATTATCTACTCAACGCTACGGTGTCAAGGATAGGGGAATTTCATTGGGATTGAGGTCCTGAGAAGCACTGGAAGTGATATCGAAATTGTGGTTATGTTGTACTACATTGTTAATCGTATGACTTTTAATGCCATAAAAAATGTTGTTCATAATTATTTCCTAAAATTATTAAAATATTTAAAATATTACTTTATTTAACTATGTGATCATAAAAGATATGAAAATATAGTCTCATAGGTTTGATTAACACTACCCCTGACACACCCCATGCACCCCTACACCCCTAGCACCCTCCCCTACCCCTTTCATCTTCCCCTAGCCCTTACAGACCTCGCCCCCCTGCACACTCCCCCTACCACTTTCACCATCCTCTTACCCCTTCACACCACTTTCACCCACTCTTTTCTCACTACACCCTCTCCCTCCCCCTGTAGACCCACCTGCACCCCCTACACCCATTCTTCACCCTCCCCCTCCTTGTTCCCCTTCAGACCAACCCTGCAACCTCCCCCTTTCTCTAGGGATGTGATTTCTCTCACTTGGACCACTCTAGGGTTCTCTACTATACCATCACCACATCCTATTATGCATGAGGAATCACCCTATATTAGTAAGATCTCATAATGTTATAAAATGTAATATTTTTCCTCTGATATTCTAAATGAGTTGATAATTTTTTAGGCCATTATAATGATATAAAATTGGAGTTAAAATATTCTATTGATGAGATTAGAGAACATAAAATGTCTCATATTCCAATGGTTGATTTTGATAAGTTGGTTGGGTTAACAACTTCACAAACAATGTTGATTAAGAATCACCAATCATATCCTCCTATTCAAAAAGGTGTTTCTAATATAAGTTTCCAATAGCTAAGGATTTGAATAGTCTAGTTAGATATTTGAAAGATGTTTATACTACCAAGTCCGCATTCAATGATCTTGGTGTTATGGTTGTATCTCAAAGGTACATGTTCCAAAATATTTCAATGGTAAAATTAGACATGTCTAAAGATATTCTTGATGAGGTTAAGTCTTCTAGGACTGAAATAAAGAGTATCCTACAAACATTATAATGTGTCGAATTAAACTAGTTTGAGTACATCAAAAAGTTTCTACCCTATATAACTTCCACCTCAGAACCTTCAGTTGTTCGAGTTTTTTAGAGTAGAGTTGACCAATTTTGCTAAAAATTGAATATGCATCCTTACATATTTATTCCCTAGAGTGTTATATGTTCACACCATTCATTATGAAAGATTTCAAGAGGAATATTATGGGTGAGTTCCATGATACTAGAGAAGATGTTGCGAAGATTATTATTGGAACTAATATATCCACAAAATTAAGTAGTGGTCCTTTTTGATGAATTTGATGGGTTGTTGAATGAGATCTGGAATGTCTATAAGGATGATCAATGTATGGTTTTTAGATCTCTTGTTCTAGTATCATGAAACTTCTAGAATTTGTTAACCTATTTAAATAATGTATATAAATAATTTCAATGGCTATTTTAATATTGTTTTTTTTAAAATATAGTGGTTATTAGAAAAAAAAATTTTTAAAAATTAAAGAAATTACGTAAATAAGTTTTTAAAACAATCCAAAAATTACATAATTAAAATTAAAGGTTTTAACAAAGGGAACCTACCTCAACCACAAGGTTTCTTGCTTTTGACGATGACAACACGAATCTTCTTTTTTCCTCTTGCAGGCATATGAAACTTAACATATATATAGTACACCTATATTATATGTACATATTTTCATGGCGAAATATGCATAAGGGGGTCCTTAGATATATGTTTATACTTTAATATAACCTTTTACACTTACACATGTATGCATTTCTCATATCTATATATAAGAACACCTATCCCCAAATATATATATTCATACTACAATGAGTGAATATATATAAAGGGGGAACGTATATATGTATATTCCAACAAATGAATAAACATGTAATCCTTTGTTAACGGTGACTCAAATCCACCTCAATGAAATCCCTAACACACTACAAAAATATATGGAACCCAAAAATCACAAATGACCTAATTAAAATTGGGCCAATGAATAAAAACAGAATAAACTTATCCAAATCCTATGTTGAACTCACTTTTATTTATTGTGGTGGATAGAACCGGTCTTATCAAAATAAAACACCAATAAAAAATAGTGGGAAAAAATGTGATATAAGGACTTCTTATGTATATGTGATTAGTGTGTCAACTGTACAAGATAAATAATACATGAATTCATATCCAACAATGAAAAAATAAAATTCAGATTAATATCTACATCCCAGTACGAAAGAATATGATCATTAATAAAACTATTTATTTTTCAAACATAACCTTCAATTGTCTATTCAAAAATAAAAAATCACAAAAATATGGGAATAAAGTAAACTTCCATCAACACATAAATGTGAGAAATAGAGATTAGATATTGTTCTTATCCTAGAAAATACATTTTGTGAATTTATAAATTACCTAAAATTATTCATGCCTATATCCTTCTTGATTTTCGAGATTGAAACCTCATTTTAAGCATGTTCTTCTTCTGGAATTCGACTTTATTCTTAGTTTATATAGGTTTATCAACTTTATAATCTAGACAATTTTCCTTCTTTTATTATTACTCAATCATATTGGATTTTTCAAACTAGTTTTCTAATATGATTAGAAATTATTTTGTTGCATGATCATCTTTCATCATGATTGTGTATTCCTTCTTTGTAGAAACTATTTCCGAAATGTGAAAATTGGTTCTTTCCTTTTATCATTATACTATTATTATTGTTATGGAATCTATAATAAATAAATTTAAATAATATCATTAAAAATGACTCTTATTAAATCACAATGAATCTTTAATAACATATGTAGAAATAATTTCTTTTATAATATTTAGTTCAATGATAATCCATATATAACTTGGATGACATTTATGTATTGAAAAATGGATCCTATAAAGAGTCCAATGGCACTTATAGTTTTCAACATGACTCATGGAAATTTGATATGACACTAACACGGTATCAATGACTCTTATGACTTTTTTAAGACTTTGATGATTCTATATTTCAGAGCTAAAATGAATTTTATGATCATAATGGGTCTTCATGAATATTACAAATATCATCACTCATTAGTATGAAAATGCATACTAGGGATTTAGAATTAGTTAATTTCCATTGATACGTTGTTTCTAGTTTTGATCCAAAAATCTACAACAATTAAATTTGGTACTTTATGAGCACATTATACTTATTGACTATCATTTTTATACACATGAGTTTGAAGTCTAAAAATTTCTCATTATAATCTATTTATAAGGTATCATGTAACAATGGGAATATAATTATATTAAATGGACATATCTATTAATTTTGAATAGTAATCATTATACATCATTGTGTTCTTATATTTTATATGTTTATGAAAAGGATTCACCAATTACGAATAATAAAAAATAATTTAGCACCTATTCACAACTCTCTATATGAATATTTATAACGGGGACTCAATATTATTGGTGTTGTTTTAATCAAATATAATTCAAGGAGAATTAGTAGATGATTTATTCACCAATGTTAATGATTTTGGGAGATCTATCATAGATATTTCAGAACCTCTATAGGATTTAATAATTATAGAGAAGTTGTTTCATATCATTCTAAACAAGTTTGATGCTAAAGTCTAAACTTTTGAGGATCATGATTTTAATGATAGGACTTATAATGTGGTTAATCATGAAAGTAAATATTCACATTTAGATAGTTATGTTGAGGTATGGTATGATCAGACAATGTCAGTTCTCATAAGAAAGTCCCAAAATGGAAACGGTTTATATACTTGTAAATCTATATTTAAGTGTTCTAGTTATTGAGTAATTAGAAAATTTTCCAAATATTATCCAAAATTATAGGAAGAGGATAGTTAATATAAAAATATGTCACCAAATATGTTCTATTGGGTGATGAAATTAGAATTCACTAATAAGATGTAACCTTATTAGGGAAATGAAAATAATTATTTAAAGAATACGAAGATGCGTTATCTTTCAATGATGTTTGAATAAGATTATGATGACACATAAAGTGAAGATAATTTATTACCATGGGATCATAGAAATAATTTTCTAATTTATGTGGTGAATAAATAAAACTTCTCTACCAAGGAGATTAGGAAGAAACAGAAATGGAGTTAGTTTTGAAATTTAGATGGAGTGACTTATTTAAATATCAGCCATAGAAGTATAATAATAAGTCGGTTAATATGTTCTCAATTCTATGGTGCCAAAGGGAATAAAAAATTGAATTTATATATGAAAGAATAATTTTAAAAATATGTATATAAATCTTAATCTAGAAATTTAGGTGGTAGACTACCCCCTAAAATGTTCAGAAAGTGGTTGAAAATATTAGAGTTCATACAAAGAATTAGTATCATGTTTTGAATGAAATATATTAAATATATGATGAACATGTTTCATATGTTAGAAAACGACTTCCATAATGGAGGAGTAATCCATACATGAATTATAAGTCACCCCTTCCCCCTGTACTAGCCTCCCCCCCAAAACCAGACCCTTCCCCAGTTACTGAGTAATTTGACAATTTTCTATATAGTTTCCAATGTTACAGGAAGAGAAGAGTGAATATGAAGATATTTCATCAAATATCTTCTATTGGATGGAGAATTCAGAATTTAGTAATAAGATATAACCTTCTTAGGGAAATTAAAATAAATTTCTAACGATTAAGAAGATGTGTTATCTTTCAATAATGTTTGAATAAGATTTTGACGACACTAAAAGTGAAGATAAATGATTACCAAGAGATCATAGGGAGAATTTTGAGATTTCTGAGGTGAATAATAAAAATTTATCTATCAAAGGACATAAATAAGATATTGAAATAGAGTTAATTATGAAATTTAGATAGAGATACTATTAAAATCTCAACCCGAGAAGGATAATTATAAATTGGTTAATATATTCTCAGTGCTATGGTGTCTAAGGGAATGGGAAAATGAATTTATATATTATTGAAGTATTTAAAAAATATATCAATTTAACCTAGAAATTTAGATGGTAGATAACTAAAAAAATGTTTAGAAATTGGTTGAAAAAATTAAATTTCAAACAACAAATTAGTTTTATGATTTGAATGAAATATAATTAATATATGATCAAATAGTTTATAGGTTTGAAATTGTCTTTCATAATGGATTTGTAATCCAAACATGAAGTATAAGTCACCCCCTCCCTTTTACTAGCCTCCCCCCAAACCAGACCCTCCCCCCAAACCAGTCCCTTCCCCCACAACCATCCCCTACACCCCCCCCTGCACCACCACCAACCCCCACCCCAGCACCAGCCCCCTAACCCCCCAGCACCTCCTCCCCATGTACTAGCCTCACCCCAAACCAATCCCCCTCCCACGCAACCATTACTTACCTCCCCTCCCCTTACAACACAAACCCCCTAGCATGCATCAACCCCCAACCCCCCTAGCCGGCGCCACCCCCAACCCCCCACCAGTCCCCCTAACCCCCTAAACCATCCCCACCCTTTCCCATGTACTAGCCTCTCCCAAAAACCTGTCCCTCCCCCCAAAACCATTCCCCCTCCCATACCCCCCACCCCTCCCAACCACCTAGCCTGCACCAAACCCACAACCCCACCCCAACCCCTGCACTAGCCCCGCTAACCACCCCTGCACCACCACAACCCCTTACAATGTACTAGCCTCTCCCCTAAACTAGCCCCACAACCAGTCCCCTCCCCCAGAACCAGCCCCCTTCCCCCCTTTGACCACCCCTTACCCTAGCCTGCACCACCCACCCATGTACTATCATCCCCACCCCATACTAGTCCCCTCCCCCACAACCATCCCCTAACCCCCCCTCCCCCGCACCACCCCCAAACCCCCTAATTAAAATGAGTTATAATATTCATCTATTTTTTATATTTATGTAGTTGTGTATCAATAATTTATCATTACTCTCCCCATCCCAAAAAATTCTATAATTGAGGAAGTGACCAATTTATATAATGTAATCAATAACTAAAGGATAATTGGGGCCTTAATTTTCCTTCTTAAATTTTCAAAACAATAGTTCAACACGTGTATTATTCTGTAAATAGATGATAGAATCATGAATACTTGAATAATAACAATCTCGAAATATATTAAAATAAATTGAAATCTATAATTATTGATTCAAAAATATAAACTCACATTTAAAAGACATTTCAACCTACAGATTCATATAAAAATTATAGTAGTATAACATGTTGGACACAAAATAAAATCACCATTTTGATTAACACCAAATCAAAAATCATGATTAGTATGAGAAAACAAGATGAAATAGAAGTGATTACCAACAACAACAATCCGTTTAAATCAGTAATGAAATCATAAAAATAACACAAATATTTTAATGTGCTTCACAGAATTAGAAATAATGAATCACCATAACCAGGTTTCTCCAAACACAGTAAAAGATAAAAAAATTAACCTCATGGACCCTTAGTGGTGTTGTAGTTCCTCTTATTTACCTCTTTTTGATCATCGTTAACTCATTAGTCTCCCTCAATCCTGGTTTAGGTTTAACAACATATCATCAACTGTTCTTCAATATATAACCCAATTTTGTGTTAGGAAAAGAAATTAGGAAAATGGTGGGAAGTAAACAACCAAGATGGGGAGAACCTTGAAAATTACCAACGATTTCTGGGGTATGGCTGAACGGTCACAAGAGATGCATATGAATTTCATGGGAGAGAAGCTGTCGTGCATGAGTAACCATAGAAATATTCAAAACTGCAAGGTTCGACTTATATCGATCCTACTCATGGGAGGTCTCAGTTCGGCCGATGCACCGATTGGAGGACGAATGTGCGATGAAGAGGGTAGAGGAGGAGATGAACATGCAATGAAGGGGATGGGAGAGATCACACTAGGGGTGAAAAAAGTAGATAATCTAGAAAGGATCAGCCAAGGGACAATAAATCCGTTGAGGACAATGGTTTCGTGGGTGGGAGAAGTTGCGAGGAGGGAGATGTGGGTGGGAGATGAGTTGCGGTAGAGTGAAACAGATTGAGGAGCTGTTTCCACTGGATAAGTTTATCATTTGGATTATCTACTATAAAGCCATTATTTTCAATTACTTGTGAAATTTTTTAACATATAGAAATGGACCAATTAAACTGTGGCTATATTTCATTTTTCTAGTAGTGCAAGGGAAGAAAATAGACTCCACCAAGGGCACATACACTGCTTACAAGAACGAACCTCGAGGAACCACCAAGATCCAGCACACTCGTGTCTAACTTCTTCGAGGTCGACATCGTACAATAACAGGCACATGTCTCCTTAGCTGTGATTAGTAGGAAAGAACCAAGCACTATGGTCTATCTACATTCATGGGGTCTATCTGCTCACCTCCATGCTAACCTAACGTAGATACAGACAAAACCCCACAGTTCACATCCACCCTTGAATGAATTGTGCTAAAACTTCCACTGACTGAATGGCCCGAAGGCCAATATATTTATTAATTTTGGATAATACCCTTTTAATGGTAAGTGATATAGAACCAAGACTTAAATACATCAATACATTAACAAAATGGAAAAAACAAAAACTTTCATTCACGTTATGTGTTTATAGTTAAAGATGAACATGCATAGGTATTTACAAGTGAAATAGAGATTCCTAAGATTGAACAGTAGGTCTTACTAGGCCCTCTATCTACAAACTCTCATGGCCACAAAACTTTCCAATGTAGAAACACTTCCACACTCACTAGTGGAATCCCTGCTGATTAAGGATGGTACACAACCATTTCACTCTACAAAAACATCATGGTGACTAACTCTACCACAATGGGATGATTCCAATAATGACCCTTTTAGTGAGTCCCCCATATGATGCCCATGATTCCCTTTCAGCATAAGAGAAACTTGTTTATATCATCACATACACAGTGCTTATTTTTCCTAATACATTCAGTCAAGGTATGAAAGTTAGTAGTCCATACCAATAATGATGTCTTAAGGCCTCAACACCTTGAATAAATGATCCTAGCTGGAACTCTCTCCTCCAAGATTCAGGTCACACTATCAGCTCTAGTGTTTCATCAATGAGTCTCCTCATGTATGTGTCTCTAAGAATTTGGTTAAAGTCCACGGTCCAACCGGAACCTTGATGTCTCAAACATAATTTGCATGAAAATGAGAACAACTAGGAAATGTGACAATTTAAAACATCAACTAAAAGAAAAGAAATAGATCCTAACATGAATATCTAATGAAGATTATTAGTCATAAGCCATGAATTCATGAAACTATCCTCTCCCTTGTCCTCCAGCTCCCTGATCCAAGCATAGTCCACCTAGGGGTAGTGTTGGTAATACTGGAAATTGTCTGCCACCCCCTACCATGCATCCATCTCCTCTACCTGTCTTTCTATCTTACGAAACTCCTTGGTCCAAGTGTTGTCTCTTCCAAGGCAGCTAGTCATACGGATCCCTCTCAGTGGTATGATAGGTCGAACAATCCCTAGAGAGATATCCCCAACCATTGCAGGCATAACAACGCCATTCTTGTGGCTAATATGCTATTTAGCACTGCTCATAAACCACAAACCCGTGTGTCTATGTTCAGGTATGGGGTTTCCTCCTATGACTTGATATTGTCTTCTATCATCTTATAACTCAATTAGGCACCTCTACCTCGTGACCTCTACTGTAAGTCACATCTATCTACTCCTCCACCACGAAACTCTCAACCATCAGGGCTAGCTCTAGCACCACAGCATATGATGGCATGCAATAGGATATCGCTGACACCGTGATATCCCATTGTAGACCCTTATTGAAGGTACAATCCCTGAATTAAGGGTCCCACACCATATCTGTAGATTATCAAGAATGATCCTTGAATATCACCGAATATTCTGCTACTATCATGTTGACATATTGTAGGTGGAGAAACTCCTGTATGCGCATAGATTGTAAAGTCACTGGAAATAACTCTTCCCTAAAGAGGTGCTCAAATTCCATTAATGTGAGGGTCACCTCATCAATTTTGTAGATTTTCAAGCTCCACAATATCCATGCTGATCTCTGAAGAGGGCTCATGACCATTATCCTAATCTGGTCTAGTGGAGTCCTTACTACGTGAAAGAGTCACATAACTACCTCAAGTCAATCCTCGACCACCTAGGGGTCAGTCTCACCCCTGACCATAGGAGGTATCTACCTCTGAAACATTTTTAGTGAATTCATCCTATATACATCCACTACTGGTAGAGTTGGTTGCAACTATTGATCGATAGGTGGTGGTATCATTGGTGAACCACCCGATAAGGCTATCTCTGGTACAGGTCCATGTAACGATGCCTCATCGATTGACAGACCACCCTCATGGTCTCATCCTAAAACCCTGACTAAAAATCTGTGTAGTGGCATCCTAAAATGGATCGAGATGAACCATAATTAAAAGAGAATATCTGATGATCTGACTCAATAAAGACATGGAAATCAGAAACCATTGTTATATGATACATGTAACATTATTTTCTCGACGACCAATTTACTAATGTACTGAGTTGAAAAATAATGTTATCAGAGTCTAAATTAATGGGTATATATGCTACAACACTAACACTAGAACCTCTAGCCTGGTAGTTGATCTCGAAACATCTTAACACTGTCTCTTTGAAACTTAATCCCAAACTCAATACTATCAGTCCAAAGGTGGAACCAAACCCCCTATAATACCAATTTTTCATAACCCGTCCCATGGGGCTCGTGCTATAACTACCCCAAGCACACCTCTTAAAGGATGGGGTCTAGCGACTAGAACCAAAGGCATTATCCCATGATTGGGAGGAATTTTCCAGAGTACCTGTATGAATGTACACACACACAACCACGTCTCAAACTTCTAGAAAGAAAAACATGCATGCCACTAAACAACAACTGAGTAATGGTGCAAGTTGTAAGTCAAATGGGTTAGAATAAAAACCCAATAAAAGACAAACTGAAAATAAAAAATTATAGAAGATCTCTGTAAGAAGTCCGTAGAAGACCCCACTTAAAGGGTATGTAGGGAGTGACTTTCTGATGCAGTGGAAGTACCTCATGCCTATTGTTTCTCACTAAGAACCACCTTGTCCCATGACATCATGGTCTATGTGGAAGAACATGTCATCCTCACCAGACACAACACATGCGGGCGAATCCCATGCAAGAGTGAGTAAAATAATACTCAATAGGGGACCCTGAAACCACAAAGATAAATCACAAGAAAAAAACCATGAAGAAATTCAAAGTCAGATGTAATCAGGTATATGTCTATACATATACCATGAAAATCCTAGTATACTCATCTCAGCCCTAAGATACATGAGGTCCCATCCTCATAATCAGCATCAATATTCTCACTGAAGGGTTATGTTGTAACACACAAACCAAGAGATCACACTCCCTTAGATCAACTATCTCTGGTGGAACCCATTTTAGAGACACACTCAATCAGGAACAATCTACTAGGTCCAGCTCAAGATCCCGACACAAGAGGTCAAGTCATCACTTTCTCTCTCCCAATGCAAGACTAAAAAACCCAAGTGAAGAGGCCTTCCCCTCTCCACTGTGTAAGGTTGAGAGAGAATATCATCATACTATCCTGTGAGAACTCAATCGCTCTTATAAAGAGTGGCTCGCACCTCAGTCTCATCAAGGGTGAACTTGCTCTAACTAAGGTATCAATATCTTAATGTGAAGGGGACCACTCCACGTAGTTGTATCCTACAGTCGAGGGAGCTCGGACTCCAATGGAGGTCTCATTTCCCATCTTTATCTAGATATAATGGAGTATTGGTCCATATGTGAGGACTAGAATCCTAGTTCCTACAGGGGAGTACTAACCAGGAAGGACTCACATCCTATTTTGATAGGGAGTACAAACTCATATATCGAGGACCTTCCCCTACACTATTGGGGAGTACTACTCAGTGACTAGAGACCTTCACCCTGGTACTAGGGGAGTACCTACCCAGTCATTTTATACACTATGGGGGACCCTCACCCAAGTACGTTAGGGGAGTACTGACCCCAGTCTAGAGGACCTACTCCCTAGCATGATAAGAGAGTACTGGATCTATCGAAACAATGTGTAAGGAGTACCTAGACCCTAGAACAATAGGGGAGTAATGACTCCAAAGTTAGGGAACCCACTCCCTAGTCCTATAGGGGAGTATCAACTCTTCCTTCATGAACACCTTTTAGAACCCTCTCCCTAGTCCCTTATGGGAGTAACACCCCTGGGGGAAACTATCTAGAAGAAATGAACCCACACCCATGATGTGGGGAGTCCCATCTCTACCTAAGCATAGGGATATATAGTACCCGCTCCCTGAGTCGTTAGGGGAGTAACCTTCCTAGAATCTCATTAAGAGAACTACCCCGGCTCTACTCAAAGTCTGCTTATATCTGGAGGTCCTACTCTTAAAATGAATTGGTCTTCCTATAATATCCTCAAAAACTCACATATAGTATCTCAAAAGTATTTTCCCATTGCAAGGGTCCCAACTCCAAAGATGGATCATTAAACGGACAGTCCTTTTAAAAGTTACAGGTGTTTAAGAAAAACAGGGGCCAGTTGGGTTTAGGGCCAGTCTGACCCGATTGGATCGACCCAACCTAGATCCGGGCTAGCCTGCTTGGCTGGGAAGAGCCCGCCAGAACCAACCCGGCCTAACATTGAGTGGGCTAGCTTCTCCATCCCGGATTCTGCAGAGTCATGTATGTCTCGCACCATACAGGGCATTTGGCACCGCCTAATTTTCAACATGTCTGTTCATGAAGACCAGGTATGCTGGAGTGACTCGTGGCTTACCACAGGTCCAGGTCACGTTACGGCCAGAGCCGCTACTCCTCTATGTGGGCAGCCATGTTACGTGGCTTCCACCTCCACCACCACCACAGTTCACCACCCCGAATTCTGGCATGCTTCCATCACCACTGTCATGCGTCGACATAACTTTCGTGGACCTCCGAACGCCCTCCGGTGGTCTTTTCATAGATATGGAGGGTGTTCCAACACCCTTAGGGTGCACTATTCATCTCTTGGTGTTCAAATATCCATTGTGATCCCTTACTCTAGAAAGTGTTTGATCGGTAGTATCTCCCGCATGACCTCAATCCATCTAACTTAAACATTGCCAAACCTCTGTCGTGTCGTATCCATTCCAGATCCTAGATGTTGGATCGTTTCCCCAAGAATGGTTGTGAAATGAAAAACTATTCATCAAACCACAAAGAACACAAACAATAATGGTTAAAAATAGTGGAAGAAATACACATCAACCAAAGTGAGGAATGAAGCTTTTCCATCCTTTATCACGACATGGACCCACTCCCGTTAGAATGATTAAATAGAGAAAATAAAATATAATTAAATCATGAATGGATTAATTTCCACAAATTTAAACCTAAAAAAATACCCCTAAAAGAACCAATGATTTGTGGGTAAACCTATTAGTGGGTTGATATGCATTCGTCATTCAAAAACAAGAATATAGAATGAATTGAATTAAACTACAACCCCTACCTGTGAAGGTCTGTTTGTGGGAAGGATTCATCAATGATGGTGATCAATCGGCAAAGTTCCTTGATCCGCCTTTGAGGAAGCGATCTCATGAAGAGGAGGAGGAATCCTCAAAGTTTTTGTAGATCATCATTTGACATTAGTCAATGATGATCCTTAGGGGGTTATGAGGGTTTCTCCCAATGTTTGAACGATGACCCCCCCCCCCCCCCGGTGAAAAAATTAATGGTGGAAACATGTTTCTTTTAAAGTTGTGTTGCAGCGTCATTACAATATTTTATTGATGAAATGGTATTATCAGTTTGGATGTTTTAAAAAAAATCACCCCAACAATTTTAAAACCCAAAATAAAATAAAACAAGAATTTCATTTTATTTTAACTTTACGTAAAAAGAACAAAAAATAACTTTTTTGGTCGACCTTTACTGGTCGAGGTGAAGTCCATTCATAGGTAATGTCGTTGTTCCAGACACAACAGTGCCTTCATATTTTCAATCTGGGCACCCATTAATGAGTTTCCAAAACCACACACGTGCACCATTTTAATTCACATAAGAAATTTCAAAAACTATCTTTCACCCTCAACCTAAGCCGGTCAAGGTTATGATCTTCATAAGGGAAAAATATCTCATTAGCTTAATGGTACTCTTGAATTTCCAATCCAAGTTACTGTTTAAGTGTTATAAGGATTTGAAAATAAAATAATTGTTACTGGATTATTTAATTTACAACCAAAAAATAACTACCACTGTTAGCCCGTAATCGTCCATTGGTAGGACCTTTCAAGGAGAATCATGATGCTATGACTTCAATGGTGCCCTCTGATTTCTGATCCAGGCACCGATTTAAATGATGTAAAAAAATGCTGACATTATTATTTAATAAATATTAAAAAAAGTTCAAAAATCCATCTTGGCCACTCCAGTCCATGTAATTAAATGTTGTCTAAGAGCCTAGTATTGAAATAATCCCATCTATTTTTTTAAAAAATACATGGTATTTCGGGCCATTATATTTTATGTCTTGTAAAATTATCTTCATAGGTACCAATATATTCATCATACCTTTTCTTAATCTAAAGGAATTACTTATGAAAATTTATATATAGAATATGATGGAATTACATAATGAGAAATATCACCTTAAAATTTATACATTCCATATATTTAAATTATTTTTATTCCCTTGTGTTATTAATTAGATTCCACCCCTGAACATCATCAACTTATAAATGTTAATGAGTAAAAATGAATTTTCATACTCCAAACAAAAAATAACAAAAAAAATTCTTTTTAATGGCTCAAATTCATTGCATAGAAACTAGTCGATTAGTGTAACAACTAAGGGAAGGTGGAAGTTTCCACATAAATGGACTAACAAAACATTGTTTCCTCCTTTTATCATTTGGAAGTTAAGCTATATTCATATCCTAAGAAAACTATTTGACAATACAAACAATATTTTTCATTACACATCCCATAACATTTAGTTTATTAAGATAAAAATCATTGCATTTTCCATTTCACTCAACATTAACATGGTTCCTTCAAGTTCCAACCATTGACTTAAACTATAAATCATATTGTGAGAAACACTATTCATATTGTAAAAGCACATAATCATGAAAAACCATTTATACTACTTCTAAATGATAACAAGATCATTTTAATTTATGAAATCATAGGCTTAAACTAGCTAATTTATGGTCATTATTATAATCCTTCATGATGGATTGTGAAGAGTTTTTAAATTTATAATGCATATCCACTGGGTGTGTCAAACCGTGTGTGTAGAAAGTTCCATTGGCATGCAAAATGTGCTGGTTGAGCCAACCTCATTGTTACCTTTTTAGAATTACCCATAGGACCCTAAGTTCTACATCCATACCCACTTGTAGTATCCCAACCGAGATTTAATTTCTTGGAAACCACTTACACTATCCTTCAAAAAAATTATAGGATATTTCTTTATAATTAGAATTATCCTTAGAATAATCCTTAGATATAACCCTAGACATATCTCCAGAAATATACATTGGAATATCACTAGGGATCTCACTAATGTTTTTCATAATAATAATCACCAAATATTGAAAAAACATTCCTATAATACCAACTATAGACCCCAAGGATTTTATATATAAATATTAAATGTTTTAGATAAGTATTTTATACATTTCATAAATGCATTCGTAAGGACCGTAATAGTTTAGTTTATTTGGATACAAGAAACCCAATCTTCTTATTTAATGAATGGTCTTAAACATAATTTTTAATGATCTTCTCATATACTAATACTTTAGGAATACCAAACCTAAAAATTTTATCATAACCAAGAGAATGAAACATAAAAAGGGTTAGCATAGATTTGTGGTGATGTTAAACATAGAAGATATCAATCTATGATCATATGAAATTATAAGATAATAATAAAGTTATGTGATTATGAACTTAACTTAGTATGTTTAAAACTATCCTGTCATAGATCATAAGAATGGGTCATGACATAAAACTTTTTCGTTTCAAAATGAATGGACCATAAAATAGAAAAATCATCACAAATAAATCATCATCCATAAACTCAGTTGTTAAATTTGTGTAACCATCATACATATTGAAAAAATCATATGTCATGTTTAACTTCCAAGACCATAAACATAGTGGATCGAGACCTATCACATGTTTACCATAGTGGATCATTCTCAATGATTAGTTTCAAATTATTATCACATTAGATATAAGGCTATTCCAATATAATTGGAGGAAAATATATGTATCACCCATATAAAAATGAAAACCATACCTATGTGTACGAAAATATCATAATAACATCATCATATCATCACATCATAACCTATTTAAATAAAATGGGTTTCATAATCATTTCAACAATTCCACTAAGAATAACCCATGAGAAATAAATGGATTTCATAAATATTTCTTATATATAAAAATTAATCATCTAGAGAATGAATAAGGATGGTTTCATTCAATATTATCCCTATTAATGAATAAGTAACATCAAAGGACGTTATATTAGAAGTAAAATGGTTTTAAAATATCACTTGGAACATTTATTGTGGAAAAAATAATTTTCACATTCAAAAAAAATTATTTAAAACATAAAATATTTTCAAAAAACATTTCATTATAAATAACATAGGAATCTTATAAAAGAATATCTCCATTTTAAAAATAATTTTTCAAAACTAAATATTCATTAAATATTTAGGAATTAATTTTCATTGAAAATAAAAATTTAAACTTATAAATTAATCTTTAAAACAATTTTTTGGTAATGTTCATAGAAACTATTGTCCATGTCAAACATGTTAAAACAATTATTCTTTTCACATTTTCGGTAAATGCTAAATTAATATTTTTGAAAAAATAATCAAATATTCCGTTCAAAAAATTGTGTAAAAATCTAAAAAAATGTGTAAAATTACATTAAAAAATAATTTAGATGATTTAAATCAAAATTTTAAAATATTTGTTGAAAAGTTTATTTTCGGGAGAAAAACAATTTTCAACCGAAGAGGTAAATAAAGCTGATTTTTCATAAAAATATTATTTCTAAATAATGAGTACATAAAAAGAGTAAAATGAAGATAAAAAATTTATTCCACATAAATAATTATAGGATAAGAAAATAAATGATTTTATTGGGAGTTATATCAAAATATATCATAATCAGATCCATAATCATTAGAAATCTTACTGAATGATAAGACTATGACATAAAACCCTCACAACATTGGTAAAATTGATATGAAAGACCCATGAAAGAAGAACATTATATGAAACTTATAATATCATGAAAATTAATAAATTAATGATATTACTTGGAAATGGTTTGGTATATAAACTTCATAAAATAAAATTGGTGCATAACATAATATATGTCTCAAATAAAGGAAATTGAGACGAAAAACACTTGCCTTAAGACTTAACATCCTTTGAACAAGTTTGAACCTCATGTATAATAAATATAATTCTACTATAAATATATTTTATAACCATAATAGAATATATTGAACCATATATTATTTAAATATGACTTTTTATTACCCGTTTATTACCAATTCCATGTAAATTCATGTTTTGAGAAGTCACAACTTTGTTTTGTATATGTATTGATTTGTTATTTTTGGTTTTATTAGTCTTATCATTTTTCCATAATATCTATAATTTTAACCAATATATATATAGAATATATATTAATTATATTCTATATTTATGGTGATACCTAACAATTAGAAACTAAAAATGAAATATGTCGTTCCTAGAGTTGTTAGGTCGTATGTACACATGAATGTTGTTTCCATTTTCCTGATGGAAAGAAATAATGAAATAAAAATAAAATATTTACTATATATAATCATTTTTATTTCATATATACTACATATTTTTACTAAACACATCCTTATTACCTTCTATATAAATCTTGAGAAAATCACATCGCTTTGCGACACAGTAGTCCTCTATACACCTGAACGACTTTACTGTATTCCCATTTAATGGATGGTAAGAATGAACATGTGATGTAATAATAAAATAAGAATAATAATAACATATATATCATATATAAAATATAAAATCCATTACTATTCCATCATTTATAGGTGGTTATGGAAAACGAATAACTTCAGTTCGTGAGGCAGCAGTCTTCCACACACACTAATAATGATTTCATCACCCATTTGATGGAAGAGGAGTAGTATTTAGGTTATTACATTATCATAATAAAACAAAAATAATTTTAATATACTATTTTTATTATATAATCATGTTTAATTATAATTTAAGGATTTGGAGGAATAAATAAAGTAAAATGCTCAATTAGGGATTTTACATCTTCTTCGGACAACTTCTTTTAGTCTGCACCAAAATAATTTTTGGTTGTATTTTTTCAAAAATAATTAATATTTATGAAATGAGTGATGTAATTAAGTTATTTGGGTAGGTATTAGCTAATACAAATAGTTTATTAAATTTATAGAGGAGTTGACAGTTAGTGACCTTTTATAAGTGAGGTGAGTGGCACACTTGTAATTTTTAAAAATAAAATGTTGTACCCACACTTTTTAGATTCCAAAAAAATAAAAAATGGAAAATTATTAAAACTATAAGAAAATAGGTTAAACTATTTCCAGAAAATGGTTTTTGGAATATTTAGTGTCATTTTCTACCCATATTTTTATAGTTTAACCCCTTAGTAAACCCATTTTGTCCATAACTGTGGTAAATAATTTTTAATAATGTTACTATTCTTTATCAGAAAAAATAAAGCTAAAATTATTCGATAATATTAATTATTATTATTCCAGATATTAGATCTATTTTTCAAAATTTCATTCTCATAAGTGGAAATTTTAAATTTAAAATTAATCCTACAAACATTACAAGAAAGTAGTTTTCCAAGGTAAAAATGATCAAAAGTTTATATATTTTTTATATGAAAATTCAATATAAAAATTATTCCAGTGAACTAAATTTTATTAATATATATATATATATAATTGAACTAATTTTACCTTTAATCCTATAATAGAAATTTTTTGATGTTTTTTATTCATCAAAATAAATGAAGCATCCTAATAAAAACCATCATGTTTTAATATTCGTCGAGAAATTTATCTTCCTTGAAAATTATAAAAACACTACACTAAAATTATATTTATGTGAAGATTTAAAAATCATTTAAAAAATTCAAAATTTATAAATAATTAATTTTAAAATAAGCTTGCAAAAGGTGAAAAACGTTTTTTTAAAAACAAAATTTTTAAAACTATTATTAAATTTATTATTATCACTTTTATAAGAAAAATATAAATGTTAATAATTCCATTGAATTTATGAAATATAAATTTAAATAAAATCAATCAAAAAAAAATTAGATAATTTATTGAGATAAAACATGTTATTGCGCATAAAAATCGTTTTTTAGAAAAATAATCCCTTTATTTGAAAATGATATTTATTTTCATATTTAATTAATTGGTCAGCAGGGAATTAATTATATATACATGTGTAGACCATATATTCTCATAATTTAGTTAATCATGTTCATACTCACCATTATAATGTCTAAATAATAACTATCATATTAAATAATAATATTTTAATATTATATCATGTAATATTTAATCATGTTGTCATTTATATAGTAGGATAAACTTAGTGATACGTGTAATGCAAGATAAATGTAGTGTTACATAAAATGAAATCTAAACTCTATATTTTGTGTAACACAAGATAAACATGGTTCTTTGTGTAACTCAAAATATTATAAATATTAAATTTATTCAAAAATTATATTTCATAAAATCGGATGGTGTTAAAATGTAGGGGGATGATTGTTTTGAGCGTGTATTAGGATGAGAAGCTTGAATAATTTGATGATGGAATTCTTTTAGTCATTATCAAGGATTGGTATAAGGGAATCCTTATGGTGGTGAGTGCACCCCAGAATATTGGAGGTTAAGGCCCCCATTATGGACCAAATATCAGCATGTGTCATCTGTGTCAACCTTGGATGCCCAAAATGCTTGGTAGTTGATGTTTCATATTGTTTCTTATGTGAGAGTGAGATATCCACATCTGAACATTGAATTCATCAATGTAGTAAGTGTGGGTTGTGATGGTTGATAAATTTGTTTTTGTGAAACTCTTATAGGGGGACTGACATATCAGTCGCAAGTGCATGAACGTTGTGTTAGAAGGGTTTAGAGCATGAGGAACTGGCCATGATGAAGTTTTGGTAG
The DNA here is from genome assembly GCA_963277665.1 of Viscum album. Classification (NCBI taxonomy): domain Eukaryota; kingdom Viridiplantae; phylum Streptophyta; class Magnoliopsida; order Santalales; family Viscaceae; genus Viscum; species Viscum album. The sequence goes on from OY728126.1 coordinate 1,532,490,697, forward strand.
AATTGGGATGATTGTGTGAAAAAAATGATATTAGATCCAATTTTATTTAGATAAATAAATATTGTAATTCAAATGCGGTGGCGAATAAATACTGGGCATTGTATTTGGGCTAAAAAAGGAATTAAGGTCATCCAAGGGTTCATAGGACAGAGTTGCATCTATTTGTGTTGTTGGACATGATAGAGGTTATAGAGTGTTAAGGATATAATCATGAAACTAAATACTAGTTGGTTATGGAAATTAATGATCAGTTTTAGGTGATTAAAGGATTCCTACATGCATGATGATCAGGTAAATGTTTAATGCGTCAGTAGTTAGAGCCAACCATTTTTTAGATGCTTTGACTGGGGATAATATGAAATTTTTACACATGTGTAATTGGATATATATATCCCAAAAAAAATTTAGTTTTTAATTTTTGATATGATGGATGTGTTTTGATAATCAAATAAGGATTTTCAAAAATGTTCTAGTGTATTATTGGATTATGCATGGATAATGGTCTCACATCCATCCTATTTTTGGAATTTAGAAATTAGAATGTGTACTTATTTTCTCATGTATTTTTTGGGGTGGATGTGGCCTAGATAGGACATAGAAGGTTTTGGATCCTAAAAATTTTAATCAAAGAGAACACATGTTGTGTAATGTGTACACAATGTGTAAAAGTGACTCATAACCAATGTGAGGGTGGTTCATGAGATGTAGTTTTTAGAGTATAGATAATGAAATTGGGATCCATTTTTCAATGAAACTTGACACTAAGGATTACACAATGTGAAAGGGTATTGCAGATTGTGGAATTCACTAAGGAAGATGTATTTAAAGAGTTGGATAACCATGGTTTTTTCCTCAAACACTACGCTCCCTATCTCATCCCTAGAAGCCAAAAGTTCATCGTTGAGTCATTTTGGGATTCCTTCTTTGGGTATTAATATAAGGCTTCTCATCATCAATCAATGTCTCCCCATCATCGATCCTTGGTGATGTCTTCCCCTTTTATCACTACTGGAAAATAGTGTTACCCCCATGAAGTTATAACTACGGTTTACCAAAACTATGGGTATAGATTTTTGAGGATCTATTTATACACATGGTTTATTTAAATCATAGGTATAGATATGTTATCCCCATTGTTTCTTAAAACCATTGGTATATATTTTTTCATATTTTCATAGCCTCCCACCCCCTTCAATAATCTTATCCTATCTCACCCCTTCAGTCAAGTCATGTTCTTCCTTTACCTAAATAATGATGTATGGCACCCCGCCCCTAGTGTTCTTCAATGATTTAGTGATATCATAATTCCAGTCTTCTTTAAAGGTGAATTACAAATCATTTTTCTATTATGTGGACTATTTTTTCAGTTTTTTTCTTTATATGAAAACCAAACCACGATACAGTTAGGTTATGATTATTCTAGATTATTTGAAATAATATTCTTTGTGGGTGAATTTATTTCTTTTGAGGTTTTTGTTTAATGATTATAATTTGGATGATACTTCAGTATTCATTTGTCATATATTTGTGGGTGATGTTTGATTTTTCTTTTTATATCTGTGCTGGGAGTACCAATAAATTCATAACTATCATATAAGGTTTATTTTTTAATCTCTAAACCAAACATTATTTTGTCAATATACTAACCTAATTTTATGTATAATATTACCTCTCCTACTCAAAATTTTATTATATATTTTTATATAATGGTATTTATATTTATAAATTGATGTAGATATATTGAATTTTTGATATTGTGTTTTTCATTGGACATTAGAAATTAAATATGTGGATACTACTTTTTGGGTGTTATTTTTCAAAGGGAAATCTATTCATTTGATGATTTATGTTATATTATAAATACATGTTTATTTGGTGTGGGATTTTTGTGGTCAACACGAAAAAAATAATAATTTAATGAAATGGAATTATGAGATATAATGTATATACTCCTGGAATGGACTAAAATCATGTGTAACATTATATGATGCTTCTATAATAGATATTCTACAAGAGGATGCGATAATTACATATTCTATAGAAAAACGAGTTTTAGGGGGATCATTTTAGAAAATATTTGTCAATGTTTTTTTAGAGGTAATATTTATGCTAAATTATTCTAGAAATGTATTTAAACTAGATTAAAATAATGTACTTATTTTGTATGTAAAATTTTTTGTTTTGTTAATTTATTTTTATACAGAATATTAGAAATTATTTTCATTCTTTTTAATTTAGTTATTTATTATTAATATTTTTTTGAGACTATTAATTTGTAATAAATTGGTTAATGAAATTGATTTATTTATTATTAGGGTTGATTTATTATTACTGGATGTTGAAAAGATCATGGATAGATTTTAATGGTAGGTAGTTTCATCCATATATTTCATATTTAAAAATATTCCTATTATTTGACTACACTTGATTTATAATATTAAATAGATAATTAATTTATTATATTTAAAAATATGACTCTGTTGTTTTTTAGGAATATTTTTATATTTAATAAAAAAATTAATTGGAAGGTATATTGATAAAAAGTATATTCAAAATGTTTTCATTATTTTTCTTACTCATTGTTATGTATTTTTGATACCCTTTTATATTTTTTAATATTTTTTCATATGTTTATTTAATATTTTTTTGATAAAGTATTTTAAGGTTTTTTATTAGTTGTATCAAAATGCATAAAATAATATATAAGTATTTTCATATAACATTACTGATCCATTTTTCAAGTAATATGTTTATATAATTTCTTCCATTCATGACATATATTTAATAATATAATTAAATTTGTAATTAGAAATGAATCCTCTCCAATTAAATATGTGTAATTGTTTCTAACAAATTTTTTATTTCATTTATTATATCATACCATTTTGAGCTTCCCTCTCCATTATTACATTTTGGATAATTTTTTTATTTTTTAAACATATTTTATATAATATTTGTATTATATGATTATTCATATTATATCAATTATTTTATAATTTTTATGATATTACTATACCATTTTTTATGATTTTCATGTTGGGTGGCACATTGTTGTTATTCTTGAGTAAATATTTTACCCCATAATTTCAACACTTTTTAATTTTATTAATGTCAAATTCAAAACACGAATTTTTTAAAACAAATTCATAAAAAATATGTATTTAATTGGATTGGGTAATTTTTGTTTTTCATTCCATGTATTATACTTTTTCTAGTTCATTGTTTGTAGGAATTTTTTATCATATATGGTGCTTCTTTTATTATTTGTTTTTATAGTCACTATAATGATTTGATGACTTTCAAATTGGAAATGGTTATACATAATTTTTTAATTAATGTTTACGTTTTTTATTAGAACATAAATTTGTTCTCTATAATAGAGTTTATAGAAGAAGGATGTATCATACTGATCATATTTCATCCGGGTTTCAAGAGAATTTTTAATTTTTTTTTATTTAAAAATTCTTCATATAGAGGTTCTATATAGTATCAATGTTATTATTTTATTAAAATACCAGGGTTATTTTGGGAATATTTTATCAAACATATAACAAATTCTAGATTTCAGACAAACTATTATGTTTAGTATCACAATAAAGAGATGATACAGTCTTCAATTGTTCATGAATAGAAATAAAGAAGTGTTATAAAGAATTTAATTTTTCTATCATTTTTCATATGTGAATCATCAAAAGCTATATATAATTATATTAATATAACTAAATGATATCAATACACATGAAGAAAATACTAAATATGATGATTTTGATAGAGTGAAAGATATAATGGATGATTCTAGAACCTCTTTATACCCACAATGTAAAAAAATAAAAAAGCTATAATTTTTAATGTGGCTATATCCTGGAAAACCCATTTATGGAGTGTATAATAATTTAATTGATTATATTATTACTTTTTAAGGCCTTTATTCCTTGTAGTGAATATATTCCATCAAATAATTATAAGGTATGAAAATAAATAAATTCCTCAAATTTTATACTAATAAAATCCATGATTTTCTAAAATATTGCAGTTTATTTTCTGAAAAAATATATGACCATAATGAAATTCCAGAATTTTTTACATCTCAAAAAAGGTATAATATAGATGTAACAGCATATCATGTTCCATAGAAAGTCTGGTGGCACATTTCATTGATTTCTATGATTCAAAATCTATTCCTGTCTTTAGAAATCTCAAAAAATATGGGAGGAATGTTGTTGAAAAATTAATGATAATGATGGTTTGGTTCAACCTAATGTTGGATTATCATGGTGGGAATATTCTTCACAATGTCCTCATTTTTCATATGAGGTGTGTAATGTCAGGTTGGGTCAATCCTTTTATGGTTTTAATCGGTTCAGTCAGATAATTATTGTGAACATCATGTGGAAAGTTTTTAATCATGTTTCTAATCATCCACCATCGATGTGTAGGAAAACAAATTTCACTTTGTTGAGTATACTAATATTTGGACCTTCCAATCCTAGAAATGAGATATATTTGTACATTCAAACAATAATAACATAGTTGAAGTAGCTTTTGGATATGGTTAGGTGCACATCTTATGCTTCTTCAAAAAAAATATTTTAAATGTGTGATTACCCTTCTATTTACTAAAAAAGATTTCATTCATTATGAATTGATTCCTAGTTAGAGTAATATGTTAAAACTATCATGTCCTATTTTTATGAATAATACATGACCAAGAAGGTTTGAATATCTTCACAGATTAATTTTCATGGGGTATCAACGATAAGTTATAATTGATCATCAATATATGAAGAATACTTGGAGGATTTATAATACTAATGACACTGAACAACCACATCAATATAGTTTAGGAAATAATGTGCCTAAATAATTGAAAGATTTCATGTTTTCATCTTAGAAATGTTAGATGAAATATAAAAAGATTAAGAATGTTTACACTGAAGTCACATAAAATTGGAAAAATAAAGTTATCTTTTTTGATTTTCCATATTGGTCTACCAATTTGTTATGTCATTGTTTAAACATAATTCACATTGAGAAAAATATTTTCCAAACTTATTTATATGAATTATCCTACATATCAAGGAGAAGACCAAAGAAGAAACCTAAACTTATGAGGACATGTTTGATCAGGGTATTCAAAAATAACTGTATCTTGTGTGTATCAGTGAAAAAAAATTGAACGTTCCTTGTGTTTTTCATGTGTTGAATCCTTTATAGATATCAATTTCATGGATAATTAAAGATTATCATGGTTCCAAAAGAATATTCCATTAACATATCTAAATGTGTCGATAGAAGGGAGTTGAAACTAAAATCCATAAAAACACATGTTTATCACATCCTTCTTAATTAATTGATTCTAATAGATATCTGGGATTTACTATACAACAATTTGAGGGTGACAGTGAAATGATTGTGCTATCTTTCTGAGACCTTTATTATAAAAGTTTAACCAAGTTATTCTTGATAAAAATTTAGGAAGAGGAACCATTAATTTTGTACTATATGGAAAAAAATTCCTTTATCCTTTTTCACTTTCCTGATGTATTTAACATTTTATATTACAACTAAAACATTTATTGTGGTACACTTCTCTTTTATATGGATGTATCCTAAAAAATTAATATATTCACAATTAAATATTATGTCCATAACAAGAATCATCCTAATGTTTCCATTATGAGAGGTCATATAGATCAATAATGTATGATTATTTTTCTATGTATTGTTTCTGATGTGATCACAAGACATGACTGGACAATGAGAAATGAAGGTGATATTTATGTGAAAATTGATACCTCAATTACATTTCATCCTTAAATAGAAGGAATTACAAGGTCATATACATTGGCCACATTGATCCTTGAAGAGTGGGGTATGGCACATCAAATAATATTACATAACTATGTTTTGTTCGATGATTGTATCAAGTAATTTGATGATTCACATGTTCTCCCATAAAATGTTATTTCATATATAATTTAAATTTTATTATCAATTTATATAGGTAAAATAAAAAAAATTATATTTAGAGTTTACCGATCATTTCATTTAAGACGGACATAGGCTTCTTAGGGAAAATAGTTTCATGTTTGGTTAAAATTAGTGGTTTTACCATTACTTGAGTAAACATAAATCATATATTTTCATTTTATTATATTATTCATATATTTTTTAGGTATTTAGTTTACCTTTAGACAACATCACTCATTATGATCATTTAGTTTTGGCCCCAATTCTTTATTTGTGAATGAAAATATTTAATAATCAATAATTATAAATTTTTTATAATTGATCAAATGGTGAAAATGAGAATCCTCCATGATGACATTACGTTAACTAATATGATGGAAAATTATTCCAATGCATTAGATAGTATGTCTCAATATGAAAATGTGTCTTATTATGGACTTTTTTGAGAAAATGTTGTAATTGTATTACTACTCTAAAGTTTGTGTCACTATAATTAAATGTAAATGGTTTTATTTAATGATGTTAAATGGTACATTTATTAATTAATTTTAATTAAGAGTTATTGACTAGACTTTATTACTAGATACTAATGAAGAAAATATTTTTGCATCAATGGAAAAAATGTGTTTCATGTGAAAGATCATCTAAAACATGATTATAGTGTCTTTATTGAAGTAATACAAAGAAATATGTTTCATTATGGTGGGGAAAAAATGATATCATTGAAATCCCCTATGGTTTTTACCAAATTTTTTTATTTTATGATTCATATTGTTCCATGGTGAGAGTTGATGATGAACCTGAAGTAATGGTGGGTAATATATAGAATCAACCATATATGCCCACATATTATTTGGTTTACATTAATGTGGTTTTCTCATGTTGTTAATACTATAATTACATTATGTTAGATTATGTTTTGAATGATAGTTTTGTTTTAGTACTATTTTATCATTTCGTTTAATTAGATTTATTTCAATTATTATTACCAGGTTTAAAAAATGTTTTTAAAAAATGATTAACTTAGTTTTAAATTATACTTTCTATAACATTTTATGACATTATTTATGAATTAATTGACTTATAAGTTTCATTAATGGTTTATAGAACTGTTTTTAAAAAAAATGTACATTTCATTCTAATGAATATTATAAAAAGTATGGAATAATATCGAAGGAATAGATTATTTGATAATCATAGATAGATGTGTGATATTGGTTTTCCTCTTATTATTCCCTTAGTGAGTATAATAATTGTAATATTTTTCTTTTTCATTATATTTACGGTCCGGTTCTTATTATTTATCAAATTTTTCTGGGGACATACAGTTGAACTAGAGTTGACTTCTACTCAAACTACTAGTATGTGTTCGACCTCCAGTGCTCATAGAGCTTGATGGATCACCCATCATACCCATTCTCACATATACTCTCCAGTGGACACCCAATCTACCACACCATTCCATCTACCATTTTAATCCTCCTGGGATTTTCCCACCCCAGTATCTATTATCATATCATTTAGTGTCTTCCTCTCATACCATGTCTATGCTACCTCTAGGGATGTTCCACCATTTACCATATCCATATATTTTGATGTATCCCCAACCCTACTACCCATATCTTTCGATGTAAATTTATTAAGATAATGGTTCTATTCATTAATCATACACTACAGTGCATGCATTGGAATAGGTACATCCTTCAAAGGATACTAATTTAAGCCATCCTGTGGATCTATTAGAGACTTATGAGTATCTTTCAATAGGTTTTTTTATTATAATTGTGTAAAATTATATTACATAATTTTATAATTATACTGCAACTTAATTAAATTTTTCATTTGATCTTATTCAGTAGGATCTTCTTGTAGGTGATGTGGGTGCACCCGTATCCCTGAATCCTAAAATTTACAAACACAGATAATGGTGGATTAAAATTAAGATAATATGATGATAGGTAATAATTATTTTCATTGTATAAGATCCATGGGAACATTATCCAATTACAGTGATATTATTCTAATGTAACCATTCTCATGGCTGTATACTAGTAAAAAAATCAATGAAAAATACTGGGAAAATATATGTGTATGAAAAATTGATAAAAAATTTATCTATATTATTTTTGTATTTATATGTATTAACATGTTCATTTATACATTATTTTAACTTTCCTAGTAGTGAAGCTACAAAGGATTTTTGGCTGATGGGTCTTGGGTTGTTCTTGTGATCATATAAGAACAAGATATTTGTGGGTTGAAAGAGTAGATTTGGTTCATATTTAATGGTTGTGCCAAAATTCTTCAAATTTACAACAATAAAATATTAAGAAATTATAACATATTGGATGAGTAATGAGTATAATATAATCCTAATCATTAATTTATTTCAAAGATAATATAATTATTATTAATTTTATTGAATGTTTTTAAGATGCGTTGGGAAAAAACCTAAATAAAAAAGATACAATGATGTATTTTTTCACTTTGGGAACACTAAAATTTCTAATAATGAGAGGAAAAATTTACATTTAATATGAATTGAAATAATATCTATATTTTCATTATTACATAGTTATATTTTCATTCTGAAATATAAGTTTTCTTGTAATTAATATCATTAATATAAATCTAAAAATAAACTTTCCAAATAGCGAGATGGCTAAATGGACAAATGGATTAATGACATAATTTCCTTACGCACAACTAGAAAAATTGATAAACATTCAAATTTCCTAATGGTCTAATAGCTTATTGGTTCAATGGAAAAATATTCTAATGACCAAATGGTCTAATAGAAGAATGGCCTAATGACTTAATGGTCAAATAGCCAAATGTTTAAATGGCCTAATGGAAAAATGGGAAAATGGAGAAATCACAAAATGGCCAATTGGAAAAATGAAAAAATGGACTAAATGGGATAAATGAACAAAATAGCCTAAGTGACCAAATTTTTTATTTTCCTAATTGTCAAATATTTAATATTGTCCTAATAGCCAAATATCCAAATGGCCAAATGGATAAATTGACAAATTACGAAATTCCCAAATTGATTAATTTCCTAAATGGTCTAAATGGACTAATTACATACTGTCCTAATGGCCAAATTTTCCAAATCTGCATAATGGAAAATTTACCAAATGGGAGAATGAAAAAGTTGACAAATCCCAAAATGGCAAAATAGCCTAATGGCCTCTTGGCCAATTGGACTAATAGACTAATGGAATAATGATTTAAATGTCCTAATGGAATAATTTTATAAATTAAATAAATGTCCTAAATGGACTAAATGGCTAATATAACCTAATTGGCCTAATTGGCTTAATTGGCCTAATTGGCCTAAATTGGCCTAAATTGGACTAAATGGACTAAATGTAATAAACAATATAAATATCCAAAATAGCCTAATTGGTCTCATTTTCCTAATGGTTATAATGGGCCTAAATGGAAAAAATGTGGTCTTAAATTGTCTAGATGACCTAATTTGCCTAATTTTCCCAAATGGCCTGAATTAATGTTCTAATTAGCCTAACTTTTCAAATAAATGGTCTAATTACCATAAATGTAATAATGGGACTAAATTTTCCTAAATTTTTCTATATGGACTAAATAACCTAATTGGCCTATTTGGACCAAATTGGCCCCATTGGTCGAACTAACATAAATTGGCCTAAATTGACCTAAATGGTCTTATTGGCATAAATTAGCCTAAATTGACCCAAATTGCCTAATTGGCCTAAATTAACCTAAATTTCATAATTGGACTAAATTGGAAATATAAATGGCCTAATTGTTCTAATGGAACAAAATTGGACTAAATTGCCTAACTTCCTAAATAGCTTTATTGGCCTAAATATCCTAAATGACTTAATTGACAAAATTGGTCAAAATGGATAAATTGGACAAATGAAAAAAATGGTCAAATAGAAAGATGGACAAATTTTCCAAAAGACTAATTAGGTAATTCGCCCAATGGCCTAATGACCAAATGATCAAAATTACCAGGTGACTGAATAACCAAATGTCCAAATGAAAAAATGGCCTAAATGAACAATTTTGACTAATTAGATAAAATTTTATAATTAGCATAAATGTAAATAATGGCTAAATTATCCCTAATTGGAAAAAAGTGGAAAATTTTTATTAATTGGACAAAATTAGGCGAATTACCCTAATTTGTCCTAATTGGCATAATTAGTCTAAATTAGAATAATGAACTAATTTTTATAAATTGGACTAAATTGGCCTAATTAGAATAATTTGCCAAAATTAATATAATTACCATGAACTGACCTGAATTGACCTAAATTTATAAATTGACCTAAATTTCCTAATTGGATTAAACTCTCTGAAATTGCCTAATTAACCTATTTTGCCTAATTTTTTAAATGGCCTTATTGGACTAATTGTTCAAAATGAGATAATTGGTCTAAATGGCCTTATAGGCCTAAATATCTTAAATGGAACAACTTTCTAAATTGGCCTAATTGGTCTAATTGGGCTAAATGTCTTAATTAGCAATAATTGGCCTAATTGGCCCAATGGCCTAAAGTTCCTAATTAAAATAATTAGTCCAAAATAATGGCCTAATTGTCCTAAATTATCCAAAATGGACTAATAAGCCAAATTGGACTAATTATCTGAAATGGCCTTATTAGCCTAATTTTCCTAATTGAACTAAATTGTATAATTGGCTTAATTGTCCTAATTTTCCTAAATGGCCAAATTTCTAAATTACCAAATTACAAAACAACCTAACCAATAATTGAAACTAATGAAAAAATGATTAAAATAACCATGTGAGACTTTATCCAAAGAATTTAACACAGATATAAATGGACCAAAATGAAATTACAAGTGGATTACATATAATACCAATGTTTGGAATGATTATTAGTAGGTATTGATTATGTTATACTAATAGCATTACATATTATTTTAAATGTATTCTTAGATGCTTTTTTATTTTATAGATTCCCTCAACATATGAAATTTTAATTCCTTCTAGTATTATGTTCATATTATTCAATAATGTTGTATTATAATAACCAATGTCATTTGATGCATGAAGAATTTGGCACAGAAGGTCATGTTCCTTGAGAAAAATTATTTTTCTTGTGTATGAAGAAAAAGGATAGAAGTTTTGTAAATGAACTGATACAAGAAAAGGTTGTCTGTTTTTTAAAGATGTTTAAAATTTTGATACATAATTCATAATTAAATAACTTGTTTATATTTTCAATAGTGTTTGCTAGAGGACATCTAAGAGAAAGAAGATGACAAAACCAAGCTACATGATCATTTGCAAAAGGTATTTCATTAGGAGGACTAGAGGAGAATAGATGTCAACCAAAATAAACATCCTCTACACTTGGTATTGGCCCTCATCGGGTGCCTCTCAAACCTCTCAAACCACTAAGGTGAAAAACTATCATACTGAAGTAGATTATGCCAAAAAAAGCTACACCAAAGTTTGAAATAAGTAAACTGATCATCAAAAACTTCCTGAAATAAAATTCATTTATATTTCCATCACTTACTTCAGAGTATTCTTGTGATTTTGATTCATTTATATCATCAATTATATCTTTATTTTATTTCCTGAGTAATGTAAATGAGGGTCCTAGTAGTTATTGAGATGATGATTCTGCTGGAGGGGATGGTGGAGGTGGTGGTGGTGGTGGTGGTGCTGATGATGATGATGATGTTGGTGCTCTAGATGATGTTTTTTGGGATGGTGGTGAGGATTCCATTATTGATAGTGGTGAGGATGAGGATGTTCATGATTTGGGAGATATTGATCCACTCCATGTTTTAGTTAGAAGAAAATAAACATGTGGATGTTTTCAAATAACAATAATTGATTATTTGTAATGATGTATATGTATTTTATTGTATTGTAAATGGTTTTAAAATTATATAATGACATAATTATATTATTTAACTAAACGATGGATAGTATGAGAATATCCTAGGCTATATAAACGGTTTATATAGAAACTATGGGCATAGATCTATACTTCCAGATCCATCAGACACGGTTCATAAAACCATTATTATAGCCTATACCCATAGTTTTATGGGATATACCCACAGTTCTAAACTATGGGTATTGGATACGTTTCTATTTTTCACTTTTCTATGTTCCTTCCATTATTCTTTAGAGTTTTCTATGGTGGTGTGGTTTGGTTTGGGTCATGTATTTGGGCATCATTTTGATAATTTGTATGTGTTGTGTAGGTTAACCCAAATTTTATTTGTGTGGATGTGGTTATTGGGTAGTTTATTCTTCTCATTTTGGTATGCAGTGAGATTGGAAATCTTCCCATAGATATGGGATCCTCATTCACACACTTTTACATGCTATGTGTGGGGTCTTAATTCTTTTTATTACTTTTAGTGGATCATAAGGGGAATCATAATAATATAATTAATTGTCATTTGTGGAATTGATGGGTATAGGAATTCATTACATACATTACTTTTTTAATATATTTTTTATGTTTCTATTAATTTTTGTTGCTAATTCTAAAAATAGTTTTTATTCAGGGCCTTCCATGAACTGTAGTTGTTATGCTGTGATAGACCTTATTATGTTGTTGTGTGATCAAACCTTAGTAAATGTATTATTAATTTATATTTGGAAAATAATTGATTTTCCTTGGATTTAGGTTTTGTGTGATAATACTCATTATAATTTAAATAGTTAATGTGATAAATCCCATGAATAAATATAGAAGTCATAATTTGTGTTATGTGGGTGGTTGTGCTTGTTGTGGTTCCCTATATGTATTGTGTTTATTTTGTGGCATGCGGGGAAGTGGTGTAGAGGTTGGTTGGAATAGATTTGATGTGGATCAATTCTTGTGGAATGCTAGTTTTGGTGCATTGGTTTGAAAGAATGAATGGTTTTGGCACATTGAATGTGGCACAGTGGTTATGGTGCAGTGGTTGTGGCGTTATGGCATATTGTGGTAAGATGGTTTGGTTGATGTAATGTGATGAAGCTGGTGGATGTGAGTTGTTGTGTCTATGGTTATGTTTTCTCATCTAGTTATGTGGTGTGGTTTAGATACTGGTATAGTAATCCATATGTTTAACAGTGATGATAAAGGAAACAAAATTGGTTGTTAAATAAACAATGTGAGTTGGAAATAGATATGGGATAAATGGATCAAATATAAATTAAAGGAATTAATGAAAGGGTTGTTATTTGAATGTAATCGTATATAATTTGATGTGTGGTAAATATATTAATGAATAAATGTGGTAAAAATTTCAATCTGAGAGTGGAAAATGTTGTGTGGATGGTGTGGTGTGTTTCATAGAGTTGTGGTAGTAGTTTTGATGGTTGGTGTGTGGTAGGTGGTAGTGATGTGGTGTGTGCAAGTGTTGTTGATGTGAACCCTTAGTTTGGATATTTTGTTATATATATATATAAATTATATTTATACTATTTTATATATGCCCCACACAAGTTGAATAAAAATTCCAACGCTCAGAGGTTTTGTGTTCATGGTGTTTTTCGTACATATATGATGATTATGAAATAGAGGGATAGGAACCCCCTCTTCCACTCTCTTCCTTTAGTAGTTATGTGTTGGAACAAGTGTCTTTGGGTAACATGTGATGTGTTAGACCAGGTGTATAAGAACACGATGTGATGTGTTTGGGTTCATGTGTGGTGAGAGGAGGGCACGTAGTTGATGTCCTTCATGTTCATGATACCCTACAACTATGGTTCTTTTTTCTTTTGTGGTCCCAAGTGTTTTTAGGATGGGATGTGTTGTGTTGTGTGGACTAGGTGTGTGCAGGTGAGATGTGACATAATGTGTGTCCCATGTGTGTGCTGGTGGGATATGATGTGACATGTGGAGAAGGGATGGGAGCATACTATGTTCAATGTTTGGGGTATAAGAGTGGAAAATAAATGGGGAGGAGGCTGTGGGGTGCCTTGATTTGTTATGATCTCGATACTATATTATTCTATAAGATGCGTGATTTTGTGAGTGATCCATGTTGAGAATAATTTTGGTTAGATGACATGAATATATGCTTGTTTATTCTATTGTTGATTCCCTAGCACATTAGAATTCTCTTTTCACATGTGCACCTAAGGCCTTGGTTATTTCCTCATTATATAACCCTATTCTTCTCAACCTACATCTATAAACTATTTTCAGGATTCTAGGATGACTTTGGGGATCGATTTAGACATTAATATCCTGTTTGGAATTTTTGTTGAGTTACTTCCATATTTTTTTTGATTTTACATTATAGAATTTTATATATATCAGTTTTACTTTACTCATGAATTTTGGGATGGTTTTGGTTTCCTTTATATTTTTTACTGGAGTATTTTGGTGATTTTTTATCCTATCTCCCGATACTATTTAATATATTGAGGGTAGATCCTTCCATACTGTGATATTTTTATAGCCTCAGTGCTAGTCACCCACCTAGAGCATATAAGAGGTATGACTGGGTGTCATTATCTCTCTCCCTTCATTATGAAATATTCAGTGGGAGGCGGTTGTGACTCTAAATAGATAATATAATATTTCCAATACAATATATAAATCCTTATTTAATTATTAGGTTTTAATAATATTGGTTCCTATGTTCAAATTTTTTTTCTAAATAGATATCTATATCATCATTATTTTTGGATGTTAAACCAAACCAAACTTTAACACACATTAAATAGATTGGTGTGTAATGTTAACGCTATTTTTCTTTTGAAATAATATCATTATAATATAATTATAATGATATTAGGTTTATATTTTTATGATATTGAACTATATTTTATGTTTTTTAGACAATGAATGAGAAACTAAAAGAAAAATAAAAATAAAAATGATTCTTCATGGAGATAGTACTCCACACACATGTCCGATTAACATTTGTTTGTTTTTATAGGTTCATGAAAATGAATAACAAGGATTGGTTCCAATAAAATTAATAATGATACAAAAGTAATCATATTATCATGGAAATAAGATATTTTTAATAGTAAAATTAAGAAGAATGAAATACTAATGAGATAATACTTGCAATACATACGTGATATTTCTTCTAGAGTACGCTATAAATTTATGCGCAAATGCTAAATATGAGTGGTCAGGGGTTATTTTAGTTAGAGACAGATATAGGCATAGTATAATGGTAGTGATTCTTGGATTAATTTTTATGATATGTGTATATCTAAAGTGTGGAAATGGTATGTTATTATAAGTGAGAGTAAATGAACTTTTTGAAACACATTTACAGTGTTCGATAATGCCATGACACTATTCCGCACTTCTTCGGCTTCAAGCTCCTCCCCCCCGGCGGGTCTACGTCGGTTTCTTCATCCGATCGTGATTCTCGGATTCCCGCTGCTTCCTTCAACCCGACGGAGGCGCTGGTGACCTGCGGGCTGGACTCGTCTCGGATTGATTCGGGCTTTCGTGGATCTGCGGCTGTGGCGCATGTATCGCGGTCCGCTGCTGTCTCCCGCCTGCGGTCGGCGGTTGAAATCCCTTCCCGATCTAAAGATGTACTGCACATATTCCCTCAGCCGAATTCAGATCTACTTGTTAGATCTGATAATTTGCACCGGCCTGCGGATGGAATGAAGGTAAACTGTGGTGAGGCGCGGTTGGCGTCTAATTTGAAGGGGAAGCTGAGTGATTCTCTGCCGGGTGGTAATTTCCCCCATTCTTATGCTGATGTTTTAACGAATTTAGCTTCCGGTCCGAAGGTGAATGGATTTAATTCCCTGGGTATGTTTAAAGATTCATGTCACAGTAGGATCCTCCGTAAAGGCGCCTCTGCTCATGTTGAAGCTGATCCAGTTGCTCTTGCTGAGAGGTTGGAAATTGGAAAACACTCTTTGATTGCACGCATTGCTCTACCTAAAGGCCAAAAACCATGGCGGCTTCAAGATTTGAGTAATCGAATTTCAATTTTGTGGGGGTTCTCCAACTGGAAATGTGTTTCTCTTGGTCGGGGGTTTTTCCATTGTCTGTTTCCTTCGGATGACTTGAAACTTCGTGCTTGGAGTATTGGAACTCTGCATTTAAAACCTGGTTGGCTCTACTTACATGAATGGTCCCTGGATTTTAATGTTTCGCGTGCAAGAAATGCCTTTTCTCAGGTCTGGGTTCGCTTGCATGGGCTGAATTGGGTCCTTTGGCATCCGAAGATTTTGCATGACATTGCCATAGCAATTGGGACTCCGATTCGTCTCGACAAGGAGACTGAAGATGTCCGTTTTGGTCACTTTGCCAGGATGTTGGTGGAGGTTGACCTCAGCTCCACATTAGTTAATAAGGTGACTCTTTCTACTCCTTCTGATAACATTCAAATTGATGTTGAATATGAGAAGAAGCCTCTCTTCTGCAATGAATGTATGGCTGTTGGACACTCCTTGGAGACATGTCGGAAGCATGTCTCATGTGAGGAGTGTGGGTTGAAGGGCCATCCAGCAAATCTCTGCCGCAGGAAATCAAAGCCTTCTGTTCATGTTCATGGTGGTGATGCACTCAAGGTTCCAGCTTCCGCTGTTGCGGATGTGATGACTTCTAGGAAACCTGACTCTCATGTGTCTGATCTGAAAGGCAAAGGTCTGTTGGTGGATGTCTCTCCGGAGAAATCTCATAGTGGCCCCTCTGTCCCTCCGGTTGTGGTCCCTGACTGTTTGCAGAGTAATGTCTCTGACCAGGCTGATGCGCAACAGGGCGTTGACTATCATCAGGAAATTCAGAAGCTCTTTCATTCTTCTGAATTGTCTAAGAAATGGGGGAGTGCATCTGAAGATGAAGGGGTGCAAGGTACCCCTATTCAGGACTTGGGCAGTGGTGCACGTGCATCTTTCAAGGATGTGGTTGTGAGTGGAAAGGAGAGGCTGACTTGTGGTGAGGCTGTACTGCCTACCCCAGTTAAAAGGAAACCAAGGAAGGATTACTCTTCAGTTCCGAGGACGGTGACCACCAGGTCATCCTCCATGAAGGCTAATGCGAATCTATCCGCAGAGCAACTGGAGCGAAGGAAGAATTATATCAGGTTGCTCAAGCAATATGAGTCCCAATCAGAATGGGAGTCAGCCGATGCAGATGATATGACCAGGTATGAATGTGATGCTTATGACTATTCTGACATGTAACCTCACCCTCTTTCCTTGTTTGTTTCTGAACTTTTCTTTTTATTAATAAATTTGCGGACTTTGTGTGTAAAAAAAAATATTAATTTTTCCTTAAATGGGTTTCTATGATTGATGGCGTACCCAATACGAAACAATGGGTTTCTCTGAAATCTAACATTACACAATAATAATATAATATTAATATTTTAAATGGTAGTTAATGCCTAGATGTTATATTATAGGGAATGAAAACAACTTACAAAAATATGATTATACATTTTTGTTAAATGTTTCTACATTTATCCAATAAATTTTAGAGGCCTAAAATGTGAATGATTCCAATTTTAAGCACAAATACTCTAATTTTCTTTAAATGGACGATTTTCTGCATTTTGATGGACAACATACATTAAATATAGTTTTGATCCCTTTTATATGTTCTATTTAACAAAACAAAATTCTTCTTTATAATCAGGACATCAAAATTTACATTTGAAGAAAATTTGTTATTTTTCTGATAAAGTTCATTTTGAATGAATAGTGAAAATATTGTATTTTAATTCACAACATCAATTTAATATAATTTTTTTATATGGATAGATTATCTTTTTAATTGGTTTTAAAGATTAATTATAATATAATTTTACCCTTCAATCCAATGTTGGTCATTGGATGTAATTTCACATTGAAATTGGAAATAAACAAGTGTCAATCTTTTGATAGTTATTTCATAAAAACACACTTTTTGTTTTGATGATAGGAATTAATTTTAAATTAATTTCTGACACTTATGTGTTTTGAATTTTGAAAAATGGATTCCATATTTGGAATTAGGAGGTCCAAATTGTGTAATTAGGTTAATTTTATTTTTAGATATTATGAATATTGACTTTAGTAAAAAATTTATTTTACATGGTTAAAGGTAAATGTGTTAAATAAGGGTTAAAAATATTATTATAATAAAATAAAATTTCCCCAACATGTCTCCTAATACTTTTGTATGATACATATCTGACCATAGTCATCTTTTTTCGATTTTGGGACCTCATGCAGCCACATGGGAGTGATAATGACACTTTATTTTAATTAACATAAAGTAAAGAAAAAATGACACAATAAAATATATTTTAGTAAATTAATTTTTTACATATGGTTATATATGGTATACTTTCAAATATAAATATTAATCTGAAAGATAGAAATATTTCCTACATCTTTGTATTTTTATATCATTTTTAGACATCAAATAATTAAAATTATTTATGACACAATAATGATAAAGTGTTTACCTCATTAATGAATGATTTTAATAAATAATATTATAAAGATTAAAAAATATTCAAAACATGTCCAATTCTTATTGGATGATTTTATTTTTACCATGAGTCATCTTATCTTCAACATTAATTAGTTTTTTACCTTTATAAACTGAAAATCATTATAAAATCAGATAATATTTTCACACTTTCCTAAATAGCCCCTCCTTTCCAATATAAAAAGCACTCACATCTAACCCATTTTTCGCACCTCTAAATCCCCTTGTATTTTCCATACACTTCCCAATTAATCAAGGGTGTGGTCTCCTATTTATCCCCTTTTTCTAACCATGACCTTCTTCCCCCCTTTCCTTAAGCTCCACTATGTCTGAAATTTCTAGATCTATACGAAGGGAGCCCCAATATTTCTCTCTTGTTCTCGGAGTTTTATGGAACCTCTTGTCTTCTTAATATCACTTTGATTTCTCGGTTCAAGAAGCATTTCCCCTTAGTTGATTCGTTCAATCAGCATGTCTTTGCATCGTGGGATTTGCAGGAGTGGGCGATGGTGGGTTTGATTGAAAACAACCATATCATGATACGATTTGTTTCAGAGGAATATTTTATCAGAGCCCGGTACGAGGCTCCTTATAGCTTCAACGACACCCGATTCTACCTATTTTTCTGCTATTATGACTTTCATATGCAGCGTGATTCTCCAACAGTGCCACATTGGGTGAGTTTCTCTAATCTTATCTTTCCATTTCAAAATCCCTCGGTGATTCGAATTCTTGGTAATTTAGTGGTTAGATACCTTTGTTCCGATAGACGAACTGAGTCCCTTATCCATCTCATTACCACACATGTATGTGTGGAAGTGGATGTGTCTAGGGTGCCTTTCGAGTATGTCTAGATTACAGTGGGTGAAGAGTTCAAGTGCAGATATCAGCTGGTCTATGAATCTTGGTCTGAGTTTTGTTCGAGATGTAATTTCATGGGCCATTCGCAGGAATCCTGTCAAAAGGGGGCTATGAACCTCTTCAAAGAGATGACTACAGATTGTGGTAAGGGAACACAAGACCATGATGAGTCAGTCGTGCCTGAGAAGAATCCAATGGGTGAGGCCTCGGGGTGCACCACTGCAAGGGGCATGATGAGTGGATCGCAAGAGTTGAATCCTTTGGTGTCTAATGTTTTTAATCACTTGAAGGTTGATTTTAATGCACTTAAGCTCTCTCTACCTACTGTTTTGAGTATTGAGGGTGTCAGTGGGGAGGAGGAATGGTCTGGAAGTGCCATCAACCTAGTGGTTCCATAGCCAGTGGATGAGGGAGTTTCCAAGCTACCTGGGACGGCTTCCTATGCTGAGGCAGTGAGTTCAGGTGGCAATAAGAGTGCAAAAGTTAACGGTGATCCTTCCAATTATAGTTGGCGGGGGAAGGAAATTTGTGGCCTTCAGCCTTCTAAAAAGACTTCACGGTTGCACATGATTTTGGATGAGGCATCACTTGCTAGGGCTTTGGATCCCATCTCTTCTAAGGGTCTCCAGGGGCTCAATCAGGATGGGGTTCCGAAGCAGTTGGATGATGGTGGCCTTAGGCTTTCCACAAATTTCAAACTTATTATAGGTTCTAAGGTCTTGCAATAGGCTGAAGAGAGTGTAGATAAAGTCAGGGGAAGCTATAGAGATGTTTAAGGTATTGAGCTATGAAATCAGTTAGATGTTTTTTTATATGAGTATCCAGTCCAAAATGATGGAAATGACCTGGTTAGAACATCCACAGATGTGGATATGGCTACTGAGGGAGTTTCCAATGATGAATGCTCAAGTAGCTTTGTAGGAGATATAGAGGAAGATGATTAGGGGAGAGGGTACCCAAGTCTGAGGGGAAGTAAGAATAAGAGGGGAAACCAGAAATAGAAAAAGGAGTACTCATATATATCTTTACCAATGGATACCAGATCAGAAAAGAACTCGAAGGGAAAGAATATGGATTGTGTCCCCCACCTCTCAAAGGTGGCCTGCCAGCAGCGGGAGGTACCTGAAAACCCTTTGGGGCTACTTTTGTGCTCGAAAGAGGTTATACTAGAAACTATCCTATCAATCAAAGTCCCCAATGATGAGGCAGAAAGAATGATGGGTAGGGCTCTTAAGGTGGCCACCAATGATGAGCAGGGTGCCTAGATCGACAATCCAGACTTGATTCTGGTTCATGGTTTTGAGAGCAGAAAGATCAATGAAGAGGAGTACATTCAATCTTGGGACAAGTTGGCACTCTGGTTTGAAGACCTTCTAATGGAGCAACAGGACTTCCAGGTAATCAATTTCTTATGGGAAATTTTTAGAGAGCTTAAAACTGGTAGGCTGCAATTTCACTTTAATGCCTTTTTTAATCTCATTTAGTGCATGACTTGGTTTCTCACTTTTTTCCTTAAATGTGTTCGATAATAAAAAATTTAATTTTGAGTGAGTGAGTCGATGGAAAACTAACTCCTCACAAAACGACGATTGTTCAATTATCTCATACCCCCTCTCATGGTGGCCATTATGATTGAACAATATTTATATATGATATATATTATGTTCATGTTTTTTTATACTTATGTGTTTTCTATTTATATCATACCATTAAGGTTTTAATTTTGGGAAAACACGATAATTTTATTTGAGAAAGTGCGGACTACTGCCCCCTCATAGTGATATGACTTGTTAATTACATATGTGGGATGTATAAATGATAGAGTTCAGGATATTATATATGATAT
This sequence comes from Viscum album, assembly GCA_963277665.1. Lineage (NCBI taxonomy): Eukaryota > Viridiplantae > Streptophyta > Magnoliopsida > Santalales > Viscaceae > Viscum > Viscum album. The sequence continues at coordinate 1,532,511,817 of OY728126.1, forward strand.
TATACTAGAATTATAATATACCTATGTATCTTTATGTTTTAATTCCATTAAAATAAGAAGTAGAAATGAAAGTAGTGTTCATGCATACGTACGGCTTACCGTCTCCGTGAACGGTGAATTTCATGTCTTATCTTAAAATGTTATATACAATTATAAATACATGTATATACTAGAAATATATGATATACATGATATCTAAATCAGGTATATAATTTTGGATATAATGGAATTTTTACCACATGAATAACTTGTAATTATGAGAAGTCCATTTTTGACTAAAGTATCAAATATCGACAAAACAACCATTTTTAACTAAAATTATTACATAATGTTTATAACATTGTGATAAGTTATATAAATGGAATAATATAATTGAAAAAAGTTTCTTATGAAAATGGAAATTAACTTTAGTTAATTATTTAGGAGATTAAAGAAGGAAAGGTTTAAATCGAACACAAGTTAAGGGACTTCGTCTCAATCCCCATTCATTGAGAAATATTTTGCTTTATACAGAATTTTATTTTGTACGTTTTATAAAAATCATTGACTTTTCATTTCATTCAAACAGAATCTTTTTCTACAAGGCGTTTTACTATACGACAAGAAATATTTTTTATTTATGTAAGCGATGACAGTGACCTTTCCAGCACCGCGAGTATTATTTGATCTTTGGATTCCTTAACAAGTCGTAATGTTTTTAAAAGGAATGTAAATACCATATTATCTTTTATGTATTTTGGTATTGAAAATGGTTTTGATAATGGATTTTTATGTCAATATATTTAAATGATATATTTTTATTGAAATGTGCAAATGTAATCTTTCCTTCATGTTTTTTTATGTGTTATGATTATGTTATGATTCTTGGTAATTGTTTGCGTATATGGGTGGTTCCATGACAATCCTAGGGCAGGTGAGCTTGAGACAACTCTCCAACATATTGGGTAACATGACGAAGGTAAACGTGAATGTTTCCCCTAAGACATTTCGGGAATATTATGTGATGTGTATTGCAAATGTAACTCTCTATGTATCTATGATAGCTAAAATGTAAGTATGATATACATTCCACAAGTTACCTTTATGATTTATTATTTCAATGTGTTATTCACAAATATTATGATTTCATGAGGTATGTTAAAGATCCTATGTTATATATGTATTGATGAACTAATGTTTTCTTTTTTTAACCCTTTCTTAGCTTATTATGTCCATCCCATGTTTCGAAATGTTTTTTATGGGACTTGAAGATGGATAGGGTCAAGGATGTGATCAAGGGAAATTCATGTTGTCTAAAACATGGAACTGGAAATTACACATTTTTTCCAGAGTTTTTATTTTATAAAAAAATGGAAACTAAGTACAAGTTTCTAATTTGAAATTTTTGAGATGTTATGTAATAGTTATGGCCTAACTATCTAAAAATATAATCATGAAAAGATAAACAATGTGAAATATTCATTTAATTCAAGATTATGGAATGTTTTAAGGTCGGGTCCTTATAGTTGGTATCAGATGTCGGTTTAGATAACTTTATAAGTTAGGGTATTGTTAAATTAATATCCATAAATAACTTTATGTTAATATAGAAATGATATTTCATAAATAGATTACATTTTTTATACGCCTAAGATATTTCTGTGTTCAGATCGGTTATTTGCAGAGGAAATATGGCATCAATGTTGGGATGACATCAGGAGGAAGACAAACTTCCAAATTAGAAACCTAAGATGGTCAGAATCGAAACTGAACAGTTTGTTGCAGTGATTCTATAGTTGACTCAGGATATAAATGGTGGTGGTATCCATGTACGAGATCATCCAGATCAACCACAAAGGAATTTTTCAGTAGTGGATCATTTCATGAGGCAACATCACCCATTATTCAGAGGATCATATGACCTTGTTCTAGAAGAAGGGTATATTAAAGCACTGGATAATATTTTTGATGTTATGGGGTCTTAAGAACATAAAAAGGTTACTCTCACTATTTACCTTTTTGAAGGTGAAGCAGATCAGTGGTGGTCGATGGTGAAAATATCATGGATAGTGAGAAGATTGATGCTCTTTATTAGGTTAAATTTGATGGTATGTTTCTTGAGAAATATTTTCCTAAGGTGGTTTGGATTAGGATGGAAAGAAATTCTTGGAATTGAGGTAGGAAGATGACTTAGTGGCATATTATGAAGAAAAATTTACTATACTATTAAGGTATGCTCCCAATTTAATACGAGATCTTGATAGTAAAATCATCCATTTGTACTCAAGATTAATGCAAAAGTATTGAAGGTCTTCAGCTTCTCATGAGTTCAAAATTTATGAAAAACTTGTTAGATTTGTGAAGAAGGTGGAAATGGAGTTTTTCAAGGATCAGGTGTTCTTTTACAAACAACTGAATAAGAGTTCAAGGTGGTAGGATCAAGGCAAAAGCTCTTCAAAAAAGTATGATGGTAAGAAACATAAGTTTACAGTTTGTAAAAATTGTGGTGAAAATCATGATGGGGAATGTCTTTTGAATTCTTGTTTGTTCTACCAATGTGGTAAAATGGGACATAAGGCTCGTAATTGAACTCAAAAAGATCATGGTAATGGTAAAAAATATGAGTTACAATCAAAAAAATGTTTTATGTGAAATGAAATGGGTCATTATGCAAATGAGTGTCCAATGAAGAACTAAACTGAGGGAAAGCATCATGAATACAAGCAGAAAGTGGTAGTGAATTCCTTTTCAACTACTTCAATAGATTTTATTCCATCAAATGAAGTAGTATCAGGTATATTCTATTTTTGTTCAGATTATGCCAATGTGTTCTCTAATTCGGGGTCTACACATTCGTTCATTTCTAAGACGTTTTCTAGTAAATTTGGAATTTCATCTCAATATATGAATCCTAAACCTATGGTAAAAACACCTGGGGAAATTTTGAAACAAAAAGAAATTATAAGAACCTTCATGTCCTTGTGTACTGAAAAATATACCTCCAATCCTTATTGTTTTTCCACTAGTAGAGTTTAATGTTATTTTGGGTATGGGTTGGATTTCTATTTATCATGTTAAGATTGACTGTAGAGAAATTGAGGTTTATTTTCAGAAAGATTTTCTGTTTGTGTACAAGAATGAACCCTAACTTTTGATAACATATCAGGAAGCTGAGAAACTAGTAAAAGATGGAAATGAATGTTAACCGGCACATATTGTTGAAAATAATGGAACTTTTCATTTTAATGATGTTCCTATGGTAAATGAGTACCTTGATGTTTTTCCTAATAAACTTCATGGTATTATACCTAATTTGGATGTTGAATTTACTGTTGACTTAGTTACTGATTCTAAGGCAATTTTAAAACCCTCCTATCGAATGGATCAAATTGAGCTTTTTGAGTTAAAGAAGCAATTGCAGGTGTTATTGGATAAAGGGTTCATTTGACCAAGCACATCACCATGGGTTGCTCCTATCTTATTTTTTAAAAAGAAAGATGGTTCAATGAGACTTTGCATTGATTATAGAGCATTGAATAAGATCAATTTTAAGAAAACGTATCATTTTCCTCATATTCATGATTTTTTTGATTTGATCTAGGTAGCTCAGTATTTTTCAATGATTGAATTAAGGTCGTGATACCATCAGTTCAAAGTAAAGGATGTATAAATTCTAAAGATGTGTTTAATACTAGATATGGCCATTATGAAATTGTAGTTATGCCTTTTGGTTTATCCAATGAACCTGTTGTATTCATAGATCTTATTACAATAATTTTCTGTGAGTTCTTGAATATGTTTGTAGTTGTGGTCATTGATGATATTTTGGTTTATTCTAAAAGTTAATAGGAGCATGAAAGTCATTTAATGGTTGTCTTGCAAACAATAAAAGAAAAGTAACTATTTGGGAAATTCTGCAACTGTGGTTTTTTGTTGCAACATATTTTTTTCCTTGATCACATTGTTTCAAAAAAATGGCATAACTATTGATCCAACGTAAAAAAGGTTGATGAACAATGGAGAAGCCCCACAACTATAACTTAGATCCATAGATTTCTTGGTTTATAAGGTTATTACTTGAGGTTTGATGAAATTGTTTCACACTTATTTAGTTCAATAACTAAGTTAACTCAAAAAGGTGTTAAGTTCATTTGGAAAAATGAATTTGAGGATTGTTTTTCGGAATTGGAAAGAAGATTGGTGAATGCTCCAGTTTCGGCACTACCTTCCAAAAATAGTGACTTTGTTATTTATAGTGATGCTTCATTAAAAGGACTTGGCTGTGTCCTTATGCAGAATGATCATGTAGTTGATTATGCTTCACGTCAGTTGAAACCTCATGAGTTAAATTACCCTAAACATGATTTGGAATTAGTTTCTGTTGTTTTTTATTTAAAATTTTGGTGGTATCATTTGTATGGAGTAAAATGTGAAATATATACTGACCACAAATTTTTGAAGTATATATTCACTCAGAAATAATTTAACATGAGGCATAGAAGATAGTTGGAATTAATCATGGATTATGATTGAATGATCTTTTACCATCTGAGAAAATAAAATAAAGTGGCCGATTCTTTGAGTTGAAAAAGTAATGCATCATTAACCACGCTACGTTTGGAACGAGATCCTTTGGATTTTTATTTGATTAACTTTGGCATATATGTTCTTGGGGCATGAAATTCTTATTTTTTGTTTTAGGTGTCAGTGAAATCATCTCTATCAGACAGAATAAAGCAAGCACAGAAGGAAGACAGTGAGTTGAAAAAAAGGTATGTTTGGTTTAGAAGGGTATGTTGTCTAAATTTAACGTTGATAATGATTGTGTTATGTGGTTTGGGAAAAGATTATGTGTTCCTTGTGATTGACAGTTGATGAATTATTTGTTATCTGAAGCTCATAGTTCCATGTTTTCAGTTTAGCCTGGCTGTACTAAGATGTACCGAGAACTTCGGGAGTATTACTGGTTGGATGAACTGAAAAGAGATATTTCTAATTTTAATGTGATGTGTTTAACTTTCCAACAGGTTAAACCAGAGAGACAATTACCGAAAGGGTTACTTCATCCTTTATCAGTGCGAAACTGGAAATGGGAAAAAATATCCCTAGACTTCTTTGTGGGATTACCAAATATATCTAGAGGTAATAATGCAATCTGTGTTATTATTGATCGATTGAATAAATCTACTCATTTTCATCTTATTCAAGATACTTTGTCTCTAGATCAAATTTTTCAGTTGTATGATATATAGATAGTCTGTTAGCATGGAGTTCGCCTCTCCATTGTATCTGATCTGGATCTCATGTTTACTTCTAACTTTTAGAAAGGCCTTCAGAATTATTTGGGTAATGAATTAAATTTTAGTATAGCTTTTCATCTGCAATCAGATGGGCAGTCAGAGTGAACAATTCGACCTTGGAGGATATGTTACATTCTTTTTCACTAGATTACCAGGGAATTTGGGACCAACATCCTTCATTGGTATAATTTTCATATAATAAGAGTTTTTAGTCTAGTATACAGATTGATCCATTTGAGGAATTATATGGGAGGCAGTGTCGAACATTATCTTTTTGGGATGAAGTAGGTGAAATAAAGCTGATGGGGCCAGAATTGGTAGACAATATTGCAGAAAAAGTTTAGTTGAATCAGAAGCACTTGAGAATAGCTTAGAGAAGGTAGAAAATTTATGCGGATAATCAGAGCAAGGTTCTTTCTTTTGAGGTTGGTTATCATATATTTCTCAACGTTTCTACATGGAAAAGTGTGGGGTGTTTTGGAATGAAGGGAAAGTTGAGCCTGAGGTTAATTGGGCATTATGAAATCCTAGGGAAATTTGGATCAGTTGCTTACAGAGTGGCTTTACATCCATGTTTATCACAGGTACACAATGTTTTTCATGTTTCAATGTTGATAAAGTATATTTCGGATCCATCTCATGTGTTAAGTCTAGAGATAGTTCTGTTTGAAGATAATAACTCTTATGTGGAACATCCAATCCAGATTCTTGACCAAAGAGAGCATGTATTGTGGAATAAGTAATTTACCAGGTAACGGATTTTTGGAAAAACCATATGGTTAAAGAGGCAACGTGGGAATCTTAATATGCTATTAGGGATAAATACCCCTATTTATTTTCTAAGTGAATAAAATTGCGAGGATGCAATTTCCAAAATGGTGGAAGGATGTAACATCTTAGGTAAATAATGAAATAATACAATTTATTTTTAATTAATATTTTGTGAATTAAATATTAATTTTACCTTTAGTGGTTTCTATGTTCGATGTCATACCCGATACTCATCAATGATTTTCTTTGAAATATTGTGTTGCACAATAATAATATAATATTATTATTTTAAATGGTAGTTAACGCCAAACTGTTGTATTGGAGGGAATAATAAGAACTAGATAAAATATGATTATAAATGTTTGTTAAATGTTTTTACATATATCCAATAAATTAGAGAGTCTTAAAATGTGAATGACTCCAATTTAAAGAAAAAATATTCTAATATGCTTTAAAATGTCGATTTACCGCCTTTCAATGGAGAACCCTCTTCAAATATAGTTTTAGTCACTTTTATATTTTCTATTTAAGAAAAGAAATTTATTCATTAAAATTAGGACAACAGAATTTACTTTCGATGAAATTTTGGTATTTTTCAGATAAAGATCATTTTTTAATGAATAATGAAAATATTGTATTTTAATTCAAAACTCCCATTTAATCTAATTTAATTATATGGATATATTATCTTTTTAATTGGTTTAAAAGTTTTATTATATTATTTTATTACTCTTAAATCCAATTTTGGTCCTTGGATGTAATTTCATATTGAAATTGGACATAAACTACTGTCAATCTTTTGATAGTTATTTCTTAAGAACACGCACTTTGTTTCAACAATGGGGATTAATTTTAAATTAATTTCCGACACATCTGTGTTTTGAATTTGAAAAAATGGATTCCATATTTTGGAATTAGGAGGTCTAAATTTTGTAAATATGTAACTTTTATTTTTAGACATTATGAATATTTATTTTAGTAAAAATGTTATTTACCATGGATAAAGGGTAAATCTGTTAAATAAGGGTAAACAAATATTATTATAATAATATAAAATTACTCTAACATGTGTACAGATCCTATTTTTTGATACATATCCAACCATGGTAATATTTGGGTTAATTTTTGGGACACCATTGAGCGACATGGGAGTTATAATAAAACATTATTTTAATTAACTTAATGTAAAGACAAAAATGACATCAACCAATATATTTTAGTCAATTAATTCTCATATATAGTTATATAAGTTATCCTCTCAACTATAACATTTCTTTGGAAATATAAAAATATTTCCCACATCATGGTATTTTTATTATAATTTTTAGGCATCAAATAAATAAAATTATTTATGACAATAATGATGCAGTGTTTACCTCATTAATAAATCATTTAAATAAATAATATTATAACGATTAAAAAGATTTAGAAAACTTGTCCAATATTTATTGGATGATTTTATATCGACCTTGAGTACTCTTATATTTGAATTTAATTAGTTTTGGACCTTTAGAAATAGAACATTATTATATAATAAAATAATATTTTCACACTTTCCAAAAGGTCCCCTCGTCCCGCTTATAAAAATCCCTCACCTATAACCCATTCCTCACACCTATCACACCCTTTTACTCATCCATACTCTACCCAATTAAGCTCCCTATATCCCCATAATACATCTAGAAGCCTTATCTGAATCATAAAAAACCTCAATAAACCTTTTTGGTTCAAACCAAAGGGATTTACCTAATTTAAAGATAACATCTTCTATTATGTTATTTTGTTTTATTTTACATATCCAACCCCCTAAACACTTTTTTTACTTTATTTTATAACAAAACCAATATCCTCAATATACATGGATGTTTTTATGAGAATTATTTGAACTAAATTTACACACACCTCCATCTAATGGGTAAAGAACATATTGTTTCTATGGATGGAAATCTAACACCTCACGAAACTATAATTGTTCAATTATCTCATACCACCTCTCATGGTGGCCATTATGATGGAACTGTATTTATATATTATATATATTAGGTTTATGTTTTCTTTATGCCTCTGTATTTTCCATTTATAGCATACCTTTATGGATTCAGTTATGGGTAAACACGATAATTTTATTTGATGAAGTGTGGACTACCACCCCCTCAAACTGATATGACTCATTAATGCCATATGTGGTACATATAAAGGATGAAGTTAACGATATTATATAATATATTATACTGTAATTATAATATATCTATGTATCATTATGTTTTAGTTCCATTAAAAATGTAAATTTAAATGAATGTTGTTTTCATGCGTACATACGGCTTGCCGTCTCCATGAACGGTTCTTTTCATTTCTTACATCCAAATGTTATGTACTATTATAAATACATGTATATAATGGATTTATATGATATATATGATATCTAAATCATGAATATAAATCTGTATATAATAGAAATTTGACCACATGAACAACTTGTAATTATAAGAAGTCCATTTTTGACTAAAGTACCAAATATCTACAAAATGACCATTATTAACTTAAATGATTACATAATGTTTATAACATTGTAATAAGTGATATAAAAGGAATAATAAACATGAAAATGATCTTAATAAAGTCGAAATTATCTTTAGTTTATTATTCAAGAGATTAAAGCATTAACGGGTCAAATCAGACATGAGGTAATGCACTTTGTCTCAGTCTCCTTTCATTGAGGCATATTTTGTTTTTTACAAGAATTTATTTTATACACTATATAAACACATTTTACTTTTCATTTCATTCATAGGGAATATTTTTCTATAAGTAGTTTCACTAAATGACAGAAAATACTGTTTTTTTACGTAAGTGGTGACAATGACCTTTCTACAGCTGTGAGTATTATTTGATCTTTGGATTCTTTAACAAGCCGTAATGTTTTTAAAAGGAAAATAAATACTATATACTCATTTATGTATTTTGGTATTTAAAATGGTTTTGATAATGGATTTGTTATGTCAATATATTCAAATGATATATTTTGATTGAAATGTGGAAATTTTATCACTACTTTATGATTGTTTTATGTGTTATGAATATTTTATGGTTCATGGGAACTATTTACATGTATGTTTGGTTTTGTGATAAACCTTAGTAGGATAAGCTCGAGATATATCTCTAATGAATTAGGTAATGTGACAGAGGTAAACAGGAATGTTTCTTCTATGATATTTTGGGAATATACTGTGTTGGGTATTTCAAATGTAACTCCATGCATAGATGTGATATCTACAATGTAAGTATGATATGGATGCCACAAGATACCTTTATGATTTATGATTTCAATTTGTTATTCCTAAATATTATGATTTCATGAGGTTTTCTAAAGTTCTTATGTTATGTATGTATTGATGAACTAATGTTTTAATTCATTATTTTATAACCCTTACTATGCTTTTTATAATTATCCAATGTTTCGAAATTTTTTTCACCATACATAAATATTAACAGGGTCAAGGATGGGATCAAGGGAAAGTCATACTATCTAAAACATAGAACCGGATAAGAATCATTTTCTCAAGAGTTTTTATTTTTTGAAAAAAATGGAAATTGAGTAGAAGTGTCTACTTTTAATTTTTTGAGATGTAATGTAATATTTATGTCCTAACACTCTAATACATTAAATCTGAAAAGATATTCAATGTGAATTATTCATTTAATTCAAGATTATGTGAAGTTTTATGGTCGAGACGTTATATATTCAATTAAATTTATTATTTGAATTGTGGTAGGACTTTTATACTATGTTAAAATAAATTTACCCCTTCTATTTTAATTGTGATAATTAATTTTTTCCTTTCTGGATTAATTTTAAAAATAAAAAATATAATTAACATTATTAAATAATTTTAATATTTTGATTTAAATAGAAAATTACATTGTATCATATAAAATTTATTCATCTTTGGAAAATCAATTTAAAAATATATACACTTAAATGTGTAAAATATTTGATTTGAAAAATAAATTTATTACGATTTTAAATATATATATATATATATATATATTTGTTCATGTATGATAACATTAAATGGTTAGTAATTATTAATCCATAAATTGATTTATTATGAACTGCATAAAATGTATGAGGATTCCATGGAAATAAAAATAGAACCACTACCTGAAAATACTCTATTTACATAGAAGATAAGAATGGTTATTAATTGAGATTAACATTTTACATTACTTCTAAAAGTGATTGGAATAAGTTTTCTATATACAATAAATATTTAAAAATGAATATTGTTAATCATTAATATCATATTTTATACCATAATTTTTTTTAATGATTTTTGTTTATTCTTACATAATGATAATATGATTAAAATTAATTAATTTTTAAATCCATTATTTTCCAATTAAAAACAATTATTTATTGAAAATACTGATAAAATCATGGTAATAAAATTTTTATATGTTGGATTCAAAATTGGGAATTTTTCTTCCTATTTTATTTTCTATGATTTTCAATGTTATATATTAATAAAAAATGAAACATATAAATCCTACAGGTATTGAAAATTTCATTTTTTAAAATTGACTCTTAATAACTTTTTATATTATAAAGATAATGATTTTAAATTGATTACCATACTAGTTAAATTAATAAATTTATTTTAATATGATGTGGATTTTTTTCATCAAGTGTTTTATAAAAAAAATATTCAACATTAAATTGGTTTTTTACTAGATTAAAAAAATCATGTTGTTATAATTGGGCATAAAAAAATAGCTTACATCCTTGGCCATTGGTGTCCAAGGTAAAAAAGGTCTTGGAAAAATAAAAACATGTTTTGAAGACTCCAAACCATCTAACATTATATTTTCACATTTAATTAGACACTTTAATTTAAATTAAACCATTCAAAATAAGAGGATTAAAATTATCTAATTAATTAAGGAGTTCTTTGACATTTGTGGCATGAGAAACAATCTAAAACACCATAAGTAACATGCATTAATTTATAATGTGAGTACCAAGAACCACCTACATCATAATAAATATTTTACAATTGAAATAATATCCTACCATCTACATCCAAGCCTCAACCATGACTCACCTAATCACGAGCCATCACCCGAGTATCTATATCGAGCTAGAATATCTAGGACAACTACTTTGTACATAAAACAAATGTATTCAAACAATTTAAAAATTAATTATAAATTATTCTTCATAGTATTATTTATAAAAACATATTGAGTGGATTTTTTTATCTAAATTATAACTAAACATCCATTTTATTTCCATTCCAAACCTTTTTAACTAACCTAGGTAATATCCCATTGAATCAGAATAAATTCTACGATTAATTTAATTAATTTTAAAGTGAAAACATAAGATAATTATTAATAGATACATACAAAGCTAACCCACTGATGAACCAAGATCATATGGAATTATAGGATGTCTACTAAATTGGTAGAGAATAATCCACATCATTCCTAGCCAAATCACAATTCATTAGATGAATCAACATCAAATACCATGCTGGAGAGAGTGAAAATTATAATGAGTGGAGGAGGAAAGGATAAATCATTCAACTAAAAGACCCCACCAATAATAATTTATAAACACCCTTTAGAACACCCACATTGAAGGGTTAGAAATATGATATATATATATAGGAAGAAGTAACTATGCTATGAGAGATAAAATAGGAAAAGGAGAGGGATACCCTCTCTATAAATTCAATAGGGAAAAATATTCATTCCAACCCCTTGAATGTACCAATAGTTTTATTATGGACACATATACATTGTGAGTGGAAATGTTTAGGGAATCCACTAGTCATTGGTTATAAAAAGTAGCCACCCTATAGTCCAACCACTCAAGGATACCATTGTGGTATCCTAAAACCTCTCCATCACCAATTCAAACTCATTCCTTGTCCAAAATACCTCTTTTATACCACTCAAATTCGTATAATTCCATTATGAATTTTATTTAAAAAAATATCCCATCCACAAATTCAAAACTGAAATTCTTCTTGAACTTAAAACATGTTTATATATATAAGTTAGTAGTAAATACCCACCATAACACTTTTCAACCCTAATAATCCCTGATACTTGTCCCACTAAATATAATAACCTACCAGGGTCATTAATTCTGATTAAAATGACCATTTTCTATCTCTAAATTTCAAAATCATTCTTATAATCCGACATTAAACACAAGGCATGTTGTGCCAAATTATCAAATCCAACTGTTTTCATCTTTGTAAAAGCATCAAGATAATGTTCTCGAACCCCCATCTATACTAATATACCAATTATTCCTCTAATAGATTGGTTTTCTAGATCATGTTGGACCCTAATATATTTCTTATTATACAAGGATAATTTCAATCCTTTGTGACTTCTTCTTCCGTTATAACTCATAAATACCAATTTCATACTGAATTGAAAAGTCTCTACCATCCATAAAAATGTGAAGACATTATAATTTCCTTATAAATTATAGGAAAACAGCAAAAAAAATCTCATTGTATCCAAACCATTATCACCACATTTCATCACACCCCATAATGTTGTTGAACAAAAATACTTGTTCTTGTTTTCAAATTCAATGCCATGTTGGATGTGGAAACACTATTCATAAAAATATTTAATATGTTGGCTCTTTATGCAAAGAACTAGTATATTCTTGGTGTCCAAAAATATTACCTAATATGACATATCTGATGTGGTTGTCATCCCACTACATCCCATTACACACAAAAACACTTGATCAAACCCCCTCTATGGCTTGTTTTAAAATTACTAAACTTCTAATACTATCATATTAGCAAAACACCTTATCCCAATGTACCTAATCTTAGAGATAAAACCTGATCATTAATACATTCTCACTAAATTATATAACTAACTCTCAATTACATTCCATGGATAAAACACTAACTAGATAAAATGAGACATCATGGCAGACCATACCACCAATACCAATACACCTTCTGTTTGATCATACATGGATCACCTCAATTCATCCTATTTCCAAGACTAATGGTTAGACCCCAAATGATATATTATTTGAATTAACACATAGTATTAACTAAGGAATCAAGGTGAATTCTAATCCATTTATCTCTATCACCTAAATTCCTTAATGGACATTCAATGCTCAATTGCATGCACCGATGATACCCCTCACACTAGGTTTATATCACCATGATCGGCATTCCACATTACACTATAAGAGTGTCTATGTCATCATGTTATTAGACAAAAATATTGTTCTATATAGCCTATATCATTCTATTCAATAAGCACAATGGATGGGATGGAAAAAACGTCTTGTAACTTAGTTCCATAACAAAACATCATTACATCAATTATTCTCGGCTCATAAAATTCATACATGGTATACACAAAAACATAAATCAATAATAAGTGTCACCATCCCTAATAATCAACTATTTTAATCCCTACAGTTTGAATACCATTATCATTCATCGTACGCAATTCTCGATATGCCTCATACCACACAAATGTATCTCCTCCCTATAATTGTCACACATCCTAACAATACCTAATCAATATTAATATAGACCAACCATGTAATTATACCCAATCTTTATTTCAATGGAATCCTTGGTAATTGGTGTCTTCCAATTCAAATTTATATATTTTGATGACCGTACATTAACTTTTTCCCAAATCATTGTAACTAGACTCACGATCCCATTATCCAATATCATCAACTAGGATGACACTCCAAAACCAATAATAATCCTCTGAGGAATGTCAGTCTCTCCCAACCACATACTTAGACACTATCCATCACCATTCCAACTTATGAGAATCCACCCACACACCAAAATATATTCTAAAATGCATCCAATGTCAACATGGTCTGGCACTATAAGATCACTTCCCTTCGAATCCCATATTAAACTGAAAATATTTATCAATCATGGTTATTTTCATATAAAAAGTCAAGGAATCATCTATATTCCTATCTCAAATACATATAAAGGTATGCTCATGCTCTAGGTATCTCATTCCTAATCTAAGAACATCTCCCAAGAACACACTTCATGTATCGACATTCTCAGTGCATCCCAAAGCCTAAACCACAAACCTGATGGAACCTCCCATGCACTGATCTTACCCATGAAGCACCTAATTATTCTTCTCATATCTGTAAAAAAATGTAGGATAAATCCTCTCATTGGGTTCCCTCTATTATACATATCATCAAATCACTATGCCTTGAGTCAAAACCAAGGGTCATTATGTCTCCAACCAAACCCAAAATTCAGGTCTCATATAATTCACAAATAACATGCATCAACTCTTATCACATATCAAATATCTCATGGATTTCCAAATGAAAAACACCAATATATATGGTTTCACACAAACCATGAAATCTTGTATTCTCGTTACATAAACCATTTTCTTATACGACATTAATTATCATTATGAATCCACACACAGGACTACCCCTCACGAATCAAGATATCATCAGTCAAAACTATCTTTACCAATGAAACTATCCTAGTTGACCAATATCCTTGGAAAAACAACACAAGGTACAATTATGACGAATTGCATTATATTATATATGATACAAATCCATATATGTTATAAATGACATGTTATATAACTAACCATAAATAAAACCCACCAACAAAGGGACTCATACTAAGGCATCAGGGGATTATCATGACCTACTAAGGACATATTGTGTCCCTTGAACTAAGGGAAAATATTCACATATTTTATATTGGCCATTAATCCATAGAATATGCAGAAAATACCATGATTGGGAAATACACACACAATCCAGCCCAACTTTAGAGAATGCCACAATGTACTTAAATGGGAAAATGTCATATTATACATTGGTGAAACTATAAACAAATAAGCCTATATTCAATGACATAATTACATACTAATAGGCCTATATATAATTTTAGTCCTACATTCCTACTCATGATGAATCAGATTCTTATTGACTATATGGGGAAATATGTAAATTGAAAGTCTAAATTTTCTATGAAGGGCCAAGAGAGAAAAATCAATAACACCATAATAACAAATATAAAATCAAATGTGGGTAAAATTAGGGGAAAATACTATAAATAATAACATCACATCACAATAATAGTAATCCCATGTCCCTAGTAACATATAATTTCTATTAGAATAGGTGTTCAGGATGCACCTAACTAGTTTCTGTCGCAAGATCTAACACATTTATATATTTTCTAACTACCTTACTGAAAATAATAAAAAATATCTATAGTACCCCATTGTAATAATTGGATGCCATGAAACACTAATAAGTTTATATAATGGAAGTCAAAACCTACCTTTGGTCCACCTCTTCATATATTATAGGTTTTTGACTAATAACATGGGTCAACGAAGGTATAGTGTGGAGACTACACCCCTATATCAGGCTAAAAAATCATAAAATTAATTATTATAATTCATACACATAATAGTATATAGGTTTAATAAATAAAGAATACATTATATTATGATAATAAATTCAATAAAAAATACCCAAACATTCATACAACATACATGAATGATCCTCCATTCGGATGATCAAATATAAAAATAAATAAGGAAAAAAATAATGATACATTAAGGATCCCTTACCACTATGAGTCATGCCTCATCCTAACACCTAACATCATCAGAGATGTCCCACTCGATCATGCAATATTGATCCATCACTAAACATAAAATAACAATAAATGTAGTGCCACTCTGTTTCCCAAGTTCTATTGCCTCCCCATATATGGATTGAATATTAAAACATAGCAGTGAAACACCAATTTGGTACCATACATAACTATAAATGTACTAATATATGCATGTGAGATTCTATGTATAAATAATTAATAACAGAAAATAAATATCACAACTAGAAATACTACCTAAATTTGAATGTTGTTAGATTTTCTTTTAGTGCATTTTGTAGATGGTTCCAACCCATGTACAAAGTGCCACACTATTGTTGATATGATAATTCAAAGGTGTCTCAAGGAATTTCTTGATTATCATGTTTCCAAATATATCAATCCTAGGTCTTTATGGTACGTAGATTTGTATTACGGACTCCTTGTGAGGGTTTTATCAACTGGGGCATAAGCCCATAATAATAAAAAACCTAGAAGAATGTTAATATAAAGATCCATCCTGTTATAAAATATCAACCATAACTCCATTTTAATGAAATAACCACTGATAGTAATATAGAACCCCTAATGTAATTTATCTGATCTATGTATCGCACACCTTTCTTGGTGGTGTTATCTCATCCAAGGACCCACATGTAACACTTGTCACTCCTATGGGATTTTTTTATCCAGTAAACGAGACCACCCTAAGGGTGTTTTACCTGAAAAAATCAATGTTTCATTATTGTATATACTAGTTCCAAATATAGTATAAAAAATAAACATGGTTTTCTGAATTCCTAAACCTATCATTATTATCCATACTTAGGAACACCCATCCACTAAGACAAATTTATCCCTTAGACACCCACTTGGGTCCTATAAGTCAATACATAGATAAAGGAACACTAATAGAATCCTAGATATCATCCCAAGTCATTGAGATAATGAACCATCTCACAAAGGATATAATGATCCTCAAAAATGTCATAAATAACATACAACCACATTGACCCTAAGGGTATATCAAAATTATAACTCTCTATAGAGAAGTTACTCAACAAATCTTCATGTCCAAGGTTATCATAGGTCAGTTTTTTCACCCACTCGACTCAATAAACCGAATATATCTTAGGTGTATCTTTATTCATCACCAAACATATTTAGTATAAATTAGTCATTCAATGTTGCACCTCTCCAAAGAGGTTTCCAGGGGATCATAAACTAGTCGGATATGTCCCACTCACTATGGTTATACCCCTTAAGGTGTTTGGATGTCATGTAAAATAACAAAATAAAAGTTGTATCTCCTATCAACAAACAAAGAAATCATGGTAGTTAACAAGGACCAACATGTCCTCAATAATACATACCTTCAGAATTAATACATCCCATATTTAATTAGAAAATTTAATTTAAATTAAACCATTAAAAGGAAGGGAAACTAAATTACCTAATTAATTAAGTTGTACAATGCATTCAGTGGTGTATTGATCTATCACATGAACCATGAATAAAATTAATTGAGCAATTGGATGAGTACTAAGAACAACCTATCTCATCCTAAAGCTAATCTAATTGAAAACATAGTCTAGCAGTTACTGCCAAGCCTTGACCATTCATCACTGAAGCTCAATCCATCAATCGAGTATCTTACCCAAGTCATAACATCCAGAAAAACTAGTTAGAAATGAAAAAAAAATCAATGAGTCTATTTATACATTAATTTTAAATTATTCAACTCTTCATAATTGAATAAAACTTTTCTAGTATCATCATTTATTCCAGAACAATGATTGACCATCCACTAGAGGTCTGTGGCCCACATTCGATTCTAAGGAAGAAAAAATACATATGAATCACAACCAATTAAATAATTAATATAATTAATTTATAATAAAAACCTATGAAAAATAATATTGGTAAAATACCTTATCAAGATACAATTAAATCAGAATCAATTGGAGTTACATGATGTCCTAGTCATAAGAAGAGTGGGAGACCTATGATTCTTGGATGATTCTTACATGATCTAGTGGAATCGATGTGAAATTTAAAGTTGGAGTGATTAAAAATTATATTGAGATGATTTGGAGGAAATAATATTTCACCATAGTTAAATACCATATCTCGAATCACTAATAAACATCCTTTACAACACCCATATTGAAGGATTTTAAGCTGGATAGCCAGGAGAAGAATGCCTAATGTCATGATAGCTCTTATGAGGGGAGGGATATGATGAAACCCTATTAATATTTGTGTGGAAAATAGTTATTAAACTATATAAAAGACCCACTAAATAACAGATATTTTCCATTGGATATCTATTGTCCACCTACAGATTATAGGTGTTACTGTCCCAGGATCTAGATAGTGAGTACTAGGAAACCTTCCAGATAATGAGACCAGGACGAAAGATAGGCCCTTGTATTTACAAAAACTAGATAGTTACTATAATGTGGCTATCTATTTGATGATTCCTATAACCACCATGTAGTCCAATTACCTTGTTCTTCCTCTAAAACTCTCTTGAACCTCTAATTCACCACATAAACCTCATTATCAATTAAAAAATACATTGTTTAGAGTGCTCAAATTCTCAAAATCCCATTCTTAATCCCAATTAAAAAACCATACCTCTTAATTAATGAAAAATAAAATTATTATTAATTTTTAACATTTCTATAAACATGGGATATTCAATATTTCTTTCCTTTTCACAATTTTTTTTACTTATTATCAATATGGGTTTTACCTTGATGATTAATATAACCGTTTGTAATTTATTATTAATATAAGTTAAAAAAATTTACAAAAATTTTACATTCCCAGACTAAATTTAGGATTCATATTTTATAATTCAATTTCTAAAAAATATAAAAAGAACTTTTATTTTATAACATTTAATATATAGAAACTTTATTAAAGAAAATTATAGTTTTTAACATTAAGTGTTCTTAATATCATTTAGTATTGATTATCAATTGAATGAGTGATAAAATATTATTTTATATGTTTAAACATCAAATAAATATAATTATATATTGTAAGTCAAACTAATTTATTAGATAAAAATTAAACAACAATAATAAATGAATTCTTCCAAAATAACACCTTCATCATAGACAAAATCATTAATATTAATCATTGTAACCTTCCATTTATAACACAAAAAGAAATTGATCTAAATAAATAATATGAAAATATTGATCTAATATATGAAATCCATTGTTTAGATTTAGTTTTAGTTGTTGTTGAAAACTAATTTTTAATATATGTGAATGAAAATAATTTTTGGGGTAAATTATCACTTAAGCTTACAATACATTAAACATGGGATTTATAATTTTAACATCATATATTTATATGATTTAATTTAATTAAAAATATAAATTTTATAAAAAGTATTTTGAAATAATTTTTTGTCATAAATGAGATGATATTAGAAAAATATGTATTTACCACTATTCACTTAAAAATAAATAACTAAGGAAAAATATAAAAAATTAATCCTTAAATGACATTGAGTTTTTTAATCAAAAAATTAATTTAATTTTGTCAAATAAAATTATAGAAATTATAAAATTATTTTTAAAAGAGAAATTCAATATAAAATGAAAAAAATAATACTTTTTTAAAACAAATTACATATTTAAACATACAGTGTATTTAATCGTACCTCTAAAAAATTACTAATTTATTTAATACTGATCTATTAGTCTATAAATATAAATATTACTATAACATCACAAGTAAATAAAGAGTATAAACTTTAAATATTTATTAATATTTTTAGATATTAATTTCATTTGAAAGGGGATTCTATGATTGATGGCATACCTGATACACAACAATAGATTTCTTGGAAATCGGATGTTGCACCTAATGCTGATTTATACTGAAAAATAATAAAATAATATTTTTATTTTAAATGGTAATTAATGCTTAGTCATCGTATTGGATGGATTGAGCAGAGATTACTATAATATTATTATATATTTTTGTTAAATGTTTTTACATTTATCCTATAAATGTTAGAGGCTTATAATGTGAATGAATCTAATTTTAAACATAATTTATTTTAAAAGGTTGATTTACCACATTTTTATTGTGAACCCTCTTTAAATCTATTTTTGTTCACTTTTATATGTTCTATTTGACCAAATAAAGTTTTTCTTTAGAATCAGGACATCAAAATTCACTTTGGGTAAACTTTTGGTATATTTCTAATAAAATACAATTTTTAATGAATAGTGGAAAATATTTTATTTTAAATCGAAACTGCCTTTTAATATAATATATTTACCTAGATAGATTATATTTTTAATTGGTTTTAAAGTTTAATTAGATTATATTTTTATCATTTAATCCGATGTTGGTCATTGGAATTTATTTCACCTTGAAATTGGATGTAAACAAGTGTCAATCTTTTGATAGTTAATATTTCTTAAAAACATGCTTTTTGTTTTGACAGCGGGAATTAATTTTAAATTAATTAATCAATATTCTATTATTTTAATTTGTTAAAATATACATTATTTTTGAATTCAGAATATCAAATATAGCTTAGGCTTATTTTTTGGTTTTTTTCTGAAAAACATCAATTTTTGATGAATAGTGAAACAACTAAATAGTACTTAAAACAGACTTTTTAATTAAAATGAAATTTTACTGCTTTTGTGAATTGAATTTTGAAAATATGAAATACATTTTTGTTATTATTAGGTAATATTTGGTTCAATAAGATGAAAATAATTTTGGTGAATAGTAACTTTTGACTTTTATTTACCGCGGTTAAAGGTAAATAGGGTAATTCAAGGTAAAAAGAATATACTAATAATACAAAATTACCTTAACACTTTCCCTAACGATATTTTATGAGTTATTTAAGACCACGTTCATCCTTGGGACTATTTTCGGACCCCATGGAGCAAATTAAGAATGATAATGACACTTTATTTTCATTAATTTAAAGTAAAGAAAAAATGACATAAACAAATATCTTTTAGTAAATTAATTTTTACATAGGGTTATATAAGTTGTCTCTTACGCTATAAGTATTAATTGGAAAGATAAAAATATTTCCTACATCATCGTATTTTTTTCATAATTTTTAAACATCATATAAATAAATTATTTATGACACAATAATGATGCAGTGTTTACCTCATTAATGAATGATTTAAATAAATAATATTATAAAGATTAAAACAATATCCAAAACCAGTCCAATTCTTAATGGATGAATTTATTTCGACAATGAGACATTTTATATTCAAATTTAATTAGTTTAGTACCTTTGGAAACCGAAAATCATTATATAATAAAATAATATTTTCACACTATCCAAAAGAGCCCCTCCTCCACCTTATAAAAAGCCCTCACTTACAACCCATTCCGCACACCTCTAAAACCCCTTGTCTTATCTAAAACCTTCCCAAATAATCTCTCAAGATCCATATATTCCTTATATAAGCCTTACCTAATTGATAAGGCACATAAAATAAACCTTTTGGTTCAAAACAAAGAAAGATACCCAATTTAAAGGTAACGTCTCTTCTTAAGTCCTTTTGTTTTACTTTACATATCCAACCCGCTAATATCTTTTTATTACTTTATTTTATAACAACACCAGTATCCTCAATAAACTATGTTGTTTTTATGAGAATAATTCAAACTAAACTTACACACACCTCCATCTAATTTGTAAAGAACATATTGTTTCTGTGGATGGCAAACTAACGCCTCACGAAATGGTGATTGTTCAATTATTTCCTAACGCCTCTTATGGTTGAATTTATGAAGACACTGTATTTATATATGATATATATTATTTTTATGTTTTCTTTATGATTATTTATTTTTTATTTATATCATACATTTATTGTTTTTATTATGAGTAAACGCGATTATTACATTTGAGGAAGTGTGGACTATCGCCCCCATCAAAGTGATATGACTCATTCGTACCATATGTGGGACGTATAAAGAATGGAGTTATTGAAATTATATATGATATTATACAGGAATTATAGTATAACTATATATCATTAATTTCTCAATAAATTAAATTATGAAATAGAAATGAATGTAGAGGTCATACATACGTACGGATTACCGTCTCCATGAACGGTGTATATCATTTCTTATCTCCAAATGTAATGTACTATTATAAATACATATATATATATATACTAGATATATATGAAATATATGATATATAAATCATGAATATCATTCTTAATCTAATGGAATCTTGACCACATGAAAAACTTGTAATTAGAAGGTGTTTATTTTATACTCAAGTACCAAATATCGACAAAACGACCATTATTAACTTAAATGATTACATAATGTTTATGACATGGTAATAAGTGATATGAAAGGAATAATAAACATAAAAAGGGTTCATATTCAATTATAAATTATCTTATGTCTATTATTCAGGAAAACAAGGAACAAACAAGTAAAGACGGACACAAGGTAAGGGGTTTCCTTCTCACTTTTAATTCCGTGAGATTTCCATTGGTCATCACTTATTTATTGCATGTGGTGTATTGTGTACTGAAATTTGATATATATTATAATTATTGTCTTTATATTCATTTTATTCTATGATTCATTTTTTTTATTAAATTTTGTTCATACGACTCGCTTAATTATAACATTGTAAGGGGTTTTCATCTCACTTCTTATTCCCATGAGATTCATACTATATTGCCACTATTTCCTTTTGTTTGGTGCCTGTACTACCCACGATTTTATTCCATGTGTAATATACATTAATTTATGGGTATTTAAAACATCATTTTGTGATCCTTCTTTAATGTGGTGTATATTTCGCATGTTACCAAATCGGTAAGGGAGCTTTTAAAACCAATTTCCATTCCCTACGTTAATCTTCTAATTCTTAATTATGTCATTATATTATTATCTGTGGAATCACTGTTTATTTATTTTTGTTTTAATTTACACTCCCACTTTTGTGGATATACTTTTTATTCACATTATCACTCTATTCATAAATTCTCAAGTCAACGATATGAACTTGATAGGAGTAATTTTAACTCAATTTCCATTCATTTAGTTAAACATCAAAGTCATTGGTGTTGTTTTTACAAAAATATGTGTGAATGTTCTCTAATTGATTTAAACTGAATATCCAATAACATTGAATATATTTATATTTTTCATACATTATTATTTCATTTATTTATCCTTAATCTATAGAAATGATTTTTCAAGGGACTTTGTCTCAATTTACATTCCATTGAGACTTATTTGTTGTTATACACCAATTCCCTTTTTTGGGGGTATATACTTCCCTTTGACAAATTATATCATCAATATATTTATTCTCATGATATTATAAGCTTGGATTAATTTTATTCCTCAATTATTTGAATTCATGCGTCTCACATTTGGTTAGGAACACTTTAACTAAAATATCGTTCTAAATGTTTTAAATATTTATTCTTCTAAATATTTCTCATTAATGTCTATGTTTTAAAAATGGTTTTATGGATTTATTTATATGTACATTAATTTTTTTAAATGTTAATTATTTTAAAAGATTCAATGTGGTATGGGACACTTTGATTCAAAATTCTCTTTATTAAATGTTATAAATGGTTTTAAAAATTGTTTGATAAATAATTGATTATGTCAATATCTTTAAATAATATATTGTAATTGCAATGTAGAAATTTTATCTTTCCATTATTCTTGTGTTATGTGTTATTATTATGGTTATTGGGCATTGTTTTCATATATGAGTGGTTCCGTGATAAACCTAGGGTGGGTGAGCCCGAGATAGCTCTCCAATGCATTGGGTAACGTGACAGAGGTAAGAATTAATGTTTCTCCTAAGAGATTTAGGGAATATACTGTGATGGGTATTTTAAATATGATCCATATGTAGCTTTTATAACTACAATGTAAGTATGTATTGCATTCCATAAGTTACCATAATGATTTATGATTTTTGTGTGTTAATCATCAATCTTATGATTTCGCAAGGTATGCTATGATTGAAAAGTATGGCTTCATTGATTTGTATTTATTGATGGGATAATGTTTTCCTTCCTTATTTTTTAACCCTTAATGAGATTTTTTTTCTCACCCCAAGTTTTAAAATGTGTTTCACAGGTCGTAATAATGAATAGATTCAATGATGGGATCAAGTAAAATTCATGCTATCTAAAACTTAGAACTAGAAATGACACTTTTTTTCAAGAGTTTTTATTTTAGGAAAAAAATGGAAACTGAGTAGAACTGTCTACCTTGTAATTTTTGAGATGTAATGTTATAGTTATTATCTAATTCACTAAAACTGTAATCCTGAAAAGATCCTCAATGTTAATTATTCATTTAATTCAAAAATATGTAATGTTTAAGGTCGGGTCTTTATAGTTGGTATCAGAGGTCAGTTTACATAACTTTAGAGGATAGCATGTTATTTAAGAAAAAGTAACATAACCATAATGGTTATTATATTAGAAAGAGCCGTAGTTATTTTAGATAAATTGAATGAGTTTAAGTTAACATGAATAAGTCTATCTTTGTATTTACCCTCCACATAAGATATTATATGATGATTTTACTGATATACTCACACTGACCTTTTTGGTTTTATTAAATGGATGGATCTAGTAGGAACCAAAGTAATAGTGGATGTGAAGAAAACTGTGACGGTTTTATGTATGAGGAACTAAATGAAATGGGAGCTACAATTATAACTCTTGTGGTTAATCTCAACCAACAATCTGGAGTCATGACTAACTACCTAGACCACGGTGATTTTTATAAGGAATCATATATGCGAGAAACAAATCCCTGTGGAAGTTCATGTAATAATCATAATGGTATGTATGCTCAAACACCTATGTGTCAAGGATATGGAAAGAAACACCAAGGAAAATGCGTCAAAGGAACAAGAAGATGATATAGATGTGGGAATGAAGGTCCTAAATAAAGAACCTTCCAAGGAAAATAGAATCACCTAGTTGAATCTTTGAAAGGGAAAGAAGTTCTTTCTGAGGGATCAATTGAATGATTTAAATGTGGTGCGCAATTTCCTTATACAAACAAATGTCCTACGAATAAGGTTCATGAATGTGATCACCAGTATCATACAAATATATGTTTACCAATACCTAATACCATTCCAATTGAGGATGAGGAAATTGACAGTGACCAATTAAATTTTCATATTTTTTTCTTAACATAGGTTATGATATTATTGAATCTTAGGATATGACTCATTATTTTGTATGTCGAAATGATGTATTTCAGAATAAGTTGGTAAAGAATGGTTAATGGATCATGAATAATAATAAATGAGTAAAAAGTGAACATATAAGGGATTCAAGAGTTATGGTTGATTTTAAGATGATGAAATGCTTAAAGTTATTAAGGCTCTTTTGATGATGAGATTACTTTGGATGACTTTTTATAATATGTGTAACCTTGAAGTTTGATATATGAATATGTTATTCAATGAATAATTTTTTAGGAGTAATGGTGGAATAATATTTTAGAAGAATACATGTTTATATTTTAGATATATGGTGATTTGGGTTATTTATGGAAAATGATTAACCTATCATAGAGAATATGTGATTTGGTTAATTACAAATCATTTTGAGACTTTAAGAGTAGTCGATTTTATTTGGAGATAAATGTTATGATTTATCTTAGAATACTATGTGATTAAATTATTCTTAGATTTGGGTTTCAATATTAGTTTTGATTACTTTGAATAATTTTATGGACAATTTTTTATTGAATGGTCTTTGTTGAACATTTGGTAAATTTTGGTAAATTATTTAGATTGATAGTAGTTTTTCTTGTTTGTAAAGGATTATCCTTTTGGGGGATTATTTGATCTTGTACTAACCATTTTGGTTTTTTAATGTCTAAAGACATGGGGAAATTATAGTTCATCTTCTTTGGATTATGTGATTCTCTAGAAGTTTATTATAGTTCATTCAATGTGAACAAGTCATATTGAATACTCATCGTTTGGAGAAATGATGATTTTGTGGTATAAATCTAGTAAAGGATGAAATGTTACATGAAAATTAAGTATGTTTCTTAATTTTCTAATTCAAGATCGTTTTTAAATTCCTTAACATTATGAAATGTAACTTAAAACAAAAACATTGTCCATTAACTTTTCTTACTGGGGAATCAAAGACCGTTTAACCCATCACAATTTTCTTATTTTCTGGTGGTTATCATTCTCCTAATCCAGTTTTCTACCACTCTCCATCAAACCTTGATGCTTTGTTTCTATTCCATATCCATGATTTCCTACATGGAATCCTTTTATGGGCAATCTTGGGTGACCTTTTTATTTCTCTTTATTTGTTTTAAAGTGATATTTTTATTGACTCTTTTTCTAATGTGGAACTTTCAATGAAGTATCATAGCCCAAATTTAAAATTGCGAGGATGCAATTTCCAAAAGGGGGGAAGGTTGTAACATCCTAGGTAAATAAAGAATATAAAATTTTCATATTTATTACAATTTTTTAAATATTAATTTTACTTTAAAGGGGATGTTATTTTTGATGGAGTACCTGATATGCAACAAAGGGTTTCTTTGAAATCATACGTTGCACACAACACTGAGTTATACAGAAAAATAATATAATATTATTTTTATTTTAAATGGAATATTACACATAGACATTCTATTGAAAGGAATGAACATAACTAACTAAAATATGGTTATACATTTTTGTTAAATGTTTTTACATTTATCTAGTTAATGTAAGAGGCTCAAAATGTTAATGAATCTAATTTTAAACTTAATTTACATTAAAGGTTGATTTACAACCTTTTTATGGTAAACCCTCTTTAAATATATTTTTGGTCACATTTATAAGTTCTATTTGACCAAATAAAATTCTTCTTTAGAATCGGTACAACAAAAATCACTTTGGTAAATATTTTTTATTTTTTCGGATAAAATTCAATTTCTGATGAATTGTGGAAAACACTGTATTTTAATTCAAAGCTACCTTTTAATATAATTTATTTATATTGTTATATTATCTTTTAGTTGGTTTTAAAGTGTAATTAGATTATATTTTGAGAATTTAATCCAATTATGGTCATTTAAATTAATTTCACATTGAAATTGGACATAATCAATGGTCAATCTTTTAATAGTTAATATTTCATGAAAACATGCTTTTTGTTTTGAGAAAAAATTAATTTTAAATTAAGTAATCCAACTTATATGTTTTGAATTTGGTAGAATAGATATAATTTTTTAATTCAGAATATTAAATATAGATTACATTAAATGTTTTGTATTTTTCTGAAAAACATCAATTTTAGATAAATAGTCAAACAACTAATTTGTAGTTAAAAATTAACTTTTTCATTTAAATGAAATTTTACCGCTTATACTAATTTAATTTAGAAAATATGAAATACATGGTTCTTATTAGTAAGTAAAATTTAGTCCAATAAGATGAAAATAATTCTTGGTGAACAATATCTTCTGACTTTTATTTACCGCGGTTAAAGTTCAATAGGGTAATTCAAGGTAAAAAGAATATCATAATAATAAAATTACCTTAACAGTTGTCCTAACTTTATTGGATGAGTCATGGACGACCATTGACATCCTTGGGTCTATTTTGGGACCCCATGGAGCCACATAAGAGTGATAATGACACTTTATTTTAATTAATTTAAAGTAAAGACAAAAATGACATAAACATATATCTTTTAGTAAATAAATTTTTACATAAGGTTATGTAAGTTATCTATTCAACTGTATATATTTATTGGAAAGAAAAAAATATTTCCTATATAATGGTATTTCTTATAAAAATTTTATACATCATATAAATAAAATTATTTACGACACAATAATGATGTAGTGTTTACCTCATTAATAAATAATTTATTTAAATAATATTATAAGGATTAAAAAAATCCAAAACCTATGAAATTTCTATTGGATGATTTTATTTCAACCATGAGTCATCTTATATTCAAATTTAATTAGTTTTGGATATTTAGGAACCGAAAACCATTTTATAATAAAATAATATTTTCACACTTTCCTAAAGATCCCCTCCTTCCCCTTATAAAATGCCTTCACTTATAACCCACTCCTCACACCTCTCAAGCCCCTTGGCTCATACATCCCCAAAAAAATATTCTATAAAGATCCCCTGATTCCTCTTAGAATCCTTATCTACGGCAGAAGTCACTTCAAGGAAACCTTTTGGTTTATACCAAAGGGAGATACCCAATTTGAAGGTAACGTCTTCTCTTAAGTCATTTTGTTTTATTTTACAACTCCAACACCCTAAACTATTTTTATTCCTTTATTTTATTAAAATATATGTATACTAAATATACTATGTTGTTGTTATGGGATGTATTTGAACTACACTTACACTCACCTGCATCAAATGGGTAAATAATGTACTGTTTCTGTGGATGGAAAACTAACGCCTCACGAAATGATGATTATTCAATTATCTCCTACCGCCTATTATGGTGGCCATTATTATGGAACTATATTTATATATGATATATATTATGATTATTTTTTATTTATTCTTCTGTATTTTTAATTTATATCATACCTTTATGGTTTCAATTATGAATAAACCCGATAATTTCATTTGAGGAAGTGCAGACTACTGCCTCCTTCAAAGTGATATGACTTGTTCATACCATATATGGGACATATAAAATATAGAGTTATTGAAATTTTATATTATATTATAGTATAATTATAATATAACTATTCATCATTATATTTTCATTCCATTAAAATACAAAATAGAAATGAAAGTAAAGTTCATGCGTACGTACGACTTACCGTCTCCATGAACATTGCATTTAATTTCTTATCTCCAAATGTTATGTAAAATTATAAATACATATATATATTCTAGATATATATGATATATAAATAATTAATATCATTCTTGAGATAATGGAATCTTGACCACATGGAAAACTTGTAATTATAAGGTGTTCATTTTTTACTCAAATACCAAATATCGACCAAATGACCATTATTAACTTAAATGATTACATAATATTTATAACATGGTATTAAGTGATATAAAAGGAATAATAAAAATGAATAAATTGTTTTTATTCATGTATAAATTAGCTTATGTTTATTATTCAAGAAGAACAAGGAACAAACAAGGCATGTCAGACACGAGGTAAGGAGTTTCTTATCTCACTTTTAATTCCTTGAGATTTCCATAGTTCATCAGTTATTTATTGCATGTGGTGTATTGTGTACTTCCATTTGATATATATTATCATTATTTCTTATATATTCTGGGTATTCTGTTATTCATTTTGTGGTTATTAACTTTTGGTCATACAAATTGATTGATTACAACATGGTAAGGGGCTTTCATCTCACGTCTTATTCCCTTGAGATTCATGCTCTATTGCCACTATTTATTTTTTTGTGGTGTATGTACTACCCATGATTGTATTACTTTGGTAATATACATTAATTTATGGGTATTTACATCTTCATTGTATAATCCTTAATTCATGTGGTGTATGTTTTGTATGTTACCAAATCGATAAGGGAACTATTCAACCTGATATCTATTCCTTGGGTTAATCTTATAATTCTTAATTATGTCATGATATGATTATGTGCGGAATCACTATTTATTTATTTATGTTTAAATTTATAATCCCCCTTCTGTGGATATACATTTGATACACATAATCACTCCATTTAAAAATTCACATGTCATCGATATGAACTTGATAAGAGTAATTTTAATTCAATTTCCAATCATTTATTTAAACATCTAATTCATTGGTGTTGTTTTTACAAAAATATGTGTGAATGTTCTCTGATTGATTTTCACTTAATATCCAAAAATATTGAGTGTATTTATATTTGTCACATATTATTATGTATTTGATTTATCCTTAATCTAAATATATGATCCTTTCAAGGGACCTTGTCTCAATTTACATTCCATTGAGACTTATTTTTTTTATACACATATTCACTTTTATATGGGGTATATAATTAAATTTGACATATTATATCATGAATTTATTTATTATCATGATACTATAAGCTTTGATTTATGTTATCCCTCAATTATTTTCATTCAATCATCTCTCATTTGGTTAGGAACTCTTTAACTAAAATACAATTTTAAATGTTTTGAAGACTTATTCTTCTAAATCATTCTCATTAATGTTCATGTTTTAAAAATTAGTTTAATTATTTATTATTATGGAAATTAAGGTTTTAAAATGTTAATAACTTTAAAATATTCAAAGTGGTATGGGACACTTTGATTCAAAAATCTCTTTATTAAATTTTTTAAGTGGTTTTAAAAATGGTTTGATAAATCATTGATTATGTGAATATCATGAAATGATATAATGCAATTGCAATGTGGAAATGTTGTATTTACATTATGCTTGTGTTATGTATTATTATTATGGTTATATGGAATTGTTTACATATACAGGTGGTTTCATGATAATGCTAGGGTGGGTGAGCCTGATATAGCTCTCCAAAGCATTGGGTAACATGATAGAGGTAAACGTTA
This sequence comes from Viscum album, assembly GCA_963277665.1. NCBI lineage: Eukaryota > Viridiplantae > Streptophyta > Magnoliopsida > Santalales > Viscaceae > Viscum > Viscum album. The sequence goes on from OY728126.1 coordinate 1,532,542,137, forward strand.
ATGTTCCTCCTAAGAGATTTTAGGAATATACTATGATGGGTATTCCAAATGTGACTCCTTATGTAGCTATAATAGCTAAAATGTAATTATTCTATGAAATTCATAAGATACGTTTATGATTGATGATTTGTGTGTGTTATTCATATATCTTATGATTTTGTAAGGTATGTTATGATGGAAAAGTATGGTTTCATTGATTTGCATTTATTGATGGGCTAATGTTTTCCTTCCTTATTTTATACCCATACTGAGCTTTTAATGTTCACACCATGTTTTGAAATGTGTTTCATAGGTCTTATAGATGAATAGTGTCATGTATGGGATCAAGTAAAATTCATGATGTCTAAAACATGGTACAATACATGACTCTTTTTTTCAAGATTCATTATTTTATAGAAAAAATTGAAACTGGGTAGAAGACTCTACCATTTAATTTTTGAGATGTAATGTAATAGATGTTGCCAAATTCTCTAAAGCTCTAAACCTGAAAAGATCATCAATGTGAATTATTCATTTAATTAAAGATTGTGTAATTTTTTTGGTCGGGTCCTTATAATTACCTACTATAATAATATTTAGACATTAATAGATTTATTTTAGTTTAGTAAAACAAGATACCTTTTTCAAATAGTTATTCAAAAATCATCCTTTTAAAAATAATAATCAATGAAATAATATTTATAATAATGATTTTATTTTATTATTTTATCGTTACCTAATAATGATTATACTTATCGTATAATTTAAATCTATCATGGTTTGTTTTAGTCTATTGTTGTATTAGTTCATTGTTTCATGTTTCAAAAGCTATTGATGATTATGTTGATTTGACGGGTATAAAATCTCAGGTCATTAAACTTTACCTCCTTAAATAAATAGCATTACAAAAATTTTAATTATTACTCGTTTATTAAAGTTGATGTTGGGTGTTTATATTAATTTTATTGTGTCTCATAAATTAAAAATAATCTTTCATACAATAATATATTTATATAGGTAAGCTCCTTAATCATGAATTCTATAAAATTCCAAGATCCCAAAATCATAAAAATCCCTAAGACATAAATTATATTCAAACAATATATTCTAATGTAAATTAACAATATAATTATCCTTTAAATGGTAGTATTCACTAGTTTATAAAATTAATCATAATAAATTTTATACCACAGGCCAAAAAATGTGATTATGTTCACAAAAAAATATCATATATCAATTATCTATCCTACAGTATCCAATAATGGATAACATACTTTCCAATATAAAAAACCACATTTATTATATACCTTTGACTCATATATTAATCATATGAGTTATTCATTCCTCAATCAGGTGTTCTTAAATTATAATCCTCTAAAATATAACATTGTCAAAAAACCACTACTCAAGGTTTTTGATATAATTTAATATATGTTTTCAAAATAATAAAGAAATGACAGTGAGGAATAAACCATATATATTTTTACATAAACCTTATAATTATAAAAAAATAACAACATTCCATCAATAAATATCAATCAACAATTATAATATCTAAAATTTTCAATATTTGATCTGTATTAACATATAAACCCCACTAATATAGGTATCACAAAAAAAGATCAACCATTTATGCATGGTCCATTATTCAATTATAAAACATGGTGGTTTATAGAGGCATAACATTAATAGTTTCATTTTTATGATCCTACATTATCCAACTATGAAAACCAAAACATTTTTAATAACAACCAAATTTAAAATATTAAATCATCAAGCTGATGATTTATTCCCTAATGAATCCTTCATTTTTAAGAAATATCACATTTTTCATTCTATGATTTCCTTTATTCAATCGATGGTTATCAATTGATATTTTTCTATTAGGTTATATAACCTAATAGAAAATAATTATGTTCAGATGCTTAGTTTGGGTAATATTAATGAAACAAAATTAAACATCATAAGTGGTATTATGATGGTAATATTATTTAGTGAATATATTTAAAAATATACCCAATAAATAATATATAATTAATCATGAAATAAATCCAGGATTAAAATAATACTTAAATTAAAATATATTGCAAAAAAAAATTCAACAAAAAATATTTATGATAGAAATCATAGTCAATATAATATTAATAAAAATATTGTACAACCATAAGAATAGGAAAAATATTTTTAGAACACTAACTATGACCATACCTATTTGAAAAAAATCAATATTTCGACCCTTGATAATGTGAGAAATTCATTATGTGCATTCCTGTTTGAACAAACTCATTATATCTACAATTTAATATATCATGAGATATAAATGTAAACTAATGAATTTGATAGAAACCATGGAACTCACTAGTAATTATCTATACATATTTGTGTCACATAAAATCAATCATATCATAAATATCCCATGTAGTGATAATAGACCTCATATACTTTCCAAAATGAATCACATAAGAAAAATGTTCATCATTACTTCTATAATAATAACATGATATACCCATGGAATATAAACTAGTATCCCAAGATATTAAATACCATTATAAATATATATATATATATATATCATTCAATCCTAACAGTGAAGCATATATTATTTACACCAAATAGATAAATGGTATACAATGAAGTCAATAATTTCCCAATGTCAACTAATGTATGGCATCGAAGTGAACACCCTTTAATAAAAGGACATGAAAATACGTTATTAACCTTGGAAATGAATTGAAAGTATAATTATGGTTCTATAACAATGATAATTAGGTACACAAAGTGATTTATGGATAATTATCTAGTTTTTGTGAACAAAATTTAATAAACTAACTAATACATGTAAAATAATTTTAGGTGAATAGTAAAATCTTATATTGAAAAGCTTGATGAAAATTCATGTTTTTCCATGAAAGAAATTTTTGATAAACTCATACAACAATGAAAGAATAATTTTATATATAAAACCATGAATCATGTGAATTAAAATTAAATATTATGGTAAATCTATTCATGTGATTGTTTTTTAAAACTATGTTTTTTTCATATTTTTATAATGAATGTCTAAGTGGAAATGTCACCAGTTTTTTAAAATTAATTTGAAATAAAAACATAATAAACATTTTATGATATATTATATAATTATTTTTTAATAAATCTATAATAATAGAGTCTTGAAAATTTTATACGGGTTTTATAAATAATTACTAGTGTTTAAGATAATAAGTTTGAATTTGAAATGAATGAAAACCTGCTGAATAACCTGAAATACCTTTTCTAAAAACTGACAATATAAAAAGTGTAATAAAATAACCCTTTTAAAATATGATAATGGACATATTAATTTCAAATTAGACAACACATAATTATGTTTCAAATTATAATGGAGAATATTGGTAGGATTGAAAATATAAACAGAGTGAAATATGACATTAAAGAGGATGAGAACTATCTTCAAGAGTAATGTAATATTTAAAATAATTAAAATTTATTAATAAGAAATATCTAAATATAAATATTTATCTTCCATATAAATAAGGATATAATACCACAAAATTAAATCTTATGTTTCAAGAAATTAATCATGGAATAAATATGTTTAAGAGAAGCATTTTATCTCAACTAAGGTTATTGAGTGAAAAAAATACATATGATAATGGAAAAATATTAATAAAAATAACATGAGGGAAATATTCAAATACTATAAATAATGGTATTATAGTATTGAATACAACATATAAATAAAATAGAGGTGTGTAATAACAATCATGCCTCGTAGATTTGAAATGAGACAAAGAAACCATTGTGACATTAGTAACAATAAAATAAAAACCCCTCGAAGAATATGACATCAAATAAAATATTAGATATCACGAAAATGAAACTATAATGGTGAAAAATATATTATGGGCATTAGATATACTATTCCATGAAAATAATTTGTATGATAAGAAATATACCTCAAGGATTGAAAATTGGAGACAAACAACCCAAACCTTGATCATGATTTGTTCTGTGTATGTGCTAAACTTCATAAATAATAAAAATATATTTATTGTATACATTATTATAAACATTATTATTATATATTTCCTTTAATATGGATAATTTATTATAATGTGATAATTATTTATTATATAGTTTGGGCTTATGTTTGCGGGAAAATTAAATCTGTGTTGGCTTGTTTTGGTAATTTCCGTGAATGGAGATTATATTTTAATAAAAACATATATACATTATATAAAATAAAAAAAATCATTAAAAAATAAAATTTTATAATAAATTATAATAATTCTTGTATTTTTTGTTTCCATATTTATCCATGAGTGTGTTTTAGAGGAATGACCATATAGGTTGTTAAACAAACCTAAACAATATAACTATGTATCATGATGGGTGAGTATAGTTGAGTAAGTGTATAATATTAATATAAAAAAGAATACTGATGCTATTATTATTCTTTTACACTGGTGAATCATATTTTAATGGGTTTTAGAAAATAAATAAAATCAACATGAAAAATAAAATATATTACTTCGAAGTGGTTGTAGTCCAAACAACACAAATTTAACAATCATTTATTTTTTCCAAGGGGGTGTAATGGAATATATAATAGTATTTTCTCTAATATAATATCTATTAATTTGACATATGATACTAATTTCATTATATTTTTATGGTTATATTGGATGTGGAAGATAAAACAAAAGAACAAAAGGTATGGAGTAAGTAATACTCACATTAGAATTTTGAACATTCTCTTGAATGTATCATTACAAATAAAGGGATTAAACTAGTTTATTGAGACAAAAATGATTATTAACATCGGTCAAATTTTGAGGATGAAAAAAATATTTTACATTTAAGAATAAATTTATGGAATGTGTGTGGAATGAAGGGGTTGAATTGTCCCCTTTTATAAGTGATGAAATATGGACTTTTGAGGAAACAAATTATTTTTCAATAATGAAATGATACTATTCAAGGGTAAATGATTCATAATGTGATAAATAATGGATTTTAAAATAATAAAATTTATTTAAAGGATCCACTACCCATTTTGTCAAATTATTAAAATATATTTCAATCATTTAAACACATTCTTTGTACATTATTTCATTTTGGGTTTTACCTTGGTTACTAATTTTTACCCAATTAGATTATATTTTATAAAAAACTACAAGGTAACCATAATAACAAAATATTAATCATATAAAACCAAATTTATGTCCCATATAGTGTAATTAAATTTCATACCATGATAAAATTAAATTTTAAATAAAAACATTTAATATCGAAAAACAGTTTGGTGGAAAAGTGTTTTTTTTCCATAATGTGTTCTTAATATAATTTACTATTTATTAAAAATTAAATTATTGATAATAAATTTTTATATTTTATGTAAAAATAACTTCACTTCAATTATATAAAATATACCAGATTAATTTATTAGATAAAAATTACATAAAATTAATAAAACAATATTTCAAAAATAACCCTTTTACAATTAAAATGGTCATTAACATGAATATTAGTAATCATACCGTTACACATAAAAATGAGTTTTAACAACTGATATAATATAAAAATATTGATTGAAAATATGAAATCCATTTTTTAGGCTTAACTTCTATAATGGTTAAGGACTATTTTTTAATATAAGAGCTTAAAAATAGTTTTCCATTTTGAATATTACTTATATTTAAAAAATTCTAAAAATGGGTTTTATAATTTTAAATTCGTTTTTTGAATGATATAATTTAATTTTGAAAAAATAATTTTTTATATAAAAATTTTTCAATATACTTTTATGTAATAAAAGTGAACATGTTTGAAAAATGTGTATTTTTCACTCCTTGCCCGAAACAAATAATTTTAAAAAATATCAAAAAATATACTAAGGTAATTTCAACATGTTTAATGTAATAATTAATTTAATTTTAGTAATTTCTATTTAAAAATTCTATAAATTTAGTTTCATTGTTAAAATAAAATATATAATTAAAATCAACATTTATGAAAAATACCTTTTTAAAAAACAACTTTCTTATCTATAACTTCATATAAATTAATCAACAATTAAATATTGATATATTTATTTATAAATAAAAAAATTACCAAAAATAATATACATTTATCTATTATCAATTTAATTTATTAAAAAAATACAATACCTATTTTAAATGGTTCTCTGAAAGGTATTATAACACCCTGAGTTTTTATGTATTATTTTATCCAAATAAATTAAATTTATTTGATATATATAATTATATGTAAAAAAATTAAACTGGATTTATATAAAAAACAAATTTAAAAATTCACTACATGAAACACCGTCTTATCATGCATTACATGCAATGCTAAGTTTTAACAAAACCATGATATATTTATCTAAACATGAACATTATAACCTAGTCATTAAACATACTATTATTAATAGTGATAAATAATTTTTAAATAATAATTTTAATGATTTTTATAAACAAATGTATATTTATAAATAAATACGTACATTTTGGTAAATTGTTTATATGTTTTGAAAATATTATTTTCTCAAAAAAATACTTTTTATTCTTTTTTGTGAAAAATAGTAAAATTAATTATCAGCACATTTAGAAACTAAATTATATTAAAAAATTGTTTCTAATTCATAATTTGAAAATTATCAAAGGGTTAGTTTTTGGTATTTTTCTGAAAAGTTTTATTTCCTGATGAATAGTGAAAAATACGGAATTTTAATTGAAAATTTCCATTTCATTTAATTTATTTATAAAGATAAATTATATTTTAAATAGGTCTTAAAGAAAAAAAATATTTCAATGATATTTAAATTAATCCAATTTAGGTCACACTTACCAATATCATATTGAAATTGGAAATAAAAAGTGTATAATGTTTTGATCTTTTCGGTTTAAAAACATGCTCTCTCTTTACATCTGTGAGTTCAATTTAAAACTAATTTTTTACATATATATTAATAGAATTAGAAAAAATTGATTCCATATTTATTATAATAAAAATTATAATTTTAAATTATTCCAACTTAATTTCTCACCAAAATTAATAGTGAATGCAGTAAAAATATATTACTGTGGTTAAGTGAAAAATGGGTATACTAGGGTTTAAACTATAAAGATAAGGGTAAAATTTACCAATAAAATTGTAAAAAAATATTTTGTGGATATATTTATTCTTGATCATATCTATGGTTATATTTTTTTCCATTTATATTCTTTTTAAATATGAACAATGTGGTAGCACTCAATTATTTTCAAAAATACCATGTGTGTCTCCTCCCACACCTATAAAAGGCCACACACTCTCTTCACTTATTAAAACCATAGAACATATTTTTAATCCATTATCTAACCATATCACTCCCCAAAATTCCTATCCTAATATTAGAAGCCTTATTTTTCATATAAATTCATCCTTGGATGAATTTTAGTTTAAACATAATGGTGATACATGTGGAAAATGTGACATTAATCAATGAACATTTTTGTTTTATTTATACCTCAACCCCATTTAATTTATTTATATTATGATTTTATTATAACATCAGTATCTTATATATACCGATATTTTTTTATGATTAGGAAATGATCTATAATCATTTAACTTCCATAAAATGGGTAATGAAATCAACATTCATCTGTACGACGGACTACCTCCTCAAAAACTAATATCATTCATCTTTCCATTACCACCTTTCAAGGATGGTAATAATTATGGATGTATAGTGTATATATTATATATATGATTTTTTTATTTTATTAAGATTATATAATTTTTATATCTCACACACCTTCATTTTATCCATTTTTTGGGAATATGATAACAACATTCAGGTGTACGGTGGACTTTCTCCTCATGAAGCGATGTGATTCATTAAAGACTTATAGGGAAATATTATGTATGGGTTTAATAAAAATATTTTATATATTTTACATAAAAATTATTCTTGAATTAAAATATAACATAATCATTTCATGTTTTCAATCTGATAAGAAAATGGAAATAGTATTCATGCATATGTACGACCTACCATCTCCATGAACGATGTATTTAATTTCCTATAACTAAATTTTTTGGATTAATATAAATACATATATACTGATTATATATGGTAATTATATTATGGTTATCATTTGGGATATTATGGAACCATGAAAAATGTAAGAGAAAGAAAAATATAAAAAAATCAATGCATTTTTGGAAAACCAAGCGGTTTTTACCCAAAATAAAACTTTAATAATGAATTGTCAATAAACAGTTAATAAATGGTTATAAAAAATCATATATTATATAATATATATTAATATATTTAATTAATTGATATATAATAAATTTAAATTTTTTATACGATAGGTTTAACTGATAATGATGGAATTTAAGACTTAAGTTAAGAGATTCGTTTCCTCAATTTCCCTTCATTGAGAGGTATGTTATGTTACGCACCTATATAATATCATGAGGTGTATATAAAAACCCTTTTACATGTAATATCAGGATTTAATTTATACTCATGCTATTTTATGTTTTATTTTATGTCAGTTTTTTCATAGTTCTTATGGTTCAATGTTACAAAACTTGTAAATATTTTATGTTACAATCTCATCATTCATCGGGATTGTTTCTAATTATGTCTTAAATGTATAAATATCATAATATAACTCTCAATAATTATCCTATATTTTATTTTACTTTGTTTACTCAGGTTATTTTCATGTCATATTACCTTTTACACTATTTTGTATTAAAAATTAATGAGGAATTTATTTTTAAGAATGTACGAGTTATTTATTTCTTTGGACGGAAATTTATTTTCTTGCAAGACCATTTTTTATAAAAAAATTGAAATATTTTATTATTTTTAAAATAAATTTACACCCTTATTTTACTTTTTTTAATAACATTAAAAGTAATCTTCATTTCATTTTCCAAAAAATTCTCATTTTCCTTTTTCCAAAAATGTGAAAGGAACCTTTATTTTTACATGTAAGGAATGAACTAAATTTCTTAACATCATGAAAAATAATTACATCAAAGATTCCATTATAATTATTCAGGATAATATAAAAACATTTGATTTTAAAATGTTTTTTCCAAGTGGAAAGTATATTTTTCTCAAAAAAATATTTTAAATGATATTTAAAAATTATTTTCCATCTAATATGATATTTATTAGTGTTTTTAATTTCTTACCTGGGATATTATCCATTGATAACATTCATATTATTTCTTTTAATGGTTTAGGATTTTATGGAATAATGTTTTTGAAACACATTTATCTTTAACATGTTATACCATAATGAAATGCTTATGAACCCTGCTTTTTTTTCACGGGTTATACTATGATGAAATGATTATTAAACCTATCTATTATCCACCAGTTAAGATATGATGGAATATCTATGATACCAATTTTATTTCATAGGTTATAATATAATGAATGTTCATGATATTGTGGCACACATATTTTTTATTTTATTATATGATTGGTGGGACTTATATCTCCCTTCAATGAATTGGATAATGATTTATATATCATGATATAGATGAGGTAGGACTGGGATGTTAACATGGTTCAGCAATACTGGACATGAACTATAAATGAACATTGTTCCACAATACAAGGATGTAATAGTTAGTGAACATTGTTTCGTAATAATGGGATTGAACGGGTAGTGAGCCTAGTTTAGTAATAGAATTTGTCTTCTTTGATGGTATTGGTAATGGTCCTTGGCTAATATGGAAATGATTGTCTATCCTTATTTTTATGCCACAAATTCCATGTCCTATGAGATCATGGATCATGTTCAATTATTTATATATGATACATGTTTTATGAAATGTGAATATTTATTTTGGGACTCTTGCATAAGATCTTAGATATGTATTTTGTGGTTTTAACATTTTATTCTCTTTCTATAATACCATTATGTTCATATTATCCTTATGTATCTCCATTTTTTACCCACATTAAGCATCTTACCTCAGCGTTTCTTATGTTTCCTTCCCCGTAGTTTTGAAAATTTGTATTATGTATGATATGTCTAGGAAGGGTTCTTATTTTGATGAATGTAGTGTGGGATTATGTAGCTCACCTATAGGCCACTGTTAATGTTTCTATATTTCCAAAGGCACTAGACTATTATGGTCCTCAGGCGTGTGTTTGTGTTATGTAATGAATATTAATAAAAAAACTATGTATTATATATCTATAATAATCATAGGTCATTATATGTATACTTTGAAAATATTAATCCATTAAAAAAATTATTAAAAAAAAATTATTTTATTATTTATTTATTATTATATATTTTTTGTACATATTTTAATAATATTCATTTCATTTTAATATTTCACATTTAGTGGCATCCATGTGCTATGTTAATTTGGTGTTTCACGGGAAATAATTTACTTATGATGGTATCAATTTAGAGGATCCAAAATATCAGGTCATTACATTGATCTTTCATCAATGTCAATATTCATCAATGTTTATTATTAATTTTTAAGTATATTACCTAATCATATCACCCCAAATCATTTTATATATAGATTATTATAATTTATTATGGATGTTCTCATGAAACCAATTAATTTATCATTGATTAAACATGCTATAAAAAATTATTATTATTTTTATAGTTCTTATGGAACAGTTATGTATGGTTTAACATTACCTAAAAGTCATTTTTTTTTATATAACCCACCCCCATTTCTATTTGTAATATTTTATACCTCATCAGATAAAGTGGGTAAATGGGTTGTTATCCCAAGTCCAAGTTGTTTCATAGGTTTTTAGGCTAGCCTAGAAAGGTACATGAATTGTTACCTCATTACTATTATATTATGATAAGGTGGTTGGTATATCCCATAATGTGATTATTGTCTCGATATTTAATTCAGATTCAAGTTTGATGCTCACATTCTTTTTATAGTCTTATATTACGCTATTTTTTCGATGTCATTTTCACATACTATTGAGTAATGTTTCTACATACCTTGTACTAATATCTTATGATGAAAGTGTTCTTCAATGACTCATGAGTTATATTCTATGATTTAATTAGTGTGATTCTCTTTTTTTATGACCATGTATCTTGATTATATTTTCATACCAGCATGCTCACCCTAATCTCACTTATGATCATCATTAGTTATCTCATATGTTAACCCTTACTACGAATTTAATCAGACCCCTTTCTTATGATTTTATTCCTCATGAGATTATGAAATGTATTATATGTGAAATATATAATAGGATAATATTTTTAGAAAATGATTTAAGAGATATTGAGTATTTATTATTAAATAAGAAAATCATATATTTATTCTATAATGACACTAAACCTATGGGATATTGTATTATGTATGAATTTTCAAGGAAATATTTTTTATAAGATAAAACATTTATGTGTGTTATTCATAATTAGTCTCACATTTTATTAATTCTATTGTGTAAAAAAATTCATATAAGATCTATGTGTGTGGGTATAATTAGATTCATGCATCGCATCTAATTATATTCAAAAAAAGAAATCAAATTTTTTATTGGAATTAGATATATTTTCTGTTACCATTAATTATAGAAATAAGACTGATCATTTTTCTCAATTAACGGAATCCCTTCAAGTTATTTCAATTTTTCACCATCATTTCACAATTTTTTTTCATGAAATAATATAATTTGGTAGCATTGTATTTATCTATTTACATCTATTTTTTTGCTTTGTTAAGTTGTTATTTTTTTAACTTCTCTTAAAAATAAATGGGAATTATTATTATTTTTGATATTATATTCCTTACCATTTCTAGTAGTTTTGAAAATACTGTCATTCAATAATTCAGAACAAGTGTCAATTTCCCTTTTTATCAACAGTTTTTCATCACAACCAGTTTTGTAGCACATGTATTGACCAAACCCTATATCATCTAATCACTATCTTCTCCTTCCTAAGTAACAATATCATATTATTTTCTGGAGTATGTTCAAATATATTATATCATCCAAAAAATGATAAACTATTGGAAAGTTACCCTTCTTTGGTAAATTTTATTTGAATTCATCATTTTCTATGAAAGTTTCATTAACCAAATAAATACCTTTTTTCTTTTCACAAATTTATTTCTCTTATATCATATAATGACTCAAAAATTCATTAAATTTGAAAAAAGAACCGGTCTTTAAATATGACTGTTTTATTTTTTTTACAATAGATTCACAAATAATGACTTTTATATTTCATAATATCATTGCACAACATGAAATAACATTGAATATAACAACTAGAATGAGTAAAATTGTTGTTAATAAGAAAGAATGATGCACACAATATTGGAAACTCTACATTTCCATATTCTGCCATTAAGATCGCTCTTACCATAAGTAATGAAAAAAATTAAAGGGTCAGTAATAATACTGATATTATTAAGGGATATATAGATTATTGTATGTGATCCAGTCAATTATTATGTATGAGAATAATGAGGTATTTATAATGTGATCATGGGGATTTAACCATTAAGATATGATCATTACCTAGTTTTCACCCAGTCATTATAATGAGACTTACATAACCATTATAATAATAATATGATCATTAGGAATAGTAGCCTTACTATTAAAATTGAAACTTGGCATATTAAATTAAAAATAAATTGGTATTAGATAAATTTATAATATTGAAAATTTATATCAAGATACAAATAAATAAATGTCTTAAAATTTATTAAATGAGTTCATCAGTATTTATAACACACATATCATTTATTTTAATTTTTATGATAAATAAAAAAATTAAAAAGAAAACTTATTTGAAAATAATGATTTTATAAAATATTATTAAGTATCATTATAATGATTATTTAATTTTATTTGTCCATAAGTAATTTTTTAGTGTTTCATAAAATTATAGAAAATAAAGAAAATTATTTTAGAAATAAATAAGAATTTTATTTAAAAAATAAATTACCTATATTTTGAAATTCATTATGATAAAATGTATTTTATTTCTTTAATTTGTATGTATAATAGTTGTTATTATGTATTTTTTGGTTTTTCTAAAATAGTTCAGTTTTTTGTGGATTGTGAAATATTAGAAAATATGGTATTAAACATTATAAGTCAAATACATGAGTTAGTGAGCCATGTATAATTTAAGAAACCATTACCTAGAAATAAAATTCCATAAGTACTTTATATAGTCACTAGAATCCTCATTATGGGTTGTTTGGGGTAAAAGTAATAATGTAATCAATCATCAATTTAAAAACTCATATCCTATCCCTTATAAATACTACCACTTCTCCCTACACTTTCTAATATTTTTATCTCACCCATATTATATCGAAATATCTCCCCATCAATATCCCCTCTTCTAATGAGTTATGTTCTTACTAAAAGAACATTTCATGATGTCATATATTGGTTTCCAAGATTGGATATCCAATGTGGTAATGATTTTATCTGAACTACCCTGTAATATTCTCTTCTTATTTCACCTACTTACTTATTAAATAAAAAATTAAATAATGGATCCAATATAATAAAAATTCCATTATTATCTTGAGATAATTTAATATAAATTTTCAAACCTTGTTTCAATTCATTCTAAAAATAATTTTTCAAAATATGGTGTGTTCACCACCTCCAAGAATATAGTACCTCTCTATTTTATACCGCCTTCATGGTTAGTTAAATATGTGATATAATTGTAAAATATGATGATACAAAATATTATATAACTTATTCCACGTTTTTGAATGTATTAATAATCATTTAATTAAATAAAATTAATTTATTTCATGATGGTCAGTAAAACAAAAAAAAATGAAGTAACTGTATAATGATAACATTTATAAAAAATAGATCATTTATATTTGAGAACACATAACAATATTTTAGATCAATTAAAATTTTTAAAGGATGTTAATATCATTTTAATTCACTTCATGAGTTGAAGTCACCTTTCATAAGAACTTTTATAATTATCCATAAAATAATGGGACTTTGGATCTGTGAAGTGAACACCCTCAAGAGATTAAGAATAGAAAACATGTCTTTCCAAAATTATTTTAAATGAATAAAAATTAATAGTGTTAAATAAAATATATATGATAATTTTTCTTATATATGTATTTAATAAAATTAATTTGATTGTTCAAGATGTTAAACAATCATACAATGTGAGTCAATGACTCGAGGAAAGGGAACTATCCTAACCACCCTCTTTTATTTAGGTTATTCCTTTTCCACTCTACATCAATTTATCATTTTATTTAAAACTATGGAATGATTATAAATTTTATATATAGTTTTTTATATATGTATACATATCTTAATCTCCCTTTTTTTGTTCATGTTATACATTCCTTACCTTAACATCTCAATACCTTATTTGAAATCTAACCCAATTAAGGAGCATTTCTCAATCCATTATTGCTTTCATGTAACACTCTTTTGAAGGGTTTTTTATATTTTTGTTTTCAAAAAATAGGAAATCTTTTAGGTATAAACATTTTATATTTCACTAGTATTAAAACTAAATACCATATGTTTTCCTTCTTTTAAAATCATTTACCCATTCTATAAGACACTTTTTAATGGTTCATTTCTATACCCAAATCTCTCCACAATATAAGGATTTTTTAAAATGAAATATATTTTTTTTACTATTTATATTAAATAAAATATGGATTATACAAAATTTAATTCATTCTTCTCATTATAATCTTTATGAAATATCATTTAATAATTCCTTTTGGAATTATTATGAAATTCATTAATATTAATGGGTATCTATTAAGTTTATATATTATTATTGATTCCAATATGTGGAACACACATGCTAGTACATGTTATTATGGGTGGACCTTGATAGTGTTCTATTTCATTGTGTGGCATTTATGACTCATGAAAAGATATGTATGGGATTATAGAGGAAAAATAATACACTATAGGACATTGTACACCATGTATTGATGTCTCAATTAGGAGAATTTTCTTTTTATTATATTGTTGTGCATTATTATGTTATAATATTCCTACAATTATGTGATATAATTAATCTATATTCATTAGTTCATGATTCCTTAAATTTATTAATAATATTTGACTTTAATGACATTATGTTATTACTTTAGCACATATTATAGTATTTTTTACCATGATTATTACGTTATTGATATTTTTAGATGAACCGTTTTATTTCTACATTCATTATTTTATCTTCTGTTTTTTTAGAAGTTATAAATGATTTAGGAACTCATTATTGATATTAAAATAAATATGTTTTATTTTTGTCCAATTTATTTGTAATATAAACCCATTATCTAAAATACAATTGAACTATATATCTTTAGGTTTGTGTTTGTTTTTTTTTATGATAACAATCATGTAATTATATGTGTAACAGTCTTATGTCACTATTATTGGTATCAAATAATGGTAATTTTTTTGGATTAAAATGTGAATTTATTAGTAAAAACTAAATGGATATGTCTGTGTATAGAAAATATACTACAAATTTTATCCATGAATAGAGAATCTAGATTCCCATAAATGAAATATATGTATTGATAATGTATATAGATGTTGATATATCAAATATAACCTTTGATTAATAACCCCAAAATATATCATTGGGTATTAACTAAGCCTCCACCTAGTGTGTGAAAATGATTCCTTTTTGTACACCTTTGTTAAAACTCAGTTGTGATATGATATAATAAATTCTAAATCAATTTATTAACCATTTTTAAGGACATTAATATATTTTTATGATTGAAAAATTACAATGAAAAATTATCATAGATGGTCGTTATTTAAACATTAAGACTCATAATTTAGGATATAAATTTCATTTATAAGTGGTTACTTCTTCGTTTGTAATATCCTCTTTTATATACTTATTAGTTACTGTATTATCATCCCTAATTTTTTTTATTTTATATAATAAAATGAAATAGAATGAACATTTTTTGTAACCAAAGTGATAGACAATGTGTTTAATTACCAGATGATATTCTTTACCTAATGGGAGTAGGATATGAGAACTTCATTATCATAATGTCTCGGCTTATTCAAGTTATACATAATCACATGAATCATGTAGAGATATCTTCTTCTCTTAAAAATATTAAATTTTTATTGTGCCATCAATGAAACTAATTCATCCTACTGTTAATAGAGAATCTAAACCCCTCATTTTGGAATAATGTAAAACTCCATTTAAATCATATTTTTCTTCCTCCAATGCTTTGAAAAATAGAATTTCAAAATCACGGTTTAAATCCTTTAAAGAGAAGTCAATTAATGGTGGACACTACTCAAGAAAAAAAATCCTATGAACGAAATTGAGATGATTGAATGAGAATAATTCAATAAAATTATTATTCAATATATATTTTCCCCACAATCTCCTTCTAAAA
Organism: Viscum album; assembly: GCA_963277665.1. Taxonomy (NCBI): domain Eukaryota; kingdom Viridiplantae; phylum Streptophyta; class Magnoliopsida; order Santalales; family Viscaceae; genus Viscum; species Viscum album. The sequence goes on from OY728126.1 coordinate 1,532,558,553, forward strand.
AAAGTGATGGAAATCTATAGACCAAATATAAAGGAGGATGATTCTGTTATGTAATACATGGAAAACCACTCAATGAATATATGTTTAACCCATGAATTTATCATCAAAACAAACAGTATGGTCGAAACCCAATTTAGTGGATTAAATCATTGTATGTAAAATAATTTTATTGATTTGAGACTTTGATATATATAAAGATATTATTGATTTTTTCCATAAGTATGAGATATATATTCGTGGTTCTTAGTGGTCTCAAGTGTTTGGACATAAAAATTATAAAACATACATTAATTCTAAAGGATCAATGGATAAATCCCATAAAGTAATGAAAAACCAACTTACCACATGTAAAATGTGTGGGAAGAAGGTTCCCAGAAACATAATCAATGGAACAAGTCAGTCATTCATGTTTGAAAAAGAGGTGAATCATGATAATCAATACCAAAAGGAAATGTAGATTCCTACAAATTAAATGGACAAAAATAAGTTTTCTATCAACTCTAAGCCTTCTATATAGTGTTTTTACATTAAGGAACACATAAATTATATAATCTAGTGCCCTAATTCAATGGTTATTATAGGTAATCAATGATAATCACCCGAATAGTCAAGAGATAATGGAAGGGATTCTGATATCCCTATAGTTGAGGTGGGTTTTGATAATGAAGTGGGGATGGGTATGATGGTTATTAATTCAAGAATTGACAACATACTATTTTATTTAGGTTCAATATATTATTTTATATCATTCATATATACTAGAAATATTCAAATAACAACTTATAACATGAATGCTAAATCATATATGATAATAAAAAATAGAGATAGTATTGTATCCCATGTATATCAATCATCCTTAATCAATGTTTGTGGACTAAACATCCTGTATTATATTCTCATACATCTATTATTATAAATTGATGATATACTTGTCATTGATTGATTTTCACTACACAAATCCAACCTCAACAATCAGAAGATGAAAATCCCTCTTCATATCCTAAATAATCCTACTATTCACTGAATGTGTAAAAAAGATGATGTATCTTTTTTAGAATTTTATTTTTAATAATGGATATCATTTCATTTTGAAAAATAATATATAGCTTCATGGATTTATACAAAAGAGATAGTCATTATTAAAGAAATATTCATTATGAGTGACTATATTGATGTATTCACTGACCATCTTCCTAACCTAAAATCTTAGTTGTCAATTGATCTTATACATGAATATGTACCTATATCTATGACACACTAAAGAGGTACAATCATTGAATTGGGAAAAATAAAGAATTTATTACAAGAGAATATGGACTATGCTTTGACACGCCTGGGTGCTTTCCCATATATAGTGTAGCACCCTCGGTTAGAGATATGTAGCCTTTGTTTATGCCTTTTTATTTGTTTAATGTGCATAGGATGAGTTGAGAAGAGGATGGGAGAGATTGGAATGGTTTTGGATGAGTTTGGAGGCTTTTCTATGGGTGCACTGTTTGAGCATGACTAAGGGAAACCATGCAGGTGCTCCAGAAAACTGTGTTGGGGGAGGTAGCAGGCTTCGCATAGCCTGTGCAGGGTTTGACAAACTGTGCGAGTCAACCATGTGTACCCTTGCTCTCAAGGCATTCGCGTTCCCATGGTTAGCGCACGGTTTGCCAAACAGTGCGGGTTAATCGTGCGACCGCTTAAGAAATAGGGTTTACATTCTGGGCTACCTCAGGATTAACCAATTTCACTCCAATATTCCTCCCACTCGAGCCTCACTCGGGATTTTTTGTTCTCATGGGTTGAGGGTGCTCCTCCACACGTTTTGGAAGTGATTCGAAGGGGTTTGAAGGTGGTTTCTCCCGGGTACGTCTCTCCTCTTTGTTTTCTTATGGATTCCTATAGATCCACATCTCCCCCTTTCTTGGTTTTCAAGATATACAATTTATGTCTATAACTATAGGGTTTTGGTTACCTTGGATGATGATTTTAAGGCTTGTTAATGTTAGGGAAGGGGATCTAGAGAGGTTTCTGTGGTGTGTTCACCGGATTAAAGGTGTGGTTGCTCGTGGGTCTATTTCTCGGGAACCCTAAAGGTAAGCGGCTTCTCTCTCTACTCCACATGGTTAGAACTAGTGGTTCTTTGTTACAATTAATTTGTTGTGATGAAAAAATTAATTTCGTTTTGTTGTGAAAAATTTGTTGCAAATCCCTGGTTGATGTTTTGGGGAATTTTGTGAAAAAGATGTTTTATGGAGAAAGGCTCTTGTTGAGGATTTTAAAACACAGATTTTAAAATGGGTTGTTGAGATTGATTTGGGCAAATGGTTGATGAAAAATGTTTTCCAATAAAGATATATTTTTTATTGAAATGTGGTTTGGCATGGAAAATGGTTTTCAATAAATGGATGATTTATTGAAGTGGATTGGTATGCAAGGGAATTGGTTGATTTCATGTTGTTTTTCTATTGGTGGGTTATATGCTTGGTTGTGATTGATTGGACTGTTGTTTGGTTGAGGTCGGGAAGTACCACTAGGTGTGAATGGGTTAATTGGTTGGGTGGAACCTCCACCATTTGGTGGTGGTCGGGAAGTACCACTAGGTGTGAATGGGTGAACGGTTTTGATGGAAGCTCCACTATTTGGTTGTTTTGGTTTTTTTGTGTGCATTTCATTACAAGTTAGAAATTGTTGTGCTAGTGTGTAAATGATGAAATGGCTTGTTCCAAGTTTGGTTGGCTTTCCCTTGGGTTCATGGTTTGGGTATGATGGCTTGGTATTGGTGTGTTTGGCTTATGGAAATGGATTCACTTGTGATTATATTATACAAATTTTTTTATGTAAATGTGCTAATGGTTTTATTCTAGCGGAATGTGTAGGGAATTCTTTTGGAGAAATCCTACTGAATTTTAGTCCTCAGTCTATACTTTTTCACATTGGTGTCTTTGCAGATACTGTGTATCGTGATGTGGGAAAAGTTAAGGCATCACCTTCCTTTAGTGGTGCATCGTGGTGTTTGGGTGGAGCTTGGAGCATGGAGCTTGGTGTGGAGCCATGGAGTGTGTTTTTGATTATTTTGGGTCTTTTGTTGAGTCTTACGAATAATACTCTGATATGGTATTGGTTGTATTGGTTTTTGGTTGTATTGTGGAACAACATGGTTTTCCTTAGGGAATACATGCTTAAATGTTTGATTCACATGCATCATATAGTGGTTGGTAGTGGATGGTTTGGTTGGTTTTGTCTTAAGTTAAAATCATTCCCCAATTTTTTCTCAAATCCCTCGGCATTTATTTCCATCCTTTGGCGCCTTGGGAACGTTTCCTAAGGCCAAGTAACCTTCACCTACTCGTCAAGCTAATGAAGTAGGGGTGGGGTGTTACAAGTGGTATCAGCTTGTTTGGTCCTTTGGAGTTGATTCTCGGATTTGGAGTTGACATTCGTTGTGGTATATTCTTTAGGTCAGGGTGGTAGTAAGGCGTAGGCCTGTTGGAACATGGAATTTATAGTATGATTGTACATATCTAACCCTTTTATTCTAAACATCATATTACTAGGTAGTTGGGTACATAAGTGTTTTAAAGACACTTGTAGGCCTTGGATATCTCATTGTCGTGGGTGTAGCCAATGAGATGAGCCTGACATGCATGGTAGAAATGACTTCCCACTAGGATGCATATTTTATAGAGGTATAATGATTTATGGGGTGATATGAATGTGTGAAATTGTAATTTGAATAAATTTGGTATTTTGAAAATGGTTTGGTTTTCAAAATGGTGAAACATGGAAAATGTGAACTTGTGGAAAGCCTTGTGTGATAGTGTTGTGTAATGTTATTAGAAATGGGAATTTGTGATGTCTATGGAAGTGAGAATCCTTGTTTTTTGTTTTCTGTTGATAGAAATGGCACTGGGTCGGCGTCGCAGACACCAGTCAGGGGAGGCTGCTGAAAAAGTGGTAGCACCTAAGCCTCATGTGAACCAGCAGCTAGTGCAAAGCATAGTGCAAGCATTCCAAGCTACGGAAGGTGGAAATAAAATGGATTAACCAAGGAATGTGGATCTTGTGTTTCAGTTTAAAAAGAAGAATCCAACCATCTTCAGGGGTGATTCAGAGCTGGAGAGGGCAGAATCATGGATGAATAGAATGAACAAGATTTTTGAGTTCTTGGGAACACTGGTATAGTTAAAAGTGAATTTGTCCATGTATATATTGGCAGATCTTCCCCCTTCAGTGGTGGGAGTTGGTAGTAAAAGCGGGGACAGACCATGGTGTGACATGGGAAGAATTTTAGGAATTGTTTAATAAACACTTATACCCACATATGTTCATAATTCATCGTACGATTGAGTTCTTTAGTTTGTAACAAGAGCTTATGTATGTGACAGAGTATGCAGCTTTGTTTCTGAACTTAGTGAGGTTTTCACCCGAGGTGATTAGTAGCACATCGTTGAAGGTTAGGATATTTGAAGTGGGGTTAAGCCAAGAAATCCATTCAAAAATATCCATACTTGTGTATAGATGATTACACAGTGATGGTGAATAGAGCCTCGGTGGCTGAGTGGGATCTGTTGGGTGCTCTGGGCAGTGGAAGCATGGTGGTACCCATGGGGAATAGTGGGAACTCTAATTCTGGGTTCAATTAGAGGATGGAAACATATTTCCAGAGCGGGAGTAGGGAACATAATCCAATGGCAGGATCGGTGAATCTTCCTCCGAAGCCCCAGAGAAAACCATGATGTTCTCAGTGTGGTTTGACGAGCCACATCAAGAGAGATTGTAAGACACAACCTCGAGCATGTCATAATTGTAATCAGATGGGGCATCTGCAGTGTTACTGTCATAATTCTATGAGGTTGGGTGTGCGGGATACTCCTTAGAGATCGCAGACGTTGTATGCTTAGACGGGATGGGGACAGCAACATACCCCTTGGCAGCAGAGTAAAGTTGGTCATGGTGATTCTCAGAATACCACAACGCCTCAGCAGGTCAATAAAGAGTAGAGTGTGTCAAGAAAACATTTGTTTAGAGCCGAGAAGGTTGTGTTGGATGATCATTCGGGACCATCCACGGTGCGAGGTGCTATTCTTTTAAATTCTACCTTGATTCAAGTTCTATTTGATACGGGTGCTTCATACTCTTTTATTGTTGCACGTGTGGTTGATTTTGCTGGGTTTAAGGGTAGAAATAATTCCCTCGGTTTTAAAATATCAAACTCATTAGAGTCAAAGAGAGTTTTGAGCCTTCTTGTGTAGAGAATGTTGTATCGTTATGGGAGAGGTTGAACTAATGTGTAATTTCTCAATGCTTGAGATGGATGGGTGTGATGTAATCCTGGTAATGGATTGGCTAGTGGATTTTAAGGCCCACATCGACTACGATGCGTGAACAGTGGATTTTACAACACATGATGTCATTATGTATCACTTTAGAGGAGAGAGTCATGGAAGGAAGCGTGCAACGGGTTTTTTAACACCAGCAGTAAGCACATTATCATATCGGTTGGTGGTATTGTAGTTTTATTCGTTAATAGTTGTTGAATAGAGTGTTCTTCTAGCAGTGGTAGATCCATTCATGAATGTTTTCCTTGAATAAATCTCTGGAATACCTCTCATAATAGAAGTGGAGATTTCGATTGATCTCCTTCCAGGGACCAATCCTATCTCGCATCCTTCTTATCAGATGGACCCTACTGAATTGTGGGAGTTGAAGGTCCAGTTGTAAGAGTTTTAAAACGAAGGGTTTATCTAGCCTAGCACATCCTTATGGGAAGAAGTGGTGTTTTTTGTGAAAAAGATGGATGGAAGATTGAGTCTTTGTATGTATTATCGTAGAATTAACCAAGTTATGATAGAGAACATATATCCACTTCCACAAATTGATGATTTGTTCGACTAGTTGAGGGGATCCTAGCTTTTCTTCAAGATAGACCTGAGGTAGGGATATTATCAATTATGGGTGGGGAAGGATGGTATTCCTAAAACATCTTTCAGAATTAGATATGGACATTATAAATTTTTGGTTATACCCTTTGTTCTAACGAATACGCCAGCGGTGTTTAGGGGATTGGTGAATTGGATATTTCAGAGATATCTGGATTCATTTATGGTGGTGTTTGTAGATGATATTTTGGTCTATTCAAATACAAGGGTCGAGCTTGAGAAAAACTTAGAGAAAGTGCTAGGGATCGTGAGGGATCGTCGGTTGTATGCCAAATTGTCAAAGTGTTACTTTTGGATACAGAAAGTACGTTTTCTTGGCATTGTGCTTTCTGAAAGGGGTGTTTCAGTGGATCCAGAAAAGATAGAGGCTGTTATCTCATGGAAACCGCCAAAGAATGTGTTTGACATATGGAGTTTCCTTGGCCCGGCTAGGTATTAATGGCATTTTGTTCATGATTTTTCACGTTTGGCTTCACCGATGATAGCATTGACAAGACATAATGTTTTATTCTAGTGGGATGAACAGTGTCAGCAATGTTTTGAATAGCTAAAGGGTCGCCTTACATTAAACCCAATCCTAGTTTTTCCAGAACTAGGAAAATGGTAGGTGGTGTTTTGTGATGCATCGGGTTCAGGGTTGGGGTGTGTTCCCATGCAAGGGAATCATATGGTTGCATATGGCTCACAGTAGTTGAGAGTGCATGAGAAGAACTACCCAACTCATGGTTTGGAATTGGAAGTAGTGGTTTATGCTTTGAAAGTGTGGCCCCATTATATCTTCTAAGAGAAATTCATGGTATATACAGATCATAAGAGCTTGAAGAACATTTTCTCAAAAAGGTATTTGAAATTGAGGAAAATAATATGGATGGGATATCTCCAAATGATTGATTTTGACTTAATGTACACACCAGTTAAGGTAAATTTTTTAGAGGGTGCATTAAGTAGAAAATATACGCTCAGATGGTGAAACATGCCTCAGACCAATGTCAGTTGATGTCTGTTATAGATGACATGCGGTTGGAATGTGAGGACCATGGCGATAGAGCTGTGTTATTTCCAGTTTTGTTTATTCATGACTTGGTTGGCTTGGTTAAAGAGGAATATATTTCTGTTTCTGAGTGTGTGACCATTGGGTCGAGACTCATGGGTGTGGAGACCGTTGAGTGTTGGCAACTGAATGGAGAATCGGTTTTGTGTTTTCAGAATCGGATGGTTGTACTAGTTTCTTGTCAAGAGGATCTTCTCAGGGAACATCATCATTCCAGGTGGGTTGTTAATCCTGGAGTTCAGACAATGTATAAAGCGTTGAAAGAGCAGTTCTGGTGAGCTGGTATGAAAAGATGAGTGTCTAAGTTTGTTTCGAGATACTTGACTTGTCTGATGGTCAAGGTAGAACATAAAAGGCCAGCAGGAATGTTGTAGTCTTTACCAATACCTGTTTGTAAGTGGGATAAAATAGTGATGGATTTTTTCACAGGTCACCCAAGAACAGTCAGAATTCATGATTCCATTTAGGTGATAATGGATCAGCTAACGAAGTTGGCCCATTTCATTCCAATTTGTGAATCTCATATGATGGAGGATCTTTCCAAAATCTATATCCAGGATGTTTTAAAGAGGCATGGTGTTCCATTTCTGATCGTATTTGATAGGGATCCAAAGTTTACATCTCGTTTCTGGAAATCCTTACAGCAATACCTTGGAACTAAGTTAACCATGAGTACGGTGTTTCACCCTCAGAAAGATGGTCAATCCGAGAGGACGATACAAACTATGGAGGACATGTTGAGGGCTTTTGTCATGGATTTTGGTGTCTCCTGGGAGGAGAACATGTCATTGGTTGAGTTTTCATACAATAACAGTTATCAAGCATCCATACATATGGCTCTATTTGAAGCGTTGTATGGGAGGTCATGAAATTCTCCACTATGTTGGGTGGAAACAGGTGAGTCATTGATGGTTGGACCGAGCCTTGAGCAGTAGACTATAGAAAAGATCAATCTAATTAGAAAGTGAATGGAGATGGCTCAGAGTTGATAAAAATCGTATGTGGATCATCATCGACAGTCAATGTCGTTCGAGGTGAGTGATCATGTTTTCTTGAGGATATCTCCTAGGTTAGGACATCGTCGGTTTGGGATGCAGGGAATGTTATCTCTGAGGTATATTGGGCCATTTAAGATTCTTGAACAGGTTGGTGAGGTGGCTTATCTTTTTTCTTTTCCACCTAGGTTCAGTGCGTTGCACAATTTGTTTCATGTGTAACAGTTGAAAATTTATCATCCAAATTGTGACCATGTGATTCGATGGGATCATGTGGAGCTAGAACCAGATGCTTTGTTGGTGCACGTGCTAGTGTGGGTTGTGGATAGGCAAGAGAAATTTTTTCATGGTAAAATAATTAGTTTAGTTTGTGTTTTGTGGAAGTATGGTTAGATTGAAGAGGAGACTTGGGAGTGGGAGAAAGAGATGGTCAAGCAGTGGTCTGAGCTCTTTCGACAAAGGGCGGGTTCACTACTTTCTCAGGATGGAAAGTCCAATGGTGGGGAGAATGTAGAACCCCCTTTTTTATTTATGTATCCTTTTTATGAATTTTTATGTGTTTTAAGTGCATGGGATGTGTTGGTAAGAGGTTAGGAGAGTTTGGAATGGTTTTGGATGTGTTTGGAGGCTTTTCTATGGGTGCACAGTTGGAGCACGACTATGGGAAACTGTGTGGGTGCTCCAGGAAACCGTGTAGTGGGAGGTAGTAGGCTTGCACGACATGGGCACGGTTTGTCAAATTGTGTGAGGCAACTGTGTGGACCCTTTCTCTCGAGGCAGTAGTGTGTGAACCGTTAGCTAACGTTTTGTCAAACAGTGCAGGCTAACAGTGCGGACACATAAAAATAGGGTTTAAGTTCTGGGATCCCTAGGTTTTAACCTATTTCACTCCAATATTCCTCCCACTCGAGCCTCACCAGGGATTTTTGGTTCTCAGGGGTTGAGGGTGCTCTTCCACACGTTTTGAAAGCGATTCAAAGGGGTTTGAAGGTGGTTTCTCCCAGGTAAGTGTCTCTTCTTGGATTTCTTATGGTATCCTCTAGATCTACATCTCCCTCTTTCTTGGTTTTCTATATCTACTCTTGTTTTGTGTAGATCTATGGTTTTGGTTGCCTTTGATGATGATTTTAATGCTTATGAATGTTAGAAAAGGGTATCTAGAGAGGTTTCAGTTGTGCATTCACCGGATTGTATGTGTGGTTGCTCGTGGGTCGATTTCTCGAGAACCCTAAAGGTTGGTGGCTTCTATTTCAACTCCACTTGGTTAGAACTAGTGGTTCTTTGTTACAATTAATTTTTTGTGCTGAAAAAATTAAATGTGTTTTGTTGTGTGATTTTTTTTGGAAATCCCTTGGGTGATGATTTGGGGATTTTGGGGAAAAAGTTGGTTTATGGTGAAAGGCTCTTGTTGGGGATTTTAAAATAGAGATTTTAAAATGGGTTGTTGAGATTTATTTTGGAAAATGGTTGATGAAAAAAGGTTTTCAATAAATATGTTGTTTTTATTGAAATTCGGTTTGGCATGGAAAATGGTTTTTAATAAATGGATAATTTGTTGAAGTGGATTGGTATGCAATGGAATTGGTTGATTGCATATTTTTTTTATATTGGTGGGTGATATTCTTGGTTTTGATTGATTGTAATATTGTTTGGTTGTGGTCAGGAAGTACTACTAGGTGTGAATGGGTGAACGGGTTGGACGGAAGATCCACCATTTGGTTGTGGTAGGGAAGTACCACGAGATGTGAATGGGTGAACGGGTTGGACGGAAGCTCTACCATTTGGTTGTGGTCAGGATGTACCAATAGGTTTGAATGGGTGAACGGGTTGGATGGAAGCTCCACTGTTTGGTTGTTTTGGTTGTTTTGTTCTGCATTGCTTTGAAAGATGGAAATTTTTGTGCTAGTGTGTGAATGATGAAATGGCTTGTGTCATTTTGGTTGGATTCCCCTTGGGTTCTTGGTTTGGTTTTATGTTTTGGTAAGGGTGTTTTTGGCTTATGTAAAAGGTTTCACATGTGATTATTTTATATTAAATGTTTTATATAAATGTGCTAACAGTTTTATCCTAGTGGCGTGTGTAGGGAAGTCATGTGGGGAAATCCTACTGAGATTTTGTACTCACCCCATGCTTTGTATTGTTAGTGTATTTTCATATGTTGTGTACCATGATGTGGGAAAATGTAAGGCATAACCCTTTTTTAATGGTGCATTGTGATGTTTGGGGGGATCTTGGAGAATGGAGCTTGGTGTGGAGCCATGGAGTGTGACTTGTCTTATTTTGGGTCTTTATTGGAATCTTCTGCATAGTAATCTGATGTGGTATTAGTTGTATTGGTTTTTGGTTGTATTGTGGAACAACATGGCTGTCCTTCGGGAAAACATGCTTGAATTTTTTGATTGACATTCATCATATAGTTGTTGGTAGTGGATGGTTTGGTTGGTTTTTTCATAAGGAAAAATCATTCCCCAATTTTATCTCAAAGCCCTAGGTATTTATTGCCAGCCTTTGGCTCCATGGGAATCACCTAAGGCGAAGTAACCCTCACTGCCTCTTCAAGCTAATGAGGTAGGGTCAGGGTGTTACATATAGCATCATTCCTCATTAACATGAATACGGGTTAGTCAATGTTTCTCCATATTGATTATTATGAAATCAATAAAATCATGGTAAATAACAGGTATCACCTAATATATATTATTAATTATTTGATAAACTATGTGGGACAATATAATTCTCTAAAATGAACCTTTAGTTCATGTATCTCTAATTAAAGGTGAAAAATTAATATATTCCTAAGACTTCTATTCAAACTAGGTATGGACACTATGATTTCATAGTTATTCCCTTAAATATCACTAATTCAAAAAAAATAGATTTAGAAATAGTGTCTTTAGATATTACCTCTTAAAAATTTTGTAGAAATTGTAGATAATATTAAAATATACATCAAATATATGTAGAAACAAGGGATCTTATGATTAACATTCTAAAGACATCCTAAAATGATAAGTTATATGAAACGTAAAGTAAATGATATTTTTTATGGAGGTAGTTTCAGTCTTAGATCATGTTATAACTAGTAAATGGATATTTTTGGATCCTTCAAAGATAATGGTGATTGATGAGTGGAAAAGAACAATATCTATATTGGATATAAAAATTTTTCTATGACTAGATGAGAACTGTCAATGATTTTTGAGGAAATTTTAACAAATTAAAAACCAATTTCCAAGATTACTAGGAATGGATGAAGTATTTATGAAAATTTATTGTGATTAGAGGTACATATAAGTGAAAAGCAGAATTATCACTATAGTAGTCATCATACTATCCTCAAGGGGTGAAGATTTCATCGTATTAAAAGATTCTTCACAAAGTGGATTCAGATTTTCACTTGTGAAAAATGATAAATAGATATTTTAAACCCTAAGTTATTTTAATGTTAATGAGTATAACAATACAAATTAAGATCTAGAGTTGTTTGTAGTGAATTTTGAGTTAAAAATTTAGTTGTATAATATCTTAATGATGATGTGTGAAATAAAAAATGGATCATAAGATCCTCAAATATAAATTCATAAAGAATTATTTTAATAGGTTCTAGAAAATTTGTTAGGGAATATCATGAACTGTGATTACTCAATCCATTACTTTCCAGGGAAGTCGAATAAAGTGGAAGGGGATATATATAGAAATTTTCATATAACATTATCAATAACGAGAATTGAGATAGACCCTATCTTCTAACACATGTAATGTTTGGACATTGAATCCATAAATAATGGAAAAACATCATTCTTATATCAAAATATTACACCACAATTCATTCTAGATTAGGTAAATGATGCTCAAAATGATGTTGTGTAAACACAAAATAAGGTGGATTCTATAATAAAATAGAAATCCTATAAGTTAAAAATTGATTGCGTTGTATGATTTGGTCACAATAATTTGTACAATGTAATCATGAGATAAAAAATTAGATATTGAGTAGTGAATATATCTCGACAGTCTCCACCCATCCATGGAGAATTGAGATGTATTGATATCTTTGAGACAACTAATGATGGAAAAATAAGAATAATAAGATCTTAAAATATTCAATATTTTTCTTGGAATATCAGAAAATGAAGCCAGAGAAGAAAAGGTCCAAGGTAATGATGCAACCATTTCCCACAGATATATGGAAATGGGAAAACAACAAGATGTATTTTTTTATAAGTCTTCTAAAGGCATCAATAATAAATAACTCCATATTGGTTGTAATAGATCATCCAACAAATGAAGCTCAGTTAATTATAATTTCATAGGACTACACACTCAACCAACATAAAGGGATATACGTCCAAGAATTGGTGAGGATACATGGTCATTACATTCTATTATCCTCAATCTACATCAAAGGATTACATCAAAATCCTTTAAAAGCATATAATACGCTCTAAATATTGATTTAAACATAATTATGGAGTATCACCCTCAAAATTATGGATAATTTGATCTGAATTTATTTAAATATGATGACATACTGAAAACATGATCACTAGCTCCATAGAAGGAACCAATAAACATCTTCCTTTAGTTGATTTTTCATACAATATTAGCATCCAATCAGTATCAAAATTCCTATTTTTGAATCCCATTATTTTAAGATGTGTAAAACACTTTTATACTTGGATGAAGTTTTTGGAGGAAATTTATATTGACCTAAAATGGTCCATAAAATGGTAAAAATGGTTGGAAATGATCTCCATCACATTAGGAGTGCTCGTAGTAAACAAATGATATTTTTTGATAACCATCATACAGACCTAGAGTTTGATGTTGGAAAAAAGTGATCCTTTAAATAGTTAAATGTATGAGTTTCCTAATAGTTTGGATAATGTAAAACCTATATCTTAGAAACATCCTCCCCTTTGAGAATATTGATCATATTAGAGTTGTGGCATATCAACTCGAAATCCCACAGACCCTATCTAAAGTATATTTCATGTTCTACATATCCACTTTGTGAAAGTACATACTAGATCCCAGAAATTTACTAAATTAAAAGGTGTTACAATTGGAGAATTATTTTTCTTATGAGGATGATCTAGAGAATATCTTGTACCGTAGAAAAAAAATTCTATGAAAAAAAACAACTCACTTGGTCAATGTCCTTTGGAAAAACTATAAGTATGATGAGGATTCATGGGAACCGATGAAAGCAATTAAATAGATTTTAATTCATTTCTTTTCATCTAATAAAGTAAAATAATAATTCAAGAGTTAAATTTCTTAAGGGGAAGAACGTAAGGACTATAAAATTCCTTCTGTTAGTAAAATGAATCGTGATTCACTATGACTAATTTATTATATTTTACAACAGATGAACATTAAATTAATTTAAAAGTTTATAATCACATTACACATCATGAAATAATATTAACATTAATAACACTGAATTTTATATGAATGTAAATAAAAAAGAATAATGGAGACAATAATATAGACTCCATAATCTTGAATTCTCTTTTGCAGATCACTTGTTCTATAAAGACTATAAAAAGAAAAAGAATATTATGGAATATGATTAACATTGTTAAAGGATTTATACAACTTCATAATTGACATATTGAATTATAAGGTAAGATAATGGAGTAATATAGAAATTTTGAAAATGGAAAGGGGGACCTTAGGATCTGACTGTTACATAAAAATTACCTAACCAATTCAATTTGACTATTATATGTTTGTTATAATAGTAATATCACCATTTGGAATAGAAACCATAATTTTAGAATACTAACATGAATTATTATATTATTAAATAATATATTGTAATCTAAGGAAAGTAAAATATAGAAAATTTATATTATGATAAAATCGAATAATTGTTTATAAAATAGTAAAATAAGTGTATGTATTTGTGTTATAGAAAAATGTTTTATATTTATTCGTATCATAAATGAAATAACAAAAATAAATTATACATTAATAAAATAGTTTTATAATATAATATCTTATTTTATTATAATGATATTATAATTTATTGATACTAGATGTAATTTTTCAAAGAGTTAATCAACTAATTATAATATAAAAATCGGTATTTCTCAAATAAATAATAAATTTATTGAAAATTTTGATTTTCCATTTATAGAAAAATATTTTCATAAAAGTGTTTCTTTTTTAGAATGTTCACCTCAAAAATGGTTTGGGTTATTCTTTTGGGGTTTTCTAGAATAGTGGTATTTTTAGGGAAAAGTAAAATACTATAAAATGTAATATTTAACATTAAAAATTAAATATATATGTATACACACACACACATATGTACAAATTAGTGATTCATGGATGATGCATGATACCATTTGGTTAAAATAAAATTAAATAATAACTTAATATAGTTAGAGGAATCAACATTATTGGAAGCCTTCCACAAAAATATTAAAGAGATCCATATTATATAAAAAACATTCACCTCCTACCATTATAAATACCACTCCACACCACTCCTTATTCCCACAATTTCTATTATTCATGTCATTCCCATATTCATCCCAAATAAATCTACTTCGATATTTCTATGTACTGTGAGTTTTGGTCATACCAAAGGACCATACCAAGGTATCTTAATGACTCTCCTAAGTGAGGACATCCAAAGTGGTTATGTTCTTAATCAAACTATCCAGTAATCATATATTCTACTACCACCTAATAAAATAAATAAATAAATGTTTGAATAATGAATATACTATACTATATTTTGTATAATTTTGTTGTTATAATAGAATATGATTTATAAAAATTCTTTTCATTTCATTTTATAAAGAAAAAGGATTTTTTATATTATTTTTGGCTCACCACCTTCATGAATAAAATACATCATTTTTAACCAGCACCAACATGGATGGTTGTATAAATACTATGATGGTTAAATATGATGATTATATGTATATGATAACATATTTAATGTTCTTGAAAATATTGATAACCATTTAATTAAATAAAACGAATATAGTTTTGAATGGTTGGAAAACCCACCTAAATAAACCTACTATACAATGATAACATTTATAAAAAAATGAATCATAGATATTTTAGATCACATATGGATATTTGTGAACATTTAAACTTTTTTATGTACATTAATATCATTTTATATAACTTCTATAGTTATATACCATTTTAACCAGAACATTGATAATTATCCCCAATCTAAATCTACTTTAGAATCGTGAAATGAACACCCTATAGAGAGTAGGTGTACAAATAATGTCTCAAAAGTGATTTTATAAGAAAATAAAAGCATATAAATAAATAAAAATATATATTAAAAAGGTTCATAATCATCTATTTAAAAAAATTAATTTGATTATTTAGGATATTTAGTGATTGTACTTAGTGCGTCAAGGACCCAAGGTAAGGGATATATTTGAACCACCCTCTTTTCTTTAGGTTATTCCTTGTACTCTACACCTCACATTTATCAATATTAAAAATTATCGAATTATTATAAATTATATTAATATTTTTATTACATATATACCTTTCTTATTATCTCTTTAATTACATGGGATATACATGAATTATGTTCATTTCTCAATGCCTTCTTTTAAATCACCCCTAATTAAGGGGAACATTTCTATTGCTTAATCATTTGAAGTTACACACATTGAAAGTCTTTTGAAACAATTTTTTAAATTAATGTTCACATAAAATTAGAATTTTTTTAAGGATAAACCTTCTTCATTTACACTATTTTCAATGGATATTCCATATTTTTTCCATTAGTAAATTTTGTACCCATTCTATAAAACACTATTTTAATGATTCATTTATATAAAAAAATTTCTTCCATTTCTCATGAATTTTTAAAATTAATTATATATTTTAGATCTTTGTTTATTATTAAAATAAGTATATCCAAAATATTTAATTTCATTTTCTATATGGGATCATTTTGAAATATCTTTTGACTATGCTTTGATGAAATATTATATAAATTGTTACATTCCTATAATATTTCTTAAGCTTATGGACTATGTTTGATTGCCTTATGTTGCAAACATATTCATTTTAATGATAGGATTAGTGAAACAAAATTGTCATCTAAAGAATAGGGTAATGTTTATATAACATTATATGATATGTATAGGATTAGGGATTTAACATAATCTACTCTTAGACTCATCCCACAATGATATGATGTCTTGGTAGTGAGCTATGAATTATGCTTATATTTCCATGTACTATGATGTTTGAACATAACAATGATGCCATGATATTATGATTACATATTACTTACTTCATTCATTGATATTATTATTTATGATCTTTTTCTTTTATTATACCCTGTTAATCCTTTTTTCTCATTTTCTATTATTTTTTTCCATCCTTATTCTATTATTGGGAATTTTAGATCACTCGTTTTATTTATAAATTCTACATGTTATCAGTTGTAGTTTTAGAAAATAAATTATATTTAATATCTCATTATGTATATAGAAATAAAGATGTTTTATTTTAGTTTAATCTATAAATAATTTTAACCTAGACGCCTAAAGACAATAGACCTCTAGATATTCAAGGATTTCTTTTTTATTTTTTATATGAAAAATCATATAATGATAAGTTTAAGAGTATTGGGTCATTATATTTCACTATATTTATTCTATTGTGTGTAATATTCATGGATATTTTATAAATATCAATAATGTTTCTTTTTCCACTATAATGGAATCATATTTACCTTGTTTTGAAATCATTATTTTTTTACATTGTTATGTTTTTCTTTGTTATTTTAATTTCATAAAACACTTATGTTTACTTATCATCTATATTTTTCTCGTACCATTTCATGTTATATAGATTCCATCTGTTTGTTGTGATTATGTAGAGGTTTTTGAATTTAAACTAGTACTTCTCATCATAATGACCCCTCCTTCAATGGTATTCATTGAAGATCAAACAATCTCAAAACTCATGGTTATAAATATGTTTCTATTCATATATAAACTCTAGATATTCTTATTGTAAATTTAAATCCCTTCTACACTTCTCCCAATTAATTAAATCCATCTATTTTTTATATAATCTGACATGTTATTACAATAGTGACTGGATTTTTGACCAAACATTCAAAACAATTTGCAGTATTCAAAAACATTATATTTCGTATATATTATTTTTTTAGATGGTGGAGGTATCTTATGATACTTGATTGTAAACTCATTTCTTCCAAACATCATATATAGAATCATAGTTTCAAATATTTTCTACATCAAACTTTTAAAAATTGGTAGGTTTCAATTTTTTCTCAACCCACTAAATTTGGATCTATATTTGTATCCTTCATTATACAATAAATTGAAATTAGTGAAAAAATATTTATAATAATGTTTGGTTACCTTCATCTTTATTATGATAATATAATTATATAATTTTTTATTCGTGGTTCTTATAGTGTTTGATTTAATCTTTATGGAAGTATGATTCCCCATAGAAACTCTAATAGTGGCTCTTCCATTGGAATTATAAGAATATTCAACATGATTTTATTATATCTTATTCAATTTTATCTTCAAATGAAGAGTCATTACATTCATTTTTTATATCTATAATTCTTTATTTTATCTTCACATATATCTTTTAAAATTCAATCATGTTCCTCATTCATCTTAATATTCTCAAGTAGAGTGTTTTCATGCTATTTTTTCACAATTATTTAACCACCAATAGATATTATTTGACGTAAACTATATATATTAATGTATAGTCAAATTATTTCAAAACATTCCTATTTATATATTTCTCATAGTAAATCCATTGAAATACTCTCTAAATTGAAAAAATCTTTTATTGGATAATAAGAAAAATTGTTTCTCTACTTTTATGATTCATATTATTGTATCATAGTTGGGAATATTCATAACCAATGAACTTTCCTTTTTGACATCATTAAATTATACCAATGTTTTTTCCTCTAATAGACTATTATCAAAAAAATTGAGTGTTCTATAACTTTAGTAGGGAAATTTTTTAATTTAAAATTTATTAAATAATAAAAAGGTTCATTAGACTACATATATTTATTCAAATCAAATCTTGAATGGGGTTATCTGATATGATATTTCTTAACCAAAATATGAGAAAATATACCTCAGTATTTTTAACTCAATAATGTTTGGTAGGAATTCCCTTTCATTTGGGGTGGTAACTTTGACTATATCTAAGCCTCTTTATGCTTCCCATTTTTCAATATTTTATTAAAAACTTCAATGTTTCCACTAATAGTAACATCTTCCATTATCTTCATCTTGATAATACTATTTATAACTTCTAGAAATAGATATTTGGTAACTTATAACAATCTATAGATAATATAAATCTATGAAACCAACTATGAGAGGAATTTTACTTCCATTCATAGGAAGCCTATGATCTTATACCACTTCTTAGTCTAAGGTAATCATGTATCTACACTGAGAGGGATGGGTGGGGGTGAATTAGTGTAGATTAAATTTTACCAAATATAACCAACTGAAACTCTAACCCCCTTAATGATATCCAGTCTTCTATGTTAGTTATGATTTATAGAGCGTGATTGAGTAACCACATTACTTTCTTTAATATTATATATTGATAATGAACGAAATAAAAGTGACTAAATATTTTTTAATGGTTCAAACCCATTTTATGAATGTTAATCCTTCCTCCATTAAGTTATTGTGTATT
This sequence comes from Viscum album, assembly GCA_963277665.1. Classification (NCBI taxonomy): domain Eukaryota; kingdom Viridiplantae; phylum Streptophyta; class Magnoliopsida; order Santalales; family Viscaceae; genus Viscum; species Viscum album. Next base: position 1,532,577,251 of record OY728126.1, read on the forward strand.
CCATAGATTCTCCCAAAATAATTTTATAGTCAATTCTAAATGGTGTCAAGTCTTTATTTTATGAGGCCCATAGATTATCATTTAATTATTTAACATCAATATATTACATAGGTGAATATTCCTATATAATATCATGGTCATAAATCCTATCCTTATAATTTTGAAACATATTTAAAAAAGATCTCACCTTATGGTATCTCAATATCAAAATTTTCATCAAGATGCACTTGACATTCTACTTTAACCCAACTTCTATTTTTCTAATTTTTTGAAATATGTTTTCACAAACCATACCAGGAAACCTTTATCCATGAAACATGATCTAGTATATATATAGGTTCCAAGGAATTATAGATCCCCATAGGCTGACAAATAGTGTTTTAACATCATGAAAGTATCGTGGAAATTGTTTTCATAGTAAATACATCAATATAGTATAAACAATTACTATAAATAAAATATAAAATTAAATATAAAAAATAATAATATGTACATGGTATAAATGTGTATCAATAATACATATAAAAAATAATTGATGTGAATCCAAAAGAAAGATTAAGAAAGTTAGGGTGTTACAACAGAAGCTAAAATGAAGAAGTTATCCACCACAATGTGACATGAGGTTTATCCTACCATAATGTCTCCGCCACCGCCAACAAGGTTCTTTTAAAATGATTACATGTGGCCTCAAAGTGATGACTTTATTTTACCCATGTCTATAAAATAATGTATATATTAACTTATTAAGTGTATATATAATGTTAACCATTTTATAAATGTTGTATATATCAAATTTATTCCTGAATAACCACTGATTGAAAAAAATAGTTAGAAATTATTATAAATAAAAATATTATTTTAATATTTAAAATAAAACATTGAAAAATAAAAAATATATAATATTAAGAACTATGGTTCAAACCTTGGGTAAATATTGTCATGGAATCATCATTGGTTCCTCATACCCATGGTGGTTGGGAAAACACATTCTATAAATGTGTAGAAACTATTTAGAGAATCATTATGTGCCTATTATCATGTTGGAACCCATTCATAGAACATAATCCAAATTCTATATGTTTTGTTTGTGTTATACCATGGTCAAAAGAATAGGGAGGGAACATCCTTTTTTTGGTAATTTCCCTAGTTTTTTTACCAATATACGTATTGTTACCATATGTATTATTCATTCCATTCAATGGAAATTTCAATTTTAATCAATCATATAGAAAACATACCAACATCATCTATTTACACCCAAATTAAATATGAAAATATTTTTTATGTAACAAAATATATAAAAATAGTCTAAAAATTTTATTTTTTCATCAAACCAATGTAATCATTCTTTAGAAATTTAGGTAAAGAAATTTAATTTATCTTGCATTGGTATATTATGGAACCACCAACCTTAATCTCATTAAATCACATATAAATGGTTTTAATACACTAGACAATAGGAAAGAAAACTATATAAATTGAAGACGAACCCATAAACATAAAGTCTCATACTATTTAGTTTGGATTAAACAAACCTTAGTTTCCCAAAGCCCAAGGTATGAGAGGAATCCATGAGAGGAGTTATAAAATTACAAAGAGAAATAGGATGAAAACATAACATGGTGATCTCGTAATGTTATAAAGAGAGAATACCATAAAAAAGGGAAGAAAGAAATTAAGTTGATGACGATATCATCTTACTCGATCTAGAATGGTTGATAATTAGGATGAAAAGATAGAAATATAGGTTGAATCATGTGAGATAATAATTGGAATTTCAAATTATAAATGTTTAGGATAGACTGTGTGGTTTGGTTGGTTGGTTTTACTAGCTATTTTTCAATCATGTATATCTCCAATACATCTCTTGAGAGATAGTATGGTTGGGCCACATGACCAAGTAAATCATGTTCCATGTATGTTCATTTGGAAAAAAAAATTAGAACTGATACCTAGTTCTTAAATGCATTATCCAAATACAATTCCAACAATGTTACAACATAGTTTTTCCAAATACTCAAAATTTAAATGGTGAATGACTTGGAAATAAATGAATAAAAATGTAATCCAATAAATAGATGATACATAACTAAATATTACATGAAAGGTGTGATAATTCCCCCAACCATATTAATTCCCCCCATGAAATTCATCCCAAATCGTGATAAAAAATATATGATTTCTCTGTTTATTCGTTATCAATCCATGTTACCATGCCTATTATGTGTCACTCCATTGTTCTATAATAATCACACCAATGACATAGATTTCCCATGAAAATTTTCCTCCTTGGAGACTTCAATTTGAATTAGATTCTCAGTCAATAATAAATCAATTTTCAATTCAATTTCATGCTAAATAAAATCATGAGTGGGGTTGAAATTATACTTTTTAAATTTAAATACAGGTAAAAAATCATGAATGGACCTTATTTGGGGTGGCGGTATATATCAATATGAAACTCTCCCAATTATCCTAATAATCTTGAATGGAATTATATAAATCAGATTACAAATTCTTTATATACATATTCTGTGGTTATCCAACAAAGATGAACCTTTAAAATACTTGATCACCAATATAGAATTCAATGGGACAACATTAATGATATACATACCACATATGAAAACTCTTTTTTATTTCCATTCATTATAGTTTAGTCTATATATATTTATTTGTTTCTTGAAAGATAATTAAACCTATAAGATAGTTCACACCAACTGTAAATAATAAGGGGTAAGATATACATTCTCAATCATATAGATCCTCAAAATGTTCCATATTAATTGATGAATGGTAGCTACTATTTTAGGTAAATTCATCAAGAGAAATATGGGTGTCCCTTGAACCTCTAATATTAAAGAAACATGAAATAATAATATGATCAATGATCTAATTTCCTTGATACCTTTATTTTTATTTCTATGGATGATAAGATGTAATCAACTTTACCATGGACCCCACCACCTCCTATAGACCATTCCAAAATCATGAGGTAAAATGGGGATCTTTATTGAAATAATAGAAAAAAGGTACACCATTTAAAATCTTTATCTCTTTAACATAAATTATTGCACGATCTTCCACCATTTTGGTGTTTTTGGTAGGAATTAAATGAGTGGGTTTTCATTCAACTATGACCCATATGGCATTCCTTCACTAAAGGGTATGAGGAATCCTAAGGATGAACTCTAAAGAGACCACATCCCACCTCTAGTTTAGAAAAGGAAGAGTTTAAAGTAAACCCAAAGGATTCTAGTGATCGACCATTATCATTTGAAAGTTATAGAGAGGATACAACAAATGATCTATATAATTATTCATTCATGTCCACAAATATCAATGGTTAATAACATAGAACATTTTTTAATGAATTTATGAAAAAAACTGATATATCTAATAATATTTCAAAATGTCCATTTTCATTTACATAGGAACCAAATAATTGGTTTCAATCCAAAGGGTGACCTCTGAAGATCAAGACCACTAACTGGTGGTCTCTATATCATATATTACTTCCCAGATGCACTAACACTTATCATCCTTGTATATCTCATGGTGAATGTGCTCGGGAATAGAATGTGTTAAATAAATAAAAATAAATAACACACTCCAATATTATACATTGGAAAAAATGTGAATATAACTAAATAGTGACATCAAGTACAATTCATCACCAAAATTTTTGAGGGAATGAAATAAAAACTTCTTACAAAGGGAATTGATAAACAGATTTTTTTCCTAGGGTACTGGAAATGTTGAATTCACATACCTAATGATATTTCATGTATCACCATTTTCAACAATTATGTTCCCAAGGAAGAATATAAAAATCAGTATTTTATAATCCAAATAGACCATGAGTCTATCCCTAAAATTATAATGGATCCAATACTTAAGAAAATGCATCATAATTGTTTGTTGGAGGTTATGGTTTGGGTGATTCTTTTTGTGTGGTTGGTGTTGGTGAGAGAAATACACTACCACATAATGAAACGCATAAAAAACCCCAAATTTATACATAATTCATTTAAATAGATAACATATCTGTGATCATCCTTGGGTAAAATAAAAATCAAAGCTAATGTCAATTACATTATTAACTAATCAATAAACACCTGACACTTCATACTCAAGAAGAACTTTACCAACTTCTGCGTGTGAGATATCATGGGTGATTTAAACTTGGAAAGTATTTCAAAAACAATATTTATTATCCTATTATATCCAAGAAACTCATAATATTGAAAACATTCTTATGATTCTCTCAAGGTGTCACTACCCTAACTATCTTTTGATCAACTGATATACCTTTTTAAAATTACACATGCCCTGGGAACATGATATTGTGGACCAATAAACTAAACATGGACCAAATATCAAAGAGTTATTAATCACATTAGGTTCCTAGAAAGTTTATCAAATAAATTTCATTCTCATACTTCAACCTAGAGTAAACCATATTTCCATGAAAACCCATTATGGATGTGTCATGGAAATTATGAAATATGTTGTTCATGACTTCCATGTAGATTGAATGAGTGTTGGATAACCCATATAGTATCACAATGTTAAATAAATAGCCATAAATACTTCATAAATCATTATTATATATATTATACTCTCTTACCTTGAGTTTGTGATATCTTGAAAGAAGATAAATATTTAATATCGGCATTGATACCACTAACAGATCAAATATTTTTTCAATATGGGGATGTTTTAGTTATTGACGATCCTAAAAAAGTTTAATATATGATAGTTAACACAAAATGGAGGGTATCATCAACCTTTTTTTAAGTACTATGATAGCTCATAGGGACACACTGAGAGAAATGAAAAAGTTAACATCAAAGTCATTCATCTGAATCTTTAATTATATTAATTCTAAGGGATCCATCTAATATAAATGGTGAGATATAATATGAGAAATAGTCAAAATATAAATATATATCTCTATATATATCTCTAGGTATAGGCATGAGAAATGAAATAGAAAATCCACATTTAATTCCCTAAGACATGATATTTCTACCTTTAGGAATTTTCATCATCAACATGCATCTGATGTGTATACACCTAACAAATAATCCTTCCCAATTCCCAATGAGGGGGTCTTTCCCAATTATACGGTGAGTCCCACTATCTTTAGATAACCCAATTAACCATATTAGTGATTAATAGTGGCACTAATTTATTTTAATAATCCATATAATACTTAGAGGAAACTAATAATCCCAAGTTTTGGGTTAATTCAAAAGGAAACATTTTCTGTATGAGAAAGTCCCATAACTAATTTAATTCTGACATATACATCACACATGAAGTTCCATGAAATCCTTATTCATTCATTATTTTAATAGACATGAATATATCCATAACATATGTCCTAAGGTCAATATATATTTTCCAAAACGTCATTATAGCATAATATAAAAAAGAGTTTGAGGAACCATTATAATATAAATTAGTCAAAATACAAAATAAAATAATAATAATACATATAATTATTATATGACCTAAAATATATTCTAATGGATCTTGACCCGTGTATGTAATTTCTAGAACAATAAATGAATATACGGATTTCCACTAGCCAGAGGCTCAACCATTGGAAGACTCTAGAAAATGGAGAACATGTCCTATAACCATTCCAATGAGGATAATGAACCTTTTACTAGGAATAATCAAAATATATTGTAATCCCTAAGGGGTTGAAGATCCTGCAACACTGTAGATATGTATGATGGATTGATAAAATCTCTAGAGATGGATTATATATTTTCATGAATTACATTACATGTCTTCCACAAGGAATAAAGTGACTATATTCCATTCCATACCATACAGATTATAGATAGTAAATAGAAAATTAAAAATTTGATCACTAAAAAATGGGATGGATGTCTAAAACTAATGTTGTCTCCCTTCCTGTTCTTCCTACTTCCTCATACTCTCTATGGAAACAAAACGGCCATTATAACGCATAAAAGTCCCCAATCAGTATATAAATTCTTTCTTAGTCAAATTATAACATTAAATCTCAAAGAAAATCAGAATCATAGGTATTGAGCTTCATTAATAAATCCTAAGACGAAATTTCTTTCCAAAAAACCCATCATAAAAAATTAATCCATCATTTCATCATTATAAATGATTTAAAAATAAATTTTATCCAATTTATCAAAAATATTCAAATTCTACATGAATGGACAATATACATTCAGCTGGAAAATGATGTCCTGAGATTTGTCCATTTCTAAGGTGTCATGGTAAAACTACTGATGGAATATCACCTTGAAATCAATACACCTACAATAGTCTTAGTACATTAAATTAATAATATAATTCCACCATTTATAACTGAGGAGAAAAATAATTATAGTAGCACATATTCATGAGTTCTGGAAATATAAAATTTTTAATTATTTGATTGTTATTATAAGACCAATCATCACCCACCCAATGATAATTGCTTCACTAAAAACAGATAGGTTTATTCTTTGCGAATTCTCATGAAATAACCCTCATAGTAACAGAATTATTTTAGTTAACATGAATATGACTGGAGCCTATCCCTTGTTCAATATCTTAGATACCTCATACCACTACCTTAATGATGTTTTGATTGATGTGTGGATTGTATCTTGAGATGTTATCCAGATCCCCCACTGTTATGTTCACTTGGGTTATTCTAGGAGGTACAAAACTATAAAAATAAAATAAAGAGAAGAAACCCCATTAAGAAAATTAATAAATAAAAATCAAGAGACAATTTTTTAAATCATAAATAAAATCATGATTTGATTTAATCTTTTCCAAACTATTCGGATTCAATGCGTGGTGTGCACCTCTTTCATCCTACCTAAGGTAAGAATCAAAAAATTTCAGAAAAATACAATTAAAAAAATTGAAAAAATATAGAATCAAATATTTAAATAATTATTGTCATTCAAAAACACTATTGAATCCTTCCCCTTAGGCCTTTATAGTCATATCTCATATATATCCTGATATCCCATATAACACAGAATTATAACTAGGCTATGATAAAAAAAAATCAACAACCAGCGTAAGCTACTGCTAACTTGGGAAATCAAGTCTGTCTATGAGAATTTATAAAGAGAATCTCTAATTCCCATTGGCCTTAAACAAGGTGTTTCGGATAAAAAAACATACCATTGGAATAGATTTCCAAATAAGTACATTGAAACAATAAAAAGGATACCTGAAAAGAAAACAATACAATCCATATGAAAAATAAGCACCCAAACTTGGTATAAAAGAGAATCAAGAATATAGATATAAAAGATATTATGGGATTACAAAAGGAAATAAATGATGGTTAGAGTGCCTCAATAGGGGATCAAAATAAAAAAAATGAATCTATTCATATTTTTGTGACTTGAATCTTTACCTCCCATTATGTAACCACCATCACCTAACCACGATCCTCTAGCACGTGTAGTTACCCCCTTAGAAAAATTCCTAGATTTTACATATGCTAGAAAAAACAAAATATATGTACACTAATTTTTTATTTTCAGGGTGTGTTCATATCTATAATTGTCATATCCAACCAAATATTTAATAAATAACAATTTATAAACCAAAATTAACATTCCAATTTGAAGATATTTCAAATAAAAACATGATTTTAACAAAAAAATAAAATGTTAATGAATAAAATGGAAAAAAATTCATGCACAATAGGATAATCATAGGGTGAATAATGTTTGGTCGTTGTAATATTATTATTTTAATCTTAGTGGTCAATATATCACATTCCATGCATGTGTGTCTATTAAGGACATTATCTTCATGTTCCTAATAGCATTGTGACACTTGACCAAGGAACCATATCCAATTTACATATTTCTAGTTTGTATTATAGCATAGTCTTAAGTCCAGGGAGATAATACCTTTCCTAATGGTACATTTCCTAGTTTTCTCACCTAGGTACCCAAGGATCCAATGTGAAAATATCAATTCATTCTATTCAATTTCCAATTTCAATACATGCCTAGAAAAAAATCCAAATTTTATACATTTTGACCTCAATAACAAAGAAAATATTTGTTAGTCATCAAAATTCATAAAAATTGTTCTCAAAATTTTAGTTTATTTATAAATCCAATTCAAACATTATTTATAAATTTAGGTAAGAACATTTATTTCATAAATTATTAATATATCTTGAAACCACCTTCTTGGTTGACTTGATATAATAATCAACCGACATTAATCCATAATAAAATATAATAGAATATATATTTAAATTCAAATTAATGTATAAAAATGAAATCTTACTTCATTTGGAACATATTAAATATTCCATTGGCTTTCATGGAACCATTGAGGAGAGAAAACAATGAAAAAAGGGATAAATGGACTAAATGAAAAGAGAAGATGAATTTACTTTTGATTTATTTATTTTATAAAGAGAAAATCAATCCAAAATGAAATCCATGTGTGAGTGGAGGAGGACATGATAAATATAGGCTTGTAAAGTATTATAATTTGTGAGGAAAGGGGGGAATGGGGATAAATCATGTGAGTTCATAATAACAATTTATTATTTTTTTGGGCAGATTGCATAGTTTGGATGTAGAATTTTCTTAAAAATGAGGCAACTATGAATATCATTATAGCCTCACAAATTAAATAGGTTGATTTGGATTTATGGTTTGGTAAACCATATGAAAGACATAAAAATATATAATTTCAAAAATTTCATGCCTGATGCACTGTTATCATATGGTTACTCCAAACCATTAACCAACTGTGTAACAACCCTATTTTTAAAAATTTTTAAAATATAAAATGTGGTTAACTTGAAAAATAATGAAAAAAAATTAATTTTATCAATATACTACCCATAATTGAAATTTAATGGTGGGTGTGACACATTTCACTTCCTCCACCGAACTATATATTTTGGGTTTCTCAACTCTTCAACCATATAAAAACAAAAAATCTTGTAACCAAAAACAGGTGTCTAATTTATTACAACCAATCTAGATACAAGCGATCTCATCCTAAAGGATTTAATTGTTTAATATAATTGGTGTACATTATTCATAAATTCCTCCCATTTTATATTAGAAATAACACATAAAAAAATAATTTAAATATTTTTCATCCTTGAAATCATTTAAAGATTCATTCACATATCTAAGGGAATGATGAAAAAATATGTGTGAGTTAAAATGATCAGTAAGGGTTTCGTACAATGTAAGAGATCATGAGTAAATAGTGCATAATAAATAATATAATGTAAGTAACTGAAAAATAATCGTATTTAATCAATAACAATACCACAGAATGAAATAATGTATTATATCAATATAGTAATATAATAGATAATAATAAGTTAATTATTAATGAAGTAAATTCATGATGTTGTATATGATGATCATTGATGTCATGAAATTTTTACCATAAAGGTCTTGTGCTAAAACAGTTTCATTAATGGGTACATACACACCAAAAACCCCATTTAATAATGTTGGACAACTAATTTGTTGCATGAGATCTATCGATGAAATGATTCGATATATAATTATGCGCCTAAAATGTCACTTAATGGATGATTCATTAATCATATATTTAATGATCAATATAATTTATAAAAAAATTTCCATATAAAAAAAATTCATATTGAGTAAATAATATTGAAAATCAATATTTCTCCAGTCAATTGATTAAATTTCAATGTAAAACAACATATAAAGAAATAGTATTTAGTCTAGGAAATAATAATATCTAATATATAAGTAATATAGATAGTTAAGAGAAATTTATTATCCAATGATCACAAGAAATTTAATTTTTACGTAGAAAGTTGATGACTCCAAAATCAATTAGAGAAAAAAATAACCATCGGTTCACCTAAAATATAGTGTCTATCATAAAATCATTTTTTTGTAGATATAAAAAATATAGATGTGAAATATTAAATTAATATGTTATATAATAGTTATATTTTTTAATCCATTAAAAACTTATGGAAGAATATAAATAGAATAAAATAGTTATGGTGGTGGTAATGTCAATTAATGTCGTATATGTTAAAAATAAAATCTTATTTTTAATTCTTATAAGTAATGTATTAAATTGAATCCTTCATAAAAAATTATAAATATTCATAAAAACATTTAAAAAGTAAATTATAACACAAAACTTCCTTAAAAATCATTTATTTAAATAAAATTTACTTTCAAAAAATAATATTAGAACATGTGTACGTTGAATAAAAATATACCTGATGAAAAAGATAAATAAGGTCATATTTTATTTTCAACATTTCATTACATAATTAAAGTTTTAAAATGTGAAAAAGTTTTACGAAAACTTGGAAATCCCATATATATTAATATTATAATAAAATATATGTTTTTTATGAAGGATTTATTATAATATTCCTTCAATGAATAATCTATACAATTTTAGAAAACTGAGTCTATAAAATAAATTCATAACACTTTGGTAAAATTTAAAATATAACTCCTTAAACGGGTAAAAAATTAATTGAAACATTAATCATCATGAATAAATATGTATTCATGTTTAATAAATAATTTTTTTTATGTAGAACATATTACTGTAAATAGGTGTGTAATACCAAATGTGACTCAATGGAGTGGAAATTGAGACAAGATTCCTTAAAAATATCATAACATTAAAATGAGAATTAATCAGTGAAGTGATTATGTTTAAAAAATTCAAATATAAAACAATTTATAACAATAAAAAACTAAAATATAGGCCATTTAAAACATAATCATGGAATAACATAGTCGTTAAAGTAGAATTACAACCCAATGAATGGAAATTGAGTAAAGAAACCCCTTACCACACACTTCATCCTTTCTAATCAATATTTAACCTCTTATATAATGGTTTTAAAAGTATTATTAATTTATTCCTAAACCATATTAATATTTATAAAATCATATGTGATACATTTATAATAACTTATCACCCATTTTTTAATAATAATTTTTTATTATTATTATTACTTCAGGTTTTAACTACATCCTTTTTCAGGAGGCTTATGGTTCAATAGTTTAAGGCCTTATAAATTGATAATGATTCAATAATATCAAAATTTTAAATAAATAAATAATAATATTATATATTAATTATATATATATAGAGTCATCCTTGAAGTTTAGATATAGAAGAGTGAATTACACCATTCATGGATATGGTAGGAAGTTGATATATAACAACGATGTTTTCACTTTTAAATGGATGGAATGAATAGAATTTAAATAAAAATAAAAATTTATAGAATACTTATTATATAATATATATTAATTAAATTTATTCTTATTACAATCTAAATAATCTAGAAATGAAAAAAATCATATCTCTTCATGGAGGTGGTAGTGTACATGTACGCATGAGCCACATTATAATTTTCTAATGGATTGGATGGTAAGAAGGAATATATGATATTATAATTATATAATAATAATTATTTCATTAAAATCATATATAACCATACATATAAAGTGGATATGGAAAATTAATTACACAATTTAGTGGAAATGGTAATTTGTATGTACAAACAAACAATGTTTTCACTTTTCATAGGATAAAAAAGAGATAAATTGGTTATCCAGTAATCGTAATAAAATGTAAGTATATTGTTTATATTGTATTTATTATTACATAATTTGTACAATATATTTATAATAATTTTAAGAATAAATAAATTTATAAGTGTTCGTAAATATGATTTCCACTTCTTCGGTAGACTACCTTTAAATCCCTTATTCAGAACCTGCGGAATTTTATTTTTAGAAGACTAGAACCTCTAATTAATTAATAGGGATGTATATAAGATAATTGGGTATTATTTTTTCTTAATATTTCTATCAATAGATTATAAATACAATAGAGAAGGTATTTCCCTTTATAAGTGAGGGGAGGGTCACTTTTGCAAAATCATAAAATATTAAAATATAATATGTGTCTAAATCATATAAAATGGTTCAAAAATCAAATGGTTTAACATAAAAGGAGTGTATAGTCCTAATATAATCATCCAATCATATTTGTAAAGGTGTAGATATCATTTTTAACCTTATATTATTTTTTTACCCATTCATTAACCATTGTTTACCTTAACCACAGTACCAACAATTTCAATATTTAAGGGTAATAATTTTACATTTGAGGCGAAAATTGGATCATAAATTTAAAAAGGATTATATTTTTTACCATATCTTACCCATTTTTCCAAGTTCAAGATTTTTTTTTAAAAAAAAATTAATAAAATATCATTAATTATTATTACACTATTAAATTAATTTTACTTTGAAAAAGTAATGAACAATATGAAATTTGAATATAGAAATTTTAAATATCCTTAATATGTTATATATATTAATAAAATTCATGGGACAAAATAAATTACCCCAAAAAGATTTCATATATAGTTCATAAAAAATTATTTTATTTTTCTACTAATTTCATAAATATTGTGTCAACATTACGTAATTATTTTAGGTAATTAATTAATTAATAGAAATTAAAAATAATATATAATTATAAAAAATCATTAATATTTCTAATGATAATTTATAACCCAACAAATATTTTTAACCCTTTAAAAAAATAATATAGATATTAAAATCAAGAATGTGATATTCTTAAGATTGACTTTTACTTAAATATTATAAACGTAAAAATCAATGTTAATTAGAAATAAAATGTTATATTTTCTATAATATTCGGACCTAGGTGCCACTAATCTTGTGTCTTGAATTGGTTTGGTGCATTACCTCAAGCACTCCACCGCATTTGACGCCATTTTAGTATCTTTTACTTACAAAACCATTACAAAATTCACATTAGGCACCATTTAAACCATTGAAATTTTTCACTTTTCAAATTAATCAATTTCCAACTTCATTATAAGGCACTATTTTCTTAAAACCACATGAAAACTAGAAAAAAATTTCATTTCCCACAACCTACCAAATACTACATTTTTATGAGGGTCTATTATGTCCATGTTATATAAATCGTGAGTGGTTAAAATTATGAAAATGTATACAAACCTAATTCCATGTAGAGTAATAAATTAAACAATACAAAAAAAATAACATCACACATCATGTGTATCATCCAAGGTGAAATAACATTCAATAGTAACAACAAACATTAAGAAAAAGAACCCCGCCCTAGGAACATGGGTTTCCCCCAAAACATGTGTTAGTTACTCCCTTGCACGACCTCATTACGAAGGTTATAAGCTTCATAATCTCATGTATAACATCCCAAATGGTAATGTAGTATAAAATAAAACCACTTCGATACCACTTCATAATGTCTCAGTTTAGGTGACACTAAATCGATTCCCTAGGCTAGTGTGGTATCTCAAAAACACCTCCCCACACACCAAAGATTGCATACTATAATTTAGGATCAAATTGAACAAGTGAGGATACTATACCCTCATTCTTAAATTTATCCAATTGTGTAAATCAAGATAAACATTGACATGAAATAATAAAAAATACCAAAAAATCACATTCCACATTTCCCACTGAAGAAGTACCAAAAAACCAATACAGAAAAGTATGAAATTTCATGATAGTCTAAAGTGGTAAAAGAAAACAAATAGAATTAATTGAAGTAAATCCTCAATAGGTACTAATTTCATTCTAGGTCCCCTCATCGATATGGATTCCTTACTCCCATATCTTTCTCTAATATAGGGCCTTTTCCCTTATCCTAACATGTAGTTTTCAAGTCTTCTTGAGTACCCATTGACATCCCAATCTGGTTGTGAGTACAAATATATAGGAAACCAATAATAGCGTCTAAAAAATATCCATTCTAATTCAATATATGCATAAGTAATATTAAAAATGGACAACATTTATGGTTAAATAGTTTTAATTGTATAACTTTATATAAAATAACCATTTTCATTCATAGATCCATGTGATACCCATAAACATAAAACATACCTCATCTGAAGTCAGTAATTTAAAATATATTTAAATAGATTAAATGAATTTAGATCAAAAGGTAATTCATTTATAAAATTATTTTTACAATATTCCTTGGAGGATCAGTCAAGGTAAGTATCTCATGTCCGTAAATTTAGAGCTTAGAGCACCAGTCTTACATCCTAAACCATAAAATACATTATTGGGTCCTAGAGAATTACTCTTTCCTAACACAGGGGAAATTACCCTCAAATTAATATCTCAACCATGAAATTTAACATTTATTCCATCGTTTATCATTAGTGGCCTTGTTTTATCTTTTTTTAACTTTATACTATCATGACATGTAAAAATTCACTACATTGGTTTGTTGGTACCTCCTCGATGGGAAATGTGGTATGTGAAGTTTTGGTATTTAATATTATTTCATGTATATGTTTATATTGATTTCTATGGTTTGTTTACTTGGGAAATGAGGGTATTGTATCCCCATTTTTCAATTATTCCCTCGCTACTAATCGATAGCCTATGGAATATGGGGAGACACATAGGAGGTCATGTTCTTTCACAACTTGGGTAACTGGTTTAGTGGAATCTAATATGGGATGCTACATTTATAGTATAATCCTAGTCCCTTTTAACTCCTACGTAACCAAACACTATTTCCAACATGGCCACAAGTGTTCCTCCCAAAATGTCGGAGGCTACATACTAGAATAAAGGGCCTATGTTGTGTTCATGTAGAGAATAATCCCTCTAATCATAGTGGAGAATAGTGGTTAATAATAGATTAATATAGTGGGAAATATGTGATAAAAATTTTAAGTGAACGAAGAAGTAGATGATCTAGATAAATAACACTGGTGTCATGTACAAAAAATGATGATCGTGTCATGATACATTACAAAAGGGAATGACAAGGGATACAGAGTAACGTGCATATTAAAAATGATATAAAAAATGATAAAAAAAGGCCCAAGATATATCCAATAACATCAAGAGCATAAGATCAGTCCTCTACTCCTATACTCTATCCTAGTACAAACAACCGAGCACCAATATCTGAACCCCTACCTTTGTCCCTTCATGTAACTGAGAAGTCTATTCAGGTACTAAAAGGAAGCCCGAATAGGGTGTGATATATACTTAGTAGGCCACCACTAACAGTATCAATAAGGATCAAGATGGTTTATATATAATGTAAGTGGGATGATATAATAAATATTAAGCTGTAATGTATGTTTTTACCAAGTTATCTCTCATTCTTAAAGGACATCGGCCTCATAGTACCTACTTCATCTTAAGTTGTGATACCTTTGGACATGTGTCAGCATATATACATAATTATATGTCTATATATATATATATATTTAAAAACTATATATATATCCAGGTGTATAGATACATTGTACTAGAAATGACCTAAGGCATAACTCAAAATTATATTACTAGTCATAAGAGTCTCATGTTGTAGATAATGGAACCATCCTAGGAATTTGATCATGGATACAAACATTATCATATCCATCAAACCAATGAGATATGTGAATCATCATGTCCAAAAACCTTTAGGGGAGCAAGAAATTCCATGTTCAATGTTTAATAAATGATGCAATATGTCATGCTCAATATCACACATCAAGGGAGTGCGAAGCATCAGGTCTAATGCTATCCTCAACCATGTCTCAATGTACATTATACATTGCAGAAAAAAAAATTAATAGTAATCCATCATTTATGTTATGATTTAACATATTCCAATAGATGGTTTCCAACTATTTAACATCTCATTATCAAAGGACATAATCCACAATTTATATAAATCCACATAACATGGTAATACCATTCAATTCCATTTAATTGAACTAATATATTTCAATATAATTCGGAATCCAACAACACATAGAGGGTGGGTTTTTTACCTAAGCAATTACAAATTAAATGCATTTCATAACCACACCTCAAGGGGTGGCATTAGTCAGAAGGAATTTTCTCAAACAATAACATAATAGTAATAGGAATTTCTATCCTGAAAAAAATATAGATTAAGAAAATTTATAGTTTTGGTGAAATATGTAGAAAGTCCATCATTTATACATTATGGAACAAGAAAAATAACAATGATAATTTTGGGATAAATACTAAATCACCAGCCTTATTCCATTATATGGCTTCTCATGTGTTATTAGCTTTTAATTTGACCTAAAATGAAAGGAATTAGATAAATAGAAAATTTTACAAAAAATATGGAATATAATCTTAGCTGAAAATATCATTGATGAGGGTGAGATATATGAGGAAAGAAAGTAGTGGATCGAAGATATTTCCAATATTACTGTAGTCATGCAAACCATGAGTGATTGTATATCTGAATTAAGAACCTAGATCGAAGCCTGAGTGATGACCATGGGAGAGATTCCAATAGAAGAGGAGAGGTTTTGTAAGATTTGGGGAGGAAAAAGGATAGTGAGATTCATAATACATGGAGGGTAAAATCAATAATTAATTCATTTTAAAAGGGTGCATAGTTTGGAAATATGGTTTTCCAAAAAGTGTGCCTCATCCTTGTGGGATCACAGACTAAGTGGAACTATCCATGAAGGATAAGAAAATGATTTTAGAGAACCATGTGCAGCCTATGTAGTCCCCCTATAATGCACCTACACCAAAATGTAGGGTCATGTAGCATCACTTTCTTGTTGTTCAAAACTATTCTCTTCTATATAGGGGCCACATGGCTGAGCCACCGGATTATCACCAACCATAAGTCAACCATGCACCTCATGATATTTCTCTAAAAAATAGAGCTCAATGCTTCAAAAAAACCATGCATACATCTAAACCATTACTAAAACCTTTAATAAAATCCATTAGATGAGAACAATATGTTTATACTCAATTTTTAATAATCGATACCTCTCTTAAAGGATGGTACATTATAGCCTCAACTCTTTAAAACAACTCATCCACTATTTTGTATTCTAAGGCTGGTAAAACATCATTTTAGAATAGTTGCATCCACTGAGCATGTATTTTGGACTCCCACTCCCATGTCTCATCATGTACTTGACTATGTTGCAATAACACCATAACTAAGAGAACTAACCTTACATAAAGAGACTTTTTAATTGATAAATAATTAGAATAGGATTCTAATCAAAAAAATATCCTCTAGCTCGATATAATCGGGATCAAAAGAATTAGGTAGTTTGTAATAATAATAGTGAGGATGTGATACATGGAAGCGTTCATTCAAGTCCTAGTTCTTCTAAGGTAATGCCAAATGATAGTCTTTTGGCATGATTATTTTTGATTTATCAAATAGAATGTTAGGATATGTTGATAAAATGTTCTTCTTCCAAATTCTTTTATGAAAAATCAATATTAAACTAATAGAAAACATGATGTCCCACATCAAAAACTGGAGGCCATCATCAACAATCAATAAAGTAATTATGCATAGAGTGAGATATATCCGTATTCTTATGGATAAGGTGTACCTATTCTAATGTATATTGATTGATATGAGGTCCTAATACCACTGCTTCACCAACATCTAACCATCACAGGGGTGAACATAATGGCATACTATATAGGTCCCCACATAGATCCATCATAATAGTTTCTTACGCGATATTATTATAACTATATTATGTGAGTGGTAGTTGTTTCTCCTAAGAACCACAAAAATCAGGGACTCTTTCCTTAATAATTTCCTCCAAGAATTATATCATATGATCAGAATCGTTTCCAATCTGAGGTTGATAGGTTATACTCAGAAGAGCCTTTGAACCCAGTTCCCTCTACAACCCCTACAAAACCACACTGTTAACATAGTTTCCCTTATCGATGTGATGGAACTAGGAACACCATGAAGGTATATAATCTCTTGGATGTAAATAATACCAATATAATCTATAAAAAGGTATCTCTAATAGGTATAAAGTGAGTGGCCATGTTCAATGTTCCGAAAATTACCCATAATGCTTAATGGACTCTCAGGAATCATGGAAATCCCATTTAAAAATTGATAGTGACATCATCTCATTTCAATTTTGGAATAGATAGAGGGTGTAAAAGTATAGTAGGATTTTGGTCCTATAGCTTAACCTAATAATTAGTGGAACACCATGTAATAAAACCTTCAATCTAGCCCGTCATACCTGACCACCAATACTAAAATTTTAGGTCATGGCACATATTTGTAAAATAGAGGCATGAAACTCTTGTATCCACTCCTCTTGTATGTATCTAGGTATCTAGAAACACCCATGAATGTAAATAATATTTTCATTATTTTATTATTTTTACTCACTCCAAAAGATAAGATATCGCTAACAAGGATGGTAAAACTGGATTCCTGAGACCTTCTGAACCTCAAGATGCATCTTTAATAAAAAAACATAAACCTCCACTCAATGATGACTTCTTGACTGGTCTCTTTAACAGTCTATTATCATAGAGAATCATTCACTACATTCCCATTCCAAGACTTGAAGGTGTTCTCAAAATCAAATGGCTATTGGTATTCTAGCCATCTGTACAGGCTAAGATTCATGTCACAATGAGTGGAAATAAATTTTATAATTTTAATATCTGTGTAAAGGAATAAAATATCTCCCAATAAATAATGTCTCTAATATTATAAGGAATAAACCAAAACCTCGTACTCGAGGTCATGTGTTGGGTAGTTACGCTCATGAGGCCACAACTGATGAGACCTGTATTCTATGACTTAATCTCCCTACATCATAAAATCACCCAGTTAAATTTCTAATACATCATAATAAAATCTAAATTCTATACTAATCTAAGGTAAAATATGTATTGGTTTTGTAGTATGAATCCTTTTTATCTCTAGAAATGCTCTATTTCATGGTTAAGAACATATAAATGTGATTCCGTTCTTTTTTTAGCCTATTAGTGTTGCTATATGGAATGAAAAACCTTGAATAAAGTGAATGTAATGTCCAAACAACACTAATAAACTCTGTATTTCAAGGAAATTATTGGGATATTCCCAGGATACCATAACTCCCACCTTATCTGGGTAAATAGATACTTATCTATCTAACATAATATGACCAAGGAAATGAACTTTATCAATTTAAAAGTAAAATCTTGTTATCTTAGAAAATAGTATTTTCTCACTTAGTGTAATTTTTATGATCTCAAGATGTTTTACATGGTGTGTTGAGAGTGATAAAACATTAATATGTCATCCATAAATACCACAAAAAATAAATCCAGTTACAATTGGAACCCTTGATTAATCATGGAAATTAAAACTGCAGCCATGGTTTTATGACCGACATTACGAAATACTTGTCCAGGATATATCTCATCGGGAATGTTTTATGTGATGTATTTGAAGGCCTCACTCACACCTAATGATAACATGATGGTATATCTTTGAGAATACCCTCAGTCCTTAGAGATTGTAAAATAGGTCATATATTCAACATATAGGATATTGGTTATAGACCATAAGCTAATTTAGATGATGATAATCGACACAGTAACTAACATTCCCATGTACTTTTTTAAAAAATAGAAGAGGTGATCACCAAGGAGAAGTACAAGGTCATATAAAACTCTTAACTTTCAAGTCCTACAACTATCTATTGAGTATTTAAATATCTATATAAGTCAACCTATAAGGAGTAATAGATACTACTTCTTCACCTATAACTATATAAATAGTGAACTCTACGACCTTCTCATGGGATGTAGAGCATAAAATTATCTATATATGAATTTTAATCAACTGAAATATATTAATCTAATATCATATGGAATATATAATTTCATCCTCAAACCCTCTCGCATTCATCATCTTGTCATCACTTAGAGTCTATGAAAAACACTAGCGCTATATGAAATGAGAATAATAATATATCACAAACATTGTATAATGGTGAAGGTGTTTAAATTCCCTAGCCCTCATAGTTCTCTATGTTTGCGGGAAAAGGAATTTGTATAATTCTATTTGAAATTACTTCTAAAAATATCATGATGATGACTAGATCAGGTGACAATGTCCCATAGTCGCTTGACCAAATCACACATCATATAGGTTGTGAACATCACCTTCTATTATAGAGGCATCTTCAAGTGCTCGAATATAAAAAGCAAGGAATCCATTCAAGACTCGTTATCTAGGGGCCATTATCCCCCAATAACATATCTGGATTATGTTGCCGGAACTCCCGCATCAACTCTTCTATAAAAGATTAAAATTGAGGAGATCCCTACATGGACTACATTAACCATAGGAAACTCCCTCGAAACGAATAATTGGTTCTCGACATAGGTATATAAGGTGGCTCCACAAGTGGAACTATAAAAGGAAATACTGGTGGATCAAGGCTCTTTAGCTCTATATAATGGTCATCGACTCCTTCCTGGTGCTCAACACAAGCTCATACTAGTGGAATATTTATATAATTTCCAAATGTACACCTCATAACAAAATTTAATATCTTAATAGATCATAGATAAATTATTATGATAGGTACAATGCCTTCCCATACAAGATTCAAAGCCCATATTCCTACTCCTAAGGGATGGTCTAGGTAATTTTATAAGATTATTATAGTCATAAGAGACACTCCCTACTTCCCACTACTAAGGTCATGTTAGGGTCAGGGTCCTATATCATATAATATAGGTCCCAATATATGTATTGTAAATTAGAAGGTATAGAGGGAAACACTCTTTTCATTCCAAGGCATCCACATATAATGGTAACTGTTATTTATGAATTTGAAATTTAGCATGTTCATTATAATATATATATATACTAATGTAGTTATATGTTTCTTAAATTACCAAGTTATATTGACCTATAATTTATAAGTTAAACTTTTTTGCTTCATGATAGTTTCTTTTATAATGGTTAATTTATATTAATAACTTTTTCTAACTTATAATGTCTCATAACCTCTATAAATTTTAGTTGCAATCCATTTAATTTTAACCAACAATATTTCAACCAGTGTGACCAATGGTCCATGGATCACACATTCCATAATTGAATAGTTAGAGTTTTTCAATCAAGATATATGGAAAACCACTCTTTAGGTTTATGAAATCACTTTAAATAACCAATTAATTTTCTCCCTTCAAGAAATGTTAGTGAAATTTTAATATAACTATCAATGCACTTATAGAAACCAAACACAACAATAGAAATAAAAAAATTATATACACCTATGTGGAATATAATATGGAATGACATGTGAATCTCCATGTGCCTATGATGATTCAATTATAATACATCATTTTCATACCAGGTATAGGGTAAATGAGAAATCAATAAATCTCACATCATGAAACAAGTGTATTACCAAATAGTGAAATCAGTATAACTATAAAAGTAAAATACAGAAAAATAAGTCCCATTACAGCAATCACAGTTTTTCCTTATATGTGTTTTAGCTACTCCCAGTAACATTCTCACTAAGAAATTCTAACACTTCATAGTCCCCTCTCTAACAATTCCCAAAGAGTATTAAAAAATGGAAACAAATCTGGTACCATTTTGTAGCATCCTAGACATGGTTCACTCTTATGTAACCGAAAAAAGTTTGTGACATGTCCTCAATGGTGCCTCCCTATATTCGAGAGGTTTTCTGCTAGAATAGAGGGACTAGGGTGTGTTTATGGGGATACCATGCCCACTTTTATTAGTGGATCACAACAGTGAATAACAAACTAAATTGGTGATTGTAGTGTAATAGTATGAAAAAGAATAATTAGATGTAAATAATCTAGATAAAGATCACTAGTGACATATGAAAAATGATGATCATGTCATGATATAATAAAAACAGGAAAGACACTGGATGAAATGAAATATGAATGTATAAAATGCTACAAAAATTTTAACAAAAGGACAAAGCTATCCCAATTAGCATCATGACATTAAGCTCAATTTTCTTCTCCCATTATGCATCCTGATATATACAATCAAGAATCTATAGATAGGCCTATACCTTTGTCTCTACAATTAACCAAGAATTCTATTTAGGTACCCATAGGCGAATCGAGTTGGGTGTCATATATACTCAATAGGATGCGACCAAAGACATATAGTATCATCCATCAAAGTCATATAATATAGAAGTTTCCGAATATTATAAATATAAAGTAGTAATATAAATTAAAAATAAGTTTTTTGTAGTTCCTAAAGGATTCTAGGATGACACTACCAAATTCAGCATAAGTCGGGATACCTCTAGACCTATGTCACCGTATATAAATATTCATATGTATATATATACACGTATATACGTACGTACGCATGTATGTATGTATGTATGTATGTATGTATGTATGTATGTATGTATGTATGTATGTATGTATGTTTGTTTATTTAGATGGATAGATGTATGAATGTATGTATGTATGTATGTATGTATGTATGTATGTATGTATGTATGTATGGATGGATATATGTATGGATGTATGTATGTATGTATGTATGTATGTATGTATGAATATATGTATGTATGTATGTATGTATGTATGTATGTATGTATGTATGTATGTATGTATGTATGTATGTATGTATGAAGGAATGTATGCATGTATGTATGTATGTATGTATGTATGTATGTTTGTATGTATGTATGTATGTATGTATGTATGTATGTATGTATGTATGTATGTATGTTTGTTTGTATGTATGTATATATTCATGCATGTTTGTATGTATGTATGTATGTATGTATGTATGTATGTATGTATGTATGTATGTATGTTTGTATGTATGTATGTATGTATGTATGTATGTATGTATGTATGTATGTATGTATCTAAACTATATACGTAATAACATATATAGCCATATATATATATACGTAGTAATAGTAATTATCTGAGGCATAACTCAGGTGTCTATGAATAGTCAATAGTGTCTTATGTTATAGATATGGGTATCATCCCAAGCATTCGATAATGGATATGGATGTCAACATATCCATCGACAAAATGAGATATGTGAAACACTATATGTAACGACATCCATGAAAATTTGAAACATCATGTCCAATGTTCAATAAATACTGTGAGATGTCATTCCCAACACCAAACTTCAAGGGAGTATTAATCATCATGTTTAGGGATTTCTTTAACAATATCTCAACATCCATTTTACATGGGTGAGAAATAATAATAATAATCCATCTTAAATATAATTGTTTAAAATAATATAAGAGATTATTTACAACCATTGAACATTAAATTATCCAAGGGCCTAATCCAATATTTATATAATGTCACATGACATGCTTGTTCCATTCACATTAATTTATTTAAACTAATATATTTGAATTTAATTCCAAATATAATCCCACCAAGATGGTGGGTTGGTTATATAAGAAATTCCATGGTCAAGGCATTTCATAAGCATGCTTTAATGGGTAGAACTAGTCGAAGGAAATTTTTTCTGAAAACAGGAAGTGTTTAAATTGAATTTCTAGGCTATATAAAAATTTAGATTATGGGAATTTATAGTTTTACAGAATTGATCAGAAGGTTTGGAATTACTACATAATGTTTCATGGTATATTGCAATGAGTATTCTGGGATAAAAACGAGACTACCTACATTACGGTGGTCGGTGACTCCTCATATGGTATCAACTTCATATTCAATCTATAATGGAAGGAATAAACCAAATTGTCAAATTACCTAAAAATAGGGCATATTATATCACTTGGAAATAAAATTATTAAGGGATAGATAAATGATGGAATGAATGGAGATGATTTAAAATCTATTGGTATAATTCTAATGAGTTAAACAAAAAATGATTTAGATTCTGTAAAAAGAACATTTCTCAAACCATAGGTGAATGTTTTAGGAGAGCCACCATTGGAGGAGAACATGTCAAGTGTGATTTGGAGTATATTAATGAGCGTGATTGTGTTAGTATGAGGCTAAAATCAACATTTCACCCCTTTTAAAATTTCACCCGGTTTGGCCGCATGGTTTTTTAAAATGAGTTCATAAAACTTATAGGTTCATTACCTAAGTGGTAATTACAATATAGACTATGCACGTGATTTTATCAAACCATTTTTATCCCATACAGTCCCTTTTCAACACACCAAAACTGAAATGCAAGTCCTTGCAACCTCTCTTTCATTGTTTTTTAATCCATGCTCCTCTATGTATGTGTTTCACAATTGAAAAACATAGTTCCTACCAACCATGCACTAACTTTATAGCTTAGGATATTTATATAAAAATGAGATCTCTAGAAATTGAATAATATCTAGATATTCCCAAACCCTTCCTCACACCATTAAAAACTTCCATTAGAAGAAAAAAAGATGTTTATATTTAATTTTAATGAATTCATACCTCTTTGAAAGGATGGTATGTTAAATTATCAATTTTTTCTGATCATGGATGAAAAATTATCATCCAATGAAATAAATTAAAGCATTTTAATGACGTTTAATCCTTATAAAATTATTTTTTAACCATAATTACAAGAGGTACACTTTACTATTGTTATAAATTTTATGAAGGTTACTATAAAAATGTCTACAAATAAAAGTGACATATTTACCAAAACTTGATCCTCATGATTCCGAAAATGGTATCTATGTTTCAAGATTCTATATATGTATGTCTTATAAATATATGTAAACATTAATTTCTAATACTCAATGAGAAACATTTTTTTATAAAAAATCACTCTTAAGCATAAAATATAACATATTTCAAAATCATGAATACTAATGAATCAAATGGATATAATAAGATTATTAAAATAAAATTGATCATATATAACATTAATAAAAAGTTAAAAATAATTTTTTATTTTAAATTACTTGACTTAATAACAATAAATGACTATATTTGAAATATCGTTATTTTCGAATATTCCCTAAAAATCAATTATTTCAAAAAAATATAAAAAAATAAATCTATGTTAAATTTGATATAAATGTTTAAAAATTAATTTTATTTTATAAAATAATATTTCTAAAAGTGGTTTAAATTAATTATAGGTTCCATTAAGAAAATTCTATAAAAACCATATTTTAATAAAACATATTTCTGAAAACTAAAAATTACTTCACTAAAAATTTGTTTCTCATTTCCAAATAATTAATAAAAAAATTATTTAGTAGGTACATTACAAATATATTTCATAATTTCTTTACTAATATTCATATTAACCAATTTAATTGATAGGTTATAATAGTCATATTTAAATAATAATATTATTATAGTATATTATAATTCACTTAATGCACAGTGTTGCGTGTTACGAAATATTTTACGATTATTATTATTTTAATAAATATTTTCACTTTGTTACATTCTACCCCCTTAATTAAATTTTTCCCTCAATATTTTATCATATCCATTAATGTTTTATCCTTTTTTAAATACCCATATCATATGAAGGGGTAATAAAATATCTTTTCAAATTCAAAAGTGGTAAACATAAATGTTGCATGAAATATCACATATTTGGGTTCCCATAAAAGGATATCTTAGTGGAAAAAATAAAATATATACTTTGAGGAGAAATATATAATCTAAGGACTAAGATATAGTGATAGATAACATGACCTTTAGAAAGATATTGACAACAAAACCATAAATCCTCCATGGGTGATAATACCATCAATTCATTGGAAATAAAGGTAAAATGATATCAATTTTTTATTTTAGGATCCTTTACCTAAAGTTCAAGGGTTATTTTTTTTGAAAATATAGTGAAATCAGGAAAATTTAATTCATGTATTATTTTAATTTCACAGTCAAAATTTTATCTTTTTTGGCTTCAATGAATTACCAATTTAAATCTTCTTCCAAAAAATGAATATTCAAGATTAATTATTCATTCCTAAAGGAGTAGAATTAACTTTTAATAGATCATAAGATCTTGAAAATAATGAAAATTCATTCCTTATTTCTCTAAATATTTATACAGTCCATAATTATTATCACAATTTACACATAAATCTCTAGCACCTCAACAATAACCCCCAAAATCCAACATAATCCATTCTATGAACAATTATTCTTATGACTCCTCTAAAACATATATATCTAAATTCAAAACCTAAAAATACAAAAACAAATATCACATATATATTTTTTGAGATCAAACTATCTATTATCTCCAAATAATATTGATAACTCATAAGTTAATATTCTAAAATTGTATACACAATAATCACATACTCCAAAAAATATGCCAATAATTTTCTTAAATATCTTAAATAACCATAAATACATACTATAATCATATATACTTTGATAAATTAACTCATTCTTTATTCATCGAATTATTTTTACCATAATCATGTAATATTACCAATATAGTTTTCTTCTTAAAAAATAAAAAATAATCATATAGTCACTAAATCTCTTTTCAATACCATGGTTATCTATATAATAAAAATATATTCTCAAAATCTATTAAATTCTTTATCCAAATCATTCATTATCGTATCAGTGAACATGTTATCCATAATGGTTATGAATAACATTAAATTTACTCTCTCAAAATATAAATTCATTATTCCTCAAATATCTATTTCACTAACACATATTCTAAACTAAAATATTATATTTTTAGAAATGTCTCCAAAAATTTCCTTAATCAACTTAAAAATCAATATCATAAAAACAAAAAATGGTTATATTGGAATTTAAACATATTACAATCCATAGAATTATCAACACATAAAACATTAGGTTTATCCTATATTACTATAGAATATCATAGGTTTCTATTTTTTCTACTCTCACATTCATCACAATGGTCTATAAAGAAAATGTAAATTAACACTAGAATATCTCTCAAGAGTATCAAACCAGTTGTGTAGTAAGGGAACAATCCTCATGCACTAGAATTATAGTCGATAAATATTAAAAAAAATCGTATATGGGTTATTACCCCTATATGAATATTTCCTAAAACAACATTCAGTTGTTATATCTAGACATGGATGTGTTGTTGGGAAATGAAAATAATATCTACCTTACTAAAACATTAGGATGGTATCCTATACTTAGAGTTATCCAAAATGTTTATTTAGTCTTATGTTCCCTAATATTAGGTTTCCACAATCTAGTTTCCTATGTTTCTACTAATAAATTTCAAATATTAACTCCAACAACCCCAACTCCAATAACCCAAAGCAGGTGTTCACTGTATTATATTAGAATTAAGTACAACTGATCACATCCTAAAGGACCAAATAGTTTAATTGTTTTGGTAAATAATGTACATACATGATTCCAGTATTAAAATTGTAATCAAATATAAAATCTTAATGAATGAAAATATTCTCCATCCTTGAAATAATTCAAATATTCCTCCTTCATATCCATGGGAAAAGAAAAAATATGTGGGAATAGAAATGATCAGAAACGGTCTTGTAAAATGGAATCAATCATGATTAAATAATTAATAATAAATATTGAAAGGAAAATAAATGAATACATACACTATTTAATTAGTAACATGAGCAAAAAATTAATCAATGGATATTATCAATGCAATAATCTCATTGAAAAGAATAACTGAATTATAAATGGACGAAATGATTAATATTATATATTACAATCTAAAACATCAACATATCTTTAAAACCATTGAATTTTTCCAATGAAATTTAATTGATAGGTAGGTATACACCAAAAAACACATTTAATAAGTCCATCAAATTGATTTGTATCATGAGACCTATCAATGAATCATGGATCTATAAATATTCTAGGACACACCAATTACTGCATATCCCATGAATTCTTAACATATTAAAAGATCAGTTAAATGTATATATAATATTCTATATAAATAATTTTCTATTTTTAGTAAATTTTACAAACTATAAATATTTCCCTAGGAAAACAAAAATAATTCAATTTAAATAGATTATCTTTAAATAGTATATAGTTTTGGCAATAACCATATTTAGGACATAAAAATATGGGTAGTTAAGAAAAATGTGATGTTTAATGATCCTAAAAAATGAATGTTTTAGGGAAATATTAATGACCAAAAAAATTAAAAAGATATAAATATTACCATTAGTTTCTTAAAAACATTAGTTTAAGTAATAAAATCATGTACTCTTGATAAATAAGGTATATATAAGATAAATATTAAAATAATAATATATTAAATAGTTTTACTTATAAAGTAATTTATATAATTTCCCATAAATTACATATATAGATATTACATCTTTATAGATTAATACTCATTGCATAACATAGAAAATCAATGTCAAAACCGTATTGGTTAAGCGTATTAGGAAAAACTGGTTCATAAAATATCTATATCATAGCCCACTTATTTCATTAAAAACTACATCCCTTTTGAAAAATCATACTTCGTACCATTTTTTTATTATTAGAGAAGTGAAACATAATAAAAGCGGAGCTAAGATGCTCAGTAAGGGTAAATAAGGGAGATAACAATTATTTCGTAGGCATAATATGAGAAAAAGGGTATAATAAATTGAATATAATATTTAAAAATTATACCCTTCATATCAAATATCATAATCATGTATTTTGGAAGATAACTTGGCAGTTTATAAGACATGAATTATAAGTAAATTAAAGAACATAATCCATGAGAACATCACATAGTTATGAGATATGGAATTTTTCTAATACACATAATCATATAAAATAATTTCCATAAGATTCAAGGCATAATTCCAAGAAGATAATAGAGGATAAAGTCCTATACTGAACATGGTTCACTCCCTGTTGCCTTACTGAACTTGGTTGACTTCCCATTCAAACACTGTTTTACCGAACTGGTTTCACTCCCGTATCATGTTTTTTCTATCACATGAGATAAAAATATTTAACTAATTTATTAGATATAGATATAGGTCACACCCATCACATTATTAAAACCATTAATAGGTTTTCCACAAGAAAATAAATCAGTCATCATATCATAATCCATGAAAATAAATGAGTTTCATAAACATTTCATCATTGCATAAACTATAGAAAAGTAATAGGATTCATAGAAATCATTCCATCATAAACCATATATACAAATAATGAAGATGTTATAATTGGATCATATCCTTAGTAAATAATAATTGGCATCAAATATTTTTTTCATAGACAAAAATTTATTTGGAATATCACTTGAAATAATTCTCGATAAAAATATCCTTTCCATTTTGGGAACTTTTTTTTTGAAAAGATGAGCCATCATAAAGAAAAAAAATATTTGAATGGAATATTTTAAGATTTTATAGTAATCCTAAAATAAATTAGACATCATAATGGTGGTTAAATCCACTCCTGTCTTATAATTTAAAAAAATAACCTTTCATATTTTTGTCGAAAAAGTCCCAAAGTACCTTATTTAGAAAATCAAAAAAATAATTTTGTAAAACCATTTTTTAAAGAGGTATAGAATTTGTAAAAAGTTATTTAAACATTCATAGGATAATAATATAAAAATTTTTAATTTTTTTTTATAAAACATAGATATGGAATATAAATATTACTCAATGGATAATTAAACATAAACAATCTAGACAACTAATGAGATTGTAAAATAAACCCTTTCCTCAATTATTTACTTTATTTGTTCCTATTAAAAACTAATGTATAATTAATATAGATTTATTAAACATTTATTTCATATCCATAATTCCATCATACCCTTTATTATTTATTTATAACATATTATCTCCTTTTTATTAGTAATATGCTCTTAAAATCATTATTCTATGTGATAATTGCTTTGTCTACCAAACATGTTTCGGTTCAGCGGTCTTGGACTTTATAATTTAATATTGATCAGAACATTTATATAAATATAATAGTTTTATATTCATCATATATAATAATCATATAATTATTTATAATTATTCATATCAAGTAGATATATAAAAATTAATTACATTGTTCATGGAGACGGTAGGTGGTATGTACGTATGAACGCTTTTTGCATTTTTTAATTGATGGAATGAAATAAATTTTCTAATAATTAAAATTTTTAAGACAATTATAATATCATATTTATATTATTTATTTATTCAACCCCTCATAATACCCATCCATAAAATATAGTGAAGAAAAATTATTATTATCGCTACGTCGAGACGGTAAGTTATACGTACACACAAGTGATACTTTCACTTCTTTTTTGTTGTAAATGAGGGTGTATAATGGTAATTTCATCAAAATAATTAATTTTAGTAATATTTATAAGACTAAATTTATTATTTTATGATAAAAATAATATATTTATAGGTTGTAGAAAATATTAGAAAAACAATGTGATTAGTTTGAGCGATTACCTCTTCTTCAAATTGACTCCTCTAAAGGGTTCTAGGGTTGGTCTTTTGGGAATAACATCACATGTATAAGGTGGATATTAAATTTTAAAAGAGAAATTTATAGACTATAGTTAATATATAAGGCTATATATGATGTAAAGAATTGAGGGAGGATGTGACCTTTTATAATTAATGTGAGGGGCACTTTCTGAATTTCTCAAAATATTAAATTATAATAAACTAATTTTCTATCCAAATTCCTCTAATTGGTCATGGATTCGAATATAAGAAAATATATGTCTATAATATCATCAAAAAAATATTTGATGCAAGATTTGGTATTATTTTAAACTGTATCATTTTGGTTAACCCCTAGTTAACCTATTTTAATTTTAACTATGGAAACAACTTTTTTAACATTAAAAGGTCGTAATTTTTACTTTTATAGTGTCAATTGAACCATAAATGGTCAATTTATGAAATTTTAGACCATATAATAAACAATTTTTATTTTTTAAAATAATTTTATGATTTATAAATAATTTAATAAATTATTAATCACATTAAATATCTTTCTTGAAAATTTTGATATTATTCAATATTTTGAATTTTTAAAATTATCAAGACATTCTATAAAAAAGTTATTATATTAATAACATGTCACAGTTTTTATATAATTTTTAGATATATTTAAATTTCACAATTTAAATAAATTTAAATATTTTTAATATCATTTATTGGATATTTTTGTCAATTGAATAATTACTGCATCAGCGTCATATAAGAGTTTAGGGTAATAATTTAACACATAAATATTATAAATAAATTACCATGATGAATATAAATCTTTTATATTTGAAAATACTATTAGTAGTTGAAAATATCATCTGGATAACCCTATATTAGAAATATTAAAGTTGTTATAAATAAGACTTTGACATGTCTGACTGTTCATAAAATACTATAAATGTCAAAATCTTATCCAGGTGGCCCCAAAAGCCATAAATAATTATATATATCATTAAAATAAGATTATTAAATTAAAAATGGCCAATTATATTTTTTTTATCCTAAATAGTTTTTATATGGACACATAAGATATATTTGGGACAAAGAAAATTATATTTTGTGACTTTTTTATTTTAATAATATATGTGTCATTTTTAGGGGAATGTGTCCATTAAAAACATAATTTAGAACCTTAGGTGTTAAGGGTAAAATTATATTCATCCAATTATAAATAAGATAAAAAAATATATCCTAACGACTTATTTTTAATCCATGTTTTC
The DNA here is from genome assembly GCA_963277665.1 of Viscum album. Taxonomy (NCBI): domain Eukaryota; kingdom Viridiplantae; phylum Streptophyta; class Magnoliopsida; order Santalales; family Viscaceae; genus Viscum; species Viscum album. The sequence goes on from OY728126.1 coordinate 1,532,608,814, forward strand.
TCATTTTATCCTTTACTAAGGTAATAAATTTTACCATAGTTACTATTCATGTTTACTAAAAATAAAACATGCCTAATATCCAAATTTGAACCTCTTGAATCTAAATATGTAATTGATTTTATCTAATTCCATACCTAAAAATTCCAGAAATTAAATTTAATGTAATTTCCCAAAATGTGGGAAATAATTCTTTTTATGAGAAATACAATTTTAAGCCAAACCGTAGATTTATTCTTATCCTAAGCATAGAAAAATATTTTTTGAATATTCAAAACATTTGATCATGTAAATAATATATAAATTTCATTAAAATCATACACTAATATTAATTTAATATATTGATATAAAATTCATTGTACACGTAAATCAATTTTTTAGAAAATATCAAATTTATTTTACACTAGTATTATATTAAATTAAAATCATTTGATAAATAACGAATTTATTTTATAATGCATATAATATATATTTTCAATAATTTTTTTTTTAATATAAATAACCACCAAGCTAAAATCTAGATGGTAATGCTAATATAATAATGATATGTGTTTTGTTTAATGATTCTATTGCGTTCAATGCTAGCTGTTGATGAAAAAAATTATTAAAAATGAAATATTTCATAAAAATATTGTGGTGTTACACTCAACCCCTATTCAAATGAATTTTTACCTTGAAATATTTCACTTGAATAAATATAGATACACATACCTCTTCCTCATCGCATCCTCATGTTCCCAAGTGGCTTCCCCAAATTGGTTTTTTTTTCACAAAACATTAACCAATTGAGTAGCCTTGTTTCGTAGAAATTTTTATGTATGATACAGAATCATTACCTCTTGTTATTTATAAGAAACATTTTTATCTAATTATACTAACTTTGAGTTTAGTTCTTGTGAAGTATCATATATTTACTTCCTTAGGATTGATACATTAAATATATCTTTAACTTGAGAGAGATTCAATGGAGTCTCTAATTGATAACATTAGATCCCAATGAAATCAATAATTTAAAATGGACTAATATACCTAGGGGATTTGGTTTATCTTATTTAAAAATATCATCACTCTATTACAAGGATATATTCATAGAAATGAATTGTCACCTACATTAAAATCTAGGTCTTTTTATCAATTGTCAGTATAAAATATTTGTTGACTCTAAGATGATATTATGTGATGTTGAATGAATATAACATTCTCATTAAATTTCTCTACTAGATCAGCTCCCAATAATTTTATTTCTCAAACTTCATTCTAGTATATTGGATTTTTTAACTTCTTACAATGAACAAGTTCCTAATAATCAATATAAATGCATGATTGAAAACTATTTTTGTATGAAAATTATATAAATGGAATGTGTTGATCCAAAAATCCTTTGAAATCGATTGAGAAAACTCTACAAATTTATAGTATATTTTAAATGGTTTTCTCAAACTAACCATCTACCTAGGTAATGCTAAGCAGTACCAAAAATTAACTCTATATTTTGATTATATTGATTACTTCACCAAAATTTCAAGGTAAACCTGATATGCCAATTAGATATAATGGAATATTTAACTCCATGAAATCATAGCACTTATTATATATTCTGGAAATTTTATCAAGAGAAAAACCTTCATTAATTAAAATAAAATGTTTTGGCTTCATAAGACAATCAATTACAACTCATATAGCATTATGGCCTTTATATTTTTTGTGGAGTCTGACACCAAAATCCATTATTATTTTCCCCACTTACATTTTGGAATTGATAGTCCTTGTAACATCCTTTTATAATTATGTCTCTCATCCTTAACATGATGACATATCAAGCATCAGGAAACATACTCTGAAGTATCTCTTTTAATTCAGTACCATAATAAAAAGTCTCTCATGTATTTATACATCTTTTTACATAAAAGATGAATATATAATTATGAACTATGAGCCCCATATATCATCTCCCTCTTTAAATATAGTATGGTAAGGAAAAAAACATGGTTCCTAAACCATATTATTCTATGAGAATCAAGGTTGAACTATGGAACATTTCTCAAGTTCTTTTATATCTCTATATATTCCTTATATTCCTCATCAGTCTTCACTTGTATATATGGTTGAATATTCATCTAATAAAAATAATATGTATTCACTTCCCTAAATATTTACATATCTATCCTTTGTAAATCGATAACAATTGAGTTGTTAATAATTCACATCATAGATAGTATAGAATATAATTTTCAACTAAAATAGTCGACCACCTTTCTCTCTTTCTCACGGTGGTAATGTATTGAGTAGTAATATTCATTAATCCACTCTATCTATATTCTTTGGTTCATATTTCACTCCTTAAATGTGAATATATACTTTAAAATTTTATGATTAGTAGATATATCAATATTTTCACAGTATATATAATTCTTCCATATCATTAATGTAATGATTACATTATCTACCTCCAAATCATGATTAGGGTAATTTTTCCCATGATCCTTCAGTTTTCGTGAGGTATAAGCTATAACTGAGTCACTTTGCATGAAAATGGATCCTAATACCTTTTTAGATGAATTATTATAGATTACATACCATTATTTAATATTGATTATTATAATCATAGATGTGCTTACTGAACATATATTTAGTTCCTTAAAAATTTTCTTCACATTAATTTGTCTAATGGAACATCGCACCATTCTGAGTTAACTTGGTGAGTGGATTGTACAATCAAGAGAAATTCACTATAAAGAACTTATAATATTCACCCAAACCAAGTAAAAATCAGATCTTATTCCTTTTTTTCATTCTAGGACAATTTTCAATAACTTTCATCTATGGTGGATCCATATATATTAACTATCTTGAAATTATGTGACCAAAAAATGAAACATTATAAAGATAAAATTCACACCTGGCAAATTTATATACAGATTATCCTTTCTTATGTTCTTTAGTAAAATGCACAAGTGATATTTATGTTCTTCCTTACACTTTGAATACACGAGATTATCATCTATAAATATTACCACAAATTGATAAATATGGTCTCTAAATACTGTATTCATTAAATACATGAGAATATTGGGGGAATTAATAAGACCAAAAGGAATGTCTATAAATTCATAGTGTTTGTACCATTTACAGAATTTTTTATTGGGTATATATTTTTTCTTTAACCTGAATTGATGATATATAGAACAAAGGTCAATCATGGATATGTGTTCTGCTCATCGTAGTTGATAAAATAAGTTATCAATACAAGGTATATGATCTTTATTCTTGATAGTAATCTTGTTAAGTTATTGATAATAAATGTAGAGTCTCATTGATCCATATTCTTTATAACAAATAGAACTAGTTCACCCCATGGTGAAGAACCAGGGATCATGAAACCCTTATCAAGTTTCCCCTGTAGTTTCTTATTTTATTATTGAAACTTAATTGGGAACATTTTTTAAGGAGTCTTGGAAATAGGAATATCAACACTTATAAATTCTATTGAAAACACAACTTCATGATTTTGTGGAATACCTAAAAATTCATCAGGAGAGACATCTATAAACCCATGTAAAATATGTGTATCCTTAATGTTGAGTTCCTCCCCAACTATCTGAGAAATATAACCTTAATTTATAAAAATTAAGACCCATAAAAGGGAAGTAAATTCCATTAGAAGTTTATATTCATCGTTTCACTGATAAATAATCATTGTTTCATTGAGAATATGAAATGTGACTTCCCTTCCATGGAAATTGATATGGGATCTATATAGATAAATCCAATCCATGATAATAACTACATCAAATTGAACTAAATAATGGATCACAAAATTATTAAGAATCACTTTCCCAAAAAATCAACTCGATAAAAATTATTAACTAGATATGGGACTGTTATAACATTTGGATTTTTCATAAAAAACTAAACATCTAATTTTCCAGGTGATATAGTGATACCATTATCCAATTAATTAGAAATAAAATAGTTTCTAGATCTAGAATCAAATAATATATTAGTTATTTTATAGTGGATGGTAGGTGTATTTTCACCACTCTGTTCTCATACTATACATTTCCAATAGTGATTGCATGTTATTTTCATTTGCCTCGGGGATGAAGAGTTTGTGTATTTCAATCATCTTCATTAACCCTTGTGTTTGGGTACTAATTATCATAATTCCAATTTTCCTTACACTTAAAGCACTGATGTGTTGGAGGTTCCCTATGTGTTTCTTTACCATTATTCGCATCATTATCTAGATTATTCCCATCACATCTGCAATCACATTCTCTACTCCCTTCCATTATATAATTAAATCATTTATTAGTCCCTTTAAGATACTTTCTTCCATGAATCTTTCCAAACATTGAGTATAAAGAAAATATAATCTTCTTCTCTATATTGTTTTTTCGATATTCCTTTGAACTTCATCTTCCATTTCATGTCAAAACCAAGATATTAATATATATAAGTCCAACCTCTATTTCTACCATGATGTCATATCAGGTGGTTCCTTAAAAACTACGAACGTATCTTATTGATAACGCCCTTCTAAGACATGGTTTTAAGACAATAAATAATTGATAACCTAACATTTATGATAGATGATAATTCCATAAGCGTACCTTGAATGTCCTATAAAATTTTCTTTATATGTTCTAATAAATTCATCATCCTTGTACTTTAACACAAGTAATTCCTTTTCTATTTTCATTTGATTAATATGAGGAAATTACTTATTGAAAAGTATGTTCTTGAAATCATCCCATTTTCATGAGTCAATATCATCATATTTCCCCTTATTCTTGATAAGATTCCTCCATTGATCTACTTCACCTTACAAATGATAGACAAACCAAATTAATTTTCATGTTTTACACATTTGGGAATAGAAAATTTCTTTTCAATTTTACTAATCCATTTCTCAGCCACTAGTGTATTATAAACCCCTCTAAAAGAATATTGATGCCAGATCATGAATAACTCAACAGAATTTTGTTCCATAATTTTCTCATTTTGTATTCCAACAGAATCTATAGTTTTAGAAAGTTAATTTAGTATATATAAAAAATTTCATTCCATCTCTCATAACATTCATTTTATTTGGAGGAAAATCATATAACTTCCCGTAACATGCATCATTCACATGATTCCTTTGGGTTTCTTCCATAGAACAAAACCAAAAATCATTATTTGAGAAACACTAATCATAGTGGGAAAATGACATAATCAAGGGAAATTACTTATAAAATTTAAATTTATGAAACCTTAGGTTTAATCCAAGGTTATTCATGATCGTTAACAAAATTATAGAATTGTAACCTATACGTGTATATATCATTAAGGTTCATACTAAAGTTTTATCATGCATGGTTCCAATGGATAACTAAACCTTAATATATTACCAACTATAACAGACCATGGTTTTTATACATAGATATTTCATATTTTTATATGAATATTAATTACATAATATAAAAAATCCATGCCATAAATGTATATGTCTAGGGTCTTTGGAAACATGGAATTATAAAAAATGTTTCCTAAAATATCAACATCATCTCCCTCTTATTTACATTATATGTCGAACCCTTTTCACATATCATACTCAATAAATTTATCCATATTCTTGAAAAAGAAACATAATAAATGGTAATCTTAGAATCTCAATAATGGTAAAAGAGGGGAGATACAAATTGTTTTATAAGCATAATATTAGAATAAGGGTTTTAAAACATGAAAATAACATTTTTAATTTTATACGCTATATATCAAAGATCATTATCTTCATTCATGGAGTACATATTTGCAGTTTATAAGACATGAATCATAAAGATATCAAATAACATAAGACCTAATAACATAGCATATGCATGAGACATAGAATTTGTGGAATATACATAAGAATAGAAATTAATTTCCATATTATTCAAGGATCGCTGCAAAGACCATAATAGAGGAACAATTTATATATTTAATTGGGTTCACTCCTAGTTCTAACCTTTTCTCACTGAACTGGGTTTACTTCCCATTCCAACCAAATTTTACAAAACTAGGATCTACCGTCCTTCCATTATTGTCTATCTCATGAGATATAAATCTTTACCCAGTTCATTAGAGGTAGATATAGGACCCACCCATCACATAATTAAAACCATATATATGTGTTCCATAAGAACTTAAATCATTTATCGTATCAAAACCCATATAGATAAAAAGGTTTCATTAATATTTTATAATTTCATAACCTAGGGAAAAGTAACAGGATTCATAAACATAATTACATCATAAACCCTATAAAGAAAGAATAAATATGGTATACTAGTATCATATTCCCATTAAATATTATGTAGAATAAAATAATTTTGTCCTAGATAGAAAATTATTTTTGATAGATCACGCGAAATAATTTTTGAGAAAAATATTCTTTCAATTTAGAAATCCTTTTTAAATTCACTAAATTATAATGGAAAACTTTTTATTTGAAAAAAAAAATCATTTAACATTGTATTGGAATCTTAAAATCACTAAGGTAAAATTATGGATGTAAATCCATTCATTTTATATAAGATAAAAAAACAGTCCTTCTATATTTTCTTCATAAAATTCAAAAATAAGATTGTTTGGAAAATGATAAAAATATTCATTTCAAAATATTTTATAAATAATTAATGAATTGGTAAATATGACATTAATCATTAATTAGAGAATATGAAAAAAAAATTGATTTTTTTTGGAAAACATGGACATTGAAAAGAAATATTCCCTAGCAGATACTTAAACATGAACAATCTGGATGAATAATGAGATTCTAAAATAAACCCTTACATCAAGTCTTGCATTTATTTATTCATTGTGACAGATCTTTTATAAAAAAATTGGAATTGTTATCAATTAATTCCATAAAATCAATTTTATCATACCATTTATTATTTATTTTCAACATCTAATCTCCTGTTTATTATCAATCATTATTGAAAACATTATTCTAGGTCTTAAATGCTTCGTTTTCCAAGAATGTTTCATTTCAGCAGCCATTGTCCTTTTAATTTCATATTGATTTCATAATTTCAAGAATTATAATCATGGTATAAAATAATATATATAAAAATTATTTTAATATTTATAATCATTTTTATAAATTTGAGATAGAAATATGCATTAAAATGTTCATGGAGATAGTATCGCATACGTATGCGTGAATGTTGTTTTAATTTTCCAATTGATGGAATAAAAGAATTGTAAATAATACTTAATATTTATAGAATAATGATTGTATCATATATATTAATTAAACCCATCATAATACCGATCCATAAAATATGGGGGTGAAAAATTAATTTTACTTCTACGTGGAGATGGTAAATCATAATTACACACAAGCGATACATTCACTTACTTTTTATTTGAAAAAGGGTTTCTAATGGTGTTTTAATAAAAATATTAAAATATCATAATATTTATAATAGTTAAGTTATTATTTAATGGTAAAAGTCATAGATTTATTGGAGGTAAAAAATTGTATAAGAATAAAGTGATCAGTTAGAGCAATTGACTCTTATTTGAAACGTCTAACTTGAATATCCTCTTAAGGGATCTATGGTTGGTATTTTGGGAATAATAGAACCTATATAAGTTATATAAGAAAATTTAGAATATAAATTGTCATGGTATTGTTGATATATAATTCCCAATGTTATGTAAATAAGTTAAGGAGTAGGTGTCCTTTTATAGATAAGGTGAGGGTCAATTATTGAATTTCTCAAAAGATTATATTACTATAAATTAATTTCATATAAAAATACCAACAAATGGATTTTAATTAATATATAAGATAATATAAGGTTTTAATATCATGATCCAATAGATTTTATATAATTTTTTTATTTATTTTAAGCCTTATCATTTTGATTAACCCTTGGTTAACCTATTTTAATTTTAACTATAATAACAAATTTTAATATTAAAATGTTATAATATTTAATTATATAGTTTAAATTGGACCATAAATGTTTAATTTATGAAATTTGAGACCATATAATAACTAATTTTTTTATTTTAAAATAAATTTAATTTTTTAAAATAATTTAATAAAATATTAATCCAATAAAATATAATTATTGTCAATTTTGATGTTATTCATTATTTTAACTTTTAGAAACATCATGAAAACATGAAAAAATTGAATATACTATTTAATTATATCTCTAAAATTTCAAGGAAAAATATAAAATTCCATTATCACCTTAAATATCTCAAATTATATTACTTTTAATATCATTCATTTGATTTTTCTATTAATTGAATAATTAATGCATCAAGTACATTTAAGAATTTTAGAAAATTATTAAATTATTAAAAATTATAAATAAATTACCCTGATGAAGTTAAATATTTTAGATTTAAAAACACTATTTAGATTCAAACATTTCTTATGGATAACCCTATATTATAAATATTATACTTATTAAAAACAAGACTGTGATAAGTTTGTCTTTACATAAAATGATATAAGGGTCATAATCTAATCTAAATGGCCTAAAAAGTCATAAATAAATTTATATCATTAAAATAAGATTATTTAGTTAAAAGAGGACACCTATATTCATATATAACCTATTTTATTATGGATTTAGACACCTAAGAGATATTTATGATAAAGAAAATCACATTTTGTGACTTCCTTTTATTTAAATAATATATAAGTCATTTTCATTGAAATGACTCCATTGGAAAACTCAATTTGAAACCATATGTGTTAATGGTTGAATTATAATCATAAAATAATAAATATGATGAAACATTATGGCCTTATCAATTATTTTAAATGTAGATTAACTAATTTTATCCGTTACCGACGTAATAAATTTTACCCCAATTTAAATTCATATTAACTAAAAATAAAAGGGGAATAATTACCAAATTAGATCCCCTTAATTATAAATATTTGATTAATTTTATCTTATTCAATACATGTACCTGGAAGAAATTAATTTTAAAGTAAGTGTGCAAAATGTGAAAAAATTACTTTTTAGGAAAAATACATTTTTAAGCATGATATTGGATTTGTTCTTATCCTTTGCTTAGAAAAATATTTTTTTATTGATTAAACAATTTTATCAAGTAAATTATGTTTACATTTCATTAAAATAATTAATGGGTACTAATTTAATATATTGACATAAAATTCATTGTACGAATAAAAGGATTTGTTTGAAAACATCACTTTTATTTTAATTCATTATAATTTGATATGGGATGTCCTAAACCCAGATGCCACATAATTCATGCCCAGAGCCTAGTGGTCCGCATGGCCTCAATAATATCTCTATGAATGCTAGAGTTTGATTACTAGAAGTGGCCTACGGTGTGTCTATGGGGAGGTTATTCCCTCTTTACCAAAGTGTGGCATGGCAGATGAATGTAAACATAGATAAATAGTGGATGCAATATAACTAAATAGAAGACAGAGTGAAATATCAAGAAAACCATAATAATAACTAAAACAACTAGAAGATAATTAAACAGTGGATGATATGTCATGTCACTAAAAAAATAGAACACATGGATACAACATATCAAGAATAACTTATTCCACATTAGTATAATGGAAATAAAATACTATCACAAATTTTTCGATATCTAGCTCAATCATCTACTATCAATATCCATAATAAACAGAATAAAATCAAGTTTTTGAATCCATATTCTTCCCTTTTTCAACACCTGCAACCATTTAATCTACTACGGATACCAAACGGTGCCTCAAGAGGGTGTGAGATAAACCTCAGTGGGCAAACACCATTGGTGTCTACACCATTTAGCCCATGTAATGGAACTGTAACAGTCTATAAGCATGCATATATAAGGTAATGAAATATAATGTATCTTAATACCGAAGTACCTACTACATCCCTTAGCTGTTTTCTGAACATATAAACAATTCATTATTTGATTATTACCAGTTTATAAATAATTCACATGTTAACAATTGTGAAGGATAAATTTTATAAAAAGGAAACCTATAGTGATATTTAATAGTGTAGTCCCAAGGTAAAAACCAATGGGATGTTGACCTCAAGGGTCACCAACCCAGTAATAACTATATCATGACATGGGGTAAGAGTGTAATAAAAGGATAATAGTCCAAGGCATTCAACAATGAGCCACTTACCAAGTCCAAGGAGTTCATCCAAGGTAAGACAGGGCTATGAAATGATTGGGAACAATGGGATTTAACCATGGAACCTACTACTCGATGATAGATCCAAGTATTGTATCCAAGGAATCCTATAATAATATTTAATGGATCCTATGGTGTTATACCATACATGAAAATAATAGACAAGGATTATGATCATGGTGGGTCTCAACATAAGAAAGTTTTATCCATGAATTGTGATGGGTTCTCGACTGCCCATGGCATTCTTAGATCATAATCCAAGGTGATATTGAGTCATGAAATTTTTATTTGATTATGAAGTCATGTAATATTTAATTTAGTTCAATCATTACCTATCATTAGTGTGATTAGGTCAAGTAGCATGGAACATTTTAATCAAGTCATAATTGATCAATAAGTCCATTTTCTTCCATCCTTTCCCTTCATTAATCTAACAAGGGCAAGTAAAAGGGAACCTTTAGTAGTTCCATTTAAATCATATTAAATAGTTAAGGTTCATTCAACTACATTCCATTAATGTGGTAAGGTGTTTTGCAGACATGAGACATATTAATCATTCACAATTAATCTAGTCAAGTCATATACTTAGTATACATTCCAATTTTAATTTCACATTTAATTATAAATCCAAGAACATACCTTAGGTAGGTCATGTGGTAGCATACAAGGTAAATTCCATTATGAACTTCATTAATAAAGCAATGCATTTAATATAGAAAAGATTATCCTCATAATGGTCAAGGAAAGGCACACCAGAATAGTGGCCCAAACATGTTAAAACACCAAAAAAAATTATATCATAACCTTTGACATGTAAAGGATGGATTTTTGGGTGTAACCAGTAACTACTAATCACATATTTTTAAATATAATAATCATATAGTTCGAATGATTCTAATAATGACATATAAATTCTATAAATGGAAACCGATGAAATAGGTTAGCCCCACACGACAATTCAACAATCAACGAACTTGATGGTTGAGTTATAGAACACCACCTTAGGAATGTACAACTCTCCCCTACTGCTATTAGCCCTTGATTTTGCATGGATTTGAGTAGATCTAGGAAGAAGTGAAAAATTATCATACCCTGATAACTAGTTCGAGAGAAAAAGAGAAGAGTAAAGGATTAAACAAACTCAATTAATGACCATTTCACATCCAACATGATGAACGAAATCTCAATCAGATCCCGGATGAAGGATATTTTACAATACCTAGTTTTGGCCTTAGAAAATAACCAATTTGATTGCCATGGAAGTAAATCCTAACGGTTATCGTATTATGGAATAAGGAGGGATCTAATTAGATCATTAAGGGAATATTTATATAATTACCCAACAAATTATCCAATTCACTATTTGTCTGCACGGTTTATTGGGAAGAAGGGTAATGTGCGTGGTTAGGATGTAGGGCCATACATAAATAGTGTGATTTGGTTCTGTCTAAAATTTTTAATCAGAATGGTTAGCCAAACCAGCTACCAACCATGCACCAAAAATGTGACTTGGTCAGTTTCCCCAAAAGAAGGGTTTCAGGTTTTGAACATTCCCCAAAAATCCTTGAGAACTTTTTCTAACTCATTAGAAATCCATATTAGGTCCTCTGTAAAGATTTAGAACAAAATATAAAGGATCTCTTCCAGGGTGAAAAATCAGGTTCTTACAGTATTCCCCCTTAAAATATCTCATCCAAAAGTTTACCTTCTTAGGGTGGTAAAACACTGTCTGAGAACATCTCTGGCCATTGGGCGCATGTATCAGCTTCCATCTCCAAAGTCTCATCTTTTACCCAGTTGTGCAGCCATAGCACTCTTACTAGAGGGACATAATGTCCTCAATGATCCTTTGTGCTCTTTCCATTGTTACATACTGGATACTCCTCAAAGGTCACATCAGGATATAATTCAACTTCATAGGGATAAAATGTTTTAGACGGACCAACATCATATTGGTGAAGTTGTGAATCATGGAAGAAATAATGCATGGCATGGTACCTTTGAGGTAGTAGCAACTGATAGGCTACTATCCTAACTCTCTTCATAATCTCAAATGAGCCAACATAACGTGGTGACAACTTTCCCTACTTTTGTAACTATATATGCTCTAGCCTAGGTGATACTAGAAGGAAAACATCATTCCTTACATTGAACTCTAGAGTTCATCGATGGTAATTGAAATATGATTTTTTTTCAATACAGAGGAGTAGTCCTATGCTTAATTATTAGCTGAACTAGCTTTTAAGTCTCATCAACAAGATAAGGGCCATGTAGGGATGCCTCACCTACCTCCAGCCATCATGGGGGTGAAAGGAATGACCTAACATATATGGTGTTAAAAGGATCCATATGATTTGTTTCCTAAAAGATGTTATTATAGAATTACTCTATGAGAGATTTTTGATTCCCCTATGAACCCTCAAAATCAAGGACACATGCTCGGAGCATATCCTCCAGAACATGTATTGTCTATTCTTATTGTTCATCAGTCGGAGCATGAAAAATTGTGAATAGATACAACTTTGTTCCCATATCCTTCTACAAAAACTTCATGAACCATGATGTGAAATGACCATCCCTATCTAAAATGATCATACATGGTACCTCATGTTTCCATATGATCTCAAATACATACAATTTTCTCATCTCATCAACTTAGAACTATCCCAAATTGGAATGAAGTGGGATAATTTTGTCAGTTTTTCAATGACAAGTCAAATAGCGTCTCTACCTCTAGGAAACCTAGGTAATATGAATATGAATTCTATGGTAATGTATTACCATTTCCATTCTAGGACTAGAAGTGGTTGTAGAAAACCTATAGTTCTATTGGGCTGTGCATTAACCTACTGATAGGTAAAACACCTAGTGGTAAATCCTTCTATCTGATTTTTCATCCCAGGACATCAATACTGGTGTCGCATGTCTTGATACATATTTGACATGCTGGGATGATATGCCCACTGAAAAGTGTGTGACTCACGAATCAAATCCACTCTCATATATATAGGATCCCATATGCATCTACATGGATGAAAGATATCATCTCCTTATACAAACCAATCTGGAGGTAGGTTATTTCATGATATAATCTCATGGAGTAACAAGCCTTCGGGATATGAAAATTTTATACAATTCAGCTTCTAAATGAGGGAAGAGGAAAATATCAAGGATGATTGGTAATAATTCTTGTTAACTTCATGAATCACTAGATGTAGCTTAGAAAAGATGTACATTAACATCCAATCATCATTGGCTTCTTGTACGTCCTATGTTTGAATTTTTTGACTTATAGTGTTTTCAACCACATTTCCCTTCCTAGGCATATAAGAAATCTCCAAATCAAAGTAAATTAGATACAAAACCCATCTTCACTGTCTAACATTCAAGTCACCCAGGGAAAAGATATATTTGAAGATATTTTGGTCTTTGTTCACCACAAAGATCTCACCTAACAGATAGTGTCTCTAGCAATGCAAGGTGTGGACAAATATTTCTAGATCAAGGTTGTATGTTGGGTAATTTATCTCATGGGGCCTCAACTATTGAGATCCATAAGCAATGACTCTATCCTCATGCATCAGAACAACTCTTAGGTTGATTCTTGATGAATCAAAGAATACATTATATCCTATACCAGGCTCCAAAAGAGTTAGAATAAGTGCTGATACAAGACTCCCTTTTACGTCCATAAATCCATTCCCGCATGCTTATGAACATACAAACTTTACACCATTATTTCATTGACTATTAATTGGTGTACTAGGGCATCAATATTCTTGTCGGAAATTCCTATAATATCCACCTAGCCCCAAGAAACTCCCTATATTGAACATGTTCTTGGGATATTCCCAGGAAACTATAGCACTAACCTTTTTAGGGTCAACAGATACTCTTGATTCCGATATTATATGACCCAATAAGTGAACTTTGTCAATCCTGAAGTGGCACTTAGAAATCTTATCATAAACATGATGCTCTCTCATTGTACTCAGAATGGTCTCTAGATTTTTGGTATGGTCTCTACGAGTGTGAGAATACACCCAGATTTCATCCACAAAGACCACAACTAAATAGTCTAAATTGGGGGAACACCCTATTCATTATAGCCATGAAAATGGAAAGTGCATTTGTAAGACCGAATGGCATAATAAGATTCTCATACAAACCATATCTTCTATGGAAAGTTGTACAAGGTATGTCGGATGGTCCGACTCATAACTTATGATAACATAATCATAGGTCGATCTTAGAGAAGAATTTTTCACTTCAGATTGGGACAAAGATATCATCTATTCGACATAGTGGATATCATTTCTTCACTATAAGCTAGTTCTACCTTCTTTAATCCACACATAAACATTATGTTCCATCCTACATCATGGAAAAAATAATTGGTGAACCTCAAGAGGATATATTGGGGTGGAATAAAACCATTGGCCTCTAAAACCTCTATCTTTTTCTTGAGAACTTTAAGCACTGTTGGTGTCATCCTATATGGAGGAATGGATGATGTAGTATCCCCAAGAACAAGATCTATTTTAAACTCTACCACTCTATCAAAAGGTAAGACAGAAAAATATTCAGGATATAAATCCTTAAAATGATCCAATACAGGTGGGAAATAAACTTTTTTTAAACCTTAATCCTCCATGAACATATTTTCAATTTGGTCGATCACTCCACCTATCCCATGATGCTCTAGTCCATCCCTACCATCCTAGACATTACACTCACCCTTATGTCGATAAATTCTTACCTCTGGTGATATAAAAGATATCATATGATGATAGCAGTATATAAAATATTGATATTGAACCAACCCATCCACCCTAAAAAATTACTTCAAATCCTATTATCTCAAGAACAAAGAGGTTCCATATGAAAGGGTAATTTCCAACCTCAAGGGGATAGTCCCTAAACATCTGTATACCATTTGTTCATACACGTAATAGAATATCTAGTTTCATTACACCATATTAATGTTGTATCTCTAGTCCAAGACTCCCCATGACAGATACAATGATAAAATATTTTGAAGAACGTTTACCAAATAAAGTAGATACTATAGTAGATTCAACTAGGATGGTACCTCATACTGAAGATATTCTGACAACTAGATCCTCAAGTATCAGTTATAGTGAATTCATTTGGCTCGATGCATGACCATGTGCAATAGTTAGACTACTATGATTGTAACTATTCTGTTGGTGCTGGTGGTGATTGGGGGTATGGATTTCATAACCATGAAATCCTCATCATCCAGACCTATTGGTGTTAGTACAACTCCCCAACTTATGTGGTATAAAATAAATCACTCATGAATATGTATCTAGTGTGGATACTTTTCCACTTGAATTTGAGGAAAATGTCCAACAGTAACACTGAAGATTCACCATACAACCACATGCTCAGAACTCCAGTCGGTCTGTATCACACAGGGACTTATAATTCCACAATTATCCAAACTAATGGAAGACTTCAGATCTATCTAAATGGGTTCTCTAGATTTTACTTCCCTAATGATAAACATCTAGGGAATTTTTCTTACCATTGGAAGAACTACTGGCCTATAGTGGAACTAATCCTTTATACCCAGTACTATTTTAATCCCTCGGGTTTCACTTAGTGATAATATCCTGATTGAGTATCTCAGAAAAAGTAGGAAGGAGTTTGACATTCACCAATATATATATGACATACTGGATCCCATCCTCAAAGGATCTAGCACACGAAATTTCATCACTAGCTAGAAGAAGTGAAAGATGCTGAAACTCTATGAAAATTGCTGAATTTTACATAACTGACATAGAACCCTACTCAAGATGCATGAAATCTTTTTCTCAATCAGCTCTCATCATCCTTGGAAAGAAATTTTCAAAGAAGGTAGTCTTGAAATCAACCCATAACATGCCCTGATGATGACTGGCTTGGGAAATCACATCCCACCAACATTTGGCCGAATCCCAAAGAATGTAATTAGAAATATTGGCACTCCACTCTATAGGTGTTTCTAGATTATAATTGATAGATATGATGTCCTATGTCTAAGACTCAGTAGACTGCAGATCGCCATCCCATAAGAAAGTAGGAGGTTGTTATTGCTGGAACTCATTAGTTAGATCTTCCATAGTAGGTGCAACCTATGGAGCATCATCCATGGATTTCATCCAATAGAGGTAAATATCTCAAACAATGGAATCAATTCCCAGAGTAGATATAGCAGGCGGTGCCTCAAGTGGGACTTCTATTGTTAATTGTGGTGGATCAGGGCCCACCACATCTAGAGCATGTTTGTTTTCACCTTCCTGGTGTATGATAAGAGGAATTCATGGTGGAATTAGTCTACAATTTCCATGAACATGCCTTAGAACATGAGTAAGTAGATGATAGAATCACTAGTAGAAGTTAAAGGTAATAAAATTAACTACCCAAGTCATACTGCCCAAACTACCCACTTATATGTCTAAGTATCAATGAGATTGAAAGTTTATGTTTTGTTTAAATTTACATTTAATTACCAGGTTCACTCCTTTACCATTCATAAACATGAAAAGGTGAGATCATTATGTTCAACCAATTCATTTTTGATGTCATGATTCACATTATAATGGATATTAATTTACGGTGATTCAGTGCCGATAAACCCATCATTAGAAATGAAACTCATTTATTTATATCATAATGGATTGACTCAGTAAATTACTCATCCCAACCCGTGAGAGAATATAAACCTCATGAATTATGAATGGAAATCACTCAATCACAACCAAGAGTAATAAAAGAAAAAGCTAACGATTGCAGTATTACTCAACAGTCCCATGAATATCAAGCAATGAGAAGTATTTAAATGCACAGATATGGCATGGAAATATGCATGAAATGAGAATCCTTGGTGCCTATAATGATGCATGTAACAATGATCTTTTCCATCATATCATCGGGCCAGGATGAAAGAAAACCCTCAATCAGACTAGTAATCAACAACTCCACACAACATGTGCATCATCCAATGGTGAAATAATATCAACTGTAATATGAATAAGAATAAAAAAATATAATTTAGGAAACTTGGTTTTTACACCGAACATGGGTTCCCAATTCCCAAGGACAACTTATAACCATGTCCCAAGTTTTCAAGATGTGCATTATATTATCTCCAAATAGTAAATAAAGAATGTAACCCCCCCCCCCCCACTGATACCACTTTGTGATGTCCCAGACCTAGATTCCACATAATGGGTGCCCTTGTCCTGGTGGGACACATGCCCTACAGCGGAGCTCCTCAAACGCTAGAGGATACAGACTAAAAGTGAGGGCCAAGGGTTTTTCCATAGGGAGACTATTCCCCCATTAACAAATTGTATCATAATAGATGAACATAAACAATGATAAATAGTGTATGAAATATAAGTAAATGGAGGAAATAGTGGAAAATAGAGACATTAATAACAATAACTTAAACAACTGGAATTACATTCAACAATTGATGATATGTCACGTCACTAGAAAATTGGAAAACATGGATACAATGTATCAAGAATATCATGTTACACATAAGTAGAAAGGAAATCAATGAATATACCAACAATCTTGAGCTCTATCTGGGTCATCTGTTGTCATGCTCTATACTAAATACCATGAAATAAAGTTTTTGAATCTACATGTTTCCATTTTTCAACACCTTAAACCATGTAATCTACTCCTGGTACTAAATGGCGCCCAAATAGGGTGTGAGATAAATATCAGTGGGCCACCACTAATAGTTTATGTAACATATGGCCAATGTAATGAAAATGTAAAAGTGAGAAATCATTCATATATAAGGTAAAGATATAAAATGTAGCTAAATACCCAAGTACCTACTTCCACCCTTGGTTGGTGTTTAAACATGAAAACAATTCATTATTTGATTAATACCAGTTTATAAATAAGTCACATGTTAACAATATTAAAGGCTCAAAGTTATGACAAGGAAACCTATAATGATATTTAATAGTAAAGTCGCAAGTTAATAACCAATGTGACGTGGACGTTGAGGGTCTCCAACTCAGTAATAACCATATCCTGAAATGGGGAAAGATTGTAATCCATGGAGCATAGTCTGAGTCATTACACAATGTAGCGCCTACTAAGTCCAAATATTTTATACAAGGTTAAATGGGGCTAAGAAATGTCTGGGCCTGATGGTCTATAACCCTGGAACCTACATGTCAATGTTGTATTCAAGAAGTGTATCCAAGTAATCATGTAATGATATTGATTATATCTTATGGTGTTATAATTGTAATCCAAATAATAGATAAGGATTGTGATCTAGGTGGGTCTCAACCTAAGAAAGTGGTATCCTTGTGTTGGGGTGGGTTTCTCGAGTGCTCAAGGAATTCTCATATCAGAATCCTTGGTCATCTCGAGTCAGGAAATTCTTACTTGATTTTTAAGTCAATTAATATTTCATTTGGTTCAATCCTTTCACATCATTAGTGTTTTAAAGTTAAGTAGCATTCAACTTTTTAATCAAGTCATAATTAATCAATAAGTCCACTTAGTTCAACCCATTATTTTCATTAGTGTGATAAGGAAAAGTAGCGTGAAAGCATTATTATTTCCATTTAAAGAATATTAAATAATTAAGGATTATTCCACTACCTTCAGTTAATGTGGTAAGGGTTGATATGGATATGAAATCTTTTAATCATGTACAATTAATCCAGTCAAGTCATATACTTACTATACTTTCAAATTTCCATTTAACGTTTACATAAAAATTGATGAGCTTACCATAGGTGGGTCAAGTGGGAGAATACATGGTACTTTACATTATGCAATTTACAATATAAATCAATCCATTTAATATCAAAAATTATACCCTTATAATGGAAATTACAAGGAACACCTGAATGGTGGCACAAACTAGTCAAAACACTAAACAACAATTTTGGAATAACCTTTAACATGGAGAGGATGGAGTTGTGTGTGTAACCACTAACAACTAATCATATACTTGGAAAGATCATACCCATATTGTTCTAAGGATTATGAGTATGGAATATAAATTCTATAAAAGTCACCCGATTAAATAAATGGTTCCCACACAAAAATTCCAAAATCTTTGATCTTGATGGATGAGTTATAGACCACCCACCTTAGGCGTATATGACTCACCTCCATCAGTATTAGCCATTTATTTTTCATGGATCAAAGTAGATATTTTAAAAAATTAAAAATTCTCATATCCCAATAAATATGTCGAGAGAAAAAGAGAAGAACAAAGGCTTAAATGAGCTTGAGTACCTACCATTGTCCATCCAATGAAATGAATAGAAGCTTGATCGGATATTAGATGAAGGAGATATTCCAATCCCTAGTTTTGACCATAAAAAATCCCTAATGGAGAGCAATGATGGTAAACCCAGATGGTTCTCAGATTAGGGAAGAAGGAGGGATCTAATTATATCATTAAGGGAAAATTTTTAAAATTACCTAGAAAATTAGGCAGTGAACGATTTGCCTACATTCTTTGGAAAACCATGCACAGTTACCTAGGGAGAAGGGGAACTTCTATGGTTAGCTTACACGGTCGTGCTTCAAC
Organism: Viscum album; assembly: GCA_963277665.1. Taxonomy (NCBI): domain Eukaryota; kingdom Viridiplantae; phylum Streptophyta; class Magnoliopsida; order Santalales; family Viscaceae; genus Viscum; species Viscum album. The sequence goes on from OY728126.1 coordinate 1,532,628,574, forward strand.
TGTGTGATTTTGTTCTATCCTGAAATTTCAATCTACACTGTTATCCAAAATGTGCTCCAATTGGGCTCCAATCGTGTGACTTGGCCAGTTTCCCCCAAAAGAAGGGTTCTTGGCTCCAAACATTCCCCTAACACGCTTGATACCTTTGCTAACTCATTATGCATCCATATTATGTCTAAAGTAAATATTTAGATAAGAATTTCAAGGATCCTTACTAGAGTGAAAAAATGGGTTCTTACATCATAATTGATGAATTTATTTTATAATGTATATACCATATATTTTTTAAAATTTACTTTTTACAAAAAATTCCCACCAAGCTAATTGGTAGATGATACCAATAACATAATAACATTACCTATTACATTTAGACTCGTTTTTTCACACAACATATGTCGATGAAGATAGAAAATTATTTAAAGAGTAATATTTCATAAAATATCATTGTGTTACTGTTTAAATTTTTTTATAGATTTTAAATATTTTAAAATGGTTAAAGTGGTGAGAATTTTCGTTAACACTGTATACATTAAAAAAACCATTCATTTTTCATTTTTAGAAAAAATTTCAAAAATGAACCTTTATAAAAATATTAGAATATTTCCATTGAAACTGTATAAAAATTCAATTATTTAATAAAATTACCTTAGTAAATCATTTGAGTAAATAAAAATAACATTCTTAAAACTATTTTAAATAATTTGGACCAAGATGGAAAATATACCCAATCTAAAAGAGAAATAATATTAGATATTATTTTAATCATTTAATTACAAGGTTTAAGTTCAATGTGAATAAATGTTGTATGAAATGATGGTAAATCCTTAAATATATATAGGACAAGAAAATATATTTTTTTTACGAAGAATATATTATATTATTCCTTAAATGAAAAATATATCCAATCCCAAAAAATTGTGATTGTAAAAACAATTCTTCCCAATTTATTAACTTTTAAATTGCAAACACATTAGTGTAAACATTAATTTAAACACTAATCACCATTAATTAATATTTAATCATGTTAAATAAATCATATGGTAATTATATACCCCACATAATTTTAAATAGGTTCACAATATAAAGTATGTCTTAATAGAGTGGAAATTGTGAAGAAATCCCTTACAAATGTCCTAACATTGAAGTGAGAATTAATAAATGAAGTGATTACAGGTCATAAATTTAAATTTAAAAAAAATAATTGGAAATAAAACACCATACAACCATAGATCATATAAAAAATTACCATGGAATTACAGATTCAATGATGTATATGTATAATGCAATGAAGGGAAATTGAGTTATGAAACATATACATCACGCTTAAATTTCGTTGAACATTCTTAAAACTCATGTATAATTGTCTTAAAAACTTTATTAATTTATAAAAACCCATATTCCAATTTATAATATAATATATGATCCATTTTTATCATCTTATCACCAATTTGTTAATAATATTTTAATATTATTATTGTTTCTCGTATTAATTGCTTCATATGTCATCATAATTTAAGTTCAGGGGTTAGAGTTCGTGTTTATTAATTATTGTTCTATCATATCAAGAATTTTAATCAGGTTATGAAATATATATTCATTATATATATGTAGTTTCATCTATAAAATGTAGATATATAGGAATGGATTATACTATTGATGGAGACGATAGGTCGGTGATAGGCCATACGTACACATGGATACTATTTTACCTTTTCGAAAAATGGAATTAAAGAAATATAAATAATAATTAACAATTATAAAATAATTATTATTTCATATAGAACCTATATATTCTTTTAATTTATCTTTATTACCTTCCATGTGAAGTGTAATGAAAAAAACGGATCACATCTCTTCATTGAGGTAGTTGTCCATACATACTCACCAGTGACATTATCATATTCCAACAAATTGCAAGGTAAAATGATAGATATAATATTATAATTATAGAATCATTATTATGTAATTAATATCATATATAACCATACAAATAATGTGGTGAAAAAAAAATTAGTTAAACCACTACGTGGACTTGGTAAGTCATATATATACACGAGTGATGATTTTGATTTTTATGGGATAAAAAAGAGATGTAAAATGGTTATTAAATAAAAAAAATATCAGTATATTGATGATTATAGGGTTAATATTTTATTATGGGTATAATAAATTTAGAAAATTATATGAATAAACAAATGTGAATGTTTTGGTAAATATGATTACATATTCTTTAGTATAGTTCTTTTATATGCATTCTTTTGAACCCATGGAATGGTCTTTGAAGGAAAAAACATCTAATTAATAGTATGGAAGTTGAGAAGAGAATTCTTTAGGGATTTTTCTCTCTAGTTTTCTCAATAAAGTCTAATTAAAAGACACATGTGGTGTCCTTTTATCAGTGAGGGGAGGGTCACTTATAGAAATTTGTAAAATATTATAATATAATAAATGTCAACATTAAATAAAATGGTCCCCAAATGACATGAATTAAGATATTAGAATGATTTGGTCCTAAATTAATCATAAAATAAAATTTATATGGGTTTATATATCATTTTATACCATATCTCTTTGAATAACCCCTTCTTTAACAATTTTTAACTTTAACGGTGGTAAAAACTATTTCCAATATTAATGTGTTGTAATTATACATATAAAATGAAATTTAATTCCTTAGTGGAGATATATGAAGCTTTTTACTATTCATTATCCCCTTTTCATATGAAATATTTTTATTATTTATAAATCATTTAACGAGATATTATTTTCATAAGATATTAGCAATGTCATTTTTGAAACAATTCGTTTAATTTGTCTTTAAAACCTAATAAAAATTATGTAATTTGAAAACAAACCATTCCAATATCTTTAATAAGATATATTTATTTACAAAATTCATGGGAAAAAATATGTAACCCAAAAAATAATACTTTTTATTTTTTAAATAATTTACCTTCTATTTCTAATGCTTAAACCAGCAATGTGTAAGTGTTTTATACAAATTTATGTTAATTATTTTATTACTAAATATTAAAAAATAAATTTTCATTATAAAAACAATAATTAATGTTTTAAATAAACATTTATAATAGAAAATAATTTTTTTATGCCTATAATACAATATTATAGAAATTGAATGAAATAAAGTGGCATTTTTTACATTATCATTTAGTTAATATTATAAAGTTAAAATTCAAATATAAATGGAAAAAATGTCATATATTTTAATTTTTAAGTATTATACATGAAATAGACTAATCTAATGAAGTAAAATAAAGTTTTTATTTTATCTGAAAGCCTTATCACATTAGTTTCATATCTTAATTACTTGAATTTCCCTTCATAGAGGTGATAAATTTTACTACGATTACTATTCATAATGTCTAACCATAAAAAGTTCATATTACGAAATTTGAACATTATGATTCTAAATATGGTATAAATTTTTCAAAAATAAATCGTCATGTATGGGAGATATAAATTTTAATATAATATCATAAAATACTACAAAAATCGTTTTTTTTTAATTCATTTTTTCATATAAATCTTAATTTATTTCAAAATAAATAATATTACTCATCAAAATGGAAATAAATTAGTTATTAAAAATCAAATGGATAATATGAATCTTTAAGACCAAATCTAAAATTTAATGAGACTTTTAATTACATTATTGAATAAAAATAAATGAGAGTATTTCTAAAATATGTATTTTTTAATATTCACTAAAAAACATTTTTGAAAAACCCTAAAATTTCTCAATGGGTTAATTTTTATGTGATAATTTAAAAAATTATATCTATTTTATAAAACAAAAAGTATAAAATTGGTATAAATTAATTATAATTTCAATGTAAAAAATATAATAAAACCAATTTTTGAAAAAAAATATATTTTTGAAGCATAAAAATGACTTCAAGAAAAATGAAATTCTTATTTCATTAGCATTAATTGATAAAATTTTTATTGATTAGGAAAATCATACATATATTTCATAATTTAGTAACTAATATTAATTCCCACTAATTTAACTGCTTGGTTATAATGATCATATTTAAAAAATACTATTCTTATATTATATCACAATTCACATAAAAATGTTGCATGTTAGGAAAGATATCGAGATTATTATTTATTTAATCTAAATTTCCAGCGTGTTATAGAGCCATAAAATCTTCTAAAATATCCTTTGTCAAATTCTCCCACTCCTTTATTACTTTATTAGCAATTTCCACATGTCATCATTTTTTATATCTATCTTTTTTAATGGGGTTCCCCCACTATATATCCATTCTACCTTTTATGGATGTGGGGAACACAAAAGGTTCAATTTGGAACTCTTGTAACTCAACTCAATCAAACACTATTAATTATTCTAACAATATTGTGATATGATTTTTTAATATATTGGAAACCTTATTCTCAATGATATTATGCTCACCCACAAATTCGGGATAAAATAACAATGTTACCTTCAAGAATTGTTAATTAATAAACATCCATCTCAGTGACATCATAATGTATTTAAATTCACATGAAAGTTATATCCCTCATTATCTTCTAATGTAATTATATAAATATCAATAATTATATTATAGAACTAATTTTCCTATATCATTTATAGATATTCGTTTGTCTTATATGTACTCATATATTCCATAGTATATGATATATTAAATGAACACTAATATGATTTCAATTCTTTAGATGAACTATATCCATCAAACCAACATATTGTTTGATATTTGTCTTATAGTATATTAGTGTCCTGGTATAAATTATGATCACCTTATCTTCTAATCAAATTTACATAGGATTTTTTATATTTCCCTCAATTTCAAATATAGATATATTCTAATGAAATTTTTCTATCATGTTTCTATTCTTTTAATTTTTTAACAAATATATTTACATATATTTAGATCAGCTCAAAAAGTAAAAATGTTGTCTTCTAGTGAACTCAAGACATGATATCTCATCACATAGATTAGTAAGGAAATATTCTAACAATTTGTCTTTATCATCAACTAAATTCATATTTTTTATTGACAAAAATAACTCCTTATTCTATTAATATAATTTCCTTTTATACTTAATTCCCATGATGACCCAGAACTATCACTGCACCATCCACCCACATCGCTTTTAACTTTACCACTCTTGATCCATCTTCTATATTTTACTTGACCAATCCATTTTCATTTTATTCAAATTATCTGTATTATAGAGCTATCATAATTCTATGATTCTTAAAAAAGAATACATTGATTTCATTGAGAATGAATTTATCAATTTCCTATTTGAATTAGATAATTGATTTCAGTTAGGATCAAAATTGGACTTCCGGAAATGTTATTATTATAAATTTAAAAGAATAGCATATCATCGTCTGATTTATAATTTCAGTTCTCATCATATGAAACTCTTATTTGGGTGAATTTATCAGATATTTATCATAATATGTGTACTTTACCAACTTTTATGATTCTATATAAAATCCATACATTAACATGATGATGTTTATGCCTAATCCATATTCTCAATGATCCTAAAATTCATAAGGTTAACTAAACATTAAAATACTTGTGTTTAAAATTATAATCTCATGGTGACATATCTTATTATTTTTCATTTTACTATATCAAATTCTAAAAATATATCTTCCAGAAACCTTTTCTTCTAGTATTCATTTCTAAATGAATTCCATTGGTTTCACCTCCAAGATTCTATCCTGCCATTTATCATCTTGTGAAACCCAATGATATCAAATGATTTGATCAGTTGTTATATTCCCTTACATTATAGAATCCACTTCTAAGTTTTTATTTTGGGTATAATATTCCAAATATCTTCTATCTTTGAATAGAGGTATAGTTTTTAGTGATCCTTAAATAATCAACACTTTATAGGAAATATCACTCATGATCTATTCATAAATAATATTATGTACATGCTTCTTACATTGATCTATATCCATCAACAATATCAACTGATCTATTTTTCATCAAGTCCCTTGAGATAAAAATTACGTATTGTAAGAACCTAGTTTTTCAATTCGGTATAAATCCTTTTAAATTTGTTCTAAATATTTATTTTGAAACTTTTATGGATTGATAAAGAGGTTATAATTATTTCAGAGGTTTCAGAGGATTTTTTAGAGTTTGGAAGCTAAGAAGGTGGAAAAAATGAATATGCCTCATGGTTGGTAGAAACCATATGATCCAGTCCTCATGGTTTCCCAAACTGTGTGAGGGATGGACATTGGGACTTAGGTGGTTGCATGGTTTGAGTAAACTATGCTGCGAGGGGTACGTGCCTATGTGGGTATATCCATAATATTTAGTATATCCATGAACATGATTTACACATATTTATTCAAACTATGTATGTGAAACCATGTGGGGTCACTCCTTTGGTAGAGAGAGGTGGATGGTTGGTACATGATTCAGCCAACCTTATGGTCGAACCGTGCAACCCAGAATTTTTGGGTGAAATGAAAATTTTTCCCATAAAATTTCATTAAAACCAAATTATTTCTCCTACATTCTCATTTTCATCATGAATTATGTTTTCTAGCCATTTGGGTCTCCAAAGTCCATCGTCCTATTTTTTTGCATATCTCTTTCTTCTAGATTCTGAGCGAAGCACCATTTATATCTTTGTATTCCTCTTGGTAAGAGCTCAAATCGGAAACCATATATTCTTTATTTATATTGCGGGATTTTATATTATTTTAATGCATGTTCATATGATCTATTTTCAAGGAATCGATCCATTATTCCATTTTCTTCTAATCTAGTACAAACTAAAGGTTTATATAGATAAAGGATGTATTATAGGCTCGACATAGGTGATATATGACTCATCCCTCAAATCTCTACATTTTATAAACTGTTTCACTGTGAGAATTCAGATTTCATCGGGACATGATTATTAAATTCATTTTCCATCCATGTAATCATTATGCTCATATTCTAATTCTCCTTCTATACATGATCATTATGTATTTGGATTTTGAGACCACAATTCCTTCCACCCCAAGTATGGTTCTTCCTTAATTATTCCATGGTAACCCATGTGGGTTTATCTATGTCAACATTCAAGTGTGTGGAATGACCCTATTTATGGTGACCCCTCATTAACTAACTGAATTGTTAATTTCTAAATGGATAGGGCCTCTATAGTTATCACTTCACCTATATAGGGTAAGTGTTACAATTAAATAATGTACTATTTAAAAGTTAAATGTAATTAATATTTATAGATATCACTTGTCCTGAATAAATTTTATAATGGAATTGAAATTCATTGCATGTCATTATCCCAATTTTTCATGATTATGAAGGGTAAAATAGTGAACCTAATAATTTAATATGTGATTAAAAGCAATGAATGGTTTCATGTATTAGATATCCTTGTCACATAGTATAAAAGGGAACGAAATGAACCAATTGACGTATCCAATGGATTGATTATTACATAGCCTAAATTAAATAATGAACTATTTACATGGGTCCTATTGCATATAGATATTTTTATATTTATAAGACTGATCATACTTGAGGGAGACATTGATTCCTAATATAATTCATTGAACACTTAAAGGATGCAAATATGTTTCAAGGATCTAGTTTCCATGAGAGATACCCACCTTGGATCATGTTTCTTGTCTACCAATGGATTTCTGACATGATATTTTAGGATCCCTTCACTATCATCTGAACATTAGGATACCTTTGATACACTCATGGGATACATCTTGATATCTTAGAACACATTACTCCATGGATTCACCCCATTAGGCCTAGTCATGCATATCTAGTTTTACCTTGGATGTGATCCTTGGACACGGTTAGAATCATTTACAGTGGAATACCTTGGGCGGTGCCCCATAGATTACACTTAGACCCCTTATGGTTAGGCTTCATGTAATTAATGAGTTTTCCCAACCCCTGAGGTCACAAATTCTATGGATATTACCTTAGATCCTCTTCATTATTATCATCATCAAGGATTTCTTGTTATACCTTGGATGCTTTATTTTTTTATCATGATATTTATTCAGTGTTATTATACCTCATGTGACTTGTTTATATAAACTAATCACAAATGATTTAATTAATGAAATGATTACATATTTAGACACCAGTTGAGGATGAACAATGTATCGAGGTATTTACATTATTTTACTATTTTACTTCATTTATACATGCACATTTTTTCAGTTTATATACATTGAATGGATCATATAGATATGATTGGTGGTGTTATTCTGAGATTTATATCACACTAAATCTAAGCCACCGATTATACTCAAAAATATTTCCTGGATGCATGTGTTGATAAGGGGAAGCATCTCACTTTGGACACCTGATCTTGACTGCTTGAATTAGGATGGATATTGATGGAAGATAAATGGGTTAGCACTCTAGATTCTGGATAGTTTTTTCCTTCTTTTTTCATCATTTTAAAATAATGTATTAAAAATTTCCCGGCATACTTGTTTTACTATTTTGTAGAGACATGACATGACATTATCATAATTTTTATATGATTCAATTTCCATATTTTTTAGTTGTTACTTATTTTTGTTTGCTTCAGTTGAGTTGTTTTTTCTTTCATGCTTTCACTATTTACCTATAATATTTTTTCTATTCATTACTCTATTAATGTGGGTATTGTCTCCCCGTGGAAAAACCCTAGGCCCTCATTGCTAGTCGGTATCCTTAGGCGTATGGGGAGACACTCTTAAGGCCATGTGGTCCCTCAGCCTAGGGAACCTTTGAGGGGTACCTAGGTCAGGATGTCAGAAAGTGGTATCAGAGCATTTCATTTTCATACCATTCTATTTTGATACATGAGAAAGAAGATTAGGAATACTATGGAACATGGTTATAAGTCAATCTAGGGAATATATAACCCACATTTTGGGGTAAATTCCATGTTTCTTAAAATAATAAATATTTTTTTGTACATTCCCTTATTTAAATTTATATCCTTTCACTATTGGGTGATTCACATGGGTTCTGATGTTTTATATTATTTATTAATTTATATCCCTGAAATGTTGATATGAGGGCAATGAAGCATCAATAATTCATCATTACAGTCACCTATAAATCACATTCCTTGCTTCTTCCATTCTATATCAGTGCTTTTCACTACTTTTATTACTATATATGCCCCTAATTGTTGAGTGAGTCATGCTTGTTTATATATTCATGTGCTGATAATATTTTATATAGGATAGGGAGTTGTTTATTTAATGTATCAACATTTGTCTAAATATATTTTTCCAGTATTTGTTGATAGTGGAATCTTAAATATATAGTTTCTACCCACATCAAATATATACCTCTGGTCACATGAGCTATATTATGGCTATGATTGAGTGATTTTTAGTTTCAATTCATGAGGTGTATGGGTCCTCATCGATTTTAATGGATAATTTATCAATTAGACCCATCATATGTTACTTTTTATATTTTTAGAATGACTTTAGATGGGGTTAAATATAAATTAAAAGGGTGTTTATTTTAGTTAAACGGTGTATAGGCCCTAATTCTGTAGGAATGGTGATACATTTAAATTGATCCTTGATATATTTATATAAGAAAATAAAAACATTAAATATGAATATTGACATATAAAAATCAATAGTTTCAAATAATTGAAGTGGAAAAGTGTGACTAACCCTTTCACTTACTGATACCATTGTAAATTAAACATGAACACTTACCAATATTGAGGCCATCTAAGAGGGTGGTTAGGGTAGTATATATAGGTACTGAGCCCTCTTTCTTATGATCAACTTCCACTCGTGCTTTTATCTAGTCTCAAATATTGTATTGTGGCATGTCCTGGGAATTTTTAGAGAAATTACACCATAATGTCCATGAGTTGTATTTCCGGAAGGTAGTGATGATCATGCTCCATAGATGGTGGTCCCTAAGCTGTTAGTATTATTACCATGAGTGAAACTTGAAGAACAACCTGATATCTGGTCTAGGAAATGATGCTCAGATTCATGAGTGTTTATTACATCTAATTCAATCCATGTATGGTTCTCCACAACCTGAAACTACTATGGATTATCTAACTGATGAGTTCTAGTAGCATCCTACCACCTTTTCAGGGAATGGAAGCCCATAGTCTTGTGTGTCTTGAATCAAGGACAGTCTTTATATCATTGATCATTTGTAGATGCCACCCAAGTGGAGTTCCAAGCATTCTATGTATATGAATAATGATTTGGCCAAGTGTTGGTGGGATGTGATTACCCATGATGGTCATCATCAGGGCATGGTCTGAGATGACTTCAATAATATATTATATGATTACTTCCTTCCTTAGATATTGAGTGTTGCTCAAGGTTGATTGTTCATGCATCTGGAGTAGGGTGTTATGTCTATTATGGATTGTTCACCATGTTTTATTGAGTTTTAATTATTTACACCACTTTTACTTTTCATGATCAATCATGTACTAGATAATATAAGGATAAGATTATGTATGTCTTCTAAACTCAGGTGAATGTATTTCTCCTTCCTTTCTTCTCTAAGATCGTGAATCAGTCTCTTATCATTCAGTGCAACCTAGGGGAATGTAATAGTTCTACACATAGAGGTTTAATGATAAGGAAGCCCTAAAATTCTCCTAGTATATGGGAGCATCCCATCATGGTTTCTTATCAGATCAGTGGTGTCTAGAGTAATTGCACTAGGAGATTCATTATATGCCATCATAATGGATGGTAGGTGAATCTGAAGTCTCATTGTGATAGAGATCTTATGATGTTCCAAGCTGATGGTCATATGGGACATATTAAGATATTTCCTAAGTCCTTTCCATATGCTACTAGTGGAAGAATCTCTATACCATCTCTATCATTAGGGGAAGGATCATTTACACCAAGTCATGTGGGGATATGGAGTAGCATCGGCATGATTGACTAAGGAGGAGGTCATGGTCATGCCAGTCAGACATCTAATTATTAATGCCAGCAGAGCAGACATTATCAAGGTTGTCTGGAAATAACACAGTGTTGTGGATCAAGTCAGTTTCATTTTTTATAGCTGATACCTGAGGATTAGAGGGAAGATCCATCAACAGTATGAGGTACTATTCTAGTATCCTCCACTATTTTATCTAATTTATTCTATAAATGTGACCTTCATTCCTTTTCTCCTTATCGAATGTGGAAATTCTCAAGGTTTAAATTCATTATTACTATGGTGTGATGACCCTAGACACTCAGTAGGGAGTACGGTCAGAGGGAATATACCAATGTAAGTATTTAACCCTTCATGTAAGAATTTAGCACTTATAATGGGACCTCTTTTTCCTCAAGATTATGGGATTTGATTCCATTCTAAGGATGGATTGGTTATCATGTCTATGTGGACTACTATCATTGTAGGGGGTCATTTACATCACTAGAATGAAACAATTATCTTCACATGGATAAGTTGAATGTCATTTTTAGTAGATCAAGACTATAGTATAATGGGTTACATGGAGTTACCACCCATATTTCTAGTATTTTCATGGAGACTCATGCAATACATATCGCCATGTTTCCTCTGATAGTTGACCATTTTAGGGTCATCTTTCCCAAATAAAATTTATAAATTACCTCTAGAGAGAGGGGTAGATTTTATGATCTTTCTTGTTCCAGGGGAATATCTAGTGTCCATTCCTCCTTATAGGATGGCACCTACTCAGCTCTAAGTTATTACGGATAGTTGGAGGATCTGGATTCTAAAGGATATATCAATACTAGAACTTTATCTTGGGTTTACCCAATATTTTCCACATGAAGGAAGATGGGACCCTTAATTTCTATGTGGAATATTGATGGTTAAACCAAATTATAGTTAAGAACTAGTATCCACTACCTCATATAGATGATATATATCACCAGTTTGGAGGAGCTACGGTATTCTAAAATATCATCCTAATATTGTTCTATCATCAATTGAAAATAAAGCCTTCAAAAATACCTCAATTGGTTTTTTAGTAGGTATAGTCTGTATTAGTATCTCATTATGTCTTTCGGTATTTCTAATGAACTTGGAATTTTCAAGAATTTTATGAATGGGTTTTTCATCTCTCTTTGGATTCTTTTTTCATGTTCTTTGTGGATAAAATATTGGTGTATTCTCATACTTACATTGACCATACAAAACACATTAACGTCATTTTGAATACACTAAGAGATAATCATCTATATGAAAATCTTAATATGGTCCACTTTTGGATCAAAAAATATCACTTCTTGGGTCATATTATCTCTTAATAAAGAGTATCAATTAACTCAGAGAAGGTGACTGTTGTGGTTTTCGAAGAGCAACCCATAATCATTTATGATATACATAGATTCTTGTGGATAGGGGGATATTACAGGTATTTCATACAGAAATTATCACAAATTACATAAACTCTTACTAGTATTATAAATATGGGTGTGAAGTTATTATGGTCAGATGCATGTGAGATAGCCTTTTAAGAGTTAAAAAAATACTTATTCAGCTCTTATTTTGATTCTTCTAGATTCTGAGAGAGGTTGTATAATTTTCCATGATGCATCAGGTATCATCTTGGGTGAAATGATGATGTAGGAGGAATTATTCATTCCATATGTATCTTAGTAGTTGATGTATCATGAGGGAAATTACCTGAATCATGATAACAACCATACAACAGTTTTCCACAACATACATTGTTCGAGACACTATATAATGTGTAAGCAGTTTGTGGTGTATACGGAGTGTAAGATCCTAAAATAAATTTTTAAAAAACATGAAATTAATCTCAGATGGTGAAAATGGGTTGAATACCTTAAATCCTTCAATATTTATCTCTCCTATACATCTAAATAGGGAAATGTGGTAGAGGATTCCTTAAGACAGAAAACGTAAGAATAGGCCATTCAATAATCTAGTGAGGAATGGAAATTTATGGCCCTCTTATCTGAGATACATCTATAATTTCATGAGATTCAGAACTGGTATTCTCTTATAGCCTTGGTAGTTACTTCTTCACTCATTTATAGGGTAAAGAGAAGGTGGTTCTGAGATTCCTAAGGTGTGGTTTTCTAAAAGATTGTTTCTTGTGAGGAACTTCCTATGGATTGTGAAATATATGGAGATGACATCCTAAATGTATATGAGTGTTTCTGGGATCCTGCAGATATGAGAAAATAACTGGTGCATGAGTGCTACTCTTTTTAATGGGTAGTTGTTATGGAAATTTCTAATATGTTTCGGGATATGTCATTGTTTTGTTGGTGGACTAGGATGAAATGGTAGATATTAGGTTTTATCATTAGGTGTCCAGCTATTGGCAGGTGATGGTGGAGCACCAGTGACCTTTTTTATTGTTACATATACTTTTAATTCCGGGATGGAAATTGTAAGATGTTGTAATGGATTTCGTAGTCAGATTATTGAGGTCTCCTTGAGGTATAGATGTATTATCGGTAGTCATATATCGACAAATTAAGGAATCTCACATCTTCCTAACCAAGATACATTCTTAATCGATGATATGGGAAGATTGTATATTCATGTGATCATAAGGATACATGGTCTCCCTTGTACTATAATTTTGGATAGGAATTATCATTTCACATTGAGGTTCTATAAGGGGTTACAGAAAGTTATTGGTGCACAAGTGAATTGTAGTACAAATTTTTACCCTTACAACAATGGATGGTTAGAATGGATGATACAGGTGTTAGAAGACAATATTTGATAATGAATCCATGATTCTAGTGGTTCTTATGAGAAGAATATCACTCTCACCAATTTCAACTAGAATATTATCTTTCATGAAACTATTCAGATTCCCCGTTTAAGGAGTTGTATGGTAGGTTATTCCATTAACCCATGTGGTGGTTAGAGGTAAGAGAGGTAGCACTACTAGGTCCTCACCTAATTAGGATTCTACAAAGTATGTTAAACTGATAAATAAGTGTATGTATACTACTTAGTCTTGATATAAATCATATGTTGATTGTTGTCACTGAACCCTGGAGTTCTAGGTCAATGATCATGTTTTCCTATGGGTATCTCTTAGGATTGGGCATAGATGGATACAATGGAATTGGAATCCTTTATTGTTCTTTTTCGGGTCATTTTTTATTTTGGGTAGATTCAGGCGGGAATCCTATTAGTTGTTACTACCTTAGAGGTATAATTCCATGCATGACTTCTTCAACTTCTCCTAGATTTGTCCTTACCATCTGAAATTTTCACATACTTTTGATCCAAATGAGGTTAAGTTAGAGGTTAATTATTTTTTTGGGGATTATCCTATATTCATCATTGACCATAGAATGATTCTCTTTGTGGATGGTTTATACCTTTAGTATGTTTTTTATGGAATCATAACTGGGTATATGTTGAGACATGGGAGCGGGAGACTAATGTATGTGATCAATGGCTGGATTTTTTTTTCTCAGATCATGTTGTCCCTCCATTATATGGTAAACTCGAGGATGATTTCCTTTGAGGTGGGGGGTACAATAAGAAATAGCTTTTTATCAAGTATGGATCCTTTTAAGTTCAGTAAAATTATTAATCTTGGACCTTTTATGGATTCCAAATGAGATTATGGTTATTTTGGGGGTTTCTTGGTATTGTTCAAATCACAACACCCTAGTCAGTTAAGAAATGTAATGGGCTTCATGGTTATAAGAAACCATGTGAGATGGACAAAATGGTTTCTTTAACCATGCACATGATGGATAATGGGATTTGGGAAACCAAATGGTATATGTAAAACCTACAGAAAGGGGTGCATGCTAGTGTGAGTATCTCTTCAATTTAATGAATATCCATGAACATTATCAATAAAACCATGCGCATAAAACTATTAAGGGCCCCTCCATAAGAAGTGGGAGGCACATAGTTGGTTCACTTTTTGGCCATCTTTCTGGTAAAATGGTGCGACCCAGAATTTCTAGGTCAAATTATAATTTCTCTATTAAAATATCTTAAAAACCCAATTCGTTTTCCTCCATTATCATTTCGAGCCAGTAGTGGGTTTTCTAACCTATTTGATCTCCAAAGACACTCTTCCTTATTTTATTGATATCTATTCCATCTAAATTCCAATCGAAGCATCATTCATCTCTTTGGATTCCTCTTAGTAACATCTCAAATTTGTTACCTTATATTATTTTTTTATCTTTTCAGATTTTTTGTTATTTTGATGTTGGTCCTCTGCCATATTTTAGGTTTTTGATTTGTTATTCCATTTTATTTTAATCTATACTAATGAAAAGCTTAATACTGGATGTGGTAAGTGTTATAGTATTGAGGTAGGTGGTCTACGAATCATCCCTCAAGTATTTCTATTTTATAAACTATCACCATTATGTGCACACCAATTCCATCATGCAGTGATCATTAAATTCCAATTTCATGATTTTAATCATTATTCTCATATTCTAGAGCCCCCTATATACATGATAATTGAGTCATTGGAGATTTATCACTAAATTCCTTCCACCCCATGTAGTTTTCTTCCTTAATTGTTCCCTGCTAACCATTGTGGGTTTATCTATGACATGATCGAGGTGTTTTGTATGACCCTGCTTCATGTAATCCCTCTTAAACTAAATGAATTGTTAATTTATAAATGGATAGAAACTCTATAGATATAACTTTACCCTTCTAAGGTAAGTGTCCCAATTTATTAATTAACCTTTTAAAAGGTAAATAGAAAGTATATTTATAGTTATCACATGGACTTACTAAATGTTATAGTGGGATTGATATTGGTTTCATTCCCCTAACCTACCTTTCCCTGGTTATGAAAGGTAAATAATGAACCTAATAATTGAATATGTTATTAAAAATAATTAATGGTTACATATCATATTTATCCTTGTCACTTAATATAATTGGAAATGGAATTAACCAATTGACTTATCAAATGGAATGAGTTTTGAGTGTCCTAAGTTAAATAAATTACTAGGTTTAAGGTGCCTCATTCATATGAGACTTTTTAATTTTTAGGAGTGGTCGGACATGATCCAACCATGGATTTTGGAGGTAATTACTTGAGCACTCAGGGAAAGCCATTCCAATTAAAGGATCTGATTTCCAAGGGAGATACCCACCTTGGAACATGTACCTTGTCTACCAGTGAATTCTCTACCTGACACTATAGGATCCCTTCACTATCTTTTACACATCAGGATACCTTGGATACAATCCATGGATCCAAATTATTGTCTTTTGACATTTGTTTCCATGGATTCAACTAATTGGGCCCAATAATTCTTCTTCTATTTTACCATTGATGATATCATTGGACTCTTTTATAATAATTTGTAGTTGAATGACATGGTCAACTCCCTTGGATTACACTAAAATGCCTTATAGTTAGGCTTCATGTTATTACTAAGTTTTCTCAACCCCTAAGGTCATATATGCCCTGATTATTACCTAGGATCCACTTTCATTATTTAAATTTTCAAGGATATTTCATTATAACTAGGATCTATTGTTATTATTATCATGATATATTTTTAGTTCTATTATACCTCATGCGACTTATTTATATAAAGTGAACTAAAATAAATAAATTAATGAAATTATTACATGATTAGACAACATCTGACCAGTTATTGGGGTATATAAATTATAGTATTTTATTAATTTCATTTATACATGAACACTATTTTAGGTTATATACACTGAATATATGTTATAGATGCCATTAGTGGTGGATTATTTAGATTTATCTCACCCCCTATCTTGGCCACCGATAGTACCCAAGAAGATTACATGTATATAGGTGTTGATAAAGGGAATTTTTCTACTATGGACACCAGATCATTACTGATTGCATTAGGATGGAGATTGGTAGAATATGAATGGGATATAATATGGTATATATAATAGTTTTTGGGTTTTTCTACTCCTTTTGTATAGAAAATATTTCTTTCCGTCATGTGTACCTATTTTCCTGTTTTTTAGAGACGTGACATGAAATTGTCATCATTTTTTATATGATTATCTTTCTATGTTTTGACCAGTTTATTATTTATTTTTTC
Organism: Viscum album; assembly: GCA_963277665.1. Lineage (NCBI taxonomy): Eukaryota > Viridiplantae > Streptophyta > Magnoliopsida > Santalales > Viscaceae > Viscum > Viscum album. The sequence goes on from OY728126.1 coordinate 1,532,645,642, forward strand.
CTGAGTTGAGTTATTCATTTATATCATGCTTATACTATTTACCTATAATATTTCTATTTTGATACACTCTGGTAATTATGTCATAGTATCCCTATGGACACACCCTAAGCCCTTGTTGCTAGTCATAAAACTCTAGAATATGGGGAGGAACACATCAGTCCATGTATCAAACCATGTTTAGGGAACCATTGAGTGGAAAAAATTTTGGGACATCACAAATGTTAAGGATAGCTCATTTGGAGCATCTGTAGTTTCATCATCCAATAATTTTATGGGCATCTATTTATAATTCTTCTTCTAATATTTTAACCTTTCAAAGTATCATCTTCAGATGTGTTAACTACTAGGGAACCTAAAAATTGTTTATCCTTCATAAACATCCTTCATTATAAATCATTTAAATTATAAACTATTGATATTGATTAATGAAATAAATAAAAAAACATCATCATCATTACCCAAAAGTCTCATTCTATATTTACAAATAAAAATTAAATACATATACTGTAAAATAGCGTATATTAATCTACAATGACTCATAATTTTGATAAACCCCAAGGTTTAGTGAATTCCTTTCATAATATAGATTAGGAAGTGAGTTATTTAAGATACCAGCTATATAATCACTAATGATAATTCATTCAAGCTTCACAAAATATACCTAAATTATTCTCCTGATGAAATAAAACTTAATAGTTATATTTTTTGTATTAAAATGTTAGACTAGCTTCATTACCTAATTTATAGAACTTCTATTATCCCGAAGAATTTAGATCGGTATCACGTATGTGTTAGAAAAATTAAGAATCAATTTCTCCATTTTTATCTACTATGTATGGGGATATGCTGTGGTTTTTTTCCCATAATGGAATATTTTATGAGGGTTGAATTGAAAAACAATAAAACAATAATTATTTAATGATAAAATCATATAATTATAATTAATTGATTTTTTTTAATAAATTTATTTGAAGTCATAATTTGTAATACCAAATATCAAATATATCTGAATAAGAGTTTTTTATAAAATAGATTTTTTTAGTTTGATATAGAAAACATGAAAAAAACTAATATTTTAATTAATAATAAAATTAAAAATAATTTTGTATAGTAAATAAAAATAAAACTGATAAATTATTTTCACATAAGTAATATACATGCCTCCTAAAATTTGGGGTAATGGATTTCGAAGTTGATATTTGAAGAATATATTTTGTTATAATATAAAGTGATAGAGGTATCTTATTCTGTGATCTGATCTATAATCATAGATTTTAAACAATGCACACATACAAAAACTGTATTAAAAATAATACTTGATCATTTAGAATATTGGTATAGAGATATATAGAAGAATTTTAATAGGTATTCTTCATGCCTTTTTAATTTAAAAAATAAAAAATGAAAATAGGGAATGAAATTTTATGGTCAATGTATTAGAGAAAACCAAAAATTATTATGAGGTTTAATGTATTATATATCATAAAAATGAATGGTTTATTCTATAAGAAATTAGACATATCAAAGAATTTTTTTACAAGAAGAAAAAAATGAAATAATATTCAGAATGATTCAGATAAAAAGCATGGTTTCATAGTCCTTTATGTTGACCACAAAATATTATCATTATATAAATTGTTTGTTATCATATTGATGTTTGTTGAGTAGATGACTTTATGATAGTTTTGGGATCTAATGATGACCATTATATATAATATCAATATGTTATACTATAGAATTTCTTTTTTTGAAATGTAAATTTATTTGGAAATAAATTATTCAATATTATCGTCATGGTATATTATTTTATTTTTGATACTGAGATGATATATTTATAAAATATAAAATAACATGAGGGATTTCTCTAATAGGTTTTGTATTATAATTTATGTATCTTTCTCATTTAGTTATAATGCCCCGACCCCAATTTCACAATGTCAGTTCATTATTATATAATGTTGGCATGATCACAAGGGATCAAATCCTAAAATACCGATCAGTTTAGTTTCCTTGGAAGTACTAGATATATTCATAAGTTTTAATATACATTAAAAACTGAAAAACAACAACAAAGTTGTCTCCATTGACCACATTCATATCCATTAGACTATCCCTAATGGTCATTCATAATATACTTCTTCTCATCCTGAGAAATATAAAACATAGAAATGGGTGTGCTCAGATGCCCAGTATGGATAACAATATAGAAGAAACATTCATAAATCAGCATAAACATTTAAGGAAATGTATAAGGCTAAAAAATCCATTTAAACTTAAAGTTCATAATAATATGGAAAAGTTAAATCAAATAATTCCATTTACTTATTCACATGGATATTCTAATAGTCAAATAATCACATCTAATATCAATATCCAATTTTACAATGATTGAATGCATAATGCCAGACTTCATAAACCCGTATTCATGACCTCATCCCAAGACTACGAATAAAATTTTTTCAATGCCTTGTTCTAATACACTATTTTGTCTCATGAGACCTATCGATGCATCGGGGATCTATAGCGAGCTCTACCACTCACTTACTATGTCTAATGAATTCCTCATATGAAAAATATTAAACATAACATTAGCATTCATTTTAAAACTAGCATAAAAAGGGTCAATACATTATCTATAAACCATGAATGGTATAAAAATAACACATCCATATTAAAATATATCACAAAACCTTAAATACAATATGGAATATTTGTATAATAATAAATCAACTTCCAACAATTTTAAAATCCATTAAAGGGTGTTGACATAGATGAAATCATAACTTTTTGAGAGAAATATCTCATCCTATTTTAATGTCATTTAGAAGTCATGTAATTATAAAATAAAACATTTTATTTAAAAATATTCTTATAATATTGTAAGGGAAGCTTCAACGGTTTTATAATGGTAGAAAATAGCCTCACCCGCCGTATAAGTTAAAAAACATTCATTCCTAAATTTTGTCGAAAAGGTCATAGAGGACCTTTTTTGGAAAACAACGGAAAAATTCCTTTATAAACATTTTATAAATAGTACAAAAAGGGTATAAATGACTTTAACCCATATTCTAGCAAATAGTAAAAATGTTTTGAAATATATATTTAAGAAAAATGGATGTGGATGATAAAGAGGTCCAAGTAGATACTCACGTATAAGCATCCTCAGATAATGAAGAGATTGTAAAATTAACCCTTACCTTTTACTTTTCCTTAGTTGATGGTATGTTAACCTCCTGTATAATAGTTAAAACATTGTTATTAAATTATAAAAGAACTATATACATAAATATTATATCATATATGATCCTCTAATATTTCTTTGTTAATAATATTTCTGTAGTATCATTGTTTCTGGTGTTAACTGATTCATTTTCCTTTTTATGAATAGTTAGGTAAGGAATATTTTTTGGATAGGATGTATTTTATTCATATAAAGAATGATATTATGTTCATAAAAAATTTTAATCATAAAATGATAATTATTCTTGAATTATTACGATGGGAATGATTCTCATCGCGTTTGTGGAGACGGTAATCCGTACGTACGCACGAGAAACAATATCATTATATTGATAGTGAAATCATATGTAATTACATGGTATATCAAACATACAGAATCATTAATATTTCATATTTTTTATTTAAATCAGTAATACTCATTATTATACCCATCCAAATATTGATGTTTTTGAATAAAAAACTACACCACGACGTGGAGACGGTAAGCAATGCGTACGCACCTATGGTGACATTGTCATTTATAGGATGAATATAACAATTAATATGGTTTTACCATATTTATAATAACATAATAGTATGTATAAGGTTTTAGATTTATTATTTTGGTATGGAAACAACAAAGAAAGAAGAGGAAGTGGAAGAAAAAAGAACTTGAAAGAGGGTGGTGAAACTATTACCTCTTCTTTGGGTGTTTCCTTTTTAGTAAATCAAAATGGATCCTTAGGTTGGCTTTATGATCAAATTAATGACTCTAGGTTTATGTGAGATAATTTGGGAAGGTATTTGGGTAGGTTTTGTTTGAGCCAAATTGCTTTGGAAGTGTGAAATTAAGAGAAGTGGAAGTACCCTTTTATATGAGAGGTGAGGCTCACTTTGGGTAAAGCTTGAAATATTATTTTATTATAATTTCATTTTCAGTTTCTAATGGCTCCAAAATGATTTATTTAGAGGATAAGGTGGGTATGGGTCGAAAACTTCTCCACCAATAGGTTTTATATAGTTTTAGGTCACTATATTAACCTTATCTTTTATATCTAACTTTTAGTTAAATAGTTTGACATTTACCATGTCTCATTGTATTTTTATATTATATGGTTAATAAACATACTATAAACTACCAAGAAAACCCCATGTGGTTTATTATTGATACATATAACCTTACTTATGTCTTTTGGGCAAACCTTAGATTTTTAGAAACATTATATCAACCAATAATATAATATTTGTTTTAAAAACTCATTTATGTAAATTTTGATACTATTTAGTATTTGGTTTTTGTGAAAATCATAACAGTATGATTACGTTGAAAAACAATTATTTAATAGACCCTAACAGGTCACATTAACCTATAAAATTATTTTAATTCATCAAAAGTCTCAAATTACATTTATTTTGGTATTTATAATATCAATTATTTTAATGTTTCATTATTATGGTAATTACTACATCATCATTGTGTCATAATTAAATTATTTTATGTCCAAAAATTATAAAATAAAATACATTTATTTAGAAAAAAAATATTGATTTCTAATGAATATTTATAGTCGAATTTATCTTATTTTTAACGCTATATTAAAATTGGTTTAGTTATTAAACTTTGAATTTAACACTTTTAACTCTTCTTTAAATAAAATAATAATAAATGTCCTAATCTAATCCATATTGACCAAAGTGGATCATATTTTATTCCCAAGGTTGTTTTTGGTCGAATTACATAAATCCAATAGAATTAGAACATTTTTTAGGGTAATTAAAATATCATTTTTATCCTTAATTTCCCTATTTACTTTTAACCGTGGTAAATAAAAGTCAACGGTACTATTCACCAAAAATTATTTTCATCTTGTTAAAAAAAATTTACTTACTGATGTTAACCGTGTCTCTCTGATTTTCGAAATTCAACTCACAGAAGCAGTAAAATTATGTTTTATGCAAATTTTTAAATACTCCTAGAAATTGGGTAATATACGGCAAATAGTTCAATAAAATTTTATATATCTAAACATATTATAAAATGATTCCAATGAATTACATTTAACATATATAGGTATAATGTATCTATTTTACCTAAAATAAATTAATAAAAATAACTAATTATTTAAATAAAAATTCGGTTTTAAAAAATAACGCAGCGTTTTTCACTATTCGTCAAAAAATCAATGTTTTCCAAAAAAAATACCAAAAATTCACCCTAAGCTAATTTTGATATTATGAATTCAAAAATGAAGTCCATTTTGAAAAATAAAATTTATATAATTTCAGGGGTATTACTATTCATAACAGCTTGATTGATTGGTCATGGTGTGTTAAAACTCCATGTTGTGTAAAACACAAGCTACTGTATTTTTCAAAGGGAAACATACAGTGGAAGATTGGGGTGTTTTATTCTCCCCTCCTTCAAATAATTTCATCCTTGAAATTTCTATAATATTACTACTTAAAAAGATTCGGATAGTTCTTCATCATACGTTACTCAGGTTCTCATGTTGCCTCTTCCATCTTATGATTTCTCCATAGAACTTTTACCAGGTGTGTCATCCAATTTTTCAACACATGTTCTCTATTATCAAGAATTCAGATAGGATCTTTGCAATAAGAAAGATCAGGTTCCAATTCTATTTCTTCATAGGTGAGTACATACGATGGGTCAGACATGTATTTTATCAACAGTGATATGTGAAACACATCATGAACTTTGGAGAGACTTGGAGGCATTTCCAAACGATAAGCTATAACTCCAATTCCATCTAGAATATTTAAATGTCTGATGTACATGGGACTCAATTTACCCTTCTTAAAAAATCGTATAACACCTTTCCATGGAGATAACTTTATGAAAACATAATCTCCTATATGAAATTTCAAATCCTTCCTTCATTTATTGGCATAACTCTTTTGCCTACTTTGAGCTTCTTTGATGTGGGTTTGGATAACTTTTTCATTTTCCATAGATTCCTCAACAAGTTTTGGGCCTATGAGTTTTCTTTCACCAACATCATCCCTACATGTTGGTGTGTAACATATATTTATGTATAACACTTTATATGGATATATATGAATACTTTATTGGATGCTATTGTTATTGGAAAAATATATTAGAGCTAAATACGGATCCCAGATACCTAGAAAGTCAAGTGAGAAATATCTCAACATGTATTCTATGGATTGAATAGTCTATTCTGGTTATCCATCAGTTTGAGGGTGGTAGGTAGTGCTCTGAAAAAGATTAATATCCAAGGCCTTCTGAAGACATTTCGAGAATCTTGATGTAAAACAAGATCATGATCCGAAAAAATAGACAGGAGAACACCATGGAGTCTTATAACTTCATTAATATATAGTATTTCCACACGTTTAAGTGGTAAATCTTCTCTCGTATAAATAAAATCTATTGACATGGTAATACGATCAACAATGACCTGTATTATATAATTCCTTCTAGGAGTCTTTAGTAGCCGCATTACAAAGTCCATCGTAGTATTATCCCATTTACACTCAGGTATGTGAAGAGGTTGCATGAATCCTCTAGGCTGTTTCCTTCCAGCATTCACATGTTGAAAAACCATACATCTTGACAAAATATCAGCAATCTCCCTTTTCATGTTGTCCCACCAAATATTTTTCTTCAAATCTCTATACATCTTGGTGCTTCGAGGGTGTATAGAGAAATTTGAGCTATGAGCATCATCCAAAAATTTCCTTCTTAGTTTATGTATGTTATGAACACAAAGTCTCTTCCCAAATTTCAAAAATCCATCTTCATATAAGAAGTCACTCAATCTTCCATCATTCATAGATTTAATCTTCTTTTGAAACTCCACACCATCGGTCTGAGAACTCTTTATCCTTTCTAGTATAGATTGTTTTGAAACCATTTGAAAAAGTATTGATGTTTCACCTTCCATGGTTATTCCCATATACATCTTTACTAGATCCATGAAAATAGGATCCCTTTCAACTCTCATCTTGTTCAAAACTCCATGATCCTTTCTAGTCAAAGCTTCTTCTACCTTATTTGCCTTCCCTGGGTGGTAGTGTATAGTGCAATCATAATCGCTGAATAGTTCAAGCCATTGTATTTTCTTCATGTTCAGTTCTTTTTGTGAGAAAATATACTTTAACTCTTGGGATTAGTATAAATATCACATTTTTTACCATAGAGATTGTGTCTCTATATTTTCAGAGAAAATATTACCGCTGATAACTCAAGATCATTAGTAAGATAGTTTTTTTTCATTAACTTTTAGCTATCTTGATGAAAATAAATAACTCTATCATTCTGCATAAAGACATAACCAAATCCTTTCATTGAAGTATCACAATAAATAAAAAATCCATTGTTCCCTTTTTGTAGAGTCAAGATAGGAGCATTGAATAATCTTCTCTTTAGTTCATCCATAAATTCTTCACACTCTTTTTTCCAAAAAAAATTAACACCTTTACGTGTGAGCTTGGTTAATGTGTTCTCCAATCAGGCAAAATTCTGGACGAAGCGCTTATGTACCTTAGTTATACTCGTCGGTGGTTGCCATTCTTCGATTGCCTTTTTATTTGAAGGATCAACATAGATTCCATCTTTAGGGATAATATGACCAAGAAAATAAATATCTTAAATCCATAATTCACTCTTTCTAAACATCCCATATAATTCATTTCATCTCAGTGTCTTTAGAATAATGCTCAAGTGAATTTCCTGATCATTGTAGATTTCTGAGTATACCAATATATCATCAATAAATACCACTACAAAGTCATCAATATATTCCTTGAAATCTCTATTCATTAGATCCATTAAAATAGAGGGTGCATTAGTCATTCCAAAAGAAATTATTATAAACTTATAATTCTCGTACCTGGTTTGAAATTCTATCTTTGGAATGTCATCCTTAATTACACACAACAGATGATATCCTGATCGAAGATCAGTCTTGGAAAAATATTGAGTTCAATGAAGTTGGTTGAATTAATTGTAAATGTGAGGTAGGGGATACTTGATCTTCATTGCTATAACATATATCCCTGTAGTCAACGCACAACCTCATAGATCCATCTTTCTACTTAACAAAATGAATAGGGGATCCCTGTAGAGAAACACTTGGGTGAATAAATACCTTATTAAACAATTCCTGTATTTGTGTCTTTATTTCCACTAATTCCATAGTGGTCATTCTATAAGGGGTCTTCGATATAGGACTTGAACCAAGAATTAAATCAATAGAAAACTCAATTTCTCATTCTAGAGGATGTCCAGGTAAATCCTCTGGAAACTTATCAATATATTCATGCACAATAGGTATGTCGTCTATTTTAACATTCCTTTCCTCCCCAAAATTTATTTCATTCTCTTCTTCTCTAATAAATGAATTTAGTAGAGCTACTGGGGGTGGATCTAGATTAGAATCAGATGGTGATGTTTCTGCTCTAAAAATAAGGTTCTCCTTATCATCATAAAAAAATTTATCCTCCTTCTTACAATAAATTTTCACATCATGGTCTGAAATACAATCCATATCGAGGATTTTATCAAATTCAATCATGGATATGATGATGAGATCAGCAGATAATGAACATTTATATTCCCTAATGGGAACTGATTGGAAAAACCTTTTTGTAATGATACTTCCCTTAGAAGTTTTTTCTAACGACTCCCCTGTTAAATCAGATTATAAATATCTAATTCTGTTAGAAAACTAGGAAGTTATAAAACAATTCAATGATCCAGAATCAAATAAAGCATTGGCTAAACATGAGGAAACCATTAAATTACCTGTCACCACGTCTTTTGAAGCTTCAACTTCAATAGTAGTGATCGCATAAGATTGTCCTTGATCCCTTGTACTTTTATGAGGTATGTTTCCTTGACACTTATGACATCCATTTTCATAATTCCCCTTTTCTTTACAACTGTATAATTTAGCATTGGCATCCTCTTTCTGTCCCTTTCAATCACGGGCTTCTTAGCCTTTTTCACCACACTTGTAACAGACTCCCATTTCATTCAGACAGGTATCAGGGTGTTTCATCCCACGTTTACTATAGGATGTATACTCAACTTTTCTCTTCTTCCCCTTATTTCCTTTTCTAGAGTGTTCATAGGATCTCTTCTCCTCTTTCTTTGCTTTAAGGTCATAAGACTTAGAGAATTCGTTTTCTATCTTGATAGTACATGAAAAAATATCTTCGTACGATGTGAAGGATTGTGAGACTAATGTTTGACAAAGAAATGGTTTTAACTCATCAAAAAACAAATCAATCTTTCTCCTTGGGTTACATATATAATCTGCTACAAGCCTTTCTAACCTTGCAAAGTTATCCTCACACTTTGTGACATTCTCAACCTCTTTTTTCCTCAAGATCAGAAGTTGTCTTTCCATATCCGCTCGATGGTCATGAGGTAAGTATTTTTCTATGAAAATCTTTTTAAACTCCTTCCATTACTCTTTTTATACTTTTTCATCTTCCTTTTGGTTTTGGATTAATGACCACCATTGATCTGTATCTCCCCTGAGACAATAAACTGTCATGAATTTTCTTTCATTTTCACTACTCCCCAAAGCAAGAAATATTTTCTCTAAGAAACATATCCCTTTATCAGCTACCAATGGATTTTTACTCGCATTGAATTTTGGTGCTTGTTGCCTTGTGATGTGGTCTAACATTGATCCTCCACGTTGTGGATTAGGGTGCACTATACAGGTAAGGTTATTATTCATAACCTTAGTGAGTTGTCTCTGTATGGTGATAAGATAATCAGCACTAGTTGCACCACCAACCCAACTATAACAATCTTGGGTATGAGGGAAATCTTTACATGTATTACGTGCATTGATAGTGTCTCCATTACTTCCACTATGTGCCATTTCTAAAAAATGGCATATAATAGATTAGTTTATGAATCACAAAACATAATTCCAATCATGAAAAACACTTAACATAAATTGAACAGTTTATGGATATAATACATAATCATAAAAATGTTTTCATTGAGGAGGTATATACTCAAAAATCATTCATAATGGTTTGTAATGAAAATGTGAATTATCCAAAGTATATCCCCCAGGAGTGCCCTAACCAAGAGTGCAACAAGGCCCGTTCTTGTGCAATAGTTCCTGTTTGAGTCTTGCTAAAACCGGGGTTTTTGGGTTTTACGCCAAGTTACATCTGTGCTAGATCCCCCTCTACCTATTCGTATCCAGACAAGGATGTATTTCTTGGAAAATGCACAAAATCTCTACATTACCAAAATTCTAGGAAGTTCTTCTATACTAATCTCCAAAGTCTATCTTAGGGCAATGTTCTCTAATCAGATTTTATCTAAATCTAGTTTCTATGATATGAATTAAAATTCCTCTAATACCAACTATAATGCCCTGATCCTAGTTACCCAGAGTCAGTGCATTATTACATAACATTTTTATGATCATCAGGGATCGCATCCTGAAATACCGATCGGTTTAGTAGCCTTGGAAGTACTAGATGCATTCATAAGTTTTACACTACATTATAAAATTAAAAACAACAATAACATTGTCTCCATTGAAAACATTCATATCACTTATATTATCCATGTAGTTCATTCATAAAATAATTCATCTCATGCTGGGAAAAATAAAACATTGAAAGGGGTGATCTCAGATGCTCAGTAAGGATTAAAATGTTGTGGAAACATTCATAAATAAGAAAAAACATTTAAGGCAATGTATAAGACTAAATAAAAAGAATTTTAAACCTAAACTTCAGCATAATATGGAAAAGAAATATCAAATAATTAAATTTAATTATTCACATGGATATTTTACTAGTCAAATAATCACATGTAATATCAAAATCCAAGTTCATAATGATGGAATGAATAACTCCAGACTTCATAACCACATAGTCATGGCCTCGTGCCAAGAATACAAATAAGAATTTTTCAAAAAAAAATTCCAAGATACTAGTTTGTCTCATGAGACCTACCGATGCATCAAGGATCTATAGTTGGTTCCACCCATCACTTACTAAGTCCAATGCATTCCTCATATGAAAAAGTTGAAACATAACATAAAAATTTGTATTATAACAAGCAGACGAAATGTCAATAGTTTATCCATAAACCATGAATGGTAAAAAAAATAACACATCTGCATTAAAATATATCACAAAACCATCAATACAATATGGAATATATTTATCATAATAAATCAAATTCAAAAAAGTTTAAAATCCATCAAAGGATGTTGAGATTGAAGAAATCCAAACTTTTTTAGAGAAATATGTCTTTCTATTTTGAAATCATTTAAAAGTAATGTAATTATAAAAGAAAAAATTATTTTGATAATATTATTATAATCTTGTAAGGTAAGCTTCAAAGGTGTTATATTGGAATAAAATATCCACACCCGCCCTATAAGTTAAAAAAACATTTTTTCCTTAATTTTGTTGAAAAGGTTGAAAAGGACCTTGTTTGGAGAACGGCGGAAATATTCTTTTATAAAAATTTTATAAAAAAGTCAAAAAGGGTATAAATGATTTTAAGCCATAGTATAAGAAATATTAAAAGTTATCTGAAATATACTTTTAAGAAACACGGATGTGGATGATAAAGAGGTCCTAGTAGATACTCACGTATAAACAACCTCATATAATGAAGAGATTGAGGAATTAACCCTTAACTTATACTTTCCTTAGTCGATGGTATTTTAACCTCCAATATAATAGTTAAAAAATTCATATTATATTATTAAATTACTATATACATAAATATGATATCATATATGATCTTCTAATATTGATTTGTTAATAATATTTCAGTAGTATCATCGTTTTGGGTGTTAAATGATTCGTTTTCCTTTATATGCATGGTTACATAAGCCATGTTTGTTATGGATAGGATGTATTTTATTCATATAGAGAATGATATTATGTTCATAAAAATTATTTTTAATCTTAAAATGAAAAATATTCTTGAATTATTACAATGGGGAATTAATTTCATCGCGTTCGTGGAGACGGTAATCCGTACGTACGCACGAGTGACAATATCATTATATTGATCCGGAAATACTATGTAATTGGATGGTATATCATATATACAGAATCATTAACATGTTATAAATATTATTTAAATCAGTTATACTCATTATTATACCCATCCAAATAATGATGTGTTTGAATAAAATCTACACCATGATGTGGAGACGGTTAGTTGTATGTACGCAAGTATGGTGACTTTGTCATTTATAGGATGGATAGAATAAAAAATATGATTCTAACATATTTATAATAACATAAAAGTATGTAGAAGTTAATGGATTTATTATTTTGGTACGAAAACAAAAAATAAAGAGGAAGTGGAAGATGAAAAGAACTAGAAAGAGGGTGGTGAAACAGTTACCTCCTCTTCGGGTGTTTCCTTTTGAGTTGATCAAAAGGTCTCAATAGGTTGGTTATATGATCAAATTAAGGACTATTGGTTTAATTGATGGAATTTGGGAAGCTATTTAGGCAGGGTTTTTCTGAGAAAAATGGATTTGGGGGTGTGAAATTAATAGAAGGGGAAGTACCCTTTTATAAGAGAGGTGAGGGTCACTTTAGGAAAATCTTGAAATATTATTTTATAATAAAATCATTTTCGGTTTCTAATGACTCAAATAAAATTAATTTATAGTATATGTTTTGGATGGGTCTAAAACCATTCAGCCAATATGTTTTAGACAGGTTTAGGTCACCATATAAACCTTATCTTTTAGATTTAACTCTTTGTTAAATAGTTTGACATTTACCATGTCTCATTGTATTTATATATTATATGGTTAATAAACATACTATAAACTTCCAAGATAACATAAAGTGGTTTATTATTGATATATCTAACCATATATAATTCCTTTGTCCAATCCTTAGATTTTTTTGAAGAATATATCAATCAGAAATATAGTATTTGTTCTAAAAACACATTTATGTAAATTTTGACACTATATAGTGTTTGGTTTTGGTGAAAATCATAACATCATGATTAATTTGAAAAACTATTATTTAATCAACCATAAAATGTCATATTAACCTATAAAATTAGTTTAATTCATCAAAATTCTCAAATTACATTTATTTGGATATTTATAATATCAATTATTTTAATCATTCATTAATAAAAAAAATTATTGCATCATCTTTGTGTCATAATTTATTATTTAATGTATAAAAATTATAAATAAAATACTATTATGTAGGAATTATTCTTAACATTATAATAAATATTTATAGTCTAATTTATCTTATGTGTAACCATATATTCAAAATGGTTTAGTTATTAAACTTTGAATCTATCACTTTTAACTCATCTTTAAATAAAATAATAATAACTATCCTAATCTAATCCAAGTGGACCAAAGATGATCATATTTTATTCCTAAGGTTTTTTTTGGTCGAATTAAACTTAACTAATAGAATTAGGACATGTGTTAGGGTAGTTATAATATCATTTTGACCCTTAATTACCCTATTTACTTTTAACCGTGGTAAATAAAAGTCAAAAGTTACTATTCACAAAAAAATTATTTTCAACTTATTGAACAATATTTTACTTACTGATGATAACTGTGTCTCTCAGATTTTTTAAATTCAACTCATAGAAGTGGTAAAATGGTGTTTCATTAAAATTTACAAATGCTCCTAGATGTTGGGTAAAAGACGGTAAAAAGTTCAATAAAATTTTATATACCAAAAGTTATTATAAAATGACTCCAATGAATTAAATTGAAAATATATAGGTATTATGTATCTATTTTTACCTAAAATAAATTAAAATAAAATAACTAATTATTTAAATAAAAAGTTGGTTTTAAACAATAACGCAGTGTTTTTCTCTATTCAACAAAAAATGAACATTTTCAGAAAAATACCAAAAATTCAACCTAAGCTAATTTTGATATTCTGAATCCAAATATGAAGTACATTTTGAAAAATAAAATATATAAACTTTAAAAAAGTTGGCATTACTATTCATAACAGCTAGTTTGATTGGTTGTGGTGTCTTAAAACTCCATGTTGCCTACAGCGCACACGACTGCATTATTCCAAGGGAAGCATACCGTGGAAGCTTGGGGTGTTACATAGCAGTTTGGGAATTAAATTTCTAGATTGGATAGTATATCAATTCCTAGATAGTCAATCTACATTGACCAAAATATTTCCCATCAGATAATGTTTTCATCTTTGGATAAAGAGATTCCAGATAAAACATATAAGTATGATAAATTGACTGTTTATTGATATATTAATAAAAAGAATTAATAAATTTTATTTGGGAAATAATAAAATTGTATTTTGATTATCGGTAACATAAATTAATTAATTTTATTCAATGAATGATTTAATAATATCACCAACATTATGATCATAATTCAGAGATATTAAAAATAAAAAATATATATATAATTTTTGAATATAATTTTGTAATTTAACAATAACATTTGATTATCATTAAATTAACCACATTTTAAAATATAGTCAACATTTTAATTAAATAAATCCCACATATGAATATATCAACGAATCCAAAGTATTGGACCTTGAAAAAAATTCTTCATAAAACCCGAAAAAATCCTATTTTTTGATTGGTGAACAATCCATTTTTTAAATAAATGATTTAGATTAAATATATTTACATTTTCTACAATAATAACTAATTTTATAAAAATTAATTTATCTACTATATTTTCATTTTTATGTTGAATACTTTCCAATTATACAGTATTAGAGTTAGATTTGTTACTTTCAAATATTCTGAGAAAATTATAAATTGAAATTTGGTTTCTCAATTTCTATATGTATGGGATAATACATATTTTATATTTACCCTTAGGTTTCTAATGTAAAATTTATGTTATTATTTTTTATCCAAAATTTCATAGTGGAATGTTTCATTGGTCTTTAAATAATTTTTCATGTACCTCTTATAAATTACAATTTCATTGTGTAATATAAATTTCTTATTGGATTATATTTAGTGTTTGATATTATATATTTTATTTGGATAAGAAAATAATCATACCAATTATATTGAGTTAATAATTAAAATTATGTATCATAATTTGTTATTCTTATATATGTTTCCCTCAGAATTCGGGGATGACCTCCTTGATGGGAGGTTCAAATGTTCTGATCGGTTTCTAACGGGTTTGTTCGTAGAACTGGAAACATCCAATGATTCCACATCCATTTGTACCTACTTTCCAAAGGTAGGTGCTCATTAGTTTATGGACTGATGAGGCTTAGGAATTTTCATTGGTCGAGAGGATGAGAGGTCGGACTCATCACACCTTTTTATGGGGAATTATTGTCTATTCCGGGACTCTCTTTATAGATTTAAGTTATGTTCGTGAATCCTTATTACATTACCAAGTATAAAATGAGATTTCAATGATAAAATATGTACGAAATTTAGAGAATATTTTATATTTATTCTAGGTTCTTCATTGATAGAGAATCATCTGTATTTATTAGAGATTCTTGGTCAATGGTACCCTTCGACACATTTATATAAAAGTCTCTTGGTCATTATGATTACCATGCTGGTTTCAAAGCCACTCAGTGGGGCACTTGATGTTTATTTTCATTCATAAGGACATGGATTATTTTGGAGTTGGGATCGAACTCGCAGATGGGCTACCTATGTATCCTTTGTTTTGGAAAAGGAATCAGAACCCACGTAGTTCGAGTAAGGAAGTATGATGTTTATGATTGATGGCTCAAAGAAGGATGTCATAATTACTTTTACCCTCTAAGCTCACGTGAGTCATGCTCGGTGTGAGAAACAAGAGTTATTGGTAAAAATTAGACAATTGGTCCATGAAAGATGCAATCATAAGAAATGTTGTGGGACTTATGTATGTATAACTGCCCAAAATAGATGAAGATTAAGATTAACTTCAGAGAAGAAATCCAGGAACATGGTCCATAAAAGTATATGTGCTTCATGGAGATTTGAATACTCTAACTTGGGACTTACTCCTGGAAAGGAGGCCCAAAATTAGGAGAGGATTGATGATTAGGTTTTACTCCTGAGAAGGAATCCCAGATCAAGGGTAAATTAGGATTGATTAAGAGAAATTAAGACTGGGGCTTACTCCTGAAAAGGAGGCCCAGGTTAAAGGAATTATGACTGGGACATACTCCTAAAAAGGAGGCCCGGGTTAAAGGAATTATGACTGGGACTTACGCCTGAAAAGGAGGCCCAGGTTAAAGGAATTATGACTGGGACTTACTCCGGAAAAGGAGGCCCAGGTTAAAGGAATTATGACTAGGACTTACTCCTGAAAAGGAGGCCCAGGTTAAAGGAATTATGACTGGGACTTACTCCTAAAAAGGAGGCCCAGGTTAAAGGAATTATGACTCGGACTTACTCCTGAAAAGGAGGACTAGGTTAAAGTAATTATGACGGTGACATACTCTTGAAAAGGAGGCCCAAAGACTTGGGATCTCTCATCTTAAAGGTTGACGTTGAATGAATGAAATCTCAATCTTTAGTGACATAAAGATGTGTAAATCACTATGTTTTGAGGGATATTCCACATAATTCCTTTCAGATAAAAGAAGTCAAATCATGAAATCACGCCATAAATGGCTTTGAAGAGTGTCTTGAAGACTAAATCTTGAATAGGAGAGGTGGAATGGCTTATGAGGGGTAAAATGGGCAATAAGGGCACCCAAAAAGGCAGGGGCGCGCAAGTCCTGGAAGGCACGCAGTTACTGCGTGGGCGCACAAGTCTTGGTTGCGCAGGTATACCTGCACGACACGTTGGGTACATTCGCGATGTTCAACCAGTAGGGTAATACTTGAGAGACTTTTGGTTAATGCATTTATAATCCTCTTGAGGTTCTTCCCAGAGAGGGGCTCACATGTTCTATTGAAGGAGTAAGGCGGCTCGCAAGTGTGGCCATTTCCCTTAAGGGATGACCACCTAGGCGCGCAAGTGTTGCTGATTTTCAACACATAGGCCTTCCTCCCCCTCTTTAGATCTTCCTTTCTATGTAAGAAATTACCTTAGAAGTGTTCCGGATGCTTTGAGAAGAGACTAGGGTGTCGGGAGCTCAAATCTGAGTTTCTGGAAAAAAAATTCCTCCCGAAATGGGGGGCCCACAGGGTCTATTTATAGGCAGGAGAAGACTCCGGGGAGTTATCACTTAGGTCGCGCAACTCACTTGTGTGACCATCATGCGTCACGCAAGTAGACTTGCACGACAATGATAGAACTTGCGTGGCACATGTGCTTTTGATCCCATGTTCATGCCTTTGTCGATTTTTGATGTATTCTTTAAAGGATGAATTAATTTGTGTTAATTCATTTCCCTTTCCATTCTTTTAGACAATGTGATGAAAAGGAGCGTCAATAAAAGTCCCCCCCTCAGAGATGGATCCAAAAGAAATGCGGATTTGACTCTGAGGAAAAGAAGAAATCCAATGGAAAGGCGGTGCGCAAGTTTGGGCGTGAAAAATTAGCTTCGGGCACGCAGAATCTGGCGCGCAGGGGATGTCCTTTAGTCACCCAGGATACGACGTGCAGGGTTCGGCCACGTCTATAAATAGAGGGCCTCCCTTCCATACAAATCATCTGGATTTCCAGACTTCAAACCATCGATCTCTCGCCGCGCATGTCACCTTAACCGCGCAGGTTGCTCTATTTTCCGGTGTTTCCTTGATGGCACGTTGCTATCAAGGTAACATGACTTGCGAGGCACACACATACTTGCGCGCCAATTTTTAGTCTTGCGCGCCTTAATGCCTTTTCCATTTTTCTGAATTTTATTCACATGTTTTATGAAAAATAAACCCATTTAAGAGTTAGTTTATTCAACTTTTGTGCAGATTCAATGGGTCCTAGGAGAATTGGAACGGCTGATGAACTGGCTAGCAAGTAGATTGATGATATGATGAACGTTGTTGGCCATGATTACTATGATATCTATGACAACACCTTCCCAGGTTTGGCTAAGTACTTAAAGAAATATCATCTTAATTTCCCATAGAGAATATACCTGTCCCTGTATGGTCATGGTCATCTACAAGGAGTCAATGTTCCAAATGCAAAGAACTATACACCTAAAATGCAGCTGCACTGCTACTCCTCTATTTCGGTTATGATGTGCATTAAGAGAAACAAAAATGGTGGGAACTTTCAAATTCTCCATCCATGCCATTTCCTTGTAGATATAAAAATGGAAAACCCATGGGCTGAAATGTTTTCTTCTTCCAGTTGGTGGAGAGAAGACAAACATGGCATTAGAGAAATATCTGAAAATAGTACTCTCTCCAAATGGCTCTTTACATTCAATGCTCCACTCTCAAATCCATGTATCCATCTTCCAAGTCTCTTGGACAGAAACCAAGTAACTGTTTGATCAGCAGAAATGTTTCTCAAACTGCACTCAAGAACATTCTTTTACAATTGTTCCAAGAAGAGCTGGTATCACTGCATCTCTTATTGTATCCAGTAGAATTAATGAATTCTAGGTGGTTTCTGATGAAGCTTGGGATGCCGTAAATCAAATGAAGACTTATGTTGAAAGCCTCTTGTAATTCTTGAAAAAGAGAAGAGACTCCAGTCTGTGGATGTCTTTCTAACTCTTGTGCATCAATGAAAAGTACTTTTATCTTCAATCATTTGTACTTTCATTCTTTTGCTACCTGCTTTAAATTTACTTAATACAATGGACCTAGTAAGTATAGTTTCATTTTTACTATGATTAATATAAATAAGCCTACAAACTTTGAATCATTTAATTTCTCAATATTAACTAAATCATAAAATATGTATATTTAGTGAGATGGAACTTGACTTTTATTCAGAGTTCCTTTGTCTTTTGTGAGCAGTTTAAAGTCACGCATGTCGGACATAAAAAGGCTAATGTTTATGGTCGAAATATATTTGACCGAAATGGATTAAAATTGACTCAATTCCTTGAAAATTCATCTGAAAACATATTACCATACT
The DNA here is from genome assembly GCA_963277665.1 of Viscum album. Classification (NCBI taxonomy): domain Eukaryota; kingdom Viridiplantae; phylum Streptophyta; class Magnoliopsida; order Santalales; family Viscaceae; genus Viscum; species Viscum album. The sequence continues at coordinate 1,532,664,859 of OY728126.1, forward strand.
CAAGTATGAGGGAAAATATGTATGTTATGACTTAAGAATATTTGAATCAGAGAAATGATATGAAAAAGTGTTAAAAGGCATTAGAAGAAGTAGTTTCCCAGAATGAAGTTACCATTATTTAACAAACCTGTTTGGGGGTTGAATTATGCAGGGCCACCTAAGGTAATTGGCTGAATAGTTAAATAAAATAGTATCATTTGGCTAACAAGTCTGTTATGTAGACTATTTATGCAAGGCCTCTTATGGGCACGTGCTGCATAGTCAGGAAAAAGAACTCTCATAAATTTACATTCCTAGTGCTAAAAGCCAGTGAAAGTTTATGGAGATTCAAATCTTCCAAAGTATATAGTTTGCTTTATAGAAAGAGGTACTTGAATATGGAGAAGATATCTCCAAACAAGATTATCATAGAACTGGATGGATATTACTTCTATGAAGTTCTGACCCAAACGTAGGGAAGGATAATATAAACCATAGACAAGAATATTTTCAGATCATGAAAAAGGATATGGGACAAATATTTTAAGGATGTCTATTTTTGTGAATCCCTACATACTTTCATTTAAGACAAATAAGGAAAAAAGATGCATTCTTCCCAATAATGAAGTTACCACTATCTGAAAAAACTGTTAAGGGGTCGAATTATACAGGGCCACCTAAGGGAATTGGCTGCATAGTCAAATAATAGTATCTTTTGGCTAACAAGTCTGTTATGTAGACTGTTTATGCAAGGCCGCATATGGGCACATGCTGCATAGTCAGGCAAAAGAATTCTCAGAAGTTTGACATTTTTGTGACTAGAAGTCATGAAAAGGGTTATGAGGATCTGAAAATATTTAAGGTTAGGATTATGACACAAAAAGATGGATATTTTTCAATGTATACAGATATTCACAGATCAATTCTAACCATAATCATGTTGTGGATGGGTCCTGAATTGAAATGTTGGACTTCACTACGTATCCCATAAGGATGAGAATCAAGGCATACATAGTTCTTAAACTATAGTTTAACGTCGTGTGGGACAAAAGTATTAGAGATATTAGTTTAGGGTCATAGAGCTTGGACCATTGTAAGAAATACGCAGTGAGTGCTTTCATGGGGACTTTTCAGCCAAGGGACTGAAAGTGGAATTTGGGGTTAGGCCCAAAGACTTGGGGCTGGATTCGAGGGACAATTGAACATTCCTACGTATCCCATAAGGATGGGAATCAAGCCCACGTAGTTCTAGAAATACGCTTTGTACAAATTTCGTTCGTACATATGAAGGGTGAAAAGGGGACTTTAGTACAACGATGGTTTAACCCACGATAAACGGTTTGGGCGTTTCCATGTATGCATGTAGTCTTTGAAATGAAACATGATTGAAAAATAGATGTAAATAATGTTTCCCTCTCAGGTGAGGGTATCAAAGAATATTGTAGTTTATTGTCATATTGGACAAAAGTGTTGTATAGTTTAACGTCGTAAAACAAGGACGAAAGTGAACCAATGTAAAGATATTGATTCTAGGGGCGGTTTCACGAATCAACATCGTATGAGATGGAGGTGAACCGATGTGAAGAGATTGGTTTTGGGTGTGATCCTTGGGAGGTTGCCTACATACCCAGCCTAGAAGGCAAGGATCAAATTCCGTGTAGTTCAATTAATGAATGAATTAATGATCAAGTTGTTCATGGGGACAACGACCTAAAAAATGTGGTTGGGACTTATACATGGTTAGTGGCCCAAAGAGAGTGTTATGGTTGAGGTTTTCTCTAAGATCACGTCAGTCATACTTGGTGTGAGAAACAAGAGGTAACAAAAACCTTAACAATGCATAGTTTAATGTCATGTAGGACATATAAAGGGACTATGCAGTTTAGAGTCTTGCAGTTAGGACTATTGGTGTTGCACTGTTTAGTGTCATGTAGCAGGGACAAAGTACAGTTTAATGTCATGTAGGACATATCAAGGACTTTATGTACATTTTAGCATCATGTAGTTAGGACGATGGGGACAATACAGTTTAACGTCATGCTGGACGGAAGGGGGACTATGCAGCTTAATGTCATGCAGTGAGGACAAAAGATTACACCATTTAACATCATGTTGGACACATTGGGGATTTTTCCATAGTTTAGCGTCATGTGGGACGAAAGTGCGAATAGTTTAAGGTCATATGCATGGACCGTGGAAGGTGCGGTTTAATATCTTGATGGACAAAAGTGTAATTTAAGGTCATACAGGACCTTTGATGATTATGTAGTTTAATGTCTTTCCGGACATAAGGGAATTTTATACAGTTTAGGGTCATGTAGTAAGGATGTCAAAGTTTAACGTCTTGTTGGACGTAAAGGACTTGCAAATAGTTTAGGGTCATATGCATGGACCGTTGATGATGCAGTTTAAGGTCATACAGGACCTAGTTGTAGTTTAAGGTCATACTGGACCATTTTGGAGACACATTTTATCGTCATGTTGGACCAAGTTTCAGTTTAAGGTCATACTAGACCATTGCTGTATAGTTTAACGTCATATAGCAAGGACATAGCGTGAATAGTATAGGGTCATATGCATGGACCGTTGATGATGCTGTTTAAGGTCATACTGGACCATTGCTGTATAGTTTAATGTCATATAGCAAGGTCATACTAGTGCTGCACAGTTTAGTGTCATGTTGCAGGGATAAAGTACAGTTTAATGTCATGTAAGACGTATCAAGGACATTCTGTACAGTTTAGCGTCATGTAGTTAGGAAGATGGGGACAATACAGTTTAACGTCATGCTGGATGGAAGGGGGACTGTGCAGTTTAATGTCATGCAGTGAGGACAAAAGAGAACACCATTTAACGTCATGTTGGACACATTGGGGATTTTTTCCACAGTTTAGCTTCATGTTTGACGAATGTTCGAATAGTTTAAGGTCATATGCATGGACCGTGGATGGTGCAGTTTAATGTCATGCTGGACAAAAGTGTAGTTTAAGGTCATACAGTACTTTTGATGCTTATGTAGTTTAACGTCTTTCCGGACGTAAGGGACTTCTATACTGTTTAGTGTCATGTAGTTAGGACATCACAGTTTAACGTCTTCCTAGACGTAAGGGACTCAAAAATAGTTTAGGGTCATATGCATGGACCGTTGATGATGCAGTTTACGGTCATACATGACCTAGTTGTAGTTTACGGTCATACTGGACCATTTAGGGAAACTTTTCACAGTTTAACGTCATGTGGGACGAAGTTGCAGTTTAAGGTCATACTGGACCATTGTTGTATAGTTTAACGTCATATAGCAAGGAATAATTGGTGCTGCACAGTTTAGTGTCATGTTGTAGGGACATGAAAAGTACTTTGAAGTTTATACAAAATACTTCTTCAAAAATCTGGCATTGGTTGGAGTAGTGATGAGTTCTCCATCCATCGAGATTAATGAATAAGCTCCATTGGAGTAGACCCTATGTATTGAATAAGGACCTTCCCATTTTGGCTCAAGATTGGGAGGTTTCTTTCCTGGTATCATTGGAGTTCTGAGAACTAATACCAATTCTCCCTTAGTGAATGAATGAAGACAAACTTTTTTGTTAAAAGATCGTGCTATTCGATTCTGATAGATTTCTAAGTGGTGAAAAGTGTAGAATCTTTTCTCATCTAACCTTTCCAATTCATTCAATCGCTTTTGAGATTGCTCATCTGTAGATGACTGATCGCAGATGGCTACTCTGAGAGAGGGTAATTGAACTTCAATGGGCAAGATGGCTTCTGTTCCATATAACAATGAATATGGAGTTGACCGAGATGCAGTGCGGGTGGTAGTCTGATAAGCCCATAAAGCATGAAAGAGTTTATCAGGCCATGACCTCTTATCTTTATCCACCATCTTTTGCAGTATATTTGAAAGATTCTTGTTAAAGGATTTTATCTGGCCATTGTCCGCTGCATGATATCGAGATGAATGGGTGGATTTGATGTTGTATTCCTGATACAACTTCTTCACCTTGGATGAACAGAAATTGGTGACATTGTCCGTCAATATGGTATGAGGAACACCAAATCTGGTAATGGTGTTAGACTTGATAAAGCTAAAAATGAATTTAGAACTGACTTCCTTGAGAGGTATTTCCTCTGCCCATTTGGAAAAGAAGTCAGTAGCAGTAAGAATGTACATAAACTTCTTGGTCGTAGCTGAAGGGTAAGGTCCCACCACATCCATTCCCCTTGTGGAAAATGTCCATGAGTATTTAACTGTATGAAGAAACTCTGGAGGATGATGAATGAAGTTGGCATGTACTTTGCATGAATGATACTTATTTGTGAAATCAACACAATCTCGTATCATTGAAGGCCAAAAGTATCCAAGCCTTCGAATTTGATCAGGAAATCTATGTCCAGATTGGTGGGCACCACAGACTCCTTCATGCACTTCTTTCATGACAGCCATTGTCTCTTCACCATCAATGCATCTGAAGAGAACTCCATCAAAACCACGTTTGTAGAGAATTTTCTCTAGGCGATCTGGGCTATCATAAAGAGTAAAATCGACCACACATCGCCGGATTTGTTCTTTCTAAGCTCTATCAGGTTGAAGTGTTCCATTTTGATGGTAATCCCTGATAGGTGACATACATCCTGTAGTATGACCATACGGTTCATGAATGGGACTAATTTCATTAATTTCCTCTATTCTGATTCGAATATAAGGTGAAATTTCACGACGGTGGGCAATACTGATGGTTGTCTCGTCCCGATTTGGATCTTCTAGAGTTGTGGCTATATTAGCCAGCACAGCAGCTTGAAAATTTTGTTATCTTGGGACATAAGAAAATGTCGGTTCTGAAGGGAATTCCTCCATTAACTCTCTACCATAATCATACAAAGGGATTAGTTCTTCTTTTCTGATGGCATAATCCCCATTGACTTTTTTGATTACCAGGTTTGAATCACCCTTCACCTTTAAGTGATTCACTTGTGCTTGAAGCGCTAATTCCAAGACTGCGATAAGTGCTTGGTATTCGAATTCATTATTGGAACCACCTTCCCACAATAAGAAATAATAAGGTAGCACTGCCTTTTCTGGAGAAAGGAGCACAATTCCTAGGCCAACTTTGTTGAATTTAGGATTTTCCATTTTCTTCCGTGTTGGACTTCTGGAAGCACTATCAAAATACATTTCTCATGCTTGAGGACTTTCTTGAATAGAGAAGACTTCCTCATCAGGGAGTTCAATATCTGAAGACGTGTCTTCCACTGAAGGGTGTTCAGCCAGGAAATCAGCCAGAGCTTGGCCCTTTACCACCTTTTGAGACACATACTGAATGTCGAATTGCTACAAAATAACTACTCACCTTGCTAGACGTCCTGTAAGCATTGGACGACTAAGGATGAATTTGAGCGGGTTATTGCGAGATACCAATTGGACCTCGTGATGTTGCAGGTAGTGTCTCAACTTCTGAACTGCAATGATTAATGCCAGGCAGAATTTCTCAATACTTGAATATCGGATTTCTACTTCAAGCATAGTTCGACTGAGATAGTAGAGGTTGTTTTCATTCCCAGCATCATTCTTTTGAGCAAGAAAGGCACCCAATGATCGCTCTATAGCTGTCACATAGATGATAAGTGGTCTTCCTTCAACAGGTGGCATAAGTACCGGTGGACTCAAGAGGTATTTCTTGAGAATATCGAATGCTTCTTGACTTTCTTCAGTCCACTGGTAAGTGACTCCCTTCTTCATCAATTTGGTAAAGGGTAAACTTTTGCCTGCCAAATTGGCGATGAAACGCTGAATATAGGCTAAGTGTCCTTGAAGTCCTCTTAATTCTTTCAAATTTTGAGGAGGTGACATACAAAGGATTGACTTGGTCTTCTCATGATCGACTTCAATACCACGATAGCATACAACCAAGCCGAGAAATTTTCCCGAGGTTACCCCAAAAGCACATTTTAAGGGGTTCATCTTCAAATTATGCTGTCGAAGCATACAGAATATGACTTCCAAATCAGCCAAGTGATTAGAACGTTTTTTGGATTTAACGACCAAATAGTCTACTTGGCATTCAACAAACTTCCCTAAGAAGGGTTTGAAGATACGATGCATGGCGCGCTGATATGTTGCACCTGCATTCTTTAAGCCAAAGGGAATTACCTGGTAACAAAACACACCCTGAGGGGCTCTGAAGGATATATATTCCGCATCTTCTAGGGCCATTTGGATCTGATTATATCAAGAATATCCATCCATGAAGGAAAGTGCTTCATAGCCAGTTGTTGCATCAATTAAAAGTTCTGTAATCGGAACTGGGAAATCATCTTTAAGACAATGCCGATTAAGATCTCTGAAATCGAGGAAAACTCTAATTTGTCCGTTCTTCTTCTTTACAGTTACAATATTAGCCAACCACATGGGATACTGAACTTCTCTAAAGAAGATATCTTTGATAAGCTTATCCACTTCAGCTTCAATTTTAGAAGCGTAATTTGGGTGTGTTCTTCTCGCGGCTTGTTTAAATCCTCGATGTTCTTCTGGTAAACCCAAATGATGAGTAGCAACATCAGGATCAAGCCCGGGAATTTCTATATAGTTCCAAGCAAAAATATCTCTATTTCTCTTTAGGAAAGTAATATACATCTCTTTCTCTTCAAGGGTCATGGCCGCACTGATTAAAGTGGGGCGTGGATCTTCCTTTGTGCCCAGATTTATTTCTCTGATTTCATCCACAGTGGTGGAGATACCCTCTTCAAATGATGGAGGACCATCTTCGAGATCTTTCTCTTCTTCTTCATCATGTGTTATTTATTTCATTTCTACTTGCATAGTAGATGAAAAAGCAGGATTTTCATGATCATAATAGATGTCAAAATTTGGACATTTTGAAGTCGAAGCTTCCATTTTTGACCCTATTGATGATGAAGAGTTTTCTTTGGGTAATAAAGGGGAAATTATGGATTGAGAATCGACATCATTGTTCACCTCTAATGCTGCTATAACTCCTTCTGGTCTAATTGGAGAAGTATAGACTTGTTGGATTTCAGAAGATGAAATGAAGACGTCACCATTTGTGCTTTCATTACTGCTTGGTGGGTTACCAATTTCTCCCATGTTGTCTGGCTCGATTTCCATAATTGACATTACGGATCATTCCATAAGAGTATTTTGATTTGAGTATACCTTGTCAATTTGACTGATATGAAACACAAAATCTGTACTCACATGTGTAAATGGATTTACTAGAATCTTCTCCAAACCATATGGAGCATTAACTTTGGTAATTTCCTTTGTTGTGATTTCTCCTTTCCCTTCATGTGATAGAATTCCGCCTCAATGTATTGAGACTCAAATGTCTTGAATGGGGCCTTATCACCATATAATGTTCCAACTTGACCATCAAAACAGTATTTGAGACATTGATGGTATGATGAATGGATAGCCGCATGCTGATGTAGCCAGCGTCTTCCAAGAAAGACGTTGAAAGCTGAGTCTTGATCAACAATCATGAAATCTAAATTGGATACCAGATCTCCAAACTGAGTTCTGAGTGTAACTTAGCCCAGTGGTTCAGGTTCATTTTTATCATATCCTTGTAACATCATGGTAGAAGGAGATAAATTAGATTCCGTGAGGCCCAATCGATGAAGTGTATGAATGGGCATGAGGTTGAATCCGGAACCATTGTCAATGAAACCTCTTCGGATGTCTACACCATTGACCTTGTTAGATAAATACAAAGGTCTGATATGCCGATACAACTTTATTAGTAAAAGATATTATTGCATGGAATTCTGCAGGATTATTCTCTATGTGATAGACTTCAGCTGCAGCAATTTCAGTTTCAAACTCCTGAGGACTTGACAAAGACTCGATGAGTGCTTCCCAAAGATCTTTTGACAGATTAAAAGAATCCAAAATTTATAACATGGCTGGTACTTGGGGCAAGTCTTTCAATATATCATACTTTTGATCTAGAGGTCTACGTTTCCCAACAGGAATATATGGTTTAGTAGGTACCTTGGAAGCAGATGCTTTGGAAGTTGATGCATCTTGTATTGGGATATGAGTCAGCATCATCCATGGTTTTGGAAGATTAGACCGATTAGATCCATTTTCTTGCTGAGAGGAAGAAGATGGAACCTTCAATCGGTCTTCCAAAATAACTATGCCAGGACTGAATTTGCTATTGGTAGAAGAACATTCTTGTTCTTTCTGAGCTCGCTGATGGGCTCTACCACGAGCTTCTACTGCATACACAGTTCTAGCAGGGGTAGAATTGTGGTAGTGGCTTCTGAAAGATCTACGTCTTCCCCTGTATCCTGAACCTCTGGAACTTCCTCTGATTCCCTTGTTTGATACAAGGAATTCAGGCTCATCAAAATTGAAACTGCGAGTGGCATATGGATCTATTAATTGAATCATATTAACAGAACCAAAGATTAACTCTTCGTATGATGAAGACTCTGCCTAATTAGCCTGTTTAGGCTGTGACGTTTGGTGGGGCGGTGACCCTGGCTTTGAAGTAGATGGCATGAAGTCTGCCAAAGTCAAAGACAACTTAGGCTTTGACACATAATCATCCTCTTATGATTCGTTTTTTCTTGGAATCAAGCCATTTCTTTGAGGACTTTCCCTCTGACGAAGAGGGTTTTGCCGCAACATTCATGGAAGAAGACACAATTTGTTTCGCTAATTATGTTGGCAAAATAGCATGAGTTCGATTGTTTGTCTTTCTAACCATCCAATCATCATACTTCTATGCATTTTTTCTTTTGACTTCTTGCCATTCACCTTCCTCCTCTGGAACTGTAGCAGTAACACATGCTACCTGAGTTGAAGAACCTTTCAATTTGACTTGTCCTGAGTCGACCATCTTTTGCAGGAGGTCTTTGAAGACAAAACACTCCTGGATGGGATTCCCCAACATTTGATGAAAGGGGCAATAATTGGGACGATCTTCATCTCCTTCCTTCTTTGGCATTTTGGGCCTTGGAAATTGAACCAGATTATTTTCTAGAGCCGAAATGAAGTAACTAGGAACTTGTTCATTTTGGAAAGAATATGTTTTCCTTTTCAAATCCTCAAATTGTTTTCGTATTTGATCTCTTTGATCATCTGGACGAAACGGCCTTTGTTGGTGGCGCTTAGGAGGTAGATACCTTCAAGAAGATGAAGGTTTTGAAGTAGAAATAGGTACAGGTGCTTGTTTAAGAATAACTGTATCAGTTTCTACTTTACCCATTCTCCTTCCTTGAGCTGATGGAATTACATGAGATTTAGCCTTATCCTGTATAAGGGAATCATCAATCTGTTGAGCAATCGAAGTAAGGTCTCGAAACCCTCCTGTGTATTTCACAGGGATTAATGGCGTGCGTAATTCGTCATGCAGATTTGCCACTCAGATTGGAAACAATTATTCTTAAGGGAGTGCTAAACTCAAGGAATATGTTAATCCCTTCCAGCGAGCAATGAAATCAGAGACTCTTTTATTCTCCCTTTGCTTACATTTTGTAAGATTAAAAAATGTTGTCTTTGGAAAAGTTGAGCTGAACTGAAGGAGGAATTTTTGGCGAAGATCCTCCCATCTGGTAATTGGACGGGATTGCAAGCTTGTATACCAAACAAAAGCTGGTCCTTGCAAGGTTCGCACAATGAATCTGAGTTTCACTACTTCATGTTGCTCCGGAGTTCCCATCATAGGATCACAACAAGACATGTAATGCATCAAATGTTCCTCAGGATCTCCTTATCCATTGAAAATAGGGAATACAGGATTCCCAAAACTGGATAAAGGAGAAATTGAATCTACCAATGCAGGGTAAACTTTCTTTTCTGGTTGAACTTGCGCACGTTTCCTTTCCATAGTTTCTAACCGATCTGTTAATGACTCAATAGTAGTTATTAACTTTTGAGAAACATCCGGTTGAACTTGGACTTGGGTAGGTGCAATGACTGGAGCTTGGACAGATGTGGCGATTGGTGCTTCAACAGATGGTAGCACTACCAACTATTATTGTACTTGACCCATAGGATTAGACCTGTGAGGGTGTACTGAAATAGGAGGATATTCTTGATCCATCTCAGTAGCTGAAAAAAATTCCTTTGGTTGACTGACTCCAGTGTGCTTAAGAAGAAGACTACTCTGAAGTATTTCTACATTCAAAATTCTTAATTCCTTCATTTCTCCCTCTTTTTGTGAAAACCTTTCCTCTAGTGATAGCGATTGGCCTTCTCCAGAGGAAGGATATGTAACCTGATTCTTTCCCCTCACTTTTTTGGACCCTTTTTTGAGAGGGGGAAGTGGGTTACTTGAAGGATTACCTAGGTTCTGAGTAATCCTTCTATTTTGTGTATGCACACCTTCTTCATTTGTATCGGTGCATACATCTTCTTGAGCACGAACCTCTTCATCTGAGTCCCCTGAGTGAGCCTCATCTGGTGGATCAGAAACAACGGCATTGATGAAATTGATTGATTCATAACGCATCACATCCCTTCTATCATTATTTCTGTGATATTGTATTCTTCCATGCCTTTGATGAGACATTGCCTTTTATTGATTCAATCCCTCAGGAATTTCTTGACGAACCATAATTTGGATGGAATCTCTTGATAATTTGTCTCTTCGTTCCTCTTGAGGTGTCTTCCCCAATCGAGAAAAGACCGACTTTCTCTGAGGAGGGGATTGATGATTTGAAAAAGTACCATGTCCAGTGGACTGGAGCTATTCTTACTGTTCTCACTCAACTCCTTGAATCCTATTTGTTGATTCCGAGGGTCGGTTTAAAAGATTCCCCAGTCTGGTGAGCTGGGGTGGTTCTTGACATGCTATGTCTGAGACTTTCCTGAAATTCCTCTTGATCTTGCGAACATTAGTCCAGAAATTAGCTGGATGCATTAACCTGTATCCGCTTTTATCACTCGGTTAAAAAGACTATTGGATGATTTCTGACACTTCTGTCACTTGGTGACGTGCATGCTCCAAATGAGGGGCCTGTTTAATATTCTTGTTTGATTGATACAAGAGTAATTCAGCAACTTGTTCTCTGTATTCTTGATTTTTAGAGGAACTAGATGAATCCTGTTCTTGGGAAATCTTTTGATTACAAACAAATCCCATTGACTATGGCTGGTTATAGGCAATAACATTGCATGAGACCATTTTATACAGGCTTTTTTGACTGGAGAGCACCATGAAATGAAGTGCTCCATGAACACCCCATCTTCTGACACGAATACCAGATGGGTCATTGGCAATTAACTGACACAATATTATTAGTGCGCCAAGGCATGAACGTTGAAGGGATCTCTGCTTCTTTTCAGCCTTCGGATATCGAGAGACTGATAGAGATTCCAAATCAATCTGACATTGTAACCCTTCTATTATCTTAAGATGATTATCATATTCATCATAATATAATACCTTCTTCTTCAATTGACAAAGAGTTTTCCATATGTTGAGATGAATATCATGGATTCCATCTTCCGTCAACAGCTTTGGAATGTCATACTGAGAGTCAGCCAGAGACCAAAACATGACTGGTACTTCACCTTTTGCCAGTTGTTTTCTCATGTTCAGCATTTCCACTTTATCATTAAATAAATATTCTTCTATCTATTTTGACAAGAGTTGGTGTTTCCTTGTTGCTTCATCGGATTCAACAAGATTGGAAGAGAAATCATTTATCATACTAGAATTTGCATGACTTAGGGGTGGTTCGGAGAGTGACCTACACCCTGGGCTATCTTCTGATTGAGAAAGTATTTCACCTGCTAGCGATGAAGCATCAGACATGACTGGTTTCGCATTTGCAAGTGCCTCAAGATAAGAGGGCTTTCTCGGCACTACATTGTCCACTGGAGCATTTTCCGGGAAATTTTCATCACTACTGCGGAGAGGAATTTCGCAGTGAAATTCATCATCATGGGGAGGACCACCATAATGGGTTACAGCAAAAGATGAGATCTCTTGCTCCTTGGTCTTCTGGCCACACATAGGGTTCATGTGGCTTTCATCTGAAGATGAAACTTCAAGATTGGCCGAATTGTCATGAAGCAATCCTTCTTGAGGAAGTTTCTGTTGAAGACCTTTGGAATTAATGTTCCCATTATTGGGAAATGAGTGAGTAGAATCTTGAATTCCAACAGATTATTGAATGAGGGCTTCAAGAACTCTAGCATCGAGAAAGGCTTTGTTACAAATTGGGCCTTGATCTCCTGACTGTGTTGGGTGGGTCTTTTTCTTAGACGCCTTCTTACTCGCTTTGGAAACCACTTGTTGACAAAAGTGGCTACTCTGAGCAGGTGTATATGCCTGATCAGGAAATATGGCCAGGTTAGGCTGACGATCTCTAATCAAATCAGGTGTATGTGCCTAATTTGGTTGTCCATAAGATATGGGGGAGTATGCCCCCACAACCCTCTTTTACTGGAACAGATGTGTGTGTCTGTTCCGGAGTGAATTGTTGATGTGTTGCTCCACAGGTAGGGGTAAATTTATGTGTCTTTCCCTAAGGTTCCGCTGAAGTTGTTATAATATCCTGGAAGGCATCCAGAATATGAACAGGGATTTGTTTCTACTCTTTCACCATTGATAGAATATGGTTGGTGACTTCAGCTACCGGAACGGGAATATACGTCCATTCCGGGCTTGGAGTAGGTGTATGTACCTACTCCTATCCTCGTTTTCCTGTCAGTGAATCCTGACAGTACTCAAGTGTGGGGGAAGAGAATTGAGTCTACCTCCTGTTTGTCGCTGGAGCTTTCTGACTAACTTTTCCGTGTGCTACCAAGCAAGACTGTTGGTAGGCTTGATTAATACTAGTAGGTGTATGTGCCTGCTGATTTCACTTTGCCAAATTTGGTTGACAAGCTCCATCACATGTAGTCGGACGAGCCTGTTGACTAACTGATGATGTATAAATAGGTGTATGTTCTAGCCTATAGTACTCTACCGGAATTGCCTGGCGGGATTGGCGTGATGCTGCCAGACGAGTCTGCTGGACAGTGGAATTAAAACGGGCAGGTGTGTGTTCCTGCTCGTTGCTTTCCAGCAAGTTAGGTTGGTGGGATTCTCCGGAAATGGCAAAGATGAGAACCTGCTCACTATTGACCGGATTCCGCCTCTGGTGGTTCGTCTTGCCTGCTCGGGTTCGAGGAACCTGAGCCGAACGCCTGGAGTCGGTACCCTCATCATGTTGAGGCCACACTTCCGTACGATTCTGGCAGCAATTGTTAGTGGGAGCCTTCAGGAAGGACTCCTGTATTCTTGAATTAAGGCCATGAGGGACCTCCTCATTCACTTCCTCAGAATAAGGGAGTGAATGGTGATTGCATTCCAGGGATAATGACCAGAAACTTTTGGAAACGGTAGTCAGCACCGCCTGTTTCTTGATCACTGTTCATCGTTGTTCGGACGACCGGTGTGAGTTGTTCTCTTGGACGGCTTGTCCGGAAGCCTCCAGAGTGGGGATGGTACCATGTTTATGGTACTCCTTAACCAGTGAATTTGATACCCAGCTTTGAAGATGCTGAGTAGGTGACATCATCCTTATAGCGGACGATGATCCAGCAGGAGTAGCAGCAGTGGAATTTGCAGCAGCAGTATTCACAGGTGTGAACTTAAGAGGAGCCATTCTAGAAATGCAGAAGATCTTGGAAAAGAGTGCATGTTTGATATAACAGACGTAATCAAGATAAATTCAGCTACTATATATTTTGGATGAGCACATATGTCAATGATTGTTTTCGTTGGCCCTCTCATTGAGTTTTAAATAGGGGCCTAACAAATAGGTAAAACATCATTTTAACTTGGTTAAGGATTCAAGTCAGGTTCACCATTTTTTGTTTCCCTCGGAATTTGGGGATGACCTCCTTGATGGGAGGTTCAAACGTTCTGATCGGTTTCTAACAGGTTTGTTCGTAGAACTGGAAACATCCAATGATTCCACATCCATTTGGACTTACTTTCCAAAGGTATGTGCCCATTAGTTTGTGGACTGATGAGGCTTAGGAATTTGCATTGGTTGAGAGGATGGGAGGTCGGACTCATCACACCTTTTTGAGGGGAATTATTGTCTATTCCGGGACTCTCTTTATAGATTTAAGTTATGTTCGTGAATCCTTATTACATTACCAATTATGAAATGAGCATTCAATGATAAAATATGTACGAAATTTAGAGAATATTTTATATGCATTCGAGGTTCATCATTGATAGAGAATCATCTGTATTTATTAGAGATTCTTGGTCAATGGTACCCTTCGACACATTTATATAAAAGTCTCTTGGTCATTATGATGACCATGCTGGTTTCAAATCCACTTAGTGGGGCACTTGAATTTTATTGTCATTCAAGAGGACATGGATTATTTCAGAGTTGGGATCGAACCCGAAGATGGGCTACCTACGTATCCTTTGTTTTGGAAAAGGAATCAGAACCCACATAGTTCGAGTAAGGGAGTATGATGTTTATGATTGATGGATCAAAGAAGGATGTCATAATTACGTTTACCCTATAAGCTCATGTGAGTCATGCTCGGTGTGAGAAACAAGAGGTGTTGGTAAAAATTAGACAATTGGGCCATGAAAGATGCAATCATAAGAAATGATGTTGGACTTATGTATGTATGACTGCCCAAAATAGATGAATATTAGGATTAACATCAGAGAAGAAGTCCAGGAACATGGTCCATAAAGGTATATGTGCTTCATGGAGATTTGAATACTCTAACTTGGGACTTACTCCAGGAAAGGAGGCCCAAAATTAGGAGAGGATTGATGATTAGGTTTTACTCCTGAGAAGGAATCCCAGATCAAGGGTAAATTAGGATTGATTAAGAGAAATTAAGACTGGGGATTACTCTTGAAAAGGAGGCCCAGGTTAAAATAATTATGACTGGGACTTACTCCTGAAAAGGAGGCCCAGGTTAAAGGAATTATGACTGGGACATACTCCTGAAAAGGAGGCCCATGTTAAAGGAATTATGACTGGGACTTACTCCTGAAAAGGAGGCCCAAGTTAAAGGAATTATGACTCAGACTTACTTTTTAAAAGGAGGCCCAGGTTAAAGGAATTATGACTGACACATAGTCCTGAAAAGGAGGCCCAAGTTAAAGGAATTATGACTCGGACTTACTCCTGAAAAGTAGGACCAGGTTAAAGGAATTATGACTGGGACTTACTCCTGAAAAGGAGGCCAAAAGACTTGGGTTCTCTCATCTTAAAGGATGAGGTTGAATGAATGAAATCTCAATCTTTAGTGACATAAATATGTGTAAATCACTATGTTTTGAGGGATATTCCACATATTTCCTTTCAGATAAAAGAAGTGAAATCAAGAAATCACGCCATAAATTGCTTTGAAGAGTGTCATGAAGACTAAATCTTGGATAGGATAGGTGGAATGGCTTAAGAGGGGTAAAATGTGCAAGAAGGGAACCCAAAAAGGCAGGGGCGCGCATGTTCTATTGAAGGAGAGGGGCGCGCAGGTTCTTCCAAGAGAGGGGCACGCAGGTTCTTCCAGGAGAGGAGCGCGCATGTTCTATTGAAGGAGTAAGGCGGCGCGCAAGTGTGGCCATTTCCCTTAAGGGCTGGCCACCTAGGTGCGCAAGTGTTGATGAATTTCAACACTTAGGCCTTCCTCCCCCTCTTTAGATCTTCCGTTCTAGGTATGAAATTACCTTAGAAGTGTTACGGAAGCTTTGAGAAGAGACTAGGGCACCGGGAGCTCAAATCTGAGTTTCTGGAAAAAATTCCTTCCGAAATGGGGGGCCCACAGGGTCAATTTATAGGCAAGAGAAGACCCCGGGCAGTTATCACTTAGGTCGCGCAAGTCACTTGCGCGACCATCATGCGTCGTGCAAGTAGACTTGCGCGACAGTGATAGAACTTGTGCAGCACATGTGCTTTTGATCCCTTGTTCATGCCTTTGTCGATTTTTGATGTTTTCTTTAAAGGATGAATCAATTTGTGCTCAGTCATTTCCCTTTCCATTCTTTTAGACAATGTGACGAAAAGGAGCGTCAACAATATATAAAGTGGATAAATTTATTCTTATATATTATTTCAATATTCGATTTTTTCTAAAATAAAAATTCAATGACATTTTTTTGGATGTTTTAGTCATTGGTTTATAAGATAAATTTATTAATCTTTGAATGATTAATTAAAAAACGTAAAATATCTTAATAAGGTTTGATAAACTTTATTTTTTATTTGATATTAAATATTTTCTAATATTTTTTCTATTTATAAAGAGCATATTCAAGAAATTTCTTAATTATTATAATTAATATTTTCATTTAAAAAGTTTTTAATATAGAATAAATAATGGATTTTTCTTTAGGTGAAGTTACTAGGAGATTATGTAATTACACTAGGGGTGAATTAGTTTGGAATAATTTTTCCTAATTTTACAACATGAACTCTTTAATCATAATATTTATTCAGAACCCTATCTTAGTTAAAATGTATTGTCCATGATTATATGTCCAAAACACCTACCACCCAATAAATATAGAAAATAAAAATTAACAACAATACACTGATATTTTTACAAGGTGTAGTATCTATATTGGAAACCTACTCCATATAATATCTGGCTATTATCCAAAGCCACATATATTCCCCATTCCTATATGTGTTACAACAATGTAGTTATTATCTATCAGACTATGGTGATATGTAGTGGTTTCAATAATTAGATTTTATATTATACTACCCTAGATTCCAAGTAACTATACCTTGAGATGGTTGGCCACAAGACCTCACGAATTCCTCATTGAACTCTAGAGGCTTCCATCTAGAAACGAGGTCTTTGGGTAAGTCTATGGAGAGACTATTCAATTATTAATCAGAGTGGAGTGTAGGATTATTTATATATGTATGAAACAGTATATTAAACCATCAATATCAGTGGAAATAATCATAATTAAACATTTATTCGAAAGAAAACTATAATAAAAAATCTAGATAATAATAATAATAAATGATACAACATTGTGATTATGGTACTGTATCTATAAAAAAGTGAATTCTGGTAAAGGGTATATAAGCATATAAAACATGATATCAAAATAAAAAAAAATGGCCAAAACAGATAAAACTAGCATTTAGAGCATAAGATCGGTCCCCTACCCACAAAATCCATCCTAAATATGTAAATAAAACATTGGAATCTACCTGGAACCACAAAGACTACTTGGGTTCCAAAGCTTCCCAGGTATGGTAAGATATACAATCTCAGTTGGTTGTAACTCATGGTGTCTAGACCAATTCATTTCATAAAATATAATAAAATTAGTGTACCATATTAATTTAAATGAAATACGTATTAAATAAATAAGTACATTGGGTTGGGACTCACTTGGATACTCGTCCAATTACCTGCTTCGGCCTAAGATGGTGTGTCTAAACTTAAGATCCTGAAATGGTAAATTGAGAGATTTTAATATATAAAGGATCAACGTAATGTACTATACCCAAGATTATTCTTGGTCTTAAAGAAAATGTCTCTATATTTTCTAAACCCAATGATAAAATATCTTTTGAAATTGTTTCTTTTCATTTAAATTCAATTGAATTCTAAAACCACATCATAAAATGTAATAAGACACCCTATTCCCATCCATGAAAATCTGATGATACTCTCCAAGTATCACATGAGGGGATCCTCATACAACCAATGTTGTGTAGTTCATTCATGGTGATGAAATAATCAATTCCCTCATGTCACTAAAATAATCATGTGAGAAATTCAGGTACTAACATACCTCGGATTCAATACCTATTATCGCACGTAGTGGTTTGAGTCTCTCTCGTGGCATGGTACAACCAATCATTCCATAAAGACGATTCAAGGGTTTCCCCTGGGGAATTGGTGTCACTCATTTGGAGGTGAAAATAGATAATTCATTGTGATACAATCTCATTCATAGATGATTTCACCCCTCATATGATTAAAAAAATGACAAGGCCTAACTATGTAACGATAGTCTGTCCAAGGGATCCTTAAATCAGAATCCCTTGTATCAGCCCATACACTAAAGTGAAGCTATTATACAAGAAACGCATACACATTTAAAACATTCCTAGCATGGATCCATTTCATTTGTTCAAGTATTTATAACCATGATAATATTGGTAAAATTAAATTCAAGTCGTAAGGAATAAGGAAAAAGCACTTGGCCAATTCAATCCAAGTTTAACCATTTCATTAGGCCTGGTGAATATGGTATTACTCATGGTTCCACTTTGAATTCAACAAAAACAATGGATGAATGTATTAATTTATTATTGAAACACCACAATGGTGTTAGGTTAAAATAGAATATGGAATTTTGGACTCTATGTTTGGGCTCTTCTAATGGGATGTCATAACTCAAGAAAATCAACAGAATGGGTTTATGCGCCACACACTCGGGTCTCTAAAATCATGGTAATGCTTTCAATATAATTTTAATAAATTTTTTTAAGAAAATAGGGAAGGGTTTGTGTCGTAGCACCATGATGTAACTTATAGAATGCAACTAAATGAAGGGAAATAGATGACACCACCTAACATAACTTCATGGATCTTCCCTTGTCTAGAGTCCCCCTTTTTTCAATCTAGGTTATAAGAAATCGATGAAACCAACAAATTCCATGAAAATGGGTAAAATGATATTGAGCCAAAACAGCACAATAGATGGGATGAAGAGATTGAAAAATATTAGGGAGGTTTTAAGAGCATACAAAGATGGATCTTATGCATCTGATAATGAGAGGAAATGATGTTGGATGGAAGAGATCTATTGATCCCCAGATTTTTCAATGAGGTGCATTTCTATGTGAGTTAGGAAACAAATCAACTTGATATGCGAACATTTTATGGGTTAAATCATTAAGAAGAGGAATTTTTGAAATTTCACCATCAAACACCACTTCACATGGTTTGACCGCATGATTATCCAAACCGTTCACCACAATACACCAGCCACTGATTTAAGTGGAACCCCACATGGTTTGGTGCATGGTTTAACTAACCATGTATAAACAGTGAAAAATTGAATTATCCCAAAAGCCTACAGTATCCTACGTATAACAACCCAAGACTTTTACATATAACATTACATGATTTTAAATATAAATATACATCAGAGTACAATACAGGGATCATGAAGTCTAGTGTATTTTAAAATGAGGTACATAAAATATAAAACACGGATCTACAAAACAACTTTATTTAATCTCCATAATGATCTAATAACATCCATTGTGCTTATACATCAGCATAGGATGTCATGGGGAACCACATAAACAAAGGGATGAGCTAAAAATCCAAGTAATGGAATGAAAATAAGAATAAATCTTCAGGCATGAAATAATGATTAAAAACAATGAAACATATAAAATCATAACATATAGACATGAGATCATATAAAAATGTGATCATATAAATTTGGAAGAAATATAACGCTTGAATTTAGTATGAGTAAAGGCTAACTTCCAAGATCGGTTCACATAGTAACACAAGCAAAGGCTAGCCGCTAAGACCATTTCACATAACATATCATGAGACTTAACTTTACCCAATTAATTGGAACTCTATCTGGGTTCACCCATTTCAACATTTTCATGAATATTCTTTCCACATAAATAATAATACACAATCAATCAAACATATACATAATGGTACCCATGGAAAGAGTGGAGTATCGTAATCCTGACATAAAGCATAACCAATGGGAATATCATGATAGTGTCCATGAAAGAAATGTATTAGAACATACATGTATGTTCAAAAGATAAAATGAGAATATAACATGGTATGTAAATAAAAACATAAGTAACAAAATATAATAAATGTATACATTAGCATTAAAACATTTTTGAGCACTTTTAAAGGAAATTACTATTAAGACTTTAAAATAGAGAAGAGGAAAATATTTTATATAAAACCATAATTGAACCAAGAAGGTTTTAATAATAAATATAATGATTTATAAATATAATGGTGGCTTAAAACAGAGGATAGAGTGATCTTGAAATCAGGTAAGAATTTGGGATGTTCCCTTAAAATAGGTTGGCTTATCGAGAAGAATTAAGGAGGGGATCACTTAAAAACACATATATCCCTAAAATAGAATGATGCATTGATCTTGAAACATAATATTTGACAATATAATCATAATTTATAAGTTTTTAATAAAAAAAGACAAATTTTTTTGGGTAAAAAGAAAGATAGAGCAACCCGATGGAATAAAGGTGGTTCGTATAAAATATATTACCTTAAGTACCATCGTGTTCTCCACTAAGTATTAATGACATGAATAATAAAATTAGTTTAATTAATTAATAATTACATGACCTATTATATATGAATATTATTTATTAAAAACTTTTTGAGTTCATTCATAACCTTTTGATTGGTTACGAGGTTCAATTTCATTGTTCGGGTCTATTTGTTTCTTGGTTCCAATGATTTAATCACTTATATTCATGTTATAAGAATATTTTAAAAATGGGGATGTAATGTTATTAATATTTTAATAAAATATTATATACTCCCTTCTCCTATTTTATATGAAATGTGCATAATTTATGTGAAATATTAATGTTTTAATACTAACTATAATTTCTGAGCATTTTTTGAAATAGTCCAATTGAGTCATTTTACTATTTTATTTATAACTATATCCAACTGATCCAAATTGTGTAGTTATTGTTTTTTATGATTCCTAATTCAATATAAAACATTTCATTATAAGGGATCATGATCCAATTCTACCATTTGAAGGCTCATATGGACCACACAAGAGGGCCTAAAAAATCTTTGAAGAAACTGGACTATCCATGAAGATAGACTTCCTCGACTCACTCCAGAAGTCAAAATATATTAATTATCCTCCAAAAGTCATGGTAAAATGCAATTCCTCTTTGATAAAAATTTTAGTGCCCAACTCCAAGAACAAGGAGCCCAACTAATGCTTTGAAGTCCCACCCACCATTCTATCCGAGAATTAATATCCGGACACTATTCATGACATATCTCATGATGTAATCATCAAATAAAGCTTATATTTTTCCATGTGAACAGTAAATTATAGTCATCCGACTTTTTTGAATTAATCACTCGCATTTTAATGCATATTCATATTCAAAAACCCAATAACATTTTGGACATCAAAAAGTTTGTATTTAAATGGACAAATTAACTTTGTTTAATCAACCAGACATAACTTTGGTTCATTAAGTCCAATGGCCACCAAATTTTCAGAGAACACATAGGATATATTTATATACAACTTTTATTAAGATCATATCTCATGATTCGGCTGTTTAATTTATCAAATTTGAGATGCAAGTGGAGGGTAAGGTATTGAATGAAAACAACCCCCAACATTGGGCTATAAATACATCCCCCTTCTCTCCTTGAAAAGAGTCGGAATTTCAGAACATAAGAGCACATATTGGCATGAACAAATCCATGAAAAAGGATTATAAGGACCTTCCATACTCATGTTTTTACTTTAAAGACCTTTCCTCCTCTCTTAGTTTTCATTTACTTTTTTGTTCTTCTTTTATGTAATCTTGTAAGTATCTTTCTTTGTAATTTTGTTTTAATGAAACTTTCTTCTTCAATATCTCTTATTATAATCCAACTTCGGTAGTTTCATATTAATTTTATTAAAATGGAATAAATATAGTTTAATCCGCTTCCCTTATTTCACGTTCTAATTCAATCTAATGTCTGTATATAATTTGATTCATCGTTTCTGTGTGTGTTTGATGCACCACTCTTTTCTTATCCATTTATTTTTATTATCTTCTTAATTTATCATCATAATAATTATAACCAGATTAATAATAATTTAAATGGATTAGTAAATCTACCATTGGGGTGATTTATTATTTGGGGATATTAAGTGATAGAGATCCTTTGTTCAATGAGTATTCATTGAGTTAATATTGTGTATGTTGAACATTATATGTCATGGATTAATGACACGTTCTATTTAATATGTGAATTACATGGATTATTGGATCAAAAAATACACAATCATAAATAAGTAATGGTAATAATTAGAACCCTAGGTGATGTTACGGCTTGGATTAAAGCTTTAACACTTGGGAATTCCGATCAAAATCAACTTGTGAATTGGGTATTATTTAAATGAAATATAAAGCAAAGCTCAAGGATATCATAAGATTAAATCCCAAATAATGAACTCACCACAATATTTATAAATTTGTTAAATCAAACATCATCCATAAATTATTTCATAATCTCAACAAACAAACCCCCCCAATCAAAATACAATCAACTAAAAACAAAGGACTATTAAAAAGTATCATCGCCAAGTATTCAACCCGAGTGCTGCTATACACATTAGCATAGCATCAGAACTTTGACCGGATGATATGCGACAATTATCCATGCATTTCAAATGGAACTTTTTTTGGGTATGGTGATTTAAGTAGTCATTAGTTTTTGGTTATTTTTCATAAAATAAAAAAAAAATTAAAAAAAATGAAAAAAGAAACACAATGAAAAACCTGCCTTCTCATAAAAATCATAAACTGAAAAAAAATACAAAAGAAAACCCCGTCTTCCTCATTCTTGCAACAACTCTATGAATGCCCCGTAGCCTCCCAAACAATCCCTTGGATTTTTTCGACCCTGAAATTGAACGAACACATCTCCAACATAAGAGGAACATTAGAGATAATCAACTCATTCAAGAATCAGTCCTCTTCCAGCATATTTTATTAGATATGGCCAATCCTAGGGAACAAACACTTAAAGTGATCATTGCCCCTGATATGAATTACCAACCTATTGGTATTCAATATCCAGACATAGATACTGACATAAAACTCAAATCAGGTTTGATTCATCTTCTCCCTCATTTCCACAGGCTAGTCGGTGGGGATCCATATCTTCATCCTAAAGAGTTACAAGTGGTGTGCTCTACCATGAATCCTAGAGAGGTTCTTCAAGAAAAAATCAAACTCCATGCATTCCCTTTCTCCCTAGTTGACACTGCTATGTCATGGCTCTACTTCCTTCCTTCTAGTTTCATATCCACATGGAATGACATGAATCGACTCTTCGTAGAGAAATTCTTTCATGCTTCTTGTACTACTTCTATCCTAAAGGAAATAAGTGGTATCTTTCAGTCCCAAGTGAATCACTCCATGAATATTGGGAGAGGTTCAAAAATATTGTTGCAACCATCCCACACCACCAAATCCCTGACCAAATCTTGATCCAATACTTCTATGAGGGGTTATTGGATATGCAAAGAACTCTCATTAATGTCGCAAGTGGTGGTTCTCTTGTTGATAAAACTCATACAGCTGCAAGAGATCTTATAAAAAACATGGGTACAAACACACAACAATTCCATACTCGAGCACATGCTCAAGTCAAACAAGCCCAACATAATCAATCAATAGAGCCGAACAAGATCACAGAATGGAAGAGTGAACTTACAGGTCTTGTGCGGCAACTAGATGTTTCATCCAAACCCCCAACATTGTCTTCTTTGTAATCAATGTGTCTTGGACCTGTCAAAAACAGTGGCATCTGCAACCCCCCATATCATCCAACTAACACATGTCCACAACTTCAAGAGGATCAATCTGATTCATCTTGAACAATGGAGCTCAATGTAGCATATGCTCAGTGGAACCCCATCCCTCAACAATCAGGTCAGTTCATTAGAATCTTCAACCAACCTCATTCTGATCCCGTCTCTTCTTCCTATAACCAAGGCCTGAGGTATGGTAATCCCGTCTCTCATCCCCCTCAATTCCCTCTTCAAAACCCAAACCAGTTTTCAATATGGTCAAGGTTTTGGTAACATCCAACAACATTACCCTTTTTTCCTCAACCTCAAATAATCAATCCTCCTCCTGGATTCCACTATCCTAGTGAGCCTTCCCAATTCCCAAACCAATACAATTGCTTTCTCAAGAACCAAAATCAATGTAATACCAATTTGAGACAATCCTCTTCTTCCATAAAACCATGGGAAATCACTCTTGAAGATCTCTCCTCCTTCATCCATTCTAGTCTCAAGAACATTAACACCCAAATTTGTCAACTTGCATCCCACCTAGGCCCGAAAGAACAATCAAATTCTCCCCAACTCCCAGGTCAACCATTACCCAACCCCATGTGTAATGTAAGTGCAATTGCACATAGATCAGGAAAGAAAATTTCTATGCCTCATGTTGAGTCCTCCAAACTTCTTTTGAATGTTGACCTTGAAAATGAAAAGAAAAAAATTATGAAAATGAACCAGAAGCCATTCTCTCACCTCCTGCCATTCCACTTAAGAATCCAATTCATTTTCCTTAAGACGTTTCTAAGACAAAGAAGTCCTTTGAACCTGATCCTGAAATGCATGACATGTTTAGACGTGTTGAAATCAACATTCCTCTCTTAGATTTTATAAAACAAATACCTATGTATGTCAACTTTCTTAAGGAATTGTACACCAACAATAGGAAACTTAGTACCTTCGAAAATGTTTTCACCCAGTAGTATGTTCCTATAAAGTGCAAAGATCCAGGGACTTTTACAGTTCCATTCCAAATTGGAAGTTCCAACTTCTATGATGCACTCATAGACCTAGAATCATCAATTAATTTGATTCACAAATCTATCTTGTCCAACTTTGGTCTAGGTCCCTTGCATCCAACGAGTGTTGTCATTTAGTTAGCCAATCAAAGAACTGCTAGTCCTGAGGGTATAATCAAGGATGTCCTTGTTCATGTCAATGATCTTATCTTCCCTACTGATTTCTATGTCCTTCACATAGAAGGTAAGATGAAATCTTCTCGATCTCCCTTAACTTTAGGAATACCATTCCTAATGACAGCATTAACCAAGAATGATGTCCATTCAAACATCTTATCCATGGAATTTGGTGAACAATTGGTCAAATTCAACATTTTCCAAGCCATGTGATACCCATATGAGGATCAATCTGCATTCTCAATCCATGATTCCAAGGACACTTCTAAGGGTCAATTGAACCCCATTCCATTTGTTCATCCTATTCTAATGATGAAGGATCTGGCGAAATCTTCACAATGATTACCCATGTTATAAATGGTGAAGTAGATGTGGACCTCTCATTCATAGACTCCATCAATCTAAAGTAATTTGAAAACACTATTGAATCCCACATCAACTCCGATATCTACTGCTCCAACTTGGACAGTATTAAGGAGAATGAATCTGAAGAAAAGAAGTCCCTTCCTCCATTCCTGAGTTTTCTAACCCACAAATGAAAGATGAGACCGATCTGAAACCTCTTCCCGAACACATGAAATATGCATTCTTTTTCCATGGTCACTCTTATCCTTTCATTATATCTTCTTCACATACCTAAACTGAGTAGTCCAAACATGTTCAAGTGTTAGAGGAAAACAAAAAGGCCTTAGGGTGGACCCTAGATGGCATACCAAGAATCAACCCTTCCCTTTGCATGCATCACATCCATCTTGAAGAATCATCCAAACCAATTATACAACCACAAAGAAGACTCATTCTACTCAAACTTGAGTTAGTTAGTGAAGAGATCACCAAGCTTCTTCAAGATGGTACTATCTATCCAATTTATGATATTGAATGGGATAGTCCAATTCATGTTGTACCTACGAAGGATGAGATAACTGTTGTCACAAATGATCACGGAGAGGTAGTCACAACTCGAGTGAAGAAAAAATGGAGTGTGTGCATTGAATATAGAAAATTGAAAATTGAAATAAGAAAATATCACTACCCTCTTCCATTCCATGATCAAATGGTAGAACGATTAGCTGGAAAGTCACACTATTACTTTCTTGATGGATACAGTGGCTACTTCCAAATCCCAATAGCACCTCAAAACCAAGAAAAGACTCATTTCACTTACCCCTTATAAACATATACATATAGGAGAATGCCTTTTGGCTTTGTCAATGCTCTTGAAACATACTAGAGGTGTATGATCAGTATCTTTTTTGAATTTAGTGAACACTACATGGAAGTCTTCATGGATGACTTTACCATTTATGGTGAGTCATTTGAATCTTTCATTAATTCACGCTCTCTAGTAATTCAAAATTGTTTCATGTGTAACATTGTGTAAAATTTTGAAAAATGTCACTTCATGGTTGCAAAATGGGATTTTTCTAAGGAACATTATTTAAAAAGAGGGTATTGAAGTTGATCTGACCAAAGTTGAAGTGATCCAATCACTTCCTGAACCCAACTCTATTCGAGACATCTATTCATTCCTCGGTCATGTTGGTTTCTATCGGCGATTCATCCATAACATCAGTAAATTTCCATCCCACTCACACGGTTGCTCCAAAATTATGTCACTTTTCATTTCAATGAGGTTTGATAGAGAGCCTTCGTTGAACTAAAAATTCCTCTTACATATGCCCTGATAATCCAACCCCCAGATTGGTCCTTACCCTTTCAGTTGATATGTGATGCCTCTGATAGAGCCGTTGGGGATGTTCTTGGTCAAAGAAGATAAAAAATTCATCATGTCATCTATTATTCCTCAAAAACATTATATGAAACACAATCTCACTAAACTGTCACTAAAAAGGAACTTTTAGTAGTGGTTTTTTCCATAGATAAATTCTGGCCCTATCTCTTAGGTGATAAAATCATCATCTTCACATACCATTCTACTATTAAGTTCTTACTCAAGAAAAGTGATTCCAAACCGAGGCTAATAAGATAGATCCTAATTCTCTAAGAGTTTGACCTTGAAATCAATGATAGACCAGGAATAGAAACCCTTGTGGCACATCACTTGAGTAGAATTTGTAATTAATCTCATTCTAAAATAATTGATCCAGAAATTCCAACTAAGAACCTTTCATCTCTCACTCCAAAAATACCATGGTATGAACCAATTTTAAATTACATGGTTTCTATTGTTTTTCCTGAAACTTTTTCAAAATAACAAAAAATAATGTTTAAAAGTGATTCAAAATTCTATTTTTGGGAAGAAAATAAACTTTGGAAAACTGGGGTAGACATGTTAATTATGAGATGTGTTGATAAAAATGAACCTTCTTCTATCTTAGAATCATGTCACTCAATGCCTGGAGGTGGCCACTTTGGTCCAAAAAGGACCTCCTCAAAGTTTCTAGACTCTGGATTCATCTGGAATTCACTCTTCAAGGACTCACATGAGTTAGGTCAATCATGTCCCACTTTCCAAAAGTTAGGAACAATTTCAAAGATAAATTAAATACCCCAAAAGCCTTTAATTTTCTGTGACATCATCGATGTTTGGGGAATCGATTTCATTGGACCATTTCACCCTTACAATGGATTCTCATATATACTTCTTGAGTTTAATTATGTTTCTGGGTGGGTCGAGGCCAAACCCACTAGAAAGGATAATTCGCATACTGTTACTGAGTTCCTAAAGACACAGATCTTCCACTGGTTTGGCACACCACGTGCCTTGATCAGTGACTTAGGAACTCATTTTTGTAATAGAACCATGGAATCTATTTTGAAAGATAATGGGGTTGTACATAAAACATAAACTTCATATCACCCCCAGATAAATGGAATGGATGATCTTTCGAATAGAGAAGTGAAAATAGTGCTTGAGAGAATTGTAAAACCCACCAGAAAAGACTTTCATGAAATACTTGGTGAAGCACTATGGGCTTATCGAACTACCTATAAAAAACCCTTTAAGATGTCACCTTTTAGGCTAGTTTTTGGTAAAGAATGTCATTTTCCAGTTTTAATCCATCATAAGACATTTTTGGTAGTGAAAACTTGTAATTTTGATCTTGAAAAATCTGATGAAGAAATATTTTTGCAATTGGATGAACTAGAGGAGCTTTGACATGATACTTACAAGAATTTTAATCTCTACAAAGAAAAATCCAAGGCACTACATGAAAATCATATCCTAAGAAAGGTATTTCATGAAGGTGAAAAGGTAATTCTCTTCAATTCTCGATTTCATCTTCACCCAGGTAAGCTTAATTATAATTGGTAAGGTCTTTTGTTATTAATAATTTTTACCTGTTTGGGGCAGTGAAATACCAAGACCCCTCTTCCAAAAGGACATTAACAGTTAATGGACATCATTTAAATCATCTCCATGAGAGGACATGCAATCCTGGAACCACATCAACTTCCATCGTATCCCCAGCTTCTGCAGGTGACCCACCACTGGATAGAGATGGAAACCCACCAAATCCAAACTAGGAGGCACCTCTTTCCCTTTAACTCTTTCACTCTCTCTCTCTCTCTTTGTCTTATTCATCCCATCTCCTTCATTTTTTACGAATTTCTTTATAAAAACCTTTTATTTACTCTTTCTCTTTTGAGTGGGTGTGTATTTATAAAATTAAATCTAAAAAAACCTAGAAAACTAAAAACAAATTAGTAAAAAAAATGAAAAGTCAAGATTCATGATTACTCACCTTAAAATTTTGAAATTTTATTCAACAATTTGGGGGAGTCAACAGACATGTTGTCATCTCAAAATTGTTTATTTTCATCATCACTTTGGATAATGAATTTGGTGTCAAAAATAACACATTTTGAATTCTCAATTTTTTATTTAGAAAATTATTTTCACCACCTGTGAGGAACAACATTTTCTTTCATTCCAAGGCCACCTATGGCCATATTTTCAAAATGTGTGTTTTTCACCCCCATTTGTGAGTCTTGAGTTTGTGTACCTTCAAGATAAATTTCCTAATGTAGTGTACATTTATATGATAGAGGCATTTTTTGCGCCACATGAGAATTATAATATCCAAATAGCCTCCCAATAACCATATGTTAATATTCCTTTTGAAAGTCCCTTAAATCCTATGAAAACCTTTTCTCTGATAGCCACAATACAAGCCCAATACCTTAACCCATCCAATATCAATATGGATTTTCATTGCATATTTGTTTTTGAAAGTTAAGTGTGGGGGGATGGATTTAATTTTGGTTACCCTTTGTTGATTTCACCATATTATCATATGCTTGAGGGAAAGCATCCATTTTAGTGTGTGTGAGATTTTTTTATTCAGTGAGTATTGGGGAATTTAATTTACTTTCATTTATTTAATTTTATAAATTTAATTGAAAAGTGTTAAAAAAATCAAAAAAATCAAAAATAATTAAAAATAATAATGGGTTCTGTCTTCGGAGGGTCAAAAATTACTCTTCCTTAGCCATTTATCTTGTTATAACTATTACAATTAGTGTAGTGAGAAGATCAATAATGGGTTGGGATATGAGTGTGAGATATGTTTCAAGTCCAACTTTCAAAAAAAAGAAAAAAATAAAAAAACACTTTCATTGTATTCTTACGTCATTGGGAGAAGTTTTGTGGTTTATAAATATTTCATCTTCTCATCCCCTTCAAATTTCCTTCCTCTCTTGTGTCTTTCTTTAAACAATTATTCCCTTATAAATATGGGTTTTTTCATTTCCTTCTATGTTTCATTTCAAAAAAATCTGCATTACTTTTTCCATGTTGGTGTTTTACCCCTCTTTGTCTCTCTCTTGGAAATTATATTCCTACCATCCCATGGCCATAGAAATCCCCTTAAAAATACCTCTTTAATCTTGTGCACTTTGGATAGGGATTGGAAGCTGAGAGCTTTTTCAAACTCTAAGATTTTCACTTTTGGTTGGGGAAAGAGTGAATCTCCACAAATCAATTTTATGATCTTGAAAGGTGTGAGTTTTGAGTGTCCACATTTTTAATTTCTAAATTTGATCATGGAAAAAATTAATTGTTTTTGGAACAATATTTGTGTAACAACATGTGGTGGAATTAAATATGGATGAGTGATATTTTCTAAACCAATCCAGATTGGGGAAAACGGAATTTTAATATTTTTTGGTGAGTGAAATTGATTTTGTCAAGTTTTTATATTTGTTACACATAAGGACATGCAGAATAATAATTGTGGGGGATTTGATGTTATTAATATTTTTATAACTTATTATATACTCCCTTTACTTATTTTATATGAAATGTGCATAATTTGTGTGAAATATTAATGTTTTAATACTAAGTATAATTTTTGAGCATTTTTAGAAGTAGTCCAATTGAGTCAGTTTACTATTTTATTTATGAGTATCACCCTAATAATTCCAAATGTGTGGTTCTGGTTTTTTAGTATTAATAATTCAAATATAAAAAATTTCATTAGAAGATATCATCGAACAATTCTTCCATTTGAAGGCTCATATGGACCACAAAAGAGGGCCTACAAAATCTGTGAAGAAAATGGACCATCCATGAAGTTAGACCTACTGGTATCACTCTAGAAGTCCAAATATATTAATTCTCCTCCAAAAGTATAGATAAAATTCAGTGAATCTTTGATAAAATTTTTAGGGTCCGACTCTAAGAATAAGGGTCCCAACAAATGCTTTTATATCAAGCCCACCATTCTGTCCAAGAATTAAAATCCGGACACAGTTCATGACATATCTCATGTTATAACTATCATATCGAGCTGATATTTTTCAGTGTTATATATGCGATATATGAGGAAGGATTTTTTGAATAATTAATTCAGATTTTAAGGCATCTTCTTATCCAAAAACCAATTCACATTTTGGACTTCAAAAAGTTTGGATTGAAATTTACATATTAACTTTGTTTTATCAACCGACCATAACATTGGATCCTTAATTTTAATGGCCATCACAGATTCATATTAGATAGAGGATATATTTATCAGCATGTTTTAAGAAGATCATATCTCGATATTTGTCTATCTATTTTATGAAATTGGCGATGCAATTGGAGGGGATGTTTTGGAATGCATACAGTCCAAAAAATTGGGCAATAAATACATCCCCCTACAATCCATGCAAAGAGTTGGAATTTTAGAAGAGAGAAGAACATATTGGCACGACCAAATCCTTACCAAAGTAATGGAAGGACCTTCCATACTCATGTTTCACTTTAAATACCTTTCCTCCTCTCTTTGTTTTCATTTACTTTTGAGTTATTCTTTTTTGTAATCTTGTAAGTCTCTTTCTTTGTAATTCTGTTTTACTGAAAGTTTCTTCTTCAATATCTCTTATTCTAATCCACATTATATAGTTTTATATTAATTTTCTCAAAATACTTTATATACAGTTTAATCCCCTTCCCTTCATTCGATTTCTAATTCAATCTAAAGTCGGTATGTAATTCCCTTCATCGTTTGTGTGTGTGTTCGACGCGCCGCTCTTTTCTTATACCTTTATTTTTCTTGTATTATTAATTTCTCATCATAATAATTATAACCAGATTACTAATAATTTAAATGGATGAGTAAATATACCATTGTTTTGTGGTATTATTTGTGGATATTAAGTTATTGAGAGCCTTTGTTCGATGAGTTTTCTTTGACTTAATATTGTGTATGTAGAACTTTATATATCATGGATTAATGACATGTTTTGTTTAATATGTGGATTACATGGATTATTGGAACAAAAAATACACTACAATAAACACATAATGGAAATTATTAGAACCCTAAGTTATGTTATGGCTAGTATTAAATCTTTAACACTTGGGAATTCTGATCAAAATCACCTTGTGAAGTGGGTATTAATTTAATGCAATAAAAAGAAAATCTCAAGGATATCATAAGCTTAAATCCCCAATAATAAACTCACCCCAATATTTATCAATTTGTCAAATCAAACATAATGGATAAATTATTTCATAAGCTCTGCAAACAAATCCCCCATTCAGAATACAATCAACTAAAAACAAAGGACTATTAAAAAGTATCATCACCGAGGATTCGACCTGAGTGTTTCTATACACATTAGAAGAGCATCAGAACATTGACTAGTCGATAGGAAATAATAGTCCGTGTGTTTTAGGTTGATTGTCCAAAATTGGATTTATATGTTATTATTGAAAATCTAGGAGTTTTCGCAATTGTAAATTCCATTTGGTTACTTGGCATGAAGAATAATCATTATATAAATTATTTAATGATAACCTCTGGGGTTAATTGGTGGGTTATTGACCACAAAGAACATGTTTTGTTTTATAAATAAAATCCTTGTGTACAAAAGGATTACAGTACCATATATGAAAAATAATACATATATTATGGTTTGGTTCAACCATGAAAATTCTTTCATGGCCATAATTGAAGATAATAAAAGAAATTTCTAAACCCATCGTCCTTGAATGTGGTAAATTAGCAAAACTCAGATGGTATTTTCATTTTAGTATATATAAAAAAAGGAAAGGAGAGATGATAAAGAATTATTCCATTATCATGAAAACAATCTAGTACATGTAAGTTACTAGATTTATCACAAAATTTGGATAAAATTATATGAAAAAAGAAAAAGTAAATATATGAACGTGAAAATGAAAGAAACGTTTAGATATCCCTTAAGAAAATTCGACAGCCAAACGATGTCACTTAAAATTTCGTAGAACGAATTGATGAGGAAACATTGTATATCATAATATATAAATAAAAAGTACATTAATAGATGTAAAAAATATCCAACCCCCACATATTAAAACAGAAATTTAATGAGATAACATAAAATAAGTGTTAACAAAAAAAGGAGGGTGATATGATCCCTTACCTTGAGGATTTGCTCCTAAAACATGATGGTTGGTGTAACGACCCAAAATTTCATTAATGGAAAATCCCTCTTGATCCAGTTAAATGTTTCTTTGTGAAAAATGTTTTTATAAGATATCAACTTTTTTAGTTTTACTTTAAGATTTGTGACCATTACTTTTATAGCCGTTGAACAGTGATCATCTGGGTAGTTTAAATATAAGGCTTTAACGAACCAATTTTCTACTCAGACAAAGGAAGCGATGGCCTTATCCAGTTGAATTGCCCCTTACGAAGCCCATTTGTCGGAGCTCGGAAAAGAGGTGGCGTCTTTGGGCTTTGCCCTTCACCAAGCACAAGCTGAGCTTCATCAAGTCAATCTCGAACGTGATCATCTACGGGAAAAATGGAAGTTGATAGAGATTACCACTCGAGTGATGTTATCCGAGAAACCCCAAGAGTCTGTCACCATCACACACCTTACCCTTAGGTCTTATGCGGCTATTTTAAGGGGTTATGTAACAAATAAGTAGCACCATGTTCATTTACATTATTTATTTTGTATATAATAATGAATATAATTTCTAGTCATTTTTGATACATTGTAATTAGTTTTTAAAGTACAAATGGTGTTTTTAGTTATTATTTAATTAAGAATTATATTTTATTAAATTAAAGGATTTTTGAAGTAAATAATATTTTAATAAAATATTATTATTAATATTAAATTAATTTTTATTAAATATAAATGATCTTATAATTTTATGAATGCAATTAAAATTTTTATTAAGGTTTGAAAGCCATTTCTGTCAAAACACTTGAATTTTTTATAAATGTCGGTTTTTAATTTAAATGTGAAAATTAACATATTTAGAAAATTATTTAGATAAAATAAATATTATTTTTGGAATCAGGACGTCGAAATTATCCAACGGTGAATTTTTCATAATTTTCTGAGACAGTCAAATTTTTGGGTAAAAATTAAATACCATTTAAATATATAATGTGTTTTATGACATCATAATGACCCAATGGTGATGTAATAAAATACCATAATCCTTATGTTCGGCCAATATATGTTTTATCATTAAAATAATGAGGTTTTGGGTTTGTTTGACTCACTTTTCAAAGCATTAATGGAGCCCTCAAGACTTATTCAACACTTTGCCTTTTTGAATTAATTTCTATGGGAGTGTGACTCACCTCCACATAAGCAACCCTAATTTTTTAATATGTTCGGACCTTGGACTTGTAAAATATTGGTTTCCTCTTTCCTTTTCCAGAAACCATGGGCAAATACCATGGGATGGTTTTTGGTTTGGATTATTTTAATATAAGGGGTCCCAAACCTAAATAATAAAGAATTCTCTCACCTTTCCTATATAAACCCACCCAAGCTCCCACTTCCTCCTCACTAAAAGCCGTTGAAGTTCGTCCAACCTCTGCCCTACTCTCTCTAGAATCCTCTCAAGGTGCCCCAAGCTCCCAAGAAGCCTCTCAGAAGCCTCTCTCTAGCCTTTGGAAGCACACTTCCAAGTAAGGGGTTTTCTTCCTTTCTCATTTTTTTGTCAATTTTCTTTAAGTTGTATTTCCCTTTTTATTTCAATTATGAATGTTGGGGTATGGTTTATCACCTCCCCCATACTGCCCTATTATTGTTTGAATGATGGTATAACCCTTTCTCTCTCATTAAATTCCTCCCATGTACAGCCGTTACTATGCCGAAATTCCGAAAGGAACTTCTCTCTCTTCTTTTACATTCAAGCAATACTTTTGTATCATGAATCTAAATTCCATTTCTATTGTTGGGACATGTATATATATGATCTCCTTACTTTCCATTACATGTAAATATGATGAGGAACCCCTTTTTCTCTCATCAACCTTTTTTTATGAATTCTTATGTCACGCCGTTACGCTGCCGAAATCGCACCGATTTTCTAAGCCAATGTCTTTGTGTAGTGAATACCATGCCCATTTCTCCATCAAGGGTATTCACCTTTATGCACATTTACATATTGATTATAAAGTTTCATGTATGAATTCCACTTTCCTTTATCGTGGAATAAATGATTATGTTTTATGAATCCATGTTTTATGATCCATGTGGCACACTTATGCATGAAATGAAATGTTTAAGAAGGGTGCGCCCTTTATAGAGATCCAATGCATTGGGTAAAGTATAGTATCATGATACGTCATGTGCAATGAGTGTTGACTCATGCTAATTCAAGTGCAACGAGGTTTTACTCGTGCTTCAAGTGCAATGAGGGTTTACTCATGCTCCATGTGCAATGAGCCTTGGCTCATGCTAATTCAATGTTAAGTGTTGTTGCCACATTTCCATGTTATGATTATCATGCTTTATCATGCCTTTATGTTCATGTTTCTATTATGCTCTATTGATATGCCTATTTCCTAACATGTATTTCACTCCTCATGTTATTCATTGTTTACTCCTTTACTGGGCTTTATAGCTCACCCTTTTCTTATGCATGTCCTCAGGTTATCCCATGCAATGCTATGTACAAAAGAATGTAGTGGTCATGTAAAGGAAGTTTTCAATAAAGATGTTGTATTTCAAGTTTAAAGTTTTTATGTAATGATCCTAAGCCCCAAAGACACTAAAACTCTCGATCTTCTTTGTTGTATCAAGTGATGTTTTATGTAATAAAGAATGCTTAAGTTGTAATAAAAAGCAGGGTTGTCATAGTTGGTATCAGAGGATAGGTTTCGTTATTTTTGGGATTAGGAAACCCTAGCAAAGCCTTAGAGACAAGACTAAGCATAATAAAAACATCCCTATGTTTTGGTAAATACTAAGTAAGTGGTTTATCAAACAAATACATCCCTGTCTGGATACGAGCAGGTAGAGGCGGCTCTGGCACAGATGTATCCTAGGGGTAAAACACGAAAACACCGCTTTGAGCTAGACTCGAACGGGAACTTGTGCACAACAACTGGCCTTGCTGCACTCTTGGTTACGACACTCCCGGGGGATATTTTTTTATGAATTCACAATCTTAGTATGAACCCTTATTAAAGGAAAAATTCCCCTAAGAATATATTTTAGAAGGAAGATCATGAAAAGCCTGGATTAAATCCTATAGACTCATGAGTTAAAGAGATTAAAGTTTATTTATAAGTCATCAACTTTTTTCTTTGGATTAACCTTTATGCATTACCCCTAACTTTCTTTTATTCCAGCCAATGGCCGGTAATAGGAGAACTCGGGCTAACAATCGTTGTGAAGATCAGTGTGATGATTGTACTTATGAGATGCCCAATCCAATGGGAGCGGGATTCATGAACTTTATCACGCTTCTCTCTCAGCTAACTCAAGTTTTGAATAGAAACACTGGTCAAGAGGAACGTTCAACCCCCCCCCCCCTAAGAATGAACAAGTCGCTATTGAAAGCTTCATGAGACAAAGGCCTCCTACTTTTAGTGGATCATCCGATCCCACGATCGCTGAACAATGGATCAACTCCATTGAAAAGATATTCTTCATCCTCCAATGCTCTGAAAAAGAGAAGGTTCTCCTGGTGGCTTATCGTATGGAGGGTGAAGCTGATCAATGGTGGACGTTGATCAAAAATACGAAGCCTCAGGAGGAGATCGAGGCTTTGGAATTGAAGGAATTCCGGAAGATGTTTTTCGATAAATATTTTCCACGCACCCTCCGTCTTAAGATGGAAAGGGAATTCCTTTCCCTCAAATAGAAAGATGAAGAATCTGTGGGAGCGTACGAGGCAAACTTCACAAGGCTTGCATGATACGCTTCCGGCTTTGTTGTTACCCCCGAATGACAGGTTGACCGCTTCTTTGGTGGGCTGAAGCCTAGCTTGCGGAAAGCATTAGTGATCTGTGACTTTGACAGCTATGAGGAAATTGTCCGATGTGCCCTCAAGGTTGAAATGGAGATCGGAGAATCACAGGGGTATCATGGGGACAAGAAGCGGAAGGTGGACTTCAATGCTGGTGGTCCGATGGATAAATCCAACGACGCTAAGAAATTCCAGCACCCCACTTTCCAAAAGTGTGGAAAGAAGCACCCTGGAAATTGCCTTAGGGGGACAAGAAAATGCTTCAAGTGTGGAAGATAAGGGCACCTAGCTGTTAACTGTCACCAAGAAGGACCCGCGGCTGCGACAGAGGAGAGGAACGCTCCGTTCGAACCTCAACGCGTTGTTCAATGCTTCAAATGAAAAGAACCGGGTCATTTTGCGAATCAGTTCCCTAAACCAAGGGTTATCGGAGGCAATCAACAACCTCCAAGACAGCAAGGAAGAGCTTTTGCGATCACTTCTGCCGAAGTGAACCCCGACAACGAAGTGGTGATAGGTACGCTAGTTATTCATTCACGAATAGCGAACGTACTTTTTGATTCAGGTTCTACGCATTCTTTTATATCTCAAAAGTTTAGTAGAATAATCCCTGCACCACCACAAATCATGGAAGTAAAGATGTCGGTGAGTACGGCAAATGGGGAAATCATTGCATCCCATGAGTATAAGTCCTCCCCTGTTATAATCTGTGGATTGAATTTCCCGGCGAACCTTGTCATACTCTCTTTGGTGGAATTTGATGCAATTCTTGGCATGGATTGGCTTTCCTTATATAGAGCCAACAAAAATTGTCGGGAGAGGGAAATCACACTCCATATGGAGAATCGACCCCCGATTCATTACAAGTGTCAGGAGGAAGATGAATCTCCTTTAGCTCCATCATCTCAAGCATGGATATTACTACCTTATGAGCACGCATATCTGGCTCAGATGATTAAGTCCAAGGAAGAAACCACCCTTGAAGAAATGCCTATTGTGAGGGAATTCGCTGAAGTATTTCCCGAGGAACTTCCTGGTCTTCCTCCAATAAGAGATGTTGAGTTCTCAATTGAACTTATACCTGGGGCGCTACCAATATCCAAGACTCCATATAGAATGGATGTGGTTGATCTTGAAGAACTGAAGAAACAACTACAGGAGAATCTGGATAAAGGGTTTATACGCCCAAGTGCATCACCATGGGGTGCACCAGTCCTCTTCGTCAAGAAGGATTGGTCAATGCGGCTTTGCATCGATTATCGTGAACTTAACAAAATCACGATAAAGAACAAGTATCCTCTCCCAAGAATTGATGAATTGTTTGATCAGCTGTGTGGAGCACAATACTTCTCCAAGGTCGACTTGCGGTCGGGATATTATCAAGTAAGGGTGAAGAAGGAAGATATCCCCAAGACTGCTTTTCGTACAAGGTACGTGCACTATGAATTCATAGTAATGACTTTCGGACTCACCAATGCTCCAGCAATATTCATGGAATTGATGAATAAAGTCTGTAGAGATTACCTAGACAAATTTGTGGTACTCTTTATAGATGATATTCTAATATACTCCAAAACCAAGGAGGACCATGAGGAACATTTAAAAACTGTACTAGAGACTTCGCGCAAGGAGAAGCTCTATGCAAAGTACAGAAAGTGTGAGTTTTGGTGGAAGAAAGTATCATTCTTGGGTCATATCATCACAAGCAATGGGATATCTGTGTACCCCTCCAAAACAGATGCAATTGAGGGATGGCCGAGGCCAACATCAGTAACTGATATCCGTAGCTTCTTGGGGTTAGCTGGATATTATCGACGATTTGTGAGAAATTTCTCACGATTGTCCAACCCTCTTACCAAGCTAACTCGAAAGGGAGTAAAGTTTTCGTGGAGTGATGAATGCGAAGAAAGCTTCAAGGAGTTGAAAAGGAGGCTTATCACTGCACCCGTGATCACTTTACCCACAAGTGGGGAGCTTTTTGTGGTATTCAGTGATGCTTCGAAGAAGGGCTTAGGATGTGTGCTGATGGAGAATGATAAAGTGAT
This sequence comes from Viscum album, assembly GCA_963277665.1. Taxonomy (NCBI): domain Eukaryota; kingdom Viridiplantae; phylum Streptophyta; class Magnoliopsida; order Santalales; family Viscaceae; genus Viscum; species Viscum album. Next base: position 1,532,703,281 of record OY728126.1, read on the forward strand.
ATCCTATGCCTCAAGGCAGTTGAAAATACATGAGAAAAACTATCTAACGCATGATCTGGAGTTGGCGGCGGTGATCTTTGCCTTGAAAATTTGGCGGCATTATCTCTATGGAGAGAAATGTGAGATATATACTGACCACAAGAGTCTTAAATATATATTCACACAGAAAAAGCTTAATATGCGCCAGAGAAGATGGATAGAGCTCATCAAGGATTATGATTGTTCAATACATTACCACCCTGGGAAGGCGAACAAGGTGGCGGATTCCCTAAGTAGAAAGGATCCAGTAATTCTATCAATGATGAGAATTGAGAAGGATCCAATCTTCTTAGACTTGATGAAGATGGACGTGGGAATCATAAAGAAGGGAACATCATCAATCCTTTCACAAATGATTGCTCAACCATCTCTTTTGGAATGGTTAAAGAATGCTCAAAAGGATGATGCAGGAATCCAAGAAAAAGTGGAAGCTATCAAAAAGGGAAAATCCTCAGAGTTTAATGTTAATGAAGAAGGAATTGTGCGGTTTGGGAAAAGACTATGTGTTCCATCAAGTTCGGAGCTGAAGAAGGAACTTTTGGATGATGCACATAGTTCAAATTTCTCTATTCACCCAGGGAGCACAAAGATGTATCGAGATCTCCGAGAAAACTTTTGGTGGGATAATATGAATAAGGAGATCGCTGAATATACATCAAAGTGCCTGGTGTGTCAGCAAGTGAAGGCAGAGAGGCAGAAGTCTAAGGGGATGATGCAACCATTGCCCATACTAGAATGGAAATGGGAGAACATCACCATGGACTTCTTCACTGGACTTCCAAGGATATCCAAAGGCAACAATGCAATCTGGGTTGTTGTGGATCGTCTTACAAAGACTGCACACTTCATTGCTATTCGAGAGGATTTCTCTTTGGATCAACTGGCACGGATATATATCAGGGAAGTGGTACGGTTTCTTGGAGTACCACTATCTATTGTGTCTGACCGAGATCCAAGATTTACCTCTAAGTTTTGGAAGAGTCTTCAACATGATCTGAATACTGAACTGAACTTCAGTACGTCCTATCATCCTCAAACTGATGGCCAATCCGAGCGGACTATCCAAACACTTGAGGATATGTTGAGAGCATGCTCAATGGACTTTAAAGGAGGATGGGATAAACATCTTCCTCTAGTTGAGTTCTCTTATAATAATAGTTTCCACTCGAGCATCCAAATGGCACCATATGAAGCCCTGTATGGGAAAAGGTGTAGAACACCAGCATGTTGGGATGAGGTCGGTGAACGTAAGCTGCTTGGACCAGAAATGGTCGAAGAAATGGTGGAGAAGGTGAAAACCATTCAGCAGCATATCAAGGCAGCCCAGAGTCGACAGAAAAGTTATGCAGATAATCGTCGACGAGACCTTGAGTTTAAAGTCGGAGACATGGTGTTTTTACGCATATCTTCGTGGAAGAAGGTCATGAGGTTTGGAAAGAAAGGGAAGTTAAGTCCAAGGTACATCGGCCCCTTTGGGATTATTGATCGTGTTGGGGCTGTGGCCTATCGACTAGCACATCCACCTACTATGGCCAAGGTGCATGATGTCTTCCATGTATCCCTCTTAAGTAAGTACATACCAGACCCTTCACATGTACTCTCTTCCGAGGTGGTACAATTAGAAGACGATCTTTCTTATGAGGAGCAACCAGTGAAGATCTTAGATCATAGGGAAAAACTTCTACGAAATAAGACAATGCCCCTCGTCAAGGTGTTGTGGAGAAACCACAAGTTTGAAGAAGCAACATGGGAGTCGGAGGATATGATGAAGCTAAGTTACCCACATTTTTTTAGTGTGGGAAAAGGAAAATTTCGAGGGCGAAATTTCTTAAGGTGGGAATGTTGTAACGACCCAAAATTTCATTAATGGAATATCCCTCTTGATCCAGTTAAATGTTTCTTTACGAAAAATGTTTTTATAAGATATCAACTTTTTTAGTTTTACTTTATGATTTGTGACCGTTACTTTTATAGCCGTTGAACAGTGATCATCTGGGTAGTTTAAATATAAGGCTTTAACGAACCAATTTTCTACTCAGACAAAGGAAGCGATGGCCTCATCCAGTAGAATTGCCCCTTACGAAGCACATTTGTCAGAGCTCGGAAAAGAGGTGGCGTCTTTGGGCTTTGCCCTTGACCAAGCCCAAGCTAAGCTTCATCAAGTCAAGCTCGAATGTGATCGTCTACGAGAAAAATGGAAGTTGATAGAGATTACCACTCGAGCGATGTTATCCGAGCAACCCCAAGAGTCTGTCACCATCGCACACCTTACCCTTAGGTCTTATGCGGCTATTTTAAGGGGTTATGTAACAAATAAGTAGCACCATGTTCATGTACATTTTTTTTTGTATATAATAATGAATATAATTTCTAGTCATTTTTGATACATTGTAATTAGTTTTTAAAGTAAAAATGGTGTTTTTAGTTATTATTTAATTAAGAATTATATTTTATTAAATTAAAGGATTTTTGAAGTAAATAATATTTTAATAAAATATTATTATTAATATTAAATTAATTTTTATTAAATATAAATTATCTTATAATTTTATGAATGCAATTAAAATTTTTATTAAGGTTTGAAAGCCATTTCTGTCAAAACGCGTGAATTTTTTATAAATGTCGGTTTTTATTTTAAAAGTGAAAATTCACATATTTAAAAAATTATTTAGATAAAATAAATATTATTTTTGGAATCAGGACGTCGAAATTATCCAACGGTGAATTTTTCATAATTTTCTGAGACAGTAAAATTTTTGGGTAAAAATTAAATACCATTTAAATATATAATGTGTTTTATGACATCATAATGACCCAATGGTGATGTAATAAAATACCATAATCCTTATGTTCGGCCAATATATGTTTTATCATTAAAATAATGAGGTTTTGGGTTTGTTTGACTCACTTTTCAAAGCATTAATGGATCCCTCAAGACTTATTCAACACTTTGCCTTTTTAAATTAATTTCCATGGGAGTGTGACTCACCTCCACATAAGCAACCCTAATTTTTTAATAAGTTCGGACCTTGGACTTGTAAAATATTGTTTTCCTCTTTCCTTTTCCAGAAACCATGGGCAAATACCCTGGGATGGTTTGTGGTTTGGATTATTTTAATATAAGGGGTCCCAAACCTAAATAATAAAGAATTCTCTCACCTTTCCTATATAAACCCACCCAAGCTCCCACTTCCTCCTCACTCAAAGCCCTTTAAGTTAGTCCAACCTCTGCCCTAATCTCTCTAGAATCCTCTAAAGGTGCCCCAAGCTCCCAAGAAGCCTCTCACAAGCCTCTCTCTAGCCTTTGGAAGCACACTTCCAAGTAAGGGGTTTTCTTCCTTTCTTATTTTTTTGTCAATTTTCGTTAAGTTGTATTTCCCTTTTTATTTCAATTATGAATGTTGGGGTATGGTTTCTCACCTCCCCCATACTGCCCTCTTATTGTTTGAATGATGGGAGAACCCTTTCTCTCTCATTAAATGCCTCCCATGTACACTCGTTACTATGCCGAAATTCCGAAAGGAACTTCTCTCTCTTCTTTTACATTCAAGCAATACTTTTGTATCATGAATCTAAATTCCATTTCTATTGTTGGGAAATGTATATATATGATCTCCTTACTGTCCATTACATGTAAATATGATGAGGAACCCCTTTCTCTCTCATCAACCTTTTTTTATGAATTCTTATGTCACGCCGTTACGCTGCCGAAATCGCACCGATTTTCTAAGCCAATGTCTTTGTGTAGTGAATACCATGCCCATTTCTCCATCAAGGGTATTCACCATTATGCACATTTACATATTGATTATAAAGTTTCATGTATGAATTCCACTTTTGTTTATCATGGATGAAATGATTATGTTTTATGAATCCATGTTTTAAGATCCATGTGTCACACTTATGCATGAAATGAAATGTTTAAGAAGGGTGCGCCCTTTATAGCGCTCCAATGCATTGGGTAAAGTATAGTATCATGATACGTAATGTGAAATGAGTGTTGAATCATGCTAATTAAAGTGCAACGAGGGTTTACTCGTGCTTCAAGTGCAATGAGGGTTTACTCATGCTCCATGTGCAATGAGCCTTGGCTCATGCTAATTCAATGTTAAGTGTTGTTGTCACATTTCCATGTTATGATTATCATGCTTTATCATGCCTTTATTTTCATGTTTCTATTATGCTCTATTGATATGCCTATTTCCTAACATGTATTTCACTCCTCATGTTATTCATTGTTTACTCCCTTACTGGGCTTTATAGCTCACCCTTTTCTTATGCATGTCCTCAGGTTATCCCATGCAATGCTAAGTACGAAGGAATGTAGTGGTCATGTAAAGGAAGTTTTCAATAAAGATGTTGTATTTCAAGTTTAAAGTTTTTATGTAATGATCCTAAGCCCCAAAGACACTAAACCTCTCGATCTTCTTTGTTGTATCAAGTGATGTTTTATGTAATAAAGCATGCTTAAGTTGTAATAAAAAGCAGGGTTGTCATAGTTGGGACCTTGGGGGGCTTGAAGACTCCTTGGAAGGGATACTAGAGAGGTGAAAATACCATATATTTGAGGTGGAGGGATTTTTAATGAAACAAAACAAATGGATGAGTGGGTATATATAGTAAAAGGGAGATAATGTTTTATTAATTTTAAAAGAGACCTCATTAGAGGTTTTTTTGTAAAACCATTGGCTTGACCATGGTATTTTCCCATGGTATTAGCCACTTGGGACACCTAATATCTTATTATACTGTACACAATTATCCCCGAAATTTTTATTAATTAATACATCATTATGATATCATTAAATATACCGAAAACTCAGAACGGTATTTTTACTATTCATGAAAATTTCATGTATTTTAGAAAAATCCAAAATATTCACCCTAACCATTTTTCAACATGTAGAATTAGAATATAAACTCCATTTTTTGAAAAAAAATTAAATATTTTTAATTTAATTTTTAAATAAAAACATAATTTATTCAAAAAAATCAACATTAAATTTATAACTTGTTTAATAACACCTTGAAAAATTAATCAAGGTCCCATAAAATTATCTTATAACCATTAGACAACAAAGTAAAATTTTATGATTAAATTTTATGAAAATCAATTTTCATGTTAAATTATTAAATTAAACATAAAATTTTAAATAAAATATTTTTGACATACAAAAATACCAATTCTTATACTGTGATCGTTTTTTCACTTTTATGATGTCTAAATTGTATTTTCACATTCATCGATGATATTTCTATTTTTTTTGTTAGATTTTCGATTCATTACTATTAATTACTATTCATAAAGGTATGCTACTATTCATTAGGTTATGTTAATATGCATAAAAAATTGTGTTTGTTTTATCAGACTCCAAATCACTTACTGATCACAAATTTAGATGGATGTTTTTTCAAAATTAAAAACACACAACTGACAAACTTATGTTTAAAAGTTCCATAGTACTTAGTAGTTGATTATGTTTCGACTCCATGTTATTATAAAACATAATTATAAGTTGAGGTTCCATTGAAAGCATTGTGTTGTTACATTTTCCCCCCTTAAGAAACTTCTCCCTCAAAAATTCAGTTTACATTCTAGGCCAAAAATAGTTGCGGTTAATTTTCCTTCATTGCATCCTCTAGTTCCCTTGTTTCCTCTTCGTACTTATGGTTCTTCCATAGTACTTTGACCAGGTGGCTAGTCTTGTCACATAGAGCTTTATCTCTACAATCCAAGATCTTCACTAGCTTCTCATCGTAATAAATATCATCCTCCAACGGTATCACCTCTGAAGAGAGTACATGTGAAATGTCTGGTATGTACATTCTTAAGAGAGATATGTGAAAGAGATCATGTACTTTGGACATGGTAGGGAGAAGTGCTAGTCTATAGGATAGACCTGTGACTCTATCAAGGATATCGAAGGGGATGATATACTTGGGACATAGCATCCCTTTCTTTCTAAACATCATGACCTTCTTCCACTGAGATATGCGTAGAAATACCATGTCTCCAATGATGAATTCAAGGTCTTTTCGATGATGGTCGTCATAACTCTTTTGTCAATATTGGGATTCCTTGATGTGTAGTTGAATGGTTTTTACCTTTTCCACCATTTCTTTTACCATTTCAGGTCCTATCAACTTATGCTCACTGACAACATCCCTACACGCCAGTGTTCTGCACCTTTTCCCATAATGGGCTTCATATGGTGCCATTCAGATGCATGAGAAGAAACTTTTGTTGTTTGAGAATTCAACCAATAGAAGATGTTGGTCCCATACTTATTTTAAGTCCATAGAACATGATATCAATATATCTTTTAGTGTCTGAATAGTTCACTCGGATTGGACATTATATTGAGGATGATAGGCCGTACTAATGTTCAGTTCAGTGCTTAGAGCATGTTGGAATCTTTTCTAGAACATAGAGTTAAATCTCTGATCACGATCGGATAAAATGGATAGTGGTACTCTATGAATCCTTACCACTTCTGGGATATATATCTATGCATGTTGATCCAATGAGAATTCCTATAAAATCACGATAAAGTGAGATGTCTTCGTAAAACAATCCATAACATCCCATATAGCATGGTTTCCTTAGAATGTCCTTGGAAGTCCAATGAAAAATTCCATGGTGATTTTCTCCCACTTCCATGTTGGTGTGGGTAGTGGTTTCATCATACCCTTAGACTTCTATCTTCTAGCCTTCACTTGTTGAAATTACCAGGAACTTTGATGTATATTCAGAAATCTCTCTTTTCATATTTTCCCACCATATGTTCTCTTAGAGATCTCGATACATCTTTATGATCCTTGTGTGGATAGATAAGGTTGATCTATGTGCGCCATTCAGAAGAAACTTCTTTATCTTTGGATTGGATGGTACACATAATCGTGACCCAAGTCATACAACTTCTTCCTCATCAATCATGAACTCAGAGGATTTTCCACTTCTGAGCGCTTCCACCCTTTTCAGAAGTTCTATATCTTTTCTTTGAGAATCCTTTATTTTCTCCATGAGGGATGGTTGAGAAATCATTTGAGAAAGGAATGATGATGTTCTTCCCTTAATGATTCCCATGTCCATCCTATGAAAATTTAAGAAGATCATATCCTTTTAAATTCTCATCATTGATAAAGATGAATGATCCTTTCTACTTAGAGAATATGCCACCTTATTTTCCTTACCAAGATGGTAGTGGATTGAAGAGTCATAATCCTTGTTGAGGTCTATCCATCTTCTCTAGTGTATATTAAGCTCTTTTGTGTGAATATATATTTTATACTCTTGCGATCTGTATATATCTCACACTTCTCCCAATAGAGATAATGCCACCAGATTTTCAATGCAAAGATCATAACTGCCAACTCTAAATCATGTGTGGGATAGTTTTTCTCATAGATTTTTAGAAGCCTTGATGACTAGGCTATCACTATATCATTTTTTATCAGCACATATCCTAATCCCTACATAGAATCATCAATATACAACACAAAAAGTTTTCCACCTGCTGGGAGTGTGAGTATTAGCGCAGTGATTTTACTCTTTTTCAACTCCTTGAAACAATCTTCACATTCTTGAGTCCAGAAAAACTTTACTCCATTCCCTGTTAGATTGGTCATTGCTTTTGAAAATCATGAAATGTTCTTCACAAATTTCCAATAATACCTATATAGACATAGAAATCTTCGGAACTCCATTACAGAAGTTGGCCTAGGCCACTCTTCAAATACCTTTGTCTTGGAAGGGTCCACAGATATCCCTCTATTGGTGATAACATGCCCAAATAATGATAATTCCTCCATCCAGAACTCACATTTATTTTACTTTTCATACAAATTCTCTCTTAACAATGTCTTTAACACAGTGTTAAAATGCTCCTCGTGTTCCTCCTTACTCTTGGAGTATATCAGAATATCAGTAATTAAGTCTACCAGAAAATTGTCAATGTAATATCTAAAGACTATATTAATTAAATCCTTTAAAATTGATGGAGCATTAGTGAGTCTAAATGGAATCATTATTAACTCATAGTGTCCATACCTCGTTCGAAATACAGTCTTGAGAATATCTTCTTTTCTCCCCATTAATTGGTGATATCCTGACCAAAGGTCCACCTTAGAGAATTAACAGGCCCCACGAAGCTGATCGAATAAGTCATCTATCTATGGAAGGGGATACTTTTTCTTTATCATGATTTTATTGAGCTCGGGATAATCAATATAGAGGCGCATTGATCAATCTTTCTTCTTGACCAAGAGGACTGGCTCACCCCATAGTGAATCACTCGAACGTATAAAACCCTTTTATAGATTCTTCTGTAACTGCTTCTTTAGCTCTTTCATCTCTATGATGGACATTCTATATGGTGTCTTTGAGATGGGTAGAGATTTGGGGATATGTTCAATTAAGAACTCAACCACTAGATCAGGAGGAAGACCAACCAACTCTTCAGGGAATACATCAGTGTAATCCCTCATGATGGTCATGTCTTCAAGCATGATTCTCTACATTTTCTCAATCATTTGAGCTAGATATGCTTTCTCATAAGGAAAAAATATCCACTCTTGAGAAGGTGATTCTAAAGGACCTTCGTATTCCTCCTCACACATAGAAATAATTGCCGGATTATTTGGGATGTGAAGAGTGATATCCCTTTCCCAACAGTTGATGTTGTCTTTGTATAAAGATAGAAAATCCAAGCCCAAGATAGCATAGAACTCCACTAAAGAAAGTATGAAAAGATTTGCAGGGAGGTTCAGTCCAAAAACGTTAAACAAGAGGATTTATATAGCATGGATGCAATAATTGCCTCATTCTCTATTCTCCTAGATAACATTTCATCCAAATTTTGATGTGGTGGTAGAATAGTTCTACTAAACTTACAAGATATGAAATATTGCGTAGAACCAGAATCAAATAGTACATTCTCTATCCTTGATTGAATAACTAGAGTACCTATCACCACATAATTGTCTAGATCCACATGAGAATAAGTGATAACATAATCCCTTCCTTTTTTTCCTTAGAGGTTGTGGTTGATTTCGTTCTACAACCCTTGTCCTAGGAAAATTGTATGTATAATTCTCATGCTCCTTTTTATTGTAACGTTGCACCATTGGCTGAGCATTGATCTGAACCGTTCATTCTTCTTCCACATTAGTAGGTTTTTTTATATCCCATCAGTAGTTTTTAGCCAGATGACCAAACATTCCACATTTAAATCAATTCATTGTTCCCTTTAAATAGTTCCCAGGATACTTCTTCCCACAACTTTTACAAGTAGGATATTCGGGTTTCTTTCCGTCATGGGATTTTTTTGATGAACCACCCCTGTTGTTCTCTATTTTTTTTCTTCTTGTCACCAGTCCCACGAGAACACTGAGAGTCTCTAATCTCCATTACAACCTTATAGGAACAATGAACAATCTTTTCATAACTGTCCAAGTCTCGAATCACCATCTCTTTTCGTAGACTCAGCTTTAGTCTGCTAAAGAAGTGATCCACCTTGTTTTTTGTGTTCCTGACAAATCCAAAGGTGTACCTTGAAATCCTTGTAATTTTTTCATCCTATGCCCTGATGGACTCATCTTCCATTTGATTGAGTCTGAGGAACTCCCTTTCCATATTTATATGGATGGTTGGAGGAAAATATTTATTTAAAAACATCTTCTTTAATTCTTCCCAATCCATGGAATCAATTTCATCATGGGACTTTGTATTATTGATCAGTTTCCCCCACTGATCATCTTCCCCATCAAAATGATAGACCACCAGTACAAATTTATCTTATTAAAAGAACTAGGGAATAGAGAATACATTTTCAATGGACTTAATCTAATGTTCCGTGAGGAGGGATCAAAATATTCGCTAAACATAGGAGGACTTTTCCACATGAAGGATTATACAGTAACATGCTCTCTTCTTGGAGGATGGGGGAGTCCCACATGACTCAAGTTATTATTCAAAACTTGAACAAGCTGAGCATGTAATATTATGATGTTTTGAGTACCTGTTCGTATCATATTCGGCATATTATTTGGATATTCTTCACATTCCCTTTCACATTGATTGTTGGAATGTGTTCTTCTATTACCCTCCATTAACAAAGATACATAACATACAATTAGATGTCATGAATACACAGTCATTAAACATAAAAAGGAAAATTTTGATTATAAAAGGATAATCATTTAAAGGTGTTGTATATCCTAACTTTTGATTCCCTATGTTTCAAACTAGGTTATCCTTGATATATTTATTATCTTATAATCTTAAGGGTTTTTTCCTTAATAACGATTTGAACCAAGCTCGTGAATTACCAAGGAATATATCCTTTGAGTGTCAATACCAACAGTGCCATAAGGCCCATTGTTGTGTACCAGGATACCCTGGGTAAAGCTCAAAAATCCTTGTTAGTGTTTTCACTCATAGGTACATTTGTTCTAGAGTCACCTCTACCTGTTTGTATTCATACAGGGATGTATTTTCTTGATAAACCACTTACTATATACTTAACAAAATTTTGGGATGTTTTCTTATAATTTATCTCATCCTAAAGGTTCCTACTAAATTTCCCTATCCTTAATATTCAAAAAAAACTAGACCATCCTATGATACCAACTATAGAAACCCTATCCTTTTACATATAACATTAAATGATTTTAAGCATAAATATATTTCAGAGTACAAGCCAAGGATCATGAAGTCAAGTGTCATTGAAAACTAGGTACATAAAACATAAAACATGGGGATAAAATACTTCTTTATTTAATCTCCATAATGATCTCCTAACTTTCATTGTGCTCAAACATCTGTATAGAATATCTTGGGGAAACCCATGAATAAATGGATGATCTAAAAAGCCCAGTAAGGGAATGAACATAAGCATAATTCTTGAGGCATGACATAATGATGTAAAAACAATGAAAAAAATGGAATCATAACATATAAAACTGGGATCATATAAACATGGAATCTTATAAATGTGTAAAAAACATAACGCATAACTTTAGTACAATTCAAGGCTAACTGCCAAGATCATTTCCCATAGTAGCACAAGCCAAGGCTAATTGCAAAGACTTTTGCATTTAACATCTCATGAGACTTAACTTTACCCAATGTGTTGGAATTCTATTCAGGTGAACCCATCTCAACATTTTCATGAGAATTATTTCCACATAAATAATTATACATAATCAACCATACATAATCATATGGGTACCCATGGAAAGAATTGGGTACTGCAATCATTCCATAATGCATAACCAATGGGTGTATCATGATTATGTCCATGAAATAAAGGTATTAAAACATACCTGAATGTTCATAAGGTAAAATGGTCATATAACATGGTATGTAATGTCAACCAGAAGTGAAAATATAATTGAAAAGTATTTATGAAACTTTAGCATTAAAAAAAATTTGAGCAGTTTTAAAGGAAAATACTATTGTGCCTTTAAAATTGAGAAAAGGAAAATATTTTATATAAAACCATAATTGAAATAAGAAAATTTTCATAATAAAAATACTGATTTTATAAATACAATGGTGGCTTAAAATAGAGGATAGAGTGCACTTGAAATCAGGTAAAAATTCAGGATGTTCCCTTAAAATAGGTTTTCTTATTGGGAAGAATTAAGGAGGGAATCACATAAAAACACATATATCCCCAAAAGATAATGAGAGATGGATCTTGAAAAATGATTTTGGAGCATATAAAAAAAATTTATAATATTTTAATAAAAATAAAATAGAACTTATTTTTTGTAAAAATAAATATAGAGTAACCTGAAAGAATAAAGGTATTTCGGGTAGAATCCGTAACCTTAAGTCTGATGGTGTTCTCCACTTGATATTAATTACCTGAATAATCAAATAATGGTAATTAATTAATAATTAAAGAACCTATTATATATGTAAATTAGTTACTAAAACCTTTTTTAGTTCATTCATATCATTTTTATTGGTTACGGGGTCCAATTTCATTGTTCGGGTCCGTTTGTTTCCTTGGTTCTAATGATCGGTTCACTTATATTCATGTTTGAAGAATCTGGTAAAAATGGGGATGATTGTATGGAGATGGAATTATATTTTATTAGTAAAAATACATGAGGTTACATTACTCTATATTCCATTTGGTTACTTGTAATGAAGATGAATCATTATATAAATTATTTAATGATAACTTCTTGGGTTAATTGGCGGGTTTTTGACCACAAGTAACATGTTTTTCTTTATAAGTCAAATCATACTGTAAAAAGGGATTCCATAACCATATATGAGACATAATACATATATTATGATATATTTCAACAGTGAAAATGGTTTCATGACTATAATTTAAGACAATAACAGAAATTGAAAACCTATCGTCCATGAATATGGAAAATTAGTACATCTGGGATGGTATTTTCATTTTAGTATATATAAAAAAAGGAAAGGAGAGATAATGAATAATTATTACTTTATCATGAAAAAAATACAGTATATGTGTTTTACTGGATTAATAAATATATTTGGATAAAATGAATGAGGAAAGAAAAATAAAAGAGATAAATTGAAAATGAAAGAAAAGTTTAGAGATCTGTTATGAATATTCACCAGCCTAACGACGTCATATAAAATTTCATATAACAAATTGATGAGGGAAAAATGGTATCCCATAAATTTAAATCAGAAGCATAGTAATAGAGATAAATAATATCAAACCCCAACATATGAGAAAGGAAATTCAAAGAGATAACATAAAAGAAGTGTTGACAAAAAAGAGGAGGGTGAAAGGTTCCCTTACCTTGAGGAGTATCTCCTAAAACATGAAGGTTGGGAATTTGGGGACTTGAGAACACCTTGGGAGGGATAATAGAGAGGTAAAAACATTGTATCTTCAAGGATAAGGAATTTGGAATGAAACAAAACTGATGGATGAGTGGGTAGTTATAGTAAAAAAAAGAATTTTTTATTAATTTAAAAAGACACCTCATCAGTGGTTTTTCTAAAACCAGAAGATTTACCAAGGTATTTTCCCATGGTATTAGCTATATGGGACACATAGTATCTTTTTCTAATGTAAACAAGTCATCCAGTCATTTATATTAATTAATACATAATGATGATGTCATTAAATATACCAAAAACTAAAACTACATTATTTCTATTCACGAAAAATTCAAGTATTTTAGAAAAATCCCAAAAATTCACCCTAACCATTTTTCAGCATGTAGAATTAAAAAATGAAATCCATTTTTTTAGAATAGTTTTATAAATATTTTTAATGTAATTTCTATAAAAACATAATTTATTCAACAAAATCAACATTAAAACAACAACTCATTTTATAACAGCTTGAAAAATTAATCGAGGTCCCATAAAATTATCTTATAACCATAAGACAATAAAATAATAACATATGATTAAATTATATTAAAATGAATCTCCATTTGAAATTACTAAATTAAACATAAAATTGTGAATAAAATATTTTTGACATTCAAAAATACCAACTCTTATACTATGGTGTTTTTTAACTTTTAGGACATCTAAACTGTATTTTTACATTCATGGGTGAAGTATATATTTTTTTGGTAGATTTTCTATTCATTACTATTCATAAAGGTGTGTTACTATTCATAATGGTATGTTGCTATTCATCAGAAATGTTGTTTGTCTTATCAAAGTCCAAATAATTTAATGATCACAAATTTAGTTGACTGTTTTCCAAAATTAAAAACACATAAGTGGAAAACTTATGTTTAAATGTCACAAAGTACTTAGTAGTTCATTATGTTGAGACTCCATATTATTATATGACATAATTTTAAGAATGGGTTCCATTATAAACATTGGTTTGTTATATTGTGTTTGTGCTCTCGGGGTCACATAGTTACAAATAGACTTTGCTACCCCTGCTACTCCATTATATACAACTTCATGGTTTAGGGAAACCATGTGGGTTGGGCTTCATGGATTCTACTAACTGTGTGTCCTATTCTTTTCTTCCCATTTCAAGGTTCTAGACATCAAATGTTCCTTGGATTCACCTACTGCTTTCTTAACCTGATTATCCATCATATTTATGGAATTTTGACATAATTAGAACAAAAAAATAAATGGTCTATAACATAGAAGGATGAGACATTCCCCTCTATAAGTCAAATCATCCCTAAGTTTCCCTTATGAGGGTGGTACAATTTCATCATGGAAGAGTTCCCACCGTTATGACCATACATCGGCTTCTCAATCTTAGATCTCATTATTTATGTTCCCTTGCTACTATAACACCTGTACCATAGGAACTAACCTACCTCAGAGAGACTTCATGCTATGATAAATGAAACGTATCTGATTCTCTTTGAAGGAAACATCTTCGTCTTTCTCAATATCCTCAGGATCAAATGAATGAGACAGGTCAGGAAGATAATATCAAAGCATAGGTACATGGAATAAATCATGTAGGGAATGGTACCTCTGAGATAACAGTAACCGATAGGCTACCAGCTAAACTCTCTTTGCTATCTATAAAGGTATCATATAACAAGGTGACAACTTTCCATGTCTATTGATTCATCTATAACCCAATCTATGAAATACATGAAAAGAATACCCGATGTCCCACCTTGAAATCTATAGGTATGTGTTGATGATTGGTATAAGACTTCATAATAAACTGGGTTTTATCCACACATTTCTGAATCATCTAGGCTTTCTATAAAGTCTCGTACACAAGATGAGGATCTAGTAGAGCTGTCTCACCTACCTCTAACCATCACACAGATGAACAGAAGGGTCTACAATAGTGGTCCTCATACGGATCCATAGAAATCATTTCCTTAATGTTGTTATTATACGAAAACACGACCAGAGGAATATGGTTCTTCTAGGAACCTAAAAAATCAAGGATACATGCTTGTAACATATCCTCTAATATTCATATTGTCTGATCAAACTACCCATAGGTATGAGGGTGATATCCTATACTAAAGATTAATTGTAAACACAGTTACCTTTTCAACCCTTTGTATAACTATGATGTAAAGAAATTATCTCGATCTAAAATGATATAATAGGGTAGACCATGAATTTTCACTATTTATCAAATGTAAAACCTTCCTATATAATCAACAGAGAAGGTGTAATGGATTTGTAAGAAGGGTGAAACCTTGTTCAACCCATTTACAATCACCCATACTACGTTGCTTCCCCAAGGGGATCTTGGAAAGCCTATCAGAAAATCCATGGTGATTTCCTTACATTTCTACTTAGGAATTGAGAGGAACTACATAACTCCAACAGGTCATTGGTGATTTTCCTTCACTTGTCTATAGGTGGATCATCAATTGATGAAGTCATCTATCTATCTCTTCATACCTGGCCAGAAATACTTATGAAACATATCTCTGTACATCTTGGTAATCCCAGGACGAACTACCCAAATATAGGCATGATATTCCCTCATCAATGCTTCTTTTATGTGAGAAGGCTCCCATAAATGGCCACATAAGAGTATGTTTTCACTTCCATCAACAACCCAACCATGAGTTGGATTCGCTCCCATGATTCTCACTCTCAAGATAAGGCCCTCAGAATCGAATAACTACCACATATAGACCAACTCTATAAGAGAGTACATCACTGATATAGCTTCTATAATTGGTTCATGTGTTTTTATTAAAAAAATATGCATCCTAGAAAATAGATCCATCAACTACCAGTTGTTAATAGACTTATTGATAGCATTTTTCTAAGTTTTCTGGCTCATGTGATCACCTAAGTCATTACCCTTTCTGAGTGTGTAATCTAGATCAACATTGAATGATTACAGGTAGTCCACCGACCTACATTGGATAAAATTCAATTCTTGTTGTGTTGATAAGTATTTGAGACTTTTATGATCTACATAAATACTAAATCATTCACCTAATAGATAGTGTATCTAAAATTTTAGATCCTGAACCACAGCTCATAGCTCTAGACCTTGTGTAGGATGATTCCACTCATTAGGTCTCAGTTGGAGGGATCCATATGTCATAACTCGATCACCTGGCATTAGAACTACCCAATGTTTGATTCCTCAAACATTCTAATAGATTTTATAGCTTTTATCCATCTATGGTATAAATAGGATCATTGTGAAAGTGAGTTTTCCCTTAAACATGTGAACATATGTCTCACAAGATTCAGCCTTAATTAAATTTCACACCCTTCTTGGTCAAGCCCATAAGCATCACTTTCAGGTGTGAAAAAAACTGGATAAAATTCATATAATATCTAGCCGGCCCTACAACGATGCGTATATCAAACACATTCTTGGGATTCCCCCATAAAACCATGGTTCTCACCTTCTCTGGTTCAATCTATATACCTTCCTCATATATGATATCTCCCTATGAGTGAAACTTATTGATCCAAAATTGGAATTTACTGACCTTCGCATATAGTTTATTCTCTCTTATTTTACTCAGCATGATCTCAAGATGATTATAATAGTTTTCTATAGTGTTCTAGTACACTAATGTGTCATCTACAAAATCGACCAAAATGGAATCAAGGTATGGGTAGAAAACCCAATTCATCAATTCCATGAAGAATATCGACTTGTTTTCAGCCAAAATGGCATGAAAAAAAATACTAATACAGGTCATAACTATTCAGGAACATTGTACATGGTATGTCAGATAACCTTACAGATACTTGATGGTAACCAAAACTGAAATCTATATTAGAGAAAATAGTTTCACCTTAGATCTGGTCAGAGAGGTAATTTATATGAGGTAATGGATAGTAATTCATCATAATAAGTTGATTCAGTTGCCCATAATCCATGAACAATATAAGGGTATCATCCTCCATCTTAGTAAAAATGATAGGTGAACCCCAAGGCAGTGTGATCTGTCATTTAAAACCCTTAGCCTCTAAATATTCAAACTATTTCTTGAGTTGTTGGAGATTTATAGGTTACATCCTATATGGAGGAATGGACACTGATGTTGAACCTAGAATAATCGAGATGTTGAACTCTATCTCTCTCGAAGAAGGTAAGGAAAATAAATTTTTAGGTAAGACATCCCTAAAATGAATTATAACTAGAGGTAAATATATGAGAAACAATCCCTAATCACTCAAAAGGAGACTATCCATCTGGGTTATTACTCTACCATTCCTATTATGCTTTATTACATCCCGACTAGAACGGATATCACATTCTCTAATAATGATATATGTGTTATTTTTTGGAGAAGAAAAAGATATCTGGTGGTGATATAAATCCATCTAATCTTGATAAGGAACAAGCCAGTCTCTATCGAGAATGATTTTGAAGTAGATCATCTTGAGAATGAAGAAACTCCATAGAAAATAATACCCACCTATTTCAATGGGGGTAATTCCTTTCACTAGAGTATACCCTCCTATCAAACTCTTAATGGTGTGTAAGGGTTTATAACCCCACTATAGTACTCTATTACAAATACCTTACTTACCATAGTCACTACAGAGAGAAAATAATGAGAAGAACTTGTATCAAAAAAGGAATATAATAGTGTATGGGATACTAGGATAGTACCTCTAATTGTAGAAAACCCTGGACTTTTCTCCACTGGTGTAGGATAAAAAACATAAATACGGAATGAATCTTGACCCTGTGATACTTTTGGAATATTTTGGTTAGGCACACTATACTAACAATAGAACATTGAAGCATGGCTGCCTTAGCCAAGACCACCTAGTCAGCTCAAACATCCTATATAAGACCATCTTCATACCTTTCAAGGTGTAACAAGACATGCCCCTGAGGGTGGTGCTAGTATAGAACCTCATTCTATTGGAACAGAAGAAAAATATCTGCATAAATTCTAGAGGTAACCTATCCAACGATAATCTAGGAACTTGATCAGGTTCCTCATACACATGACATTTTGTGTCCATGTCTAAAACACATGTGACCCACCACAATGTTGTCAGTTCATGCCACCTGGAATGTACTTCCCCCTTGTGTACCCCCATAGTGTTACTTCTTGCTATAGGATAAACCACTACTCTTCCTGGAAGCTAAACTTCTGTACTTTATATTTCTTGATTCCCTCATTTTTCAGTCAGTGATGACGGTCTTGATCCCAATCTCAAAAACAATTTTCATCGAAAAGACATTAACCAATGATCATATGGCATAGGTGTGCCGATCCTCAAAGTGCCTCACATTTTTCATCTTGTCACTAGTAAAGGTCAATAAAAATGCTACAATTCATTGAATTGAGATGATTATTAACTCACATACTTGTCACCTTTCTCAAGGTGCATGAATTCCCAAACACATTATGTTCTCAAGGTCTAAGGGAATAAATAGTTGAATAAGTAAGCCTAAAAATCATCCCATACCGCAACCTCATATTGAACATCCAAAGTCAAAATATCCTACTACTGATTGGTGGAGTTACATGGAAGATAGGTCATGAGCATAACCCCCCCCCCCCCCTTTGGAGGAAACTCAAAATAATTAAATATTCAAACCATAGCCTCTAACCAAGACTCACAATCCTGAGGTCCACCGTCCCCCAAAAAGGTGATAGGATGTTGCTACTGATACTTTTGGGTCAGCTCTACTGTAGATGGGGTTTGTTGATGTGCACTGTGAAATGATTTCCCTAAGTGAAGGAATATATCACGGAACAAGGAATCAGGACGTAGGAGAGGATCTATTGGAGGTTCCTTAGGTGGGACTCCATGAGGTATAATGGGTGGCTAAGGTCCCACCACCTTGGGAGCATTCTCATCTCCACATTCCTGGTTTAGAGCACGAGGTGTTCCTTGTGGCATAGCTCTAAAATGATAAGTGAATTCCTCCTAAAGAATTTATAACAGATAGGGAAAGTTGTAATAGTGGATTGAAATAAGGATATACTATTAAAGAAACACACCCATCTGCCTTCTCCTGGAGATAGGTCTGGGTAAGAGAGACGAGTCACCAATGGATTAGAGGAGACATAGGATATATCCCATTTCTGAGGTCAGATCTAGAAAAGGTCTCATTAAAGGTATCCACATCATGTTAAGAACCATATTCATTTCAATTTATTTGGTTAATATCATTATGATCCAATTGATTGTATCACCAATTCTATCTTATAACATCTTATACACCTTACATATTGAAATTATCATGTCAAGTAACTATATCTTAACCCTTACACTAGAAAAAATGTGTAACAGACTATGCGTTACATTTTGATTGGGTGAGATGCCAATATAACATACCAATCAAACCAAATAATGTGGAATTACTGGAAAATTGAACAAATTATTCCATAATACAAAATAAAATCACACAATAATGCATAATTAAAAAGGAACATACAACGATCACAAAAACAACTGGCAATGCACATAGGAATATAAATTTGGCATGGAATAATTCACAGAATTTTAGATCTTATGGTGCCTAGTATTAGGAATCATTCTTATATTCACTCATATCATTGGGATAACTATAAAAAAATCTAATATAAATATTAATTTTAAAAATAAAATGTGTCACCCTATGCTGAAATCAATGACACTATAGTAAGAGAAAAAAATAACAGCATTTACCCATACCATGTAATTCGCATTTACCTTGTACGTGGGATAGCTATTCCCTGGAACAGGCTCATAACCAAATATTGTTTTCCTATTCTCCTATTTAAACCATATCATTATTAAAAAAGAAAAAAATACCTACAATACCACTGTGTAGTGTACTTCCCCAGATTCAATATAACTCTACCCTGATACGGTGGTTCACAAGACCTCAAGCATGCCTCCCCAAATGCCATAGGCTACATACTAGCACCTAGGGCCTTGGTTATGTCTGTGGAGATACTATTCCCTCATTGATCATAGTGGAGAATAATATTATTTATATATGTATGAAACAGTAGAATAAACCATCGATAGAAATAAAATTAAACATAATTAAATAGTTAATCCAAACGAAACAGTAAACGGAAGTCGAATAATAATAATAATAACTAATAGAATATAGTGATGGGGGTACAATATCTATACAAAAGTGAATGTTGAGGTATGGGATACAAGAATATAAAACTTTCTATCAAAACAAAAAAAAGGAAAAATATAGTTACAACAAGCATCTTGAGCATAGGCTTGGTCCTCTGCCCCCAAAATCCATCCTAATGATAGAAATCAAACATTTGATATTTTTTATTCTTTTTTTCTATACCTATAACTATAAAGTCTATTGGGGTACCAAAGTCTCCCAATCAGGTTGGGGGATACTATATCAGTAGGTCGGAACCCACGATGTCTAGGTCGATCCATTTCATGAATTATAAGATAATCAGTGTGCCATATTAATTTAAATTAAATACTTATTAGATAAATAAATACATTATACTAAGTTCCACTTGGAGACACATCCAATTACCTACTCTGGCCTAAGATAGTGTATTGAAACCGAGGATCCTAAGATGGTATATAGGGTGATATTATTGTAATAAGGAACTAGGTGATGGATTTTCTCCATGATTGTACATAGGGTTGTATGAAATGTCCCAATGTTTTCTAAAACTAAGGATCAAATTCCTTTTTGTAGTTCTTCATTCATTTTTAGTTAAATTTAATTTGAAACCCAATTAAAAAAAATATAGTGATACACCATAATCACATCCATGACAATCTCGTGTTTCATTCCATGTATCGGTTGAGGGGATCATCATAAGACCAATCCATAACCCAAGAATGAATTTCATCATGTCATAATAAACATTGTGTTAGAAATTCAATTACCAAAAAAACATTCAAGTCCATACCTAGTTTCATACGTAGGGGGTAAAGTCTCTCTTGTGGCATGGTATATCCAATCATTCCATCGATCCCATCTATGGGGTCTCCTATAGGGAACTAGTGTAACTTTTCTAGAGGTGAAAATATATAATGAACAATGATCCCTTCTTAGGAATATTTTTTGTCTCTCCCAAAAAAATTTACAAAATTATAACAAAGTCTAACTAAGTCATGATATTCCGTCTAAGGATCATCAAATTGGAACCCATTGCAGCACCCCTATCACTAATGTGAAGCATTTTTACAAGCAACACATTGACTTAATTAAAAATCCTGGAAAGGATCCATTTTATTTGTTCAAGTATTTATTATCATATCCATATTGGTAAATTTTCATTCAAGTCCTATGGAATAAGGCATAATCACTTGGCCAATTAAATTTAATTCGAACCATTTCATTAGGCATAGTGAATATAGATCTAACTAATGGTTCCACTTTAAATTCAACTAAACTAGGGTTCAATGAATTAATTGAGTAATGAAACACTGTAACAACCAAAAAAAATCATTAATGAAAATTCATCTTGGTCTATTTAAATGTATTCTTATGGTTATGTAAAATGTATGCACTTATTTGGTTCTATGTTCTGGATTTTAAAATACTATTAATAATTGTGACTGTTGCTAATATAGTCATAGAATAGTTACCACATGATTAGTATAAATATAAGGCTTTAACAAATCTAATTTACTCAGACAAAGGAAGAGATGGTCCCATCTAGTATAGTTTCTCCATATGAAGCCCACTTGTCGGAGCTAGGAAAGTAGGTGGAATCATTGGTCTTCTCTCTTGACCAAGCCCATGCTAAACATGAACATGTTAAGCTTGAGTGGAACTGACTACGAGATAAATGAAAGTTAACAGAAATTACCACCCGAGCAATGTTATCTAAGCCACCCCAAGACCCTATCACCATCGCACACATTACCCTTTGGTCATATGTGGGTGTTATAAGAATTTATGTAACAATACCCTAGAACTATTACTATGCACACTATTTTTGTATAAATTATGTGAATTCGTTTTATTATTGTTACTTTGTAAATATTTTTTAATGAACAAATTTTATTTTTAGTTAATATTCAAGTAAGAAATATATTTGATGAATTAATAGATATTTGAATTAAATAATATTTCAATAAAATAATGTTATTATTATTATTAAATTAATTTTTATTATATATAAATTATAATATAATTTTATGAATGCAATTGTAATTTTTATTAAGATTTGAATGCTGTTTTTGGTCAAAACCCATGAATTTTTTATAAATGTCAGTTTTATTTTTAAAAGTAAAAAATTTACATATTTTAAACATTATTAAGATATAATAAATATTATTTTTGGAATCAAGACATCTAAATTATCTAATGGTTAATTTTTTTATAAATTTCTGAGACAGTCAATTTTTTGGGGAAAAATTAAATACTGTTTAAATATATTATGTGTTTTATGACATCATAATGACCCAATAGAGATGTAATAAAATACAATAAACATTATTTTCATAAAATATATGTTTTACCATTAAAATAATGTGATTTTGGGTTTGTTTTATTTATTTTACAAATCTTTAGTGGACCCATTAAAGCTTATAAAACATTTTATCTTTTTAAATTGTTTTCCTTGAGAGTGTGACTCACCTCCACATAAACTACCCTATTATTTTAATAATTTAATCCATTGGCATTATAATTTTTTTCCATTTTCGTTTGGAAAAAACCATGGTATGGTTTGTGGTTATTATTAGTATAATGTGTGGTGTCCCAAACCTAAATAAAAATGAATTCCCTCTCCTTTCCTATATAAACCCACCCAAGATCCCACTTCCTCTTAGTAAAAGCCTTTGTAGTTCGACCAAACTAGGACCTACTCTCTATAGAATCCCAAAAAGGTTCCCCTACCTCCCAAGAAACCTCTCTCAAGCCTCTCCCTAGCCTTTGGGATCACACTTCCAAGTAAGGTTTTCATAGCTTTCTCTTTTTATTCAAGTTTCATAATATTATTATGCCCTTTTATTTTAAATTATAAATGTTGGGGTATGACTTCTCACATAAACCATACTAACCTATTTATTTTTTAATGATGATAGACCTCTTTCTATCTCATTAAATTCCTCCAATGTACAGCCGTTACTATGCTGAAATTCTGAAATGAATTTCTCTCTCCTCATTTACATTCTAGCAATTATTTTGTTTCCTGAATCTAAATTCCATTAAAATTATTGGGACATGTATCTGTACGTCCCCCCCCCCCACTTCCTATACATTTCATTTACATATGATGAGACACCCCTTTCTCTCTCATCAACCATTTTTTATGAATTCTTATGTCACGTCGTTATGCTGCTGAAACTACACCACGTTTTTCAAATCCAAAGTCATTGTGTAGTGAATACTATGCCCATTTATCTATCAAATGTATTCAACTTTATGAATATTTACATATTGATATAAGAGTTTCATGTATTAATTACACATTCCTTAATAATGGAATAAATTATGATGTTTTATGAATTCGTGTTCTATGATCTTCTGGCACACTTATGCATGAAATGAAATGTTTAAGAAGGGTGCTCCCTAATAGCGCTCCGATGGATTGGGTAAATTATAGTATCATGATACATCATGTGAAATGGGTGTTGCCTTATGATAATTCAACTGAAATGAGGTTTTACTCGTGCTTCATGTACAATGAGGGTTTACTAATGCTCCATGTGCAATGAGCCTTGGTTCATCCTAATTCCATGTTAAGTGTTGTTTCCACATTTCCATGTTATGTTTATCATGATTTATCATTCCTTTATGTTGAAGATTATCTTGTGCTCCATTTATATTACTATAGTCTAACATGTATTTTATTCCTCATGTTATTTCATTTTTATTCCCTTATTGGGATTTATAGCTCACCCTTTTCTTATGCATGTCCTCACGTTATCCCATGCAATGCTAAGTGAGAGGGAAAGTAATGGTGATGTAAAAGAAGTTTTCAATAAAGTTATTGTATTTAATGATTTATGTTAGTATGTAATGATCCTAAGCACCAAAGACACTAGACCTCTTGATCTTCCATGTTGTACCAAGTGAAGATTTTATGTTATAAATCATGATTAATTTTTTAATAAAAGAATGGTTGTTATAGTTGGTATCAGAGGTTTGGTTTATTTATTTTTGGGATTATGATTAGAAAACCCTAGTGAAGACTTAGAGAAAAAAATAAGTATAATAAAAACATCCCTAAGTATTTTTTTAGTACTAAGTAAGTGTTTTATCAAGAAAATACATCCCTATCTGGATACGAGAAGGTAGTGGTAGCTCTGGCACAGATGTATCCTAGGGGTAATTCCTGAAAACACCACTTTGAACTAGAGTCAAATAGGAACTGGTGCACGACAATGGGCCTTGCTACACTCTTGGTTACGACACACCCCAATGATATTTTTTGGTAAATTCCCAATCTTAGTATGAACCCTTATTAAGGGAATTAAAAAAAGGTCCCTAAGAATATATGTTAGAAAGTAGATCATGAATATCATTGATTAAAGCCTATGGATTCATATGTTAAGGAAATAAAAGTTATTTATATGTCATCAGATCTGTCCTTGGATTAACCATTATGTATTACCCATAATTTTACATTCATTAAGGAATAATAAATAGTTATTCTTCATGCGGTTTTATAGCACAATTTTATCATTTTTAGAGGGTAACTCAATATTTGAAATGTTTCATCAGCAGGATAAATGATAGTTTCGAGATGGAAGGGGAATAACCTCATACAACACTCTTGTCCCTTCCTGAGGACTTACTAGCTATAATTATTTTGAAGATAAGATTTCATAGCATCGAAACCTTTTCCAATGTCCAAATTTCTTGCAAGACACTCTACGACATATCAAACACCTCCTCCATACTACGGAATCATCAAGGATCATAGATCACTTATGATCAATAATTAAGATCCCAACTCTCTCACTTTTCTCAGCAAGGGAGGTACTCTTAGGGTATTTTCAAATACTTCACTATGACCAGAGATTATGATGTGCTATTTTATTTTAGGATAGTTTCCAAAGAGGAAATCCTCCGAGAAGCCTATATGTATATAGTCTTAGCTTCCTGTATTTTTAGAAACCTAGGCTATATATTAGAAGAACAATATTTTGAAAATTAAAAACCTGACTCGGTCAGACTGTTTTACAAAAACCTGGTACAGGGTGATGTTTTGAAACTGTATGGTATAAAATATTATTTTCAAAAAGTGCATCATATTTTATATCAGTACAATCCAAGTTGCGCGGGCTGTGTCTGGACTAAGGAAGTGGAATACTTTTAAAGTGTATTGAGGCATTGTTGCACACATGGTGGACCCTCTCTTTCCATGATTGACATGATAATTCGGGTTGGGGAATTCTTAATGGTGGTGTGTAAGCCACCCTGAAGTCTGTTTTAAATTTAAGATTTCATTTTGTATGTTTTAAAATTACGAGGATGCAATTTTTTTAAGGTGGAAGATTGTAACGATCTAAAAATTCATTAATGAAAATTCCTCTTGGTCTATTTAAATGTCTTCTTATGGTTATGTAAAACATATGCACATGTTTGGTTCTATGTTTTGGATTTTAAAATACTATTAAGAATTTTGACCGTTGTTAATATAGTCGTTGAACAGTGGTCACATGATTAGTATAAATATATGGCTTTAACAAATCCAATTTTCTCTGATAAAGGAAGTGATGGCCTCATCTAGTAGACTTTCCCCATTTGAATCCCATTTGTAGGAGCTTAGAAAGGATGTGGCGTCATTGGGTTTCACTCTTGACCAAGCCCTAGTCGAGCTTGAACACGTTAATCATGAGTGGAACCGACTATGGGAGAAATGGAAGTTAAAAGAGATTACCACCTGAGTGATGTTATCCAAGCCACCCCAAGAGTCTATCACCATCGCACACCTTACCCTTCAGACTTATGCGGGTGTTATGCGGGTGTTATGCGGGGTTATGTACCAAGACTCTATCACTATGACGATGTAAATTATTTTTGTATAATGAATGTGCATTCATTTTAATATTCTTACTTTGTAAATAGTTTTTAAACCACAAATAGTATTTTAAGTTAATATTAAACAAAGAAATATATTTTCATGAATTAATTGATTTTTGAATTAAATAATTTTTTAATAAAATATTATTTTTATTGTTATTAAATTAATTTTTATTATATATAAATTTTCTTATAATTTTATGCATGTAATTTTAATTTTTATTATGATTTGAAAGCTGTTTTTGTCAAAACCTGTGAATTTTCGATAAATGTAGGTTTTTATTTTTAATGTAAAAATTAAAATATTTTAAAAATTATCTAGATAAAAAGAATATTATTTTTGGAATCAGGATGTCAAAATAATCCAATGGTTAATTTTAAATAATTTTCTCAGAGATTAGAATTTTTTGGGAAAAAATTAAATACCGTTTAAATATATAATGTGTTTTATGACATCATAATGACCCAATAGTGATGTAACAAAATACAATAAACTTTCTGTTCGGCCAATATATGATCAAACATTAAAATAATGTGATTTTGGGTTTGTATTATTTTTTTTACGAAGAATTAGTGGACCATTTAAGGATTAAAAAACATTTTGTCTTTTAAAATTGTTTTCCTTAAGAGTGTGACAAACATTCACCTAAGAAACCCTATTATTTTACAAATTTAGGCCATTGGACGATTAAAATATGGTTTTCCACTCCACTTTGGCAAAACTCATGGGATAAAACCATGGGTTGGTCTGTGGTTTTGACTACTTTAATGTGAGGTGTCCCAAACCTAAATAATAAAGAATTCCCTCTCCTTTCATATATAAACATACCCAAGCTCCCACTTCCTATTCACTCAAATCCTTTGGAGTTACTCCAAGCCCTTCCCTAATCTTTTTATAATCCTCCCAAGAATCTTCTCTCAAGCCTCTCCCAAGCCTTTAGGATCAGACATCCAAGTAATGGATTAATACCTTTCTATTTTTATTCAAGTTTATTAATTTTTGTATGCCCATTTATTTTTAATTATAAATGTTGGGTGTGATTTTTCACCTAACACATACATCCCTATTCATGTTTAAATGATTAGAGACCCCTTTCTTTCTTATTAAATGCCTCCCATGTACACCCGTTACTATGCCAAAATTCCGAAATGAATTTCTCTCTCCTCATTTAAATTCAAGCAATTATTTTGTATCATGAATTTAAATTCCATTAAAATTGTTGAGACATGTATCTATATAACCACTTTACTTTCCATTTCATTTACATATGATGAGACACCCCTTTCTCTCTCATAAACCATTTTTTTATGAATTCTAATGTCACGATGTTATGTTGCCGGAATTGCACCACGTTTTTCCAATCCAAAGTAATTGTGTAGTGAATACCATGCCCATTTCCCTATCAAGGGTATTCACCTTTATGAATATTTACATATTGATATGAGTTTCATGTGTGAATTCCACATTCCTTAATCCTGGGATAAATTATGATGTTTTATGAATTCATGTTCTATGATCTTGTGGCACGCTTATGCATTAAATGAAATGTTTAAGAAGGGTGCACCCTAATAGTGCTCCAATGCTTTGGGAAACATACAGTATCATGATACATCATGTGCAATGGGTGTTGACACATGCTAATTCAAGTTCAATGAGGTTTTACTTGTGCTTCATTTGTAATGAGGGTTTACTCATGCTCTATGTGCAATGCGCCTTGGCCATGCTAAATCCATGTTAAGTGTTGTTTCCACATTTCCATGTTATGATTATCATTATTTATCATACCTTTATGTTAATTTTTCTCTTGTTCTCCATTTATATGTTAATTTTCTAACATGTAGTTTATTCCTCATGTAATTCCATTTTTATTCCCTTACTGGGCTTCATAGCACACCCTTTTCTTATACATATCCTTAGGTTATCCCATGCATTGCTATGTTCAAGGGAATGAGGTGGTCATGTAAATGAATTTTTCTATAAAGATGATTTATTTAATGTTTTAAGTTGGTATGTAATGATCCTAATCCCCAAACACACTATACCTCCCAATCTTCCATGTTGTATCAATTAAAGAGTTTATGTAATAAATCTTCTTTAAGTTTGTAATAAAAGTAGGGTTTTCATAAACACCATAAGGGTATTAGGCTAAAATGGAATAAGTAATTTTGGCCTCTGGTGTTGGGAACATCCAATTGTATGTTATAACACTATGCGATCAACCCAAGTGGTTAATTCAACACCCAATCAGGTCTCCAAAGGCAAGGTAAATCTTCCATTTTAATTTAAACTGAAAAATTATAGGTGAATTCAAACGGGTCCAACTCAAATACCCATAGTATAATTTGAATAATGAAATGAAATGAACAGAAAGAGTTGTGACCACCTAACTTATCCTTGTGGAAATTCACTCATCCAGTGTCAACCTTTTATTCGATCTATGTTTGAAGAAATCAACGAAACCATCAAAGGAATTGAGAATGTGGAAAATTATCTTGCACCAAAATAGTGAAACAGATGGGAAAAATAATTTGAAAGATATTTTTGTGGATCAAAGATCTTACGAAGATGGATTTTATGTTCCTGATAGAGAGAGGAATAGATATCAGATGGAGGATATATATGGATCAATACCTTCTCAATGTAGAAGGGTTTCTATGTGAGGGAGGAGAGAAAAAACTAGAGAAATTAAGTGTGGAGGAAAAGAACTTGTTTTAAATCATCTAAGAGGGAAATTTTGGGATGTTCACCCAAAAACTCCATTGTGCACAATTTGGCAACATAGTTGGCCAAATTTCTCCCTAAATATGTGTTATTCACTACTTTAAGGGGGAACCCTACACGATTAGGCACAAAATTTATCAAACCATGCGAAAAAATATAGAAAATTGAACTACCCCAAAATCCTATAGCACTGCATAGTGGTGCACCCTGGGTCGCATGGTTGCAGATAAACCATGCTTCCCATGGTTCTCCACTTTTTGTAACCACACAGTTTAGGGATGTCATGCAGGCTGGGTTGCACGGTTTCTCCTAACTATACATACCATTTCGGGGCTCTAGGCTCTAATAGATACTCAAATGCACTTAATCACTCCTTAATATGATTGGGTGTCATATTTATGGCTATTTAATGGAATTAAGACCACAAATTATATATTTCATACCTTTGGAAAATCTAGGACGTTATGGATTTATCTGTTGTTGGTTTAAATTAATTTTGAAATATCATAAATTAAAATTCCATTTATATCATATGTTGAAAATAAATAGAAAATGTGATATAAACATAGAAATATTAATAAAATTTATTTCAAATAGAAATACTCATTTTAAAGAATAATTTAAAAGTTATGGCATAGTTCATGTGAATCATGTTATGTTTCATAAGAATCAAAATATAAGTACACAAGTAGTTTTTAATAAGATTTAACGTTCATTTTAGAACATCATAAGTATAAATGTTATTATTAAATTATATATGTATAAGAATTGTCTTAAAAAACTACCTAAGATTCATTATCTTAATCGGAATAGTAAATAATACACTTTTCGAAGAGAAATTTTTTACATTGAAAGTGTAATTTATAAATTCATTTGTATCTTTTATAGGCTCATAAGAGTATATAAGAACATTATAAAATAAAAATAATAATTTCAAGAGAATTTATTAGTCATATGAGAAAACAAATGTTCTTTTTAAAAATCCATTTTTGAAAACTTTGTGAAACCATTTTCACAAGGTGTGTAATGAGAATGATGTAATAAAAATTTGATAAATAATAAATAAAATGAAATATAAAATAAATCAATAGTTAATAATAAAAAAATTCTTGGTCATTCATTACTTTTATATGTAATGAATGTTTCAGAAATGAAAAAAAAAATACACAATTAATAAATGATATAGTGAGAAATTATAAGTATCCAATTATGAAATTGCATGATATTTTAATGATAATAGCTATTCTTATATTTAAAACATGAAAAATAACAATCAAAAATTAACAATAAATGTATCTATCTCTAACAAAGTATCCCATTTAATATCACAAATCCAAAAAATAATTTATTTAATATATCCCCTTTTAAAATAAATTAAAAAGTAAAATGAAAAAAATGTACGTTTTATTAAAGTAACATTCCCTTTTTGTAAAAAAACATTAGTGTCTGAAATTAAATAAAACATAAAAATTACTTATCATGTAGAAATATGTAAAACATATTTTAATGACAAACATACATAAATGAAAAATTAAAAACTATGAGAACTCTCATTAAATAAGTCATAAATAATATTATCAATAAATATATAAATTATATCAACAAAAAAATTAAAAAATAAATAATATAATAAATGACACATTTCAAATTTGTTCCTATAAATAGATTCATTATAGTAAAATAGACATAAAGATTAAGAAGTCCGGAAAACATAAATCATTAGTTGTTCAAACTTAATATCCATCATACTATGTCAATATATTATTTTCTAAAATCATCAGAACATCCAATCTATTATAATATATATCAGTTAATTGACCAATAGTTGAGAAAAATAGAAACAATAAGTCATTTATTAATATGTTCTCTATTAAATTGATATCATATATTTATATGTTTACTTATAGGTTTTTTAAAGTATTTATAGATTCTAAAATATAGACGAATTAATAAAATATATTGATATTCTCAAAATATAAATAATAAATAGAGAAATGTGTTAAATCTATAAAAATTAAGAATATAAATTCACACTAGTTATATACATAGCATCTTCTATGGATAAATAAAATGATAATTTCTTCATTGAAGTCAATGAAATTAAAATTTTATTTAGTAAATTACACATACATGATGTTCTTATTCTAAAAATTATATATCCACAATAATAAAGATATAAATAATTAAATATATCAAAAAATTTATGAAAAAAATTAGTCTATGATGAGATGTTAAGGAGGTCAAAAGGGGGATGGGTGAATATTTATGTTTAAGAACTTTTAACATGATAAAAAAATTTGAGACAATCATAAACTTAAAAAATTTATTATGGGTTAAAATTTAATAACAAAAAAATTGAGTATTTAATGGAATAGTTCATGTTCATGCAGTATAAATAGAATTTTATAGCAAAAAAAATTAAAACACTATAATTTTAATGATGTTTAGATCCATGTGATCATATAAATGCTATTCCATAATCTTTTCTACTCTAGATAAATAGAACAAACATAAATAATCATCAATTTTTAATGGATATGATAACCTTTTGTGGACATAGTATTTTCCACACCTAAGGAAACAACCTAGATAAAATATTTTGTTCTATAGACAAAGTAAGAACCAAAAACATAGAAAATTTTATTTAGAGTCACAACTTTAAACAAATTCTTGTTCTAATAGAGTTATAAAAAAACAAAAACCTTATTTTATAATAGAATATTAGAGAACAAATGAATAAATTATAAACAAAATAACCATTCATATTCAAAAACATATTGATGAAAATTGATCACTAAACAATGTATTTTCATGATGTAGATCCTTTACAATGATCACAAAAACAAATTTTCATAGTATAAGACTTTAATTTTTTTAAGGAAATTCAATAGTTTTATTTACTCATTTCATATGGATCCTTTAAACTCCACATATAAAAAGATATCTAAAGTAAGTCTATGAATATTTCTATCTTCCTTATCAATGATAAATATTTTTTATTTTCATAAAAATATATAGGTTACTAGGGAATTCATAAATCATTTGATTAGATTCGTGATATATCAATTAATATCTTTTCCTTAGAATATAAATTTTATGATTCTAACAAAAAAATATAATAATAACTAGTGTTCCAAAGGAAACTTTCTCCAATACCAGATGTTATCCAAGGGTGAGTTTTCATGGATTCAATGATATGATATATCCATTGAAGTATTAAATGAGTTTCCATATATGGAAACATAAAACATTATTTATTACATATGTGGGAAATTAAAAAATAATCCTTAAAAATTTGTAAAAATAAGATAAAAAATTAATTTAAATCTAAATAATCTTGTTACAAAAAATCATAAATTACAACAATATTTATTAAAATCATAATATTCATTGTAATAATAAATATATAATTTCATAAGTATGATTTTAAAACAACTTCATAAATCATTTTAAAATCCTCATAAGTAAGAGTTAAATAATAATTTTCTATTTATGAACTCAATATTTTAAAAAACTCTAAATGAGCCATTTTCAAATTAAGATGTGTAAAAAAATTCAAAAGAGTAAATTTATAATTCATAATAGTGATATATAATTTTTTAACAATATTTTTTCAATTAGATTATTTAATATGATCATTTGAAATGTAAAATGAGAAGATCTAGTTTAAACATTTAGAATCATATTAAGATTTAATTACATTTCCATGAAAACCATTTTAAAATCATTTTAAAACAATATTTATAGAGACAATAACTAGAATAATAGAATATTAATATTTAAAACAATAAATAACAAATCACTATAAAATTTCCATGACCCCCTCATTCTAAAGATTCCCTTACAAAGATTTTAATGAAGTAAGAGAGATAATGATCCCCGAGTACCACCTCCAGTAGACCCTGGGTGGAAAACAGCACCAAGGGTATATAAATCTCACAATATGGGATGAATTTCCATTTTTTATGAAATATTATCAGGATATATGAGGGTCCATCCCAAAACAACTCCATGTACTATATATATATATAATAAAACCAAAATCCATCCCACATGCATGTTTAATAAAAATATAAAAAATACAATGATAACTCCAAAGTAAATACCAAAAACAATGGTAATCAATGAAAAAACAACTATCCCAAATTCTAATCTCATCAAGTTTTTTGTGGTACATGTCATCATCTTGGAAACCTGAAATCTATTTTATATACATAGGTTGAGCATTCAAGTATGCTCCGTAGGAAAACCAAATTCTCTCGTGCACAAGTGAGAGAAGAATAAAAATGCTCCCATGGGAAAACAAAAGAACCCAAAAACACCTAACATGGTTTAATAGCCATCCCAACCAAACCAAAAGACACTCACCATGTAACAAAAGTCAAGTATAGTAATATCCAAAGAACATCTATGATAGGGTACCCCTCAAAACTTTCCCACTAATTAAACTTGAATAGAAAATGTCATGGCACTACCACCTCTTCTAAAAGTAAAACATCACAACCCACACACACACACGTGGGCCTCAACGGTAGTACCACCACTTGGTTAAACTAATCTCATAACATCCCACCCACACACACCAAGGCCTCCCAACCACATCCCTCCCATAGACACATAGGCAACATACCACATCACATCCTGAAAACACCTGGGAATGCACCCCACATCTCATCCTGAATACACCTTTGAAAACACAACTTTTGTTCACACACCTAGGCCTCAAAAAACACAACATGCCTAAAGAATCTTCAGCTATCACCACATTGAAGAGAGACCAGGGAAAATTGGGTGGCCTGTCATCCATCCTCCCACCAAGATGTTTGGAAAATACACCATCCCCCGTGATGATGGGGGTGTTCCAAACATAGTGTTCAACTAGGGTGGGTGCATAAAGAAATCACATGGAAAATACATGTATATATATGATACCAAACACTCAAGCCCAATTTATAGGTTTTCAAACAACAACCAACTCACAAATACTGCCTTTGCTACTACCTCTAAATGAAAAACTACACAACTAGCCACAAACTCAAATCATACACACAACCAATTTATTTAAAAAATTCCCATCATTTATTAAAAATTAATTTATTCATCCTACTACAACATGTGCAACTAATTGTCACAACACTATATAGACACATAGAAAAATTCCCACAAAGGAAGAATAACCATGGTAAATTAACCCACTACCTATTTCATCTCCGTTTAACACCCATTCATAACAATACATACATTGATCCTTAAACATGAGGTAAATCATTCTACATGCTACAAATAGAGAAACTCAAGATGAATTACCCATAGAAACTATTTTCATAATCATTCTTCAATGTCATTATGCCCAATTAATCCTCTCAATAAAGAAAACCCCCAACACATAGCCCCACCCAGCAACACATTTATCACAACTACAAAACATCTATCACAACCACTCTGGATAGCCCTATTGCGTAACAACACCAAAATTATCACATAAATCAACACAATATAGAACAACCTAATCATATCCCCACTATAAAACAATTCCCATCCATTCCATAGTCAATCAATCTCCCAACATGAGATCTCATTACACCTTTTGAACCACCCCACAATACATAAAATGCATACAGCCGTACCACCAAACAAATGAAACAAAACATATTCATATTTTACAATCCATCTATTCTCTAATTACACTTGTTATCTTTTGGGCTATCATAGAAACAATTTGAATATTGGGAATCCATTTATTAGCTGAGTGTCCTTAGTTTACTGATTTCATAACAATTGTTCGACAAAAAACCTAACATCATGCATTCTTGAATCATTACTCAATGTGAAAACAATGACCCATAGAATCCAAGTTTTTTAGTATGAATATCACCCATATAATTCACATCATTTTTCACAATATCAGTAAAACAATATTATTATTTGTCACATTACCCATCCCCATATGATGATCTTAAATAGATTCAAAAATATTTTCCAGTTTAGTATTTTGTTATCCTAAAAAAGGAGACATTCGTACTCCTACCCTATGTGACACACAAATAAAATAGATATGAATGGATACCTACTTAGAATAAGTAGTTATCTTCACCTTCTTGTTGCTCCAAATCAGGGGGTGTGCATGTATCATGAATATCCTCCATGGAAAACATGGTCCAAAGGCTATAGAACATTCGCACAAATCCTAATGGAATAAAGGTTTGGGGAGTCTTACACCAAGAGAAAGTGGAGCACACAAGGAATAGAAGATATTGGCCTTAGAAAGGAAAGATCCTACAACAAGAAGAGAAATAGTTTTTAAATTCCATTAAAGATAGATCCTGACCAATAACAAATGGTTTGGAACTAAATGGAAGATTCATGTTTTTAGAAGATAGATATGATTCTGAAAAGATCCAAAAAAAACCATTAAATATGGTTTTAAACTCATTTTATGTCATAGAAAATGTTAAAGGTGTGAAACTAGAAAAACAAGATAAATATAGAATTATGAAAAACTATTTTAAATGACTCACCATTAGGTGAATCATCGGGGTGAGTCACCAGTGTGAGTCACCAATGCAAGCTTCTAGTGGCAGTCACCAGTGCGAGTCACAATTCTAAATCCCCGGTCTTGAATCACTATTGGACAAGCTACTAGTGTGACCCACCGTTTCGAGCTACTGTTGTGGGTCACCATTAAGACTCTCCATCGCAGCTCACCATCGTGACTCACTATCGTGAGTCACCGATGTAGCTAACATCGCGAGTCACTGGTGTGAGTCACTTGTATGTGCTACCATCACAAGTCACTGGTCCTGAATCTTTATTGTAACCTACCATTGTAACCTACTGGTGCAAGTCACCTTTCTGACTCACCGGTGCGACCTGCCATTGGAAAACTATAAAAACTCCAAAGTTGTGGAATATGTCTCCTTAACCTCTTAGAAAACACTAAACGCCATATTTTCACAATATAATGTACTGGCTATGTCTGATCCACTGCATTAGATACCTATCAAAATATTATTTCCCCCATGAATTCAAAACCAAACCCAAAATGAAAATAGGGGTCTGAAAAACCACCCTGTGAGATACCTCTCTAGGACCTCACAACACTTGAAATACTACTAAAAACCAAACACATCAAAGTTCAACCATAAACCACCACGTGTTGTTTGAAAGTTTGGGTGGAAGCATAAACATACAATAACACCTCCTATGACATCCACTAAAAAACCACAAGACACACCACACATGCAAACAACCCACATTGTTTGAACTCACAGACCATAGAATTATATTTTCCATGTCAAGATATTATCCTCTCTGGGAGACACTGACTCTATAGAATGGGTTTAAATGCATAGTAATTAATTCATCTTGATTAGGAATTGGGCCCTACCTTCTTCACTTGTCAGGACTTTATCACACAGTATGGAACAAGGAATCAACTAATCTCATAATAAACATGGTTCAAACATTACATCACAAGGGAAAACATAATATAAATAACTAAAAACAACTTTTTATACTATGCAGACATATGCTCTTCCCTTTCCCATGTAATATCTTCTAGACCACCATGCCTTTGCAACACAGAAACCAGAGGAATGATCTGTCCACACATCACCTTCTCCCAAGGATCCAAGATCTCTATTAGTCGCTCCATGTATGTCGCGTGTTCTTCTAAATCCAACTCTCCCCAATCAAGGACATGTGATTAATCATGAAGATACTAACAAAGTTGAGATACGTGAAATACATCATGTATTCTCTCTATTTTTAGTGAAAACACCGAATGGTATGCCACTTCTCCAACTTGTCCCAACACCTATAAGGGTCCAACAAAGCTAGGAGAAAGCTTTCTCACTATTCGAAACCGCCACTTCCCACATTGAGGATACACCTTCAAGAATACGAGGTCCCAAAACTCAAAATCTGAGGGCCTCCTCCTGCAATCATCATATGAATTATGTTGGTCCTATGATGCCTTCATCCTCTCACAAATAAGATAATCTTTCTCAGTCATGCCATGCACCACATCCTAACCGAGAACAGTGGTCTCCCCAAACTATGTCCATCATAATGAAGAACAACACGATATTCTATATAAAGCTTCAAAAGGATCCATACCAATGGAAGAGTGATAAATATTACTGTAAGAAAACTCTACCAAAGGAATGTTCTTTATCCAAGATCTTCTGAATTCCATGACACATTCTTGAAACATATCTTCCAACATAGGGATAGTCTGATCTGTTTTCCCATGTATCTGAGGGTGTAAGGTAGTACTGAGGTGTAACTGAGTGCCAAAAGCACACTCAAATCCCCTACAAATAGTTTACATAAAATTCATATCTCAATATTAGACATTGAATTTGATGTCTCTATGAAACCACATACCTCTTGGATAATGCATCCACTATGCTCAAATCTTTAATTGCTAAGAAGTGATCTGATTTCTCCATTCGATCCTCTATTACCCAGATAGCATCATAGCCTCCCTGAGACCTGGGTAACCCTGTGATGAAATCCTTCAAGATGGAATCCTACTTTCACTCATGGACATCTAAGGGCTCTAACAAACCACTAGGAACATGGTGCATAGCCTTCAAATACTGGCATATAAATAATATTTCTAAAAACTAATATATTTCTTGCTTTATCCTAGGCCACCAAAACTACCTAATCAATCCATGGTACAACTTGTAAATTATTGGATGTACTACTAAGTGTGATCTACGAAATTCATGGATGACTGCCCCAGGCATCTTCATTGGAACAAATAGCCTTCCACAAAAAACATCTGATTATGACCATCCTCAGAGAATCCCTTCAGATCATAACAATGGTTAACGTGATCACGCATCACCATTACCTTTGAGTCTCCCCATTGAGACACCTCCACCCACTGTATTCGAGAAGACTGCACCGTCATTTGAATCAAATAGCCTCTACACCTGTCCACCCTTGCATCTAAGTGCAAGGATGCCAACTCCTCCATCAATTTCTATGCATTTGTGGATTCCTAAACAACCTCCTTTTGCGAATTCATACCCAAATCATCATCCATGTAATTTTTATTTCATGTGGTGTTGGTGATCTAAAAATCATATTCCTAAAGAAACTCCATCCACCTCCACTGTAGTAAGTTCAAATATCATTGGGAAAAGATATACTTCAAACTCTTGTGATCTATTGATGCCACAAAGCAATCCCCAATGAGATAATTTCACCACAAATTCAGCACAAACATAATTTCTTATAGATTCATATCATGGGTTGTATAGTTACGTTTGTGGATACATAACTTCCTAGGAAAATATGAGATCACTAACCATTGCTGCATGAAGACTCATCACAATCCCAAATGGAAAGAATCACAAAAACCCTTGAACACCACAACTTCCTACAGAAACCAGAGCACTGAAAAACTTCAATTTCAGATAGTTGAACGTTTCTTGGCACTGCTCGCGCCACACATGAGAATTGTATTTTCTATTCAGAGCTGTCAATAG
Source organism: Viscum album (assembly GCA_963277665.1). NCBI lineage: Eukaryota > Viridiplantae > Streptophyta > Magnoliopsida > Santalales > Viscaceae > Viscum > Viscum album. The sequence continues at coordinate 1,532,741,428 of OY728126.1, forward strand.
AGTTGAAGCTTGAGAGAAATAAGGTACAAACCACTGGTAATAGCCTTCCAAATAGATAAATCTATAAACCTTTTCCACATTCTTGGGTGGTTCCCAAGAAACCACTGCTTCAACCTTCAATGAGTCTACTGCTACACCCTGCTAAGAAACTACATTCCTAAGGAATTTCACCTATCATGTACAGAAAATTCACTTGGACAACATTCTATATAGACCGTGACATCGAAGAACATGTAGTATTGTTTTGATATGCTCATCATGATTCTACTATAACATCAAGTAAATCAATATATCATCAATGAATATGGCAATGAAATTATCCAGGAACTCCTCGAAGATAGACATCATAAATCCAATGAATACATCTGGTGTGTTTGTAACACTGAAAGGCATGACTACCAACTCAAAGTTCTCATACCTGTATCTAAAATCAGTCTTCAGGATATCACCCTCATATATTGAAATCAAAACATTAGATCGATCATTGAAAACCAAATAACCCATCTTAACTATTCTAAAAGATCATCTATACTTGGGAGAGGGTAACAGTTCTTAACCATTACCTGATTAAACCTCTGATTGTCTCTGCACATCCTCAGAACACTGTCTTCCATCTTTGCGAACAACACCGGAGAACCCCATGATGACACACTAGGTCGGTTAAATCCCTTCTTCAACAGGACATCTATATGGATCCTCAACTCCCGTAACTAAAATGGTTTCATCCGATAAGGAACCATTGAAATTGGGGAAGCATCAGGATACATGTCTATCTTGAACTCAACATCATGTCAAGGGGGTATCATCAAAACCACCTCATAGAAAGCATACAATAACTCCCCAAAGATTCTTAAAAAATCCATCATCCCAAAATATACTGATTCCACTGAAATATCATTCAACAATGAAAGAATATTCTCTACACACAGACTTCCCACCTTACAATTCATCTCACCAACAAATTCCACATGTTGTCCATTTATGTCCGAAAACATGGCTCTTCTTCAGAAGCAGTCGATAACAGTGTGCACGGTATACAATCATTCGATGAAAAAAATTACACCATATGGTTGCATCTATAGAAATATGAGATCCTCATGGGAATTATGTGTCCCCATCGTTAGTCTATATCCCCAGAACATATCAAACAAGTCGGTCTAGACTTAGACAAGCATACCCAAAACCCAAGGGCATGGGAATCCTTTCTACGTCTAGACCTAGATAATGAGCTAGATTGGGTGCATCGAATGTTTTTGAAACTCCTGAATAAAAAAAACACAAGTCAGGGTACTAAACAAGATGATCATACCTCTATCAATTTCCATACCTACTGGGACTACAACCTATGTGGTGTCAAAATGACTATTCACAATTCCTCTGCCTCTATTATGATGAATTACTCTATGACTATACCCAGATCTAAGTTCATAAGGAACACCTTGAGGTCATACACTATCTACTCCATCTCCACTATGTTGATAATGAGCCTGTTGTCCCTGCTACTATAATGTCCTAGTAGGAATCTACTGCTAAGTCTGGAACGAAACCTATCCACGTCTACTATACTGAGCTCAAATGACAACTGGGAACTATTTCAGATGATTTCCATGAACCCCAAAAAATAAAAACATCATCCAAAAACCCTTGGTAAAGGAACAAAGACTAGAAGGTCCAAACAAAAAACTACATATGTTGACTCCCAACCGGTTGAAACTTCGAAGTCCCTAGTTCCTAAAACCTTCTGCTGGTGATCATTCCCTTTGAATAACTATTCTAACTCCCCTCTCTATGTATACCTCTTTGCAAGGAAATATTCTTGATTACCTTTACTTTATTCTAGACCTAAAAGTAAATGGGAAATGTAATTTGGGTAACAACATACTAGATAGAAGGATTAAGTTCCCCCTCTAGAAGCCTTGCACAATACTCATCATCTGAAAATAGATCTGGGAAAAAACAAAGGATATCCTTCAACTTAATCCCCAGCTTCTATACTGACATACTCCCCAGCTGGAGGGAGAGTAAATCATGCCTCTTCTCGTCATTCATAGTCGACAAAAAGAATTTTTCCTATAACTACATCTTGAAATCGCCCCACAGAACATCATCCTTCTTCATATCCCCTAGGTATAGTTTCCACCTTTCATGTGTAGCTCCCTGCATCTAGCTCATTACCAAAAGAACCCAGTACCCTATTGTATCCCAGATCAAACTGAAGGTGATCCCGGGATCCTCGAGCCAGCTCTCCATCTTCATATATGAAACAATTCCCCTATACTTACATGAGGAATGTCACTAGAATAAACATACCATTATCTTCCCCTGGACATCCTCCTACACTGTATCAAACCTCTTCCAATCAATATGATTAGCTTGATGAGCCTGAACTACCTGAGCCATAGGAGGAGAACGACCATGTTCCATAGCTGAAAAGGTAAATAAGGAATCCCTATGACTGTATAGTACAGAATTTTATTAAAATTTATTTTAACTTATTTAACTCATTATTCATTTTATATTTCCAAAAAAACCTTTTTAAACAAGAAAAAAAAATCCTTTAAGATGCATTTAATTTTCCTAGGGTCTCTACCTTGAAAATGATATATCCTCACAAGGTCATTCGGTAGGATTATATTCACTACATCAGATCATAGGGGCCCTTAAAATCTTATGTCATAGATGATCTTCCCTGGGCTATGTCACACACTGAGGTCACCTAACACTATTTCCTTACCAACCCCTGCAATCCTAACTATCCCTAACTCTATACTCCATCCTGTCTCTCAAAGATATCCTATGATACAATTCATTCACTACCCCTACCAACAAAGATTCCCCTCCTAAGATTGAAGTGAAGGAAGAGAGATAATGACCCCTATGTCCTGCATCCAATAGGCCCCGGGGTGGTGACCATCACTATGGGTATATAAATCTCACAAAATGTAAGGAATTTTCCTTTTTAAAGAAATAATATTTGGAGATAAGATAGTCCAGCCCAAAAAAATCCAATTACTAAATATATAAAATAAAACCAATATCCTTCCCACATGTGTGTTTAAAAAAACAGCTACAAATACAATGAAAACTCTAAAGTAAATACCAAAAACAAGCCTAAGAAGCGACGCGACAACTGTCCCATTGTCTGAGATAATAAGGTCCTATGGGATCCATATAATCGTACAGGAAACTCAAAACAGTTTTACATATGTAAGGTGAGAATACAAGTATACTCAGGAGGTAAACCAAAGTCTCTCATTCACCAGTGAGAGAATCATACTAATGCTCCTGTGTGAAAACAGTAGAACCCAACAACACCTAACAAGGTATACTAGGCATCCCAACCTCACCAAAACACACTCACCAAGTAAAGTAAACCATGTATGGAATATAGTAAGCACATCTATGATAGGGACCCCTGTACCACATTCCCATTGATTATCTTCTCTCACAACCTAACGAAAAATGTCCTCATGATCCCACCTATTCTAAAAGTACCATGTCAAAATCTTCCCACACACACCTAGGCCTCATAGATAGTCTCGTGACATGAGAAAATGAAATACACCCCATCCTATATGCACACACTTGAGCCTCTCAACCACATCCCTCTCACAGACACCTAGGCCACATACCACAACATATCCCACAAACACTTGGGAAAGTATAACACATCTCATCCCAAAGACAGTTGGGAAAACACAACTCACATGCACACACCTAGTCCCCACATATTATCCAACACAAGGAATATTGGGCTATCATCACCTAGAAGAGGGAGTAGGGAAGAGCGGGTTGCCAACAATCCATCCTCCCACTGGGATGTTTTGGAAAGACACTATCCCCCATGATGATGAGTATGTTTGGAACATAGTTCTCAACTAGGGTGGGGTGTGTATAGAAATGACAAAGAAAATACATACATACATACATGAATATGTATATATATATGATACCAAACACTCAATCCCATATTAAGGGTTTTCAACCAACACCCAACTCACAATTACCCCCTTTTCTGCTACCTCTAAATGCATAACCACACAACCAGCCACAAACAAAAATCATAACCCCATCCGATTTATTTAACCAATTATCATCTTTTATTAATAATTAATTTATTCATCCCATTACTACTTGATCAAATAATAGGCATGACACTAACAATTCACATAGAAAATGTCACATCAAGGAAGAAGAGCCATGATAGATTAACACATTTCATATTTCTTCTCCATTTAACATCCATTCTTAACATAACTTACATCAATCTTGAGACATGGGTTAAGCTTTATGCATGTGACTCATAGAGAAACTCAATTAAAATTACCCATAACAACCACTACCATCATCATTCTTCAATGTCATTCCACCCAATCCATCCTCTCAAAAGAACTAACCCCCAACTCACAGCCACACCAAGTTACACATATCATCACAAATACATGACACCTATCAAATCCACTCTCAGTATCCCTACTATGTAACCACACCACTCTCATCGCATCAAACAACACAACATAGCATAACCTGACTACATCCCCACTACAAAACATCTCACGTTCATTCCACAATCAATCAATCTCTCAAACTGGGATCCCATTACACCTTCTGAACCACCCCCATAACACATAATGGTGATTATAGTTGTACCACAATAAAAACAAAACAAAACATATTTGGATTTAATGAGTCATGTTTTCTTTAATTATACTTGTTAAATTTTGGAGTTATCAAAGAAATAGTTTGATCCTAGGGCATCCATTTATTTGGTGGGTGTATACGGTTAACCAATTTCATAAAAATTGTTTGACGAAAAATAAATAATCATGAATTATAGAGTCATTAATTGGTGAAAAAACAAAGACTCCAAACAACCATTATTTTGAGTAGGAATATCTCCCATAAAATTAATGGCATTGATCAAAACATCAATAAAATAATATGATCATTCATTACATTCCCCATCCAGGAATGTTGATCTTAAACAGATTCAATTATCCTTTTCAATTTGGTATTCTTCTCTCCTCACAAAGGAGACATTCATACAGGCATCCTTCATGATACAAAAATTAAATGGAGATGAAGGTATCTTTTCATGGAATAATAAGCGATCAACACTTCATCATTTCACCAAAGTAGGGGTTGTGCATGTAGTATGAAGAGCCTCTAGGGAAAATATGGTACAAAGACTATATCATAGTCACACGACTCCTCGGGGAAGAATGGTTTGGGGTTTCTTGCACCAAGAGAAAGGTAATCACACAGGGAAGAGAATATATCATCCTTAGAAAGGCCATATCCTAAATCAAAGGGAGAAACAGTTTTTTAAATCCATTAATGATGGATTTTTACCATGGCCTTGTATTTGGGAATTCAAATAAAGATTCAGGTTTTTAGAAGAATGATATGATTTTAAGTATATCAAAAAACAATTAAATAATGTTTTAAACTAATTTTTCATCAAATAAAATGTTAAAGGGGAGAAACTAGAAAAACTGGAGAAATATGGAATTTTAAAAAACTATTGGAAATGACTCACCATTATGTGAGTCACCAGTATGATTCATCGGTGTGAGTCACTGGTGTGATTCATTGGTCTGAGTCACTGGTGTGAGTAAGCAATGAAATCTACTGGTGTGAGTCACAGTTCGAACTCGTCGGTCCTAAATCAATTTTGGATGAGCTACTGGTGTGACCCTCCATTCTGAACTATAGGTGTGAGTCACTGTTTATGACTCAAAGTTATGAGTCACCATATCGAGTCCCCATAACAATTAAATAGGGTGATCTACTATGGAGTTTCACCATTGTGAGCTACAGTCGCTAGTCACCGGTGTGAGCTACTGTCGTGAGTCACCGGTCCTAACTCACTTTTGTAACCTACCGTCGTGTCCTACCTGTGCGAGTCACCATTCTGAATCACCGGTGTGACCAACCATTGGAAAACAATAAAAACTAAAATGTTTTGAAATAAGTCACCTTGACCCCCTAGGACACCTCAAACCCCATATTTTCACAATTTAATGGACGGGGAAGGTCCGGACCAATAAAAAAATTAATAAATAATGAAAAATAAACTAATTTATCATGTTTATTTTATTTTAAAAGTAGTGGTAGCTTCATTTAATAAAAAATAAAATACAGATATAATAAACCATCTTATGAGAAATTAAAGTTATCCCATTATGAAATTATTAGTTGCTATAAATATGTGAGGTATTATAATACTCAAAACAAGAAAAAAAAATAACCAAACATCAAAAATAACAGTCTTCAATGCTATCATTATACTATTCTAATTAGTAGTTATCATTCTAAACTTTGAAATCACCATATTACATAGGGAAATATTCACTACAGCATATTAGAGATGTGTTCTTCATAAGGTTCCATTATATTAATCGAGCACCTGACTAGAATTGTGTATTTATTTTCACTAGAACAAAAAACAATTCTCTAAAATATTTTATAATAATGATCTTCCTTTCACTCTAGGATGTATCTGTATCAACTGTAATGTATTATTTATTAACACTAACATTTAAATTATACTACATAATCAACTCTAAATGCATGCGAGTTTTTAATTGACTCTAATTTCTAGAAACATTACTTTCAAATATCGGAATTCTCTAATAATTATAATTCTTTAAACATATATTGGTTTTCACATGACATTAATATTTATCTACATATTTTAGTTTCCATTTTTTGGAAATATCTTACATATATTCATTATATACAGCTTAAGCTCCAGAATTATTTAACCCAATTAATTTTTCAAACATTCATGTTGAATTTTTTCCCACTTCATTTTCTTCTTACAAATAATACTAATAGTTTCTTAAACCTCTCAATAAACTCCATATTTATTTGAGAAAACATTATCCAGTGAATCATGTCTCCAGGTTCCATATCCTCCACTATTAAAAATATTAATCAACCAATATTATAATATCTAATTAAATATAAGATTTAATTATTCAATGTCTCTTACAAATCATGGAATCAACAATCATTAAGGATACAAAAAATCTTAATAAGAATAAGGACTTCAAAATCATGGCCTCTATATCATTGATCCCTAAATAAACATTTTCACATTTATTTTTATTTAAAATAAATGAGATGTGAAATATTCTAGCATATTATAATTTTCTAAAATCCATAGACTTTATTGTCATTAAATTTTTTATTTATCTATATTAGAGTCCATTATATTCCACCTTTGAAGAATCAAATAATCTCACACACAACTCCTGGTCATCTTGTGTTCTCTGTACATTTATCCAACACATGTGGAGACACTTGACACTATTATCTCTCTATCTGGTTTAACTACTAATTGTAATAAATTTTGATAAACTATTCTTATTATCTTCTCAACATCCAAAACTCTCATATTACAATATTCTCAACTTCTCATCTTTTGATAAGATTTACTTAATCTCATATAAATTTCCTTAATATTATCTCTTTGTAAAATTTCATCTAATAGACTTACTTTATTCCATTTATTGAATCACCATCCATGCTTAAATCAATTTTTTTTCAATTATCTAGGTTTTTTGAAATATCTTCATTATTATCATTGAATATATCATACATAACTTATTCTCTAATTTGAAATCCAGGGTTCTTCATTTGATATTATCTATTTTTGTAAATCTAAACTTATTAACCTTTCAGATTCCTTTATACAATATTTTTTAAATTGTGCATGAATTTTTTTTATATAAGGGATTTACCTCAGAAAATTCCCATCAACATTGATGATTATGGTGACTTATATTACATAGTGAACACTTTATCAATTTTTTATTCTACTTTTTTCTATAATATAATGAATGACTCGCACAAATAATCATTAAAAATCTTTTATTCAGTCTCCATCTTCATTTTCCAAACATATGAAAAATTAATCTTTCATTTCTCTTCAATTCATCAAGACTCATAAAAATCAAACATATGATACTATTAAACCTATTTATAATTAAAATTAATGTAAATTAAATGTCAATCCATTTTAATATTTTTTCAAAATCTAAAATGTGCTCAGCTCCGCAAATTCATTTTCTTTGGCTAATTTTATAAGAAAATTTTTTATAATCAACTCATACTTCCATATCTTCTATTTCTATTTAGCTATTCAAATTATAATATATTAAATCAAAATATTATACTAAATCATTTTGATATTTATTCATTGAAATATCTATTTTTTATCATCATACTTATCACGTTACCCTTTTTATGGTTTGGTCTTCATAGTTCAGTAAGATTCCACATCTTTCTATTATTTTTATATTCATCAATTAAAAAACATAATATTATATAATATTATTTATATACTTAAAATATTCATATTTACCTAACTTATGACCCTCACAAAAAATTTGCATGTCTAATTTTTTCCTCAAGAGTCTTATTGACTGCATCAAATAACTCTTACTCACTCATGCCTTTATAAATTTACATGCCTCTAAAAAGTCTTATAAAAATTTCCATATTTTTAAAAAAACAATTCATATAGTAGAATATATTTTTATGTGATAAAATATTAAAAATCATTAATGAGATTATATTTTATTACTTACTTCATACATCTCTCATTTAATCTATATATTGGACACATTTTCTTCCAATCACATGATTTTCACTGCACCATATAAATTCCTGATGACCAATAAATTTCTATATAAATTCATCTTTATATAGTTCATTCTATAAAATTATTAAGGGTTTATTTTGGGTATCATAACAATAGATATTTCAATATCTAATAGTGCTTATTCTAGATGAAATTGAACTTAGCATCTTATAATGCTCATAATATAATATCCTGATATTTTCTTTTGTGTAATATACAAAAATTCTTCTTCGAACTCATCCACATTTAATTGATGGAACTTTCATGAACCGTTAACTATTCGTATAGATTGAAACTTATTTTTTTTCTCAAAATTTATCTAATTATTTAACTCCACTTGGTTATATCATGACACCGTCACCCCTTCCATTTTTAAAAACAACTTGACTTCTACTAGTTTCATCTTTGGGTATTATAATAAATATATACATTTATTCCATCTTTTGATGTATTATTTTACAAAGTGTTGCGGTTAGGACCATACTCAACCCATATAATTTTTTTATATATTATACATTATCACATATTGACTTAAATTCATATTAAAGACAAATTCAATACATTTATCTCAACCAATTTGGGATCTTAAACTCCCCCTTTGGCTTTTTTACCAATAACCATTCTAATTATAATATGAAAATTAATCTTCATATTGTTGATAATAAATTCAAAGTATCAATTGTGAGGGAAATAAACATACATCACATTTTACATAACATATAAAATTCACCACATATATTTACTTATTCTAATTATATTCCTTGAACTTCTCAAGATATGGATGGGGTCATTTTTTATAAGTAGAAATCCATACATTAATCAACACTTAGTATATGTGTTCTATAATTGATATGAAGAACACGAGTGCCTAGATTATTCCACAAATATGTTCATTAAATCATCAATATGTGGTAATCCTAAACATATCTTATATATGGATTTTTTTATATGAACATTTCATTTAACTTTTTTCTTGTATCTATCTCAGAAAAAGGCTCAAACATTTAATGTAACAGAAGATTACTCCAATTTAATAATTTTTTTCATCTTCATCAATAATCCATTTCAACATATTGGATTCATAACTAATTTATCTTTTATTAATTAGATAGGATAGTTATATTACCTCATAAATAAAATATTAATTGTTTTTTTTTATAATTTCAATTTATGAAACATTATTATAATCTATAACATCCAGCTTTAGGAATCTAACAAGTGTAGTTTTCATATTTTTCTCCTAAAACATCAGTTATCTAGAATATATCTTTTTCATATCCACAATTCAAATATCAAGAATCACTAGTTCAAACTTTACTCCTCCAAAATGGGTGAACTATATTAATCTTATTTATCATGGTTAACACAAACTAAGTTATTTTGGATGATATAATTTTAAGTGTGCAAATAAAGCACTATGATTCCATTATTAATTAATTTATCCATAATAGATATCTTACAAATTGTATTTTCATTTTCATAGAACTCACCACATTAAGTTTCCCACTAAATTTCATCACGATAAATTCCTAATCTATTTAAATAATCAGAATACATGTCATAATATTGGTTATTGATTTTTCTCTTTCATTAGATAAACAAATTTAAAAAATTCTTTTAAGCCCTAGAACTCCATTATATTAAGCTCTATTTTTCAAAGAATTCTTCATGCTTTCACCCTTGATTATCTAAGAACAAATCTCTTTGGGTTGAACCAAATTAATCCTTTTACATTAAACATTTATTTTGTGTCAAAATTTCCTTTTCTCGGTTTCTAAGAAATCACATGCACTCACCTTTGCATTTCCCTATATTTTATATGTTGATTACAATTATTTTGGGGAAAAAGTCATAGTGTCACTTATATCTTGTATAATCTTCTTCTTTCACTAAGAATTTTTCCTTATAGAAACTTAAATACTATAAGTATTTTATAATTATTTCCTCCATTTTTTACTAAATTATCTAATCCTAGTATAATTATAATTCATTTTTATTTATTTTTACATGCCTATATACATATTCCATTGAGTTGTGATTTATCTAGATTTGACACCATGTTTCTATAAATTATATATTTCCTTATTTAAGAAACCATGAGGGGACATACTTTTTAATTTATGTTTCACTTCCACATCCAATTTAGTGTTCAATGTATTAGTACATTTGTTTACCACAAATTTTCAAAAACATATGTTGTATCATGTACAATTTAAAAGATCCAATTTTTTATGGTAAGCATGGATGGAAATTTGGGTTATGGACTTTCATGAAAAAATTTAAATTGTGTCTTTCAAATTATTCATGATATTTCAACTTCTAAAGTTAGTCTTTGTAGATGAAAGGCTCCACTAAAGAGATTCCATGGAAGTGACCCTTCTATAAGATTTATGTGAAACATTAATTGATTCATTACTTTTTTATTTATCATAAATGAATGAACATTATATTTCATGTGTTCTTATGATATTTTATAGTTTTTACATTATCGTTTCATTGAATCACCATCTTCCAAAATAATCTTCTGTGAATCTTCCATTAAACTAGTAGAGAAATAGACTCTCTTTTATTCAATTATCTCTACCTTCCTACTAATATTTCATGACTAATGCGTAGATTATAATTACTTGATATTTTATTCTAAAATATTCATAATCATGGAATTAATACTAAATTAATATTTTAATTATTCATCCTCCTAATTGAACATTTCTTTCCAAAGTGATATAGATTGTTCTTTATCTTCTCTAATTTCAATGTGAATCTTATAATCATTTCACTTCCTAGGAAATTAATTTTACACTTAACTATATTCCTATTATATATATTTCTTATGATAACATAAGTTCTAAATAAAATCAATTTTATATATAGTAACTTTCATGTGAGCTTTATTCATATATCCTTTAACATCACAATTTTGTTCATTAATAGATTTATTCATCTCTAAATTAAAGTTCTCATCAAGAGACCAAATTAGATTATTATAGTGGATCAAAATAAATGGTTTTAATAGATGAAAAAAATTGACATTTATTATCTTCAAATAGTGGTGTGTTCTTATTTGGTTTATTCTAATAATTTATCTTCTTTAACTTCATAGTCTCTTTATTATTTGAATTTTTCTATTTTCTATGGGAATACTCTATGGCCTCTCTAACAGGTTTTTCCTCTTTTTTTCAATTGAATCATCCTTATAGAAACTAGAAATATACACATGGTGTAATATAAGGAACCAAGAAAAAAATTTATACCCAATAATAGTTAATCTTATGCTCTGATATCAATTTAATTTTCTAGTGGATTGTGTAGTCACACTGAGAGGGGGTGAATTACTATAAATCAATTTTACTAAATTTTTATAACAAAAACATTATTAAACCTGATAGATATCTAATAATATATCTATGTTAGGATATATTAATCCAATTTCACACCTTCACCATTTATGATAACATGAAATATAGAAAATGAAAATAAACAATAGGATACTAATATTTTTACAAGGTTCAGTCCCAATGTGGAAAAATTACTACATTCTATGATATTTTTATTACTCATATCTTCCTTAAAAATGTACATATGTGTTATAAGGATTAATTTATTATCCTTTATTGATGATTTGGTATCATCTAAAACATATATTTAAATATATTACATAGGTGAATTGTTAATATATTACTTAGGTAAAGAGTTCTTTATACATCCTATAAATAGTATTCAACCTCATGACTAGAATGTTGGTGTTGTTTATACTAGAAACACTACTCTTCAATGGTATTCCTAAAATAATCCCAAAAAAGATCATTCTTTGACTCTTATATTTTTCTATATCAAAATAATTTCTTCCTCCTTTGTACTTGACTTATAAATTAATTGGACAATCAACTATAAATGCATGATATTCTCTTGTGTACTCTATCTCTTGGAAACATATCATCTATATCTATCACATATCTATTAAATTCAATGATCTAATCTTGTGAATTTTTTCAAACGATGTTATTCATTCCCTATATTTTCCAGATTCTTATTTCCCTAAAACCTCTTATAGTACATGGGAAATTAAATGTCCCAGTCCTCAATTCTTTGAATCAAATAATATTTGGATTTTTCAAGTCTACATCTCCCTATATTCATTTACTTCTCAAAAATCGCATCAATCATAGTTCTGTGTAATGAAAAAACCAATATCCAAGATCCATATCATTCATATTTATCAATATCAATAAACTTACTTTAATATCTCTAATTATTTTATATAATAACTTTTTCAAAGTCTCTTATTATTCTAATTATAAACTATCATAGAGGATCTACAAAATATCATATATAATCATGACTTTCATGTTATAAATTTCATATCTTGGACATCAAGAACAACATCATCACCCATAAATTGAATTCACAAAAATTATATGAGAGATATTTTTAGAATATTCTTGTTGTATAAATACCATTAACATTCCTTCACTTCTAGTTATAGATTTTTCTCTACAACACATAATAATCTATATCTTTGAAACATTTAATAAACTTTTACACAACTATTGAGAATCTACCTTTATGAATAATTTTTTTAATACATTTTTGAACCCTAGCTACCAACATCCCAATTTCATTATTGGCTATTAATGGGCATAATTTATAATAAAGATTAGTTCCAAATTTAGTTTATTTTTTTCTCAAATTCTGTAATCGTCTCATATTCTCATCATCTAATTAGAATTTTTTTATTATTTTAACTTAATAATTATTTTATCTTTACAAGATTCTATATTCTATAGTAAGGTTAATTCAAAACATAAAACACCTCACAGGGTCAACTTAATTTTTATCATTGATGAATATTTGTTTTCAATGTTGTTTCCATTATATTAGTAAAACCATCAGACCCTAGATTTTCTTTTCATTGAATTTCATTGATTAGCTTCACATGTTCTCCATTTCTAAAAATATAGCTTCCACAACTCCCCTTTTCTTTCCCCTTCAGATTGTTCATTTTGATTTTCATTACATCGAACACATTGAATTTATTTTGACCACATTTAATAAACATTAATTGATACCTTTTGAAACTTTACTCAATAACAACCTTCTAGATTTCCCCATCCTATATGGATTTCTACCTTCAATGATTCTCAAAAATAATCCTTAAATTTGGTTTATTTATTCCTAGATTTATACTTTAAACATATCAAGAATCGGTTTTCTATTTATCTTAAAATTTTCAAGTCTCAAATACCTTAAAATTACTCTTATTTTAAACCTATTTATCATTAAAAAATTAATTAAAAGTTTAATGGTTCATGATATTTTATCAAGAATCAAACATCATCTGCTCCATAAATTAGATATATTTAGCTAATACTATAAGATAACATCAGATTATATACTTCATAATTCATTAATTCTATTTTAATTTTATTTTTTATTATACAAGTTTAATAAAATCACAACAACATTTATAATAGTGGTTATTTTTTTTCAATGAAAGGTCAATTTAGCAACATCAAAAATTTCATTTGAACCTCTATAATAGTTCATTCTTCATATTTCTCTAACATACCTTATCTTTTGATGGAATTAAAATTCAAGAATCACCAAAAATTATATAGTAACGTACTTTTCCAATACACTAAGTCTTCAATTTCATCCAAGTGATGAATTTTATGAAAATATAATGTGTCTTATTTTCCCTCAATGGTCATAAAAATTACATCAGCTGATTTTTTAGAACTCATACATTTATAAATTTCTAGGACTTTAATAATTCCTTACCAAATGAAAATTAACAAATTTTAATAATAATATTTTACTCCACTTTAATGAAAAATAACATACATTCCATGTAAATATTTTTCCATTGTATCTTACAATATACAAATATCTATTAATTTATCTATTGGATAAATTAGCTTCCAGTCAACTGATCTCATCTGAACCCTATAATTTCCAAATTCCAAACAATTTTCTTCCATGACTTAACATCCGATACTTTTTCCTATATATTCAGTGAGTATTTATTTTATCTAATATATATATATATATGCAACGTATATTTATTATGTTTATCTATTGAATACACTGTAAATTATAATATTCCAGATTTCACTATATATGTTATCAACTATGTCTTTTAGTGTTGTATGTAACTAAACTCCGTCAATTTCATTCAATTGTATTTGATACTTCTTTCATGAACCTCTCACTTGTTAAGGATTCACACTTAATCATATCTCAACAATCATATGATTACATCCAACAACCATTTCTACTTTTATCTAGATAAACTATCTAACCACTTTTTTATCATCTTCTATAAGTAGATTTTGTATCTTACTATACTCCATTTTTAATGTATTATTATAGAGAGGGTTAATTTATAACATACACTCTAGTTGATCCATATTCATGATCACTCTTACATAGCACATGTTGACTTCATTTTTTATTAAAAACAAAAAATCTATATTTGAACCCAACCTATTTATGATTTTCACTAAAAACAATGGAGAAAAATTCATATGTAAAAAACATTGTTATTATTATAAAAAATCTAGTTTTAAATTAATATAATTTATATTAGTATTTAAAATATTATGTAACTTATATTGTACAATATCATCAATTTTAAGGATGAATGAAGAAGCAGGATGAGAAATCCATTTTTATTTTGTCTCTTCTTAACTAATAAATATATAACTAAAAATATTTTATTGATTCACTTGTTAAAACATATAATTCTATTTGAAGACACAATTTATATTAGATGTGATTCTATAAAATTGTTTTCTAAATTAATAAATACAAATATACACATTTTCTTTTTTTTATAGTTTATAATTATTATATTAAGTGTATTTTAATATTGAAGATAAGTATTTTTTTAGAGAGGGGGATAATTAAAAGATCATGTAATATATCATGACTAAGTGTTATATGTTTACATTGAAATGTGAGGTCCCTATTAAATGGTTCTAAATAAATTCATGATACCTACTTTAGGTACTAGTTTCGTGGAGTAATGGAAGTTATTTGAAAACCCCAAACCACTATAAATATTTACTATTTAAGTTTCATTATTTAGTTTTATAATCCAGTACATAATAAACATTAAAAATTTGATATATTTATTAATTTTTTTCTCATGAAAGATTAAAATATTTCGTAAGTTTATATTTAAAAATTGAACTCACCCACCTCATAGTTCATTGTAATACATAAATTGGATAGTAATTGGTATTAGATAAATGATTTTATGTTATCAATTCTCGAAAGTCAAATCTCAAACATTTACATGGTTTACTATAATGGATGACAATATGAAAACTGATAAGATTCGATTAGGTGAACCATCAATATGGAGTGCTAACCAATAAGATATTTATGATTTAAAATTATATTCTGTGAATGCTATTTTTTATAGATTAAGACATGATGAGTTTAATAGAGTTCCACATTGTACAACTACATATGATATGTAGGAAACTATATATATTACTATAATGGTTCTAGTAGTGTGGGAAACCTAGGTTATAATATTGTAAAGTTAATGTTTGAACATTAAAAATTGTTAATGGTGATAGAATCACTCAAATTAATGGATTATTAAAACAAATTATACATATTGTTTCTCCCTAGGGTAATTTTAACGAATAATTGGATTAGGATTAAAATATTTTAAGAGTTCTAACTTTAATATGAAGTGGTATCTATTATGAAATATAAATGTGTACACAAGTTAAGTAGTTCTACCCTGAAGCTAGATCTTGATCATTTTCGGACATCCTTGATCATCTTTCTTACCTAGAGTCGAAGAAGTTACGGATGGGGCTCATAGTTAATTTGTTAGAACATAGGTTATCTATATTTTTTCTGGTTCTATAAGTAATAGATGTTATCATTGAATAAATGTGTTATATATGTAGAAACTTGTTAATGAATAATT
The DNA here is from genome assembly GCA_963277665.1 of Viscum album. Taxonomy (NCBI): domain Eukaryota; kingdom Viridiplantae; phylum Streptophyta; class Magnoliopsida; order Santalales; family Viscaceae; genus Viscum; species Viscum album. The sequence continues at coordinate 1,532,758,029 of OY728126.1, forward strand.
AGTGTTGTCTTACTGGAATTTGTTACTTAAACCCTGGATGAGTGTCATGATTTATGTATATACCTCTTGTATAAGGATCTAAGAGGGGTAAATGTCCCTGTAGAAGATAGTTAATCCAAGGATCATAGATTTGATATAGAACTAAGATGAACTCTAAATGATTTCATACAATGTTACTTTATTTTTTAATTCTTATACATTCACTTTATACTTTCTTTGGATTTCCACTATAGGAGCCTTTTTATTTATTTGTGTGACTATTATGAAATCTATTATTATATTAGAGATTATTTTCTTGTGGTTTATTAATCTGAGATTTTTAATATTTTATTCATATTTTGGTGTATACTTATGATAATGATGATATAATCTTAAAAATAAAGGCATATGAACCCTCACTTCTAGTCAGAAACCACTTTTGTACTGGGATGCACATATGAGGTATTTAGTCTCTTTAGTTTAATCCCAATGGTTTGTCTTGGTTCATTACAAAAGGAGTCATATCATAGATTTCATCTTTTATTTTTGATCAACCGGTGGCATGGTAGAAATAAGATAGGTTGTGTTGGACTTGGGTAGGGGGTTTTCCATGTTCCTATCCATATCATGTGTTACCAACTTCTGAGTTATCATTGATGTAATTACATATATAGTTTTATGGGATTTGTATATCTTCACACATCACGACTAGGAATATTGGTTCATAGTATATATATATATATATACTTTTTTTCAATATATTAGAACTTTAATTTAACTCATTTATTGTACTATCATTTTGGGATAGACTAATATTATTTAATTGAGTGATATATTAGATCTCGATGATGTTGTGATATATATTTTTATTTAATTAGTAAAACCCGAGAATAATGTTATGTTCTCTCTATATATAGATATGTGAATATCAATAACATGGATGGAGAGAGTTCATGGTTAGTTCTAGTAGGAATAAACCATGGATTATGGATTGACTTGTAGGATAAACTTCTGTGATCCCATTATCTGATTAGGATTTTTCCTAATGAATATAGATTTTTATAAATGTCTCTTTCACATTTTAGAAGATTCCACCCCAAAGGTGACTATTGGATCCACCAGCTAAAATGGATCAGGATTTTGTTTCTAATGAGGATGTTTTTGTTCCAACACAGTCTATATAAGAGGGTTCATCATAGCGTGATCCCACACCTACTCTAGTGGTGCATGTAGTAGGGCCTCCTCATCCAAGAGTCCTTCCACTTATACCTACCTAGGGTGGAGGGGAATATAGGTTTATATTTTATAAAACTATATGATTTAATCTTCATCATCCACTAGAATTTAAGGGATCTGGTGGAACCATATGATATAGAAGAAAGGATAGATGGTATTGAGGGTGTATTTGGACACATTGATACACCTTAGAACATGAAGGTTAAGCTGTTGATTTTCAATCTATAGGGACATTTTAAGAGATGGTGGCTCATGAAGGAACATTATAGAAGATATAGGCTTTCATATAGGAGTCTTTCAAGGAATTGTTTCCTAATAAATTGATTTTGGGTGGATCTCATGAGTTCAAGGAGATGTAGTAGTGGTCCTTGTTGGTATATGTATACTCCATTAATTTCATTAAGAAACTTATCTTTTCTTCTTTCTTGGATGGGAATGAGGAACATGTGTATAGAAATATCAAGATTGGCCTATGTCTTGGAATCAAATGTTTGGATAGAACCATTGACCGGGAAACATACCTAGAGGTTCTTTTCATGTCCTCAAATATTAAGAAGGTCCTGGAAAATGATCGAGTAGTTATCCATTTTTTACCATTCAGTGCTTAGGTAGATGGACCAATTATAGGTGTGATGAGTTCCTCTGATGGTAGTAGGAAGAGGAAGGCCATAGATTTAAAGTAGGGAAGTTGAATGTAGGTGGAGTAGGGTATAGAATCATCATCCATCTTGGGAGTATTTTCATAGTGCTTCAACTAAAAAAAATTAGATATTATCCAATGATATTCACAATAAATCATAAAAGGTGTCAGTGTTGTGTCAAGTTCGGATATCTTCTTCATTAATTCTCAAGAGCATTGATGCCAAGGATCATTTGGGGTGAAGTATAGTTATAATATATGACCCAAGAATATAGTTGTGGTCATCAATGGTAGGGTAAGATGATGATGACTTTGATGATTCAAATAACATAAGGACATGATCACAAGGTTAAGAAAAGATACATATCTATAGGGGATAAGACCCTAGGAGATGGTGGTGATGGGTCATCTACTATTTGAGGTATTTTCTGGATCACTTATAAATTTTAACCACTTTTTTATATCAGTGCTTCCAATTACATTAAATATACACGTGTAATTATAAGACTTCAATTTCTATTCATGTTTTATGATAATTTATTTTTCTTTGATACACTATTGGAGATGAAATTAGAATATATAAATTGATTCCCAATGTGTGTTATAGTAATTTATAATTAATTAAACCTTTATTACATCATGATTCTGGAGATGAAAAGCATTGATGTGATTCATGGAATGGTGTATTTTACAATCTTCTAATCTCACATTTAATTCTGTCAATGATGGGTATTTTTTATATCTCCGAAGGGAGTGAATTTTGTGATAACTAGTGTGTCAGAACTGGGAGAATTTATATTGGGTCCAAATTTTATCTACGTTGGTATAATTATAGTACAAATTGCAGGATTTTCTTATTTTGTAGGATTAGTTCTAGGCCCCTATTCTTTTTCTCTATTTTTGTATCTCTATCAATATTTATTACCAGTTAACATTATAGCAATTTCCACTAATAGTGGAGTTTATTCCAAGATAGTTCTTATACATAGTGAAAACCAAATTTTCATACCCCCTTATCATATAAAGCTGGTTCGGTTGAAGGACTTCAATGTTCACTCATGGACTTAGAGAATATGGGATTTATTATTCCAAGTACTTCACCATAGTTTGAACCTACCCTATTATCCTTGAAGGTGGATTGTAATATTTAAATTTTTATGGATTATAGGAAGTTGAATTTGGAGACTATGAAGAATAAAAATCATTTCCCAAGGATCGATGATCTCTTTAATTAGTTAAAAGGATTCTGTTTGTTCTACATGGGTAATCTTTGATTAGGATTTTCATGATTGAGGTTTAGAGATAAAGATATCCTGAAGGCATAATTTTTATGTATGTTTGGGCTATAAGAGTACTTAATGATTTCATTTAGACAAAAAATTACAACAATGGTGTTTATGGATCTCATGGGAATGATATTTCACCCATATATGGACTTTGTCATCATGGTGTTCACTAATGATATCCTCATATACTCACCAACCACAAAACAACAAGAAAAACTTCTCAAGATAGTCATGAGGCCAATTTAAACACATAATCTTTATGTTAAGTTTCTTTAGTATTTCTTTTGGTGTTAGGAGTTAAATTTCTTAGGGAATGTGGTGTTTGATATAGTTATATTCATGGATTCAGAGGAAGATGTGGTAGTTATTTCTTTGAAATTTCCCCATAATTTGTTTTATATAATGATATTTCTAGGTTTAGTAGGATACTATCAGTCTTTTATCGATGAATTATCCCATTTATCAACTCCTATAACTACATTGACAAAAAAAATGAGTGAAGTTAAAATGATTATACCTATGTGAAGATAATTCTATTAAGATGAGTAGTAGGTTGTCTATATATCTAGTGTAGATCCTTCCTAATAATAGGATCAGTTATTTTAAATATTTTCAAGTGTCATCCATTGGTTTGGATGAAGTACCGATATATAAATAGTGTGTATTATATTATGGGTCATGATAGTTGTGACCCCAAGAGTGAAAATATCCTACCCATGACATGGATCTTGGAGAAATGGTATACAATTTAAATTTGTGGTGACACCATATATTTAGAGAGATGTTTTTTAATTATATTGATCATAATATATTTCACTATATCAAAACACAATAGAGGCTAAACATGACGTAGAGTCCCTAGAAAGAGTATCTATAGAGTTTTGATTTTGAGATGGCCTTTTCACTAGGTAAATGAAATTTCATTGAAATTTTAATTATATGTAAGATATACGTAGATTACAATCTTGGTAAATGAACTTTAGGGGAATAGTTGTGTCTGATGAGTCTATGGGCTGACTAAAGGATGGATTCTTCCATGGACTAGGGATCAATGAAATATTCACCATTTATTGTGGAATCGTATTCAGTAGATTTGATAAAGCACAGATAGGTGAATGAAATATATTTTTTGTGATTTAAGAATAACTAGAAGATGGTGACTAGATACTCGAGTGGTCATTGGATGATTATAATTTGATAATTGTTCCTAGGAGATCAATAGTCCATAATTTCATTAAGAAATAGTTAATGGGATACATTTATACATATAAGTGGGTTTTTCATCCAAGGTATACAAATATTTACACCAAATTTATTTATTTTTATTGGTGGTTGGGGATAAAAAACGACATTTATGGATTTGTTTTCTGATACATTACGTACCAGTTAATAAAGGTCGAGCACTAGTTTATCGGTGGTTTTCACCAACCAATTCATATTCCCTTTGCAAGTGGTGCGGTTTTCTGATAGAATTTATGATTGGGTTACCAATAACCCCAAGGAGTCATGTCACTTTTTGGGTGATTTTTTACTTGATATGGAATGTTTCTAATTTCGTAACAATCTATGATACTCACTCATTTGACGAGCTAGGAAAGCTGTATATCAGTGAGATAAAATAATTTCATAAACTTATATTGAGATTTTCATCTAAAAGAGACACATTTTTTATGTTGTGGTTTTAGTAGGGAGTGTATAAGTCCTTAAAAACTCATATTAGGTTTATCATAATATACCTTTTCTAGAGAGATTGATAGTTTTACCGAAATATTTGAATTTTGGAGGATATGCTCCAGGATTGTGTCTTAGAAATTAGTGGAATATAGGACGATCACCTAGAATAAGTTGATTTTTTGTAAAATAATATATAATAGTATTAGACTAAAACAGAAATTTATATATTTCTCATTGGTAGTCCATGTGATTCACTACATTATTAGCATGATATCAATGAGTTAGCATTATTGGTTTCACTACCTATGAGAGAGTGAGGCTAATTCAAAAGGGGTTTATTATATATCAATTTAGGTATAAGTTTTATTCCTTATGAAGAAGGAGACCTTTTGAGTTTTCTATTCAAGATCATGTTTTTCTAAGAATTATTACTCAGTTAAGACAATAATGTTTGAGGATGTAAGGTAAGTTGGTGTCATGATATGTGGGACCCATTGAGATCACTGAGAATATGGGAATAGTGGCTTACAATCAATATATGTCTTCTCATTATCGTGGTATGTATGAGGTGTTTTATGCTTCTTACCTAAATGGGTACATACATAATCTCATGTAAGACATCAACGGTTAGGATTTTAAGTTAAAGTGTGATGTCTCGTACATGGATCTGCCAATGTGTATTGTAGAATAGACAGAAATTGACTTTGTAGGAAGACAGTACCATTAGTCAAGGTTTTATAGAATCAGGGTTAAATTAAGGATGAAAAATGGGAGTGGGAGGTATATTTTTAGGGTTGGTGGACCATTTTTTTAGTAAGATTCCTAGATATGATTTTGGAGGAAGTTATTTCTTTAGAGGAAGAGAATATAAATGCATCGGATTTTTCAGGTGATTTATGAGATAATTTAAAATTTTAATCATATGTTATTATGATTTGTTTTGTTTGAGATGATTTACGGGGTATTTTTAGTTTTTTGTAGTTTTGGGGTCCCTTTATAGGGTTCACATATTGAGAATGGTTTCCCAAACCATGTAGATTTTCCAAGAACATGTATAACTCGATACATCAGCTCAAGGGGTATGGCATGGATAAGGAAAATAGTTTGACTAAACATGTGGCCTCACCTTGATAACCATGTGGATGGATATAGTGTAAAATAAAATATTTGGTTCATAGTTTAATAAATCATGTCACCAAACCATGCCACATTTCCAAATTCCTAAAAACGGTGCACAATTGGTTCATGGTTTGTCAAATAGTGTGACCCAAAAATTCATGTTTGAGATTAATGATCCAAAATCAACAATAAATATCATATAAGGTCATTTATTGTCTCCTTGTTAATTTTACAGGAATAATTCCTAGTTTGTAAGAATCCTTTTTCCTTACCTGACATTTCCATCTTCTCAAAAGATATATTTTGGTGAATCCAATTGAGTTTTAAATCTAGAATTACGGTATGTGATACCAAACCCTCAATTAGTTAGGTTTATGCTTGATCTTCCTCTTTTCTATTGATTCAATTTATAGATTAGGAATTCTATTTCATAATTTATAGATTTATATGCCATCTAATGATATATTCTTTAATCATTTCTTAAATGATTAAGTATTCAACGAGTCAATGAAACCCCCTTAGTTTAGAGATATATCTCTCATAAAAGATGAGTGTTTCTGAGTATGTTATCTTTGACCAGTCAAATTGAGGATTTACTATTAGTGAATATTATCTTGGAGCTCTTCTATATTGACAGATTTTTTTTGGATCGATGTTTTCTAATTAGACCAAATGTTTTATTCAAGATTCGATGAGGAATTGATAATCCATTCTTAAAAAACAATGGATCTGGTAAATTAGTGTTCTCTTCCTCAACATAATTCAGAACTAGTTCTCTTGATATAATTTGTGTGGAATCCTAGACATTTGAACTAGTTCTTCATCGGTGAGAAACATTATTAATCTTCAATATTTTAATGAACGATGGATAACTTCTCCAAAAACCATGAGGTTGGATTTTTCTTAACATTTGAGTTTGTTTTATATTCTTGTTTCCTTGATTCATATTTTTTATCATAGCTTGATGTTTATGTTAAAAGGTGTTTATTTGGGTGTGTGGGTGTGCAACCCATGATATACACATATGATACATTATTCCCAAAGTATTTCTGATTATCTTGTTACAATGATTTATGTTGATAACATGTTTTCATATGTTTCTACATTATTCTTATGTTGATGTGTTATTCTTGTATTATTATGTTGTTCCATATTGAGTTTTTTTACCATGTCTTGGAGTTACTTTCTTGGTATTTATAATGGTGGAACATCATGGTATGATTACCCCCTTAGAGTGGGAGTGTTCATCGTGTTTTGTGATGTTAATGGAGTAGCCTTTCATAGGGTAGGTGCATTAGAGCCTTTTCAACCATCCAAAACCTGATGCCTTGAGGATACCAAGTCTTGTTTCATTGAGTATATTGTGTCACATGAATAAAAATTATCCCATATGGTTATAAATTACTTGTTTACTATTTATCCTAGTGGCCTAACCGAAAACATGATACCTTGAGGGTACTGACTAGTTTATCCCAAGACTTATGACCCTCTATAGATTATTTTCTGATATCCATGATCATCTATCTAGCATGGATCTGAAGCATGTATAGTTGAGGCTCATGGCCAATTATTTATTACATGGGCACTAAATATATGATTGTTTATTATTTCTTGAACAATTAATTTTATCTTTTTATAGAGTTTTTATACATTTCCACAATTGTTAAGGATGAATTAGTGGTGTCCTACATGGTTTTATTACTCACACACTACACATGAATCATGATGCGTGTGTAGAATCCATGAATAAGGATCCATGAAACGGAAAGGGACCCATGGAAGATGGTTGAGTAGATGAGCACAGAGTTGGGTGTGAAACTAGGGTGGACTCTAGGGGATATTCCACAGTGTCACATCATCTTAAATTTATCTTCCTACATTTTATAAATGGTTTTTATTTCCACTCTAGGAGCCCATTTATTTATTTATATGACTAGAATACATCCATTATTATATCTGATATTATGTTATTCAACTTTATTAATATGAGTTGTTTTATATTTAATTTATTTTTCATTGAATACATATGATATTGAGGGTATTGTCTCCCTACCGATGTAATCTAAACCCTTGCATCTAGTCGACAACCTCTTCCATGTGGAGAGGCGCACACGAGGTCTTGTGGCACTTTGGAACACATCATATGGTTCATGTCGAGGTGTTACAGTACTATCATGAAATAAAATGAAAAAATTTAATGTGAATATGTTGATCATAACTTAAATATAAAATATAGTTATATTATTAGTGATTCTACATCAAAATATGAAGAGAAAGAAAAAGGAATGTTTTCAATTTGTCCACTAAAAGAATTCATATTAGTTCTAATTCTACTAATGAGTTAGTTTATTTGAAAATTAAATTTAATAATTATTTAAAATGATGAATGGGATTCGGGAGATATTTTATAAATCTCAATAAAGATTATAGAAACTAAAAATTTGTTAGATTCTCTGAGTGTATGAATCTAAAAAAATTAAATCCTTAATGCCTTCAATAATAAGATAAAACAAAATCTAAAAAGAGATCTCATATAGGATAATATTATATAATGAATGTAATTAATTTTATGTAAGCTACATTCAGTGATTCAAAAGTCTCTAATATTGAATCTAACTATTACTCTGAGGTTGAGAAATAAAATAAATAAAATCATATTTTTTAATGGATTAGATTAAAGTGGTAGACTCTTTTTTCTCACTCAGACATGAATTAGATAATTTTTGTTGTTTTGTGTCTAATGCGTATTGATATATTCAAAAAGACATGATTCATTAAGAATAAAGAAAAAAATATCATTAAAAATTTTATTATTTTTTTTTAATGAAAGTTACTATTCTTTTAACCATATTGTAGAATTAAATGATAAATAGTATAAAGATTACTCCTATTTTGTAATCATAATAATGTAAATAATGAGTTACTAGTGGAATTTTACACATGAGAATTGGATGTTAGTGAGTTTACTTTGGGGAAGAATTAATCAATAGGATTGTTTATATTCAAAAGTAATCTAATAAAAAATAAGTTATTGGATGTAATTTTTAAAATCTATATCATTATAAAAAAATATTTTATTCAAGGTTCTCTTAGAAAAAGTGTAACACTATGCTATTTTGTGAAATAGTTTTTTTAATGAATTAATTTCTGTAGGTTCATTTCATTGTACTAATTAAAAATTTCCTTTCACATGAAACTGTCTTGTATTTTTTTTACATGCAAAATTGACTTGGTATACGTTACTCGCAACACCAAGTTTTTATGAAACCTCGTTTTATAGTTAAAATTATTTAAAATAGATAGTTATAACCTAACTGATAAATGTTATAATATAAATAATAATAACAAATTTTCAAAAAAAATATAATGATTTTATATAAATAAAACATATTGATTATAAAAAATACAATAATTGGTAAATTCTTTATATGTTTAAAAACATTAGTTTGTCAAATGAACTTCTTTTCATGTCCTTCTGGAAGAAACAATAAAATTAATTTTAGAAACATTTAGAAATTTCATTTGATAAAATAAACTTAGTTTTTTAATTCATAATGATAAAATTATCTTAGGATTAGTTTTTTGGAATTATCAAAGAATCTTCATTTTTTATGAACAGTGAAAAATTAGGTATTTTAGTTAAAACAACATGTTCATTTAAAAAATTATTAATATTAATTTATAATATAATTTGGTTTTTAAATTATAAATAGATAAATTATACATATTTAAAATCAATTTAGGTCATTATAATCATTTTTATATGTAAATTTGTTTAAATAGACTTACTTAACTTTTGAACATTTTTTCTTTAAAACCAAACTTTCTCGCCACCTCTATAAGATTAACATTAAACAAAATTTTCCCACTTCTGTTATTTAAATTTTTAAAAATGTACATAAAATTATTTAATAATTATGAAATTGTTATTCTAATAAGATCAACTTAATCTTTGACCAAAAATATATGTGAATGTGATTAAAATTAATCCCAACGATTATTGTAAGACTAAGCTTAATTTGGGACTAAACATTAATCTTAAGGACTAAAATGACCTGGAAACTTCTCTAGAATAAATTGTCTTAAAAAATTAGACCATATCCCCTCTTGGGTATAATTTTAAGGGTTATTGGGATATTATTAAATGGATCTTCCCTATATAAATGGTTAAGTAAGAAAAAGGAAAAAGGGAACTTTCCTTACCATTAATATTTATAAAACATTAAGATGTGTAAAAAGCATCATATTTTCAGTTATAAATATCCTTTTTAAATAGAAATGTGTTTTTTATATCATAAAAATTTATAAATAATTTTTATAGATGTATTATTTACATAAAATGCTTATGAAACGCCAACATAGTGATTATTTAGTTAAAAATTAACTGAAATAAATTATACTATAAACAGTAAAAGTGGAATGAATTGATTGAATTATTATATTTAATTGTTTTTTAATCTTAATATATCATGTTACATATATTTAAACATAGTATATTAGAATTTAATTATTATTTTAATATTTTAAAATTAAAATTAATTAAATAATTTCAATATTAACATTACTATTATTTTACTATATAAGATATTTTATTAAATGATTTAAATTTAATAAAAATAATATATTCTTCCATGTGGTTTTTATGTGATAAAAAAATATTAAACACGGTATATTAATGGAAAAATTTAAATTTTTTAATTAACATATTGACCCAAATATGGTAAAAACATTATTATCATTGTCTTTGTTTAAGGATTGTTTTTCACATCCCAAGTGCTTGTTTTAAAAATTAATTTCAAACAGAGGTGAGATTTTTATTTTGTAAATTAGGAATCATATTTATTATTTAGTGGATATATATTGTATAATAAATATAAATTTATTTTATTATTAATGTTTAAATTACCTAGGTTATAAAACATGATGCTTTAATAAAAACCAAAATAATAAAATTGTGCAATCTTAGAAGTTAAGGAACCAAATTATTTAAATAAACATATTTCTGTGTGGTGTAGATTTGTTTAAACATTAATTTAAAATTAATCCATTATTCTTTCATTTTGGAGGCTCATTAAATAAATTATACCTTCAATTATTGAATACCTTTTTTTATTTACAAGAGTCACACCCCCCACTATAAAAAGGTAAACAGCATACCCATTCATCACACCTCTCAATACACATTGGATCATCCAACGTCTAGCTAAATAGTCTCCCAACATCTATACCTTCCTCTTAGAATCCTCACCTTAGGTATAAAGACATACAATTAATCATTTTGGCACAAACAAAAAGTAGTTAAATGATTAAGAGGATGTTCTAATGACTATGATTAGATTCAAGACACATAGTAAGGGGATTTCATATAAATTTTTTTACGTGAGATATATGTTTTATTCACCACACATTCCTTTTGTTTAATGTGTATAATTACCATGGATGTTATTATATGATTATTATACTGAATTTTATGTGTATTTACATATGCATTTGATGAAATTAATTTCATAGGGTTTATGTTTCAAAAGTAACCAAATCGGTAAAGTAATTTTGTCTCAATTTTTATTATTTGAGACAAATTTCAGGTTAGGAACCTATATTTTTTCATGAGGTGTATATAATGCCTTGGAATTTTTATATCATTAATCTAATTTTCTCATGATATTTTAAGATTAATTTAATTTCATATTCATACATGGAGAGTACGGTTCAAAGTTACCAGGTGGTAAGATTTTATTGAAAGAATATCATCTCTTTTCAAGATTATTTATGTTTAGGCTTAATTTGGTGAAATATTATAATCCATATATTAAAAATATTCATGTATTTTCTTATCCTCTGGTTATTCGGGATATTTTCATTTATTAGTGCCATTTTTTCCACTCTTTGGTACATAAGATTGGTAAGAAAGCCCAATTTTACCCTCTCCTTAGTCAGAAATCGATGGTCATTGAAAATCATGTTTTCTAAAAAGGGTTTCCAAAAAATATTATAATAATATACTATGATCATTATAACACATTTTTACCCTTTTTTCTTTTTTACTAATTTTTTTAAAGTAATATTCTTATCGCATTCAAAATGACGCATTTTTCTGACCATTTTACCATGAAAAACAATGTTCTTTTTACCTCTTTAAACATGTACATATTTAACAGCCGTCAGTTAATTGAATATTTATTTTCTTGTTCAAAAGGTTAATTTTTTAGAAAATTTTTTCAGAAATTTATTTTCGATGAAATTTCATTCAAACATTTTTTAAGATTCTTTTATATGTTTTCAAGGAAAAGTGTTTTCAAAAGGACTCCAAGCTACAATACATGTTTCCCAATGAAAAAGGATTTCAAAAAATTTTCATTGATTACTTTATAAGTTATAAATTTTATTTTCATGAAAATGGTTTTAAAACGGTTTTATGTTTTAAGAATAATTTTTTAAAGGATAATGGATAATTTCTTCATGAAGTGTTTTTAAAATATAGTTAAAAAACATTTCCCTTATAAGATAACATCTATTGGTGTTACTCAATCCTTTATATGGAAACAATACAATGTTTCCTTTAATATTGTTTCTTTGAATGGATTATGTTTTATGGAATTATGTTTAAAAAAACGGTTTCCCTTTAACGTGTTAAATTTTTATGAAATGCATTTCTCATTCACAATTTATGATTTTTATAAAATTATTATTAAACAAGTATCAATTTCCATAGGTTATTATATGATTACTTTTTTGTTATTCCCATTTAAATTCATGGGTTAAGATAATATTTTTTATGATTTCATGGAACATGTATGTATTATTTAATTATGAGATGGGTGGGACTAATATCTATCTCCAATTAATTGGGTAATGATAAATGTTATCTGAGCTCAAAGGGTACACGATAGGGCATCCCAAGCCCCAAAAAATATCGTACATGGGAGGAAATCGCATAACCAAAATAAGATGGTACAAAGGAGGATATCCCAATCCTAAAACAAGATAGTACATCGGTGAACATCACAAGCCAGAAACAAGAGGGTACATAAGAGGGAATCCCATTCCTAAAGTAGGTACATAGGTGACTAACCCAAGCCTAACAAGTTATAAAGACCTTTGTAGGCCACCTTGAAATTGGGTTTTCATATTCTTATGTGTATTCACAATTACAATTCTTATTCTTATATTATGCTTTCATGGATAATGTAATTTATTTTCTTATGATTGATGTCTTAGAAACTATAAAGATTTATACTCAGATTTATGTTTATGATATTTTATATAAATGGTATGATCTTATAATTTTATGTTTATGTTCTCATACCCTATTCTCATATTTATGCTTATATGTATCCCTTGTTTTCCCTTACTGAGAATCTGATATCACACATTTTTTATGTTTCCTTCCCCATGTTATGAAGATATGTATTATTTTTGTTGTGTGTAAGAAGGGTGATTGTCATGAAGAACCTAGAGGGAGAAAATATAGCTCACTCATGTGCTAGTATTTATGTTTCCATGTTTCCAAAGGCACTAAACTAATACAGTCATTGGGTATCTATTTTCTTTATTTTTTAGGTATTCATTAAAAGTTATGTAATTTGTATATACATCATGATTGGGTCTCTATAGTCGGTATCAGATAAAAAGATTAGTTAACCTTTGGAAACTGTGATGATAAAACTTTAGTGACATCCCTAGGTATATTTTTAAGGATATGTCTAAATATTTTCTAAGGATAAGTATATGGATGATTTAACATTTATTAAAAATGTCCTTAAATTTTGGTAAGGGATAAATTGAGGGTTTTCCTAGAAATGAATCGATATATGTATACTACTAGGGAATGTGGCTCTGACACAGACATACAGAGGGGTAACAACTCTGAAAAGATGTTCCAGGCCTCACTTGGGGTAATCTGGTACATGACAACGGGCCTTGATGCACACAAAGTTTGACACTCTCGAGGGATAAACATTGGGAATTAAAATAATCTTCACAAACCATCATGAAGGATTTAAATATAATTTTGTTGTGAATAAACTAGGATAAAATTAAGGTTTCATAGATTAAATAATTAAAATCCATGATTTAGGCAACCTATAAGTAATTTTTCATGATTATATAGTATCCCAATATGATAAATGTTTCTCACACTATTATTTATAGTTTTTTTAATTAATTAAACTAGAAGGAACATGGTTAACATTTATTATTTCAAATGTGGAATGTATAGGAATTATGATAATAGATTTACCTAGTGGAAGTCACATAAAGAGAATTTGGAAGCTGGTACGAGTATTGGTGATACTTTTGAAGATAATGAGACCACAAAAAACATGTGAAAGGTATGTGATGTTCTTATTGTATTGTTTATATTAAACATAAAAATCTTGATTAGATTTAGGTTGAGTAAACTTATGAATGATTCATATTACATATTCTTGGAAAGAGGTATTAAAGAATATATTGATAAAGCATGAGTAATTCTTTAATAAAAAGTTTGGATTAATGAAGTTTTTAAGTTTTGGAATTAAGAGATTATGTTATATGAAACATGAAATATATTAGATTTTTTAGTAAATGTTTTCATTAAGGATTTTAAAGTAAATTTTGAATGGTGATGAAAAAATATAAAAGTGATTTCATGGAAGGGTGATATTTTGATTAAGGAAAGGAAACTCGTAATTAATTCCTGATATTGAGATAATGATGTTAGGATAAATATATGATGGATATGACTAAGGAAATTGGATAGTATAGATTTCCCTATGAAATATTATTGAAAAAGTGGTTTATGTCATCATGGATGAAGTTTAAAACATTTTTGGACATAAGGCATATATCCAATATAAATTTAAATGAGGAAACATGCATGTTTTCAATATGGAATTATGATAATCCTAGTTATTACCATGTTTCAAAAGAATATATGATGAAGTTATTCCCATGTTTCAAATGTGATAACCTAGAGATGATTTTTGATATATGGGTGATCAATGTTAAGTTAATTTTAGGACTTTATTTCTAATTCATTGAGATTACATTTTTTAGAAGGTTTATAAGGTTAACCTTTTATGGAAATTTTAGGTTAATAATCATATGAAGTGATTAAGATTAATGTTTTATCTCTCACTATGAGGTTTTATGCATATCAGATAGCCTATTAAAACTACTTTGTGTAGATGACAATAGATGGGATGGAATATCATGGGTTTGATGATCTGTTAGAACATCAGGAATGAAAAATTCACCTTCCATTTTAGAGAAAGAGATTAAGTGGATCAATGAAGAAAAAAGGGTGATGTTTTCCTGAAATCATTCAGATATATATTTTATGGAAAATTCATCAACTTTAGTAAAAAGGATCTTTGAGGAAAAAAATTTCCTAATACCTTCATTTTTTATGAATCAGAAGGTACCTTATGACATTGCAGATTTATGAATTTGTGATTGTTAACTTTATCATAACCTTGTTCTCTATCACTCTTTATAAAAACATAATAGAAATATTTCTCTTCCATGTCCAAGTTTTCACTTCCTACCAATGTTCTCCTATGTGGGAATCTCATTATGAGTTACTTTGGGTAACCGGTATGGTTCAAACATTCCCTTTTTAATTTAATTTTTAGTATTCATTTTTATGATGTGGGTTTATATGGATTAATATTTCCATTATTAATCCTTTTATAACATAGATGAATTTTGAGAGAAAAAATCATTTTTTATGGGGGGTAGAATGTAACACCTTGAGATTCTGTAAAATATTTTTTTGAATGAATTGAATTTCATTGATGTGGTTCATTTCACTAATCTAAAAATTCTATTCACACATTGCTGAAATGTCTTGTGCAACATGCAACATTAACTTGGCATGTGTTTCACGCAACACCGAGTTTCTATGAAACATCATTTTATTCTTATAATTATTTAAATGAGATAGTAATAACCTATCCAATAATCTTTGTAATATTAATATAAATATATAATTTTTTAATAATTTCTATAATGGTTTTATATAAATAAAATATATTTATAATGGAAAATAATTTTTTTAAAAGTCTTTATATGTTTAAAAATATTATTTTCTCAAATGAACTACTTTTTAATTCCTTCTATGAAAACAATAAAATTAATTTTAGACACTTAGAAATTTAATTTTATATAATAGTCTTATTTTTTTTAATTTTTAATGTCAAAACTTTCTTAGGGTGAATTTTTTGAATTTTTCTAAGAAACTTCATTTTTTGATGAATAGTGAAAATAATATATTTTAATTTAAAACATCCTTTTCATTTAAATAATTATTAATATTAATTTATATTTTAATTTTGTTTTTAATGTCGTAATAGATTTAATATATATATTAAATCAATGTAGTTCATTTTAATCTATTTAAGATGGAAAATAGTTGTAAAAACTTACTAAACTTTTGACCAATTTTACTTTAAAAACCTGATTTCTCACCAACAGCTATGTGATTAGCGTTAAACAAAATTTTCACACTTATATGGTTTGATTTTAAAAAAATAAACATTCATGGTTTTAATAAGTATGACCTTTCTAGTCTAATATGATCAACATAATTTTTACCAAAAATATTAGTGAAAGTGATTAAAATTAATCACAGCGATTAAGGTATGATTAAGTTTAATTAGGGTTTGAACCTTAATATTAAAGACCAAAACGATAAGGAAACTTGTCCAGAGTCCATTTTATGCCAAAATTATACAATATACCCTCTTTGTTATAATTTTATGGGTTATTGGGATATTATTAAATCGAAGTTCCCTATATAAAAAGATAACGAGAAAGGAAAAAAAGAACTCTCCATACATTTAACATTTATAAAACATTGAGATATGGAAAAAATATATTTTCAGTTATACATATTCTAATAAAAAATAAATCTGTTTTTTTATCATAATAATTTATCAATAATTTTTAGATATTATTTAGTTACATAAAATTCTTATGAAATGCCATTGTTGTGATTATTTAGTTAATAATTAACTAAAATAAATGATATTATAAATATTGAAAGTGAAGTAAATTGATTGAATTATTGTATTTAATTATTTTTTAAGATTAATATATCTTGTTACACATTTATAAACATGATATATTTTAATTAAATTTTTGATTTTATATTTTAAAATTAAAATTAAATAAATAATGACAAAATTAACATTATTGTTATTTTACAATAACTGATATTTTATTAAATGATTTAAAATTAATAAAAATCACATATTTTTTAAATATATTTTTAAGTGTTAAAAGATATTATAAATGTTATATAAGTGTACAAATTTATCTTTTATATTTGACATATTGAACCATAGATTGTAAAAACATAATTACCACGGCTTGGGTTTAGGCAGTGTTTTGTGAGTCACAAGCGCTTGTTTTAGAAATTAATTTCCACAACATATGATATTTTTATTTTCAAAATTAGGTATCATATTGATAACTAGTTATATCTATATTATATAGTAAATATCACTTTATTTTATTATTAATTTTTAAATTAGTTAGGTTAGAAAACTATCTACTTTAATAAAACCCAAAATAATAAAATTGGGGAATCTTGGAAGTTAAGTAACAAAATTATTGAAATGAACATATTTTTGTGTGGTGTATATTTTTTTCAACCATAATTTCACATTACTATATTATTTTCCTATTTTTGAGTCACAATATGTGAATTATACCTTCTATTGTTTAATACCTTTTCGTATTTAAAAGAGTTTCACTCCCCTACACAATAAAAAGGAAAGCACTTTACCCTTTCCTCACACCTCTCAAGCCACTTTGTCACATCCAAATTCCACCCAAATTTTCTCTAAACATCCATGCATTCCTATTATAAGCCATCCCTTGGGAATATAATATTCCAATTAAGACTTTTAGCACAAACTGAATGGATTTACCTAATTTAGGGGACGTTTGAACGAGTATGATGAGAGTCAAGACACGAGGTAATGGGATTTCATCTCACTTTTTATTTCCATATAATACATGGTTTATTCACCACCCATTATTTTTTATGGTGTTTATATGTACCATGTATGATATTATATGATTCTTATACATAAATTTATGTGTATTTACATATTGATTTTATGAAATTTCTTTTATGGGTTTTATGATTCCAAAGTTACCAAATTGGTAAAGTAATTTTGTCTCAATTTTCTTTGTTTGAGACACATGTCATCTTATGGACCAATATTTTTACATGAGGTGTATATATTGTATTTGAATGTTTATATCATTAATATCATTATTTTCATTATATTTTAAGCTTCATGTAGTTTCATTTTCTTACATGGGGAGAATGGTTCAATGTTACCAAGTGGTAAGAGTTTATATAAGGCTCTAGCCTTAAACATTACTTAATCTTGAGTTATTTCAAGAATGCACATTGAGGATCTTATCAGGTTTAGAGTTTTAGAGAATTAGATCATAAATCATTCATTACATTCAACATTTAAACAAGGCGGTTACATAAATGACAGTATTCATTTTTCCCATCAAAGGAGACATGTATAAAATAAACATGGATTCTTTTGTGAGACTTCCTCGACACTATCAACACATCTTGTACTTTTCGCTTGACCTGTGAAAAACATTTCAAAAACTTGGGATGAGCATAAAAATCTCAGTAAATTATATAAAAATACGGAATGAAAACATTAGTCCATGTATACATAAGAATCAATGAAATCATATTTTACTCATAAAACATAAGAACTTTAACATACCTCATCAAATCATCAATAAATCATAGAAAAAATAAGACATAAAGGTAACTTGAGGCATTCATAAAATTCTTATGTAGGGAGTAACCCTCATGGTTACGTTTGGAATACCCATCACAGTATATTCCCTAAATCTCTTCGGAGAAAACCTTAGAATTTAACCCCTTCACATTACCCAATGCATTGGAGAGCTATCACGGGCTCACCCGCCCTTAGTTTATCACGGAACCACTGGTCTTCATAAACAATGCCCAAGAACCATAACATAATCATATCACATAAAACATGCATAAAGAAAACATAAAATTTCCACATTTGAAGCACAAGATATCAAAAACACATTAATATAATGAAAACATTATCAAAACCATTTTCAATACCAAAATAAAAGAAAAGTTAAACATGGTATTTATTTTTCATAAAAAAGTTATGGATTGTAGAGGAAGCCGAAACTCAAATAATGCTCACGGCGGCGGAGAAGTCGTTGTTGGCGCATACGTAAGACAAAAGCATTCATTTTGTCATTTAGTAAAATGATTCATATAAAAATATTCCTTTTGAATAAAATTAAAAGTAAAAAGGGGTTTATACACCGTATAAATTAAAGTTGTGTATAAAACAAAATATGCCTCAATGAATGGAGATTGAGATGAAGTCCCTTACCTCGTGTCCGACTTGACTCGGTCGTTCTTTAATCTCATGAATAATAAACTTGAGTTAATTTCTACTTTCTTAAGAACCTTTTTCAAGTTCATTAATCCTTCTATATCACTTTATACCATGTTATGAACACTATGTAATTATTTAAGTTAATAGCGGTCGTTTTAACGATCATTGGTACTCGAATCAAAAATAAACTCATTATAATTACAAGTTGTTCATGTGGTAAAATAAACATTATAACCAGAATTATGTTCATGATTTAGATATTATATATATAATATAGATACATTATATACATGCATTTATAATATTACAAAATATTTAAAGGTAAGAAATGAAATGCACCGTTCAAGGAGACGGTAAGCCGTACGTACGCATGAACGTTACTTTCATTTCTATTTCATATCTAATGGAATTGAATAATAATTATATAAAGGTATATTATAATTCCGGTATAATATCATATATAATATCATTAACTCCATCCTTTATACGTCCCATATATGGAATTAACGAATCAAATCACCTTGAGGGGGCGGTAGTCCGCACTTCGTAAAATGAAATTATCGTGCTTACGCATAATGGAAACCATAAAGGTATGACATAAATAAAAAATACAGAAGCATAAGGAAAACATAAAAATAATACATATCATATATAAACATAGTGACATCTTAATAGCCACCTTCAAATGTGTTAAAAAAATATTGAACAATCAATGTTTCGTGAGGCAAAAATTCGCCATCCATGGAAACAGTATGTTCTTTATCCATTAGACGTAGGTGTGTGTAAGTGTAGCTCGAATCCTTATTATAAAAACATCATAGTATATTTAATATACTGGTGTTACTACAAAAAAATGGAATAAAAATATTTTAGTAGGTTGGAGAAGCAAAATAAAACAAAAGAACATTTGGGAAGACTTTCCCTTTAAATCGGGTAACTCCTCTTGGTTTGAACCAAAAGGGTTTCTGGAAGAGAGTTCTGCCTAAGGTAAGGCTTCTAGGATAAAGATAGGGATATTGGGAGCTTATTTGAGTAGAGTTTGGATGAGCCAAAGGGCTTGAGAAGTGTGAGATATGGGTAGGAAGTGGGGTCTTTTTTTAAGGGAGAGGAGGGGCTCTTTTGGAACTCTTGAAACTATTATTTCATTATAAAATGAAGTTCGATTTCTAAATCTCCAAAAATCATTAAAATCGAGGATAATGTGGTCCATGCTCGAAATAAAATAATCCAATAATAATTGGTCAAGTGTTGGATATTATTTTTAACATTATCTTCTTATTTATTTAAATCATTCATTAATGACGTAAAAAAACTACATCATCGTTGTGTCATTAATAATTTAATTTTTTTGATGTCTAAAAATTATAAAAAAATTACCATGATGTAGGAAATATTCTTATATTTCTAATGAATATTTATAGTCAAAAATATATCTTTTATAACCCCATGTAATAATTGTTTTAGAGAAACAATACATGTTTGTGATATTTTTATTTTTACTTTAAATAAAAGGTATTAATGTCATTATCTCACTAAAGTGGCTCCATGGGGTCCCAAAAATTGACCCATGGATTGTATTGGTCAGTCATGACCTGTCCAATAATGTTAGGACATGTGTCAAGATATTTTTATATTTTTACAATATCATTTTTATCTTAAATTACACTAATTACCTCTAATTGCGGTTAACAAAACTCAAAAGTTAATATTCACCGAAAAAATATTTTAATCCCATTGAACCACATTTTACCTAATAATTAAAACCCTGTATGTCAAATTTTTTAAATTCAATACACATAAGTGGTAAAATTTCATTTAAACTAAAAATCAGTTTGTTTAAAAACCACTTAGTGGTTTCACTATTCATCAAAAATTGATGTTTTTCAGAAACATACCAAAAATTTACCCCCAAGATATATTTTATATTCTAAATTCAAAAATTATTTCTATTTTGAAAAATTAAAAACTTATAAGTTTCATTAATTAATTTTATAATTAATTCCTGTTGTCAAAACAAATAGCGTTTTTTTAGGAAACAATATCTATCAAAAGACTGGCACTTGTTTATGTCCAATTTCAAAGTGAAAGTAATTCCAATGACCACCATTGGATTAAATGGTAAAAATATATTCTAATTTCAATTTAAAACCAATTTAAAAGATAATATATCCTTATAAATAAATTAGATTAAAATGAGGTTTTGAATTAAAATACTTCATTTTTCACAATTCATTAAAAAATGAACATTATCAGAAAATACCAAAAATTTACACAAAGTAAATTTTGATTTCCCTATTCTAAAGAAGAATTTTATTTGGTCCAACATAATGTATAAGAGTGAGAAAAAATATATTTAAATAGGGTTCTCCATCGAACATAGCCACCCCATTAAAGTAAATTTAATACTTAATTCAAAAAATATTAATAAATATGAAATTGTCTTATTCTTTCTTTACCTGGGATATTAGATCCTTCCCCCTTTTGGGAATTGCGTCTTTCAAATTTATCCACTTAAATAAATGGGGGTATTTATCACTCATAGAATTTTTAGATTCCCATGTTGCCTCTTCAATCATGTGGTTTTTCCACAAAACCTTTACTTGAAAAATCACCTTATTCCGCAATACTTGCTCCATGTGGTCAGGAATCTGGATCAGTTGTTCCTCATAAGCTAGATTCTCTTCTAGCTGAACTGCCTCTGGACTCAAAACATGATATGGATCTGGCATGGACTTCCTTAACATTGAAACATGAAAAACATTGTGTACCTGAGATAAACTCAGAGGTAAAGCCACTTGGTATGAAACTGATCCAACTCTCTCCAGAATTTTGTATGGTCTAATGAACCTTGGACTCAGATTTCATTTCTTACCAAATCGCATCACACTTTTCCATGGTGAAACTTTGAGGAAGACATGATCACCTACCTCAAAAGAGAGATCCTTCCTCCTGTTGTCCACATAACTTTTCTACCGGCTCTGAGCTGTTATCATGTGTTTCTGTATCAGCTGAACTTTTTCTGCCAACTCTTCTACCAATTCTGGTCCCATAAACTTCCTTTCACCCACTTTAGCCCAAGAAGGTGAAGTTCGACACCGCTTCCCATATAATGCCTCAAATGGTTCCATTTGTATACTGGAATGAAAACTGTTATTATATGAAAACTCAACCAAAGAAAGATGTTGGTCCCAACTTCCCAGATAATTCATCGAACAAGCATGTAGAATATCCTCCAAAGTCTGAATTGTTCATTTTGACTGCCCATCTGATTGAGGATGAAAAGTTGTACTGAAATTTAAATCAGTACCCAATGACTTCTGAAGGCATTTCCCAAAGATAGAAGTAAACCTGGGATCACGATCAGATATAATGGAGATGGGAACTCCATGTAACCTGACTATCTCTTTAAGATAAAATGGGAAAGCTGATCTAAGGAAAAAGTATATCGTATAACAAGGAAATGATAAGATTTAGTCAAGCGATCAACAATAACCCAGATTACATTATTACCTCGAGGTGTCTTCGGCAACCCCACAATGAAGTCCATGGAGATATTCTCTCATTTCCACTCTGGCACTAGTAAAGACTGAAGCATCCCTTTTGGTAACTACCGCTCTGCTTTAACCTATTGACAAGTCAAACACTTCATAGTAAAATCAGCAATATCTCCTTCCATTCCATCCCACCAGTAATAATCCCAAAGATCTCTATACATCTTAGTACTTCCTGGATGAATTGAAAACGAAGAGATATGAGCTTCACATAACAACTCTCTCTTAAACTGTGAATCACAAGGCACACACAATCTCTCCCCAAATCTCAAAGCACAATAATTATCAATGTTGAATTCTAGTAAACTTACCCTTCTGAACCATCTCTACATTTTTATGCAAGTCACTATCCTGATTCTGTGCTTGCTTAAGTCTATATGATAGAGAAGATTTCACTGATACCTGAAACAAAACAGAAGAACATACTGCACAAAGAACTGCTATGCCAAAGTTCATCAAATCCTTAACCAAAGGATCACGTTCCAAATGCAACATTGTTAATGAAGCATTATTTTTTCGACTCAAAGCATCAGTCAATTTATTTTCTTTTCCCAGATGGTAATGAATTGTACAATCATAATCCTTGATGAATTCCAGCAATCTCCCCTGTCTCATGTTCAATTATTTTTGAGTGAATATATACTTTAAACTTTTGTGATCAGTATAAATTTTACAAGTTACACCATACAAATGATGCCTCCAAATTTTTAAAGCGAAAACAACTGCAGCTAATTTCAAATCATGTGTAGGGTAATTTACCTCATGAGTTTTCAACTGTCTTAAAGCATAAGAAATTACATGATCATTCTGCATTAGGACGCAACCATGTCCTTTCAATGAAGCACTACTGTAGATAAAAAAATCACCATTCATGCAAGGTAGTTCCAAAACTATAGAATTCACCAATCTTCTTTTCAATTCCTGAAAACAATCATCACATTCTTTTGTCCAAATAAACTTAACACTCTTCCGAGTTAGCTTAGTCATTGGACTACATAACCGTGAAAAATTTCTAACAATCCTTCAGTAATAGCCTGCAAACCCAAGAAAACTACGAATCTCGGTTATATTTTTGGGTCTTGGCCATTCTTCAACAACCTCTATTTTTATAGGATCAACAGTTATTCCATCATTAGAAACAATGTGAGCAAGGAAAGAAAATTTTTGCAACCAAAACTCAAACTTTCTGAATTTACCATACAATTTCTTTTCTTTTAAGGTTTGAAAAATAACCCTTAAATGACTTTAATGCTCCTCATTACTTTTTGAAAAACCAAAATATCATCAATTAACACAACCACCATTTATCACATGATTCAACAACGCCATCGTTGTAATAATCTGTTCAATTATGATTCTGACCATCTCATGATACTGATTTGAAAGGCCATTTCCCTCTGTATGCCTTCCCAGAAAATCTAATTTGTTTCCTCTATGAAAACCCATTATAAGCACATAAATATCTTAGGCGAAGCAGGATCTTAATCTGTAAATGCTATATCATTTCAATCATACCATAAAATAATTTAGGGACATAAAATTTATCAATTTTTCTAACTCCTGAAGTTGTCTAAACTGGCCTTTGATACCAACAATATGGACCCAGCCTTAAACATTACTTAATTTTGAGTTATTTCAAGAATGCACATTGAGGATATTTTCAGGTATAGAGTTTTAAATAATTAGATCATAAATCATCCATTACATTCCATATTTAAATAAGGCGGTTACATAAAAGATAGTATTAATTTGTCCCATAAAAGGAGACATATTTAAAATAAAACATTGATTCATTCATGACACTTCCTCAACACTATCAACGCATCATGTACTTTTCCATTGACCTGTGAAGAACACTTCAAAAACATGGGATGAGCATAAAAATCTCAGTAAGGTATATAAAAATACGGAACGAAAAAATTAGTCCATGTATACATAAGAATAAATGAAATCATATTTTACTCATAAAAAATAAGCACATTAACATACCTCATCAAATCATGAATAAATCATATAAATCATAAGACATAAAGGTAACTTGAGGCATTCATAACATTCTTACGTAGGGAGTAACCCTCATGGTTACGTTTAGAATACCCATCACAGTATATTCCCTAAATATCTTTGGAGAAACCTAAGGGATTAACCCCTTCGCGTTACCCAATGCATTGCAGAGCTACCATGGGCTCACTTTCCCTTAGTTTATCACGGAACCACCTGTCTTCATAAACAATTCCCAAGAACCATAACATAATCATATCACATAAAACATGAATAAAGGAAATATAACATTTCCACATTTCAATCACACGTTATCAAAAAAATTGATATAATAAAAACATTATCAAAACCATTTTCAATACCAAAATAAAAGAAAAGTAAAACATGGTATTTATTTTTCATAAAAAAAAGTTATGGCTTGTAGAGGAATCTGAAACTCAAATAATGGTCACGGTGGCGGAAAAGTCGTTGTTGCCGCATATGTAAGCCAAATACATTCATTTTGTCATTTAGTAAAATGATTCGTATAAAAATATTCCTTTTGAATAAAAGTAAAATTCAAAACGGATTTATACACCGTATAAAAGAATGTTGTGTATAAAACAAAATATTCCTCAATGAATGGAGATTGAGACGAAGTCCCTTACCTCGTGTCCGACATGACTAGATCGTTCTTTATTCTTCTGAATAATAAAATTGAGTTAATTTCTAATTGCTTATGAACCTTTTTCAAGTTCATTATTCCTTTTATATCACTTGTTACCATGTTATTAACACTATGTAATTATTTAAGTTAATAACGGTCGTTTTAACGATCATTGGTGCCTGAGTCAAAAATAAACTCTTTATAATTACAAGTTGTTCATGTGGTAAAACATCCATTATAACTAGAATTAGGTTCATTATTTAGATATTATACATATCATATATATCCAGTATATAAATGCATTTATAATATTATAAAACATTTAGAGGTAAGAAATGAAATGCACCGTTCATGGAGACGGTAAGCCGTACGTACGCATGAACAATACTTTCATTTCTATTTCATATCTAATGTAATGGAATCATTATGATATAAATTTATATTATAATTCCAGTATAATATCATATATAATATAATTAACTCCATATTTTATACGTCCCACATATTTCATTAACGAATAATATCACTTTGAGGGGGTTGTAGTCCGCACTTCCTAAAATGAAATTATCGTGTTTACCCATAATGGAAACCATAAAGATATGTCATAAATGAAAAAAACAGAAGCATAAGGAAAACATAAACATAATACATATCATATATAAACATAGTGACATCTTAATTTCCACTTTTAAATGTGTGAAAAGAATATTGAACAATCGTCGTTTTGTGAGGCAGAAATTCGCATTCCACGGAAACACTATGTTCTTTAGCCATTAGATATAGGTGTGTGTAAGTGTAGCTCAAATACTTCTTATAAAAACAACATAGTATATTGAAGATACTGGTGTTTCTACAAAATAATGAAATAAGAAGAGTTTATGGGGTTGGAGAAGAAAAATAATACAAAAGAACATTTGAGAAGACTTTACCTTTGAATCGGGTAACTCTTCATGGTTTGAACAAAAAGGGTTTCTTGAAGAGATTTATTCCCAAGGTAATGCTTCTAGAATTAATATAGGTATATTGAGAGCTTATTTGGGGAGATTTGGGATGAGACAAATTGCTTAAGAAGTGTGAGAGATGGGTAGGAAGTGGGGTCTTTTTATAAGGAAGAGGAGAGGCTCTTTTGGAACTCTTGAAACTATTATTTTATTATAAAATGAAATTCGGTTTATAAAGCTCCAAAAACATTAAAGTATAGGATAAGGTGGTCCATTATCGAAATAAAATCATACAATAATAATTTTACAAGTGTTTGATATTATTTTAAACATTATCTTGTTATTTATTTAAATCATTCATTAATGACGAAAACACTGCATCATCATTGTGTCATAAATAATTTAAATTTATTGATGTTTAAAAATTATAAAAAAATAACAATGATGTAGGAAATATTTTTATCTTTATAATTAATATTTATAGTAAAAAATATAGCTTATAAAACTCCATGTAATAATTGTTTTAGTAAAACAATACATGTTTGTGATATTTTTATTTTTACTTTAAATAAAAGGTATTAATGTCATTATCTCGCTCAAGTGGCTCCATGGGGTCCCAAAAATTGACCCATGGATTTTCTTCGTCTTCCATGACCTATATAATAATTTTAGGACATGTGTAAAGATATTTTTATATTTTTATAATATAATTTATATCTTAAATTATACTAATTACCTCTAATCGCGGTTAACAAAACTCAAAAGTTACTATTCACCAAAAAAATATTTTCATGCCATGGAACCACATTTTACATACTAATGACTACCATGTATGTCAGATTTTTGAAATATAATACACATAAGAGGTAAACTTTCATTTAAACAAAAAATCAGTTTTTTTAACTACCACTTAGTGGTTTCACTATTCATCAAAAATTGAAGTTCTTCAGAAAAATACCAAAAATTCACCCCATGCTATATTTGATATTGGGAATTCCAAAATTATGTCTATTTTGAAAAATTAAAAACATATAAGTTGCATTAATTAATTTTATAATTAATTCCTGTTGTCAAATCAAATAGCGTGTTTTTAAGAAACAATATCTATCAAAAGACTGACACTTGTTTATGTCCAATTTCAAAGTGAAATTAATTCCAATGACCAACATTGGATTAAATGGTAAAAAATTTTCTTATTTAACTTTAAAACCAATTAAAAAGATAATCTATCCTTATAAATAAATAAGATTAAAATGTGGCTTTGAATTAAAATACAACATTTTAACTATTCATTAAAAAAGTTAACATTATCGTAAAATACCAAAAATTTACACAAAGTAAATTTTGATGTCCTAATTCAAAAGAAGAATATTATTTGGTCCAATAGAATGTATAAGAGTGACCAAAACTATATTTAAAGAGGGTTCTCCATCGAACATAGCAACCCCATTAAAGTAAATTTAATACTTAATTCAAAAAATATTAATTAATATGAAAATGTCTTATTCTTTATTTACCTGGGATGTTACAGTTTTTTTCAAACAATCTCATCGATCTTAAATATTAGTTATTTTTATGCTTAATTTAATGAAACATTATTATAAATATCTAAATAACATTCATTAATTTTCTTATCCAGTAGTTATTAATTATATATTCATTTATTGGTATTATCTTTTCCACTCTTTGGTACATAATATAGTTAAGAAAGTGTTATTAAGAACCCCTGACTTTACCGTCTCATCAGTTCGAAATATTTGGTAACTCATAATCATGTTTTCTAAAAATGGTTTCCATGAATATTATACTAAATTATAATTAAAATAAGTTTTTACCATTTTTTGTATTTTACCAATTTTTTCGTAGGAATCGTCTTCTCTCTTTTCGAATAAGAAAACTTTATATCATTTTTACCATGAAAAAGGAATTTTTCTTTCACCTCGTATGACATGTAAGGATTTACCCACCATCAATTCATTGAATCATTCATTTCATGTTTAAAAGGTTAATTTTTAAGAAAAATATTTCAAAAATATATTTTCAATGAAATAATTTTCCAAAGATTTTCAATATTTTTTTACGTTTTCAAGAAAAAATAGTTTTCAAAAGGTTTTTAAGGGAAAATATCTTTCAAAAGGTTTTCAATATATAATACAATTTTTCCAAGGAAAAAGGATTTCAAATTGTTTTCAATTCTTCCCTTATAATTTATAATGTTTATTTTTTTTAAAATGTTTTTCAAAAGGTTTTACATTTTAAGATGAGTTTCTTTTAAAAGAGACAAGATAATTTCCCCATGAAGTGTATTTAAAATATCCTTAAAAATTAATTATCATCTAAGATACTATCTATTGGTGTTAATCATGACTTTATGGGGAAATGATTCAATTATTCCATTCATATTCATTCACTTGGTGTTTTATGTTTTATAGAGTCATGTTTACGAAGTCTGTTTCTCTTTCATGGGTTATATGTTTATGAAATCCATTTCCCTTTCACAGGTTATGAATACGATAAAAGGATTATAAAACCTATATCTTTTGTAGATATTATGATATGATTACATTTTCATGATACCCATTTCATTTTAGTGGTTAAAAGATTATTATTTATGATTTTCTGCCACATGTATGTATGATTTCATTATGAGATGAGTGGAACCTATATCTCCCCCCAATAAATTAGGTAAGGATAATTGTTTTATGAGTTAAAAGGTACATGGGAGGGCATCCTAATCCTGAAAAAATATGGTACATAGTTGGACATCCCAATACCAAAACAATATGGTACATGGGAGTACATCACAAGATTGAAAGAAGAGTGTACACATGAGGACATCCCAAGAATGAAACAAGAGGGTACACGGAAGGGCATCCCAATCCTCAAGTACATACGCGGGTGATTAACCCAAACCTAACATGTTACAATGTCCTTGGTAGGCCTCCTAGACATATAGTTTTTATATTCTTATGTATCTATCAAAATTCCAAATCTTATTCTTAAATTATGCTTTCATGGATCATATCCTTTATTTCCTTATGATTCATGTCTTATGAGACGAAAATATTTTTTCCCTGATTTATATTTATGATCTTATATATGAAGAGTATAATATTTTAATGTTATTTTCACATTACCATACCCATATTCTCATGTTTATTCTTATATGTCTCCCTTTTTTACATACGAAGCATCTGAGGTCACCCCTTTTTTATATTTCCTTCACCAGGTTATGAAAATATGTATTATCAATGATGTGTGTGAGGAGTCTTCTAGACATGAAGAACCTGGTGGGATATAATGTAGCTCACTCCTGTACCAGTGTTTATTTTTCCATGTTTCTAAATGCACTAAACTTGAATGGTCTTTGGGCATCCATTTGTTTAATGTTTTATGTATTATGCAAAAGTTGTGTAATGTATATGTGCGTTAAGACAGGGTCACTATAAAAAGTATATCTACTACTATTTGATCTCATTGTGAAATTGACTAATATTATTCTAGAGATTATGGTTTTTCATATTCTCAATTTTTTGTGGTAATCATGTCAATATATCAAAATATTTATATAATGGAATTGTTGGAATTCGGGATCAAAGAATGATAATTCGTTTCCATAATTATTTGTCTAAAAAATATAGTTTATTTTAATATATAGTTTCCATTTGAAAATAAACTATATTGTAGTTTTTTCATATCCTCAAGGAACATACGTAGATATTTTATCAGCTTTTAGCTCTATCAAATATTGTTGGGGGAATACCAATTTTATAGAAAATTTTAAAGGAATAATCCTTAAATTTGGATCATAAATATAGAATAATTTCTCAAATAAAACAATATAAACAATAATTAAGTTAAAATTTGATAAGTATCTCTAAAATTTTTTATATGGGTTATTTAAATTAATTTTCCAATAATAAATTATTTTTCTATAAAGATAAACTAATTTAATGTAAATCACTTATATCTTAAAATATATATACATTAAACCATAATTATTTGTCTATAAAGAATATAGTTTATTTTAATATTGAAACTAAAAATTTTGTTTTAAATATTTTACTTTCAAATTGTATTGTATATTATTTGATAAATTCATTAATAAAGAATTTTGATTTTGATTTTCATAAAACAAAATTTAGCAAAAGTAAGGTATGTTATTGATGGTAAATGGTTAAAACTAAAATAGTCATTTAACTCATTTATTAATGTATCTATTTCAAGAACATTGGAACCTATCCATATTGATTTTATTGGACTCACAAGAAAAAAAATTCTAGGTGAGAAATATTTATTATTTTATTGATGATATTTATAAATTTACCTAGATTTACTTTTTGAGGATTTACAACGATTCTTTTATTATCATCATGAATTTAAGAAAAAATATTATGAATTAAAAGGGTTCCAAAAAAATTTATATGAGAGGTGACTATACAATTTAATTTGAATGTAATTATTTTAATTACCTTTATTTAAATAGTGGTAGAGAAAAATATCTACACATAGAACACCTTAATAGAATAGAATTGTTGAAAAGAAAAATTTGTCACAAAAACTGGAGAATGAGTTTGTTACCCAACACATGCCCCTAAAAATTAATTAAATTATAGTGTAGTTATATTGTGTGAGTATGAGTTTCATTGATCTTGCACCAATCAAAAAATTAAATATTTCATATTTAAATAAAAAACAAATAAATCCTAACAATCATCTTATGAAAATTGAGAAGAATTTAGCATGAAATGTAGACATTGAATACCACTAGAGATATCAATACAAATTATGATCTCCAATTTAATGGAATGAAAATTTAATCTATAGGGTTAGAATCCTGCAATTATTGATCTTCATTATCAGGTTCATGTGTCTTTTTTTAATTCTTCAAATTATCTCCTTACTATCATCACGGTCAATTAAAATATGACTTATTTAATATATAAATCCATTTCATCTATGTTGTAATAAGTGTCACCACATATCACATTACTTTGTTGGATATTAATATAGATTTCTAAAACTATGTTATTTAAATATAGGATACCAATTCATTTTTTCATTAAGGCTATTATTATATATTTCCATGTCATTAATAGAGTTCTAATAAGACCTATCACAATGAAAATACATTATGATATATGAGTTGGAAAAAAAGTAAGATATTTTACTATTTTTGGATGAAATGTTTATATACTATAAACCAAGTATAAAATAATAAATTTTATTAAATGGATGATGAAGGAATCATTCTTGAATATTAGTCAATACATGGGACTTATATAATTTTCAATGAACACTTAAGTATTGTTTAAGAGTCAATTTATGTGATAATTAATGAAATCGGTTCTTTCAATCCCAATTAGACTTATATTGATGACATTTATGATTCAATACATATCATGATTCCTAATACTTCTTAAAACCCAAAAAAGAGTTATGGCGATAAAAAAATTCTTGTACAATCTAGTTTTTACATGTTAGAAAATAATGAACCAGAGAATATTCTACCTCGAAAGCTAGGAACCAAAAAATATCATATTATAGAATTTTTTTAGTGTTTTAGATGATGGTTTTAGAACCAAATAACATATAAAAATATAGATAAATGTTTAACCTTTATCTAATATATTGAACCTCAATCTATACAAGAATATTTTGATGCTAAAAATTGGGTTTTATCCTTGAAAGATGAATTTAACCATTTTTAGAGAAATAATGTTTGGAAATATATTAAAAGGACTTATCATTTTCTATTTAAAATAAATAAATAAATTTTTAGGAATAAGTAATATTAACATGGTGTAATTATAAGAAATATATATAGGTTTTTATCTAATAGTAATAATCTATATGAATGAATGTATTGTGAGAGAACATTTTCACCTAATTCTTTGTTATAAGAAATTATAATCCTCTTTTCTTACGTGTATATTACTATATTTTAGATTTTCTAGATAGATGTTAAATTTTATTTACAAATAATTCAATTATTGATGATTTTTATGTTGACCAACGTGGTGTTTTTAAAATTCCACCTTTTAAAATTTTTAAATTTTCAAATATACAAAGACCTTATACATTCTACAAGTATTTCTAGAGTTTTGTATGAATATATTTGTTCTTTTATTTTTTCTAACCATTTTTCAATTGGGGTGGAAGACCCTAATTTGTTTATCAAAACTTCATATTAGATATTTTATTAGTTTAAATATATGATGATGATGAGATTTTTGGTTTTACAAAATAAAATTTATGAAATTAATTTTCTAAACTCATGAAATAATATTTCTAACTGAGAATGATAGGGAATTTGATATTTTTTCCAAGTGTTTTAAGTCGTTGATAATGTTTATACAAATTATTTAAATTAAATCCTGTGTATACATGGCTTACTAAAACAATTACTTGAAAATAATAAATAAATTGAAACTCTTATGAGTCTAAATATTAAAATTGATATGGATAATGGTGGTAAAGAAGTATATATTATGATATATGGTGAAATAATTAGGATCCTATTTTGTAAAATTTTCATTAGACCAAACATCATGTTTGTTATAGATCTCTATAAATTAATTCATGTTAATCCTATATAATATAATTTGAATAATGGAAAATATATTTTAATGAAACTTAATAGTAATGTTACCTCAATCATTTATATTTTAATTAATCTCATATTTTGAGGATCACTTTTTAGGTTGTATATTAAATAGTAAGAGAACCTTAGAAGCCATAATTTTATTCATAAAATATATTGTTTCTTGGTAAATTAAGAAACAACAATATGTTACATTGTCCAATGTTGAAGCTGAATATATTACCACACGTAGTCATTGTTCTATGTTGTTGTCTAAGGAACTTTCATAGAGAAAGTTGTATTCAATATTTAACAGGTACCTATCATATATTGTAACACTAATGAAACTAAAATTTTATAAAAATTTAATATACCATTATAAAAGAAATAATATTGATATTAAGCCTCATTTTAAGATAATTCATACTAAAAAAATGTGATTTATCAATTATGTATATTGAAACATGAAATTAACATATATATATATTCAATAAGCCTTTTAATTTTAATCAATTTTATTTTATTAAGAGAATGTTAGGTTTATTTGACTAAAAGTGATTTATTTATATAGAGTTTGTCTATTTTAATTATTCGTTACTCATTTAATTTTGATGGTTGAATATTAATTGTTATAAATTATGTGTTTTTACTAATTTAATCATATGAATTTTATTTTCAATTATATTTATAATCTTTTTAATCACATATAAAATAGTATGAAAGTTTATTTTTCTTGCATATTTTATATGTAATATTGGTCATTTAGATTGTAATGTTAACATTTTTTATAAAAATATTAATTTCTTTTTAATATTACAATTTATTTTTTTAATTGTATTTTTATTACATTTCAATATCTTTTCATAAGATAATTGATATTATTCTATATTAATTTTACCATTTATTCTTTTTTTCCAAAAACATTGTATTTTTTAATCCATAGAATATTTATTCTTCAATATAAACCCTAAATATTGAAAATCCTGAACCACTTTTATATTGGTAAAGATGAAGAGATCATATGTTATTTATTATTGAATAGGTGTAATTAAATATTTTTTGGATTTTTTAAAAATTAGGTAACCACCTAGTAATGTTGTATTTTATATTGGTTACAAAATAATGATATGGGTTTGAATAATCTTATTATTTTTCATGTGTGGTGTTTTATCTATAATGGTAACAAGGATAGTATTCCTTTTGAGAATAAAATTAGAGAGTTTTATGGAAATCCACAAATTTTTTTGAATATTATAATTTATTTTTTATACAAGTTAATGATTGATTTTTTTTCATTTTCCTCTACTGAGGGGGATAAAAAGTTTCACTATCCTCACTATAGAATTTTTTTTATTTATTCAATCTTGGTGGATGATCATGATTTGAAACATATGGAAGTTATTTTTTTTATAATGATGATATCTTATATAATTAAGACAAAGGACATGAAACCTTAAGATAATGTTGTTGTTGTTATATTTAGAATGTAACATACCATAGTGTTAGGGATAATTATTCAATTTGATTTATAAAGACATGTATGTTCTATAATTTCATATAAATAGTCTATAATGAATCTAGAAAGATATTCATTTCAATTTATATGTAACATTTTTCATGGAAGGAAGAATTTTAATTTGTATCCATATGGGTGGATAATCAGTATATTTCTTCATATCATAGAAGTAGAGTTGAGTTAGTTTCAAGGGATGAAGTGTTATTATCACAATTCAATGGTCTCTATTGATTTGAGAAATATTTAACACATTTAGAGTATATCCATTAAAAAATTAATTCCAGAAATAAATATCAAGAGTTTAATAGAGTGTAAAAGAGAATATATCCATGATACTACTTAGTGGGGACTTCTAAACACACCTATTGAATATAAAGTGAATAATTCATCTAGTGTTATGAATTAATCTTATGATATATTTTTTTCTTATATTATTAGAGAAGTTATCTATACAGATATAGAATTATAAAATGTTGATATTCAATTGAATGTTAAAACTATGAATTTTAATGAAATTGTGTACATATAATATGGTGATGATCAATCCTTTTATTTTGAGGATATTGGAATGTATATTGGAGATATAGTAATTTTTTAATATAAAAATGATATTGAGAATCCTAAAATTATTTTTGAGTAAGTTATAGTGAATTTTAATGTAATTTTGCATGTATTTTAGGAGGTTTCATGAGTATATGAACACAAAAATGAAAAAAAAATGATTACAATAAAGAGAAATAAGATTATAAAGATAGGGAATATTCTAAATTAACTACCATGAAAAGTGACATAGTGTTGTTGCTAATTTATACCACCTTCCAAAAGTGATAATGATATAGTTTTTTTATTAAAACATAAATTGGTTTTTACTAGTATATTTTCATATTTTCAAAATTTAAATAATTACATTTTTTACTCATAGTTTTGTATGAAAGAGGAATAGTATAATCAATATAAAATAAATAAATCCTCCATTTTTATAAAGAGTTTTATATAATTGTTTTTCTCAATTGTTTCTAATTCATATTTTTATGAGATGAAAAATTCGATGAAATATCACTATGAACATTTGAATATATCCATATATATTGAGAGTGACTTGAATGAGACTATGAATAATGAGCATAGTTGAAAAATAAAATCATAAAGAGAATTGTTGAAGGAATGAAACATTAGTAGAAATTTTTTTATTTATTTATTATAAAATAAATAATAATAATTATGTTTATTGATATATTAACATTATTTTATGATAGTGAATGGTATATTAATATTATTACCATATGATATGTTAAATTTAAAAAAAAATATCAAGAAATTTTCAAGTAATTTTTCATTAATGGAAAAAAATTATAAAGGTAAAATAATATCTTTGAATAAATTATTATTTTAGTAGGATGTATCAAAAAAATAGATAATTAAGGATTTATTTTTATAAGGTAATTAATCAATCCGATAGTGATATAAAAAAATTTGTATACAATATAAAATATTGAAGTCAATAAAAATGATGAAACAGGATGGGGGAGTGATGATGATGATCAGTAAGAGGTTATAGATAATCATGATGATGAGACTCGGATGAAATTATTTGAAATCAATTATACATTATTTAATATGGATAAGAACATAAATCTCATTCATTAGAATCAAAATTATGTTTATTAAGCTTAAACGGGTCTATATAAAGGAATAGAAGATGAAAAAGTAAAGGAAACTGTTCTTGATTGAGGACGTAGAGTTAAACCAGCTTCATTAATAAATGATATTATTGTGAGAACATTATAAATATTTAAACTATGAATGGTAGATATTTAATGTTCCTGTGAATAGAAGGAAAACAAAAAAAATATAATGAAAAATAAAAATAGTGTGTTATGGATTTCTCAATCATTAATTTTTTATGATGATAAACATTTACATAAGATAACAAAGAAATGTGTAACCAAATGGAAAAAAATTGATTAACATTGTATTTATTATGATGGAAAATACAATATGAGGGAATTTAAAAGGCATATTATTTTTCTATATGACTTGGTCATGAAATTTTACTATAATTAAATAATGATGAAATCAAATCGAGGTTGGACATGTGTGGAATGGTATCATATAAAATTTATGGATTTATTCATCCAAAAAGATTTTCTACATTAAGTGATCATCTATAATTTTTTTTGAGATGATAAATCATTCCATAGATAAGTAAATGAGAAACATTATTTCCAATGGTGGAGGGATGTGTGTGTAACAAAAAAATATCCAAACACCTCTTCTTATTGTATTATAGATGTAGAAAATTTAAATTACCAATTTATATAATTTTATACTCCTACCTCATCTCAACATTTATAAGGTGGGTCTAAAAAGTTCAAATAATATTATGAGAAATTGGAGGAACATATTAATAGAAATGAATAGTATTTGTAATGCCTCTAATATAAAATAGATAAATATTTTTTTATTAGGGATCATATAGAAAACTATGATTATTATTATGAAATATCATTATTTAACAAATCCAGAGAACCTAATTTTATGGCAATTACTCCTAAACCTACTAATCCAAATCCTTTAATCCATGGACTAAATAGACTTTATTGGTTACTTGTGGACATTAATTTTTTTATTTATCTAACATAACTATAATTAATCATTAATTATTTAATACTATTAAATGAAATATTCAATTTTACATAAATATAATATTATCATAGTTTTTTATTTTTGTGTAAAAAATTATCTATGTTATAAGAACTTATATAATTTCATCTTGATATCACAAAAAACTGTTGAATGGTTAGATAAAAAAAATTTATTTTTACTATTTTTTTCTTTTTTCATGTTCTTAATAAATATAATTTTATGATTAAATTTTATAGATTCTGGGAACATAAAATAGGTGGTGACTGTTTGATTGTTTATGTGCTTTACTGTACTATAGAAATATAGGAATTTTTCGATTGATAAAATCCTAAATATTGAGTTTTTAAAGTCTCATTACCTTTCTAGGGGTAAAATGGTAAATTTATACTTATATAAGACCTTCAATTTTTTTATTATTTCACTAATCACAAGGAGTGATTTTTACTAACAGTTAGGGTTATGTATAAATTCCATGGATGTTGTGTTTTATGGAATATTATACATTATTAATAAAAAAATAAATTATTACCATTTGGGATTTATGTGGATGTGATGGACTTATTTTTCATCTTTTGATATTTTTTATGTTTTTTCAATGACCCATATCAGGATGTAATGTGGAGTCTGGCCAGAAATGAATCCTTTGTGGTATAATATAATAAATATATTATACTATTTTAGACTACCCACATATATTTCCTATGAAATGATTATAAATCTTAAATAGTGAATCATATGAAAAAACATAGACCTTTGATGAATTTGAATTATGGGTTTTACCCTAGGTATGACGTTTTTCTATTCACATAAAACCCCATTAGAGAATGTAGTCTCCAATATAATAAAAATTATAAACTTTTTAATAAAATAATTTTTAATAACTAATGGTTGACCTAGTATGTAATTTATTTTAATCCTATTCATAAATGTTTCTAGGGTTATCCCCAAAACCTAATGATATTTATTGGTTATTTCCATGGTTAAAGCATTGTAGGGTGGTTTTGAGATCAATGATTGATGAACACATCAATACCAATGATATCGGTGTGATCAGGTTCTTCAATAATAAATGATCCAATTCTAGGGTAGGGTTTTTCTTGTTATTTGATATAAAAATTTCATGGGTTATTTTTGGTGTACATGGATCATTTTCTCTATTTATAGATCCAAAATAAGATATTCCATGATCCTATCAAAATATATTTACCCTAAAAAGGTGATTTAGTATTTTTCATTCCTGTGATGTTGCTTCTATTTTACTGAACCATGTAATTCTTTCCCATGGATTCTGTAAAAATCATGTATGGACATTATAGAATAATTAAATTTGTGGTTTTATAGATTCCACCCTATATTTTTCATGAATTTTTCACTGGAATCTGATTTTGTCATGTAATTTGACTATTTTCTCTGGACCAATTTAGTATGTGAATTTGTTTTGGTTCAATAAATCGTGTTACAGTTTCTTTATCAAGAATCATAGATTAGAGGAGGTAAGTGAGAAGATCTATTGAGTGGACTGTTGAGGGTAAGAATAAGAAGGTGATGATGAATCATATGGGATGATATAAGCATGGTTTTCTAATGAAGGGTGGTAGGAATCTAGTCACTTATAATGATTCAACCATGTTAAATGATAATTATGATCATCTCAATGAATTTTTTATTGCATTCACCATTCATAATGAATATTCTTGAGTAATATCGAGTTTCAAAAAATTTCATTACTAAATATAAATATTTTTGAATAGCACACACTATAAATCTGGAGAGATGCAATAGCTTGGGTTTCAACGTATGATAAATATCACAAACTATTTAGTTGAACCACACATAGAGTGAGCCCCAAATAATTTCTCCATGTGTATAGGAAGTATATTCTTAGGATGTAAATTAAATTAAATTCTATGTGGTATATGACTACATATTGTGTTACACTTATCCAACCTTCTTATCATATAAAGGGTACACATGCCCAAGTAACTCTAGTGACCTACGTAGTGTGTGCATTAGGTCCACTCACCATGTATCCTAATTATAACACAACATTTAATTACTAGATACATAACATCTTCCACTATGTATACTACACACACTATGAAATTATCCATACACCATGTATTTTGGATTCTACAATCCATATTAGTCATTAATACATGAAAAGTTGATTACATGTGGAATACACACTATGTGCCCAATGAGAATTCCATGAACCTATACTGGAACATTCAAATGATATCTCATCTTTTTTTATGATTAAATTTGAACATGAGAGTAGTCCTTTATAAGAAAAATTCTACATCATATAGTATGAATCCTATTTCATTAATATTTTAAATTTAACACTAGATTGTGTGAGAAGAATCATCTCTTTGCTGATTGTTAGACACTAACAGGATTTAGTGTTATCATTATATTAGTGATGGGGTTGGTAATACCTTGATAATAAGACTAGGTGTGGTTCCCTCATATTCATTATTCATCCAGAGTTTGTGGGGAAAAGTTATATTATATGTGGGGTAACTAATTCTTTGTGTAAGATCCACAATGGGGTGTGGGTCATCAACTGGGGTTGGTACTACCTCGTTATATGTGTACATAATCAAGGATTAAGTATCCCACTACAAATTTCATAAGTGTACATGGGTTGTTTATCATTTACACTCTCAAATTGTTGATTTCTTTTTATTATAAGGGGGTGTGGTCATACTTTTTTTACGAACATGCTTCAAGAAGGAGCTAGATCTCCATCTTCTATTCTTTTAGAAATATATTTTTTATAAGAAAATGCATTATTGGCTTCCATGAGACTTGTGGTTAATCATCCCCTTAGGGGTTTCATTAGAGATGTGGTACACAACTATATAATGAAATAAAATTTAATGGACTCTTCGTTATTCTTTGAATAGCTGGATACACATTAAATGTAGCATTTGAGGATTAGATCTATGTTTTCCATGAGTACACTATTTCCTCGATAGATCTAGTGACTAAACATATCATGATTATTATTACTTTATTTCTTTTTGTTACTCTTTTTTCTAAGATATTGAGAAAACCTGGTTTAATATTCTTAATATATTCCTTACTTGTGAAAACCTTACATACTATAAGTTTTGATGACCAATTTCTTGTGTTTTCATTTTTTTTAGGGTGTCTTATTTATTATGTTAAGAATAAGATTTTTATAACCCTTGGTCCCAAAAGTTTTATGTCAACACAAAAGGTACATTGGTTCACATATGATATATATGGATATAGAACTTGTTTGTCCTATTTTTTGCTGATTCCTAGTGATTCTTTGGGATGAATTACGGAAAATTGTGTTTCATGATGGAAGTTGTGGTTGTTGTGATTGGAATGTGATTATAGAGTAATTACCTTGAGAAGATTCCAAGATTCTTGTGATTCAAAGTCTTTTTTGATCTATTTGATTCCACATTTCTTTATCTTATTGATTTTTTAGTAGATTAATTCTCATGAATTGTGTTGGTTATAGTTTAGTTGATTATTAATCTATATTGTACTTGAATTCAAGATCATATTGAATATTGGAGATATATGTTAATTGTTGGTTTTTATAGTCTAGGGACTTTTATATTACGATATATTCTTACTCAATGATAGTAACTTTCAACTAGAATATTGGGGCGGTATTGGGGTGGCACCTCAACTTACAACTGGTCCAAGAGGGGCCTCATTAGGATGGGTCATTTCAGAATAGAATCAATGTGGGTATATCCTATGAATGGTGTTTAGAGATTGTTTTCACATGAGTATTGGATTGAAAATATAGGTAAATGATGCTAAGGGGGTATTTAGTGGGGTTATCAGACTAGGAAGACCAATGTAGGTGAAGTGGATGACAATCCTTTATCTCATACTCTAATAACCTAATAGTTGACCGATATTTCGTTAATACCATTATAAGGCACAACTATTTTAGTTATGTGAAATATATAGTGGTCATTCCATATTTTTTATTTCTATTCTATTTCTAATAATCTCAACTTACTCAACCCAATTAAATTTATTTCATTTAACTATAGTTTGTTACCCGTTGATAGGAATTTTGTATGAATCTATGGTTCCTTGATGACCATATGCCACTATTTGGTTCATTCCACAACCGAGTTGTGAGTGATGAGTCATTTAATTCAATGATTCGATTGAGGGATAATATGTGATTCTTGAAATCTCCTTTCCAGCTTCATTCTTAGAATATTCTTTTTTACTAAGTAGATGATTGGTTTTTCTTAGTGATACGATATATCAGTGGTTTTATTGTGAAATAGATATGAGGTTTGAGGATATATTCATTATAGTGTGATAGAAAATCTATTGGAGTCTGAGAATCATGCATATTTATCTAGTTTCACATGCATTGAACAAAACATGAATCATTATTTAATTATCTATACTACACGGGGATGTTTTTATAGAGGTATCAATATACATTTCTCAAACATAAAATGAGACTGCACTACTATAAATTGATTTTGATCATTTATATTGGATAGTGATTTACTGAGGATATATTTCATAACCACTTGATGACCTGACTATCCAATAACTCCCTTGAGATTTGTAAGGAAAATATCATGGAATAATTATGATAAAAATTATTAGGCCCATGGGTTCAATAAGAAATTCCATAGGGGGTATTCTGATTTTTTTTATTATCTATAACCCCATATGTTATGGAGTCACTCATGTGAGCATTATATGATATGAACCCCTATATGTAATGTAGGATATCTATCTTTCTAAAGATAACCTATGTGGTTTCATGGATAAACCCTTACAATATTTTTTTGTTAAAGTCAGGCACATCTATGGTGATAGCCCTATAGATTTCCAATGAATTGTTTTGGAAGATAAAATGTGGTGAGAGAGTAATTTGAAATGGACGATATATTTAACTTATACTATAATTCACCACATTTGTAAATTCCCTATTCACCATAGATTACTGAATATAAAATAAATGGGAATATGTGTTCATGGGATACCCATATGAAGTTAATAACATGTGTGTACTAGAGTCTGGACCATTTTCTTTCTTCATAGACTCTCATACAAAATGATATAGGTGTGAGTTATTTATCCTGCACCATATGATCTAGTGATGGCAATTATAGTGGAACCTTGGTCTAGAAAATATTTTGCTAGAGGAATTCCACTAATGGTTATCATCATTCAGTCCCCTCACTCGAGGAAGTAGAATAATCTCTTAATAGAGAAAATGGTTTTCTCTAAGATTACTACATGGTAGAAAAGAGGTGTAGTGGTATCTATATTGGTTTGGAGTGGTTACCCTATATAGGTATTTAGATATGTGAGTGGTTATACTAAGGTTTGGGGTTTTATCTACAATAGCGTGTATAACCTCCAGGCATAAAAAGTGGAACTAAAACTCTATATATTAAGGATACTTACCCAAACTACAACAAAACTGGGTTCATCCAGCGTTAGGGCATTAATAGAACTAACTAAAAGTACTATTAAAGACCCATTTGTCAGTGATAAAAAACTTTGTTAAAGGGGGTCTTTAACAACGCTTTTTTGTTACACCTTTAATGGGGGTCTTTTACAGTTCTAGAAAATAGTGTTGTTAATAGGGTCCCTTTACCAGCGCTTCTAAAAAACACGGATAAATTCTCCACCACCTTTATAGTAGTCAAATTACAAAATCATTGATAAACGGGGGTCTTTAAGATCTCTTTTTTAGAAGCGTTGATAAAGCCCCCCCCCCCAAGACTTTTTTAATAGCATTGATAAAGGGTATATTTCAAAAAATATATATTTCATTTATAATAATATATTAATATGTAAATATACCAATATTGATATAAATATAATATATATATTTTAAATATGTTTTAGATAAGGATAAATAAGAATTTACACTTAATATATAAGATATTTACTAAAATGGTTTATAAAACAATTTTAAAAATATTTTTAATTATTAATTTTCTTTATTATTGTCATGTAATATAAATTTATTAACAATTTGAAGATAAAAAAAATAAATTATAAATGATTTAAAATAAGTTGAAAATGAAGATCAAACTTCAAACAACCATAACTTTTGATCCAGGTGTCTGTATAGGCTCGACCACAGATAAAATCGAATCATATGATTAGATATACGCTATGTTTCCCAAAGGTCACCCTAGAAACAATTTTTTCATGGCCATAATAGTCCCATAAGGCTTCCCAATTTGATTTTTTAGTCAGGGTACACTAATATTTAAACATTCTGTGGAATTTCAGCCTTAATTAAGGGGGTATTTTTCCTATTTTCATTGGGGACTGAATTTATTCTCATATATTACTTTCATGTTAATATTATGGTTTGGAAATTATATCATATTTCATTATGTAGTTTTTTTATAATTAAATATATGCATGTTTCTTATATCTACTTATAATAAATCACTTGTATAAATACATATATCAACATATTTACATAGAAATGTATTTTTAAATATATAAAATAAATATTTATTATAAGTTTTATTTAATTTAAAAAATTATCCATTATATTTACCTTTCAAAAATGTAATAATATGTATATATATACCAATACAATTATTTTTTATATATAAACATCTGTGTGTTAATAATTAAAAAATATATGTATAAGTATATTCTAATATATTTAAATAATTACATACTCTAAAAATGTATGTAATACAATATATAACAGTTTTTTACATTATACAAATATATTTATAATGTTTATATATACATATATGTGTGTGTAAATAAACATATGTATATTTATATTATATTCCATGTAAATTAATATAATATATTATATATTTTAATAAATATAAGTATATATATGTCACACACACACATATTTTATAAATTTACTTAAAAATAAGTATATAAATATCTGAAAAATATATGTATTTATGTAACTATATATATAATTAAATATAAATATCATTAAGCAGACAAAAAATAACATGTTGTAGATGTAAAGGCATTTCAACTTCAAAGGAGAGCTACGAAGTTCAAATCTAGTTTGGTTCACATGAGGCTCGAAATTCACAAAGCACTGGTAAAATAGGTGGTGGGTGAAAAGTGCTAATAAAGGGCTAGAGGATCACTGTTAAAGGTGCCATGGAATCACTAATAAAGGGAGAGGTTCGAGGGAGCACTGTTAAAGGTGTCGTGGAAGAGATGATCAATGAAGAGGTCTGAACAAACATTAATTTTTACCACATTAATTAGTATTTCCTTCATAATCATTTAAATATTTGTTAAATTCCCCCTTTAATATTGAAAAAAAAAATTGTTAAAGAACCCTTTTGATGTCACTTTTTGAGTACTGTTAAAGGGGTCCTGTAATATCACTTTTTTAGAACTGATAAAATCTTATGCCCTTTAACCATGCTCTAATATTCAACTCTTTTTTAGTGATGATAAATGTCTATTCTAGTTCTTTTAAATGCCTCTTTTGTAGTAGTGTCATCGTATATAGAGAAATAACTTATACTCTATGTGTGTATAAAATAAATTACCTTCCAATGAATTTCACTTATTGTACATATGCATTCAAAGGGTGACACATGGTTTACTCTTTAAGAGAGACTGATATATGAATATAATAATATCCTGAGGATCATAAATGAATTTTGGGAATTACAGAG
Organism: Viscum album; assembly: GCA_963277665.1. Taxonomy (NCBI): domain Eukaryota; kingdom Viridiplantae; phylum Streptophyta; class Magnoliopsida; order Santalales; family Viscaceae; genus Viscum; species Viscum album. The sequence goes on from OY728126.1 coordinate 1,532,802,926, forward strand.
AATTTTATTGAATGTATCATTGATATTATTTATGGTAAATACTATTGATCATTTGGGATCTTAAATAGTGAAACATGGAATTTCGGGGGGTATGTGACACTATGATATTGAGGTTATGATGGATAAGAATACTATAATATATCATCATATCTATGTGGTTGGAACTTTTTAGGAGGTGAATCTTTGTCCAGGAAATGGGAGATGTATGTAAGAAGTTATCATTGGGTAGTTGATTCTTTTTTTGATAGGAAAATGATGTTCATATTATTTTGATGGTAGTAACCTTACACCACTCCATTATGTGAGATATTTTATGGTCTTATTAATTAAATAGTACACCAATATAGTTAGATGATTGAAAGCAATTAACTTTATGGTTTTCTTAAAGGTGGGGATCACATTGCCTATATTTCCCTTACGGATAGTTTTTTTCACATGATGCTCATATTAATTATCATGATGGGAATTATTTGTAGAAACAAATCCATGAGATAATGGCCCATAGTAAATGATACATTTAATAACTTTGTTGATTTTTTCATCTTGTTGTAAACAGTCATATGTTTTGTATGTATGATGATCCTTCAGAGGTCTTGGATGTCGCTATCTTGGGTCAATTCTTTCTTGGAGTATTTTCATAATATAGTAGGGTCATCTAAATGGTCAGGGTAATCAATCTTGGATTGTAGTGGATTAGGTTACCCAAAGATCATTCTTACAGTGTTTACTAGTTGGATGAGTTTAGTATTATATTTGATGTTCTTGTTGATAGATTTTTGAATTGAGTAAAGAAACCAAAACTAGGTCATCTTCAATAGTGAGTGAGATACTGTTAGATATCGTGATGTGTATTGGGGATTCCCATTTGTATTGTAAAAAGGTTTGGAAAATATGTAATTTTTTTATGTCATGATATAATGATGGCATAGTTTCTACTTTTTTATTAAATAATAGTAGAGGTTTCTTATGTAGATTCTAAAAATCATGTAACCATATTTTTTTTGGGTTTCACTATAAAAACTATTATTTTCTCAGTGTGGATGTGTAGTATAGAAGCACCACTCTAAAATGATAACCATATTCAAAACAATATAAAAGGTCTGGATTTGGTATATTACACTAGTTTTGGACTTGTTAGGGAACTACTATTAGGAAATTGTTGGATACTTATGGGTTTATCTCATCCCAAATAGTAGGAAGACTCTTTAATGGAGTTTTTTTATGGTTTAAAGGCATAAAAGGATCGCTTGGTAAGGATGAATTTTCCCACATAGTTTCTTCATTAAGGTGGGCCAGTAAAATTATCTTCATGTTTCAAAGATGGAGTTTTCATCCTCTTTTTTTGTGTACTCAGTTCACTTATATCTCTGATCTTTGGAGGTGACATAATTATTTTCAGTGGTGGGATGGTTAAATTTAGCGTTGTTTTGTGAACTTCAATTTCATAAAACCAAATTATTTAATTTTTAGATAATAAATTGATGAATATTAGGAGGATGTTACAATCAATGGAATTATCAGTTGATTCATAGATTAGTTTGGAGTTTTTAGAGTCATGTGACATTTTTATGTATAAAATGATAAATTTACCCAAATATATGACCACTAAAAAATTTTCTTATTATTATTTTATTTCATATGATTGGTGTTTACCCCAGGGTATGATTTTAGTGAAATTAATAGAATTTTTTGTTATATGGAACATTTTATATTAATTAAAATAATAATAATTATCTTGTAATCTTAATGGTGGTGTAAAGGAGATGGTTTTTATGTCTTTGATTCATAATAGTTTTTCTAACATCAATTTTATAATGAATTGTGGGGTCGGTCGGGATATGTAACCATTTTATATTCTCAATAATAATCTAATCTAATAATATATTATTTTATCTATAACACATTTAATCCCAATGGAAGACATTTATCTCATCAATAGAGTCTTTTATAGGTAAAACGAGATTGAAGATGAATCAAAAATGTTGTCGTTACCTTATGGGTAACATAATTTCCATTCATATAGAACACCATGATGGAATGTATTCACTGGTGGACAAAAAATATTTAATTAAATAATTAGTTAAATGAGAATAATTATTTTGTGACCTAGCTAGATATCTATATAAAAAAAATTTATACAAGTTTCAATTTATAGACAAAAAAACCAATATGGTTTTTATGGGATCATCATGGTGAAAGCATGAGAAGATGAACCTAAAATCAAGGATTGACGAAGTCATTGATATTTGTCGATGACCTTAGTGTAATAAATATTTTCATTAGTATACAGTCAAATTTAGAGGTAGTTATTTTACTAGTATTGGGATTAATCCAATCCTTATATTTCTACAACCATGGCCTAAAATCTTATATGTTGGGTCCATTTTAGGATATCACATATCCCTATAAACATATATTATTTATTGAAATGTTTATATAAAATATGTTATTCTTAGGGTTTTTTATATATATTCTTAATCCTTCGAATTACATACATTAAATGATGATTGAATTATACATTACCATCACAAAGTAAAAAATATTAGTTTTTAGACGAATATATTAATTCAATGTGTATACATCATTGACCTTTGATTTTTACTAGTGATTCAATTATATCCCACAAACTATTTTTTTACATGAATGGTTATTGATTCCATTGATTGTATTCCAAGATTATCATCAAGAATAATATTATGATGGGGGTGAAGAGGATGAATGATTGAGTTGTTTCCTAATAGAAATAATTTTTAGTAAACAAAATCTCAAATGGTATAAAGAAAATTTGATTTTCCAATGAGGGTGGCTAGAATACAATCATCACCTACTATTTAGTCTCAACGAGAATGGAAATCTTCATGGTAGAATGATTAGAGGAACCAATGTATACATTGATGATTTAGGAGAAGATGAAGTTTCTTTATAAATATAGACTACATGGTATGTACATAAAAAAGAAAACATTTAATGTATCCCAAGATATATGGTGATTTGGGTTTTATTGTTTGTTAATTTTCACATGTTGTATGATTTACTAACACACTATGTAACCCCTAGCCGAATACTCAACATGTGAAAGGATTATATACCTAGGAGTCCAAGTGACCACAAACATAATGTGGGATAAAATCACATTTCATGTGACCCTTATCTAGTCATCTCGACATTTATAGTGAGTGCATAGTCATGCAGACCAAGTAGTTGACACATCATGTTCATCTTGACCACACATCGTGTACTATTAATGGAACATGACATAAGATGTTGGGGGTATAATCTAAGTAACATTTTGATTATAAAATACATGTTAACTTCTATAAACATCATTTAGGTCACATTTTATAGGCCACTTAGCATTTTAGTTCATCAAAAAATGACCTCTTTTAGGCTGAACATTGTGTGTACTATGAACATATTGTATACCTCTATCAGAACTATTAGATGACCATGAATTTTTTCTAGGATGTATTTTGACTTTATAATTTTACATTCTGAATAAAATATTTCAAGTGATTCAATGGTAGTATTTTATTTGATATATGATATGTGATGTGAGATTGTGTTAGTAGGATTCTCCCTTTAGTGGTTTATAATCAACAAAAGGGTTTGGGTGAGATTTTTAGATTATTTATTTTATTAGATCTCACCAAATTGTGGGGATGGTCAGGGTTAGGGTCCCATATATCCTCTATTATGACATATTTGGTTTTCCCTCACAACCATTTATGGTGTGGGTTATCTCTTTGAGGAATTGGTACTATATTTTCTTAGATAATTGAGAGGTTTTGGGTCCTCAGCTGGGGTAAGTACAACCATGACTAAGGTATCCATTATTGGGGATATTATCCCCTACTATAGATCTCAGGAGGTTACATGACATGATTTCCATGTGTACTCTTATATTCATGTTTACATTTGATATTACATATGTTGTGGTTCTCCCTCATTTGATGATCATGATTCAGGAATGTGGATTCTAGTAGTTTCATGGTTGTTAGATGTTTCTATCTAGTAGACTTCTTTAAGACTAGTTGTTCCTTCGGACCATGGGGTTTGCCTTCAAGATGGGGTACATAGTTGGGTAATTATTTAAGAATTTATAACATATTCATTATTCTGAGGACTTGTAGCTAATTATGTTGTGTGTATTTTTTATATTAGAGTTATAATGGTAAGGACTTATATGTTCCCCAAGTACCTCTAGTGATTGTGTATTGGACTAGTCTTATGGTATTTTATCTATTTAATATTAGGTTCTAATAGATTGAGAGGACTTTTTGTATTATTATTCCACTTAATAATCATTCAAAGAACATCACATTCTATTATTTGAGTTAAACTATTTAATTGAGGATTCATTATGGTTTTCATAGCATGGTTTGTTTATACTCACTTATTCCCACACTTTATTCCTACGCCTGTTTTTTCAATGTAGATGATTCATATGCTCAAAGACGTTATATGTGGATATGGAGCTAGAATGAATTCATTGAATATGATGTCCATTGAATATTTTCTTTGAATTAGAGAGAATAGAGGTTGATAATGGTTATTGTTTCCATTGTGGCTAGATATGGTTCTTGGATTACAAATAGCATAAAGGATCTTCCCAGGAATTTGCGCTTTATAGGATTATCATAGGTATTCAATTCCCCTTTGTTTTGACTTATATATGTTCTAATAATTTCATCCCCATTCATTTAATTTTTTTAGTTTATTTTTTTACTTATTTCTTTCTTGCTAATATTTTGGATTATCTTATGTATTATATATATGTATTTCTTTCATGTTTTTATTGTCTAATCTATTCCATAAGGTGATATATGCTAACTCAGTTCTAGTCAATAACGCTTGGCCCAATGGGTGAATTCTTGGGGTGGCACTATCATCATACCACTAAATCAACAGGGGATCTCATGGGTAAGGTTATGTTAGATACCATGGAAAATATATTGTTCATATTTCTAGATAAACCCATGTTTATTTCATATGTGACTTTCCAATGAATGATTCTAAATTTGATATTATAATTATTATATATTTTCTCCATATTATTTTTTAATCAAGGTTTGTTTGAATATGAAGTCCTACATTTTTTTAAAATCTTATTCCCATGGTTATAAAATTGTTGGTATATGGTTAATGACCCAATGGACTATTTCCCATACACCTATTCCCATAGTTCATAACCATGGGTATAGAATTTTCAAACCATGGCTACATCTCATAGCTATACTGGCGGCTTAAGCTCCGACAGTTCTTTGAATTGTGGGTATAGCCTATACTAATGATTTTATAGGCTTTACCCAGAGTTCTAAGCCATGGTTATAGGGTAATTTTGAAGTTGTGAATTAAATTTGTATGTTTTTCCTTCATATCAAAAATTTCATAACGGAATGTTTATAATATATTCATTTCCATATATATGTTTTTTTCAATCATAGTTATAGAAAAAAGATACAAGATATTAAATTGTATTTACAGTTTAGTTTTATATATTAATGTTGGATAAGGATAGTTTTTAACATACTTATTTATCTATAGTTAGTATTAAATGACATAAAATCAATTATTAAGAATTAAAATGAGAAATTTATTATTACAAATGATGTGGAGAAGAAATTATTTTACTATTATAACAATTTATAGATATTTTTATTAAAATATTCAGTTACTGATTTATTGGATATATTAATTCAATATTAAAGTGAACTTTTAGAAAATATATAATTTTATAGGAAGGATTAACTGTGTTTATTTTGAATATGATATTGTAGATGGGTTTTTATATTTTATAATAGTTTACCTATATTAAATAATATGATTATGTAGTTATTTAACTTAATTTCTTCTAGTTTTTTATTTAAATACATATTTATCAAAGGAATTAGGGACATTATGTTTTAGATGGAGGTTTAGTACTGGAAATATAAGTGGAATTTGATTTTTTTTATTTTAGATGTGGGTGAGGATATATTTAGTGGTATTAGGGTTCTCCAAGTGGGATTTTATACTAAAATTATGTGTGGGAAGAGTTTGGAAGTTTAATAGTGGGTGTTTTTTGAAGGAAATGAGTAGGGGAAGGAATCACCCAACCAATGGAACACTAATGGTGGTATACTAAAGGTATGTTAGAAATCATGGGGATATGTAGCCACTAGAATATTGTCATAAGACCATTTGAGGCTATTATAACTCTGGTTCCACCTTGAGAATATCTCCTATAATAAATTTATTAATATAGAATTTTTATTTTTCATTTAATCCAAACAACACATAACCCCACCAATTTACAATTCATTTACACCATATTAGACACCCTCTTGGGCTCTAACCTTCCTATTTTCATGTAAGCTTCATTATTCCATATGTTAGAAATTTGAATGAGTTTTTTATTTTATATTTTGTCTAAGAAGACATCTTTTTCCCTTATATTATGTCTTTTTATTTATTATTTAGAACTCTCTTGATATAATTTATCCATTAATTTTTAATTTCAAAAAATTCATGATGAAATGCATTTAAATAAATTTCATTATTCTTTTCCTATTAGAGAATACCAATGTTGGTTTCACTTACACATTTTATCACTTTCTGTGAATACAAAAATTATATGTCTATTTTTTGATGTTTTTTTTATTCTGGTATTTATTTAGGGATTCATAGGTATAACATATTTTTAGGGAAATTATTGATTAATGTTTGGATCAATTATTATGGAATTATTCATTGGTTTTGGATACGTTTCATTTGACATATCAATATGCATTTTTTATTTATGTTGTTATTAGTTATGGATGGTTATGGAATGATATTTTTATTTTAATTAAGGATGACTACGGTTTCGTTGGATTACACTGGGGGTCTTGTAAATTTAATTATAATGATTTATTTTTTTATCCATATATAATTTCATATGATTTCATAAAATTTATATATCTCTTGTTTTATTTATATGAAAATAATTTATTCAAATTATATATAGGAATATGAATCAAGGATTGATAAATTATTTTCTCATTTACCTAATGTGTTATTTTTAATTAAAACTCAATTTGGGTATTTGAATAAATTATAAACTTACTTATCTAGATATAAAAATTGGTTTTAATTAATTTATAAAAAATGATTGACCATGACATAAGGATTTCTGTGTCATTCAAAATTTGTAAAGGTATATCGTTAATTTATTATATATTTGTCCATGATAAAAATATATAAACTTTTAAATTTTATGCTATTCATTTGGAAATGTTAAAACATAAATTTTTTTTACTAAAGTTTTCTCCAAAGATTAATAAATTACAATTAGTGATGATGATATTTATTTTACATAATTCAAAAACATGATTCAATAATTTTTATAAATTTTCTAATTGGATAAGGGGTATCACAACCTTATTTATCATTTATAGTGATTTTAAAGTCAATAATTTCATTTTTAAATGAATGGTGAATTTGAATTATATGTGTTAAATATTTGACCATGTGCGATTGATCAAAGCTAATGTAAAACATTGAGTTAAATAATTACATTTTTTACATGAGGATAGTTTTATGGTAGTTAGGGATTAGAAAAACATCATGTTTTTATTTGCATACTGTGATATAAATCTATGGTAGCGTAGATGAGTTGAGTACCTGCAGTCATTTTATTTCATTATTTTTGGTATGCCTACAAAAGGCAACGTTGTGGTTTATGCTTTGAGCCGAAATACTCAGACAAAGGCAATACAGGAGACCAGTGGTGAGTGGAATATCATGGCCTAGATTTCTAAAATATATGTTGAGGTTCACTAGGATCATGGTAACACTATCCTCTCACTATTATGAATGACTTATACCCTTCTTGATAGGGTGATATTGAGTCAAATCTCTGATTCTGAGGGCTTGGTCCTGAGGTCAATTATCTCAGATGATGATTCATCTTCTGTCAGGATCATTGATGTGGATGAGACATTACACTTTCATGGGTGTGTGTGGGTTACAGTAGACATCTGAGAGGAGATTATGTGGGAATTTCACACCTCGATTTGGGAAGTACATCCCATTGTCACCAAGATGTGAAGATATTTACATCTCTAGTATTGGTGGCCTGCTATGAAATGATAGATAGCTGGATTTATCACTTGGTGTTCGACCTGTCAGTAGGTGAACGTGGAACATCAGTGATTAGAAGGGCTTCTACAGTCATTATCCATTTTTGAGTGGAAATGGGAAGGTTTTTCTATGTATTTTTGAATGGTTTACCATGATCACCGTAAGGGAATGATGTTGTTTGGGAAGTATTTTTTCATTTAAACAAGTTTTCACACTTATGACCTATTCGAGAGACTTTCTCAGTAGATGAGTTTGGAAGGATATACATCAGGGAGGTTATATGTCTTTGTGAAGCTCTAATATCTATCATATCCGATAAGGATTCCCACTTAACATTTTAGCTCTAAAAGGTTTTGTTGAAGGTCTTGGGTGCACATGTTCTTCTATGCATAGCCTATCACCCCAAATCTGATGGTCGGATAGAACGTATGTTTCAAGTGTTAGAGGACATGATCAAAGAATGTTTCTTTTACTTTGATGGTTATTGGGAGAAACACATTATCCTGGTTTATTTCTCTTATAATAATAGTTTTCAGGCTACCATCAATATGTATCTTTATGAATCCTTATATAGTTGGCCTTTATGGTTGCCTTATGCAGAATAGAGGTAGGAGAGGCAGATTTTCTTCGACTGTGACATGTTTAGAAAATATCAGAGAAGGTGAAATTGATCAAGAAGTGCATGTTGACACCTCAGTCCAGATAGTAGTTTTATGCCAACTTCCGCCGATGACCTCTTGAGTTTGAGGTTGGGGACGAGGTTTTCATACGTGATTCTCCAAGGATAGGTCGTCGATGAATTCATAGGTAGGGTAATCTCTCACATAAATTCATCGGTCATTTTAGGGTCTTGAAGACAATTAGTTCAGTAGATTACATGATAGTACTTCTTTGGAGATACCAGTCTATACATGATGTTGTTCATGTACCTCGACTCTGTCGATATTATCTAGACCCATTACACGTTTTACACCTTTATGAGTTTGATTTAGACATGTATTCTTCCTTTGAGGAGTATCCAGTGCCTATCATATATCGAATTATAAAGACACGCTGAGTTAGTTTATTCCCTTTAATGAGGGTGCTTTAGCAGAATGTTCAAGTACATGATGAGACCTAGTAGGGGGAAGATGATGTTTGATCCCAGTGGACATATCTTTTCTTAAACAACTCTTATTTACCCCTATAAATCCAACTCATGGACGAGTTGTTTTATGGGGTAGGTTGTAATGACCCATCATTCCTCTACGATACAGATCGTTTTCTTTTCAAATCATGTCCTTTTTTGTCTTGGTAAACATACCCTATGGCCTATGGAAAGTTTCAGGAGTGTCCAAGGATTGTTTGAGGCTCATGCTTAAAAAATTGGACAAATAGAGTGGTCTGTAGGGTTATCATATTATTATTTCTAATTGTGCAGCTTAACTATGTAAGAACATGTATACATAAGAAATCTAAATAGTTTTTCAGAAACCTAGTGATATATTCCGTACACCCATGGAGGATTGAATAATTTTTTTAAAGAGAATTTTTGTATATCTATCACATAGTTAGTCAAACTATGTGCCTAGCCCATGTGAGTGGAGTTTAAGGGCAGTGGTTTGTTCATGGTTGGGGAACGATTTATCCAAATATGTGGCCAAACTATTGGAATCACAAATAAACTTAGTATAGCCTTATGGATAATGTTTGTTGGTATAAAGGGAATTATCCCATGTAGTAGACTAGGGGGGTGTTGGGAAGAATATATAATCCCCATCCATCCCCCTCCCATCACAAGGTCTTTTCAGAAAGGGGATGATATCGAGCCCCCCTTGTGGGCATTGAGCCCTGCTAAAGAACAAACTCATGATGTAGTGAACCAAAGAGAAAAATATAGTGATGTATGGTCCAAAAGCTCCAATATAGAACCTGAAATTGGTATTAGAGCATCTAGGAAAGCCTCTAAATAATTTGGAATGTGCGGGGAGAGATTATTGGAATCTTAAATGAATGCAGTGAAGCCCTATGGGTCAAGGTTTCTAGGTGCAGGGGCCCTATCCTATATCAAATACTAGAGGGTTTTTTTCATTATATATAATCTTCATACATCCCCCCTCCTATAATAAAGACTTTTCAGAATAGTGATGGTATTGATCCACCCTAGTGGGAAGTGAGCCCTGCTAAAGAACAAACCCATTATGTAGTGAGCCAAATCAGACAATATTGTGATGTTGGGTCCTACAGCTCCAATGTATATTATAAAATTAAGATCCATTTTTATCATACCCTTTTCAATGTCTTCCCTTTAAGAAGTGATATCTAATTTTATTATGTTTTTGTATAAGAATGCAGAACAAGATTCTGAAAAAGATTGATCTCACTCTTGTTCTCATAGTGAATCACCATTGACAATATCACCTCATCAACAATATCAGTGACTTCTTGCTTAATCCAAAATATTTTAATACACTCTTTCATAGAAGAAATATAATATGCATCATTCATACTGAGAAAAGTGATTTTTTGTTTATTACTCAACAATCCCACACATTTCATACAAATAAAGAATTCTCCACCACTTGTGGACTTTCTATCCACCACACAACCATCCCATTCAGAATAAGAAAATGTTGATGGTTCATTATCTTTTCTTTTATCATAGTATTATCCATAATTGTGGGTCCCTTTAATGTAACTTGTTATTATTTTTACTACCCTCAAATGTTCTCCTTCAGATTACTCTAAAAGTGTTATGATAAGCTTGTTACAAAGAAAATATGTTTTTGTGTCATAGTCATGTAATATAAGATTCAAATGATTCCCATGTGCAGTGTGAGATTCACATATGTCCCATCCTCTTGCTTTAATAGGTTTTTTCCAACAACAATCAAAGTCAAAAATGGTTTGGAGTCCTAAATGTTGAATTTATTTAGTATATATTTTGCAACATTTTTTCTGAAACATAAAAGTGTAGTCCTTCTTCTGAATCAATTGTATCCCTAAGAACTATGTGAGTTCAACAATCATAGACATTTCAAATTATGATTTCATGTGATAGGAAAATTCTTCTACTAATCCCTTAAAACATTTACAAAATATTATATCATATATGTACACCAACACCATGAATTAATATTTATGAGAATTATTCACATGGAGATTTTGGTCCACTCTTACTCTTTAATATTTGAGCTTGTTTAGATAAGAATCCATTGAGAATACCATGATAATGGTGCCTTATTCAGACTATAGAGTTCCTTATTTAATATAAAAACCTTCACTTCATCAATACCAAGCATAAAACCCACTGGTTGTTCAATGTCGACTTCTTCTTCAGAAATACCATTTCAGAAAGTTGTTTTAACATCCATTTGATACACTTCGAACCCTCATTGAATATCCATGGAATGAAAGAGCATTATTGACTCTAGTCTACCCAATGGAGAAAAATTTTCAACATTGTCAATGCCTTCAATATATGAGTATCCTTTACACACAAAAAACACCTTATTTTTTATCTCATTTCCCTGATCATCGAATTTATTTTAAAAACCCACTTCATTCCTATCACATTGTGATTTTCAGGTCACTTAACAATATCATATTTCTTGTACTTTTTAATATCATCCAACTCTTCATTCAGGGATTTAACCCATGATTCATCCTTTGCAGCTTAGTCAAAAAAGGATTGTTCCAAAATTTATAGGAAGGCATAATTTACACCATTCCTCAGTATTCTAATCTGTCTGGGAGATTTCCAATCCCCAATGATGTTATATTGATCAATTTCTACACTTCTATTTCTCTTCCGAGGCTCAAAAAAGTTATGTTCATCTATGGTTTCCTCTTATGATTCTTCTTCTTAATCATCGTCATTTTTTTATCCCTGAATGTTTTTCATACCTTCCTCTACTACATCATTTGCATCTATTCCATTTCCACTTTCTTCCTCGTCCTTTATCATTTCAGCATAATAATTTCTTGACATATTTGTGGTTTTATCATTAATGATATTGATATAACTAATTTAAAAAATTATTACAAGTTGATTATTGAAACATTTCTAGGCTTTAATCATCAATTTATATCAAAGGAATATTCCCCCATGAAAAACATCACTTTTCTTGCCTTTATTTCATTCTTTATTTTAGATGAGACATTTACATCCAGAAACACAAAAATACTTCAAAGAAATACTAGTTACATGACAAAACTCATATGGTGTCTCATTTTATCCCATATAAATCCTTATTCAATTTTGATTATCCAATAATGCTTGAATATACTCTTTATAGTAATGAAGAAGGATTTGAATCTCAATCAACATTTTTCTGGCCATATTATTCACTTATTGATTTATATGATCAAAACTAAATTTTTCTTTTGACTTCTCACTGAACCCACTTAGTTATTTATTCCAGGTTTCTCTACGTAATTTTCAATATTAATGGATTTGTATTCCCCTCTGTTATCAGATCGTGTAACTTTGATTATGCAGTCAGTATCATTCTCATCTATTTGAGGATAAATTTTCATGCAATTGAGAACTTGTTGTTTCCTTTGTATAATAATAAAACAATCTATTCTGCTATAATCATTAATAAATAGAGAAATTTACCTCTCTCCATATGTTCAATATACATTAATCTAACCACATATATATGCATGGATGAGATCAAGAAGTTTGGATGCTTTTTTCTTATTTGGCCGATAAGAACTACATACTAACTTTCCATGGAAGTAGGCAACACATGTATTTTCCTATTCATGTTTTAGATTGGGGTTATCTATAACAATAATCATATTAAATATATTAACCATGAATGTTTTATTAATGTGACCCAATATCTGGTGTCACAATTTTTTTTCTTCTTCATTTTTAATATAGAAGATGTTATTTTTATTGTCAACCTAATCTAAGTTGTCATCAATTTTGCATCCTTCCATGAGATAATTCCCTATCGTTCCTTTGATTATGCACCAATTTTGATTAAATTTCACTATCAATCCTGATTCACATATTTTAATGACGCTAATGGAATTTTTACGTAAACCATACACATAAAGAACGTTATTTTTCCTCAAATCATCATTTTTCAATTCTATACTCCTACAACCTTTGATATTCAAAGCACCATCATTGTCAAACCTCGCTATTCCATAAACTCTTTTATTAACATTATTCATTAAATATTAATTTTTAATCCTATTATATGAGCAGCCGCTATCAATAATCTTGGTGATACTATTCATTATATCATTGAGATCTATTTTGGAAATGTTGGATTTATTGATTTTCTTATTTTTTATCTATCAGACACTTGAATGGGTGGGAGATAAAGATAGAAATTATAATCTCTTCTCAATTTTCATTGGATCATCATAAGCATCATGTTATTCCAGGGGAAGATACCTATTTTCAAGATAAACTTCTCATATTGGAATTTATTGACTTTTCTTTGAGTTTTGTGAGTAATGTTCCTTCCATTCATTTTCCTACTTTAAATAGATTTTTTCCACAGTTAGAATAATACAAATAGTATCCATAGAAACTATTTATTATATAAGAAGGAGGATATGGGTTCATTATTATTTGATGACTTCCAATATATTCCCCCTATATATAGCTTATTTACTATTCATAATATGACATGGTATAACCTAAATAACCATATAATTGACATTTCATAAGAGGATATGTCTTATCATTTCTATTCCTCCTCATATCCCTTTATTTTGAAAAATTATTTGACTAGAGATAATCTCTGGATTTTCAAGGATAATTTTTATATCTCTTTTAGTTTTCATTAGAAGATTTCTTCATTGGAGCATCAAGTTCCTTTTTGATATGTTCAACTCTATCCATCCCTTTATTTTAGATAATCTTTTTTCTAGTCTTTAATGTTTTGGAATCAAAAAAAAATTCAAATTTCTCTCTTTCATGTAGATCTTTGATCATTCAAATCCTTATATACTTTTTCAAAACAACACTATGATCTCTCGAACAGTTTTGTATCTAAGAATCTTTCAAACTATATTTTCTTCTATGTTTCCCTTGAATTTGATTTTTTTAAAGTTTACTCCTTTGAGTAACAACTTCTTCTTCAATACCCTTAACTATCTTGGACTTCTCCTATAGTATTCGTGTAAGGTCATTGATGACCTTTTCTTATTCTACAATCCTAAGATGAAATTTTACTATATATTTTGAGTATTAAATAGTGGTTGACTATTCTTTTACAACTTCTTCAAGTAGATCAATTTCATCTTTAATCCGATAAACATATTTTGATGACTCTTACAGAATGGATTTCCACTTTTTGTTTCTATTTCATTGATTTTCAAGATTACCAAGAGAATCCCAAAGTTCCAACTTGAGATCAGCAACACCAGTTGAACGATTATCTATTGCTTTACCTTTTAAAAGTTCTGAATTTTTCACTATATCCATCATTTATGCTTAGGTTCTAGATTTTAACTCTAGTTCTTCATCCTCAAAAAAATCATTATCATCTTGTTCTTATTTATATAAAAAAATATTCCTCTATAATTTCATTCTAGATTTGTAGTATCTGTTTAGGAGAAACCTTTTCTGATGCTTCTGCCTGTTTTCACCATCACATTATTCATCATAGAACATCCTTATGTACTGAGAGGCAATGTGACTAACTCTATTGCATAAAAACATGCCAGAGGTAGTTTTCATTCAAATATCTCTTTTCCAATCATCAATTCCATGGAAAAAAAATAATGAAGTTCATCTTTTTCATTATTTTTATCAACTCTATATTCAAAAAAAACTCATATTTTACATGGATTTTAATGTTATTTCTATACTTAATCGAGTCATTGAATCTTCTAGTTTTACTCTCTTTTCATAATCTACAAAACTGGTAAGTAGATCATCTAGTTAATGTTTACACAGAACTCTTTCTTTAAAGGTAGAAACATTTGTATTGTAGAGAGGTGGAGGCCTTATTAATATTTTATTCATGATATTAAAATCATTAATTTATTCACTAATTCTTAGAATAGATCTAACAACATCAATAATTCTATTAAAAATGTATCTATATTTTCATTAGGATTCATCTTCATATCATCAAAACTATTTTGAAAAACCTGGAGTTTGGCCTCTTTTACTTTGTTATCCAATTCATATATATTCTCCAATATTTTTATAGATAGGCATGGAAGAATTATAACTCATCATCATTAGATATATTTCATCAGATAGAGATATAGTAAGGGAATTCCATGTTTTAGCATCTAAAACTATAATTTCCCAATTTTTATCAGTCATAGACAGTCTTTTTTCATCAGTGACCAGTATCCCTTGTGCAGTGGAAAAAAACATCCATTATAAGAGATATTATATGATATATCATCCTATTATTCCACATCTGGATGTTTCATCCATCAAATAGGGTGACTCCCTAGACAATTACCTAATTATCCATGACAATGAAAGAGAACAGATTTAACACCAGTAACCTAGGGCGTTTTATACCACTTATAGGACCCTGGAACACCCTAAGAGGGGAGGGTTGAATCAGGGAGTAAACATTGCATTCAAAAGTGATTGATCTTCTTCCCACATTGTTAGGAACTTTTTAATCCAATCTTATAGAATCATGTAGTAATAAAACATTCACATGTAGAGAGAGAACACATCAATTTTACCGAGTTCACCACTAAGGGATAGTTCAATAATCATTTGTTGATAGTGTATTGATCGTACCTAAATCCACTAATCTTCACTAGTTGTTGAATACAAAAGTTCATACACAGTCACACTATTCTAGGAACAATGGCTTTATTATAATTTATGTATATCACACTACATCCCTAAGAACACCTTTATTGACTCCCCCTAGCCCACTACTCTAGGATAATCCTTAAAAAGTTTATCGACTTGAAGGTCACTTAAATAGATTGACATTTATGTCATTATCCCTAAATATAATGAGACTCTTCTTGCATCAAAGTCCAAATTGGATGCACATAAAATAACTATTCACATAAAACTGATGTTCAATACTCCCTTTCACAATTCTCCTTCATGAATATCACTCCTTCATGAAGCAAATTGCCTTTGTAGAACAAACTGCCTTCACGAAGCTCACTGAGTCATCATGGAAAACACCTCATCGTAAAACTACATTTTCCCAGATACCTAAGAATTGTTCAATACTAAGATATTCTTTTCAAGATACTCAACCTCTCTTTAAATACTTGATTTGAGAAGCTATTGGACTTCACGAATTCATAGTGATTTATCCTTTTCTCAAATTCTATTCATGTTAAATGAATTTTGGGTAGCCTCATATTTATAGGTGCAACCCTTAACGATTCTCCCTTACCTCCAGCAGATTTGTTTTTGAAACATCAAAAACCTATTCACAAAGATCCATTGAAATTTAACCCACTCATGAAGATTCTTGTAGTTGTAAATATTTCTATCACAAACCAAGTTGGGTTGTCATCAGAACCGACATATTACCTGATATGTTGCATAGATCAAAGGGAATTCTTGATCCCCACAGGCTAGCAATATGTGACCAAGTAACAAAAATAAAAACATGAGAATGATTTTACCCAGTTTTCATACACATAAATAACGAATAGGATAAATTAACCAAAACTGAAAACACACAGCCAAACACAGGATAACCAAATTCCAAATTTAAAGTTTACAACATTGAATAAAACATTAAAAGGTATACAACTAAATGGGAACTATAACTACATCCCAAAACTCCATGAAACAATAGGAGAAACATCCTCAAGACACTTCCACCAAAACCCACATGAGAATACCACTATCAACCTGAACCACGATCGCCGAACATTGTGAATTTACCTGAGTAAAATATAAAAAGTCTACATACACCCAGTGGTATATATGGGGTGTGAGCCAAAGCCTAGTATGATTCCACCCAAAAGAATGATTCCATGATATAACATTTAGAGACAAACTAAAATGTGCATTTTTGAAAAATCATTGAATACAATTTTTAAAGAATATGTTTGAATGAAAAACTATGCTTAAGGGAAACACTTTAAAATGAAACCATTTCATTAGGGAATCATTTTAAGAACAACACTATTAAAGGTAACATATCAGAAGGGAAAAAATTATCAAAAAAATCCTTCTTTGGAATGAAACGCACTCAAGGTCCACCATATACTAAAGTATTACACCTCCTCACATAACATCTTTCTCATGCATGAGACACTAGGTGGGGACACCCCAATAGTCTAGTTGTCTCCAATCATCAACATAGTTTAGTTAGTATTATAACTGTCAATACTGCTAGACAAAATCAAGAAGAACCACTTCCAAATAATCTAGAATACTAGAACTATTAATCCCACCTAGATACCAAGGAATATTTTATTCTCAATCCCATTTGACATATTAGACAAATTATCACATTCAAAAATCATTTCCCAGCATCCCACCCATTTTTACAAACAAACCACCATTCATTTCACACACACTAAAACCACTTAAAAACTACAATTTTACACCACTTAAATAATGCATGTTACTCATTTTTAAAAAATTACAATAAAATAACATGTTTAGTTCAACCATTTTTATGGGCCAAGCCCCCTTATCAAATCTACACACATAAACAAGCTTCACTTTAATCAAACATACCAACATTTAAACAATTCTAAAAGAAAACTAAAGGTACACAAAAATTGAACCACTATTCCATAGAAAACCCATTTCCTTTGAAAACCACATCCAAAACACACCCATTCCATAGGTTCTATTTAAAACACAATTTTCATTCCTCAAACAATTTATTGAACACTTCCTATAATTTACACAATAAAGCACATATAAAAACATGGCCATTTTCATTAAGAAATCCACTTCTATCATATATTAATGTCTAATAATTTCTAAAACATATTTCTCACTACACCATTTGACTATGGAACGTGGAAAAACACAAAAAATCATATTAAAAACATCTAGAAATGTTAAGTCATTTATCCAACTACCTTTTGAGAAGAAAATTCTGAAATAAGATGTGAAACCTCAATTGCAAAATCAATAAGCCCTAGTAAGGAATGATCTAACCCGTAACATTAAGATCAAACCCAATTGAATAGAAAAAACCCCTAAATTTACCACTCTTCCTGTAAAAAAACCAACACCTAAAGAAGGAAGAGGGAAACCCTATAAAATAAAAAAATCAAGAATGGAGAAGATTATATGAAGATCCCTTAAAGAACCCAATCCAAAATCACCAAAAAATAGAGGTCCAAGGGATCCATGATAGGAGGAGGACACAACTAGGGCGGAGGATCCTTAATGGGGGAGAAAAGGGGGTGTTTGGGGTTTAAAATTGAGGATAGAGAAATGAAACCCCCAATTTGTAGTGACCTAGACAGGTCACATGGTTAGTCCAGATGGTTTTCCAAACCATGCAGAAACTATGCTTTTATCTCTATAGAGGAGGGTGCCTACCACACGGTTCATTGGCCAAGGTGCATGATCATGCACTGGATGTATGGTAGCTATTACCTTCACCTACAAAATACAATATGGTTACATAGGTAGAGCGCACCGTTTCTACTAACAGTGCACCAATCGTTCCCCACGCTCTGCCCCCAAAAAACTTACATTTTTCTCCAAAAAATAAAAATGAAACATGAGGGGGAAACCTAGACCAAGGATAAAAGGAAATAATTCCCCAAATATTCAACCATGTCACACTCGGTTCCCACAAAAATAACTGAGAACCAACCCGATCAAGAATAAAGGGTGAAATAAAAATCATGGATGTGACAATTACTATCAACCCATCATGCATCTCGTGATGTTTGTTCACATTACTCTACATTTTCATGAATAACAACCTTTTTGAAACATATTATCTAAGAAATACATGCTTTTACCATATTTATGAGGATTTGACTCCAAAAAACAACCATTTGTGATACTAGCCTCTTCATCTGGAATTTGAGCCCAAAATTTTGGAACACCTTGGGAAATGAAGACATATTCAATCATGTTGTCAGATTGTATGGTACGATCACTTTCCCTGAAAATTCCATGATCATACAAGTGTATATTGACAAAAAACACAAACCGGACTACATTTTATGCAAATAACATTCTCGGATCCAACAATATCCCCCTT
The DNA here is from genome assembly GCA_963277665.1 of Viscum album. Lineage (NCBI taxonomy): Eukaryota > Viridiplantae > Streptophyta > Magnoliopsida > Santalales > Viscaceae > Viscum > Viscum album. Next base: position 1,532,822,173 of record OY728126.1, read on the forward strand.
TGGGTTGTCGGAAATGTGTAGAGAAAATCAATAAAACACCAGCCGCTATCATGACTTGATACGTGAGAAACAAATAATCCAACACTCAAAGTATAAGTTAGAAAAACATAGTGTATAAAAAAATAAGGTTATATGGAATTGGGATCTCATGCTTCAGAATGCTTAATGATATCCAAGATAATCTATGATCATGTCACACAATCATTGCATGCTTTGAACTATTTCTTAATAACAACTAATTCTTTGTTTCCTCATAACACCTAATTCTTATCATGTCACATAATCATTTTATGGTTTTTAAAAAACCTTACACTGACACAATTTTATAATATTATGTTTATTCATAATTACATCATTCTAACCCTCTGTCAATAATCCCAGAGTACCTATATGTGTATTTATAGTGATCAAAACAAACTCCCCCCAAGATAGTATCTCCCCCATAAACCTACATAATGCCCACAAATAGATTAAAATAACTAAAAAAACTGGGGAGATGGGAACTCCATGTGACTTCCTCATGAATTGGGAGGTGTTTGAACACTAATGTTTAACTGATGTTTCTCAAACACTTGTTCCACCAATGGATTGATCAGAATGTGATCCACTTCGTCATCAGTTCCAATATAACATTATAACCCAGTTATTCAGGGTGATTTAACCTTTTTAACCTTAATGACCATAAATCCCTCAACCCTATTCTCATTTCCCATTTCTATTGGACAACCCTTTTTTGCCTCTTGTGAGGACTTCCTCCTCCTCTATTATGTTCTTTAAAAAATCCTTGACCCATACTCCATTTTCATTATCTGAAGCATTGTATCTACATCAGTAATCTCTTTAATCCTCTTTCTCCTATACATCGTTTATATTACCAAATCGTGTCTTATTTTTCTATGAGATCATTTTATATATTTTTATGTAATTTACTTATTTGGTGATTTCTTCCATTCTAATCTGAATCAAAGTTCAAGGATGGATGAGTTTTCATCTACAGAACTGGTGTAGTTGGTCTAGTTTTTTTACCTAAAAATCCTGAAATTTTCATATATTTTTAATTCTGTATCACAATTTCCATTTTAGTGTGCTTACCTTAAGTGTGTTCTTAATTTTAAAATATATTCAAGTATGTTGGTATACTCTCGTGAACCCATGTTATGTGACTAGAGGTTGTTGAGATCATTCATTTCCACCCCTTTGAGTGTGCTCAAGTAATTTCCCTCTTTTACATAATTGTTTAGTTGACCAAAATTCCATAAAAGTGATTTTCGTATCTCTGAAGTGGATTTACCTTTCCATGTAAATTGAATGACTAAATTAAATTAGATGAGTAGGGGTGGTGAGGCCATTCCATATTTTCTATATATTTATAACTGTGAATTGTGAATTTTGAACCCTTATTTGTATTGGGTTTGATGATTATAATGATTAAGAGGTAATACCTTATTATAATGATTATTACAAGACCCTGGAGATTGTTCATTTATCTGTGGTTAAGGGACTTGTTGAGAATGATGTTCTTTACTCCATTACACTGGGTGATTGGCTTGACATATCATGTTATTATACACTTATATAGAAGATTAAAATGATGATTCATATCCCCTTTCTTCAGGTTTTGGTAATGATGACTCACCCCACCATCTTGAGTGATAGGAAAGATATATATTTTTCATAGTTAATTCAGGTCTTGTACCATTTTGTTGGATCTATTGGCTCATTTGACAAGTTAGGAATGCCTGAGTTATGCCCTGGGTCCAGCTAGTACCTAGTATCCATGTATATAGCTCCAAATGTCTTCATATATAGTGTTCATATACATGTATACATATTATTATTATATATATATATATGATTATTATATATATGGTTATCAATGTGACTCATTCCGACCTATTCTTAAGAAGGTAGAGCTAGCCCGGTGTTCTATAGGAATCTAATCTGGCTTGTATTTTTTTCTTTAGTATTATTTATATTTTCTTAATTGGACACTAATATTTTTATTTGTATAGGATATAGTATTATTTGAAGCTATTAGTAGTGGAAAACTCCGTTTATCTCACACCCTACTCGATCCACATTTGGTACCTAATTAGACATCATTTCTGCTTGTGTGGTTAAGGGAAAGCCCCCTACAACAGATATTTTATCAAATTTGCTTACATTGAACATGGTAGTAGAGTATTAATCATATTCTCATGATTCTAGTGGATTAGTCTTTTTGAATTTTTTTATTATTATATAGAATTGTTTATATTTTATCCCATGTTTACTTTTTTTATATCTACATGACATGAAATCATTATACATGACTCAGCCTTTGGTTTTGATTATTATTTCAGGTTTTAAGTGCTTATACTTCTACTACTTATTTATTATATTTTTCCCCTATACAATATATTATATCATACTTTTGATATTCTCTATTTATTTATCTTATAAATTGTGCCACTGTGATATGAGATTATAGTATCTCCACCATACCACCTTGGACCCTTGCTTCTAGTCACAAGAATCATTTGTATGGGGAAGCGTGCTTAAGGCCATGTGACCCACTAGATTTGGACACTATTTTAGGTGATTCTGAGTTGGGATGTTACAATATGAATGATTTTATGTCATTATCCTCTCATAATAAACTCGTGTATTTTTTTGGTTAAAACATAACATGGTGTAAGAATAATCATTAGCATCTAAAGACTTGGTACCAACTGTATAGGTGAATCGCTAAAAATTAAGGGATACATGACTTTATATTTTTGTAATTTCTCTAAATGAATAAGGTTTTATCCATTCAATATCATTTTTTAATCCTAATAAAATTTTTGGGTGAGATTCATTAATTGTTTTCCTACTTGAATTTATGTACCCAAGAAAACAAGTTTGTGCATTTGGTGTAGTCCTCAGATTGTTTTCATATAGTGGGATAAGTGGGGATAGTTTTGGAAAATTATTTATAAGGTTGAAGGGATACATAATATATGGGATTAAAAGGTTTCAAAACTACAAAATGAGGCTTGATGATTTGAACATGGAGACCAATAAATATGATATGGAACTATGGAAAATGTGAGATGATTATAACTCTATAACCATTTCCACCATGCAAAGGAAATTATTAGAGAGACCACTAGAGGATGAAATGAAATCATGTAAATGATCAAGATAACTATAGAAAAGAAGGGTATATTAATTGGTCATTATTCCATGCATGAATTAAATAAAATGAGTTCCTAGTAACTACAATATGCAGTGTGATAATATATCCTTTATCAATGGAATCAAGGTAATATATCATTTAGCTAATTCATATTTTGAATCCCTACTCCTTGGTAAATTGTATCATACTATAGGTGGTTATATCATTAATGATTAGGAATACTTATATATAGATAATATACTTTGTATATTAGTTATGACCAATTATAAACAATTGAAACCACCGTTTAGAATATGATTTTAGAATGTGATCATCAGTACCAACCCTGATGGTGTACCACACCTAAATGGATTCCCCTAGTTTATTTAACAGGGAATCCTAAAATATCCTCAAAAGGGATTTTATCACTATATTGAAGGAATAAATCAAAAGGGTATAACTACTTAAAACCAACATGTTACTACATTGGAACTCTAACCCAAAGTGATACACCAGAACACATTCATCCATTTCAAACCAATATTTTGGTGTAACATTTTCTATTATATTCTTAGAAAAATATTGAATGAAAGACTCTATCATCTCTTCATGATACTAGTTTCATATAGAAAACCTGTTTTTATGATGTGTATGATTATTAAATGTGACATTAGTTTAGCTAAAGATATAATTTTAGATCATAATCTTTTGTTTTTTAATACAAACGTTATGGAAAAAAATTTAAATAAAAAGATAATGATTGAATGTAATAAAATTTTACCTTAATGGATTTGAAGGATTCTAGTATCTTTTAGTGGGTATGTGATCATTTTTTATGACATACTCACCCCATTGGATCCCAACCTCACTAATGGCTATAAGGATTAAGGTTTCAAATCATCTTCTGAACATCATCTTGTAGATCCTAAATATTTTTTCCTCTTAATACTAGAGAAAAACATTCTTAATATGATCCTTATATAATCTATTTTAAAATGGGATGTTTGACCATTGAGAGGAAGTTTTTTCCTCACTTGTCTTTAATCTCTTCTTAAATATGGTAGATGTTGTGGAAAAATAATCTCTAGTAAAATTAATTTGTATATATCTAAAAAATAATATGCTAGATGCTCCTTTCTCATTAAAAGGGGATATTTTTTTAAAGGGTTGTTCCCCATAATTTACGCAGAATCTCAGTTTTCTATGGAGATAATTCATATTGATCACCTAAAAATAATGTTGGCTGTAATAACATAGAACATTACTATGTTAAAAAGTCATCATTTATAATTTTTTCCAATATTCAAACTCATAAATAAAGTTCTCTCATCGATGTTGATAGACATGTAGTCTTTTAGGAATGTTCCCATGATGGTAATCAGAATCACGATGGGATCACAAATCCCATTCAAGTAATGGAGTCAAAAAAACAAGATAGATTTAATTATAAATTACCTCAGTCTTTGTGTGAAAGAAAAACTATATGGATTCATCGTCAAATGATAGTTTAATAAAATAGTAACCATGTCAAATGGAAATCATGTATTTTTCAATTATCTAGAAATATGGATAGATTTTTATGTATTTCATTGGGTGAAATAATGATGAATACATGATTTTTGGTATTTTTGGTTCAATGGAAAAGGACTATAAATTTGTGCATTCAGAGTAACATTAAGTAACACAGATTATTAACTATTTATTCTATAGTTATATATTGTTTAGTACATGGTATCTTTATTCATGATTTTTAAATGGTATGCCATCTATTAATTGTAGATGTTGATGTAATGATATGATTGTATGTGGACCACTATAAAAGATCAGTGTGACAAATCATAGACATTCAATTGTTATATGGGAATAATGTATTTTGATATCAGTTATATCTAATGATTGTGTATGTAAACCACTCTATAATCTGGTGGTAGTGAAATATTAGTGTATTTCTCTCTTATATACATATTATATAATTTTCTAATCCATGTAAAATAAAAGTTTTATTTCATGATTTTATTATTACACATTTATGAATGTTAATGTTGAGTTTTACCATGATTTTTGTGAGACAAAAGGACATATTATGGTGAGTATTAAATGAAAACATACAATATACTAGTGTGAAAAGATCATGGGGAAACATATAATTATTGGAATAACTAAAGTGTTATTGTTTGTTGTGTATAGTGTCTTGTGGGGTGAGTCTAGTGGATCTATAGAGGTCTAATTATTACCCAATAACTATAATATAATATTGGTTTTGTGATCAATGGAATACATTTGATTGAAAAATCAGGTACACGCATCCTTTTCACGTTCATTTTAAAAATCTTTGTGAGTTTTCTTGTATAAAAAATATATGTAATTGAATAGAGACAAGGTATATGTTATCATTTTTAATGTTAAATAATTTTATTCATAGAAAATATAGATTTTTTATTATCTTATTTAAAAATAAAAAATTTTATGACGTTTGGATTCATGTTGGGGATGATAGAAATAGAAGAATGGGAGTTTTTGGGAAAAAGGTACCTAGGAACATTCAGATTTCATTTTCTAGGAATGTATCATATAACATCTAGGAGGATAAGATATCAGAACATTTGATGAGGAAGATGCAAGAGGTGTATGTGATTCCAATAATGATGAACAATGGGTTTATTATATGATTATTTGTTATCCTAATGTTATCAAAATATTGAACTATTACTAATCTTGTAAAATAAATTTAAAAGACTCTAAGTCATCTTGAATATACTAATGTCAAGCTTAAAAAATCCAACTAATAACTTCTATAGTTATCAGCATCTTGATTGGGTTAGTAAATAGAGATAACTATGATTATTAACTCTTTTGGAAAATAGAAATTGGTTTTTGAGTATGTTTTGGGTATTGTAACACACTAATATTTAGGAAGAAATAGTTCACTAAAGTTATAATATATTTGATATCATTCTCCATAAGAAACATTAAACTAAAATGAGATTTAAAAAATTATTAAATTTTATTTTTAGAATTAAAATAACAATACAACCACAAGTAAATAATACAAATTCTGAAATTAATTTTTCTTACATATAGAGGATAAATAATTAATATGATCTAATATTAAAATTGATTATTCTTTCCCAAATATATATTTTTTAAATGTGATGAGTATTTTATCCTAATAAGTTGTATTTAAAACTTTTAAAACACTATTATATATTAACCTTATTTAAAAACAAATTGATAAGAATTAAATATAAGAACATTTAAATACATCATTTTTCAATAAAAAAATTTTCCCTTGTTATTTTTTATTTCCAGTTAAGAAATAAATATAAAATTTTTGTAATATAAATTTAATAAAATGAACTTAAATTTAAGATTCATCATTTCATAATAATATTAGGATGAGTTTTTCATAAGTATCTAGAATAGTTTATTTTTTGGTGAATATTGAAAAATAAATATTTTAAAAATACTCTAAATTTTATGAAGTTATCAAAATGCTTGAATGATTTAACTATTTATGAAACCATTTTTATAATAAAAATTTTATTTTCCATTTAAAATAAATAATTAAAAAAATAAAATTTTGAGTTTATGAAACCCATGTCTAAAATTCTTGGAAATGTATTCAATATTTTAATTTAATAAAAACTATTTTTGGTCTGTTTCTTTTAACTATAAATCCACAAGATTGAATTCGGTTTTTTCTTTTTTTAAGACAAAAGGCTCTTATTTTTTCAACAATAAACTTATTAATGATAGTGAAATTTGTATCATTAATAATATTATTATAAATGTAATTTTTAATCATAAAATTATAGTTTTTTGTAATTGATTTTTAAGCATAATGTTCACTAATATTGAAATTAAAAACTCTCACTCAAAAAAAATTTATTTGATAAAATTGTTTACACATTTGGAATCAGTATGAAGAAATTATATAAGAATTTCAATTTTAATTTTAGCCATTAAAAGTCAATTACATGGGTAAAATTTTACTCCCATGTTAAATTCTAATAAAGGTAAAAGTGACAAATCTATGAGTAAAAAAACATACAAACATATTGAAAATATGTGTTAGGATGTATATTTGAGGCTTGATCAACCATTCCCCTTACCATAAATTATTATTTAAAATTATTTGATCTAATTAACATTTTAATATTGACATTACCTTTTATATTATTTTACAAAATTCCACTCATCTCTATTATAAAAGGATCCATCACCACTCTACTTCTCCACACAACCCATGCCTCTTATAATTGAAAAACAAAATCATCAAAAATAACTCCAAAATTTAATAAGAAATGTACTAGATGTTTTGGACTTCTCAAAAGTCCAAATCTCAAAACCTTAATTCAATTTTCAAATGTCCTCTTCCAATTAGAAAAGTAATATTCTCAATTACACCTTTTTCTTTTTTTCTTTCATTTATTTTTCTAAATAATCTAAAACTAATATAACATTGATGGAATAATTATAACAGTTTTATATTTATAAAAAATGAAATTATATTTATTTCCATACTCTCAACCATTTGAAAAATGAAAACATAACATGTGTTAAATATAGAATAACCCAAATGTGACATCTTGGTCACCGATTCCACTTAGAGGTTCCCCAATTCTTGTTGAACACATGACCTCAAGAGTATATCCTTGAACACCAAAGGCTACTGACTAAAAGAAAGGGCCTTGGTTTTTTCCATATTGATATTATGCCCTCATTAAAAAAGTATTTAATAGAGGATATATAAGATAACTGCTAAATATAGGAAGTAATCTTGAATAAATAGATGACATAATAGAAGCAAATTGAAATAATAAATAACTGAACAATAGTTAATCATATTCAAATGTTGATGATGTTATGTTGTGTATCTATGAAAATAGAAAACATAGATACGAGGTAGCAAGAAATACATTCTATACAAACATTTCAAAAAGAAACAAAACCATCCAAGAATCCTAAGCCCTGGCCCGATCATCTGAGACAAATATCCATCTGAATGTAATAAATAAATCACGTTTCTAAATTTATATTATTCCCTTTGTCAACACATACATACATGTAATCTTCTAGGTGTCAATGGAGACCCAAATAGTTTGAGGGATAAATCTCAGTAGGCCACCACCAGTGACATCTATGAGATCAAGCACATGTAATATAAACTGAAATAGTGTGAAAGAATTCATATATAGAAGTAAATCAATACAGTAACAAAAATACCCAAGTATATTATTTATCCTAAGATGGTGTCTGAACCTGTAACCAATCCATTAATTAATTATGTTCCAATTTATACATGTAAGTCACATGAAGAATAACCATAACTGACATCCTAGCATTATCTTAATAATGGTAAAGGACCCAAGGTATAATATGGAATCCATGATGATAATACTAATCATGAGGTTATGAGGTAGTAACCAAGGAAACCTTTACCTCAAGGGTTGATCCAACTCTAGTAATAAACTATATCCTAGATATAAGTGGTAAGAGTGTAATCCATGGAGTTCCATCAAAGTCATTACATGATTATGTTTTTAACCAAGTAGAAAAAAAACATCCAATGTAAAACATGATCAGCAGTGACTAGGACCATGGGTGTATCCAAGGATCATGATGTCTGTAGAAGTCCCACTAGATCCAAGGAGTATATACAAGGAATACTATAATAATAATTAAGGAGGGATCCTACAGTTTCATACTGAGAATCCACTAATTGATAGGGATCGGGTTCTAATGTGGGTCTCAACCAAGGAAACTGGCATCCTTGAATTTGAATGGATTCCATGTGTTCTTAAATCATTCCCTGAGGAATCCAAAATCTAACTTGAGTATAACCACTCCAATAATAATTTAAAGGTCTATATACAATTAGGAACATTATAATTAATTAATTTAACAAATAATAATATGTAATAGTCATGTCATTTAATCGTTCAAGAGGTTCCTTTCATGCCTTTCATATAATTCAAAATGCATATCAAGGTCATGAAACCATTTATTAGTTCATATAAGTCAAATTCAATTCGTTATATTCACTATTATACCATCTATAAACATTGAATGGTGTGATATTGATGTTCAATCATGTTTTTCAATCAAATATAATCATTTCAAGTCATATATCTAATAAACATTCCAATTTAACCATTCAAGTTTGATTTATCAAGTTGAAACACTTAACATGTAAGGGTAAAGTTGAATAAAAACATGGTAGAATCCATTTAATAATTCATAATTCATCTAATTTAAATGGTCTTTCCATTAGCAGGGTCAATCCACACACCTGGATGGTGAAGTAGATGAACATGTCAAACCACAAGAAGGCCAATTATGAAAAACACCATGTATGGGATTGATAGAGTTGAGTTTGTAACCTCCAAATACATGAATAACATTTATAAAACAGTCTCTATAACACATGAATAATTATTATATGAAAGGAAATTAAATTTAATAGTTCAGCCTGATGAATTCGATGCATGGAAAATTACAACAATTTATAAAATGATGATATTTTATTGATCAGTAACAGACCACCTAACTCATACTTGTACAAATATCCTCATCTATTATCATCCTCTAGTTTGACCTGGATTGGAAGATATTTGTAGAATGGACCAATGCCTTGAAAATAGGGCATATTATCATGCATCAAAATAGAATCATCAAGAAAAAGACAACCAAAGAACAACTAAAAAGGAATTAATATCTTAGTAGCATAGATCCAATGAGACAAATAGAAGATCAATTGGGCTTCAGATGAAGGATTTATCTAAATTCCTTAGTTAGGTCTTCAATGGTAGAAAATGAGTGAAAAGGATGGTTGTTCATCCACTAGAGAGAAATAAGAAATAAAGGGGTGTTTAAAAAATAACATTTAAGGTAATTTTCATAAAATCACCCAAAATAGGAAAGGGATAGTTTGGACACATGGTTGGCCAAACCATGCGCCAACTGTGTGCATTCTAATGTATGGAGGGGCATTTCCCATAGTTTGGTCGTACTGTTAGGGAAGTCGTGCACCAACCGTACAAAACACCTATGCAACAATTTTTGTAGTTTTTTCATAACCAGTCATCCCATGGTGCATGGCTAGGGTAAACCATGCACCCAAAATCACCCCACTATCTAGCACCACATAGTAATGGTAGACTATGTTGTCTCACTTTTATGGTTTCTACTAACCATGCCTCTAGTCTATTTTTCAAACTATTCAGGGTTCCGAGCTCTAAAAACCCTCGGACACCCCCTAAAACATTTATAACCTCATTAGTCATCCATATTACGTTCATAATAATTAATTATACCAAATCTAAAAGCATATATACTTAACATGATAATTGGGTTCATACAATATTCACCCCTTAAAGGAACTTGTCCCTGATTTCACCTTCAATGGGTGGAGAAACACTGTCTGAGAATAACTATGGCCACTGGGCATATACTTTAGCCTCCCATTACCTGGTCTCATCTTGTAAACATCTATGCTTCCATAGAAACCATGCTCGAAGGATGGACTGTACTCTGAGATCCTTCATGCTCTATTCAATGCTTCATATAGTATATTCCTCAAATGAATCATGAACATCTAACTCAACTTTCTCAACATCAAAATTATGAGATAGGCCAATATGATACTCGAAACGTTATGAAATGTGGAAGACATCATGCATGGAGAGATACCTCTGAGATAGTTTCAATCAAAAGGTTACCATCCTGACTCTCCCAAATCTCAAATGTTTTAATATAACTAGGCGATAGCTACCATTACTTTTGTATCTATCTATTCCCTAACCTGGGTAATACCCAAAAGAAAACATGATCCCTAACTTCAAACTCCATAGGTCATCCATGGTTATCAACATACAATTTTTGTCTAGACTAAGCAGTAGTCATACGATTCTTGATCAGTTGAACCTACTCTGAAGTCTCTTATATGAGATGAGAACTAAGTAGGGGTACCGCACCTACCTCTATTCAGAACAGTGGTGAACGACACAACCTAATATACCATAACTCAAAAGCATCCATCTGAATTATTACCTAAAATCTATTATTTTGTGCTAACTCAATGAGAGGGATATTCTTCTCCCAAGAACCATCTAATTCAAGGATGTATTTCCAGATCATTTCCTATAAAATGTGTATCATCTATTCTAATTTTCCATTGGTCGGAGGGTGAAAGGATGTGCTTAGAATCACTTATATACCCATAGCCTTTTTCAACCCTTTCCATAGCCATGATGTTAAATTAGTGTACCTATCTAAAACCATAGTATGGGGGACCCCATGTCGTAGGATAATCTCACAGACATACAATCATCTCGTCTCATCAACTAAGAAAGTCTTCTGGATAGGATGAAAGTGGGATATTTTCATCAGTCTGTCAATGAAAACCCATACAACATTGCTACCCCAGGGCGACCATAGTAAATTGACTAAAAAATACATGCAAACATCTTTACATTTTCATTCTTCGAATGAATGTGGATATAACAATCATAAAGGTAAATAATTCTCCACCTTCACCTACAGACATTTGGAACACCTAGTGATAAAACCATCTACCTAACATTTTATCTCAGACCAACAGTACTGGCATCGCATATCTCGATACATCCGAGATATTTCTGGATGAACTTCCCACTGATAAGAATGGGACTCTAACATGAACTCCTCTCTCATATATGTAGGAACCCATACATGCTCATATATATTAATAGTGTCATCTCTATCCATAGGCCAATACAATGGCATTTCATATCCTAAAATACACTCATGGTGAACCAAGCATTCAAAATTTGAAAACCACTTAATATTCACCTTCTCAAGGAGGGAAGAGGTAACTATCAAGGCTGAGAGATAAGAATACTTATTATTGTCATGAAAAACTAAATTCTTCTTAGAAAATAGTTCAATCAATTTACATTCATCACTAACTTTATTTGTGTCCTACGCCTGAGTTTCCTAACTCAACTCTTCCACTAATACATTGCCTTTTCCAGACATATAGGCACGCTCAAAATCAAATTACTAAAGATATTAGACCCATATCCACTATTTGGAGATTCAATTCAAACTGTATAAAGATATATTTCAGACTTTTTTTGCCTGTATACACCACAAAGTACCCGCCCATCAGATAGTGTCTTCAGAAATTTAAGTCGTGGACAATTTCTTCTAGATTGATCTCGTGTGTTAGGTAGTTTCTCTCATGATTCCTCAACTATAAATATCTTTACACAATGACTATGTCCTCTTGCATCATCAATACTCCTAGTCTAATGCCTGATTCATCACAGAACATTGTGTAACCTCTTCTAAGATCTAGTAGAATCATAATAGGTGCTGAGAAAAGCCTCTCTTCTAGCCCCTAAAAGGATTTCTCACACTCTTCTGACCACATTAAATTAAAACAATTCATCATAAGACCAATAAGAGGTGAATAAAGGGATGATAAGTCTTATGTAAAACACCTTTAATATACAACCAACCCCAAGAAAGACCTTATATCAAACACGTTCTTGGGATACTCCCAAGAAACTAGAGCACTTACCTTATATGGGTCAACAGATACTCCTGATTTCTAGATAATATGACCTATAATGTGAATTTTTCAATATAGAAGTGGAACTAAGAAATATTGGGATAAATATGATAATCTCTTAGTGTACTCAGAAAGATATCAATGTGTCTATCATGGTCTCTAAGAGTGTGAGAATATACCAATATTTCATCCATAAATACTATGATAAAAAATCTAGATAGGGTTGGACCACCCTATTAGTTAGAGGAATGAAAATAATGGGCTTGTTCAAAAGATTGAATGGAATAAAAATATACTCATATGGACCCTACATTCTATGGAATGCTATATGAGGTATGTCTAATGGGCTGAATCACACTAGATGATAGCCTGATCACATGTTGACTTTAGAAATCACTCTAGATCCTTAGATTTGGTCAAAGAGACCATCTATTTGAGGAAGTGGATACATGTTATTGACCATAAAGTTATTCAACCATCAATAATATATGCGCAAATAAAGGACCCCATCAACCTTCTTGGAGAAAAGCATGGGCGAACCCCAAGACGAGGTACCAGTCAATATAAAACCATTGGTCTCTAGATCCTCCAAAAGCTACTTGAGCTCCTGGATCTCAGTAGGTTCCATATTGTATGAATGAATGACACTAGAGATACTCTTAGAACTATATCAATTTTAAACACTACCTCTATCTCAAGAGGTAATACATAAAATTCATCTGGAAATACATCAATGAAATGATCTACTATCTATCAGAAATCAACCTGATGTAAACCCTGATCCTCCATGAAGAGATTAAATATATGGGTGGTCACTACACATATCCCATGATTCTCTGGTCCAGCTATGCTATCCTTGACATCCCATACACCCTTGTATAGAAAACTACTACCCTCTAGTTATGTAAACGATACCTTGTGGACATAGTAGTCTACAAAATCATGACATGAGACCAACCAACCCACCTCAAGAATGACATCAATGCCTAGAATATCGAGAACAAAGAGGTCCCACAATAAAGGGTAACTACCTACCTCAAGTAGTCAATACATACATTAGTGTATTCCCTCTTACTATACTCAAAATGGTATATCTAGGGTCATTACTTTACAATAACACTATATTTCACACCTGATACTTTCCATGATTGATAAGGATGTGAACAAGTGTGAAACACCTTATGAAATAAAGTAGATATTATATTGAAGGATACTAGAATAATACCTCATACTATAGAAGGTCCTACACTCTGATCCTCAGGTATTAGCTATAAAACATGTAACTAGCCTGATCCATGAAATCGTGCTATAGTTGGACTACCTTAATCAAGATCACTCTCCTAGCATTGTTGATAATATAAATTCTATTTATTTTTTCCACAACCTCTTACTCATCCATTCCTTCTGGTGCTACTCCAATTGCTCTCCTAACATGATGTAAAAGAACCTACCCCTAAAGGTGGAGCCGGTGTGGATCATCTTCCACTAGAATAAGATGGAAATGTCCAACACAATCTCTGATGGTGCCCCATTAATATAAAATCCTGGAACTCCAGATGGTCTCTATCACACTATGGTATTAGATTCCCATGTCATCCACACTAATGTCACACTATAGAGATACTAGTATGGGTACTTTGGCTTCTAGTTCCATGATGAAAAACCACAAGGAAACGTTTTCTGCTGCTAGAAGTATTATTTTCCGGCCTCAGCACTAGTCAGCCATGCCTAGTACTATAATCATCCTTTAGGTTTCACTCAGTGATAAGAGCATAATTAATAACCTTAGAGAGGGTATGTATTTGAAATAAATTCACATGAGTATGGTTGGAAAACCAAATCCCATCCTCAAAGCGTCTAGCACACGAAATCTCATCACCATCTAGAAGTGGTTAAAAGCATGGTAACTCCGTGAAACATCATGAATACACTATAACTAACATAGAACCCTGTTTGAGATGCATGAACTCTCTATCCTAGTCATCTCTCATCATCTAAGGAAAGAATAATTCATATATAGTAGCCTAGAAATCATCCAATACCATGCCTCGATGGTGACCATCCTAGGTAACCACATCCCACCAACACTTGACTAAATATCACATCATGTACATAGAAATCTTGACCCACATTTATATATTTGTCTCTAGATACTCATAGATAGATAGGGTGACCTCCATCCAAGACATAGTAGCATGTGGATCACAGTCCCTCTAAAAGGTATGAGGATTCTACTTCTGAAACTCATGAGTCAAATCATCAATCTTAGGTATAGGTCATTGAGAACCATTCATAGACTACATCGGACGTGGGAAACTTTCACGAAGCCGAGAATGAGTTCCTAGATGATGAAATATATATTGTGCCTAAAGTGGGACACCTGGTGGTAAGACTGTTTGATTAGGGACCACCATATCTAGAGCATGGTCATCACCACACTCTTATCCCATGACTTGAGGATATCGTGGTGGAATTGGTCTAAATATTCCAATAACATGCTTCCAGAAAATATTTTAATCATATAGATAGAAATAGCATAAGTTGATCATAAAGAGAGGGATCACTACCCATGGTATACTACCCCAACTACCCACTAGAAGTCCAGGTATTGGTATGTTCTCACGATTAAATTAAATAGGTTCAAATATATTGAGGGTCAACAATACCTTTCCTCAAAATTTACTAGAAATATTTTCATTTCATAATTCATGATTTTCATTTTCAGGTTGCATTTTTTTATAAACATATATCAGAGATTGATTAAAATTAGTCGTTAGTCTTCATTAATTATGGCACATACACGTAATCACCGAAATTGACAACCTACACCCATTTCAATCTAGTTAACCCAGTCGATATTTGGTCTTAGAATGTTACAATAATACACAATGTCTTTACAAGATCAAATACTAATTGAAACCCACAAGGGACCCAACACCATTTCAATTGAAAAATGTAATCACTCGATCATAGCCAAAGAATATCACCAGAATAATATGTAAAAAATGCTCACTCAACAATCACAAGAATATCATGGAAATTCATTTGATAAAATGCACCTATATGGAATGTCATATGTATTGCATGTGAATTTTAGGCTCCTATAATGATGCATGTAGAAATTATCCTTCACCACATACTGTCAGTCCAAGGATGAATGAAATCCTTAATCAGAATAATAATAACAACTAAAACACAACATCTGCATCACCCAAAAGATAAATGAAATCAACTATAATAATAAAAAACAAAACAAAAATTATATTTTAGGAAACTCTCCATTTACCCTATACATGGTTTAGCTATGACCAATCATGTTTTAAAACCATGTTCCAAAGATTTCATAATCTCCAATCTATTTTCTATAAATCTTAAAGTATAAAATGAACCCGCCTCTGATACCACTTTCTATTGTCATAAACCGGATTCCACTCTGAGGTTACCTGAGCCTGATTGGTCATATGGCCTTAAGCACATCTCCTTAAACACCAGAGGTTTTATACTAGTAGTGAGGGCCTTGGGTGTGTCTGTTGGGAAACTATACCCTCATTACCAGAGTGTATCACATTCGATAAATAATATAACATGAAAATATATTAAAAATTATGTAATCAATAGATGGAACAATAGAATCATACTAGAATAATAAATAACTGAACAACTGATAATCGTATATAGAGGTTGATGATGTTATGTCATGTATCTATAAAATTGGGAAACATGGATAGAAGGCAATATGAAATACATGCTATACAAATCTAGAAAAAATAAATCATAACAATCAATGTATCCCAAGATTATATAGGTCATCTGCTACCAAGATCCATCCTAGTGAAAGCAAACAATCATGTTTCTAATGTGATACACTTCCCTTTGTCAACACTTTCATACATGTAATCTATTTGGGTTCCAATAGAAACTCAAATAGTGTGTGAGAAAAATCTTAGTAGACCATTACCAATAGTGTCTACAATATCCAGTCTATGTAATATACACCAAAATATTGTGAAATAATTCATATACAGAAGTAAATTAGTACAATAATGTAAATACCCAAGTATCTTCTTCAGCCTCAGTTGGTATCTGAACATGTAACAAGTTCATTAATTAATTATGTTCTAGTTTATATATGTAAGAAACATGAGGAGTAACCATCACTAAAATCCTAAAATGATATTAATAATGATAAATTATCCAATGTATAACAAGTCATATATGAGGATAATAATAATTAATAAGGTCCAAGGTAGTAAACAAGGAAACCATGAGCTTAAGGGTCAAGTCAGCTTAGGTAATAAACTACAACCCGTCTATATGGGGTAAAATTGTAACATAAGGGGAATAATCTAAGGAATTTCATAATAATATATATAACCAAGTCTAAGGAAATAATCGAAGGTAAAATTGGATGAGAAATCACTAGGACCAAGGTTTTATCTAATGCAGCTCATATCTGTACAAATCAAATTGGATCCAAGGATTTTATCCTAGGAATCTTGTAGTATCACTAAAGGAGGTATATTATGGTGTCATACCCTGAATCAATTGATAGACGAGGATTGATTTCTTAGTTGGGTATCAACCAAGGAAACTAGAATCCTAGAATCGGAATGGAGAACATGAGTACTCAAGACATTCCCTTGGTAATCAAAAAGATAAATCGATCCTAACCACTCCTATTGTAATTTCATGGTTCGTTTACAATTCGAAACCTTATAATTAATTCATTTAATTAATTAGTCCATGTAATAATCATGTAGTTTATTAGTTCAATAGGTCCATTCCATTCCATTCATATATGTGATAAGGAATCTCAACGACATAAAACCATTTATTAATCCATATAAGTCACATTCAATTCATCAGGTTCACTCTGATACCTTCTATAAATATGGTAAGGCATGTTGTTGACATGTAATTGAGTTCCTCGATCACATTTAATTATTCCAAGTCATATATGTAATATAATTTCCGACTTATCCATTTATGTTTGATTTATCATGTTTTAACACATACCTTATAAGGCTCAAGTGGAAGGAAAACAAAGTACTAGACATTTAACAATTCACAATTCATCTAATTAAAATAGGATTTCCATTATCATGGTTAATAAAAACACTTGAATGGTGGAGCATATGAAAAAATCCAACAAAAAGGCCAATTATGGAAAGAAACCTACATGTGATGGATAACATTGAGGTTGTGACCTCCAAAGACAAGACTAAAATATATGATATAGTCTCTAGAACATGAGAACAGTGACTATAAGAAAATAAAGTGAATTTAAAATTCCACATCTGATAAAGTCAGTGTGCACACAATTACAACAATTTATTAAATGAAAAAACTTGAGGTATGAATTATAGTCCAGCTACCTCATATTTGTATGACTCTCCTCATCGAGTATCAGCCTCTAGTTTATCCTAGATAGGAAGAGATTTGACTAATAGACCAACACCCTAGAAATAGGTCATATAATCTTGTACTTGAATAGTGTTTTTGAGAGACAGGAAACAAAAAAATGGATAAAAGGAATTAATATATTACACGTATGGAACCTATGGGATGAATGAAATCTTGATCAAATTTCAAATAGAGGCATTCTACAAATTATTTCATTAGGACATCAAAGGGATAGAAAAAGATAAAGTAAGGGGTGGTTTTCCACTAGAGAGAAATAAAAAAATAGGATTATTTAAAACATAACATTTAAGGTATGTTTTTTAAGTCACCCAAAAATAGGCATCATATGGTTTGACCACACGGTTAGCCATATCGTGTTCCAATCATGCGCCTTCTGCTGTAGGGACGGTAATTTCATAGGGTTTGGCTAGATAGTTGGGGAAACCATCTTCCACCCATGAAACACTTATCTTAAACAATGTACACAATTTTTTTTATTTTCATGTGGCCCTTAGAGCATGGTTAGGGAAACTTTTGATCCCTAATTCACCCAATTTTCAAGCACCATATAGTTAGGATAGACCACGCAGCCTTACTCACACGGTTTCTACTAATTGTGCGTCTAGTCTAATTTTCAAATCATTTGGGGTTCCGAGCTCTAAAAAATCCACAAACTACCCTGAAAATTTTCTAACAACATTATACATCCATATTAGGTCCATAATAAATAATTAGACCAAATTTAAAAGGATATATACCAAAAATTAAAATTGGGTTCCTACAACCTCCAAAAGAGGTGAGAAGTGTTTTTCATAACCCCTTTACTTAGATAGTTAAAAGGGGGTATTTAAGGTATAAATTTGTTATTTTAAACATTATTAGTATTCAGAAAACATAAAAAAATCAACCTTCTTTACATTCTATGGTAAATGAGAATGATGTTGTATGTACATGTAGACTACTGCTTCAACGAAGAAAATCATTTCATTTCTCATCTAGACATTTATTCATAATCCAAATCATATAAATTTTGATTTATTTCTTGAAAAATATAAATAATACCTTTTTACTTACATAATAATGATATTATTCCAATGTAATCACTTTTTCAAACATTTGCACCCATTGATTATAACATGATGTTGTTTGGGTCTCTTTAACCACATAGATGAACAATGTTATAAATTTCTATCTTGATTGAATATTCAAACATAGATACTGGTATTATTAGACATAATTGGGTAAATAATATTTTTTAAGGTTCTAGAAAGGTTATATTAATATGTAATTCATTAGTAACATTCCATTTTTTTCTAAAATTATCAAAACAACCTCATTGTTGATTGCGTTTTAATGAATCATGGCTAAAAATATCATGGAATGAAAAGGTATATTTATAAATCATTACAATGAATATGTTCTAGTACCTTAAATATTTTAAGAATTATGAATTTGGTAAAAATAAAAGTGGATCAACATCAAAATTAAAAATAATGTGACAATCCATTAAAAGTAAAAACATATAAGGATTAAAATAAACAACAAGAAACTAATAAATATATAATAAAGGATTATAATTAAAATTTTAACCCTCTTATATTATGTGTATTATCTTTGGATATTATATGGATTATTTTTTAGACCATATTCTAAGACTATATGGGATTCTAAGGCCCGGTGTGCCAAGAATAAATTTTTGAAAGATATTAAATAAAGATCATGCTCAGTTTTCCTAAAAAAGTGGAGTAAATTTTGAATGGGTGTCTAGATCAAAAAAAAAATGAGGGAACTATTGTGTTTAGAATGTGAGGATTTCCCTAGGTGAAACCTAACCTTAGTCAGTAGGGTCATTTTTTAAAAATTCATCGCAAGCGTAAATTAATTTAATTTAATATTTTTAATTGTTTTGTTGACACAATGACGAAAATATATCCCTTTTAAATATGTGCTTATGAAAAATTTGTAGGGTTATCCACATAAACCTAATAATTGATGAGATCCATTGGAGCCATTGTAGGAGATCTGGTTGGTGGACGGTGACCGGATCATAGATTGACAACTAATGTGTGATAGGATCAAAGGATCTCAACAATGTACATAAAAAAAATCCCTTATTCATCAGTGATCAATCTAAATCATGGTAGGGAAGTTGTTTGAATTGTTTCCTTTCATGTTCATTATTTCTAGGATAAGCATGGATCAATCAAAGAACATATAGACCCGTGGTTCGATTGTTATTCAGGATAAGTTTAATTTTGTGGGGCTTTAAATTGGTAGTGGTCTATTTATTTTTTTCTCCATTCATTGTTATAAAGAAAATGAATCAAGGCCAAATAGATATGTCCAAGGTTCTTTTACAGTTTATGTGTTTCATATTTTTCCCCCATATTTCTATGTTCATCATGGTCATTCTTCATTTGTCCTATGGTTCAACATTTTACCAATCAATCAATCATTGCACACCTGATTCTTGGTGAAGTGATCACAAATTGTAGATCTAGTCTCACCACGACACAATAATGGTGTTATGGTGTAAGAGGTTATCGGA
This sequence comes from Viscum album, assembly GCA_963277665.1. Lineage (NCBI taxonomy): Eukaryota > Viridiplantae > Streptophyta > Magnoliopsida > Santalales > Viscaceae > Viscum > Viscum album. The sequence continues at coordinate 1,532,842,819 of OY728126.1, forward strand.
TTGGACAAGTTTGGGATCCCCCAATTTGATTGGGGTGTCCAGAAAATGATCAGGATGAACATAATTCATTTTCCAAAAGGATTTGAATCTTAGATTCCAGTGAATAGCCATGGAGAGGTTTGGTTGATGGATATCTAGGATTTCTAGAGTGATTAGAGATGAGATTCAAGGAAACAATGGTGCAGGCAGGAACAAAAGGAAGAATGGGGGTTTTTAGAAAATCCATATCTAGACAGCGTGTAATCTAGGATTACATGGCATGTGAACCCCTCCTAAAGTCAGTTAGGGTTTTGAGAGAAACAAATGTATCACACTGTATGTGAATTTTGTCACACGGCATGTGGTCCCTCCTTTTTGAACTCGACATGTACCTCAGAGGTAGATGGACATATGGTGGACTACATGGGCAGCCTACATGTCATGTACTCCCCTACACAGACACTACCTGGACCAAGAACATAGGCTTTGCCATTTACTGGTACATAATCACATATCCATGGGATAAATTTTTGTACTGGGACATGGGTAGACTACATTGGCATCCTACATGTCTTGTAATTCTACATGGACACGGGCAGGAGACATGGTTTGTTAACATAGGCCAGACTCGGGGTCAAAATACACTATGTGTGAACCCTACTACACATATTTAACTTTTTTACACATGTCTTATTGTCCTTTTCTTCCATATATTTTTCATGTTTTGTTACTATGAGTTCCACTTATCCATTCTCTGAGGGTTTATATATAATTGTATCCTACTAATAGAACTATGATCCCTTTAGTTGAACTTATTGGATAGTGTCATTGGAATCCCTCCATGAGGCCCAGAGTGAGATCCTATATTAATCTTAACTCCCTTGGTGGAGTTATTGGTATCATTGTGACCAACACTACCCAGGCACTAACCCAATACTTAGTGGGTTAATTCAGATTGAGTTGTTGGTATCACCCCATTTTCATGGTTGTGATCCTCATCTATGTATTGTATCTCTTAATACCTTCTATTTGTACTTCTAATGATGAGACCTGACAAGCACTACCTCTCATATGGACATCATTAGTGTTATCATACTCGAGAGTGTGTTTTCCCAAATTAGAGCTTTGTGGAATCATAGAGCTATAATCCTAGGCTGGTAAAATATGGTTGTGACTTATCTTTAGAGTGTGTTTATTTGTTTATTATATCTGGATAATCTTATTATATGTGTTGTAGAAATATATTTGTGTATATATTACTATATTTCATTTGTTTTATGCTTTGTAGTTTGGTGGTATCCTACTTAGTGTTTTTACACTCACCCCTACAGGAGATTTTCCCACATGTGTCATGTCTTTTAAAAATGATTGACGTCTTGATAGATTCCTTGGTAGACTAGGACCAAAGTGTGCTCAGTGATATCAGACAGATTGATGTGTGTTCCTATGGATTTGTAATAACAATCCCAGTACTTACTTACATGTTGGAATTGTGTTTCAGACTCTTTGTAGTGGGCATGTATTTGGCCCTCTTTACTTTATTTTACTTCATTTCATTCTATGGTTGTGGTATTTAGACGTATGCATGCATGGTTATTCAGTTTTTTTTCATTTAATCATTTTATAGGCTTGGATATGTGTACATGTGTACATGTGTACAAGTACATAGGGTAAGGCCTCTCATGTCTGTTAAATGACAACTCAGGGTTAGATGCCAGCCCCTGTCCTATTGAAGGCGGTCTTGGGGATTCATGGCATGGGACCCTCTAGGATAGTACATGAAAGAATGGTATTAGAGGGGTAAGTTCCACCTTAAGACTGAGAGTCAGTGATATTGGTTTGGGGTGATAGTCTTACTTTTTTTGAGTTCATATTTCACATTATAAACTCCAATGTTTGTGTAGCGACTAACATATCCAATCACCAGGACTCTGATTGCCTACTTTTTGACTTGGTACATGATAATACTTGTTTTAGGAAAAAATGGTATACGCGTTATATAGTATTGTTTTGTGATTTCCATTTTCTTCTTGATTCAGCCCTCTAGATAGACTCATTATTCGTGGTACATCTTGTTGGTTTTGGGATGCCTCTACGACATATTCCAGCTAGGATTCAGCAGCATGATCCTGACAATGATCCCCTCAATGATGAGGCATCAATACATGGACTAGTTAAAAATGTGTTACCTCTAGATGGTGTTCCATCTATACCACCACTCCTAAAGAAACATGTGTGACACGCAATACCAGTGGATGGGGTGAAAAGGCTGAGTACGCTTCATGATTTTCAGTGACAAAGACGCCTCATGTTCTAATGTGACCCCAACCCATAGGAGGCTGAGGACTAGATTGAGGTGATGACCTACGTTTTTCATTAAGTTAGATCACCAGCAAATCATATTGTGGTCTTGTTAGTGATCCTTCTTCATAGTTCAACAGGGCGATGGAGGGGGTTAGTGACCCGGTCTTACGATGAGGTGACTCATTCATGGGAAGAGTTTGAGAACCTTTTCTAATAAGGTATCTCACCAGATACATTGATGGTCGTTCATATCCAAGACCATAAGATATATCAGAGAAGAACGACAATATATGAGTATTCTTTAATGTTTAAAAACCTTTCTAAGTACTTAATAAATATGGTTCATGGCCCGTTCCTCATGTCTCAGACTTTTGACCAAGGTCTCTGTAGATACATTTGATCAAATTGTATCCCTCTATGCATTCTAGGATATGATGGGGTGGTAGAGTGGTCTTTGGTGGTAAAAAGTTTATTGGCCGAGAAGATACAGCTAATGTTTTTCAATGGTGGGAAAGGAGTAGAAAACACAGTGGTAGGGAGCCAATGGCAGTCTTAGGGAAATGGATGTGAGAGAAATTATTGGAGGATGTACCAGGATAGAGGATCTATGGTTCAGGGCTCACAGTATGCATCCATTAATCCCAGTAAATGTATGTTCTGCTAATATTATGGCATCAGACTTATTACAAGAGATTTTCCAACACACCACACACCTAACATAGAAACCGTGGATGGGCTGTCGAGGTAGATCCATTGGTAGGAACTGTCTGGTTTACGTGGTGGAGGATGTGTAATATGAGCTAGGATAACTACAAGGGTGGTTTGCATTTTTACTTATTAATACCACAGCCATAGGTGGTCCACACTAGGCTCAGGGAGCTAGAGGAAAGGGGCGGGGATGGCTGCTGGTGGTAGAATCTAATGACCCAGAGGCTCTGAGAATGATTCGAGCTATGATTTATGTCTATTATACCTTAGATAAAGTACTGATAGACACTAGTGATTGTTATTCCTTTCCTAACACATACCTTGTACAAGACATAGATATTAAAGATGAACATTTGGCTCGACCCTTATGCTTCGAGACTCCTATTTGATAATAGTTATTAATCACACACCTGTACCGACATAGTGAACTGGCCCTTAGAGGCAACAGTCACTTTTGGAATCTCTTGGTAGTAGTATCAAGGCCTTTTGACATCATTCATGTTGTGTAATGGTTATCCATAGTTCCCACCCAGATTGACTGTTTTAGAAGAAGGATGTGGTGTTTCCATAGTGACAAAACCATGTTTTTATTTTTCAGTGAAAAGGAAACCCAGGAAGCACTTGATGGACTTGTGCATAAGAGGGTGCAGCCAATTACTAATCATATGGCTTGCCTATCTCTTACTGTTGTGGAGGTTTTGTCTTCTAATTTTCATGTTATTTTGGTGAAGTATGATGGCATCTTCCTTGACGATGTTCCAGGTCTACCTCCCCACCGAGATATAGACTTCTAAAACTATCTACACCACATGATGGCACCGATATTTGTGCCAGCATATCAAATGGCTCTCGTGGAGATTTGTGGACAGAGAGTATAGTTGGTGGACTTACCGAGAAAGGGATTTCTCAGACCTAGTGTTTCACCCTAGGAATCCCTAGTCTTTACTAAGAAGGAATATGGGAGATTGAGGTTGTGTGTAGAAAACTTATACATGAACCAAGTGATTGTGAAAAACAAGTGCCCACTACAAAAAATTGATGACCACTTTGATCAGTTTAGAGGGGATGGATGGTTCTCAAAGGTTGAACTCTGGTCAATCTATCACTAGTAGCAAGTACAGGTTGAGTATATATAGAATATGGAATTCATGTATCACTACGGTCACTATTGGTACTTTTTGACTCTCTTTGGGATGAAGAATTCCACAGCAGTGTCCATGGGACTCATAAAACGAATCTTTCAAACATACATAGACCGATTCATGGTAATATTCATTGATTATATCCTTATGTATTGAGTGTCTGGGGAGGAGCATGTGATATACATAAGGATATTTCTAGATGTGCTCTGAGAGCACCATCTTTACGGAAATATATCGAAGTTATAATTATGTATTTAGGGAGCCCACTTGCTATGACATGTTATCTCAATGGATGGAGCGGTATTAGACCTAACCAAAATTTAGGTAGTGTTATCTTGGGAGCCACTAAAGAGCGTGATGAAGGTGAAAATCTTCCTTGGGTTGGTAGGCTATTACCATATATTCATGCCTAGCTTCTACAAAATATCATCACCCATGATAGCTTTGACACAAAAGTGGTTGCCTTTCATTCAGAAATAGAGGTTCCAGCTGACTTTTCATTAGTTGAGTAAAATTTTGATGAGTTCTACCATCTTGATATTTCCAAAGGTGGGTTTTGAGTACATAGTGTTTTTTGATGCATCAAGAGATGGTCTTGGTTGCGTTCTAATGCAGAGGAAGGTAGTTATTATCTATGGACTGTGTTAGTTGAGACCACTTGATAATAACAATGTGACCCACGATCTTGATTTAGTAGTAGTATTTTTCATACTAAATATGTGGTGACACTACTTAATGGGTGTGCAGTTTATCATCTATTCTTATCATAAGAGTCTCAAGTACATATTCTTTAATAAGGATTATAACCTGATACATAGGTGATAGATAGAGTTCCTCCAGGATTATGTATTTGAAATTGTCTATACTCTTGGAAAGAGGAATGTGGTAGAATATTCTATCAATAAGTGATCTTGTTTATAATTGTTGAGTGAGGAATCAGAGTAGTTGGCCTTGTTGCAGTAATCCATTGTGGATGGATATGAAGCAGCTTACCTCCGGTCTATCGGTGTCACTCCTCTTCTCTTCCATCGAGTTAGGGAGGAACAACTAGGGGATACCAAATGTGAGACCCTACATACTCAAATATCCATAGGTCCTACTTCTGATGAATTTTATAAAGTTGGGGAGTGGGTCATTATTTTCCGAGGTCACATGATGGTACCAATGATGTTGTTGGAGCAGTTTCTGAGAGAGTTTTATAGGTATCCTTTAGCAGTACATCCAGGTGTGGAAAATATGTACTAGGATATTCGATGTCATTTTTGGTAGCCTTGGATAAATAAGGTAGTAGTAGAGATTGTATCCTCATGCCTTACTTTTTAGTAAGTGAAGGATGAGAACCAAGTTCCAACAATTTTAGCTCAACCCCTTGAGGTTACAGAGTGTAAGTGGGATTGAATATCCATGGAATTTGTAAAGGGATTACTATGTGTGGCAATGGGACATGATTTTATTTAGGTGAATTTAGACTAAATCACCAAGTCTTACCACTTATTATATATCTAATAGAAGAGTTCAGTAGTGGTCTTGGGACACCTATGTGTGAAAAACATAGTCTAACTCCATGGACTTCCATCGACGATAGTTTCTAAACTTGATAATCACTTTAAATATTAGTTTTGGAATGTATTGTAGGGGGTTTTGGGACTCATTTATACTTGTGCATAGTATTTCACCACCAAAAAGATGTCCATAAAGAGAAAACCATTCAGATTTTGGGGGACATGCTGCAAACTTTTGTGTTGGAATTTGGTCGTAGTGGGGAGGATCACCAACAAGAAGAAGCATTTTCATACAACAACAGCTAGAATTCCACCATCGGTATGGCACCATTTTAATATTTTATGGGTGACCCTATAGGTAACCACTTTGTTCAACTAACATAATAGAGTCGGAACTCATGGGCATAGATTTGGTGTGAGCTACTAATGATAAAAAAACAGATCATATATGAGAGGATAAATACTATATAGAGCCATCAGAAGTATTATATAGATAGATAATGGATGAATTTAGAGTTCTAAGTAGGATACCATGTGTTCCTATGAGTTTCACCGCAACATGGGTTATGGATATTTGGCTGTAGTGGCAATCTATCTTCAAGGATTATCAACCCTTTTGAGATACTATGTAAAAATGATGAGGTGAGGCACTTCTTAGATCTACCTCCGCAGTTAGACCAGGTACATGTTGTCTTCCACATTTTCTAGCTAACAACATATGTGCATGACCCATCACACATTATCAACTAGGGTGAGCTGGACATCGACGATTGAGCTACCTTTACTGAGTACCTGGTAGAGATCAAGGATCAGTAGGACAGGATCTTTTGTAGGAGATTGATTTATTTTTTGCGTGTTAGGTGGAAGCATATGAATCTTCCTGAGAAAACATGGGAGTGGAAGGCTCAGATTCATTCTCAATAACCACATATTTTTTAGTATCCCTTTTTTGGGATTTTTGGGAACGTAAATCCCCAAGGTGGGGGGAATGTAAATTTTTTTTATTTTATATGTATTATTTTTGGAAATTATATGAATTATTTTTGAGACCAAGTGTTGAGACAGTGTTTGATTCTAAGGTTTTATGTGCTCAAAATAAATGTTTGAAATATATTAAATAAATTAAATAGAATACGTGCATAGTTTTCTAGAAAATGTGTAATAACTTATAAACGGGTGTCCATATCAAAAATAGGAGGGCACCGTTATGTTTTGAATGTGAGTTTTACACTAGGAACCTCTTAACATTAGTCGGCATGGGTCGTTTGTAGATATGTAGTCGCAGACGTAAAATGAATAAAATAGTTTAATTAAATTATTTTAATAGTTTTTTTTGATATAAAGTGGTAGCAACCTAATATCCCTCTTTAAATATATGATTATAAGAAATTTTGTTGGGTTAGCCACATAAAACTGTGAATTGATGAAATCCAGGGGAGGTGTTGGAGGAGATACCTTTGGTGAATGATGACTAGATCAGAGATCCACAACTGGTGCAGGACAATATCGAATGATCTCACAAAAGAACATGAAGAAACATTTTTATTTACTAGTGATCAATCTGAATTAAGCTAATGTAGTTGTATTAATTTTTTTTCTTTTCACATTATTGATTCATACAATTAATGTGGATCAATCGGCGAACAGATTGATCTGTGGTTCGATCATTATATGGCATGGGATTATTTTTTTGGGATTTGAATTGGGGTTTTTTATTTATTTTGTTCTTTATTCTTTGTTATAACAACATTGAATAGAGGCTATCCAAACATGGAAAAGTTTTATTCCTAGTTTTCATGTTTTGTGTTTTTCTACCATTTTTATCTATTCATCACGGGCATTCTTTGTTTGGCCCATAGTTCAACGTTTTACCAATAAATCGATATTTTCACACCCATTTTTTGGTGAAATAATCAAAAAGTGTAGATCTGGGGCCAGTATGATGCAACGACTATTCGACGGTGGTAGTAGAGAGAAAATCAGACTACTTTGGAAACCCCCAATTAAAGCACGGTGAGTGGATAATGATCGAGATGAATGCAATCCATTTTCCTAATAGATTTGAATCTCGTATTATGGAGAACATACATGGAATATTTTTTATGAGGGAAATCCATGATTTATGACATAATTGGAGATGAGATCTCAGGTGGTAGCAACGCTGTTGCACATGGAAGGAAAAATGATATTTTTTAGAAAATCCTGATCGACATGGTGGGTAATCCAGGATTATAATGTGTGTGGGCACCTCCTGATGGAGACTAGGGTTTTGGTAGAAACATAAGTATCATATAGTGTGTGAAACCTATCAAAAGTTTTATGTTATCTCCCTAGTGAACTCGGCGTGTACCTCAGAGGTACACTGGCATGGGGTGGACTACACGGGTGGACTACACGGGTGGACTACATGTCATGTACTCCCCCACATGAACACGACCTGGACAAAGCACATAGGATAATTCCTGTAATGGTACATGGGAACATGTTCATTGGAATAAGTTGTGTACTAGAAGGTAGGTAGACTACATGGTCATCCTACATGTCATTTACTTCTACATGAACATGGTCAAAAGACATGGGTCATTTACACAGGAAAGACCCAGCGTCAAGGGACATGGCATGTGAATACTACTACATGTCGTGTACTTTGTTACACATGGATTAGAGCCCATTTCCCCTGTATCTTGGAAAATTTCCATTAGGGTGTGTTCCCCTCATCCTTTTTCTGATGGTTGGTATGGAATTGTCTCCTTCTCCTAGGACTACAATCCCTTCTGCATGACTTCTTGGATAGGGTCGTTGGAATCCCATTGTGAGGCCTTGAGTGAAATCCCTTATTCGTATTCCTTCCCTAGGTAGAGTTATTGGAAGAATCATGACCAACACTAATGGAGCATTGATCCTCTACTTAGAGGGATAATCCATATTGAGTTGTGTTTATCACTCCATGGCCTTTGTAGTGGTCCTCATTCGTGTATCATATCTCTTCATACCATTAGTGTGTTCTTCTAATTATGAGACCTAATGAAAACTACCTCTTGGGAGGACGTCATCAGTGCTATTAGGATCAAGAGTGTGTTCTCCTAGATGAGTGATTTATAGAATCTTCGAGCTAGATTCCTGTTCTAGTATACTGTGGTTGTAACATAACTTTATACTATGTGTATTTTTTGATTATATCAATATATTATTGTTATATATGTTGTAGAAATATACCTATGTAGAGTTGAGTACATTTACTATGTTGTATTCTTTGTGGTTTTGGGGCATCCTATTGAGTGTTGTTATACTCACCCCTACATGGTATTTTCCTACACATGTCATGTCTTTTGCAGAAGATCAACCTTTTGACAAATTCCTAGGTGGACTAGGACCATGCAGTGCTTAGTGAGACTGAAAAAACCGAGTTATATTCCTACAGCTTTCTGATAGCAATCCCAATACTACATTCAAGTTGTAATTCTACTTCAGACTCATTATGGAGAGTTTGTATTTGGACATGATTACATTACTTTACTTATTTTTGTAATATAGTTTTTGGGTTTAGATGTATTCATGCATGGTTGTTCAATTTTTTTCATTTTAGCATTGTATAGTCTTGGAGATGTGTGTGTTCAGGTACTTAGGTTAAGGCCTCCAATGTCAATGAGGGGCCTAGTCGACAATAGTTTCCAGCCCCTCGTCTTTTAATGGCAGGCTTGGGGAGTCACGGTCTGGGCCCCTCTAGGATGGGTCATGACAAAAAAAGTAGAAATGGTAATATATTTGAATGATTTTATTAAATAAGTGATTTATTTGACTATTTTTATGAGAAAGAATATTAAATGGATTTCAAATATGTTGGTAGTATAGGGTAAGGGTATTTCAAAAATGATTATACATTCATTGAGTTAAAAAGATTATTTTTTAACATTATTATATAATGGGTAAATTCCACCCTATTATTGTACTATGAAGTACTCCATCATTTTTAGAGGATTTACATTTCTCTCATATAAATTCTTTTCCAATGCCTTTTACTTTAAAAATATATTTTTTGCATGTAAAATTGCCCCTAATTTAATTCAATGAGGTGTGTTTTATTTTTATGTCCCTATTATTATTTTATAGGATATACATTCTACTAAATTGCCTTGAATTGTAATTATTAGTGTTTATTTAATGGTATTTACAGTTATTTTCATCAATATTTTATTCCAATCATTTTTTATTTTATTACAACCAAAATTAAATGGGGTTTCTAATCTACATCTTTTTATGAGTCATAATTATTACTAATTGAATGTGGTTTTACTATATGGTAGTATAATGTTCTATGATGATATTATAAATATTTCCCTCCTTTATTTATCTAGAATTACAATGATCCATTTCATTCTTCAAAAAATTCAAGGATGTTAAGAATAATTCATATTACCTCTAAATATGTTTATATATATATATATATATATATATATATTCACTCTTCCTATTAATGTTATCCTTTCTTATTTAGAAATCGAGATTTGATTTATTTTTGGAAATCATAAATTTTAATTTTTAATTTTTTAATAATAAATATTTATTATACTCTTTATGATGTGTATTTACTTAATAGTATTATAAAAAAAAAATGTAATTACCTTTTTATGTTCATATTTATGACTCCCACTCCACATTTCCTATAGAAAAACATTATATTTTCAAGGATAAATTATTTGGATTCATTTTAATGTGGTATTCAAAAAATTATTTCATGTAAACATCTGGAAAATGGTTTCTGAATTTTTTTCATAATTTCAACTTTTTACAGTAATTTTAGAAAGTGTTTTACAAATGTTCTTATCATGGTTTCACTTATATTTTTCTCTTAAAAATACATAAATTCGATAGATTTATGTCTTATGGATCTCCATATAATGTCCTCTATAGAAGACACATTTTAGGTTGTTGAATTTTTTTTTCAATCGATAAAATTCCATATTATAGTTTATATGAATCCATTTAATAATGACTTGAATTCCATTTTAATTATATGTGTTATTTATGATGTGATTAATGAAACAAATTTTATTTACATTGGTTATTTATGATATGATAAATGATTGATTTCAAGTGGACTAAATTTGTATGTATGATTGAATGGTGGGGCCCTATATTTCCCTCCCATACATGGAATATATGTTCAAATATTAGAAGTTATATATTCATTAGTGTGATTAATTTTTTTTTTGCAAGATTTCATTCAAGTAGTGACTTATTATGGTGATGTATACACATATGAAAATATGTTGGCTTGAAAAAGTGGGTGAAAGTAAAGAATCGTGTAGGTGATGTTCCCTATACTTTTGTATGTGCCAAAATTCTTTATTTTTCTTTGTTGCAAGGGATTATTTCATTTCAATTATTTGTGCCTATGATTTGTTTCTATGGAACATTTTTATGATCTCATTATTCCTCACACTTTTTCCATTGTATATAATGTTAGTTTGAGATTACATGTCCTTATCTCATGACTTATGGATAAATAATTTTGTTATATGATCTTTTTAATAAGATAATTCTCACATATTAATGATTTTTTATTCTTATGATCTTACCTTTGATGGCGTGTTGATGAGTTTTTCCCTTATAAAGAATCTAAGTTAAACTATTTATTATGTTTTCATGCCCTAGTCTTTGAATATTATCATGACTTTGAAAAATTTTAGAAGGGAGACTATTGTGGATCTATTATAGAGAAATGTTCAAAATTATTGTAAAATAAATTGACTATGTTTATAGTTATCAAAGGAACTAAACCTTTAATTATTCGTATTTTGTGTTTATTTTTTGTGATTTAATGTTTAACATGAGGAAATGGAGTGAAATAATGATATTTTTAGACGGTTTCATCACACTTATCATTAAAGAATCAATATAATATAGGTGTTTTTAGCACTAGGTTAGAGAGTGTGGATCTAGAGAACCTCATTTGGTATTATAGAAAGGTTTAATTTTTTTATGATTAATTTTGTTAGTTTTTCAGATTTGGATTAAGGAACATTAGTGAATACCAAATGAATTAGTCTAATTATAGTATAATATCCAAGAATTATAGTATAGTTTTTAGAATGTGATATTTCTATAAATTATATCCCCAGTTAGATATTGGAAAGTGGATACAGTTGTGGCCCAGATGCACCTAAGGGTATTCACCATAAAAAAGGTTACATTTTTATCAACTTGTTCTTCACTCAATAAAAGATAAGTGAGTCTAAGACTATGCACATAGTGAGAAATTATTCGGGGATAATCTTTGGCAATTAAAATACTACTTACGAACTTTTATGAAAGATTTAAATTTTGTTTTATTATTTTATATATAAATACCTAGGTTATAGAATATAATAAGAATATAACCACATAAAAAATTATATAAACTATATGAGTGAGTGTTTTATCTAATTATATCAATATTGAACTGGTGTATAGTAAGCTTAAATGAATATTAAATTTGAGAAGAAATCATAGGATTGATTTTACATATTTATTTTATCCATTAATATGATTTTAAAAGATATTATCATTTTCATTTTGGTTTTATTATTTAGTAGAAATGGGATCATGAAAATTATATTATGAATTTTTTTTCCCTTGAAACTCATATAATCAACTATGGAATCACATTTAGAACAAATTGTTGAGGTAATGAAAATTTTTAATTTATTTGTATGTAATGGGAAATAATGGGTCTCTCAGTAACTAACAGTGTGAGGTTGATATCTAAATAGAAAAAATATCTTCATTTCTTATGGATTCATTACATGTTTTATTGGGGAATGATAAATAAAATTTCAAAGATTCAATTTATTTGTAGGGGGAATGTAACACCTTGAGTTTTTTGGAATATATTTTTCATAAAATTAATAATATGCTTGATTGCTTACTCCACATGAAATAATATACTAGAATGGCCCATGAAATATTAGACGAATATTAATAAAAAAAATTAAAAGATTAATAAAACATTTAGTAATTAAAAATATTACTCTACTAAAATTGTTTACATGTAGAGGATAAATAATTAATATGATTTATTACTAAAAAAATTAATTCTCAAGTAAATTTTTTTATTTTTCATATTAATGAAATAAATTATAAAATATTATAATATTATAATATATAAAATAATGTATAAACATTATTCAAAATAGAAATTTATATGAAATTATATAAATACTTAAAAAAGTATTTTTTTAAATAAAATAATTTTACTTTATATTTTGTATTTTCATTCAAAAACTAAATTTTTAAAGTTTTAAATTTTAATTTTATTAAATGAACTCCATTGTTTTGTATTAATATTATCATAATTATCTTAGGATTAATTTTTTCATTTTTCTAAACAATGTGAATTGTTAGTGAATTGTAAAAATTACAATTTTTTGAAATAATACTACACTTTTAAAAATGTCATAAAAGAAGTATGATATAAATGATTATGAAGCCTTATTTATTTAAAAATTATGCATTTTAAATGTAAATAAAAAATTATAAATACAATTATTATTTCAGGAAACCCATGTTTATCATTTTGGAAACATAAGTAATATTTTACATTAAAAAACTATTTTCAGTTGGTTTATTTTTAAAAAGTATACACAACGTTAAATTCAGTTTAATATTGTTTTTAAAGTCACATAAATATTATTTTAGTAGTTTTAAACTGATTAATTTCATGAAAACAACTAAAATTGATAATTTTACTGTAAACATAATTTTTATGCTTAAAATACAGTTTTTTCTTAAATGGTTTTTATGTGTAATGATCGCTTATATTAACATTAAATTTCTCACTCAATTAAATTTTATTCCATAAAATTATTTCTAAATTTTGAATTATTAAGTAAAAAATATTTATAAATTCCCAACATAATTTTAAAAATTAAAACTAAATTAGGTGGGAAAAAATTTGTCAGCATGGTAAAAGCTAAAAAATATTAAAATTGAAAAATATAAGAGTAAAAGTTTTATAAACATGATAAAAACATGTCTGAAAATGTATATAGAGGTTTTATTGATAATATTTCTTCCCCCACTCCATTACTTTTCATTATTAGATCCATATAACCTTTATAAAAAGACTTTACCACTTATTTAATTACTAAAACTGATATTCCCCTCTCGTATAAAAGGATCTATCACCAAGACAACATTCTTCACACCCCATGCCTCTTATAATTGACAAATCTATGCTCAAATAACTCCCTAACACTCCCAACCATTTCCAATACTTTTTTCTCCTTAAAAGAGAACTTGTCAATTTATTACTCTAATTTTCAATGGATCTCTTCCAAGGAGTATGGTAACATTCTCAATTAATCATTTTAATTATATTTTTCCTTTCTTTATTCTTTTAGATACTCTAAATATAATATACCCATTTTGACATAATTGAATAATTATCATTAATATAATTAAATTTTATTCCATTTAGTGGTTAATAATTTTCTACCTTCCTCCTATCCATTCGGGAAAAAATGTCACTTATGTTAGGTGCAAACATTCACCTCAATAAGAAACATGATAATATTTTCATAACCCAATTACATAGACATTTAAAATGGGTTATTTAATAAATAAATTTTATATTTTGAACATTATTATGAATTTAAAAATATAATATAATTCCTATATAATTTATGTTCTATAAAAAATAAGAACGACACTAGGTGTATGTGCGGACTACTTCCTCCATGAAGAAACATATTAATTTTTTCATACATACTTTTCTTATATATAAATATCTCTTAAAATATAATTCAACACATTATAAAATCTATATATTTTAATTATATTACTTTAATAATAATAAAATGGTGAAGGAATAATTTTTATAATCATACTCACTCATCCATTATAATATGTTTCTTTTGGTTGGTTTAACCACCTACACAAACAATGATATAAATATTTATCATGGATGTCAATGAAAACAATATATTTTATTATTTTTAGAAATAATTGGTTTTCTTTGTTCTTATGTAATTTTATATTAATATTTAACTCTTTACTCAGATATAAATTTTTTTCATAAATAATTACAAAAAACAATTAAAACATATTCTTTCTTTATGAGTCAAGACTAAAAATATATTCAAATGAAATTATTTATTAAAAAATAATTATAAATAATTTGTTCTAGTTTTATAAATATTTTTGATATGATGAACATGGTATCAAATAATGGGTAACAAGATCGAAATTTCAAATCAGGTGCAATATAATTAAAATTACAAACATTTGGCGATGAAAATAAAATACAAGAAACTAATAAAAGTGTAAAAATATCATAATTACTGAGTATAAATGGTGAACGATATGAATAAGGTTTTAAACTATGTGATTATGATGGTTACTTTTATTATATAGAATATTATAGGGCTCTCGTAGATGTTTTGAGTAAAATTTAAGGGTATTTCATAACATAATACTCTTTTATTGATTTATTATGCTTTGTCTTTAATGTTATTATTAAATATAGTGTACAATATACCCCTTAATAATACTGTAATTTATTCCTTATTTTTATGAGGATTTATATTTCATTTCTATAAAACATCTTTAAAATGGTTCTTTCAAAAAAAATATGACATTTCTAAGGGTTTCCACCTAAAATTACATTTACTAAGGTATTTTTTCATCTTATGCACCTATTTTAATTTTATATGGGGTACATACAAACCCATATGGATGTATTTTTATTATTAATTTTACTTTCATTGGATTTAAAATTATTTTAAACAATCCCACTTTCCATTTCTTTTGATTCATTAGTTTCCAAATTTGTATTGGGTTTTTTTATTAAACTTATTTTCTTGAGTCATAATGATTCCTCTCTGACTATAATTTTAAAGGATAGTTTTTTCTATTCTATAATTATTTTATCATCCTTTTTTATGTTATTCTGTTGGGAGTTACAATAATTTATTTCTTTCTTCAAAAAAAATTCATGTTAAGAAGAATACAAATTCTCTCCAAATGAGTTATTTCTATTCCATATCCATATTCACCCATCAAACATAATGTTATCCTTTCTAATTTTGAAATAAAAATATGTTTTATGAATGTTATTCCTTAAAATAAAATTTAATTTTTTAAAATGAATGATATATCACCCTATATATGATGTGGGTTTCCATAATGTTATTTTCACTATATTAAAAAGGACTTTAATTTTTTTTATGTTTGTATCATTATATTCCATTGCACATATTCATTGGAATACACATATGTTTTAAAGGCTTTAATAGTAGGATTTATTTTAATATAGTGTTTTAAAAAGCTTTCATGTTATATTCTTGAAAATGTTATATGAGCGTGATTTTGGAATTTTATTTCTTTAAATTAATGATAAAAAGTGTTTTCTAAAATCTATTTTCTATGTATTTTCTTCCATTTTCTCCTTTGAAAGACCTAAATCATATAGATTTATGTTTTATAAATCTTTCTATAAATTCCTATATAAAATACTCCTTTTGGGTGGTTGAATTTTTTTATTAATTGATATAATTTTTGTTTTTGGTTTACATGATACCATTTTTAAATAATATGAAATCCATTTTATTTTAAAGGGTTATTAATGTTGTGACAAAAGAAACCCTTTTTAATTTCATGGGTTCTTAATGATTGGATAAATGATTAATTTCATTTGGAAAAATATTAATGGATGATTGATGGTTGGGGTCATATACCACCCTCTAAGGAATAGGTAAAATGTTTAAATCTCATGATATATGTATACATGAGTGAATTTAATATTTCTAGAAAGTATGTATGTGAGTAGTGAATCATATAGGTGATGTATACATAGGTACAAAAAATATATGTTTAACGAATGGGTGTAATTAGTGGATCATAAAGGTGATATTACTTATGCTTATATTTGTGCCAAAATTATTTTCTATTCAATGTTACAGGGGAATGTGAAATTTCAATGTAATATAATTATGATTATAATCTAAGGATCAAGTTTTTTATCTCATGGATCCATAATTTTTTTCATAGTATTCATCGTTCATTTGAGATGAAATTCCCTTTTATGAATAACAAAATAAAAAACACAATCCATGTATAACCATCCACACAACCACCCACCTAAATACTATTAGAAAATTAATAATATCAAGGGGTTTATCATTAAGGTCCAATTACTAAAAAATATCAATCCATTTAATTAAATATACCTAATAGGATTTGAAATCTTAAAAACATATATAAAGGAATCTACTAATGCATTTAAGCGCATCTAAAAATTTTACTACATGAAAAGAAAAATAAAATTTTGAAATGTTGTTACTAAAAAATTCCCCCTTATATATACAAACATGGAATTATCTATTAAAAATCCTTAATGAAAATAAGTTTTTAAATTAATATTTAAGTTCCTAAGGTTTGTCGAATCACTGAGAAGGGGGTTGAATCGGTGATTTCCTTTTTAAAAATTTCAAATTTTAAAAACATAACCCCGATAACATATTAGAGTTTATTCACTACAGTATTTTAGTAAACTAAAATGAATAAAAATATAGGAATATAATCAATGAAGAAATTATTTACAAGGTTCAGACCCAGTGTGAGAACAAACATCCTTTCCATAGCCACTCTCATCGGTTTATGGAAATTCACTGTTATTAAAAAGTGAATACAAATTTTGGGTCAAATCCAATTAGACACATTCTATATCCTTATAGTAATTATTATACTAAATATTTTCAATTTACAAATTTTTCTTACAAAATTTGAGAAATAATATAATGATGTAACTTTTTGAAAACTACTCAAACAAAGATCCATCTGAAAAAATTGTTCAATGTTCCTACGTCAGATGGCCTCCATCCAGTGAACTCAATCTGATATCCCTAGTCTGATGCACCTTTTCTAAACATATTATCATTACAAAAAATTTATATTCCTATTTTAAAAAATAGAACGTCTCAAAATTTATCTCAAAATTTCATACCAATCACCTTATTCTAAATCTCTATTGTACGTTAATCTGAGATTTTCTCTCTATAGTCATCATATTAAGCCTCTATTTGAAAATTATTCTTCAACATAAAACTCAAATACATTTCTAATCTTAGATCTAATACCAATTTCTCACCATTTCAGCTTTTATACATAAGTGAATGGTGATTAGTACCATTGTACGTTGTATCTATACTTATAGGTTCTCTAGAATTAGTAAAGGTGGGAAAACTGATAAGTTTTACCGCCCACCCAAATTCATAATTATAATTTCAAACACATTTCAACATCATTCAAAATCTAATTAAATATTCTAAATTAATATATAGTAAACTATAATATTCTTGAATATTATAAACTCTTCTCAAATTTCATTACATTAAACATGATATAAATCCATTTGAATGAATAAAAATATAATTTTTATATTTTAAAAATCAGTATTTTTCATACAAAGAATCATTATGAAAATTATTCTCTAGAAAACTCATCATTTGTCTGGTTCTCTTGACCAACATGAAACACACTTAACCAGATCAATAAGGTTCCATTAAAAACACCATTCTTCTCAACTCTCACTTAGTAAAAAAATCCAATTGAAATTATATAACAAGAGCTTTAAAAAAACTAAAACATTGAATTCATTTATTCCTCTATTAAATGTTATTGACCAACTAAAGATAATAAAAAACTCTCAAAACTATCAAGATAAAATTTTGTCATTTAATTTCTCCAAGCTATCGAAAAATGGTTTACTACATTATTGAAAATTTTAAAGACTTCATTTACCTACTCCATCTCTGCCTAGTAAAAACTTCAATAGATCTAAATATTTCTTTTTTTTTTGAGAAATGTGTCCAATTACAAATATGATCTTCCAATTTTTATTTTCTTGGGAATTCTGATCTAATTTATTGAGTCACTGCATTTCTTTAATTTTTTTTTAAACTATAGAAACTTGGAAACAACAACTTCAAAGACACATAATAATTCTCTTTCTAATGAATCGGCATAAAAAGTTCATATGATGGATCAACATCAATAGATCAACCAATGAATCTGCATCAACATGATTTCTAATGAATTGATATCAACATCTCGTCTAATGAATCAGCATAAAAACCTCATATGATGAATCTACATCAACAGTTCGTCTAATGAATCGGTATCAATCATCTCATCTAATTAATCAATATCAATCATATCACTCAATGAATTGGATTCAACAGCTCATCTAATAAACTCTACTTCTTTTGGATTTTTCAAAACTGCACGATCTTGGCAACCATAATACTTACAGATTTCTGAAAAAATATTTTGTTTAATTATTTGAGTCTGATTCTTTATATAAAAACATCCCTATGCATAAACATAGAAATTTCCTCCTGTCTAATCCTGACTTTACAAAATCTAAAACCAGTCTTCATTATCTGATTCCTCTATTATGATTCATCTGATAAATAGAGTCAGAGAAATAAAATATCCTTATTTTGTTAATAATTACTTGTACAAACTTAGACTTTATTGCATAAGATTCATCTGATGGTTTGTTATATGGATCTTCTAAACATAAAAATTTTATTTATTCAAACAAATTTACACTCCCACATTCCTGCAACTTATATGTCCTATGGAATTGTATCTGATACACTACATCCAGAAAACCTCAAATTCCCTTATTTTATCAAAATCATGAATTATGATATTTTAATGATGTTTATAAATTTATGATCCAAAAATATTAATATTACTTGATTTTTAAAGTTTAATAATATCCCAAGTTTCCTAACTTTTGGACGTTACAACATTTTTCTTTTTAGAAACCCATCAAACTCATTGAAGAACATTCACCTATTTTATAATAACATTCTTTACAAAAAGTTGTTTTTGAACAATAATAAAACTTTTTAAAAACCCACCACAAAGGATATGTAATCTATCCCATTATTTTTTTACAACATTATTTAATAACATTAAATAATAATCATTTTTTATCACTCAAAACCTTCACTACTCGAAAATTTCAACACATACCAAAACATAACATTTATAAAATGAGTGTATCCTAACACCACACTACGAGATAAAGAAATTTTTTGAAGGAATTTCAACCCTTTGTGACAATAAATTTTTTTTCAATGTTATGATAAACTCCCCCATCATTTTTATCTTCTTCACTTCTGTAATAATTTATCAATTTAGAATTTTTTACTATCTCTTTTTTTTCTCTCTCCCATTTTATAATAACCAGAGTTTAATATTCATTTATGTAAGAAAATTATTATATCCTTCTTGTAGGATAATGTTATTCAAATTATATCCCTCTATAAACATAATCCAAAGTGCAATGGGTTACTTCCTTAAGATATTTAGAGAAATCTTTGGCGGAGGTTGAACATGAAGATTAATCCTCAATTCTTAAAATCTCTATCATAGAAAATATTTTGTGAAAACATCAGAAATTTTATATTTCCTTGAAATATATTCTATAAAACACATCCACAAAATACATTAACATTGATGAAGTGAAAATTAATATCAATGTTACTTTATATTTACTATTGGATAGAAGTTTTATAATGATCAATTTCACTCTTATTATCACAAATTATCTTCAATTAAATATAAAATTCAACTTTCAAATCTTCCAACTAAACTTTAATCCATGGAATATGAATACAACCCTATGTAGCTACAACATATTATGATTTTGTTATTATACAGGTTACTAAAATCTATGTCTTCTTATAAAAATTCACACAACATTTTCAAAAGAAAAATGTTTCTGTCAAAGTTTATTTATTTGATTATAATCTCCATCCCAATCAGCATTAGTATCACCATGAATGATCATATCAAAAAAATTGTATAATATCCCATGTGAAGTTTTTCATTTAACATTTCTCAGAATTATCTGTTCTTCCAACATATGATATTCTTTCATATCCCTCAGATATCTAGCTCACCCAATCACAACATAAATAATATCATGCCTTGAAGATTTTAGATAAATAAAAATTCTTATAATCCTTCAAAAAAAATTCTGATTCACACTCTTTGTGACTTCATATTTACTCATATTCATCCCAAATAAAATATGAGTAAATATTAATTATATTCTTTCATACAAACCTTCTATAAAAATTCTCTAAAATATTTTTCTTAAGATATAAAAATGTATTTTTCTTTTTTTTGAACTTCTAAACTATAAGGCCCCGGCCTTAAACATTACATAATCTTGAGTTATTACAAGATTACACATTGAGGATCTTTTCAGGTTTAGAGTTTTAGAGAATTAGATCATAAAACTTGCATTATATTCCACATTTAAACAAAGTGGTTACAGAAAGATAGTATTCATTTTTTCCATCAACGGAAACATATTTAAAATAAAACATGGATTCTTTCTTGACACTTCCTTGACACTATCATCATATCATGTACTTTTCCCTTGACCTGTGAAAAACATTTCAAAAAAAACTTGGGATGAGCATAAAAAGCTCAGTAAGGGTTATAAAAATATGGAAAGGAAACATGAGTTCATATATACATAAGAATGAAATCACACTTTACCCATAAAACATAGGCACTTTAACATACCTCATCAAATCATGAATAAATCATAGAAATCATAAGACATAAAAGGTAACTTGAGGCATTCATAACATTCTTACGTAGGGAGTAACCCTCTTGGTTACGTTTGGAATACCCATCACAGTATATTCCCTAAATCTCTTCGGAGAAACCTTAATGTTTCACTCCTTCGCGTTACCCAATGCATTGGAGAGCTATATCGGGCTCACCCGCCCTTAGTTTATCACGGAACCACCCATCTTCATAACAATTCCCAAGAATCATAACATAATCGTATCACATAAAACATGCATAAAGGAAACATAACATTTCCACCTTTCAATCACAAGATATCAATACAACAAATTTATATAAAAACATTATGAAAAAAAAATTCAATACCAAAATAAATAAAATGTAAAACATGGTATTTTTTTTTCTTTTAAAAAGAAGGTATGGCTTGTAGAGGAAGCTGAATCTCAAATAATGGTCACGGCGGCGGAGAAGTCATTGTCGCCGCATACGTATGACAAAAACATTCCCTTTTGTCATTTAGTAAACGCTTAGTATAAAAATGATTCCTTTTGAATAAACGTAAAAGTCAAAGGGGTTTATACACCGTATAAAAGAAAGTTGTGTATAAAACAAAATATGCCTCAATGAATGGAGATTGAGACGAAGTCCCATACAAAGACGGTATCGTTGGATTAAGGATAAATCAATTACATAATTATGTGTGAAAAATGAATACATGAAATATAAGTGGATATTAAGTGTAAAAATATCAGAGGTTATTCACACATATTCATAGAACGACATATTCAAGGAGTACAAGTTTATCCCAAAGAATCAAATTTGGGTTAAGAATTTCCCTTGCAAAAATTTGACAGCCTAACGGCGTCACTACAAAATTCAGAAAATGAGTTGATGAGAGATAAAAAGGGTATCTCATCACATGGACATAAAATTTAAATCAATAAGGATATAGAAGAACATATCCCAAAATAATAGTATATGAATTAAAAGACATAACAAAAGAAGTCTTTTAAAAAGAAGAGGGTGAAAGGTTCCCTTACCGACATGGGTATCTTTCGAGACATGCACCCCATAAAAGAAGTACAATACTACATTGATGTAAATACTCATTAATGAAATTATATTATACAATGAGTAAAATAATGGGAAGTACATACACAACTCAAATTAAATTGTGGAAAATTTAGCATAAATCTCACGGGAATAAAAGTGAGATGAAAAATCCCTTACGAAAACTCGACAGCCTAACGGTGCCACTTAAAACTTCCAAAATGGATTGATGAGAGAAAATAGGGTATCTCATAATATTAACATAAAGTTTACAGAAATAGAAATATAAAATAACATCCCCCAACATAAAAAATAGGAGCTTAAAAAAGTGACATAAAGGAGAGTACTTAAAAAGAAAGAGATAGGTTAGATCTCTTACGAAAATTCGGCAGCCTAACGGCGCCACTCAAAACTTCCAAAATGGATTGATGAGAGATAATAGGGTCTCTCATAATATTAACATAAAAATTATAGTAAGAGTAATATAAAATAACATCCCAATAACAAGAAATATGAGCTTTAAAAGGAATGACATAAAAGAGTGTACTTAAAAAGAGAGAGAGGAGTAGGATCCCTTACCTCGGGTCCGACTTGACTCGATCGTTATTTAATCTCCTGAATAATAAACTTGAGTTAATTTATACTTCCTTAAAAACCTTTTTCAAGTTAATTATTCCTTTTATATCACTTATTACCATGTCATGAATACTACGTTATTATTTAAGTTAATAACAGTCGTTTTAACGATCATTGGTACTTGAGTCAAAAATAAACTCTTTATAATTACAAGTTGTTCATGTGGTAAAATATCCATTATATACAGAATTGTATTCATGATGTAGATATCATATATATCATATATATCTAGAATATTCATGCATTTATAATATTACTTAACATTTAGAGTTAAGAAATGAAATGCACCGTTCATGGAGATGGTAAGTCGTACGTACGCATGAACGCTACTTCCATTTCTATTTCATATTAAATGGAATTAAAACATAATGATACATAATAGTATTTTAATTCCATAATGTTATCATATATAATATCATTAAATATATCCTTTATACGTACCACATATGGTATTAACGAATCAAATCACTTTGAGGGGGCGGTAGTCCGCACTTCCTAAAATAAAGATATCGCGTATACCCATAATGGAAGCCATAAAGGTATGCCATTAATGAAAAATACAGAAGATTAAGGAAAACATCAACATATTATATATCATATATAAATTTAGTGACATCATAATGTCCACCATGAATGGTGTTAAGAGAAGATTGAACAATCATCGTTTCGTGAGGCAGTAATTCCCCATCCACAAAAACAGTACGTTCTTTAACCATTAGACGCAGGTGTGTGTAAGTTTAGCTCGAATACTTAACATAAAAACATCCTATTATATTTAATATACTGGATTTTTTACAAAATAAAGGAATAAAAAGAGTTTAGGGGTTGGAGAAGAAAAATAAAACAAAATCACTCAAGTGAAGACATTGCCTTAAAATCGGGTAACTCCCTTTGGTTTGAGCTCAAAGGCTTCCTTGGGAAGACTTCTGACCAAAGTGAGGCTTGTAAGAGTTATATAGGGATGTGTAGAGACACAATGGGAAGGGTTTGGCCGAGCTAAAGGATTTGGAAGTGTGGGTAAGGAGGTAGAGGTGGGGGCCTTTTATTAGAGGAGAAGAGGGGCACTATTGGAAAGTAAAGAAATGTTACTTAATTTTTAAAATGATTTTCGGATTTAAAAGGTCACACATTGATATAATTCTAGGATAAGGTGATAAGGGTTCTAAATATACCCATACAATAGGTTTTTGACTAGTGTAGGTCTTAGATTTTACATTACCTTTTCATTTTATTTAAATCGTTAAATAATGAGTTAATCGCTGCATCATCATGATGTCATAAATAATTTAATATATTTAATTTCTAAAAATTATAAAAAAAATACTATGATGTATGAAATCATTTTAGCTTTCCATTTACTATTTATAGTAAAACATCTGACTTGTATAACCCCATTTAAAAAATTTTATAGTAAAACAACTCATGTTTGTGTCATTTTTAATTTAACATTAAATAAAAAGTTATTTATGTAATTTCCCAACCAAAGTGGCTCCATGGGGTCCCCAAGTTGACCCATGGATTGTCTTTGTCGGCCATGACACATTAAATGAGGGTAAAACATGTGTCAAACACATCTCATATTATTAAAACATTATTTTTACCTTAAACTACACTAATTACCTCTAATCGCGATTAAAAAACATAAAAGTTATTATTCACCAAAAAATTATTTTAATCCCATTGAACCACATTTTACTTATTAATGACAACCATGTATGTCAGATTTTTGAAATTCAAAATACAGAGGTGGTAAAATTTCATTTAAATGAAAAATCTGTTTCTTAAGTACCACTTAGTGGTTTCACTATTCATCAAAAATTGAAGTTTTCCAGAAAAAAACCAAAACTTCACCCTAGGATATATTTGATATTCTGAATTCAAAAATGGTGTCTATTTTAAAAATTTACAAACATATAAGTTGCATTAATTAATTTAATAATTTATTCCCGCTGTCAGAGCAAATAGCGTGTTTTTATGAAACAATAAGTATCAAAAGACTGACACTAGTTTAAGTCCAATTTCAAAGTGAAATTAATTCCAATGACCAAAATTGGATTAAATGGTAAAAATATATTCTAATTTAACTTTTAAAACATTTCAAAATATAATATAATCATATAAATAAATTAAATTAAAAAGAGGTTTTGAATTAAAATACAACATTTTTCACTATTCATTAAAAAAATGAACTTTATCGGAAAGATACCAAAAATTTACACAAAGAAAATTTTGATGTCCCGATTATAAATAAGAATTTTATTTTGTCAAATATAACACATAAAATAGTCAAAAAGTGGATTTAAAAGAGGTCCACCTTCAAAAGGCGGTTAATCGACCTTTTAAAGAATATTAGAATGTCTACCCTTAAAATTGGATTCATTCGCATTTTTAATCCTCTAACATTTATTGTAAAGAGTAAAAATATTTGACAAACATATATAATCATTTTGTAGTTAGTTCTGTTCATTCTCGCCACTACAACGACTAGGGGTTAACTACCATTTAAAATAATATTATTTTATTATTAGAGTGCAACGTAAGATTCCCAAGAAACTCGTTGTTGCGTATTAGGTACGCCATCGAGCATAACATCCCCTTTAAAGTAATATTAATATTTTATTCACAAATATGGATAAATATAAAATTTTCATATTCATTATTTACCTGGGGTGTTAAATCCTTCTCCCCTTTTGGGAATTGCGTCCTCACAATTTTAAAATTGGGCTTGGAAAAATTCTTGAAAGTCCCACATCGGAACAAGAGTCGGTAAAACAATCCCTTTAAAATAAAGAAAGATAAGTACAGTGGTCACCCGAGTTAACCCATACTAGGATTACATGTAGGAAAACATGGACATGGAGGAGAAAACATATGGTCATGTTCTGATGGAGAGTGATAGAAAACATGTTTAGGAGAAAGTTAACCACAAGAAAATCACAAACTTGTGATGGGTTAAACAGTTTTCGATTCCCCAGTAGGAAAAGTTAATAGACAACATTTTTGTTCTAAGTTACTTTTTATTGAGTAATTTATTCATAAGGAAACATAATCACTTATCATGTTGACTTTCAACTTTTATTAGATTCCTTACACAAACTCATATTTTCTCCAAAAGATGAGTATTTAGGAAGACTTGTTCGTATTAAGAGTACAATAATCAACTTCTTGAGAATCACCTAATCCACAAAAGAGAACTATATATTTCCCATGTCTTTAGACAAAATCCAAAACCAAAAATTTTAGTATGAGATTAGATAATCCACAAAAGTATAATCCTTTATAGAAATAAAATCTATTCTTAATCTCCAAAATTTGTCCAACAAAACCAAAAGTTCAACGAGGACCATTCGATAAACAATTTTTCCATAAAATTCTTCAAAGTAAACCAATCTAAGATTGAAACCCTAATATTTGAAGGATTTAGTCACATATTCTTCCAAGTTAAATCGTAACATTTATCTCCAAACAACATCAGTTGCTCCTAAAGTCTCGTATTGAAAAGTAATTAACCTAATCACATATCCTCTATGATAGGTTAATCATTTTCATAAATAACCCAAAATCAACTTACTATTAATTCATAAAGTCATCTAACTAAAAAGAATAAGTCATACTAACTAGGGACTTCACGTAGTCCAGTGGTACGCGATAAGTACCAGTTGCACTTTGGTTGTGGGTTCGATTCCTACAGCTTTGTCCGACACGATGGGTTGTCACACGGTCTGCGTTTTGTCCTTTTTCAAAACTATATAATTCTCAAATCATTCCCCAAAAAGAGATAAAATCATCAAAAATAACCATAGCATAATTTAACCTCAATTTTATCTCATGCCTTTCACTTCCATCATAACATATAATAACCCATAATTACCTCAAAAGTAAGGATCATATAAACCCAAATGGTTCTTTATAACTATGTCTACAAAAGAACAGATAACTATTCCTTGAATAAAATTTTCATATATTAAACATCATGGTTACACATACTATAAAAATTCTCCTAATGTAACCCCATCATCAAAAGAGACTTAATACTCTTAAGAATTTCACCAAACAAAATCATGAATAATATCCTAAGATTCCAAAATATGAAAACAAAAGTTATGAAATAATCCATACCTTTGATTGGTCATTTTCAGTTGCTTCATCCTAAATCATAATGGCATTAGGTATTGGTAAATGAATATTTGTACGATCTTGGTGATCCCATTCATGAAACTTCTTCATAGGACAGGTGTTTGCATAATGACCACGCACACCACATTTAAAACATTCAATTGATCCCTCAGAAAGAACTTCTTTCCCATTCCTCGAGTCAACTGGATGCTTCCTTTTTCCATGGCAGGTTCTTGCTTTATGACCTTTATTTCCACATCTATAGCATATTTCTTTCCCTTTGAAACATTTTCCTAGGTGTTTCTTTCCACATCTTTGACACATAGGTTTTTGAACACACCTACCTTTATGATTATTACCTTTAGTTCCGTAGGGATTTGTTTCTCTCATATATGATGCCTTAGAGAAATCACCAAGGTTTAGGTGGTCAATCATGACTCCAGATAGTTGGTTGAGGATAAACACAAGATTTCTCATTACAGCTCCCATATCATTCAGTTGCTTACTCAAAAAACTGTCACAGTTTCCTTCACATCCACTGTTACTTTGGTGCCTGCTAGATCCAGCCATTTACTAAAACCAAAAAGGTCAGTGTGAGTATATCAACAAAACCATAATGTACTAATGAGGAAGATAATCACTAAGATATACTTACTCATTCACTTTATCTTAAACTAGGACTCTTTCTGATATCCAAACCATTATGGTAATGTCACTTATGCTTAAAGAATACCCTAACCTCTAAAGTTATCTAAACCGACCTCTGATACCAACTATAAGGACCCAGCCTTAAACATTACTTAATATTGAGTTATTAAAAGATTATACATTGAGGATCTTTTCAGGTTTAGAGTTTTTGATAATTAGATCATAAAACTTGCATTATATTCCACATTTAAACAAAGTGGTTACATAAAGATAGTATTCATTTTTCCCATCAATGGAAACATATTTAAAATAAAACATGGATCCTTTCTTGACACTTCCTTGACACTATCATCATATCATGTACCTTTCCCTTGACCTGTGAAAAAAATTTCAAAAAAAACTTGGGATGAGCATAAAAAGCTCAGTAAGGGTTATAAAAATATGGAAAGGAAACATGAGTTCATATATACATAAGAATGAAATCATACTTTACCCATAAAACATAGGCACTTTAACATACCTAATCAAATCATGAATAAATCATAGAAATCATAAGACATAAAAGGTAAATTTAGGAATTCATAACATTCTTACGTAGGGAGTAACCCTCATGGTTACGTTTGGAATACCCATCATAGTATATTCCCTAAATCTCTTCGGAGAAACCTTAACGATTCACTCCTTCGCATTACCCAATGAATTGGAGAGCTATATCGGGCTCACTCGCCATTAGTTTATCATGGAACCACTCGTCTTCATAACAATGCCCAAGAACCATAACATAATCTTATCACATAAAACATGCATAAAGGAAACATAACATTTCCACCTCTCAATCACAAGATATCAATACAACACATTGATATAAAAAAATTATGAAAACCATTTTCAATACCAAAATAAATGAAATGTAAAACATGGTATTTATTTTTCTTTTAAAAAGAAGGTATGGCTTGTAGAGGAAGCCGAAACTCAAATAATGGTCACGGTGGCGGAGAAGTCGTTGTCGCCGCATACGTATGACAAAAACATTCCCCTTTGTCGTTTAGTAAACGCTTCGTATAAAAAATATTCATTTTGAATAAATGTAAAATTAAAAGGGGTTTATACACCGTATAAAATAAAGTTGTGTATAAAACAAAATATGCCTCAATGAATGGAGATTGAGATGAAGTCCCATAAAAAGACGTTATCCTTGGATTGAGGATAAATCGATTACATAATTATGTGTGACAAATGAATACACGAAATATAAGTGAATATTAAGTGTAAAACAATAAGAGGTTATTCACACATATTCATAGAACGACATATTCAAGGAGAACAAGTTTATCCCAAAGAATTAAATTTGGGTCAAGAAGTTCCCTTGCAAATATTTGATAGCCTAATGACGTCACTACAAAATTCAGAAAATGAGTTGATGAGAGATAAAAAGGGTATCTCATCAGATGGACATAAAATTTAAATCAATAAGGATATAGAAGAACATATCTCAACATAATAGTATGTGAATTAAAAGACATAACAAAAGAAGTCTTTTAAAAAGAATAGTGTGAATGGTTCCCTTACCGACATGGGTATCTTTCAAGACATGCACCCCGTGAAAGAAGGGAAATACAACATTGATGTAAATACTCATGAATGAAAGTATATTACACAATGAGTAAAATAATGGGCATTAAATACACCACTCAAAGGAAATTGTGGAAAATGTAGCATAAATCTCACAGGAATAAAAGTGAGATGAAAAATCCCTTACGAAAACTCGGCAGCCTAACGGCGCCACTTAAAACTTCCAAAATGGATTGATGAGAGAAAATAGGGTATCTCATAATATTAACATAAATTTTAATGAAATAGGAATATAAACGAACATACCCCAACATAAAAAATAGGAGCTTAAAAGAAGTGACATAAAGGAGAGTACTTAAAAAGAAAGAGAGAGGTTAGATCTCTTATGAAAATTC
This sequence comes from Viscum album, assembly GCA_963277665.1. Taxonomy (NCBI): domain Eukaryota; kingdom Viridiplantae; phylum Streptophyta; class Magnoliopsida; order Santalales; family Viscaceae; genus Viscum; species Viscum album. Next base: position 1,532,872,471 of record OY728126.1, read on the forward strand.
GGCAGCCTAACGGCGCCACTCAAAACATCCAAAATGGATTGATGAGAGAGAATAGGGTATCTCATAATATTAAAATAAAAATTACAGTAAGAGTAATATAAAATAACATCCCAATAACAAGAAAGATGAGCTTTAAAAGGAATGACATAAAAGAGTGTACTTAAAAAGAAAGAGAGGAGTATGATCCCTTACCTTGGGTCCGACTTGACTCAATCGTTCTTTAATCTCATGAAAAATAAACTTGAGTTAATTTCTAATTCCTTGAGAACCTTTTTCAAGTTCATTATTCCTTTTATATCACTTATTACCATGTCATGAACACTATGTTATTATTTAAGTTAATAACAGTCGTTTTAACGATCATTGGTACTTGAGTCAAAAATAAACTCTTTATAATTACTAGTTGTTCATGTGGTAAAATATCCATTATATAAAGAATTGTATTCATGATGTAGATATAATATATATAATATATATCCAGTATATTCATGCATTTATAATATTACATAACATTTAGAGTTAAGAAATGAAATGCACCGTTCATGGAGACGGTAAGCGGTACGTACGCATGAATGCTACTTCCATTTCTATTTAATATTAAATAGAATTAAAACATAATGATACATAATATTATTTTAATTCCAGTATGTTATCATATATAATATCATTAAATATATCCTTTATATGTACTATATATGGTATTAACGAATCAAATCACTTTGAGGGGGCGGTAGTCCGCACTTCCTAAAATGAAGATATCACGTATACCCATAATGGAAGCCATAAAGGTATGACATTAATGAAAAATACAGAAGCTTAAGGAAAACATAAACATATTATAAATCATATATAAATTTAGTGACATCATAATGGCCACCATTAAAGGTGTTAAGAGAAGATTGAACAATCATCGTTTCGTGAGGTAGTAATTCACCATCCACAGAAACAGTATGTTCTTTAACCATTAAACGAAGGTGTGTATACGTGTAGCTCGAATCCTTAACATAACAAAATCCTAGTATATTGAAGATACTGTTTTTGTTACAAAATAATGGAATAAAAAGAGGTTAGGTGGTTGGAGAAGCAAAATAAAACAAAAGGACTCATGTGAAGACATTACCTTAAAATCGGGTAACTCCCTTTCGTTTGAGCTCAAAGGCTTCATTGGGAAGACTTCTGACCAAAGTGAGGCTTATAAGAGTTATAGAGGTATGTGGAGAGACAAAATGGGTAGGGTTTGTCCAAGCCAAAGTCTTTGGAAGTGTGGGTAAGGAGGTAGAGGTGGGGGGCTTTTATAAGAGGAGAGGAGGGGCACTCTTGGAAAGTAAAGAAATGTTACTTTATTTTAAAATGAGTTTCGGATTTAGAAGGTCATACATTGATATAATTAGAGGAGAAGGTGATAAGGGTTCTAAATATACCCATCCAATAAGTTTTTTACAAGTGTAGGTCTTAGATTTTACATTATCTTTTCATTTTATTTAAATCGTTAAATAATGAGGTAATCGCTGCATCATCATGATGTCATAAATAATTTAATTTATTTAAGGTCTAAAAATTAAAAAAAATCCTATGATATATTAAATCTTTTTAGCTTTCCAATTACTATTTATAGTAAAAAATATGACTTGTATAACCCCATTTAAAAATTGTTATAGTAAAACAACTCATGTTTGTGTCATTTTTACTTTAACATTAAATAAAAAGTCATTTATGTCATTTCCCAACCAAAGTGGCTCCATGGGGTCCCCATGTTGACCCATGGATTTTCTTGGTCGGCCATGACACATCCAATGAGGGTAGGACATGTGTCAAGCTCATCTCATATTATTAAAACATTATTTTTACCTTAAACTACACTAATTACCTCTAATCGCGATTAAAAACATAAAAGTTACTATTCACCAAAAAATTATTTTAATCCCATTGAACCACATTTTACTTCTTAATTACAACCATGTATGTCAGATTTTTGAAATTAAAAACACAGAGGTGGTAAAATTTCATTTAAACGAAAAATCAGTTTCTTAAGTACCACTTAGTGGTTTCACTATTCATCAAAAATTGAAGTTTTCTAGAAAAAAAACCAAAACATCACCCTTAGATATATTTGATATTCTGAATTAAAAAATGATTTCTATTTTAAAAAATTAAAAACATATAAGTTTCATTAATTAATTTAATAATTAATTCCCACTGTCAGAGCAAATAGCGTGTTTTTATGAAACAATAAGTATCAAAAGATTGACACTAGTTTAAGTCCAATTTCAATGTAAATTTAATTCCAACGACCACTATTGGATTAAATGGTAAAAATATATTCTAATTTTACTTTTAGAACAATTCAAAAGATAATCTAATCATATAAATAAATTAAATTAAAAATATGTTTTGAATTAAAATACAACATTTTTCACTATTCATTAAAAAAATGATATTGATCGGAAAGATACCAAAAATTTACACAAAGAAAAATTTGATGTCCCGATTCTAAATAAGAATTTTATTTTGTCAAATATAACACATAAAATTGTCAAAAAGTGGATTTAAAATAGGTTCACCTTCAAAAGGCGGTTAATCGACCTTTTAAAGAATATTAGAATGTCTACCCTTAAAATTGGATTCATTCGCATTTTTAATCCTCTAACATTTATTGTAAAGAGTAAAAATATTTGACAAACATATATAATCATTTTGTAGTTAGTTATTTTCATTCTTGCCACTAGAACGGCTAGACGTTAACTACCATTTAAAATAATATTATTTTAGTATTAGAGTGCAACGTAAGATTCCCATGAAACTCGTTGTTGCGTATTGGGTATGCCATCGAGCATAGCATCCCCTTTAAAGAAATATTAATATTTTATTCAAAAATATGGTTAAATATAAAAATGTCATATTCTTTATTTACCTGGGGTGTTACATAAACCCTTGATGAAATAAAATTCTCCCAAAATTTATATCTCAAATTTATTCATCATTTCCTCATAAAATTCATTAAAATATTTTTTCTCATCTCCATAAAAAATTATATCATCTACATACACAATTATAATTATGGTTTTCGATTTAACTTCTTTCACTTATAAGTTTCTATCAGTATTTTCTTTTGAAAAATTCAACATTTTCAAAAAATTATCAAGTTTAGAATGTAATGAATGTTGATATTGATTCACCCATTTGAGGTTTTCTTCAATTTAAAAACTTCTCTCTTATATTATTCATGTATAAACCCACAAGGTTTCTCAATGTAAATTTTGTCATTAATTTCACCATTACTGAATGCTTACATTAAATCCATTTTGATAAACATTGTAATTTTGATATGTATCCACTAACAGAAACATTCTAATGGTTTCTAACCTTTCAATGGGGGTAAATATTTATTCAGAATCCATAACTTCCACCACTGCATGGCCTTTAAAAATAATTCTTTCTTCATTTCTTGATATTTATCCATGTCCAATCAACTTGTTTTTATACACCTATTTTTATATAATAACATTTTTATCTACTGTTCATGGAACAGGTTCCCATGATTCATTTTTATCAATTTGATCCAACTCTTCATTCATTCCATTCACCCATTATTTTTGTTTTACTACTTCAAAAACATATTCTGGTTCAATTTGTGAAATAAGTGATGTATGATTTTCTAATCACAACTATCTTCTAGTCAGAATTGTAGCTTTCTAATTTCCATGTATATATTCAGTTTTAACCTCTTTCAGTAAGGTAATAAACTTAAAATTTTCTATTCCAATTTAAATTTCCTCGTCACATGATCCTTTTGAGTCTTGATATTTCTTTTTTTATTTCCCTCACTTTTATTGGAAATCTTCAGTTTGTCTTCTTTAACGTTTTCAATATCCTTTGCTACGAAATTTTTATTTTAAATAATGTTAAAATCATATTAATCCAACAAATTTTTAAAACATTTGTTCCAACATTTTTAACTTCTTCCATTGGATTAATATCCCATGAAAGTTCTTTCCTTTAATTTTTCATCGTATATCATATTATTTATTTTTAGTAAATAGGCACTTTCAAAAACCATAAACTATTTCAATGATATTATTTTGTTATACAACATTTAGTAGGAATTCTTGTTTTATTATGGCCTTAAAAACATTATTTGTTTACATTTATAGAATTACTAATAGCTTCTCTCTAGTAAAACATTGAAATATTGTGTTCTGCTAATATGATTCTTCATTTTTCTACTAAACTTCTATTTTTCCTATCTACCACACCATTTTTTTGTGAGGTGTATGGAGAACTATAAAAAATTCTGATTCCATTATTTTTCAGATAATATTAAAAATCATTTCATCTTAACTCAGTGCCATTATCAATTCTCAACATATTTCTATAAACCTCCATTTCTCTCTCAACATATCTTCTAAATAATATGAACATTTCTACAATGACTAATATATGTTTCATAAAAATCATAATGGTCATTCAAGTGAAATAATCATTAAAAGTGATAAATAAAAAATATCATTTTATAGAATAATTTATCATTGGTCCACATATATTTGATTTAATAAGTTCAAGAGGTCTAGTAGACTGAATCTCAACTATCTTATGAGTTTTGTTAGTTATTTTTTTCTTTATGATAATTTATGAAAACATCATCTTCTCATCTTTTAAATGTGGTAAAATTTCATACAAAAGAAAATTTAGAATTTTTTTTCCTGATATTCTACCCAAGATTCCCAAGACTATGACACCATAATTAATTTTCATCTTCAACATATTGATAACAGGAGACATAATGTTTTCCTATATGGAAATTATTTTTGTTGTGTCTTTTTCCTTTAGTTTCAACTATTCCATATTTAAAACATTTGATAATACAAGAATATTTTCTATATATCACTTCTTCCTCATCATCATAATATTGAATTGCACTACGTATGTTGTGTTTTATCCCATAAGAAAATAGAACTTACATAGATTTCAACTTTTCTCCTTCAATCTCAACCATTCCAATCCCTCTAATTTTTAATGAACTATCATCCCCAAAGGTAACTTTTCCTCCGTCTTGATTTTCACCATCATTCATAATTTCAAAATCTCTCATCCTGTGTTAAGAACAACTACTATGAAAAATCTATGGTTTTTTCATTTTTTATTTTAGGTTTTTTTCAATAACAATTTCTTTTTCATTGAAATTCTTTTTTATATTTTCCTTTTCTTTTCTATCATAAAAACTTTTCCCTAGAAGTTTTATCATATATTCTTTGGCATGGTGGACAACCTGGTCACATCTTCCAAAAACTTCTTTGAGAAATTCATAAAAAATGTTTGAATTTTTCTAACATCTTGAGATTTCACTTTTCTAACTTTTTTAGTTTTAGGACAATTACTCATTCTATTTCCATCATTGCTTCCCCTTTGTACATACCTTCTTACGAGAAGTGAAAAATTATCCGAAAAATTATATTCCATGTTAAAATAGATTCCACATTACAAGAAAAAATCATCAAGTCTCAAATTTTTATAGAAGTGGGATCTTTCATTATAGAAAATTTATCAAGGTTGATAACTTCTTCCTACTCTAACATACTCTGGGTGTGGGCTATATTTCTTATGAATTGAATTTTTAAATTTTGTGGATGTAATAGGTTTTAAAATAACTTATAAACCCATATTTTCCTGATACTTTTCATAACATATGAATTTTTTGAAAATTTAGATAAGCTTTTTAGTTAAGTGGGTGTAAATTTCACCTAATTCTTAGAGTGATGTTTTTATGCAGCTTTAGATTATTTATTTTTTACTTCGGATGACTTGTTGAAATTTTTATTCAACTTTATTAAGGTAATTTTAGCCTCAACTAGTAGTTATTGAGTTTTTTTAACTTTATCTTTCTTAGATGAAAACTTATTACTGTGTTCTTCAATAATATTTCCATGTTCATCAATTATTATTTTGTACCATAAGATCTACTAAATGTATTTTTATTTTTTATTAACAAAATATTCTAATCATTTAGACACTTCCACTATATATATTCAACATTTTGATTTATTTATTTAGGGTTATACTTTTATCAAGACATGAAACATGTTCATATTTGAGTTGATACTCACAGTAAGATTCGTCACCTCCTTCTTCATTATTTGATGAAGCTTCCTTTTTCTCTTCATTTATAAAAAATATTCTAATTCTTTCTCAACATTTGTTTTCTAATATATCAATATCAACTTAGTCAGATTCAAATTTTTTACTTTTCATGCTTCTTATATTTCTAGTAATCTTCTTCCAACCAGTTTACTTACATTATTTCATGGAATTTTTAACAAACTTCTTCCACATAGGCTTTTCTTCATAATGATCATCAAATTCATCAACTTTTTTTGGATCAATTCCTAGAAACATTCCAAATTCTACTACACTCAAAACATTTTGATTGGAAATTTTTCTATATAATTTATTATTTATAATCAATAATTCTTACAGATAAGTGATATGATTTTTTATTAAACTCATCATCCTTATAATCTTTATAATCAAATGGATAAACATATTTAGCATACTGAATTTTCATCATTGTCATAATTTTAAAATCCATTTCATATTTTATCTTCTTTTTTAATGTTATATATTTTTTAATTTCATAAGAAACAAGAAAGTTATAAAATTAATCAAGTGATAAATATTCTTTATCTTCTAAAGTAGAGATTTTAGAATCAAACATATCCATAATGTTTCTCATAATTTTATTCACAATTTTAGAATCTTTCAAGTAATATTTGTAACCTATGATGTTGAAAAAAACATCATTCACTATAGTGAAATACACATCAATAGTTTCTTCATCTCTCGTTATTATGTCTTTAAACATTCTACACCATATTTTTAGCCTTTCTTCCTCCACTTTATTATTTCCTTCAAAAATCATTTTGTGCTTGTCCCACATTGTCTTTGTGGTTTTGAGACCCACTGTCTTCATATATAAATATTATGATAGAGATGTAAGAATAGTATTTCTATCTTTTACATAAACATCAATGTTTCTCTTATAATAAAGAATCATAGGATCATCTTTATCAAGAGGAGGAAACCAATTTCTAATAACATCAACAACTTTCAAGCCAAGTGATAGATGATAAGAATCATTCTATTTTTTCAACCATGATAATTTTTACCATAAATGGTAGGAATATCTCTACTTTTGATGAAATTGAGATTTTCAATGATAATGAGTCAACATAGTAACATCGTTCTAATACCAATTCATGTTCTTAATGATCGTTTAATCACTCTAAAGGTGGGGTTGAATCCATGATTGTCTTTTTAAAAAATTCAACTTTAAGAAAATTAACCCATACAAATTTTTATAGTTTCTTCGTTATCAACATTTATTAAACTCAAATTCATATAAATATAAGAATGTAAAAAATGAACACAAAGGTTTGTACTTAGTGTGAGAACCTACATTATTTCTATAGGCACTCCCATTGGTCTATAGAAATTCACTATTATGAAGAAGTGAATATGAATTTTGTTTAAAATCGCATTAGAAACATTCTATATCTAGATAAGAATGATTATAATGACTCCTATCAGTCTAAAAAAATTATTACAAAATTTGTGGTATAATAGAAAGATGTAACTTTGTGAAAACTGCTCTAACAATGATCCATCTGGAAACTCTATCGGATGTGCCTACATCTGATGAACACGGTCTGATGCACCTTTACTCAACATACGCCTACTCCAAAACATTCTGACATAGCTTTTAATAATACTATACTTCTAAATATTCTTCTCAAAATCCCATACAGATCCCCTTGGTCTGATACTCTCTTTTCTGGTAATCTAAACTTTTCTATATCTGATCTTCTGATTGAAACCGCTATATAGTAACTCTTCTTCAACACAAAACTCAACTTTGGATGGAAATGTAGTTCTAGAACAAAATCATCATCATTTCATATTTTATACATGAGTGAATAGTGATTAGTGTTGTTTTACTTTGTAAATGTATTTATAGGTTCTCTAGAAATAGTAATGGTGGTAAACCTGAAAAGTTTTTCTACTCACCCAAATTCATATTTCCGAATTTTGACACATTTGAACATTATTCAAAATCTTCTCAACTCTTCTCATGTATTTTGTAGTAAAATAGAAACATTTTAAATCTTCTAAACTCTTATTGAATTTCCTTAATTTAAAAATGATATTAAACCACTTTAAAGAACAAAATATAGAATCTTCAAATTTTATAATATCAAAAAATTTCTTACAAAAAAAATTCTAGAAATGATTGTCCACAAAATCTCACCAAATTTCTAGTTCTCTAGACCTACATGAATCACACTCAATAAGACCAATATGGTTCTACTGAAAACACAATTCTTCTCATCTCGCACATTGGAAACATTTTTTTTTTCTACGGGACATTCATTAAAAATAGCTTCAAAAAATTCACAAATTTGAATTTATTTCTTCTTATATTAAATTTTCTTAACCCATGGAACATAATAAAAAAAATGAAAAAAAATGAAAAAATCTTTTCTTAATTTCTTGCTCCAATACAACTAAAAATGGATGACTACATTGTTTCAAATTAAAACAAATTCAATTTCCTACTCTAATTCTATCTATTATAACCTTCTATAAATATGAATATTTCTTTTTCTGGAGAACTGTGTATGATTAAAAACATGATATCCCCCTTTTTCATTGATCTTGAATGAAAATCTGATTTCATGAGTCAATACATTTATTCTGTATTTTGTAAAACCATAGAACTCAGTAACATCAACATATGAGACTCTTATGAAATATCTCTATGATAAACCCTCATCAATATCTCATCTGATGGATCATCATCAATAAAATTTCTGATTAATAGTAAAAAAACATCTCATCTCATGAATTGACATCAACTGCTCATCCAATGAATTGGAATCAATAACTCATCTGATGAATTGGAATCAATAGCTCATCCGATGAATCAGTATGAACAACACGTCTGATGATTCAGCATTAATCATCTCATCTGATAAATCATATTCAAAATATCCTCTAATGAATCTGTATCAAAATCTCATCTGATGAACTATACTTCTTTCATTTTTTTTCAAAATTGCATGATCTTCGTAACCATAACACTTTCACCATTCAGAAAAATTTGTTGTCTAATGATCTTTTTCTAATGCATTGGATAACATATTTCCTTAATATAAACTCAACAACTACCTCTTATTCAATCATTTTTATACAGTCTCTAAGAGTGATCTTCAGCATCTAATTCCTCTCTTCTGATCTATGTGGTGTAAAAATTCTGGTAAATAGAATATCCTTATTTGTCCAATAATTACTTATAAAATATCACACTTTCTACCAAAATATTCATCCAATGGTTCATCTGATGGATCGTCCAATCAGAAAAACTATACTTCTTTTAATAATATTTACACTTCTATCCTTCTTGCAACTTCTCCATCTGGTGATACTGTGTCTGATACACTATGTTCGGAAAAAATCCATTACCTTCTTTAATTTAAAGCTTGAATCCTGAGATTTTCATGATTTTGATAACCTTAATATCATAAAATCATTGTCTATATTTATTTAAAATGTTATAAAACTTCCCAAATTTCCTAATATATATACATTACAACATTCTTCTTTTCATCAACTCATCAAACACATTAATGAATATTCACCTATCTTACAAAAACATTATTTATAAAAATTTAGTTGTCAACAAAAAAAACTTTATTAAAAAATATCATTAGGGATCATAAAATATAAATAATAATACCTTATTTTATATAATTAAACAATATTAAAAAATTAATAACCAATCCTTATAATATAACAAATGTATTGGGATCATTATTTAAAAGAATATAGATGGTATATATTAAAACATGATACCCCCTCTTTATTTCGAGTGAAAATGAAGGGGAGGAATTTTAAAATTTGTTATAAAATCAAGATATAGATTTAATATAACAATTATAACATTAAGAACATATATTTAAATTAATTAATCACTCATGGTTTTATAGATATAGGAGAATACATTGATAATCCTACTGGTATCGATGAAAATAGTGTATGAAACACTCAATCTAAAAAAATAAGTAACCACAATCCCAATATGTTGATTTAGAAACCTAAAATTACATAACCCCTAAATAAAAATCATATAACATGAAACCCTAGGTCACTATGGCCATGAGAGTGAAAGATAATAGAGTATAGATGATGAAAATGAATGACGGAGGTTATCTTGATAGATTTATAATTATATATCAATCAAAGGGGACAATAATCACCATATTATAAGATTCTATTGATGGGGATAAGTTTGGTTCGATGTAATTATGGTTACTTGTTAAATCATGAATAAAATTAGATGCCCCCTCTAAAATATGTTTTATTAATATAAAAATATTTATTTGTTTAAGTGGTTCCCTAGTTTACTTTCATGCTTAGGTAGATAATATAAAAAATTATGTCGTGATCATACCCCAAAAATAATTCATGCATTGACTATTTTCATATTTAGCGTAATTGTTTTCCATAACCATGCTTCTAATTTTCTTGAAAAAATTATAAATTCAAATCACCCCAATAAATTATTTAAAAATAAAATAATTTAAAAAATCACGAAAGAGATATCATCGGTATCAAAGCAGAGGAATATGATATTATAGGTTTGAACATGGTGTGGAGAAAAAGAAATTTATTCCATTTTTTTGGAATTTTTAGATGATAAGGGAGATATAGGGATGAGTAAGGGGTTTAGTGAGGGTTGGACAGGGTAGGGGAAGGGAGTGATGGCTGAATGATAAGGAATATAATTAGAAAAAATTATAGAAAAAAAGTAAGAATGAATATGAATCAATAGATGGTTAATTATGGTTTTATTAAAGATGAAAAATAATGTGCCTAGAATATTAGAAATGTTGGAAATGATTAAAGAAGGAAAAATTTTATGGCGGATTGTAGTGAAATTGGATCAATAGGTGATTGGGAGGGGACAAATTATTGAAGGGTTTGAGGGATATGGTTAGAAAAAGAAGGTAATATGGAAATGGTTGGGGAGGTTTAGATAAGAGTAAGATAAAAAAGGTAAGGCTTATGATATGAATATTGAGTAATGGAAATTTCTCTAAATTCATCTATAATTGTTTTCATTGATGGTAAATGTTCCCTTTTCCCCTTTTTGGGATAGAGAAATGAAACTTATTCGTTATATTATTCAATGTGAGAAGAGGATAAAGAATTTTATTTTCTTAAAAGGATGGAATGTATGATTATTGGAATTCTAATAAGGATTCAATACATCAAAAATAGTAGGGGAATCCAATGTTTATAGAATGTCTAAAGGATATCATGTTTCTAAGAGAGAGGAAGATGATTCTATTAAAAATGTAGTTCATTTACCTATTAATCAAAAATAATAATTATTTACTAAAAACAAATCTAATCTACTTGATAGTATACATATTATTGAATATGTTTATAATATCTGAGGTAAGATCCTTATTTAGTTAGAGATAAGTTTTTAGAATAATAAATAATATTCAATACTTGGGGATCTTTTACTTTATTATGGTAGTAAGACTTCTTGAAAATCTCAAATGGCCCAAGACCCAAGATCTACGATCCAGTGCTAAAATGTTCTTTTTTTTATAACAAGCAACTAAAAATATACAATATATTACACACCTGAAGAATTTTTCTAGTCTAGATTTTTGAGAAAGTGGAAAATACATTACAATATATTAGATTTTAATATGAATTACCTATAAACTATTACTTTACTTCACTCACGTTGGATCTACAATGAATTTAAACTCCTTTAGAACTTCTAATGATTAAATGAAAAACATTTTAAAACGTATGTTGAGCACAAAATTTCCTAGAAAGGGGTTTTAAAAACCAATGAAAATACTTTTTATAAATATTGTGTAAAAAATATTATGAAAATATTTTCTTTTATATCAAATATAAAAATTCGATAAATACTTTTAAAAAATATAATTCTAGATTTTTCAAAATATATAACTAAATAAAATACATTTATAAATCATTTAAAAATACATATCAATTTAAAAATACAATTCCTTTAAAAAAATAATATCATTTTAAATATTTACATGGAAATTAATTTTCATAATAAATGAATCCAATGATTTTTTTAAAAAAAATTCATGAGCTCAGAAAACAAAACCTTATCACCACAAAAAACAATGAAGATTATCTAGGGTATACCTGACTTGGAAGTTTGGGTTCACTCCCTAAATCTCTATCATTTTTACTAATTTCATATGCTTAATTTTTCATAAATATTTTAATCCTGGTCCTTTTTTATTTTTAACTGGATTTTGGACTTTTTGAAAAATAACAATTAATTCTTATATATATATATATAGAAATATAAGTGTATATATAAATATGCAGAGGAAATAAACCATTTAATAAAGAGTAATAAAATCTCATTATAATAAAATTTTGTAAAATATGCATGTAGTTTTATTGACACAGATAGTGCATGGTCATACCTATATATGTGTACAACATTTGTAATGTTTAAATGATATTTTATATATGAAATAATAAGTAAAAAATACACCTAAACTCATAAATAATTTTAATGAAATAAAATAACATAAAATAATAAACATTATCATTTTAAATTCTCTCTTAAATTACGAAAATAAAATTTATTTTTGAAATAACTTTCTTAATTTGAATATTAGGGTTTGAAAATAGTAAACATCTCTTATAAAAACATAATATACATAAAATTGTGGATTCTCTTGAAAATATAATTTCTGAGAAAAAAATTCATAAAAAACATTTGAAAATAGAATGATAGTTTCAAAATATTATTGTGAAATAATAATGTTTTTTTCCTAAAATAATAGCTTTTGTATTATAATCATAGAAAAAATTTCTATGAAAATAATTCCCTAAGAAGGGAGTTTTATAAAATTTAGGATTTGATAAAAAAAATATTACATTCCCTTAAAGAAAATAAGTTTCTTAAAAAAATAATTGCATAATAATTTCGAAAAAAATCCCTTTCAAAATATATTTTTCCAAATATAGATCCATAAAATAATTTTTTTGAAAGAAATAATTATATCTCTGAAAAAAATGATTCCCCTTACTAAATATAAATCAACATATAATAAAAATTTATAAATTGGAATTTTAGAAATAATAAATCCTCATACATAAAATAGTACTCTTTATTTTGAAAATAAAATTCCCTGATATAAAATTATATCTTTGAAAAAATTTGTTTTAAAAAATAGCATTTAATAAAACAATATACACATACATCAATCTGCAAAATGAGCACTTATAGTGCATGAAATCATGAACCAAGTGGGAATAGAGGGAGGGAGATAGAGATATTGGGTCGTGGGTTTATAATAATTGAAGAGGGATTGGTATATATATATAGTGGTTCAGTTAACCATTTCATATTTGTAAATTGTGACTCTTGTGGACACCAAAACAATGTACCTATCAATCTATAAGATTCTTACTAGAGTTCGAGCTCATGGATTATAGATAAAGCTAGGAAAGCAATGGAATTTTAATTTATTATATATATATATACCCTTTAAGAAATAAAAACATAAGTTTGTTTTTTTATAAATTTTCATTTAACTCAATTTTTTCGGTATTACCATGCTTCCTCGGGAAACCTCTTTAAAATTGGTCATCCATCGATTTTGATACTACTATACCCAAAGACCTACAGATTTTTCATCATATAAATTTGATATTTGAGGTAGGGGATTCGAGGTATATTGTGCGTAGGTTATAGGCATGAGTGGTTTCTTCCTTTAGAAGGAGAAGTATATGATGATGAATATGGAAATAATGGTTGAAAATGATGTAAATAGTGATAGTGAGGGATTTGGTTCAGCATGTTGAGGAAGATGATGATCAATGAGGATTGAACGGCTGGTGTTGAACTGATCATATGGTTGTGATATATCATGGTGTGTTAAACATAGGTGAAGAGTACCCAAAATATCTTGTCCCAAATCAAAATAACGGTGCATTAAGCACTTCCATATATTACTCATTGTGCCACCAAACATTCAATTTGGCATCGGGGTCAGCATCCGGGCCACTATAAACACATATTTGAGGATAGGATGACTCACATGACCCTCTCCACACCTACGGGCACACTATACACAATGTGGATGTTATGCATCTACTATGCCTTCCCATTACAAGTTCTTGATCTTTTATGTAGCCATACAGGAAGCTTGGCATAGCCCTACCCTATTGGTTAAGCTTAATCCCCATAAAAAATTTTGAAGGGCTTGGATAATTGTGGGTTACAATCTTGAAATATATTTTAACATAAATAAGTTTTAAATATATTAAATTTTAGTAAATATTTCTAAAATTAATATTAAACATATATTTACTTGTTTTTTCCATTATTTTTTTCCAAAATTATATTTATTACATTACCCATTATTTTCTTTCAAGAAATAACATTTTAATGATGATATTTTATTAACCATATTTCTATTATTATTAAAAAAATTGTTATTAATATAATTTTATTTCTCTATTATTAACATACATTAAAAACCTTAAATTATCTTATACCAAGAAAGTCCATCATAGGTAGGCCCCTGACTATTTATTAAAGAAAATGAAAATTATAGTAAACACAAACCAAAATTCAGGAACCGATTACATGTCAAAAACATCAAACACATCACAACCCATATTAAAACCTCCTTCCGCAGTGGTTGTATTGTTAAGTCAAAAGTCTTCTTTTGGCTTTTACATCATGTTTTGGAAATCACAAATATATTCTATGTCATGTTTTGGAAATCTCAAATGTATTCTATCATATGTTTGTAAATAACAAATTGTCTTTTATCATGTTTATCGTATCGTACGATGTTGATCGTACCGACCAAAACATATCGTACTGACTCTGTCAAACGTATCGTACTGACTCTGTCAAACGTATCGTACTGACTCTGTCAATCATATCGTACTGACTCTGTCAATCGTATCGTACGGACTTTGATATTCAGATGATCATTATTTGTTTTGGTACTTTGTCAAAAACTCTCTCTGCATATAAATCGTACTCATGTTTTACATTTCTATATATCTCTTGTCCTAACAAAACGATGTCGTTGAGTTAGTTATATACTAATCAAAACGATGTCGTGCTTTCTGTTTCAATATGACCGTTGGAGGCAATATGACCGTTGGATCCCGAGGCCTATAAATAGGAGGTCATTTGAAGCTGAGAACACACTGATAAACGAAGAGAACGAAAGAAACTCTGTGAACTACGAAGATTCTAGAGAGAGACACTGTGACTTCTCTCATCAGCCTTGTGCGTCCGATCATCGTATCGAGGGCTTTCAAGTAATTGAAAGACAGAGGTACCGATTACCTGCAAAATCGAGGGCTGCCGGGGATAGGCAGACAGACGTGCCGATCATCGTATCGAGGGCTGCCGGGGATAGGCAGACAGACGTGCCGATCATCGTATCGAGGGCTGCCGGGGATAGGCAGACAGACGTGCCGATCATCGTATCGAGGGCTCACCAAGGTGTTGGTGAGACAGACCTTTTATCCTAGGTGAAAGGATAACCCTTCTCTTTGGGTTAAAAGAATTGTATTACTTTTACATTTCCGCTGTTGTATTAGAAAGGGATTTGTATTGTTTCCTTTCTTCTTTACATATTCAATTGTAATTGTTTCAATTACAATCATTCCATTACATATTGTATTGATTGGTTCTATACGCTTTAAGGTAGAATCATTCATATCTGTATTACTCTGATTATTGTGTTCATCTTGAATACAATTGTTTTACATAACATTAGTATTACAATACTTCATACTTTTTACATTCAATACAATTGAGGGTATTTGTATTTGTATTAGTTTAAGTTCATTTAAACTAATCTCTTTGTTACTAAAACTCAAAGGTTTTTAAACCTACAATTCACCCCCCTCTTGTATTGTTCCATCTAATAGACTTTTATATCGACTATTCGATCCAACAATTGGTATCAAAGGAGGTTTTCCACTGACTTGTATTACTAGCATTATTTCTTATTACTTTCTTGAATACTTACTACACTAACGTGTGGAGTGGAAAAGTTGTTTTTGTTATATTAGATGGCAGGAATGAATATCGGATCAATAGATAATCTGAATCCTTCTAGACCACCAATTTTCGATGGGAATGATTATGAGTATTGGAGAGATCGTATGAAGACTTTCGTCATCAATACTGGTGTAGACAACTTTATTATGCTTACTGGGGGTTACAAAATTCCTGACAAAGAAGTTAGTACTTTTACCAACCAAGAGAAGCAAGAATATCAACTGAATTACAAGGTACGCAATACTTTATTATGCTCTATGACCAGAAATATATATAGTCAGATATCTTCATGTGAAGCAGCCAACTGTATTTGGAAGAAATTAGAAGTCACTCATTTTGGTACATCCAAGGTTATAGAAACAAGGAGAGCAATGCTTCGAGCAGAATATCATGGGTTTGTTTTTCCTTATGGAGATCCAGTATGTAAAGTTCAACAAAGGTTTATGACAATCTTCAACAGCTTACAATCTATGGGAGAAAAAGGTCTTGATGATGAAGCTCTTGTTGATAAGATTATAGATATTATGCCAAATGAATGGGAGTCAAAAAGAACAGCTATTGATGAAAATAGAAAAGTTTCCCAGATTACTCTTGATGAACTCTTTGGAACTCTTCTACAACACGAGACAAGAATGAAAAGAGATGCTGATTTCAATAAGAAGAAAAATGGGAATGGAAGTGTAGCTTTTGCTTCTAAAGCTAAAACACCTGAAAGGGTTACAAGGTCTAAATCCAAGAAAGTTGTTGTTTCTGATTCAAGTGATTGTAATCTTTCAGACAATGAGTTAGCTAATCTTGCTCGGAGGATGAACAAGATTGTGGGAAAGAAAGATTTTCAATATAGATTCAAAAAGAAAGACAGGAAAGATAGGAAAGATTCTGAGGTAACTTGTTATGAATGCAAAAAAGCAGGACATATAAGTCCTGATTGTCCTTTACTGAAGAGGAAAGATAGAAAAGAGAAACACTATGAAAGAAACAAGAAAAGGTTTTATAAGACGAAGAAAGGCTTGAAAGCAAATGATACATGGAGTGCAAGTGGTAGTGATTCCTCAGATGATTCTTCAGAATATGAGACGTCAGGACAAAGGAATATTGGACTTCTAGCCAGACTACCAATTGAAGATCATTGTCTCATGGCTAAGGTACATAATGCTGAAGCTGTTACAAATGTCTCTTTAAATGCAAATTATGTTGATAATAGATATTATGAATCTTCAAATGATGAACCCTCATCATCAGAAGATGATACTTTACCTTCTTTTGAAGAAGTTTCTAGATTTGCTAAGTTACTTGAAAATGAAAATTCTAAACTCAAAAAGAGATTTGAAAAAGCAAATTCTAGAATTTCTATTTTGACTAAATAAGTATCAGATCTTTCTAAAGATCTTGATGGGAAAACTTCTGATTTTGAAAGTATTTTGAAAACCCTTGAGAAAGTCAAATCTGAAAAAGATAAACTTTCTAAGGATCTTGAAACTGCTATTTCAAAGAAAAATATTTTAGAGTCTAACTCTAGTTCAAATTCAAATGTTTTAGAAAACAAGAATTTGGTTTTAAAACTAAAGTCAGAGATTTTATCCTTGAAAAAGTGTTTGTCAAACTTTACTCATGGAAAAGAAAACTTTTATAGGATGTACTCTCAAATAAGACCATTGAGAAATCGTTCTGGTCTTGGTTATACTTATTCCAAACCTGTTTTTAGTAATAACTATTTTGTTCCTCAAAAAACCATTTTCTGTTCCAAGTGTCAATGTGGTGGACATTGGAGAAGAGATTGTTCTCTTAACAAAACTCAATCCTTAGGATTTCATAAAGCTCATTTTGCAAAACAAATGTGGATTCCTAAAATTCTTTTATCTAATCCTTCTGGATCCAAACAAGTTTGGATTCCGAAAATCTAATTGTTTCTTTTTCAGGAAAACGAGAAGTGTATCAATAAGAACATTTGGTACATGGATAGTGGTTGTTCTCGACATATGACTGGAAACAAAGATTTCTTTGAAAAGGTTATCAAAACAAAAGGTGGAAAAGTTACCTTCGGAGATAATGCTCAAGGAAAGATTGTTGGTATAGGTAATATCGTTTTTCTTGGAAAAGTTCTTATTTCAAATGTTTTGTTTGTTAAAGGTCTTAGGCACAATCTCATCAGCATAAGTCAATTATGTGATGAAGGTTACCTTGTGAATTTTAGAAATGATAAGTGTCTAGTTCACAATTCCAAGGATGAATTCATTCTATCTGCCCATAGGCAAGAGAATGTTTACACTATTAACTTAGAAGACCTTAGGAACCAAAACTTACCTTGCTTAAGTGTAATAGAAGACCAATCGTGGCTATGGCATAGGAGATTAGGACACTGTAATTTGAGAAACCTAAGAAAACTCTCAAAGAAAGGACTTGTTAAAGGGCTACCGGATCTTAGATATGATTCTTCAAAAGTCTGTGATCCTTGTCAATTTGGCAAGCAACATAAAACTAGCTTTAAATCAATTAATGAAGTTTCAACTTCTAATGCATTACAGCTTGTGCATATGGATCTGTTTGGTCCTTCACAATCTGGAAGCATTGGAGGCAAATACTATGTATTTGTTTTAGTTGATGACTTTACTAGATTTACATGGGTCTACTTTCTCACAAAGAAATCTGAAGCCTTTTCCTATTTCAAAACTTTTAGAGCCCAAGTTAAAATGAGAAAAACCTACCATTGATAACTATTCATAGTGATCATGGTGGTGAATTTCAAAACTCTGATTTTGAAACTTTTTGTAGTAAGAAAGGTATTACTCACAATTTCTCAGCTCCAAGAACTCCTCAGCAAAATGGTGTTGTTGAAAGAAGAAATCGTATTCTTCAGGAAATGACTCGAACCATGTTGAGTGAATACTCAATTGCTAAACATTTTTGGGCTGAAGCTGTAAGTACTGCCTGTTATACTATAAATCGTGTTTTAACTAGACCATTTCTTAATAAAACTCCTTACGAGTTATGGACTGGCCGAAAACCTAAAGTTTCTTACTTCAAAGTTTTTGGATGCAAAGTATTCATTTTGAATACAAAAGATAATTTGCACAAATTTGCACCAAAATCCGATGAAGGAATCTTTCTAGGCTATTCCACAACCTCTAAGGCTTATAGAGTTTTCAATAAAAACACTTGTACTGTTGAAGAAACAGTACATGTAAAATTTGATGAAACTAACCCTTTTGTTTTCAACCAACCCAATCCTACATCCTCGGATGTGTTTTCCAAAAATGTTTATCAACCTATATTAGAAGAACATTCTGATAAGGAAAATGTTCAAGAAAGTGTTCCTGAAACATTTACCACAGAAGATTTTCTACCATATGTTGATGAACAGGTTTTACAAAACCCAAATCAATTGTTTCTTAGGAATCATCCCAGTGATAATATCATTGGTGATATAAATCAACCTGTAAGGACCAGAAATACCTTAAGAAATGAAATAGAACATCTTGCTTTTCTTTCCCAATTTGAACCTAAAAATCCAAGTGGGGCCTTAGGTGATGACGATTGGATCAAAGCAATGCAGGATGAACTAAATGAATTTGAAAGGAATCAAGTCTGGACTTTAGTTGAAAGACCTAAAGAAACAACTGTAATTGGTGTAAAATGGGTTTTCAGAAACAAGTGTGATGAAAATGGAATCATTGTAAGAAATAAAGCAAGACTTGTTGCTAAAGGCTATAATCAACAAGAGGGAATAGACTATGAAGAAACATATGCTCCTGTAGCTAGACTAGAATCTATCCGTATTCTATTAGCCTTCGCAGCATATTTCAATTTCAAACTATTTCAAATGGATGTCAAATGTGCTTTTTTAAATGGTTTTGTTCAAGAAGAAGTTTTTGTCGAACAACCTCCTGGTTTTCAAGACCCAAAACATCCTGATCATGTTTTTAAACTTACCAAGGCTCTATATGGTCTTAAACAAGCCCCTAGAGCATGGTATGATAGACTTACAAGATTTCTGTTACAAAACAATTATAGAAAAGGAACAGCTGATCCAACTCTTTTTATCAAAATGGAAAACAAAAATGTTTTGGTTGTCCAAATCTATGTTGATGACATCATATTTGGATCAACTCAGAAATCTTTAACCGATTCTTTTGCAAATTTAATGAAATCTGAGTTTGAAATGAGTATGATGGGTGAGTTAACATTCTTTCTAGGTTTTCAAATATCTCAAAAACCAGAAGGAACTTATATATCTCAACATAAGTATATTAAAGACTTACTCAAAAAGTATGGATTTGACAAAACTAAAAGTATTAGCACCCCAATTGGTACCTCAAATACTCTTGATCTTGATGAAACTGGGAAACCAGTAGATCAAACAATTTTTAGAGGTATGATAGGGAGTTTGCTACACTTGACAGCCAGTCGACCCGACTTGATGTTTTCTGTATGCTTATGTGCAAGATATCAATCTAATCCAAAAGAGTTTCACTTAAAAGCCGTAAAGAGAATCTTTCGGTATTTAAAAGACACTATGGATTTAGGACTTTTCTACTCTTCTGGAAATGATTTTGTTTTAAAAAGTTTTTCAGATGCTGACTTTGGTGGTTGTAGAATGGATAGAAAAAGTACATCTGGAACATGTCATTTCTTAGGAGATTCTCTGGTTTCTTGGTCTTGCAAGAAACAACACTCAGTAGCACTCTCCACTGCTGAAGCTGAATATGTAGCAGCTGGAAGTTGCTGTGCTCAAGTATTGTGGATGCAGCACACACTCACTGACTATGGTTTGAGTTTCTCCAAAACTCAAATTTTGTGTGATAATACAAGTGCCATAGCTCTTAGTAAAAACCCAGCACATCACTCTCGTGCAAAACACATAGATGTTAGGCATCACTTTCTTAGGGATCACACACAAAAAGGAGATATTGTTTTACAATTCATCGGAACGCAAGAACAACTTGCTGATATTTTTACAAAACCTTTACCTTCCGATAGATTTGAATTTATAAAACAGAAGCTAGGAATGATTACATTAAAATAATCATTCATATCTACTTCCTGTTTTACATCTCTCCTAATAGTAAGAAACTCCTCGTAGAAAGGGGGAGGACATTTCTTTATGTCTTTATGTTTCTGATCTTTAAATATTTACTCTCTTTATATATGTTTCTTTCTGTTTATCGTATTGACAGTTTTATCGTTTCATTTTAAGTTTTCCTGTTTATCGTATTGACCATTTCAGTTTTTCTGTTTATCGTATTGAAATTCTTTTCCATCGTATCGTTCAAAACTTTTTGTATCGTCCGATGATAGTATTCAAATTCTTTTCCATCGTACCATTCAATAGTTTTTGAATCGACCGATGATAGTATTCAAATTCTTTTCCATCGTATCCTTCAATAGTTTTCGACCGATGATAGTATTCAAATTCTTTTCCATCGTATCCTTCAATAGTTTTTGACCGATGATAGTATTCAAATTCTTTTCCATCGTATCATTCGATTTTTTTTGTATCGACCGATGATAGTATTGAGATTGTTTTCCATCGTACTGTCGGTTAATGGTAACAACTATTTTCCATCGTACGGTCCGATCATAGTAATGACTTTGTTTTCCATCGGCTTCATATTTTTTTTCTCCTTACGATTGAGTTTACTTTTGTTTCATACCAAAACCAGCAATCACCTTATGTTCTCCGACAGGTTTCTTTTCATTTTTTTTTAAAAAAAAATTTTGCTTTAATCCTAACCATTGATCTGGTATTATCTAATCTTGACCGTAGAAGTTCAACGGTCATCTCTTCATTGCCTATAAATACCCCCCTCCCCTCCCCAAACCCACATTGAAGTTTCAGGTTTTGAGGCGAAGCTCTGCTCCACCAGCTATAAACCATCGTACGATCTTCTCATCGGCAGAACCTTTATGTCTCAATCTTCTGCTAATACTCCTGCCGAAATGTCTTCAAAGACTTTTACAGAGAAAGACTTTCACAGAGAAAGGTTAGTATCCCGAGAATTTTTCGATATGTACGATTCTACAATCAAGAGGATTATTTTGTTTCAAGGATGGGAACATCTCTGTGTGGAAAAGCCTGATATTCAAGATCCAGTTCTTTTTGATGAAGTTTTTCAGTTTTACAAAACTGTTTCTTTCGACAAAGATATGACTATTAACTTCGCTGTGTACGATAGAAAGTTATCTATGTCTGTGAAACAAGCGGCACATTTTCTGAATGTTTCTATAGAAGGCGATGCATTCTGTCCATCTCACAAACTACCAGTGGAAGTTGGTACGTTTAATAGAGAAAGTGCTGAAAAAACTTTGTTTGTTGTTAATGAGGGAAAGAGGAAAGTTTATCATCTTTCACCGGACAATCGGTTTGTCACTTTATGGATGAAAGGTTTTCTTGTCCCAAGAAAAGGGGATAGAGAAACTCTTAAAGTTTCTGATGTCTTTATGCTCGACTACCTTGTGAATATGAGGAAAGTAAATCTCATGGGATATATTTTTGAAACCATCAAGAATGTCAAGAAAGGAGGGATTAAATCCCAGATAATAATGTATCCAGCCATCCTTACGAAATTCATTCTTGAGAGTATGAAGTTTTGTAACATTCCTTTGAAAGGAGAACCTATGGATTTGTGGCCGTCTTTGATTAATAAGAGTACGATGAAAAAGCTGAATGTTTGTTTTGATTCAAATTCAAAACTTTTTGTCAGAGATGTAGAAGCTGAATTAGCTCAAAATCAATCGGCACCTATGCCAGCCAAGGACAATCAATCAACCGGTGTTACTCGAAATTCTGATCCTCAAACTAGTTCAAAACCAAAGAAGAAGCCAAGGTATAGTAAGGAAGTTGTAGCCAAATGGAGAAAGGACAAGGAACAGAGAAAGGAAGGTGATCCGAAGTTTGGTCTTGACCCTGCTGAGGCCTTTGCAGAAAGAATAAGGGTAGAAGAAACCCTTCAAGCTGAAAAGAAAAAGAAGACTCTTTTGAAAAGAAAGGCTCAGGACTTTGATATCTCTAAAGTCTTGAAAGCAGTTGAAGATGCTAGTGCTCAACTAAATGTGGAAGTGCATCAAGAACCCATCGTACAGAGTCTGCCTGAGAAAGAAAAAGGAAAACAAGTGATAGAAGAAGTGGAAGTAGAAGAAAGAGATTTTCTGTTAGAATTTCTTCAAAGTTCAAAGAAAAGTAGAGAGGAATCGCTTCAAAAGCTGAGCGAAGGTGTTCAACAAACTCCTCATGCCGATCAGGAAAGATCTCCGAACAGGATGTCATCTCGAGAAAAGCAAGATGCTCAATCTTCTCAGTCTGATAAAATAGTTGTCATTAGTGACAAAGTGGAAGATGAAAGAAATCAGAAAGAAAAAGCGAAAGGGAAACAGCCTGTTGTTCATTCAAGCAGATCGTATGAACTAGCATCGTACGATGAAGATACTGATTCAGAGCATACAATCTCTCTCAAGAAGAGTGATTACATCGTTCATGTTTTGAGAAGGGTGGAGAAAACAATTCCTTATTTCCCGAGGCTGGAAGGGAAGATTGATTTTATTACTGAAAATCAAAGGAAAAAGTTTGGCTCTGTAAAAGAATTGAGAAAGAATGTTTTGTCAGTAGAAGCCGATCTGAAAGTTCTTTCGGAAAGCTCAGTTGCTCATAAGAAAGCTTGCAATAAGATGACCAAGTGGTCATACAAAACTGAAAGCTCAATCAATGATCATGAATTAGCTATTGATGATATAAGGAGGTTATCAAATGAGCTAGCAATTGCTTTCAACAAGCTTGATAAAGAAACGGTTGAAAGGCTGAACCTTTTGTCTTCTCAAAGAACCGATGTTCCTTCAGTGAAAGACTTGCAAGATAGGATGAATGCTTTCCAATCTGAATTCTCGAAGGTTTCATCTTTCAAAGATGAAATGGTTTTACTGAAGAATCAAAATTCTGAGCTGTCCAAGGATAACAAGACTCTGCAAATCAGAATTGATACCCTTGAAGAAGTAATCAGAGTACAGGAGGAAACCATCAGAAATCAAGATCAGATTTTTGCGGATCAACAGGACCTTCTCAAAACTCAGGGTGAATCAATTTCTGAAGACAAGAAGGAGATCAAGAAGATGAAAGCTGTGCTTCGTGAGCTTATAAAGAAAGAGAAGGAAAGAGAAAACAAATTATTGTTGTATTTGTTTCTTTTGGAACTTGTTTGTTTTGTAATAACTCTTATAATCCTTTCTCTTTTATCCATTGTCTTGTATTACTTCACAAACTCTTTCAGACAATTCGAGATTACTCCTTTCTTTTTGTAAATCACAAAGGGGGAGAATATTTACAAAGCAAAGATTGTTTTACAAAGGGGGAGAATGCATTACAATACTCTTAAGGAAAATCTATGAATACAATCCTTAGGAAAGTCAATACCTAAGGGGGAGTTAGTTGTATTCAATTTCTTATTCAGAAGAGTTTTCAATAACTCAGGGGGAGATAAGTATTTCTTGTTTCATTTACTTTGTGTGTTTGTGCTTTCCAAAAAGGGGGAGATTGTTAAGTCAAAAGTCTTCTTTTGGCTTTTACATCATGTTTTGGAAATCACAAATATATTCTATGTCATGTTTTGGAAATCTCAAATGTATTCTATCATATGTTTGTAAATAACAAATTGTCTTTTATCATGTTTATCATATCGTACGATGTTGATCGTACCGACCAAAACGTATCGTACTGACTCTGTCAAACGTATCGTACTGACTCTGTCAAACGTATCGTACTGACTCTGTCAATCATATCGTACTGACTCTGTCAATCGTATCGTACTGACTTTGATATTCAGATGATCATTATTTGTTTTGGTACTTTGTCAAAAACTCTCTCTGCATATAAATCGTACTCATGTTTTACATTTCTATATATCTCTTGTCCTAACAAAATGATGTCGTTGAGTTAGTTATATACTAATAAAAACGATGTCGTGCTTTCTGTTTCAATATGACCGTTGGAGGCAATATGACCGTTGGAACCCGAGGCCTATAAATAGGAGGTCATTTGAAGCTGAGAACACACTGATGAACGAAGAGAACGAAAGAAACTCTGTGAACTACGAAGATTCTAGAGAGAGACACTGTGACTTCTCTCATCAGCCTTGTGCGTCCGATCATCGTATCGAGGGCTTTCAAGTAATTGAAAGATAGAGGTACCGATTACCTGCAAAATCGAGGGCTGCCGGGGATAGGCAGACAGACGTGCCGATCATCGTATCGAGGGCTGCCGGGGATAGACAGACAGACGTGCCGATCATCATATCGAGGGCTGCCGGGGATAGGCAGACAGACGTGCCGATCATCGTATCGAGGGCTCACCAAGGTGTTGGTGAGACAGACCTTTTATCCTAGGTGAAAGGATAACCCTTCTCTTTGGGTTAAAAGAATTGTATTACTTTTACATTTTCGCTGTTGTATTAGAAAGGGATTTGTATTGTTTCCTTTCTTCTTTACATATTCAATTGTAATTGTTTCAATTACAATCATTCCATTACATATTGTATTGATTGGTTCTATACGCTTTAAGGTAGAATCATTCATATCTGTATTACTCTGATTATTGTGTTCATCTTGAATACAATTGTTTTACATAACATTAGTATTACAATACTTCATACTTTTTACATTCAATACAATTGAGGGTATTTGTATTTGTATTAGTTTAAGTTCATTTAAACTAATATCTTTGTTACTAAAACTCAAAGGTTTTTAAACCTACAATTCACCCCCCTCTTGTATTGTTCCATCTAATAGACTTTTATATCGACTATTCGATCCAACATGTATCCCATTCCGAGCTTTCATAATGTCTTTGGATATTGGCATACTTCCTTCAAAGGTTCAATTTCTCCAATGAGATCAACTCCTGTGGAGATTGTTTGAAAGAGGATCTAGTGGACAGCGGGTTCGGAAACTCGGAGTTGTCCTTCTTTGTCCTTCGGCTTGTTGTGGTGGACACCTCCCTTCCAGATTTCCTCTTCCCGTCCTTGATAACCTCACAATAGGAAGGTTTCACCATCACATTTTCCTTGTCACTGTTCGAGACATTCCCCCACTTTCTAGTAACCAGAACATCATGGAAACTAGCATCCACCCCTTTGGCCTTTTCATTTAACATGTTACAGTCAATTAGTTCCAAACATGGTGGTTTCCCTCCAATCTTCGAGCTATCATCCACCTCCATCAGTGCATCAATAAGACTAGATGCATGTTACATTCCTTCATTGAATTTCCCACCTCCACTTGATAAACATATTCAGGTTTCCCCT
Organism: Viscum album; assembly: GCA_963277665.1. Classification (NCBI taxonomy): domain Eukaryota; kingdom Viridiplantae; phylum Streptophyta; class Magnoliopsida; order Santalales; family Viscaceae; genus Viscum; species Viscum album. The sequence continues at coordinate 1,532,898,919 of OY728126.1, forward strand.
CAATCTATTTCCTAACATCCATCTCCTTCGCTGCATCAACTAAAACGCACTGCATATCAGTACCATATTGTATTAAATCACCCACCACCACTTGACAAACCACATCAGACGCCAATACATTGAACCTGTTACATGTTTCAGTAGTGCACCCTAAAGCAGTAGGTTGCATTTGCAGGCATGGATTGGAATCCAATGTTTTCCCACAGCCATCCGAATTCGAAGTTATCCCCCCCCCCCTTCAGACCAGCAAGGTTATACCCAGCACCATCAACACACTACTTAAGACCATACACCCCCTACCCAGCATTAACAGCACACCCTCCCTCAGAACATGCCATTGTAGTATCCTGCCCCGCACCACCTCCAGAAGAAGCAGCATCCACATGACTCACATCGGCACTGAGGTCCTGCTTCAATCTTTCAAACACCACAGAAACAGTTGGGTTTCTCAAATCCGATCCAACCACTCCATTTCCAGTCTTTTCACCATCGACAGTCATCTGTCCCTGACCAGTAGTTTACTTTTTCCTTTCACTAGAACTAGAATGCATCCACTGTGATAGTGATCATCACGGTGACCCATATGATGACATCCCAGACAGTAATCAACCCAGGATTCAGAGACCAGCGCTTTCTTCCAGCGAAACTCCTCACCGACCGTAATCCAGATCCATTCAACTAACGACTTCAAAGTGTCCACCTCAATGCATAGTCGTGGGTTAACAAGATGACTTACCGATGACGTGTGATCATCAGAGCAAAGAAAATGCCCCACTAGATTCCCTAACATACGGATAATTGCGGGGTTCTAGAATGGAAAGGGAAGGTGAGGAAAACATACCCAGTTGGAGACATAGGGCGAGTCCTCATTCATGTAGAAGTCAAATGTCCATCAGAATAGAAAGAACCTACAACCCCCACAACATCAAGGATCTCTAGAACATGCATAAATTAAGTCTTCCTCTGATGAAAAATGTATCATCATATGACGCTTATCAATCAAACCCACCACCGTGCGATCCTGCAGATCCCATTTGCTAAACATGAATCTGTCGAACTCATCAACTAAAGGTCTTCGGTGATTGAACTGAGCTACCAGAGTCAAATTCAGGAGATTATAATCCTTATAGAACTCTGAGGAAGAGATTTTAAGCTGATGTTCCCCAAGATGCAAATCTGGAACCTTTGGAATCGATGAAAAATTAGGATGAAAGCTAGGGTTAGAGAATGGTACAAAAGCCACCCATGGAATCGGAGGTCGAGGGAGATCCTTCACCCCCTCCTACCTCCAGGAAGGGGGGAGAACCCATCTTCAAGGATGATTCCTATCTTTTCAATGATCTTTATTATTACCATCATCGTACTTGGAGGGATCCTACTTATTATTGATCCAAATGAAGTGAGATACAAACATGTAGTAGGCATGTTTATTTTACAGTTCCCTCTTTTATTACTAATGGTGGTTGTATATTTAACATCATCATATCATTATAAATAATATGCATTCATATACTAGATATTAATGTGTTATCATAACTTTTGATAAAATCTAATTCTCTACTATTTTTAGTATACTTATATATTATATTCAATAAAAAATAATCCCTTAAACATCTAGGATGTTACATTTTATCCCCCTTAAAATTAATTTCACCCCTCAGATTCCTTCCTCATGTTTAATGAAATTATAAATTTATATTATCATAATTTGAAATACTAATATCGCTAAGGTTCTATATGATAAATGTTCAATTAATTATTTGTAACCTTAAAAGGAAATGTCAGCCTATTACATTATAAATAAACAAAAATGTACTGATCTCCAAAGCTTTCTAATCTGTTCCTTTGAAACCAACTATAATAGCATGAGACCCTCACTCCCTGGTTTGGAGATAAAAACATGTTGTGTATTTTTTTAATAAATATTAAGTAATAATATATAGTCTGTTACACATATAAAGATATTTTTCAGTCTACATTTTGGACAAAATAAAATCCATTCCAATATAATATAGTTTAATAAAAAATATCTACAAAAAGTTATTTTAATTCAATCACATTGACTCCTTACTGAAGTAAAACTCATTTGAAACATATAATGATCCTGTGAAAAAATATTTAAGTATATGGTGAGCATAAAATTCCCAAATAAAGAGTTATAAAAAATACTGAAAATAATTTTCACAAATGTTGTTTAAAAAATTGTAAAAAAATTCTCTCATATCAAAGATAAAACATTTGTTAAATGTTTTCAAAATTATAATTATAAGGTTTTCAAAATATATAACAACAGAAAATACATTTCAAAAACCATTAGAAACACATATCACTTTGAAAACCCAATTCCTTTTAAAATATAATAAACTTTAAAATAAAAACCTGGAAATTAATTTTCATAATAAGAGAATCCATTTATTTGTCAAAAAAATACTTTTAAAACTAAAAAACAAAACATTATATCCACATGAAACATTGAAGGTTATATAAAACCAACCCACCATGGAGGGTTGGGTTTAATCCCGAAATCCCTATCATTTTTAAAAATTCCATGTTCCGAATTTTTTATAAAAAAAATTAAACTTGATCCATTTTTATTTATCACTTGGTTTTTTGACTTTTTAAAATATGAAAATGATTACTTACATATATATATACATATATAATATAGGTTCATATATAAACATCTATAGAGAATAAACCATTTAATAGAGAGTAATCAAATCTCTTGAAAATAAAATTTTGTAAAAAAATGCATGGATTATTACTGACGTAAACAGTTAATCGTTATACCTATACATATGTGCAACATCAATAATTTTAAAATGAAATTTTATACAAAAAATAATAACTATAAAATAGACTTGAACTTGTAAATAATTTTAATGAAATAAAATACCATAAAATGATAAACCTTATCGTTTTAAATTCTCTCTTAATTTAAGAAAATAAAATTTATTTTTGAAATAACATAGTTAATTTAAAATTGGGGTTCGAAAATAGTAAAGTTCCCTTAAAATCATAATATTCATAAAATGATCGATTTTATGGAAAATAGAATTTCTGAAATAACTGTCTTATATAAAAAACATTTATACATAAAATCATGGTTTCAAAACATCTTTTTGATATAATAGAATTTTATTTCATAAAATAATTTCTTGGTAGTATAATCATAAATATTTTTTTATGAAAATAATTCCCTCATAAGGGAGTTTTAACAAAATAGATTCTTTAATAAAAATCATAGTTCCCATTCTTAAAGGAGTTTTTAGAAAATTTAATCATAGCATAATAATTTTGAAAACAAAATTTCTCTTTTAAAATAAAATTTTCAAAATATATATCCATAAAATAATAGTTTTGAAGAAAATAATTATAGTTTTGATAAAAAATGGAATTAACCTTACAAAATAGAAATCAACATAAAAGAAAAATTTAGAAATTATGATTTTGAAAAAGATAAATTATCATACATAAAATAGTACTCTCTTTTTTAAAAAAAATTAAATTCCTTTATATAAAATTAAAACTTTGCAAAAAAAATTCAATTAAGATAATAGATTTTTAATTAAACAATTTTTCATTACCTTAATCTGCAAAATGAGCACTTTTGTTACTTAAAAACATGAACCAGGTGGGAAGAGAGAGATGGAGAGGAAAATCTTGGGTTGCAGGTTTCCAACAGTTAAAAAGGGTTAGATATATATATATATATATATATATATCCACACACACAGGGGTTCAGGTAACCATTTTATGTTTGCAAATTGGGACTGGCAGAGACACCAAAATAAAATACCTATAAATCTATAAGATTCTAAGTAGAGTTTGAGCTCCTGGCTTGTGGACAAAGCTGGTAAATCAATGAAATTTTGATTTATTATATATATATATATAATGACGCAAAACAAATAAAAATATGTGGTTGTTTTGTTTATCAATCTTCATTTAATCCACTTATTTTTATCTTTCCAAGATTCCTCTGGAAGACTCTTTGAATATGGTCATGCTTCTATGGTGTTTCTTTTGTGGCCAAAGACCTATGGATTTTTCATTATAGAAATTCAACTATGGAGGATGTGGATTCAAGTTTCATTTTTTGTAGTCCATACCTGAAAGTGGTGTATTTCTTTGGAAAGGGAAAAATTATATTGTGAAGATGGTGACAACAATTTAAAATGATGATGATGGTGATGATGAGGGCTTAAATTCAATGTGCTGAGGAAGATGATGATCATCGTGGATCAAAAAATTGTGATATTACTAGGAGTTTTCAATGTAGTTGGATAGTACCAAAAAGTTTTTGTACCACATCAAAAGAAGAGTGTGTCAGGTGATTTAATATGTTACACCTTGGACCACTAAATGCTTGATTCGGCACTAGAGATGAAACTCAAAACACTACACACATATATGGGGATGGTTCGACTAACCAAACCCCCGACGTGCCTTTTGGAACACCATACTCCATGCAGGCCCTATGCATCAACTATTCCAATCCAATGTAGGAACTCAATCTTCTAAACCACCATGTGGGATACATGGACTATCCCTCCCCTATCGGATGAGCTTACTCCCCCATAAAAAGGGTTGAATGGCTTTGACTTGTGTGGATTTCTAACTGGCAATATTTTTTATCATAACTATTTTTTAAATATTTTAAAGGAAAGTAAATATATCTAAAAATAATATTAATGGTATATGTATTTTTTATTTTTTATTCATTTTATATTCCTAAATTAAATTTATTTCATTTCACATTATTTTCTTTCTGGAAATAACATTTTACTATTGATATCTTATTAATCGTAATTCCTTTATTGTTAAAAAATAATAACTTTATTATTAATATATGTTTATTGTTAAATTATTAACATACTTCAAAAAAAAGTACACTCTAATTATTTAGAGAAGTATCATTAAATAATGTGTGATACTTCATGTATTATCTTTAATAATATAAAAAAATACACTTTAACCAAGATTTTTATTAATGGTTCTAATTGAATCATATCTTAATTTATTATTTTTATTAAAAATGATTATAAAATCTATTATCCCATGGTCATATACATATCATTTATTCTATAAATACCCTTTATAAGAGAAATTTTAATAAACAAAACTATGTATTTCAGTATTCTACTCACAATGATGATTCCTATTTTTTTATTATATGTATTCTTACAATCATTGTCTTTGGAGGGATCCTACCTATGATGGATACAAATGATGTGATATGCAATCATGTTTTAGGAATTTTATTTTACTCTTCATTCTTTTATTACTAATGTTTTTTTATATTTATAATTATTGGGTATTTTGATATAAGATGCATTCTTTCACTAGATCTTAATGTGTTATCATTATTTGTAATAAAATGTACCCCCCCCCCCCCCCCCCGCGCCTTTTTTTTGAAGACTTATTAATTTAATTAGATAAATAAATAATTTCATAAAAGTTTGTGATGTTAAATAATATTTACTTTTATTAATTATTAACATATATTATCATGGAATTTTCCCAATTTTTGTGACATTAGAAGTATTGATCGCATAGTGATTCACTATTCATTTCCACCCTTAAACCACTATTTTAAACTGGTTTGGTATTGAAATTTCATTATATAATAACAAATTTCACATTATACTATATTTAATGATTTAATGTTTATCATTATTAACTAGGGAAAATTATGTTTGTTTTAGTGTTTATATTGTAGGATGAGGTGATTTTGAGAGCCCGGGATAGAACTCAAGTAAAAGGGGCCAAACTATGTAAGAACCTGAGAACACTTGTGGAGTTAAATATCTACTGTTGGTAATTTTTTCATCTAATTAGGCTGAAAATTAGTGGGAGAGTAAAAACCCATGTGGGATTCATTTCTCTAGAAGAATATGGATCCCAATTCATTCATTTTGAGGACAGAACATAGCCCAAAATGTAAAGAAATTCTAGGTGGGACATATTGGACAACCCTTCTGTATTTGGGCCAAAACTCAGGCATCAGACATCCAATTGTGGTAGTGAAACCTCCATTGTACAGATAACTCAAAGGCTCAACTATCCACCAAATTTGAATTAATTTACCATGTTTTGGTCAATCAAACATCCAGATAAATATTGAGTAAAAATTATATCATGAATGTTCACCTAGCCCCCTAGATAGTTGACCATTTTTTGTAGAAACATTGATGTAATTTCCCATAACATCACTCTTTCCACTCATTATCATATTTTACATGACCAGGGGTAAGGGTGTGTTGAATTAGAGACATTTCTTTATCCATTATCTCTATTTTATTCATAATGTACTTCTAAGATTTTTAGTGATCAACTTGGGGTGTTCTTTGTGGTAATCCCAAGATCCATGCTTGTAATTTTTGGAAAGTGATTGAATTTCACGGTTTTAGAATATTATTCTTCATTTCAACCTTTTAAATTTGTGTTTAATCTAGAATGATCAAATAAAAAACAATGGAATAATAATCCTCATTCTTTCATGCATAACTCGGATCATGTGATGATTTGAGAGGGTTCGACTCTTTTCTCACCTTTTCCTTTCATGAGTGTGTGATCAGATTATGTCATTTGATAAAATCCAAAATGTTGAACCTATGAGTAGGAATTATCTTTTCTTGTGGAAGTATTATAATTGACACAAATATGATCATGTCATCACGTTGATTATGTAATGCCTTGGTTGAGTTCAGTTTTTACATTGATTCAAGTTTGTGGATTTTGAGAAACCATCGATAATAAATATCATTAATCGATAAAATCCAAGATTATAACCTAGTAATACCTTACATAACATACTGTTTTCATTGTGTATAAATCAAGTAATCAATTACCCTTCCAATTCTCTTGAGAGCGATGATGGATTGAGCATTAAGGGACACTCACTTGAGTTGATCATGATTTCTCCACCCTGTTTATCTCAATTAGTAATATAGTTTAAATTTATGTTTTAAAATCATCCAACCCCATGTTTTCCATAATCTATTTACCATTTTATTTTCCTAATAAAACACATATTTTTAAATTAATGGTCCAAGGATCCCTCGAGAGATGGCTTGGGGTTCCTGTTGTACTACAGAAATTCTAGTTAAAAATAAACTTCAAATTTCTTGCGCTCGACAACACAATAAAATTTAAGCACCATTTTCAGAAATCCAAAATTGTATTTTTACCTATTACTCTTTTATTTTATTTTTTTACTCGTTTAAATATCCCTTTACCTTTTGGTGTTTTTGTTAGTTTTTTTGTTTGTTTTTGTGTTTTTTTGCTCTCTCTTTCTTTGTCTATTATTGTTCCTATATCTTTAATACTATAATATAAGATTCTATTTTTTCTTTACTCTAATTATTATAAATTATTTTTATTTTATCCATTATCCATCATAAAAAGAAATAAAACAAAACAAAATAAACAAACATCACACATTATTTTCATAACCCGATCAAGAAAAGAAAAACTATTAGAAATATACCTTGATATTGAAAATAAAAATCACTAAATAATTAGGTCATATAAAGTAGGAAAATCATATAACATAGAGGAAATCATTTATGAACCTAAATTGGTCCCAATTTAATTAAAAATTGAACCAAATAAAACCTCATAAATCATGGCTGCAAATATTTGAATGTTAAATGAACTGACCACACTGGATGTGGAGAACCAACCTGCATATATCCAATGTCCTAAGAAAGAGGACAAAATTGAGTTGAGATCAGGCCTCATACAACTCCTTCCAAAATTCCATGGTCTTCTTTGTGAGGACCCTCAAAATATCTCAAAAAATTTCACATAGTGTGCTCCACCAGGAAACACCAAAATGTGTCTGAGGACCTAATTATGTTTATGGAATTATCTTTCTCCTTTAATTGTGTATCCAAAGACTGGATATAATATCCTCCTACCAAAATTGGGGGCCGAAATGACCTAAAATGACTCTTTCTAGAAGCTTTCTTCCTTGCCTCTCATAATACATCAATTAAAAAAGAAATTTGTGGAATTAAAAAATCACAAGGAAAGTCCCTTCATGAATACTGGGAGAGATTCAAAAGACATTTATCAAGATTCCCCCACCACCAAATTAGTGAAAAATTTATAATTCAATACTTCTATGATAGAATTATTTCCATGGATTGGTTAATGATAGATTTCTCCATTTGTGGTTCCCAAGTTAATAAAACTCCTTCTGTCACTCGTTACATAATAGACAACATGGCTCAAAATGCACAACAACTTCGTACATGAAAAATTTCACCCACTCTAGTAATTCATGAGGTAAGTCATTTATCCCTATAATAAATGGTATATAATAAACTTGGTGAGATGCATACCCTTATAAGGAAATTATCTCAAGAACAAGGTAACTAAAACTCTTCTTCAAGTCCATTACATTGTGGTATTTGTTCTAACAATACTCATTTTTCAAACCAATTCTCACAACTTCATGATTCACACAAGTATTGTGCATCAGTATTCCTTGGGTGTCCATTCAAAAAAGAACCTATATTCAAGAATGAATCATTCAGCCCAAATCCAAACCCCGGGTGGCAAGCATAACCATAGTGGCAACAAAGAGAAAACTCAAGTTACCCTAAGAAGAATTGGTATTAGTAGGGCTAAGGTATGAAAACTTCTCATTCTTCAATTTCTCAAAACAATCCTCCTCCCCCAAAATTTGAACAAATCCTTGAGGACATGGTGAAGAAAATAGATACCCGGAACCGCTAGATACAATAGACAACACAATCATCCCTTCAAGACCTACGAACTCAAGTATCAAAATTGAAAAACACCATTAGTAAGATTAAGATGCAAGGTTCTGGAAAACTACCATCTTAGCCTATTGCTAATAAAAAAGATAAAGGTAATGTTTGTACATACACACTTCATAGTGGTAAACAATTTTCTTCATCAAATAATTCAAATAAAAAGGATTTTACCCCTCTTCAAAACAATTTTTCCCAACCCTAAACTATTTTACGTAAAGAAAAACAAGACAAAAATGGTAATAAAATTATCAATCAGAATTCTCATGAACAATCCATTATTCTTACTTTCCCTCAAAGACTCTCTAAATATATGATGTTTTTTGATAATGACATTGATAAAAAATAATGGATACTTTTAAAAGGATGAATGTTAACATTTCTTTATTTGATACAGTTAAAAATACCTCGATATTCCAAATTTCTTAAAGATATTTAGACCCATAGATGGATATTGAAGGGGAATGAAAGATTCCACCTAGGAAGGAATGTCTCGGCCTTGATTCAATTATAAATTCGAACCAAATTCAAGGATTTGGGGTCTTTCATGATAGCTTGTACCTTAGGGAAGATATTCTTTTCAGATGTTATGTTATATTTAGGTGCTTCCATTAATGTAATGCCTTAATCTGTATATGCTTCTCTATAGTTTTGAGAGTATCAACTGATAGTCATTTTCATTCGTCTTTCCAACTTGAGCACTATGCACCCAACATGACTGGTTGGGGAAATTGTTGAAAGAGTTCAGAATCTCATCTTCCCCATTGATTTCTACATTCTTAAGATGAAAGATACCCTAACCTAAGGACATGCTCCTCTCATACTTTGGAGTCCATTCCTTAAAATAGTAAAGATGATCATTAATGTTCACAATGGTAAGTTTTCCATTGATTTTGGTGGATAAAAGGGAACTTTTAACATCCTTGATGCAATGAAATACCCGGTGGAGGAGAACTCCAAACATCCTATATATTTGATGGAAGTGATCTCTAACTACACACACACACAAAATTCTTTCTGCAACCCATAATCTGACTCATTTTCCTTTTCTTCACCCATGGATGATTTCAATTTTAACTCATTTTTTGAGTGTTTTGTGGGTTATAAAAAATGTAAATTTTGTTCTTTAATTGATTAGTGTGTTCGTTTGGAGCTTCCCATGACCATTGATTATTTTGAAAATCTCATTTCCATTTATTCCCTTTCCTTAAAGAATAAAAAAAAGTAGATGGATAGTTTTATAGACCTTACTCACCCAAAATATTCTCCCACAATCCTAAAACACAATATTATTGGAGTTAAAACCACTCCATTATAATTTAAAATATGCAAATCCAAGGTATATTTAGAAATTTCCCATTATTATTTCCAACAACCTCTCTCCACGGTAGGAATGAAAACTAGTTGACCTTTTGAGAGAGTGTAAAAAGGTGATAGGATGGATATTGTATGATATTAATATGATTAGCACATCTATTTTGATGTATCATATACAGATATATGATGAGGCTAAGCCTGTAAGGCGTGCTAAACCTAGTTTAATCTCACTCTCCTTGAAGTGTTAAAATTGGAAGTTAGTAAATTACTTGTTGTTGGGATCATTTATACTATATCTTATAGTAAATGGGTTATCCTAGTACAAATTGTTCCTGAAAACTAGAATATTTTTTGTTTAAAATTAATGGAATGAACTGGTTGGAGAGTCTATATTGACTACCATCAATTGAATTAGGACATACATAAGGACCACATTCTTCTACCTTTCATTAAATAAATGTTAGAAACATCGGCTAGAAATTCCCATTATTATTTCCTTGATGGATATTTGGGTTATTTCCCAATTTATATAGACCATGAGGATCAAAAAAATACAACATTTACCTATCCATTCAACACATTTTCATACAAAAGGATGACTTTTGGTCTATGTAAGGCTCCTGGTACTTTTCAACGATGTATGTTGAGTGTTTTTTAGTACCTTGAGAATTATATTTAATTTATTATGGATGATATCATGGTTTATGTAACTTCCTTTGATGACCTTTTGGAACACCTAGTTATATCCTCCTTTGTTGCATTGAAAAATATCTTGTATTAAATTATGATAAATTCCATTTTATTGTTGAAAAGGGGATAGTTCATGGGCATGTTATTTTAAAAGATGAAATTTAAGTGGATAAATAAAAAATTGAATTAATTTCCTCCCTTATATATCCAAAATGTGTTTTTTAGGTTCAATATTTCTTTGTACATGTTAGTTATTTACTGTTGATTCATTAAAGACTTTAATAATATCACACTACCCTTATCTTGATTGTTGCAAAATGATTCTGAATCTGTTTTTGATAAAAATTGTGATGATTATTTCAATTCACTAAAAATGATTCTCACAAAACCTCCAATAATCCAACCACAAAGGTGGGACCTACCCTTTGAACTTATTTGTGATGCATGTAACTTTAATGTTGTGCATTTTAATCCCAAAGGGTTGAGAATTCTCTTCATGTCATTGTGTATGCCTTGCGTAACTTTGACCCTACCCAGAAAAACTAAACCACCACAGAAAAATAACTCCTTTATATTTTTTTTCCTTGGAAAAATTCCATTCATATCTTATTGGGTAAAAATCATTGTTTTTATAATCATTCTTCCCTTATCATCCTCCTAAAAACTGAATCTAAGCCCCACCTCATTAGGTTGATGCACCTCCTCCAGGAGTTAGAAATTGATATTAGAGATAAAGGAGGATTGGAAAATATTGTAGTTGACCATGTCAGTAGAATTTACCCACCCTGGTACCATTATGTTGACTCATTCCTCCCTATTGAATAATTCTTTCCTCGTGAGGACCTTTGTGATGTTTTGGAACATACACCATGGTATGAAGTCATTGTGAAATTTCTAGCAACATCTATGGTCATCATTGATTTCAACACTTTACAATCTGACATACTTAATCATGAATCTCGATGGTAATTTTGGGATGACCCATATTTTTGGAGAATGTATAGTGAACATGTTGTTCATAGGTGTGTCACTGACCATGAGTTCACCTCAGTTTTGACCTTATTCCACGCATTGGATTGTGGGGGCCACTTTGTCTCTCGCATTGAAGCTTTAAAGGTCCTTAACTCAAGAGTTTATTGGATAACATTATATAAGTATTCCCATATATTTTCCATGTAATTTATTCATTGTCAATTCATTGGGAATATCTCTAAGTGGAATAAAATTCCCTAACATCCCATGTTATTCTTTGAAATCATTGATTCATGGGGGATTAACTTCATGGAACCTTTTCCAAATTCATTTGGCTTCATGTACATCTTGATAAATAATGAATACATGTCTAAATGGGTGGAATAAATCTCTACTAGGATTGATGACTCTTGAGTTGTTGATTTTTTGAGGCCCTATATTTTTAGCTAGTTTAGTTTACTGATATTCATCATTAGTGAAGAGGGTTCACATTTTTTCAATCGCAATATAAAAAATTAATTCTAATGTTTAGGTTAGTTAATAAAGGCTCAACTACATGTCACCCCCAAACTAACAGACAAGCATAAATCTAAAATCAGGAAGTTAAGAGAAGCTTTTATAAATGGTTCAACCTAACAGGATTGTTTTTAGTTTTTACTTGGATGATGAACTTTGGGCATACCGTAGGGCTTTAAAAACCCCAATCGGAATGTCACCATAAAATAATGTGTTTGGAAAGAATTTTCACCTCCCAGTGTAGGTATAAAACCATGAATATTGGGATGTTAAACAATGTAATATGAATTTTTATAATGCAGGTGAACATAAGAAGATGCAGATTCAAGGGTTGGAAAAAATTCAATGTGATGCATATAAAAAATCCCAGATCTATAAAGAGAATAAAAAGGATATCCACGATAACATAATTCATCAGCAGAAGTTCCATATTAGTGAGAAGGTCTATATGTAAAATTCCAGGCTAAATCTCAACCCAGGTAAGCTTCGTTCCTAGTGGCTCGGTCCTTATAGGTTTTCTAATGTTTTCCCTTTTGGTGAAATATAGGTTTTTCACGAGTAGAGTGGTCAAAGTGTTATCACTAATTGGAAGAAACTTAAACACTTGTATGAGGATTTTCCAAAGAATATGGTGGATGAAATCCACATTCTAGAAGAAACATATCAGTGAAACACACAAGGTTTTATCCTTCCTGCTCACATTCTCATTTATGATAATGAGGACACTACACATTATTGGTGTGGGGTGGGGGTTACATTCCTAGGTTAGTTAGGATTTGTTATCAAATTTATTCATCTTATTTTTTCACATGATACATGGAATTTCACATTTAATCATTTTTTGGGTTCATTAGTATTTACATCATCTTTCTTCGTTCTTCTCTTTTTCACTTTTTTTATAGTTTTTTTACTTCCCACTATTATGGTCACCAAATCATGGAACTTACTAAAAATGCATGTTGAAATTTTTGATTCCATGTTTTTTTAACATTTAATGAAAACTTTTCTTTGTTATGGAATGAATATTTGTATGAATTTTACATTGGGGAGTGATTTTTAGTAAATTGGTTTTCTATCAATGATATAAATGGTTGTATCTTTATGAAACCTTTAAAATGATTGATACCCCTTGTGTGGGTAGTTTTTTGGAAAACTGTTTCACTAATATCTCTACACATTTTTTCACCAAACCATGAAGTGTGAAAATTTTTTTCTTAATTTAAGGTAAATTTATGCTAGTATAATATTTATCATATTAATAAAATGAGTTTTCCATAGTTTTGTTCCTTATCCGATCAATTTCATTACTATATTAGATTTACCTATGATGGTGTACCTGATATCCTAGTATTTTATGACCTAAATAATAATAATAATAAATATAAAATGGTTTCTTCATGGTTAGGTAAGAAATTATCCTCCTCAACCTCTCATCTGGTTTTAAATATTACAATTAGTGTCGTGATGAGATCAACAAAGGGTTGAGTGTTGAGTGTGATATTTGTTACAATATCAACTTTTGAAAAAAAAAATAAATGAGGGGGTGAGGAAATGTGAAACATATGGGGATATGTAGGTTAGGAGATTAAGGCTTGACTTCCATGAATTCATAAGTGAGTGGGTCTTCAAATTTTATTGAAAAGGGTGTAGGGAATGTTCAATGGACAAAATACTTTAAACTAGAAAATGTTAAAGTAACCTATATATACTATATATAAAGTGGAAATAATAGAATGGAGTTTTTTTTACACACACACATGGATAGTTAGTGGAATGGTTTAATTTTTAATTCCTTTCTCAATTTTTTATCATGCATCTCTTTGAATTTTGTTCTGGTATATTTTATGAGACATCTCTTTTCATGTTCTTTGGGAATAACTCATTGGTGTTTTTTGTGATTTGATCACATTAATTTAATGAACTAAAATTTCATTGAATGTTAAATCTTTATGATTTTGTAAATATTTATATGCATCATTATTTTGATATGTGACTTTTCCCAGGAGTTAAAATGTTTAGGTGTGGGGTTGTGATCACAGAGCGATTCACTATTCATTTCCACCCATACATCACTATTTTAAACTGGATTTGTATTGAAATTTACAAATATAATAAAAAATTTAACTTCATGATAGGTTCAATGATTTAATTTTTATCACTGTTAAATATTTTAATTTTACTTGTTTTAGTGTTTCCATTATAAGTGAAGGTAATTTGGAGATCCAATGATAGAATTAAAAAAAATGAGCCAAAATACACAAGAACATGAGCACACTTGTGGAGTTCAATATCTACTGTGGATAATATGTGCATCCAATTTGGTAGAAAATTGTTGGGAGAGTAAAATAAATGTGGTATATATTTATCTAGAAGACCATTGATCACAATTCATCCATTTAGAGGCCCAAACATATCCCAAAATGTGAAGAAATTATGGGCAGACCATATTTGAACACCCTTCTATATTTGGGCCATAACTCAGGTCTCAGACCTCTAATAGGGATAATTCTATCTCCATTGAACATAAACTTAATGTACCACCTCTCAACAGAATTATATGTCATTTTAATGCATTTTGGTCAGTCATCCATCCAGATAAAGATAAAGTAAATATTCTTCCATGAATAGTTACCTAGCCCCTTAGATACTTGACCAATTTTTATGGAAACTTTTATGAAATTTTGCATAAAATCACTCCTCTCCATAATTATCAGATGTTTCATGACCAGGGGTAGGGGTAAATTAAAGTAGATATCTTTCTTCATCCATTCTCTCCCTCTTCTTTATCATGTACTTCTAAGATTATTAGTGATCATCTTGGTGGTGTTCTTTACTATAATCCTGAGCTCCATGCTTTTAATCATTAGAGGTTGATTGAATTTCTAGGTTTTTAGTATATTGATATCGATTTTACCTTTTTATTTTTTTATTCTAGTATGATCAAATGAAAATAAAAGAAACAAGATTCCTCATTCTTCCATGAATAACCCAGATCGTTTTATGATTTGAGTGGGTTAAACTCTTTTTCTCACCTTTTCCATTCATGAGTGTGTGAATGGATTATGACATTTGATAAAATCTAGAAGCTTGAACCCATGAGTATGCATGTTTTTTACTATTCAAATATTTTTATTGACACAAATTTGGTCATCTAATCATGTTTTTGATTTTATTCCATGGTTGAGTTCTATGTTTACATCAATTCAAGATTGTTAATTTTGAACAGTTGTTGATAATTAATATCAATGATTAATAAAATCCTTTCTTTTATCCAAGCAAGAAGTCACATACCATAATGGCTTCATTTTTTATAAATCGAGGAATCAATTATCCTTCTCATTCTCTTGAGTTCAATGAAAAATTGAACATCAAGGGACACTCGATTGGGTTGATCACAATTTCTCCATATGGTTAATCTCAATTAGTAATATAGTTTAAATTTATGATTTAAAATTATTAACCACAATGTTTTTCAAAATCCCATTCCTATTTTATTTTTATAATAAAAAAATTCTTTAAAAATTAATGTTTTATGTCTCCTTCGAGAGACAACGTAGGGTTCCTGCTATACTGCATAAATTCTAGTTAAAAATAAGCATCTAAATTGATGTATTTGACAATGAAATCAGGTATCTTTGTGCCTTTAAAGTATATTTTTTATTCTTTTTTTATATGGTCTCCTCTTTTTTTCCCCAATTTTTTTGTATCTTCATTGAATAGAAGTTTAATTTCCATTATATTCATTTATTTAATCTATATTTACATGATTCCTCCTTCATAACATAAATGTATTCCCATACATACCCTTGATAATATTTCCAATTCTATTGATGATCATAGAAATAAAAAAATCACATAACTAACTAAACCTCTGATTATTTTTTTTATATCTTCAATAAAAATTATTTCTTATTTTGATATTTTCAAACCTACAAGACTGACTCTCTTTGTGAAAGTATTATATAACGTACTATTATTTCAGAAATTTTCTTTTCAATTCAACAAAGATTTTATATTACTCAATAGTTATATATTCTCTATAATATAGGTGGAATGCCTTCTATTTAATATTTATGCCCCTTCATTATCATTGGATTTTCTAGAGACCTGAAACGTGTGATCTCTCTCATTAATCATTACAGGATTCACATATTTCTAATTCCAAATCTGATCAAGGTTCTTTTCACTAGCCCTCCTTATCATTATATCAGATGAGATGTATTTTATTCACTAATCATGTCAAACATATTACAAAACTATATATTATTTATATGTTAATTAAGTATTTTATTGATGAAATATCTATTTGAAAAGTTATTCCCCCATATCCTCTTGATTAGAATGTAATATTTCATCCATTATCTCTACATGAAAGAAATATCCATGGAGTAAATTCACCCTATTTATAAATGCGATATTTTTATTGAAAATTATATCTATAAGCCTAAAAATATTCTACTCATACTAACAATATATCCATAAAAACCATATTAGTGATACATTTTTTCAATAATATGTGTATTTACACTAGATTTATGCACCTTTTTATCAATTGCGTCATGTTTCATCACAAGAATTATCTCAGTACTGTCAATATTTTTTATGTAGTATATGGATCATATATAAATATATATTCATAGATCACATAAGATTGAATATACTGAAGATGTCCTTTTATATTTTTATAAATATCATGCTACATGGAATGATTTTTTCATATGTGACACTTTTCTATTTGATACACCTTATCAGTGAGTGTTTTTGATTTCACCAGACACCATTATTTCAATGTTCTAAAAATACTACTTCTATATATATATATATATATTATTTTCCTCTTTTTCCCTTCTAAAATTATATTTATATCATCAATAATATTCCATTATCTATAATTTCTTAGTGTAAGATTAATAATATATTGAAATCATGTGATAGCTTTGAATTATTAAAGTTCATCATCTAATTATTTAATATCATCCTCCTCTTAAAATTATAATTTTTATAGTGACATTTTTAGAACATTAATACTAATGTAATATCCTCTAAGTAAACCCAATCATATCTTATACATCAAAAATACCAACAAATTTATCCTATACATCAATAAATTTATTAGTGACATCATATTGATCGAATATTTCAAAAATAACAATATATTTAATGTTTTATTGATTTCAATTTTTTTCATTCTATCTAATTATACTTATGATTATCTAACTTGATATCCCTTATTTTAATCATATATTACCATTTATCAAACATTGTAATATAAAGATTATTTTTATATGGCATTTTAAATCCTTCATCAAATTTTTCATCTTCATATTTTATGTCATATATGTTAAAAACTATTATTTAATACATAAAATAGAAAATTTAAACTTTCCCTTTGAACATCCCATTAAATATTTTGATTCTAATTAAAAGAAATGTTATCATCTCATTGAATTTAATTTTTAATTTATCTTGTACAGTGACCTTGTCAACAGGTTTGAGGGATGATTCACATTGGTGTTCTCCAAAATTTTAAACACCTTTATATTCCCTAATTTTATAAGAAATCGACATACATTATGGTGTATTAAAACTGAGTGTGTAAAAAAAATCATCTATCATAGATACATTTGGATTTAAATTATTATGTAATATTTTTAAAATTCTCTTAACTATTTAAATATCAATAATATATATACCAATTAAAACTACAAAACTACCTAAAACCCCATATGGTGACTTCATCATTACAACAATGTACTTAATATTTACAAACCATATTTTATTGATTAAAAAAAGAAGTGGTTTTTATCAAACAAATGGAATTGAAATCTGACACATGGTAGTTTTTTAATCTATCCATTAACCACTTTTAACACACCATTTTTAATCCAATTAGTCCTAAAAACACATATGTAAACTTATTTATTTACATCATCCATTGTTTAATGATTTTTTGAACTCATTTATTGAAAAAAAATTATAATAATCCAGAAGCCTTTTATTCAAGGTAAAACAGACTTACTTGAACACATATTTAACTACATTATATCTTCTACAAATTAATCACCTAGTCATGTATTGAGCCTTAATTCCCTTTGATCATAGTAATTTTACATAAATAGTAGAACATGGTGTCAATAATTTCCCTCATTGAAATTTTTCCAACCCGCCTTCATAAATCAATTGGGGGTCTCTATCCACATGATATTGTAAAATGCTCCTAAGATCATTTTCATTTCTAAACACACAATAATGAAACATTAATTAATCACATCTAAGATAATAAGAGAAATATATCTATAGAAAAGAATAGTAAATAATTAATATATAATTATTTTTGAAAATAATACAAACAACAATCATAAATAATCGCTTGCATCAATAATGAACTCCAATTATATCCATGATACTCTCTCTTTACCTATATACTTCACAATCACATTAGAACATTTCAAAATAAACAAGATGAAGTCAGAAATTTTATTTTATCCATATCCCATAAATATATTCTTCCCATTTATATAAACCATATTTCATTGGATTTATGATATTATTTTCCGCTCATGCGGAAATAATATAAAAATTGAGTTAGAGAAAAGGATATAAAAACATACCTTTTCCATTAAAGGATGAAGGGAGACATATTTTCATCATCCTCCACTGCAAGAATATATTATTATTATTTTATTTAAATATATCATTAATAGACACTAAATATTTCATATCAAATTAGCAAGTATGAGAATAACTATTTTTAGGACAATGTTACTCTTGGTCTTGAAAAATAGTGCATCAACTATTGATTCGGCCATAAAAAATAATGATGTATAGAGATTCATCTTCATAGAAATCCTATATTGAATAGATGAATCAATTTCTTCATTAATTATAAATTGTATCATAATATTTTCCTATATTAAGTATGTCGGTTAGCGTGGATTACTCAAGAGGGGGTTGAATTGATTATCTATAAAAATTTCTTTTTGAAAAATTATTCCTAAAAGGTTACCCAATAAAAATAAATACAGCCCAGTTAATCAAAGTAATATGGTTATAAAATTTTCACTGTTTAAATAACTTCTCAGAAGATTGATTAATTCTAAGTAATCTTAATATCAGTTATTAATATTACTTTTGAAGTTATTATAATAAGGAAAAATAGTTATAAATTCATTCTAAGATTAACTATCAAAGTAAATTTAGTGATTTTTGAATTATATAGTAAAACAGAGGAACTAAATTAAACAAAATAATGGATATAAAACAAGTGGTGAAGCCTCAAGATGAGACCTAATCCACTCCACTTGGTGATCACCTTCCACCAAGAAACTTATATTAATAAACGTGATCCACACCCTGCATTGGGGCAAACAATAGTACACAGGACTATCTAGGTCACACGACCTCCTCCACAGTTCATTGTGGGTATAAACAAACAGGTCACACAGGGACCTCTTCCACGCTTATCTATGGGAGTAAACAAGTGTAAAAATATGTGATGAGAAGGATATATTATATCCTCTAGTTTAATTCCGGAGATAATGTTTTTTTTATATAGACACACACGCACAATAATAGAAAGATAAAAAATAATACAAAATAGAGAAAAGATGATGATAGAACATTAGAGGTTCTCTGAGTGTTATTATATGCAACTCTAGACTTATAGGATGAACCAGATGCCGGAATAGAGTCCTCTAGAGAGAATCAAAGTATCGCAAGTCTGATGCTCTGGTTTCAAGTTAGATCTAGCTCATGTTCCTCAAGGATTTGGTATTGTGAAGATGTTCTTGACTCCAATATATGGTATCCCATCTTTTTGGATTCGAGAATGCTTCATGTGTTATTCATATGTATTGAGCTTCGTGTGTTAGTTCTTTTCTCAAAAATGTTTGGGATTCTTCATTATCTGGCCCCTTCTTGTTTCAAGGTCACACTTCTCTTTTTATTCTTGGAGTGCATGTGTTGGAGCTGACATGATGTATGTATTCTGCACCTTGTACCTCATATTTTTAGGTGACATGTCTACAAATAAATATTAATTTTTTGAGTTAATTTAAAAAACTAAAATATTACCGTTAGAAATTCAATTGAAAATGACAAAAAGAATTAAAGAACGGTGCCAAGGTCTGTCTGGAAACGGTGTATCTTGGAAACGATGTCTTTGTGATGTGGTGTCTCCTTCATTGACTTTGAGTGGTCAGACAGTTATGATTACATAGTTGTATAGATATTAGGAACTGGTATCATAGATGCTGTGTTAGGATCCCAGTGTCGGGTCCTTTGCCAAACTTCATATGGTGTCTCAGCATGGAACTGGTGTCACAGACTTCAGCAGATCTAAAACTAATTTCAGTGTCTGGTCACGGTGTCTGGTAACGATGTCTGGGTCACGGTGTTTGGTCACGGTGTCTTGTCACAATGTCTAGTCATAGTGTCTGGGTCACTGTTTCTAGGTCACAGTGCCTGGTTCATTGTTTCGGGTCATGGTGTCTTGTCATGGTGTCTGGGTCATGGTATCTGGGTCCTTTTCCAGAAAAACATAACTGTTGGCAGACTCATGGTTTCTCAAACATAGCCAAATATTTGTATACAAAATTAAATATTGATATTCATAGAATGTATTAGACATAATCATTTATCAAAGATGTCCATTATAACACAAATTAAAAATATTTTAAAATAATCAAACTTAATTTATGGATATTAAGATCTTCGATAGGTTTATTTAAAGAATAAAGAAACCAACCATATGTACACATGATTTGAGAAAGATTAAAAAGGATTAACTATATTTATAGAATGTATAGGATTTCTGATAATTAAAACATGATTAACACATGAGGAGTCCAACAGAGTATTATAAATTGGACGATTATTAAATTCATCGACATTATAACTTGTTGAACACTCTTCCATTTACACTCCATAGAAACTTCATTTTAAAGACTATCACTTTAATGCCCTGAAATTTCAATAACACACACACACACATATATATATATATTTATATATAATTTTTATCACTCAAATGATGATCATATATTCATTTCAGACATATAAATATTCTTTATTCTTGAATGGACTCATTTGTTTAATCCATTTTCGAGTTAAAATTCCCCAATGGATTTAAATTCACACCATTCACATTATTAAATTGGAAATTTTATTCATTGAATTTATTCATATATATACATTATAAGAAATTATGGAGTCATATTATGAATTTATTTTAACTATAAATATCAAAAGTTACTATTTAATAACATGAACCAATTTTCCTTATAATCTTGACTATTTATCTAACTCAAAAAATTGATTCTTCACCTTGAAACATTTTTGAAAAACTCATTATCTACCTTCCTTATATTAAATGAAATTTCACCAAATATATTGGGCTTTCCTTCTCTATTGTTTTAATGAGATTCACCAATAATCAGTGAACATAATCTCATTATATATCATGTAATGTCTCGGATTTACTATTTATTAATTTCAAATATTATATAGATTATTTCCAAAACCAGGTGATGAGACGGTGTGTGATCTAGAGACCCGGGGTGTCAGGAATAAATGTTTGAAATATATTAAATATATTAATTATCATGCACATGAATTTTTCCTGAAAAAGTGTAATAACCTCTAAACGTATGATCAAATAAAAAATATGAGGGCATCGTTGAGTTTAGGATGGTGGTTTTTGAAGGTTTCAGGCGCAGCAGAAGTGTGGTTGGTATAGGACCCAACATTTATTTTTACTATGATCAATGATTATTCCGGGATCAATGTGATGATGAACTCCAGTCTCCATGGAATATAATCAATGATTTAGACAAATAAGAAAGATGCATGAAACTATAGAGAGGATCTTGCACAACATGTTTAAAATTAATTTAATTAATTTCATAAAGAAAAACAATACATGTATCCTTGGTATTTTTATTCTTTGATGATGTTGATCATCCAGAATGACCATTCTAGATTATCTTGTTGTGCTTTTAAAGATCCAAACTATAATCCCTCTAGCGGTGATCCACACGTGCTCCGATGGCCTCCGATCGACACCGCTCGTTCTCTGGCTGCTAGCGCAGCAAAGAGAATGTCTTCTGTCGGTCGTTCTTGATCGATTTTTCTTCATCCTTGAATATCGTCTATCATTTTTTAGAGGGGATATAATAGGATTCGAGAGATAAATTGTTTGGCTCAACAATTACCATTTCACCAGGCATGTGGTGTGGTGTCTCACACAGTAGGCGTGCCTGCCTATTTATATACATGGAATTCTAGTTACAATATTTAGTTGCATAGGAACAATTAAATACATTCCTGGACTTAGAGAAAATGCATGAATTTAATAATAATACCACATCATTATTTATGGTGCACCAACTTGTGAAAAATAGAATTATAAATAAAATTTTGTGTCATAAAATAATAGCAACGTTATTTTAATTTGTGCCAACTAGTTATATAATTATTTACCATCATGAAAATAATTATTTTACTACCAGACCGACTTTGGTCCGCTTGAACTCCACTTCCATTTATTGAACATTAGAATAAATAAATAAATAATTTATTATCTTAAATAAATATTTTATTTACAAACTTGTAAATAAACATTTATTAAATGTTTAATAAAATAAATAAATATATTTTATTTAATTTATGTGATCATTGTAACATGAATAAAAATATTCCATGGTCTTGAGAATAATATTTATTTCATTAATTAAATTCAAATATAATTTAACCAAGACCACCAAAAACACTTAGTGTGTGACCCTCTATGATTCGTTCTCAGTGGCATTAGGCGGGCTTGACTAAAGTCCAAGAGTATTGTCTAGCAACGGGTCAAAGAACCCAAGAGAAAGAATGTAAAGTTTCTACAACAATATCCACAACCCAACGCTTACTATCTAATATAATCCCTTTGTCACATTATCTCATCAAGTAGGTTTCATGATTGTGTCATGACCTTATCGATGAAATAAATACTCTAGGAAATTATTACATCATAGTCATGTAGAACAATGAAAAATATGTAATAATACATTAAATATACATGTAATAAAAGTAAAAATAGTTGGTTCTAGGACATCAACTCTTAAAAACATCCACTTGAACTAGATCAAACTACCTACAAAATTTGTTCTACTAGACCTCACATGATAATCATGTTTCTGGTGAGTTGAGGCTTTAGTCAAGGGGTCTTCCATGTTGTCTTCTGTGGAAAAAATTCTCACCAAAAAATCGCCTCTCTGAGAAAAATCCCTCAAGAGATGATACATCCAAATTATGTGTTTTGTTTGTTAATGTGACCTTATATCTTTTGCGAGAGCCACCGCTGTAGTATTTTCACAGTACAGTGTGATGGGATCTTTACTGTTGGGTATCACATCTATCTCCTGGATGAAGCATCACACCCAATCTACTTCTTTGCTGCCTCAGAAGCTTCGATATACTTAGACTCTGTTGTAGAATCTACGACCACACTCTGCATTGAGCTTTTCCAGCTCACTACACCTCCATTCAAGGTGAATTTGTATCCTGTTTGAGACTTCATGTCATCTTGATCAGTCTGGAAACTAGCATCTGCATATGCTATGACGACTAGTTATTCATATCCTAAGTACGCCTCAGATACATTAGGATAGTCTTGGCTTCTATCCAATGAAGTTCACCTTGTTCAGCTTGATATCTGCCTAAAGCACTCAATGCATAGGCGACATCTAGCCTAGTACATAGCATGGCATACATTATTGGCCCAATCATTGATGCGTATGGAGTCCTTTACATTATCATTCTTTCCTCATGTGTCTAAGGACACATTTTCTTGTAAATATGAATGGCATGTGATGCTGGTAACAATTCCCTCTTGAATTTTTTAATACTGAATCTCTTCAGTATCTTATCAACGTATGTATTTTGACATAGGCCCAACAATCTATTTGATCTATCATGATGAATCTTGATCCCAATAATATACGCTGCATCTCCCAAGAATTTCATGGAGAATTGTTGATTCAACTATGCCTTAACAGACTATATGAATGGTATCTTGTTTCCAATAAGTAATATGTCATCTACATATTCTATTTGAAAAATGATTGCACTCCCACTAAACTATTAGTAGACAGAAGGCTCACATTCATTCTTGATAAAACCAAATTATTTTATGGCTTCATCAAAACTAATGTTCCATGACCTGGATTCTTTCTTTAATCCAAAAATGGATTTCTGAAACTTGCATACCTTATTGGCATCCTTTGGAGTCACAAACCCTTGAGGTTGTGTCATGTAGACATCTTCCTGAAGGTTCCCATTAAAGAATTCTGTTGTGACATCCATTTTTCAAATATCATAGTCATGGTAAGCCACAATGGTGAGTATAATTCTGATGGATTTTATCATTGCAACTGGTGATAAGGTTCCATCGTAGTCAATTTCTTGACCATGTTTAAAACCTTTTTCAACCCGTCATGCCTTATAGGTACTGACATGTCCTTCCATGCCTAGTTTCTTCTTCAATACCCATTTGTAACCAACAGGCTTTACTTCAACTGGAGGATCTACCAAAATCAAGACGTGGTTTTTGGTACGTGGAATTCATTTCAAAATTCATGGCTTCCTGCCACTTAGAGATGTCTATGCCACATACTGCTTCCTTGTAGGTTAGAGGATCATTATTATCAACTAAAAAGGAGTCACCATCCTCAGTAACTAGAAAACTATACCATTCTGGTTCTCTAACCTCTCTTGTACTCCTACGTAGTACTTGTGTCTCTGGAATAGATTCTTCTTCCATATGGCTTTGTGGAATCTGTTCATGTACCAACTCTTGTGTACCCTGAGCCTCAACTTCATCAAATTCTATCTCACTCCCACTATCTCTTTTGGAAATGTTCTCCCTCTCAAGGAATATGGAATGTCTTTCCACTATAACCTTTTTCTATATGGTGTTGAATAGGTAATATCTCCTTGTTTCCACGGGGTATCCTATAAAGGTACACTTTGTGCCTTGAGTTGAGATTTTGTTACCTGAATAGGCTTTAACAAATGGTTTGCTACCCCACACATGTAAATTCGATAACATGGATTTTCATCCACTCTAGAACTCATATGGAATACCATTTATCGATTTATTTGGTACATGGTTTAGTATGTGTGCCAATTTTTGTAATGGATATCCCAAAAAAGATAATGGAATACTCACATGACTCATCATTGATCTTACCATGTCCAACAGGGTGCGGTTTCTACTTTCTCTCACACCATTCCACCAGGTTGTGTTTGGAGGAGTGAGATGGGATAGGATCCCAAACTCTTGTAAGTAATCAATGAAGTCTTGATTAAGATATTCTCCACCTTGGTCTGAGAATATTTTTCTAATCTTCTTAACAAGATAGTTCTCAACTTCATTCTTGTATTCTTTATACATATAAGAATAATCGGACTTATACCTCATTAAGTAGATATATCCATATCTACTAAAATAATCCGTAAAAGTTATGAAGTATGAGTACCCTCCCATTGCTTAAACTGGAAATGGTCCATACACATCAATATGAACCAATTCATGAATTTATTTAGCCCTTTCACCTTTCCCACTAAATGGGGATTTGGTCATTTTGCCTTGTAAACAATAATGACATACACCATGTGGTTTTTTTTTTGAAATAATCTAAATATCCATCTTGATGTAACATTGTCAATCATTTCTCGTTTACATGACCTAGATGGTGATTCCAAAGTTGGGATTTATATAAGTCATGTGAAGTATCTTTGTTATCAATTTCCATTACTTTTTTTTGTGTAATCCAACATGTAATGTACATTATATAAATGTTCCCCACCATTAGAAATGATATCTTTGTAAAAGAAGAAACATTCATTTCCAAACATGAAAAAAAATCCATCTGTATCTGATCTTGATACAGAAATAATGTTTTTAGTAATAGAAGGCACATAATAACAACCCTTTAACACCAAGATCATCTTATTTGGCAACGTGAGGTGGTAGTCCCTGACAGCTATAGTAGCAAGTCTAGCTCAGTTGGCTACTCGTAGATCTACCTCCCCACGATCAATATTTTTTAATATTCTTGGTCTCTGTATTTGGAAACATATGTGAGAACCACAAGCTGTATATAATACCCAATTTGTAAAAACAGATAGATTTCATTCAATAACAAACGCACCTGAAGCTTACCCTTTCTTCTTAGGCTAGGTGTAGTTCTTCTTCCAGTGGCCCTTCTAGCCACATTCAAAACAAACAGCCTTCTATTCCCTTGCCTCCCCTTTGATCTTCCTTTTCGTGGAAGGTCGTGAAGAATCTTTGGGATTAAAGCTCTTCGCCTTCCCTTTCCTATTATTCACCATAAGGATAGAAAGTTGTTCACACTTCATATCTTTTTACACTTGGTGAATTAGGATATGAAGATTAGATAGAGAATTCTCAATGTTGTTCATATTGAAATCAACAACAATGTTAGAGAATCTCTGAGGGAGTGTTGCAAGAATGATATCAGTGCCCGGTTCTTCGGGGAGTTTAAATCATAGAACCTCCAGGTGATCAATGTAGACAATGATCTTTACTACATGAGGCCTAGCATGGGAACCTTCTCTAAGATTACTCTAAAAGAGTGACTTAGAGATCTCAAACCTTTCATGTCTTTCTCTCTCTTGGTAATGACCACGGAGTTTCTCGAGCATGCTATAAGAATCCATTTTTTCATGAGACTTCATGAGCTCACTAGACATTGATGATAGCATCAAACATTGAAAATCGACCACGTCGCTCATATGTTTCTCATGGACCAGGAAATCCTCATCACTCGCCTCTTTGGTTGGCGGATTAGGTAATACTGAATCCAGCACGTAAGACTTACATTCCTGGCATAGGATAACCCGAAGGCATCTAAACCATTCTTGGAAGTTACTGCTGGTGTGGTTGTTTCCTTTATCCAGAATTTACTATAGGAATAGTTTGGTTGATGAGATGGTCATTTTTATTCTACAATTAAAAGATCATATCATTTGTACTTTCTTGATTACATTTTATAAGAAATAATAATGTTTATTAAGTCTCCCACTATTTTAAAAAGTCCCAATATCCTTCACCATTCAACTCAGAATGTCCATTTTCCATGACATTCTAGTGTCAGGGATCCATATCCCCCTTTGTATAACCCCAACAAGAGTTGTCAAGCTATTAGAAGGTATTTAGGTAGGTAGGTTTTTTCCAACTGCAGGCTTGCAGCTCCATGATATGTTCAGTGGACTCCCCAATCCTGAAATCATGACTTTGGATTTCCTCAAATCTTGCGTCCAATAATACACCATGTCTAGAAAGGGATACTCCTCTTGATGTAATATGATTAAGTCAACCTGAAACCTTTTATAAGGGATTCCTGTTTAAAAATAAGTTTCCCAACAAGGGTTGGTCAAACACATAGTTTTCATGAGTTTGTCCCTTAATCAAGTAACAGAAGGCTAGTTTTGACTAAATATTTTATTTGATGGATTTTTTATCTCTTATGAATAAATTTATTATTATCATTATCACACTCTTTTTAATATTAAGAATAAATTACTTAAGTGATTAACCATGTCTTGATAATATTTACGCATAAGTATAGTTTATTTTAGTTCCATCTTGCATGCTTGTTTAATTCCTTAGTTATATGATCGTGACAACACATCCATAATAATAAACCATGAAACTAACAGAAATAAAATAAAGTTAATGGCATGATCATGATCTATTCTAATGGTTAGTTTTTTTAGTGGTTAATTAACTAACCCTGAACTAGGGGAGAAACGCCTTGAACCTTTAGTGTTTATAGCTTCCACATTTCCACCTTATTATATCCTATGATTGGTTTCATCTCAAATTCAGCTTGAACTGCCTCAACTATCTTGGGAGTTCCATCCATTACATATGCCTTTTTTAACTCACATGTAGGTGAGGGGTAAAAATGGTTTTTACATAAAAGAAACATTGGGCACGCATGCCCTACATATTAATGAGGAGATGGCTCGCAGGACAAAAAATTTAATTCAAATAAATAAATTAAAAGAAACAATCCACATACAAAGGTCTTGGTCTAGCTCAAGATCATATGTAAATGCAATGATAATTACACATAAATAAAACTACCAATCAATTCTTGAATCGTTCTTGTTTAATATAAATCATGCTCAATTTAATTAATTATCATATTTAGATAATCAATCATTTTATTTTAAAGCCCTTTCAAAATTTCCTTGAGATTCTCATCCATCATAATTATAAAAAAATATATTCATTTAATATTATCTTTGTACATAACATGTACCTTGGAGGAAACCTGGTGAATTCCAATTCATAACTACCCAATGAGTAGAAATGAACATTACACAGATGTTAAATTAAACACATATATATAAAACACCTATCACGAGTTGTGCCTCAGCTTTATGCTCACACGATGGTACACGTCTCAAGGGTTTGTATAATATAATACTAAATTTTAATAAATCTACGTAATTTAGATGAGTACACGGCGTGTAGTTCCAACTACACGGCGTGTATTATTTTTCACCATCTATCTAAAGTACACACCTTGGGAAACATAGTGTGGGTATAATTCAGAAATCTTCGGAGTACATGGTGTGTCCAGTGGGCCACACACCGTGTAGTTCCTCGTTACACGGTCTCCAACTGGGAAAGCCATGTACGGGGTACACGGTCCAAACCTAACCTAAAGGGACTACATGTCGTTTCCATTGTGCCACATGGTGTGTAATCCGGAATCTGCATGCCACATGTTCCTGGTCAACACATAGAGTCATTTAATACTTAGAAAGACTCCAACATAGGGCTGGGTTTGGCAGACCGATCTGATGCATTTAATCTTGAATACACGGCATGTATTGTCCAATACACACCATGTGTTCTGGTGTTGTACGGCCAGAAATATTTGGCACCTTTGGATGAGATCCTTTATTTTATTTTAATCAAAATTAAAAGAAAACATAATATTTGTAAGTTGAATGAGAAATGAAAGAGGAGGAATAGATCTTGAGATCCATATTTTCAAAACGATTAACTTGAATTGAAACAACTGAATTATTAAATGTGTAATTCATCAATGAAATATTTAAATAATTATAAACTATGATGTAACCCCTTTGATACCACTTGAAGGTTCTAGGTGTAGTGGAAGCGTGGTTGGGATGGGACTCAACTTTGATTTTTACCATGATCAATGATTATTCCGGGATCAATACGATGATGAACGCCAGTCTCCATGAAATATAATCAAAGATTTAGATAAAGAAAAAAGATCCATGAAACCTTAAAGAGTATCTTACAAAACATGTTTACAATTAATTTAATTAATTTCATAATGGAAAAAAATACATTTATCTTTGGTATTTTTCTTCGTTGATGATGTTGATTTTCTAGAATGACCCTTCTGGATTATCTCATTGCACTTGTAAGGATATAAACTAGAGTCCCTCTAGTGGTGATCCACATGTGATCTGATGGCCTCTGATCGACACAGCTCATTCTCTGGGAGTTAGCATGGTGAAGCGACTGTCTTGGGTCGGTCGTTCTTGATTGTTTGTTCATCAGCATTGAGGAACATCTCTCATTCTTGAGAGGGGAGAGAAGATGATTCTAGAGAGAAATTTGTTGGCTCAACAATTCTCAATTCACCATGCTTGTGGTGTGGTGTTTGGAACAATAGGCATACTTTCATATTTATATTCATGGAATTTCAATTACAATATTTAATTGCATTGCAACAATTAAATACATTCATGAACTTAGAGATGACATTTGCATTGAATAAAAATACAGTGTCATTATTTATGGTGCGCCAACTTGCGCAAAACGGAATTATAAATAAAATTCTGTGTCATAAAATAATAGTAGCGTTATTTTAATTTGTGCCAACTAGTTAAATAATAATTTACCGTCTTACAAATAATTATTTTACTTCCAGACCAACCTTGGTTGGCTCAAACTCCACTTCTATTTATTGAAATTGTGAATAAATAAATAAATAATTTATTCTCTTAAATAAATATTTTATTTAAAAACTAGTAAATAAATATTTATTTAATGTTTAATAAAACAAATAAATATATTTTATTTAATTTATGTGATCATTGTAAATTGAATAAAATTATTCCATGGTCTTGAGAATAATATTTATTTCATTAATTAAATTCAAATATAATTTAACTGAGACCACTAAAAACAATTAGTGTGTGACCCTCTAGGATTCTTTCTCATTGGCATTAGACGTGCTTTCCTAAAGTCCAAGAGTACTGTCTAGAAATGGGTCAAGGAACCTAAGAGAAAGAACATAAAGTCGTAATAATTACATACACATATGAACGATCACTGTGTAATAGAATCCCTTTGTCGCAATATCTCATCAAGTAGGTTTCATGATTGTGTCACCAGATTTTTTGCTTGATACGTCGTTCTTTGACTACCTAAAATAAACTCATCATTACACTATGGACATGGTATTTTGTGTGATTTTTTTATTTCAATCAAAGGTCCGAGATATCAACTTCCATAAATGGAAGGGAAAAATCCTTCCTTGACTTAACCATTAATAACATGCCACCCATGACGCGCCCAACGTACCCTACTTCCCGCCAACTATCTGTGTGATGGGTTTTGTTAGTAAATCAAAGAGTGTAAGTCATGACATGTATTAATGATAATCTTAAAGTCTAAAGATC
The DNA here is from genome assembly GCA_963277665.1 of Viscum album. Taxonomy (NCBI): domain Eukaryota; kingdom Viridiplantae; phylum Streptophyta; class Magnoliopsida; order Santalales; family Viscaceae; genus Viscum; species Viscum album. The sequence continues at coordinate 1,532,929,947 of OY728126.1, forward strand.
ATTACACATGCTCGTACTTAGAAATATATGATGACACCAAAACATTCGGAATTCCTACTATAGGTTTTGTTCTCATTATCTTCTATCTTAGAGACTTCCAAGTGCGAACTTAATGAGTGGAAGTCTCATCTGCTTACGAGTACTCACACCGGATGGCCTGCACACTATGTGTCCCATCATAGCATGTCATCCAACCACAGAACTATATTTAAGAAAATATTTATATAATTTCAAGGTTCTCAACATAGCGGGGAGCTTCCATGACCTTATCAATGCAACAAATACTCTAGGACATTATTATATCATAGTCATGAAGAATAATCGAAAATATGTAATAATACATTAAATATATAGGTAATCAATGTAAAACCAGTTGGTACTAGGACACAAACTCTTACAGTTTTTTCCTAGGTGAAACATAACATTAGTTAGGGAGGGTAGTTTTTTTTTAAAAATTCACAAGCGTAAAATGAATAAAATTATTTAATAAAATTATTTTATTTCAGTTTTTTGATGCAAAGATGATTTTTTTCGTTAAATAGATGATTCTTTTGGAAATCCAGGCTTATATTTTAAACCCTAGAGATGCTAGAGGACCACTAGGGAGTGATTTAGAGAATTATCTCATGTGAACGATGAAAGGACCATTCATCAATGATCAATTCACAATCGATTCTACAGATCTTGCCAACAAACATGATGCAACAATCATTCTTCATCTGAAATTTAACTGAATCAAGGTAGGGTTTCTGTTTCAAATTCTTTAATTCTTCATTCATTAATTCTATGATGAATACAAATCAATCGATGAACGGATTGATTTGAGGATCGATCGCCTTGTGGGATGAGATTTATTTTTTTGATGGGATTTAATGGGAGAATTTATTTTGATGAAATTGTTGATGGATTTGGTTTTAATTATAATATAAATGAACCAAGGTCTACTTGAAACTAAATTGATATTTTTTTCCTCTTGATTTATTGTTCTTTTCTCCCCCAATTCCATGATTCACCACGAGCATTTTTCGTTGACCTGAGGTTCGACTATTATCGATCAATCGATCGTTGTGAAAATGTTTCCTGGTGAAATGATCTAATATTTTATATCTCAGATTATCAAATCACAAATGAGGTGCGAGGATGGAGGTGAAGAAATTTAGATGAAGTTTGTTCCCTAAGTTCATATTCTTTGTCTTTCTTCAGTGCATACTGAAAAATGGTGATTTAATCTATTTTGTGAGAAGATATGATGATGGGACACATCGTTCGACAAGGGTGTGGCTTGGAAAAGCTGGGTTCTTCTATTTTTGGGATAATAGATCTTTGAATCAAAGTTTAGATGTGATGTATTGAATGAAAAGAAAGAATCTAGGATTCTAGAAAATCCAGCAGAACGCGGTGTGTAATCCATATCTCAAAGTGTGTGGGGGCCCTGGGTTGTGGTTCTAGGGTTTGTCAAAAGTTAAGGATCAAACATTATGTGACCTCTGTCACACAACATGTGACCTCCTAGGTTTACTCATAATGTAATCTGAAGAGTACACTGACAAGAGAAACATTACACATCCAGATGGCATGTTGTGTGCTTATACACAGACACGGCTTAGCATTCACAGACTAGTACATTGGCATAGCTTCGGTACATAGATACAACTAGGTGACATGATAAAGATACCATGTGTTTATTCACACCATTTACATCCTTCTACATTCCATGTATATGGATACTACATGTCATGTGAGGCTCTTCCACATGGGCAGTACATGGGATAGCTAGACACATCATGTACCCCTTAGGACACTCTGTGTTGTACCTTCAAGAGTGATTTAGGATTTTTGTTTTCTTAGTTTGTACTAGTATTGGTTGAGTGTGTTCCCTTGTTCCTTTTCTTCAGGGTAAAGTGTGGCCTTACATCCACATCACTGTATTGTGATCCCCTCTAAAGGTCTAATCTCAGATAGAGTAGTGATGTCCCTTCGTGCGACTAATGTATGATCCTATCTCATACATAGTTAGAGTGTATGGAATTAGTATGACCTCCCTGAGAAGGGAATTGATCTTCCATATAATAGGTTGTATCGGTAGGGTTTTGAGAAACATAAACATATGATCACCTATGTAGTGGGTTGATCCGGGCTAGGTTTGTGGTGTCCCCTAGTAGTTCTGGGAGTGACCCCATGTCTGGGTATCATGGTCCCCTAATAAAATTGAGCTTCCATGGGTAGGACCCAATGACCCATACCTCTTCGTCGAGTGTCTCTGATGATAGCATGGAATATAGAGTGAGTTCTCCCAGAACAATCATTTCATTGAGTATAATCCTTTGTCTGAAAGTTGTTTATGACCGCCTTATAGTGTGGTGTCTTTCCTTAGTATATCTGGGTTCTTCTTCTATGCTTCTTTTATGCATTCATTTTTATATCTTTTATTGAGATGAATATTCTTGGTGCTTAATGTTTAGTGTTTTCCGGGTGTCCTACTAAGTATTTTTATACTCACCCCTATATGGGCTTTGCCCACACGGGTCTTGTCATGTACAGACGGCGACACCTTTGACAGTGTCCTAAGAGGACATGGAGCGGGTGGAGCATAGCCAGATCTAGAAAGACCTCGGCTTTTATTGGGAGCATTCTTTTGAATTATTCCTCACCCTTGGATAAGGTTGGACTCTTTTCAGTTTTATTTGGGCTTTTTCCCCCTTTTCTATTTTCAATACTTTATTGTCATACTCTATTATGGGATCTTTAGATGTTTTCATGCATTTTAATTATAAATTTTAGTATTGTGTGGGCTTAGAGATGTGTGCAAGTTTATGGGTACTTTAGGATAATTCCTCCCATTTTTGGGATATACCTACTCGATGATGGTCACCAACACCTGACCTATTGGAGGCGGGCTTGGGGTAGTCACTGGTAGGACCCTAGCGGGTCAGGTCATGAAATATCATAAACCTCCTAAATACAAATAATGTCCATCTAAATCTATTAATTTGAAAATATGAATTTTCTATCAAAAATATACACCTCAATGAAATTCTTCATTTTGGATGTCCTGTTTATCTCCATTTGATAAAACAAAATTCATTGATGCTCTAAATATGTTCCTATTTCCTCTACAAAATTTTATATTTTTTTATCTTCATATATGATATAATATGTTTTTTTATTAATGATATTCCCATAAAATAGGATTCATTAAATATCCCATTTATATGTTAAAAACACCTCATTCCTTTTCATTTTTACACCAAATTTATTTTCAACATAACCAGTAACCATTCATTGAATTGTGTGGGATATATTTTAAATAAGGAAATAATTCAACTTATTTGATGCATTTATAAAATTATTCTCCTTCTTGATGTGCTCTTCCACTTTATATATAAAAACTGAAAATTAAAACATTAATTTCTCCCAATGCTTTTCATTTTTCTAGAAAATTTTAATTATGAAAATAAATACCTTTATTCTTCTCATGAAACACTTATTGAATATTTCTATCTTTCCCCTTCCCCTTGGTAAGTAATTCATTCACTTTCTCATCTATTTGAAGCATACAATATTTGTCTTTCAAAATCTCAAAATCATAAATACATTGAATTTGGGATGATAATATCATGAATTCACTATCATTATATAAAATTATAAACATTTTGATTCCTAAATTAAACTCTATGTTTAGCACAATACTGTATAATATTTAAATTTTTTCCATAGAGAATATCCTTTGGTAAGAGTATATTTTTTACCTAAAAATATTTCTCTCTCTGTAAATTGATGGTGAAATCCCTATTGCTAAATGTTATTCTGATATATAAACTTTTTTTGTTACAACAATAATAATACAAATATGTAATATATCTGTTATTATTTACATAATATGAACAAATATTTCTATTTCGATTATATTATTCAAATAAAAAATATAGGCCTTTGTATTACTATATCCATTACATTATATGTAGTGATATAAATATATATATAATAAAATTATTCTATTTATTATATAATAATTTGAAAACTATATTGAATGAAACTTCTAGAAGTAGAATACCCACTTGGTCAGTGATCCAAAAGTAAATATGAAAATTTTACATAACAACGACTCCCACTACTATTCTCATTAATTTTTGTATGTGAAATAAAAAATATAGAAACCACCTAGAAAGATATATTTACACTTTACCAGAAACCAAAAATACCCCAACATAATAAACTCTAGTATGTATTGAAAAATAACAATGTGAATGAACGAAATAGTTCCATGCCCTGTGAGTAAAAACCAACAAACACTAACATGTCATATATCAGCCCTAATTTGATAGTATGTTTAGTGATAAAAATTCTCATAGGTATTGACTCAACTCAATATTGAATAGAAGAAAACAAAAATTGAGGTCATTAGGTAAGTTAGTTTTATAGTCACCACTAGATAACTCATTCAATCCACCTTCGTTGTATATTTTTTATAGGCATGTCATAGGTCAAAAAACATTAATAAAACTCCCATATTGGTTGCATAATTTTTTTTGAAATAAAAGGAGGATATATTAAGAATGAAAATAATAGGTCATAAGAGATAAAATTTATGACAGAAAATTATCCAACCACATAATGTTTTCACTAGAAAGACAACATGATTCCAAAAGGTGAGCGGCGCAATTCCCATCTCTTCTACTAAAAAAGAATGATCATGTTGAGAAGTGTTGAGTGAGAGACTATATTTTCACGATTGAAAATCCAAAGGATGGTGGCCTCTTTCTTTTGAAAGCATGGAATTGATGATTATGAGGAAATATGATTGAATAATATTGTTATTCCATCCTCTATCGAGAAAAAATTCCATAAGAATAAGAATATTGTGGCCTTCTAAAACCATAGGATCTCAGATATTGTCAAGACAGTTTTTTATTTCAACAAAAATCTGTCTATAGTGATCACAGACCATCATTTTGACCCCGACATGCTCATTTCTATAAATAGATGCTTCGAAGTTGATCTTCAAACCCTGGGGTCCTAGTGGGAGAGAGTGGGAAAACATTTATGTTTTTCTCTTATATATCATGTTTCTTCCATGTTTCCAGCCAAGACATAGGCCACTCACTCCATATGGAAAAAGGACTAGAAATATGATTAAAATTTTAATTGTTCCTACGAACCCAGATAATCCAAGCTACGGTGCATAATAAAGGCATTTCCTCTGATGGAAGGGAGGATGACCATATTTTCAGCAGTGATGAAAGATCAGGTACCTCGTCCACATGATTAACAATAAGGGTTCCTATAACCATCCATACAACCTTACCCAAGGACATTGAATGATTTTATGCATGGGGTTTTCGGTTTCATCCATACAAAAAGGGTAGGAAATATCATTAGTTGTATAGCGATAACTAAGAAAGTATTTAAAGGGAATTATACCTCTTCATATTTTCCACCATAAGTAGTGGACCTTAAGAGGGGCTACTAGGCACCATACATTTTTCAACATCAACTCACCCTCCATGGTTTAAGAATCACATGATAATTTGTATCTCGATTTCACTATATATGATCTATAAATATCCTTGCTCAAGCAGATTCTATCCTGCCCCATATCACCCATGAATGATATGCTCAAAATAATCCTAATATATCTCACATTAAACTAGGATTCATGCTTTTTTCATGCACTATCCATTGCTTGTTTCATCAAAGAGGTAGCATGTCGTTGAATCTTTAAAACTAGGGACCAATGAGACAGTCACAACCAGTAAATAGTCTTTCTAGATGTTAACCTTGTTACCATACACTATTCTCTAGTAGATCCCATCATAAAGAAATACAGTGAACCTCATATTCTTCTCTTTAGGAAGTTGGGGTGGGGGACTAAATATGCATATTGAAAGTCTGAGTGGGTGATGTACTAACCTTGAAGAATCCACGTACAAAGAGATTCTGGGTTTGTCAAAAGGTGTCAGCCTTGTTTACATATAAGGGCATCATTGAAGAGGCATAGGTCCCTAGATCCCATTCCCATGTTCACCATGGATAACGAAAATTTTTTCCATCGCATCTAGTGCATTTCATTTTTCCCATTATTGTGACCCCACTATAATTTGGTCATATAGGAATGGATTTGATTGATATTCATGGTAGGGAGATTGAAGAGGAGCATGAAATAACTTGTAATTGACTGAAACACTGTCTCAATAAGAGTTTACTTCCCTTATTGAGAAATTTTATTAGGTGTCCAACCCTATATATTTTTCAATTATATTAAGGATGCTTGAAAAGATATCTTTTTTATCATCTAATAATCATTAGAAACCCAGGGTATTTATTATTATTTTTTGACCACCTGTATACCTAACACTTGGCTGATATCAAACCTCTTATTCATTGGGACACTTGTACAAAAATAAATTTCAGATTTAACCAAGCTAACCTCCTCTCTCGATGACATCTCATATAGTCAAATAATTTGGAAAATAGAGTTACACTCTTCTAGGGTGGCTCTTGAACAGAGAATATTGTCCTATTTAAAAAAACATGTGGGAAATAGGTGGGCTTGAGAAACAAACCTTTTCCCTATGAATATGACTTTATGTTGTTTCCGCTGCGATAACATTAGAGAAAACAACATCTACTAAAAAAATTGTGAAATATGATCACCCTATCAAATCCCCCAAGAGGTGGTGAAGCCCTAAGAAAATCCATCATTTATTCTAATCCTGAAGAATATCATTGAGATTAAATGCATGATAATCTCAATCCACTTACATAAGAAACCCATTTTATTCATGAAAATTGTAGAGAGGGTCATTTGATTCTGTCATATACCATGATCATAACAGGATTCCATGCCATAATCCCTCTTTTCTCAATTGAGTGTGTTTTCATAAAATGAAACACCTCTTGGACCATAATAGTGGTATCTATGATAAGACTTTTAGAGAGGAAGACACTTTGATTCTCAGAAATGATGTAAGGTAACCACATGTATAGAGGGTTGACCAATACTTTTGAGAATATTTTATATGAGACATTGCATAAGATGGTTTGTCTAATGTTTGAAGTAAGGAGGGTGTTTTTGATATTTGGAATGATGGTGATGATAATTTCACTAAGAGCACAGAGATTTCTTTTACATTCCCATATTCCCATCATAAGGGATAAAATATCTCTCTCGACAATGTTACAATATCTTTTAAAAAAGTGGGTGTGGAATCTTTCTGTCCCTACTGCTTTTGTGGAATGGATTTGCGTTAGAGCCCTCAATATTTCATCATCAATGAAATCTTTTGAGAGATGGTGATTCATATACTCTGTAATCACAGGTTTAATGCAAGCCTCAATATCCCCAGAGATAGAAAAGTCCCTTGTAGTGTAATGGTTCTAGAAAAACATGGTAATAGTGTCATGTATTCCTTCTTCATTTGAAATAACATTTTTTTCGACACCCGATATAATGAAAATGGAATTATTGATATATCTTTATAATGAATTCAGGTAAGAATAGTGTGTGTTAACATCACCTCTAATGTGGGTTTCATGAGTGCGCATTTCCTAGAAGCTTTCATTAATTTTAAGATCATTATCTAACTCTGTTTCGAGACTTTTGATTATAAAAGTATTATCACCTAAAAGAGGCTGAGAGAGAAGAACATTCATGTTACTTTCTATTTAGTCACAAAAAATGTTAGGGTGTAGATATTTATGGTTTCTACATATATTCAATTTAGATGACACATGGTGGAGGTTTCAACGCATATCTGGGTCCACAGTTTTCCAGAAATCCTGGATCACGTCTTCGAATTATGAATCTTTCATCGAGAAATTTTCAGACCTGAAAGGTGCCCAATATTTCAGTATATTATACCCATGTGAGGTATCAAGGATGATAGGACAGTGATCCGAAGAAGTAGGTGTCAAGTGAGAGACTTGGTATAACCTGAAAAGGTTAATACATTTGGTCGGTCTCAAATATATGTCCAGACAATCCGCAATGTGAGTATTCTCAGAGTTCCCTTGAACCAGGTATAAGGGTTTCCTGCATGACCAAGGTTAAATAGATTCACTTCCTGGAAAAAACCCACCATTGAAGCATGGGATTTACTGGCACCCCCTTGTTTTTCATTTTGATACATGATTCCATTGAAGTCTCACCCAAAGATGATAGGTCCTTGCAAACCTTCTCATATTTATTTGAGAAGATTCCACGTCTTCCACTTCTCCCTTTGTGTAGGCCATCCGTTAAAGCCAGCAAAGACCCAAGGTGAGGAGTCAAAAAGGTGGATAGATGAAACAATATGATTTGAAAACAAAGATTTTAACCTGACATAAAAGTCCTCCCTCCAAAGGCGACACATCCCACTCAAGTGGCCTTGGTGGGGAACTAAGAAGAATCTAAGGAATCCACATTTTTTTGCAATACTGACCATGTAATTATTTTCTAATATGGTTACAGATGAAAACCAATATTAGGGAGACTTTTAGCCAAATGGTGTTGATGCATGTGAACTGACGGTAGGTTACGAAACTCACGGCAGTTCCAGCTTAGGATAATCATTGTTATATAGGTGGTGGTTCAAACCATCCTCCGCCTATGAATATTCGATAAAAATTCCATCCTTAGTCACCTTCCATCTTTTGGAGTACCTATCTTTTTTCGGGGCTCCTTCCATATTTCTTTTGGTTGCACAAGTTCCCATTGTGCTCATGTCAATAGTGTGATCCCCAATCGCCTTTCTTTGCTACATTCTCAGTCTTTTTGAACTACTAGTTCCAATGAAGTAGGGTTTTCGCTTGGAGAAGAAGGAAACATGTGATTGTCCACTAATGGGAGAAGATTCTGATTCAGGGGGTCAGAGAAAATATGTTTGTCCAATATCGACCAGCACTTTGATCCTATCGTCGGCCCCCATTGAATGGGGTCCTAATGGTCCCAGTCAATGAATTGAAAAATTATGTAACCTATTTCATGTATAATGTGATCTGATCTTCTGCAGAAGGAGATTCCCATAGATCAACATGACATACCATGACCCGTGGGGAAGAGATTTCGAAACAGGTCTCGCAGAGTCCCACCACCTTCGGTATCCTGATTATCTTAAACACTGGTGAAGCAACTGTTGTGTCAGGGAGACATGTGAGGCCTGATGAGGATGAAGAGAAGATATCGACCAGATATTGATGTTGAGGAATCATTGATGAAAACCCAAGAGAAAACTTAGTCACACCACTCATTGATCCAACCTTGGAAAACCTAGGAAACACAAACCCTAGGAAAACATATGATAAATCTCTCAACAACTTGCAAATAAAAGTACTAGTATGATACAATTCATCTTTAACAATGCTAAAATAAGAACCAATATAGGATGCTTTATCAACACTTTTTTTATCACTAATTAAAGATAAAATTTATCAGCGCTGATAAAGGAAACCTTTATCAGTGATATATTTTTAGCGTTGATAAAATGTGTCCTTTATGAGTATGTTTTTATCACCGATAAAAATTTCTCTTTATGAGAACTTTTTTAACATTGATAAAGGTCTAAATTAAATAAAAAATTAAATAAATAAAAATAAAATGGGTAAATTAAGACAAATATGAAACATTTTATTAATTAAATAATTATTGATAAAACTGAATAAATTTAATATACATATATATATATTATAAATATTAATAAATCGTATATATAAAATATAGATTTATAAAATGAATAAGTTTAATATATATATATATATAATGTTAATTAAAAACATGTTAATGTCTTATTCAATTTTAATGTTGTTTGAATTTTCAATTTAATCTATATCAAACATCATGTGTTGCATTTATTTCACGTATATATATTTATAAATTTTAATACTTTTGTAGACACAAACGGAGACACAATATATATTTACGCAATATATATAAACACATACACATAATATTTATATATTTTAATATAATTTTTTAATTTTTTGGAATTTCATTATAACATGATACATTTAATATATATTATGTTTTTAATCGATCAATTTTATTTAGTTATGGAATTCATTTTTAATATTTTTTTTAATTTTTGAATTTGATCAGTTTCTATTATTTATAAATATTTTTTTATTTACTATGTTATTGTATTTTAAATATGTATTCATCCACTTCAATATATATAAATATATCCATATTTTTTAATAATTTATATGCTAGTATAAAATTGAGTATTGGTGGAGGCGGGTTTTGGGAAACCACCATTTGGTGGTCATTATTGGTATCATTAGCGACCACCATTCTGCAGTTGCTGTAATATTTCACTCTCGAGCCCCAAAATCACTCATTCAACCTGTCTTTCACCATCTCATGGCCTCTCTTTCACCCTCCTGTGACCCCCCCTGCCGCCAAGCCTATTTGGTCCCATCCTCCCCCGTGCAGCCCCATCCTCCCCCGACCCCACTCCATTTCAATCTCCCGTGACCTCGCGACCCCAATTCCACTCCCCCCACCCACCGCCTCTACACCGCCCCATCCTCCATCCTTCCGCCATCAAACTGCTTTGGCCTCATCCTCCCCCACGCAACCCTGTCCTCCTCCAACTCCACGCCCCCCCTCCTTCATCGAGCTTCCCATCCTTAATCAAGTTTCCCCCCAGTCGTTGAGCTACTCTGCCGCCTTCATTCTCTCGCACCCCCGTCGAGCTACCCCACCTTAGTTGTGCTCCCCCACCTCCGTCGAGTTTCCCCTCCTCCGTTCAGCTGCACCTAGTCAATTCAGGTCAATTTTGTTTGATTCAATTTGGTTTCAGTCAGTTATGGTTGCTTCATATTTGTTTGTTTTGCTTCATTTCAGTTCAAATCCATTATGTTCATTTCAATTTGTTTTAGGTTTGGTCGGTTCAGTTTATTTCATTTTAGTTTCTTATTTTTTAGTTTAGTATAGTTTAATTCTAATTTATATCTATTGGTTCATTTATGGTTCATATGTATTTATTTTGTTTTATATTGTTTATTTTTATTTTGTTTTGTTTAACTGATTTCATGATGGTCTAGATTATTTAGTTCAATTTCTCTTAGGTTTAGTTGGCCTAGGTCAACTCGGGTTAGGTTGGTTTGATTCAATTAAATTCATGTAAGGTTTTTTTGTTAGTTCTATTTTATTCGATTCAACTATATTCCATTCAAATAAATTCAAATATTTTTTTTTCTTTTAGGGTTCATTCAAATCTAATTGGTTTTATTGTAATTCATTTGGACCAAGTCTCCTTGGCCTATGTTTTTTTAGTTTGGCTCGATTCTATTCAATTTATTTTATTTTCATTCTATTTGGTTAAATATAGAATAATCCAGTTTAGTTCTTTTTACCTCTTTACTTGTTTTACTGGATCGATTCATTTCAATTTATCTTTTTTTTCAATTCGCTTTGTATACGTTTTGATTTATTTAGCTTATCTCAGGTTTGTTTTGGGCCATTACATCCCACTCTGTTTTGTTTGGTTCATTTATATTTACATTGTTTTAGTGTGGTTCAAGATGGGTGGGGTAAAGTTGGGTTAGGTTAGATTGGGTGGGGTTGGTATAATTTTTTTAGTTCTATTTTTTTAGTTTTTTTAAGGTATGTTTGATTATATATACATTGTACTAGTTTGTATTGGGAAATTTTAGATCATTTTTATTTATTTTGAGTATGTTTAGCACTGTTAAGATTGATTCGATTCGTATATATTCATTTCAATTTTGATCATTTATATTTAATTATGGTTAATTAAATTTAGTATATTTAGGTATTTTATTTGAGTTGCTATATTTTGGTAGGGTTTCATTTAATTCGGTTTGGTTCAGTTCAGTGGGGTTTGATTCGTTCAAACTCTACTCTATTTGGTTAAGTTATATTCTCTTTTGTTTAGCTTATTGTTGTTAAATATGAATTTTTTATGATTTGGTACAATTCGATTTTGTACATACCTCTTCGATTCTATTTGGTTTAGTGGTATCTAGTTTTGTTCAAGATAATTTTTAATCAAGTATTTGTTTACGTAAGATTGATTAAATTCGATCCATGTTATTGAGATTCATTTAAAAACATTTTAATCTTGGTTAGTTCATATCAGGTCTGGATTTTTTGGTTTGGTTCCATACAAGTATAGTGAGTTTGATTAGATTTGTTTGGTTCAATTTAGTACAGTTTGACTCAATTCATTCTTTTTTATCTCCTTTTTAATTCAATTCTATTTTATTATGTGTGTTTTTTATTCAATTTGGCATAGCATAGTTCCAATTTTTTTTAGTTTTACTCAGTTCAGTTCAGGGCATTTTTTTTGTTCAATGTGATTTAGATTAGTATAGTTCTGATTAAGTTTGATAGAGGTAGATATTTTTTTTGTATGGTTTGATTCAATTTGTGTTAGTTTAGTTGGGTTATGTTGGGTTTATTTTGATTCATTTCAGTTTTTTTATGTTTTTTTTTATTTTTTTATTATGGTTTGGTTATTTTAATTTTTTTTGGGTTAAGTCAGGTTGTTTCAATTCAATTTGGTTGAATTCAATTTCTTTTTGATTCAATTTGATTTTATTTTATTCATTTTAGTTTTATATTATTTGGTTTGGGTCAATTTGGATTTGATTTGTTTGATTTAGTTCTAATTTATTTTTTCCATCTTAGTTCATGTTGGGTCTTTAAGGCTTTGATCAAATTTATTTGATTCAGTTTAGTTCATTTTAATAGATCACTAGTAGAATTTGAATGGGAACATGAATGGATACCTACATCTTGGCTGTAAAGAAATAAAAACAAAATAAAATTATTGATCATCGTTGCATTGCACATGGGAAGGTATAATCAAATTTTGAAGTTTGCGTACATGGATTGATGCCTTATTTAAACTTGTTTTGACCTTAAACTAATGATTTCTATTGTTCTGTAACCTGTTAAATTTATATGGATAACTTGTAAAGAAGTTTATGATTTAGTAAAGAAAGCTATGAAATCTATCCATTGTGGGCTCAAGAAAGTATGCTAAATACTAAAATGATCTCTTCAGTACCTAGATTTTGGTAATGATTCAATTTGACTTTGTTTTCACTGATTGGTGATTTGTAGAAAGGACGTCGTGGAATTTATGGTGCCAACTACCCAGAGTGGGTTATAAGCATGGAGGTATGCTTTAGTGTTAGGCGCATGGACCATACTGTGTTCCATTGCTTTAAATATTTGGATGTGTTTTTCAGGCATGCAATGCCCTTACAGAGGTCTCTATTGCATTTTTAGAAGAGGAAAATATATCTGAGGTACATTAATGAGTATCAAGATATGCGTTTACATTACACTTTATAACTGTTTTTTTAAAGTAGTGTAGATCTTTGTCATCACATTCCTTTTTTTTCAAACATTGAAGACATTACCTAAGAAAAAATTCAATGAAGTAAGTTCCATGTAAATTTTAATTTGTAATTCTAGGTAGAATGTATGCTTCTCTTTATATAACAATTGTCATCTTTGGAAGGTTTATGTCAGAGGAAAGGGACATGGTTGAAGAATTTGTCTTGATTATATATTCATGGGATGATTTTTTACAACTAGTAGGATGTATTTCTACCATATCCAGTCCATTCACAAGATCAAGTACTGGTGGGCCTCTGAGTGGCATTCCCCCCCCCCCCCCCTCACCTCCCTCACACAACTAGGGTTTCCACCTTCTCCTGCCTTCTTCCCTCCTCCAGCATGGCCCAGCCTTGGAGGCGGCATTCTTCGCTCGGCTCGGCGTTGTTGGGTGTCGGATCTGCCTAGTCCGGATTCACTGTGGGCTCAGTGATAGCTTTGTTTCAGCATTGGAATCTTTCCTCGGTTGTGGTGTGTTCATTATCGGCTCTGGTGCACTCAGAGACGGCCTCGACACTCCAAGAATCGTAATTTCATCACAGTATTAGCGTGATCCATCTCTGAGTGGTTCGGAATCGGGATCTCGGCTCGATGGCAGTCTTGTTGCTTCTAGGTCCAGGTTCTCTTTGTGGATTTGGGTGTGTTTTTTTGTATCTGGTGTGCCTGGTGTTGGCTTTGGCTCTCCCCTAGCTTCGGGATCTCATTGCGGCTTTGGCTTGTCATCAGCACGGTGGGATTTCCATCAGCTTCGTTGTCCCTACTTTCTCAAGATTCTATCACAGCTGCAGTGTGATCGGCATTGGCTTGCTCGGCATCGGCAGATCTAGTTCCTTTCTTGGCTTTGTCCCAGGTCGACGTCGGTCATGGTGTGGTCCGGTTTTCTCAGGGTCAACTCTAGTGGCTTGGAGGGGGGAGGAATTTCGTTTTGGTGATTTTTGGTGCTTCTTCATTTTGGTTTGAGGTTTTGATTTGGTGAAGTTGGGTTTGTGTTTGATCTTCTATGAATGGTTGAGTTTATAGAGGTGAATTGGAGGTGAATTGGATGGTTTGATGGGGAACCCATACATTCTTCAAGGTTTTTCTTTAGAAGAGGATAGAGCTATTTGTCTTCATCGCGCATGACTTTTTGGATTTGGAAGATTGAGTGGGTATGGCACAGCCGTCAGTACCGTGCCCCTACATTCTTGCACGAGACTGTTTGATGAGCAACCATGCTTTGGTGGAGGCGTGCCTTAATGATGTTGATTCTTGGTTGAGGCAATCCCTCGTAGTTTTGTTCTGGGTTGTAACCCGTTGATTCTCTCTTTTTGTGTTTATGTCTTGATGTCCTTGAAGTCTTGGTTTCTCCCACCTTTGCCCTTAAAAGGGGGTTTATCTAAAATCAATAAAATTTTGTCTTTCAGGCCATTCCACCAGTCAGTCCATACAGACGATATTTAATGTTGAAAAAAGGCTTCAATCAACAGTGTCTTATTGTATATTAAACAATATGTTATTGGTAGATGTGGACATGTAGTTCAATCAAACAGTGAATTTTCACCCCCTATGTTGTCTCCTCTTTGTCCCATGAACCTCATCTTTACGATGGAGCAGTCATTTCATTGGCCTCATCACCAAACGTTTTTATCACATTGTTTCTTCACTCATTCTTTTTCTCATGTAATTTATTATTTGGAATTATATTATTTGTAAATATATACTGGTAGAAAACATGCACATTGTTTTACCCATAAAAATGAAGAGTGAAATTTTTAAAATCATGTATATGAGTGGAATTATTAGATAACCCAAGGGTGTGATGATTTCTAATGAAATCATTACTAGTTTTTTAGGTGAAGTGCATCATCACCCGGAGAGTGTGAACAATGTAGCAAGCTCCTCCCATTTCAAGTTTCTAGCATACAAAAAACCGATATGATCATTTAATTGATTTCTCTAGTTATACATGTATATTTCATATCATTTTTTCATTTCTTCCTGTATGCATAAAGAGAAAAACTATAATCTCATTAGGGGATTCATCCACACTGATAACTTCTTATGGTTTTTATGTTACCTCTTTTGGGCATGTTGGAGTTGTCCTAATTTGGTTATTTTTGCTAAAACAACTAAAATAAACTAATGTTGGGTGTGGAGGTTGAGATTTTCTCTAAGATTAAACCTCCACATCATTATGAAAGCATTACTAAATTAGATGGAGATTAAATACTGACTAAGAAATTATTGTCTTTGTTAGAGGTGAAAATTTAGGTTTACTGGCTCAGTTCGTGATGTGTTGACCCTTTGATGAACCCATTTAAGCTCAACCCTAAACGAACCCTATTCAAAATTCATTGTTGCCTACTTAAAGAAATGGGTTTAATGCCTAATATTTGATTTTGTAAATTGTGTCTGATTAAAGGTAATAATTTGGGTTTACAGATACGGTTGACTGTATTGTAAACCCATTTAAACTCAATCCTTTTTCGATTCATTTAATTAAATGGGTTGATCTGATCCAATATATTTATGATGGGGTTAATTATAACTTAGATCTCCAACTCGTTTAACTTAAGATATATAACATACTATATCATGTCAAAATATTATATGGGTAAAGAACGGTCCACCTAAATCTGATCTGAAAATAATTTATATGCAAAATTACCCAACCCGATTACATTATAAATCCATTTATGATTGACCCAAACCTATTTAACACATGTTGTGTTCTACAGGGTTCAAAATTTTCATCTCTATGTTTGAATCCATTTGCTGGATTAATAATAACAAGCAATTCTATCTTTAACTCATAATAGTGAAAAAAAATAAATGGAACACAACATGTTTTTTAATGCTGTGTACGAGCAGACGAAACGTTAGTCGGACATGCAGTCTGCCCATTTGTTCGGGATGAAGAAAAGCACAATTTTACAGTCATAAAACACCAAAACATTCATTAACCGGTCATATATATATAAAATGGACTCAAAATGATTTGAAACCATATAAAACCCATCCTATTATTATTCATGTTGTGTACGAGTAAACGAGATGTCAATCGGATGTGAGGTATGCCCGAAACTATAGAATATGCGATTTTTAAATGTTTGATGCCCTTTAAAAATATGTGTCCAGGGGTCAAAACCAACCAAATGATCTCTGAATGAGGTTAAATTAGATAAAAACAACTGTAGAGTAAATTTTGAAATGGTCAAGTAGATAAAATGTCAATCAGAGATGTTGTTTTCCTAGGATGACTGAAAACGCACTTTTAGTGTCATAAAACACCAAAATGTGCATTTAATGGTCAATTCAATATCAAATGACCTCCGAATGACATTAAATCATACAAAGACCTTATTATTATTATTCATGTTGTGTACGAGTAGACGAAACATCAATCAGATGTGTTTTATTTCCAAAATGACTGAATATACTGTTTTCAAAGGTTTGACATCCTTTAAAAGAACACGGGGGGTCAAAACCAACTGAACGACCACTAAATGAAATGAAATAAGACAAAAAAACAATATATTTAATTATGAAATGGTCAATAAGAAGGTACATCAATCAAAGTTTCAGTTTTTCCGGGATGACTGAAAACACACATTTACTATCGTAAAACACCAAAACATGCGTTTAACAGTCAGATATGTAGAAAACAACATTAGGGTGACTTGAAATCATAGGAAAACCATCTTAATATTATTCATGTTGAGTATGAGGAGAAGATATGTCAATCAGACATGTGGTCTGCTCGAAACTATAGAATATGTGGTTTTTAAAGTTTTGACGCCTTTTAAAAAGGTGTGTCCATGGGTTAAAACCAACCAAATGACCTCCAAATGCAATGAAATATGATAAAAACAATTGTAAAGAGAATTATAAAGTAGTATACCAGAAAAAACATAAATTGGATATTTATTTTTCTTGAGATGACTGAAAACACAATTTTATTGTCATAAAACACCAAAATGCTTGTTTAACAGTCAATTCAATATAAAACGACCTCAGAATGACCTGAAATCGTAGGAAAACACTCTTATTGTTATTAATGTTGGGTATGAGTAGGTGTTACATCAATCAAACATATGTTCTATCCTGAATGACTAAATATGCTATTTTTAAAGGTTCGACGCTCTTTAAAACAACACGGGGGGTCAAAACCAACCGAACGACCATCGAATGTGGTGAAATTAGAAAAAAAAATGTAGATTAAATTTTTTATATAGTCGAGTAGATGATACATCAATCGATGTTTCTGTCTATTCGGGATGACCGAAAATGCACTTTGAGTGTCGTAAAACACCAAAACAGATGTTTAATGGTTACATATATTGCAAACAACCTATGAATGACATGATATCATAAGATAACCATATTATTATTATTCGCGTTGTGTATGAGTAGACAAGACATCAATCAGGAAAGCAGTCTACCTGGAATTACATAATATTTTGTTTTTAAAGGTTGGCGCCCTTTTAAAAGGTACGTCCATGGGTTAAAACCAACCAAACGACCTCCAAATGCGATGAAATCAGACGAAAAAAAATTTAGAGTGAATTTTGAAATGGTTGAGTAGAAAAAATGTCAATTGGATATGTTGCTTTCCGGACATAACTAAAAGCACAGTTTTAGTGTCATAAAACAAAAAAACGGGTGTTTAATGGTCAATTCAATATCAAACAACCTTATAATGACCTGAATTAATAGGAATACCCTCTTATTATTATCTGTGTTATGTACGAGTAGATATTACGTTAGTCAGATGTGTGGTCTTTCCAAAATGACGGAATATGCAGCTTTTAAAAGTTTGACGCCCTTTAAAAAACGCGGGGGGTTAAAACGAACTGAACGATAGCTAAGTGTGGTGAAATCGGACAAAAAACCTTTAGGTGAATTGTTAAATTGTTGAGTAGATTGTACATCAATCAGATTTTTCATTTATCCGGGATGACTGAAAACGCTGTTTTAGTGTCGTAAAACACCAAAACTCATGTTTAATGGTCAGATTCATAGTAAATTACATCATAATCACTTTAAATAATAGTACAACCATCTTATTAGTATTATTGACATGTGAAAGGAGATGTAACGCCAATTGGACGTGTGAGGGGAACATTACGATGAAATATATGGTTTTAAATATTTGATGCCCTTCAAAAAGGTGTGTCGGGTGGTCAAAACCAGCCGAACGGACTCATAATGCCATGAAATCAAACGAAACAATGACTGAGTGAATTGTAAAATGCTCAAGTATACGGTATACCAATAAAAGGTTTTGTTTGTCTATAGTGACAGAAAATGAACTTTTAGTGTCATAAAACACCAAAACGGGCGTTTAACAGTAAGATCCATAGAAAACAACCACAAAATGACATGAAATTAGAGGAAAACTTTATTATTATAATTTGTGAGATGTGAGGGGAGACATAACATCAATCGGATGTGTGGTTTGTGTGGTATGACTAAATATGTGGTTTTTAAAAATTTGGTGACCACTAAAAAGGTATGTTGGGTGGTCAAAACCAACCGAACAAACTCGAAATTCCACGAAATCAAACAAAAATATCTGTGGAGTAAATTTTGAAATGGTCAAATAGATGGTACGTCAATCAGATGTGTTGTTTGACCACAATGATGAAAAATGCATGTTTAGTGTCATAAAACACCAAAACAACTGTTTAACGGTCATATCCATAGAAAACAACCTTACAATGACTTGAAATCATAGTACAACCATTTTATTATTATTATTTATGGGTGTGAGGAGAGGAAACATGAATCAGATACGGCGGTGTGCATGGTACGATTGAATATGTGTATTTTAAATATTTGAGGCCCTTTAAAAAGGTGTGTTGGGTTGTCAAAACCAGTTTAATGGCCTCAGAATGCCGTGAAATCAGATGACAACAAATGTTGAGTGAATTTTAAAATGTTTGAATAAAATCTATCTCAATCTAAGTCATTGTTTGACCGCAATGATGAAAACCACACAAGTTTATTGTCAAAAAACATCAAAATATGCATTTAATGGTCATATCCCTAGAAAACGCCCTCAGAATGACTTGAAATCATAGTGAACCCATGTTATTATTATTATGGACCTGGGTGAGGAGACAACAAGTAAATTAGACATGTGGTGTGCATGATACGACTGAATTTGGGGTTTCTAATGATTTGAGGCCCTTTAAAAAGATGAATCAGGTGTTCAAAACCAGCTGAATGACCTCAGAATGCCATGAAATCAGAAAAAAATAACCGTGGAGTGAATTTTGAAATGTTCAAGAATATAGAACATTAATAAGATATTTCATTTTCCTGAGATGACTGAAAATGAAAAGTTAGTGTCACAAAACACCAAAACACATGTTTAAGGGTCTGATTCATAGAAAATGAAATCAGAATGAGTTGAAATCATAGGGAAACCATATTATTGTTATTCCTGACATGTTCAAGGATAAATAACATCAATCGGACGTGTGAGGATCTCAGTATGGAAAAATATGTGGTTTTTAAAGATGTGATGCCCTTTAAAAAGATGCGTTTGGTGGTCAAAACCAACCAAATGAACTCGGAATTCCATGAAATAAAATTACAACAATGAAAAGGTGAATTTTGAAATGGTCGAGTAGAAGGTAGATCAATCAAAGGTTTTGTTTGTCTGCGATGATAGAAAATGTACTTCTATTGTTATAAAACACCAAAATGGGTATTTAACAGTCAGATCCATAGAAAATGATCTCATAATGACCTGAAATCAGAGGAAAACCATCTTATTATTATTCTTGAGGAGTGTGTGGAGGTGAAATGTCAATTAGATGTGTGGTGTGTGTAGTATGATAGAATATGTGGTTTTTAAAGATTTAATGCCCATTAAACAGGTGCATCTGGTGGTCAAAACCAACTGAATGAACTCTAAATACTTTGAAATTAGAAAAAAACATCAACAAAAACCATGGAGTGAATTTTGAAATTTTTGAATAGACGGTACATAAATCAGAGGTGTCGTCTAACCGTGATGGTGAAAACGCATGTTTAGTGTTATAAAACACCAAAACATGTGTTTAATGGTCATATCCATAGTAAACAACCTCAAAATGACTTGAAATCATAGGAAAACCGTTTTTTATTATTACTGATGTGTGTGAGGAGACAAAACAGGAATCGGACGTGCAGTGTGTGAGATACGACTGAATATGTGGATTTTAATGATTTGAGGCCCTTTAAAAAGGTACATTGGGTCGTCAAAACCAGCTGAAAGGCCACAGAATGTCGTGAAATTAGAAAAAAAACCATGAAGTGAATTTTTAAATGCTCAAATAGATGGTACATCAATCTGAGGCGTCGTTTGACCATGATGATGAAAAAAACATGTTTAGTGTCATAAAACACCAAAGCGTGCATTTAATAGTCATATCCATAGAGAACGAACTCGTAATGACTTGGAATCATAGTCCAACCATCTTATTATTATTCTTGATGTGTGTGAGGAGACAACATGTGAATCAGACATGCGGTGTGCGAGGTACGACTAAATATGTGGTTTTTGAAGATTTAAGTCCCTTTAAAAAGATATTTAGGGGTCAAAACTAGCAGAATGACCTTAGAATTCCATGAAATCATATTAAAATAACCATTGAGTGAAATTTGAAATTTTCAAGTAGATGGGTTTTCAATAAAATGTGTCGTTTGTCTGTGATGATTGAAAATGTACTTTTTGTGTCATAAAATACCAAAACGGGTGTTTAATGGTCAAATCCATAGAAAATGATCTCAGAATGAAATGAAATCAAAAGAAAACATATTTTTATTATTCTTGAGTTGTGTGAGTAGAAGAAATGTCAATTGGACATGTGGTGTACGCAGTATGTATGAATATATGGTTTTCAAAGATTTGACGCCCTTTAAAATGGTGTGTTGGGTGGCCAAAAACAACTAAACGAAATTAGAACTCCATGAAATAAGACAAAAATAACCATGTATTGAATTTTGAATTAATCAAATATATGGCACGTCAATTAGAGGTTTTTTTTTACTATGATGATGAAAAACACATGTTTAGTGTCATAAAACACCAAAATGGGCATTTAACGGTCATATCCATAACAAACGACCTCAGAATGACTTGAAATCACATGAAAAATATTTTATTATTATTCTTTCTGTGTGTGAGGAGAAAAAACGTGAATCAAACATGTGGTGTGCACAGTATGAAAGAATATGTGGATTTAAATGATTTGAGTCCCTTTAAAAAGGTGCATCAGGTGGTCAAAACCAACCAAATGACCTCAGAATGCCGTGAAATCAGAAGAAAAAAACCATGGAGTGAATTTTGAAATGGTCGCATAGAAAGTATGTCAATCGAAGGTGTTGATTGGCCATGATAATGAAAAAGACATGTTTAGTGTCATAAAATTCCAAAACGTGTGTTTAAAGGTCATATCCAGAGAAAATGACCTCGAAATGAATTGAAATCATAGTGAAATTGTATTATTATTATTATTCAAATGTTTTAGGAGACAATATGTGATTCGAATGTATGGTGTGTGTGGTATGACTGAATATGTGGTTTTTAAATATTTGAGGCCCTTTAAAAAGGTGTGTCAGGTAGCCAAAACCAGCCAAATGACCTCAAAAGTTTTTGAAATCAGACGACAAAATCGTGGAGTGAATTCTGAAATGATCAAGTAGATATAACATCAATTGGAGATGTCATTTTCTAGAGATGACGGACAACACAATTTTAGTGTCATAAAACACCAAAATGTGCATTTAATTGTCAGATTCATAGAGAAAAAAATCAGAATGAATTAAAATAATAGGAAAACCATCATATTATTATTATAGAGGTGCTTAAGGAGATGACACAACAATCAAATGTGTGACGTGTGCGGTATGACTGAATATGTGGTTTTTAAATATTTGACGCCCTTTAAAAAGGGGTGTCGAGTGGTCAAAACCATACAAAAAACTCAAAATACTCTAAAATTAAAAGAAAACAATGAAATAGTGAATTGTAAAATTGTTGAGCAGACATTACATCAATCCGAAGTGATGTTTGTTCATGATGATGGAAAATGCACTTTTAGTGTCACAAAACACCAAAATGGATGTTTAACGGTTAGATCTACATAAAACAATCTTAGAATGAAATGAAATCATAAGAAAACCATATTATTAATTTTCTTGAGGTGTGCAAAGAGACAGAGCATCAATCTGACATGTGGTGTGTGTGGTACGACTGAATATGTAGTTTTTAAAGATTTGATGCCCTTTAAAAAAGGCACGTTGGGTGGTCAAAGCCAACTGAAACAATTGAAAATTACATGAAATTAGAAAAAAATCAACAACTGTGGAGTGAATTGTGAAATGTTCTAATAGATTGTATGTCAGTGGGAGGTGTTGTCTGACCACAATGATGAAAAATGCACGTTTAGTGTCAAAAAACACCAAAACCATCATTTAATGATCATATCCATAGAAAACAACCTCAGAATCACTTGAAATCATAGGAAAACCGTTTTATTATTAATCTTTATATGTGGGAGGATACAGAAAATGAATTAGATGTGTAGTGTGTGCAATACGACTTAATTTATGGATTTTAAAGATTTGAGGCCCTTTAAAAAGGTGAATTGGGTGGTCAAAACATGCCAAACGATCTTAGAATGTTGTGAAATCAGACGAAAACAACCTTGGAGTGAACTTTAAAATGTTCAAATAGATGGTACATCGATTGGAGTTATCGTTTGACTACGATGCTGAAAAACGCACGTTTAGTGTCATAAAACACCAAAACATGTGTTTAACAGTCATATCCATAGAAAAAAACTCAGAATGACTTGAAATCATTGTGTAACCATATTATTATTATTCTTTATGTGTGTGATGAGATGAAACGTGAATCAGATTTGCGATGTGCATGGTTCGATTGAATTTGTGGTTTTTAATGATTTGAGGCCCTTTAAAAAGGTGTGTCAGGTGGTCAAAACCAGCCGAACGACCTCATAATGTCATGAAATCAGGCGAAAACCACCATGGAGTGAATTATGAAATGGTAGAGAAAAATAAGTTCAATTGGAGATTCTATTTTTCCTAGATGACTGCAAATGCAATTTTTGTGTCATAAAACACCAAAACATGCGTTTAACAGTCCATTCAATATAAAACGAATTCTATGTGTTTTGAGAAGCATTAATTGAACCATGTTATGGAATTTTCAATTATTAGTTGGGATATTTTTTTTATACTAATTATTTCATTAAATTTTTTCTTGTAATTTTATTTGGTGATGGATTTGATTTGATTTTTTTAAAAAAAACCCTATAGGGGCCACCATTTAGCAGTCAATATTGGTATTTCCTAGTTGGGCTTTATCAACTGTCATTTAGTGGTTGCTATAGGTGATTGTGACATGAGAAATAGTGACCTCCATTTTGCGGTCTTTATTTCCCAAATTGGGACATTCTATAATGACTGCTTTTTGGATGTCACTATAGGTCCTCTTGATCACATCTATAGCATCTGCCATTTGGCAGACACTATTGGAAACATCAGTGGGCCTAAAGTGTCCTCCATTTAGCAGATTCTAGGAGGATTCTATAGACCTTTAGCATTCACTTTTGGTTATCACTAAAAATTTTTTATTCTAGTGATATTTAATTAATAAAACTTATCCGTTTTTTCAATATTTTTAAAGTGTAATCATTTTGAATTATTCAATTTCACTCATTTTTAAAATGCATGTATTTAGGATTATATATCCATTAATAATGTTAAAAATATATTTTTAAATAAATATTTATAAATAAATATTTCTATAAATGAAAATTTACTATATTTATAGTTATTATAAATATATGATTATTTTTAAATAATTATTTTTACAATTATAAATAAACAATTATATATATATTACTAATTATGATATTATAATAACTTTATTTAAATAATTATAAAATTATATTAATTTTTTTTAAATAATTATAATTATAAAAAATTTATCAGTGCTAAAAAATGGTGATAAATATTCCTTTTATCAGAGCATAAAAAGTTAGCATTGATAAAAGGGATCTTTATCAGTGGTTTTTTGAAAGCACTATTAAAAGTGTCACCAATATATTTAAAATAACTCCTAATCACAACTCAGTCACTCGCGATTCTCAAACTCTCATGAAAATCCTCTGGTACAAACGCGACTCCTCGATGTTCCCTTAGATTAATCAAGGCTAGAATCTAATGTATATTGTTTTCTGATTTTCCTCTATTATTGTTTAATGTTTTGGGTTCCCCATTTTTCATTATTCTAATGTTTTTAACAATGAACAACCCTAAATAATTTCTCCTCACTATTGAAATACAATCAGTGGTTCTATTTCATTGTTTTTCTTCCATTTAAAATGGTTTCAAAGAAAGAGAAGGATGTTTTCATATGGTAAGATTAGTCAACATATGTGTATGGGCCTCTATGGTTAAATAAATTAGATTTTTCACCACACGCTACTACAAAGGTAATGCTAGATTTATAGCATGATAAAATTGATTTTATTTAAACATTGAAGAAGTTAGCCCATTTCTCAAACATGTTATCTATATCCCTTAGCATTGACAGATGAATTTGGATTGTTTGTGAAAAATGGTATTTGAGCATAGGTTCCTAAATGTTCCTAAGTTTCAAAGTGAACTTTTTTATTTTAATAGTAATGGTAGTGTGGGGTTAGGTTGTTGGAAATTGAGATTTACATGTGGGGGAGAGTGTCACTAACTCTCTTTCGTTTAGTGAAATGCTTTTCCATGGAACTTTAGTCTTCAAGCTTAGAATTTGATTGAGATTTTGATCGCTTTCATGTGTTTGATATGAGAATTTATATTTAAATTCCTAATGACTTTTAAGTTATTTTGGTATTTGGTTGATCTTGGGATGATGGTAAATGAACATATGGAGCTACACGCTTGGTCCCCATGGTCTATCCAATCATGTGGAGCTCTTATGGATAGTTCTAAGGACTCCACTAAACCCGCAAGAAGTTTTTAATTTCATTTTAGACTTATTTCAACCAATTTTAATTATTTAATTAATATTAAAGTGAATTATTACTTTGGGAGGTGAATTAAATAGGGGTTGGTGTTTTTTTCCATTATTGAAATGAATTTTATCTATTGTTGTGTAGTGTTTTGAAAGTTTTAAATATTTTTTGGGTTAAAATATGTTTTTCTTATTTTCTAAACAAATTTTAGGTTCTTAAATTTTTTTAATGGTTATTTTTTAAATGGATTTATTATATCATAAAAGGTATTTAAAAAAGTTGTTGATTTCATTTGGGTTTTGAGAAAAATGAGTTGTAAAAAATTTACTTTTTAAGGAAATGATTTAAAATGGACCACCTTTATTTAAAAATGACTTTAACTATTAATAAACCCTAAAAATGGTTATGTTTTATTTTTATTCAAGTTTAGTGTTTTAAAAATATTTATTTAAATTTGGTTATTTTCAATAAAAATAAGTTTTTTTAAATTCTTTATGTTGTGTTTTTTTGGGGTTTATGCTTTTGGATTTTTCTTCCGGTCTTTGAGGGACAATTTAGTTTGATATATTGGACATTAACTATTTGAGTTCATGTCTTGTGTCATTTAAATTATTCCTCTTGAAATGTTCAAAGAAAATAGTAGAGGGTTTTTCTCCTAGGAGAACCCTCTTAGTGATTTATATATTCATTTAGAGGAGACTCGTTTTGTTTCAATATCTACTCAAACTCTAAATCAAGGGGGGAACATGGAACATTATTTCTCTCAAACCCAATCTTAGGATATTTATTTTGTGGATGTAGAGTCGGTTGAGGCTTGGGAATCTATGGTAGGTTATTTTATTTATTTTGATTGGTTTTTTTCCTTGATGAGCCTCCTTGTTTGGATATACCATTATTCAATTGTGCGGTTGTATTGAGGGTTTTGATGAAATTTTAGAGTGAGACACATAATTTGTAGTCTTTTTTATTCTTTCTTATAGACTAGTGGTTTATCCTTATCAATGTTGGTTGTATTTTTTTGATTGTTTTTCTTGACCTATCTTCTTGAGTCTCATGCCTCTTATTTAAGAGTTTATATGTGGGAATTTCTAAGAATATATGAAATGTCATTTTCTTATGTGTTTTTTATAGAATCAATTATAAATTTATATTAATAGAAACATGAATAGTAAATAAATAGTGCATTATTATTTACTTATTATTGATGACTAGGTTTATATAACTTATTAATTAATTGAGTTTAATTAGTAACCCCCTTTATCGATACTATTAGTTAGTTTTTTCATACTTGTATTTAAAATAATGCTTCTAACTTCTTTTAAATTATATATAAAGTATGAAAATACTTATTAAAAAGGAAATGAATGAGAGTGAGGGGTGGGGGTTCACATTTAATATATATTATTTTGTGCCTATTTATGAAAGATTATCATTTTTTAGAAGGGGAAATTTATGTGAATCTCTACATTAGTATAGAATATGTCACCAATCTAACCCCTAGATCTCTACAGGAAGGAGCCAATGAACATCCTTTGTATTCTAGAACATATATTGATCCCCATGTCCTAGAGGTAATTTTAGATCTACTTCAAGATATGTGGTATAATTTTTTATAATGGAAAGTATTTATGGTTCCTCAAAGATTTTAGGGTAATATATCATAATAATAAATTTAGGATTACATTGAATAGATTCATTTCATTTATAAGTGTAAAAAATTCTAGATCAATACTGAGCATAAGTTAAAATATTCACCCTTTAAAGGGATGTATATTATTGGAGGTGTCTTATGGTGGATTAACAAAAATATCCAAAATGGGAAGGTGAGGAATCCTTGAGTAGACTGATGTGATGTCCAATATAGGTGGGGTGAGATTCATTTCTTCCAGACCATTAGAGTGGAGTTATTACAATTCCTCTTCAATTAAGAAGAATTTTTGAGTGATTCTATTAGTGTAAATTCCTAGGACACTATAATCCTTAGATTCATGATTGACTTCCATATCTTAATGATTTATTGGACTCCCTCTTTCAAGCCTTCCTCCCATCATTGTGGTTCCAAAGTTCATTGATGACATACCTCCCAAACAATGATTGGAGGAAGGCTACTTTGAAAGAGTGAATGAGTAGCCTAAAATCCATCATCAATAGATGAAATGAAATTAATCATATGAGGAAGGATTAAATAAAGGGATTGAAGGTTAGTTTTACTATAGTATTGAAGTATTATATCTCCATTCCATACCAGATCAATTTTTATACACGATTCTTGAAATTGTGCACTTTTATGCATAGAGTGTATTTTATTGTTGTTATTAAAGATAAATTAAATGTTTGAGTACTCATGCAGACAATGTCTTCTGAACATGATGATGTTACCAATACTGAGGAAGTATATACTATTGATGATTAAAATATGAAATTATTCAGGGATAAATAACATGTTGATGTAAAAAACAACAACGCAACATCATAGTTTTGAATAAAATTATCGAGGAAAAAAGTGAGAGTATAAAATTTGAAGTTGGTTGGTATCAACATAGTAAACCTTTTAACACCAACAATTCAAAGATCAATAGTTATCTTGGGGTCACAAAGAGGATTAATATGTCGATTTATATTGACTCATGGCACTGTGTCCAACCTGTAAAGAATGAAATACTTTGGAAAGATATAATGGCAATGTTACAATGAACTATCAATTTTACTGGAAAATTGTATAATGAAAAATTGATTTAGTTTTCATTATTATTTTAAAAAAAAATTTATTTTAGAAAATTTCCATTAGAAATTTGTCTTAATGGTCACCATAAAATCCCATAGTGGTTTATGGACTCTTCTGATGAAGCTACATCTTAGTGATACTGAGTGGAAAATAAAGCCCACCCACCACTTAGTTATGAACACTTTATAAAGAAGTAAACATGGACTAATTTCTATAATAGTCACAATGATAAATTATATTAGGTCTATTGAGTTTGATAATATATTATTTTAAATTATTTATTTTATCCAAATTGATTCAAAATTGTAAATTTATGAAATAATAAAAGAGTGATGAAAATAAAGAACATTCATCAAAACCAACATACTCATATCCCAAAGAAAGGATGGGGTGCGCTTCATTAGAGAAGAAATTGGTATGTATTTTAAATAAACAATAAATGATTAATTATTTGATATGAAACTATATTTGTTCCTTTTTTTATATGAATATTGGTGAATAAAAATCTAAAGGCACTTCCATCCCACGTCATGCGCTTTGGATGGAGGTTCCTGTAAATAAGTAGGGTATATTTGTTGATGAAACCAAAAAATCAGTATGTAAAGCATGTGTATGTATGACATAATTGTAATTATTTATAATTTATAATAGTAATACATAAAAAAATATGTTCATATTTTTTTAAAAATGGTTTAGACATAAGAATCGGTAATGGTCATAGTAGAAGAAAAGTGACTATCAGTAGCTTTGAAGCATCCTGAACAATATGTTTATGTTAGAGGATTGGGTTTTGGAGTATCTCCTAGAACATATTTCAGGAAGATCAATCCACACATAGATACATATAACATGGTGGTTGAATTATAAACATAAATAGACTCACCAAAGGATATTATTTTGCAGTCTGGCTTGACAGACCAATGTATAAGAAAGGATCAAAGCAAACCAGAGGTGGAGAAAATATCTGCACATAAACCAAATGATCCCACTAGCATTGAGGATAGTCATTCCCCCCAACCTCATACCTTACCCGGGGTAATGAATTTTTTAATTACTCTTTCTCCTAAATATGAATCAAAAAACTTCTGATAACTTTATCTTACTAAAATCCTACAGGGTATATTTGTATGTGATTTTAATCTATCAACACCCATGTACCACCATGTTGTGATGGGTATAATGTATAATATCCCAAGAGACCATCTACCCAATCAATCACTCCCTAAAAATTACTTGAGTGTGGTTATTGTGGTAATTTATGATCCAACTATGAGTTTCATGTTCCACTTGATGGTCCGAATATTACAATGGCCAAAGATGCTATTAGAGATTTCATAGCATGGATGTATAATATTATAAAGATACATAAGGTATTTCATTAACAACGTTTTCATATGAATAACATGTAATAGTTGATGATAAAAGGTCTAAAGTGATGTAAGATATTATAGATGGATAAAGAGGCAAAGAATCCAAAGGACGAATCAAGAAAATATAGTGAATCGACCAAGAAAAAAATAACATTCCGAGAGTACCTTCTCTCTACCAGTTTCAGAGCAACATTTATTATCATTAAAAATTCATACATAGACCACATATAAAGATAAAATTATGTTAGGCATTGAATATAAAGAAACAGATATGGAGATTTTTTCACAGATGTAATTAGTATCGAGGCTCTAGCTAAGATTCTGATCATGAATGGTTGAGCATCTCAGTTGTGAATTCATACATAAGGTACATTTTCATAATACTTATGTCCAAATATTAAGCTAAATAAGTTTATTAAAGTTAATTACTATTCATATTTGGTACAAGTGTTTATATTACAACTATGAAAAGGGAAGATCATGCGAAGCATGATTTTGATTCATTCATCCCTGCATCATTTCTATGCCTAAATTTACATTTAATGAAGAATAAATTAACCAGAAAAAGGAGAGTTACTCAATGCGTTTAATACAAAATCATCATAAAAAATACTCTTATTGATGACTACATTTCAAGTGTAAAACAATACGATCTAATCACATAAAATATATTTTTAGTTTTTTCATTATATAATTGTATTTGTTTTATTAGGAGGAACTGGGTGCTCATATTAGTCAATATAAACACCCTGGATAGTTATGTTTTGGATTCATTGCATGGATATTCAACCAACTAACCAAAAATGATGTGTATTGTGAATATGTTGTACACTACAATTAACATTTTATAGATAAAAATCGATTTATATGTTTAGTGTTCATTTTAATGAGAATTTGTTTATGATAGAGCGGTCACTCAACACAGGGTGGATCATGGCATGAAGTAGGTGTAAGAAAAGATAAAGTCTGTGGATTACTACAATTGGAAAAAAAATTAAGGTATATATATAGAAATATTTTACTATCAAAACATTGTAAAACAATTTACTTATTTTTTTCAGTGTTTCTGTAGTGTTCAAAACAAGATAATTAAATAAATTGTGGATATTATGTTTCCAAATTCATGAGAGGAATCATAAAGCATAAAAAACCAACATCCCCTACAGGTAATTTCTGAGGGTTATTACAATTTCTTTAAATATATTTTATAATAATTTTTGTGTGTATATTTTTTCAAAACTATCATTATTTCTAACATAAAAGTTACTCAAAATATGAAATTATTTTGTTTAGAGATGAGTGGGCATCATACGTTTTTGTCATAATGTGTGATGACAACAAATTTAGGTGATTACCTACTATGTTTGTGATCTAGTATGAGTTATGACCTTCAAAAGATATTTGGGGTGTGAAGCATAAGTGTTTGAATGCTTATAAATTATTTTTTATCTCTTTATCAAGGATAATAATAATGGAGGAAATCAATTTTCTTAGATGTTCTGACCTACAAACAAAAACATTTTGGGGAAATCGCAGAGGTGGAGGTGGAGGTGGAGGTGAAGGAAAAGTTGGAGTCAGAGACCAATGTGGAGGAGGAGGAAGTGGAGAAGACTGAGGTGAAGAATGAGGAAGTGGAGGATTAGAATAATTGGATTCCAAACAATAAAATTATTGGGCAATGAAATAGAAAATGGATCCTACCATGATTATGTTTGAGAACTGAAGTGCCCAGATCAGAGTGAATCATCGAGAGGAGGAGTGGGTGAATTATTGATCATTTTAAAAAAAATTACCAATTGATTATTTTCTATTAAACCTCTATGGATGATTAATGCCGAAATCATCTCTTTTTGTGTCTCTCGGCCTTACCTTGAGTGATGCTGTAAATGTAATGGTGCGGAACACAAGGATTAACAAGGTTCAATTCAAAGACCTACTCCTTTCTGTGTTGGTTATTCTCCCCAACACAGATTGTCCAATATAATTTGGTGAGTAATTGAAATGGTTGATACATAGTCACATTGTATCTCTCTTGATTCCCACAGGAGGTTATTTATACTACTTCACACAGTGTTACCAAAGTCTCAATGGCCTGCTTCATAGTTCGACTAAAGACTTCTTCTCTTCCCTAAATCTCACAGGGGTATTCTAGATCTCGAGTCACACGAGAAGCTTCATTATTTATGTTCTTTCTTGATTAATTGTAGATGATATTATGCTCTCCCACATAATCTTGTTGAACCACACTTTCCTTTGTATCTCTTCAAGAATATTTAATAGCCTTTGGTGAGGTTTGATGGACTCGCTCAATATTTCTAATCACTTTCTTGATCAGTGATCAATTCGACAATTTTCGGGCAATTCTTTCTTCTTCTGATGAAGACCCATCCTCACTATGATGTGTACCAATGGTGCACACAACTTCTTCAAGAATATTAATAGGCAAGATTGATATTTCACTATTTTAGCTCTATCTAACTTCTTGGATTCTCAATCACTGTTAACTGAGATATAAGATCTTCTTTAATTCTGTCTGGCTTCAGTCTCAAAACTGACATTCTTCATGAATGTATTTCATGAGATACCATACATATTTATCTAGATATCTCAAGGATTTTCACATGTGCATGTGTTCATGCATGATTGCATTCTTGGGTCTCTTTCTTTTGAAGATGCATTGTCTTCTCTTCTTTTCTCAATTTACACACACACTTTTGATTATTTTATTACGTGTGAATGTGCATTCATGCATGCATGAATGAACTCTTCCTTTATTTCTTCCTTGTGCTAAAACCTCTATGGGTAAAACACTTTGAGCACACAAACAATCTTTACACTTTCTCCATTTCTCTTTCTCTTCTTCTTTTGGGTCTTAACACACACAAACTTGTTCTTTTTAATTATGGTTCAATATGAGTGTGTGTCTTTAAACCTGAATGGGTATAGTCTTTTGTGTGTTTTATTATTCTTTATTCCACCTCTTTCTTCACATGTTCTCACAATTTTTATTTCATGTTCTTTGCATGCACATGAACTCAACCATCCATGCACCCTTCCTTTTCTTCTTCTTTCACGCACAAACTGAATGGGTGTGATCCACCCTTTGTCTTGTTTGGGTATCTCAAATAATTTAAATTTATTCATGAACATCATGAATGCACTTTCCTTCCTCTTATAAGTGCCTCGGGTCCCTTCTTCTTCTCCTACGATAGTGTATGTATACACCGTCCTCTGCTTGTTCTCACGCAAAGGTTGTGATCTTCACAGGACATGAATTCTACAAACACAAAGAAGCATATATATATATATATATATATATTGACACAAGGGTCTTCTTCTTCTTCGTTCTCATAGGAGGTTAGGGTTCTTCTTCTTCGCGCAAACCGGGGAGCATGATTCTTACTTCTTCTCTGCTGTCTTGAGTAATTATCAATCACAAATGCACAAATCAATATAGTATCGTGGTTCTATATTCATAGAGTACAGCAAGGGTGAAAGTGCACTAGTTTCATACATGTGGGATGCTCCTCATGAAGACACAACGAGGGTTCGAATGAACTTATCACGTGTTTGCGGGTTTCCTCGCACAGGGGGTGTGTATGACTTCCTCCTTCACAAGGAAAATTCAAGACTTCATATCACTTGTTGAATTCCAATTTTTCTTCTTCTTCGTGTATAAGAGCTACGTGGAAACCCTTGTTAGGACCAAAAGGGGCTTAGATACCCTGAGAGGGGGGGTGAATCAAGGTATGGATATTTTATTTCAAATTGTTCTTCCCTACTGGATCTTGACCTCTATATTATAAGGGTCACTGAAACGACCCAAAGTTTCTCAATGGAAATTCAATTCTTATAATTATGTCATAAAATAACATGAAAACACAACATAATGAACTACTAAGGGATTAGTGACCTTTAAACATAAGTTTTTCACTTCTATGTTTTGAATTTCAACAATCTGACATACACAGTTATGTTCAAGATGATTTTTGGAGTCTAATGAACCAGAAACAATTTTTGGTGAATAGTGACCTACCCTTAAAAATAGTAACATGCCTTTATTAATAGTAATATGACCCTTATGAATAGTAAATCAACCAACATAAGAGTAACATTACCTATGAATAATAAAATAAAATTTAGACATCTTATATAGTGACAATTTGACCTTAGTAAACATTTGGGTATTTTGTAAGTCATAAATAATTAATTATAATTAATTAATTAATTTAAAAGAATATTTATTTCAATAAAATGTATTAATAAATTATTGAATCAATTTATTATAGTTTTTAGATAATTTTATAAGACCCTAAGTAATTTTTGAAAGCACTATAAAATCAGTTTTAATCTTAAAAACTGTTTTTAAGTAAATTATGATTTTAATTAAATATTAAATTAATAATATTTAAAAAATTATTTTTAAAAAACAGACATCATTTTTGGATTCTACACGTCGAAAAATGGTTGGGGTAAATTTTTGGGATTTTTCTGAGATACTTGAATTTTTTATGAATAGTGAAATACCGTAATTTACAAAATAAGCTAAATAAGCTAATTATAGGGTCATGTGTGATGTTCTGCTGATGTAAGCACACTTGGTTCAGGATTACATTATAAAATTCCTATTCTTGCCCGTTCAAGACTCACTATTTCTTGTCTTTTGGGGAAATAATAAACTAATAAATTTTATATTAAGAAAACCCCTCTCCCCTCCACTATAAAAGCCACCCTTCACACCCTCATTTCCTCACACCTCTCAGCCTCAAAGACTTCTATAAACTCTTCCCAACCACCTTACATATCCCCTCCCCCACATCCAAGAGCTTCTGGTCTCATCAAAAGACCAATCTTAGTACCTTAAGGTGGTTCTCAAGAGAAGGATTCAAGAGGTAATTTCCCTCCCTCTTCTCCTTTAATTTCCTTTCAAGTTCATGTTCATTTCTTGATCTCTCCCCACATATCTTCACCAAAATTTTATTGTAACTCCATTATTATACATATACTGTAATTTTATTATTCTAATGGGATATTAAATAATACAACACCTTTTCCCTCTTCCTTTTATTTTATAAAAGAGAGCGTTGTCCGTTAGGTGTTAATTTATCACCTTCAAGAACGACATGCTTTATTCTTCCATTACTACCTTCATATCTGGTCATGACACAATTTTTATGGTTGAAACATAATATTTTATATGTATTATTTTCTATTTAAAGTTCTGGATATAACCTATGTCCATATTACTAAGTGATAAGTTAAAACAAGTTCGTTGTGATCCAAAAACCGCCCAAATTAACCCAAATAATCATCATTTAATTCTTATCTAATGATTCATCCACATGGATATAATATAATGCATTATAAAATAACTAATGATCCTGTAATATCATTAATAACATGTAATATCATTTCAGGATGTTTACCCATGTTCTACCCAAACTTCAATTTAAGAATACAAGTGAACCACTCAAGAAAACCATGAAAACAAACATTCCCGAATAATGTTTTTAAAATCTATAACTCATCCAAAGGTACATAAAATCACTTAATGAAACCATAATGAACCATATTAATGTAAACATGGTTCTGTATTTCTAATTAATTAATATAATGTTGTTATACAGGACTTTAAAGAGAAAGAAGCATTCGGGTACAAGGTAAGGGGAAATCCCGAACCCAATTTTCTTCCTTCTGGTTCTCCCTCTTTCACTGCATTTTTGATATGGTTACTCCTCAAAGATCATTTTTTCTTATTTGTCTTTAATTTTCTGGGATATACATGTTTGTCACTGGTTTTTAGGTCAAACAAATTTTCTTCCAAAAGAACTCCTCTTTTAAAAACACCCCTTTTACTTCTCACTCAAAGTGGATAGTTCTTGTAACATGTATGTTATTCCCTCTTTCTTTTGGGAACCCAAAGCTTATGAATGTGTTATTATAAGATTAAATCCATTCCATTCAATGGGTTAGTTATTTACATTTTCGATATGTGTTCAATGTGGCAAGCATGATGATGATAATGTTATGATGTGATGGGTGCGCCCTAAATTATATAGCGCAATATGAATGTTTCAATGTGACGGGTGCACCCGGAATTATACAGCACTTCAATGCATTGGGTAAAGTGATGAATATCATGAGTAAATGTGAAATGATGTTCTAAAAAGATGCTAGCTTGGTTCACAAGTATGTGTGGTAGTTAACCACTAAGACATGATGTTTCATTTTTATACATTGCCACATTTCAAGTATTTTATTTATGCGCCCCTCATGTTCATGATCTATTGTCTACGTCATGACTATTCTCACCCCATGCTATATTGTTCTTATATATCCTCTTAATGGGCTTCTAGATCACCCCTTTTGATGTATATCCTCAGGTTTTTACATGTATTAAGGAGAGGACAAGTTCCAAAAAGTAGCTAGAGAAGAAGAAATTAAATAAATGTTTATGATTGATATTGTATTTGTCATGTGTGGTCCTAGTTTTCCCAAGAAACTAAACCTTTGGATCCTCAATGTGTAATAATGTTATGCTTTTTATCTTTGAAATGTTGTAATAGTTATTTAGAAAAGGTTGGGTCACTATAGTTGGTATCAGAGGCAAGGTTTAGTTAATTTGGGAATTAGGATTTGTGAACCC
This sequence comes from Viscum album, assembly GCA_963277665.1. NCBI lineage: Eukaryota > Viridiplantae > Streptophyta > Magnoliopsida > Santalales > Viscaceae > Viscum > Viscum album. The sequence continues at coordinate 1,532,966,047 of OY728126.1, forward strand.
TAGAGAAAACCTCTAGTATGAGACTAAGTAAAAATTTACACACAAGAATATTTACTTAAGGATCCCATATGTTATGTTTTTTGTATAATTGTTTAAATTAATAATTTATTCATGAATTGTTTACTTATGTTTTTTTCTAACCTTTTCTATTTTAGAAAATGGTGGGAACCCGGAGAAATCAGGCCAACAACTCATGCGAGGGCCAATGAAACGATTGCCCGAACGACATCCCCAATGATTTGGGAGGTGGAGTTTAAAACTTCATGGAGATTCTTACCCAATTATCTCATGTTATAAATAATAACCATAATAATGGGGAACGTCCTCCTTCACCAAATAGGGAGCAACTAGATATCAAATGTTTTATGCGGCAATGACCACCAACGTTTTGTGGATCTTCCGAGCCACTAGTTGTGGAACAGTGGGTCAACTCCATGGAGAAGATCTTTTCTGTGCTTCACTGTTCTGAGACGGAGAAGGTTACTCTAGTCATTTATCATCTGGATGGAGAAGCTGATCAATGGTGGGATTTGATTAAGAACACCAAGCCATGGGAGGAAATTGAAGAGATAAAATGGGAAGACTTTAAGATAATGTTTCTTAATAAGTATTTCCCATGAACTCTTTGTACGAATATGGAGAGAGAATTCATAGAGCTCAAGAAAAAATAAGGAAAATCTATCACAACCTATTGAGCGAATATCACAAGGATTTCAAGGTACGCATCGGGTTTTGTTATCAACAATGATAGCAAAATTGATAGATTATTTAGTGGATTAAAACCACACCTTCAAAAGGCTCTTGAAATTCGAGACTTTGGGAGTTATTAAGAAGTTGTTCGATGTGCTCTCAAAGTGGAGATGGAGTTGAGAGAATGGTCCCATGGCTATAGTGATAAGAAAAGAAATATGGAGTTTCATGCTGGTTCATCTAATGACAAAGGAGGGAAGAAAAATCAACAACCCACATGCCAAAAATGTGGGAAGTTTCACAATGGGAACTGCCTCAAAGGGACAGGGAAATGATTGAAGTGTGGGAAATAAGGACACCATTCTCAAGAGTGTCGAAAATACATGAAAAGGATGGAGAATGTAGCCGATGAAAGGAGAGAAACACTCATGGTTCAATGCTAAAAATATAAGGAGCTAGGGCACTATACAAACCAGTGAACTAAACCTCGAGCTGTCGAGGTTAATCAGCGTCAGCAACCACCAAAGACGAAGGAACAACGTAAGTCTTATACCATCGCTATTTCGGAGGTGGAGCATGATAATGAATTCATACAAGGTACACTTCCTATTCACTCAAGAATTGAAAAAGTCTTATTTGATTCTGGTTTTATGCATTCCTTTATATCTTGAAAGTTTTCTAGAACTATAGAATCAATGCCTCAAGACCTTGAAGTGGAGATATCTGTAAAAACGCCAAGTGGTGAAATCATTTCAACCCAAGTGTTTGACTCTTCTCCGATTGGCGTATGTGGGAAGATTCTTCCAGAAAATCTCGTAATACTTCCTTTGGTGGAATTCTACGCTATAATAGGAATGGATTGGCTCACGTTATATAGAGCATATATCAACTGTTGGGAAAAGGAAATATATTTTCATATTCCGAACCATCCCATGCTCCTCTACAAATGCAAGGAAGATCATGAATCTCTTTTAAAAAATCCTTCAATGGTGTGGGTTTTTATTCCCTATGAATAAGCATACCACGCCCAAATGGTTGATTCGAAGGATAGTTCCATCCTTGAGGAAATTCCCATCGTGAGGGAATACGAAGATGTATTTCCCGAAGAGTTTCCCGGAATTCCCCCAGATCATGAGGTAGAGTTATCAATTGAACACATCCCTGGAGCTACTCCAATCCCAAAGTGACCCTATAGGATGGCTCGTATCAAAATAGAGGTGTTAAAGAAGCAGCTACAAGAGCCTCTAGACAAAGGGTTCATATTCCCTAGTGCATCAACTTGGGTTGAACCGGTGCTCTTTGTGAAGAATAAGGATGGAACAATGATGATATGTATCGATTATCAGGAACTCAACAAGATCACCATAAAGAAAAGGTATCATCTACCAAGGATTGATGACTTGTTCGACCAGTTAAGAGGATCTCAATACTTCTCAAAGGTGGATCTTCATTCTGGATATCATCAGTTAACGGTGAAGAAGGAAGATATTCCAGAAGACTGCCTTCTGAAAAAGGTATGGGAACTATGTGTTTTTGGTGATGCCATTTGGACTTACTAATTCCCCTGAATTCATCATGGATTTGATGAATAGAGTCTTTAGACATTACCTCGACAAATTTGTGGTAGTGTTTATCGATATTATTCTCATATACTCTAAGATAAAGGAGGAACATGAAGAAAATCTTAGACTTGTGTTGGAGAAATTGAGAAACGAGAAGTTGTACGCCAAGTTCAGCAAGTGTGACTTTTGGATGAATCAAGTCATGTTCTTAGGACATGTGATCACATGTGAGGGGATTTACGTGGATTCTTCAAAGACAAAGGCGATTGAAGAATGGCCCAGGCCCTCTAGGGTCACAGAAATCCGTATTTTTCTTCGATTAGCTTGGTACTACCGACGTTTTGTGAGAAACTTCTAACGATTATCAAGCCAACTAACTAAGTTAACAAGGAAAGGAGTAACGTATGTATGGACAGAAGAATGTGAGAAAAGCTTCAAGGAGCTAAAGAGAAGGCTGATCACTCCACCTGTACTCACACTACTGAAAAGTGGAGAACGTTTTGGGATATACAGTGATGATTCAAAGAAAGGCTTGGGTTGTGTACTCGTGAAAAATGATAATGTGATAGCCTACGCCTTGCGACATTTGAAGATCCATGATCAGAACTACCCGACGCATGATCTAGAGCTGGTAGCCGTGACTTTTTCCTTGAAAATCTAGCAGTACTACCATTATGGCGAGAAGTGTGACATATACACCAACCACAATAGCCTAAAGTATATATTCACACAAAAGGATCTCAACATGCATCAAAGGATATGGTTAGAGCTAATAAAGGATTACGATTTATCTATTCATTATCATCCTAGAAAGGCGAACAAGGTAGCTGATGCTCTAAGCAGAAAAAAACCTTCTACTCTATCCATGTTGCGGATTGAGAAAGACCATATCTTCTTGGATATGCAAATAATGGATTTGGAAATCATAAGGGCAGGAGATACATCCTTCCTTTCCCAAATTATTGTGCAACCATCCATCCAAGAGAATATTAAGGAATCACAAAGGGATGATGTGGAGATACAAAAGAGAGTGAATGCAATAAAGGAAGGGAATCTGCAAGAGTTCCATATCGACAATGATAGTGTGAATTAGTTTGGAACACAACTTTTTGTGCCTTAATAACCCAGGATAAAGAAAGAGCTATTGGAAAATTCACATAGATCAACATTCTTTATCCATCCTGGGTGTACCAAGATGTACTGTGACCACCGAGAACACTTCAGGAGGGATAACATGAGGAAGGATATTGCGGAATATATATCATGGTGCTTGGTATGTCAGAAAGTTAAAGCTGAGCGACAAAAGTCCAAGGGTATAATGCATCCATTTCCTATACCCTTGTTGAAATGGAAAAACTTTACTATGGACTTTTTCATGGGTATCCCGAAGACGTCAAAGGGAAATAATTCGATATGGGTTGTGGTTGACCGACTCACTAAGACTGCCTATTTTATCGCTACTTGGGATGACCTCTCACTTGAACAGCTTGCAAAGATATATGTGAAGGAAGTTGTGAGATTTCACGGTGTTCCACTCTCAATTGTCTACGACCGTGATCCAAGGTTCACATCTATGTTCTGGAGGAGCCTTCAACATGCTTTGAGTACTGAATTAAATTTCAGCACGGCCTATCACCCCCAAACTGATGGCCAGTCTAAAAGGACTATTCAGACGCTTGAAGATATGCATAGATCCTACTCTCTGGAATTCAAAGGTGGTTGGGATCAGCATCTCCCATTGGTTGACATCTCATGCAATAATATCTTACATTTGAGTATTTAGATGGATCCATATGAAGCTCTATAAGGATAGCGATGTAGAACTCTAACCTGTTGGGATGAAGTTGGAGAAAGAAAGCTACTTGGGCCCGATCTTTTTCAAGAGATGATAGAGAAGGTTCAAGTCATAAAAAAACACATCAAAGGTGCCCAAAGTCGTAAAAAGAGCTATGCTGACAACCATAGAAGGGACTTGAAGTTTGACGTTGGAGATAAAGTCTTCCTTAGAATATCTCCATGGAAGAGAGTCATGCGATTCGGGAAGAAAGGGATGTTAAGCCCAAGGTATATTGGCCCCTTTGATATCCTTGACCGCAAAGGATCCGTGGCCTATTTTATTGCACTTCCACCGAATATGGATCAAGTTCATGATGTGTTTCATGTATCACTACTGAGGAAGTACATACAAGACCCCTCACATGTACTAAACTCAGAGGTGGTGTAAATGAAAGATGATCTCTCCTATGAGGAGCAGCCCGTAAAGATTCTAGATTGGAGAGATAAGGTTCTACGAAAAAAGACAACTCATCTTGTCAAAGTGTTTTGGAGGAACCATAAGTTTGAGGAAGCAACTTGGGAACCAGAAGAGGAAATGAAGGAGATGTACCCTCACCTGTTTCTGTAAAATGAAATTTCAGGGGCGAAATTTATTAAAGAGGTAAGAATGTAATGACCCAATGTTTTTCAATGGAAATTTACTTCTTATAATTATGTCATAAAATAAAATGAAAACACAAGATAATGAACTACTAAGTGATTAGTGACCTTTAAACATAAGTTTAACACATCTATGTTTTGAATTTCTCAAATCTGACACACACGGTTGTGTTCAAGAGGATTTTTGGAGTCTAATGAAACAAAAATAATTTTTTGTGAATAGTAACCTACCCTTAGAAATAGTAACATACTCTTATGAATAGTAATATGACCCTTGTGAATAGTAAATCATCCAACATAATATTAACATTACCTATGAATAATAAAATAAAATTTAGACATCTTAGAAAGTGACAATTTGACCTTAGTAAACGTTTTGGTATTTTGTAAGTCATAAATAATTAATTATAATTAATTAATTAATTAAAAAAATATTTATTTCCCTAAAATTTATTCATAAATTATTGAATCAATTTCTTCTTGTTTTTAGATAATTTTATAAGACCCTATGTAATTTTTGAAAGCACTATAAAATCAGTTTTATTCTTAAAAACTATTTTTTCAAGTAAATTATGATTTTAATTAAATATTAAATTAATAATATTTAAAAAATTATTTTTTAAAAATGGACATCATTTTTTGATTCTACACGTCGAAAAATGGTTGGGGTAAATTTTTTGGATTTTTCTGAGATACTTGAATTTTTGATGAATAGTGAAATACCGTAATTTACAAAATAAGCTAAATAAGAAAATTATAGGGTCATGTGTGATGTTCTGCTGATGTAAGCCCACTTGGTTCGGGATTAAATTATAAAATTACTGTTCTTGGTCTTTCAAGACTCACTATTCCTTTTCTTGTGGGGAAATAATAAACTAATGAATTTTATATTAAGGAAACCCCTCTCCCCTCCACTGTAAAAGCCTCCCTTCATACCCTCATTTCCTCACACCTCTCAAGCTCCAAGACTTCTCTAAACTCTCCCCAAACACCTTCCCTAGCCCTAACCCCACATCCATGATCTACTGGTCTCATCAAAATACCATGCTTAGGCCCTAAAGGAGGTTCTCAAGAGAAGGATTCAAGAGGTAATTTCGCTCCCTCTTCTCCTTTAATTTCCTTTCAAGTTCATGTTCATTTCTTCATCTCTCCCCACCTATCTTCATCCAAATTGTATTGTAACTCCATTATAATACATATAATATAATTTTATGATTTTAATGGGTTATTTTATCATCCAAACCCCTTTCCCTCATCATTTTATTTTATAAAAGAGAGCGTTGTTCGTGAGATGTTAATTTATCACCTTCAAGAATGACATGCTTTCTTCTTCCATTTATACCTTTTGATCTGGTCAGGAAGCCATTTTTATATTTGAACCAGAATATGTTATATGTATTATGTTCTATTTAAAGTTTTTGAAATAACCTATGGTCATATTACTAAGTGATAAGTTAAAACAAGTTCATTGTTATCCAAAAACCGCCCAAATTAACCCAAATAATCATCATTTAATTTTTATCTAATGATTCATCCACATGGATCTAATATAATTCATTATAAAATAATTCAAGCTCCATTAATATCATTAATAACATGTAATATCATTTCTGGATGCTTACCCATGTTCTACCCGAACTTCAATTTATGAATACAAGTGAACCACTCAAGAAAACCATGAAAACAAACATTCCCGAATAATGTTTTTAAAATCTATAACTCATCCAAAGGCACATAAAATCACTTAATAAAACCATAATGAACCATATTAATGTAAAAATGGTTTTTTATTTCTAATTAATGAATATAATTTCATTATATAGGACTTTAAAGGGAAGGAAGCATTCGAGTACAAGGTAAGGGGAAATCTCGAACCCAATTTTCTTCCTTCAGGTTCTCCATATTTCACTCCATTTTTGATATGGTTACTCCTAAAAGATCATTTTTTCATCATTTTCTTTACTTTTCTGGGATATACATGTTTTTCACTGGTTTTTATGTAAAACAAAATGTTTTCCAAAAGAAATCATCTTTTAAAAACACCCCTTTTACTTCTCACTCAAAGTGGATGGTTCTTGTAACATGTAAGTTATTCCCTCTTTCTTTTGGGAACCCAAAGCTTATTAATGTGTTATTATAAGATTAAACTCATTACTTTTCATGGGTTAGTTATGTACATTTTCGATATGTGTTCTATGTGGAAAGCATGATGATGATAATGTTATGATGTGACGGGTGCGACCAGAATTATATAGCACAATATGAATGTTTCAATGTGACGGGTGCGCCCGGAATTATATAGCACTCCAATGAATTGGGTAAAGTGATTAATCTCATGAGTAAATGTGAAATGATGTGTGAACAAGATTCTAACTTGTTTGACAAGTATGTGTGGTAGTTAACCACTAAGACATGATGTTTCATTTTTATGCATTGCCACATTTCAATTCTTTTATTTATGCTCCTCTCATGTTCATGATCTTTTGTCTATGTCATGATTATGCTCACCCCATGCTATATTTTTCTTATCTATCCACTTATTGGGCTTCTATCTCACCCCTTTTGATGTATATCCTTAGGTGGCTACATGTACTAAGGAGAGGACAAGTGCCAATAAGATGATAGAGAAGAATAAATTAAATAAATGTTTATACTTGATATTGTATTTTTTATGTGTGGTCCTCATTTTCCCAAGACACTAAACCTTTGGATCCTCTATGTGTTATACTATTATGTTGTTTATCTTTGAAATGATGTAATAGTAATGTAAGAAAAGGCTGGGTCTCTATAGTCACATTGTTTGCTCTTATGTGTTTATTTTGATCACTTCTTTTTATATTTATCTGATGGTTATGCTTTTGATGCAATGTAGGGAAGAAAGAAGGCAGACATAGAGATTTTTACTTGGTTCACCCTCACTAGGATATGTCCAGCGAGAATACAATGGTGATATGTCTCTGTACCAAATCCACTATAATAACACTGTTGTTTACAAGGTTCAGGCTAGATCACTTCTATGCCCAGGCTCACTGCCTTTACAAGGTTTAAGGTCAGCTTACTGATTTCCCAAGGGTCACTCCCTTAGTATCTCTCTCTGGCTCACTACCGGTGGAGAGGATCACCTTCTTCATTTTCCTTTGCTCACTACTCTGGAAGGGAACCACTCACAGTTTATAGACCTGTATGTCTCTTGAATTGCATTAATGAATGCATTCTCCAATTTATGGTGATTCTCTGTTTAAGTACAAATTTCATCCACTGATGAATACCGCTTTACCACATATGATCTGGGAAATTTCTAACTTTCACACAACACTAGGGTGAATTGTGTGCCCCTTTAACTAGTGCACAGCCTCTTCCTTCGTTGCGGAAAAACCAACTTGCACACCACACTTGCGTGCCACTCTAGTGTGCCACACTAGCGTGCCAAAGTTGCGCTCCACACTACTTATGTGGCACACTTGTGTGGTACACTTGCACAATAAAATTGTGTGGTACACTTGTGTGGTACTTTCACGGTACACTTGCGCTGGACACTTGCGCGTCACAATTACGCGGTACACTTGTGTGGCACACTTTCCTTGCACAGTTGCGCGCCTCACTTGAGCGCACACTGAAATTTCCCGACACATCCACTTGCGTGTTCAGATCTTGGATTTTCTCGATGTTTTGAGCACATTAATAAATGAGGAGAGTAGCAGTCTATTTATAGGTATTTTGAGGACGTGCGCTCCACACTTGCGTGCCACACTTACGTTCCACTTTAGGACTTGTACACCTTTTTCTTTCCTTTTTCATATTATGATATGATGATATTAAAATTTGACTAGTGCACCATACATGTGTGCTATATTGGCGTGTCATACTTTCGCGCCACTTTAGGACTTGCGCGCCACACTTGCACGCCACTTTTGGACATGTGATCCACACTTACACGCCACTTTTGGACTTGCACGCCACTTTTCCTAGGCCAATTTTTTGATGTTCTGAATTCAAAAAACTCATGGAGTACAACATTAGAAACCTCCTCAACATAAGAGCACAACTCTCTTTTCCAAAAACACTTTTCCCCATTCTCCAAGAAAACCCCCTTTGTCAATAGTTTGAGTCATTGAGACTCTCTTTGTCAACAAACACAACATGGAGTCATGTATTGTCAACAAACACAATCATTTCAAAAATGATTCAATGATACCTTGAGGGATTTTTGCCCAACAATATCCCCCTTTGGGTTTGTTGAAAACTCTTCTCAAAACAATTCTCCATTATTTGATACCTCATTAAGGCTTCATTCATCTTCAGCCACCATTCGCCTCTTTCAATATAGATAGCAATCAACGATTTACTCAACACATACTCTAAGACCACATGAGAAATGATCAGCGTGAGAAACAATAGTATCATGAAAAGTTCATCTATGAGTCACTTCGTTTATGACACCACTATTGATACCAACCTGATACCAATTACACTTCTTCTTTTATCACAATCATCAGTTTTCGTGATATCTGTCGCGATATTTATTCTTTGATTGATCACATCTAGAATCGTCTGATTTGATTTTCTCCCCCTATCTCATTGCTCCCCCTATCTCATTGATCCACCTGTCAGCTTCTCCCCATGTCTTGATTAAGACATATTCTCCCCTTGAACAATCACATTTTCTCACACTTTCTCTCCCTTTTTCAAAGAACCCAAAGGGAAATCCTTTATAGTATAGAGTAGGGTAAAAACACATATCCAAACATTAGGAAAAAACACAACATACCTCAGGGAGAGGGGTGTGGTCCCACATCCACACTTTTCAAGTGTGCGGAGAGGACTGGACTCCAAGAGCTAGTTGATGCCTCTCAAAAGCTTCATTGGGTAAGGCCTTTGTCAGAATATCTACAACCTGTAGCTCTATAGTCACACACTCCAACTTCACAAGCCCTTGGTCCACCTTCTCCTTGATGAAATGGTATTTGATCTCAATTTTATTTTGTACTTGAGTGATGGACTTGATTTTTTCTAAGATTGATATCACTTGATTTATCACACTAGATTCTGATCGGAGAATTCACTTCAACTCCCATATCTTCAAGCAGTAGCTTCATCCACAATAACTGGGTGCATGCTTCAGTGACTGCAATATATTCAGCATCTGCGGTTCTCAATGAAATTCATTCTTGCTTCTTTCTTAGCCAAGAAACACAAAAGCCACCAAGATAGAATGAACTTCCTGACGTTGATTTCCTGTCATCCGTTGAACCAGCTCAATCTGCATTAGTATATCACAATAACTCTGTCTAATATTTTCTATTATACATCAAGTCGAAGTATACCATACCCTTGATATATCGATGTATTCTTTTCACTGCAATCATGTGGCTTTCCTTTGGATTTCTTTGATATCGTCCTTCTTGGCAGGTGGAGAAAACAATATCAGGCCTTGTCACAGTCAAGTACAACAGACTTCCAATGATTTTCATGTATTCTGTGATATTAACATCCTTTCCATTATCATCTTTTGATAATTTCATCTGGTTACCAATCAGAGTCTTCATCTTCTTTGAATTTTCCATTCCAAATCTTTTAAAAACATCTTTGTCATATTTGGATTGAGAAATGAATGTTCCATTACTTCCTTGTGTCACCTGTAGACCAAGGAAAAACGTTATCTCTCCAATCATTGAAATTTTGAACTCACTCTTCATGAATTCGGAGAACTGTCTGTACTAAGATTCATCTTATCCCCCAAATATTATGTCATCGACAAAAACCAGCACCATATTTTTTATTACTATTGTTGTTGAAGTAGAGATTGTAATCAACTCCTCCATGTTGAAAACCAAGCTTCTTCAAGTAATGATAAAGCCTTGAGTACCATGCTCTTGGTGCTTATTTCAGCCCATAAAATGCCTTCTTCAGCTGACAAACTTTTTTCTCATCCTCATGAATGAGAAAGCCATATGGATACTCGATATACACTTCTTCTTCCATAACCTCAATCAAGAATACAGATCTGACATCCATCTGCAATACTTTGAACTTTCGTTGCACTACAATGGATAGGAATAATATGATTGTTTCCAGACTTCCAACCAGTGAAAATGTCTCATCGACATCAATTCTCTCTATCTGGTAGTATTCATTGCACACTTTTCGTGCTTTGTTTCGAATCAATGTTCTATCTTCATTCAACTTATTACGAAAGACCCATTTAGTCCTGATGATACTCTTGTCAACTGGCCTCGAAAAAATATTCCATGTTTGATTATTTTTTGAACAAACATCATCCACTTCTTCTCCCCCTTTGTTGCTTTCCTCCTCATCACATTTATCCAGAAATTGCTCACTGTTTCATTGTTCAGTGGCATCATTTCTTTCATCTACTTTTCTGAGCTTCTTATTGAAACATTTTGGATATTATCTCATAGCATCATGGTTTCCTGAAAAGATTAAGCTAATACCATAATGTTAGAACAAACAAGATAATCATGAGATGCATGATTATTGATTCTTCTCCCTCGATAGGTATTACCTCAATAGAAAACACCTGAGCTGATTCATCCAATTATTTCTTTGATGGCTCTTACATCTGAATTTTTTATTGAATGCTCCTACAATTTTATGCAACACTTCTTAGTGTTAGGCCCATAAACATTCTTCTTCTACTAAATTATTTATTCTAATGTTTCACTTGGAATTTATCCATTAACTAAATATCTAAGCCTACTGAGTTGGAACTCGGTGTAGGAAACAAGAGATAATGTTAATAACACAATCACTTTCTATTGTGCTCTGTTGATCACTTCCTTCTTCAACTCTGCTACCTGATTTGAGTCAATTGAAACTCTAAATCATATCACTGCTAATGTGTATCTCTAGATGCCACTTCCCCTTGGATCGTATCTCCCTAAAACTTGAAACATTTGAATCATTAGTTAACAGTATATATATAAAAAGGGAGAGGGGAAATTTCTGAAATCCTCAAGAAGAGGATTGTGGTTGATCTCGATGGGTCAACCCATTGATTATTTCTTGTAGATCATCACACTCCTTCCTTGCCTTCTCTAACTGCCTAGACAACTTCAACTACTATATCTATATGACTAGGCATTCATTACCCACGTGTTGAGCCTCTTTCTGATATGTAGATTCTGGAGGCTTGACCTTTCTCACACTTTGAGGTTTAAACCCACTGGTATACATTTCCTTCTTTGATGTTCCACCAATATGCCACTTCCCTTGATTCATTATATGAGTATGAATATATATGCTTGTCATATTCCCTTGCTTCTTCCACCATTGCAAGGATCTTCCACTTTCCTCCACTTTTTGTCATGGCACACGACATGTGAATTTCTCAATGCATTCTTTTTTCATTTTTATTTTATCAGATATCTGAGTCACCACACTGTTTTTCGTTGGTGGTGAGTCCTCCACTGAAATTTCCTTATTCTTACTCACAGTTGGAATAGATCTCCCCTTAATATTCCAGATTTGTTCACATTCTCTCCCCGATAGCTATTGTGAGAGTGGTAGAGAAGTTTATTGATACACCTATCGTTTATCTCCTTGTGATTCCTCTAGGGTAGCAACCCTATTTTTCAATTTACCACTTTGTATTCCAGTGTAGGATTTCTCATTATACACCACTAAAGTCGAAAATCTCTTTTTGATTTCCTTTTCTTTTCTTGCTTTCTTCTTGATACAACGTCTTTAAAAATGCCCATAATCAGAACATATAAAACATTTTCCATCAAAGGAATACCTTATTTCATCATTTCTCTATCGATATGTTGCTGCAGTTTGAGTTCTCCCTTTGATATTGGGCTCCTGATGCAACACCCCAGGTAAATAAAGAATATGAAATTTTCATATTTATCCATATTTGTGAATAAAATATTAATATTACTTTAAAGGGGATTCTATGCTCTATGGCGTACCCAATACGCAACAATGAGTTTCTTGGGAATCTTACGTTGCACTCTAATAACAAAATAATATTATTTTAAATGGTAGTTAATGCCTAGTCGTTGTAATGGCGGGAATGAACAGAACTAACTAAAAAATGATTATATATGTTTGTCAAATATTTTTACTTTTTACAATAAATTTTAGAGGATTAAAAATGCGAATGAATCCAATTTTAAGAGTAAACATTCTAATATTCTTTAAAAGGTCGATTAACCGCCTTTTGATGGTGAACCTCTTTTAAATACACTTTTTGACAATTTTATGTGTTTTATATTTGAAAAAATAAAATTATTCTTTAGAATCGAGACCTCAAAATTTACTTTGTGAAAATTTTGTGTATTTTTCCGATAAAGTTCATTTTTTAATGAATAGTGAAAAATGATGTATTTTAATTCAAACCCTTTTTTTAATCTAATTTATTTATATGATTAGATTATCTTTTGAATTGTTTTTAAAGTGAAATTAGAATATATATTTACCATTTAAATCAATAGTGCTCATTGTAATTAATTTCACTTTGAAATTGGACTTAAACTAGTGTCAATCTTTTAATAGATATTGTTTCTTAAAAACACGTTATTTGTTTTGACAGCAGGAATTAATTATTAAATTAATTAATGTAACTTATATGTTTTGAATTTTTTAAAATAGGAATCATTTTTGAATTCGGAATATCAAATTTAGCTTAGGGTGAATTTTTTTATTTTTCTGAAAAACATCAATTTTTGATGAATAGTGAAACCACTTAGTGGTAGTATAAAAACTGATTTTTCGTTTAAATGAAACTTCACCACTTCTGTGATTTGAATTTCAAAAATACGACATACATGGTTGTCATTAGGATGTAAAATGTGGTTCAATGGATTAAAATAATTTTTGGTGAATAGTAACATTTAAGTTTTTAATCGTGATTAGAGGTAATTAGTGTATTTTAAGGTAAAAATAATGTTTTAATAATATGAAATGACCAATACACATGTTATACCCTCATTGGATGTGTGATGGAATACCAAGACAATCCATGGGTCAACTTGGGGACCCCATGGAGCGACTTTGGTTGGAAAATGACATAAATTACTTTTTATTTAAAGTTAAAATAAAAATGTCACAAGCAGGAGTTGTTTTACTAAAAAAATTAAATGATGTTATAAAAGTCATATTTTTTACTATAAATATTCATTATAAATCTAAAAATATTTCCTAGATCATGATATTTTTTTATAATTTTTATACATTAAATAAATTATATTATTTATGACATCATGATGATGCAGTGATTACCTCATTAATAAAGGATTTAAATAAATTGAAAAGATAATGTTAAAACTATAACATAAACTTGTCAAAAACCTATTGGATGAGTATATTTCTAACCCTTACCACCTTATCCTAGAAATACATCAATTTGGTACCTTTAAAATCAGAAAATCATTTGAAAATAATGTAACATTTTGTAACTTTCCAAGAATGCCCCTCCTCTCCTCTTATAAAAGGCCCCCACCTCTACCACCTTACCCACACCTCTCAAGCCTTTGGCTCAGCCAAACCCTACTCATTTAGTCTCTACACATCCTTCTCTTACTCTTAGAAGCCTCACTTTGGGCAGAAGTCTTCCCAAGGAAGCCTTTGATCTCAAATCAAAGAGAGATATCCGATTTTAAGGTAATGTCTTTACTTGTGTTCTTTTGTTTTATTTTGCTTCTCCAACCCCCTAAACTCTTTTTATTCATTTATTTTGTAACAACTCCAGTATCTTAAATATACTAGTATTTTTTTATAAGAAGTATTCAAGCTATAATTACACACACCTACATCTAATGGTTAAAGAACATATTGTTTCTGTGGATGGTGAATTTCTGCCTCACGAAACGATGATTGTTCAATATTCTTTTAACACCCTAAAAGGTGGACATTAAGATGTCACTATATTTATATATGATATATAATATTTTTATGATTTACTTATGCTTCTTTATTTTTCATTTATGGCATACCTTTATGGTTTCCATTATGGTTAAATGAGATATCTTCATTTTAGGAAGTGCGGACTACCACCCCCTCAAAGTGATTTGTTTAGTTAATACCATATGTGGTACGTATAAAGGATAATTTTAATGATATTATATATGATACCATACTGGAATTATAATAATATTATGTATCATTATGTTATAATTCCATTAAATAAGAAATAGAAATGGAAGTAGCGTTCATGCGTACGTACGGCTTACCGTCTCCATGAACGGTGCATTTCATTTCTTACCTCTAAATGTTATGTAATATTATAAATGCATGTATATAATGGATATATATGATATATATGATATCGACATAATGAATATAATTTTGGATATAATATATATTTTACCACATGAACAACTTGTAATTATAAAGAGTTCATTTTTGACTCAAGTAGCAATGATCTACAAAACGACCATTTTTTAACTTAAATAATTACATAGTGTTCATAGCATGGTAGTAAGTGATATAAAAGGAATAATGAACTTGAAAAGGGTTCTTAATAAAGTATAAATTAACTCATGTTTATTATTAAGGAGGTTAAATAACGATCGAGTCAAGTCGGACCCGAGGTAAGGGAACATACCCCTCTCTTTCTTTTTAAGTACACTCTTTTATGTCATTCCTTTTAAGCTCATATTTCTTATGATTGGGATGTTATTTTATATTCCTATAGCTGTAAATTTTATGTTAATATTATCAGATACCATATTTGATCTCATCAATCCATTTTTAGAAGTTTTAAGTGGTGTCGTTCGGCTGTCGAGTTTTTGTAAGGGATTTTTCATCTCACTTTTATTCCCGTGAGATTTATGATACTTTTACCACCATTTCCTTTGAGTGGTATATTTACTACCCATTATTATACTATTTTTATAATATACTTTCTTTTATGAGTATTTTCATCAATGTTGTATTGTCCTTCTTTCAGGGGGTGTATGTTTCGAAAGATACCCAAGTCGGTAAGGGAACTTCTCACCCTCCTCTATTTAAAAGACTTCTTTTGTTGGGTCTTTTAATTTACATATTGTAATTTTGGGATATGTTGTTCTATATCCTTATTTATGTAAATTTTATGTTCAAGTGATGAGATACCCTTTTTATCTCTCATAAACTCATTTTATGAAGATTGAAGTGACGTCGTTAGGCTGTCGAATTTTTGCAAGGGAACTTCTTAACCCAATTTTGATTCTTTGCGATAAACTTGTACTCCATGAATATGTGGTTATATGAATATGTGTGAATGAACTCTTATTGTTTTACACTTAATATCCACTTATATTAGGTGTATTTTATTGTCACACATAATTATGTAATAGATTTATCCTTAATCCAAGGATATTGTCATTGTATGGGGCTTCATCTCAATCTCCATTCATTGAGGCATAATTTGTTTTATACACAACTTTCTTTTATATGGTGTATAAACCCCTTTGACTTTTACATTTATCCAGAAAGAATCTTTTTTATACAAAGAGTTTTACCAAACAACAAAAGGGAATGTTTTTGTCGTACGTATGTGGCGACAACGACTTCTCCGCCGCCGTGACCATTAGATCTGTTTCAGCTTCCTCTACAAGCCATACCTTTTTTTTAAATGAAAAATAAATACCATGTTTTACTTTTATTTTATTTTGGTATTGAAAATGTTTTTATAATGTTTTTATATCAATGAGTTGTATTGATATCTTGTGATTGAAAAGTGGAAATGTTATGTTTCCTTTATGCATGTTTTATGTGATACGATTATGTTATGGTTCTTGGGAATTATTATGAAGATGGGTGGTTCTGTGATAAACTAAGGGTGGGTGAGCCCGATATACCTCTTCAATGCATTGGGTAACGCAAAGGAGTTAAATGTTAAGGTTTCTCCAAAGAGATTTAGGGAATATACTGTGATGGGTATTCCAAACGTAACCAAGAGGGTTACTCCCTAAGTAAGAATGTTATGAATGCCTCATGTTACCTTTATGCCTTATGATTTCTATGATTTATTCATGATTTGATGAGGTATGTTAAAATTCTTATGTTTTATGAGTTAATTATGATTTCATACATATACTAATGTTTTCTTTTCGTACTTTTATATCCCTTACTGAGCTTTTTATGCGCATCCCATGTTTTTGAAATGTTTTTCACAGGTCAAGGGAAAGGTGCATGTTATGATTATAGTGTCAAGGAAGTGTCAATAAAGAATCCATGTTTTATTTTAAATATGATTCCATTGATAGGGAAAAACGAATACTATCTTTTATGTAACCACTTTGTCTAAATGTGGAATGTAATTCATGATTTATGATCTAATTATCTAAAACTCTAAACCTGAAAAGATCCTCAATGTGAATTATTCATTTAATTCAATATTAAGTAAGGTTTAAGGTCGGGGCCTTATAGTTGGTATCAGAGGTCGGTTTAGATAACTTTAGAGGTTAGAGTGTTGTTTAAGAAAAAGTGACAAGTTGTGTATAACCACAATGGTTAGTATATTAGATGGAGTCATCTTTTTCCTTGAAAGTTAGAATGAGTTTGAGATAACTTGGATAAGTATATCTTGGTGTTTATCTTCCTCTTTTTTATTTGATGATTTTTCTGATATGCTCACACTGACCTTTTTGGTTTTAGTAAATGGTTGGATCTAGCAGGCACCAGAGTAATAGTGGATTTGAAGAAAACTGTGATGGTTTTATGAAAGAAAAATTGAATGATATGGGTGATGCAATGAGAACTCTTGTGGTTATCCTCAACCAACTATCTGGAGTCATGATTAACCACCTGAACCTTAGTAATTTTTATAAGGCATCTTATATGCGAGAAACAAATCCCTACGGAAGTTCAGGTAATAATCATAAAGGTAAGTATGTTCAAAAACCTATGTGTCAAATATGTGGAAAAAAACACATAGGAAAATGTTTCAAAGGGACAGAAAGATGCTATAGATGTGGAAATGAAGGTCATAAAGCAAGAACCTTCCATGGAAAAAGGAAGCATCTAGTTGACTCTTGGAAAGGGAAACAAGTTCTTTCTGAAGGATCAATTGAATGTTTTAAATGTGGTGTGCATGGTAATTATGCAAACACATGTCCTAAAAACAAGTTTCGGGAATGGGGTCACCAAGATCATAAAAATATTCATTTACCAATACCTAATGCCATTCCAATTGAGGATGAAGAAACTGACAATGAAGAATGAAAGGTATGGATTATTTCTTAACATATGTTTTCCTATTATTGGAATCTTAGGATATAATTCATGATTTTGTTTGTAGGAAATAAGTATTTCAGAATAAGTTGAAAATGAATGGCTAATGGATCATAAAAAATGTTGAATGAGTAAGAAGCCATCATATAAGGGATTCAAGAGTTATGGTATATTTTTTGATGGTGAAATTCTTAGATGTATTAATTCTCTTTTGATGATGGGGTTACAGTAGAAGACTTTTTATAGTAACCCTGATGTTTGATATACGAAACTTTTATTCAAGGAATAATTATCCTTTCTTTTGTGGATATAGTTATAAAGAACCATTTGGGTTTATATGATCCTTGAATTTGAGGCAATTACTGGTTAATGCATTTTGGGTTGCAAAATGGAAGTTATCAGATAACCTTTGTGGTTAAAATATGTTATGGTTATTTTTGATGAATTTATCTCTTTTTGAGGAATGTTATAAAATTATATAGTTTTTGAAAAGGGACAACATGCAGACCGTGTGACAACCCGTCGCATCGGATGAAGCTGCGGGAATCAAACCAACAACCAAAGTGAAACTGGTATTTATCACCTACCACTGGATTACGTGAAGTCCCTGGTTATTTTGAATGATTATTTTTAGTTAGATGATTTTATGAATTAAGTGTAAGTTGATTTTTGGTTATCAATGGAAATTATTAGCCTATCATGGAGGTTATGTGATTAGGTTAATTACTTTTCAGTATGAGACTGTAAGAGTAACTGCTGTTATTTTGGAGAAAAATGTTAAAATTTATCTTAGGAGACTATGTGATTAAATCCTTTAGAGAATTGGTTTTCAATATTAGTTTGGTTTACTTTGTAGAATTTTATGGATAGATGTTTATTGAATGGACTTTGTTGTACTTTGGGTTTTTTTTGAAAATTTTTGGAGATTGAGAATAGATTTTTTTTATAAAGGATTATCCTTTTTGGGTATTATCTGATCTCATACTAACCTTTTTGGTTTTTGTTTTGGTTAAGGTATAAAGACATGGGAAGTATATAGTTCTCTTTTGTGGATTAGGTGATTCTCTAGAAGTTTATTATAGCTCTCTTAATGGGAACAAGTCATCCCAAATACTCGTTTTTTTAGAAAATATGGGTTCGTGTAAGAAATCTACTAAAAGTTAAAAGTCACCATGAAAATTAAGTATTCTTCCTTATTTTTTAGTTAAGCTCATAAATAAATTCCTCAATGAAAAGTAACATAAAACAAAAATGTTGTCTGTTAATGTTTTCTACTGAGGAATCAAATACCGTTTAACCCATCACAAGTTTGTGATTTTCTTGTTGTTAACTTTCTCCTAGACATGTTTACTATCACTCTCCATCAGAACATGACCCTTTGTTTTTTCCTCCATATCCATATTTTCATACTTGGAATCCTAGTATGGGTTAACTCGGGTGACATTTTTACTTCTCTCCCATTCTTTTAAAGTGATTGTTTTACTGACTCTTGTTCCGATGTGGGATTTTCAATGAAACTTCCAAGCCCAATTTTAAAATTGCGAGGACGCAATTCACAAAATGGGGGAAGGATGTAACACCCCAAGTAAATAATGAATATGAAATTTTCATATTTATCCATATTTTTGAATAAAATATTAATGTTACATCAAAGGGGACGCTATGCTCGATGGCGTACCCAATACGCAACAACGAGTTTCTTGGGAATCTTACATTGCACTCTAATAACAAAATAATATTATTTTAAATGGTAGTTAATGCCTAGACGTTGCAATGGCGGGAATGAATAGAACTAACTAAAAAATGATTATATATTTTTTTCAAATATTTTTACTTTTTATAATAAATGTTAGAGGATTAAAAATGCGAATGAATCCAATTTTAAGCGTAAACATTCTAATATTCTTTAAAAGGTCGATTAACCGCCTTTTGATGGTGAACCTCTTTTAAATCCACTTTTTGAAAATTTTATGTGTTATATTTGACAAAATAAAATTCTTTTTTAGAATCGGGACCTCAAAATTTACTTTGTGTAAATTTTTGGTATTTTTCAGATAAAGTTCATTTTTCAATGAATAGTGAAAAATGTTGTATTTTAATTCAAAAACTTTTTTAATCTAATTTATTTATATGATTAGATTATCTTTTGAATTGTTTTTAAACTAAAATTAGACTATATTTTTACCATTTAATCCAATATTGGTCATTTTAATTAATTTCACTTTGAAATTGGACTTAAACTAGTGTCAATCTTTTAATAGATATTGTTTCTTATAAACACGCTATTTGTTTTGACAGCGGGAATTAATTATTAAATTAATTAATACAACTTATATGTTTTGAATTTTTTAAAATAGAAATCATTTTTTAATTCTGAATATCAAATATAGCTTAGGGTGAATTTTTTGTATTTTTCTGAAAAACTTCAATTTTTGATGAATTGTTAAACCACTAAGTGGTAGTTTAAAAACTGATTTTTCGTTTAAATGAAACTTCACCACTTCTGTGATTTGAATTTCAAAAATCCAACATACATGGTTGTTATTAGGATGTAAAATGTGGTTCAATGGGATTGAAATAATTTTTTGGTGAATAGTAACTTTTAAGTTTTTAATCGCGGTTAGAGGTAATTAGTGTATTTTAAGGTAAAAATAAAGTTGTAATAATATGAAATGACCTAGAAACATGTCCTACCCTCATTGTATGTGTCATGGCCGACCAAGACAATCCATGGGTCAACTTTGGGACCCCATGGAGCCACTTTGGTTGGAAAATGACATAAATTACTTTTTATTTAAAGTTAAAATAAAAATGTCACAAGCATGACTTGTTTTACTAAAAAAAATTAAATGGGGTTATAAAAGTCATATTTTTGACTATAAATATTCATAAAAAAAGATAAAAATCTTTCCTACATGATGATATTTTTTTTAAATTTTTAAACATTAAATAAATTAAATTATTTATGACATCGTGATGATGCAGCGATTACCTCATTAATAAAGGATTTAAATAAAATGAAAAGATAATGTTAAAACTGTAACTTACACTTGTCAAAAACCTATTGGATGAGTATATTTCGAACCCTTACCACCTTATCCTCGAAATACATCAATGTGGGACCTTTAAAATCCGAAACGCATTTGAAAATAATGTAACATTTTGTAACTTTCCAAGAGTGCCCCTCCTCTCCTCTTATAAAAGGCCCCCACCTCTACCACCTTACCCACCCCTCTCAAGCCTTTTGATTGGCCAAACCCTGCTCCTTTTGTCTCTCCACATCCCTCTATTACTCTTAGAATCCTCACTTTGGGTATAAGTCTTCCCAAGGAAGCCTTTGAGCTCAAATCAAAGAAAGATACCCGATTTTAAGGTAATGTTTTCACTTGTGTTCTTTTGTTTTATTTTGCTTCTCCAACCCCCTAAACTCTTTTTATTCATTTCTTTTGTAACAAATAATGTATCTTCAATATACTAGGATGTTTTTATAAGATGTATTCGAGCTAAAATTACACACACCTACATCTAATGGTTAAAGAACATACTATTTCTGTGGATGGTGAATTTCTGCCTCACGAAACGATGATTGTTCAATATTATTTTAACACCATCAAAGGTGGCCATTAATATGTCACTATATTTATATATGATATATAATATGTTTATGTTTTATTTAAGATTCTTTATTTTTTATTTATGGCATACCTTTATGGTTTCCATTATGGTTAAATGAGATATCTTCATTTTAGGAAGTGCGGACTACCACCCCCTCAAAGTGATTTGTTTAGTTAATACCATATGTGGTACGTATAAAGGATAATTTTAATGATATTATATATGATACCATACTGGAATTATAATACTATTATGTATCATTATGTTATAATTCCATTAAATAAGAAATAGAAATGGAAGTAGCGTTCATGCGTACGTACGGCTTACCGTCTCCATGAACGGTGCATTTCATTTCTTACCTCTAAATGTTATGTAATATTATAAATGCATGTATATAATGGATATATATTATATATATGATATCGACATAATGAATATAATTTTGGATATAATATATATTTTACCACATGAACAACTTGTAATTATAAAGAGTTCATTTTTGACTCAAGTAGCAATGATCTACAAAACGACCATTTTTTAACTTAAATAATTACATAGTGTTCATAGCATGGTAGTAAGTGATATAAAAGGAATAATGAACTTAAAAAACGTTCTTAATCAAGTAGAAATTAAATCACGTTTATTATTCAGGAGGTTAAAGAATGATCGAGTCAAGTCGGACCCGATGTAAGGGAACCTACCCCTCTCTTTCTTTTTATGTACACTATTTAATGTCATTCCTTTTAAGCTCATCTTTATTATGATTGGGATGTTATTTTATATTCCTATTTCTGTAAATTTTATGTTAATATTATGAAAGACCCTATTTTATCTCATCGATCCATTTTTGGAAGTTATAAGTGGCGTCATTCGGCTGCCGAGTTTTTGTAAGGGATTTTTCATCTCACTTTTATTCCCGTGAGATTTATGCTACTTTTACCACCATTTCCTTTGAGTGGTATATGTACTACAAATTATTCAACTCTTTTTGTAATATACTTTCTTTTATGAGTATTTACATCAATTTTTTATTGTCCTTCTTTCATGGGGTTTATGTTTCGAAAGATACCCAAGTCAGTAAGGGAAATTTTCACCCTCCTCTTTTTAAAAGACTTCTTTTGTTGGGTATTTTAATTTACATATTGTAATGTTGGGATATGTTCTTATATATCCTTATTGATGTAAATTTTATTTTCAAGTGATGAGATACCCTTTTTATCTATCATCAACTCATTTTCTGAAGTTTGAAGTGACGTCGTTAGGCTGTCGAATTTTTGCAAGGGATCCTCTTAACCCAATTTTGATTCTTTGGGATAAACTTGTACTCCTTGAATATGTGGTTATATTAATATGTGTGAATGGCCTCTAATTTTTTTTACACTTAATATCCACTTATATTAGGTGTATTCGTTTGTCACACATAATTATGTAATTGATTTATCCTTAATCCAAGGATACCGTCTTTGTATGGGGCTTCGTCTCAATCTACATTCATTGAGGCATAATTTGTTTTATACACAACGTTCTTTTATACGGTGAATAAACCCCTTTGACTTTTACGTTTACCCGAAAGGAATATTTTTTATACAAAGTGTTTTACCAAACAACAAAAGGGAATGTTTTTGTCATATGTATGCGGCGACAACGACTTCTCTACCGTCGTGACAATTAGTTATGTTTCGGCTTCCTCTACAAGACATACCTTTTTATTAAAATAAAAAATAAATACCATGTTTTACTTTTCTTTTATTTTGGTATTGAAAATGGTTTTCATAATTTTTTTATATCAATGCGTTGTATTGATATCTTGTGATTGAAAAGTGGAAATGTTATGTTTCCTTTATGCATGTTTTATGTGATACGATTATGTTATGGTTCTTGGGCGTTATTATAAAGATGGGTGGTTCCGTGATAAACTAAGGGCGGGTGAGCCCAAAATATCTCTCCAATTCATTGGGTAATGTGAAGGAGTTAAACGTTAAGGTTTCTCCGAAGAGATATAGGGAATATACTGTGATGGGTATTCCAAACGTAACCAAGAGGGTTACTCCCTACGTAAGAATGTTATGAATGCCTCAAGTTACCTCTATCCCTTATGATTTCTATGATTTATTCATGATTTAATGAGGTGTGTTAAAATGCTTATGTTTTATGAGTAAAGTATGATTTCATACATGTTCTAATGTTTTCTTTTCGTACTTTTATATCTCTTACTGAGCTTTTTATGCTCATCCCAAGTTTTTGAAATGTTTTTCACAGGTTAAGGGAAAGGTGCATGTTATGATGATAGTGTTAAGGGACTGTCATGAAATAATCCATGTTTTATTTTAAATATATTTTTTTTATAGGGAAAAACGAATACTATCTTTTATGTAACCACTTTGTTTAAATGTGGAATGTAATTCATGATTTATGATCTAATTCTCTAAAACTCTAAACCTGAAAACATCCTCAATGTGAATTATTAATTTAATTCAATATTAAGTAAGGTTTAATGTCGAGGCCTTATAAATGGTCATCCAGACACATGCTCATGGTGTGTCCTATTCTTCCACAGTAATAACAACTGATGAATGTTTTCTACTAAGAGAATCTTCTTTCTGATTTCTCACGATGCTTCTTCTTATTCTCAGATTTAGAAAAATTTCTATCTTCATAATACAAAATATATTCCTTAGCCTCTAAAAAAAATTATGTGTGTCCATGAATCAAACAAAAATAGCACAGGTTGTCACTACTTCTTGTAAATGTCATTTTAGATCTATCTCTAGCACCTACAATATTTTCTCCACTTCTGGAATTGTTCACGGATCTCTTTCTTTCATGCACGGGATGAGATTCATCAAATCCAATACCAGTTTTTCCGAAACCGCATGGTCTCTGAGATGAGAAATTATTTTGTTGTTTCTCTTCAAAAATATCATATTTGTTTTTCATTTTATCATCACTTGTTGAAGGATAATCAAATAGTAAGTTCAATGCATCCTTCATTTTAGACTTTCCTTTGTATTGGATTTCTCCATTTCCTTCTTTACTGATTCTATCTCTTCTTCCAAAATTTGAATCGTCATATACCTTGATTCAAGTTGGACATCACGTTCTCTCTTGATAATCTTCCCTCTACTCATCTCATCTTCCAATTCACATGCCAGCTTATCCACCATGTCCCTCTGCTCCTTTACTTTATATTTTTCTTGAGAAAAAAAATCATAAAAACATGAATTATCTTGTTGTAGCCTTTGATTCTTCTAAACTAGTACAGTTTGTTGTGTATAAAGATCATCATTTCTGGATTTTAAATTCTGAATTTCATCTATGTTCAGATTATTTCCCTTAACATCAGCTTTGAGATTTTCTCTTTTTATAGACAACCTTTGCAGTTCTTCAGCTTGTGAATCATTATTCTCCCTGAGATCAGTGGACACATCAATAAGCCTTTGATTTAATCCACTTATCGTGTTTACCTCAATTTCCTTTGCTTGGATTCATATTTCTTTATATTTAATCTCTTCATCCAACTTCTAATCCACTTAATTTGTTTTATGGAAAACTTCCACTTTTTTTCATCTAGGAGTTTCTTCATCCTCAGTACTTCCAACATCACTTGGAATATTAGGATCTTCGCTCATTCCTTCTTTATAATTGAATGAGTATGTATTTTCACTGTATGATTTATCCAAATCATTATTTGGTTCACTACTTAATTCCTTTAAATGAATCTCACTATCTCCAAAGACACTTCCGCACTGAGGGATACCACCCGACTTCTTCTTATTCTTTGACGTTCTACCCTTTTCCATGGCACACCAAGATAAGAGCATACTGAATCTTTAACCACACAGATCGACTAAACTAAGTCAGAGTAAACAAATCTAATAAAAGAAACCTTCCCTCTGATACCAATTGTTAGGACCAAAATGGGGCTAAATACCCTGAGAGGGGGGTGAATCAATGTATGGATATTCTATTTCAAATTCTTCTCCCCACTGGATCTTGTCCTCTATATTATAACAGTCACATTGATTTCTCTTATGTGTTTATGTTGATCACTTATTTTTATATTTATCTGATGGTTATGATTTAGATGCAATGCAGGGAAGAAAGTAGGCAGACACAAAGATTTTTACTTGGTTCACCCTCACTAGTCTATATCCATGGAGCATACAACGGTGATATACCGCTGTACCAAATCCACTATAAGTACACTACTGTTTACAAGGTTTGGGCTAGATCACTTCTTTGCCTAGGATCACTGCCTTTACAAGGTTTAGGGTCAGCTCACTGCTTTCCCAAGGGTCACTCCCTTAGTCTCTCTCTCTGGTTCACTTCCAATGGAGAGGATCACCTTCTTCCTCTTCCTTTCCCTGCTACTCTTGAAGGGAACCACACACAGTTTATAGACCTATAAGTCTCTTCATTTTCATTAAGGAATGAATCCTCCACTGTATGTAGATGCTCTGTTTATGTCCAAATTTCATCCACTGATGAATAATGCTTTACCAATGATGTTCTGGGAAATTTTTAACTTTCACACAAGCCTAGGGTGACTTGTGTGCTCTTTTAACTAGTGCATAGCCTCTGCCTTCATTGCATAAAATCCAACTTGTGTGCCACACTTGCATGCCACACTAGTGCGGAGAACTTGTATCCACAATGCTTGCACGTCACACTTGTGTGGTACACTTGCGAGGTACACTTGTGTGGTACACTTTCATGGTAAACTTGCATGGGAAACCTTCATGGTACACTTGTATGCTACACTTGCGCGTCACACTTGCGCGGTACACTTGCACAACACACTTTCCCCACACACTTGTGTGCCCCACTTGCGTGCACACTGAACATGCCCGTCACTTCCACTTTCACAATCAGAGATCATATTTTCTCTAAGTGTTGAGCTCGTTTAGAAATGAGGAGAGTATCCATCTATTTATAGGCATTTTTAGGACTTTCACGCCACACTTGTGTGCCACACTTTCACGGCTCTTTAGGAATCTCATGCATTTTTCTTTCCTTTGTCATATTTTGATATTATGGTCTTGAAATATGACTTGCGTGCCCTACTTGTGTTCCATACATGCACGTCATACTTGCGCACCACTTTAGGACTTGCGCGCCACACTTGCGCACCACTTTTGGACTTGCACGCCACACGTGTGTGCCACTTTCGGACTTGCGTGCCACTTTTCCATTGCCAAATTTTTGATGTTCTGAATTTTAAAAATTCCCGGCGTACAGCATCAGAAACCTATTTAACACAAGGGAACAACCCCCTTTGCCAAAAAAAACTTTTCCCCATTATCCAGGAAAACCCCCTTTGTTAACAGTTTGAGTAATTGAAACTCACATTGTCAACAAACACAACATGGAGTCCTTTATTGTCCACAAACACAATCATCTCAAAAATGCTTCAATGATACCTTGAGGGATTTTTTCCCGATAACCGTTTTATCCAGATGCTCTGTTTTTATTAAAATAGGATCTCTCTCGTGATTTTCAACAACAATCCTCACCTTGGTGATCCTATATTTATAGATGAGGTTTTGATCACTTGTGTGTTCAAATCCACTTGAGATTACCCAGTATTAACATCTTGTAATATTCATGATGTTTGGTTTGAATATTTCAAACATGGTGTAAAAGATATGTGCAAATCATTGTTGTTTTATTTTCAACCGTGGGCTCCTCTTTCTCGGTGTCATCCTTTTGTGCATGTGAAGAGGAACACATGAAACACATATTCCTGAGGGCTTCGAGATCCATGATGTGGCCTTGCAACTCTGTTTTCTTCAGCCACATATGACCTTTTTATATCTATGTATGCATGTATATTTTAATGCATGCATGTGTTTGGTTCATTCAAACGATCTCTGTGGGCTTGAAGTGGTCTCAAATGATGCCCGAAATGTAGAGATCATCGTTCGGGATCATCATTGGTTTGCGGGTGCATCAGGGATGGTTGGAGGATGAAGGTAACTCGGTAAATGAGATTGAACGACCACAGTTCAATCGGTGAGACGTGGGATTAGATGAGTGGCCCAGATTAGATCTCTTTACCACAAATTAGATGTGCTGTTGAGGGCGTATGTGGGATTAGATGGATGGCAGAGATCACTTCTATATTTTTAATATGTTATCCCACAACGAAATGCCCCTCTATTTTCAGATTCTATAAATAACAAGCCATAGCGACACATCCTCATAATTCTCTTTCTCCCCTCACGATACCGACTCGTACTGTGTTCACCCTACGGGCACGCTTCTACGCCCACTCTTCTCCTCTGGCACGCACCTAACACCGACTATGCTCACATGCTATCCGCAGAGGTTGATCATTGTGCATGCACCTTTGGGCCTTTACAGGGCCCGCACACACATTGCCTCATGAGGGGTTGGCCTAGAGGGCTTCCCTCAGGCGCGGTTGACCCCTAGGGTCCCGCATGTGCTTGAGGATGAGGTCCTCAACTGGCCTCCATGGTTGGCCCATATTTTTATTGTGAGTCCCTACTTGGTTAAAAACCAAGTGTACAAGAGTTCTTAGACACCTTCTTCCTACTAATCCCATGCATGGGCAATGTACTTAGTAGATTCTATACTAAGCCCTTCCTCCTCTCTTCTTTATCTTCAAACCTCATCCTTCTTTTATTTTTGGAATAACCAATCCAAGATCTTCAATATTCCTCCCTTGATTCAATAATAGATGATGTATGAAACATTTATTCATTCCTATTTCATTAAAGCATAATGCATGGTCTTCAATGTTGTACTGAGTGATGTGTTCTCTTTAAACACATGTCTTGGACTTTGAGGATCAGCTCAAGAAATCGTCTTCTTTGTAGACTTCATCCATTTAGATTCAATGGATAGATAATCTTTACATCATTCCTCATACAAAGAATTGTTGCATGGACTTCTTCAAGTGTTGTAATAATGTATTACCTTGATACAAGTCTTTTAACTTAAGATTAGTTCTACAATCATCAGATTTGTTATAGATAATGTCCAAGAATGACATCCAATTACATTTCATATTGATTCTCCAAGTGAAATAGGATTTGAAACAACTTATCCTATTAATTGTTCATCCATTATTAATGTGGGATCTTCAATGAATTAATAACCTCACCACTTCAATCATTGGAATAACTTAAATCATCACCTTTGCATTCACATATTAACAACCTATTGACAATTGAATCCTTATTGAAAAAAATACAATACCATGCTCTACAATCTCCCCCTTTGTATTTTGGTGTCAATATTGTTTAAGCACACTTTGAATGGTTCAATATATGTGACAATATTTTCTCCCCATTATTGTCAACCAAATGCAAAGGTTTAGTGGAGTCTTCTTTAAAAAAATGTTCTTCTCCCTTTGAATAATATCTTCCTGAGTATTTTTGAGAGAGGGATGATGTCACATGGTTCAGTTAGAAAATATCCTTTAGTAAATCACCTCTAAATATACTTGGGCTCACCCGGTGTAAAAAACATGAGAGATTTAAGAAAGGTATTCTATGATTTCCATAAACAACCATAAATGTGAGATCATGCTCAAAAATTTATCTAAGGGGTTGAAAACTATCAAATTTATCAATGAATTGCTAAATCCAACAAATACTTCAGAAAACAGATTAAAAGTTTCAAGTGAAAAGATGAAGTTCCCCCTTTTATACCATTTTTTCATCAATCAAGAACTCCCCCTTACTTGACATGATAAATAAAATTAAGAAAAAGGGGGAAATGTTTTTAGAATACCTCAACTTCAGCTACTTGAGATGATACGGTTTTTATGGTTTTTCATGAAAAAATACTTGATATAATATCCTTTATTTTTGATCCCCCTCAAGGGGTGTACTCCCTTTGATTTTCCTTGGTGGAAAAAATCATCAGATGACCTTCAAGATATTAATATTAATAATATTATACTATGGATCACTTTAAGTAATTATCAAATCGTGAATAATGACTCCAACTTGTAGTTATACACTTTGTTCATTCAATTATTATTTTCATAATGACATTCATCTTCAATTCCCTACAATGTGAGCTCTCATATAAAACAAAAATATAATGGAATAATATGGAACACTTGTGAGCTTATTAATATAAGTACTAGGGCTGAGAATTTTCTCTCAACCCAATAAATCCTTTCCTTTATTCTTTATAGTGGCTGGTACTCATCATTCTAGTGTTACCTCTCCATATGGAATTTTGATCTTTCATTGTCAGCATGGACCCTTTACTTCTATTCACCTTCACCTTGTGTGGATTTTTTTCCTTTTCTTTTCCCAGTAGTGAAGTAGATTGCATTGGTGCATGTTTTTTAATTTTCAACATCTCCATTTGGCCTGGTAGAGATATTGAACATTTGTTTGCATGATGTCCAACCTTCTTTCACCTTCCCCACAGTTGTTGTGAGACACTTGGGTTATCATGTGCTAACAACCTCTCATGAAATTTGAATTCTCCTTCATGTTTAAGGACCTATTTCCCTTTTTTCCTTTTCTTTAGCTAGTAATTAATCTTCAACTCTTTGTAGTTCTCTAGAAATTTGAAATTGATTAGGCCAGATAATTATACACTCCTTCATAACA
The DNA here is from genome assembly GCA_963277665.1 of Viscum album. Lineage (NCBI taxonomy): Eukaryota > Viridiplantae > Streptophyta > Magnoliopsida > Santalales > Viscaceae > Viscum > Viscum album. Next base: position 1,532,996,126 of record OY728126.1, read on the forward strand.
TTTTCTAGTTTGGAGCTTCCACATGGCTTCTTTAATTCTTTCAAGTTACATTTCTTAAGAAACTTATCAAAATTATCTTCAGAAATGTCTTCAATCAATCCTGTCTTCTTCTAGATTGATTCTCCTTTCAATTTGAGATTGATTCCATTCATTTCCATGTCTTGTATGCAGTGATCCATTGTATGAAATTTCTTACCAAAATAAAATCATATTTTATTGGTTGAGATGGAATTCTTGGAATCCAACTTGAGCTTCTTCTTGGGAATAGTTTCTTTCACTATTTTACAGACTTCGGTTTTGGCATATTCCTAATGGAAGATTTTTCAACTCTTTTTACATTATCCTACCTTTGTAGTGGTATATGATTATTATCAACATCTTCATGATGCATGGTGGAACTAAACCATCATTCATGATTACTAAGACCACTTCTATTGCACACATCACAGAAGTCTTCAAGATATTCAAATCTGTTCTTAGTAGATAGATTCTTCTTCATCTATGTAGTCTTCCTTAGCATTGCATGTTGCTTTATTTCTTCACCTATAATTTCCCTAAATGTATGACCTCAATAATTTTCATGTGTTGACATATTATGCGAGAAACCATTGTCCTGATTCCAAAACTTCCAACAACAACAATAATAGCCAACAAATATTTTTCTTTTACTTATAGTATCAGTGTGCCTTGGTTTAGTGCATCTTTTTTTTTTGGAATTTTCTTTCTTTAATTGGAGCATCCTTTTGGGAGTTTCTCTTTTTATCATTTCAGTATCTACCCTATAATTTTTGATGGATTTATTGGCATTTTTATCAATCCACATCCTCCCATCTTTTGGATTTGAACTTGTACTTGCAGATAAAACTACATTAGTAGAAACATAAATAACTGTTTTATGGGATAAATTCTTCTTGGAGGATTTTGACATTGGATTATTGGATGATATGACTTTCCTTTTGGAATCATATTCCTCAATTAAAACTTGAGTGGAAACATCTCTTCTTTCATCTATTTGGGAAGTTCTATCTTTGAGTGATTGCTGATTCTTCAATTTCACCTCCATCTCTAAACACTTCATGTTGAGGGAGTTCTTCTCATCCTCAACTAATCTCAGCTTACTATCCAAATTCTCCTTCATCTTTTTTATTTCTTATCCATGAAAATTTCTTAGTTTTTTTAAATATATGCCAATCTCCTTTAGTATATTGTCCTTTTCTTCTACTTGTGCAGCTTTGAAATCCATAAAAACTTTTTTCAACTTTTCAAATGCATGGAATGCTTATAAAAATGCAATCTCAAATAATTATTTCTCACAAATACTTCCCTGAAATTCATCAGTAACTTGAGAATGTCTTTCATTGAAAAGAGAATGTTTTTCTTCCTTTTACTTCACTAGTTTTGTGAGAGTGTTGGATATACCAACCCTTTTATCCAATGATTCTTCCATGGCATTATCTTCTTCTTCCAGTGATAATTTTTCAATTTAAAGAGCACTAATGCATGCAGAAATGTGTCTTTCCACTTCTATAAGGACTTTTTTTAGATGATATTTGAGTGTTTTCTGAAGATCACTAATTGATCTATCATCATCACAACTTGAACATGCTTCATCAGAAGAGTCATAATAATAAAAGGAATTATCACATGTTTTACCTTTCAGATTACCTTTAGTAGAAGGTGTCTCCCCATTAGTAGTAAGCTTCTTCATCATCTTTCTTGACCATTTATTATTTATTTTCTTATAAGACTTGGAATATATCTCTATTTGAGGTTGTTTAATTATCTTCACAAATCTTCACTTCATAAAGACTCAATTGGATCATTTAGAGGGATCCTCGCTCTAATACCAATTGAAGTTCCCAGATCAGTGCGAATCACTGAGAGGTGGAGGGGTGAATCAGTGATCCTTTTAAACATTATACTAATTGATTATTTTCAATTAAGCCTCTATGGATGGTTATATACATGATCCACTCTTGTTTTTTCTCTCAACCTTACCTCGAGTGATGTTGTAAATGTAAAGGCACTGAACAAAAGGATTTAAAAGGTTCCATTCAAAGACCCAATCTTTGATGTGTTGGTTTTTCACCCCAATACAGATTCCCCACTATAATTAGGTGAGTAATTACAATGGTCGATACAGAGCCACATTGTATCTCTCCCGAGTCCCATAGGAGGTTCTTTATACTGCTTCACACAATGTTACCAGAGTCTCACTGGCCTACTTCAGAGTCCCAATGAAGACTTCTTCACCTCCTTAAATCTCACAGGGGTATTCTAGCTCTTGAGTTACCCGATCATCTTCCTTATTTAAGTTCATTATTGATTCAGTGAATATGATCTTATGATCTTCCCACATAGGTTTGCGGAATCACACTTTCCTATGTATCTCTTCAAGAATCTTCAACAGCCATTGGTGAGGTCTGTTGGACTTGCTCAATATTTATGATCACTTTATTTATTAGTGATATGTCCAACAATGCTCAGGAAATTATTTATTCTTCTAATGAAGACCTGACCTCACTAATATGTTTACCAATGGTACACACAAATTCTGAAATAATATTAATAGGCAAGAGCGATCTTGCACAATTTCAGTTGTGTCTGACTTCTTAGATTATCATTCATTGTTAACTTAGATATAAGATCTTCTTTAATTCAGTATGGATTCAGTGTCAAAACATACTTTCTCCATGCATGGATTTCATGGGATCCAATAACTCTTCTATCTCGATATCTCAATGATTTTCCCACATGCATGTGTTCATTGATGATTGCATGCGTGGGTATTTTGCTTTTGAACATGCATTGTATTCTCTTCTTTTCTCAATATGCACTCATACTTTTGATTATTTCTTTACATGTGCATGTGCATGTATGAATGCACTCTTCCTTTTTTTCTTACTTCTGTGAAACCCTCTCTGGGTAATACACTTTGAGAACACACACAATATCTAATCATTTTCCTTTTCTCTTTCTATACTTCATTTGGGTCTTAACACACACACACACACACTTGTTCTTTTTAATTAGGGTTCAATATGAGTGTGTGTCTTCAAAACTGAATGGGTGTAGTCTCTTGTGTGTGTTATTATTATTTCTTCCTCCTCCTTCTTCACATGAGCTCACAATTTCCCTTTCATGTTCTTTTTATGCACATGAAATCAACCATGCATGCACCCTACCTTTTCGTCTTTTTTTAAACACAAACCGAATGAATGTGACCCACCATTTGGATTGTTTGGGTATCCAAAATCATGAACATGCATGAATGAGCATCATGAATTCACTTTCCTTCCTCCACAAACCCTGCCAGAACCTCTAGGATGTTTCTAGGGAATTGGAGAGGATAAATTGGTAGGGTTTTGCCAAGATTGAAGGCACAAAGTTGTGTGAGGAAGAGAGGGAGGAGGTGCCCTTTTATAAGGGAGGAGAGGGGCACCTTTGGAAAAACTAAAAATATTATTTCATTATAACGTCATATTCGGTTTTTAATAGCTCAAAATTGATTTATTTCGAAGCTAATGTGGGGATGGGTCGAAATCCTCTCATACAATAGAATTTAGAAAAGTTTAGGTTTCTATTTTAACCTTTTCATTTAGATTTATCTTTAAGTTAAATAATTTTACTTTTACCATGTCTTCTTGTTTTCTTACACTATAAGGTTAATAAACATACTATACAAGCCAAACGAACCCCAAGTTGTTTATTATTAATATATATAACCTTATATAATTCATTTGGATTAACCTTAGATTTTTAGGAATAAAATAACAATTAATAATATAATATTTGTTTTAAAAACTATTTTATGTAAATTTTGACACTATTTGGTAATTGATTTTTCTGAAAATGATAACAGAATGATTAGTTTGAAAAGAGTTAATTAAATAAATACTAACATGTCATATTATCCTAGAAAATTAGTGTAATTCATAAAAAGTCTCAAATTACATTTATTTGGGTATTTATAACATCAATTATGTCAATATTTCATTAATAAGATAATTAGGACATCATCATTGTGTCATAAATAAATTAAATTGTTTAATGTTTAAAAATTATAAATAAAATAAAATTATCTAGAAAATATATTTATCTTTATAATGAATATTTATAGTCGAATTTAACTTATGTATAACCCTATATTAAAAATGTTTTAGTTATTAAACTTTGATTTTAACTATTTTAACTATGTTTTAAATAAAATAATATTCAATGTCCTAATCTAATCCAAGTGGACCTAAATGGTCATATTTTATTCCTAATGTTGTTTTTGGTTCAATTTCACTTATCCAATAGAATTAGGAAATGTGTTAGGGTAATAATAATAATATCATTTTTACCCTTAATTACCCTATTTAATTTTAACCGTGGTAAATAAAAGTAAAAAGTTACTATTCAACAAAAATTATTTTCATCTCATTGAACCACATTTTAGTCCTTGATATTAACCGTGTCTCTCGGATTTTTGAAATTCCACTCACAGAAGCGGTAAAATTAAGTTTTATGTGAATTTCCAAATTCTCCTAGGAGGTGGGTAAAAGGCGGTGAAAAGTTCAATAATTTTTTTATATATCTAAAATTATTATAAAATTACTCCAATGAATTACATTGAACATATATAAGTATTATGTATCAATTTTGACCTAAAATAAATTTAAATAAAATAAATAATTATTTAAATAAAAAGGCGGTTTTTAAATAGTAACCTAGTGTTTTCACTATTCATCAAAAATTGAAAGTTTTCAGAAAAATACCAAAAATTCACCCTAGGATAATTTCGATATTCCGAATCCAAAAATGAAGTCCATTTCAAAAGATAAAATTTATAAAATTTTAAAAAGTGGGTATTACTATTCATAGCGGCTATTTTATAATAATATTATAATAATATCTCGTTTAGTGAAACTCGGTATTGCGTACTACACACGCTATCGAGGAAGGTCGCGATTGCCTGTAATGTAAGCCAAGTTAGGGTTGCGTGTAGTGCATGACTCCTTTGTTGCTGCGTATAACAGAATCCAACCATATTTCATTTATACATTGAATATATATATATATATATACACTCAACGTTGCGTTTAACATAATCAAAACTTATTTCATTTATGCATTAAACAAAATCTATAATTAATGTTGCGTAGAATAATTTCTACAAAAAAAATTGAAATTGTGTGTAACACTTGCCAAGAATAGTGTTTCGTATAATTCAAGCTTATACGGTATTGCGTATAGCTCAAGATAATCTTGGTTTAGCGTACAAAAAAATATATCAATGAAATTAAAAATAATAATTCTCATAAAATCACGGGTTGTTACAATAAAAGTGTCAAATTTTGGTTTAAAAAAAGGGTTCACCATTAAAAGGCTGTAAAATTGCATATTTTGAAAAATAATTCTTTTATCAGAAAAATTAATTTGTTCTTATATTATGTCAAAGAAGCACATAATATGGATGTTAAAATTATATAGAGTATATAAGATTAAAAATGCAGTTAATACTATTCATAACTGCTTTTTGAACGACTAGTTTGGTAAGTTGTGGTGCACTCAAACTCGGTGTTGCGTGTAGAGTAAGATATATAATTACATTAATGAGATAACTTAATATGAAATATTGGGGTGTTACATTCTCGCCTCCTTAAATAAATTGCATCCTTGCAATTTGAAATTTTTCTTCGTAAATAAATGGTTTAAAATAGAAAAATACATCTTTGGAAAACCCACATCGAAAATTGGGTTAAAAAAATATAGACTTAATAAAAGGAAAAGGGAAATTAAAAATTCACCACAAAATTATGATATCAATTAAGAGAAAATTGGTGGAAATTAGAGACACATAATTGTATGAAAATTTTACATTTTTATAGAGAGTGATTGAGGTCATCAATCATAAACAAGTATACAATTAAGGGCCTCAAATCCATAGATCTATGATGATTTAAAATATCATCAGTTTAACAAAACATAAGGTATTAGGATAACACATTTTTGGTTTTAATATCTCTTCCCTAAAGTTTAATAATTAATTTATTCATAGAATAAGAGGAAATATATATATACTTAACAAGTAGAGTTTCATCCTTCAACTAATTCCTACCACAAATTCATCTTTCACTCCAAAAGATAATAGAATTCAAAAATATTCTTTTTATCCTAATCATATGGGGTTTGAAAAATAATGAATTTATAATTCATTTGTTAGATTATTTAAAAAACTAGATTATACAAACTAGGACATCACATAGGCTAGTGGTAGGTGATACACCCTTTTCACCCTTCGGTTGCGGGTTCAAGTCTCGTGGCCTTGCCAAACGCGATGAGTTGTTGCCTGACCCCTGGGTTGTCCTTTTTATGACAATACAAAAATAATCTTAAGAAATGATTTAACCTTAATAATAAAATCCAATGTGAAACTTAATCTATTCCAACCTTTAGACTTATCCAAAATACTTATGTCCAAATTCACAGTCCAAAATTTATATGGAAGTTAAACACAATAATGATTCTTTTTGCCACGTAATAACATGAGAATACCTTCATCATGTATTCTTTTAAAACATGGTAACACCCTGAATTACCATAAAACCATATTTATTACATTCATTCTCTTTTATTCTTTATAGAATACTAGATATACTCCTTATATCCAAAAATGTTGCAGACTCCAACAATGATGTAATATACAAATCATTAATCAGTTTTAAGGTAGTCAAGAATAACAAATATAATTTATCTAAATCAATCATATATTAGTCCAAAATCACTACCTCAGTATCAGAACCATATTATGGTTTATCTTTCTCTCAACTATATATTCTCCCAAAACATTTAACCTGTTGTTGATTAACTTTTCTTGGCTCCACACAATCTCAAGTCCTTAATGAAATAGTACTGCAATACAATCCTTATATACTCTAAAATTCTTATAACTTGTAAATTATTAATACAATACTCAAATGAAACAATTCTTTAATAACAACATAAAAAATCTAATCATTCCTCTTCATCTTAGGTAGTATAATAACTTGATTATTATCCAATAGCAGCATTTGGGGTATACTCTGATGATCCGGACATTGATTCGCATAGTGTCCCAAATCCTTGCAGATAAAGCATTATATATTTGAAACCATTTTCTTGCCATTTAAAATCACATTATTGGTGTCCTTTTTCATGACACTTATAACAAAATCCCATTCCCTTCAAGCATTTTCCATGGTGATTCTTTCCATAGTTATCACATATAGGAAAATCCTTCTTTCCCCTCTTCCCTTTATCCATCTTTCTCTCTTCCATCCTTTTCTTATCTTTCTTCCCTTCAAATCCATAAGACTCATATAATTCTTTACTTATCTTATTAATACATGATATTATTTCTTCATATGGTGAGAATACATGGGATAATATTTCCATTTGAAATTATGGATTAATACCATGAAATATATGATCCTCCTTAATCTTTTGATCATCCATACTGCTGGAATTCTCATTCCTTATACTAGGTTCCATTTCTAAACAATGGAATGCACTAGGTTATTTTATGAGTCTCAATTCATAATTCCAAACTTGTAAAATACCTAATGTAAATTGAAAGGATTATTCATATAATCTATAATCATAAAATGTTTTCTTTGAAGAAGTATTTACTCCTAAATCCTTCATAATGGCTTGTAATGAAAATGTGAATTATGTTAAGCATATCCCCCAGGAGTTTCATAAAAAATAGTGCATCACGGCCCGTTGTCATGTACTAGGATACCCCAGGTCAAGCCTGAAACTCCTTGTTGGAGTTTTCACTCCTAGGTACATCTGTGCCAGAGCTGCCCTTACATGCTTGTATCTAAATAGGGATGTATTGCTTGAAAATACACAAAATCTATACATTACCAAAATTCTATGAAGTTCCTCTATACTAATACTCAATGTCTATCTTAGGGTAATGTTCTCTAATGAGATTTTATCTAAATCTATTTCCATGGTTGTTTCAAAACTTCCTCTCACACCAACTATAATTCATGGACCCTAGAATCCCAGAGACGGTGCATTATTTTAATACATTGGCACGATTACAAGGAATCAATTCCTGAAAGACTGATTAGTCTAGAAGTCTTGGAAAATAGATTACATACATGAGCGTTACATTACACATTAGAAAATAAAAGGTAATATAAATGATCCCTTGAGAATATCATTAATTCCCTAGATTAACCCTACTTATCGATCATAAAACACTTTTTGAATTCCTAGGAAAATAAATCAAAAGAAAGGGGTGAGCTCAAACGCTCAGTAAGGATAACAATATAGTGGAAACTTTCACAAATAAGAATAAACATTGAAGGCAATGTATAAAACTAAAACAAAAGTATTTTAAACATAAAATTCAGTATAATATGGAAAATATAAATCAAAAAATTCCATTTACTTATTCACATGGATATTCTACTAGTCTAATAATCACAAGTAATATCAATAGCTAATTTCATAATGATTGAATGCATAATTCCAGACTTCATAACCACAAAGTCAGGGCCTTGTACCAATACTAAAAATAATATTTTGTCAAGACCTTGTGCCAAGACACTAGTTTGTCTCATAAGACCTACCGATGCATCGAGGATCTATAGTGGGCTCCACCAATCACTTACTAAGTTCAATGCATTCCTCGTATGAAAATTTTTAAACATAACATAAAAATTTGTATTAAAACTAGCATATGAAATGTCAATACATTTTTCATAAACTAGGAATGGTATAAAAATAACACATCCACAGTCAAACATATAACAAAACCTTCAATACAATAAGGAATATTTGTGTCATAATAAATCAACTTTGATCAATAATAGTATCATGTAAAGGATGTTGACATAGTTAAAAATGATTAGTAAAAATATTTGAGAGAAATATCCATTTTCATGAAATCATTTAAAAGTCACATAATTTATAAAGGGAGTCATTTAAAATATAGTTTTTAATCAAAGTATCTCATACCAATTAGAAACTTTTTAAAGGATTCAACATTTTAAAACATTCATGTTCATATAAATAAATTCTTAAAACCATTTTGAAAACATGGACATTAATGAGAATGGTTTAGAAGAATAAATCTTTAAATCATTTAAAATGATGATTTAGTAAAAAAGTCTCTTAAAAATAATCCCTTTGGAAACTCTTTAATGAAATATGGACATGGATAATAAATATGTCCCAGTAGATACTAACGTAAAACAACCTTGTATAATAAAGAGATTGTGTAATTAACCCTTACCTCGCACTTTCCTTTAGTCGAGGGTACATTTAACCTTATGTATAATGAACATATAATGTTATTAAATTATACCAGAACCATATTTATATTTATTATATCATACATGATTCATTTATGACTTTATACTTCCCATTTAATAATGATTTTCAGGTAAAATTAACATTTCGGGTAATAATCGCTTTCTTTATCATACATGTTTTAACTTGTTATTCTTGATCATATAATTTAGATCAAGATTGAAATATTTGAAGAATATAACACATGATTTATATATCATATATATTTATAATATTAATATGTATATTAGATAGATATGAGAAATTTAAAACCTTGTTTATGGAGACAGTAGGTCGTACGTACGCATAAATGATGTTTCTGTCTTTACATCGTATTGAATGGAAGTAAGTGAATAAGATATATATAAGTATATATATATATTCAGTAGAATTATTATTTCATATATTTCATACTTATTAATAATACATATTTTTATAATCATCGTTGAATGATGAATGTGGACATGAATCTCATCGCGTTGTGGAGACGGTAAGCTGTACTTACACATGAGCGATGATTTCATTTACATATTGATTAAAAGGTTTGGAATTGGATGATATATTAATTTTACAGAGAAATTATCTTCTTATTTTCATTATTTATATAAATATTACTCATCCTTATATCCATCTAAATAACATAGTGTTGAATAACACATTACACCATGACGTGGAGACGATAAGTTGTACGTAGGCACGCATGGTGACATTATCATTCATAGGATGGATTGAATGATTAATATGGCCGTATCATATTTTTAATAACATTAAATTATTTATAAGGTACTGGGTTTGTTATTTTGGAATGTAAACAACAGAGAAAGAGGAAGTGGATGAAGAAAAGAACTTGAAAGAGGGTTGTGAAATTATTACCTTTTCTTCGGGTGTTTCCTTTTGAGTTGATCAAAAGGGCTTCTTAGGTTGGATTTATGATCAAATTAAGGACTCTAGGTTGATATGAGGAATGTTTTTAGGATATTTTGGTTGGGTTTTTCCGAGCCAAATGGCCTTGGATGTGTGATTTTGAGAGAAGGGGAAATTCCCTTTTATAAGAGGGGTGAAGGTCACTTTAGGAAAAGATTAAAATATTAATTTATTATAAAATGATATTATGTTTATAATAGCTCCAAATGAATTTATATCGAGAATTAGGTGGTTATTGGTCGAAATCATATCAACCAATATGTTTTAGACAAGGTTAGGTTACCATTTTAACCTTATCATTTAGATTTAACTCTTAGTTAAATAGTTTAACTTTTACTGTGTCTTCTTATATTCTTATACTATATTGTTAATAAACTTACTATAAACATCCAAGATAACCTAAAGTGGTTAATTAATGACATATATAATATTATTAAATCCCTTTTATGATCCTTATATTTTTATGAATAATATATCAATCAATAATATAGTATTTGTTTTAAAAACTAATTTATGTCAATTTTGACCCTATTTGGTATTTTGTTTTTGTGTAAGTCATAACCAGCTTATCAATTCAGAAAAAATTATCTAATCAACCCTAAAAAGACATATTAAACTATAAAATTAGTTTAATTAATCAAAAGTCTCAAATTATATTTATTTGGATATTTATAATATCAATTATTTTAATATTTTATTATGAAGGTAATTACTGCATCATCATTGTTTCATAAATAAATTTAATTATTTAATGTCAAAAAATTATAAATAAATTATTATTATGTAGGAACTATTTTTATATTCATAATGAATATTTATAGTCGAATTTATCTTATGTTTAATGATATATTAAAAATGGTTTAGTTATTAAACTTTGAATTTAACACTTTTAACTCTTCTTTAACTAAAATAATAATAGATGTCCTAATCAAATAAAAGTAGACCTAAAGGATCATATCTTATTCCTAAGGTTGTTTTTGATCTAAATAAACTTATTAAATAGAATTAGGACATGTGTTAGAGTAACTATAATATCATTTTTACCTTTAATTACCTTATTTACATTTAACTGTGATAAATAAAAGTCAAAAGTTATTATTCTCCAAAAATTATTTTCATCTTTTTGAACGCCATTTTATATACCGATATCAACTGTGACTCTAGTATTTTTTAAATTAAAATCACATAAGCTTTAAAATTAAGTTTTATGAAAATTTGTAAATGCTCCTAGAAGGTGTGTAAAAGACGGTAAAAAGTTCAATAAAAATTTATAAATCTAATTTTATTATAAAATGACTCCAATGAATTAATTTGAACTTATATAGGAATTATATATCTATTTTGACTTAAAATAAATTTAAAAAAAAATTATTATTTAAATAAAAAGTCTGTTTTAAACAATAACGCAGTGTTTTTCACTATTCATCAAAAATTCAATGTTTTCATAAAAATACCAAAAATTAACCCAAATATAATTTTGATATTACTAAATCAAAAATGAATTATATTTTATCAAATTCAAATCATATAATTTTTATTAATTATTTTAAAATTAATTCCCGTTGTCAAAACTAAAAAACAGGTTTTAAAAAATTAAAAACTATCAAAAGATTGGCATGTGTTTATGTCAAATTTAAATATGAAATTACTTATAATGACCTAAATTGTATTAAATTATACAAATATAATATAATTATTCTTTAAAAAAAATCAAATTCATAATTTAACACTATAAATTATTTTGATTAAAAAAGTTGTTTTTAATTAAAACATAGTATATTTCACTATTCATCAAAATTTGAAAGTTATGAGAAATGTACCTAAAATTTATCCAAACTAAATTTTTATGTCCCTATTCTAAAGAATAATTTAATTTCATAAAATTGAATATATAAAAGTGTCAAATATTGGTTTTAAAAATGGTTCTCCATTAAAAGGCGGTAAAATTGCATTTTTTTTAAAAATACTTCTTCTATCTGAAAAATGAATTTGTTCTTATATTACATCTAAGAAGCACATAATATGGATTTTAATATTATATAGAGTATATAAGATTTAAAATACAGTTAATAATCTTTATAACTGCTTTTTGAACGGCTAGTTTGGTAAGTTGTGGTGCGCACGAACTCGGTGTTGCGTGTAGCGTAAGCTATTGAATTACTTTAATGAGATAACGTACTATGAAATATTGGGGTGTTAAATTCTCCCCTCCTTCAATAAATTGCGTCCTCGCAATTTGAAATTTTTCTTCAAAAATAAAACGTTAAAAATAGAAATATTCCTCTATGGAAAACCCATATCAGAAATTGGGTTAATAAAATTTAGTCTTAACAAAAGGAAAAGGGAAATGAAAAATTCACCAAAAAATTATGATCTCGATTAGGAGAACATTGGTGGAAATTAGAGACACATAATTGGAAGAAAAGTGTAAATATTTATAGGGTGTGGTTGAGGTCATCAATCACAAACAAGTGTACAATTGAGGGCCTCAAAGCCATTGATCTATGATGATTTGAAATAACATCAGTTCAATAAAACATAAGGTATTAGGTTAACATATTTTTTGGTTTTAAGATCTCTTCCCTAAAGTCTAATAATTAATTTCTTCATATAATAAGATAAAATATATATATACTTTACATGTATAGTTTCATACTTCAACTAATTCCTACCACAAATTCATCTCTCACTCCAAAAGATAACAGAATTCAAAATATTCTATTTTTCCTTATCATATGGGGTTCGAAAAATTATGATTTTATCGTTAATTTGTCTAACTATTTAAAAAACGACATTATACAACCCAGGACATCACGTAGGCCAGTGGTAGGGGATACACCCTTGTCACCCCACCGTTGTGGGTTCAAGTCTCACGGCCTTGTCAGACGTGATGAGTTGTCGCCTAACCCCTAGGTTGTCCTTTTTATAACAATCCAAAAATAATCTTAAGAAATGATTTAACATTAATAATATTATCCAATTTCAAACATAATCCATTCCAACCTTTATAATTATCCAAAATACTTCTGTCCAAATTCACAGTCCAAAATTTATATATAAGGTAACCACAATGAAGATTCTTTTTTCCATGTAATAACATGGGAATACCTTCATCATGTATTCTTTTAAAACATTGTAACACACTAAATTACCATAAAACCATATTGATTACATTAATTCTCCCTAATTTCTTATAGAATATTGTATATACTCCTTATATCCAAAAATATAGTAGAATCCAACAATGACGGAATATACAAATCATTAATCACTTTCAAGTTAGTTAAGAATATCCAATATAATTTATCCAAATCAATCATATATTATTCCAAAATCACTACCTCAGTATCAAAACCGTATTGTCTTTTATCTTTTCCTCAACCATATATTTTCCAAAAAAATTAACCTTCTATTGATTCACTTTTCTTGATTCCACACAATCTCAAGTCTTAAATGAAATAGTAATGCAGTACAATCCTTATATACTCTATAATTCTTATAAAATGTACATCATTAATACAATACTCAAATGACATAATACATTAATAAAAACATATGAAATATAATCATTCCTCTTCATCTTCGGTAGTATCATAACTTTATTATTATCTAATAGCAGTATTTGGGGTATACTCTGATGATTTGGACATTGATTCACGTAGTGCCCCAACTCCTTGCAGATGAATCATTGTACATTTGAAACTTTTTTCTTACCCTTGAAATCACATACTTTGTGTCCTTTTTTATACACTAATGACAAACTCCCATTCCCTTCAATCATTTACCAAGGTGATTCTTTCCATAGTTATCACATATAAGAAAATCCTTCTTTCCCCTCTTCCCTTTATCCATCTTTCTCTCTTCCATCCTTTTATTCTCTTGCATCCCTTCAAATCCATAGGACTCAGATAATTCTTTACTTATATTATTAATACATGAAATTTTTTCTTCATATGATGAGAATATGTGGGAGACTATTTCCATTTTAAATGTTGTCTTAATTCCATGAAATATTTGATCCTTATTAATCTTTCGATCACGCGTATTGCAGGAATTATCATTACAAATACTAGGTTCCATTTCTAAACAATAGAATACACTAGGTTAGTTTATGAATCACAATTCATAATTCCAAACTTGTAAAAATACCTAACGTAAATTGAAAAGATTATACATATAATCTACAATCATAAAATTTTTTCTTTGAGGAAGTATTTACTCATAAATCCTTCATAATGGCTCTTAGTGAAAATGTGAATTATCATAAGAATGTCCCCTGAGAAAGTCATAACCAATAGTGCAACAAGGACCGTTTTTGTGTACCAGGATTATAAGGCCCCATCCTTAAACCTTACTTAATATTGAATTAAATGAATAATTCACATTGAGGATCATTTTAGGTTTAGATTTTTAGAGAATTACATCAAAAATCATGAATTACATTCCACATTTAAACAAAGTGGTTACATAAAAGATAGTATTCGTTTTCCCCCATCAATAGAAACATATTTAAAATAAAACATGGATTCTTTCTTGACACTTCCTTGACACTATCATCATAACATGAACCTTTCCCTTGACCTGTGAAAAACATTTCAAAATATTGGGATGAGCATAAAACTCTCAGTAAGGGATATAAAAGTACGAAAAGAAAACATTAGTTTATGTATGAAATCATACTTTACTCATAAAACATAATCATTTTAACATACCTCCTCAAATATTGAATAAATCATATAAAGAATAAGGCATAAATGTAACTTGAGGCATTCATAACATTTTTACTTAGGGATTAACCCTCTTAGTTACATTTGGAATACCCATCATAGTATATTCCCTAAATCTCTTCGGAGAAACCTTAACGTTTAACTCCTTCGCATTACCCAATACATTGGAGAGCTATATCGGGCTCACCCGCCCTTAGTTTATCACAGAACCAACCGTATTTATAAACAATTCCCAAGAACCATAAAATAATCATAGAACATTACTTAATCATAAAGGAAATATAACATTCCCACATATAACTTTTTAAGATATTGAAAAAATGAATCCATTCTAAAAACCATTTTCAAAACCATTTAAAACATTTAATAAATTAATATTTGAATAAAAGTGTCCCATACCACTTTGAAGATTTCAACATTTTAAACCATTAATATCCATATAAAAATCCTTAAATCCATTTTGAAAACATGGATATTAACGAGAAATATTTATAAGAATAAATCCTTAAAACATTTAAAACTATATTTTAGTTAAAGGGTTTTTAACAAAATGAGAGACACTTGAATACAATAATTGAGGAATAACATTTAATTAGAACTTTATAATATCATGAGAATAAATTCATTCATGATATAATATTCAAAAGGACAGTATATACACCATATAAGAGTGAATTGGTGCATAACAACAATGAAGTCTCAATAGAAATGTAAAATGAGATGAAATCCCCTGTAAAGAAGGTACCCTTAAATTAAGGATAAATCAATCTCATAATTATGTGTGAAAAATATAAATACACCCAATATAAGTGGATATTAAGTGTAAAAAAATCAAAGGTCATTCAAACATATTCAAAGTAGGACATATTCAATAACTACATGTTGAACCCAAAGAAATCGAAATTGGGTTAAGAAGTTCCCTTGGTAAAATTCAACAGCCTAACGGCGTCACTTTAAAATTCAGAAAATGAGTTGATGAGAGATAAAAATGGAATCTCGTCACTTGGACATAAAATTTACATCAATAAGGATATATAAGAACATATCCCAACATTACAATATGTAAATTAAAAGACCCAACAAAATAAGTCTTTTAAAAAGAGGAGGGTGAAAAGTTCCCTTACCGACTTGGGTATCTTTCGAAACATACACCCCATGAAAGAAGGACGATACAACATTGATGTAAATACTCATAAACAAAAGTATATTACACAAATATTAGAATAATGGTAACCACATATACCACTCAAAAGAAATGGTGGCAAATGTAGCATAAACCTCGCGGAAATAAAAGTGAGATGAAAAATCCCTTACAAAAACTCGGCAGCCTAACAACGCCACTTAAAACTTCCAAAAATGGATTGATGAGAGAAAATAGGGTCTCTCATCGTATGAACATAAAAATTACAGTAAGTGTAATATATAATAACATCCCAATCATATGAAATATGATCTTAAAAGGAATGACATAAAAGAGTGTACTTAAAAAGAAAGAGAGGGCTAGGTTCCCTTACCTCGGGTCCGACTTGACTCGATCGTTCTTTAACCTCCTGAATAATAAACATGAGTTAATTTATACTTTCTTAAGAACCTTTTTAGATTTCATTATTCCTTTTATATCACTTACTACCATTCTATGAACACTATGTAATTATTTTATGTTAATAATGGTTGTTTTGTAGATCATTGCTACTTGAGTAAAAAAACAAACTCTTTATAATTAAAAGTTGTTCATGTGGTAAAATATATATTATATCCAGAATTATATTAATTATTTAGATATCCTATATATCTATTATATACATGCATTTATAATAGTCCATAACATTTAGAGGTAAGAAATGAAATGCATCGTTCATGGAGACGGTAAGCCGTACGTACGCATGAACGCTACTTCCATTTCTATTTCTTATTTAATGGAATTAAAACATAATGATACATAATAGTATTATAATTCCAGTATTGTATCATATATAATATCATTAAATATATCCTTTATACGTACCACATATGCTGTTAACGAATCAAATCACTTTGAGGGGGCGGTAGTCCGCACTTCCTAAAATGAAGATATCACGTTTAACCATAATGGAAACCATAAAGGTATGCCATAAATTAAAAATACATAAGCTTAATTAAAACATAAACATATTATATATCATATATAAATATAGTGACATATTAATGGCCACCTTTGAGGGTGTTAATATAATATTGAACAATCATCGTTTCGTGAGGCAGAAATTCACCATCCATAGAAACAGTATGTTCTTTAACCATTAGATGTAGGTGTGGGTAAGTGTAGCTCAAATCCTTATTATAAAAACATCATATTATATTGAAGATACTGGATTTGTTACAAAAGAAATTAATAAAAAGAGTTTAGGGGGTTGGAGAAGCGAAATAAAACAAAAGAACACAAGTGAAGACATTACCTTAAAATCGGGTAACTCTCTTTTATTTGAGCTCAAAGGCTTCCTTGGGAAGACTTCTGCCCAATGTGAGGCTTCTAGGAGTAGTCGAGGGATTTGGAGAGACAAAATGAACAGGGGTTGGCCGAGCCAAAGTCTTGAGAGGTGTGGGTAAGGTGGTAGAGGTGGGGGCCTTTCATAAGAGGAGAGGAGGGGCACTCTTGGAAAGTAAGGAAATGTTACTTTATTTTAGAATGCGTTTCAGATTTAAAAGGGACCACATTGATATAATTCGAGGATAAGGTGATAAGGGTTATAAATATATCCATCCAATAGGTTTTGGACAAGTGTAGTTCTTAGAATTTACATTATCTTTTCATTTTATTTAAAACGTTAAATAATGAGGTAATCGCTGCATCATCATGATGTCATAAATAATTTAATTTATTTAATGTCTAAAAATTATAAAAGAAATATCATGATATAGGAAATCTTTTTATATTTTTAATTAATATTTATAATAAAAAATATGACTTTTATAACCCCATTTAAAAATTGTTTTAGTAAAACAACTCATGATTGTGACATTTTTATTTTAACTTTAAATAAAAGTATTTATGTCATTTTCCTACCAAAGTGGCTCCATGGGGTCCCCAAGTTAACCCATGGATTTTATTGGTCATCCATGACACATACAATGAGGGTAGGACATGTTTCTAGGTCATTTCATTTTATTAAAACATTATTTTTACCTTAAATTACACTAATTACCTCTAATCGCGATTAAAAACTTAAAACTTACTATTCACCAAAAATTATTTTAATCCCATTGAACTAAATTTTACTTCTTAATGACAACCATGTATTTTGGATTTTTGAAATTCAAAACACAGAGGTGCTAAAATTTCATTTAAATGAAAATCAGTTTTTTAAGTACCACTTAGTGGTTTCACTATTCATCAAAAATTGAAGTTTTTCAGAAAAATAACAAAACTTCATCCCAAGATATATTTGATATTCCGAATTAAAAAATGATGTCTGTTTTACAAAATTAAAAACATATAAGTTGCATTAATTAATTTAATAATTAATTCCTGCTGTCAAAACAAATAGCGTGTTTTTATGAAACAAAAAGTATCAAAAGATTGACACTAGTTTAAGTCTGATTTAAAAGTGAAATTAATTCCAATGACCACTATTGGATTAAATGGTAAAAATATATTCTAATTTCATTTTAAAACCAATTAAAAAGATAATCTAACTATATAAATAAATTAGATTAAAAAGAGGTTTTGAATTAAAATACAACACTTTTTACTATTCATTAAAACATGATCTTTATCGGAAAAATGCCAAAATTTACAGAATGTAAATTTTGATGTCCCGATTCTAAAGAAGAATTTTATTTTGTCAAATAAAACATATAAAATTTTCAAAATTATATTTAAAAAGGGTTCTCCATCAAAAGGTGGTTAATCGACCTTTTAGAGAATATTAGAAGATTTATGCTTAAAATTGGATTCATTTGCATTTTAAGCCTCTAACATTTATTGGATAAAAGTAAAAATATTTGACAAACATATATAATAATTTTTTAGTTAGTTCCATTCATTCCCGCCATTACAACGGCTAGGCGTTAACTACCTTTTAAAATAATATTATTTTATTACTTGAGTCAAACGTAAGATTTCAAAGGAACTCGTTGTTGTGTATTGGGTAAGACATCGAGCATAGTGTTCCCTTTAAATTAATATTGAAATTTTATTAACAAATAGGGATAAATATAAAAATGTCATATTATTTATTTACCTGGTGTGTTACATCCTTCCCCCCTTTTGGGAATTGTGTCCTCACAATTTCAAAATTGGGCTCGGAAACATCCTTGAAAGTCCCACATCGGAACAAGAGTCGGTAAAACATTCACTTTAAAATAAAGGGAGATAAGTACAATGGTCACCCAAGTTAACCCATACTAGGATTCCAAGTATGAAAATATGGATATGGAAGAAAAAAAAGGGTCATGTTCTGAGGGAGAGTGATAAAAAACATGGTTAGGAGAAAGTTAACCACCAGAAAATCAGAAACTGGTGATGGGTTAAACGGTATTTGATTCCCATGTAGGAAAAGTTAATAGAAAACATTTTTTTATTTAAGTTACTTTTAATTGAGGAATTTCTTTTTGAGATTAACTAAATCATAGGGAAACATACTTACTTGTCAGGTTGACTTTCAACTTCTACTAGATTTCTTACACAAACTCTTACTTTCTCCAAATGATGAGTATTTAGGAACACTTTTTCACATTAAGAGTACTATAATAAACTTCTCGAGAATCACCTAATCCAAAAAATAGAACTATATACTTCCCATATCTTTAGACCTTAACCAAAACCAAAACCAAAAAGGTTAGTACAAGATCAGATAATACCCAAAAAGGATAATCCTTTTTAAAAAACCCCAACCTATTCTTAATCTCCAAAAATTTATCAAATAATAACCAAAGATCAATAAAGACCATTCAATAAAAAAATTGTCCATAAAATAATTCATAGTAATCCAAACTAATATTGAAACCCAAATATTTGAAGGATTTAGTGACATAGTCTTCCAAGGTACAAATTAACACTTATCTCCAAATAACATCAGTTACTCTTAATATCTCATATTGAAAAGTAATTAACCTAATCACATATCCTCCATGATAGGTTAATAATTTCAATAGATAACCCAAAATCAACTTACTCTTAATTCATAAAATCATCTAACTAAAAATAATAAGTCATACTAGTCGGGGACTTCACATAGTCCAGTGGTAGGCAATAAATACCAGTCGCACTTTGGTTGTGGGTTCGATTCCCACAGCTTTGTCCGATTCGACGGCGTGTCACACAGTCTGCGTGTTGTCCTTTTTATAAAACTCCAAAAATAACACTAAATTTTTTACCCTCAATAGTTTCCTTATACCTCTCATTTCCATCCAAATTCGTTAAGATCTCAACATCTTAATTCATGAAGTCATATTTCACCACCACAATATAAAATAAAACGATTCCCAAAATGAATAACATCATACCTTGATCATGGCGTCCACTTGGTTTCATCGTCATCTTGTTCACGTAGGTAGAAGTCCCATGCATTACAAAAATGATTTAGAGATCCTTCAAAATCATTTGCTTCCTCCATCCAAATACACCTCGTATAACATGGGTCATATGGGTGTTCACAGAAAAACAGTTTTGGAAAATAATCATGTATGACATATAATTCCAAAACATCTGATAAAACATGATTTCTATAAAATAGTCGGACCGAAATTGAGTTGAAACTTTCTATTATTGGTCCTTTTAAAATACCATAAGTATGTGCTGAGAGACTATATTTTAAATGAAAATATAAATAGGTTGTGCAAGGGTCTCCTTCTTCAGCACCATTTTTAAAATCATAATATGCTTCAAATTCTTGTGATATGGTAAAATATTTGAAAATACCTTGATAATATTTACCTTTCTTGAAAATATGAGAATATTGTGAAAATAGTATTTTTCTAAATACAACCCATGATCCACGATGATAACGAGGTATAGTGGAGGTGATTGATATCTCAAACAACTGCTTGCAAGTGAGTTGTATGCTAGAAAAAGTTTAACAATCATCCGAACATGACTTTGCAATAATTATTGCAAGCATGTCATCAGGAAGAGATAGGAATGTTGTTAGAGATCTTGCTCCTTCCATTCGTAACTGACTTTACTTTACCTGAGAAAAATTATAAAACAAGGATTTAACTGAAATATTAGATATAGGGACTAACCATGTGTATAAAAAAAATCCTAATCCCTAAAGTTGTCTAAACCGACCTCTGATACCAACTATAAGGCCCCAGCCTTAAACCTTACTTAATATTGAATTAAATTAATAATTCACATTGAGGATCTTTTCAGGTTTAGAGTTTTAGATAATTATATCATAAATCATGAATTACATTCCACATTTAAACAAAGTGGTTACATAAAAGAAAGTATTCGTTTTTCCCCATCAACAGAAACATATTTAAAATAAAACATGGATTCTTTCTTGACACTTCCTTGACACTATCATCATAACATGCACATTTCCCTTGACCTGTGAAAAACATTTCAAAAACATGGGATGAGCATAAAAATCTTAGTAAGGGATATAAAAGTACGAAAAGAAATCATTAGTCCATGTATGAAATCATACTTTACTCATAAAATATAAGCATTTTAACATACCTCATCAAATCATGAATAAATCATAGAAATCATAAGGAATAAAGGTAACTTGAGGCATTCATAACATTCTTACTTAGGTAGTAACCCTCTTGGTTACGTTTGGAATATCCATCACAGTATATTCCCTAAATATCTTCAGAGAAACCTTAACGTTTATCTCCTTCGCATTACCCAATGCATTAGAGAGCTATATCGGGCTCACCCGCCCTTAGTTTATCACGGAACCACCTGTCTTCATAAAAAATTCCCATGAACCATAACATAATCATAGCACATTACTAAACTAAGGAAATATAACATTCCCACATATAACTTTTTAAGATATTGAAATAATGAATCCATTCTAAAAACCATTTTCAAAACCATTTAAAACCTTTAATAAAGAAATCTTTGAATAAAAGTGTCTCATACCACTTTGAAGCTTTTAACATTTTAAACCATTAATATCCATATAAAAAATCTATAAAACCATTTTGAAAACATGGATATTAACGGGAAATATTTATAAGAATAAATCATTAAAACATTTAAAACGATATTTTAGTTAAAGGGTTTTTAACAAAATGAGAGACACTTGAATACAATAATTGAGGAATAACATTTAATCAGAACTTTATAATATCATGAGAATAAATGCATTCATGATATAATATTCTAAAGGACAGTTTATACACCATATAAGAGTGAATTTCTGCATAACAACAATGGAGTCTCAATAGAAATGTAAAATGAGATGAAATCCCGTGTAAAGAAGGTACCCTTAAATTAAGGATAAATCAATCTCATAATTATGTGTGAAAAATATAAATACACCCAATATAAGTGGATATTAAGTGTAAAACAATTAAAGTTCATTCACACATATTCAAAGGAGGACATATTCAATAACTACATGTTGAACCCAAAGAAATCGAAATTGGGTTAAGAAGTTCCCTTGGTAAAATTCGACAGCCTAACGGTGTCACGTTAAAAATCAGAAAATGAGTTGATGAGAGATAAAAAGGGTATCTCATCACATGGACATAAAATTTTCATCAATACGGATATATAAGAACATATCCCAACATTACAATATGTAAATTAAAATACCCAACAAAATAAGTCTTTTAAAAAGAGGATGGTGAAAAGTTCCCTTACCGACTTGGGTATCTCTCGAAACATACACCCCATGAAAGAAGGACGATACAACATTGATGTAAATACTCATAAACGAAATTATATTACACACATATTAGAATAATGGGAATCACATATACCACTAAAAGGAAATGGTGGAAAATGTAGCCTAAATCTCACGGAAATAAATGTGAGATGAAAAATCTCTTACGAAAACTCGACAGCCTAACAGCGCCACTTAAAACTTCAAAAAATGGATTGATGAGATAAAATAGGGTCTCTCATCATATGAACATAAAAAATACAGTAATTTTAATATAAAATAACATCCCAATCATAAGAAATATGATCTTAAAAGGAATTACATAAAAGAGTGTATTTAAAAAGAAAGAGAGGGGTAGGTTCCCTTACCTCGGGTCTGACGTGACTCGATCGTTCTTTAACCTCCTGAATAATAAACTTGAGTTAATTTCTACTTACTTAAGAACCTTTTTCTAGTTCATTATTCCTTTTATATCACTTACTACCATGCTACGAACACTATGTAATTATTTTAATTTAGTAATGGTCATTTTGTAGATCATTTCTACTTGAGTAAAAAAAATAAAATCTTTATAATTACAAGTTTTTCATGTGGTAAAATATATATTATATCCATAATTGTATTCATTATTTAGATATCCTATATATCCATTATATACATGAATTTATAATATTCCATAACATTTAGAGGTAAGAAATGAAATGCACCGTTCATGGAGACGGTAAGTCGTACGTACGCATGAACGCTACTTCCATTTCTATTTCTTATTTAATGGAATTAAAACATAATGATACATAATAGTATTATAATTCCAGTATGGTATCATATATAATATCATTAAATCTATCCTTTATACATACCACATATGGTATTAACGAATCAAATAACTTTGAGGGGGCGGTAGTCCGCACTTCCTAAAATGAAGATATCGCGTTTAACCATAATGGAAACCATAAAGGTATGCCATAAATGAAAAATACAGAAGCTTAAGTAAAACATAAATATATTATATATCATATATAAATATGGTGTCATCTTAATGTCCACCTTTGAGGGTGTTAAGAGAATATTGAACAATCATCGTTTCGTGAGGCAGAAATTCACCATCCACAGAAACAGTATGTTCGTTAACCACTACATGTAGGTGTGTGTAAGTGTGGATCTAATCCTTCTTATAAAAACATCCTAGTATATTTAAGATACTGGAGTTGTTACAAAATAAATTAATAAAAAGATTTTAGGGGTTTGGAGAAGCGAAATAAAACAAAAGAACACAAGTGAAGACATTACCTTAAAATCGGGTAACTCTCTTTGATTTGAGCTCAAAGGCTTCCTTGGGAAGACTTCTTCCCAATGTGATGATTATAGGAGTAGTAGAGGGATGTGTAGAGACAAAATGATAAGGTTTTGGCCGATCCAAAGGCTTGAGAGGTGTGGGTAAGGTGGTAGAGGTGGGGGCCTTTTATAAGAGGAGAGGAGGGGCACTCTTGGAAAGTAAGGAAATGTTACTTTATTTTAGAATGAGTTTCCGATTTAAAAGGGACATCATTGATATAATTCTAGGATAAGGTGATAATGGTTCTAAATATACCCATACAATAGTTTTTGGACAAGTGTATTTCTTATAATTTACATTATCTTTTCATTTTATTTAAAACGTTAAATAATGAGGTAATCGCTGCATCATGATGATGTCATAAATAATTTAATTTATTTAATGTCTAAAAATTATAAAAAACATCATGATATAGGAAATATTTTTATATTTCTAATTAATATTTATAGTCAAAAATATGACTTGTATAATCCCATTTAAAAATTGTTTTAGTAAAACAACTCATGCTTGTGACATTTTTATTTTAACATTAAATAAGAAGTTATTTTTGTCATTTTCCTACCAAAGTGGCTCCATGGGATCCCCAAGTTGACCCATTGATTGTATTGGTCTGCCATGACACTTCCAATGAGGTTAGGACATGTTTCTAGGTCATTTCATATTATTAAAAAATTATTTTTACCTAAAATTACACTAATTACCTCTAATCGTGATTAAAAACTTAAAAGTTACTATTCACCAAAAAAATTATTTTAATCCCATTGAACTACATTTTACTTGTTAATGAAAACCATTTATGTTGGTTTTTTTAAATTCAAAACACAGAGGTGCTAAAATTTCATTTAATTGAAAAATCAGTTTTTTAAGTACCACTTAGTGGTTTCACTATTCATCAAAAATTGATGTTTTTCAGAAAAATACCAAAACTTAATCCTAAACTATATTTGATATTCCGAATTCAAAAATGATGTCTATTTTACAAAATTCAAAACATATAAGTCGCATTAATTAATTTTATAATTAATTCCCACTGTTAAAACAAATAGCGTGTTTTTATGAAACAAAAATTATCAAAAGATTGACACAAGTTTAAGTCCGATTTCAAAGTGAAATTAATTCCAACGACCACTATTGGATTAAATGGTAAAAATATATTCTAATTTTACTTTAAAACCAATTAAAAATATAATCTAACTATATAAATAAATTAGATTAAAAAGAGGTTTTGAATTAAAATACAACACTTTTCACTATTCATTAAAAAAATGATCTTTATCGGAAAAATACCAAAAATTTACAGAATGTAAATTTTGATGTCCCGATTCTAAAAAAGAATTTTATTTTTTCAAATAAAACATATAAAATTGTAAAAAGTATATTTAAAAATGGTTCTCCATCAAAAGGTAGTTAATCGACCATTTAAAGAATATTAGAAGATTTATGCTTAAAATTGGATTCATTTGCATTTTAAGCCTCTAAAATTTATTGGAAAAAAGTAAAAATATTTGAAAAACATATATAATCATTTTTTAGTTAGTTCCATTCATTTCCGCCATTACAATGGCTATGCGTTAACTACCTTTTAAA
The DNA here is from genome assembly GCA_963277665.1 of Viscum album. NCBI lineage: Eukaryota > Viridiplantae > Streptophyta > Magnoliopsida > Santalales > Viscaceae > Viscum > Viscum album. Next base: position 1,533,021,853 of record OY728126.1, read on the forward strand.
ATAATATTATTTTATTATTAGAGTGCAACGTAAGATTTCAATGGAACTCGTTGTTGCGTATTGGGTAAGCCATCGAGCATAGCGTTACCTTTAAATTAATATTGAAATTTTATTCACAAATAGTGATAAATATAAAAATGTCATATTTTTTATTTACCTGGGGTGTTATAAGGATACTCCGGGTCAAGCCCGAAAATCCTTGTTAGAGTTTTCACTCCTAGGTACATCTGAGCTAGAGCATCCTCTACCTGCTCATATCCAGACAGGGATGTATTTTTTGAAAATACAGAAAATCTATACATTACCAAAATTCTAGGAAGTTATTCTATACTAATCCTCAGAGTCTATCTTAGGGTAATGTTCTATTATCAGATTTTATCTTAATCTATATCCAAGGTTGTTGCTAAACTTCCTCTGACACCAACTGTAACGCCCAGACCCCAAAAGCCCAGAGTCGGTGCATTATTTTAATACATTTTCATGATTACAAGGAATCACGTCCCGAAAGACCGATCTATTTATAAGTCTTGGAAAATAGATTACATACATGAACATTACATTACACATTAGAAAATAAAACACAACAGAAATGATCCTTTGAGAATGTCATTAATCCCCTAGCTTATCCCTACTTATCAAACTTAAAACACTTTTTGGAATCCTAGAAAAATAAAACAAACGAAATGGGTGAGCTCAAACTCTCAGTAAGGATGAAAATATAGCTGAAACTTTCACAAATAAGCATAAACATTTAAGGCAATGTATAAAATTAAAACAAAATCATTTTAAACTTAAAATTCAGCATAATATGACAAAGATAAATCAAATAATTACATTTAATTATTCACATGTATATTATACTAGTCGAATAATCACATGTAATATCAACAGTTAATTTCATAATGATGGAATGCATAATTCCAGACTTCATAACCACATAGTCAAGGCCTTGTTCCAAGACTAAAAATAAGATTTTATTAAGGCCTTGTACCAAGATCCTAGTTTGTCTCATTGGACATACCGATGCATCGAGGAGCTATAGCGGACTCCAACTAACACTTACTATGTCCAATGCATTCCTCATGTGAAAAGGTTTAAACATAACATAAACATTCATATTAAAACTATCATACGAAATGTCAATACATTATCCATAAACAATGAATGGTATAAAAATAACACATCCATAGTCAAACATATCACAAAACCATCAATACAATATGGAAGATTTTTATCATAATAAATCAACTTCAATCAAGAATAATATCTCGTAAAGGATGTTGACATAGTTGAAAATGATCAATAAAAATCTTTGAGAGAAATATTCTTTTTTCATAAAATCATTTAAGAGTCGCATAATTTAAAAATTAATTTAAAATATAGTTGTGAATCAAAGTTTAACATAACAATTATAAACTTTTGAAAGGAATTAACATTTTAATACATTCATGTTCATATAAATAAATCCTTAAAACCATTTGGATAACATAGACATTAATGATAAAGGTTTAGAAGAATAATTATTTAAATAATTTCAAATGATGTTTTAGTTAAAAATACCTAAAAAAATAATCCCTTTAAAAACTATTTTAGGAAACATGGACATGGATAATAAATATGTCCCAGTAGATACTTACAAAAAAACAACCTCGAATAATAAAGAGATTGTGGAATTAACTCTTACCTTGCACTTTCCTTTAGTCGAGGGTACGTTTAACCTCATGTATAATGACCATAGTATGTTATTAAATTATAAAATAACAATATTTATATTTATTATATCATACATGATTCATTTATGACTTTATACTATGCATTTAATAATGATTTCCTGGTTAAATTATCATTTCGGGTAATAATCGCTTTCTTTATCTTACGTTTTTTAACTTGTTATTCTTGATCATATTATTTAGATCATGATTTAAATACTTTCAAAATATAACACATTATTTATATATCATATATATTTAGAATATAAATATTTAGAGTAGATAGATATATGAAATTTAAAACACCGTTTATAGAGATAGTGGGTCGTACGTACGCATAAACATTGTTTCCGTTCATATATCCTATTGAATTGAAGTAAGTGAATAAGATATATATAAGTACATATATATATATATTTAGTAGAATTATTATTTCATATATTACATACTTATTAATAATACATATTTTTGTAATCATTGTTAAATGGTGAATGTGGAAATGCATCTTATTGCGTCGTGGAGAAGGTAAGTCATACGTACACACGAGCGAAGATGTCATTTCTTTAATGATTAAAAGGTGTGGAATTTGATGGTATATTAATTTTAAATAGAAATTATCTTTTTATTTTCATTATCTATATATATATTACTCATCATTATATCCATCCAAATAACATAGTGTTGAATAACAAATTACACCATGACATTGAGACGGTAATCCGTACATACGCATGCATGGTGACATTATCATTCATAGGATAGATAGATTAATGAATATGGTTGTATCATATTTATAATAAAATCACGGTATGTAGAAGTTACTGGAGTTATTATTTTGGTATGGAAACAATAAAGAAAGAGGAAGTGGAAGAATAAATGAACTTGAAAGAGTGTGGTGAAATTATTACCTCTTCTTCGGGTGTTTCCTTTTTAGTTGATCAAAATGGCTCTTTAGGCAGGCTTTCTAATCCAATTAAGTAATCTAGGTTGATTTTATGGATGTTGGGAAGATATTTGGGTAGTTATTGGCTGAGCCAAATGGATTTGGAGGTGTTCTTTTGAGATAAGGGGAAGTTCCCTTTTATAAGAGGGGTGAGGGTCAGTTTAGAGAAATATTAAAATATTAATTTAGTATACAATCATATTCTGTTTATAATGTCTACAAATGAATTTATTTTTAGCCTTATGTGGTTATTGGTATAAATCCTATCAACCAATAAGTTTTATACATGTTTAGGTTACCATTTAAACCTTATCATTTAGATTTAACTCTTAGTTAAATAGTTTAACTTTTACCATGTGTTCTTGTATTCTTAAACTATATGGTTAATAAACATACTCTAAACTTCCTAGAGAACCTCAAGGTGTTCATTAATAACATATATATTTATATTAAATCTATTTTTCCAATCCATATATTTTTAAAAATATTATATCAATAAATAATATAGTATTTGTTTTAAAGACTAATTTATGTCTGTATTGACACTATTTGGTATTTTGTTTTGGTGAAAGTCTTAACAACCTTATCACTTCGAAAAAAATTTATCTAATCAACCATAAAATCTCATATTAACATATAAAATTACTTTAATTCATCAAAAGTCTCAAATTATATTTATTTGGGCACTTATAATATCAATTATTTTAATATTTCATTAGGAAGGTAATTACTGCATCACCATTGTGTAATAAATAAATTTAATTATTTAATGTCGGAAAATTATAAATAAAATACCATTCTGTAGGAAATCATTTTATTTTTCTAATTAATATATTTGGTAGAATTTATCTTATCTCTAACCCTATATTAAAAACAGTCTAGTTATTAAAATTTGAATTTAACACTTTTAACTCTTCTTTAAATAAAATAATAATAAATGTCCAAATCTAATCCAAGTGGACCTAATGGGTCATATTTTATTCCTAAGGTTTTTTTGGTCGAAATACACTTATCCAATAGAATTATTACATGTGTTAGGGTAATTATAATATCATTTTGACCTTTAATTACCCTATTTACTTTTAACCGTGGTAAATAAAAGTCAAAAGTTACTATTCACCAAAAATTATTTTCATCTTATTGAACCAAATTTTACATAATAATTTTAAAAATGTTTTTTGGATTTTTGAAATTCAACTAAGAGAAGTGGAAAATTTTTGTTTTAGGCAAATTTTCAAATGCTCCTAGAAGGTGGGTAAAAGACGGTAAAAAATTCAATAAAAATTTATACATCTAATTTTATTATAAAATGAATCCAATTTATTACCTTGAACATATATAGGTATTATATATCTATTTTGACTTAAAATAAATTTAAATATAATATATAATTATTTAAATAAAAGGTCGGTTTTAAATAATAACACAGTGTTTTTACCATTCATCAAAAATTGAATGTTTTCAGAAAAATACCAAAAATTCATCCTAAGTTAATTTTTATATTCGTAATTAAAAAATGAATTCTATTTTATCACATTCAAAACATATAATTTGCATTAATTAATTTAAAATTAATTCATGTTGTCAAAACCAAGAATCGGGTTCTTAAAAAGTGAAAACTATCAAAAGATTGACATGTGTTTATGTCAAATTTAAATGTGAAATTACTTATAATGACCCAAATGTATTAAATGATAAAAATATAATATAATTATACTTCAAATAAATTCAAATGTATAATTTAACACTATAAATTATTTTGAATAAAAAAGTTTTTTTTTCAATTAAAACATAGTATTTTTCATTATTCATCAAAATATGAATGTTATGAAAAAAGTACCAAAATTTTTTCCAAACATAATTTTTATGTCCTTCTTCTAAATAAGAATTTAATTTTATTAAATTTAATATATAAAAGTGAAAATATTTTTTTAAAAAAGGGTTCACCATTAAAAGGCGGTAAAACTGCATTTTTTGAAATATACTTCTTTTATCTGAAAAAATTAATTTGTTCTTATATTATGTATATAAAGCACTTAATATGGATGTTAAAATTAAATAGAGTATATAAGATTCAAAATGCAGTTAATACTATTCATAACTGATTTTTGAATGGCTAGTTGGGTAAGTTGTGGTGCGCTCGAACTCGGTGTTGCGTGTAGCGTAAACTATTAAATTACATTAATGAGATAACATACTATGAAATTTTGGGGTGCTATAGGAAGTGATAGAATACTTTTGGTGAGGACTGAGCTTTAAGAAAACAGAGTTTCATACTTGGAAAGAAAGGTCATGATGATTAAGATAAGCACATTTCTTATTGAACTGTTGTGCGCAGGCCAAGTGATGCTTATGTTTTTGGAAGTCCTCATCACCATCTGACAATGATTTTAACATTGCATCCACCCAGACCTCACTAGGAATAAATTTGAAAAAAAATTATGTTTTATTCCCATAAATGATTTCAAATGGTGTGATGTTTATATAAGAATTTAAATTTGTCTTGTAAGAAACTTTATCCCACGGTATTTAAAAAGACTACTCATTTGTTTAATCCCTGAAAAAACATAAAAGCTAGGTTTCCAAATAGTGGTTTCTCGCTTCAGTTTGGAAATCCATTTTTGGGAGGTAGGTAGAGCTCATGTAGAGTTTTGTTACTTGTAACTTGAAAAGTTTTCTCCAAAAATAACTTATAAAAAGAGGGTCACAGTCACTGACAAAGGATTTTAGAATGCCATGGAGACGAAAAATTTCTTGTAAGAAAATTTCAGCCACACCTTTAGTTGTGAAGGTGTTATTGAGGGTGAGGAAGTTGGAATATTTCAAAATTCTATTGAAAACAATAAGGATGAAATCAACTACCTTGGATTTGGGGAGGTTGGTTATAAAATATTTCATGAAATCTTCCAAAATGGAATTCAAAATCTTTAAGGGATAAAGTAAAATGGCTAGTGATAGGGAGGAATATTTATAACATTTATATATTTGGAATTGTTGTATATAGCTCAAGATGTGTAGGAGCATGCCTGGCTAGTAGATATTTTCCACTAACTTTTTGTAGGTGCAGTAGAAACCAATATGACCCCCTTGCAGTGATGCATGAAATTTAGCGAGAAATTTTGGAATCTAAGGTGAAGTGGTTGAGAGCACCAATCTTCTATTATATAACAATATACCCTAGTATAAGGTGTGGTATTTGGGAGCAGCGCTGCTGGAAAGGAGTTGGTGAAAAATCATACAAAGAAAGGGTTCTATTTGGGTGTTTGTAACTATTTTTGAACCCACTGGCACGGTAAAAAAGGGCTCATAAAGGTGAAATTTGATACAGTCCTATTTTTGAGAGAGGGTGTCAGCAAAAGAATTGGTTTTTACTAGATTGTAATTGATATCAACGTGGTAACCCAATAATTTTCCAAGTCAACATTGTTGATCTAGGGTGGTAAAGTACTATTATAGGAGGTATTAAAGGATTCTTTGGTCATAACAAACTATAAATGTGTTGGATTGGTGTAGCCTGATCCAGTTTGAATAATGTTTGGGATGAATGCTTTTGGCTCGTACTTCACATCAGGCTGCAACCTTTGCATTCCGAGCTCTGTAGTGAGATCGATGGGTGTTGTAGAATGAAACGTGCCCCTTTTCCTAAGGTCCTAGATATGAAGGCACGCGACCAAAATTTTTTGTCAATGTAGTAATGTTGACCACTATAGTAGAGCTGGACAATCGACACTAATAGAGAAAAGTATTAATGCATACTTCCATCTTCCATTTAATGTAGCTCCTTGGACTTTCAATCGACAGCCATTGTATTAATTTTGACTTGGGTAGTCTCCTTTCACAGTTGCGATGTAGAGTTTCTTTGCAGTTGGTGGAATAGTGGATCATCTTCCTCTTTTGGTATCCCATTTCGACATACGGTTCCTAAGTGAGAAACTCTGAGAAATCTTCCTATAATTTGTTCTCCCTAAATATAGTGAAATTATTCCTCTCCATAGATGTAGAGATTATTCTCGAACCATGTAAATTCTTGTGTTCTCATTCCTAATTTCCTTTTACTCTTCTCCAAATCGTTTATTTCTATCATTGTGACTCCTGGAATTTCCACATCAAAATGGATGGACTAATAAGTATGGGCACCAATGCCGGATGGTAATCACTAATGTCAATATTTCCTTCTTATAATTGGACTTTTACAAGGTGCATGCAGCTAGTTCTTTACTGAAAAAAATTATGGGTAATTTTTTCTATATTAGGAAAGCACCTACACCACAACCCAATGAATCACATTCAATTTAAAAATTTTGGGATAAGTCCAGAAGATCAAGGAATATAGTAGTGGTCAGCAGCTACATGAAGTGAAAAAATGCCTACTCAAAAGCTAAAATGTAGTGGAAACCCTCCTTCCGAGTGAGTTGTGTGAGGGGAATGAAAATTCTACCATAAACGTTGATAAGTTTATGATTGTAGCCTATAAGGATGAGGAAACAATGGATACCCTTGACCGTGATAGGGGTCAGCCAATCCACAATAGCTTTGATCTTAACATGATCTATAGACACACTTGTTTGGGAGATGATGTGGCTCAAATAGAAAAAAATTTGACATCTGAAAGAACATTTGTGGTGATTGGAAAATAAATTATTGTCATGAAACAATTTTATGAAGACTATTTTATTTTGGAGATGGTAGAACCACTCATCGATTTAAATGATTATATCATCAAAATAAAATAGGAAAAACTATACAAAGAGAGACCAAAAAAATAATTCATAATTTCTTGGAAATTTGTGGCGGCATTGGTGAGGCTGAAAGTCATGACTAAGAATTCACACTGTCCATTATGAGTGTGGAAGGTAGTTTTATCCACATACTCTACCCTCAAATGGGTTTGGTTGTAGCTGGATTTAAGGTTGATTTTGGGGAAATAATTCATGCCATGTAACTCATCCAATAACTCCTCAATGGCCAGAATGGAGAATTTATCTTGAATAGACACTTTGTTGAGGGCTTGGTAGTCAACACACATGTTCCACAAAGAATTTTTTTCTTAATGAGTGATACCAGAGTAAAATAGGTTGTTGTGCTGGGGAGAATGGTACCTGGCTAAAGCATTTTGGGGACCTGTATTTCAATCTCATTTTTATACAACTATGAGTACCAATAAGGCCATACTGAAATATGACCCTAGCTAGAGAGTAACATGAAATTGTGGATAGTTTTCCATTTGGGAGGGAGGCCACTGGGGGGGGAAATGAATGTAGGGTGGTGAAGAGATGGTTTTAGTCCTAGGATTGATCAGTGGTTAAAAATGGTCAAACTAAATTAGACGAGTGACACTACAAGGGCTGGTCAAGCCATATAGGGTGAAAATTGTCTATTTTGGGAGGGTGGTTCCATGAAGGGTATGAGTGGTGTTCATAATTGTGAAATTAATTATCATGGATTTCCAATTAATGGTCACCCCACCGAGGTTACAAAGCCATTCAATTCAAAAGATCAAATACAAACCCCAAATGTCCAAGACATGGGCAGTGATTGAATAGGTGTAGGTTTCCATGGTTAATTGTACGGTTTGGAAAAATCCATGAGACCACAACCTATGACCATCTCCCAACTGGACACATTAATTTTGGGAGTCAAGGATAGAGAGGCCCAGTAGTGTAGTGAGCTTATGAGAGATAACATTGTGTATTTACCCACTATCCACAAGTACAAGAAGGGGAATGTCTCCCACCAAACCATCTCCCTTCACTGATGTTAAGGGTTCAGGACCTTGCATGTGGAAATAAGTACATGGTCCATGGTTTTCAAGCACCTGACACTCAATATATTCATTTGGGTCACTAGTGTCATGGGTAATGTCAGCAGGTAGCAGTGTCGTTTTATCTATGTTTGCAGGGACTTCGTCTTTAGCAAATAGTAGCATGCTCATTTTTATGTTTGGGAATTTTTTGATGGGATTTGAAACAGATACCATTCCTTCAGAAATCATCCCATTCCTAGATAGATAAATGGTGTACCCCATGAATGTCTTGGGTTGTTTTTATGAGGTTCCCCTTGAATAGTTGTTGTTGTTCTTGGATCCAATTGTTTCTCATTGCAAAGGGGTGGAGAGACTAGCTATGGCAAGTTAGAGTGGATACTTGACTAACCAAAACTGCTATAATGAGAAAACTATGGGTGAGAAGTGGTACCCCGAGGAGAGAGATTGACACCTCTATGGAAAACCAGTTCAACATAGCGGGCTAAACACATTTCATGTAGGTGCGTGTCTGGGTTGTGTATAGATACCTAGTTGTGAAATTAATCACACGACACAAGAAGAAAGTACCCAATATTTTGTTGCTCTAGTTGGTGAGGAAGAAGGAAGGATAAATACTAAAAATGATCAATATAATCTTGGATTTAACCTTTATATTGTAGGTTTTCTAATTCCTTATAAGGATTATGGATTTCGAGGCCACTGAAACACTCCATGAGCTCCTCCTTGAAATAGGGCCAAGATACTCTCAACAAAACTTCATGAATGAAGGTAAACCAATTGATTAAAACACCTTCCATACTTAGTTGTGAAAATGAAACCATCTCAGTTTATGGAGATTGATTATTTTTAAAGAATAATTATGTTATTGTACTCCATCCCTGAGGATCCAATCCATCAAAAACAGTTAAGTCGATGTGGTGTCACATGACACATTGTTCAAGCCAATGGTCTATGGGGGTGGTTGGGACATCGGGGCCCTAATCAGGATACTCCCAGGTGGGTGAATCAGTTTCATGGTAGGTAGATAACTCGAATAAGTTAAAGGATGTACCTCGGACTATTGAGGTACCTTCTCTAAGTGGAGAACCAAGGAGGAAATATTTTTTTGATAGTCAATGAAGGTCTGCGCCTATTCCTGACAAGACCAATAGTCTTGTTTACCACATGTTTATAGATTAACATTGATTGCAACAATGGAATAAGTTAATTAAGTGAAGGTAGTATCGATTTTGAGTTTGAGTGCCTCAAGGCGTTGTTAGATATCCTCCAGGAGACACTTATTCGTGGTTTCCATTAGCAGGGTGTGGCAGTTCAGACCAGTTGATGAAGACGAGCACACTAGAAAAACATTGTATTTGTATTAATGGATATTATCAAGTAGAAGTACAACAACTAGGAAAATAAGAAGAGGGAAGGAGAAGAATTAAAAAACGGGTAGAAGAATCTCCATCAAACCTGTTGAAGCCCCATATTATAAGAAACTAACCCCCCCACTAGCCCCTCTCCTTTCCCAACCAACTACTTATAACTGCCTAAGATAATTTCTAACTAGAACCAAGTTAGGACCACCACCGTTTTTTGAGGTGGGGGCCATCTTTCCCCTCCTAGAATATACCCTCTAGGCGGTGGAAGTTATGGTCCTATCAACATGTTTTATTGACAAAAAACACTAAAATCATCTTGATAGTCATTATAGTAATATACAATGGTCACATTTCTATGTACATTCGATAACCCAATCATATTAAAATTTTCATGACCATGTTTAGGGGTCTTTTCCAAGAATGTGACGAATTTCAAAACCCCTTAATTGCCGTTATTTTTTCTTCTTTTTATATAGGAATTATGGTATGGAGGAATTAGTCTAGCTGATCACATCCCACCCTTATAAGACACAATAATGGTGGATAATGTTTTTTAGGCATGTATGTGATATTTGGATGGAACTACACATAATAAAAGGATGAATATAAATTTAAATTATCTCCATGTTCCTTCCTTATTCATCATTTATAGCAAATGACATCCCCACTTTATCATGTTGTAGAACCATATCAGGATTCACCTGATATATATCCCAATGACTCTCATTAATAGAACTCACATAGCCATAAAACATAGTTATAATGAAATCATTGACATTAAAATAATTTCTTTTTTATTATCGTGAACATAGTTCCTCATATTAAAGTTTTTTAAGCCTTTAAAATAAATATCACACAAAAAACATTATAATTTCAAAAATAAAACAAGTTATATGATGTTTTTAAATCAAATGATTTTATAGTATTAATCATACCAAAAATAAATTTAAATAAAAATAAAAATTATGATTAATTTACTTAAAAAGTTTTATGAAAAAGTGATTTAAAAATTATATTACTTAATTTTATGGTCAATATTTTAGATTTATGAAAATCAATATCCATTATAGTTTTATTCAAATATCATAGTCGTAGTTCATACTTATATACTACTATAAACATTAAAAAGTTACAAAATATAAACTAAAATGAAGATTTAGAGAGATGAAAACATTTATTACATCCATGACACTAGATAGTATTTTAAATACAATGATATATATTATAACAATTAAAAAAACTAATATCCTAGCTAGCATATATCTTCATAGAGTTGAAGGATAAAAATTTATATTTCCTTCATCTCTTTATATCTTTAACCTTGTGAGATCCAGCTACACCATCCCTCATATTACATAGAAAATAATAATACACTAACAACAAAATCTAAATGAAACAATATTACATTTTCATAAGAACATCTAGTCCTGGAGGAAAATTATCTATATCCATTCGCAGACATAGAATATTCTTCACAATTTCTTCAGCCTTGGAAAATCAACATTTATTATACAACATCAAATTCATCTTCATCACACTTCAATCAAAAAAATCAAAGTATTTAAATATTTTAGCACCCCCCCTAATAGAATATATTTCTTATCAAAGTATTTAGATTTTATTTCACAATAGAAAAAGTTTATACTCACAATAAGTTTTCAAGGGCATTCAAACCATTAAAATTATTCCCTGTAGTTTAAAAAGCCACACATACCATGAAAAAAAATTTTACCACATACATATAAGGCATTAAAAACACATCCCAATCATAAAATTTTTAATGTCACATATATTGAGTAATTTCATAATATCATTCAATGTCATTTCAAAATTATCATGTTTAGTGTTCGTCAAGTTGAAATGAACTCTAATTATAAAAATGTGATCAATCAAGAATAAAATTCCATAATGAAAAATAATACAATATATACAGTTTGTACCATTGAAAGACATGGATTTGTATAATATGTGATAGTTCAGAGCTAATTCCATTATAGATTTTGAGTTTCTTCATACTTCATCCAAAAAAATTACACCATTTTTCTTACTAATCAAAAATGAGAAGCTCAAACTGTGTGATGGAGATCATTATATCTTTGTGAATATCCTATATAGTTACACAACGTCCAATAAAATCTATCATGAAAACCAACATGATAAAAATATAAGATAATTCTATTTTTTTATTTTTGTATAATGATCATGAATACCATTTGAACAAAAAATAGTTATCTTAAAACATGAATGATTAATTCAAGAGAAATTACAATATAGATGTTTTTCTTAGGATAATATTATAAATAAAAAAATAATAAAATACTAAAACTATTGAAAATGTTATAAAAATATTGGAACCACAAAACTAGATTTAGTATTTATATATTGATATCTTGACATAAAGAAATAAACAAATAAAAAATCAAAAAAAACAAGAAGTGAAAATAATCATTTTATGTTATTAGTATGGATGTGAAATCTATTTCCATACATCAAGAAACTATAATAAAATTCAGTGAGTGATACTACTGGTATGGATGAAGAAACATCCAATTCTTATGAGAATGCATTCTCATCATCCTTTATAAATGAAAATAAAATAATAAAAATGAGGGAAAATATAATACATAAGGAATCAAAAAACCATTATGATGAGGGAATTAAATCTATAAATATGAAACTCATTACACATTTTTATTTCCTTTGAGTTTATATCTAAATTAATCCTAACTGAATAACGAAAATTTGGACACCTAAAAGAATAATATTGGAACATGAAACATGTTTACATAAAATTAATTGTATTAATATAAAAAAATCAGTATTTTGAAATAATAGGATTTAGAATTAATGAACTCAGGTTATACTACATTGATATAACTAAATTAACATTCCATTTATCCAAAAAAAAAATTATTTAATCCCCATAATGCTATATTATCATTTATATTAATTAGTATAAATTTGTGTAACTAAAATATAAAATGTTATCCATGGGTTTCTTAGAAATATTATATGTAAAACCATTATGCACAAGAATTGGAATAAATTTAAGTGCTGAAATTCAAACATACAATTTGTAACCACAATGTATTATATCTCAAGAGCCCAATTGAAAATAGTAATTGGACAGTAGTGTTAATGTACTGTATTAAAAAATCCTTGAAAAGAATTATGCTTCGCCTAGTTAGTAAATTAAAAACTCATGGAAAAAATTTGAGTACGCTTTTAGCATCATATAATATTTTTTGGTTTATGTTAACAATAGGTTGATTTGAATAAGATAGTTTATTTTCATGGAATTTAATATAGGAAAAATCTATTCTCTTATGCCTTATAGAATTGTGAAATAGTGATAGGGAAAACAATAAATATAGAAATTATTATTGACTCATTCTATGTAAAACCTCCTTTAAAATTTATTATCAATTAATCCAGACATGATATTCAATCTAATAATTGAAGGATAATACTAGTAAAATGTGATGACTAAAAAAGAAAAATGTAGGAATTATTGGAAAATTATACTCACCTTTAAATCATGAATTAATTTTTTTCAATCAATTACTAGAGGTCACTAAGAGCTAGTTTGGAAGGGGTGATATGAATAGAAAAGAAATGATATTGAGGGTAGAAATTAGTTTCTAATATTTGGTTAGGTAATGTAAAGGGGAGAGAAATGATAAGGAGAAAAATTGAGAGAAATATATTTCTCTCTTGTTATTGTCTTTAAATAATCCCAAAATTGTGATGATTTGGAAAGAAATGATGGTGGAGGGCTGTTAATATTTTAAAATCCCAATTTTATTCCTATTTTCTACATATATCACAAAATAATTTCATTTATTTTCCATTAAAAATATTCACCAAACAATATGGAGATAAATCCATTTCATTTATTTTATTTTACTATGTTATTAATCCAAACACAATGAGAGGAATCAAAATCTTTTCTTTTCTTTTCTTTTTTTTTCTTTTCTTTTCTTTTTTTTTCTTTTCTTTTCTTTTTTTTTCTTTTCTTTTATAAACTATAAAATCATTTATTTTCTTGTAATAAAATATCTCCAAACACAGTGTAAGCCTATTTTTACTACTTGTTAACTATATAATGCCAGAAACACCAATTTACTAAAAAATATGTCTAGCCCTCATTCTAAATAAACTAGGTATAACAACGGTTAATATTAGAAGATGAAGATGAAAATTAATGAAGTCAATAATAATTTGATATAGTTCATAGTTGAATCCCAAACTTATAGGAAATGAATTTGAATTGCGGTGAGGCACTAACTACAATGAGAAGGTTGAGGCTCTAGTAGTATTAGAAGGGAGTGGAGGGGATGATGTAGAAAGTGTGTGGTTCCAGGGAGGAAGAGGATAGACCATTGATGATAAATAATAATGGGTAGATTAAAGAAAATATAAAGAGTGATGAGTGGTTTAGTGGTAGAGTGTTATGGGGTAATGTCAGCAGGTAGGGCAGTGAGGGAGGGGTGACATGTGGTATTGGTAGGGACGCTCAGTGAGGAGGATACACCAGTGCGGTGAGAGGGATGTGAGGGTGAGAGAATATGGTCGATGATGCTTAGGGATCAACCGATCATGTTTTATACAGAACAACAAGTTTTAATATAATTAAAATATTAACATCACAATTTAAAATAATATTATATAATTGAGGTGATCACAGGTTGAGTCTCGCAGCCATTTTCTTGTAGCATGCATGATAATGAAACTCACCCTTTAATGTGATTGTAAAAAATAAATAATATAGATATATAAAATTATTAATAAATATCTATTGTTTTGGGATAATTTATTACATTATTTGTTGATGAAAAGGTTTATTGTTTAAAATATTTATTAATATCAATTTCGTATGTTGGAAATAAAATTGTTCATATTGATATAAATTTGTAATAAATTTAACTATTATTAAATGGTTTGTTGATATTAAAATATTTTTATCCAGATATATATTTTTTGGGGAATGAAAATGTAAAAACCTAAAATTAATACTAATAAAATTTAATTTAGGTGGGAATTACTAATTTTTTTCAAATAAATATATTACAGGACATTAAAATTTTATTGGTAAAAAAAAGTTTTATAGTGTAAACTACATTATAGTTTCAATATATGCTTCAATTATTCTATAATCCATTGATGATACATCATCTTCTTCACCACCAATCTCTTTAACATTGATTGTTGTAATGAATGCCTTCTCGTCATAGAAGCATGAGAAACAATCACTCTCATTATCATATCTTGATTCTTAATCTTCATCACACTCCCCTTCATGATTCAAGAAATTATTTATTAAATTACTAATTTTTAAATAATTGAAACACTTTAATGTTTTTAATCCATCTATTTAATTTATTAACCCCTATTGAGATAATGGGTTCCATATTCTCAAACATTGTCTCATTATAATCTTCTTATGAATAATTATTGGGTTTATATAATTTATGTCCTCAAGAGATGCCTCCTTATTGAAAATTTTCTTCTTACCCATTTTATATCAATTTCTTAATTAATAACTAATTAATACACTATGTAATTTATAATATAAAATGAATTTATGTATTAATATTTAAGAATAATTACACCCACTAAAAACATGTCAAACATAATAATGAAAATCATATTAATTATAGTAAAGTTATCAAGAAAACCAATAATCATAAATTTGTGAGTGATGTAGAAGAAATTATAGGTGATCTTTAATAAAACCCTAACATCAACGTTTCATCCTCTATAGATATTTTTTTTGGATAAGCTGTCGAGCCTAACCTCCTTCTAAGAAATCTAAATTTCAATGTTTTCATTAAAAAAAACATTGACATCAAAATTACATGGAAATATAATTTTCAACAAATGAGGTAAAACTTCTTTCCTCAGTTCTATGATATGTGAATATTGGAGAAATTTTCATGCATAGGGATTCTTTAGACTTATTATGAATGTCTCTTGAAACCATTGGGTTGGTTTGTTTTCACATTTTCTTGGTGAACTCCTCAAATACCGTCTTTTATTATTCTTATAAAAATTATTATTTTCGTTTTTATATTAGGGTATACTTGGTTTTGGGGGGATGGTCCATGTTATTGATGGAATAGACCATGTTCATCGATAATAACATTAAGCCTCCCATTATTCCAATCCGATAAGGATTCATTGACCTCTATCTTCACTTATTTTTACAACTGGACCTTTTTCTATTTTATAGCTTAATTAGAAGGATGATAAAACTGGACTCCTCTACCAAAAATTTTTAATACCCTCAATTACAAGGGTTTCCATTGAAATTTATATCTCTTAATATCTTTTATCCCAAGTTTGGATTTAAAATGGTGATCCCGTATTTTAATAAGACGAATCTTATAAAAATCTACCAATATTCTACAACAAATGTCACAGAAATTTCAATTCCTCAAATTATTATGGTTATGGACCAACAATACCATGACATCATACCTATAATAAGCCATTATGGGTGGAAAAGGGTAAGAATATGTTAGCTCATGAGGATAATAAGGATTATGATGAAAGAAACTAAGGAAAACTTGTGGCCTTTACTAGACCTGTTAATACCCAACCTCCTCATAAGACTGTGTTGATGGATAATGCTCAACTAATATATGATGAGATGGATAAAGGTGATCCAATGAGTATTACATCCAATAAGTAATTTTCTAGTTATTTTAAAATACCTCATTATTCAAGTATTAATGTCGAAACCCTCTATGGATTTCAGAATGATTTTAATAACACCCAACCCATTTATGTTACCTCAAATGATTCTCCTTTCATTTAGAAGGAAGTAAAATAGATTCACTAGATCAATTATTCCAAAATGGGGATGACTACTAGCACTTTAGTTCTAAAAAGGGTATAAATACAATTGTCAACTCAGATGGATTTATTACTCCACACCCCAAGAATACTAAAAAACGTATAGATTATTATAGGTTGGATAGAACTACATTAACCAAATACATGATTATTATATTTTAAAATATTCTTATCCCTCCTCATTTCAAATTTATTAGTGATATCTTCTTATCCTCAAGTCAATAGGATTCCTCATTATCCTTGGATGAAGGGTATCCATAGGATTCCATTAATCAAGAGAATAGAAACATTGTCGTTAAAGAGGCCTATAAGGAGGAATTCTACCTTTGGATTAAGGAAAAAGAGAGTTAATGATTTTTAAAATATTTTAATAAGGCGATAAATGTGGATGATTATAAATGTATGATAGATTGTATGTTTGATAGTGTTGAATTTGAACTCGATAAAAAATATTATTTTGATTTTGTACACTGTCATTGGGAATAATTGTACTTGTAATGACAACATGGTTATTGTCACGTTGTATCCAATATTTTTATTCCATATTGGATCATTATAAGGAAGCAGATCTCTTGATGTGGCTTTAAAATTCTTGAAGTGGTTTTGATTATTGTTTTGATGCAAATTCATGGTGGAGCATGGTGTGACCCCAATTTTAACTTCATGGTACTTGGTTATTCTAGATACAATGATTTGATATGTCATTTCCTTTCTAATTACAATTTTGATTAAGCATACTAAGAGATTTTTTTTGGTGGTTGAATATTGGTAAATTTATTTAATATAGGAACTTGAATTATCCTAGACATGTTGATGGATTGGATGCATACAATATTTTGTAATGGAGCCCTCATTACCTCTCAATTGTTTTCCTGTGGGAGTTATGGGAGTATAAACTTGCAGTTTGAGGGGTTTTCATGATATATAAATGATGATATTAAGTTATGTGATGGTTTTTTGTAATATCATGACTGCAGTGAAATTTTTTTTGGGTACTATTGATTATTGAAATTTTTAGTTCATGAAAGATTCCATGTGCTCGAGGTAGGAGATGAATGGAATGGTCTAACAATTGTGTATCATCTCACATTAATTATGTACTAAAGCATACATCCTTATCATTGTGGTATTTTTAATCCCATGATAATTATTTCAATTATTGTATGTTTTTTCATTCTTTAAGAGTGAGATTTTTATTTCCAATTCTCATGTGGTGGGAACACATTTTTCTCATTCATGAAGACACAAAAATTCATTTCACTAATTTTAGTACAATATTGGTTACTTTATTCTTTGGCCTCTAGTAATATCCAAATTCCTATTTGGTTCAAGATAATTATTACTCCTATTTAAACATTGTAATTTATTTTTTATTAAATAAAATTTTGGGGTGTGAATTAGGTCACCAACTCATGATCACGCCTTTTAGGGTTATAGTAAAGTCATTAAATTACTCACCAAATCCTATAATAATGATCATAACGTTGTTCAATCTTGTGCATAACTGATCACATGTATCATTATTAATCATACATATATATATATATGCAGAGAAAAATATCTTTCTAAATTTAATGTTTGACTTAATTCACATTCAATTCTCCATTACATTCAATACTCAAATAGAAAAAAATATCATTCATCACCATTATTCAAATCACCTTCATAATCTATATCAATGAATTTGATTGCAATATGGAATTCCGAACTCATCCATAATTCACTAAATTATATATATCTTTCATGCCCATCAGTGTGCCTTCTTAACTGGTATGAATCCTCTTTTATATGTATATATAATTTCCAAGCCGGTTGAGAGAAAATATAATAATATCAAGATATAAAAATATAATAAATCATACCATAAAAATAAATAACTTCATTAATATTTTTAAAACTAAAAATTTTCCTAGTGAATAAAAATCATTAGTGACAACATACCTAATTAAGCTCTTTCACTTTTTGTAGACAAATAATTATTCTAAAAAAATGAAAAATCATCATAATACTTTTGGAAATCCTATAATATAAAATAAAATATTAAGATCACAATTTTGGATTAGAATTTGGGTGGGAAGGTGAATCAATAAACAAATTTCACTAACTATTTTGATGATTTCTTTTCATTTCGTCCTTTGATGCTTGTTACATTTTTTAGGAAATCCTCATATTTTATATTTATTTACTCTTAAATACAAATTAATGTTATATAAGAAAAATCAAATCAATAAAAACCACATGGAAGTAATCATCTAGAGAAAATATTTAAGGATTTGTACGGTTAATCAATCAGCGTAAATGACTACATGTTAGTATGATTTTAAATCACCCATTATTGTATGATCCATTATATTATATTGGTTAATTAAACTTGTTGAATATATTCGTAAACTCATAAACAAATGTGTGTACCTATGATATATAGATATGTATTCCAAATAAACTTATATAAATAAATACATCACCATATTTCATTATAATTTTCATGAACCACCCCAGCTCGACCCTCAAACTGAGCCCCCTGAGGTGGCCTATGACAAGGCCTGAGGGAATTCATGATCCCCCCATGCTGGAAACTAGTGTTGGGAATCAAGAATACTTAGTTGGGAACTATTTATCCCATGAAAAAATAAATAAATAAATAAATAAAATAAACACTAGTTTTGGAATATAAATACAAATAAATGGATAAGAATACTTCTAAGTGACCTCATGGGTCACCACTAATCACTAAACCATGCTCGATCCAAGAGTGATCCAAAATTAGAATAACCAGAAAATAAAAAACGATAGAGTAGGAATGAGAACCAAGATGATAAGTATAGATACAAAAGTAATAACTATCTATATCTTACCTTAAAAAAAATCCATTTCATTCTAGTTTGAATTGATAGATATATAAAAATATGGTTTTCTTTGCATTTTAAAATAAGCCACAAAATAATTCTTAAAAACATATCTCTCCTTTGTGTTTCCAAAACAGCTTCCAAAGAATGAATTATTTTACAATAAATCATTTTACAAAGAATTAATATATGGGGAAGGAAATATATCAGTGAAAAGGAATCCATGGAAAGCTTATCACAAGGTGCTACCAAAATAGATGAAAATAAATTACAAGTAAATAGGTGTTGATATAAATTTTTTCGGTAAAAACATAACAGTTGAAATGATTTTATAAAAAACATCAAAAAACAAGGGAAATTAGAATACATGTGAAATGGTTACTAGGGGATATACCTAGACACCAATTAAAGATACCCTAAACATACTTAGTTTGGAACCATATATTGACCTATCAATGTGATCGAAAATAAATATCTAACCCATATCCTCTCAACTAGACTCACTGGTGTCATAATACACACAAACACTTTATGGGGTTATATTCCATCAAATCATGACTAAATAGAAACCATATCTTGAATCTAACTATGATTCCTAGGATCCCATTGATTTAGAGAAAGTGGTATGTGAGGAAGTAAGCACAATTACAACATCTTAGTCATGAAAATCCATCATACATGACTTGCCCACCTCCCGACACAATCCATGAGAATTCCTCATACAAGGAAAGTGTAGCCAAAGGTAGAACCTCGAACCATTTATTAAAAAAAATAAAAGAATGGGAAACAAGCATTACAGACCAAACACAGTCTCTGAAAATCCTCAAAATCACATCCCTCACCACCTCCATGATAAAAAGACTCTTCCTCGGTCATTGTTTCCCACACCGAACTCTCATAGTGCTTCAAAACCTTTGCGTACTTCCTCCTCAGATTCAACCGCTCTAGCTCAAGAAACTCATTGGGAGATTGCATATTTCTGATAGTAGATCTGGTAGGCATCGACTTTGTCAAATGGGAGTAGTCCTTCCTCATCCATCCTTACAGATAGGCAATCACCTTGTCCTGGATCACTGGAAGCTCCTTGTTCTCCACTTGGACAATCTCACTGTATGATGGCCTAATCGTGTCCCCCTGATTTTCCTTATCACTGTCAGCAAGATCCCCCCATTTCCCATGGTACTGCATCTCTTGATACATCACTAACTGGTTTTTCTAAAACTGGTTATTCATATCAATCATATCCAAACAGTGAGGTTGTTCCACCATTGCATGTTCAGTATCTATCCCACCTTTACACATTATTGCATCCTCCTTTGACTCATTCCGCATGTTGCCACTGCCCCATAAAGTAGGTATCTCATCCCCAGTTGTCATGCCTAACTCTTGAAAACGATTCTTCGTCGGTGTTGTGACCATCACACCACTTGCAGCATTACCCTGATCACTGCAACTGCCAACAAGATCCACAATTCAATTATCCTTACATCCAGCAGACTGCATCTTCTTCACAAGAGGATAAAACCCCTACATGTGATCCATTTCAGAATTTGAAGCAGACCCCTGCTTGCCCTTACACACAAAACCACTGCTACACCCCTTCCTCTGATTATCCTCACCAGCATCAGACCAACTACTTTGAACACGGACATCCATCTCCGGAACAACAGAGGCCTTGGAATCGTGCTGAAGATCTGCAGTTGTGGGTTCATCTGCAGGTCGTTCCACACCACAACCACCCGCACCCTTGGGATCAAATTCCTTCAGATCAATCCCCCTATTCTAATCCTGCCTAAGCTACATGAACACATCATACACCAATGGGTTTGGAGGAGCACTTGTGGATGTTTCAACAGATAATGTACCCCAAGGACCCAGATTGTTTGTCACAGTATTAACCACAGCAGGTCTCTTGTTCTCTGTGAATGAGCTCAGTTCTAATGACCCCCTGCTCTGGATTCCAGCATGACATCTCAAACAAGAATGGCCCAATCTCTTATAACTTTAGCAATAATAAACCCAGGATTCATAGATAACAGATTTCTTCCATCGAAATTCCTCCTCGACTGAGATCCAAACCCATTCCACTGGTGGTCTAGAAATTTCCACCTCAACACAGCATCGGGGATTAATCGGGTGGGTCAGGGTAGACGTACACACATCAGAGCATAAGAAACAACATATCATGTTTCCAAGAATACAAAAAATCTCTGGATTTTGAAAGGGTAAAGGAATATTGGGGAGACTTACCCAAATCGGAATGGAAGTAGGATCCTGGTTCATACAACAGTCAATCATCCACCGAAAAAGAAAAAAATTACAACCGTTGCAGCATCGGGGAGTGCTAGACCAAGAATGAACCAGGTCTTCATCTGAGGAAAATCGGATCATTAAATGACGATTATCAAGGAGACCAACCACTTATCGATCCCGTAAGTCCCATTTGGCAAATACAAACTGATCAAAATCATCAACAGACGGCCTTCGCGAGTTGAAACGAGCCACCAGGGTCAGATCAAGGTGTTTCATCGCTTCAGAAAACTCTGACACTGAGATTGGAAGATGAGGATTTCCAAGATGAAGATCAGGCACCTTCACATTTAAATCAATCGATGGAAAATCTGGAAGATAGTTAGGCTTAGTAAAAGGCACAAAGGGAATCCAGGGCTTCAACGGTTGTGGAACTGGATCATCCTCCCCCTTCGACAACTTCAAATAGAATTACCTTAAATGGGATCCCAGAATCCTAAACATTAATAATTAGTGAATGAAATAACCAAAAATGGGTTAATGTTTAGAAATTTTTTGTGAATCCCATGGTAGAGAATGAAAACCGAGAAAAAAGGGAAGAAGAAGGAAGAGGAGATGAGGAGAAATTAGCCTGGGATGACCGCACTAAGAAATGGGGAGAGAATCATACAAGAATGGAGGGAGATGAAGAATAAATGATGTGTAGAAGGGGATCCATCCTGATCATAGACTGGGTTAGGGTGAGACATGAGTATAAATACCCCTTTTAATGGTTTTTAAAAAATATATAGAAGGGTAATTTTGGAAAACAATTTCAAGGGTTGGGTGAATTGCACAGTTTCCATACAGTTTACCCAAACTATGCATAAACCATGAACCCTTTACTAGACACACCTAAAGTGATACATGATTGGTATTTATATACAATGAAACCATTCTCCAAACATGTTAAATGTTTCAAATAAAATTTATGATTTACTCCCACGGGATCCACATGATAACATATAACTGTGCAGTAACTGGGCGACTGACAATTTTCCCCATCTTCTTATTTTTCCTAAAGAAATTTTAAAAATAATAAAAGTCTAAAACTCTAACAAATTAATGGAAATAAAAAAATTAATGAAATAAAAAATTTAAGGTGTGCTAATTATTCCCGTCATAAAAACTTTATACCCCCACAAGTCATCGAGTTCAAGACGGGAAGCAAATTGAAACCTTTAACCCACGAGATAGAACTCACAAAAATAGATCTCCAAATCAATCCCAAAGACGAATTAAAATCACTGACCTTGATGTGACCCCTATATCTAAAAGTCACAAATGAATATACCAAGATATAATGATAATAATATTAATTGTCGGTCTCCCTGTCATAAAATAATTTCATTGAGGCACTAACTCTCCAAGGCTAAACCATTGAAAGGAAGAGAAAAACCCAACAAGAAGGAAAATACACTAAAGGTCATGAAAAAAAGTTAAGATTCATAAGGAATATGATAAAAAAAATAACCATAATAAGAAACATATATAAATGAGTATAAAACAACTGATATAACATGACTTTTAGGAAAATAAAATAGGAAAATACCTCAAAGATGTGTGTACCACTATCAATATCTTAAGGCTTTAGATAATCTCTTTCCTAAAATAAACATATGATTATATAATTTTTTAAGGTGTCCCAATTAGTCAAAATGGTTAAAGTTATGTGAAAAAATAGAGTAATAGGGATTAGAGTGCTCGAACTAGACATATAAGAAGCATTCAAGAGGAGGCTTCCATTATGAAGAAGCGACAATTGAGGTAGGTTTACTCAGAATAGGCTCATGTGGTCTAAATCCCTCCCTGAATGGGGAGGCTATAAAAACTCCAAAAGGAATAGAACCAACACTCATCACAAGATTCCCCCATAAGATTAACTTATATAGATAGGCTTCATTAACAAACTCCTTGAACAATAGACTCCAACCGAAAAGGACTTGAGCACTAAAATCCAGGAAAAGACCATTCATGAACTGATGATCTTTTCAGGAATTACTCTACTAAACATGAGGAGAGAAAAGAACTTGCTCATTAAAATGGTCAACATAATACATCAACATTCATTGACCTTTTTGGAGGCTCATAAATTCAGCTACCATCTATTCTATAAACTCCCTAGGAAGGAACCACTGAGAAAATGTTGTCTTAAAAAATATCCCATGACATTCCAACTTGAAATGAAGATGAGATGATTATTATAAACTTATCCAAACTCAACCCTTAAAACAACCTCAAACCATATTTAACCTCAACAACATCAAGAGTCCCCAAGGGATGGAAAACTTCCTCAACATCCTCAAGGAACACAAACACCTCTCTAGAATCCAGATTACCTCTAAAGATAGGTAAACCTCACAATAAGATCTTCCCCACCACTCTATCATTTGTATAGGTGGTGTCATCAACATACCGAGCCACTCCCAAACTCTTATTAACCCTTATAACTATTTTGAGTGGAATACCCTAAATAAAAAAAGAAACATGATCCATATCAATAAAAATATCAATATAATCCCAAAAAATAAATAATTAAATATCACCTCAAAGCAATAGTCTGAAAATTAAAATCATCCAACAAACTAAACTTAAATTGGAAATATCACCCCGTAAAATAATTTAAATCTTTATATTTTATATTTCAAATTTTGAAATCTCACATTAAAATTTAAAATCACTTTAATTCCCATAGTTTAATTTAAAAACATCTCCCTCATTCATTTCCATTTCAAAACCAAACAAGATTTACATTTAAAACAATTATAGGTCCTCGGACTCAAACTCAACTTTTAAGTGAATCACATTTTTTCCTTTCCATAATTCACAAAAATGCATAAGCCCCCTTACTAAGCTTACATAATAATTTAATTCCATTCAACAACCATCCAAATTCTAGAGTCAAGGGCCACCTTAAGAGAGGTTTTCATTTTTGAGGAAAAACCCAAAATTCAAAAACATGCCTTATCAACTTTGATAAAACATCATTCAATTTTAAAGACCACATTCATTCCACTTTCAAACCAAACTTCAATTTTAAAATCCATTTAAAATCAAACCTATTTTCACTAAAACATCATAAAATTTTATTTTAAAACTAAAACATCATTATTTTTGAATCAATCATTTTGAACTATTTTTTACATTTCATCTCAAACAACACATCATACCATAATCAAATCAAAATAAAACCAAGCAAGTCTGACACATGATTTCAAGAGGGGACTAGTGTAGGTGCACATCTTGGTTGTATGTCTTGGAGGACCACATGAAAACTACACAACCAACATAGTGAGTTATCATGAACCATGTAATTGGGAACCACATATATTTCTAGGCCCTACATGATCACAAAGTACCACTAGTAAAATTCAATTTTACATTAATGAACCACCAAATAATAAAAAAACTCACATAAGAAAAGACTCAAAGCCTGACTTCCCATGGTAATTTGAGGCTCATAATGAGTATAAGATCATGAAACTCTTCTTGTCCCTACCTACGAGTTCTAAATGTCCTAATATCCAACCTACAAGACATCCAAAAATAAAAAAGGTATGCTTTAATATCATTTTTCCTGAACCACCGTTGGTCGGCCCCCAAACTGATCACCATAGGCAGCCTATAACAGGTCTTAAGAAGTGTACTTGATCCTCCCAATTTTGAAACTAGTGTTAGGCATTAATAATACTAAGTTGGGATTGATTTTTCCCATGATAAGATAAATAAATATAAATATAATGAATAAAATAAACAATAGAAGTGTAAAATAAATAAAACTAAATGGATAAAAATTCCTCAAAGTTACCTCATGGGTCACCACTAATCACAGAACCACACTCACTCTGAGAGTGATCCAAATTGGAAGAACCTGAAACTAAAAATGATAGAGTAGGCATGAGCATTGACATTCCTAGAAGGTATTCCAAAGTAAAAATGTCCTATGACTTAACTTTAAATAGAAATTCATTTCCTACTTATTATAAATTATATATATGTGTGTGTGTGTGTGATTTTTATTTTAATTTAAGATCAATAAAAAGCTACATCTTCAAAAAAATCCCTTTGCATTTCCAAAATAATTTCCAATGAATGAAATATTTTCTGATAAATCATTTTACAAAGAATAAAAATGAAATAAATGAAATATATCCGTGAAATTAAAGTAGTAAAAAGAACATCACAAGGTGAATCCAAAACAAATGAAACCATATTATAAGTAAATAGGCACTGATATAAAAAGTTCCAATAAAAACATAACAGTTGAAATGATTTTATAACAAATATCAGAAAATTATGGAAAGTAGAATACATTTGAAATGGCTATCATGGGTATACCTAGACCCTAAGTGAATATAACCTAGACGTACTCAGTTCATAACTATCTTTCAACCAATTACTGTGATCCAAATTCAATAACAAACCTAACTGCTCTTCATAACCCCACTAGTGGCACATCTCTCATGACCACTCCATGGGGATATAGTCCATCTAATCAGAACTAAATTTCATTTATCCATCAACTCTCACTATTATGACTAGGATATCTTTGATTTTGAAAAAGTGGGTGGTGAGGAATTATGAAAAATTACAATAGATTAGCCATAAAAAGCCATTATACATGCTAATTCCACCTTCTAACATCATTCATGAGAATTCCCCTAGGAGTGGAGACTATATATGTAGGTGTAATATTCTTAAGAAAACATTCAAAGGTACTAACCGGGTATCATCTTTTGAAATAAACCATTTCCCCTTTGAAAACCCATTTTGAAGCTCTTTGTAAAAACAAACATATCATTATAATTTTATGAAAAACTGGCTAAAAGGCCAAAACATCTATGAAAATTTCTAATTCACCCAGTTTAAATAATTTTGAAAACCAATCAAGCACTCAAGATACCAAAAATTTTAAAACCAACCTAGAAACATGTTTTAATAAGAAAAAACCCATAGTGAAACATAATAAAGGTATTTAAAATCATGGAATAAACCAAATATGTTCATAATAGCATTTTTCTACAATTTACTAACTTCATGATATAATGAAAACAACCAATAACACATAAAAACAATTATAGATTTCAAATTAATGGCTTGAACATTGGTTAACATACCTCCAAGGTGTGATCATGTTGAAACTCCAAACATGACAGGAGGAGTACCTAAAAACCAAGTCACAAAACCAAATCAAATGTACACATTAATATATATACTCCCATTGTTCAATGTATATGTCCCCATATCTATATGGGAATATGTACAATGTGGTTACATACATACATACATACATACATACATACAAACATACATACATAAATACATACAAACATACATACATACATAAATATACATACATATACATACCTATATATGTATATGTGTGTAGGTCACATCTAAGGAGCCAAAAGTTGTCACCTTTGATAATCTTGGCTAGAATCAGCCTCAATGGGACCCGATAACCCTAAAAAAAATAATTAGAAAATGAAATATAGAAAAAATGGGTTCAAGTTCAGTAAAGGCATGTGCATCCCATGGGAGAGAAAGAAAACCAAGAAAAAAAGGGAAGAAGAAGGAATAATAGAGGAGGAGAAACTAACTTTGGATGATTTCACTAAGAAATGGGGATAGAATTGACTAAGAACAGAGGGATAGGGATCAGTGGTGATATTCAGTTGGGGATCCCTCTTAGGTGTTGAGTGGGTGAGGGTGAGACATTTGGAAAAATACCCCTTTGATGGGTATTAAAAAATATAAATATAATTCGATATTTTTTTAAGTGTTGGGTGAATCACACAGTTTCTACACGGTTTACCTAAACTGTGTGCCAACCCTGTACCCTTCACTGGGCACCCCTAAAGATCCACATAGTTGGTCTTCACAAAAAAAAGAAATTGTGGTCCAAATGTGCTAAACTTGTCTACTAAAATTACATTTGTAAATGTATAGGGTTCACACAGTTACTTCTAACTATATTTTATTTGTGTGACTAACCATTTCTTCTCTCTTCTCTTTTTTTCTAAATAATTATTAAAAACAAGATGTGTTTGAAACTCTAACAAAATAATGGAAATAAATTAATTAAATAAATAAAAATTTGGGGTTTGAGAATAATAAAGATAAAAATTACACCACCAATTCACTTATATAGGTGAAATATTGTTTCATATAAAATTTAGATTCCTTTAATTTTTCTAGGTTGATTTATTTTTTCTCTTTAAAATGTTTTTTATCCAAAAAATCAATAAGGTTGAATAATATTAAAAAAACATGAAACTCTTATCCCTAAAAAGAAAATATATATTTATAATTATCTTCAAATTATTCATCAAACAATGGATATTTAAACACCTCGTCAATTTAATTATATAACCCAACAAAGGGTATGATAACTCTAATTATTCATCTTGAGTCTATTACTTATTTATGTACTTTGGGTTGAACATTCTACCTCTCCAAAAGTCTCTCTAAATGTTAGAACTCTAACACAATATACATTTGTTTGAAAAATGACAAATACTTATTGAATTGCCATTAAATGTTTTATTTTATTAAATATGTGTTATTAAATTCCATCTATAGAAGTTAAACATCAACTACTCATAAAATAATTTTTCAATTCAAATAACATGTGATATTGACATCAAAACCATATTTTTTTCCTTAAAAAAGAAATATAACATTTTTTATTTCTTAATTACCCTTTTCAATAAACCAACATATTCAACAAAACAATATAAAAAATCATGTGTTAAATTCCCTATTTTTACTAACTACTTTATAACCCAAAATCACTGGTGTTCATTAAAAAGAGATGGTGGTTTTTATCAAATATGTGGTATTGAAATTCAACATATGGTTGTTTTGTAAAACTCTATAATTTCAAAAATTAATTCATGCAATTTATTATTAAATTAGTCTTTAACACTCATAAAATTTATTAAATATGAATATCTACCATGTTTACTATTTTTTAATAAGAAATACAACATATTGGAGGCCATATGCTGAAGATAAATTATTATTAACTAAATAAGTTATTTCAATATTTTTTTCATAAACACAACACATCAATTATTCATGTCTTGATACTCATTCATCAAGATCTTATCAATATTCCAATAATAGATAAATAAGGTCTCAACACTATTTTCTTTGTATATTTTTTTCATGTTTTAATTTTCACTGGCACATTGAGTTATTTTTGTTGTGAATGTATATCATAACTAGTTGAATGAGAGGTATAATATTACTAAAAATTATACTAATATCTAATCTTAAACTCTTATATAGAATCATTACATCCTTATATAATAATTATTGGAAATAAAAAAAATTCATATATCATTTTCCATATTAATGGATAAAAAAACATTGTAAAAGGGATTGGATAATATTTTTTTCACTCAAATGGGTAATTAATGAATTTAAATCATCATGTAGTCAATGTATGTGGAATATAATGATCATAAAATTATGTAGGTGTATATTTAAAATAAAACATAAATAAATATAAATGGGAAATCTTGATTAATTCACTATTTGTAGAGGTGTTGAAGACATTATGTTATAGTTTATAGAAAAATGGGAAGGCATCAAGGTTTTGATGTGTATGCTAATCACACAAAAAAATGTGGATTTACTATCCCATCATACATGGACTAGTCTATTAGATCATCACCAGTTAATAAGTGGTTCATTATCTCATTAATAGGGGATATTTCTATTTATTTTCAACCAAATGATATATGTTTTACTATATTGTCTATAATTAATTGGTTTATTATCTCATCCAAATAGAATTTTTTTTCAGATCATCATTTCTGGATTATTCTATTAGGTTATATATAATTTAGTCGTGGTCTACTAGATAATCACGTGTGTATTTTTCTATTGTCTCATCACTAACATAGATATGGGTTATTGGTTCATCCCTAGTGGATATAAAAAATGAATTTATTCAATTGGATTCCTTATAGTAAAGATACAATATATATTCATTACATACAGAAAGGATAAAGAGGTATATTAGGTAATTTAATATCTCATTAGAAAACATAAAGGGTTACATTGAAGTAACATACTATCCTAGAAGTCATAGATATTTAGAGGTATAAATTTTTTTGTTATGTTAGAATTATGACCATGAGTGTTTCAAATTACATATCTATATAAAGGTAATAAAATACAACATAATTTCTGCTGAAAATTGAAATCCATATTCCAAGGAAGTTCTTAACTATAAATATATTGATAAAAGTATCAATGGTTTTCCATCTAAGATTATGTTTCTAGGACCATCATGTATCATAATTCAAGTTTATATAACTTGGAAAAATCCAATGACGTTTATGGTTATGATGATTAGACTATAAAGTGAAATACACTAAACAAGTGTATGAGTGTGGGACTAGCACATGAGTTCCCCTTTGATATTCATTTCAATAGTTGAATTAGTTTATCATATTTCATTATATTAATTAGGTTAAGTTCAAAGGTCTTACATCAAGTTAGAATCTCTTAATACTCGAGTAAATAGATAAACTAAATGAGAGAATGGGGCTTACAATAAAATTTCATTTAGTTGGTAATCACCTCTAATATATATGTATGTTAATGGGTTGATGAAAAAATAGTCTCACAAGTGACAAATACTAGTGGGATAAAGGTTAGGTTTATACAAGGGAGGTAGCATGTTTGTGTAGGGATCATAAAATTTTTGGGATAACAACATTTGGAGTTCCAAAAATAATGATTCCCCACTTTCATAAGTAATAGAGGTCAATGATTTGTGGCGAATACACCAAAATATCAATATAGTAATGAAAAAGGTTCACTAATTTCCATACTATAATGGGGGAATATAATACATTATAGGGATCCAAAATAAAGAAGATTCATTATTATTTATAGGGAGTTCAAATGAAAATTCCTTAGAATGTTACATGAGAAATATAAGCACTGTGGGGGTTTCCATTTATTATATGAAAGATATCATTTAACATAGGAGTATGAAATCATGTTGTCTTTTAATCAGATTTATGTAGAACTTGTATGAAGAGGGTTTTGTATTGGAATATGTGAGTTCATTGAGGTAGAATAATAGCGAAACACAATCAATTAGGGTCAAATAACTCTTGAAAAATGAGGATTTTTGACTAAGGAAATGGACAATATAGGGTGTGTGGATATATATATATATAAGGCCACTATTTTCCATGAAGATACAAATTGACACATTTTTTTGGATCTAGGTTTATAAATAGCCATATTTATAGATTCACTGTCTTGGATAACTGTTCTTTGAGAAATTTATCCATGGATGATTGTGATTTGGGATTTCCGGTCATCTATAGTCATGGTTTAAAGGGAGTACCTTAGGTATTTTTTTATTCTCATGGAAAATGGTAACACAACTCTTTCATTGCATGGGTTGATGTTAAATTTAAATTTATTAAGTTACCTCAACATAAAGACTACAAAATTAACCATGGGCCATGGATATCAAATAGGAGAATTGTGTCATGAGAATGATATACCTTGTTTGATTCCTTATATCCCCTTAATTTTTTTATGGGAATTTTTGATAAGATCCCATGGGGTCTGATAATCACTTAAGTTATGAGTCACTATGAATTCCTCTATAAATTTTTTGATCCTCCATATAAGGAAAAATTCTTGCATTTATAGGTAATTAAAGAAATTTATGATTAAGAATAGAACTGTGTAGGGAATATATATGCATATTCAAGGATCTATTACTAGGAATAGATGTGAAGGTGCATCTTTGATCATACGTGTTATTCTTTGAAAAAATTATTTATTAAAAAACATTCTATATTTTTTCTCAATTTTATTGAGGATTTGTAGAAAAATTTTATGTAGTTTAAAAATACCCACCCAGTATTGTATCTATTCAGAATGAAAAGGATTTAATTTTGTATAAGAAAATTCATTTTCGATAATTTTCTACAGATTTATAGAACCGGTTCCTATGATTTTATCCCCATGGTAATAAATATATGGGAACCACTCTCTTATATTCTTAATTGGAGTTTCCTAAGGGAAAATGAAATTATATCTTCATTCTCATAACTCATAGTCTTGAAATATTCACATTCACATTAATACATAACATATCTTCATGGATTTGTTTATAATTTGAAAAGGGACACCTCTAATCAGTTAGGCTTTCTTGAATCTCGGGTGTTCCACTCCAGTTCTGGGAAGTTAAAATGACTTCAAAATTTATTAAAATTTAATATTCACTAAATTATTATCATTTATTATATTTTATTAGAAAATTTCCTTTTGATATAATCATCCTTTTGAAGATACTATTGAAAATAGGGATTCCATTAGAAATAATATTGGTATTAACCAATGATATATTATTTTATTTGGGAATGAAGCCCAAGAAATGTTTCTAAAACTAGGGATTCAATAATAACCAGTATAAGAAATACTAAAATTGTAATGATTTGTCTATATAGAGGATACCCTAATTATATCACATGAAAACAACCTAGTTTTGGTAATATTTAAAAGTTTATCGAATCATTCCAAAGAAAACATTTCTCTTGATTGATTAAAATTTTTAGATGATGATGAGGAACTTCATATCATGTATAATTATTTTGCAACTATGGATGGGAAAAACCAAGGACACCATTAATCATACCATGATTAGTAAATATGTTTTTAGTTATTATTATAGGACGAAAGAGATTTATAGATTCTATAATGAGATCCCCATCCCAAGGGAAACATCTCTAGTGAATGGTCATGGTCCTGCTGAATTTTCCAAAATAATGAAGAATATTTAATGAAGTTATAAAGAGTTAATCCATATCAACAATCTTGGGCCTCACAATTTACTAGTTACTTGGAAAGTAAAACACTTCTTGAGAAATAAATTCCATAGTGATGGAGAGAAAAACTATTTGTGTAACATATAGGACTGTAGGGATAGTTTATGGGGAAAATAAAACATTATCAGCATCACCATCATTGGAGACAAATATGAATTTTTTCTGAGTCTAATTTTTGTTATATTCCTATTATGATCGCTCCTTTTTCATGGAATTAGTATTTTATAGAAATGAGGAAAATAGAAAGATAGCCCTAGGATTATTTGATCATTCTATTTGGTAAAATCATCATGATTTTCTTTCAATTGTCTAATGAAACCCATAGGTAATGAGTTTAAAATTTTATCCTTCCCAATAAACTCATAATTTAAATGGATTTTATTAATATAATATAAAAGTGGGCCAATACATCACAAGAGGTTATGAAATCAGGAAAAAAGTTGTAAAATATTTATAACTATAGGGATTCCTTACAATGTTCCATAGTGGTTAGTTTTTTCCAATATGGGATGCTTGTTTAGGAATTAGAGTATAAACCTTCATGATAGATACACTATTAGAATAAGGATAAAAAATTGTCCTTATTTCTCTATTAATTTTATACATTGATTATGTATTGATCTACGTTTATTGAGTTAATTATATATAATATATTTTATGATAAATATATTTTTTATATGGGTTGATGATAGACCATTTATATGTTTATAGGTTTTCAAATATCATGATGATACCTTGATCGATGATGTATACAGTGTTATCCAACATTGTTGGAATGTGACTTCTTTCCCTAGACACTAGATATATTTTTTCAATGATAAGGCATAATTCTTAAATTAAATTTTCCCCTAGGAAAAATATTTACAAATGGTTATTGATAATAGATATCCTATCCGTGAAGAGTATTTTTTGACCATTTCTTCAAAATATAGGGTCTTAGTATATCATGATAACAAGACCATTATTATTAAAACTTATACAACATACACGTTTATATTTAAATGTATATTATTATAATGAGTTTCATCAATGACCTATTAGGAGGTTTATGATGAGTTCCATCCCAAGGTCAAGCATCAATTTTTGATAATGTTGATGCCTATGGATAAAGACACACAAATCACTCTACTACCCGATAACATCCCAAAATACCTTTTCTGAGAGTATAATAAAGCCTTGATAGTTTTTTATCCTAATAGAGTTCAAGTAGAGGTGTTCTAATGAGTATATACTAGATATAAAATCCTATGGTTGATAGTTCCTTCAATCTAAACATTATAGAAAATGATAGAGACTACCTAAGATCACAAGACATCATGGGGAGGCCTTAATTAAAATAATTCCCATTGGAAACAAAGATCATGTCTAGTCTAAAAATGTTTATAAAAGATAGATTTAGTCCACTAATCATGATATTAGTGTTAATTATAGGGTTTTTGATGAAGTAGGACCTTTTTGTAATTATCCTCTCAATAAAACTTTTCATGAAACTAGTTAGGCCAAAATTCATAAAAAATTATACCCATTAAATTTTACACTCAATAAACACATTTTAGTAGAAAAAAACATACATTACTATATTCCGATAGTAATGAATATTATATTTTGGATCATTAATATATAATGTAACAATTTATCCATGACCGAGTGGCCTTCGCATAGTTTCTGTAATTTAATTATAGAGAACCCAGTGGAAGGAATTAGTAGTAAAGATGACTCTTTTCAACAAATGTTTATGTGTTTGGATGAAGATTTTTTTAACTATTGATATCTTCATATCATCATCATTCAAGAAATGGATTATATCTTGGAGTGTCCAATAATTCAATAATTTAACCTTTTTAGGTAAAAAATAGGGACAAGAATGTCGAAATCTTGATGGGAGCTGAAAAATCCAAGATTTGATAGTAGTAGGATGAATTTCAACTCGAGTATTTAGATAATGTTAAATAAAAAAATAGAAACTCAATATTTAGTTGGAATCCCAAAAATAAATCATTTTTTGAAGTTATGGACGAGATCAATACTTTTTGACAAGGTTGATAAGCATTAATATTAGAGGTCTCACAAAAAAATAAATTATGGGACTCAATGCGCATGAAGGTAAAAATTAATTAATAGTGGATTGAAATTTCAAATCTATCATTAATTAAATTAAAACATGTTGTTGAGTTTATTTTTTATAATATCCTTGTGTGCCTCATTTTATAATCATCTATAATTGTGTATGAAATACTCCATAATGAAGATGGACCCCTATTATTTTTTCATTATTCTAAAACTAGGAAAGTGATTTTATTAAATTTTAATCATGTTTTGTTTTCAGACCTTTCCACACACCCATTTTTTTATGATTTTGACATAGTTTGAGATATTATATAACTCAATATGGAATAATTAATCTTAAATTTTATTTCTCTTTATAAAAATGAAATTTATTTTTTATGACACAAATATACTTTATTGACATAAAAAATTCTTGTAGGGTGTGAATTCAAGTGTGTCTTAAATCTATTTGGTCATTAAATGGTGGATTTTTTTAATTATTATTAAACAAACATGATTTATGGTGGATGGTGGGTTTGATAGGTTGATCATATTATAAAATTGTTTACTCATATTGGCATAAAAATACTCTATATGGTTCATGTGTTCCATCACCAGGAGTCATTATATGTTAATTGGATAGAACACAATGTTTGAATATCCTTCCACATGTTAACACATACACATGAATATCCACAATGCATACTAAAAATGTGTAACATAACTATAATCCATGGATAATTTAGATTTATTTGAAATGGGTTAAATTACCCGTTGATATATGAACGTGTATGATTATACATATGCCATATATTGGGTGAACAATTGAACATTGTTCACTATTTTTTCCCTTAAAAGTGGAATGATGCAGTGAATCAAGGAAATTATTATTAAAATGTGTATTAAATGAATTTAATGGTTTTTTAAAAGAGTTTATTATACCCTAATATAGTAATGCAGTTCCTTTTATAGTTTTTTGGGATGAATACATATGGAAACATAAACTGAGTTAACCATTTCCTTGATCCTCAAACCATGTAATCATACCACAACTATTACTAGGACCAGATGTTAGTCCCCATATATTTATGACATTTCTTTTGTATTTATTCATTTTTACTTAATCCTCTTATAATTTATATCTTAGTAAGTGAGAAATAATATTTTTATTAAGATAACAATTAATTATTATTTTTCTTGCGATGTTTTGTGTATATTTCGATCCATAGTTTATGGTTATTCATTTCAGGACCAATGGTAATCTTTTAATATATATTACTATAGATAATAGAAATGTGGGTAAATCATAAATTCATATAGCATTGACCATAATGTGGTTGAATTTTATATTTATATATATTTATCCGTAGTGTGACAACTAATTTTGGATAATATAGTATATTTTGATGGTTTTTAGTGTCACAAATCTAAGAAAAAAGTGTTAATGATGTTTATATTTAGTCTTTTTTGATCGAACTATTGAAATTAGTTAAATTCCATAAAATTATAACTAAAAAATGGATGAATATTGAGGTCATAAAATATTTACTAAATTATGGTTGAATTTTAAGTTCATTAAAATTAGAGTAATGTGTGAATCATAGATAAATCTTATAGATCTAGGGGATATAATTTTACTAGAGTTTAAATTCACACACAATTGAAAAAAAAATGTTGCGTGACATTATATTCATGTAGATTTAAGTAATGGATGGATTCTAGTGTCTAAAAAAGGGCTCATACCGGTGGATGTATTTTAGTTTAACATTTATATGTATCAAACCAATATGAGGTTTTCTGTCAAATGATGTGTCTAAAGTCAGCTAAACAAGAATACCAATATTAAAATTAGTATATTAAATTTTAATAGTTCATATTTTATTCTACTATTGTATCAGCATAGATAACCCAAGATAAAATGGGAAAACTTTATGCTATGAAAATATGATACATGAATGGGATTTTAGTGGAATTAGATACTAGGATCAGGATTTGAGGTCCAGGAATCACTATGTATCCTATCATAATATAAAGCATGCTAAAAATTGGTTTAAATAACACAAATTTTTATAAAAAACAGATATAAATTTATTAGAATTAAAAAATTAGAGTTTTGTGGAGGAATTTGAATTGTGATTTACAGCTATTCCTGGGATTGGATGTCCTAGAATCACTATGTATATGATATAAATATGAGTAATTACCTAGGTAATTATATAGAATATAGTCTCAAAAATGAAACCTTCAATGAATTGAAAATATTTAAAACTTCCCATGTGTGGTGATGAAAGTGAATAAATAATTGTATATTGGTCTCAAATAAGAGACCCATTTGTGAGTGCTTATCCTTGGTAACATGATTCATGCTACAAATAACATTAGAAAAGTTATGTTTTCCCAATTTTAGGCCAACTGAAGAGACTCTAGGTGATTTTTAAACCCATTCCCTAGGATAGTCAAGATAATTTATGGGTTTGAGCTTGTTTTATGATAATATAATCAGGATTCACAATGTTTTTATAAGTATAATGAATCAAGCACAATACAGTTATAGGAAAGGGATTTAGGTTCTAGTATGGGTCTATTGATAGAAATTCAACATGAATTTGGAACCCATATACCTATAAGTTTTAGTGATGGATGAAATGAAAATAATATGAGGATTTTTATTGGATTGGGATAGGATATATAGTTGTTTCTTTTTATCCTAAAGAAACTTGAATTAAGTAAACCTATGTTCTAGAAAATGGTAATTTTCTACTATATGTTATTTGAATCTTTGAATAGCTTTAAAATTCATTATGAATGGGTATTATTATGTTTATTTATATTTTATATCAATACATTGTTATATTTTAATGTCATATGAGATGGTGAACTTGATGAAGTTTAAGGAAATGCTGGATAGACTATAGTGCTATATACATTTAGTTCATACAACAAGGAGATAAAAAACATCGTTTAATTTCATGAGGGGAAGAAACATTTTCATCTTTTTTAGGGTTATGAAATTAGGACTCAATACAATAACATTTTTTTGAAATATGTATGGAATTCGAGTAGGTGAAATATTTTATCATAAACCTCACATTAGTAGAAGGCATTATATTACCTTCATTAAATGTAATTAATGAAAACACACCATTATATTAGACCATGTGTGTGAAATAAGGTCCTTCAATTTTAGGATATAAATTTAGAGGCTTACATAAAGGTATAACTTTCAAAATTAGTAATAAAACTAATTCTCCTTGAATTGATGATAATAGGATAAACTTTTATTGAAGGACCGAGTAAACTAATTTTGGTGGGCCTCTATATTTTTCATTGCATGTAATTATTTTTCATCATGAACATACAATGAATTAAACTAGTTTTTTTACTATTAATAACCACTAATCTAAAATTCCTATTAAATGTTAGGAAAACATTAATTTAATTACAAACCCCACCTTTGTTCCATAAAATATAGATTATGTAGTCACCTGAGTAGTAGTTCCTGTGGTGGTTTGATATGATTGAAATGTATTAATATGTTTTTCCATCCATTATTTCTTATCATTGTCCTCCATTTAATATAGGTTTTTTGACTAGGTCATTCTAAATTCCTCTATCTTACTATTACCAATCATATGATAGTGGGAAGAGTGGTTGGATTGAATCCCATGTTTTTATATTTCATTTTTAATTAATGTATATAAAAATTAATTTAATTATACATGAAGATAATATATAGATATTTGAATCTATTAATTATTTTATATTTTATAAAACTGATAAAAAAAATTTATTTTATCCACCATTAACAAAACTAATTTATCCTATTTAGAGAATAAATGGAATTTAATAAGTATAAAATAAAACTGTAAAAAAACCAACAATCTGTACAGACCCATCATTCCAATTATAAAAATGAAAAATAAACAAGATATGTAAATAAAATTTATAAAATATAAATGATGTTGAAATGAATTATATTGAATTTGGAAAGCAAGAAATTTATTTCTGAAATTTAAAAAATCATGCATTATTGAGGGATAGTGAAGTGATAAGGTTTAGAATACTCCCATACTAAAAATCAGGGATGAATAAATGGAATCCATTTTAAAAAAAATCAATTTAAATAAAACTTTATGAAAAGTAAATATTAGATCCACTCATATATAAATTTAAAACTTGACTTGTATATGTAAAAAATAAAAAATCAATGAACATAAATATTTTTAGAATGATGGTCAACTTTATGGGAACCCTTTTCCTTTTCAGGTTTGGTTAGTCTCCCAAAACATATATTCATCACTATAAGAATAATAGTTTAAAACATTACAACATAATCATAACATCACATAATTCTTTTCAAGTGTCATTTTAGACTGATACGATTAACACATCCAATGAATATAAATTATAAATAGAATTAGAATTTTCACTTTGAGGGTGTAATTTATTCAATAACATCATATGAAGATATTCCATTATGAACCTCTAGGATATCAAAGATTATATTTCACACACAATTTTAAATAATATGAAGATCTGATCCTTGTGACTTATACTAATATTTTATTATACTGAATCCACATGCTCAAACTAATGTATATGGAAATATATGAACATTATGATTCATACCAAACTTTCCTCAAAATAATTTCATGCCATATTTTAAAAAAAATACTCACCACTATATTATAATTTTCTCTCTTTGATATCTATTTATATTTAGAATATTCAGTTCTCTAAATATTAAATTAATTCTAGTAAAATCAATTCCATTAAAACATTCACAAAACTTCTCTTAATAGAATATACAACATGATCCTACTCCATTTTATAATTTTATTTGGCTCATAAAAAATAAAACACGGTCCTTGAATATTCTCAACATTAATTAACTATATGTCTACCATAAAATATATATTCTTCCATTATTTTCTTCCATAATAATTAATTGAAAATAGAATACTTATAAATCACCATTCAATTAAAAACATGGAAACTAATTCACAAATAATAGTTTTTGTGAATTCTAGGTATGAAGACTATTATTTTCTTCCAAACATGGCTTCAAAACCTAGATACAATGCTCTCATAACCAAAATAACAACTTTATTGAACAACACATTCAAAAAAACTCTATTTAGATACTCATATTCATTAATACATAGCTTGAATAACTACTAAGTTCATTTATATTTCTTATTTTAATTTAAGAATAGATTTAAATCACTATACAAACATCCTAGAATTAATATATGGAGGTTATTTATTTATATTTATGACATAAGTCATATTAAAAATCATACATATCAATTTAGAATTAACATTGTTTTCCATTGAATAAAAATTACTTTAATAAAACAGATATTGAATTACAAACCCTTCTGGGTGTTTTTGGTATTTTAATCCATGAATAATGGTTTTGGAATCAACTGGTTTGAAATCATATGAAAATTTCATTATGGAAATAATATTTTTGTTGAGGAAAATATCATATGGAAAAAACTTCATATTCATGATAGAAACTTCTTACGTGTAGCTTAATTTTCTCACCAATTTCAATATTCTTACTTGTGTCTCATGTTACATGAACAAATCAACAGTATTATTCATATATTAATTTAATTATGTGGCCTCCAAAATATCATACATGTAGATAAATTTATATTCATGGTAACCATTTTTATATGTGTCGACTAGAATAACATACATGAGGCCCGTAAGATATTTTAGTTAACCAATAATTCAATATTTGGTGTAGGACATACATAAAACAACAATTGATACACCAAGTCACAAAAACCCAAGTGTATGATAGAGAGTCACATGACCTCATGCTCACATTCCTACACTCAAGAGGCTGACAACTGGAAATGAGGGTTCAGATTCCATCAGTGGGGAGACTATGCCCTCAATATCACGTCCTTTCACCAATAATATAAATAAAATATAAAAAAATAAGAGTAATAAAAGTGGAATAATATAATAATAGATGAAACACATGTCATATAAATGAATTAATTGGATATTAAAGTGTCAAGAAAAACCAATGTATATGTGTAAGCAGATAATTAAATAAAACTCTATTGAAATCCTATGAAGTCCATCCTGGTACTGCTACCAGCTCCATGCTCCTTGGCATAACCAACTACATGGGGCCATTTTCATTACTTTTATTCATATACTGGATTTATACACATGAATTGAGATTCCCATGTAGGGTATGAGTATTAAATCCTTGTAGGGAACCACCAAAGTGTCCTTAATAAGTGTGCATATGTATAATAAGTGTATTCCATGATAACAATAAATCCATAAGAAAGCATAAAAATCATATGTCAAGAAACCTTCTACCAACCAAGCTACCATAAACCCCAACCATACCTTATTCAACATCATATCGGAAGGAAGATAAAATATGGTGTAAAAGATTAAGAAATAAATACAAGGTTGGAGACCTGATACTTAATATCCTCATGGGGTCAAGTTATAACACTACTTGGTATCCACAAGGCATAAAGTTCTGGAACGTTACTCAATATCCTCAATGTATTTAGTTTTTTCCAGGCCATAGGATGTCATGGTCCTACCATATTTATAGCCCCACCATTTTCATCGCCACACAATATATGCACTCCCCCTCTATGGGGTAATTATACCACGATGATCCACCTCTTACAAATGACAAGAAAATACATTCACAGAATTTTGAATACACACAATAGGAAAAAATCATAATAATAAGACCATATCATGTAAACATGATCATAAAGTGGAAACATATAACAATATGTGACCAATATTAATCCATGCGACAAGCTTCTCTAGCAATACTCATGGAATCAATAATCTTATATGGGTATCAGAGGAAACACTGACACCCACAAGAAATTATCATAAAACGTGGCCAATAAGTTATGCCATTTCCATATGAATTCAAGGATATAAAAGTATACAAGGGCCTCAAATGGCATAAAACTTCCTAAATAAAGGTTTTTGATGAAGAACTTAAAACTTCCCCAAAGGATCATATCCTAAACCATGTTTCACACCCATGGAGAACATTCTCACACACCAATGATGCTTAACTTGAGTTTTAGTTCATCAAAGAAGTGGTTAGAAAATAAATACCTGAAGAGATTACATTTCAATAAGGTTGTTCTATAGTTAAATAACTCATAGTTTCCAACAATGAAACTAGTTCTGAGATAAATCAAAGAAGAGGATGACAATACACTAGATCCGTTGTTGATTTAATAACAGATCATTA
Organism: Viscum album; assembly: GCA_963277665.1. Taxonomy (NCBI): domain Eukaryota; kingdom Viridiplantae; phylum Streptophyta; class Magnoliopsida; order Santalales; family Viscaceae; genus Viscum; species Viscum album. The sequence continues at coordinate 1,533,063,810 of OY728126.1, forward strand.
ATATCCCTTCAATTATTGAAGATAACCTCATGTCTATCCAATGAACATCAATCCACTAAAAACCAATCAATGGAAAAGATATCCAAGAAAAGAAGATATTAATATTATTTATTTAAGATAAATTACTTGAAAATATCCACCATTCATGAGAGAAATATTTATGATCAAAGAAGATTTCATTAACATTTTATATCTGCCACTACTCTAGAAATGATCTAAGAATTTTTTGTTAGTTGGAATTAGAATTAATAGATCAAGTAGTATAATGGAATATATATTAGTAAGCTTAAAATAAAATAGGTAGATCAAGAAGAAAACCTTTGGAATGAGGGTTCTTACATCACACACCTCAATTGAGGATTTTCATCCCACTTGGGTTCACTTGAATTCATCTTTAGAGGAGAGGGAAATTCCATGAAAGGCTAGAACAGTCTCAATAATAACGATTTATTACTAAACAATGAATAATTGGTTAAGGTAGAACACAAATGGTCATTAAAAAGTTTTAAAGATCATTAATTTCACATGTACATGTTTTGGATGCATGGTTTGTTTGTATGTGCACCAGTTGTGGGCCTTTATCAGGATTATTAAAAATCTATATGGTTTGGTGACATGGTTTTTTAAACCTTATTCCAACCATGTTATTGGACAATGGAGCTTAAAAATGATTTTCTATGTGAGTATGCATTGTTTTTCAAACCATACACCTTAACCGCGTAGTTCCCCTTGATCCATTACATCTAGTTTCATAGTTTCTTGGATATTCATCATGGCTTGGGAAAACCATTCTCAAAATGTTCACCTTAAAAAAAACTCAAAACATTATGAAACCATCCTAAAACACCTGAAACTTATCCCAAACAAAAATTTAAATGAAAACTATATGATTAAAGGATGAAGTTATCTCATAATTCACATGAATAACTTGACACTAGTACATTATCCTCCTTTAAAGACATCTCATCATCAAGAAGTGTATCTAGTAATCCTTCTCAAACAACCCAGCCCATGAATCTGAAACATATGATTCCCTCTCTAAATTATCTTCCACGATTCACCCATACTTTCATTGGATTCAAATAGGTTATAAAATATTCCTGAAAATAACATTCTCTCTCCAGTCTATAATCCATACCTAGGGCACCATGTATGATGTTCCATGTTCTGACTCAACATCATCATAGTAAATGACATGCATGAGATCATACATGTTCCTCTTAAGTTGAGACTCATGAAATATATCATACATTTCTCAATATAAAGATGGAATATCTTGATAATATCCAACTATTATAATCCATTTTATGACCTCTAAGGGTCCAACATAACACAATGTTAGCTTCTCCTACTTCCTAAAATATCGGTGGTCCAATTGAGTAGTTACTTATAAAAACACAATTTCCTAAAGAAAACCCCAAAGTTTTCATCCTATAGTTCTCATGAGACTTATACCTACTCTGATATGTGATCAACCTATTTGGAATCAGCTACACTATCTCAAAGGTTTCATTTACCAAACTATGTCCCACAACTACTGTCTCACCAACCTTGTGCTGATAATGTAGTGAATGACATGACCACATATAAGGTTCCATATGAATCTAAAACTATTAAATATTAATTTATGAAAACTCAACCAATGATAGGTGATCATCCCAAACTCCTCTGAAAATATAGGATGTAATTGTGAGGCATATTCTTTAATATATATATCATCCTATCCTACTCTCTGTATTTCTGAGGATGATACATCATGCTCAATCTTAGTTATGCACCTAATTCCTTCTATAACCCCTTCCAAAACCATGAAGTAAAATGTTCTTCTCAAGTAGATTTGATGCTTAGTGGAAATCCATGAAAGCATACTATCTCAGGAATATAAAAATTTCATAGATCATTTAATAAGTGTGTCACATTGATCAGTAAGAAATTGGTAATTTTCATTATCCCATAAATAATCCCATAAAAAAGTGTCAAAAATCCTTGAGGTCCTAGGAAACCCTGTCCCAAATCCCATCATGACATACTCCCACTTACATATGGGAACATGAAGTTGATACAGAAAACCACCAAGATGATGGTTACTTTACATTATCGTTTATCAATTAAGTCATCAAGAAACAAATCAAGTTGTGTTATTTTTATCCCTGACCACCAAAACTAAAACCTAAAGTTGTGAACCCTATTTGTTTCGCCAAGATGAACCAATCACTTGGATTTATGAAATTATCTCATTATCACTTCCATGATAGTATTGGGAACTATAGTTATCCCATGTATATGGATCACATCATTCTTGTCCAACCACCACATGGGTATCAGGTCACCATTAGTTAGTTGTTCTTGCATCACAACACAATGCCAGTTATGATTTTATCTATCCATTACTGAGTCTACTAAAGAATATGTGACCACCAATAGGGAATATATCATTGATACTTAAACCTAAGATGTATCCATCCTCCAATCATCTAATAGGATAATTAGGCAAAACTATTCCTCCAAATTCCCTTCACCAATCTCTTGGGATACTTTCATCCTATGGCCAAGAGAACTAGAAAAAATATTACCTTTACCTAGTGCATATTCAATCTAAAATTGAAACATCTATAACTAATCTACCTAGAGACTCTAACTTATTTTTAGGTCCTTCTTTGTGGATATATAGTGGAGGATCTTGTATTTTTTGTAGAGATAGTGTTGCCAACAATTAAAATCATTGACCATGGATGATAGCTCTAAGTCATGGGTAGGATTGTTATAATCATGGGGTCATAGTTGATGTAACCTATATTCTAATACCCACTCCTTAAATGTCAATATTACGCCCAAAAAACTCCCAATTCATCATAGTATATGATATAACTAATCCTAGGCACAAAAAAGATAAACACTATAACAATATTTAACCTCCTATGTATATCATGAAAAACCACTTCACACTAGTCTAACCACTAAAACATTAATCCCTTCTTGTTTAGTGTGGTCATTAGTGATAATAAATGGGGAAAATATTTTGTAAACAGAAGATAATAAAACACTAAACCCCAAATGTTACTCATTTCAAAAATGTTCTGGGAATGTGTCTAGCACATCACTACCACAAATTTCTTTGGGTTCATGTATAAACCAATTTCAGACACCAAATTCCATATTAATTTCACATTTTGAATCCAAAAGTGAAACTTTGAGATCATTTCATAAAGATGGTTTGATCAATTTTCTATCAAGTCTGTATAGATATTTTTAGCATGCTGCTCTGGGATCACAGAGTATATGGTGATGTTTTAAAAGAACACCATAAATAATGAGCTAATTTATGGATAGAAGATCTTCTTCATGAGATTCATGAATGATGTTGTCACATTCTTCAATCTAAACAGAATCATCACAAACTCTTATATCCCATACATACTATAAAATGATATCTTCATAATTTCTTCCTCTCAAACTCACAACTGGTAATATCCTGATCAAAGATCAATCTTTCAGAACCACCAGTCTCTCCATAATAGATCAAAGAGACCACAAATCATTGGAAAATCATACCCATTATTAAACATCACATGGTTAAACTTCCGATAATATACACATAGTAAAATAATATTGTTCACCTTCTTAGATAAAATGATAGGTGCACCCCACAAAGATATACTCGTCTGGATAAATCCATTCATTTAAAAGTCCTTGAGTTTCACCTTGATCACCTTCAAATAAGTTGGCTCTATAATATTAGGGGTCCCAAAATGGGATACACACCTAACATGATTTATAACTTGAACTCAATTCCCCTACCATGAGAAGGCCCGTGAAGTCACCCTATAAGTTGTCCTAAAAGTAATCCAAAACTAAAGTAAATTTCAAGGGGGCTACCACAAACCCTTTTGAGAAATTGAAGTCTATAATCTTCATTGTGATTGTCCTATGTTGGCTAATGTCCAGACCAACTCTACTTGATCCAAGTTTCCATTCACTGGTCATTATGAAATTTTCCCCCTTGAGCAATGTTAATAAAATCTATATCTGATAAAAAATGATTGGGTCTTGAAAGATGGATAACCAGTCCACATTAAGAATCACATCAAAACTCATCATCTCCAGAATCTAGAAGTCGTAAATATTTCCTTATACTAAAATTACTATAGGAAAATCTAGGCATTTCCAAATATAGTCCAATTTTATACCCAAATGTGTATTAATGGAAAGTAACTCAAATGAAAATTTGAATGGTAAGTCAATACCAGTAATTAATTTTGAGGATATAAAGGAATGTGAAGAATCAATACCAAAAAAGTGTTATAAAACATAGAAGTGATCAAGACCATGCCTCGAATGATATATGGTACCCCACCACCAATTTCTGGATTCTACTCTACTGCCTAAGCTTGGTCTAAATTAGATCTATGACACTATCACTAAGATTCATGGACCTCCTAAGTCATCACCATCTAAGATTTATACTAAGGACCATAGTGGGATCCATGGGTCATATATAACGCTCGTACACCACCCCTACATAACTCAATCCTTGAATACATTAAGCAAAAGTAATGGAGTTGCCCCATCCATCCATACTATTGACACTCAATCGATGATGATATATAGATTTTTTGATAATATCTAACCATCCCATAAATTAAATTACTATGGAACTCCTCTTGTAGGGATGAAGATGTCATACTTTATTCCACCTGCATACTAAAATCCAATTTCATGTGCTCCCACTTTATTTTCTTATTTATTGAAGTGACACTCACTATAGTAGTAGGACATCCAACCACCTGAGTAATAAAGGGAAGAAGAAGACAAACTTCTTGATACCCCTCTAGGACCTTCTCAATTTTCATTTCCTTTCACATAACTATTGGGTATTTTGTTAGGTTGAAACATGTATCTTTTCATATAATTTTAGGATGAAGATCAATCTCAAACTTCCTATCCTTCCATGACTCATTTTTGATCAAGTACGGAGAAAAATTTAGTAGCTTAATGAAACAAGAAAGTTATAAAGATATTATCATAGACCCATGATGTATATCCATGAACTCATATTATTATTATAGTTTCGGTGTATCATGGAAGAATTCCCCAAAAGAATAGTTCCTTAAAGTACTCCCATGTGAACCATCATGCTTAATATCCTATCCCATAATACCCCACCATCTCATGTAGGGTACTTCTAGCATGAACACTTCAAGCCTCATAATCCTATAATAAAGTTCCTTAATTAGGTTAAATACACCCTTTATAATTTCTATATAGTCTTCAACATCTTATGGATATGCAGTTCCCAAAAAGGATAGTGCATACTGGAGTTGTATGCCTCTGGCATAGTCGACCATACTCCTCAGTGCCCCTCCACCCTGGGTAGGAACAATTGTAAGGACCCATAGTTGAGGTGGTCCCACTTCCAAGACTACTGGAGTAGGTATGGGAGAATGATATATTGTACCCTCCTACATAGAATGTGGTGGAATAGGGAAATCCTCCCTAGAGAGAGTATCCTGATCCATATTAGCCGGTGGTCCTATAAGTCTCCTTTGGAGAAATGTATTCTCAAATGTGAATAAAACATTAAGTAAAAACTAAATTCATTAAGATAGAACCTTATCATCCTATGGGATCACACAATGGTTTTCCTAGGATACTACCCATAACCCAATGTATATTTTTCATGACCCAACCTAAAAGGGCCCAAAATGTGACTACCCCAAGCCTACCTATAATAGGCATAGGGCTGGCGACCAACATCGAGTAGGCATATCACTTACATGGGATACCTTATCCCAATTCACCTATACGCACGCACACACAGATATCCAAACCCATACAATATTGGACTGTAAAAAAACTAATAAACTATGCTTTCATACATCTAAATCCCACCATTAGAGTGAGACTAAAAGTATTGGAAAGAAAAAAGGGACAAATAAAATCCCAACATAAAAAAAATGAAAACAAATCCAACCTGTAGGATGGGTGAGGACTACTGTCAAGGTGACTATAGGAACACACCTTGATCTATCTTTCTCACTAAGCCCCGCTTAGTCCTAGTCCCTCTAGGACCCCATCAAATGGTTTATCATAAGTATAATACACGACTTGTTTGGGAAAAGACCTTATAGGGATGAGTATAACAATACACAGAAGGACACCCCAAAATCACTAAGTATATAACATCAACAATAATAGTTAAATCATCATAGGTATATGTCTAAAAAATATATAGTAAGAATATCCAAATATACTCAATAATGACACATAGTCTCAAGGTAAATTCACAACTATAAGGCCAACATAGGATTATTGCTCAAAGGTTCCACATAGCACTCATCCAGGAGAACACACTCCATAAGTCAAATAAAACTGATAGATTCCATCCAATATGTCACACTCATCAGGTCTCACCATAATAAGTATACACTATAAGTCTAAAGAGAATGATACACAGATGAATATCATGCTCAAGGCTATGGGGTATACTAAGAACTCAATCTAAAATAACTTGCTAAGTAGATAATTGACACCCATGTAGTGTTGGTCATGATGATACTAAGAACTCCACATAGGGAAAATATGATTATAGAGGAGATCACTCTAGGCATCATAGAAGGATTAAAAATTCTCTATTGAAGATCAAATTCTATTAGAATAGATAAACATCCTATGTATAGGGTGTGATTTTATAATAAACCATCAGGGAGTGGAACAAGGGAACACAACCTAATGAAACATGTCCATGATAAGGTGGAAAAGGGATCTAAGCCATTTTTGAAGGAGTAAATAGTGTGTACCGGTAGTACCTGACATGCCCCTTAAGAATTGAGTCTTGATAGTGTATCACAACCCACGCATGTGTCTGTGTATGAGTATACAAAATTTCTGAGCATATATACTCTTAATTGTGTTCTTGTCCCTCTTTCCATGTATGTGCTTGAGTACATGGCGTTCCTAAGACAATTTACTCCTAGACATGTCTATGTACCCTACGAGGTACACATCGATTCACTAGATAAGGGTCACACATCATGTTATAGAGGCCACACACCATGTGATATTTATCTTTCTTTCAAAAACCCAACCACCATTGTTAGGGCCCCACACGCTGTGTAATCTTGGATTACACGCTATAAATATTAGGATTTCTAGAACCCACTGGTTTATATTGAATCATCTTCTTCCACTGCTACAACATCCTACACAAATCCATCTGTGGATGACAAATCTGAATCAACCATATTTGTTTTTCACCACAGATAGGATTTTCGGCCGCCCCAATTAATCGAGAATCATCCCATATACCTGTAATTTCCACCCATTCCAAAACCCAAACGAAAACATCTTGATCTATTCTTAATCCATCTTCACTATCATCATATATTTATCCCATCGTCGATCTAAACCTAGATCTATGATTTCAATATACTGCACCAAGAAATGGGTACATGACAATTGATTATACAATATTTTGTTGAACCATCAATCAAAATTAATACTAGTGATGATTTCATGAAGAATGGTCAAAATAATCCATGAAACAATAAATTGGAATGAACCATGACCATGTTTAGGTGGACTCGATCCATTTTTGATAGAATTATGAACAAAGGTCCAATTTAAATAATAAATTATTCCCCATAATCCCTGAAGATAATCCCACACCCTCAATTTGAACGATCTGTGAATCAATCCATTGGTTGATTAGTTCATGTTCATCATAGGAATAAAAAATGGATATAAATACAAAAACACCATGCTACCCAGATTTGGATCTTTCACCAGTGAAGAATGATTCTATGATGTTTTTGTTGATGAGATCCCCAAGTTATGTTACACGCTAATCGATGATCCACGATATGGTCATCACTCACCAACAGAAGCTCCTCCAAATCTCTCTCACAAATCTATAGATTTATGTGGCTAACCCTAAAATTTAATCCTAATAGCATATTTATAGACCAACATTAGGTTATGTAAATTAATTAAATAAAATATATAAATCATTTTATTGATTTATTAATTTTTCTGTGATTGTGCTCATCTTGAACTTCTTACATGCTACAATGTTAGGTCATGCCTAGGGTTAATAATACACTCTGAACTCAATGGTGGCATCGGATTTCTGATTTGAGCCTATGTTTAACAGTTGTTTTATTTTTTTAGGAAAATTATGTGCATGTTCATTTAATATATTTAATATATTATAAAAATTAATTCTAGGCACACTAGGTCTAGAATTATCATGATGTATTAGTGGCTAGATATAAATATAATCTATATAATATTCAAAAATAATACATAGAAAATTGGAGTCCTTACATTCTCCCAACCTTGGGTATTTATGTCCTAGAAATCCAAAATAAAAGGGTACACAAAGAGATGTGGGCACTGAGCATGAATTTGGTTCTCTTTCTACTAGACACTAACCTGAAAAATTTTATGTTTCCCCCAGACATGCATTAGGGGAATTGATTTCACGTGAAGGATACCCTCATACCTATCCAAGATCTCAGCAAGGTACTCACCAAAGGTTTCTCTATCCTCAATGTCCAGCTTTCCCAAGTTAATAACATGTGATCGATCATACACATACCCCCACAACTGAGACATGTTGAAGATGTAGTGTAACTAGTCTAACTGAGGAGGTAGAGCTAAGTGATATTCTACATTACTAACTCTATGTAGTATCTTTAAAGTTCCAATGATTCCTAAAGATATATTACCACCCTGTCCAAATTGTAACGCCCCGACCCCAGTTACCCAGATTCGGTGCATTATTACATAACATTGGCATGATCACAATAAAGTTCAAATATCGAAAGACCGATTGGTTTAGTAGCCTTGGAAACACTATATATATTCATAAAGTTTTACATTACATCATGAAGTGAAAAACTACTACAACAACATATTGTATCCATAATCCACACTATTGTCCCCTCATAATATCCCTGCGGGTCATTCATAATTTACTTCTTCACTTCCTGGGAAAAATAAAACATAGAAAAGGGGTGAGCTCAAATTCCCAGTAAGGATAACAATATAGCGGAAACTTTCATAAATAAGAATAAACATTTAAGGGAATTTATAACTAAAACAAAATCCTTTTAAACTTGAACTTCAACATAGTATGGAAAAAATAAAATGAAATAATTCCATTTACTTATTCACATGGATATTCTACTAATCAAATAATCACATGCAATATCAATAACCACTTTCATAACGATGGAATGAATGATTCCAGACTATCATAACCACATAGCCAAGGCCTCGTGCCAAGACTACAAATAATATTTTGCCAAGGCCTTGTTCCAAGACACTAGTTTGTCTCATGAGACCTACCGATGCATCGAGGAGCTACAGCGGGCTCCACCCGTCATATATTATGTCCAATGCATTCCCATATGAAAAGGTTTAAACATAACATAAACATTTGTATTAAAACTAGCATACGAAATGTCAATATTTTCACCATAAACCATTAATGGTATAAAGATAGCACATCCATAGTCAAACATATCACAAAACTGTCAATACAATATAGAAGTTTTGTATCATAATAAATCAACTTCAAATAAGCTTAAAATCCATCAAAGGATGTTGACATAGATGAAATCAAAACTATTTGAGAGAAATATCTCTTTTCTAAAAATCATTGAAAAGTCACACATTTATAAAGGAAATAATTTAAAAGAGATTTTTGAATCAAAGTGTCCCATACCACTTTGAAACTTTTGAAAAGGAATATCATTTCAAAACCTTCATGTCCATATAAATAAATCCTTAAATTCATTTTGAAAACATGGACATTAATTAAAAATATTTAGAAAGATAAATCTTTAAAACATTTAAAATTATGATCTTGATAAAGAGTACCTTTCAAAAATTATTAAAATATTCAATTTTAAATCATTTAAAAGTCACATAATTATAAAATAAAACATTTACTTTTAAAATATTTTCATAATCTTGTAAGGTAAGATTTGACGATTTTATAACGACAGTAAATAGCCGCACCCACCGTATAAGTTAAAAAAACATTCTTACCTTAAATTTGTCGAAAGGTAAAAAGTGCCTTGTTTGGAAAACGACGGAAAGATTCCTTTAAAACATAAGGGTATAAATGACTTTAACCCATATTATTTTTAAACAATAAAATTTTTTTGAAATACATTTCGAAGAAACATGGATGTGGATGATAAAGAAATCCCAGTAGATTATTACGTATAAACAACCTCGGATAATGAAGAGATTGCGAAATAAACCCTTAACTTGTACTTTTCCTTGTTTGAGGGTAGGTTAACCACCTGTATAATGGTGAAAATAATTTTTATTAAATTATAAAAGAATCACATATATTAATATGATATCATATATGATCTTTTAACATTGCTTTGTTAATAATATCTTAGTATTATCGTTGTTTTGGGTGTTAACTTATTTTCTTTTATATGTTTTGCTACGTAAGCCATGTTTGTCATGGATAAGTTGTATCTTATTCATATCCATAATGATAGAAAGTCCTTAAACATTATTTTTAAATCATCAAATTATAATTATACTTGAATGGATACGATGGAGAATGAATCTCATCGCGTTCGTGGAGACGGTAGTCCGTACGTACGCACGAGCGACAATATCATTCTTTTGATATTAAAATAATATATAAATGGATGGTATATAATATATACAGAATAATTAACATGTTATATTTATTATTTACATGAGTTACACATCATTATTATACCCATCCAAATAATAATATATTGAATAACAATTACACCAAGACGTGGAGACGGTAAACCGTACGTACGCACGTATGGTGACATGTTATTCAAAGGGTGGATAGAATACTGAATATGGTTGTACCATACTTATAATAACATCACAGTATATATATGATACTGGAGTTATTATTTTATAATGGTAATAACAAAGAAAGAAGAAGTGGAAGAAGAAAGGAACTTGGAAAAGGGTGGTGAAATCATTACCTCTTCTTCGGGTTCTTCCTTTTGATTTGATCAAAAGGAATCCTTAGGTTGGCTTTCTGATCAAAGTAAGGCCTCTAAGTTGTAGTGAGGGAAGTTGGGAGAGTATTTGAGCAGAGTTTGGATGAACCAAAAGGCTTTGAAGGTGTGAAAAAATGAGGAGGAGGAGTGACCTTTTATAAGAGGGGTGAGGGGCACCTTTGGAAAAGCTATAAATATTAATTTATAATAAATTCATATTCAGTTTCTAATGGCTCCAAAGTTGATTATTTAAATTTTAAGGTGGGTATAAGTAGTAAACCATTAAACCAATAGAATTTAGACAGGTTTTGGGTACTATATTAACCTTATCTTTATGTATTAACTCTTAGTTAATTAGTTTGACATTTACCATGTCACTTTGTATTTTTATATTATATAGTTAATAAACATACTATATACATCCAAGAGACCCCCAAGTGGTCCATTAATGATACACATATTATGAGATAAGTCTCTTGGACGAAACTTAGATTTTTAGGAATTTAATATCAATTAATAATATAATATGTTTTTTAAAACTATTTTATGTCTATTTTGACACTATTCAATAGTTGATTTTTGTGAAACTCATAACCGAATTATTACTTTGAAAAAGTCAATTAAATAAATCATAGTATTTCATATTATCCTAGAAAATTATTTTAATTCATTAAAAGTCTCAAATTATATTTATTTGGGTATTTATAATATCAATTATTTTAAATTTTCACTATTATGGTAATTACTGCATCATCATTGTGTCATAAATAAATTAACTTATGTAATCTCTAAAAATTATAAATAAAATATCATTATGTAGTAAATATTTTTATCTTTATAATTAATATTTATAGTCTAAAATCCAACATATATAAACCTGTTTAAAAATTGTTTTTCTAAAAGATATATTCTTGTGTCATTTTTGTATTCATTTTAACTTAATTAAAATTAAGTGTCCCTATCAACTACAAGTGGCTCCATGGATTCCCAAAATAGACCCAAAGATGCCTATGGTCGAACATGTATCAACCAATAAATCTAGGACACGTTTTAGGGTAATTTAGTATTATTATAATATAATTTTTTTAACCCTTATTTACCGGATTTACCCTTAATCATGGTAAATAAAATATTTACCGAAGTAATTATTCAAAATGTCTAAAAATAAAAGTTACCTATTTACACAATTTGAACATCCTGATTCCAAATATGGAATCCATTTTTCCAAATTCAAAACACAGAAGTGGCAGAAATTAATTTAAAATTAATTTCCGTTGATAAAACAAAAAGCGTGTTTTTAAGAGATAATAACTATCAAAAGATTGACACTTGTTTATGTCTGGTTTAATTGTAAAATTATGTCCAATGACCAACATTGTATTAAATGGTAAAAATATATTCTAAATATACTTTAAAACCACTCAAATTCATAATTTATCACTATTAATTATTTTGATTAAAAAAGTTGTTTTAAATTAAAATTTAGTAATTTTCACTATTCATCAAAATATTAAAGTTATCTGAAAAGTACCAAAATTTAACCTTAGGCTAAATTCGATATTCCGAATCCAAAAATGAAGTCCATTTTTTAAAAAAATAAAATATATATAATTTCAAAAAGTAGGTATTACTATTCATAACGGCTAGTTTGGTAAGTCATGGTGCGCTTTAACTCGGCGTTGTGTGTAGTGCAAGTTATTGAATTATTTTGAAGAAATAACACACTATGAAATCTTGGGGTGTTACATTCTCCCATCCTTCAATAAATTGCGTCCTCGCAATTTGAAATTGTTCTTCGAAAATAAAAGGTTGAAAATAAAAAATATCTTTGTGGGAAAACCCACATCGGAAATTAGGTTACTAAAATTTTGTCTTAATATGAGGAAAAGAGAAATGAAAGGGTCACCACCAAATTATGATCTCGATTAGTAGAACATTGGTGGAAATTAGAGACATATAATTGGAGTAAAAACGTAAATATTTATAGGTAGTGATTGAGGTCATCAACCACAAACAAGTTTAAAATTGAGGTCCTTAAATTCATCAATCTATGATGATTTGAAATACCATCGTTTCAATAAAGCATAGGGTATTAGGATAACACAATTTTGGTTTCAGGATTCCTTAAATAAAGTATAAGAATTAATTTCTTCATAGAATAAGAGAAGAAGAAGAAAAATATATTGACAAGTAGAGTTCCATCCTTTATCTAATTTCTACCACAGACTCATCTTTCACTCTAAAACATAATAGAACTTAAAAATAATATTCTATTTATACTATTCGTATAGGGTTAAAAAATGAATTTATAATTCATCTAGAAGAACCATTAAAAAATGACATTATTCAATCCAGGACATCATGTGGGTCAGCGGTAGGTGATACACCCTTTTCGCCCTTCGGTTGTGGGTTCAAGTCTCGCGGCCTTGCCGGACGCGACGGGTTGCTGCCCGACCTCTGAGTTGTCCTTTTATGGCAATCCAAAATAATCCAAACTGAAACTATCCAAAATACTTCAGTCCAAAATTTATAAGGTAAACACAATAAATATCCTTTTTTCCGCGTAATAACATGTGAACACCTTTATCATGTATTCTTTTAAAACACTGCAACATCCTGAATTACCATAAAACCTTACAGATTACATTCATGATCCCTTATTCCTTAAAGAATAATAGATATACTCCTTCAATACAAAAATGTTTTAAACCCAAACAATGATGGAATATACAAATCATTAATCAGTTTCAAGGTATTCAAGAATATCCAATATAATTTATCCAAATCAATCATGTATTATTCCAAAATCACTACCTCGGTATCAGAACTATATTATGGTTTATCATTCTCTCAACCATATATTTTCCAAAAATTTATCCTACTATTGAGTCACTTTTCTTTGTTCCACACAATCTCAAGTCCTTAATGAAATAGTATTGTAGTACAATCCTTATATACTCCATAATTATTATAACAAGTACATTGTTGATACAACACTCTATTGACATAATAAACATAAGAACTCTAATCATTCCTCTTCATCTGTGGTAGTATCATAACTTGATTATTATCCAATAGCATCATTTGTGGCATAGTCTGATGACTGGGACATAGGTTTGCGTAGTGTCCAAACTCCTTTCAAATGAAGCATTGTACATTTGAAACCATTTTCTTACCCATGCAGTCACGAACTTTTTGCCCTTTTCCTCCACACTTATAAAAAACTCACATTTCTTTCAGGAAAGTTCCAGGGTGTTTCTTCCCATAGTTATCACATATGGGAAAATTCTTCTTTTCCCTCTTCCCTTTATCCATAATTCTCTCTTCCATCCTTTTCTTCTCTTGCTTCTCTTAAAATCCATAGGACTCAATAAACTCTTTACTTATCTTCTCAACACATGATATTATTTCATCATATGATAATAATACATGGGAGACTATTTCTCTTATAAATTCTGGCTTAAGACCATGAAAGATATGATCCTTCTTTCTCTTTGGATCATGTGCATTTCTGGAGTTATCATTCCTTCTACTGGGCACCATTTCTAAACAATGGAATACACTAGATTAGTTTATGAATAACAATACCTAATCCCAAACATGTAAAACAAATAACATAAATTAAATAGTTTATGGATATAATCCATAATAATAAAAATGTCTCCTTTGAGAAAGTATATACTCATAAACCCTTAATAATGGTTTGTAAAGAAAATGAGAATTATCCTAAGCATATCCCCCGGGAGTGTCGTAACCAAGAGTACAGCAAGGCCCATTTTCGTGCACCAGTTCTTGTTCGAGTCTAGCTCAAAGCGGTGTTTTCGGGTTTTACCCCTAGGTACATCTATGTCAGAGCCGCCTCTACCTGCTCGTATCCAGACAGGGATGTATTGCTCAGAAAACTCACAAAATCTATACAATACCAAAATTCTAGGAAGTTATTCTATACTAATCCTCAAGGTCCATCTTAGGTCTATGTGCTCTAATCAGAGTTTATCTAAATCTAGCTTCCAAGGTTTGTACTAAACTTCCTCGGATACCAACTGTAATGCCCCGACCCCAGTTACCCAGAGTCGGTGCATTATTACATAACATTGTCATGATCACAAGAAAGATCAATTCTCGAAAGACCGATTGGTTTAGTATCCTTGGAAACACTAGATATATTCATAAAGTTTTACATTACATCATGAAGTGAAAAACTACTACAACAACATATTTTATCCATAATACACACTATTATCCCCTCATAATATCCCTACAGGTCATTCATAATTTTCTTCTTCACTTCCTGGGAAAAATAAAACATAGAAAAGGGGTGAGCTCAAATGCCCAGTAAGGATAACAATATAGCGGAAACTTTCATAAATAAGAATAAACATTTAAGGCAATGTATAACTAAAACAAAATCCTTTTAAACGTGAACTTCAACATAGTATGGAAAAAATAAAATGAAATAATACCATTTACTTATTCACATGGATATTCTACTAATAGAATAATCACATGCAATATCAATAACCACTTTCATAATGATGGAATGCATAATGCCATACTATCATAACCACATAGCCAAGGCCTCGTTCCAAGACTACAAATAAGATTTTTCCAAGGCCTTGTGCCAAGACACTAGTTTGTCTCATGAGACCTACCGATGCATCGAGGAGCTATAGCGGGATCCACCCGTCACATATTAAGTCCAATGCATTCCCATATGAAAAGGTTTAAACATAACATAAACATTCATATTAAAACTAGCATACAAAATGTCAATATTTTCACCATAAACCATGAATGGTATAAATATAGCACATCCACAGTCAAACATATCACAAAACCTTCAATACAATATTGAAGTTTTGTATCATAATAAATCAACTTCAAATAATCTTAAAATCCATCAAAGGATGTTGACATAGATGAAATCAAAACTATTTGAGAGAAATATCTCTTTTCTTGAAATCATTGAAAAGTCACACATTTATAAAGGAAATAATTTAAAAGAGATTTTTGAATCAAAGTGTCCCATACCACATTGAAACTTTTGAAAAGAAATATCACTTAAAAATCGTCATGTACATATAAATAAATCCTTAAAATCATTTTGAAAACATGGACATTAATTAAAAATATTTAGAAAGATAAATATTTAAAACATTTAAAATTATGATCTTGATAAAGAGTACCTTTCAAAAATTCTTAAAATATTGATTTTGAAATCATTTAAAAGTCACATAATTATAAAATAAAACATTTACTTTTAAAATATTCTCATAATCTTGTAAGGGGAGCTTTGACGATTTTATAATGGTGGTAAATATCTGCACCCGCCGTATAAGTTAAAAAAACATTCTTACCTTAAATTTGTCGAAAGGTAAAAAGTGCCTTGTTTGGAAAATGATGGAAATATTCCTTTAAAAAAACATAAGGGTATAAATGACTTTAAACGATATTATTTTTAAATAGTAAAAATTTTATGAAATACATTTCAAAGAAATATGGATGTGGATGATAAAGAAATCCTAATAGATTATTACGTATAAACAACCTTGGATAATGAATAGATTGCGAAATAAACCCTTACCTTGTACTTTTCCATGGTTGAGGGTAGGTTAACCTCCTGTATAATGGTGAAAATAATTTTTATTAAATTATAAAAGAATCACAAATATTAATATTATATCATATATGATCTTTTAACATTGCTTTGTTAATAATATCTTAGTATTATCGTCGTTTCGGGTGTTAACTTATTTTCTTTTATATGTTTTGTTAAATAAGACATTTTTGTCATGGATAGGTTGTATCTTATTCATATCCATAATTATATCAAGTTCTTAAACATTATTTTTAAATCATCAAATGATAATTATACTTGAATGGATACGATGGATAATGAATCTCATCGCGTTCGTGGAGACAGTAGTCCGTACGTACGCACGAGCGACAATATCATTCTTTTGATATTAAAATAATATATAAATGGATGTTATATCATATATACAGAATCATTAACATGTTATATTTATTATTTAAATCAGTTACAAATCATTATTATACCCATACAAATAATAATATATTGAATAACAATTACACCACGACGTGGAGACGGTAAGCCGTATGTACGCACGTATGGTGACATGTTATTCAAAGGGTGGATAGAATACTGAATATGGTTGTAACATATTTATAATAACATCACAGTATATATATGATACTGGAGTTATTATTTTATAATGGTAATAACAAAGAAAAAAGAAGTGGAAGAAGAAAGGAACTTGGAAAAGGGTGGTGAAATCATTACCTCTTCTTCGGGTTCTTCCTTTTGATTTGATCAAAAGGGATCCTTAGGTTGGCTTTCTGGTCAAAGTAAGGCCTCTAGGTTGTAGTTAGGGAAGTTGGGAGAGTATTTGGGAAGATTTTGGCCGAACCAAAAGGATTTGAAGGTGTGAAGAAATGAGAAGGTGGAGTTCCCTTTTTTAAGAGGGGTGAGGGGCACCTTTGGAAAAGCTAGAAATATTAATTTATAATAAATTAATATTCCGTTTATAATGGCTCACAAGTTGATTATTTAAATTTTAAGGTGGTTATAGGTCGAAAACCATTCATCAAATAGAATTTAGACAGGTTTTGGGTACTATATTAACCTTATCTTTAAGTATTAACTCTTAGTTAATTAGTTTGACATTTACAATGTCACTTTGTATTTTTATATTATATAGTTAATAAACTTACTATATACTCCAAGAGACCCCCAAGTGGTCCATTAATGATACACCTATTATTAGATAAGTCTCTTGGATGAAACTTAGATTTTTAAGAATTTAATATCAATTAATAATATAATATTTGTTTTAAAAACTATTTTATGTCTATTTTGACACTATTCAATAGTTGATTTGTTTGAAACTCATAACAGAATTATTACTTCTAAAAAAGTTAATTAAATCAATCCTAATATGTCATATTATTCTAGAAAATTATTTTAATTCATTAAAAGTCTCAAATTATATTTATTTTGGTATTTATAATATCAATTATTTTAAATTTTCACTATTATGGTAATTATTGCATCATCATTGTGTCATAAATATATTAACTTATGTAATATCTAAAAATTATAAATAAAAAATCATTATGTAGGAAATATTTTTATATTTCTAATGAACATTTATAGTTGAAAATCCAACATATATAACCCTATGTAAAAACTTTTTTTCTAAAAGATATATGTTTGTGTCATTTTTGTATTCATTTTAACTTAATTAAAATTAAGTGTCCCTATCAACTACAAGTGACTCCATGGGGTCCCCAAATCGCCCCAAAGATGCCTATGGTCGAACATGTATCAAAACATAAGGATAATACACGTTTTAGGGTAATTTAGTATTATTATAATATTAGTTTTTAACCCTTATTTACCGGATTTACCCTTAATCATGGTAAATAAAATATTTACCGAAGTAATTATTCAAAATGTATAAAAATAAAAGTTACCTATTTACAGAATTTTAACATCCTGATTCCAAATATGGAATCCATTTTTCCAAATTCAAAACACAGAAGTGGCAGAAATTAATTTAAAATTAATTCCCGTTGATAAAACAAAAAACGTGTTTTTAAGAGATAATAACTATCAAAAGATTAACACTTGTTTATGTCTGGTTTAATTGTAAAATTATTTCCAATGACCAACATTGTATTAAATAGTAAAAATATATTCTAAATATACTTTAAAACCACTCAAATTCATAATTTATCACTATTAATTATTTTGATTAAAAAAGTTGTTTTTAATTAAAATTTAGTAATTTTCACTATTCATCAAAATATTAAAGTTATCCGAAAAGTACCAAAATTTCGCCTTAGGCTAAATTAGATATTCCGAATCCAAAAATGAATTCCATTTTAAAAAAAATAAAATATATATAATTTCAAAACGTAGGTATTACTATTCATAACGGCTAGTTTGGTAAGTCATGGTGCGCTTTAACTCGGTGTTGCGTGTAGTGCAAGTTATTGAATTATTTTGAAGAAATAACACTCTATGAAATCTTGGCGTGTTACAAAAATCTCCATAATCTATATCAAGTTGAAACTCATAGGAACACATTGTCTCCCTCTATGAAGTCCAAAGGCCTCTATCATTAGTCCATACAGGACATATTTTGGATCTATATAGTACTCATCCTATCCTAGATGATTTTAACCTTCTCTATAGAGGCTTGAAACAACTCTATGTCCATAAGTGCTAACTTTTCTAGGTTTCTCTAGCCTAGTGGTGACCTTCAGGGTCAATCATACAAGGCCTAGAATGGTTCCAAACCAATGGTTCAAGGGTATATGTTTTTTATGAAAACTCCACCATTTCTAGGTGATCATTATGACTATGAAAAAAGTATAACATGAAAGCCTAGAACATATCCTCCATTAACTAAATGGTTTGCTCAGTCTAGAAATTATTGTGGAGGTGAAACGCTGTGCTCAAATGCAACTAAGTCCAAAAATCCTTTTTAAATACCTTCCATAACTAATAAATGAATCTACATCATGGTCAGAAATGATTGTCGGGGAAACTTCATGGAGTCGGAATATCTCTGAAACATATAGGCATCTCAATCTCTCTACAAAACTCTCCCCACTAATATCTATGAAGTAGGATGACTTAGTGAGATGGTCCATATTCACCTAGATAGAATCATGTCCCCCAAATGTATGTGGTAACCCCATCATGAAATACATGGATATACCATCTATCTTCTACTCCTTCACCTCAAGGTGTTAAGCTAAACCTGTAGGAACTTGGTGCTTAGACTTCACCTGATGATAAGTAAGGAATTTAGAGACAAGCTCTACAACTTTCTTCTTCATCCCTAGACACCAAAACTAGTTTCAAAGGTCTTGGTACATATTCGTCAAACCTAGATGTACCACCAAGGGAGATGTATGAAAATCTATCATAACCTCATCCCGAAACATCACCAGTATCATTGTCTATCCTTTGAGGATAAATAATTTCTCCCCACCATTAGAAAATCCATCAGGATCATGTCCAGTGGATATATGCATACTTTGGGTCTCAGAGTCGGTATCCCCTAACTATGCCTCCCTAACTCATTTTAAAGGGGGATGGGTAACAACCATAGAATGGAGGTAAGCTTCTTTTTCCCAATCCACAAAGGATAACTACAACAAACATAATCATTCTGATGCCTCACTCAATAACTTCAAACAAGATCTTTCACTGAGAGCATCATCTACCATGTTCCCCTTCCCAAGAGTATAGATAATTTTGAATTCATAATAATTGAGGAACTCATGCAATTTAATATATCACAAGTTAGGATCCTTCTGAGGGAAGATATACTTGACACTCTTATGGTCAAAATAAATGATAAACTGCTCACCCATAAGGTTGTGTCACCACATCTTTAGTGAAAATACTACCACTACTAACTCAATATCATGAGTTGCACAGTTATTCTCATGTGGTATCAACTAAGGTGAACAATAGGAAATCAACTCCTTTAACTACATCAAAACACACCCAAGTCCAGTCCCTGATGCATTGCAGAATGATACATACTCAACAACCTCCTCTAAAAATCTCAAGATGGGAGTGCTCTTCAATCTCTTCCTAAACTCCTATATATCTTTATGGAACCTATTTTTTCATATGAAAGGATTTCCCTTTCATTTCAAAGATGTTAAGGGAGTATATATCCTAGATAAATTAGGTATGAATCTCTGATAGTATCCTACCAACCCAAGGAAGCTCCACACCTCCATCACGCCCTTGGATGGCTCCCAATATAACACTATCTCGACCTTTGTTGGGACCACTTTCACACCATATATTGAGATAACTTGTCCAAGAAAGTGGAACTCCTAAATCCAAAACTAACACATTGAGAGATTCCTATAAATATGATATGCTCAGATTGCATCTAGATCTATCCTCAGGTGTCTCAAATTCTCTTCCTTGGATGCTGAGTACACTAGGATGTCATTGAGGAATACTACCACGAACCAGTATAATAAATCCTAAAAGATATGGTTCACGGCTCCCATGAACACTACTGGGGTGTCCGTCTCACCAAAGGGAATCATCAAGTACACATAGTGATCGTAGAAACATCAAAATACCATCTTTGGTATATCCTCATCTTTTACTCTCAATTGGTGATAGCATGATCTAAGGTGAATCTTTGAAAACCTTTGATCCCCTCTCAATTAATCAAAGAGTTAATAGATCCTCAGTAGTTGATACTTTTTATTTATTGTCACCTAGTTCAGGTGACAATATTCTACAAATAACCTCAAACTTTCTTCATCCTTCTTGGTGAAAAACACTAGGGATACTTAGGGTGAATCATTAGATCTAAAAAATCACTTCCTTTGAAAGTCCTCAAACTACACCCTAAAATCCTAAAGCTCTATAGAATCCATCCAATATTCCAACATAGATATCAGGGTCATATTGACATGTTTATCAATGTAGAAATCTATCTCTCGGTGGAGAGGTAATCCTAGAAAATCTTTAGGAAGGTTTTTATCATACTCTTACACCACTATATGGAACTAAAAACTCATAGAATCCACTATAGAAAGGGTAATGCTTTCCAACTGATGAGTATTCAGATACACCCTTCTATATATGAGTTCATCATATGCTATTTGAGTTTCCTTTTCACCTAGAAAGAAAAACCTCATCCCATCTCTGTGGACACACAACATCTTATGTCTAAAATAGTCTATCTAAGCATGAACTATATATAGGTAATCCATACCTAAGATGATATCATAAGGACTCATTACTTCTATAAAGACGTCCCAAATGAAAGTCTCACATCCAATATTCAGGTCACATTATTGGAACAAGTGTGTGATCATTGTGTCACCTCCAGTTGGAGTCTTTAAGAACAAGGGTAGAGCCAAGGGCACAATAAAAATCACTAACAATAAAACTATATAAGTTGAAATAAAGGAATTAGTCAAACATGTGTATATATGTACTATCTATAATGTAGAAAATACATATATCATACCACATATCATCCATGGATCCTCTGGTTCATAAGACTTAATCGCCAACAGCTACCCCCTCCCTTGGCAACCAACTCCCTAAGCCTGGTGGGGATCAGCTGGGGGTTGTGGTGGTTACAAGTCAAAACATCTTCCACCTCGATCTTCTATCCCATAACCTCTTCCAAAATATCTACCCTTCATACCTTCTTGATCCTACTATTTCCTCTACCTTGACATCTCATTTTCTACCTCTCTATCAGCTACACATCGGGTTGGGAAATCTCATTCAAGTTGTCCATGACCATCAGAAAACTAACATCGCCTCTATCTAGGATGACTAGATCGATACATTGATCCTTGAACCACAGAATCTCTTTCTTGGGATCACCACATGAAACATATTGCATGTCTAGGTCCTCAAGTCTGATGTTGACTTCTTTCCATGGAAGACTCTACTTCTATGTGCCCACTACTGGTAACAACTGTCTGGGTCCGCCCAGCAAGGAAACTCTATACCACAAAAAAACACCCATCATATTTATGAATTCATAGAGATATAATGATGAATCACATGTCTCTTCGTAGTCCTTTATCAAAGATTTGAGCTCAAAAGAACTAACCACACATCATATCCATCAAGTACTGAGAGAGGTTAGAGAACCTTTATGAATACTCAGCCACAATCATACTGCCCTGATAAAGCTATAGAATCTCTTGGATTCACACATCCCTCAACATAGATAAAGAAAAATTATCTCTAGAAATGTGCTCAAACATTGACCATGAACGATTCAAATCATCTCATGACTGGGTCCACAAGACCCACCATCATCCTACAAAGCCATGGGGAAGGATTGATACTCAAACCACCATCTGATTTGTAGGTATCCGGACAAGATAAAAAACTAGTATCACCACCTCAATCCAGTACTCATTCGTATGTGGTTCAGGTTTACCTTGGAACTTATGGGGTTACTATAACTAAAACTCATGAAGCATGCTCGACCTACGCACCTCATTTGCCGGTACTGTTGGTACCATCCACTACTCAATAGGTGGTGGTATGACTGGTGCGCCACCTGGAGGTAACACCTACTGAACATGACCCTATATCAAAGGCTCGTCCTTGAGGGGATCATAATCTTGATCTTAATGGTGAATCATATATAGAAACATCATGGAGGCATCCGTAAATAGATAAGATATACCATAATCAAAGAGAATATCTAGAGAGCTAACTCAAGAATGACATGGAAACCACAACCCATTCCTATATGATGAATGTATCAATGTTTTACCTACAATTGATGTCTACATGTACTGAGTCAACAAGAAGGTTGTTAGAGTACTGTTGTATAGATACATCACCTACTACACCAACACCCGAGTCCCTGGCCTCAGATCCAAACTAAAAACACTTCATATTTCTTTCTTAAACCAATATGATAGGCTCTGGTCCTAATGTAGAACCAACGACTTGGATACCACTCTTTCATAACCCAGCCCAATGTGCCCAGAACCATGACTAACCCAAGCCCACCTCCAATGGGCTAGGGGTTGGAAACCAACACCATGTAGGCATATCAATCACATGGAGGCTTTATCCTAATGCAAATACACACACAAACACACGTATCTCCAAGCCTATATAATGATAAAATGTAAGAAACCTTATAAAATATGCATTCATACATCTAAATCAAACCCTCAGAGTATGAACTCATGTATTGGAAAGAAAAATGGCAAAATACAATCCCACCACAAAGAAACCGAAAACATGTCCATCCTATACGATTGGTGAGGCCTGCTATCAAGGTAACCACAAGAACACACCTCGGTCTATTTGGTTCACTAAGATCCTCTGAGTCTTGGTCCCTCTTGGACTATATAAAATGGTCAATCATCTACATAAGACATGACACATGTGGGAAAATCCAATGTAGGGGTGAGTATAACAATACCCAGCAAGACACCCTAAAATCGATATGAAAATAACATCAACAATAATAGTTACCTCACTGTAGGTATATTAATACTACACATATAATAAGTATATCTAGATATACTCAATAAATACACACAATATCAAGAAAAAGTCATAACTGTAATGCCGGCCTAGGATTCTTACTCGAAGGTTCTACATAACACTCGTCCGAGAGAACACTATAACGACCCATACTTTATATACATTGATATTACTTCAGAACTGAAGCACACTTATTACAACATATAACAAGACCATGATAGGACCGTATAGGTATAGTGTCTTTAGAAACTAATAAGCATAAACAACTGGTTCATAAATCATCTACGTTCTCTCCCATTTATTTCATCATATCTAGAGTCCCTTTTAGCATATCCTAATTAATAACCTTCTTCCTGACCTGGGGAAAGAAAACATACAAAATGGTGAGCTCAAATGATCAGTAAGGGTAAAAAAAAGAAATATCAATCACATCATATTCATAAGAACATAACATTTTGGAAATCATAACCTGCAAAAGAGATCATAATTTCATAACATGGGATAAATCATAGTAGTGAAATGTAATCCCAATAATCATAACTTAAAACATGAAACTTGGTGGAATACATAAATAATCATAGAAAATCATTTCTTATTAGTCAAGAATCATTGCCAAGACTATCTTTGCGGAAAAAGTCCATTTCTGAACTAAGTTCACTCCTCGTTTCAGTCCTGTTTCACTGAACCGGTTTAACCTGCCATTCCAGCCATGTCTATCTCATGAGATATAAATCTTTACCCAATGCATTGGAGGGAGATATAGGTCCCACACATCTCATAATGATACCATTCTTATATGTGCCACAAAATCATAAATCATACATCATTGCATAACCCATTTAATAAAAATTGGATTCTTAAACATTGTGACATCATAAAATAATTCATATAAGATAAAGGAATTCATAAAAATAATTCCATCACAACATAATCTAATAAATGTAATAATAGGGATAGAAACCAAACCCTATATTATCTTAGATGGAAAATAATTTTGATAAAACACTTGAACTCCATTCTTGACGAAAATATCCTTTCTACTTCAAAAACATTTTCCTTTCTTAACATGTTATACAATTTTAAACTAAAAGAAGTTGATTAAAAATAAACTTGAAAACTTTTAAATTTAGCTTCTTGTAAATAATCTTTTAAAAAACAATTCATGCCATATAAGTTAAAAAAACATTCTTCTCGTACTTTGGCCGGAAAAGTCAAAAAGTACCTCATACGAAAAATGACAAAATATTACTTTCATATCTTTTACTAAAAACTCAATGAAGGGTAAAATTGGACTTAAACAACTGTAGGAGGATATAAATAATATTACATATTGAATAAACATGGATGTGGATGATAAATATTCCCCAGTAAATACCGAGGAATAAACAATCTCAGATAAAAATTGAGATTGTGAGATTTTCCCTTACCTTTGGTCCGATTTGCTTCGTAAGTGTCCGAACCTTCTGTATAATGATTTAAATAATGTTATTGACTTATTCCAGAATCATACTTATTTTTATGATATCATATATGTTCATATTCTTAGCTTCTTCTTAGTAATATTTCATTGTTACTTGTTATTCAGGTGTTTATTGCTTTTTGTTCTTATGCGTGTTTTCTCGAATAAATTATTCTTCTTCTTTTTAGGTTACAGATACCTCATTTCCAGAATGGTATTAGTGTAATACATATAATATTTATTCACTCAATTCATTTATGTTATCATTATGCAATGAAAATCATGTATAATGAGTCGCATCACATCGTGGAGACGATATTCCGTACGTACGCACGAGCGATGATATCATTCCCATGATCGTGGAATTGTATTGGAGTGTATGTATACTATTTCAGAATAAATATCACTTTAAAATAATCATATATTGTTATTATTTACACCATTATACCCATCCAAGTAATGTGGTGGTGGAAAATAGATTACACCACGGCGTGGAGACGATATTCATTACGTATGCACGCGCGGTGATTTCATTTTCCGTAGGATGGATAGATGATGAAATAGGGTTGTTTCATACTTATAATAATATATAAGTATATGAGTGATACTGATGTTATTACTTCATTATGAAACAACTAAATAAGAAGAAGTGGAAGAAGAAATAAAGTTGAATGAATCGGTAACGGACATTACCTCTTCTTTGAAGCGCCACTTTGAGACCTCCTCTTAGGGCACTAAAATTGGTCTTTGAAGAATACCAGGACCTCTAGGATGTTTCTAGGGAAGTGGATAAGAGAATTATTCAGGGTTTGGACGAGCTTGAAGGCTCAAAGTGGTGTGAGGAAGAGAGAGAGGAGGTGCCCTTTTATAAGGGAGGAGAGGGGCACCTTTGGAAAAACTAAAACTATTATTTTATTATAAAGCCATATTCGGTTTTTAATAGCTCAAAATTGATTTATTTAGAAGCTAAGGTGGTGATGGGTCTAAATCCTCTCATCCAATATAATTTTGACAAGTTTAGGTTACCATTTTAACCATATCATTTAGATTTAACTTTAAGTTAGATAATTTTACTTTTACCGTGTCTTTTTTTTTCTTACACTATAAGGTTAATAAACTTACTATAACAAGACAAACGAACCCCAAGTTGTTTATTATTAATATATATAACCTTATCTAAGTCATTTTTCCAAACCATAGATTTTTAGGAATAAAATAACAATTAAAAATATAATATTTGTTTTAAAAACTATTTTATGTCAATTTTTACACTATTTGGTAATTGATTTTTGTGAAAATCATAATAGAATGATTAGTTCGAAAAAAGTTAATTAAATTAATAATAAAATGTCATATTAACCTAAAAAATTAGTGTAATTCCTAAAAAGTCTCAAATTACATTTATTTGGGTATTTATAACATCAATTATGTCAATATTTCATTAATAACAAAATTACTGCATCATCTTTGTGTCATAAATAAATTAAATTATTTAATGTCTAAAAATTATAAATAAAATGTCATTATGTATTAAATCTTTCTATAGTTATAATTAATATTTATAGCTAAATTTATCCTATTCGTAACCCTATATTAAAAATTATTTACTTATTAAACTTTGATTTTAACTATTTTAACCCTTCTTTAAATAAATTAATAATAAATGTCCTAATCTAATCCAAGTGGGCCTAAATGATCATATTTTATTCCTAAGGTTGTTTTCGGTCGAATTAGACTTATCCAATAGAATTAGGACATGTGTTAGGGTAATAATAATATCATTTTTACCCTTAATTACCCTATTTACTTTTAAACGTGGTAAAAAAAGTAAAAAGTTATTATTCACCAAAAATTATTTTCATCTCATTGAACCACATTTTACTTACTGACATCAACCGTGTCTCTCGGAGTTTTGAAATTCCATTCACAAAAGTGGTAAAATTAAGTTTTATGTGAATTTGGAAATTCTCCTAGGAGGTGGGTAAAAGACGGAGAAAAGTTCAATAAAATTTTTATATATCTAAAATTATTATAAAATGACTCCAATGAATTGCATTGAACTTATATAGGTATAATGAATCAATTTAGACCTAAAATAAATTTAAATAAAATAAATAATTATTTAAATAAAAAGTCGATTTTTAAATAGTAACCCAGTGTTTTCACTATTCATCAAAATTTGAAAGTTTTTAGAAAAATACCAAAATTTCACCCTAGGATAATTTCGATATTCCGAATCCAAAAATGAAGTTCATTTTGAAAGATTAAATTTAAAAAAATTTAAAAAGTGGTTATTACTATTCATAACAGCTAGTTTTAATAATATTTTAATAGCATATCATTGTTTAGTGAAGCTCGGTATTGCGTACGACGCAAGCTATCGAGGAAGGATGTGGTTACGTGTAAAGCAAGACAAGATAGTGTTGTGTGTATTGAAATATTCCTTTGGTGATTTATATAACATAAAAACAAAATATTTCTCATAAAAGTCTCAGGTGTTACATTCTACCCCCCTTAAAATGAATTTCGCCCTCGAAATTCGTCACTTTGTAACAAACAGATGAGGATACCTCTCCCTCCTCATATCCTCAAGCTCCCATGTAGCTTCTTATAATTGGTGGTTCCTCCGTAAAACTTTCACCAAGCGAGTGGTCTTGTTCCGTAGGACTTTTTCACTACGATCCAGAATATCTATCGGTTGTTCTTCATAAGAAAGATCTTGCTCCAGCGGTACAACTTCTGAGCTGAGTACATGTGAAGGATCAGGTATGTACTTTCTCAGGAGAGATACATGGAACACATCGTGAACTTGGGAGAGATTCGGTGGAAGCTCCAATCGGTACGATACCTTCCCACCACTATCCAGTATTTCGAAAGGACTGATATATCTTGGGCTCAGCTTTCCCTTCTTTCCAAATCTCATTACTCTCTTCCAAGGAGGTATTCGTAAGAACACTTTATCACCCACTTCAAACTCTAGGTCTTTTCTTCGGTTGTCGTCATAACTTTTTTGTTGACTCTGAGCAGCTCTAATGTGTTGTTGAATAGATATGACCTTTTCTTCCATCTCATCAACAAGATCAGGTCCTAAAAGCTTTCTTTCCCCAACTTCATCCCAGCAAGTTGGAGTCCTGCATTTCTTTTCATAGAGAGCTTGTAACAGCCCAAGATTTTATAAAAAAATATTCTTTTTAATTTTATTAATGTCTTGTGTTGTATGCTACACCAAAAGGATCTTGCACAACACACATCCTTGACTTGTCTTGCATTACACGCAATCGCGACCTTCCTCGATAGCGTGTGTAGTACGCAATACCGAGTTTCACTAAACAACGATATGCTATAAAAATATTATTAAAACTAGCCGTTATGAATAGTAATAACCACTTTTTGAAATCCAGTAAATCTTATTTTTCAAAATGAACTTTATTTTTGGATTCGGAGTATCGAATTTAGCCTAAGGTGAAATTTTGTTACTTTTCGGATAACTTTCATATTCTGATGAATAGTGAAAATTACTAAATTATAATTAAAAACAACTTTTTTAATCGAAATAATTAATAGTGATAAATCATTAATTTGATTGGTTTTAAAGTATATTTAGAATATATTTTTACAATTTAATACAATGTTGGTCATTGGATGTAATTTCACATTTAAACCAGACATAATCAAGTGTCAATCTTTTGATAGATATTGTTTCTTAAAAACACGCTATTTGTTTTAACAGCGGGATTTAATTATAAAATTAATTAATGCAACTTTTATGTTATGAATTTGGTAAAATAGACTTCATTTTTGAATTCGGAATATGAAATATAGCTTGGGATGAAATTTTGGCATTGTTCTGAAAAACATCAATTTTTGATGAATAGTGAAACTACTAAGTGGTAGGTTAAAAAAACTGAATTTTGCATAAAACTTAATTTTACCGCTTCTGTGAATGGAATTTCGAAAATCTGAGAGACACGGTTAATATCAAGGACTAAAATGTGGTTCAATGAGATGAAAATAATTTTTTGGTGAATAGTAACTTTTTACTTTTTTTACCACGGTTAATAGTAAATAGGGTAACTAAGGGTAAATATTATATTAATATTACCCTAACACATGTCCTAATTATATTGGACAAGTGTAATTCGACCAAAAACAAACTTAGGAATAAAATATGACCATTTAGGCCCACTTGGATTAGATTAGGACATTTATTATTAATTTATTTAAAGAAGGGTTAAAATAGTTAAAATCAATGTTTAATAAGTAAATCATTTTTAATATGGGGTTATACATAAGATAAATTCGATTTTAAATATTCATTAGAACGCTAAAAATATTTCCTACATGATGGTATTTTATTTGTAATTTTTATAGATCATATAATTTAATTTATTTATGACACAAAGATGATGCAGTAATTATCTTATTAATGAAATATTCACATAATTGATAATATAAATACCAAAATAAATGTAATTTAAGACTTTTTATGAATTCCACTAATTTTCTAGGTTACTATGATATATTAGTGTTGATTTAATCAACTTGGTTCGAACATATAATTCTGTTATGACTTTCACAAAAATCATATATCAAATAGTGTCAAAATTGACACAAAATAGTATTTAAATCAAATATTATATTATTAATTGTTATTTTATTCCTAAAAATCTAAGGTTCGGCCAAATGACTTAGATAAGGATATATGTATTAATAATATACAATTTGGGGTTCGTTTGGCATGTTATAGTAAGTTTATTAACCATATAGTGAAAGAAAACAAAAAGACACGGTAAAAGTTAAATTATTTAACTTAGAGTTAAATCTAATTGATAAGGTTAAAATAATACCCTAAACTTGTCTAAATCCTATTGGTTGATAGGATTTCGACCCATCCCCACTTTATCTTCTAAATAAGACCCTTTGGAACCATTATAAACCGATTTTGACTTTAATATAAAATAATATTTTGAGATATTCCTAAGGTGCCCCTCTCCTCCCCTATAAAAGGACACCTCCTCCCCCTCCTCCTCACACCAAATTGAGCACTCAAGCTCGGCCAACCCCTGCCAAAATCTCTTATCCACTTCCCTAGAAACATCCTAGAGGTTCTGGACTTACTCAAAGACCAATTTTAGTTCCCTAAGAGGAGGTCTCCAAAAGGCGCTTCAAAGAAGAGGTAATTACCGTTACCAATTCTTTCATCTTTATTTCTTCTTCCACTTCTTCTTCTTAGGTTGTTTCATTATGAAGTAATAACATCAGTATCACTCATATACTGATATGTTATTATAAGTATGAAACAACCCTATTTCACCATCTATCCATCCTACGGAAAAAGAAATCACTGCGCGTGCGTACGTACGGAATACCGTCTCCACGCCGTGGTGTAATCTATTTTCCACCACCACCTTACATGGATGGGTATAATGGTGTAAAGAATAACTATACATAGTTATTACAACATCATATTGATTCTGATATATTGTATAATCCACTCCAATTCAATTGAATATTTATAGAAATGATATCATCGCTCGTGCGTACGTACGGACTACCGTCTCCACGACGCGATGAGATTCATTCTCCATGTTAACCATTTAAGAATGATTATAATGTATATATAAGAAATAATAATGAAATATATGACATTATAAAGCTACTGGATTTATGTATATATATACATATGTATGTCATCTACTTACTTCCATTTCAAGACAATAAGGAAAGGAAAACAGCGTTCATGCGTACGTACGGACTACCGTCTCCATGAACGGTGTTTTTCATTTTATTTATCTACCTATTATATATATATATACTGAATATATATGATATATAAATCATATTTTATATTCTGGAAGTAAGTAAATCATGATATAAATAATAATGATGTCAAGAACAACAAGTCAAAACACCTACGATAAATGAAACGATTTTACCCAAAACGCTTCTTTAACATGGAATTTACAAAAGAACGGGTAATATAATGTCATAAGTGAACCATATATGATATCATAACAATGAATATGATTCTTTAATAAGTCAATAACATGATTTAAATCATTATACAGGAGGTTCGGACACTTACAAAGCAAGTCGGACCTAAGGTAAGGGAAATATCACAATCTCATTTTTATCCGAGATTGTTTATTCGTAAGTATTTACTGGGGTGTATTTTATCATCCACATCCATGTTCCCTCAATATGTAATATTTTTTCCATCCACTTGAAATAGTTTAAATCCAATTTTACCCTTAGGTGAGTTTTTAGTAAAGAATAAGAAAGGAATCTTTTGTCGTTTTTCCGTACGAGGTACTTTTTGACTTTTTCGACAAAAGTACGAAGAATGTTTTTTTTAACTTATACGGCATGAATGGATTTTTAAAACATTACTTAAAAGAAGCTTCCTTTACAAGTTTTCAAGTTTATTTTTAATCAACTTCTTTTATTTCAAAGTTGTATGACATGTTATGAAAGGAAAAATGTTTTTGAAGAAGAAAGGATATTTTCCTCAAGAATTCAATTCAAGTGTTTTATCAAAATTATTTTCCATCTAAGATAATAAAGGGTTCTGTTTCTATCCATATTTTTACATTGGTTTGACTATGTTGTGATGGAATTATGTTTATGAATTCCTTTATCATATATGAATTGATTTATGATGTCATGATGTTTCAAGAATCCCATTTTTGTTATATGTGTTATGCGATGATGTATGTTTTATGATTATGTGGCACACATAAGAAAGGATTCATTATAAGATGGGTGGGACCTATATCTCCCTCCAATTCATTGGGTAAAGATTTTATATCTCATGAGATAGACATGGCTGGAATGGTAGGTTATACCGGTTCAGTGAAACAGGACTGAAACGAGGATTACTCGATTCAGAAAGGGACTTTGTCCACTAAGATAGTCTTGGCAATGAGTCTTGACTAACAAGAAATGATTCTCTATGATTATGTGTGTATGCCACAATGAGTAATGTTTTAAGTTATGATTTCATTTTCACTTCTATGATTTATCCCATGTTATGATATTATGAGCTCTTTTGCAGGTTAAGATTTCCAAAAGCTATGTTCTTATGTATATGATGTGATTGATATTTCTTTTGTTTACCCTTACTGAGCATTTGAGCTCACCCTTTTATGTTTTCTTTTCCCCAGGATATAAAGAAAGGTTTTTAGGTAAAAAAAAGGAAGATCTTTATGGGAGATATTGAAGATCTTTCACCAGGATTAGAAGATTACGTTCCGAGTTTCCAAAGACACTAAACTATTACGATCCTTGTGTGTGTATTTTTGTTATGTAATAAGTATTCCGCAAAAGTAATGTAATGTCCATGTACGTCAGGATATGGGTCTCTACAGTTGGTATCAGAGGAAAGGTTTAGTCAACCTTTGGAAACTAGGATTCGAAAACGTTAGTGAGATCCCTAGAGATATTTCTAAGGTATGTCTAGGGATGCCCCTAAGGATAAGTATACGTATAGGATATAGTTCTAGAACTATGGTAACGATATTAGATTAAACCAAAGATGATAGATATTTAAGTTACTCCCCCTTTATTACGATTTTTGCCTCTCACACTATTCTTTTTGGGTTTTAGACGATGGCTGGAACCCGAAGGAACCGTGTTAATGCGGAATGTGATGGGCAATGCAATGATTGTTCCCCTGAGCAACCAAACGATATAGGAGCTGGAATGAAAAATCTTGTAGCCATGCTCACACAACTTTCTCAAGCTATGAATCATGCAGGACTTCCAAACGAGCAAAGGAAGGAGCAACATTCTGTTGAATCCTTCATGAGGCAGCGTCCACCTTCTTTCAGTGGGTCTACTGATCCATTAGTTTCTGAACAATGGATTAGTACTACTGAAAAGATATTTTCAGTTCTTCAATGTTCTGAACATGATAAAGTCATCCTAGCAGTGTATCGTTTGGAAGGAGATGCTGATCAATGGTGGAATCTTATTAAGAATACAAGGAAAAGGGATGAAATTGAGTCTATGGAATGGGACGAGTTCAAGAACTTATT
Organism: Viscum album; assembly: GCA_963277665.1. Lineage (NCBI taxonomy): Eukaryota > Viridiplantae > Streptophyta > Magnoliopsida > Santalales > Viscaceae > Viscum > Viscum album. The sequence goes on from OY728126.1 coordinate 1,533,097,374, forward strand.
TTTCAATAAGTACTTCCCTCGTATTCTTCGAACAAAGATGGAGAAAGAGTTTCTTGAACTGAAGCAAAGGGACGATGAATCTGTTGGTACCTATGAAGCAAATTTTACAAGACTTGCAAGGTATGCTTCTGGAATTATCATCCAACCTGAAAGTAAAGTTGATCGATTTTTCAGTGGCTTAAAACCAAGTCTTCGAAGGGAATTAGCTATAAGAGACTTCAGTAGCTATGAAGAAATTGTGCGTTGTGCTATCAAGGTAGAAATGGAAGTTGGTGTTACATATCCATCTCATGGTTTTGACAAGAAACGAAAGATGGAGTTCAAGGAGAAATCTCATAATAATGGTGAAAAGAAGATGAATGTTTCCTTATGCACAAAGTGTGGAAAGAAGCATGGTGGAGATTGTCTTAAAGGAACTAGAAAATGTTTTAAGTGTGGAAAAGAAGGTCATCGAGCAGCTGAGTGTCGAAGTAATGGAAAAAGGGTTTCCATTGATGTGAATAAAGCAAACACTGCAGAGAACGCACCGCCAACACTTCAATGCTTCAAGTGCAAGGAAATGGGGCATTATGCTAATAATTGCCCTAATCCAAGGGTTAGTGATGATCAACATGAGCAACCACTGAAGGCAAAGGACAAAGGGAAATCACATGCGATCACTATTGGAAATGTTGAATATGACAACGATGTGGTGGAATGATTAAGTGTTTATGTAATGGGATTCCAAAATAATGTTGTATCATTGAGTATTGCAATATTTATTGATGTGGTATTCAAAGTGATTGAGATATTTTTTGGAAATAAGATGATATGCACATAATGAAGACGAGAAAATGAAATGTTTAATAGTATTCATGAGCTCATGATTGATATAAGGACTAAGTGATATCATGGTTTGAGTATATAGAATTTTGAGGATTTCGGTATGTGAAAAGTGTTAACTTTTAACTGCATTCAAGTTTTCACTAAGGTTCAATGGGTATTCAAGAGAGTACAAGATTAAGGCCTTTAAATGTTTGGAATGTGACCAACAAGATATATCTTATGATATATGGGGATCAACGATGGTATTAAATCTCTGGTAATCGTTTTCACTATGTTATGAGAATGGACTGCAGTATTATGAGCATAATGATTGGAATGAATTATGTTGGACATAAGTTAGTATTGTTTAAGGATAGAAGTTTTTTTTCGATATTATTGATGGGATGTTATAGTAATATAGTTTTATAAAAAGGACAACCTGCAGGACGGGCGACAGCCCATCGCTTCGGACAAGGCTGTGGGAATCGAACCCACAACCGAAGTGCGACTGGCCTTTATCGCCTACCACTGACCTACAGGAAGTCCCTGTTTAGTAGAAACTAGTTTTATTATATTAAGCAGTATGATATGTGATGTATAAGTTCATTTTAGGAACCATATGTGATTAATCTCACTATAGATCGACTTATGTATATAATTTTTGCTAACCTTTTGTTTGAGACAGATGGAATGACCCGTCATTCTATCACATGATCTGCTAACACTTCACGAATAACAAATTCAACTTCATTTATTTAAGAGATGAAGTGGAAATTGTTCAAGGCATGAACAACAGTGAGATTGTACCAAAATAAAGAAAGTATTTATTCTAATTCAAATTTTCAACTTTAGGAAATGATCTGGAAAACCAAAAATGTTGTCCTAGTGATCTTATACCTGATGAATCAGATGGTACCTTATATCATCACAAATCTATGGATTTGTGATTACTGGCTTTTCCGTAGCCATGTTCTCTACCACTCTCCATCATAACATGATGGTTATATTTCTCTTCCATATCCATATTTTCACCTATGTGGAAACCCAGTGATTAGTTCATTTGGGTAATCGTTGCATTTCATACTTTAGTTTTTAAAGCCAAGTTTTGGTATTCCCTTTTACGACGTGGGTTTCTATTAAAGAAACTTTCAAATAGTAAACCATTTATAACCCCGACGAATTTCGAGGGCGAAATTCATTTTAAGGGGGGTAGAATGTAACAGCCCAAGATTTTATAAAAAAATATTCTTTTTAATTTTATTAATGTCTTGTGTTGTATGCTACACCAAAAGGATCTTGCACAACACACATCCTTGACTTGTCTTGCATTACACGCAATCGCGACCTTCCTCGATAGCGTGTGTAGTACGCAATACCGAGTTTCACTAAACAACGATATGCTATAAAAATATTATTAAAACTAGCCGTTATGAATAGTAATAACCACTTTTTGAAATCCAGTAAATCTTATTTTTCAAAATGAACTTTATTTTTGGATTCGGAGTATCGAATTTAGCCTAAGGTGAAATTTTGTTACTTTTCGGATAACTTTCATATTCTGATGAATAGTGAAAATTACTAAATTATAATTAAAAACAACTTTTTTAATCGAAATAATTAATAGTGATAAATCATTAATTTGATTGGTTTTAAAGTATATTTAGAATATATTTTTACCATTTAATACAATGTTGGTCATTGGATGTAATTTCACATTTAAACCAGACATAATCAAGTGTCAATCTTTTGATAGATATTGTTTCTTAAAAACACGCTATTTGTTTTAACAGCGGGATTTAATTATAAAATTAATTAATGCAACTTTTATGTTATGAATTTGGTAAAATATACTTCATTTTTGAATTCGGAATATGAAATATAGCTTGGGATGAAATTTTGGCATTGTTCTGAAAAACATCAATTTTTGATGAATAGTGAAACTACTAAGTGGTAGGTTAAAAAACTGAATTTTGCATAAAACATAATTTTACCGCTTCTGTGAATGGAATTTCGAAAATCTGAGATACACGGTTAATATCAAGGACTAAAATGTGGTTCAATGAGATGAAAATAATTTTTTGGTGAATAGTAACTTTTTACTTTTTTTACCACGGTTAATAGTAAATAGGGTAACTAAGGGTAAATATTATATTAATATTACCCTAACACATGTCCTAATTATATTGGACAAGTGTAATTCGACCAAAAACAAACTTAGGAATAAAATATGACCATTTAGGCCCACTTGGATTAGATTAGGACATTTATTATTAATTTATTTAAAGAAGGGTTAAAATAGTTAAAATCAAAGTTTAATACGTAAATCATTTTTAATATGGGGTTATACATAAGATAAATTCGATTGTAAATATTCATTAGAACTCTAAAAATATTTCCTACATGATGGTATTTTATTTGTAATTTTTATAGATCATATAATTTAATTTATTTATGACACAAAGATGATGCAGTAATTATCTTATTAATGAAATATTCACATAATTGATAATATAAATACCAAAATAAATGTAATTTAAGACTTTTTATGAATTCCACTAATTTTCTAGGTTACTATGATATATTAGTGTTGATTTAATCAACTTGGTTCGAACATATAATTCTTTTATGACTTTCACAAAAATCATATATCAAATAGTGTCAAAATTGACACAAAATAGTATTTAAATCAAATATTATATTATTAATTGTTATTTTATTCCTAAAAATCTAAGGTTCGGCCAAATGACTTAGATAAGGATATATGTATTAATAATATACAATTTGGGGTTCGTTTGGCATGTTATAGTAAGTTTATTAACCATATAGTGAAAGAAAACAAAAAGACACGGTAAAAGTTAAATTATTTAACTTAGAGTTAAATCTAATTGATAAGGTTAAAATAATACCCTAAACTTGTCTAAATCCTATTGGTTGATAGGATTTCGACCCATCCCCACTTTATCTTCTAAATAAGACCCTTTGGAACCATTATAAACCGATTTTGACTTTAATATAAAATAATATTTTGAGATATTCCTAAGGTGCCCCTCTCCTCCCCTATAAAAGGACACCTCCTCCCCCTCCTCCTCACACCAAATTGAGCACTCAAGCTCGGCCAACCCCTGCCAAAATCTCTTATCCACTTCCCTAGAAACATCCTAGAGGTTCTGGACTTACTCAAAGACCAAGTTTAGTTCCCTAAGAGGAGGTCTCCAAAAGGCGCTTCAAAGAAGAGGTAATTACCGTTACCAATTCTTTCATCTTTATTTCTTCTTCCACTTCTTCTTCTTAGGTTGTTTCATTATGAAGTAATAACATCAGTATCACTCATATACTGATATGTTATTATAAGTATGAAACAACCCTATTTCACCATCTATCCATCCTACGGAAAAAGAAATCACTGCGCGTGCGTACGTACGGAATACCGTCTCCACGCCGTGGTGTAATCTATTTTCCACCACCACCTTACATGGATGGGTATAATGGTGTAAAGAATAACTATACATAGTTATTAAAACATCATATTGATTCTGATATATTGTATAATCCACTCCAATTCAATTGAATATTTATAGAAATGATATCATCGCTCGTGCGTACGTACGGACTACCGTCTCCACGACGCGATGAGATTCATTCTCCATGTTAACCATTTAAGAATGATTATAATGTATATATAAGAAATAATAATGAAATATATGACATTATAAAGCTACTGGATTTATGTATATATATACATATGTATGTCATCTACTTACTTCCATTTCAAGACAATAAGGAAAGGAAAACAGCGTTCATGCGTACGTACGGACTACCGTCTCCATGAACGGTGTTTTTCATTTTATTTATCTACCTATTATATATATATATATACTGAATATATATGATATATAAATCATATTTTATATTCTGGAAGTAAGTAAATCATGATATAAGTAATAATGATGTCAAGAACAACAAGTCAAAACACCTACGATAAATGAAACGATTTTACCCAAAACGCTTCTTTAACATGGAATTTACAAAAGAACGGGTAATATAATGTCATAAGTGAACCATATATGATATCATAACAATGAATATGATTCTGTAATAAGTCAATAACATGATTTAAATCATTATACAGGAGGTTCGGACACTTACAAAGCAAGTCGGACCTAAGGTAAGGGAAATATCACAATCTCATTTTTATCCGAGATTGTTTATTCGTAAGTATTTACTGGGGTGTATTTTATCATCCACATCCATGTTCCCTCAATATGTAATATTGTTTCCATCCACTTGAAATAGTTTAAATCCAATTTTACCCTTAGGTGAGTTTTTAGTAAAGAATAAGAAAGGAATCTTTTGTCGTTTTTCCGTACGAGGTACTTTTTGACTTTTCCGACAAAAGTACGAAGAATGTTTTTTTTAACTTATACGGCATGAATGGATTTTTAAAACATTACTTAAAAGAAGCTTCCTTTACAAGTTTTCAAGTTTATTTTTAATCAACTTCTTTTATTTCAAAGTTGTATGACATGTTATGAAAGGAAAAATGTTTTTGAAGAAGAAAGGATATTTTCCTCAAGAATTCAATTCAAGTGTTTTATCAAAATTATTTTCCATCTAAGATAATAAAGGGTTCTGTTTCTATCCATATTTTTACATTGGTTTGACTATGTTGTGATGGAATTATGTTTATGAATTCCTTTATCATATATGAATTGATTTATGATGTCATGATGTTTCAAGAATCCCATTTTTGTTATATGTGTTATGCGATGATGTATGTTTTATGATTATGTGGCACACATAAGAAAGGATTCATTATAAGATGGGTGGGACCTATATCTCCCTCCAATGCATTGGGTAAAGATTTTATATCTCATGAGATAGACATGGCTGGAATGGTAGGTTATACCGGTTCAGTGAAACAGGACTGAAACGAGGATTACTCGATTCAGAAAGGGACTTTGTCCACTAAGATAGTCTTGGAAATGAGTCTTGACTAACAAGAAATGATTCTCTATGATTATGTGTGTATGCCACAATGAGTAATGTTTTAAGTTATGATTTCATTTTCACTTCTATGATTTATCCCATGTTATGATATTATGAGCTCTTTTGCAGGTTAAGATTTCCAAAAGCTATGTTCTTATGTATATGATGTGATTGATATTTCTTTTGTTTACCCTTACTGAGCATTTGAGCTCACCCTTTTATGTTTTCTTTTCCCCAGGATATAAAGAAAGGTTTTTAGGTAAAAAAAAGGAAGATCTTTATGGGAGATATTGAAGATCTTTCACCAGGATTAGAAGATTACGTTCCGAGTTTCCAAAGACACTAAACTATTACGATCCTTGTGTGTGTATTTTTGTTATGTAATAAGTATTCCGCAAAAGTAATGTAATGTCCATGTACTTCAGGATACGGGTCTCTACAGAGCTCCATAAGAAGCCATCTGAATACTGGAGTGAATGATATTATTATAAGAAAATTCCACCAAAGGTAGGTTTTGATCCCAACCACCTTTGAAATCCATAGAGCAAGTTCTCAACATATCTTCAAGAGTTTGAATTGTCCTCTCAGACTGACCGTCTGTCTGAGGATGATAAGCAGTGATGAAACTCAACTCTGTATCTAGAGTATGCTGAAGACTTCTCCAAAACATTGAGGTAAACCTCGGATACCGATCAGATATAATAGAAAGTGGTATTCCATGCAATCTTATCACTTCATTTACATATATCCTGGCAAGCTGATCTAGAGATAAATCCTCTCTAATAGCAATGAAGTGTGAAGACTTTGTAAGACAATCAACTATGACCCAGATAGCATATTTCCTTTGGATGTTTTAGGAAGTCCAGTGACAAAGTTCATAGTTATGTTTTCTCATTTCCATTCTGGTATGGGTAATGGTTGTAACATCCCCTTAGACTTCTATCTCTCAGCTTTAACTTGCTGACAAACCAAGCATCGAGAGACATATTCAGCAACATCTCTTTTCATGCCATCCCACCAGAAGTACTCTTTCAGTTCCCTATAAATCTTCGTGCTTCTTGGATGAATAGAGAATGAAGAACTATGAGCCTCATCCAGCAGCTACTTCTTTAATTCGGGGATGGGAGGAACACAAACCTGATTCCTGAACTTTATTATCCCATCACAATCAAGGATGAATTCAGGAACATTTCTCACCTTCTTTTGTAACTCTACATCTTCTTTCTGTGCCTCCTTAATCTTCACATGTATAGATGGTTGAGCATTCATTTGAGAAAGATACGATTTTTCCCCTTTCATTATAATTCCAAGATCCATCCTTTGTAAATCCATAAATATTGGATCTTTTGTGATCCTCGTCATGGATAAGCTAGCATGGTCTTGCGGACTTAATGCATCTGCCACCTTGTTTGCTTTCCCAGGGTGGTAATGAATTGAGCAGTCGTAATCCTTAATCAGCTTCAACCATCATCTTTGGCGCATATTCAGTTCCTTTTTTGTGAAAATATACTTTAAACTTTTATGATCAGTATAAATATCACACCTTTCTCCACAAAGATAATGCCTCCAAATCTTTAATGAAAATATTACCGCAGCTAACTCCAAATCATGAGTTGGGTAATTTTGCTCATGGATTTTCAACTGTCATGAGGCATAAGCTATCACCATATCGTTTTTCATGAGAACACACCCCAATCCCTTCTTGGATGCATCACTGTAGATCACAAACATTTCTCCACTACAAGGAAGTGTGAGTACAGGTGCACTGGATAACCTTCTTTTCAACTCCTTGAAATTCTATTCACATTCCTCCGTCCATACGAACTTAACTCTTTTTTGAGTCAACCTGGTGAGTGGATTATATAATCATGAAAAATCTTTCACAAAACGTCGATAATAACCAGCCAAACCAAGAAAACTTCAGATCTCGGTTACTGTTGTTGGTCTCGACCATCTTTCGATAACCTCTGTTTTTGCTTGATCCACAGATATCCCCTCTTTTGAGATTATGTGACCCAAAAATGAAAATTTTTTAAGACAAAATTCACACTTGGTGAATTTTTCCTAAAGCTTCTCCTTTCTCAGGGTCATCAATATAATTCTCAAGTGATCTTCATGTTCTTCCTTGCTCTTTGAATAGACAAGAATTTCATCTATAAAGACTACCACAAACTGATCAAGATAGTCTCTAAATACTCTATTCATCAGATCCATGAAGATAGCAGGGGCATTAGTAAGACCAAATAGAATCACTATAAATTCATAGTGTCTATACCTTGTACGGAAAGCCATATTTGGTATATCTTCCCTTTTGAACCTTAATTGATGATTCCATGAACGAAGATCAATCTTGGAAAAGTATTGATCTCTGCATAGTTGGTCAAATAAGTCATCAATGCACGGGAGAGGATATTTTTTCTTGATAGTGATCTTGTTAAGTTCTCGATAATCAATGAAGAGTCTCATTGATCCATGTTTCTTCTTAACAAATAGAACAGGTGCTCCCCAAGGTGACGCACTAGGGCGTATGAATCCCTTGTCAAGATTCTCTTGGAGTTGCTTCTTCAATTCCTGCAACTCAATTGGGGCCATTCTATAAGGTGTCTTTGAAATAGGCAAAGCAACCGGTACGAGTTCTATTGAAAACTCAACTTCACGATTTGGTGGAAGACCCAGCAATTCCTCTGGAAAGACATCATCAAACTCCCGTACAATGGGCATTTTCATAATCGTGAGTTTCTCTCCAACCATTTGAGATAAATAACCCTCATTTAGTAGAATCAAGACCCATAAGATGGAAGAAATTTCCACTGGAAGGTTATGTTCATCCTTGCATCGATAGACAATCATAGATTGATCTGGAATATGAAATGTGACTTACCTTATTTGGAAATTGATATGAGATCCATATAGAGAAAGCCAATCCATGCCAAGAATCACATCAAATTCCACTATAAGAAGGATCACAAGATTTGTAGGAAGCACTTTCCCACAAACTTCAATCGGAGAAGAATTATAAACTTTTTATGCGATTGTTGTGACATTAGGGGTTGTCACAACTAAATCAACATCAAATTGTTGAGGTAATACAGTGATACCCTTAGAAAATTCTTCAGAAATAAAAGAGTGGGTGGATACATAATAAAATTAAACATTTTCTACTTTAGAGTGGATGGTAAGTGTACCTTTCACCACTTCGTTATCGCACTCCACATCGCTGATAGAAATTGCATGTGACTTTCCTTTGTCTTTAGCCTTAAGAGTTTGTTGACGTCGATCATCATTAACAACCCTTGTATTAGGGCATTGATTGGCATAATTCCCCATTTCCTTGCACTTAAAACATTGAAGTGTAGGAGGTGCACTCTGTGTATCCATTTCTTTGGTTGCATCACTAGACATCTTCTTCCCATCATTGTGGCATTCAAATGCCCGATGACCTTCCTTTCTACATTTGAAACATTTATTTGTCCCTTTAAGACAACTCACTCCATGTTTCTTTCCACACTTTGAGCATAAGGGAAAATCCATCTTCTTTTCAGTGTGCTCTTTAGATTTCCCTTTGAATTCCATTTTCCTATTCTTATCAGACGCATAAGACTGATGGGTTACTCCAATCTCCATCTCAACTTTGAGAGAACATCGAACGATTTCCTAGTAGCTATTTAAGTCCCTTATGGATAACGCCCTTCAAAGACTTGGTTTTAAGCCACTAAAGAATCGATCTATCTTACTCTTAGGTTAGATAATAATACCAAAAGCGTACCTTGAAAGTGTTGTAAAATTTGCTTCATAGGTACCAACAGATTCATCATCCTTTTTATTCATTTCAAGAAACTCCTTCTCCATCTTTGTTCGAAGAATATGAGGGAAGTACTTATTGAAAAATAAGTTCTTGAACTCATCCCATTCCATGGACTCAATTTCATCGCTTTGCCTCGTATTCTTAATAAGATTCCACCATTTATCAGTATCTCTTTCCAAACGATACACTGCTAAGATGACTTTATCATGTTCATAACATTGAAGAACTGAAAATATATTTTCAGCAGTATTGATCCATTGTTCAGCCACTAATGGATCAGTAGACCCGCTGAATGAGGGTGGACGCTGCCTCATGAAGGATTCCACAGAATGTTGCTCCTTCCTTTGCTCATTTGGAAGTCCTGCATGATTCATATCTTGAGAAATTTGTGTGAGCATGGCTACAAGATTTTTCATTCCAGCTCCCATAACATTTGTTTGCTTAGGAGGATGATCATTGCATTGCCCTTCGCATTCCACATTAACACGGTTCCTTCGGGTTCCAACCATTGACTAAAACCAAGAAAAATAGTATGAGCAACACTAATTATAATAGGAAAACAACATAATCAAGAATAAAATTTCACACTTAAGGTCTTATAATAGGTTGTTCATGGCCATTTCTAAAACACTAAGATTGTGTTCTATGCTTAGACATGCCCTTAGGGTTCTTACTAAGGCTTTCACATCCTAGTTTCCAAAGGTTGACTATACCTTTCCTCTGGTACCAACTATAATGAACCATACTTTACATACATTGTTATTACTTCATAATTGAACCACACTTATTAAAACATATAACAAGACCATGAAAGGACCGTATAGGTATAGTGTCTTTAGAAACTGGGAAACATAAACAACTGGTTCATAAATCATCTACGTTGTCTCCCATTTATTTCATCATATCTAGAGTACCTTTTGGAATATCCTACTTAATAACCTTCTTCCTGACCTGGGGAAAGAAAACATACAAAAGGGTGAGCTCAAATTCTCAGTAAGGGTAAACAAAAGAAATATCAATCACATCATATTTATAAGAACATAACATTTTGGAAATCTTAACTTGCAAAAGAGATCCTAACTTCATAACATGGGATAAATCATTATAGTGAAATGTAATCCCAATAATCATAACTTAAAACATTAAACTTGGTGGCATACACACATAATCATAGAAAATCATTTCTTATTAATCAAGACTCATTTCCAAGACTATCTTAGTGGAAAAAGTCCATTTCAGAACCGAGTTCACTCCTCGTTTCAGTCCAGTCTCACTGAACCGGTTTAACCTGTCGTTCCATCCATGTTTATCTCATGAGATATAAATCTTTACCCAATGAATTAGAGGGATATATAGGTCCCTCCCATCTCATAATTATACCATTCTTATGTGTTCCACAAAATCATAAATCATAGATCATTGCATAACCCATGTAATAAAAATGGGATTCTTAAACATCGTGACATCATAAAACAATTCATATGAGATAAAGTAATTCATAAAAATAATTCAATCACAACATAATCGAATCAATGTAATAATAGGTATAGAAATAGAACCCTATATTTTCTTAGATGGAAAATAATTTTGATAAAACACTTGAACTCCATTCTTGAGGAAAATATCCTTTCTACTTCAAAAACATTTTCCTTTCTTAACATGTCATACAATTTTAAACTAAAAGAAGTTGATTAAAAATAAACATGAAAACATGTAAATTAATATTCTTGGAAATAATGTTTTAAAAATACATTCATGCCGTATAAGTTAAAAAAACATTCTTCTCATACTTTGGCCGGAAAAGTCAAAAAGTACCTCGTACGAAAAATGACAAAAGATTCCTTTCATATCTTTTACTAAAAACTCAACGAAGGGTAAAATTGGACTTAAACAATTGTCGAAGGATAGAAATAATATTAAATATTGAAGAAACATGGATGTGGATGATAAATATTCCCCAGTAAATACTGAAGAATAAACAATCTCGGATAAAAATTGATATTGTGAGATTTTCTCTTACCTTAGGTCCGATTTGATTCGTAAGTATCCGAACCTCCTGTATAATGATTTAAATAATGTTATTGACTTATTCCAGAATCATAATTATTTTTATGATATCATATATGGTCATATTATTAGCTTCCTCTTAGTAATATTTCATTGTTACTTGTTATTCGGGTGTTTATTGCTTTTTGTTCTTATGCGTGTTTTGTCGAATAAATTCTTATTATTCTTTTTAGGTTATAGATACCTCATCTACAGAATGGTATTAGTGTAATAAATATCATATTTATTCACTCAAATCATTTATGTAATCATTATGCAATGAAAATCATGTAGAACGAGTCGCATCACATCGTGGAGACGGTATTCCGTACGTACGCACGAGCGATGATATCGTTCCCATGATCATGGAATTGTATTGGAGTGTATGTATACTATTTCAGAATCAATATAACTTTAAAATAATTATTTATAGTTATTATTTACACCATTATACCCATCCAAGTAATGTGGTGGTGGAAAATAGATTACACCACGGCGTGAAGACGGTATTTCGTACGTACGCACGCGCGGTGATTTCGTTTTCCCTAGGCTGTATAGATGGTGAAATAGGGTTGTTTCATACTTATAATAACATATCATTATATTAGTGATACTTATGTTATTACTTCATAAAGAAACAACTAAATAAGAAGAAGTTGAAGAAGAAATAAAGTTGAAAGAATCGGTAACGGGCATTACCTCTTCTTTGAAGCGCCTCTTTGAGACCTCCTCTTAGGGCACTAAAATTGGTCTTTGAAGAAGACCAGGACCTCTAGGATGTTTCTGGAGAAGTTTAGAAGAGAATTTTTCAGGGGTTGGCCGAGCTTGAACGCTCAAAGTGGTGTGAGGAAGAGAGGGAGGATGTTCCCGTTTATAAGGGAGGAGAGGGGCACCTTTGGAAAAACTAAAAATATTATTTTATTATAAAGACGCATTCAGTTTTTAATAGCTAAAAATTAATTTATTTCGAAGCTAAGGTGGGGATGGGTCGAAATCCTCTCATCCAATATAATTTTGAAAAGTTTAGGTTACTATTTTATCCTTATCATTTAAGGTTAATAAACATAATATAACAAGACAAACGAACCCCAAGTTGTTTATTATTAATATATATAACCTTATATAAGTCATTTTGCCAACCCATAGATTTTTAGGAATAAAATAATAATTAATAATATAATATTTGTTTTAAAAACTATTTTATGTCAATTTTGACACTATTTGGTAATTGATTTTTGTGAAAATCATAACAGAATGATTAGGTCGAACAGAGTTAAATAAATCAATAATAACATGTCATATTAACCTAGAAAATTAGTGGAATTCATAAAAATACTCAAATTACCTTTATTTGGGTATTTATAACATCAATTATGTCAATATTTCATTAATAAGATAATTACTGCATCATCTTTGTGTCATAAATAAATTAAATTATTTAATGTCTAAAAATTATAAAGAAAATACCATTATATATGAAATAGTTTTATCTTTCTAATGAATATTTATAGTCGAATTTATCTTATGTATAAACCTATATTAAAAATTATTTACTTATTAAACTTTGATTTTAACTATTGTAACCCTTCTTTAAATAAATTAATAATAAATGTCCTAATCTAATCCAAGTGGGCCTAAATAGTCATATTTAATTCCTAAGGTTGTTTTTGGTCAAATTACATGTATCCAATAGAATTAGGACATGTTTTAGGGTAATAATAATATCATTTGTACCCTTAACTACCCTATTTACTTTTAATCGTGGTAAAAAAAGTAAAAAGTTACTATTCACCAAAAATTATTTTCATCTCATTGAACCGCATTTTACTTACTGAAATCAAGCGTGTCTCTCAGATTTTTGAAATTCCATTCACAAAAGTGGTAAAATTAAGTTTTATGTGAATTTTTAAATTCTCCTAGGATGTGGGTAAAAGACGGTGAAAAGTTCAATAAAATTTTTATATATCTAGAATTATTATAAAATGACTCCAATGAATTGCATTGACCTTATATAGGTATTATGTATCAATTTTGACCTAAAATAAATTTAAATAAAAAGTCTGTTTTAAAATAGTGACCTAGTGTTTTCACTATTCATCCAAAATTGAAAGTTTTCAGAAAAATACCAAAATTCCACCCTAGGCTAATTTCGATATTCCAAATCCAAAAATGAAGTCCATTTTGAAATTTGAAATTTACAAAATTTAAAAATGTGGTTATTACTATCCATAACGGCTAGTTTTAATAATATTTTAATAGCATATCGTTGTTTAGTGAAACTCGGTATTGCGTACGACGCAATCTATCGAGGAAGGCTGCAATTGCATGTAAAGAAAGCCAAGATAGTGTTCTGTGTAGTGAAATATTCCTTTGGTGATTTATATAACATAAAAAAAAATTCCCATAAAAGTCTCGGGTGTTACAAACACACTCCATGAGTCAAATTGCACTGATTGCATCTGACCAAGATTTCATGATTATCTAGTCTCTCAATAATAATTACACTCTAGAAGTATTAATATAATGATACATAGTTGATGATCATTCCCAAGGACATGGGGTATACAAATAACTCAATTTGGAAGAACACGCTAAGTATTGGATCAACACCCCGTAGTGTTGGTCATGATGATACTAAGAACTTCACCTAGGGAAATAATGATAAAGAATCAAACTTTGGGACTCATGGAATAATTCCAACAACTCTATCCAATAATGAATCCCCTCTAAAGGGATCTCCATTCTATGTATAGTATTTGATTCCATACTAAATCCTTAGGGAATAGAACAAGGGGATGCAGCCTAACAGAACTTTTCCAGGATGAGGCAGATAAGGGATATAAGACATGGTTAAAAGAGTACATGACATGTACTGGAAATACATGGTGTGTCCCTTTGGAATTGGGTCCTACCCGTGTATCACAACCTATTCCCATGTCCATTTCTAATTATATGGCATGTCTAAGAGTGTGTGCTCCTAACTATGTTCAAGTCCATCTAGACAAGTTTTTTCCCAAGTACACGGCATGCCTGATCATGTTTACACTTGACCATGTTCGTCCAACCTATGAGGTACATTCTAATATACTTGTTAAGGTCACATTCTATGTGATAGATATCACACACCATGTGATATTTTTCTTTCTCACAGAAACCCTGGTGCTACAGTCAGGGTCCCACACGCTATTTACTCCCAGATTACACATTGTGTATAGCATGATTTCCACAACCCAATGGTTCATCCTAGGTTCTCTTCCTCTGCCACTACCACTGTGAGATCCACCATACATCTATATATGTATCATATATCTAGATCAACCAAGTATATTTATCACTGAAGAATCTATTTCCATCTGTCCCTATTTCTTGGGAATCATCTGATAGCCTTTCCATCACCGCATGTTCCAAAAACCATAGGCACACATTCAGATCTTGTCCTAATCCAACATCACCATCCTCACAGATCAGTCCCATCATCAATCCAGACCCAAATTTGTGATGTCAATCCATTTTTATAAGAAACAGGTGCACAGTGATTGATTATCAAGTATTTTTTTTGAACCACCGATAAAAACAAATACCAACAATGATCTAATGAAGAATGGTGGGAGAAATCCAGGAAACACCCAAGAGTAATGAACCTAAGATGTGTTTAGATGTACTTGATCCATTTATGTTATAATGAAGAATGAAGATCCAATTTAAATAAAAAAATTCTCCCTTTAATCCTCATAGATAATACCGTTCCCAAAATACAAACAGTTCGCAAATTAATCCATTTGGAAAATTGGTTCATGTTCATAATAAGAATAATAAAATAGGGATAAATCTAATCAAAAAAATGTCCTACCTCAATTTGGATCAATCATCAGTGAAGAATGAATTTGTGATGTTGTCTTTGGTGAGATCCTCGAGTTCCTTCACACACTGATCGAGGATCCATGATCCGATCATCACTCGCCACATAAGCTCCTCCAAATATCTCTAAAAAATCTCCAAGGTTTTGTGGATAACCCTATGATTTTCTCAAAAAATTGTACTTATAGACCAACATGAGGTTATGATAACTAATTAGATAAAATAAATAAATCATTTTATTTAATTATTTATTATACTTAAATGTCAATAAACCCAAAAATCCAATACACTCTAAATTTATGTCGTTCCTAGGATAAAAAATGTGCTATGAACTCAATGGTAGCCTCATATTTCTAATTTGATCATCCGTTTAAAATTTATTCTAAATTTTTAGTATAATTTTGTGTATTTTGATTTAATATATTTAATATATTTTAAAAATTAATTCTGGAAACACTGGGCCTCAAAATCTCACAATGTCTCAACGCCTAGCTCTGAAAATAATTCATACAATATTCCAAAATAACACATGGAAAATCAAAGTCGTTAAAATATCCCTCCTATCACAAAATAAGGTTTTTATCATTGTATGTTAGTCACATACACACACACACACACATATATATATATATATATAACATCATTCTCAGGTTTAATTAATTAATTCCTTCATAGATATATCATAAAAACAAGGAAAATATATATAACACAATCAAAGAACAAAATTATATCATGAATAGATATCACACATCAAGTTATTTAATTATAGAACTAGTATGTAGCACATAATAGATATATAAATGAAATGTGATCCAACATTCCTGATCATGATACATGAACTCACGCAAATTCTATAAAATAGTAACAATAATATCTTCAATGGTAACTTGGAGGCCTGCTACAAATGAGATCATTGAGCATATGGAAACTCCCCTACCTAAGTCACACATAGATTATCTCCTTTATACCATGTACTAGGTTGGTCAAAAAGAAATGAATAAAACCTTTCTCTAATATTATCATATAAAACCATGACCATAACCACTAGGTCCCAACTGGAGAGTCACATGACCTCCTGTGTCCCACCTCACATGCATAAGGTTGTCGACTAGAAATGAGGGTCCAAACACCATCAGTAGCAAGAATATTCCCTCAATATCATATACATGCACCAATAATATATTAAAATTAAAAAAACATAGGGTAATTGAAGTGGTAGCATATAATATTAGATGGAAAACATGTTATTAAAATGAAAAAATGGGCTCATAGAATAAATATCCAAACCAGATTATAAGTTCAAGAAGATAATTAAATAAAACTCTACAAAAATCCTCTTAAGTTCATCCCAGTTCTATTACCATCTCCATTATCCTTGGTTGAACCATCTTACATGGGAACCATTCCCATCACTAGATCCCTATACATTATGTCAACATGCAAATCAAGAATCCCATGTAGGGTGTGAGTAACAAAACCCAGTATGACACCACCATTACATGCTTGACAAGTGTGAACATATATAAGAAGTGTCTTCAATGATAACAATAAATTCACAAGCAAGAGTAAGAAACCACATGTCAAGAACCTATGTGCTAACTAGGCCACTATGATCCCGAACCATACCTACATTATCTCTATTCTATAAGGATGAAAAAATAGGTTATAAAAGATCAATAACTAACTAAAATAATGGTTACATGATACTCAGTATCTTCAAACCATTTAGTGGCCAAGCTGCTCGATATCCATATGGCATCGAGTTTTGGAATGTTACTTTGTATCCTCAAAACATCAAGTATTTAGTTGGACCATAATTCCTCCATGATCATACCCTGCGTATGGTTCCTCTGTCTTCATCTCATCACATCCTGAACACTCCCCTTCTATGGGGTAATTATACCACAATAGTCCACCTATTATGAATACCAACATAATAATTTTAAGGCATGGTAAATACACACGACGGGGCATATAATAATATGAAAAACATAGTAAATAAATATGAGTATAAATTATGAATAAATAACAACATGTTACCAATATCATTCATGGTAACATGGTACTCTAGTAGTACTCATCGCATCAAGAATCATATAGGGATATCAAGACCTACACACACCCACATGAAATCATTATTAAACATGGATAATAAGTTATTCCATTAGAATATTAAATCAATTATATAAGAGTATACAAGGGCCTAAAATAGAGATAAAATTCCTACATCAAATCTTTAAATGAATTAAACCATTTTTTATTAAAGGATTGGAGCCTAGACCACGCTACAAACCCACAAAGAACTTGGTATCACATAAAGGATGCCTAACTCAGGTTCTAGTTCATCAAATAAGAGGTTAGAAAATAGTGACTCAAGGAGATTCTATATAAATAAGGTTATTATAGAATTATATAACTCATGGGTTCCATAAACATAACTAGTCCTGATATATAATAATAAATAGGACATTAATTCACCAGATTAGTTGCCGATTCAAGAATGGATCTTCAATTCTTCATAAATTCTAGAAGAGAACCATTGGTCTAGACAATAATCATTGATACCCCAATAATACATACAAATAAAAGTTATCTAAGAATAATAAGATCTAAATATTATTGATCTAATATTACTTACCAGTAAACATCCATCATTCAGGGGAGATCTAGTTCTGATCAAAGTGGATTTCATTAACACATTGAATCCACCACCACTCTAGCAATGATCAACAGATTCATCAATATTTTTCATTGGAATTCATATATGAGTTATTAAAAATAAGATATATAAATAAAATAAAGATAAAGGAGGAATATTAAGAAGGAAACCCAAATAATATAGGTTCTTACATCACACACCTCAATTCCATATCTCCTACCAACTTGGATTTTTATGAATCTAGCTTTGGAAGAGAGATAAATGCCAAGGAAGGCCAGAGGATTCTCAGAAATTAAGAGGGGTTACTATAAAAATTATAACATGTAAAAATAGTCTAAAATGGTCATAAAATAGGATTTTATATTATTAATTTCATTTAAGAATTGTTTGGCTGCATGGTTTGACAAAATTTTCCCCCTTTCTGGGCATTTGAACAAGCCATGTTATTTGGTCACATAGTTTATTAAAAAAATGCATTGACTGTGTTATTATCCATTAGATCTTACAAACAAATTTCTAATTGGTTCTACATAGTTTCTCAACCCATGCACCATAAAAGTTTTCTACCACTTGATCTACTACCTCTAGTTCCATGGTTTCATAGAGAATCCATTTGGTTTGAGAAAACTATGCTCAAATATTTCACCATTAAAAATGCCATAAAACTCTCTAAAACCATCTAAAACCTCCGAAATTCATCAAAACTAAATTATATACCAAAACAATATGATTAATTAATGAAATTATCTCATAAAACACCTAGAAAGATTCAATACCGTTACATAAAACAACCAAAGAACATCACTAAATCCTTTACATAAAATTTTAACCTTGTCAAATACACTAATAACATCATAAAAATGTATAATTATTATCCACCATGATTGAAAAAAATGTGATCCTACCATAACTCCAAGGTCACATTGATCTCCACCTTTTTGATTTTTTGACAACATCACTCAAATATTAAAAAAATATCATATTTTTCTAAAATTCATCAAAACTCAATGTGAATCATCAAAACATAGAATACCACATATGAGAAGTTTCTTTCATCATACTAGTAGATAAAATAACATTTTTTTTATAATTTCATCCCTGGACGTCATGATAATGTGTCCAAGTGACTTTAATGACCCCCCCCCCCTCAATTGTCACTTCCACATAAAAAAAACATCACTTCAATTATAAATACTTCTTATAACAATGTATACATATTTAGATTCACATGTCATTCACATTCCCCCTTTTTCAAGTAATATGTTTCCCTTTGATTATGAGTTTCGTCAGTATTTATAACCCATTTTAAATAAAATCCAAAGCCCTGTGGAGGTAGTTTTCCAAAAATTATCATGTGAGAGGAGAGTGTGAACATGGAGTTTTAGCATCTATTCAGAGAAACTCCCTCTTGAAGCAGTTTTTAAGACTTCTGTAATCATATTATAAGTAAAAAATGTATTCTCACATGATATCTAAATTTTCCAATGATTACATAATAAAATTTTACATTATGAATATGTGTTTTGATATTGAAATTTTCATGTGGTTCATTATATAAATTTAATGACCACTAATTTTCACAAAATATATTTAATATAATCTCAGTGTCAACAATTCATTATCTTAAAGGA
This sequence comes from Viscum album, assembly GCA_963277665.1. NCBI lineage: Eukaryota > Viridiplantae > Streptophyta > Magnoliopsida > Santalales > Viscaceae > Viscum > Viscum album. The sequence continues at coordinate 1,533,117,163 of OY728126.1, forward strand.
ACACACATCCATAACACCTCTGTTCATGCATAAGTGGAAACAACATACTTTTCCTTGATTGTAATACGATTCAATGAATTCTTCTTCACACTAAACCAACTCAAAAATTCCTCACTAATAAAGGAACTCTTACCAAAAGTGGATCTTAATCCTTTAGTATCACCTATCCAATCCCCATACATGAAACCAATAATGATAAAATCTATATTCTATTTATATAATAATAAAATTTCCATTGTACCTTTCAAGTATATTAAAACACTTTTTTTTGTAAGAATGTTTGACACCCTTATGCCACTTTGAAATATACTATAGGGTTTCACTCTATAGGCTATGTTAGGACTTGAAGTATTAGAATAAATCAGGCTTCTAATTACTCTTCTAATTTTTTTTGGATCAACCTTACTACTATTTTCATCTTTAAATGGTATATTTTCCTACTAAAATTAGATTTATAATTATTTAGACTCTTCAATTAAAACCCTTTTCAATAAATATATTTCATATTTTTCTTGGGATAATTAAATGTGTTCATTTTTTTCTCAACTGATAATCCTATAAGGTTTATAAATTCTCCCAATAAAGATATATAAATATTTTTTTTCATCAACTCGAAAGAATATTCTAAAACATACAAATTATCACTAGAAAAAATCATATCATCAATGACACTATGAATTTTAGTGTACCTATGAAAAAAAATTACATAAAAATTTATTTCATTATTCCATTTAGAAACATTAATTCATATTAGGCATCCATCATGTTTTGAATACCAAGATTGTTGCATCACCACTAATTTCAATTAATTAACCATTTATTTTATGTCGTTTAAGTATGTAAAGTGTTTGGGTGAATATTATGAGGGTTTGGAAGACTTTTTAATGTTTTTTGGGGATTTTTTAGAGGTGTGTGGTTTGAGAATGGTTATTACAAATGGTACAACTCCTAAAGAGAACCATGAAAAGTGAGGAACTGGGCTCAGTATAGTTTCATGGTTTAGAAAAACAATGTGGCCACCTAGGAGTAACCATTATTTTTGGAATAGATGGAAAAACATGGTCAGCGCATAGTTTATCTAACTATGTGATCCAACCATGCAAAGGATATTTGGAGATAGTGGCTTGTTCACGTATAGCACATAGTTTTTCTAACCATGCATGGTTAAAAATTAGATCCTAAAATTGTGGATCTCACTCATAATTTCTCCTAAACCACTCGTTTTTTCTCTAGGTCAACCATAACTCGTTTTCCCATCCTCTCTAATGATATCTAGACTCTCCCCTTTGATATGGGAGTGATCCATTGGAAAATATTAGTGAGTTGAATCCCAGATTGCTTGGTAAGTATATTTTCTTTGTGTTTTTCCTTAGATCTATTCTTCTTCCCTCTATTAAATTCATATATCTAGTATTTTGGGGATAGATATATTATATTTTATTCTAATCATGATTATATATGGTTGTTTTGATGTTAGGGAACAAGAACTAAGGAGGGTTTTTTGGAGTTTCAACCCATTTTTGTTAAAGAATTCATGTCATTATTAGTTATTTCTATAGTTTCTGAGGTAGGTGTCTTCACTCTTGATTATTATTATTATTATTATAAATTGAAGGCTTATTTTTAAATTGTTTTAATTTATTTAAATTGATTGATAAATTTATTTAAAAATCATGGTATAAACCCTATTTACTGAGGGTTTATGGACTTGTGAAATTTGGTTGTTGTGCAAAGTGATTGGTTTATAGATTTTAAAATAATGGTTTTAAAATGGGATTTTTTTATTCATGGAAATGGTTTGTTGGAAATGTTTTCTATAAAAGAAATTTCTTTTTGAAAGGGATTTAAATGGTTGATTTGGTATTAGTTTTTGGAATAATGGATAGTGTGTGTTCATGTGAATTGATACAGATAAGGGTATGAAGTTTACCCCATAAATTGGGGGATGGATAAGGGCATGAACTTTCCCCCATAAAAATGATTCACCAAGCGATATCATGGTGAATGGATGACTTTCTACTCATGAGTATAGGTAGTTCCATGGATGCATACATGGTTAGAGGTGTGGATATATGGAATGGAATGGGTTATGCCAAAAATAGAAGATTTAAAATTATTTTAAAGAATTATTTGGTTGCTTTCCTTTGAAATGGATTTGGATTGGGAAAAATATTTTGGTATGGAAGTTGTTTTATATTATGATATAAACTATTATAAATTTTTTTATATAAATTTGATGACATGTTTTATCCTAATGGCATGAGTAAAGAAGTCATTTGGGGAAAACCTATTGAGTTTCACAACTCACCCCTTTCTTGAGAAATTTAGTGTGTTTGAAGATATTATTTATCGAGACTTAGGTAAAGGAAAGGTATCTCATTTATTTAGAGATTCATTTTGATACTTGGGGATGTATTGTTGAGTTGGTTCTTAGAGAACATTGATATATGTGGAGTTTAGTTCTTTGGATCCTATGAGATTTTTTGGTTTGGTATTTTTCCTTTTTACTCTGGTATAATTTTGGGTAATTGGTATTTTTTATTTTTTTTGTTACTTTGATTTGTATTACTTTGGTTACATGCATCATTTAGAGGTTATTTAGTTATGTATGTTGGTTGTGGTTTTTTTATTTTTAAAGTTAAAATTTTCAATTGTAACATCCTGACCCGGCTCACCTCTAAGACGGTGGCCAGACTGGTATGTCACATAACCTCAAGCGCATCTCCTCGAACGCTAGAGGCCGCTGACTAGCAGCGAGAGCCATTTTAATGTGTCCATGTGGGAGACTATTACCTCATAGGTAATAGGTAATACATAGTGTAAGTAAACAAAAATTAATAATAAATAGCGGAATCATATAGATGAATAAACTATAGAAAAAAGGAAATAAATAATCCCAACTGAATACATATTAAATGTGGAATCTAAAAAATAAAACCTGGTACAAAATGATGTCATGTCATGATGTCTCTCTAAACTAAAAGCACAGAAAATAGAAACTCAAGCATACTGTTGACAAAAAGAAAAGACCCAAAGTGTGACAACTGCATCATAATCAAGGCTCTGTCCTCTGCCCTGGTCTCCATCCAAAGCAGTAAGAAAAAATCAATAATTGGAAGTAGCACGCTTCCCTTTGTCAATACCTACAAACATATAATCTACTTGGGTGCCAACAATGCCCGATTAGGGTGTTGGATAAAATACAAATAGTCTGGCACCCATGGTGTCTAACCATTCCATTTCATGCAATAATAAAATTTAGTGTTCCATTATATAATAACTGTCGATAATTGTGCAATGAAATAAATAACTTGGTCGGGGTTCCAAGTGGCACTCATGCCTAATCACCTGCTTCGGCCTAAGCCGAAAGTCTGAAAGGAGTACCTATAAGTAGAATACACATATGAATATATATGAATCTTGGAAGAGTAAGGTAAAACAAGGAATAAGCATACCCCCAAGCTTGCGCTTCAACTTGGGGTCTAAGTCATGTGTCAACCAGGTGTGCATCAACATACCAGAAAATATCTCAAATCTCAAGAGACTAACAGTGAAATTAATATAATCCTTTGATGCGTCATTATTAAGGTTCAAGTTCAGATTTGGAGTCTGAGCTCATCCTGAAGGTATCGTTATAGAACATCATTCAATTATCTAATACTACTGAGCCTGTCCAAGTAAATCTTTAGAATGACTAAGTATCTCTCGTGACATGGCTTTACCCAAAGTTCTTCTCAATCTCGCAAAAAGGGGTCGAGTGTAATCCGTGGATGGTTTAGCCACATTACCAATGGATCTATCCCGATGGGCCCTTTTGGAACTGGTATCACTCATAAGTATTAGAAATCCCGGGGAAGTCTCGGTCTGGCAAAGCCAAGAACAACGCCACCCCCCCCCCAACACATAGAGGTAACCGTCAGGAACGAAGGGTCTATTTGTGGCCATTAATACGAGACCCACCTCCTTTTCCTACCCTGAATTTAATTAATGTTTTCGTAGCAGCATATATGATATCAACATATGTAATTATATCTTGAAACCAAACAGGTACAACCATGCATCACACAATGAAAATAAAATTTTACATCACAAAAATCTTAACAAGGCAAATTACCACATAAACATAAGTAGATAAATGAACTTTTAAATAAATAAATAAATTAGACCAACCAACTACCGTGATCCAAAAAAAATTAGTTCATAATTAATCTAAATTAATTATTTAAATTAAACACAACAAAATAGGTTGTGAAAAACATGCAGATAAATACACTTTTTAATAATAAATTAACCATCACAACCAACTACCAAAGATTCAACAATTCCATATTCATAATTAATCTAAATTAATTATTTAAATAGAAAACAACAAAAAATAGGTTGTGAAACACATTAAATTAAATAAATTAAAAGTTTAGGCTAACAGAAATTATATTGACCACGTCGGCTTGCCCCAAGGGGTGTTCGACCTTATTGTAACAAATTAAACAAATTAATTTATGATCAATACAGTTGCAACAACTAGGTGAAACAAATTAATTAATGAATTTGGGTGAATTTGCACAAAGTCGGTAGGCACCAACAAATGGCACAACGTTGTGTTTTTATAAATCGCAATGAAATGGAGGGAAAAAGAGTAGACGCCCTACCTTATGGGAATAGATGATCCTATGATTCGTAGTAGACTTTGATTTGATCTAAAAAGAAATAAAATGGATGATTTTAGAAAACCCCCAAAATAGGGTAAAATCCTTCCATGAAGAACTGCGCAAAAGAAAAGAGAAGGATGTCATACGATTCTTGGTGTGTGGGATAAGCCTTACTGAGAGGTTCACAGCACACCTAATGGATAAGAAAATGGACGATGAATGGAGGCATAACGATCTCCCAAAGAGGGACCAAGGTGGTGCACACCACATAGGGAAAGGGGGTGCACCACAAACATGAGACGGAGGAGAGGAAGATAGGAGAAAAAATAAAACGAAAAGGAAAGAAAAGAAAAATGAAAAAAAATAAAAATAAAATAATAAAAACAAAATGGTGGAAGAATGAAATAAATAATTAAAATGGGTTTATCCCATTTTATTTATTTTTAATTATTCTTTAATCATATCTATTTTATTATTTATTTGTGTCCCTATTTAAATTACATTAATTTCTTTTAAACATTTTTAATTATTTTAAACCCGAACGTTCTGTTATAGCATGACGTAATATTTTAAATAAAGCCTGAATAATCATTTAATAAATTTTACTAGCTGTCTAGGACCCACGGCGAGGTGCACTGGCGCGCGCCCTAGGTCGTCTTAATGAATTTGGACAACCGAAACTTAAATGGATCGCACCTTGATTTAATTCAATACGTTAAAATAACTAAATTTATTATTATTTTATATAATTCATCAATGACACCATTAATATTTTAAAAAAATAATCATTAAAAAAAGATAACGGTTATTAGATTAATATTTATGGAGAATTTGTATTTAATTAGAATAATTAAAAATATAACATTTATTACACTTTGCAGTTATTATTTACACCACAACATGATTTATTAATTATGGAAGTGTATTTTAATTTATTGTTTTCAAAATCAATAATAATATTAATAATAAAATTATAAATATATCTAATTTCCAATAAAATATGTAAAACACCAATAAATTATCTTGGGGTGCGATATGACCAAACGACCAACACTCGCAAAGGTTATACCCTACTTAGGGTAAACCCCACATCCCAGAACTATTTGAGGTGTCAGATTTTTCATTCGATGCACCGTTTGAGAAAAATAATTATTTATTATTCAAAAATCAGAATAATTAATTAATTAAAATTAAATACGGTATTATCAAGTGCGAGGGTTCCAAACACTCGATGCGAATCAAAGTTATACACTACCTAGGGTAAAACCGACATTCCGGACCTAACTGTAGTCTCATATTTTTCATACGACGCACCATTTGAGAGTTATTTCATTCTTTTGAAAGAAAACACACACAAGTATGAATAAAAATAAACTTCATATTTTTATTCTATCAACGTCGTAGTGTCGAATATCGGAATAAAATGTTCTAATGCTCAATTTTTAAAACCGGCATGCCCTGTTAACGGAAATATTTTATTTTCTATGTTTTTTTTCATTCAGTTCAAAACACTGAATGTTACATCAACCAATTTTTATTGAATACTTTGGAATTTATTACTAGCCTTTGTTATCTTTGGGATGTCACCTAAGGACAAGAATATATTTCACCTTGTCTCAAGCCAATGGGGATGGGTGAGATGTTACAAGTGGTATTATTTTGTTACATCCTTTGGTATCAGTTGTGTTTGTCTTGGAGTTGAAAATTCATTCTGGTTAGTCCTTAAGTTGGGATGGTATCATGGAGTAGGATCACCATAACATGAAATGTAGATAATAAAAAGGAATATATAACCTATTTATATTGGGCCCCAATTTACATTAGAGTTGGTTACATGGGTGATTTGAGACAATTATTGGAGTTTTAATATCATTTTCATCGGTTTAGACAATGAGAAGAGCGTGACATGCATTTTATAAATTACTTCCCACTATGAGTGCATATTTCATTTGAATAAGTATTTATAATGTAGTGAAAACATGTTTATTTTTGAAATTTTTTGAAAATATTTGGAAATTTGAGATTTTGAAAAGGCATGATAGAGGTATTTTGAAAATGTTTCTATTTTCAAAAGCATGGTGGAATTTTTAAAAATAAGTTGAAAATAGATAGTGTGGAATTTTAGGAAAGCCTTATTGTGATATTTATGATATGATATATTATAATTATTAAGAATTCAGTTTCTAGAGAGTGATACTTATGGTATTTTGTTTTCGTTATAGAAAATGACACCTGGTTCGGATCATAGAAACCGATTGGAAGAGGATGTTGAGAATGTGGTTGCACCTGAGGAATATGTCAACCAACAGCTGGTTCAAAGTATTGTCCATGCTGTCCAGACCATAGATATAGTAACCTAAGGGATGAACCAAGGAAAGTGGATTATCCCATTTCATTACAAAATTGGAATACACCCATCATTTGGGGTGATTCAAAACCAGAGAAGACAAAGATGTGGCTAAATAAGACGAATTGAATCATCGATTTCTTTGACGCACCAGAAGAGATAAAGGTCAAGTTAGAAATGTATATATTGGAAGATATTGCATGCCCGTGGTAGGATATTGAAATTAAAGATAAACTAGAAAAAGTAATTTCATGAAAGTAATTTGAGAAATTCTTCAACAAATAATTATATCCTCTTACATTTAGGATTTAAATAATGAAATTTTGTTTAAGATTACAGCAATAAAATCTCTTGATGAAAGAGTATGTGGATTAATTTATGAATTTAGTCTGATTTTAACCCAAATTTTCTTCCAGTTCATCCATGAAGTCACAAATTTATTAATAAGGGCCCTGGAAAGATATTTTTTCGATGATTTTCATGATTTGTATGACATAATATATAGAGATAGTCAATAGAGTGGAAGTGGCATAAAGGGACATCTCAGGAGCTATGGGTGGAGGACACATGTTGATACCTACAGGGAATGGTGGAAACTCTAATGATGGGAACAAGCAGAATATGGACACCTATTTCCAAGGTAGTGGAATGACTAAGAAATATATGGTTGGATCAGTGAATATTCCTCCAAAACCAAAGAGCAGGACTATATTTTTTCAATGTGGTTCATTCGACCACATGAAGCATGATTGTATGATACCACCTAGAGCATGACACAATTACAACTAGATAGATAATCATCATTGTTATTTTCATTGTGCTCCAAGTTTGAGTGTTTGGGACACATCTCATGTTTCACAGACATCATATGTTTTGATGGGATGAGGGAAGCAGAATACCTCTTTTTAGTAAAACCGAGCTATCCATGGTGATTCTAAGAATACCATGACTCCTTAGAAAGGGAAATATCAATAGGGGAAAAAAGAAAAAAGTTCAGTGAGTAAGCAGTTATATGATGTTGATAATGTTATTTTGGATGAACAATCTAGACTGTCGATGGTTAGATGTACGGTTATTTTGAGTTCTACCCATATGAAAGCTTTATTTGATATGGGTGAATCTCATTTGTTTATTTCTTCTCATGATGTTGATCTTCTAGGTTTAAATATTGTGATGCTTCATTCTATTTTGAAACTTCAAAATCATCTTGGTCAACGAGAATGTCGAGCCTTTATGTATAGAGCATGCTATATAAATTTTGATGGAGTTGAGTTGATTTGGGATTTCTTTGTGCTTGAGATGGATTTCTATGACATAATACTTGGTACGGATTAGTTGAAAATTTTTAGAGATCAAATTGATAGTTATACCTGAAGGATTAGTTTTATGAATGATGATAGCGTCAAACATCTCTTTAGTGGAGACCAGAATGTAATGGTAGGGGAAACAAACTTGTTGGAACTATCAGTTGGAATGATCTCATACTAGTTGGAAACTTTGACCTTATCATTAGTGGAAGAGATCGATAATGGAAGTTTTACAATGGTTATTGATCAGTTTCCTGATGTTTTTCCTGAAAATTTATCCGGGTTTCCACCCACAAGAAAAGTGGAGTTTAAAATTGATCACATTTTGGGGACCAGTTATGTTAACCTTCCATCTTATCATATAGAACCAAAAGAGTTATGTGAATTGAAAGTACAGTTAGCATATTTTTAAAGAAAATGGTTTATTTATTCGAGCATGTTTCCATGGGTAGTACCAGTCTTGTTTTTCAAAAAGGTGGATGAAACTCTTTGGTTTTTCATAGATTATCATAAGATTAACCAAGTTATAAAAAGAATCGGTACCCAATTCCATGTATTGATGACTATTCGATTAATTGAGGAGAACCCATTGGTTCTCCAAAATCAAATTCTGAATACGATATCACAAATTGTGGGTTCAGAAATAGGATATTCCCAAGACATCATTTAGGAGTATAAATAGACATTACGAGTATGTGGTTTTTCCTTTTGGTCTTATGAATGAACTAGAAGTATTTATGGAATTGATTAATCTAACTTTTCATAGATATATGGTTTCTTTTTTGGTGTTGTTTCTGGATTAAATGATGGTGTATTAAAAAAAGGGATGAGCATGAGGAACACTTGGTGACAATGTTGGGAATTTTGAGGTTTCATCATTTTTTTGATAAATTATCAATGTGTGATTTTTGGATACAAGAGGTACATTTACTTGGCCATGTTATCTCTAAAAGAGGTGTTTCTATGGATCTAAAAAATATAGAGACTGTTATTTCATGGAAATTGCAAAATAATGTCTTCAAGATACATAGTTTCCTTAGTCTAGCTGGTTTTTACCGACAATTTTTGGGAATTTTCAAGACTATCTTCACCTATGATAGAATTGATAAGGAAAAATTTTCCATTACAATGGAATGAGAAATTTCATAACTCTTTTCGTCATACATAATCACCTATCTTGATATTGCTAGAACCTGGACAAGGGTATGCGGTGTATTGTGATTCTTTGAGATCTATGTTGGGATGTGCTATCATATAGGGAGATTATGTTATTTCCTATGGATCACAATAGTTATACTTTCATCAGAATAACTACCAAACATGTGACTTGGAGTTAGCTATTGTATTCCATGTTGTGAAGACTTAACATCATGACCTATTTAGTGAGAAATTTATTGTGTTTATAGATCATAAGAGTTTGAAACATATTTTCTCACAGAGAGATGTGAATCTAAGACAAATAATATGGGGGGAGTATCTACAAATGTTTCAATTTGACTTGATTTATACATTAGGTAAAGGAAATTAGATGGCCAATGCATTAAACAAAAATTCATATACTCAGCTAAAAAAATATGCTTCAGATAAGTTGCATTTAATATCAGTGATTGCCGACATGAACTTGGATTGTGAAGACTGAGGTAATGTTATAGTTTTATTTCTAGTTTCTTCTATTCCAGATTTTATTAAAATAGTTAAAGAGGCACAAATATACGATTTTGAATGTGTTTCTATGAGGTCAAAAATTAATGGTGGGGAGAATGTTGAGGGATGGAAACTTGATGGGAGTGCAGTTGTGTAGTTTCAAGGTCAGATGGTAATACCTTTGGATTTTCTAGAACAACTTCTTCACGTTTACCACCATCCCATATGGTTGTTTCATCCTAGAAATACAAAATATGTATAATGTGTTAAAAGAATATTTTTGGTGGGTTGCTGTGAAATTGAAGGTGGCTGAGTTTGTTTCGAGATGCTTAACTTATCAGTAATTTAAAGTTGAGTACTAGTGGCCAGATGTTATGTTGTAGTATTTACATATTCCAATTTATATATGGGTGTAGATAGCCATGTATTTTGTAACAACTCTCCCAATAATGGTTCGGAAACATGATTATATACGGGTGATAGTGGATCAGTTCAAAAATTTGGCACATTCCATCCCTATTCATGAATCTCATACGATGGAGGACCTATCTAAAATATGTATATGAGAAGTGGTAAATAGGAATGGATTACTAGTTTTGATATCATCATATAATGAGATCTAAGTTTTACATATCATTTCTAGAAATCCTTGTAGTAATCCCTTAGGACTCAGTTGACTATGGGTATGAAGTATCATCTTCAGATGAATGGTAAATATAAAAGAAATATTTAAACATTATAATAAATTATTCCAGATTATGTAATTTAATTTAGTGGCTCATGGGGGGATCACATACAGTTAGTGGAGTTCTCATATAACAATATCTATCAGGCCTTGATACAAATGGATCCTTTTGTAGCATTGTATGGGAGTCCTTTTCATTCTACAATTTTTTTGTGTGGAAACATGTGGGACTTCTCTAGTTGGGATAAACCTTGTCCAAGAGACAACAAAGAATATTTATTTAACCAAGAAATGGATGGAAACGACATAGAGTCATCAGAAATCCTATGCATATCATCATCAATGGACATTGTTTATCGAGGTGACTGATCATGTGTTCTTTAGAATCTCTCTAAGGCTTGGGTGTCAACATTTTGTAAAACATGTAATGTTATCTCCTTGATACATAGGCTATTTTGATACACATTAACAGGTTGATAAGGTGGAATATAGGTTGGATTTTCCACCATGGTTTAGTGGAATGCATAATGTGTTTCATGTATCGAAATTGATAAAGTATCATCCAAATCCTGACCATCTGATTTGATGGGATCACATTGACCTAGAGCCAGATGATTCATTCGTGAATTTTTTAGTGTTTATTGTATATAGGAAAGAGAAATTTTTTCATGTGAAAATCATTAGTCTAGTGAGGTTTTTGTGGAAACATGGTTGGATTCTGGAATAAACATGGGAACATGAGAAATAAATGGTCAAGCAATGGCCCGATCTCTTTTAGTAAATGGGGGTTTTCAACTTTTTGATGATGGAATGGATAATGGTGGGGAGAATATAACACCTCTGATTTCAAGTTATTAACCCTTTATTTATGTATTTGAAGTATGTAAGGTGTTTCGGTGAAGTCTGGGAGGGTTTGGAACACATTTGGAATGTTTTAGGGATTTTTTGGAGGTGCATGATTTGATCTTGGTCAGTAAAAACCGTGAAACTCCAATACAGAACTCTGAAAAGTGAGGTAGTGGGCTCAGGATAGGTGCATGGTTAGTCGCATGGTTTTTCCAAACTATGCACCCACCTAAGAGTAACCATGCTTTTTGTAATAGAGGAAAAATGGCTATTTCATGGTTTGTATAACCTTGTGATCTTACCATGAAAAGGGTGTTTGGAGATAGTGATTGGTGCATGGGTTTCCTAACCACACGACTTAACCATGCATAGTAAAAAATTAGATCCTAAAATTAAATATCTCACTAAAAATTGATCATAAACCATTATTTTTTCCCAAGGTCAAACCTATATTGGTTTTATCTCATCCCAAAGGCTTTGTATACTCTTACCTTCAATCCAAGAGTGATTCGTTGTAAAATCTAAGTGTGTTGAAGGCCGAATTGCTTAGTAAGTCTCCATTCTAGGTGATTTTTCTTATATCTATTATTTTTCCCTCTCTTAGATTCATAAATATAATTCTTTGGGGACATATATTTGATATTTGATGCCAATAATGACAATATATGGCTATTTTTATTTTATATAATAAGAACTAAGGTTAGTTTTTGGGGATTCAACCTGGTTTTGTTGAAGAACTCATGTTGTTCTTTGTTTTTTCCAATGTTTCTGAGGTGGGTAGCTTCAATATTGACTCCAATTATTATAAATTGAGGGTTTAGTTTCAAATGATTCTAATTAATTGAAATTTATTGTGAGTTTGATGTGAAAATCTTGGTAGAAACCCTCTTTAGTGATAGTTTGTGGATTGGTGAATTTGTTGTTGTTGTGCAAAGTGCCTAGTTTATGGATTTTAAAATGTGAATTTGTTTTGATTCATGGAAATGGTTTTATGTTAATGTTTTTAATAAAATAATTTTTTTGTTTAAATGGATTGAAATTGCTGATTTGTCTTTGTTTTTTGGGAAATGGATGGTGTGTGTTCATGTTCATTGCAACAAATATGTGTATTAAGTTTCCCCCCATAATTGGTGGGATAGATAAGGGTATTGAATTTTCCTCAACAAAAAAGTTTACTATGTGATCCCTTGGTGAACTTTATACTCACCAATCATGAGTATATAGAGGTCTATGGTTTCATTCATGTTTGGAGATGTGGATATGTGTAATAGAATTAGTTTTTCCAAAATGGAAGTTTTGAAATGATTTTAAAGAATTGTTTGGTTACTTTACTTGAAAATGGAGTCGGTTTGGGAAAACTATTATGGTGTGGAAATTTTTTTGTATTATAATATAAATTGTTTTAAATTATTTTATTTAAATGTGCTAATATTTTCTATCTTAGTGGTGTGAGTAGGGAATTCATTTGGGGAAATCCTACTGAGTTTGATTACTCTACCCCTATTTGGGAAATTTAGTGCATATGAAGATATTGTTTATCGAGACATAGGTAAAGGAAAATTATATCAATTATTTAGTAATTAATCATGATAATTTGGTATATATTGTGGTTTTGGATCTTGGATCATGATGGGTGCTATGGAGGTTAGTTCTCTGGAGTCTTTGAGCATTGTTGGTTTTGGATTCCTTTGTGTACTATGGTATACTTGGGTATAGATGGTATTGTTTTCTTTTGGAATTACATTGAGTTGTATTACTTTTTTTACATACATAATTTAGAGGTTATTTTGTTATGGTATGTTGGTTGTGGTTTTTTATTTAAGGTAAAATCATCCCCTAATTTTATTAAATCTCTTGGCATTTATTTCCAGCCTTTTGGGTCTTGGGGATGTCACCTTAGACCAAGTAGAAATTATACCTCATCTCAATCCAATGAGGAGTAGAGATACTTTTAGAGATTATTTTAGAACTTATAATTCATTTATTAATCTAAATCATTGATTCCATCAATAACTTAGATAAATCCCTATGTTTTCCCCAAAAAACATTTCTTTATCTTGTACACTAATCAAAATAGATGATTTCACATATATTTGATAAACATTATAATTATTTTTTACAACTATTTACAAAAAAATGATCATTTATAATCAAGAATAATTGGTAAAAATTTATTAAATTTACATGAATTCTATTTTGGAATATATGTTGAATAGAAATTTAGCCTTTTTTTCTTGTTAACACTCCATTCAAATACATTTCGTTTCCAAACACGCATTATATTCCAATCAAATTTTTATCAAAAGGCCATGAAAGTATCCCAAATTAGTAGTTATTTTCAATTTGGTTAATCTAATCATTCATATCATGCACCAAAATTTCATGAAAAATAGCTTCATCCATAGTTCTTGGTTTATCCTTTGATATACAATATATTTGGTTTTTTATTATTAGTCTTCTTATAGTTTGGAATTGAGCCTATTGGTTGACAGTTATATGTTCCACATTAATTTTTTTGAATCATTTGATGTTCAAAACCTTGTTTATAATTAGTATCATCAACAGATGTTTGATCTTAGTCAATATCATCATCATTATTTTAATTATTTTTCTTATTTTGTAATATTTTAAATAAAATTCCCCACTAACAACTCGTGATTCCTTGCCTTGTTCCTTAATAGACACTTTAAATTTATGCTAATTATCATAGGGTTTAACATCAAAATAGTCTAATGACTCATGTGACCTACTATTCTAACACTTATACCAAGAACCATTAGGTACGTATCCCCTAAAGACACTTTCCCTGAATTTATCTTAAATCATTTTGAACAAGATATTTTTAATATTTTAAAGCATGGGATTCCAAAAACATTGAAGTACAAAAAATACCACATATGGTAAAGTTTAGAATGTTTCACTAGTATTAAAAGGCATAAGTTCAAAATGTTTAATTTATTACACACATCATCTCTATAAAAATAGTTTGAGACTTTCTTTTTAGCTCGCATTGTTCTACCCATCCAAGTAATTCTTCTATTCTTCCTTTCTATAACACCATTCTATATGGGAGTGTATGGTGTGATTAATTGATCCTAGATTCCATGTTTACCATTCTATCTTTTAAATTAATCACATGTATATATTTTTTAATAACCATATATAAATTTCTTGATGAATATTCCAAATTATCATTAAAAATGTCTCAAGAAAATTCTAAACATCTAAATGGATTCTGGCATATGATTTACAAACAAAACATTTTTTATTCTAGTGTACTAATAAATTAATATAATTAAATATAAGTTACTAATCAAATAATTCTACCACATGTACCCAAAACAATCATTATGAATGAGTTCTATTACTCTAGTAGAAAAAAATCTACCTTATTTTGAAATTTATGAGTCCTCTTTTCCTTTTGAGATGTTTCAGAAACAAAATTCCATTCTATTTTTAGATTGGGAAGATCTTTAAGCCAATTCTTTCAAATAATTTCCTAGTAATGAAGATATTATTTTAAAAACATCAATACCACACATTTCACTCACTTACATTTATAAGAATATGAATCATTTCTACTTATGTTTAATAAAATTTCTTTCATTTATCATATTCACACATACACAAAAAACATCATTGAATAATCTATTATCGATAATTTTTTGTGTCATAAAACAAATTGTAATGGTTGATATCTTATTTTATGGTAAAATTTTTATACAACATCATATTCATTATGATATTTTCTTTAAAATCTATTTATTATTTTTTAAATTAAATAAAAAACCTTTGATCCTTTAATATAAATATCCAAGAAAATATTTGTTCTCCAAAATTAGTTATTGTAATTGATATTTACCATCAGACTTTCCTTTATTTCACTTTATTGTAATACATTATTTTCAATTTCTTTTTTTATCCTAAAAAACAATATGATATTACTTTTAAATCTCAAAATATATAAATGGTGAACTTATCCACAGATGTCACTAATTTTCAATCACATTATCTTCATTCATTTTAAATATTGATAAATTATTTCTATAGATTGATTCAATATATTTATTTGAAATATTTTTACAATACCATATGAATATTTAGATTTTTATTTGATAATGATTGTCTTCTGGATCAAAAACATATTATTAGGAACTTCTCTAACACTACTTGTAAATAAAGCTGAGTCTTAAGTACCACATGAAATTATTGATTGTATCATAAAATTCCAAATTCAAAAAGATAACACATCAAATTATCTAACTGAGTTATTATTTTAGATCACACCAAGATTATATAATAGTTTTTTTGGATAATTTTTTTGTGTCTTTCTTTTCTTAATTCATTATCATACTTTCAACACATTCACGCCATGCATCATATCTCCCTCTTAAAATGTCATCACCCAAATAATAAATTATATAAGTTTAGATCATGGGGATAGGTATACTAATTAATTATCTTGATGTTAAGGAATGTTATTATCTATAAAGAAGACACTATTTCCTTAAAAACCATATCAAATACTTCTTTGTGGATACCCATTAATCAATAACACTATAAAAATCACTATGGATATTTGAGTTTGAATCACCCAATATTCATTTCTTATACTCTATATCTATTTTGAGACTAATCCAATATGTAAATTTTTCCTCCATTTATGCATTTAGGTTACAACCTTCATATGTTTCCTATGATATAGGGCAGTTGACTCAACTGGTATTCTACTCTTTGATCAATATTAAGACTATATTATAATTATTTTTCCATGATATTTTTTCCTTCACATACACATCAATCATTTTCAATATTGAGGTAGCCACATTATCCTTCATCCTTAAATTTTTTCTCTCTCCATGATGGATTCTTGAAAAGACTTACAATTGGGGAGTGGTGCACCTTTTTTTTCAGATCCACCATCACATTCCACCTATCGGATAATTTTGTTGTTTAAGCTAAAAAAATTTATTCAGTGAAAATAATTATTAATTTATCTAAAATAATAGAGTATATTTTAGAAATTTTATATTTTATATTATATAAATCTCTTTCTAGGAGTCTGTATTTACCACATATAAATAACCTATCAATAATTTCTTACCTTTTTAATCTATTTTTATATTTAATTTCAAAAAAATTAAGAATCTCTAGAAAATATAGTTTATTAAACATTATAATTACAATAAAAATGGACCAACTTAATTGGAAGGGATATCTTAAAAGGATTATTATTCCTCTTTGTCCTCATTTTTCTATTTAACATTTAAAACTTTGCACCAACATTTTATATTGAAAAAATTTAATTGTGTATATTACATTCTATACTCGAGGTTGGAATCAAAACATTCCATGGTTCCTTAGGCTTCCTATAAAATTATTTTGAAGGGTTCCATATATGAATTACACTATAATAATGAATGATATTATTGAATACCTCACTAGAGATAACCCAATTCAAATTTTTTGAAGTCTCCACATCACAAACTCAATAAAATTTTTCCCCACATCAACATTTCTCTCTCTCTATATATATATATATATATTAAAACATTTCATCACAATAAGTATTTATGAACGAATAAATGTTATTATTCTATAAATTAATTTTAGTTTTATTAAACATAGTTGGATTCATCATCAAATCCACATAATCATCAAAACCAAAAATAAAAAGAAATGATTTATCTCTAAATCATAACCTTTTAGCTCTAAAACAACTTTTTCATACATGTTAAATGAATATACCCTTATCAGAGGTGGTTTTGTGTTTCTATGAATTTAACGACAGTCATTCTAAGAAACATAAGTAGTTAGAAACTATACATTTTTATGATCAACCATATATGAAACCTTAAACCATTAGTATATAAAAATAAAGAAATTTTACACCTTTCCATAATGAATAGATGAACCTAATTTTCATTATAATGAATTATGAGGATCCCTCAGTTGTTTTTGAAGGAATGTATCCTCTATGTTGTATCACTTGGTTTATATGAACAACTGATCATATAGTCAAGAATTTCCATGATCCCATAACATGCTAGTCCCACATTATGTAAAAAGGGATAATGGAAGAAAAATTTGATGAATATAGGATATCTTGAATGATCAAACTGTATCTATGGATATGGACTACTTATACAATAATTAGGAAATTACCAAGTATTTTTGTTTTTTACTTGGTTGTTATGAAACATTCAATTGAAATCTTCATTTATTTCACAAATTCATTACATGAATACATTATTTATCCTACCATGAGTTTCTTCATATGTAACATATAGAATGGTTATAGCTTATGGGAAAGATTAAAAAAAATGATACCTTGGTCAAAGAACCAAAACACTAAAATATATAAATATAAGAGTTACAAAATTCTAAAGGATGTGATTTTATTACAATCATTTTGTTGAAGATGGATGAACTCAGTAGGAAGATTTTCTGTGCACGTGCTATTACTATCGACACCCTTATTGGTAAGGACATCCTCTACCTTATTCACCTATCGATAGGTGTGAGTGATAATATGGTTGATACCTACTAGATGTTGAAGGCATATGATTCATTTAGCGGTGAGGGTCTATGCCAGGTGGGTTGTTCCATGTCTAAGATCTTGAACGATGGTAGTTGAATCACTTTCAATACATACATTGTTCCATACTTATTTCTTTATTATATACACCACATTTATGATGATTTACATCTCAGCTTTAAGGGAGGAGGCATGTCCACATGAACCATAGAAGCATCCAATAATGTCGTCGTTGTGATTTTTGCATATGTTACCATAACCTACAGGCCATGGGTTCCCTTTTGAGGCACCATCTACATTAATTTTTATCCATCCAGGAATAGGTGGTTTCCAAAACACCTCTAGTAGACCTCTCGGTGGGTTGTATCTTCCTTTAATCTCAATCCATCTCAGGATACATAATTCCTTAACTGAATTGTGGAAAGCCCCTATATGCATGATTCTAGCCTCCTTAATCGTGATGTGGATCTTTATTTGTACAGTATAAAAATTAAAAGTATTATTTTTGTGATTAATTTAATTTAATTCATACCAGATAAGATGTATCAATTATTACACAATGGAAATGAAGTGCTATTGAATTTGGTGAGAGGTATCCATAGTAGTGGATTTTTGTAGCTTCAAACCAATCGAGTCCAAAACTATCCATCTTAGATCAAAAATGTCAAAAATAAAATTACATAAAGTAGATATAGTAGCACAGGTTAAGAAAAGGTGATCAGTGTCCTCTCTATGTTGATTACACATGAAACATTTAGAACAGAGTTGAATACCACATATATGGTGACTGCAATCAGTGGGAATTTTATTATGAGAAATTCTCCAAACTAGGGTGAACTGGGAGGGTCTAACCTAGTTTTTTTTAATCCTTTAATAATAAGAAATAATTGTTTTTTTAATATAAAAATGATTATAATAAATATTAGAGGTTATCACCCCATTATGAGCTGGTTCCCAAAGTAAGATATCCTTAGTGCTGACAAAGGTGTAGCTATTGATAATAGAAGAGATTTCATCAGGTAGATTAAAATCGAGGGAGTTTAAAAAATCATTGATGGTGATGCTTGAATTTTTGGAATATGGTATGGGTTCAATTGTGTCACAAAGAGGTATGTCATTCCATTTATCCAACCACAAAAGAAGAGAGGAATTATTGTTGACAACCCATCTAGAGTTAGATAACATTTTTGAAAAAGTATGTTTTATATAAGGCCATATTGAGGAGTCCATGTATAAGTACTTGCCTTTTCTAAGGTTATTATAGAATCTACCATAAAATAACTCATAGGTTTATGATTTGTTGTTAATAATATTCAAAGTATGTTTTTCTTGAAGGGCTTCATTGAAATGGTTGGGGGTTTAATACAAATCCCACCATTAATAATGGGGGTGCAACAAGTATTTTAGGGAATAGTGACAAGTTTTCTTTCAATAATGCTTACGCTCAAATTTTTTTATAATTATAATTATATTATTAAGTAAATAAGTAGTCCATTTGAAAACCATCATAGAGTATACCATTTTATAAAAAATGGTGTGTTTGACTAGAAAAATTATTCATTCCATAGATAAAATTTTTCCTTTCCAAGATGAGAGTTGATTACTGATTTGATCAAAGATGTTTGAGAAGTATGTGTTTTTGGGATTTCCATAGAAGATGGGTACTCCATGATAGGTAAAAGGGAGGGAACCATCATTTATCCCAAGTTAATTAATGACATTGCCTTTTCTGGTGACTAATAAATACCTACCAAATAATGTGGACGAATTTCTCTAATTTATGTATTCACTAGAGACATCCTCATAGTGAGAGAGGAAATCTTTGAGGTTTTTTATATTTTTATTGTCCCCTTGAAGTAAAATAATTATATCATCAGCATAAAAAAGATTTGAGGGGATTGTTAGAGCTCTCGGGGAAAAATGGGCTTTATATTACCCTGATTAACTGAATCAGTGATAAGTCTACTAATGTAATCTTTGATAATGAAAAAAAGGAAGGAAAAAAGAGGATATCCTTTTATAACACCCTTTTTACAAGTGAAATATCCTTTGGGGGAACCATTTATCAGAACAGAAATGTGAGCGGAGTTAAAAGGGTCTTTAGTTTTCTTACAATTTTATCATTAAATCCAAATCTATATAGAATTTTTAAGATAAAACTCCAATAAATGGTATCAAAAGCTTTCCTAAAATCTAGTTTGATGGAAATGATTCCCCATCATTGACTCTTTTTTTAAAAGTTTGTACTTTTAAAGGAAAGGAGTATATAGTCATGGATGTTCCTCCTAGTTAGGAAAAAAAATTGGTTCCATGAAATAATTTTATTGGTGATAGGGTCCATTCTCATAGCTAAAAACATAGATATAATTTCATACATAGTGTTAATAAGGGAAATTGGCCTAAAAATATTGATTTATAAAGAATTGTACACTCTTGGGATAAGGTTAAGAAATTGATCATTGATACCATATGGGATGTAACCATTAGTGAAAAATAATTTAACTGTGAGACAAAAATCATTGAAAACAATGTCCCAATGATGCTCGAAAAAGGCATTAGAGAAACCATCAGGGCGAGGGGCACTATTAGGATTTAAACTAAAAACCAATTATTTTATTTCATGTTCAATTGGATTAATATTTAAAATATCATTATCATTATATCCCACTAAGAGATGGATTATATTAGGCTTGATATCCTTATTTCAATTAGTACCATTAAAAATGTTGCTAATGTAGGTAGTGACATGATTGGCCCAACTATCCTCCTTATCAATAATTTTGTTCCCATATTTGAGTAAGGAAAGAGGTCAACTATCATTTCTAGCTCTTTGTAGAACATTAAAGAATTTCATGTTTCTATCACCATCTTTATGCCAGTTTATTTTAAGTGATTTTTTCATGAGATTGTCTTTTAAAACAATAAGAGAGTTAAGTTTCTTGCTAATATCTATTTCCTGAGTTGGATCAGTAGTAAAATCCTTATGGGTTAAATCAGTTTTAATTTGATTAAGTTCATGTTCTGTGGAACTAATTTCATTATCAATTTTTTGTACCTTGTCTTTTCACTAGATCTTTAACTTTTGTTTTAGAATTTTGAGCTTCATAATGTAGGCAAAGGCATCACTTGAGTTAATATAATTCCAAGTATCATTGAAAATTTTGTTACAATCAGAAACCATGTTCCATGAATTATTAAAACTAAATGGGAGTATAGGTTTACTATCTCCAGTTATGAGACTCACCAAAATGGGATGGTGATTAGAATTTAATTTAGGCAAAGTGATACTAGAGATGGTATTCCATTTATTGAGAGCTGGGAAATTTGTGAAGGCTCTATCCTGCTTACCTGCTAATATTATATTATGTTGTCTTCTATACCAAGTGTATTTAGCACTCACAAGAAAAATTTCCACAAGGTTGTTGTCATCAATATAGAGTTTAATGTCCATAGTGGATATGCTTAATTTAAATTGTCCTATATTTTCTCTAGGACCAAGGATAGAATTAAAGTCACCAACAATGACCCAAGGAGCCCGAATAGTATTGTTAAGGGAGCATATATTATACCAAATAGTTCTTCTATCTTGGTATCTATTGAAGACATATATAAAAGTACAGAAGAAGGTATCATTATGAAACTTTATCTCACATGTTAGGGATTGGGGTCTATATTTTAAATAATCACATTATTGATAGAAACATGAGAAAAGAACCATAAAGAGTCACTATTTCTATTGTTAGAAGTTTCACCTAAAAAATTATAACTATATTTATCTAAACTAGTAAATTTCAAATCATAGGTGGTTTTTGGCTTAGATATAGAAAAAATCATAGGTTTATACGTAAAAATAAAATTTTTTAAAGTTGTGATGGTGTTAGGGTGAGAAATACCCAGACAATTCCAGTATAATATTTTCATTTATACTTACGCTTGGGGATTCCCCCCTTATTTTTGTTACTTATGGAGTGCTTTACCCATTTATATTTTCTTAATTTCTTTAGAGAGTCCCTGTTTGTATTTTCATTTTTTCCCTTCATGTTCATGGAAGGTTTGGGAGAAAAATCATTAATTTTTGTACCTTCTGAGCCTTCCCATTGGTGTACTTACTTGAATTTCTCTTCCTGCATTAACTTCATCTATCCCTTCCTTTTATGTGGTAGAGTGATGGGGTTAATGGATAGAGTGGCTATCCCAGCACTGTATAGTTCCTCACTGTGAATGCACAGTTCACTGTCTTCATGTGGAGTTTTTTTAGGATGTCGCATATTCTGTGTAGTATGCAGAGGTAGCTGATTGTGAGTAGGGCTGCTCGGTTCCTCTGCCTGAGTGATCATTGAATTTCATTTCTCTTTTTTGTAGGTATCTGATCGACCCTCCATAGGTTCTTGAGATATACATGCCACCTCTACACTAATATCTTCCAGATTGGAGCATTTAGAGCCATATGTATCATCAGAAGGATAATCATAAATCACCTTGAAGGTTTTCTTGCAAGGAATGTCATTACAGACAACTTTTTTAGTGGACTATGCATTGACAGAATAGGATTCCAGTGTCATGAGTGTGTTTGAGATTTCTAAACCCCTATGTAAACCATTTATTTTTGGATCAAGATATTTTTCTTCCAAAGAGTGTGTAGTGTCTTCAATATTTCTTTGAAAATTCTGATCTGAATCAGTTTTCACATCTATGTTTTTTCCAATATTTAGATTCAACTCAGTTATATCAGCATGTCTGTCATAATTGATATTGTCGATAACCATAGATGTTATTTATTCAAAAATAAACTTATCCTCCTCTTCAAACTCCTCCAACTCAACTATGTCTGCCCAGGACTTCTTAGAAGGTGATTTTAAAGTATATGGGACATCACCCTTCCTAATCAATTTAACTTTTTTCTTCATATGTATCTCATCTTTTTCTAAGTCATTTCTATTAACCTTTTTGGTCTTCCGGACTTAAGTCCAATCCTTCTTAGTAGGGTTTGTTCTTGATTTTTAATCACTCTACAGTTGATAATAGTATGACTAATGATTTTTCAATAATCAAAAAATTGGGGCCTATGCTCATATTCAATTCTGACCTCAATCCTATAATCCTTAGAATTGATGGTAATGACATTAGGAAATTTTGACTCAAGATTCACATCCACCATGACCCTTTCATATTGTCCCAATTCAATATTCAATGTTCTCTGATGAACCTTTAAGGGAGCACCTATGAAAGTGGTAAGGTCATTTAAAATCATAGGGTGAAAAAAGTACCAGCTTAGTCCATGTAATCAGAACAATATCTGAGCCATGGAATTCCTATGAGTAAAAAGATTGAATGTATAATCCCAAGTGGATAATATAAGGACCCCTGGTTTCATGTGTATATTTCCAGTTTTCTATAATAGGTCTAATTCCTCCTATGAGTGTAGAATAATATGAAATTAGCCCCTCCAAATTAGAACTAACTTCTAATTTTTTGATCCCCAGTAATTCCCAATCCTAGGTTTTATCTCATTTACTGTCCATGGAATGTCACCTTGAAGGTAATAAATGTATCCAGGAATAGAAAAATTACACATTTCTCCCTCTATTATAGAGCATCGGGGTATGCTTCAACCAAAAAACCACCATAATCAAGTTTATTAATCTTTGGAGGTGTCTTTGAGGGAGGATTTTGTAGATCTAGGCCATTCAAAGCTTCAACAAAAGAAATCCCCTTGATTGTTTGTTACGAGTCTCGAATGGCATGTTCGGGAGAAACGGTGGTCAGCATTATGATAGGTTCCCCATGTTTGAATGTTATTTCCCAATATGAATTTAAGGAATCTATTGGAGTTCATATTTATCAATCCAAATAGTAGTCATCTCTGAGATTGACGAAGTAGGGTTTGTGAAATAGTCGTTCTCGAACATCCTTATCCATCCTTCATCATATCAGTTTGTCTTATATAGTTCCTAGAGAGAAAATGAAACGGGTTAAAGGAAAAATATTGTGGTAAAGATAAACAACCCCAACATCTAATATTCAACATCCAAGATAATAATATGATCATTATTAATTTGACCTTATAATTCATCACATAATTATATAGCCAAGCCATACACTATGACTAACTTTGGTAGTGGCCTAGGAACATTATAACTCACTTTATGATATCATCAATCCATAAAATTTCATATGACATGAATTCTATATTCCATACAATATGATATATTGATATAATACATTATGATATCAATATAATTAAATATTCTATAAATAGGGATCTGGATATATCTCCTTCAATCTCATAATTTCCCAAAAGCTTTATATACCACATGCAATTTCACTTTATATTGTGTTATATTTGTAACTCCCCGACCCCAGTTACCCAGATTCGGTGCATTATTTTAATACATTGGCATGATACAAAGAAACCATGTCCCAAAATACCTAATAATTTATCAGTCTTGGAAATAGATTACATACATCAACTTCACATTACAATTTCAAACATAAAATATAGCATAAATAGTTCTTTGAGAACGCCATTATTCCCTTTTAGATTAACCCTTAATATCAATCATAATACACTTCTAGGAAATCCTTGAAAAATAAATCATAAGAAAGGGGTAAGCTTATATTCTCAGTAAAGGTAAACTATTTAGTGGAAGATAACATAAACAAAAGGCATGGTGAATAATTGAAAACACATGCCTTTACAAATAATAAACATAAACTCTTTATGGTAGAAATATGAGTTGAGTAAATAATACCATAATAAAACATTGTCATGGGTATTATACTAGTCGAATAACCACATGAACCATCAATATTATTTTCATAATGAGGGAATGTATAATATTAGACATTCTAAAAAAAATTTCAAGGCCTCGACTAAGACGTCTAAAAATGATTAAGGCCTCAGCCAAAACCATATGTAAAATTGGGAAAGGCCTCATCAAATTCCATGTCTAATTGTCTCATGATACCTACTGATGCATCGAGGAGCTATAACGGGCTCCACCCGTCACTTACTATGTCCAATACATTCCTCATATGAAAAGGTTAAAACATAACATAAACATTCATATTAGAACTAGAATACTAAATGTCAATACTTTAACCATAAACCATGAACGGTATAAAAATAACCCATCCAAATTTAAACATATCACAAAACCTTTAATACAATATGGAAGATTTGTATCATAATAAATCAACTTCAAACAAGTTTAAAATCCATTAAAGGATGTTGACATAGATGAAAATGATTTGTAAAACTCTTTGAGAGAAATATCTATTTTTCATAAAAACATTTAAAAGTCACACAGTTTAGAAAGGAAGATATTTAAAGAAATTTTTGAATCAAAGTGTCTCATACCATTTTGAAACTTTTTAATTGAATTAACATTTTAAAACCATTCATGTATATATAAATAAATCCTTAAAAACAATTTTGAAAACATGGACATTAATGGGAATGATTTGGAAGAATAAATATTTAAAATATTTAAATTGATGTTTTAATAAAATATTAACTTAAAAATAATCCCATTAAAAAATATTTTATGAAACATGGACATGGATAATAAATATGTCCCAGTAAAAACTTACCCATAAATAATCTCGAATAATAATTAGATTGAGGAATTAACCCTTATCTTGCACTTTCCTATGGTCTAGGGTACGTTTAACCTCTTTTATAATGACCATAGTATGTTATTAAATTATACCAGAACCATATTCATATTTATTATATCATACATGATTCATTTATGACTTT
The DNA here is from genome assembly GCA_963277665.1 of Viscum album. Taxonomy (NCBI): domain Eukaryota; kingdom Viridiplantae; phylum Streptophyta; class Magnoliopsida; order Santalales; family Viscaceae; genus Viscum; species Viscum album. The sequence goes on from OY728126.1 coordinate 1,533,142,941, forward strand.
ATACTAGCCATTTCATAATGATTTCTATGTTATATTAACATTTAGTGTAATTATCGCTTTCTTTATCGTACATGTTTTAACTTGTTATTCTTGATCGTATCATTTAGATCATGATTTAAATACATAAAAAATAAAAACCTTGATTTATATATCATATATATTTATAATATAAATATGTATAATAGATATATATAGGAAATGAAATACAACGTTTATAGAGACTGTAGGTCGTACATATGCATAAACGTTGTTTCCGTTTTCATATCGTATAGAACGAAAATAAGGGAATAAGATATATGTAAGTATATTCATACATATATACATATATATATATATATATCTATATATCCATTAGAATTATTATTTCATATATTACATACTTATTAATAATATTTATCTTTATAATCATCGTTTAATGGTGAATGTGGGAAGGAATCTCATTGCGTCATGGAGACGGTAATCTGTACGTACGCAGGAGCGAAAATATCATTATATTGATGATGGAATAATATGTAATTGGATGAAATATCATATATAAAGAATCATTAACATGTTATATTTATTATTTACATCTTTTATACTCATTATTATACTTATCCAAACAATGAAGTGTTTTAATAACAAACTATACCACGACATGGAGACGATAAGCCGTACGTACACACATATGGAGACTTTGTCATTTATAGGATGGATTGAATAACGAACATGGTTGTACCATATTTATAGTAATATCACTGTATGTAGGAGGTACTAGAGTTATTATTTTGGTATGGAAACAACAAGGAAAGAAGAAGTGGAAGAAGAAAAGAACTTGAAAGAGGGTGGTGAAATTATTACCTCTTCTTCAGGTGTTTCCTTTTGAGTTGATCAAAAGGGATCCTTAAGTTGGACTTATGATCAAATTAAGGACTCCAGGTTGATGTGAGGAAATTTGGGAGGATATTTGGTGAGGTATTGTCTGAGACAAATGGCATTGGAGTGTGATTTTGAGAGGAGGTGAAGTGCCCTTTTATAAGAGGGGTGAGGGTCACTTTAGGAAAAGATTAAAATATTAATTTATTATACAATAATTTTCGGTTTACAATGGATAAAAATGAATTTATTTCTAGACTTAGGTGGTTATGTGTAGACTACCTCTCAAAAAATAGGTTTTATACAAGTTTAGGTTACCATTTTAACCTTCTCTATTATATTTAACTCTTAGTTAAATAGTTTAACGTTTACCGTGTATTCTTGTATTCTTACACTATATGGTTAATAAACATACTCTAAAATTCCAAGAGAACCTCAAGTTGTTCATTAATGACAAATATAATATTATTTATGACCTTTGGATTAACCTTAGATTTTTGGAAAAATTATATCAACCAATAATATAGAATTTGTTTTAACAATTAATTTATGTTAGTTTTGACACTATTTGGTATTTTTTTGTGAAAGTCATAAAAACCTTATCACTTAAAAAATAATTTGTCTAATAAACCCTAGCATGTAATATTAAAATATAAAATTATTTGAATTCATCATAAGTCTCAATTTACATTTATTTGGATATTTATAATATCAATTATTTTATTATTTCATTAATATGGTAATTATTGCATCATCATTGTGTCATAAATAAATTAAATTATTTATTGTTTAAAAATTACAAATAAAATATCATTATTTATGAAATATTTTTATCTTTATAATGAATATTTATAGTCGAATTTATCATATAAATAACCCTATATTAAAAATGGTTCAGTTAATAAACGTTGAATTTAACACTTTTAACTATTCTCTAAATAAAATGATAATAAACGTCCAAATCTAATCCATATGGACCAAAGAGGATAATATTTTATTTATAAGGTTTTTTTCTAATTAAAATTATCTAATAGAATTGGGACATTTTTTAGGGTAATTATAATATCATCATTACCCTTAATTACCCTATTTACTTTTAACCGTGGTAAATAAAAGTCAAAAGTTACTATTCACCAAAAATTATTTTCATCTTATTAAACCACATTTTACATAATAATTTTAACCATGTTTCTTGTATTTTTGAAAGTCAACTCACAGAAGTGGTAAAATATAGTTCTATGCAAATTTGCAAATGGTCCTTGAAGGTTGGTAAAAGACAGAAAAAAGTTCAATAAAATTTTATATATCCAAACTTATTATAAAATGACTAAAATGAAAAAAAAATGAATATATATAGGTATTATGTATCTATTTTTACAAAAAAGAAATTAAAAAATAACAAATTATTTAAATAAAAAGTATGTTTTAAACAATAACATAGTGTTTTCATTATTCATCAAAATTGAATGTTTTCAGAAAAATTCCAAAAAATCACCCTAACCTAATTTTGATATTCCAAATTTAAAAATGAATTATATTTTACCAAATTCAAAACATAGAAGTTACATTAATTAATTTAAAATTAATTCCCATTGTCAAAACCAAAAAGTGGGTTTTTAAAAAGTAAAAACTATCCAAAGATTGGCATGTGTTTTTGTCAAATTTAAATGTGAAATTACTTATAATGACCTAAATTGTATTAAATGATAAAAATATAATATAATTATACATCCAAACCATTCAAATTCATAATTTAACACTATAAATTATTTCGATTAAAAATGTTGTTTTCAATTAAAATTTTGTATTTTTAAATATTCATCAAAATATGAAAGTTATCAAAAAAGTACCAAGAATTTATCCAAACTAAATTTTTGTGTCCTGATTCTAAAGAAGAATTTAATTTCATTAGATTTAACACATAAAAGTTTCAAATATTGGGTTTAAAAAGGGTTCTCCATTAAAAGGCGGTAAAATTTCATTTTTTGAAAATTGCTTCTATCTGAAAAAAATGAATTTTTTCTTATATAATGTCTAAGAAAAACATAATATGGATGTTAAAATTATATATAGTATATAATATTTGAAAATTTAGTTAATACTATTCATAACAGCTTTTCGAACGGCTAGTTTCGTAAGTTGTGGTGCGCTCGAACTCGGTGTTGCGTGTAACGCAAGCTATTGAATTACATTAATGAGATAATGTAATTTGAAATATTGGGGTGTTAGATTCTCCCCTCATTCAATAAATTACATCCTCTCAATTTGAAATTTTTCTTTGAAAATAAAAGGATAAAAATATAAAAATTCCTTTGTGGAAAACCTACATCGTAAATTGGGTTAATAAAATTTATTCTTAATAAGAGGGAAAGAGAATTGAAAAAGTAACCACCAAATTATGATCTCTATTAGAAGAAAATTTGTGAAAATTAGAGATACATAATTGGAGGAAAATTTAAAAATTTATTGGGAGTGATTGAGGTAATCAATCACAAACAAGTGTAAAATTGAGGGCCTCAAATCCATCAATCTAAGATAATTTAAAATATCACTGGTTCAAAAAAACATAAGGTATTAGGATAACACATTTTTGGTTTTAATATCCCTTACCTAAAGTTTAAGAATTTATTTCCTCATAGAATAAGAGATAAAAAAATATACTTGACAAGTAGAGTTCCATCTTTTAACTAAATTCTACCACAAACTCATATTTCACTCTAAAAGATAATAGAACTTAAAAATATTCTATTTACCCTAATCGTATAGGGTTCCAAAAAATGAATTTATAATTCATCTATCAGACCTTTAAAAACAACAATATACAATCCAGGACATCGCATGGGCCAGTGGTAGGTGATGCACCCTTGTTTCCCTTCGGTTGCGGGTTCATGTCTCGCGGCCTTGACTGACACGACGGGTTGTCGCCCGACCTCCGAGTTGTCCTTTTTATGACAATACAAAAATAATCTCAAGAAAACATTTAACCTTAAAAATAGTATCCAATGTCAATATTTATTGACTCTAACCTTTAGAATTATCCGAAATACGTTTTTCCAAACTCACAGTCCAAAATTTATAAGGAAGGTAAACACAATGAAGATCCGTTTTTCCATGTAATAACATGTGAAAACCTTCATCATGTATTATTTTAAAACACTGTAACACATTGAATTACTATAAAAAATTATTGATTTCATTCATGATCTTGTATTCCTTATAGCATACTGGATATACTCCTTCTATCCCAAAAAGTTGTAAACTCCAACAATGATGGAATATAAAAAGCATTAATCAGTTTCCAGGTAGTCAGGAATATCCAATATAATTTATCCAAATCAATCATATATTATTCTAAAATCACTACCTCAGTATCAGAACCATATTATAGTTTATCTTTCTCTTAACCATATATTTTCCAAAAAAATTAACCTGCTATTGAGTCACTTTTCTTGGTTCCACACAATCTCAAGTCCCTAATGAAATAGTACTGCAGTACAATCCTTGTATTGTCTATAATTATTATAACATTTACATAGTTAATACAATACTCAAATGACACAATACTTTAATAACAACATAAGAAATCTAATCATTCCTCTTCATCTCTAGTATTATCACAACTTGATTATTATCTAATAGAAGTATTTAGGGTATACTCTGATGATTTGGACATTTATTCGCATAGTGTCCCAACTCCTTGCAGATGAAGCATTGTATATTTGAAACTTTTTTTATCCTTTAAATCACGTACTAAGGGTCCTTTTTCCTCCACATATATAACAAACTATCATTCCCATCAATAATTTACCAAGGAGATTCTTTCCACAATTATCAGATAAGGGAAAATCCTTCTTTCCCCTCTTTAAATTATCCATCTTTCTCTATACCATCCTTTTCTTCTATTGCTTCCCTTCAAATCCATAACACGTAGATAATTCTTCACTTATCTTATCAAAACATGATACTATTTCTTCATATGATGAGAATATGTGGGAGACTATTTCCCTTCTAAATGATGTCTTAATATTATGAAAGATATGATCCTTAATACCCATTGGATCATGCATATTGTTGGAGATATCATTCCTTCTAATGGGCGCCATTTCTAATTGACGACAAACTTTAATGGATCGAAGACCTTCGTTTTTTTATTTATTTTGATAATCCACCTTTAAAGGGGTGAGTTGGAACCCTTATAAGTCCCATAGGCATAAGTATTACATGGCTCGTATGCCTTAGAGGAATTCATTTCCCATAGGCTTCAAAACTTACATACAACCCAGACTAACTACTTGGAACTACTTCTCCCCAGCATCTTCATCATGAAATCAGCTCTCCACCTTCACAGGGCTATTCAGCTAGGCTTTCCCATGCATGTACAGGCTTGTCCCGATGGCAGGTGTCATACCCTCTCATTCTTTCAATCTATTTAGCTTCTACTATGGTGAAAGCTCCTTGCTTCTCCTCATTTTGAAGCTTTCTCATTGTAGGTTGTTTGGTTTTCATCTGAACTTAAGGTGGCCTGATGGCCATGAGGTGGCCCAAAATCTTTACTGACCTGAAGGCCAGGGTGGCCCGAAGGCCTTAAAGTAATCGAGGACCAAATCGGTTTCCCAAAGGCCCAAACGGGGGAATATTCCCGAATGCTACAGTGACAAATAGTGCATGCTACAGATCCCACTACAGTACCTGCTACAGCACTGCTACACTGACCCAGAAATTATACTCTTCCTAGATTTGATCCTTGGTCTCCTGGATTCACTTAAGAAGTTCTCAACATTAATTGAATATTTTCACTCATCTAGTCTCATAATAATAAAAATGGTTTCTTTGCTAGAATATTTACTCATATATCCTTCATAATGGTTTGTAAATAAATTTTGAGTTATCCTAAGCCTATCCCCTAGGAGTTTCATAACCAAGAGTGCAGCAAGGCCCATTTTCATTTAGCAGGATACCACAGGTCAAGCCTGAAACTTTTTTCAGAGTTTTCACTTCTAGGTACATCTGTTCCAGAGATGCCTCTACTTACCCGTATCCAGACATGGATGTATTTCTTAGAAAACCCACATAATATCTAAATTATCAAAAAAATTGGATGTTCTTCTATACTAATCCTCAGAGTCTATCTTAGGGTAATGTTTCTTAATCAGAGTTTATCTAAATCTAGTTTCCAAGGTAATTTATAAACTTCCTCTGATACCAACTATAATTCCCCGACCCCAATTACCCAGAGTCGGTGCATTATTTTAATACATTGGCATAAAACAAGGAAATAATTTCCTGAAAGACAAATCAATTTAGCAGTCTTGGAAATAGATTACAGACATCATCTTCACTTTATAATTTCAAACATAAAATACAGCATAAATAGTTCATTGAGAAAGTCATAATTCCTTTTTAACTTTACCCTACATATCAATCATAATAGACTTCTTGTAAATCTTGAGAAAATAAAACATAAGAAAGGGGTGAGATAATATTCTCAGTAAGGGTAAACAATTTAGCAGAATATAACATAAAAAATAGGCATGGTGAATAATTGAAAACACATGACTTTACAAATAATAAACATAAACACTTTATGGATGAAATATGATCTGATTAAATAATGAAATAATAAAACATAGTCATGTGTATTCTACTATTTGAATAACCACATGAACCATCAATATTATTTTCATAATGATAGAATGTATAATGCCAGACATTCTGAAACATTTTGTCAATGCCTCATCCAAGATGTCTAAAAGTGATTAAGGCCTTAGCCAAAATCATATATCAAATTGGGAAAGGCCTAGGCCAATTCCATGTCTAATTGTCTCATGATACCTATTGATGCATCGAGGAGCTATAACGGGCTCCACCCATCACTTACTACGTCCAATACATTCCTCATATGAAAAGTTTGAAAAATAACATAAACATTCATATTACAACTAGCATGAGAAATGTCTATACTTTAACCATAAACTATGAATTGTATAAAAATAACCCATCCACAGTCAAACATATCACAAAACGTTCAATACGATATGGATGATTTTTATCATAAAAAATCAACTTCGAACAAGTTTAAAATCCATCAAAGTATATTGACATAGATGAAAATGATTTTTAAAACTCTTTGAGAGAAATATCCCTTTTTCATAAAAACATTTAAAAGTCACACCGTTTAGAAAGGAATAAATTTAAATAAATTTCCAATTAAAAGTTTCCCATACCACTTTGAAACTTTTGAATAGAAATAATATTTTAAAAACATTCATGTCCATATAAATCAATCCTTAAAAACATTTTGAGAACATGGACATTATTGAGAATGATTTAGAAGAATACATATTTAAAACATTTGAAATGATGTTTTAACAAAAGATTCCCTTAAAAATAATCCCATTAAAAAATATTTTATGAAATATGGACATTGATATTAAATATGTCCTAGTAAAAACTTACCTATAAACAATCTCGAATAATAATGAGATTGAGGAATTAACCCTTACCTTAAACTTTCCTTTGGTCAAGGGTACGTTTAACCTATTATATAATGCCCATAGTATGTTATTAAATTATTCTAGAACCATATTCATATTTATTATATCATACATTATTCATTTATGACTTTATACTATGAATTTAATAATGATTTCCATGTTAAATTAACATTTTGGGTAATAATCGCTTTCTTTATCGTACTTGTTTTAACTTGTTATTCTTGATCATATAATTTAGATAATTATTTAAATACTTATAGAATATAAACATTGATTTATATATCATATATATTTAGAATATAAATATTTATAATAGATAGATATATGAAATTGAAGGCACCGTTTATGGAGATGGTAGGTCGTACGTACGCATAATCGTTGTTTCTGTTTTCATATCGTATTGAATGGAAGTAAGTGAATAAGATATATGTAAGTGCATACATACCTATATATATATATATAGTAGAATAATTATGTAATATATTATGTACTTATTAATAATATATATTTTTATAATCATAGTTGAATGGTGAACGTGGGAATGAATCTCATCACGTCGTGGAGACGGTAATCTGTACGTACGCAGGAGCGATAATATCATTATATCGATGGTGAAATCATATATAATTGGATTTTATATTATATATAAATAATCATTAACATGTTATATTTATTATTTACATCAGTTATACTCATTATTATACCTATCCAAATAATGAAGTGTTTGAATAACAAACCACACCACGATGTGGAGACGGTAAGTCGTACGTACGCACGTATGGTGACTTTGTCATCTAAAGGATTGATAGAATAAGAAAATGGTTGTACCATATTTATAGTAACATAATATTATATAGGAGGTAATGGATTTATTATTTTGGTATATAAAAAACAAATAAAGAGGAAGTGGAAGAAGAAAATAACTTGAAAGAGGGTGGTGAAATTATTACCTCTTCTATGGGTGTTTCTTTTTGAGTTGATCGAAAGGGCTCCTTAGGTTGGATTTATGATCAAATTCAGGACTCTAGGTTGATGTGAGGGAATCTGGGAGGATATTGGGGTAGGGTTTGACCGATCCAAATGGATTTGGAGTTGTGATTTTTAGATAAGGGGAAGTTCCCTTTTATAAGAGGGGTGACAGTCACTTTAGGAAAAGATTAAAATATTAATTTATTATACAATAATTTTCGGTTTATAATGGTTCCAAATGAATTAATTTATAGAATTAGTTGGTTATGGGTATAAATAATCTCAGTCAATAGGATTTAGACAAGTTTAGGATACCATTTTAACCTTATCTTTTATATTTAACTCTTAGTTAAATAGTTTAACTTTTACTATGTCTTCTTGTATTCTTACACTATATGGTTAATAAACTTACTCTAAACTTCCAAGAGAACCTCAAGTGGTTAATTAATGACATATATAATATTATATAATCTCTTTAGATGAAACTTATATATTTGGGAATATTATATCAACCAATAATATAGAATTATTTTAAAAAAATAATTTATGTCAATTTTGACACTATTTGTTATTTTGTTTTTCTGAAAGTCATAAAAACCTTATCACTTCTCAAAAAATTATCTAATCAACCCTAAAATGTCATATTAACCTATATAATTATTTGAATTAATCATAAGTCTCAATTTACATTTAATTGGATATTTATAATATCAATTATTTTATTATTTCATTAATAAGGTAATTAGTGCATCTTCATTGTGCCATAAATAAATTAAATCATTTAATGCCTAAAATTATAAATAAAATATAATTATATAGGAAATATTTTTATATTTATAATGAATATTTATAGTCGAATTTATCTTATGTATAACCCTATATTAAAAATATTTTAGTTAATAAACATTGAATTTAACACTTTTAACTCTTCTTTAAATAAAATAATAATAAATGTCCTAATCTGATCCATGTGTTCCAAAGATCATATTTTATTCTTAAGTTTTTTTGGACGAATTAAACTTATAGAATATAATTAGGACATGTTTTAGGGTATTTATAATATCATTTTTACCCTTAATTACCCTATTTACTTTTAGCCATGGTAAATAAAAGTCAAAAGTAACTATTCATCAAAAATTATTTTCATCCTATTGAACAAAATTTTACTTAATTATTTTAATTGTGTCAATTGGATTTTATATATTCAACTCATAGAAGTGGTAAAATTTAGTTTTATGCAAATTTGCAAATGCCCCTATAATGTGGGTTAAAGACGGTAAAAATTTCAATAAAATTTTATATATCTAAACTTATTATAAAATGACTCCAATAAATTACATTAAACATATATAGGTATTATGTATATATTTTTATCTAAAATAATTTAAAATAAAATAACTAATTATTTAAAAAAAAAGTCAGTTTTAGACAATAATGCATAGTTTTCACTATTCATCAAAAATTGAAAGATTTCAGAAAAATACCAAAAATTCACCCTAAGATAATTTTCATATTCCAAAATCAAAAATAAATTCTATTTTACCAAATTAAAAATTTAGAAGCTGCATTAATTAATTTAAAATCAATTTTCGTTGTCAAAACCAAAAAGAGGGTTTTTAAAAAGTAAAAACTATCAAAAAATTGACATGTGTTTTTGTCAAATTTAAATGTTAAATTACTTATAGTGACCTAAATTGTATTAAATGATAAAAATATAATCTATTTATACTTCCAAACCATTAAAATTCATAATTTTACACTATAAATTATTTCGATTAAAAAAGTTTTTTTCAATTAAAATATAGTATTTTTAACTATTCATCAAAATATGAAAGTTATCAAAAAAGTACCAAAAATTTATCCAAGATATATTTTTATGTCCCTATTCTAAATAATAATTTAATATAATTAAATATAATATATAAAAGTTTCAAATATTGGTTTTAAAAAGGGTTCGCCATTAAAAGGCGGTAAAATTGCATTTTTTTAAAAATTACTTCTTTTATCTGAAAAAAATAAATTTGTTCTTATATTATGTCTCAGAAACACATAATATGGATGTTAAAATTATATATAGTATATAATATTTCAAAATGTAGTTAATACTATTCATAGCCACTTTTTGAACGGCTAGTTTGGTAATTTTTTGTGCTCTCAAACTCAGTGTTGTGTGTAGCGCAAGCTATTGAATTACTTTAATGAGATACAGTACTATGAAATATTGGGGTGTTAAAATATTGAATAACATGTTAAGCTATATCTAAAATCCCATCTGGATGTCTTCCAAAATACTTTTTAAATTCTATGATCTAATTCACCAAGTAACACATTATATGAAATAACTCATTAATACCAATTCTAAAATCCATTTAGAAAACTTATCATATTATTTTTATTGAAACTCTCCATGTTTTATAAACCTCAATCCTCATTTATCTAACCACAATATATGACCACACTATAATTTATTCCATTGAAAAAAGATAAAAGTTTTATAATTTAAAATTTTATATTGATAGAGACTAAAAAAAACTAGTTTTTTCTTTTTAATACATTTAATTATTTATATATATATTTATAGAGCTATGCATCGAAACGATGTTTAATTCTGTGGTCCGGTGTGCACATATTTATTTTTATAAAAATAACAAATATATTTTATATTGAATTCAAAATATCTTAATGACAATGGGATAAATATTAAGGGAAAATTTGGATCATAAAAATGAGACCAAAGCTGAGTATTGAACATGATGTTTACCCTAGGCACAACCTAAAAGAGGTCGGTGTGGGGCGTTCATACATCTCGCCTATTAGTGAAATTTTTAGTGGATTAATTAATTGTTTAATTTATTAATTAATTCATTTTGAAATAAATAAAATTCTATAATAATAATTCAATGAAAAATTCTCCAATTTTAGCCACATAAACCCTGGTATAATTCCCAAGCTTACCTTGCTCATTTTATTGGAGAATCACATCAAATGACAATGAAACGCCGGATCAGAGCACATCAGAGCACAATAAATGTAATGACATCCTTAAAGCATTAGTGATCATTATTTTCAATGAAAATTGATCCAATATATAGGTAGGAATCATAAATTGGTGGTTTACAACTTTTTGATTAAACTAGTTGAGAGGATCGATCCAAATTTTGGATCTGCACCAATTAAAGCCTTTGCATGCATCCGGGTACTGAATCAATTGATTATTTTTTTGTTTTATAACTTGGATACCACTATTATTGATTTTTTGACAATTAATACTGACCAAAAATGTTTATAAATCTTTTATTATGGTTTTCTCCCTCAATTTATTCACGTTCTTCACTGGTTAGACCTCGTAGTTCTGGTTTGACATTTTTAGGTGGTACTGAGCCTGATTGGACCCCCAGAATCATGATAGTTTCACAAAATATAGATGGATAAATGAAATATAGATAGATCTATGATTTTTTTTGTGTTTTTTAAGTTCACTTAAATTATTTGAGACTAGATTATAAAAGGTGGTAGATGTGCGGTGCGAGAGGCTCATACGAGATCGCTCGAAGTCGCACTGTATTCGATTTTATAGACACTGAAGGGCCGAAATCCACTGGTTGATGATAGATTCAAAAATCATGACCTAAAAAGTCCAAAATAGAAAAATAAGAGCATATTGAGCGTATAGGAAGTGGATCATGATTTCTGTGATAAATCTGACTACACACCATGTACAAGTATGAACACATGACGTGTATCCCCTTAGAAACATTAGCTCGGGTTTTAGAAGCTTGTAAGGAAAAAAATGTGTAGACCTCCTATACATCATGTACATCATCCCTGGGTGGAAAACAGTGTGATAGATCACATGGATAGGGATCTGTATGAGAGTATATAGACACATCCAAAGCATGCAGGCGACACACTATGTGGAGAGGCACACTATGTACCAAATTACATGGACAAAGAGTCAAGTACACATACATGACCAGAAGAACAAAACCTGGTATCAGATATTTTGGACACATCGTGTAGTCCACCTACATGAGGTGTACTTCTACATGGTTTGGGAACCGTGTACCTCCACATACATGGCCAAACAGTGGAGTGGGACCACACACCAGGTGGGTTCCCTCGAATTTTGTGTTCTACATTGTTCCTTTTGAATAAACATCAAGGAGCCAAATCTCATTCATTTGAAATCAGATTTTGGAATGTGATTAAACTATATCAAGTGATTTTCCATGTAGAACATGATGTTTCTCCCCATTGTGGGTTTGAATATATGATGTGAACTCTTTCGGCCATTATTCTTGTCTTGTCAACCCTCGATAATGACAGTGATCACGTAGGATCACCAAAGACTTTCTGAGTGGTACCCTCTAGTAGAGTTGGGAAATGGGTCCTCGAAAACGTTCTGAGTGGTACCCTATAATAGAGGTGGGAAGTGTTTCCTTGATGAATTTTCATGTTTTACCCTCTAGTATAGCTAGCAAGTTGGTCCTCGATGACTTTCTAAGTGGCACCCTCTCGTAGAGGTGGTCAGTGGGTACTTGATGAATTTATGAGTAGTACCCTTTAGTATAACTGATAAGTGGGTCCTCGATGACTTTTGAGTGGTACCCTCCTGTAGAGATAGGCCATGGGTCCTTGATGGCTTCTGAGTGGTACCCTCTAGTAGATCTAGTCAGTGGGTCCTCAACGACTTGTATAATGGAACCCTTATACTGGGAACGGTATGGGTCCTCCATCGACTATCAGATTGGAAACCTCCTATTGTACTAGGACATGAGTCCTATACTTTGAGTTGGTCCCCCTCAACTGTGTGGCACAATGAAGAGGTGTGGTTTGACTTGGACGGTTACTTTTGGTCTGATACGTGATATGTTTAGAATCTTTGATGTACTTTTGGAACCATTAGTAACTCTTATTCTTAGGCTAAGATGTGATATGAAGATAACATTACTCTCTATTTTGGGTTTATTTTTATTGATCACACACACACACACACACATATATTATTTTGTACCCATACCCTTGTATTTTTTTACTCTCTTTCCATGAGAGGTGAAGACCTATGGGATATGCCACATGCTTTCCATGTTTATATTCTCATTGTTAGATGATTATACTCTCCTACTATAGGTGGTGAATACTTGATGTGTATTTCATCTAATCTCCATGTTAATCCCCTTGCTCTTGGTTGATTTCACTCTATCTTGGTTTGAGTTGACTTGTTCTTTTTCACTACATCTTACATCTTGTATATTATCTATTATTTTCCTAATCTATCTCTTAATACCCATCTCATACATTCGAGGAATACTACTGAGTATGTATATATTCAACCCTGCATGGGATTTTCTCAAACTTTTCATGTCTTATGCAGAATCTGTATAGGTTGACAATGACTTCAGAGGAGCTTAAAGATACTTGGTCTATTAGACTGTATATGGTGGTTGTAACTTGGATATCGGGAGTTGGGATCTATCAACACTTTAAATTTCTAGTTTTTTTAGGTTGGTACATATTTATGGTTGGGTGTGTATTTTCCACTTTACTTTTTAGTTTTCACTAGCACAGTCTTGTACACCCTAGAGGTTTTCATGTTTGTTTTACTTTAAAGCAGTTTCATCTTATTTTCTTTTATTCCTTGGAACTTTTCATTAGGATGGTCACGTGTGTGTGTGTGTGCATAGGTACATAAGAAAAGGCCTCCCATTTAGGATATTCCTTTCATTTCTTGTCTTCAACCCCTAACCTATATAGGAGGGCTTTTGGTAGTTACAGATTTAGCCCGGAAATATTGGTATTAGAGCAGTCCATTCCTTAGGATGTTGTATGGAGTAGTCCCCTTATGAATATTTGCTTGGGTTTAGTGAAATAGTTTCAATGTGTCATGAATGTGGCTCTCAGACCAGATATTCCAATGATGGTGTAGGCAGTGGATGTACCCATTCACTAGGACCTTGACTATCTATTTTATGACTTGGCATACTGATACAATGGTTGCAAGGATTAATGGTACATGAATCATATAGTATTGAGTCTTTGACTGTACTTATTGAGTCAGTTACCCATTATATATATATATATTTGTGTGTGTGTGTGTTTTAATTTGATAGTGGTACGTCTTGATAAATCTCATGATTCCTTCACAATACCAGCAAACCAGGACACTAGTTCCAGATCATGATAACAATCCCATGAGAAATGAGTCCTAAATTCATGGTCCATCACATTATCTTCTCCCTCTAGGTGTTCAAGTAGTAGAACCCCCACCTATTGAGTAGTAGATCATCCTATAAGATTAGTATGAGTATCTATGTAGGCTTAGCGCACTCTGTGATTTCTAGCACTAGAGGCCACTGGGGTTTCATGGCGAGAAAGATCCTAAGGTAGTAGAGGATTGGCTTGAGTTTGTGGTTTGTATCTTCATGATTATTCAGAACCTGAAAGATTAGGTGGTTTCAATATCATATAGACTTTTCCACAGAGTATCTGGGCACTGGTGGAGCATTGTTAAATAGATTTACGATGAGTTGACACTCTCATGGATCAACTTCAAGAAGCTTTTTTATGTGGAGTAATACCCCTCCTGTTTGAGATTAATTTGGGTTCATGAGCATCTGGAGCTATAATAGGGAGGGATGATAGTGTATGAGTACATAGTGAGGTTCACATACCTTACACAATACTCTATTTACATGATCATCAATGAATACTTCTGATCATTGAAGTTTGAAAAGGGACTCCATAGAGTGATCCATGCTAGTGTGGTGCCCTTGTGGATCCCCACCCATAAAGGGGTGTTGGATTGGGAACTAGTGAAATAGATACTTCTATCAGAGGTATTATAGAAAACTGGAGTTGGCAGCGGGAATCATAGAGTTGAGTCATCTACAGCAGCTTGTAGGTTCCATTCTGCAGGATCTCGGTGTAGGAGGACCTTTTGTGACTAGACTCAGGTGCTCAGTCTTGTGGTATAGGAACAAAGAAGAGTAATAGGTTATCTTAGGGAGGTTCAAATCTATTCTTGTAATGGTTGAGGACACATACCATGTGAATTACCGACCAGAAATGTTGAGGAGTGCAGACAGGTAGCTGACAGATTTTCATGGTAGAGGAAGCATCGTGATCAGGGATCTACCATGTGAGGGAAGGGTGGCCCCCAAAGAAGAAGATATGGTAGAGGAGAAGGAGGAGTTATGGGTATTGGAAGAAACTATGGGATCCTTACACCACTACCACCAGGTGGACCACATTAGGATCAGAGATTTGGTAGTCAGGGCCACAGATAGCTGCAAGCTCTGGAGGCTTATGACCCCACAAAACATAAGATGATTAGAGGTATGATATATGTTTATTCTACTCTTTCTTCTGAATTATTAGAGATATTTTCTATTCATTCCTCCATATCTATACTCTTGGTGCGATATCTAGAGATCCTAGATGAGGCACTAGCCTAGAAGTTTCATCTTGAGGTTCTTATAAGGAACACTTCTTCTGTATCTTTTATCTTTTGACAGTACGATCTATTACTTAGTGAAGAGTGGTTCATGTGGGCCTTTTGTTTTTCATGATGGAACCCTATGAAATCATCTTGGGTATGGATTGGTTTTCCATGTTTATATATTAGATTTATTTTCACCATAGATGAGTCAGATTCCTTCACACTTATGGGATGAGATTCACCTTTATGGGTGAGAGAGATCTCATAGAGAGACAAGTGGGTTAAATGAGCTGGAGGATATAGCCCATTTCCCATTAGTTGGAAATTATATTCCTTGGTGTAGTAGGATATTAAAAAAAATTCCCTTTCGTTGTAAAGGATTATATAAACGTATTCCCTGAAGATGTTTTGAGACAACCTACTAGGCGGAAGATGGAGTTTTGCGTTGAATTACATCCTAATACCTCTATTGTATCTTATGTGGAATACTATATAGACCCTACCAAGATCTGGGAGTTGAAGTTGTAGTTGGAGGACCTTTGAGATAAGTGTTTCATTATGCCTTGTGTGTCTCCCCAGGAAGCTCCAGTGTTGTTCAAGAAAAATGTGGATGGAAGATTGTTTATTTGTGTAGATTGTCATCACCTAATCCAAGACACCATAAAGAAAAATTACCCCTTGCTGAAGATTAATGACTTTTTTTACTAGTTGAGAGACATGAGATGGTTCTCTATGATCGATCTTAGGTCCAACTACCACCAGATGATGGTTCATGAGGCTGATATTCCAAAGCTATAATTTCGATGTTTCTATGCAAACAATGAGTTCCTAGTGATTCCCTTTAGTGTGAATAATTTCCCCACTATGTTTCTGTATTTTATAAACCGTATTTTACATTTATAAATAGACCATTTTTTGTCTTTATCGTAAACATAATTGTCTAGTCTATATCAAAGGAGGAGCACATAGATAACTTGAGGATGGTTCTAATTTTTTTTAAGATCACCATTTTTATGGAAAGATCACAATGTTCTAGTTTTGGATTCACATTGTTCACTTATCAAGGAATTTCATTTGTGAACATGTTTTAATAATAGACCCATCAAATATCGATGAATTTCTTTCTTAGGATCCACCCAAGTACATGTCATAGATGAAAAAGATTTATTAGCTTGGTGGGGTACTACATGAGGTTTGTGGAAGACTTCTCTAGAATTACATCCCATTTTACTACCCTAACATAGAATGGGAAGTAGTTTACCTAGTATGAGAAGTTCCAAAGGTCCTATGAAGAGTTTAGGCTCAGGATGTTGAGTGATCATGTGTTGAGGAAACCAGAGGAACACATGAATTTTATAGTGTATTATGATTCCTTAGGACCTAGGCTCAATGGGTGTTGATGTAGGGGTATACAGTTATCACATATCGGCCAAGGATATTGATACCCCATGATAAGAACTATGTGAAACATGAACTTGAACTAGAATCAGTAGTATTTTCCTTGAAGATGTGGAGGCAATACCTTTTGGTGGAGTGCTTTGTGTTTTACTCATACCATCAGAGTCTCAGGTAAGTCTTCATGTAGAGATACTTGAACCTGATATAGTGATTCTAGTTAGAGTTCCTATAAGACTATGAATTTTATATAGTCTGTATTTTTGGGAATGTAAATGTAGTAGAATATTCCTTTAGTAGAATGTCCCAGGCTCACTTGGGGGAGGAGGCCTCTGAGCATTTGGCTTCCTTGCAGCTGGACATGGTGAAGAAATAGGGTATAACTTTTCTATAGTCAGTGGTGTTGACTCCTACACTTATTGAGCATGTGAGAGAGTCCTAGCTGGGAGACATTGACTATTATGCATTTCATGAATAGATATCCATAGTGGATTCACCATATCGATTTTCTAAAGGAGGGAATCGTGTTATCTTTTCCAAGGGATGGACGGTGGTTATATTCATGATGAGGGGGTGGTGATGCAAGAGTTCCACACTTCATACCTAGTTATACATACCGATGTGGGGAATATGTACATAGAACTTCAATGTCATTTTTGGTGGTCTGGCATGAGACAAGGATTAACCGAGTTCATCTCTCGGTGCCTCACCTGTCAGTAGTTGAAGGATGATCACCATGTTTTGGTTGGTTTTTTGCAGCCTCTTGATACCCCAAAGTGGAAGTGGGATGAAATATCCATGGACATTGTGATAGGGATTCCATGCATATTAAAGGGCCATGATTCCATCTGGGTGATATTTGACCAACTCAAAAAGTTGGAAAACTTCTTTTCTATTAGGAAGAAGAGTTCGGTGGAGTGTTTACAGTAGTTGTATGTATAAAATATGATTCACCTTCTTGGGGTGCGTCCGAAAATTGTCTCTGATCATGAAACATGTTTTATGTACTGATTTTGGAGAGGACTGTAGGAGGAATTCGGGACCCAAATGACTATGACGTATCAGACCTAGATTCCATATAATGGATGCCCCGATCCAGGTGGGACACATGGCCTCAAGCGCATCTCCCCAAACTCTAGAGGTTGCCGACTAGCAGCGAGGGCCTCAGGTGTGTCTGTAGGGAGACTATGACATCATTAACAAAGTTTATCACAACTAATAATTATAATTAGAGGTATATATCAAGATAAATACAAGTAAATATAATGAATAATATAAAATAGAGACAATAGTAACAATAACTAAAACAAATAGAATAACATTTAACAACTGATGATATGTCATGTCACTATCAAATGAAAAAACATGGATATAAGATTGTAGGGATAACATGATCTACAGAAGTATAAAGTAAATGAAATACTATCCCAAGAATCCTAAGCTCTGACTCGGTCATCTTCTATCAAGCTATATACTAAATAGTAAGCAATCAAGTGTTTGAAGTCGTATTCTTCCCTTTTTCAACACCTATATTCATGTAATCTGCCCCGGGTACCAAACAGAGCCTAGATGGGGTGTGATATAAATCTCAGTGGTCCACCACCAATGGTAAATATAACATCTGACACATGTAATGAATATGTAATAGTGTGAAAGCATGCATATATAAAGTAAACCAGTACAATGTAACTAAATACCCAAGTACCTACTTCATCCCTCAATTGGCGTCTGAACATAACCGGTGCATTAATTGATTATTACAGGTTTATAAATAATTCACAAGTTAATAATAGTAATAGTTCCAAGATGTAACAATTCAACCTATAATTATATTTAATAGTGAATTTACAAGGTAATAACCAATGTGACGTAGACCTCAAGGGTCGCCAACTGAGTAATAATTGAAGTTTGTCATAGGGAAAGAGTCTAATCCAAGGAGAATAGTCCAAGTAATTCTACAATGAGATGCCTACTGAGTCCAAGGAGTTTATCCAACGTAAAACAGGGCTAGGTAATTACTAGGCCTAATGGGATTTAACCATGGAACCTACTTGTCAATGATAGATCTAAGGATTGTACCAGAGGAATCCTATGATAATATGAAAGGGATCCTATGGTGCCATACCAGGAATCTGAATAATGGAAAAGGATCAGGATATAGGTGTGTCTCAACCTATGCAAGATGTATCCTTGAATGAGAATGGTGTTGATCAGAATCCAAGGTGAGCTTGAGTTCGGACACTACTATTTGATTATGAAGTCATGTAATATTTCATTTGGTTCAATCCTTGACATTCATTAGTGTCATAAGGTCAAGTAGAATGAAACATTTTAATCAAGTCATTTAGTTCATGCCTTTCCTTTCATTTGTGTGATAAGGTCAAGTATAATTAAACCCTTTAATCATGTCTTTTGGTTCAATCCTTTCCTTTCATTAGTTTGATAAGGAAAAGTAGCATGAAACCTTTTAATCAAGTCATTTGGTTCAAGCCTTTCCTTTCATTAGTGTTATAAGGTCAAGTAGCATGAAAACCTTCATTTAATATATTTAAATCATATTCCATATTCAAGGTTCATTCTACTACCTTCCATTAATGTTGTAAGGAGTGCTATTAATATGAAACCTACTATTCATTTACATTTAAGGCCAATCCATATACTTAATATACTTTCCAATTCACATTTCACATTTCATTATAAAATTGGAGCACTTACCTTTGGTGGGTAAAGTGGTGAGCATACATGTTACTTTCCATTATGTAATTCCCATTAAAAAATCCATTTAATATTGAAATGCTTACTCTTAGTAAGGTCAAGCCAAGTCACACCCGAACAGTGTCTCAAACATGTTAATACACTAAAACGACCATTATGGAATACATACTACATGGGATGAATGGAATTGTGGGAATAACCACAAAAAATTAATCACATATACTAAAATAGAGTATCCATATGGTTTTTATGATTATAAGCATGGCATATAAATTCTATAAATGACACCCGATAGAATTGGTGGGGCCTACACAACAATTCCAAAATCAACAAACGTGAGGGATGAGTTATAGACCACCCACCTTAGTCTTGTATGACTCTCCTCCTTCATTATTGGACCTTGATTTGGCTCAGATCTAAGTAGATCTATGAAAAGAATAAAAAATATCATACCTCGATAACTAGGTCAAGAGTGACAGAGAAGAGGAATCAATTAAATGGACTTGATTACTTAGTGTTGCGCATCCAACGTGAAGAAAGGAAGATCAAACAGATCTCATATATAGTATATCTATTGATTCCTATCTTAGGTCTACAAAAATATCCAATTTGAGAGAGAAATAGATTAATCTCATTAGTTCTCATATTAGCGAAGAATAAGGGATCTAATTAGATTATCAATGGAAAAAAGGATAATTTACCCCAAAAAAATAGCATGAGCATGGTTTGTACACATAGTTTGAAAAAATATGTTCAAACCATACATTTTTACCTAGAAATAAGGGGTGCTTGCACGGTTGGGATACACGACCATGTTCAAACCATGCAATTTGGTTCTATCTAGAAATTTCCATTTGCACGGTTAGCCAAATTGTGTTCTAACCACCAGCTAACCATGAGACATGTCCTATTTTCCCCAAAATATGGGCTTTTGAATTCAAAATTTCCCTAGACAACCCTGAGGCCTTTTATAACTCATTAGGAATTCCTATTAGGTCCAAAGTGAATATTTAGACTGAAATTTGAAACATCCATACCTGAGTGAAAAAACAAGTTCTTATAATGAGGATATGTACATCCTTTTACCTCCAGATCGATGTGAAGACCAACCACACTATCTAGGTGTTGAAATATATGCTGAGGGGTTGCGTGTTTTCCTTTTTACAAACCTAGGAGGATCACTTTCCCTTGGTAGAGTTCACATACAGTAATAACTGCCACTCTTCCATCAGCATGAAACATTTTGAGGCCCAATACGGGAGACCCTGCAGGTCACCATTATGATGGATAGAGACTGGTGACATATCTCTTATGGGCCTAGAGATAGTGCTGGTGAAAATGGAGAAGGTCCAGATCATCTGTTAGAGGATGAGGATGACCTAGATTAGACATAAATCTTATGAAAATCATTGTCTTAGGGCCTTGTAGTTTGAGCAAGGAAACCATGTTTTCCTGATAGTCTCCCTACGAAGAGGATTATAGTGGTTCAACTGGGGAGGAAAGATATACCTGAGGTTCATCAAGCTGTTTGAGATCATGCAGAGGGTTTTTGTGGTTTCTTACCATCTCTCCCTACCCCCACAGCTAAAGTGGGTATATAATTTCTTCCATGTGTTTCAATTGAAGAGATACATGCATGAGCCCACATAAATAATCATCTAGGGAAATCTAGACATTGAGCATAAATCCTCTTTTGCGGAGCACTCAATGGAAATTGAGGATCAGTAGGATAGGAACCTACATGGACAAACCACCCCTTGGTTTTTATGTTGTGGCAACATAGGAATGTGCAAGAGAGATCTCAGCAGTGGGAGAGCCAGATGCGAGAACAATATTTTGAGTTGTTTATTTAGTTTTTCATTTCAGGGACAAAAATATTGAAGGAGTGAATGATGTATAGACTCAGTTTTTTCCTTTTAAGACTTTGAAATATTTCTATATATATTTTTAAAGCAATTAGTTGAGATGACATGTGATTCTAAGGTGTGGTGTTCCTGAAATTAATTTTATAAAAATATTAAATAGATTTTATATTGCACACAAATTTTTTAAAATAAAATGGGATAAATCTTAAATGGAATATTGGATCAAAAATCAGATACCACATTTGAGTCTGGAATTCAATGTTTACCCTAATCTCAACCTAAAATAGGTCGGTGTGGTGTGTTCGGACATATCGGTTGGTGGTGGTACATTCAGTGGATTAGTTAGTTCATTCATTCATTCATTTTGATCTAAATAAAATTATATAACAATACCTCCATGAAAAGTTCTCTAGGTTTATCCACTTAAACCCTAAGAGAATTTCATATCTTACCTTCCTCCTTTGATTGGTGAATCACATCAGATGATGATGAAATGCCAAATCAGAGTAGTTTGGAGGGCATAGAATGTAATGATATCTTTCAATCATTTTCGATCATGTTATTTGATGATTAATGGTCCAATATCAAGTTAGTACTTGTTAATTAGTGTTTCAAGACATTTTTTTAACTGATTGAGCAGATTTATGGTTGTTTTAGTTTTGCACCGATTGAATCCTTTTCATGTGACCGAGTACTAATTCAATTGATTATTTATTTGGTTTTATAACCTAGATAGCCCTGTTTTTGATCATTAGACAATAAATATTTTCAAATTTTTTTCAGAAAAATATTCATTTTCATTTATCCCCCAATTGTTTCCCATTATTCTCCGATTGGACCCCTCGGTCCTGGTTTGACATTGTCGGGTGGTACTGAGCTGGATCAGACCCCAATAATCAAAATAGTTTTACAAATGAGGTATGGATCGATGGTGTATGAAACAATATGGGATATTTTCTTGTTTTGGATGATTTTTAAATGATGTGGGATAGATTATCAAAGGTGAAAGATGTGCGGTGTTAGAGGATCGTACATGATTGCTCGAAATCATACCAGATTCGAGTTTTCAGCCACTAGAGGGTCATAATTCACTGGCAGATGATAAATCCACAAATCACATCCAGAATCGAGGCTCGAATAAAAGGTGAATATCAGATTCATTGTACAGGAATTGGATATTTATTTCTATGAAAAACCTTACTGCATACAGTGTACAATAATGAATGCATGGCGTATAGCCTCTGGCTATAGCATCTAAGGATTCAAATGTTTATAAGGATGGAACGATGTGTAGTCTTCCTACATGCCATGTACCTCATCCCTGGGTGGACAAGTCATGTGATGGATAAAATGGGAAGGACTACATGAGGGAGTTCACAACCAAGAGCACAACCTTGTATAGGTGTACATGGAAATTTCTAGAGCACACGGAATACACCCTATGTGGAGAGTCACATAGTGTACCAATATCCACGGACATGAGGTCAACTACATGGATATAGCTAGAAGTAAAAGGCCTGATCATGAATAGTTTGGACACTCTATTTATTCCACTTGAATGGAGTGTACTCCTACTTGGGTTGGGAGCTGTGTACCACTATGGACATGGCCAGGTAGTGGAGTGGGACCACACACCATGTAGGTTCCCTCACACGATGTGTTCTACTTGGTTCATTTTGGGAAAACATCAAGTCTTCGTATATACTTCATTTGAACTCATATTTTGGCCCGTGAGTAGCATATCTTGATTTTTTTCTGCATAGAATGTGATGGTTTCCTATATTGTGGATTTCCATATACAATGCAGAATGTTAGGGGCACAATGCTTTTCTAGGAATTGCTCGATGATGATAGTGATAACACAAAATCACTAGATACTTTCTGAGTTGTAACCTCTGTTAGAGTTGGGTAGTGGGTCCTCAATGACTTTCTGAGTGGTGTCCTCTAGTTGAGCTAGGAATTGCATCTTCAATGACTTTCCAAGTGGTACCATATAGTGGAGCTGGGTAGTGGGTCCTCAATGAAATTTTGAGTGGTACCCTCTAGTAGATATGGGCATTGGGTCCTCACAAACTTTCTGAGTGGTTCCCTCTAGTAGATATGGGTAGTGGTTCCTCAATGGATTCTGATTGGTACACTCTAATAGAGCTGGGTAGTTCTTCCTCAATGACTTCTAGAATAGAACCCTCCTGTTGGGGAGGGAATGGGTCCTCCATCGACTATAAAAGTGTAACCCTTCTATTTTACCAAGAAATGGGTTCTCTATTTCGAGTTGGTGCCCCCTTAACTATGTGTCATGGTGACAAGGCATGGTTTGACTTGGATGGTTACCTTTATGCAGCCGTATGATATGCTAGGAATTATTGATGGACTTTTAGAACTATTGGGTACTCTTCTTCTCGGTTTGAGCAATGAGATTAAGATCCCCTAAATCTATCATTAAGGTTTCTTTTGACTGATCATATATATATATATATATATATATATATATATTTGTGTGTATATATATATATTCTTCTGTATCAATACCCTTGGATTTGGTTTCCCTCTTTCCATGAGTGGTGAAGACGCGTGGGGTATACCACATGATTTCCATGTTTAGATTATCATTTTTGGATGAGTCTACTCTCTTACTATAGGTGTCTAAGACTCGACATTTAGTTCATCGACTCACTATGTTGATCCCCTTATGATTAGACAAGGTTACTCACTCTTGTTTTGGGTTGATATATTCTCTTTCACTATATCTTGCATCCTATATACTATCTACTATTTTCCTATTGTGTCTCTCACTACCCCCCCCCCCTTCAGTTTTTTGGGAATCTTATTGGGTATATATAAACTCACCCCTACATGGTCTTTTCCCACATGTTTCATGTCTTATGCAGATGACAGATAGGTCAGCAGTGACATCAGAGGAGATTAGGGATACCTAGTAAATTAGACCATGTACGGTGGTTATATCTTGGAGTCCAAGAAATGGGATCTATCAGTAGTTTAATTTTCCATTTTTTTCAAGTTGGGACATATTTTTGGTTGGACGTGTATTTTTTCCCTTTACTTTCCAGTTTTCACATTCATGCTCTTGTACACCCTAGAGGTTTTTCATTCTTGTTTTAATTTATATCTATTGAATCTTATTTTATTTTATTCCTATATAGTTTTTCAATGATATTATTGTGTGTGTGCATAAAAGTACTTAGGAAAAGTCCTCCCATTTAGGATACGTCTTTGGATGTTTCTCGCTACCTCATATCCTATGGAGGTGGGCTTGGGGTAGTTTTGGATCGAGCCTCAGCTTGGGTCGGGTCATGATAGAGACCTATCTAAAAGAATTAGTACTACACAATATTAAAATAAATCATGCATGATAATCATCAAAAAAATGTATCTCTATATCTATGTCCTCCAGTTTCATCCCATGCATGAAATAATTTTCATATGATCCCTTTTTCCAATCCAACCTGTAACTTTGAGACACATAGTATGTCAATTCTATATATCTACTCATACGTTATTGAATCTTTATATATTTATAGACCAAGTAAATGAATACATTAAATTTTATTCATCCATATATGGAGAAATAAATGCCCCTCATAGGATAAACAATATACCCAACACCCCTATTTATCTTAGCATTAGGACATGAATAATAAAGCTATCCATGTATAAAATATCTCATTCTAGTTATCTCTCCCACCTTAGTTATGAAGAAATTGAAATATGAACCATGAACCACTATCATATAAATGACATAGTGTATGAAACTTTTTATGGCATAATTTCACGGTCATATTGTACAACAAACTAGTTTTGCGACTTATGAAAATATTATATATCCTAATAAAGGAATCCTACTAATGAAAACCTTAACATTTTTTCATAACCTATAATACTTATAAATGAATATTATTTTGGGATAACTCAATGTTCAGCATTAATATGTTAGTTATCATTTCTCTTTAAGATCACATCTTTCCAATATTGTAGAATGTTAAATCAAAGAATATTTCTTTAAAAACTTGATACATTTTATATTCATAAAAAAATTAGAAGGAAATTAAAAAATCCATACATAATCACATGTATTATCTTATTTCACATGATATAATACTATATAAAACTTATATTTTCAACACTTTTCAGGTTTTGACAACTCAGTACATCTCTTTATAATTTTTACTATATCTCTTTTGTGTCTATCTCATAAAATTATCCCACTAGACTATTAAATGATTAACATTTATAATTTTATATAGTATGAACAATGGCTATACTTATGAATCACATTCCCAATGTTCAACTCATTGAAAATGTATTCAAACTCATTAACATCACATCATCAAATTTTATAATGAAAATAACTCGTATTTTCTCTAAAAATATTTTAATTTCAACATCATAATATCCTTAGAACCTATTTTATCCATATTTTTCCTTGAAATATTTTCATTACTAATAAAAATAATTAAACTATTATTTTAATGACGTTCCCTAATACTTTTATGATATTAAGGGCCATTCATAATTTATTTCAATATAAATAATCTTTTATTTATTAAATATGAACATCTCTAATTTTAAACAAATTAATACTAGTCTATTAGATTCAATGTTCATTTAAAATATATTTCTTTGATATATGTACACATATGTGTCATGAAATAACACATTTTCCTTCTTTTTATGATTACGTAAAAATTAACAATTGCATCAATATCTTATATCAAATTCTATGTTTATGAAGCACACTCATGAAAGTAGGACTTGATTTTTTCATACATGTTTATAGAATCACATGAAATATTGATCATGTGTTTCAAATATATCATTACATATTGTTTATAATAACACTTTTTTAATAAGAAACATATTTAATAATATATGGAGTATACAATAAAAACACACATCCTTTAAATAAAACCATATGAGATTAATATTCTCAATCACATTCAATTAAATGATTTAATGACCCAATATGACATTATTTGAATACAAACTATAAGATCCTTTGATTCATACCGTGATTTTGATCTCTTGAATAATATGAGTAGTTTTAATTTATACATTTCATATCATATACCCTTTCAATTTAATAAATTTAATTTTACAACATTTAAACCCAATTTTGACTTTTGTTGGGTAAAAATCCCTCAAGGTATCCTCTCTGTATATTTTGGGTGTGATTGTGTTTTTTGAAAAAGCTAGATAAACTTGAATGAGCATGGTTGGTGCTTGTCGAAGCAGGTGTTGAAGGTGGCACATTTTCTTAGTGTTTTCTAGTTTTTTGGGCCTCAAAATCTAGAGTTTTGGTTTTTGGAAAAGATGATTTCCACATAAAGAATCATAGTACATGAATGAGGAAGCATGATTCACGGATTTCAAATGTAGTACAAGGAACGTAGAAGAAAACTTGAAAATGTTGGTAATCATGAAGCGCAAGATGTAGACCATGTGCAAGAATGGTTCATAGGGAGAAAAAGGTTCACAGAGAAGTCATGATTTATGCAGAAGTCTTGCGGTATGCGAGATGTATTTTCATTCACAGAAATGAGTCTATGATTTGCGAAGCTAAGAAGGGAATATTTCATGAAAACATGATGGTGATTTGGGCCGCTGTGAAGGACTAAAGGTAGTACATGGACCACGTAGGGAAGAACAGTTCATGGGAGAATCGGTACGCGGTGAAGGTGGTACCACTTTGAAGATTTGGGAAATATAGGATTAGAGAATTTTTTGGATATATTTTCCTATATAAATAGTGTTAATCCCATTATTATGTAAGAGTGAATTCCCTTAGAAAAAATCATCACTATGGTAATTCAGCTAATTCTGAAAGTGGTTCACACAGAATATATTCTTCTGAAGGTTTTTACAGGTAACTATATCCCTCAAAGGAAGCGGTAAGTAGAGGATGAAGTTGTGGTATGAAAAGGAGGAAGAACCAATACGTGGAGGAGAGATAGTCTATAGAAGAAGATGCGTTCCAAGGATGAGAGATGATTCACTGAAGTAGAGAGGCTTTGCGAAGCAGGGATGGTACGTGGGGGAGAGGTGGTATGCATAAGCATAGGGGAAGTAGTTCGTGAAGGAGGACAGTTAGTAGAAGTGGAAGCAGTCCATGGAGAGGTTATCCACAAATCATACCTACATCACAGTATGCAGAGGAAGTAAGGAGGTTCATGGAGTACTCAATGATGCTTAGAAAAGCACTAAAATAGTTTGTGAAAGAAAATTCTTTCTAACCTAACAATATTGGGAAAATTGGATTTCATCTAT
The DNA here is from genome assembly GCA_963277665.1 of Viscum album. Taxonomy (NCBI): domain Eukaryota; kingdom Viridiplantae; phylum Streptophyta; class Magnoliopsida; order Santalales; family Viscaceae; genus Viscum; species Viscum album. The sequence continues at coordinate 1,533,170,954 of OY728126.1, forward strand.
AAGTGATAAAAATGGCTTAAATAGAACCTCCAAATAAAACTGATGATTTATTCATTAGAGATAATTAAGGGACCTATAAATATATAAATTTTGAGTAGATCCCTTCCAAGATCAGTGATCAAAGGAAGAGGAAGATAATGATTCTTCCCACCAAGAGTGATCTAGAGGAAGAGACATAGGGAGTGACCCTTGGGAATGCAGTGAGTAGACCCTAAACCTTGTAAAGTCAGTGAGCCTGGGAATTGAAGATCTAGCCCAAACATTGTAATTTGAAGTGATCTTTATTGGATTTGGTACATCATCACATCATCGTTGTATTATCCTTGAACATAGACCAGTGAAGGTGAACCAATTTAAAATCATTGTGTCATGTGCATGATTTCACTTTTGTTCATATATTTCTATGGGATAAATAGATATGTGTGTTTATTTTAATAACGAAACCAGATCTGAAGGGGTAGTAGTTTTAATCTGTCATGCCTTGATTCAATCCCCCTCTCAGGGTATTTTACCTAGTGGACCTAACAATTGGTATCAAAAGGAAATGATAAAAGTCAGTGTTTCTCTCTCTATAGATGAAATGGAGGTGGTCAATCACAAATGAATTTTGATCTTCGATGGAAAAAAATTTTAACTATGGAAGAATCGAATGCAACAATACTTCTGATCATTAGGAGTGGATGTCTTCGTAGCATCTAGGAATGAAATATCAGCCGATATAAACAGTGGTTCTTTATCATTAGCCGAAAGAAAACAATTGGATGTCGATGCTAAAGGGATAAATGATTTAGGGGGATCCCTATAAAATGTAATTTATATAAAGGTGTTTTAATTTAAATCATCACATGATATGTTGGAAAATCTATTGAATATATATGAAAGAGATTCAAAGGTCGGAGAGGAAAATCTATAGGTTTTGTAAAATAAGTATGAAGATCTAAGAATAAACCCAAATGAATATGTCGATGAATTATTTTATAGGTTGAATGTTTTAGTGGAAGACATGTGTGGTCATGGAGAAGTCATTAATGATATAAAGATTGTGATTTATATCTTGGGGAAACATCCACCTAATTTTAATCTGATGGTTTTTTCTTGGAATACAAAGATCCAAAGAAGTTCACACTAGATAACTTGCATAATACTCTAATTTCATATGAAATGAGAAATGATGATAATGATGAAATAGAAAAGGGAAGGTATAAATAAGTGTCATTAAAGGCCATGAAGAAGCTCCCTATTGAAGATAGTTAAGAGGAAGATAATTTTGATGATTTCATTTCATTTCTCTCTTCCAAACTACAAAAAGGAAGATGAAAGTTCAAATGTAAACTTCCACTTGTATGCTTTCAATGTGGAAAGATTAGACATTTTGTAGTAAAGTTTCCTAAGAATTTTGAATATGAATATGAATAAAATGATTAAATTACTCAAAATAAGCAATCATCCAATGTGAGAAGAAGGAGAAGTTCCAAGAGAAATTTATTCCAAAATAAGAATATTCATTCAAAATAAGATGAAAGTTTAGAAGAATCTGAAGTAGAAGAGTTGGAGGACTGTAAGGATCATGAATTATATGATTTGGTGGAAGTTGTTGGAAATTCTATAACAAAAGAAGAAAGTGATAATGAAGAAGTATAAGTTTAAGGAAGAGTTGAACTTATTGCTGAATTAGAATTTCATCTTGAAGAGGTATATTCTTAGTGATAAAAAAATCTAAAAAAGTGGTTCATGATGCCAAAATCTATTTGTATCAGCAATAGGAAGAAGATAAGTCTATGTTGAATAAAGAAATTTAAAAGCTGAAGTCTTCTACACTAGAAATCTCAGAAAAAATGGTTGAGTACAAAATCAAAATTGAAGAAAAAAGAGAGAGAGAGATATTTTGACTGAAACTAGAAAATATCAAATCAAACGTATCTAAAAACTTAAAGTGTAATTTTTTGGTTTATGACAAAGTGTTAAGAATTAATAAAATTGATGGATCATACGAAAACATTAGGAAAACAGATAACACATAAAACATAAAAGATGAAAGTGGAGAATGGTTGTCTAGTAGAAAAAACGAAACAATAAAATAAGGCTAGTATGGGGCTTGATCAAAAATAGAAAACAGTAACGGTTTAAGCTAGACTCTAAGAACCCACTCTGATATTGAATATTGATTTGGGTATGAAGCAGAATCAAAAGATTCAAAAAACCAAAGGGACAACCAGTGGTGCAGTATTACCACATAGGAATGTACCCTGCATAAGATAATACTATTGTGGAAAGATGGGACACTCACAAAATGTTTGTTGCAAAGAAACTAGGTACCAAAGTGAAAATTACCAACAAAGGAAGTCATAAAAAAATCAATTTTCTAGTTCATCATTTAATTTTCACTTTCTCAGGTGTGGAGGATTTGGACACATGGAAATATATTTCTCTTCAACAATACAGAGGAATGTGCTGAAGAAAACTGAGGTTCATTATAAGCATCAGACAAATGTATAATCAAATGATCTGAAAATGAAAAATAGATTTTCTATTCTACACAATAAAGTTAGTCCATCATATTTCAAGAAATTTCAAGAGTAGAAATCCATATTGGGTATGAAGTTAAAAACATGGATCAAAAAGAAAAGATTTGAGTTGGTAGTGGTTGCAAAGATTGAATTCAATCCATTAGATCACACTGGGATGTGAATCATTGTTAGTGGATGCACCTCCCATATGATAGGAAAAAAGGATCTGGTGATGGGAATTAGGTATGATAAATAAGGTATCGTAAGATTTGTTAATGATTAAGGCTTCAAAATTATTTTCTCTAGGAATGAAAATTTGGGGGGAAAGGACATGAGACGTGAAAATGTATTGTTTGATGAAGTTCTTAGTCACAACTTATAAAGTGTAAGTCAATTTTGTGACTCAAGACATGACATAACCTTTTCCAAGAAATTATATGAAATCAAGGGAAAAAATGGTGTTGTTGTATTACAGGGAAAGCGTAAAAAAGGGAATATCTATCTCATGAGTGGAGAAGATATGTTATTTCTGTCCATGGAAGAAAAAAAATTAGTTTTGGCATAAACATCTTGTCCATGTGAGTCAAACTTCCATTGAATATCCGGTGAAATATGATACTTCTCAAGATCTCCTTATATTATCATGCGATCATACTCATACGTATGATTCCTAACAACAAGGGAAGACCATTCGAAATACATATAAGGAAAATGAGAAAAGGTCAACAATATTTCTTGAGTTATTTCATATTGATGTGTGTGGACCAATTTTGGTAAGGTATCTTGATTGGAGGAGATATTATGTTCTCCTCATCAATGATTATAGTAGAATGGCATGGGTATCAATCATTTCCCACAAGTCTAAGGTGTTCATTTTCATTACAAGATATCGACAAGAAGTTGAAAAGATGTTAGGTCACAAAATCTAGAAAATTTGAACAGATAATGGAACAGAGTTCACAATTAGCCAAGTGGTGGATTATCTTGAGAAACATGGGATAATGAATCAAGTGTTAGCTATGAGAACTCCATGGTAAAATGTAGTAGTTAATAGAATAAATTATATTATCAAAAACATGGATAGACCCATTCTCATTGAGAAACACCTTCCAGAGAAATTTTGGAAAGAATCAGTGATGAAATCAGTCTATACATCAAATAGATAATTTCTATATTTGAAATAAGAGAAGACTCTATATGAATTATGGTATGGAAAGATTCTATCATTGAAGTACTTTCAAATCTTACAAATTAAGTGTTTCATTCTCAATATGAAGAAAAATTGGAAGTTTGAATCCTATGGAGATGAAGGGATTTTTCTCATATACTCAAAGTAAAGAAAATAATATAAATACTTCAATAATAGGATAGGAAATATTGTTGAAAGACATGATGTAACCATAGTAGAGAATGATTATAATCTTCAGGAAATACATGATCATTCTCAGGAGGATAGTGATGAAGAAATAAGTAGATATAGGTATTCTACAGTTCTAGAGGCTAATTCAGAAGATGACTTAGATGATGAGAAGTATTATGATAAGTCGATATCTGCATAAAGACAGAATAGAAGAGCTAAAATTGATATAAAAAACAAAATTTTGATCATATAATGCCAGTAAAAACAAGGAGGATAAAGACACTACAACAATCATCATACTTATCACAGGTATATACAAAATGTTTGGGTGAATCAGTTGGTCATGAGAATTTGGTTCAAGATATGAATGAAGAGCTTGACCAAATTGATAATAATTAGACATGGAAGTTTGTTTCTAGGCCAACATATAAGAATGTCATCATAAAAAATGGGTCTTTGACAACAAAATGAATGAATATGGTGTTGTGATTCAAAAAAATCATGAATAGTGTGCAAAGGGTACTCCCTGGTAGAGGTTTTTGTTGTTGATGAAACATTTCCACCTGTTGTAAGGCTAGATACAATTCTCTTATTCTTGTCCAAAGAAGTGAAAATAAATTTAAAGTTTTACTAGATGGTTGTCAAATCCAAATTTATAAATAGGGTTCTAAAAGAAGAAGTTTATATTGAGAATCCAGATGGTTTTCTCATTCATGAAGATGAGAATAGAGTTTTCAACTGAAGAAGGCTTTATATGGTTTGAAGAAAGCATCAAGATCGTGGTATGCAAGGCTATATCAGTTTCTAAAAGCCCGTTTTTCATCATGGTGGAGTTGATTACAATCTATATTTAAACAATGACAGTGATGATAGTATGATAGTGTTGGTATATATCAATGCCATAGTATTTGAAGGATTAGTTAAATCTCAATGCAGATAGTTTTTCAAATTCTAGAAAAGTGAGTTTGAAATGTCAATGATTGGTCAACTAAAATTTTTCCTTAGAGTACAGGTAACACAAGAAAAGAATGGAACATTAATTTCTCAATCTAAATAATACATGGAAGATTTGAGAAGGTTTGAAATAGAAAATTATAAGGATATTAAGACTCTGGTGTCTACCCGAATGAAACTATCTTGGGATGATGAAGGAAAATCAATCAATGTCATAGAATATAGGGATATCATTGGACATTTATTATACATAACAACAACATGAAAAAATATTGTTTTTGACATGTCTAAAGATGCATGGTATCAAATTAATTCAAATTAAAGTCACATTATTGTAGTTAAAAGAATAATTTGGTATATCAAGGACACGATAGATTTTTGTTTCATTTATAATGACAAATCTCAGCCAAATCTATTGGGGTATAAAGATGAAAATTGGGCCGATTTAGCAGATAATAGGAAATCAATGTATTGAGGTGATTTATATCTTGGTAGATTTTGTATTTCTTGGATAATAAAGAAACAATATTGTATTTTGTTTATCACCATATAACTTGATTATATTGCAGCGACTCAAGAATACACATAGTTATTGTGGATGAAGAAGCATCTTGATGAAATGGGGGTTGAAGTGAACTCTTAAATCAAAATACATTGCGATAATTCAAGTGATATGAATCTTAGAAAAAATCTGTTCCATCATTCAAGTACAAAGCACATTGAAATAATATATAATTTTATTAAAAATAAGGTGGAGTAAGGGCTTTTGAAGTTGGAGTATGTTCCTACAGAACAAAAAGTTACAGATATTTTTACAAATTTTTTACCCAAAGAAGATTTTAAAGATATTGAGTGGCTTTAGGAGTCCAGTCAACTCCCAATGCTTGAAAAAATATTTATGTGGAACCCCCTGTACCTGAGGTATGGTGTGTTTTTCTTAATGTGCTAATATGTGTTATTTACCTTTTTGTAGACAACCATGAATTTCCCTTCATGTTCATTGACCGAGGGGAGAATTTTTGGCTATTTAAAGGGAGAAAATTTCTCAGTCAAGACATAGGGAGAATCTTTTTGGAGGAGCATCAAGATAGGGGGAGTTGGAGTTAAAGATGAGATAAAGTTGTTTGGAGGAGCGGTGATATAGTGGGAGTATTAAATCTGACGATGCTATATGTGATCGATCAAAGGATACATATCAAGACAACTAAGGTTCATGATGAGAGAATAAGAATGGAATGGAATGAAGTGATTCATTAATGAAATTTTTTCATGTGAATGATTTCATTTTTATTCATATATTGCTTTGAGATAAAGAGGGGAGTGTGTTTTGTTTACTAATGAAACAAGATCTGAAGGGGAAGTATTTTTAATCTGTTATACCATGATTCACCCCCCCCCCCATCTCAGGGTATTTGACATAGTGGACGTAACAACTTTACATAGAGTTTCAAAAACCTCTCTATGTAGAACAAACAACTTACATCCTATGAAATTATGGATTTCCCTTTCTAAAAACTCTAGATATAAATGTCCATGGAAAAATTTTTGAAAATCCAAAATTCTCTTCTGAATAAATTAAACTATAGTAATGTCAACATAGTACAATATCCAATAAAATACATTAATTATCATATTTCCTTAAGAAATTGAAAAAAATGGTAAACATATACTAAAATTATTCAAATCATCATAATATTTACAATTATGAAGGTAGAAATAATTTATCATGTAACTTGGTGGTAAAGGTTGTGTGTTGAATTTATTGACAACAGCTGTTGAATTTCATGACAAGTATATGAAATATGATATTAGAATACATGGTGATAAATATAATAGAGAGTTTTTTGGGTGAATAACAATAACATACATGATTTTAGAGTGTGAATGTATATCTAACATCTAAATTTGTGAGAGCATATCATAAGATGCTTGGAGAATATAAATCTGATAAGAAGATAGTTAAAAAAAGAAGAGATATATTTTACTCTAATTTTTTTTGGTTTTGATATTTAATAAATTTATTCATGTTATATAATAAATGGTAATAAGGATATGATATATAAGGGTTATCTTTTAAATGTTTAAGGGTTAACCAAGTATTTAAGATTTAATTTTTTTTTTAAACACCATACTTACAGATCACTTAATATAATATATAATAAATAATATAAAAAGGTAGGGAAAATAGAAAAGGTGTGATAATGAATATATATATAAAATCCTCTCTATAAGAAGTGGAAAATGTGGCAATGGGAAAATAGGTATTGCGATATATAATAGTAATCAAGACAATATGTATGGGTTGAAAAAATATATTGTTCTACAGTTAATGGTCATAATAATTGTATTTAATAGTCATTTGAGTGATATATAAAGGCCATAAAAATCAATATATAAATAACCCAACTTCACATGGCTCATGAAGTATTACTCTAGTTATATCTCTAATACTAAAATAAAGATCTAACACTTCAATGGTGGATAAAAACCAAGTCTTTGAAGGGAATTATCCATAAGAGTCATTGGAAGCTATGAAGATATTGTTCTATGTGATTCAATGGTGTATATGAAAATTAGGGACTTCCATTATCTTGAGTATATAAAAATAAATGTGTTGTATCATGGAAGATTCGATGATAAGACACAAGTGGAAATTAAATTCCAACTACCTATATGTCAAAAAAATTATAGAAAGAACCATGATGTAAAGACCCTAACCCCAATAGATTAGATCTAGGGGTTACTTTATTACATTGGCATATGATACAAGAAATCACACCCTAAGGGACTAAATTGTTTATTAGTCTTGGTAAACTAGTCATATAAATTAATCCCATATTACATTTGAAAACACAAATTATAAGATAATTTATTTTGAGAATAACATTATTCTTTCAAGAAAATCCTTGCATAACAATCATAGTACACTTCATAGATTCTTTTGGAAAGTAAAAATATAAGGGTGATATCAAATTATTAGTTCTGGTTAAATACAATGGAAGCTATCATGAATCAATAAGAATAATCATGTAAATTTAAATAACTAAACACACATTCCATTTAAACAACTTAACTATCATGATAAGATAATGGATAATCAATATGGAAAGGTAAATAAGTGAAAACAAATTCTATTTAATAAATAACTTAGAATAAAATTCATCTAGGGATAATATATTTGTGAAATCGCATGGATAACAATAACTCCATTCTTAATGAAGGTAATTTTTAATTACAGGATGTTGTGTCTTAGACACATGATACATCTACCATCAAGAGGATTTATAAGATGGTTCAAACTATAGGTAAAAGACTGTTTAATCCTAGCTTACTGATTTGACTCATGAGAATTACTAATGTATCTAGAGGATATATAATTCCAATCCCCACACATCACAATAATTCCAAAGCATTCCTTATATATTTCATAGTCGATTTAATTTATGAATCAATATTCCTTAACATCAAATATATGTATTGACAGTATATAGATTAATCCACATTTCCCCAGTTAAAATAATAACTTTAAAAGTAAAACACTATATGTATAAATGAGATAAAATTTAATAACTAAGCATATTTAGGATAAATAATATATATATTTAAAGAAAATATAATTTCAAATGATCATAAAAAAGTTAATTTTTAAAGGGGAAATTTATGACCACAAAATGAAACAAGGAAGTGAATGCTAATATTATCCTTGGTAAAAATAATTACAAACCATTCAAAGGAAGAATAATAATTTTATCAAAATATACCCATTAGATTAGGAATAATTGCTTGTTGTCATTTATTAATGAAAATACCATAAAAATATTTTAAAAAATTATTGAGGAAAATATACTTTTATTTTTAAAATCACCTTTTAAAAACTATAATTTCACAAAAACAATTAAAAAAATCCTTCAAAGTAAAAATTTAAAATTTTAAAATAATATTTAATGTATTTTAGTGGTCATGAAGGCAATAATTTCATTTATTCCGTATAGATTAAAATAAGGATTCCTTTCACTTTTTCGGTAAAATCCAAATAGAAATTGTTTTGAAAATAATAAGAAGAATCTTTTAAAAATATTTTTTAAATAGTAAAAATGTTTCAAAATTTTTTTAATTAAACATTTGTAAAAGTGTTAAAACATTTATTATTTTTTTTTAAAAAAAATCCGGTTTTGGCAGAAAATGGATTTAGGAGCGAAGAGAGAAATGAAGTTGAATATTCTTTAAAAAACATTATCTGTTAATTTAAGTAAAAAAGAGTAGAAAATGGTATTATTACTTGAAAATATAATTAATAAATAGATATGGTTAAAATTATATGGATTTTTTATACAATTATCAAATAATTTATTCAGCTAAAATTCAAGAATAAACAATCTCGATGAGAATGAGATTGTGAAATAAATCGTTACAGTGATCATAATGTTGAAATGAGAATTATAAAATGAATGGATTATGTGTCTAAAATTTAAATTCACATAAAAAATTGAAAATACAACATAATTTAATTAAAATTAATTACACACATAGTCCTATAATATTAAAGATGATTAGGAATTAAAACAAGTCAATGAAAAGAAATTGAGTTATGAAATAATTTTACCACTTGGTAACTCTTAAGTAAAACCCCCTTGGATGATATAATTCATATTAAAATATTAAATACCATGAATTACTAATTATTAATGATATTACATATCAAAGGTTCATTATATACACCATAAAAAGTAAATTTCTTTCATATTATTATAATATGACTCAACGAAGAGAAATTGAGATGAAGTCCCTTACCTCAGGTTTGAATTCATTAAAATGTGTTTGGAAATCATGTATAATGGTTTTAAACATGTAATTAATTTATTAAATAACCATATTAATATTTATAATATGATATAAGATCCTTTTATATCATCTTATCACCTATTCGTTAATAATATTTCATTATTACCCTTGTTTCGGGTGTTAACTTCTTCATTTTCCCATGCATGTTTTTTCATGTAAGTTCCGATTATTTTCCATATAATATTATTAAAACTTATAAATAATTATATTAAGGTCATATATAAAATATTTATTCATTTCATACATTTTTAGAATCATTCTTTAAAGGCGTACATAGAAAATGATTAACATCACTTCATGGAGATGGTGGGTCCTATGCACGCACAAGCGACAATATCATTCACTTAATGGTGAATGGGTAGAGAAATGGATGATATATTAATTTTAAGGAATCAATATAATTTTATAATCATTATATTTATCCATTATTTCCATCATTAAAATTATCCAAGTAAATTGATTATGAAAAATTAATTACTCTACTATGTAGAGATAGTAAGACGGATGTACACACTAGTGCTTCCATTTTTCATAGGATTGATAAAAGGTAAAATAAGGTTGTATAATAATCATAATAACATATAAGTATATATATTATATTGGTTTTATTTATTTATAATGGAAAAAATACATGAATATGAAGTAGAAGAAGAAATAAACTTGAAAGAGTTAGTAAAAGCGATTACATCTTCTTTGGTGGACTTCCTTTAGATATCCTCTTAAGGGGTATAAGGATGGACTTTTTTAAGGAAAAAACCTATATAACATGTATACGGATGTTTATAAGAGGAATGGTCTGGGTTTGGTAGATCTATATGACTCAAATTGGTGTAAATAAGTAAAGGAAAGAGTTCCCTTTTATAATTGAGGCGAGGGACAGTTTTGGAACTTCTAAAAATATTAAAATATAACAAGAATATTATAGAGTAAAATGCTTCCAAATGGAATATAAATTACCATGAGATAACTTTTTCGACCATATATTATCCTATTTGTGATTATTTAATATTTTTTTTATTTTTAAATAATTTAATAAAATATTATATCCAGGAAATATCATTATTATTAGTTTTGACACTATTCATTACTTTGACATTTATAAAATGAAGAACACAATATAACTTCTAAAACAATATATAAATACCTCCCAAATATGTAATATTAATATATAAAATTAATTTATAACCTTATTCAAATCAATTTATATTACTTTTATTATTTTCAATATCATTTATTTGATTTTTCCATTAATTGATTAATTATTGAATCATTATTGTGTAATCATTTAAGGTAATTATATTTTTACTAAAAACCTAAAATAAATTTACATGATTTAGATAAATATTTTATATTTAGAAATAATATTTATACAATAACGCATTCTCTAGATAACCCCAAATTAAAAATGTTATAGTTATTAAAAACATGAATGTGATGTCTTTGAATTTTTTTAAATAATATATTATAAAGGTCATATCATCATCCAAGTGTCCATAAATGGTAATATAACCGAACCTTGAATTATTTGGGATGGAAATTATTCATAAAACAATTTTTTTTCAATTTTTAGATGCATTTTATAGTTCTTAAAATTTTATTTTTAAATTTACTTACCTGATTTACCGTTTATCATGGTAACAAAAATTACTTAGGTTACTATTCATATTAACAAAAAAGAGAAATATTTAATAAATTTGTACCGTATGATTAAAAATAGGGATTCTATTTTTTAAAATTCAAAATTGACAATTTTAATAATTTAATTTAAAATTAAATCAACAAAATGCAATAAAAATGGGTTTTCAAAAAAATGTCTCTTTAAGCGTAAAGATGTTTTTATATCAAATTCAACCATTAAATTGATTCCAATTAAAATAATTGTTTTATTAATAATATTATATAACTAATTTTACATTGAAACTATTTTAAAATAAAATGGATATTTTAGAGATGGTTAAAATAAAAATACAGTTTTCAATTAAAAATAGTATTATTCACTATTCACCAGAAAATCAATCCTTTCAGAAAACAAAAATAAAAAATCACCCTACAATATTTTTTTATATAATTATTTTAAAATTAAATTTCATTTTATTAAATAATATTTCTAAAGGTTTCAAATTTTTTATTTTCACATATAATACAATAAAAAATATTTTTTGAAGAAAACATATTTTTGATGAATAAAATAACTTTACTAAAAGTTTAGTTTTTATTTAAACATCATAAATTTATATCTATGAACTTAAAATATATTTTATAATATGGTTATATCTAATCACACCTATTAATTTAACATCTAGTCTATAATGGTCATGTTAAAATAATAATATTTTCTAGTATATTGCAGTTCGTTTAAGCACGGGGTTTTGTGCACCACAAGATACTAATTAAATTTTATATATTATAAAATATCATTATGTTAAATTATCCCCACCTTAAATAAATTTCATCATCACAATTTGAAATTACACTGAAAAAAATCAAAGGTTGGTATTTGAAAATTTATTTGTTGGAATCCCACCTCATAAAAATGGTCAATAAAACATCCACTTGAAAAGAGAGAAAGGGAAGTATGAAGGTCATCACATAATAGGTTTCAATTTATTATAACATAAGTGTGAAGTTAAAACTTGTATATTGAAGATAAAAATGAATATAAATAGTTGATGAAGAGTGATATAGAACAAGATCATTAGAAAGTTAACCATCATAAAATCGTAAATTTGTGATCGGTTAAAAGACCATTGATTTCTCAGTAACAAAAGTATAATGATAGAATTTTTGTTCCAAAATAATTTTCCAATATTTTAGTAATTCTTTTATTGTATAGATTAAGAACATAATTCAATATACTTACATGACATGTAGAGTTTCATCCTTTAATTAATTTCCACCACAAACACATCTTTTTCTTCTAATGATGAGTATGGATTTTTTTATTCTTAGTGCACTAGAATCAAATTCTAGGATAATAAAATTAAAAAAATAATAACTATATATTCCTAATTTATTTAAGAATTAACCAAAACCAAAATGGTTATAACCTGATAAGATAATTCCAAAAAAATAATAAAACTACTTTAATCTCAAAAAATTCAACAATAATGACCAAAAATCAAGTTAGATCATTCAATAATTAAGTATCCTTAAATGCATTTAAAAAATATACCACACTAATATTAAAACCCAAAAAATATAACGATTTTATCAAATTGTATTTCAAGATAAATTTAATATTTATCTACAAAAATATACATTCCCTAAACATATAATCTCTAAGATACACTAACTATTTTCATAAATAACTTGAATCACTATAAATATACAATGAAATCATATATTCCACGAAATAATAATACGACCTTTATTAATAAAATTAAATTATATAATAAATTATTTACCTTAATCATATTGGGTTCCGAAAATAGTGAATGTCTCTCAGAATAACATAAATAACTTAAGACCAAATCAATTTGCAATCCCATGGTTAATGATACGATAAAACATATTGTCCCAAACTGAACTTATGCTTTATCTGTCATATTTTTTAAATAAATAAAATATATTTCATACTAACCAGTATATAATGTAGGATATTGATAGGTGATACATCCTTGTCACCCTTTTGTTGTGGGTTCAAGTCTAGAGACCTTTCCAGATGCGATGGGTTGTCGCCCGACCTGTGGGTTGTCCTTTTTTTATAAAAATATATTAATATAATCCTTAAAAAATTACCCATAATAATATCAATATATTCAATATTAAATAAATTTTTTTACCACAAAGTTTATCTCAAACATTTCATTTAGAATTCCAAAAAATATAATAACCCATAATTACCTTAAAATCAAAGATCATATAAACACTAAACGTTGTCCTTACCTTTCAACTTATGTCCACAAAATGCAAGGAATTATTCCTTAAATAATTTTTTCACACATACTAAACCAATGGGTTGTATTTCAAAAAATGTCTCCCAGAATATCCTTAATCATGATTAACTCCCATAATATAAAACCTTAAAATATTTTTTATTAATTTAAACTTATGATCAAAAATAAACTTATAAACCCATGATAGTGTCTATAAATCATAAGTTAATTAAAATATATATAATTAAAAAATCAACACAATTACTTAGATGTTTCATGATTCTTCTAACCATAATTCCATTTTTGAAATACTTCTTCTACACATTGTTTATCACCTTCAATTTTAAACTAGTTCCTTATAGATCCCTCCATTGACTAAAACCAAAATGAAAAGTGTAAGAATAAAACTATGATAATTAGTGTGAGCTATCAAATAATCCTGAAATATTTTTAAAATTATGTCTAAATAATGAAACCTTATTCTTAATATATTTTTCCTTAGGTTTAACATAGTTATATGCGGCCATTACCAAATCTATAGGATGATATCTAATACTTATATTTATCCTAAAAGTAAATCATAGGGTTATGTTCCATAGTCTCTATTTTCCTAAATCTAGTTCCAAAGGTTTCTACCAAACTTTATCTAATAATAACTATAAATACCCTAACCTTAGAGTCATTTGATACTTTATTACATTGGCATAATATACAAATAATCACATCTTGAAGGGCTGAATAGTTTAGTAGTCTTGGTAAACTAGATACAAACATGATTCCCATATTACATTTCAAGACCAAAATTACAACATTTTTTTAGAGAATAACTTTATTCCCTCAATAATAGACTTTTATAACAATAATAGTACACTTCATGGATTTTAGGGGATTTAAAGAAAATAAAGGTAAGATCAAATTCTCAATAAGTGTTAAGTATAACTGAAGCTATCGTGAATCAATAACCATAATCATGGAAAGGTAATTAACTAAACACACATGAAATTTAAAAAACATGAATATCATAAAAAGATAATGAATAATCAATATGGAATGGTAAATAACTAGAAAAACCATCCATTTAATCAATAACTGAGAATAAAATGCATCTAGATATAATATCACAGTGATAATTTCATGGATAATAATAACTAAACTCTTAATGATTTAAATACTTAATTATTGGATGTCATTTCACAGACACATGATATCCTAGCCATAAATAATTTTTACAAGATGGTTTAAATTATAGGTAAAAGCTCATTTAATGTGAGTATACTAATTTTTCTCTTAAGACCTATCAATGCATCAGATGGTATATAATTTTAGGGCCCACCCATCACTACAGGTCCAAACCATTCCTCATATATCAAATAATTGATTTAATTCATGAATCAATATAACATAACATCAAATATCTATATTTAGTAAAGGATACAGATTTATAAAAATTTCCCAATCAAACAAATAAATTTCAAGGTATAAAACTATATATATAAATGACATATGGTTTAAGAAATTATAATATCCATGATAAATAATATAGATATTTAAGGGAAATTATGTTCGAGAGACTCGGGCCTCATGGCACCTCAATCGCTTGGACCTCGTCCTCTACTCTTGGTCACACCCTATTTATTCTTGGATATTGCTCTCCTTCTATTAGCATCACTTTTTATTCTAGGGTTTCATGTTCACCTCTTCATCGATGGTCCTTTTTTCCACCTTCTACTGTATGTTTTCTTCCTTTTTATTCTTGGTCGTTCTACCCTTTTGGGTTTTCTTTTTCTTTACTTCTCGAGATGTCACGCTTTCTCCTCTACTAGCCCTGCTCTTCCGGTTTGACCACACACACTCAACTTTATATTAGTCAGATGTGTTGGATTTTAGATGGGGTTGGGACTCTAGTGGTGGGAGTAGGGGTAACGCGAAAATCTCCATCTGGAGATTTCTTCCCTTGGATTCTCTCACCCCTGGTTTCTATTAACTCATTTAGGGTTTCAGTCCTAGTTATCACTTTCTTTATTCACAATGGTTCTCTTAGGGTTTCATCCTCTGTTTTTTCCTTTGTTCATGCTTCTTTTAGGGATTTAGTCTCGATCTCCCTTTTCTTTCTCTATGGTGGTTCATGCTTTGTGTATTTTTTGCTTTGTTCTTGGTTTTTCTTCCATCAGATTATTATGATCCACTTCCTTGCCTCTTATATCTACTCTAATTTCCTGGTTCTATGCTCCATCCTAGGTCGGTTGGGTGCGATTATTACCAAAGAAGTTTTGGGATGTGTATGGGGAGTAACACGAGGTTCCAAGCAGTGCGACCTGTGGAAAATATTTTCAGTCCTGTTGGTCACACTTGTGGTGATGGTGTAGGTGGTGTTAGTCATAGTCATCTTGGAGGAATGACTACATATTTTGGTTCTGATGTTCTGTGGTGAAGTTGTTTCACAATGGTGATGATGATGTCTTATCGGAACCGACTATGGTTTCTGGTGGTGGTTAACAGTGACTGTGATGGTGTTGGAAGCTCATGGCGGTGATGGGGGACTCAATAGAAGGTTCTCAATGGAAATTTTGGTGATGATGGTGATGATGGTTTCTGGAGGTGATGGCGATTGAGGCATGTTTGTGGAAAATGTCTTCGGTGTAAGGTTTACATCCCGATAAGACGGTGACTGAGGCGTGATGACAGTCTGGCTGTCTTTCTTATTTCAGAATTTGAAATGGCCATTTCTTTTGGCACCATTATGGCATCATGGATGACGTTGATGGTGGAGGATATTTTTTCTATGGACTGGCTTAGGTTATCACGTGATGCATCTTCTATATGGATTTTGAAATTATATTTTTGCTTGATGTCGTGTTTGTTTCTGGATTTTGAAGTTGGAGGGTTGTGATGGTTTTATGTCGCTTGAATATTTAATCTGGTTAAAACTTTGAAAAGGATAACGCTTAGACATTAAAATTGTTATTATAGAATAAAAAATATGGATTTGGAGGAGGATATTTAAGGGAGATTTAATGTCTAATGATCGAAAGAAAGTGAATATTTCAAGGGAAAGTTTATGACTAAAAAATGAAATAAGGAAGTGAATGTCAATACTATACTTGGTCAAAATAATCCTAAAAATCATAGGAGAAATAGGGACGGTGTGCACATATAGCCATTAAATGTTTAATAAATGGTTTTTCAATGATGAATAGATATACCACAAAAATATCTTTAAAAACATTCTTGAAGAAAATATTCTTTTTATTTTGAAAACAACCTTTTAAAAACTAAAATTTCACAAAATATTTTGAAAACAATTTTATTTTAAAATAAAATTTTAATCTTATAAAATAATATTTAAAGTATTTTTCTGGTCATTATGGCTAGAAATTTCATTCATACCGTACATGTTAAAACAATGATTCCTTTCACTTTTTTGGTAAAATAAAAATAGGCACTGTTTTGAAAATGATATGAAGATTCATTTCAAAAAAATTTGTAAAAAGTAAAAATGGGTAAAAATATCTTTAATAAATCAATTTTAAAAGGTTTAAAAACATTTTTGAAAAAAAATTATAAAATAGGGTTTTGGTAGAAAACAAATTTTTGATCGAAGAGATAAATGAAGTTTATATTTTAAAAATACATTTTATTTATTATTTTAAGTACCAAATAGTGGGAAAATGGTAATATTACTTGAATGTATGAATAATAAATATATAAGGATAAAATTATATGGGTTTATTAGAAAATTATTAAAAAAAATCTTCAACTGAAATTCAATAAGAAATAATCTCGATGATAATGAGATTATGAAATAAACCCTTACAATTATCATAATTTTGAAATGAAAATTAGTCAACAAATATATTATGTGTATCAAATATAAGTCAACATAAAACAAGAGGTAATAAAACATAATATAATTGAAATTAATTTCACACATAATCTTAGAATATCAAATATGAAAAAG
Organism: Viscum album; assembly: GCA_963277665.1. NCBI lineage: Eukaryota > Viridiplantae > Streptophyta > Magnoliopsida > Santalales > Viscaceae > Viscum > Viscum album. The sequence continues at coordinate 1,533,188,450 of OY728126.1, forward strand.
AATTAATATAACCCAATGAAAAGAAATTGAGTTATGATATTCTTTACCACTTGGAAACTATTAAGTTAAATCCCCTGGGATGAAATAATTCCAAATTAAAATTAAAATATTATTAATTATAAATTAATCAAGATATTACATATCAAATTGGTATTACATAGACCATATAAAATAAATTAGGTGCAAAACATTACAATATGCCTCAAGGAATAGAAATTTAGACGAAGTCCCTTACCTCAAGTTCAGATTCCTAGAAATGTGTTTGGAACTCTTGTATAATGGTTTTAAACATGTTATTAATTTATTAAATAACTATATTTATATTTATAATTTCATATATGGTCCTTTTATATCAACTTATCACCTATTTTTTAATAATATTTCATTATTACTCTTGTTTCTTGTGTTAACTGCTTCATTTTCCCATGCATCTTTTGTCATGTATGTTCTGATTCTTGTAAATAGGGTATAGTTTAATCATATAAATAATTATATTAATTCCATATATATAATATTTATTCATTATATAAATTTTTAGAATCATTCTTGAATTATGGACATATAAAATGAATCGCATCTCTTCATAAAGATGTTAGGTCGTACAAATGCACATACGATGGTATCATTTCCATAATGGTGAATGGGTTGGGAAATGGATTATATATTAATTTTAAATAATCATTATAATTTCATAATTATAATATGTATCCATTATTTCTAAAATTATAACAATCTAAGTAAAGTGATGATGAAAAATGTATTACACCGCTACATGGAGACTGTAAGATGTACGTACACGTGTGCAATGATTTCAATTTTCATAGGATGGATAAAAGGTAAAATATGGTTTTATAATAATAATAAATAAATATAATTATATTAATTAAAAATTATTTATTAATATATAATGGAAATATCACATGAAAAATATGTATAATAAGAAATAAACTTGAAAGAGTTAGTAAAAAAGATTACCTCTTCTTCAGTTGTCTTCCTTTAGATCTCTTCTTAAGGGTTATAGGGTTGGTATTTTGGAAGAAAACAAGCCACTAAAACATGGATAATGATTTTCTAAAATAGGAATAAGAATGTTTTTTTTATATATATGGCTCAAAGTGGTGTAAATAATTGATGGAATGGGTGCCCTTTTATAATTGAGGTGAGGGGCACTTTTGAAAATTATCAAAATATTAAATTATCATAAGACTATTATCAATCCAAATTCTTTAAAATAGACTATAAATACTTAATATATGAATTTTTCAACCATATATTACCCATTTTTGTTATTATTTATTATTATTATTATTAGTATTATTTAACAATTTAACAAAATTTTATATTCAGGAAATGTTATAATTTTCAATTTTGACACTATTCATTACTTTTACTTTAATAAAAGCAATAACATAATAAAAATTCAAAAAAAAAAATAAATTAATACATCCCCAATATGGCATATTAATATATAAAAATTTTCTATCACCTTATTTAATTCAAATTAGTTTACCTTTAATCATTTTCATATCATTTATTTTATTTTTCCATTAATTGAAAAATTACCGCATCATCCTTGTGTAATCATTTAAGGTAATTCTCTATTAACTAAAAAACAAAAAAAACATGATATAGATAAATTTTATATATATAAAAAAATATTTATATTCTAACATAACCTCTAGATAACCTCATATTAAAAATTCGATAATTATTAAAAACATGAATGTGTTATATTTGACTTTTTATTAAATACAGTATTATAAAGGTAATAATCTTAACCAAAAAATCATAAATGATTGTATAACCAAAAAAATAATTATTATGGATGAAAATTATTAATCCAATATAATTTATTCAAGTTTTAGGGTCCTTTTATAGTCCTCATTATTTCATTTTTATCTTTACTTTCACGATTTACCCTTTACCGTGGTAAAAAAATTACTATGGTTATGATAAATATTGAAAAAATGTAAATATTTAATAAATATATAAATCTTAAATCAAAATATGGATTATATTTATCAAAATTCAAAACATAGAAGTTTCATAATTTAATTTAAAATTATACCGACAAAATGTAACAAAAAAATAGTTTTTTCATAAAATGCCTCTTTAAGTGTAAATATATTTTTATACCAAATTCAACCATAAAATTTATTCCAATAAAATTAATTTTATTTTCAATAATATAATATAACTAGTTTTACTTTTAAAAATTTCTAAAATGGTTAAATCGAAAATAAAATTTTCAATAAAAAGTAGTATTTTTCATTATTCACTAGAAAATTAATCTTTTCATAAAAATAAAAAAAATATCCCTAGAATAATTTTTCTATAGTGATTTCAAAAAACAAAGTTAATTTTGTTAAATAAATTTTCTAAAAGTTTCAAATATTATTTTTTTATTATTTTTTCATGTAATGTAATAAAAATCATTTTTTGAAGAATTTTTTTATGAATAAAATGACTTTACCAAAAAATCATGGGTTTATTTCCTCCATATAAATTTTTATTGAATATTAAATTCAAATATAATTCAGAATATGGTTATTCATATTCACACCCACCGATTTAATAGTTAGGTTATGATGGTAATGTTGAAATAATAATATTTAATAGTATATTGTGATTTCCTTAAGCCTATAGTTGTTTTCACCGTAAGAAATCAATTAAATTTTATATATTAAAGAATATTGGGATTTTATAATAGATAGTTACCTAAAATAGAAAATAATGTTCTTTAAGTTTTTTGGAGGAGACCATATTATACAAAACTACAAATTTAATTCTAACAGGATTGATAACACAACATAAGATAAGACAAATCAAATTAACATGTCACTTGAAATTTAATGATTTAGGTTAAAAGTGTTTGGGAACTATGGAAATATCTTCCCTAACCTAATAAATATAAAATAAAATTTTTATAATAACTAGGTTAAATACCCTGTGATTAGGGGTGAATTAGGGTATGACATATTAAAACAACCATCCCTTCAGTTTTTTTGTCATTAGAAAAAAACATTCTTCTCTCCCTTTCCCATAGCAATATATAAATATAAATGAAATCATAAATGAGACACAAAAATTTCTCTTCATTCACCCACATAGGGATACATACAATTAGTATAAAAATTCAATGTTCTTATGTACCAATTCCACTAAAGAACACTATTATTATAATGTTTGGAGTGGACTCATTGTCCCTCCTTGTTTACAACTAATCACTCACTTATCTGTCAACTAAAGTTCCCTCACCAATCATTCAAATTATTCTTCTTTTGATCAAGTGAACCAATATGTTTTAAAAATCATTTGGTTAATCATTAATTTCCACTTTCATATACTTTATGAATACCACTTTACTAATAATTTATAAGGAAATCCCTTTTGGTTTATATAAGATTTACTTTTGTGAAAACCCTATTTCCAAAATTTGTGAAACTGACCAAATTTTCACAAGAATATTCTTATTTAAATGTTATCTTAAATTTTTTGAATTACACTACTTTCATGAAGATAACATATCATTCATGAATCTTACTCCTTTCATGAATCTCACTTAGACTTTAAGAAGCTCACTACTTTCACAAAGCTCACTTAGCCTTCACGATGCTCACAACTTTTGAGTTTCTCACATATTTTTTGAAGCTTAAATATCCATTATAAACCCCCTTTCTCCACAAGAAATAGATGTTATTATGAGAACCTTAATTCAAGAAAAATATTTATTGATCCACCTTTGTGAATTCAAAGCCTTTAGACTTTCATTAAGGATTAATTTTTCAAATGAAGTGTGTAAACTCCTATTTATAGATGTTGCCTCCATTTTGTGAAGCCTTTAAACTAACCACCACCTTTTCATGAATCTCTATCTTATTTTTCATGAATCTACATTCCTTCTTGAATCATGAGGTAAATTTTTAATTCATGAAGCCTCTCATAATTATGGAAATTACTATCTTTCCTTCATCACACAACCATCCTTCACGAAGCTACACACCTTCGTGAAACACCAATCTTTCACGGAGAAATAAACCTTAAAAACACCAAATATTCATGAAAATAATTTATTTTCCATAATTTTATGAAATTTCCATGGAAATATAAATTTCAACAAACTTGAAAAATCCTCCAAATTTTGGACCGCAAAAATTTTACAAACGTTATGAAATAGTGCCACCTTGTATACATAATTTTTTGTACCACATAAAAAGAATCCATTACATTGTTTTGAATATTTTTCAACATAACATATCAACAATAATGTTTTAACTTGATAACTGAACTTGTCCACTTACTTTCTCAAAAAACACAATAAACCCAAAAATACTACAAAATTACCTTATGGGATTTTTTTACCAATAAAAATAGGCCTGAACAACCCTCTCAACCATAGGAGAAAGAAAGGTCATATTCTATCACTAATGATAAGGTATGATACTAATGTTTTGAAAGGTACACACATTCTACACTCTAGATCTAAAAATTCATTATTTTATTTTGGTTCTTAACATTCTTTTATTTCTCTCATGTTTACTAAGAATTATGATTCACTACCTCAAAAATTGGATAATGAACTATCTATAAAACCCCTAGTGGTGTGATGATAGCATGTAAGGTATATAAATTTTATTTGATAAATATTTTTGGGAATGAAATTCATAAAAATATATTTCTTCTACCCTATGTTGAATTTGGTGTATTTTGGGTATGTATTGGCAATCTCTATATATAGAACATATAAATATTTGGGAAAATGAGATCTCATTTTGTATTCCCAAACATTTAGTGATCAAATATCAGTTCAAGGATAATTATGATTTCCCTTTAGATTAAAATTATATAATATGGGATATGGTACCTAGAAATGGGGGATCATGGATAAAATGATCAAAAAAGAAATCAATATTTATGTAATTCCTATTATACAAGATTACATTGATTTATTTATATATGTACTACCTGATCTTACCCTAGAGGGTGAGTTTTAGTTTTCAATTGAGCTCATACCCAAGTTTTTGCCTATATCAAAGACTATTTTTTGAATGGGACCCATGGTGTAGGAATAATTAAAGAATCAACATTAAGAAAATATATATAAGGGATTTTTAGGCATGATTACATCACCTTAGGGTAGACTGGTGCTTTTTGTTAAGAAGAATGATGGATTAAAATGTTTATGAATTTACTATTGTGAACATAATAATAGCACTATCAAGAATTAATGCAATCAACCCATTATTAATAATCAATTTGATCAACTTTAAGGAGATAAATATTTCTCAAATATTTTGTTTCAATATAGATATCATCAATTGAGGGTAATAAGAGAATCTATACAAAAAAATATTTCCACTCATTGTATGGACACAACAAATTTATAGTGATTTAATTTAGGTTATGAATTATACTTCCATATTTATGTATTTCATTAATAGAATAATTAAAGATGACCTATAAAAAACTTATGTAGTCCTTATTGATGAAATTATCATATATTTTAATATTAAGGAAGTGTGTGAAGAGCATATGATAATTTTTGTAAGGATATTGAAAAAGGTGAAATTATATTCCATGTCTAGTAAGTGTTAATTTTTTCTAAAAAAATTATCCTTATAAGGTCTTGTTATCAGTAGTGAGGGTATACCTGTGGACTTATCAAAGATAAGTTTAATTAAAAATTGTTAATGACCAACCTTTTGACAATGATTTGCAGTTTTCATAGATTAGATAGACACTAACGGTGTTTTTTAGATACTTCTCATGATTATATAATATTCTAATCAAGTTGCACAGAAGTGAGTGATGTTCCTCTAGATATCAGAATGTGAGGAAAAGTTTAGTGATATTATGAAGTGACTGGTTATTATTCCTATACATACACTAACTTATAATAAATAAGGGTTCATGATATGTAATTATGATTCTTGGAAACATTTGGGATGTATTCTTATGAATAATTATAAGGTAAGTGATTATGCATCATGTCATTTAAAGAATTTTTAGAAGAACTACTAAACCGATGATATAGAGCGGTATGAAATATACATTACATTTAAAATTTGGTGGAATCAATTCCATATAGAGAAGTATGATATTTATACTGACCATATGATCTTAAAATATATATTCACATAATAATTTCTATACATGATTCAAATTAGATGTTTTTATCCGATAAAAGATTATAAATTCTCAATACATTGTCAACCTATAAAGATAAATAAGGTAGATGAAACCCTATAAATGAATAACGATTCTATCTTATTAATGATGAGGATTAAAAAAGACTCAATACTCATGGATTTTAAATAGATTAATCCCAAAATCATAAAAAATGAGAGAAGTATTTTCTTTCACAGATGTTTTCTCAAACATCTATTCATATAAAGATTAATGAATCATATACATATTATGCACAAAAAAGTGAGTATTCTATATTTTTTCCTTGATAAAAACGAATTTATAAAGTTTGGAACTAGGATATGTGTCCCATAAAAACTATAACTAAAAAGGGACTTTTGGATAATTCTTATGGATCATCCTTTATTTTCCATCCAAGAAGCATGAATATGTATATAGATCTAAATAAAAAATATTATAAGATCATATGAAGACGGAAATCATGTAATAAAATCCCAATTCTTACTATTCTAGTAAGTTAAGTATGAATGAAATAAGTCTATAGGAATGTTGCAACAATTACCCATACCGGTATGGAAATAGGAAAACATTTCCATGGATATTGTTGTGAGACACTCTATAATATATAAAGTCTATAATTACTTTTGGGTTTTATTTGACCACCTTAAAATATTAACAAGTTTTATTTATATTAAGTAATATTCCTCTCTTGACCAAATATATGTGATATACATAGGATTAGTGGTAAGACTAAATGTGGTGCCTCTATATATTGTATAAAATCAAGATATAAGTCTTACTTAGAGTTTCTAAAGAATTATTTAGAAGGAATTAATGATAAAGTTCATTTTAATACTACTTATCACCCTTAGATAGATTTTTAGTCTAAGAGGACCGTCCAAACTTTAAATAATATAATGATATCTTTTTCTGTAGAATTATAAGGATCTTGGGATCAATATATCACCTTGGTATAGTTCTCATATAAAAAAATATTGCATTATAGCATTCATATAGAACTATATGGGGATCCATATAGGAATATATGTATGACTATAGCATTCTAAGATGAAGTTGGAGAGTGAAAGTTGATAGGTCTAGACCATTCCCAAAAAATTATCGAGAAGGATCAAACTATTCAAAAATATATGAAAGTAGAAAAAATGAAAAACAAATCTCTACAGGTATTCATCAATGAGATATTTAGTTTGATGTAGATTATAGGGTATTCCCCCACACATATCTATGGATTCCAGTTATGTGATTTTGAAAGAAAGGGAAATAGAACCCTTGGTACATTAGTCAATTAGAGAACCTTGATTATTTCAGGTAAGTATATTATAAAATAATATTACCTACTATCCTTTATTAAGTACATGATGTGTTCAATATATCAGCTCTATGTATATACATACAAAACCCTTTTCATATACTGAACTTGTAAGATGCACTACTAGAAAAACAGGCTATGAACACGGACCTATAGCCACGTTTTTAAAACTGTGGCTATAGGTCTTTTTTCATTGTCTATAGCCACAGTTTTCAAATCTGTGGCTATAAACCACACCTATAGCCACATTTTTCAAAACTGTGGATATAGCCCACACATATATACATGGATATTTGGCCTATAGACATGGTTTTCAAAATTGTGGCTATTGGTCTCTTGCCCTTGCATGGGATAAAAAATTTTCCACCAAAAAAATGGAGAGAAGAAATATTGCCACGGTTTCATGGCCTATACCCACGGTTTTTAATAAGATATATAACTATTTTATATATGTATATACATACACAAAATCCTTGGTGGTGTAGTGGTTAGGGTTCTTAAATGTGAAGAGAAGGTGTTGGGATAAATCTGGTTAGGCACGCATTATTTTTAGGCTACCGCCACGGTCTTCTAGGGATATAGCCACTATTAAAACCATGGAAAAAGGCCACCTATTTCCATGGTTAAAAATGTGTGCATAGGACAACTACCATGGCTGACAACGGATACACCTATTTCCATGGTTTTCAAAATTGTGGCAATATTCCACCTATTTCCATAGTTAAAACTGTGGCCATAGGTCAGACCCTTCTGCCACGAAGATAGTGCCCACGGTTGGGAAAAACTATGGTCGTATCCTACAGTCAAAATTTTTTCCCTATTACCACTGTTTTGATCTGTGTAAATAGCTCATTTTTCTAGTTGTGACATGTAATTTGAACATGTTCTCAAATATGAGAAACAACTAGTATAGATCTGGTATCGAAGAGATAAGTTGCTTCAAAATAAGATCACTCATGGTAAATGTTTTATCTTGGAATTAGGTGTTTAATGAATATACTTGGGAACCTAAGGATGCTACGAGTAAAATGTTTCCTCACTTTTTTCCTCCCTATTAATAAAAATTTTAGGGATAAAATCCTTTTTAAGGGGGTATAATGTAACAACCTAAGATTTTGGAATATATATATACATACCTAAATTAATTTTATATTTTATATCTTGTTTCACATGAAAACTAAACTAAAATATGCTGATACATGTTATATGAATAATATTAAGAAAACTATAAGAACAACTAAAATAGTAATGACTGCAACTTTTATAAATAAAATTTCTTTAATGATTGAATCAAATGACCTATTATGTATTATGGTTATAGAAATCACATGAAATTATTTTCTTTTATTATGTACTATAATATTTTAAATACCATTGAAAATCATAACCATTGATAAAATAGTTGTTGAATAGTGATCATATGATTACTATAAATATATGGTTTTGATAAATCTAATTGACACAGACAAAGGAAGTGATGGCCTCGGCCAGTAGGATTGTATCCTATGAATCCCATTTATTATATATTATTAGGGAGATAAAATCACTATTATTTGTCCTTGAACAAACCTAAGTTTAGATCTAAAAACTAAAACATGAGAGAAATGATTTAGAGGATAAGTTCAAGTTCATTAAGATCGCTACTCGAACCATGTACGTCGAACCACCCCATTAAAATCTCACCGTCACGCACCTTACCCTTTGGGAGTTTGCTGGTGTAATAAATATATATGTATCAACAACCTAATAATAAAAATATGTATATTATATAGAATAATTAATATATTTACTTCATATTATCATTACTTTGTAAATGATTTCGATTCTGAAATAATAAAACACAAATTTCATTTTTGTTTAATATGAAATTTCAATTAAGATATTTATTTTTGAAGAATTATATAATTTTAAAAATAAATTATATATTAATAAAATATTACAATTAATTTTTTTATTAAATATAAATTATAATATGATTTCTATTTGGTAAAATATATATTTTAATAAGCTTTAAAAAACAGTTATTATCAAAACAAACCATATATTTATCAATAAATATCGATTCTTCTTTTAAAAGTGAAAATTAGCATTTTTTTTAACTTATTTTATTAAAATAAGTACTTTTTTTGAATCATAATGTTGAAATTATCCAATAGTTAATTTTTAATAATTTTATGAGACATTTGAATTTTCGGGTAAAAATTAAATACAGTATAAATATATATTATGTATTATGACATCATAATGACCTAAAAGTGATGTAATAAATTCAATAAAAGGAATAAACCGCCAAATCTATGTTTACCCTTTAAAATAATGTTATTTTTAGGTTATTTTAATATCTATATAAATCATTTATGAATCCTCCAAAACCTATATTATATTTTAAGGTTTTAAAATCATTTCTTTTTTAACATGAATCACTTCTACATCAACAAGGGTAATATTTTAATAATTTATGCCCTTAGACTTATAAAATAATGGAAAAAAATCCTCTTTAGCAGAAACCATGGGAAAACCATGGGTTGATCTTGGGTATTTATTACTTTATTGTATAGATTCCAACACATAAGTTTGAGAAATAATAAAGAATTCCCCTCTCTTTTCCTATATAAACCCACCCAATGCCCCCTTCCTCTTCACTAAAAACCTTATATCACATCCTTACACCACCCTACACTATATATATTTATCCCAATTTCCCCCCGGGTTCTTAGGAAGCATCTTCCAAGATTTTTGAATAACCCTCTCAAGGTAAGGAATTTCCCTCTCTTCTTTTCCATTCATACACCTTCCTTGTATTTAGCCTTTTGAATATGAATTGGTTTTTATTTAATGTCCTTATAAAGATACATATACTATTCAATTTATTTACTAATAATTGGAGATCATTTATACTCTCTCATTATAGAATTTACCTAATACATTACAATTACTAAATTTAGTGAGGGATCCTTTCCTTCTCTTTATTAAAGCATATTATTCATTTTATGCCTTTTATTTCTAATTAATAATGTTGGGATATGATTTTACACATCCCTAATAATGTAAATTTTATTTAAAAATGAATAGAGAGCACTTTCTCTCTCATTAAACAGTTTTATAAATTTTTATGTATTGTTGTTATGCTGTCAAAATTTCACTATGAGTTTTCATGCCAAAAGACTGTGTTATGAATATCCACCCACATTTCCACACAAGGGTATTCAATTAGATTCACCAATACTTAATTAATCAAGGAATTATATTTATGTAACCCATGATCCTTGATCATGGGGTTAAAAGTATTAAATGTGTCCTTATGTTATATGATCTATATGACACACTTATGCATGTACATGATATGAAAGCGAAAGGTACACCCAAAATTATATAGCACTCCAATGCATTGGTTAATGTTTTAGTCTCATGAGACATAATATATAGGATTAGGGAGTGGACATAATCCATTATGGTATTTTTCTTCCATGTTATGATGTATTGGAAGTTATCCTTGACCCATGTTTATAATGGCATCTTTAAAGATGTTTCCACTTTACCATGTCTCCATTATGTTATCATGATATATCATTAAGAATTTTTCATGATTATGGTTATCACCCCTTTTATGTCTCATTTAAAGTTTTATTGTCTAAAATTTAATACTTTATTTATTTTATTCCATGTTTATTCCCTTACTGGTCTTTGTAGATCACCCTATTCTTACGTATGTCCTCAAGTTATCCCATACAGTTTTAAGAGTGATAGAATACTATGATCATGTTAAAGAAGTTTTCCATAATTCTGATGTAACACTTGATTTTATGTTTTAATGTAATTTACCTAATTACCCATTAAAACTATCTATCTTGATCTAAGGGGAAGTAATATATGTGTTCTTATGTAATATTCATGAATTAATGTGTAATAAAGGAAAGGGTTTCCATAATTGGTATAAATGGAAAGTTTAGTTATTTTTTGGATTAGGATTAGAAAGATATAGAGAAATAATTAGGGATAATAATAAATATAATTAAACATATCTAAATTTTGATAAAATATATAGTATTTGGTTTCTAATAAAATACATCACTGTCTGGATACTACAAGTGAATGCGTATCTGATACAGATTTACCTTGGGGTGACACAAAAAAGAACTGTATTAAGCTAGACTTGATCAAGAACTCGTGCATGAAAATGGGCTTTTCTACACACCTAGTTTGAATCTCTAAAAGGTTGTGACTTTTTAAATTCACAAGCTCATTACAAACCATTGTTAAGGGAATAAATAATTCCCATAAAAGTATATGATAGATAACAGATCATGGATAACATAGATTGAATCCTAGAAATTAATAATTTAAGGAAATACATGTCATTTATAAATTCTACCTTTAATGTTACTGAATTCATGTTTACATTTTTAATAGTTTAAAATTAATCATCCCTAATTTTCCCTTTATTCTAAATGGATAGAAATAGTAGGAACCAATTAAACAACCAATGTGAATGGAAATGTGATGACTACCCAAACGAGATTACCTACATGATGGGAGTAGAAATCATGAAATTTATGACGATACTATCTCAATTTAATCATTTTATAAATAGAAACCTTATTTAGTAGGAATTCCCAAATCCCCCTAATAAATAAAAAGTTTCAATTGAGACCTTTATAAGACAAAGACCTTAAAATTTCAATAAATCATATGAGCACTTAATCATGGAGAGATGGATCAACTCGTTTGAAAGTATATTCTCCATCCTTAAAGGTTTCGAGTAGGTTAAGGTCATACTAGATGTATATTTTTTAGAAGGAGAAACTAATCAGTGGTTGAAATTGATCAAGAATATGAATCCTGATGAAGAAATATAAGTGTTTGGGTGGAAGGAATTTTGAAAAATGTTTTTGGACAAATATTTCACCCATACACTCTAACATAAAATTGAACGTGATTTCTTTACCCTCAAGAAAAATCTGATATATCCATCTATACGTATAAGGAAAAAATTTCAAGACTTGTGCAATGTGCCTCCCACTTTTTCATTACCCCTGAATGAAAAGTTTATGGCTTCTTTAGTGTGATAAAAAGAGTTTATGAAAATCCTTTTTGATCTGAGACTTTGATAGTTATGAGGATATTATCTGATGTGACCTCAAAGTCAAAATAGAGATAAAAGAATCTCAAGGGTCTAATGTGAATAAAAAGCAGAAATTAAAGTTTAATTCTAGAGATCCTATGGATTAATATAATGGTTGTAAGAAATTTCAACATCCCAATTGTCAAAATTGTGGAAAGAAAAACCTTGTAAATTACCTGAATGGGGGTGAAGAAATGCTTTAGGTGCAAGAAGAAAGGAAACCTAGCTAGAAATTGTCGATGGGAGAAACCCACCAATGAAATGGAGGAAAGGAATGATCCAGTCAACCATCATCCTATTTTCTAATGTTTAAACTAAAAGGAACAAGTAAACTATTGAAACCAATGCACCAAGTCAAGGGTTGTTGATGACAATCAGCTTATAAAACCTCCAAGGTAGAAAGGGAGATATTATTCCATCACAACTATTGAGGTGGATCCCAATAATGATGTGGTGATATGTATTCTAGTTATTCATTCAAGAATAGAGAAAGTATGTTTTTATTCTGGTAATACACATTAATTTGTATCACACAATTTTATAATAACTATTCAAACACCCCCACAAAGCATGGAAGTAAAGATGTCCTTGAAAATGAAAAAATCATAAATTATTTCATTCCAAGTATATACCTCCTCCAATATCAATTTTCTCTGTAATGAACATCACAGTGAACCTTGTGATACTCATTTTAGTATAATTTGATTCAATTCTAGTTATTCATTGAATTTCCTTAAATATATCCAACATAAATTTCCACAATAAGTAAATCACTCTCTGTATCGTGAATCCTCCTCTGATTCAGTACAAGTGAAAGGAGGAGGATGAATATTTTTTAACACCAACATCTAAAACATGAATATTATTCCCCTATAAGTAAGAATATGAAGCTCAAATGACTAAGTCAAAGGAAAATACCATCCTTGAAGACATTCCCATTATTAGGGAATATTCTAAAGTTTCCCCAAATAATTTCCAAGTATTCCTCCCAAATGAGATGTTAAATTTTTAATTGAGCTTATACGTGGGGCCCTTCCAATATCCAATACTAAATATATAATGGCTATTACAAAACATAAGGAGCTAAAAAACAATAATGGGAGAATCTAGATAAAGGGTTCATACACCCAGGTGCTTCACCATGTGGTGCACCAGTCCTCCTTATTAAGGGGAAGGATGGGTCAATGCCCCTTTTCATTTATTATCGTGAGCTCAAAAATATCACAATAAATTACAAGTATCCTCTACCACATATTGATGACTATTCTGATCAGCTATGTGGAGCCCAATACTTCTTGCCGCGCAGTCATTGAGTACGTGCAAATTTCAAATTTATAAACCCTGAAAACTACTAGTAATATGGTAAGAACGGTGTCGAACCATAGATAAGGACTTATGTTTTTCTAGACCAAATTTAAACTAAAACAACAAAAAGATAAAATAGAACACTATCAAAAAATTGTACGCAAATTTTGAAACCAATATTGATAGTGGGAGTGAAAATAAAGGTGATATGGTGAAATATATGGCTTGAACAGAGAACAAACAGTAATGATGATTTTAGGGTCCTTAGGGTGCTTTTAACTGATTAAAAAGATATTCTCTTCTTCTTCATGGTTTAATTCAATTAATCAGCTCATAGAAAAATGGTTCTAATCCACTGAGTTTTCACTTTAGTGGATCAACATAGCTCGATTAACTTTCTTAAGCCTCGATCTTCTGATCATGACCCTTGGAAAATTCTGCTTAAATTAGAGAAGAGATGCATTGACTTTTTCGGATTCTCAGTACTTCGGTCAATGATCCATGGTGAATTGATTCACTACCATGCCCATCATTAATTAGGTAATGGGAAACGATACTAAAACATAAGAAGAAGAGAAAACTGAGCAATGAAATCGCACTGAGCAATCAAACTAACAAAACATGACGGATAGATGGATGATCAGTTCTCTACAGCCTGATTCCCCTAATATACTTAACTACACATTAAAACAGTAAAACAGATAGAAACAGATAATTAATTAAGAAACATCTCCCACAAGATTTCTTCTCTCTCCAGCAACTCCTTCTATGCTGATCTCCTACTCAATGACTGCCTTCCTCTGTTTTGGTGATGAGATAGATTGAAAGTAAATCATGATGCCCTAATGGATCAAGGGATCTCCTGATAGAATAATGGAAGCATGCCTCTGTGGAATGAAGTTCTACAATCCCCCTACTCCGCTCTATAGATCTCATGCACAAAATTATCTCACCATGAATGCTGATGACCCAGTCGAAGTCTCTAGAATCTCGCCGGAGGAGCTCCCTGGCCTCCACGTGTAGCTTTCACTGCGCTGCTCCTCCAGCGCTTGTCACTGGAGCTGTTGCTTTTAACCGAATGAAAAAGATGCCTGTGCAGAGAGCTAATTTCTTCCCTGGAAACAGCTGATCCACGTGGTGCACTTCTATGTGCATGTCACGATATTTTTAGTGAACTCTATGTAAGTGCAAACAACCCCTGTAACGAGACAACAACAAACACACGTGATCCCAATAAAAAGTAACTGCTATGTATAACTAAATAAATATATACACTATATATCAATATCACTACATAAATTTAATAATAATACTAATATTTAATATTATTATTAATATAATAATAACATATATAATAAGAAATTATATATAGATAAGCTTATATACCTATTATTATTATCATTATATTGTATACGATATATAACACATAATATATGAATCATAAAAATAACATACACAATTATATATTTTTAATGTTCTAATAATTATATCTGTTATATATGTTACTATATATATTATTATCTATTATATATATGTGTGTGTGTGTGTTATTATAAGTCATAATATAATATAAAGATAATAACAATAAAAAGAAAAAAATAATATTAAAGAAGAAAAAGTGGGGGGTGGTTCTGTTCGTGCAGAGTGAAGGGGGAGAGGGAATGAGGCTTCGGTGAGTGGTGCGGTATCAGGGGACCAAGGGGTGGCGTGCGGCGAGATGATCCGACAGCTCGCGATGTGGGTGGCTTCGGCTTTGAGGTAGGGGATCTCGGAAGTTTCAGGTTAGGTTTTGATACAGGAGGTGAGGCTACAGCGAGGTGGTAGGGCTTGCAGCGGGAGTGTGTAGTGTGGAGGGTCGGAGCAGAGTGGTCTCACATACAGCAGTGAGGTGAAGGATTTGACTCGTTTGGAACTATGCGGATGTTCCAGCAGGAGGCGGTGGGTCAGCACAAATCAGGGAGAGGCAGCGGCTAGGGATTGTAATGGTTTTGGGTAAGAATTTGGGGTATTAAGATATCCGGTTTAATTTTAAGAATCTATTTTAGGTTTAGGTTTGTTCTTGATGTATTCGTTGTTGCTGCGCCTCAAATATGTGGTTGAATTTATAATTTTTTGATCATTCTACTGCGAGTTCTACTACAAGTTCTACTGCTGTGATGAGGTTTATTTATACGGTTGTTGTGGTTAGTGTTGTGTTGTTGTGAATTTTTTACTCTGTTGTGGGTGAATTTGGTTGTTGTGGTTTGTATGTTACTGATATTTTGGAATGGAGGATAGGGGAACAGAAGAAAATGGTCAGACAGTGAGGGAGTAGAGGAGGCAGCTTGTGAAAGAAACAGTGAGACAGGCACCGTGAAGCTGGTGTGAGTGTGTTTACAGTGAAATAGTGAGGTGCTGCAAACTGTGGAAATGGGGTTGAATATGGTGGGTAGAAAGGGATGGAACTATGAGTGATGTTCACTGTCTCACAATGAGGCTAAAATGGTGGGACAGGAACAGAGGCACCATGATGGAAACGGTGTGACGTGCCACCGTGAGTGCCTGTAAATTAAAAAGAACAGATTAAATAAATTAATAATTTAATAAACCTAAAATTAGATTAATCAATTAATAAATTAAATTAAATAGAATGGAATTGAAAAATAAATAAATAAAACAAAGTTAACTAATAAAATTAATAATGATTTATTTAAAATAATGAATTTATTTGGGTTTAATAATTTAAAACACATTAAAAAATATTGTTACTTGCTTAGATTTATTAACCAATTAATTAAAGAACTAATTAAATTAAAGAATAAAAATATTAATCGAATAAGATTAAATTGTTAAAACTAATTAACTTATTAAAATAATAACAAATAAAATGAGTTATTTATTTACAATTTAAAGAATAAATAATTAATTAATTTAATTAATTAATTAATAAACTAACTAGAATGAAAAATTATAAAAATAAAAGAATAAATAAATAAAAGTCTAACTCGCAAAACCAAATCAATTTAAGAGTTATTTAAAATGACACTAATGCACTCTAAAATGCATGTTTTAAACTAAAAACTGATTATTTTACATAGAAAGGTCAAAAACACAATAATTATCAATTATTTTAAAAAAACAAAATTTAAAAATATAAAAGTCAATAAAAATAAAAAAAGGATGTGGCAAAGAGTGTGAAAACACAGCCACATCAAACTCCCCCACACTTAAAACATTGTTTGTCCTCAAACAAGCACATGACTTTGACTTTAAAATAAAAATATTATTTGTGAGTTTCAGAACAAAAAGTGCATGATTGAACTTAAACATCAAGAGGAGTAGGACCAAACAATGGGTCAGGCTATCCAAAGGTGTTCAAAAATTGTAATAACCTGGATCTTCCTTTCAGGTATGTTTTTCCTTTTCTTGTCATTTTTGAGAATAAGATGAATATCTGGAAATTTTCAAAGTACACGCCATGTACTTTATAAGTACATGTCGTGTACTTCAATGTTGTGCCAGGTCGTGTGTTGGCCGTGTCAGGGCCACACACATGTTGTGTAGGGGTGATGTGGAGGCTACTTAAAGTGAAGTATGGAGAATCCAAGTACATGTCCTGTACTTTCTTTTATTTCATTAAATGGATCGGGGTCACGCCTAATCGAAAAAACACCTTCTTCTCTAGGTTCTTTGATCGAGAGCACCCCGTACGGCCACGAACATCCACCGAGCCCTCGAGCCTCTGTCTGGTTACCGAATCGACCACTGTTAATTGCGTTGGAACTGCAGTGGTGAGCTATTTCTTCTTCTTGAGTTTCATTCCATAATTTTCCCTCTTTCTCAAGATATCATGGGTTGAATGTTTTGTGTGTTTTCGTAGATCTACACGGCTCTAAGGAGAATCAAGAATCGTGTTCAAAGTATATTGATCTCCTAGCATCTAGGTAGGTGGTTTGTGCCTTACCTTTCGAAGTATTTGAGTTTTATGTGCAAATTTATACCAATACCCATGAACGGGGTATTGCGTGTTTACTGGTTTGACCCTATTGTTTTCCTGCCTTGGTTTTTTTCTTTTTTAGAGGTAATGAGATCTTGTTTGAGGATACTTTATGTGCTTGGATGTTTTTCCCATGCCTTGTTATTATTACGACCTTTGTGTATTGTTAGCCTTTGGTCGTTATACCTATTCCATGCCTTGTGATCGTAGGATGGAATGATATTCTTGACATGCTTGTTATTCTGTAGAATGGTTAGAAAAGTATCTCTATAGGTGTACTTTGGCCTTATAGTATTATTATGCACTAACTGTCACGGGACCATGAGAACCTGGTGCTATAGACTATAAGGGATAAATCGAGTGAGCTTCCTAGAGATTCTTTGATGTTATAGAGTACAAAAGGGTAGACTTAGTGGGCTTCCTCATAGAGTCTTTGACATTATAGACTACAGGGGGGTTGACCGAGTGAGCTTCCCAGAGAGTCTTGGATATTATAGACTACAGGAGGGTAGACCGAGTGAGCTTCCTCAGAGAGTCTCTACTTGTTTGAATTTCCTTAAACCATTCCGGGCTGGAGGAGTAATTGACCGAGCTAGCTTCCTCAGAAGGTCTATGATAGACCTAAGACTATAGGAGAAATTGACTAAGTGAGCTTCCTCTGAGAGTTTCTAGACCTTGGGGCTATAAGAGAGTTAGACTGTTTGATCTTCCTTAGAGAGTCCCTGACTACCCTAGACTATAAGGGGAATTGACCGAGAAAGCTTCCCCAAAGAGTCTTATAACTTTCGTATGACCATACCAGAGGGGTTAAGCTGAGTGCACTTCCCAGAGGGTTGTGGGTACTTCTTGGATAGGACTAGAGGGGTTGGTTGTGAGTACTTCCCAGAGGGGTTCCTATTGTGGTTAGCTATTTACTTCACTACTGCTTGTTATTCTGTGGACTGACTACTGTTGTATAGCATCCTGTTACTGCTTACTGTTCATTGCTTACTGTTTACTACCTATTGTATACTACTAACTGTACTATTACCTGCCATATGCTCACTGACTATTAGGCACAGATCTTCGGATGGTTTCCTACTGGGATTTAGTCTCACACCCTGTTTGGGTCATGCTTTTGGGCCCAAACAGACTAGATTGTTGCAGGTATGGACAAGGGAAAGTGCCCTTCGGGTTCTGGTAATTGATTACTTTGGAGTAGGAGAGCATGGGACCAAGCTTAGGCTTGCGATGCTGAGGAGCTGTTTATCTTTTCTTTCATACTTGTTTTTCTACTGTTTGTATTCCAGCATTGTGACCTTTTTGGCTGTTTTCCAAGATATGTATCATGCATCATTCATATATACATATGTGCTCTAGTTTTTTATTGTTTTAGTCTTCCATTGTTTATTATTTTTGGATATTTACTACTTCCGTTATTTCATGTTTTGTTTACTTCCGCTGTGTACTCTACCAATGAGGGTATAGTTTCCCCACTATCACACCCAAGGCCCTTGCTGCTAGTCAACAGCCTCTGGCATTTGGAGAAATTCTCTTGAGGCCATGTGACCAACTGGGTACGGGGTGCCTCTAGGTGGCTTCCAGAACCGGGATGTTACAAAGTGGTGTTAGAGGAATTATTTTCTCTTGATTTACTGTTTGGAGCCTTTATCTAGGGATAGGACAGATTCGGTACTTGGTAATAAGTTGTGCCCGGGAGTAGCTAACCCATGTACAGGGAAAATCCAATCTACCTCGTTTATTGTTGTTTTTTGGTTTTGAGATTTTACGGTTGATATGATTTCACCTAGAGTGATTCACATTCCTTTTGTTGTTATTGTTGTGATATTATGGTTCTATTTCTGTCGCAACCCGATGAGATGAGGGTATGTCATCTCATGAATCATATTGGAACTTGTTAGAAATCACATGTCATGCATTATTTCCATGCCATCGAGGGTGCATTAGTGATTTCATGTTATTGTGATAGACGTTGTGTAGATTATGCATGCGGTTGTGATATATGCTTTGATAGAATACCTTTATTTAGAGAGAGAAATTTTTTGTATTGTACCTTGATTAAATGAACGCCAAATTTTTGTTCTTGAGGTGTTATGGGCCCTCATGAATCAGGACGTGGTGGATCATTGACTTGTTTCCATTGAATATGATATATAGAAGATGCAAAGATTTGATTAGCGGGGAGTATGGGCCCTCACGGATCAAAATTTGGCACCTTCATGCTTCTTTTTTAGTGTTTTCTGGGATTTGGTGCAGTTTCTGAGCTACTGCCCGGAAAAACCCCAGAATACACGGCATGTACTTTATGACTACACGCCATGTAGTTTTAAACCGTGTCACTGACTGTTTGAGCAGAAACACGGTGTTGTGAAAAAGTATTCAGGAACACGACGTGTACTGTAGGTACATACCGTGTAGTAATGAGCTGTGTACCCAGCCGTGTCACTAACCAAATGGGTCGGGGAAACTCGTGTATTACACGTCATGTTTGGTAAGAACATGTCATTTAGTCTTGTTCTAGGTACCCGGACCTGTCACGAACAACACAGGTCGGTTTTATCTTCTCCTATACACGCCATGTTTGTTCGGAACACACCGTGTAAGGGTCAGCCATATAGTCGCCTGTGTAGCTAAGAACACGGGTTGTTGAACCTTGTTTAGTACACGCCGTGTCCTTAGTAAACATGTTGTGCAGTCTAGGGTTAAGAGGATTGTGTGAGTTAGTCATGTAATGAGACTCGGGCAGGGGAATTGAGTTCAAGTACACACTGTGTGTGGGGACAACACGCCATGTAGTTTGGGGTGTTACACGACCAGAGGTGGAAGAAGTACACGACCATGTGTCTGGCTTAAGAGGACATGCTATGTAGTTTTATACACACCGTGTAGTCATATTTTGTAGAACTTTTTTTTCTTTTCTCCTATTCTCATCTTGTACTCTTGTGTTCTCTGTCCTTGATATTCCTGATCTAAGGTGTTCTTTTGTTCTTTCAGAGCTATGCCACTGAGATGTCCTCCGATTGTATGCCAGCCGCTAGATGGTGACCAGACACCGGATATGGCAGATCAGGGACCTCCTGCAGATCGTCCTACTATTTTGGCCTTGGCACCGGCAGTTATACCTGTTGCAGGCACCGATGCGTAGTTCAGGGAGGAATTCTTGAGGATGATGCAGACCTTTCAGGGAGTGTCACCTCCTGCCCTTTCGATGGCTGAGTTGATGCGGGTTTTCCAGCATCAGCATCCCCCAACTTTATTAGGGGATGGGGGAACTCAGGCTCCAGAGTCATGGTTAGAGGCCACGCTGATGATCTTCAAGCATCGAGAGATACCTCCAGAGAAGAGGGTGATGCTTTCTACTGATATGCTCCGAGACACTGCCATGAGGTGGTGGGAGGTGATCTTACAGTCAGGGCACCAACAGAGTATGACTTGGAATGAGTTCCAGCATATCTTCTACGATTAATTTTATTCGGAGACTATGAGGGCCGACCGAGCCTGGGATTTTATGAGTCTCGAGCAGGATACTCATTCTGTTATGGATTACTTGTCTCATTTTACTGAGATGCAGCGCTTCACGCCGATTCCAGCAGGTGATGAGTTTTTCCTTTCTAGGAAGATTGAGGAAGGTCTCAGGTAGGAGAGCCATTCCCATGTGAATATCTTCAGGTTAACTTCGATATCCTCTATAGTCAACTAGGTGTTGATCACTGAGCACAATCTGAGAGATTCTGGAGCAGTGACCCAGAGCGGTTCGACATCCAGAGCCAGTGTTCCTCCTACTGATAGCAGGAAGCGCCATAGGGAGTATGCTCGAGGAGATCAGAGTAGGCAGAATGTATCATTAGGAATCCAGGTTGTATGCTACCAGTGTGGTAGGAGTGGGCATACTAGGCCTCAGTGCCAGAGAGACCTGATGGAGTGCCGATCTTATGGAAAGATGGGTCATCTTCAGAGTTTGTGTCATATCTTCTTGCCTAAAGCTGGTGGTAGGGGTTCTTCTATGACCCCACGTATAGAAGATGTATCACTAGTGTCTCACCAGTCTGGGAACTGGAGTTCTTTCGGCCGTTTGGGCAGAGGTGGAGGTCGCGGCCGTGGTGGTCAGTCACCAGGTTACCAGCGACATCAGAGTGGATCAGCTCAGAGTGGTCAGCCAGAGGCGTAGGGCTATAGTACAGGCCAGACTTTTGCTGTGGAGAAGACCTATCAGGAGAAAGATCCTATCCCTTCCACAGTTCGAGGTACGATCTTAGTATCCTCAGTTTTATCTTCATCCCTTCTCGATACTGGTGCTTCGCATAGCTTTATCTCTATTACTGTTGTGGAGAGCCTTGGGCTCTATATATTTTCATCTTCCAACATGTTGACTCTTGATACCCCGTTGGGAACGAGGACATCTAGCGTACGTCAGTGCAGAGAGTTCCCTATTGATGTTTCAGGGTGTCACTTATTATGGGACCTCTATGTCCTAGAGATGACACGCTATGATGTCATTCTCAGTATAGACTGGTTAGTTCCCTTCTAGGAAATCGTCGATTACTGTCGTCGTAGGGTGAGTTTCATATCACTAGAGGGTGGATCTTTTCTTCATAGAGGTGAGTGGGATGTCTGGGTGGGTAGAGATGGACCAGAGCATCCTGGGCTCGGAGGAGTTACAGCCCAGATTTCCAGTCGTTATCTGGATGACCAGGGGGACATCACAGTTAGATTTTCCTCCAGTGGTGGATCGTTTCAGGGATGTGTTTCCAGAGGAATTTTTAGGTTTTCCTCTAGAGAGTGAGTTAGACTTTTCTATTGAGCCCATGCTAGGAGTGGAACTGGTGCCCATTCCTATTTATAGGATGGATACACCTGAGTTGCAGGAGCTTAAGAATCAGTTGGAGGAGTTGCAGGCAAAGGGTTTCATTTGACCCAGTACCTCTCCTTGGGGTTTTCTTGTCCTGTTTGTGAAGAAGGCAGATGGAACCCTTAGGCTTTGCATGGATTATCGGAAGTTTAAGTAGTTGATGGTCCAGAACCGATACCCCTTGCTGAGGATCGATGACCTCCTTAATCCACTTGGAGGAGCCCTAGTGTTCTCGGAGATCGATTTGAGGTCTGGTTATCATCAGTTACATGTTAGACCATCAGATATACCTATTACAACCTTCAAGAGTAGTTATAGTCTATACGAGTATACGGTCATGCCATTCGGTCTCACGAATCCACCAGTATCTTTTATGGCGCTGATGAACCGAGTGTTCCATCCATACTTGGATTCCTTCATGGTGGTTTTCTTGGACGACATCTGGGTGTACTCGCACACTAGACACGACCATGCTACACATCTTGAGATCGTTCTAAGTACACTAAGAGAGCATCAGTTATATGCTAAACTCTCGAAATGACACTTTTGGATGGATCATATTCACTTCTTGGGTCACGTTATCTCAAAGGTAGGAGTATCAGTAGACCCAGAGAAAGTGAGAGCTGTAGTTTCCTGGGAGAAGACGAAGAATGTATTTGAGGTGTGGAGTTTCCTAGGGCTGGCTGGATACTACAGGCATTTCATATAGGACTGTTCAGGCCTTATAGAACTGCTGACAGGTCTGACCAAGAAAGGTGTGAAGTTCTTATGGTCAGATTCTTGTGAGACAGCCTTTCAGGAGCTGAAAGAGAGGTTGACTTCAGCACTGATACTAGTCTTTCCAGAGCCGGGAAGGAGCTATACAGTTTACTGCGATGCTTCAGGTATCGGGCTGGGAGCTGTGCTTATTAAGGGAGATGGGGTCATTGCTTATGGGTCTCGGTAGTTGAGACCACACGATAGGAACTACCCGACGCATGATCTGGAGTTGGCAGCTATTGTTCATGCCTTACGTTGTTGGAGACATTACCTTCTGGGAGAGAACCTTGTGGTGTTTACCAACCAGAATAGTCTCAAGTACATATCCACTCAATGTGATCTGAATTTGAGACAGCATAGGTGGGTCGAGTATCTTCCGTCCTTTTACTATGAGCTTGCCTATACGCCGGGAAAAGGTAACATAGTGGCTGATACGATGAGCAAGAGAACTCAGATTTAGGCAGTTCGGGAGGCCAACAGTGAGTGGCATCTTATGGTTCTGTTCTCTGAGATGCATTTGGAGGTGCATGACAGACAGGGGTAGACTTTTCTATCTTCTGTATCTGTTACCTATACCCTTATTGATCGGGTACGGATGACGCAACTATCAAACTTCGAAGGCCTAGTCCTGCGGGAGAGTGTGTCAGGGGAGGACCCTCTTACTGGATGGACAGTGGGAAAGGATGAGATCTTGCATTTCTAGGGATGTGTATGGGTGTCAGTAGACATACACGAGGAGCTAATGCGGGATTTTCATTCCTCGGTTTTGGTAGTTCATCCTGGCGTCACCCAGATGTATCATGATCTACCCCGCCAGTACTGGTGGCCTGGTATGAAGAGAGATGTTGTTGGGTTTGTCATGATATGTTCTACTTTTCAGAAAGTGAAAGCAGAGAATCAGCGACCAGTAGGGATTTTATAGCAGTTACCCATTCCCTAGTGTAAGTGGATCAATTTCGCGATGGACTTCGTGACCGGGTTACCGAGGTCACCTCGAGGTAGTGATGAAGTTTGGTTTATCGTCGATAGGCTTACGAAGGTTGCTCATTTCTTGACGATCAAGGAGACCTTCAGTGTTGATGAGCTAGGGCGGTTGTACATCCGAGAGATTTTATGTCTGCATGGAGTTCCACACTCCATTGTTTCAGACAGGTCTGCGCATTTTACTTCTCGGTTCTGGCAGGGGCTTTAGAAGGCTTTGGGAACATAGGTATTTTTGAGTACAGCATACCATCCCCAAACAGATGGCCAGTCCGAGCGTACGATCCAGGTGATTGAGGATATGCTCCAAGCCTACATTCTAGACTTTGAAGGTTCTTGGGAGAAGCATATCCCTCTTGTGGAGTCTGCCTATAACAACAGTTTTCATGCGACTATTCAGATGGAACCTTACGAGGATTTGTACGGTAGGCCATGCTGATCACCTTTGTGCAGGATAGAGGTAGGAGAGGCAGCTTTGCTGGGACCTTGTCTTGTTCAGGAGACCTCAGATCAGATATAGTTGATTCGAAAGAGGACGGTTATAGCATAGTCTCGATAGAAGTCTTATGCTGATCAGTGGAGACGACCTCTAGAGTTCAAGGTTGGGGATCAGGTTTTACTGTGTGTCGCACCGAGGTTGGGACACAAGAGGATTTGGAGACAGGGTAATATTTCACCACGGTACGTCGGGATTTTTGAGGTGTTTGATAGAGTTGGGGCGGTTTCCTATAGGTTACAGTTACCTCAAAGGTACCTGGATATGCACGACGTCTTCCACATTTCTCCGCTCCGACGTTACTTTTCAGACCCATATCATGTTTTTCAACTGGATGAGGTTGAGTTTAAAGAAAATGTGTCGTTTGAGGAGCATCCTATATAGATTTTCGATCATAGTACGAAGGTTCTATGTGGATGGTCTATTCCGCTGGTACGGGTGCTATGGCAGCACGGGCGAGTACAGGACGAGACTTGGGAGAGGGAGGTCGATGTCCGATCACAGTGGCCGGAGATGTTCGGGGTTTCTTCTTCTATGTATTTCTAGGGAAATTCATGGATGAATTTATTTAAGGGTGGAGGTTTGTAAGAACCCAGATCTTCCTTTCCGGTATGTTTTTCCTTTTCTGGTCGTTTTTTAGAAAAAGAGGAAAATCTGAAAAATTTCAAAGTACACGTCGTGTACTTCGATTCTGCGCCAGGCCGTGTGTTGTCCATGTCTGGGACACACACACTATGTGTAGGGATGATTTGGAGGAAGCATAAAGTGGAGTATGGAAAAGACAAGTACACACTGTATACCGCAAAAGTACACATCGTGTACTTTTTTTTCATTAAACGGACCAGGGTCGTGCCTAATCGACAGAAACACCTTCTTCTCTTGGTTCTTAAACCGAGATCACCCCGTAAGGCCGTAAACATCCTATGAGCCCCTGAGACTCCTTCTGTTTGCCGAATCGACCGCCATCGATTTCATTGCAACCATAGCGGTGATCTGTTCTTTTTTGTTGAGTTTCATTCCATGATTTTCCCTCTTTCTCAAGATATCATGGGTTGAATGTTTTGTGTGTTTTTGTAGATCTACATCGTTCTAAGGATAATCAAGACACGTTGTCAAATTATATTGATATCATAGAATCGAGGTAGGTGTTTTGTGCCTTACCTTTCAAAGACTTTGAGTTTTATGTGGAAATTTTCACCAATACCCATGAATGGGGTATTTCGTGTTTACCGTTTTTCCCCTGTTGTTTTCCTGCCTTGCTTGTTTCCTTGTGTAGAGGTAATGTGATCTTTTTTTAGGATAATTATTGTGCTTGGATGTTTTCCCATGCCTTGTTCTTGTTACGACATTTGGGTCTTGTTAGCCTTTGGCCATTATACATGTTCAATGCCTTGTGAATGTAGGATGGAATGATATTCTTGACATACTTGTTGTTCTGTATAATGGTTAGACAAGTTGATCTATAGATGGACTTTGGCCTTATAGAATTATTATTCACTGACTGGCATGTGACCATGAGAACATGGTGTTATAGACTATAAGGGATACACCGAGTGATCTTCCCAGAGAGTCTTGGATATTATAGACTACATGAGGGTAGACTGAGTGAGCTTCCTCAGAGATTCTTTGACATTATATACTATAGGGGATATACTGATTGATATTCCTAGAGAGTCCTGGATATAATAGACTATAAGAGGGTAGACCGAGGAGCTTCCTTAGAGATCCTTTACTTTTTTGAATTTCTTTAAACCATTCCAGGCTAGAGGAGAAATTCACCGAGAGAGCTTCCTCAGAGAGTCTGTGATAGACCTGAGAATATATGAAGAATTGACCAAGTGAGCTTCCTCAGAGAGTTTCTAGACCTTGGGGCTATAAGAGGGTTAGACCGTTTGATCTTCCTCAAAGACTCCCTAACTACCCTAGACTATAATGGGAATTGACCAAGCGAGCTTCCCCAGAGAGTCTTATAATTTTGTATGACCAAACCAGAGGGGTTGGGCTGAGTGCACTGCCCATAGGGTTATGGGTACTTCTTGGATAGGACCAGAGGGTTTGGTTGCGAGTAATTACCAGAGGGGTTCCTATTTTGGTTAGCTGTTTGCTTCACTGTTGATTGTTGTTTTGTGGACTGACTACTGTTGTATAGCATCCTATTACTGCTTAATGTTTGTTTCTTACTATTTACTACCTACTGTTTACTGCTCACTGTACTATTACCTGCCACATGCTCACTGACTGTTACGCACAGATATTCGGGTCGTTTCCTACTGGGATTTAGTCTCACACCCTATTTAGGTCATGATTTTAGGCCCAAACAGACTATATTGTTTCAGGTATGGACAAGGGAAACTGCCCTTAGGCTTCTGGTACATGATTTCTTTGGAGCAGGAGAGCATGGGACCAAGCTTAGTCTTTTGATGCTGATAAGCTATTTATCTTTTCTTTTGTACTTTTTTTGGTAATGTTTGTATTCTAGCATTGTGACATATTCGGCTGTTTTCCTAGATATGTATCATGCATCATTCATATATACATATGTGCTCCATTTGTTTATTGTTTTAGTCTTCTGTTGTTTGTTGTTGTTAGATATTTACTGCTTCCACTGTGTACTCTGCCAATGAGGGAATAGTTTCCCCACTATCACATGTAAGGCCCTCACTTCTAGTCGGAAGCCTCTGGAATTCGGGGAAATGCGATTGAGGCCATGTTACCAACCGGGTATGGGGCACCTCTGGGTGGCTTCCGGAACCGGGACGTTACAAAAATGATGTCTTGTCTAGCTTAAAAAACTCACTAGAAGTCAACAGAATCACAAATTCATACACTTTTACGTATTTCATGACTCCAATATGTACTCATTAACTGTCCTACTTCACCTTCCAATTCAAGTTCTAATTCAAGGAGTGTTGACAGGTTAGATGAAGTGGAACTTAAAACTTAACCAATTGCACTTTCCATTCTCACCTTCCCCCAGGTTCCAAAAATTAAACTCCATTAATTTTGTCACTTTATTGATTCAACTCAAATGAAAATAAACCAAGTCAATTGCTCCCTTCTTCATTTGGGTTAAAAATTCCCCTCACCTTAACGAGTTCATTTTTGACAAGGGCACTTTATTTTAATTTTTCCCAGCCATATTCCATGTGAAAAGCACTATGTATAGCTCTTATTAAAATTGAAATTTGCTTTATTTATTCACATAAATGCACCCAGTGCACCTTGTCTCATATACCCACTGTGGGATCCCATTTTCCCATTTTCTCATTTTACTATAGTTACAATGTAATTATTTAAAAATCAGTCAAGTTGACTTCCTAAAGTGATTGAATATTATTTAATAAAAATGTGAATCCCCTGGGTTCCAGTGAGAACTTATAGTTACTACAAGTCATTATCCTCATCCCACAAAACCTATCATGTCACACTCCCATCCTCAGTTCTTAAAAAATAAAGGTTAATTGAGATAGTGAATAATTTCACTAAGCAATCATCCATGCTTAACCGTTTCTGACTAAGTGCCACTCTCAACATCCAGCAAAAAATTATCCATTAAACAGGACATAATTTAAGTACCAGTGAACCTCTAATGACCATCATGTGATTAAATAATTTGAAAATTTTTAAAGTAATTTTGAACCTTTTTTTTTGAAAAAATTTGACCATTGTTTAAACAACCACAAACTCAGGTTCAAGATGGGGGAATTTTAAATGACACTAAAATGACCCCTCTACCCCACACTTAAACCCCAATATTTTCCCCAATGTTTTATCTCAAGGTGGGAGACAGCTTATGTTCAAAAAATATATACATTTCTGTAAGAACCTGAATCTTCGTTTCAGGTTTGTTTTTCCTTTTCTAGTCGTTTTTCAGTAAAAGAGGAAAATATTGAAATTTTCTAAGTACACGCCATGTAATTTATAATTACATGCCGTGTACTTTTATGTATCACCAGAACGTGTGTTGTCCATGTCTGGGCCACACACATAGTGTGTAGGGGTGATGTGGCGGCCACTTAAAGCGGAGTACGGAAAGGTAGGGTACACGTCGTGTACCCCATAAGTACACGTCGTGTACTTTCTTTTTTTCTTTAATCAGACTAGGGTCATGACTAATCAACGAAAACACCTTCTTCTCTAGGTTCTTCGACTGAGAGCGCCCCATACGGCCGTGAACTTCCTCCGAGCCCCCGAGCCTCCATCTATTTACCGAATCAACCGCTGTCGATTGTGTTGGAACCGCAGCGGTGAGCTCTTGCTTCTTCTGGAGTTTCATTCCATGATTTTACCTCTTTCTCAAGATATTGTGAGATGACCATTTTGTGCGTTTTCATAGATCTACGTCGTTCTAAAGAGAATCAAGCCTCGTATTCAAAGTATATTTATCTCCTAGCATCAAGGTAGGTGGTTTGTGCCTTACCTTGCGATGTCTTTGAGTTTTATGCACAAATTCCACCAATACCCATGAACATGGTATTGCGTGTTTACCTTTTTTCCCTTGTTGTTTTCCTAGCTTGCTTATATGCTAGTGTTGAGGTAATTTGATCATGTAAGAGGATAATTGTTGTGATTGGATGCTTTTCCCATGCCTTGTTCTGTTTACAACCTTTGGGTCTTGTTATCCTTTTGTCGTTAGGCCTATTTTCCATGCCTTATGACTATAGGATGGAATGATGTTCTTGACATGCTTGTTGCTATAGACTGTTTATCCAAGTATCTCTATAGGTGTACTTTGGCCTTATAGCATTATTATGCATTGACTGGCACGGGACCGTGAGAACCTGGTGTTGTAGAATATAAGGGATAGACCGAGTGATCTTCCCATAGAGTCTTGGATACTATAGACTACAAGGGATAGACCGAGTGAGATTCCCAGAGAGTCTTGGACATTATAGACTAGAGGGGATAGACTGAGTGAGCTTCCCAGAGAGTCTTGGATATTATAGACTACAGGAGGGTAGACCGAGTGAGCTTCTTCAAAGAGTCTTTACTTGTTTGAATTTCTTTAAAACCTTTCCAAGCTAGAGAATGAATTGACTGAGTGTGCTTCCATAGAGAGTCTATGATAGACCGAAGACTATAGGAGGAATTGATTGAGTGAGCTTCCTCAGAGAGTTTCTAGACATTGGGGCTATAAGAGAGTTAGACCGTGTGATCTTCCTCAGAGAGTCCCTGACTACCCTAGACTATAAGGGGAATTGACCGAGCGAGCTTCCCCAGAGAGTCTTATAATTTTGTATGACCAAACTAGAGGGGTTAGGCTGATTTCACTACCATAGGGTTGTGGGTACTTCTTGGATAGGACCAGAGGGGTTGGTTGTGATTACTTCCTAGGTTGTTTCCTGTTTTTGGTTAGCTATTTTCTTTGTTACTGCTTGTTGTTTTATGGATTGATTACTGTTGTATATCATCCTGTTACTGCTTACTATTTACTACCTGCTGTTTACTGTACTGTTTATTGCTTGTTGTACTATTACATGCCATCTGCTCACTGACTGTAAAGCATAATTCTTCGGGCGGTTGCCTACTAGGATATAGTCTCACACCCTATTTGGGCCATGATTTTGGGCCCAAACAGAATATGTTGTTACAGGTATAGACAAGTTCAAGCGCCCTTCGACTTCTAGTACTTGATTTCTTCGAGAAGGAGAGCATGGGACCAAGCTTAGGATTTCGATGATGAGGATCTTTTTATCTTTTCTTTTGTACTTGTTTTGGTACTGTTTGTATTTCAAGCATTGTGACCTGTTTGGCTACTTTCCTATATATGTATCATGCATCATTTAATATTTACATATGTGCTCCAGTTATTAATGTTTTAGTCTTCTGTTGTCTATTGTTGTGGATGTTTACTACTTCCACTATTGCATGTTTTGTTTACTTCCGCTGTGTACTTTGCCAATGAGGGAATAGTTTCCCCACTATCACACCCAAGACCCTTGCTGCTAGTCGGCAGCCTCTGGCATTTGGGGAAATGTGCTTGAGGCCATGTGACCAACCGGGTATGGGGCGCCTCTGGGTGTCTTCTGGAATCGGGACATTTCAAAGTGGTATCAGAGGGATTCTTTTCTCGTGATTTACTGTTTGGAGCCTTTAGCCAGGGATAGGATGGATTCGGTACTTGGTAATAAGTTGTGCCCGGTAATAGCTAACCCATGTAGAGGGAAAATACAATCTACTTCGTTTATTATAGTTTTATAGTTTTGAGATTTTACGGTTGATCTGATTTCACCTAGAGTGATTCACATGCCTTGTGTTATTATTGTTGTTCTTGTGCGGTTCTACTTCTGTCGCAACCTGATGAGATGAGGGTATGCCATCTCATGCATCATATAGGCACTTGTTAGAAATCACATGCCATGCATTCTTGCCATGCCA
This sequence comes from Viscum album, assembly GCA_963277665.1. Classification (NCBI taxonomy): domain Eukaryota; kingdom Viridiplantae; phylum Streptophyta; class Magnoliopsida; order Santalales; family Viscaceae; genus Viscum; species Viscum album. Next base: position 1,533,219,793 of record OY728126.1, read on the forward strand.
TATAGGGTGCATTAGAGATTGTATGTTATTGTGATAGATGTTGTGTAGAATATGCATGTTGTTGTGATAGATTCCTGATATAATCACTGATGTTTGATAGAGAATTTTTTGTGTTGTACCTTCCTTAAATGGACGCCAAATTTTGGTTTTTGAGGTGTTATGGGCCCTCATAAATCGGAACTTGGTGGATCATTGACCTTTTTCCCTTGTATATGATATGTAGGAGATGCCAATCTTTGATTAGCGGGGAGTATGGGCCCTCACGGATCGGAATTTGGCACCTTCATGCTTGTTTTTTAGTGTTTTCTGGGCTTCAGTGCAATTTCTGAGATACTTCCCGGAAAACCCCAGAATACACAGCCTGTACTTGACTACACGCCGTGTAGTTATAAACCGTGTCACTGACTGTGTGAGCAGAGACACGGGGTGGTGAAAAAGTTTTTTTGAAACACACCGTGTATGGTAGTTACAGGCCGTGTAGTAGTGATACGTGTACCCGACCGTGTCACTAACTACACAGGTCGGGGAAGCTTGTGTAGTAAACGTTGTGTTTGGTGTGAACACGCTGTGTAGTTTTGTTCTAGGTACCCGACCATTTCACGAACAACACGGGTCGGTGTTATCCTCTCATATACATACCGTGTTTGTTTGGAACACACCATGTAAAGATCATCCGTGTAGCCGACCATGTAACTAACAACACGGGTCACAGATACCTTGTCTAGTACACGTTGTGTGCTTCCCTAACACACCGTGTAGTCTAGGGACCCTGTGATTTAACCGTGTAAAGGAAACATAGGCATGGGAATGGAGTTCAAGTACACGCCGTGTGTGGGGACAACATGTTGTGTAGTCTGGGGTGTTACACGACCAGTTGTGGAAAAAGTACATGCCCATGTGTCTGGCTTAAGAGGGAACGCCATGTAGTTTTTATACATTCCGTGTAGTCATGTTTTGTAGAACATGAATGTTCCTTATCCTATTCCCATTTTGTACTATTTTGTTCTCTACCCTTGATATTACTTATCTAAGTTGTTCTTTTGTTCTTTCAGATCTATGCCACCGAGACGTCCTCTAGTTGTACTTCAGCTTCCAAACAGTGATCAGACACCGAATATGGCTGATCAAGAACCTCCTACAGCTCCTCCTACTATGCCAGCCTTGGCACCAGCAGTTATACCCGTTGCTGGCGTCGATGCGCAGTTCAAGGTGGACATCCTGAGTATGATGCATAACTTTCAGGGAGCGCCGCCTCCTGCCCCGTCGATGGCCGAGTTGACGCGGGTTTTCCCGCAGCAGCATCCTTCTATTTTCCTAGGAAATGGAGGACCCTAGGCTATAGAGTCGTGGTTAGAGGCCACGCTGATGATATTTGAGCATCTGGATATACCTCCAGAGAAAAGGGTAAATATTTCTACTTATATGCTCTGAGACACCACCAAGAGGTGGTGGGAGGTGATCTCATAGTCAGGGCACCAGCAGAGTATGACTTGGGATGAGTTTTGGTGCATATTCTATGAATACTTCTACCCAGAAACCTTAAGGGCCGACCGAGCCTGAGAGTTTATCAGTCTTGAGCAGGGTACTCTTTCTATTATGGAGTACTCTTCTCGTTTTATCGATCTGTAGTGCTTCACACTGATTCCAAGATATGATGAGTTTTTTCTTGCACAAAAGTTTGAGTATGGTATTATTCATGACATTTTCTCATAGGTGAACATCGTCAAGTTGACTTTGATATCTTATATCGTCAACCAGACACTGATCACTGAGCACAATCTGAGAGATTCTGGAGCAGTGAGCCAGGGCGGCTTGACACCCAGAGTCAGTGTTCCTCCTACTGATAGCAGGAAGTGCCACAGGAAGTATGCTCAAGGAGATCAGAGTAGGAGGAATGTATCTTCAGGCAGCCAGGTTGTATGCAACCAGTGTGGTAGGAGTGGGTATACAAGGCCTCAGTGTTATAGAGACCCGATGGAGTGCCAATCTTGCGGCAAGGTGGGCCATCTTCAGTGTTTTTGTCAGATCTTCTTGCCTACAGCTGGTGGTAGGGGTTCTTTTATGACCCCATGTATAGGAGATATATCGCCCGTTTTGCACCAGTCCGGTAACTGGAGTTCTTCCGGCTGTTCGGGCTGAGGTGGAGGTCGCGGTCTTGGTGGTAAGTCACCAGGTTACCAGTGACAGCAGAGTGGATCAGCTCAAAGTGGTCAGCCAGGGGCGTAGGGCCGCAGTACAGGCCATACTTTGTCCATGGAGTAGACCTATCAGGAGTAGGTTCCCGGGCCTTCTACAGTTTGAGGTACGATCTTAGTAGCCTCAGTTTTATCTTTATCCCTTTTCTATACTAGTACTTCACATAGTATTTTCTCTATTGCTATTGTGGAGAGCCTTGGGCTCTGTATCTTTTTGTCTGCCAACATGTTGACTCTTAACACACCATTGGGAACGAGGACATCTAGCGTACGTCAGTGCAGAGAGTTCCCTCTTTTGGTTTTAGGGTGTCACTTCTTATGGGACCTATATATCCTAGAGATGACATGCTATGATGTAATTCTCGGTATGGACTGGTTAGTTCCCTTCCAGGAAATCGTCGATTGCTATCGCCATAGGGTGAGATTCGTATCACCCAAGGGCGGATCTTTTCTTCAAAGAGGTGAGTGGGATGTCCAGGCGAGTAGAGCTGGACTAGATCATCATGGTCTAGGAGGAGTTACAGCCCAGATTTCCAGTCACTATCTGGATGACCAGGGGACTTCACGGTTAGACTTTCCTCTAGTGGTGGATCGTTTCAGGGATTTATTTCCAGAGGACTTTTCAGGTTTTCCTCCAGAGTGTGTGGTAGACTTCTCGATTGAGCTCGTTCCAGGAGTGGCACAAGTGTCTATTCCTCCTTATAGGATGGTTACACCTGAGTTGCAGGATCTCAAGAAGCAGTTGGAGGAGTTGCACGCAAAGAGTTTCATCCAACCCAGTTCCTCTATTTGGGGTTCGCATGTCCTGTTTACGAAGAAGGCAAACAACACCCTTAGGCTTTGTGTGGATTATCGGAAGCTAAAACAGTTGACGGTCAAGAACTGATATCCATTATCGAGGATCGATGACCTCTTTTATCACCTTCGGGGAGCCCAAGTGTTCTCAAAGGTTTATTTGAGGTCCGGTTATCATCAGTTGCATGTTAGACCATCAGATATACCTCTTACAGCCTTCAGGAGTAGGTATGGTCTATATGAGTATACGGTCATGTCGTTCGGTCTCACGAACGTGCCAGCAGTTTTCCTGGCACTGATGAACCGAGTGTTCCATCCATACTTGGATTCTTTCATGGTGATTTTCATGGAATAAATCTTTGTGTACACTCACACTTGACACTACCATTCTACCCATATTGAGATCATTTTATTACACTAAGAGAGCATCAGTTATATGATAAGCTCTCGAAATTCCACTTTTGGATGGATCAAATTCACTTCTTGGGTCACATTATCTTAGAGGCAGGAGTATCAATAGACCTAGAGAAAGTGAGATTTGTAGTTTCCTGGGAGCAGCCGAAGAATTTCTTTGAGGTGTAGAGTTTCCTAGGGATGGATGGATACTACAGGCATTTTATCCAGGACTTTTCATGCCTTGCAGCACCGCTGACAGGTCTGACCAAGAAAGGTGCGAAGTTCTTGTGGTCAGATTCTTGTGAGACAGCCTTTCAGGAGCTGAAAGGGAGGTTGAAATCTGCACCGATAATAGTCTTTCCAAAGCTGGGAAAGAGCTATACAATCTACTATGATTCTTTAGGTATTGGACTGAGATCCATGCTTATGCAGGGAGATGGAGTCGTTGCGTACGGGTCTCGGCAGTTGAGGCAACACGAGATGAATTAACCGACGCATGATCTGGAGTTTGTAGCTATTATTCATGCCTTATTCTTTTGGAGACATTACCTTCTAGGAGAGCACTTTGTGGTTTTCACTGACCACAAGAGTCTCAAGTACATCTTCACTCAGTGTGATCTGCATCTAAGACAATGCAGGTGGGTCGAGTATCTTCAGTCATTCAACCTTGAGCTTTTCTATACACCAGGAAAGGGAAATGCAGTGGTGGATGCACTGAGTAGGAGAACTCAGATTCAGGCAGTTCAGGAGGCTAGCAGTGAGTGGAAGCTAATGGATTTGTTCTATGAGATTCATTTGGAAGTTCACGATAGTCAGGTGCAGATGTTTCTATCTTCTTTAGCGGTTACATCTACCCTTCTTGATCGGGTATGGATGAGGCAGCTATCAGACTCTGAAGGCCTAGTCCTGTGGGAGAGTGTGTCAGGAGAAGACCCTCTTCCTATATGGAAAGTGGGTGATGATGAGATCTTGCATTTCTAGGGACGCTTATGGGTGCTTGTAGACATACGTGAGGAGATGATGTGGGATTTTCATTCTTCGGTTTAGGCAGTTCATCCTGGCGTCACCAAGATGTATTTTCATCTACACAGCCAGTACTGGTGGCCAGGTATGAAGAGTTATGTTGTTGGGTTCATCATGATATGTTCTACTTATCAGCAGGTGAAAGTGGAGCATCAGCGACCAGCAGGGCTTTTACAGTAGTTACCCATCCCTGAGTGGAAGTGGAATGATGTCATGATGGACTTCATGACTGGGTTACTGAGGTCACCTCGAGGGAGTGATGTTGTTTGGGTTGTCATTGACTGGCTTACGAAGGTTCCTCACTTCTTGCCGATCAAGTATACCTTCAGTGTTGATGAGATGGGGTGGTTGTACATTCAAGATATTGTACATCTGCATATAGTTCCACAATCCATTGTTTCAGACAGGGATGCACGTTTTACTTCTCGGTTCTGACAGGGGATTCAGAAGGCATTGGGTACATAGGTACTTTTGAATACAGCATACCATCCCCAGATAGATGTCCAGTCCGAGTGTATGATCCAGGTGCTTGAGGATATGCTCCAAGCCTCTATTATAGACTTTGGAGGTTCTTGGGAGAAGCATATCCCTCTTGTGGAGTTTTCCTATAACAACTGTTTTCAGGCGACTATTCAGATGACACTTTACTAGGTTTTGTACGGTAGGCCATGTTGTTCACCTTTGTGCTGGCTGGAGGTATGAGAGGCAGAATTTCTGGGACCTCATCTTGTTCAGGATACCTCAAAGCAGATAGAGTTGATTCGGAAGAGGATGGATATAGCACAGTCTCGACAGAAGTCTTATGCTGATCAGTGGAGATGACCTCTGGAGTTTGAGGTCAGGGATCAGGCTTTCCGGCATGTCGCGATGAGGTTGGGACACAGGATGATTCAATTATAGGGTAAGCTTTCATCGTGGTACGTCGGGCTGTTTGAGGTGTTGGAGAGAGTTGTTCCAGTTTCCTATCGGTTGCAGTTACCTCAGAGGTATCGGTCTATGCATGATGTCTTCCACGTTTCTCAGCTCTGACGTTACTTTTTAGACCCGTCTCATGTCTTTCAACATGAGGAGGTTGAGCTCTAAGCGGATGCATCATTTGAGGAGCATCCTATCCAGATTGTTTATCACAGTACAAAGGTTCTCCGCGGTCGGTTTTGCCCTCTGTTACGAGTGTTATAGCAGCACGGGCGAGTATAGGATGATACCTAGGAGAGGGAGGCCGATGTACGATCACATTGGCGGAGTTGTTTGGAGATTCTTATTCTACTCCTCGCTAGGGAAATTCAGGGATGAATTTTTTTAAGGGGTGAAGTTTTTAAGAACCTTGATCTTCGTTTCAGGTATGTTTTTACTTTTCTGGTTGTTTTTGAGCAAAAGAGGAAAATCTGAAAATTTTCTAAGTACACGTCGTGTACTTTATAAGTACATGCCATGTACTTTGATGCAGTGCCAGGCCATGTATTAGCCGTGTCTGGTCCACACACACTGTGTGTAGAGGCGATGTGGAGGCCGCATAAAGTAGACTACAGAAATGCCAAGTACACGTTGTGTACCCCATAAGTACACGTCGTGTACTTTCTTTATTTTCTTTAATCGGACCGGGGTCACGCCTAATCAACGAAAACACCTTCTTTTCTAGCTTCTTCGACCAAGAGTGCCCCGTACGGCAGAAAAATTCCTCCAAGCCCCCGAGCCTCCGTCTTTTTTCCGAATCGACCGTCGTTGATTGCATTGGAACCGCAGCGGTGAGCTCTTCCTTCTTCTTGAGTTTCATTACAATATTTTCCCTCTTTCTCAAGATATCATAAGATGAACATTTTGTGCGTTTTCGTATATCTAAACTGTTATAAGTAGAATAAAGCCTTGTGGTCAAAGTATATTGATATCCTAGCATCAAGGTAGGTGTTTTTTGCCTTACCTTGCGAAGTCTTTGAGTTTTATGCACAAATTCTGCCAATACCCATGAACGGGGTATTGCGTGTTTACCTTTTTACCCTTGTTGTTTTCCTGCCTTTCTTGTATGCCGTTGTAAAGGTAATTTGATCATGTAAGAGGATAATTTCTGTGCTTGGATGATTTTCCCATGCCTTGTTCTATTTACGACCTTTGGGTCTTGTTAGCCTTTGGCCATTATGCCTGTTTTCCATGACTTATGACTATAGGATGGAATGATGTTCTTGACATGATTGTTGCTCTAGACTGTTTATCCAAGTAGCTCTATAGGTGTACTTTAGTTATCTAAGTAGCTAAATAGGTGTACTTTGACTTATAGCATTATTATGTACTGACTGGCACAGGACCATGAGAACCTGGTGCTGTAGACTATAAGGGATAGACCAGGTGAGCTTCCCAGAGAGTCTTGGATATTATAGACTACAAGGGATAGACTGAGTGAGCTTCCCAGAGAGTCTTGTACATTATAGACTAGAGGGGATAGACTGAGTGAGCTTCCTAGAGATTCTTGTATATTATAGACTACAAGATAGTAGACCGATTGAGTTTCCTCAGAGAGTCTTTACTTGTTTGAATTTCTTGAAAAACATTCTATGCTAGAGAAGGAATTGACTGAGTGTGCTTCCATAGAGAGTATGTGATAGTCTGAAGACTATAAGAGAAATGGACTAAGTGAGCTTCCTCATATTGTTTCTAGACCTTGGGTTTATAAGAGGTTTAGACCGTGTGATCTTCCTTAGAGATTCCCTAACTACCCTAGACTATAAGGGGAATTGACCGAGCGAGCTTCCCCAGAGAGTCTTATAATTTCATATGACCAAACTAGAGGGGTTAGGCTGAGTGCACTACCATAGGGTTGTGGGTACTTCTTGGATAGGACCAGAGGGGTTGGCTGGGATTACTTCCCTGGGTGGTTCTTGTTTTTGGTTAGCTGTTTGCTTTGTAACTGCTTGTTGTTCTGTGGATTGATTATTGTTGTATATAATCCTATTACTGCTTACTATTTACTGCATGTTGTTTACTATACTGTTTACTGGTTACTGTACTATTACCTTCCATATGCTCACTGAATGTGAGGAACAGATCTTCGGGTGGTTGCCTACTGGGATTTAGTCTCACAGCCTATTTGGGCCATGCTTTTGGGCCCAAAAAGACTATGTTGTTTTAGGTATAGAGAAGGTAAAGTGACCTTCAACTTCTGGTACTTGATTTCTTGGAGCAGGAGAGCATGGGACCAAGCATAGGTTTGCGATGTTGAGTAGCTGTTTATCTTTTCTTTTGTACTTGTTTTGGTACTGTTTGTATTTCCAGAATTGTGACCTATGTGGATTCTTTCCTAGATATGTATCATGCATCATTTCATATTTACATATGTGTTATAGTTATTAATGTTTTAGTCTTCCACTATCTATTGTTGTGGATGTCTACTGCTTCCTCTATTGTATGTTTTGTTTACTTCCGTTGTGTACTCTGCCAATGAGGGCATAGTTTCCCCACTATCACACCAAAGTCCCTCGCTGCTAGTCGGTAGCCTCTTGCATTTGGATAAATGCGCTTGAGGCCATATGACCAACCGGGTATGGGGTGCCTCTAGGTGGATTCCGGAACCAGGACGTCTCAATTTCAACTTAAATAGGATATGTAAGGGTAGCAATGAGGTTCAAAAATTGTCTTTTCCACGCAAAACATGAAAGAAAATAAAAACAAAAATAGAAGAAAAACAGAAGAACCCAACCCCACCAATTATCTTCAGCAACAACTATATGTCCTAAAGTTTTCATGATTTGAAATTTTTAAAGAGCAGACAAAATATTGTATCAATTTACTTCAAATAGAATCATGATTAGCATTGATGTGCAGTAGCGGCATAATGAAATTGACAGTAGTGGGTGAAAGCATGTTTAACTAATCAGCTCCAAAGAATTTTTCAACTATGTAGATATTAGAAATCTTACACCATTGAATAAAACAGAGTCCAAGAGATTCAAAAATTAGTGGGATGACCCCTACACTTAGTTCATAGCAGCATGCAATAAAAATGTGGAGATTAAAACAAATGGTAGCATAAAAACACTACTCCCCTGAATATGCAGCTTCTTAATTCATTTTTTATGCCTCCATTTATTCACCTTGTGCATGAATTTGTATGCTTTTGTTTGGAACCTACATGATGAAACAATTTAACATTAGTGTTAAAGATATAAAACTCAAATAAAAAGCAGCTACAAAGTGTGAGATTGGGAGTTTTATCCCTTAATCCAGTGTTCTCTGATGACAACCTCCTTCCACCAAGAATGTTCCTAATGGGGATACCACTGAAACATGATTCTCCTAGAAAACCAGGACCACTAGACCACTTGCATCATATGATAAGGAAATTCAGGAATTATTGTTCACCAAATAGAGTGACAAACAACTGAGCTAGGAGCATTTATTCTAACTAAAAATTAAAGCAGAAAAAAAAGTAAACCATGGGTTTCCTCCCATGTAGCGCTAGGTTTAAAGTCCCTAGCCAGACCTTATTCTCCTATATATTTCTAACCATGATCATTTAATGGTAAAGAGTTGTCAATTTTGTGACTTCAAAATTGTCTAAGGAATCAAGAGAAGGACTACTCAAGAAATTTTCATCTTCAACACCTATCAGAATTATCCAAAATTTATCCAGTTCATTAAGAGGATTCATGTTTCCCAGATCAATTGTGTCTCTATAAATTAGTTCATTAGCTCTTAAAAAGTTCAACATTTTCCCATGAAAATCATCGATCAGATCAAGAATACTTCCAGAGCTTCCACCACATTTATATTTTTGGTCAAATCTAAAAACAGAAGATGATGCATCGACAACACCCATAGCAAGTTCCAAAACATCTCTCAACTCTGACAACTCATAAATCTCCCAAAAGAAGCTATCAAATTTAGTTTTCAAAAAATTGTTCTCAATGTTCACAGAAGACTCAAATGAAGTGAATATTTCAATTTCAGGTTTGAAATTATCACTCACAACATCAAACTGATCAAGTAAGATGATATCATGGAAATGAACTAGTTCATAATGGAAATCATCAAGTTTTTCATCAGGGCTCAACCTAGAGTTTTCTCCAGCTTCAGGAACTCTTAGATAGTCAACATCACAAGGTAAACTTTCATAAATAGGTTGACATAGTGTAGGACAAAGTTGTGACTCACTCTCCATAATGGGTTCCAGAGAAAGAATTTTTTCATCAACAGGAGGGTGTGGGGAAAGCGTAGTAGCCAGGGAAAAAATTTCAGTGGGTTGGAGAATTAGTATCTCTGTGAACTCAAGTCAGAAAGACCCATACTCAGCTCTAACCTCAATTTTGTAACATTGATTCGCAACCACATCTATCACATCACAAGTAACCTCATGTCGGGGCCTTTCAAACACCAAAATTTCCTCCACATCATATACAGCTTGGAGAGTGATTTTAACTTTGGAGACATCAATGATGGCACCACTAGTAGAAAGGAAGGGTCTTCCTAAGATTATTGGAACCTTTTCATCACATTCCATATCAAGGATCAAGAAATCATTGGGCAGTGTTAGTTTTCTTACACTTACTAATAGGTCATCCAGTCTCCCATAAGGGTGTGTGAGTGATCTATCAGCAAGATGAAGACAAATATAAGTTGGTTGGATATCCCTATGACCTAGATTTTTGAACAAGAATAAAGGCATAATATTGATACTTTCTCCTAACTCACATAGACAATTCATTTTTCCACTTCCTCCTATTCAGCACTGAATGATAAAGCCACTAGGGTCCTTTAATTTCATAGGAATATTTTTTTGGAAAATTTCACTACACTCCGCATTGAGATCAATTTTATCCAACTTCTTCCAATCATTCTTGTTCTTTAGAAACCTTTTTGTGAATGAAACATATGAAGGGATTTTATCCAAGGATTCTAAGAAAGTCATGTTGATGGTGAATCTTTGAATCAGTTTCAAAAATCTCAAGTAATTGGGTTCATTAATTTTCTTCACTCTTTTAGAGAAGGGAATGGGAGGGGCATAATGTTTTAAAACAGGTAGGTTATTCACATTCTCTTTATATCCCACTTTCTTCTTTGCTTCCTTAATCAATTCCCACTTCATTTCCTTTGGTTTCTTAGCTTTATCAGGTGTGGTTTGCACAATTTGTTTAGTTTGAAACTCACTTTCCAGATTTCCAGAATTAGGATTTTTCATATTTTCATTTTCAATTTCAGCTTGAACATTGTTTTTCTCTTTCCTAGGTGGTTCCTTAACTGGTTCCTTAAGCTTAATCCCTAACCTAGTTGTTACTTCCATCACATTTTCTCTTAGATTGGGAGTTGAAGTGCTAGGAAGCTTGCTCTTTTCCTTATCAGCTTGATTCTTAGCCATTTGACTCATTTGAAGTTCTAAATTATGAATCTTATAACATGTGTCCTTCTTAAAAGAGTTGATCTCACTCAACACTTGTTGTAGTATCGTCTTTAACTCCCCTTGAGAATTAGAAGATTCAGCCTCATATTGATTCTGGAAAATTTGTTTGGGTTGTGGGTGGAAAGTTGGGGCAGTGGGCTACTTGGTGACCTTTTTCTCACTCCATGATTGATTGGGATGACCTTGATATCCATATTGGTATGTAATTGAGAGTTGAGAATGGACACATTGATTCCTAGACCTGTAATCAACAGACTGGGCACTCTCATCACATGAACCAGGGAGAACAAAGTTTAGACAATATCTCTGATTGTGACCAAACATCCCACAGTGATAGAACTACTCCCTAAGGATTGTATCATTAACAACAATAGTTTGATGATTTTTATTAGACCTATGGATGACTCTCTTCCTAGTGCACTAGTGCTGAGATTTTTGATCCAGCTTATCAAACAATTGTTTCAACTCATCATCAGTGGAATCAGATAAATCACCTCCACAAGATTGATCAACTAAGTTCCAATTATAGGGGTGAGGGTATTATATAAAGCCTCCATGAGAATATGGTGAGCTAATTGATGGTTGGGGATCTATCTAAGAAGACCTATGAACCTTTCCCATGCTTCGTGAAAGAGTTCTCCCTCATCCTGGACAAAGCCAGTGATCTTATGCCTAACCTCAATGGTGGTGTTCCTCAAATAAAATTTAGATAAAAAGGCATTACACACCTCTTCCCATGTTTCAAATATTTCCTCATCTAAATTTTGAAACCAAGTCCTAGCCCTCCCATTTAGAAATAATGGAAACAAACTCAACCTAAACTCCTCCTCACTAAGATCTCGCAGAGGCAATTACTGGACAAAACCATAAAAATCATTTATAAACTCTAAGGAGTCCTCTGCTGGAAGACCATTAAATGAAGGCAGTTGAGAAAGATGAGATTGTTTGATCTCATATCTCCTAGACCTAGGGGCTAATTTCATACAGGATGGATTTTTTGACACAGTAGGAATTTGAAACTCCCTAAGATTAGGTCTCTCAGGGGCAGGAACTAAGGGTCGTGGCCCATTTACATTTTGATTTCCAACAATTTTATCCAAATTCTACATTTAAAGTTTCTTTTGTTTTCTATGTGTAGAACAATTCTAGTTGATTTCTTGAATAGGAGTTTCAAGTTCTTACTTAGATGCTCTAGTGTGCAAATAGTTTCAACAACCAACTTTTCTTGATATTTTTTTTGTACAGTTTTAAGTTTTTTATTTTTTTAGTGTTCTATTTAATTTTGTTTTTTGTGCTTTTTTTTACATGTTCGAACGTTCCCTCCCCAGCAATGGTGCCAAAATTTGTCCACGTAGTCATTGATTGCCTGCAAATTTGAAATTTATAAACCATACAAACTACTAGTATTGTCTTAAGAAGGGTGTCAAACCACAGTGAAGTACTTATGTTGTGCTAGACCAAATTAAAACTAAACCAACAAAAAGATAACATAGAACAATAACAAAAATTGTACGCAAATGGTGAAAAAAATATTGACAGTGGGTGTAAAAATTAAGGTGATATGGTGAAATATATGGTCTGAATAGGGAACAAACAATAATGATGATTTTAGGGTCCTCAGGCTGCTTTGAACTGATTAAAAAGATATTATCTGCTTCTTCTTGGTTTAACTCAATTACTCAGTGCATAGAAAAATTGTTCTAATCCACTGAGTTTTCACTTCAGTGGATCAACACAGCACGATTAACTTCCTTAAGCCTTGATCTTCTGATCTTGACCCTTGGAAAAATCTACTTAAATTAGAGAAGAGATGCATTGACCTTTTCTGATTCTCTGTACTTTGGTCAATGATCCATGGTGAATTGATTCACTACGACATCTATCGGTCGTTCTGTAATGAGAAACGATACTAAAAAATAAACAGAAGAAAAAATTGTGCAATGAAATTACACTAAAAAAATGAACTAACATAACATGATGGATAGATTGATGATCAGTTCTCTACAACCAGATTCCTCTAATCTACATAACTACACATTAAAACAATAAAATAGATAGAAAAAGATAATGAATTAAGAAACATCTCCCATGAGATTGCTTCTCTCTCCAGCAACTGCTTCGATACTGATCTCCTGCTCAATTTCCTTCTGCCTCTATTTTGGTGATGAGAGGGATCGAAGGTAAATCGCAATGCCCAGATGGATCGAGGGATCTCCACATAGAAGAATGGAAGCTCACCTCTACGGAATGAAGTTCTGCAATCCCCCCACACCGCTCTCTGGATCTCGTGCACAAAACACTCTCGCCATGAATGCTGATGACACAGTCTAAGTCTGTAGAATCTCGCCCGAGTATCTCCTCGGCCTCCACGTGTATCTGTCACTGCGCTGCTCCTCCAGCGCTTGTCACCAGAGCAGTTTCTCTTAACTGAATGAAAAAGATGGGCGCGCGGTGAGATAATTTCTTCCCTGGAAATATAAGATCCACATGGCATGCTTCTAAGTGCACATCAAGATCTTTTTAGTGAACTATATGTAAGTGCAAACAACCCATGCAATGAAACAACAACAAATGGACGTGATCCCAATAAAAATTAACTACTATGTATGACTAAATAAATCTATACACTATATATTAATATCACTACTTACAGTTAATAATAATACAAATATTTAAAATTATTATTAATATAATAATAACATTTATTATATGAAATTATATATATATATAATCTTATATACCCATTATTATTATCATTATATTGTATATGATATATAACACATAATATATAAATCATAAAAATAACGTACACAATTATATATTGTTAATGTTCTACTAATTATATTTGTTATATATGTTACTATCTATATTATTATCTATTATATATATATATATATATGTAATTATAAGTTATAATATAATATAAAGACAATAACAATAAAAAGAAAAAAAGAATATGAAAGAAGAAAAAGAGGGGGGTGGTTTTCTTCGTGAGGAGTGAAGGGGGAGAGGGAAGACAGCTTCGGTGAGCGGCGCAGTAGGAGGGGACTAAGGCGTAGCGTGCGACGAGATGATTTGGAGGCTCACAATTCGGGTGGCTTCGACTTTAAGGTAGGGGATCTAAGAAGGTTCCGGTTAGGGTTTGATACAGGAGGTGAGGTCGCAGCAAGGTGGTAGGGCTTGCGGTGGGAGTGTGTGGTGCGGAGGTCCGGATCAGATTGGTCGCACAGACAGCGGTGAGGTGAAGGATTTGACTCGCGCGGTGTTGTGTGGATGTTCTAGTAAGAGGCGGTGGGTCGACACAATGTAGGGATAGGTAGTGACTATGGATTTCAACAGTTCATGGTAAGAATTTGGGGTATTAAGATCTCCGGTTTGATTTTAAGAATCTATTTTAGGTTTAGGTTTGTTTTTGATGTATTCATTATTGTTGTGCCTCAAATATGCGGTTGAATTTGTAATTCGCTGCTCATTCTACTGTGAGTTCTGCTGGGAGTTATGCTGTTGTGATGAGGTTTCTTTTTACCGCTGTTGTGGTTAGTGTTGTGATGCTGTGAATTTGTTACTCTGTTGTGGGTGAATTTTGTTGTTGCGGTTTTTATGTTGTTGCTGTGTTGGAATGGAGGACATTGGAATAGAAGAAAGCAGTGAGACAGTGAGGGAGTAGAGGAAGCAGTTTGTGAAAGAAATGGTGAGACAGGCACCGTGAAGCTCATGTGAGTGTGGTTACGGTGAAATAGTGAGGTGCTTCAAATGGTGGAAAAGAATTAGAATATGGTGGGTAGAAAGTGGTGACACTATGAGTGATGTTCATGGTCTCATAGTGAGGCTGAAACAGTGGGACAGGAACGAAGGAATCGTGATGGAAATGGTGTGATGTGCCAGCGTGAGTGCCTGCTAATTAAAAAGAACAGATTAAATAAATTAATAATTTAATAAACCTAAAATTAGATTAATCAATTAATAAATTAAATTAAATAGAATGTAATCGAAAAATAAATAAATAAAACAAAGTTAAATAATATAATTAATAATGTTTTATTTAAAAGAATCAATTTATTTCGGTTAAATAATTTAAAAAACATTAAAATAATATTGTTACTTGCTTAGATTAATTAAAAAATTAATTAAAGAACTAATTAAATTAAAGAATAAAAATATTAATTGAATAAGATTAAATTGTTAAAACTAATTAACTTATTAAAATAATAACAACTAAAATGAGTTATTTATTTTCAATTTAAATAATAAAGAATTAATTAATTTAATTAATGAATTCACAAACTAACTAGAATGAAAAATTATAAAAATAATAGAATATATAAATAAAATTCTAATTTGTAAGACTAAATTAATTTAAGAGTTATTTAAAATGACACTAATGCACTATAAAACACTTGTTTTCAACTAAAAACTGATTATTTTACACAAAAAGTTCAAAAACACAATAATTATTAATTATTTAATAAAAACAAAATTTTAAAATAAAAAAGTCAATAAAAATACAAAAAGGATGTGGCAAAGAGTGTGAAAACACTGCCACATCAACTTCTCCGACGGGGATCTTCAGTTGGGGTATTATTAAGTAAGGTCAAAGAAGGAGGACATCTCCAATACTACCTTCTGTACAAGGTATAGGAACTATGAGTTCATAGTAATTCCATTTAGACTCACTAATTATCTATAAATATTAATGAAATGAATGAATAGAGTCTTTATATATTACCTTAAAAAATGTTTGGTAGTATTTATAGAAGATATTCTAATATACTCTAAATGTATGGTGGAGCAAGGGGAGAATTTGAGAACTATGTTAAAGACCTTATGGAAGGAGAATATTTATGAAAAGTACAAAAAATGTGATTTTTAGTTGAAATAAGTCACATTCTTGGGGAATATTATCACAAGTAATGGGATATTTGTAGACCCTTCAATTATAGAAGTAACTGATGGATTACTGAGGACAATATCTATGACAGATATCTATATTTTCCTTGGAATGGATGGGTACTATTGATGATTTTTGAGAAATTTATTATGATTTTCAAACCCTATTACCAATATAACTCGGAAGGGTGTTAGGTTTGTTTGGATTAATTAATGTGAAGAGAGCTTCAAGGTGTTGAAACATATGCTTATCACTGCACCTAAACTTATGCTACCCAAAAGTGTGTAACTTTTAATAGTATACAATGAAGCTTTGAAGAAGGTATTGGGTTATTTATTAATGCAGAATGAAAAAGTGATAGCCTATGCCTCAAGGTAATTGAAAGTTTTTTAATAGAACTACCCAAAACATGATATGGAGTTGGTCAGTGTAATCTTAACATTGAAAATTTGACATCATTATCTATTTTGGGAGAATTGTGAAATATATATGGATCATAACCATCTAAATTATATATTCATGCAGAAATAGATGGATAGTGACCAGAGAATATAGTTAGAGATGATTAAATACGATAAATTCTCAATCCACTTCTATCCTAGGAAATAAAATGAAGTGGAAGAAGCTCTAAGTAGAAAGGATCCAACTATTTATTGTTGATGAGACTTAAGAAGGATTCAATCTTCTCATAATTGAAAAGGATGGAAATTGGAATCATAAAGGAAGGAATATCATCAATCATTTCACAAATGGTTTCTTAACAATCTCATCCAGATAAGATTATGGTTGATTAAAGACATGATGTGGAAATTCATAAGAAGGTGGAAGCTATGTGAAAAGGTAAATCCTCAAAGTTCAAAATTAATGAAGAAGGACTTGAAAGATTTGGTTCTCGACTATGTACACCATCAAATCCCGAGTTATAGAGGGAGATATTGGATGATTCAAATAGCTTGACCTTATCCATCCATCAAGGGAGTACATAGATTTATTGAGATCCCTAAGAGCACTATTGGTGGGACAATATGAAGAAGGAGATCACATAATATACATCAAGGTGTCTTGTATGTTAGTAAGTGAAGGATAAAAGGAAAAAACCAAGGGGATGATGAAACCATCACCCCATACCTACATGGAAATTGGAGAACATAACCATGGAATTTTTCATTGGTATTCTGAAGACATTAAGAAGAAATAATGTTAAATGGGTTGTGTTAGATATTCTTACAAAGACTAACCACTTCATTTCAATTATAGAGGACTTATCACTTGATCAACTTGAAAGGTTATACATTAGAGAAGTAGTGAGGTTTCATGGAACACCACTATTGATTGTATCCGATCGAGATCCCTGATTTACCTCCAAGTTATGGAAGAGTCTCAAACATGCACTAAATACATATTTGAACTTCAACATGACTTATCACCCTCAAAATGATGTCTAATCTGAGTAGACTATCCAGGAACTTAAGGAAATGTTGAAACCATACTTAATGTACTTCAAAGGAGAAACATATCAATGTATTCCTTTAGTTTAGTTCTCATGAAATAATAGTTTCCACTCAAGAATCCAAATGATTCCATATGAAGACCATTATGGGAAGATTTGTAGAACACCTGCATGTTGGGATGATGTTAGTGAATGCAAACTATTAAGTCCTGAAATGGTTGAGGAAATGGTGGAAAAAGTTAAGACCATTCAGCATCACATCAAGGCTACTCAGATTTGACATAAGAGTTATGATGATAATCATTTATGAGACATGGAGTCTGTGGTTGGAGATAAGGTATTTATATGCATATCTATATGGAATAAATTCATGATATTTGATAAGGGAAAGCTTAGTCCAAGATGCATCATTACCTTTTTTATCCTTGATTTTACCATATTTGTGGTTTATCGACTACCAATCACACCTAACCTAGCTCAAGCACATAATGTGTAACATGTATCCCTATAAAGGAATCACATACTAGATTCATCGAATGTTCTAAATTCAGAGGTGGTACCATTGGATTATAATGTTTCATATACGGATTATCTGATGAAAATCTTAGAACATAAGTATAAAGTTCTTTGAAATAAGACAATGCACATAGTCAAAGTGCTATGGAGAATCCAAAAGTTTTAAGAAGTGACCTATGAAGCAGAGTATGTAATGAAACTGAATTATTCTCATCTGTTTTAGTGTGTGAAATGAAAATTTCTAGGTTAAACTTTTTGAAGGGGGGATATTGCTGCAACCTGAACTTTTATAAATAATATTAAATTTTTTATTGAATTAAATGACCTATTATGTATTATGGTTATAGAAAAAACATGCACTTATTTGGTTTTGTTATATTCTATCAGATTTAGAAGACCGTTAAGTATCAAAACCATTGAAAATATAGGTTTTGAACATTAATCATATGATTAGTATAAATATATGGTTTGGATAAATCCAATTGACACAGAAAATGGAAGTGATGACCTCGTCTAGTTGGATCATACCCTATGAATCCCATTTATCATAGCATTAGAGGGAGATAATATCACTATGATTTTCCCTTTTCCAATCCTAAGATAAGATCCAATAACTAAATCATGATAAAAATTATTTATGGGATAAATTCAATCTTATCAATATCACGACCCAAACCAAGTACGCTGAACCACCTCATGAAAATATCACCTTCATGCACCTTACCCTTAGAGAGTTTATTTTTCTAATAAAGGACTATGTATCAAGACCCTAATAATAAAGATATGTATATTGTATATAATAATGATTATATTTACTTCTTATTGTCATTACTTTGTAAATGATATTGATTTTGAAATGATAAAGCACAAATGTATTTTTTATTTAATATGAATTTTAATTTAGATATTCCTTTTTAAAGAACTCATAAAATTTAAAAATAAATGGTATTTTAATAAAATTATACAATTAAACAATTTTTATTTAAAATAAATTATAATATGATTTTTATTAATTTAAATGTAATTTTTTATAAGGGTTCAAAAACTATTATTGTCAAAAAACCTAAAATTTCTCAATGAATTTCAATTATTGTTTTAAAAGTGAAAATTAAATTTCTTAGAAATTTAATTTGATAAAATAAGTATTTTTTTGAATCAACATGTCAAAATTATCTAACAGTTAATTTTTCATAATTTTCTTAGAAATTTTAATTTTTGAGTAAAAATTAAATGTGGTATAAATATACAGTGTATATTATGACTTAATAATGAACAAAAGTGATGTAATAAATGATATAAAAGGTATCCACGACCAAATATATGTTTAAACTTTAAAATAATGTGATTTTGAGGTTATTTTATTAATTTTATAAATCCTTTATGAATCCTACAAAACCTATATTATATTTTTTGGTTTTAAAATAATTTCTTTATAAACATGACTCACTTACACATCACCAAGGGTATTATATTAATAAGTTCAGACCTTTTCCTTATAAAATAAATGAAAACACTCTTATTTTTAAGAAACCATGGGATAAAACCTTTATAAGGTTTGTGGTTTAGTTTACTTTATTATATAGAGTCCAAAACTTATGTTTGGGAAATAATAAATAACTTCCCTCCCATTTCCTATATAATCCCACCCAATATCCCCTTCATATTCACTAAAAACCCTTGGATCATGTACTTAATCATATGTACCATTTCTAGATTTTCCACAAGGTGGTCCAATCTCTCAGGAATCCCCTCCGAATCTTTTGGAACCACCATTTCAAGGTTATGGATTTCCCCCTCTTCTTTTCCATTCATAAACCTTCCTTTTATTTAGCCTTTTGAATCTAAATTGGTAATGTTTTAATGAATTTAAAAATATCCATATAATTTCCCATTTTTCTCCTAATAATGAGTTATCATTTATTCCCTCTCATTATAACATTTACCTAATCCATTACTTTTCCAAAATTTAGTAAGGGATCCTTTCCTTGTCCTATTTATCCAAGTATCTTATTCATTTTATGCATTTTATTTACTATTAATAATGTTGTGATTTGTTTTCCACAACCATAATACTATCTTTTTTATTTAAAAATTATGATATACCCCTTTATCTGTCATTTAACCATTTTATGAATATTTAAGTTATGCCATTATGCTTTCGAAATTTTATTGTGATTTTTCATACCAAACTATTGTGTTGTGAATATCCTCCCCTATTTTCACTGAAGGGTATTCACCTAGATGTACCTATACTTCATTAATTGGGTAATTACATGAATTTTACCCACACTCCTTGATCGTGGGGTTAGAATTGATGAAATAAATCCTTATTCTATATGATCTATGTGGCACACTTATGTATGTACATGATATGAAAGTGATGGGTGCGCCCATAATTATATAGTGATCCAATGCATTGGGTAATGTTTTAGTCTCATCAGATGTCATCTATGGGATTATAGAGTGAACCTAATCCATTATGGTACTTTCTCCACCATGTTATGACATCTTGTAAGTTAGTGTTGACCTATGTTTAAAATGTAATGTTTAATGTTTTTGACACTTTCCCACGTCGCCTTTATGATATCATGTTATATCATGCCTCTTTTTTCATGATTATAATTCTCACCCCTTTTATGTCACATTTAAATTCAAATTATATAACATGTAATAATTTATTCAGGTTATTCCATGTTTATTCCCTTAGTAGTTTTTATAGCTCACCCCTTTCTTATGTATGTCCCCAGGTTAACCCAGACAGTTTTAAGAATGATGTAATATTATGATAATGTTAAAGAAGTTTTCAATAATGTTGATGTACCACTTGTTTTTATGTTGTAATGTAGTGTACCTACTTACCCAAATAAATTACCCTTCTTGATATTATGGTTTTTAATATATGTGTTTTTATTTAATAAATAATGAATTAATGTGTAATAAAGACAACAGTTGTCATAAAAACCACAAGAAAATAAAAGTATATTAATCAATAAAAAATACGTACATTTAGTGGATAAATAATAAATTAAATTTATTGTTTAAATTAACTGTTAATTCTTAAATATTGTTTAGAAGTATTTTATATTTTATAACAAATAAATCGACCAACATTAAAGTTCATTATATGAACTAATATATTATAATTAATTAAATTAGAAATTTATATGAAATAATATTTATTACACTTAATGTTTATAAATTCCATTTATAAAGAAAAGCAGTGACACATCCCCTCACTCCAATGGTACCCCATCAAGGCTAGCAATGAAGTAAGATGGATAATTACCCTCAGAGTCCCACCACCAATATGACCTAGGTTAGTGATAATCATAGAGGGTATAAAAATATCAAATATAGAAGGCATTACATTGTATAATAATATAGGATATGGAGATAGGAAAAAAATTCACACAAAATGCATCATAGAATATGAATGTATACCAGAAACCATCCCATATTGCACAAACAATGTCAAAAAATATAAATAAATGTCTAAATAAATACAAAAAAGATATGTGTTATGATAAGGATTCAATAGAATATCCCAAATACAAGCTAGTAATATAAAAATCAGTCCCTAAACTATTCCTAGAAACTTGAAAATAGTATATATATATATACTTATATTGAGAAACAATGTATTCTCAGTAGGATCATACCCAAAGTATCTAGTGCACATGTGAAAATAGAATACTAATTCCCCAATGAATAAATAATAGAACCATCATGAACCTAAATAGATCGAATAACAAATATCATCATCATTATGGATTTCTCACTAAATCACACATACAATATAGTAACATATTATTAAGAACATAAAAAAAGGCACCTTGTAGCTGTTTCCCCACTAATTATCTACTCCCATACACGAACGTCAAAAATCCAATTCTCCCATCCCTTCTATACATATCACGTCACCTAACTATACATCTTCGATGTGGGATAATATGTATACCTACCTACCAAAAACTCATAAGTTCTACAATCGAGTGATAGCATTAGTCATCATCACATCGGTTCCTCATCACATTATATCCTAACCACATCACAACCTCATCACATTACTACGGTAGTAGGGAATCATAAATGCAAAGGGAACCAACATCATTCTCTCCTTCCACCACACATGACCCCCACCACATATCACATACTCATAACCATTGGGTAATACCCAACACCAACCCATATCATCACAAGGTAATCTCCCTCACCAACCCATGTCATTACTATTTTATATAAGTGTGAGGAAGAGGGGGTAGCCAAGAATCCATGTCACCACTATCTAGGATGTTGGAGGAAACACCCAAAACCAAAAACCATTGGGTATTAGTATGATTATGAAACTCAGGTGGGGAATGTATATAAATTACATATAAATACATGATAGATATATACCTCACAATACCCAACCTATGGGTTTACATCAACTGTAGTAACATACATCCTATCACCACCAACACACCATATAACATATTTCATGACCATTTCCAACATGAAATTCATCATAATAAATATATAAAGATCCTGAATTATCGTACATAAATATTAAATCTTTTTAGAGGAGTATTCAATACATTTCAAAAATGCGTACCTTAGGACTATTGAGGTTTATTATTTTTAGATACTAGTAAGAAAATAATCTTATTTAATGAAATATCTTCACTATCTCTCACAAATATCTTCCCATTTTCAACTATTTATAGACCTAATATTTTTTAAAAAATTATTTTTAACCTAGGGAAGGGAAACATAATAAAGGGTGAGATCAAATACTTAGTAAGGGTAAACATGGGATATTTCAATCAATGATCATATAAAAGAATAAGATAAGCATAAGGATATGATATGATAAAAATTTCATAAAAATTTCATGCCTAATATATCAAATATAATATACAAAATTCATGATAAAATGATTTCTAATTTCAAAATTCATGAATCAAATTATGAAATCATTATAAATAAATCATGTTCCATGAGTTCAAATCAAAAAAGCGTGAAACCATCATAAGTACATAACCCAGTTCATATATCAAGGTTAACTACTGATACAATTAAATCATAGTGGTTAAGAAATCTATACTTGTTTCCCATATCATAATGAATCACGCATCACCACCTATATCCCATAGTGGATCAATCATATCCACTTGTTTCCCATTGTGGATCAATCACATCAACTTGTTTCCCATAATTATCTCATGATATAAATAATATATTACCCAATAAATTTTTGGAATATATAATTCTAGGTATACTCATCACAGAAAGAAAGTCATGCATATTTGTTCCATAAGATCATTAAACATTCATAATATCTTAACCCATGAAAAGAAAACAGGTTTCATAAACATTTCATAAATCCATCATAGAATAAACCATGAAGAATAAATGGGTTTCAAAAACATCTCCTCATCATAATAATAAACCATCTAGAGAAAGAATAAGTATGGTACCATTGGATCATATTTCATGTAAAATATAAGCAACACCAAATTTTATCATCATTGATGGATAGAAATACCAAAAAAAGATCATTAAAAACATTCTTGAGGAAAATTACCTTAACATTTTGAAATAAAATGTTTAAAATATATAAAAAATTCAAAATATTACGGAAATTTGTTTTTATGAAAAGAAATATGAAAATTGTAAATTAATATTTAAATAATTTAGTGGTTATGATAGTGGGAAATTCTATTCATTAAATATAACTTGAAACAATGATTCCTTACACATTTTCAGTAAAAATTCAAAATCACATAGTTCAAAAAATGAAAATAATATTAGTTTTAAAATATTTTTAAACAATAAAAATAATGGTAAAAAATAATTTAAGCCATCATTTTAGAGTAGTGAAAACATTCTTGAAAATATTTTAAGAAAACATAGAAATAGAACAGAATGTATTTTCAACCGAAGAGATAAATTATGTCAATTTTTCTTAAAAACATTTATTTTCTATCTTTAGTTTTTAAAGATATAAAATTTAAAGGAAAAAAAATTATTATCTGAACATAAATAGTGTATATTTTTTTGATATTATTGATAAGTAAATAAATAAATTTCATCATCATAAGTAGAATCAAATATAATCTCGATAAATAATGAGTTTGTAATATTAATCCCTTTCCACTTTGGTAAAATTCAAATAAAAACCTAAAGAAATGTAGAAACTTATACAGATTTGTATATCACTATAATATTTATAATTATAATCATAAAATAAATTAGTGGGTAGTATATACACTACATAAAAGAAATAAGTGGATAATATGACATGTGTCTCATAGAAGTAAAAGTGAGACGAAAATCCCTTACCTCAAGTATCAAATTTCTTCATACACGTTCGAACATCTTGTATAATATATATAGGTTTATTATTAATATATTAAAGAATCATCATCGTATATATAATACCATATATGATTTAATTATACCCTCTTATCACCTATTTATCAAAAATTCATTATTAAAATCATTATCCTGGGTGATAATTGTTTCGTTTTTCATGTATATTTTGCTTCGATAGTTTTGGTAATTATTATTTTGTCATGGAAAATAATATAAATAATTTTAATAATTATATAATTATAATATATATTCGTTACATACATATTTAAGGCCATCAATAACATTTTGAGGTAGAAAAATGAGTTTCACTATTCACAGAGATGGTAGGTCGTGCGTACACCTGAACGCTATTTTCACTTTTCGACGGATAAATGAAAGAAAGTTAAATTTTGATTAAATTTTATAGAATAATTATTATATCATATATATAATATATATTTATTATATATTCTTAGTAGAATCTATGAAAAGTGTAAATAATAAAAGAATCACATCACATCATGGAGGTTCTAGTCCACACGCACGCATGAACAACATTATCGTTTTCATAAGGATTGGAAGGCAAGAAGGATGAGGTTATGTTATAATTTAATAAGTAATTTTTTTCATATATATCTTATATATATATATATTAAATTCATCATTATATATATTCATGATATGTAGTTATGGAAAAAAAATTACATCAGTTCGTGTGGCGGTAGTCCGCCATACACACAATCGATGGTATTATTTCCCATTTGATTAAAGTGGAAATGTATATAGGTTATTATATTAACATAATAAAATATTATTATATATAATATTTTTTTATTATTTTATCATATTTTAAGAATATTTTAAGGAGATAGATGAATAAATAAAATTAAAACACATGGTTAAAAATTATACCTCTTCTTTAAACATCCTCTTTTTTGTTTATTCCTAAAGCCTATATAGGATTATTTTATGAAAAATACATGGAATCTAAGTAATGTATAGGGATATAATGAAGTTATTTGGATTGGTATTTCAGAACCAAAATTCACTTTATGTGTAGATAGGATAAGAGAAAAGAGTAGGTGTCCTTTTATAATTTAGGTGAGTGGTACATTTGTAATTTTTCAAAGTTTTAAAATAATGTCAAGTCACTTTAATTGAAAAAGGATAAAAAATGGATCATATAAATATGTTATAAGGGTAGTGTCGAAATAAAACTAACCAATTTGGTTTAATATATTTTTTTTCATTTTAACCGTTATCCTTTTTAGTTTAACTCCTAGTAAAATTGTTTTAACATTATCCATGGTAGTAATTTTTTTACTATTTTTACTACTCAATATAACCAAAAATTAACTTGAAATTATTACCTAATACTAATTATTCTGATTTAAAATACTGAATACTTGTTTTAATAATAAATTAATATAAGTGTAATAATATAATTTAAAAGTAAACCTGTAAATTCATCAAAAAGTAGTTTTCAAAAGAATAAGTTTTCTTGAGTATAAAAAGTTTTTTGTATGAAAATTTAAAATAAAATTAAATAATTTGATATAAATTGGATTAATAATATAATAATTAAACTAATTTTACTTTTATAAAATTTTTAAACAAAAATTTATCTTTTTAAATTCTCTAAATGAAAATAAAAGTTTAATAAAAATAAGTATTTTTCACAATTCATCGAAAAAGTAATATTTTTAGAAAATTATAAAAAATTAAGATTAAGATAAATTTTTACATTTTTATTTAAAAAATGTTGTTAATTTTTGAAAATAAATTTTCTAAATGTGGAAAAATTAATTTTAAAATATGTTCACAAATCTCAACAAAACCGCTTTTTAGAAGAAGAAAAATACATTTTAAGCATAAAATTGGATTTTTTATTATCAGATTCATATAAAAATATATTAGATGAATGATAAAACCTTTGATTTAATATATAATATATAAATTTAATTAAAATAATTAATTTTGGTTACTAATTTTATTTATTAAAATAAAAACAAATCATGTGCATAAAATTAGATTTTAAGATAAACAATTTTCTATTTTCAAATGATTTTTATTTTCATTTATATTCTATCGATAACCGAGGAATTTATTTTATACATGTTTTAAACCTATATTTTTTATAATTTTGTTAGTCCTGTTCATACCAACCAACCCAATGACTAAGAGATAATTTTCACATTAAATAATAATATTTTTATAGTATATACCTATTTATTAAAACTCATTATTGTCTGTAAAGAAAACTATTAAAGAAGTTAAATTTATTTAAGAAAATTATTTAATAAAATCTTGGGGTATTATATTCTAACCAATTTAAAATTTATATATCCTTAAATATAATGTTACTCTAATAAAAAGAACTAAGGATACTTATGGCTGATCATATCCTCATGTTCCCATGTTACTTCCCCAAATTGGTGGTTTCACCACAAATCTTTGATGTGGTGAGTGGTCTTGTTTCGTAGTACCTTTTCTTTATGATCCATTATCTCCATTAGTTTTTCCTCATCAGAGAGATGTTTATCAAGGGATTTTATCTCTATCATTAGTACATGTGAAAGGCCTAATATGTATGTTATCATGATAGATACATGGAATACATCATGAAATTGAGTGAGGTTTAGTGGAAGCGCTAAACGATAAGATGCCATCTTTAAAAGATCAATAATCTCCAAGTGTAAAATAAACCGAGGGCTCGACTTTCCTTTATTCTAGAATATAATAACCATATTCAATGGATAAATTCACAAAAACACCTTATCACCAACTTTAAACACCATATCTCACTGATAATTATCTGCATAAATTTTATGTTAATTATGTGATGTAAGAACCCGATTCTTGTTTTTGAGGTACCGGTTTCTTATTTTCCTTTTTCCTTAAGTTTTTTTGAGAAAATAAGGAAAATGGGGAAAAATAGCAAATTTTGTGGGTACACGCCGTGTACTTTTCCACACATCGTGTACTTTGGCTGTGTTGGATGTGTAAACATGGCGTGTAGCCCTATCGACGATGAAAGGTGTAAAAACCGACTACACTCCATGTATTGGGTATTTACACGCAGTGTAGTCAGTCGGAAGGTGAATAATAATGCGGTGAAGGCAGCCTCTAGCTGAGTGACAGTACATGCCATGTATTCGGAAATACATGTCATGTACTCATGTCGGCAAGTGAACAGTTCGGCGGTGAAAAGTAGCCGCTAGAGGAACAGTTAAATACTGAAATTACACGCCATGTACTTGAGATTACATGCCGTGTAGTTGTTTTTTTTTCCTTAAAATGGACAGTAGCCTCTTCTGTTCATAGAGGAAGCTTAGAACGCCAGAGGAGATCGGGAGAGAGGGTCGGATCTTGAAAGATCTCATGACTGCACACCGGAAATCGGATTCTTCCACCGTCCATCTTGTTGGAACTGCGCGGGTAAGAGCTTCCTTCTCCTTGATCCATTCATACCAATTCTTTCCCAAGAGGAATTTATTTGAGGTTGACCATAAAGTTGTTTATCTCAAATATATTCCTTTCTCGTGCGTTTCGGGAGGCGACATTCACATATACCGATCAGGGGCGATCGAGGTTGGTGGTATGGTGTTTATTTCCATCTGTGGAGTTGAAATTGTGTACTGTTGTGCTACGAACCCATGTTGCGGTGTCGTATGGCCGAGGCCTTGGCTGTTTTAAGTACTTATAATTGTATAGGTAATTGAATGTAATTATAAACTATTGTTTGGGATCACTTCTTGGATCCAGGACCACTCCGGGGGTGCATTCCTCTGATTAGCCATTTGTCCAGGTAACCTGAGGGTATACCGTAAAATTTTTGCATGCTTTAAATTTCCTTGAGATGAATTGTATATAATTTCTTGCTTATATTTTTGTCTCTGCCTGGTTACTTGCGCCTGAGGGCAGTGTTCTATTTATCATGAGGGTTGAATTATGTTTAGCCTGTGGGAAACTCCTTTCATGTCTGTGGTCAGTATATTTTGTGCCTGAGGGCAACACCTCATACACCTATGGGAAATATTCGTTATGCCTGTGGGAAGACACCTATGGGTTTTGATTCTGCTTACCTGAGGGTAAGATTTGTATGTCTGAGGACAGTGTTATCATGAATGTTCACTGTGGGGATTTTCATATGTTCTACCAGTCATGTTTAAGAACAGGCTTGGCATGGTTAAATGAATATTAAAAATGGAAATATGACTGGTAAATTTAGTTACTTTTGAGTACAGCTTAGTTTATTGCATTTACTACTGCACACTATTGTTTCACATTTTCACTGACAGTTGTGAACGGGCCTTTGGTGGTTGCCTACTGGGATTTATTTCTCACACCCTGTTTGGGTCATGTCTTCGGCCCAAACAGATTAAATTTCTATAGGTGTCGATAGGGTCAAGGGTCCCTATACAGGTACATGATTGTTGTTGAGGAGTGGGAGGGCATGGGACCGAGCTTAGGCTTGTGATTTTTCTGAGTTCAAGTCACACTATTTTTTTTTGTTTTGCTATACCTCATACTTTGACCTGTATTGTATTGTATTGTAGCGTATCCTCTTCTGGTTGTTTTCATAGAATTAGTGACATGCTGCATTGTTATATATAACTGTTGGTTATCTTTTACTACAGTTGTTCATTTTTAGTTTATATCGTTTACTACTTCCGCAGTTGTATGTTATTTATCTCATCTACTATGCTACACTTTGAAAAATAAGGGCATAGTTTCCCCACTATTAGACCTGATCCATCACTTCTAGTCAGCAGCCTCTGGCGTTTGGGGAAATGCTCTTGAGGTCATGTGACCAACCGGGTTCGGGGCACCCATTGAGTGGCACCCGGATCTGGGACGTTACAAAGTGGTATCAAAGGAAGGTTCTTTTCATTGACTTACTATTTGGAGCCTTATTCAGTGATAGGATGGACATGGTAGTTGGTAATAAGTTGTGTCCGGGAGTAGCTAACCTGTGTACAGGGAAAATCCAATCTACCTCGTTATTGAAATTATTCCTGGTTTTTAAATTTTACAGTTGATTTGATTTTCACCGTTGGGTGACGCACATGTGATTGTGCTGTTTATATGTTATATGTGGGTTCTATTTAGTTGCAACCAAGTGAGATCAGGGATTTCCATCTCATGCATCATTTAGTCACATGCTTGAATCACATGTCATGCATTCCTTCTATGCCATGTAGGTACATTAGAAATTTCATGTTGTTGTGATAGTTGATGTGCTAGAAAAGCATGTTGTTGTAATAGATGATTTGATACATACCTGGTATTTTATAGGATATTGTTGTGTGAGGTTTTGATAGAATGAATTCCAAACTTTGGTTCTTGAGGATTATGGGCCCTCAATGACCGGAATTTGGTGGATCAATAACGTGTTTTCCTTGGTATAACATTTATAAGATTCCGAGATTTGATTTTCGGGGAGTATGGGCCCTCACGGATCGTAATTGGGAACTTAGGTGTTGGTTTCAGTGTTTTTCTGGGCTCCGAAGTAGATTCTGAGGCTTTCTGTCCTGAAAACCTAGGATACACACCATGTAGTTCTATGGACACACGTCATGTGTTCTTCTATTTGAGAAGAAATGAAAAACTATTAAGTACACACCGTGTAACCTCAGTACGCGCCATGTAGTCTCTTCTTGTGCCATAGGCCGTGTGGGCAAGGAAACGGGGTAGGGAATGGATTGGGGGAACATGCCATGTACCGGTTGTACACGCAGTGTAGTGATGACCCGGTATCCGCCCGTGTAATTAACAACAGGTACGGAGGAAACCTTAAGACATGAACGCCATGTCTACCTTGAACACGCCGTGTAGTCTGACCTAAGTACCCGGTCGTGTCACAAATAACACGGGTCAGTGTTATCTTTCCTCGTACATGTCGTGTCCACCTGGAACACGCTATGTAGTGTCAGCCGAGTAGCTAGCCATGTAGCGAGCAACACGGGTCAGTCTAGGGCTTCTTTGAACACGTTGTGTCTTCTTGAAACACGTTGTGTAGTGTAACCTAGGTATACAAGACGTGTCACGAACAACATGGGCTGGTGAAAGCTTTTCGAGTATACGCCGTGTAACTGTGGGACATGCCGTGTAGTTTTGTTTAGGAGAGTTGTGTGCCTTAGCCGTGTATAAGGACATGGGAAGGGAAGGAGTATTCAATTACACGTTGTGTCGTCTGAGGACACACCATGTGTTTGGGGTGTTACACGACCAGTTTTAGCTGGAGTACACGCCCACGTGAAGGGCTTGAAAGAACACGTCGTTTAGTATTTCTATATGTAGTGTAGTCAAGTTTTGTAAAACATGAATGCTTTCTTTCTCCAGTTCCCTTCTTGGTCTCCTTGTTTTTTGTTTTGATAATCTTGATCTAAGGTGTGTGTTTGACCGTGTAGAGTCATGCCACCGAGACGACCACAGGTTGATTTCTAGGAGTGCAGAAACGATTATACTCTTGAGATGGTAGTCCATGGGCTACTAGTGGATCCTCCAGCAGTGCCATATGCGGCCTCAGCCGTTATACCAGACACAGGCACGGATGCGCAGTTCCGTGAAGGCTTCATGAGATTCATGCAGACCTTCCAGGGAGCACCACCGGCTGCCACATCTATGGCAGAGCAGATGCTTATATTCCAACAGCAGCATCCACCTACGTTTTCAGGGGATTGCGAACCACAGGCTGCTGAGTCTTGGGTAGGTTCGATGCAGATAATATTCGAGCATCCGGAGACGCCTCCATGGCGGAGGGTGAAGCTCCTGAATTATATGCTGCGTGATTCTGCCAAGAGGTGGTGGGATGTTACCACCCAGTCTGAGCATCACCGCGACATGGCGTGGGAAGATTTTCAAGAAGATTTCAATGACTTATTCTTTCCGGAGATGCTGAGGGAAGATAGAGCTTGAGAGTTCATGAATTTGCAGCAGGGTTCCATGTTAGTGATGGATTATTCAGCTCATTTCACCGAGCTTCAGCATTTTGCACTTGTTCTGGTGGGTTATGAGACGTTGAGGGCCAGACTCTTTGAGGATGGTCTTTGATATGACATCCGAGAACTGGTGAATGTTTTTAGGTTTCCTAAAGTGCATGCTATTGTGAACCAGGCACTAATTACTGAGCGGAACCTGTGGCAAGCTAGTGGTGTGGGCCAGGGCAGTTCGACACCAGTTTCTAGTACTATTTCTACTGGTAAGAGGAAGATACAGATAGACTTCTCTTATAGTGGCAGTACTAGCTAGAAGAATACTTCAGGTTGGTAGGTCATGTAACACCCTGAGATTTTATGAAAAATATTCTTTTAATTTCATTATTGTCTTGTGTTGTATGCTACACCAAGATTACATTGCGCTATACGCAACACCATATTAGCTTGCAGTATACGCAACACTATTCTTGGATCGTGTTACACATAATTTTGATAATAGTTATTCTACGCAACATTGAGTATATATATATATATATTCAATGTATAAATGAAATATGGTTGGATTCTGTTATATGAAACAACGAAGGATTCTTTCACAACAGGAAACCCTGACTTGGCTTGCATTACACGCAATCGCGACCTTCCTTGATAGCGTGTGTTGTACGCAATACCAGGTTTTACTAAACAATGATATATTATTATAATATTATTATGAACTAGCCGTTATGATTATTATTAACTAAATTTTGAATTTTATAACATTATTATTCATCTTACACATTTTCTAGAACATGGTATAAGAACAAAACAAATTTTTCGGGTAAAATAAGTATTTTTCAAAAAAATACAGTTTTTCCGCCTTTTGATGGCGCACCCACTTTAAATCTAGTGTTTGACATGTTTATAAGTTCAATTTTACAAAATAAAATTCTTCTTTGGACTCAAGAAATAAAAATTTACTTTGGATAAAATTTTCTTATTATTCTGGTAACTTTCATATTTTGATGAATAGTAAAAACACGCTATATTTTAATTAAAAACAAATTTTTTCATCGCAATAATTTATATGGTTAAATTATAATATTTAATGGTTTTAAATTATAAATAGAATATATTTTTACCATTTAATATAATTTATGCCATTAGCATTGATTTTACATTAAATTCGTAGGTTAAATCAATTCAATCTTTTGCAATGTTTTAAAGAAAAACCTGTTTTCTTTCGACAACGGGATTAATTTTAATTTAATTTCTGAAACTTTTGTGTATTGAATTTGGAAAAATGGATTCCATATTTGGAATCAGTGTGTCCAAATTATGTTAATAAGCTACTTTTTATTTTTGGGAATTAGGAATAGTAACTACGGTAAATTTTATTTACCATAGTTAAAGGTAAATCGGGTAATTAAGGGTAAATATAATATTATAAAATTACCCTAACACATGAAAAAATTCTATTGGATGGATAAAAGTAGACCCATATAACCTAAGGGTCGGATTAGATTCATTTTATGGACTTTTGACCATGAAAATAATTTAATTATTATTAAAACCAAATAAAGTGACAACATGTCACTCTCTTAAATCTTATAATTATAATAATTTTTATTTAGTGATAAACATCATAAAACTTCAAAAATGAATAGTCTCCAGAAATCTAATAAAATTATCTACATCATGATAATTTATTTAGAATTTTTAGGGATTAAATAATTGTCATTAATGGTGATACATTAATGATACAAAAATTATTTATTAAGTGAAAAATAAGTAATATACTTTTTATTGAAATAATAATACCCATTAAAAGGCCCAAAAACCTGACCAAAACTTATTTTTAGTGTATATATACACCTTAATAATCCAATGATCTAATATATAACCGTTTGGAGCCTTATAAAAGTGATTATGACACTTATATTATTTTATTTTAAATGATGCCAAAGTTGTCACCTTCATAATTTAATAAATATAACAATTTAAATATTGTGATTTTAAGATGATAAATTATAGTAAAAGTATTATTGTAAAATTTAATAGATTTATGTTTATTATAGGATTTTAGTTTTAATTTTTATGAAACAAATACGTATATTAAATAATTATACAAAAATGTTGTAGTAATTATTTTATTAAGAGATAAACCAAATAAATGGTTTTAAAAATAATAAAATAAATATTATATGAACTATTTAATGTGATCCAATAATTTTATAGATACCTATGATCTTTTATGAATCTATTAAAGCTTTTAGTTCGAACATATATTCTGTATATATTTTATTTAAACTCAAATAAATGAATAGAGTCAAAATTGACACTATTGTTATTTTATAAAAATAACATATTATAAAATTGTTTAAAAATCAAAAAAATATTTAAAAATTATAAATTTAAATTTATATGGTCTATAATATTATAAAGTAACAAATTATGGATAATTCACAACAAATAAGTAATTATTTGTTATAATTTAAAATTTAGAATTTTATTACCACAAATAAACGTAAATAGATTAAATAAGGATAAATCAAAATGATAAGGTTTAAAATAAGATCCAAACATGTCTAAATTTGATTGGTTGATGAGATTAAAATCCTATATCATCTAATCTTCGAATATGAGTCATTTTTGTAGGTTTTTAAGTGGGGTTAGATTTATTATAAATTAATATTTTTAAGAGATCCAAAGGTGCCCCTCTCCTCCTTTATAAAAGGGCACCTCCTCCCTCTTTTCCACACACCACTTTGAGCCTTCAAGCTCGGCCAACCCCTGTCAAATTCTCTTCTCCACTTCCCTAGAAACATCCTAGAGGTCC
Source organism: Viscum album (assembly GCA_963277665.1). Taxonomy (NCBI): domain Eukaryota; kingdom Viridiplantae; phylum Streptophyta; class Magnoliopsida; order Santalales; family Viscaceae; genus Viscum; species Viscum album. The sequence continues at coordinate 1,533,253,536 of OY728126.1, forward strand.
TGGTATTCTTCAAAGACCAATTTTAGTGCCCTAATAGGAGGTCTTAAAGAGGCGTTTCAAAGAAGAGGTAATGTTCATTACCGATTCTTTCAACTTTATTTCTTCTTCTACTTCTTCTTCTTTAGTTTTTTCATTATGAGGTAATAACATAAGTATCACTCATATACTGATATGTTATTATAATTACAAAACAACCCTATTTCACCATCTATCCATCCTACAGAAAATGAAATCACCGCGCATGCGTACGTACGGAATACCGTCTCCACGCCGTGGTGTAATCTATTTTCCACCATCACCTTACTTGGATGGGTATAATGGTGTAAATAATGACTATATATTATTATTTTAAAGTGATATTTATTCTAAAATAGTATACATACACTCCAATACAATTCCATGATCACGGGAATGATATCATCGCTCGTGCGTACGTACGGACTACCGTCTCCACGAACGCGATGAGATTCATTTTCCATGATTAACCATTCAAGAATGATTATAAAGTATATATAAAGAATAATAATTAAATATATGGAATAATAATGCTACTGGATTTATGTATATATATATGTATGTCATCTATTTAATTTCATTCAACTCAATAAGGAAACGAAAACAGTGTTCATGCGTACGTACGGCCTACTGTCTCCATGAACGGTGTATTTCATTCCATTTATCGATCTATTATATATATGTATATTATGAATATATATTATATATAAATCATGTTTTATATTCTATAATTAAGTATTCATGATCTAAGTAATCATATGAATAATTACAAGTCTAAACACGGACGACAAATGAAACAATTTTAACCAAAACACTCTTTAACATGGAATTTACAAAAGAACGGGTAATATAAAGTCATAAGTGAACCATATATGATATCATAAAAATGAATATGATTATTTAATAAGTCAATAACATTATTTAAATCATTATACAGGAGGTTCGGACACTTATGAAGCAAATCAGATCTAAGGTAAGGGATAATTTTTCAAATCTCATTTTTATCCGAGATTGCTTATTTGTAAGTATTTACTAGGGTTATTTCTATCAACCATGTCCATGTTTTATAAAAGTGTTTTCATGTATGTTTAAAGTCATTTTTACCCATTTTTGACTTTTACTACATGGTATGTAAGGAATCTTTCTTTTGTTTACATCACGAGGTACTTTTTGACTTTTCCAGCAAAAGTACGAAAAGAATGTTTTTTAACTTATATGGCACGAACGGATTTTTACGGTTTTATAAAGCCTTATTTTCATGAGGCTTACTACAAAATATTTCATGACTATTTTCAAAAAAATCTCCTTCTTTTAAAATTGCATGACGTTTTGTGAAAAGAAATTGATTTTGAAGAAGAAAGGATATTTTACTCAAGAATTCATTTCAAGTGGTTTATCAAAACCTTTTTCCATCTAAGATGAAATTATTTCACATGTGTATGTTTCAAGTATCATGTCTCTATGATTTACATGGTTTCACTTTTCTTATTATTAAATGATATCCATTTCTTTTATATGAATTATGTGATGATGGGATGATGTTTATGAAACCCATTTTATTCTTTGGGTTATTATGAATGATGTATGTTTATTTTGTGGCACAAGTAAGAATGATTTCATTATGAGATGGGTGGGACCTATATCTCCCTCCAATTCATTGGGTAATGATTTATATATCATGATATAGACATGGCTGGAACGGAAAGTTAAACTGGTTCAGTAATACAGGACTGGAATGAGGAGTGAACTCGATTCAGAAAGGGACTTTGTCCACTAAGATGGTCTGGGCAGCAATGCCTTGGCTACTATGGAAACAATATCATGTGCTTAATGGTTGCTACAATTACATGTTTTATTCCCATGCTATTTTATCATTATTAATGTTTCTTTATGATCTATGCCTTACGTACTTCCATGTTTTATGTCATTGCTCAAGCTTTTGATGTTTAAACATTATGTTCATGTTTTTAAGTTTAAATGTATATGGTATGTTTTATTTTATCCATGATTACCCTTACTGAGCATTTGAGCTCGCCCTTTTTATGTTTTCTTTTCCCCAGGATATAAAGAAAGGTTTTAGGTAAGAAAAAAAAAGGGGGAATATCTTTATGGGAGATGTTTAATATCTGTCACCACGATTAGAAGATTACGTTCCAAGTTTCCAAATACACTAAACTATTACGATCCTTGTGTATCTGTTTTTGTTATGTATTAAGTATTCCACTAAAGTAATGTAATTTCCATGTACGTCAAGCTTTCGGTCTCTATGGTTGGTATTAGAGGAAAGGTTTAGTCAACCTTTGGAAACTAGGATGCGAAAACGTTAGTGATATCCTTAGAGATATTTCTAAGGTATGTCTAGAGATGTCCCTAAGGATAAGTATACGTATAGGATATAGTCCTAGAACTATGGTAACGATCATAGAATTTGACCTAAGATGTTTGATATTGAGGATACTCCCCCTTTACTATGTTGTTTTACCAAGCATGATTTTTTCCTCTCACACTATTCTTTTTGGGTTTTAGAAAATGGCTGGAAACAGGAAGATTCACGATAATGGAGGATATGATAGACAATGGAATGATTTTCTTCATGAGAAACCAAATTAAATGGGATCTGGAAGTCCAAACATCGTTATTATTCCTAATCGGCAATCTCATAATATGATCAATAATCTCAACTTTGGTAAGTTTCCCGACTCATATAATAAGAGAAAGGTGGAGTTTCATGATGATCATAGAGGAAAGAAAGTTCAATTTCCCTCATGTAAATCATGTGGGAAGAGGCATCAGGGAGATTGTTTCAAAGGAAATGGAAGATGCTTTGGGTGTGGAAAAGAAGGACACAAAGCCAGTAAGTGAAAAGGAAAAGTTTCAGTTAACACCATGGACAAGGATAATGGTATTGCTATGACATCAACAATGATTAGATGTTTTAAATGTGGAATTTACGGGCATTATGCAAACCAATGCCCTAATGGAAAATCTCATGAAGAGAATCAGCATGGTCATATGGGTAGTATTTATGTGGATAATGATGAGGAGACTACAAATGATATATGAGCTGAAAGAAGTGTTGAAGCTCAGTCAGTTGTTTTAGAAGGTGGTGTAATGATTGTATGTTTATCAAGAGTTATGTTGTAATGGTACTATGGAATAAAGAATCATCTAAGGATTGTTACACTATTGTTTTTCCTAAAAGTATTTGAAAGTATATGTTGAATGGTACCAGTAACCATGGAAGGTTATTCAGATATTTTTGTAAAGTAGATGATATGCGCATAATGAAGGAATAAGAAGATAATGAGATGTTTGATTGTATTCATGAGCTCATGATTGATATAAGGACTAAGTGATATCATGGTTTGAGTATATAGAATTTTGAGGATTTTGGTATGTGGAAAGTGTTAACTTTTAACTGCATTCATGTTTTTACTAAGGATCAATGGGTATTCATTTTTCAAGAGAATACATGATTAAGTCCTTCTAATGTTTGGAATGTGACCAACAATACATATCTTATGATATATGGGGATCAATGATGGTATTAAATCTCTGGTAATCGTTTTCACTATATTATGAGAGTGTACTGAAGTATAGTGGATAAGCCTAAATATTGGAATGGATTATGTTGGACATAAGTTAGTATTTTTTTAAGGATAGAATTTTTTTCGATATTATTGATGGGATTTTATAGTAATATAGTTTTAGAAAAAGGACAACCTACAGGACGGGCGACAACCCATCACATCGGACAAGGCTGTGGGAATCGAACCCACAACTGAAGTGCGACTGGCCTTTATCGCCTACCACTGGCCTACAGGAAGTCCCTGGTTAGTAGAAACTAGTTTTATTTTTTTAAGCGGTATGATATATGATGTATAAGTTCATTTTTGGAACCATATAAGAATAATCTAACCATAAGATGGACTTATAACTTTTTCTAACCTTTTGTTTGAAAGAGATGGAATGACCCATCATTCTATCACATGATCTGCTAACACATCATGAATAACAAATTCAACTTCATTTCTTTAAGGGATGAAGTGGAAATTGTTCAATTCATGAAAAACAGTGAGATTGTACCAAAATCATGTAAGTATTTCTTTTAATTCATCAACTTTAGGGAAATGATCTTGAAAAACAAAAATGTTGTCCTAGTTCCTTTATATCCGATGAATCAGATGGTACCTTAGATCATCAAAAATCTATAGCTTTGTAATTGTTGGATTTTTCATATCCATGTTCTCTACCACTCTCCATCAGAACTTGATGGTTATATTTTTCTTCCATATCCATATTTTCACTTATGCTCTCCTACGTGGAAACCCAGTGATGAGTTAATTTGGGTAATCGTTACATTTCATACTTTAGTTTTTAAAGCCATGTTTTGGTATTCCTTTTTACGATGTGGGATTCTATTAAACAAACTTTCGAGTAGTAAACCATTTATAACCCCGACGAATTTCGAGGGTGAAATTCATTTTAAGGGGGGTATAATGTAATACCCCGAGATTTTATGAAAAATATTCTGTTAATTTCATTAATTTCTTGTGTTGTATGCTACACCAAGATTACCTTACGCTATACGCAACACCATATTATCTTGCAGTATACGAAACACTATTCTTGGATCGTGTTACACATAATTTTGATAATAGTTATTCTACGCAATATTGAGTATATATATATATATATATATTCAATGTATAAATGAAATATGTTTGGATTCGGTTATATGAAACAACGAAGGATTCTTGCACAATAGGCAACCCTGACTTGGCTTGCATTACACGCAATCGCGACCTTCCTCGATAGCGTGTGTTGTACGCAATACCGGGTTTTACTAAACAACGATATATTATTATAATATTATTATGAACTAGCTGTTATGAATAGTATTAACTAAATTTTAAATTTTATAACATTATTATTCATCTTACACATTTTCTAGAACATGGTATAAGAACAAAACCAATTTTTCAGGTAAAATAAGTATTTTTCAAAAAATGCAGTTTTTCCGCCTTTTGATGGCGCACCCACTTTAAATATAGTTTTTGACATGTTTATAAGTTCAATTTGGAAAAATAAAATTATTATTTGTACTTAAGAAATAAAAATTTACTTTGGATAAATTTTTCATATTATTCTGGTAACTTTCATATTTTGATGAATAGTAAAAACACGCTATATTTTAATTAAAAACAACTTTTTTCATCTCAATAATTTATATGGTTAAATTATAATATTGAATGGTTTTAAAGTATAAATATAATATATTTTTACCATTTAATATAATGTATGTAATTAGCATTGATTTTACATTAAATTCGTAGGTTAAATCAATTCAATCTTTTGCAATGTTTTAAAGAAAAACCCGTTTTCTTTCGACAACGGGATTAATTTTAATTTAATTTCTGAAACTTTTTTGTATTGAATTTGGAAAAATGGTTTCCATATTTGGAGTAAGTGGGTCCAAATTATGTTAATAAGCTACTTTTTATTTTTGGGAATTATGAATAGTAACTACGGTAAATTTTATTTACCATAGTTAAAGGTAAATCGGGTAATTAAGGGTAAATATAATATTATAAAATTACCCTAACACATGCAAAAATTCTATTGGATGGCTAAAAGTAGACCCATATAACCTAAGGGTTGGATTAGATTCATTTTATGGACTTTTGACCATGAAAATAATTTAATTATTATTAAAACCAGATAAAGTGAAAACATGTCACTCTCTTAAATCTTATGAGTATAATAATTTTTATTTAGTGATAAACATCATAAAACTTCGAACATGAATAGTCTCCAGAAATATAATAAAATTATCTACATCAAGATAATTTATTTAGAATTTTTAGGGATTAAATAATTGTCATTAATGGTGATACATTAATGATACAGAAATTATTTATTAAGTAATAAATAAGTAATATAGTTTTTATTGAAATAATAATACCCATTAAAAGGCCCAAAAACCTGACCAAAACTTATTTGTAGTGTATATATACACCTTAATCATCCAATTACCTAATATATAACCGTTTGGAGCCTTATAAAATTTATTATGACACTTATATTATTTTATTTTAATTGATGCCAAAGTTGTCACCTTCATAATTTAATAAATATAACAATTTAAATATTGTGATTTTAAGATGATAAATTCGAGTAAAAGTATTATTGTGAAATTTAATAGATTTATATTCATCATAGGATTTTAGTTTTAATTTTTATGCAACAAATAAGTATATTAAATAATTATACAGAAATATTGTAGTAATTATTTTATTAAGAGATAAACCAAATAAATGGTTTTAAAAATAATAAAATAAATATTATATGAACTATTTAATGTGATACAATAATTTTATAGATACATATGAAATTTTATGAATCTATTAAAGCTTTTAGTTCGAACATATCTTCTGTATATATTTTATTTAAACTCAAATAAATGAATAGTGTCAAAATTGACACTATTGTTATTTTATAAAAATAACATATTATAAAATTTTTTAAAGATAAAAAAAATATTTAAAAATTATAAATTTATATTTATATTGTCTATAATGTTATAAAGTAACCAATTATGGAAAATTCACAACAAATAAGTAATTATTTGTTATAATTTAAAATTTAGAATTTATTACCACAAATAAACTTAAATAGATTAAATAAAGATAAATCAAAATGATAAGGTTTAAAATAAGATCCAAACTTGTCTAAATTTGATTGTTTTATGAGATTAAAACCCTATATCATCTAAGCTTTGAATATGAGTCATTTTTTGAGGTTTTTAAGTGGGGTTAGATTTATTATAAATTAATATTTTTAAGAATTCCAAAGGTGCCCCTCTCCTCCCTTATAAAAGGGCACCTCCTCCCTCTCTTCCACACACCACTTTGAGCCATCAAGATCGGCCAACCCCTGCACAATTCTCTTCTCCACTTCCCTAGAAACATCCTAGAGGTTCTGGTATTCTTCAAAGACCAATTTTAGTGCCCTAAGAGGAGGTCTCAAAGAGGCGCTTCAAAGAAGAGGTAATGTTCATTACCAATTCTTTCAACTTTATTTCTTCTTCTACTTCTTATTCTTTAGTTGTTTCATTATTAAGTAATAACATCAGTATCACTCATATACTGATATTTTATTATAAGTACGAAACAACCCTATTTCACCATCTATCCATCCTACAGAAAAAGAAATCACCGCACGTGCGTACGTACGGAATACCGTCTCCACGCCGTGGTGTAATCTATTTTCCACCATCACCTTAATTGGATGGGTATAATGGTGTAAATAATGACTATATATGATTATTGTAAAGTGATATTTATTCTGAAATAGTATACATACACTCCAATACAATTCCACGATCACGGGAATGATATCATCGCTCATGCGTACGTACGGACTACCGTCTCCACGAACGCGATGAGATTCATTTTCCATGATTAACCATTCAAGAATGATTATAAAGTATATATAAAGAATAATAATTAAATATATGGAATAATAATTCTACTGGATTTATGTATATATATATGTATGTCATCTATTTAATTTCATTTAACTCAATAAGGAAACGAAAACAGCGTTCATGCCTACGTACGGCCTACCGTCTCCATGAACGGTATATTTCATTCCATTTATCGGTCTATTATATATATTTATATTCTGAATATATATTATATATAAATCATGTTTTATATTCTGGAATTAATTAATCATGATCTAAGTAATCATATGAATAATTACAAGTCAAAACACGGACGACAAATGAAACGATTTTAACCAAAACACTCTTTAACATGGAATTTACAAAATAATGAGTAATATATAAGTCATAAGTGAACCATATATGATATCATAACAATGAATATGATTATTTAATAAGTCAATAACATTATCTAAATCATTATACAGGAGTTTCGGACACTTACGAAGCAAATCGGACCTAAGGTAAGGGATAATTTTGCAAATCTCATTTTTATCCGAGATTGCTTATTCGTAAGTATTTACTGGGGTTATTTCTATCAACCATGTCCATGTTTTATAAAAGTATTTTCATGTATGTTTAAAGTCATTTTTACCCATTTTTGACTTTTACTACATGGTATGTAAGGAATCTTTCTTTTGTTTACGTCACGAGGTACTTTTTGACTTTTCCGGCAAAAGTATGAAAAGAATGTTTTTTTCAACTTATACGGAATGAACGGATTTTTACAGTTTTATAAAGCCTTATTTTCATGAAGATTACTCCAAAAGACTTCATGACTATTTTCAAAAAAATCTATTTCTTTTAAAATTTCATGACGTTTTGTGAAAAGAAATTGATTTTGAAGAAGAAAGGATATTTTCCTCAAGAATTAATTTCAAGTGTTTTATCAAAACCTTTTTCCATCTAAGATGAAATTATTTCACATGTGTATGTTTCAAGTATCATGTCTCTATGATTTACATGGTTTCACTTTTCTTATTATTAAATGATATCCATTTCTTTTTTATGAATTATGTGATGATGGGATGATGTTTATGAAACCCATTTTATTCTTTGGGTTATTATGAATGATGTATGTTTATTTTGTGGCACAAGTAAGAATGATTTCATTATGAGATGGGTGGGACCTATATCTCCCTCAAATGCATTGGGTAAAGATTTATATCTCATGAGATAAACATGGCTGGAATGGAAAGTTAACCCGGTTCAGTAATACAGGACTAGAACGAGGAGTGAACTCGATTCAGAAAGGGACTTTGTCCACTAAGATGGTATTGGAAGCAATGACTTGGATACTATGGAAACCATATCATGTGCTTAATGGTTTCCACAATTACATGTTTTATTCCCATGCTATTTTATCATTCTTAATGTTTCTTTATGATCTATGCCTTACGTACTTCCATGTTTTATGTCATTGCTCGAGCTTTTGATGTTTAAACATTATGTTCATGGTTTTAAGTTCAAATGTATATGGTATGTTTTATTTTATTCATGCTTACCCTTACTGAGCATTTGAGCTCACCCTTTTTATGTTTTCATTTCCCCTGGATATAAAGAAAGGTTTTAGGTAAGAAAAAAAGGGGAAGATCTTTATGGGAGATATTGAAGATCTGTCACCATGATTAGAAGATTACGTTCCAAGTTTCCAAAGACACTAAACTATTACGATCCTTGTGTGTATGTTTTTGTTATGTATTAAGTATTACGCTAAACTAATGTAATGTCTATGTACGTCAAGCTTTCGGTCTCTACAGGTCATGTGCTACCAGTGTGGTAGAGAGGGGCACAAGAGACCTCAGTTTCCCCGAGACCCAGTGGAGTGTCAAGCTTACGGCAAGATGGGTCATCTTCAGCATTTTTGCTAGGCGTTTCCACCAGTGGCTAGTGAGAGGGGTTTTGTGCAGACTCCACGTGTGGGAGTAGGACCAGTAGCTTCATACCAGTCGGGAAATTGGTGTATGTCAGGGCGTGCAGGCTGAGATGGTGGTCATGGCCACGGTATCTAGACATCAGGATCTCAGAGGCAGCAGGGCGAGACAGCTCAGGGTAGCCAGGCTGTGTCTCCAGGTCTGGCACTAGGTAGGCATATGCAGTGAAACAAACCCAAAAAGAGTAGGATCCCAGACCTTTTACTATCAGAGGTACTATTCTAGTAGCTTTTGTTTTATCTTCATTAATTTTCAATACAGGTGCTACACATAGCTTTATATTTGTGCCTATTGTGGAGAGCCTTAGGCTTTGTGTTTCTTCTTCTTCCAATGTCATGACACTGGAAACTCTGTTGGGAACTAGAACGCCTGGTGTGAGTCAGTGTAGGGAGTTCCCCCTAGAGTTTGGTGGGTGTCACTTTCTATGGTACCTCTATATCTTGGAGATGATGAGATATGATGTCATTCTCAGGATGGACTAGTTGATACCCTTCCGAGCCTTTGTAGATTTCTATCGTCGTATGGTGAGTTTCACATCACCTGAGGGTGGAGAGTTTCTATACAAGGGCGAATGGGATGTCCAGGCAAGTCGAGCTGGACCCAAGCATCGTGGGAGAGGTGGAGTGACAGCCTAGATTGCGAGTTTATATCTGGATGATTAGGGGACTTGTCAGAAGTATTTACATTCAGTAGTTGATTGTTTCATGGATGTCTTCCCGGACAACTTTTCTGGTCTACCTCCAGAGAGAGATGTGGATTTCACTATTGAGATTGTTCCAGGAGCAGCACCGGTGTCCATTCCTCCTTATAGGATGGCTACACTTGAGTTGTAGGAGCTCATGAGATAGTTAGAGAAGTTGCAGTCAAAGGGTTTCATCCGACCCAGTACTTCTCTTTGGGGTTTTCCAGTCCTTTTTGTGAAGAAGGTGGATGGTACCCTCAGACTCTGTGTGGATTATCGGAAGCTGAACCAGCTGACGGTTAAGAACTGATATCCCTTACCGAGGATTGATGATCTTTTTGATCAACTTCGAGGAGCAAGAGTGTTCTCAAAGATTGACTTGAGATCCATATATCATCAGTTGCGCGTTAGACCGTCTGATATACCTCTCACAGCCATCAGGAGTAGGTATGGTCTATATGATTACTTGGTGATGTCGTTTGGAATCACAAACGCGCCAGTAGTTTTCATGGCTCTGATGAATCGTGTGTTCCACCCTTATCTGGACTCTTTTGTGGTAGTTTTCATAGACGACATCTTCGTGTACTCTCACACTCGACACAATCATGCTACTCATCTTGAGATCGTACTGAGTACACTGAAAGAGCACTGGATATATGCTAAGCTCTCAAAGTTCCAGTTTTGGATGGACCAAATACACTTCCTCGGTCATATTATCTCAGAGGAAGGAGTTGTGATGGACCCATATAAAGTGAGAGTAGTAGTTTTCTTGGAGCAGCCTAAGAACATGTTTTATATATGGAGTTTCTTGGGGTTGACTGGTTATTACAGGTGATTTATACAGGACTTCTATCACTTAGCAACGCCGCTGACGGGTCTGACTAAGAAGGGGGTGAAGTTCGTTTAGTCAGAATCTTGAGATACAACCTTTCAGGAGCTGGAGGGAAGGTTGAAATCAGCACCAATCCTGATACTTTCAGAGAAATGGAAGAGCTATACAGTTTACTATGATGCATCAGGTATTGGGTTGGGAGTAGTGTTGATGTAGGGTGATCGAGTAGTTGCGTACGAGTCTCGGTAGTTGAGGCCACATGAGAGGAATTACCTGACACATGATCTCAAGTTGGCTACAGTTGTTCATGTGTTACGTTTTTGGATACATTATCTCTTGGGAGAACATTTTGTGGTGTTTACAGACCACAAAATTCTCAAGTACATCTTTACCCAGCGTGAATTGAACCTGAGATAGTGAAGGTGGGTTGAATACCTTCAGTCCTTTGACTTTGAGCTTGCCTATACACCTGGTAAGGGTAATGCAGTTGCTGATGCACTGAGCAGGAAGACACAGACACAGTTAGTTCATGAGGCTAGTGGTGAGTGGTATCTTATGGATTTATTCTCTGAGATTCATTTGGAGGTGAAATATCGTCAGGGGAAAACCTATCTTTCTTCCTTAGCTGTGACTTCTACCCTCCTAGATAGAGTGAGGATGAGACAGCTATCGGATTCAGAAGGCCTAGTTCTACGAGAGTTGGTGGCAAGTGAGGACCCTCATCCTGGATGGACGATAGGTGATGATGATGTACTGTGTTTCTATGGACGAGTATGGGTTATAGGGGATATACGTGAGGAGTTGATGTAGGATTTTCATTCTTCATCTTGGGCGGTACATCCTGGAGTTACCAAGATGTACCGTGACTTGAGACGTCAGTATTGGTGGCCAAGTATGAAATGAGAAGTAGCTGGTTTTGTTGTGAGATATTCCGCCTGTCAACAGGTGAAGGAGGAGCATCAGAGGCCAGCTAGACTATTACAACAGTTACCCATTCTGAAGTGGAAATGGGATGATGTCGCAATGGACTTCGTCACCAGGTTGCTGAGGTCACCTTAAGGTAATGATGTTGTGTGGGTTGTTGTGGATAGACTCACGAAGGTAGCTCACTTTTTTCCAATCAAGGAGACCTTTGGAGTTGGCGAGCTTGGGAATATGTATATCCGATAGGTCGTACGTCTTCATGGGGTCCCCCGTTCTATCATTTCAGATAGGGACGACCATTTTACATCTCATTTCTGGCAGAGTTTTCAGAGGGCACTGGGTACACAGGTGCTTCTGAGCACAGCCTACCACCCTCAGAACAATGGCCAGTCAGAGCGTACGATACAGGTGCTAGAGAAAATGCTGAGTACATGCATCCTAGACTTTGGGAGCTCTTGGGAGAAGCATATACCCCAGGTGGAGTTTTCCTATAATAATAGTTTTTAGGAAACTATTGAAATGACACCTTACGAGGCTTTATATGGTAGGCCATGCCGACCACCTTTATGCTGGTTGGAGGCACGTGAGGCAGCTTTACTGGGACCATGTCTCATGTAGGAGACTTCAGAGTAGGTCCAGTTGATACAGAAGCGGATGGCTACTGCGCAATCCTGTCAGAAATCTTATGTTGATCGCCGCAGACGACCCTTAGAGTTCATGGTCTAGGATTAGGTTTTCTTGAATGTTTCACTGAGGTTGGGACATAGGAGGATCAGGAGATAGGGTAAACATTCATCGAGGTATGTGGGGTTGTTTGAGATTCTGGAAAGAGTCGGGTCGGTTGCCTGTCGGTTGCAGTTACCACAGAGGTACCAGGCCATGCACAACGTCTTCCATGTATCTCAACTATGCCATTTTCACTCAAACCCATCTCACGTCTTTCATCCAGTGGAGGTTGAGATTTAGGTTGATTCATCCTTTGAGGAGAATTCGATTCGTATTTTTGATAGGATCACGAAGGTTCTCCGAGGTCGGTCAGTTCCTCTTGTACGGGTGTTATGGCAGCATGGCCGAGTGTAGGACGAAACCTGGGAGTGGGAGACCAACGTATTTGCTCAGTGGCCAGAGTTGCTGTAAGCTTTATCTTCACCATCCATGGGAGGGAAATTCAGGGATGAATTTATTTAAGGGGGGAAGTTTGTAAGAACCTGTTTCTTGTTTTTGAGGTACGGGTTTCTTCTTTTCCTTTTTCCTTAAGTGTTTTTGAGAAAATAAGGAAATGGGGAAAATCTCAAATTTTGTGGGTACACGCCATGTACTTTTCCACACTCTGTGTACTTTGGCCGTGTGGGATGAGTACATAGGGTGTGTAGCCGTGTCGGTGATGAAAGGTGTAAAAACCAACTACACGTCGTGTAGTGGGTATTTAAACGTTGTGTAGTCAGTCGACAGGTGAATAGTAAGGCGGTGAAGGCAGCCTCCAGCTGAGCGATAGTACATGACGTGTATTTGGAAATACACGTTGTGTACTCATGTCATCAAGTGAACAGTTCGGCGGCAAAAAGTAGCTGCCAAAGGAGCAGTTAAATGATTAAATTACACGCCATGTACTTGAGAGTACACGCCATGTAGTTTGTTTTTTTTTTTGCTTAAAACGGATAGTAGCCTGCTCTGTTCATAGAGGAATCTTAGGATGTCGGAAGGGAGCGGGAGAGAGGGCCGGAGCTTGGAAGATCTCTCGACCGCAAACCAGGAATCAGATTCTTCCACCGTCGATCTTGTTGGAACCGCGCGAGTAAGAGATTCCTTCTTCTTGAGCCATTATTACCAATTATTTTACAAGGGGAAGTTATTTAAGGTTGAGTGTATCATTTTTTATCTCAGATCTACAACTTTCTCATGTGTTTAGGGAGGAAAAGTTCACATATATCGATCAGGGGCGATCGAGGTAGGTGGTATGGTGTTTATTTCCAACTATGGATTTGAAATTATGTATTGTTGTGCTATGAACCCATGTTTCGGTGTCGTATGGCTGAGGCCTTCACTGTTTTAAGTACCTAGAATTGTATAGGTAATTGAATTTAATTATAAACTATTGTTTGGGATCACTGCTTGGATCTTGGACCACCCCGGGTGTGCATTCCTCTGTTTAGCAGTTTGGCCAGGTTACCCGAGGGTATACTGTAAATTTTTTTGCATGCTTTAAATTGCATTGAGAGGAATTGTATATAATTTCTTGCTTATATGTTGGGCTCAGCCCGTTTACTTGCACCTGAGGGCACTGTTCTATTTAGCCTGAGGGCAGTGTTCTGTTTAGCCTGTGGGCAACTCCTTTCATACCTGTGGGCAGTATATTCTATGCCTAAGGGTGACACCTCGTACACCTATGGGAAATATTCATTATGCCTATGGGAATACACCTGTGGGTTTTGATTCTACTTACCTGAGGGTAAGATTTGTATGTCTGAGGACAGTTTTATCATGAATGACCACCATGGGGATTTTAATATATTTTACCTATCAAGTTTAATCATAGGCTTGGCATGGTTAAATGAATATTAAAAATGGAAAAATGACTGGTAAAGTTAGTTACTTTTGAGTACTTATTTGTTTATTGCATTTACTATTACACACTGTTGTTGCACATTTTCACTGACAGTTGGGCACGAGCCTTTGGTGGTTCCCTATTGGGATTTATTTCTCACACCCTGTTTGGGTCATGTCTTCGGCCCAAACTGATTACATTTCTGCAGGTGTCGATAGGGGAAAGGGTCCCTATACATGTACATTATTGTTTCAAAGGAGTGGTAGAGCATGGGACCGAGCTTAGGCTTGCGATGCTGCTGAGTTCCTGTCACACTATTTTGTTTTGTTTTGATGTACCTTGTACTTTGACCTGTATTGTATTGTATTGTATTGTATCCTGTTATGTCTATTTTCATATAATTAGTGACATGATGCATTGTTATATATAACGGTTGTTTATCTTTTACTACAGTTGTTCATTTTTAGTTTATATCGTTTACTTCTTCCGCTGTTGTATGTTATTTATCTCATCTGTTGCGCTACACTTTAACAAATGAGGGCATAGTTTCCCCACTATCAGACCTGGGCCCTCGCTGCTAGTCGGTAGCCTCTGGAATTTGGGGAAATGCACTTGAGGTCATGTGACCAACCGAGTTTGAGGCACCCGTTGAGTGGCACCCAGATCTGGGACATTACATGTGATTCCCTTATGTGTTTTTGAATGGATAAAAACTTTTATTCCATTTCTTCATCTAGAAAAAGTCTGAATAACTTTATTTCTCCAACTTCATTCTAGTACATATGTGTTATAAACTTCTTTCCATATATGTCTTCATAAGGAGTCATCTGAATTCTCAAGTGAAAGCTATCATTATAAGAAAATTGTACTAGAGGATGGTGTTGATCCTAACCACCATTAAATTCTAAAAAGTAAGATCTAAACATATCCACCAGGGCTTTAATGGTTCTCACAGACTGAACTTCTATCTCTAAATTACATGTAGTTATAAATCATAACTCCATATCTAGATCCTACTAAATAATTTTCTAGAACTTCAAGATAAACCTCAAATCCTGATTAGATACAATAGACTATGGTACTCCATGGAACCTTACCACTTTATTAATGTATTTTCTATAAATATGATTAAGAGATAATTATTCCATTATAGAATTTAAGTGTGAAATTTTTTTAAGGTAATTGACTATAACTCAAATAATATTATGTACATTTGATGTTTTGGGGATTCCGATGACAAAATCCATGGTAATGTTTTTACATTTCTATTCTAGTATGGTTAATGGTTATAAAATCCACTTAGATTTTTTTTTTATTTTTAAAATGCTGATATACCAGGCACTGAGATACATATTATTCTATATCCCATTTCATGTTATCCCACGATAAATAATCATTCAAATCTTAATACATCTTCATACATTCAGGATGAATAGATAATGATAAACTATGAGATTTATCTAAAAAATCATTTTTTAAATTTGGTAGGGATAGGACACATACAAGGTTCATGAAATATATAATTCCATCATAATCAATGATAAACTTACTAATATTTATCACCTTCTTTTCTATTTACACATCTTCCTCATGTGCCTCTTCAATCCATACATGGATAGATGGTTGAACATTCAGTTGACAAAGACAAGTTTTCTCACCTTTTTAAAGTATTTCTAGATCCATCCTTTGAATATAGAGAAATATTGGATCTCATGTGATCCTTATCAAAGATAAGTTTGTATAAACCTTTGGGATCAAAGCATCAACCACCTTTTTCACTTTCCCAAGGTGGTAATGTATTTGTCTCTTTTTGACTGAATATGCACTTTAAGATTTTACGATCAGTATATATATCACATCTTTATACCTAAAGATATTTCCTCCATATCTTTAATGAAAAAATTACTATATCTAACTCCAAATCATGAGTTGGGTAATTTATCTTATGAACCTTCACTTATTGTGATACATATGTATGAACTAAGAGTGTATGTTTTTATTTGTTTTAATTGTTTTGTTAAATTTCAATCCCATATTTATTTGTTAATATAGTTTTATATTATTATTTAAATTTATTTAAATATGAATTTTATAAACATTTATTTTTTCATAATTTAAATCTTTTTATGTGATTTTTTAGAAAGTATTTTCCATATTTTTTATTATGTTTCAATTAATTATAATTACATATTATAGATATTTTTAATATTATTATTTTAAAATACATATTTTATGATACGTTAACTTTTTATTAAATATATATATCAATACATTTATATTTTTGTTTAAAACATTATATCATATGTTAATTTAATTTTTAATGTTAAAATACCTTTTATATTTGAGTATTTGTTTTGAATTATATATACATATTTTATTTGTTTTAATCATATGTATGTTATTAAAATTAGTATATATTTTTAAATATATATATATACCCATATATACTACTCACATTCTTTATCATTTTTCGCCTGTGAGATCATTCATCTCTATTGTTATGCGACTCCTAAAAGATTCATGCTTTAGAATAGATAATCATAACACCACATTATGAAATCATGGATGATATTTTCTTAAACCTCATCCATATGTGATCCTTGGAGATTCAGCACTAGAGCCTATCCGCACAGCAACCAGCCTCTTCCGTGACATCTGTCGACACCAGCATACTGTTTTTATACACTATGCATACATTATCTTTGATTATCCTTCTACATTATCCACTAATCATGTAGTTTTTGAGTTTTTTATGTATTTTCATATTTTTTTTAAATGTGTGTCAGTTCAAAATACTTTTAAAATTTTGCTTGAAAGGCGAAATGTGTGTTTCGACCATTTGGTTCAGTCCAAAAGTGGAATCACCCCTTCCACCTTTATACTAAAAAAATAATTTAATTATATATGTTATTATATTCATAAATATATATATATTATTATATTATTATTATATATATATATATATTATGTTTGTTTTATGTTGTTTATAATTATATCAATAACATTTTAAAGTGAAAATGTTATGATTTTAAGCAATAGTTTTTGTGGTGCTCAAATTTGAGAAATTTTTAAGAACTAAGTATGGTTTCTAGTTGATCTTAAAGTTGATATAAATTTCATTGGGTGAAAATAAGTCTTTAAGAGAAAAATGTTCATGGGAGTTAAAGTGAATAGATATAAAGAAATCCTAGTGACTAAATAGTTTAAACAATAATAAGGCATTGGATACAATGAAAAAATTTCATCTGGGTCATCCACCTGGATTGTGCTCACCACTTGGTTTGTTCATCTATGGAACATGGTATTCGCTAGTTCTTCTGGGTCATTTCACCATTATCTCCATTTTAGGGTAATTTATTATACCACAATCATTCTCCCAATTTTTTATGTGATGATTCGATCATTTTTTAATTGGATCCTCCTTGACATTCATTCTTTTGAATCTCACTTCTGAGTAACCCATGAGTGAAATCAGTGAAAATTAGTTTTAATCCATGTACCTACTTCTCAATGACTTCCAAAGTAGATCCTCTCACCACTCCATCATCCTAAAGGACATATCATCCTGGTGTACATTTCTGATAGAGATACAGTTCCCATATTCAACATGTATTCTTTGAAATGCATTCATCATATCAAGAACTGGTTTTCACCAAGAAGAATCAATGTGAAAATTTTATGTTTTTAATAAATAACTTTTTTAGTGCTCAAATTTGATACATTTTTAAGAATTAAGTATTGGTTTTTGTAGATCTTTAAGTCGATATAAATATATTTGGCTGAAAATGGGTGGTTAAGAGAGAAATGGCCATGGAAGAGAAAAGAGTTCTTTAACAGGGTTCAATATTACAGGGCTAGTTCTGATATAAAATGTTCCAACTTAGTCAATATTTTATTAAAAAATAAATTTTAGTATTTCTTTAAACCATTAAAATGGTATTTAAAATCTTTTTTTACATTCCTTTCATTTTCATTTATTTATTTTATTTATGAAAATCATCTTATTTTCAAAAAAATATAGATGTTTAGGATATGTTTTAACTTTTATTTAGCTTTTTTTATACTATATATTTTATAATATTTTAAAGTTATCAACTTGAAATTTAATAATTGCTTCTATGCTTCATGTAGTCAACTTTGAAATCTTATAAAACAAAAACTATGCCTAAAATATTAATGAAAACTAAAACACTGGATAAACATGTAAAAAGGGGATGATAATAATAACAATATCTTCATTTTAATAGAAATAAAACATATACATGAACATATTAAATCAATGTCTATGTGGAGTAAATTTTGTACCACATGGTTGTCTGTGAAGGGTATGCCCGTATCGAGATCACTGAGCTCCATGTTGGGGTGGAGTATAATGGTCTAGAGAGGACTAATCCTCTGGCACAAGAACATCAAATTTTGCAGGCTCCACCTATGTTTTGGTGGGAGGAGGTGTCAACTTTTTGTTTTACTGTGTCTTCAATTCTGATAAGGTATCAAACAGACACCCTGAATGTGGGTGAAATGGTTATTGATACATATCAAAAATCAACTCCATAATTCATAGTTTTCCTTATCCATGATGGAAAAAGAAAGTGGAAGAGGTGAATGGTTTCCATGTTTGGTTGCCAAAATCAATAATAAATAATTGTAATTTCCCTATAGAAATGTTCTATCAATATAAATGGACTATTTGTTGAAATGGTATGTGGTGATATAGGGGAGGAATGCCCATAACGGATGATAAAATTGAACACAAGATGGATCATGTTGGTTATCTTGAGACAAATTTTTATTTGTAACAATATGGAATACAACATGGTTAATGTGCCTCAATATGGATAGTAATTGCAGCAACACCCAATATGATTCATACCAAACCACGTTTTATTGAAAAATGTCAAGGAATTTATTTTATGTTGTAAAGAATTCATGTGTTATTTAAGTGTTTGTTCTTCTCCATTTCACTTTATATGATCATAGTTGTCATTTTATCAATGATATGTTTTATTATCTAATAATTATATGTATTCATTTTTAAATCCTAAGTTATTCATTAATTAATCTATATTTAATCCTTTCTAATAATAACAATTATTTCTAAACTTTATAATATTTATGATACTAAAATTTTAGAACATCTTTTTATATATTAAACTATGATACTAATGTTTATTAGTATATTATTTAACTAGTTAATCATTATTTAATCAGTATCCAATCATTACTTAGTTATCATTCATTTAATCATTCTTTAATCAGTCTATAATTGTTCTTTATTCAATCATTAATCATATGATATTCATTACTTAATGATTATTAGATAATCATTACATTTATTAATTTTTTAATCGTATGTTATTCATTAATTAATCTATACATAATCATTACTAATAATAACTATTAATTTGTTGGTTATGTACTATATGAATCTCCTTTCTCAGTTTGAAAAACCTCCCCATAGTAGTACATATAGGCAAACAAGGATTTTTACATAAAAAATGTTTTGTGATCAATATTTTGATAGTCTAAATAAAATTTACAATGATGGTTGATAATTATTTAATAACTAGTTAATCATTACTAAGTTGTTCATTAATTAATCATTTTTGAATCACACTTTATCAATATTTATGTAATCATTAATCATATGATATTCATTGGTTAATTATAATTAACTAATCATATGTATTCATTTTTTAATCAAAATTTATTCATTAATTATTCTATACTCATTCATTACTAATAATAACTATTATTTCTAAACTATATATAAAAAATTAAACTACTTTATAAATAACATATTTAAAACTAACTAAAAATAATTCAATTACAAATAATAAATTTCATTATTTAATGTATTTTTTCAAGTCCATTTCATTTTATATGAACATAATTATCATTTTATCATTGATAAATATACTGATTGGATTTTTTATTTTATTAATTATTTTAGTAGTTTATAAAGAAAATTTTAATCATCTACAGCATATCCCAAAGTAGTGTCAAACTAAGAGTACAACAAGGCTCGTTGTCAGGAACCAGTTCCCATTCGAGTCTAACTCAAAGCTGTGTTTTTGGGTTTTACCCCTAGGTATATCTATACCAGAACCACATCCAATTATTTGTATCCATACATGGATTTTATTTTTTATATAACCATATAATCTTTATGCTACAAATATTTTTTGAAAATTTATTCCTAAGTTATTCCATATTTAATCTTTAATTAATCATTACTAAAAAATTATTATTTAAAACTATATATAAATAAATAAAATAATTAATGAACAAAATATTTATAAAAAATTAAACTAATTAAAAATAAAATATTTAAAACTAAAAAGAATTAAATTAAATAAATAAATAACATTAAATTAAATAAAAAAAATACCTATATATTATGCTTCACAAAAATCCATCACTTCTTTTAGACCATTGAACCCACCACACGTGAAACTGAAATTTTTAGAGAGAGAAGCAGTGGAATAAAGAGAGATGACTACAAAATTAAGTGAGTATAAGGGCTGTGGGTGATCATGGATAGGGAATTAAGAAAAAGGCAGTAGGGGGTGTTTCATTTTTCCTTTACATTTAAAGAAATGTGGTAGTGGGGTTACTAGATTTCACCTAATTTAAAGGAGGAAGGCGGCACCACCCCTACTTCCTTTTCCATGTCATCAATCCGAGAAAAAGTGGGGGGGAGGGAAGCAGACACCCCGCTTCTACCTTTGGCCTAAATAGAAAGGTGTCAGCGAGGCTACTTCCTTTTAAGCATATTTTATTAAAAAAAGTAACCTTGACACATTTTAAAAAATTCAAAAACACATAAAAACTCTATAGTTTTGGGTCTTCTTTATGCTTTCACAATGACAACACTACATCAACACATTTAGGATGCATCTCCACCTTGATACCACATTTTACATATGGCATGATCAACCATGATAACATCACGACACCAGTATTTCACCATTATAGAAGCTTGAAATCTACAACCCTACATATCCGTTCTTGACATGTCTTGGTTAGTTTGACAACAATATCTACATGACCCCAGTGTATCATGCACAATGCCTCATCTGTCTGCACCTCCTCTTGGTTTTTTGATTAACATGGCACTAGTGTATTTTCATTAATAGTGGAGTACCTACCATTTGATTTCTTAGTACTTACCATGATAAAATTAAAGTTATCATAATGGAATATACCTATTTTTTAAATCTTCTTTATACTTACCCTAAATTAAGATACCTACCATGAAGGTAATACATACTCACCATGAATTGAAGTTTCCATATGTGAATGTTAGAATAACAATGAGTACCTATCGTGCATTATGAGTTCCTTCCATGCATTATGGGTACTAACCATAAATATTTGGAAAATATACCATGAAATTCCATTTCTACCTACTATTCACCTACTTCAAGTGACTATTAAGTGGTATTTTAGAAGTGATTGTGTAGGTATTTTAAAATTCATTGCAAATAATTTTAAATTTACCACAATTCAATTTAATTTTACCACAAATATTTTTATAGTGGCCACTAGTTATTTTAAGTAACCACATATTTTTCTTAGTGACTGAATGATCAAATTAGTCTCATGGTCATTATAACAACCATCCACACATAGTATGTATACCGACCGTGAGGATTATTCCCCACACCATCTGTTGTTAGCTTTTTTTATTTTTAGAAAAAATATATTTTCTATACACACTCTTTAAGAGATATTTTTTGAAAATTATTTTCTATAAGTTTATTTAATATATTTTAATCAATTTATTTCTTGATAAAATAAATATGAATTAAAATTATCATTTTGAAAAATATTTAATTGAATATACAATACAAATTATTATGAAAAATTGAATTTCATAGTAATTGTTTTTTGTTATGTTATTCGTATATTTTGAAATATCAAATTACTTATAGTTTTTGAATTCATTTATAATGGTTTTAATTAATTGGAAAACTATATTTAATCATAATGATCTTTTTTGAATCATTTACAAGCTATTCCATGTAGGAATAAAAGAGCACAAAGATTATATAAGTATGAGCATGTTATTTCAAATTTCATGTAACAATAATATTGTAAGTTTAATTATATTCTAACATGGAATTATTTGAGTAATCTTATTCAAATTCCTTAACAATAAAAAAGATCTTGATGTTAATGACTTGAAATTATCCATTGTAATGTGGATCAATGACTATGGTAAAATAATTTTGACAATTTTTATTCAAGTGATATTAATGATTACCATTGATGTGATTAAAGTGAGAGAGAAATACAACATTGATATAAGTATCATGAACTTCTAAATAATGGCTAAAAATATCGTTCCCTTACTACAACCATGAAGGAATTCATAATTCTTATCATCCAATATGGAAGTGATAAAGGATATTGATCTATATTGATATTCAATAATATATTCTCCATTTAATTTATAAATTTTGTCAGGTTTTTCATCATTCTATTTATTCTACATTTTTTTGTGGTACTAGAGTTTGTTTAAGCTTTTCCCATCTGCAAACTATGTAATAGGTTGTTACTCCTATTTGAAAGTAAGGTTGGGTTGTGACTCCTAGATAAAAGTTATGTGGGTTTTGAATCATTCAAAATATAGTTTGGGTTATACTACTATGTGAGAAAAAGGTACATCTATCTAGAATTGGATTATCACTCCCTATAAAAAGTGAGGAATTAGTGAAAACCAATATTCTCATTGAGAAAAGAATACTAAAGAGTGTAGTAGGATCTTGGTGATTCTAACTACTATTAAAAATGATGTGTTCATTTTTTAATTTTTGATACACAATTAACTCTATTTATCACTCTAATAATTATATTTAATTGATTAATTTTTAAAAGGACTAGTCAACACCCTATAGTCAAATTTTCAATACAATTGGACAAAAAAATATAGGCTATCACTATATCATTCAACATGAGGATTCATACCTATACCTTCTTCGATGCATCATTATAGATTACAAAACCTTCTCCTCTATAGGGTAATGTAAGAACATATTCACTGACTAAGCTTCTCTTCCATTTCATGAAATTTTCTATGAATTATTGTGTCCAAAGGAACATGGATCCCTTCCTAGTTATCTTGTGGAGTGGATTATAAATTCATGCTGTAGAAACCCCAGTTTCAAGTAAGTAACCCTTTATTTATTATTTTTATGTATATAAAGTATTTGGGTGAAGTTTGGGAGGGTTTTGAAGATTTTTGGAATGTTTGGGGGCTTTTCTAAAGGTCCATAGTTGGTGCACAATTAGTAGAAACAATGAAATTTCTACATGAAACTATGAATAATGAGACAGGGGATAAGGGGAAGGTGTGCCGGTAGGCACACAGTTTGTCCAAATTATGTGACCACTGAGAAGAAACTATGAATAGTGGGATATTGGTCATTTGAAAGGTTGGAACAAAGTTTGTCTAACCATGTATTCCAACTATGTGAGGTCCTCTTTGAGGTAGAATCTGGTGCATAGTTTGCACATGGTTTGCTTAACTATGTGACCAATCGTGCATGGTTTAAAAACAAAATCCACAAAAAAGGATATGGGTCAGTATTTGCCTTTAACCCCTCTATTTTTCTCTATTCTGGTTCTAAATTAGGATTTCTCCCTACCAAAGTATAAGGAATCTTTCCCCATTGATCTATATCCAGTTCTAAGGTGTTTCTTGGTACGTTGAAGCTTGATTCTCAGGTTATGTCATCATTTATGGTATTTTTAGCAGTTTTCCTTAGATCTATTTTCCTCCCACACTCAGATTCTTAGATCTATTACATTTTGGGTAGATCTAAGGTTTTTTGTGCCAATCAATTTTTATGTTTGGGGAATATATCTAAGGTAGGATTTTGGAGATTCAACCCGGTTTCATTGGTGTTTTAGTGTCATTCTTAGTTTTCAACACAAATTCTGAGGTGGGTGGATTCACTCTCAAATCCTCATTCTAAAAATTGATGGATTGATTTCCAATTGGTTTTTTTATGTTAAATGTAGTGTGAATTTTTTGTTCAATGATTAATGGAAACCTTATTTGGTGAAAGTTTATGGTCTTGTGTGAAATTGGGTGTCTTGGAAACAGTTAAATTTGGTAACATCATTTTAAAATGATGATTTAAAATTGGTTATTTTATTTTGATGCATAGAAAGGTTTTTTAAATAAATAGATGGGTTTATAGGATTGGTTTTTTGAAAAAATGTTTTTCAATAAAAGGTTCGTTTTATTGAAATGGTTTATTGATTATGGTTTTCAATAAAAGTGAGGTTTTATTGAAATGATTGAATTGGTTTGGAAAAGGTTTTATTAGCATGTGGTTGGATTAAATGGTTAAGAATGGATGGAATGGGATAGATAATGGTCATGAAAGTACTGTCATAAAAGGGTACATATTATGAACGTGAAGTTCCATCGTAAATTATAATGCCAAGATTGTGTGATTGTGTGCGTGGTGTGTATGGGTGTGTATGGCTATGTGTTATGGAATGGGTAATTCTAACTAGATTAATGAAATAGCTGAAATGAATTGTTTAGTTTCTTTCCATTGAACTTGGTGTTGCTCTAAAAAAATTTACCATAGAACTTGTTTTATATTTGGATATAAACTATTTTGAATTTCTTTATATAAATTATTTTATATAAATTTACAAACATATTCTATACTAGTGGCATGAGTAGGGAAGTCATTTGGGGAAAACCTACTGAGTTTCATTACTCACACCTACTTTGGAACTTTGGTTCTTTTGTATATATTATTTATCAAGACATGGGAAAAGGTAAAGTATCACACTTCTCTAGTGGTACATTGTGATACTTGGGGTGTATTGTGGAGTGGATCATGGAGCATGGTTGGAGCTAAAAGTTTTGTTTTAGAGTCTTTGGTTTTTGTTGTTTATGGCTTCCATTATATACTCAGATATTATATTCATCCACTCTGACACTATTTTATAGTTTGTTTTTGATATCTATGCTATTTCATTTAGTTGTTTTATATGATTATCATGCATTATAGAGTGGTTACTTGGTTATGTCATGTTTGGTTGGTTTTTTTATTTTAAAAGGTAAAATCATCACCCATTAATTCATGAAGCCCTTAGCATTTATTTCTAGCCTTTAGCACCTTAGGGATATCACTTAAGGCCAAGTAATGTCCTTCCGTATTCTTAATCTAATAACGAGGTGAGTTATGTTACAGGTGGTATCGATATTGGTCCTTCAAAATATCTTTATGGAACAAATGATATCAACTTTTTTGGTCTTTAACTAACAAGTGGTATTCAGTTCTCTCGGTCATGAAGTTGAAAATTAATTTTGTTTTATTCTTTTAGTTGGGATGGTTGAAAGGAGTAGGATTTCCAAGAATTTAAATCTATATCATAAAAGTAAATAGCTACCCTTTTATGTTAAAATTCAAGTTACTAGGGAGTTGGTTACATAATTGTTTTGGAGACACTTATAGGATTTGGAATATCATTATCATGGGTTTAGCCAATGGAACATGAAAGAAATGCATTTTAGAAATGACTTCCCCTTATGAGTGCATATCTCATTTTGAGAAATGATTTATGATTTGGTTTCAAATTATTGATTTTGGAAAAATGTTAAAGTTGTTTTCAAATGTAAGATTTTGAAAAGTCATTAAATTGTTATTTTGAAAATGGTTAGATTTTCAAAAGTATGGTGAAATTTAAAAAAAATGGTTGAATATTGAAATGTTGAACTTTAGAAAGCAATGTTGTGATAGTATGATGTGGTAGAATTTTAAATTTTTAAAACTTAAATTTCTAGAGAGTGATACTTGTGGAGTTTTTTGTGTTTTTAGAAAATGGAACATGATAGGCGTCATAGGAACCAACCGGATGAAGCTGGTGAAAATGTGGTAACCCCCAAGCAATAGGTGAACTAATAGCTCACATAGAGTATTTTAAAAGCATTTTAAGATGTGGACAGAGTGAACATAAAGGATAAACCAAGGAAAGTGGATCATTCCTTCTATTTCCAAAAGAATAATCCACCCATATTTTGGGTTGATTTGGAACCAGAGAAGACAGAGATATTGTTAAATGGGATGAATTTAATCTTCTATTTCCTTGGTACACCAACAGTGTTGAATTTCAAACTAGAAATGTATATATTGTAGGATCCTGCATGATAGTGGTGGGATTTATCTTTTTAGACTAAATTATACAAAGCCTTTTCATGGGAGGATGTTGAATAAATTTTCAACAAAACATTCTATACTCATACGTTCAGGATTGCAAGAATGATGGATTTATTCATCTTGAAGTAGGAGAGACTCAAACTGATAGATTACATGGATAAATTCATAAATTTTGTTTTCTTTTCACTTGAAGTTGTTGCTAGTGCATCCTTAAAGGAACGCAGATTTGAATTAGGGATAAGGAAGGAAATTCACTCAAATAGTTCTATGCTCTATATAATATATTATAAAAGGATGGAAAATATAGAGATTATGGTAGAAAGAGACATCTCAAAATCTATAGGTGATGGAATTATGTTTATACCTATATAAAATAGTGGGAAATATAATGCTGGAAACAAGAAGAAGATGGTAACCTATTTCCAAGGTGGGAGCATGAATCAAAATCAGATAGATGGATCATTAAATCTTCCCGTAATATCCAAGAGTAGGCTAGGAGGTTTCCAATATGGTCCTCTAATTCACATGAGGTGAGAGTTTATGACACAACAAAGAAAATTCCACAATTGAAATCATATGAGGAATATTCAGTTCTATTGTCACAGTGCTCTGAGGTTGGGTGTTTGAGACACTTCTCAAGTGTCGTAGACATCGTATGCTTTGATGGGATGATGGAAAAAGAGTACCTCTCATCAGTAGAATAGTTCTATATATGGTGATTATAGGAATACCATAACTCCTTATCAAGTGAAATCTCAATAGAGCAATAAGGAAAAAAGAGTAGAAAGTAAGAAATTATTAGAAGCTCAATAGGTTATTTTGGATGATCAATATCAACCATATACCATGAGAGGTTCAATTAATTTGAATTCTACCCTTATAAAAGATTTATTTTATATAGGTTCTTTATAATCCTTTCTTTATTATTTTATATTTATTTTATGGGTTTAAATGTTGATATGATGAATTTTGTGTTTAAACATCAAACTCCTCTTGTTCAAAGAGAATGTCGAGCATTTGTGTGTAGAGCATGTTCTAGAACTTTTGATAGAGCTAAGGTGATATGGGACTTCTCTATTCCTGATATGGGTGTCTATGATATAATATTGGGTATGGATTGGTTGAAAAAGTTCAAGACTCACATCGACTGTTATACCAGAATGGTTAGTTTCATGAATGAGGATGGAGTCGAGCATATATTTATAGGATAAAGGAATGTAAATCTAGGCATAACAGGATTGTTGGAACCAACTGTTGGAACGATATAATTTCATCTAGTAGCATTGACTTTGGAATCGATGTAAGAGATCAAGAATAGAAGTGTTCTTGTAGTTTTGGACCAATTTTTGTATGCATTTCTCAAAAAAATTCCAAGGTTTCCACCCACGAGACAAGTGGAGTTTACAATTGATCTCCTTCTAGGGACCAGTATTATTTCCCTTACATCTTATATTATGTAACCAACAGAATTAATGGAACTGAAAGTGTACTTTTAAGAGTTGGAAAGAAAAGGTATCATTTGTACTAGAATGTCTTTGTGGGAAGTATTGACCTTGTTTGTGCAAAAGGAAGAAGAAACTATTCAGTTTTCTGTGAATTATTGTAAGATTAACCAAGTTACAATAAATAATTTACATCAACTTCCATGAATTTATGATATTTTCAATAAATTGAGGGGAGATCGGTGGTTATATAAGATTTAATTTTGATCAGGATATCACCAATTGTGGGTTTGGAATGGGGTTATTTTAAATACAACTTTTAGGAGTAGATGTGGAAATTATTAGTATGTCATTATGCCTTTCTATCTTATGAATACACCAATGTTCTTTATGTAATTGATTAATCATATATTTCATAGATATTTGGATTCTTTTTTGGTGGTTCTTGTGGGAAACATATTGGTGTATTCAAGGACAAGGGATTAGTATGAGAAACACTTGGGACAATGTTGAGAATCTTAAGGGATCATCAGTTTTATGCCAAACTGGAAAAGTGTGATTTTTGGATATAAAAGGTATGATTTCTTGGCCATGTAATCTTAGAAAGAGGTGTTTTGTGTATCTAGATAAGATAGAGTCTGTTATATCTTAGAAACTTCCAAATAATTCCTTTAAGATACACAGTTTCCTTGGTCTGGATGGTTATTACAGACGCTTTGTTCATGATTTTTTCACAACAGGCCTCACCTATGACAAATTTTACAAGGAAGAACATTCCAATGGAGTGAGTATTGTTATAATTATTTTCAAGAGTTTAATGTTCCCCTTACATCATCACCTATCTTGACATTATCAGAATCAGTACAAGGGTACATTGTGTATTGTGATTCTTTAGGATCAAGGCTGGGATGTATTCTCATACAAAAGAATCATGTTGTTTCCTACAGCTCAATATAGTTACATTTTCATGAGAATAACTTCCCGACACATGATTTTGAGTAAGATTTCATAGTTCATGCTTTGAATACTTGGTTTCATTACCTATTTAGTGAAAAATTTATCATGTTTATAGATCATAAAATCTTGAAAGATATTTTTTAAAAAAGGGATTTTAACCTAAGATAAATAATATGGATGAAATATATCCAAATGTTTGACTTTGACTTGATGTATTAATCGAGTAAAGGAAATATGGTGGTAGATTCATTAAGTATAAATTCATTAGCTCAGTTGGATAAAGTGGAATCAGATGAGTGGTAGTTGATGTGGGTTTGAGCCAACTTGCACTTGTATTGTGAAGATGAAGGGAGTAAAATAGTTTTAATTTTAGTTTTGGTGGTTCCTGATTTGGTGAAGAAGGTTAAGGGGGTACAAATTTATGATTTAGAATGTGCTTATGTGAGTTCTAAACTCAATGGTGGGGAGACCATTGAGGGTTGGAGGCTGGATGGGAGTTCAGTGTTGTGGTTTAGAAATTAGATGGTCATACCTATGGATTGTTAGGAACAACTACTTCATTTTTTTCACCATTCAAGATGGACTGTTTTTCTAGAATACAGAAAATGTATAAGGTATTGAAAGGATAATTTATGTGGGTTGGTATGAAAATGAAGCTCGTTGAGTTTTTTTCCATATTCTTAACTTGTCAGCAGGTTAAGGCAGAGCATTGGTGACTAGCTGGTATATTGCAGTATTTATCTATTACATTTTGGAAATGGGAGTAGATAGACAAGGATTTTGTAACAGGTCTCCCAATAATAGTTCATAAACATGATTCCATATGGGGGATAGTGGATCAATTCACAAATTTTTCCATTTCATCCCTATTCCCAAATCTCATATAGTGTAGGACTTCTCAAAAATATATATCCATGAAGTGGTAAAGAGGTATAGAATACCAGTTTAGATAGTGTTAGATAGAGATCTAAGGTTTACGTCTTATTTCTATAAATACTTATAGAAATACATTGGAACTAAGTTGAATATGAGTATGTTATATCATCCTCATATGGATTTCCAATCCAAAATAATGATACAAATGTTCTAAGACATGTTTAGGGCTTGTGTAATAGATTTTGGTGGCTCATGGGAAGAGCACATATCATTGTTGGTGTTTTGATATAATAACTACTATCACGCCTCGATACATATGAATCATTTTGAAGCATTGTATGGGCTTCCTTGTCATTCTCCACATTTTTTGTGGAAAAAGGCAAGACTTCATTGGTTGGTTCGTGCCTTGTCCAAGAGACAATGGAGAATATTCAATTGAACAGAAAATAGATGGAGTCACCAAAGAGTCGTCAAAAATCATATGCAGATCATCATCGATAGCCTTTATAATTTGAGATGAGTGATCATGTGTTCTTCATAATCTCTCTAAGGCATGGGCATCATCATTTTGAGGACAGGTAAAGTTATCTCTTAGATACATAGAACCTTTTGAGGTACTGGAATGGGTTGGAGATGTGGGATATATGTTCTCATTTCCACCATGGTTCAGTGTTGTACATAATTTGTTTTATATATCTCAGTTGAAAAATTATCATCTTGATCCTAACCATGGGATTCGATGGGATCACATTGACCTAGATCCAGATGCTTTATTTGTGCACATTCCACTGCAGGTTGTGGATAGGAAAGAGAAAGTCTTTCATGGACAAAGTATCTGTTTAGTGTGGCTTTTGTGGCAACATGGTTAGACTCTGGAAGCGACTTGTGAATGAGAGAATTAAATGAAGGATCAATGGCCATAAATCTTTCATTTCAATTATGGTTTTCTACTCTTTAGGGATGGAAAGGCCAATGGTGGGGAGAATATGGCACCCTTAGTTTTATGTAAGTAACAATTTCATTGTGATTTTTTTAAGTATGTAAAGTATTTTAGTGATGTTTTCGAGGGTTTGGAAGACTTTTAGAATGTTTTGGGTATTTTATAACAGTTCATTGCTTTTTCATAATTAGTGGAAACTGTGAAAATCCTATAGGAAACTATTCATAATAAGATATGGGATAAAGTTATGGAACACAGGTAGGCATATGGTTTGTCCAAATCATGCAGGCACCAAGAAGAAACCATAAAAATTTACAATGGTATTTTTCATTGTTGGTTCATGGTTTTTCTAACCATGAGATATCCTCCTTAAGGCAGAAGCTGGTTCTTGGTTAGTACTTGATTTTCCTAACTGTGTAACTAACCATGCATGGTTTAAAAACAAGATCCACCAAAAGTGGATCTGGGTTGGGATTAGCCTTTAAAACCACTTTTTTTCTCCATTTAGGCCCTAACTCAGGATTTATCCCTCATAAGGGCTAAGGGAGCTTTACACATTAATTTGGAGTTGATTTAAAGGGGTTTCTTGGTGCTTTGAAGCTTTATTCTCAAGCTAAGTTATCATTTATAGTAGTTTTTGGCAGTTTTTCTTAGATCTAGTTTCTTCCCTATATCATATTCTTAAATATAGTCCACTATGGATAGATATATGGTTTTTTATGCCCATCATGGTTAGATTTGGCCTTTTGATGTTAGGGTAAGATAAATGAGGTTGGTTTTTTGAGATTAAACCTGGTTTCATTGGTATTTTAGTTTTGTTCTTCATTTTTCCCCAAAATTATGAGGTAGGTGTCTTCACTATCAACTCCCCTTGATAGAACCTTATGGATCATTTAAAATTGGCTTTTTTCATTAAATTTATTGTGAATTTTTTTTCAAATTATTAATGAAAACCTTTTCTAGTGACATTTTATGGTCTTGTGTGAAATTGGGTGTTTTGGACAAAGGTGAATTTGGTAACATGATTTTAAAATGATTCTTTTAAAATGGTTATTTGATTTGGATGCATGGAAAAAAAATTAATAAACAATTGGTTTTATTGGTTTTGTTTTTTGAAAGAAGGGTTTTCAATAAAAGGTTGGTTTTATTGAAATGTTTTATTGATTACAGTTTTCAATAAAAGTAAGGTTTTGTTGAAATGATCAAATTTGTTTGGAAAAGGATGTATTGTCATTTGGTTGGATTAAATGGTTAATCGTGGATTGAATGGGATATATAATTATTTTTAAAGTACCACCATCAAAGGGTACAAATGATGGATCTGAAGTTCCACTGTAAATGGTAACACCAAGCTTGTGTGGTTATGTGTGTGGTGTGTGTGGGTGTGTGTTGTTATGTGATATGGAATGGGTAATTAAAACTAGATTAATGAAATGGTTTAAATGAATGGTTTGGTTTCTTTACTTGTAAATTGGTGTGTCTATGAGAAAACTATTTTACTGTGGAACTTGTTTTATATTTGGATATAAAATGTTTTCAATTACATTATATAAATTTTTTATATATAAATGTGCTAACATTTTCTATAATATTGGTGTGAGTAGGGAATTTATTTGGGTAAAACCTACTAAGATTCATTACTTACCCCTAATTTGGAACTTTTGTGCTTTTGAAGATATCATTTATCAGGACATGGGAAAAGGTAAAGTACCACACCTCACTAGTGGTTCATAGTGATACTTGGGATGTATTGTGGATTGAAGCATGGAGCATGGTTGGATCTTGGAGTTTTATTTTTTATTATTTATATTTTTCCAGTTATGTCTTCTGCTATGTACTTTTAAATTGTAGACTTCTGATGTGGTGAATTTTTGTAGTTTGGTTTTGATATATATGGCATTTCCTTGAGTTTTTATATTATTATCATACCTCAGGTAGTGGTTACTTGGTTATGGAATGTTTGGTTGGGTTGCTTAATTTTCAAAGGGAAAATCACCCCCCCCCCATTAATTCATGAAGCCCTTGACATTTATTTCTAGCCTTTGGTGCCTTGGGGAGGTCGTTTAATGCCAAGTAATGTTCTTCTCAAGCCAATGAGGAGGAACAGGATGTTACACATGTTAAATTCTCCACAAAGCATTGATATTATCCATACAAACCAAGAAAACTATGGATATCAGTAACCATCATTGGTCTGGTCCACTTATCAATAATATCTATATTTAAAAGATCTATTGAAATACCCACACATAATACTATATGACCCAAAAATAAAACTTTATGAAGAAAAAAATCACACTTGGTAAAATTTTCATACATCTTCTCATTACATAGGGTATTTAGTACAATTTTCAAGTGATATTTATACTCTTCATTTCACTATGAATATATATGATTATCATCTATAAAGATAACCACAAAATGATCAATATAAAATTTAACGATTCTATTCATTTAATCTATGGATATAGTAGGAGAATTTGTAAGATCAAATGTCATCACATAAAATTCATAGTGTTAATACCTCATATAGAAGGTTGTATCACATATGTATTCACTTTTTAACCTCAACTGGTAGTACTTATATTGAAGATAAATTTTTAAAAGTATTTAGATACTCATAATTTATCAAAAAATTCATAGATATGGGGTATAGGATACATATTCTTGATATTGATCTCGTTAAGTTCTTGATTAGAAATGAAAAGTCACATTGATCCATAGTTCTTCTTAATAAAAAGAACCAGTGCACCCAAAGGTGATGTAATTGTCTAAATAAACCACCTATCAAGATTCTCTTGGAGTTACTTATTCAACTCCTATAACTAAATTAGTGTAATTACCTATGGTTTATTTCAAATAGGTGTTTCACTAGGTATGAGTTCTCTTGAAAACTAATCTTCACTTTTAGAAGGAAGACTTTGAAATTCTTCTTGAAATACATCAAAAAAAGCCTGAAAATTTTTCATGTGTTAGATATTGAGTTTCTCCCTGATTATATAATAAAATAACCTTCATGTATAGGAATTAGATCCACAAGATAGAAGTAATTTCCATTGTAATTTTGTATTCATCCTCTCCCTAATAAATGAGAATGGATTCATTTGTAATATGAAATGAAACTTCTCATTCATGGAAATTGATATGTGGTCCATATAAAGAAATCCAATCCATTCCTAGAGTCATAGAAAATTCATCTAATGGGAGAATAAAAATATTTATAAGAAATAATTTCTTACAAACTTCAATCAGAGAGGAATTATAATATTGAGATGTGACCATCATACCATTAAGAGTTTGCACCACTATCACAATATATAATTATTGAGTTGGAAATTCAATAACCATAACAAAATCCTTAGATATAAAAGTTTGTGTAGAGATAGAATCAAATAAGAAAATAATTGTTCTAGAGTGGATAATAAGTGAACCATTCACCATTTCATTCTCATAACCCACTTTAATAGTCATGATCACATGATATGTCTCTTTTTATTTGATATTAAGAGGTTTTAGATGTTTATAATCATAAAAAACCCTCATAGTCATTCCCTAGTTGGCCCAATTCTTATAATCATAGAATTTAAAGAATTATATCATGGGTGGTGAATTAGTTGGTATCTTCTTCTCTTCCATTACATTAACCAGAACATTCATCACCTTTCAAAATTAATGAGATTTATGGCCCACCTTTTTACATTTAAATCACCTCTAAGTTCCATTAAAGTGATTCCCATGATGTCACTTCCTAGATTTTTGGCATGCGGATGGCTATAATTTCTTTCCACCATGTTATTTATTCAAGTTTTCCTGAGACTCATTATTTCTTTTCATATAAAAACCCTGGGATTGGTGGGAATCACCAATTTCCATTTATATCTTTATTACACATCAAATTATTTCTTAAAAGAAAATAAAGTTTCTTATTTCCAATTCCTTTCAGATACATTGTTTTAGGCCACCAAATAATCAATTATTTTTTATTTTAGGAGTAACAATTACACTATAATAATAACTTAAAGTATTGTAAAATTTTCCTCATAAGTACAAATATATTAATCCTCCTTTTTCTTATGCTCAAGGAATTACTTCTCTATCTTTTTACACATAATAACATAGAAGTACTTATAGAAAAATATCCTCTTAAACTCATCCAATTCCATATATTCAATTTCTTCATATTGTATCATATTCTTAATAAGTTTCTACCATTGATATTATTTTCCTTATAAGTGATAAATGTATAGGACTAGATTTTCATGTTCTGAGAACTGGAGAATAGGAATTATCTTGTCAATGTTTTAGATCCATATCTCAACTAATAGTGGATCAGAATACATTCTTGAAGAAGGTGGATGTGACATCATGAATGACTAAACAGTACGTTGTTCCCTCCTTTGATCATTTGGAAGGTCATCCTGATTCATGTTCTGATAATGTTTCATGATCATAGAATAAATATTACTTATTCTAGCTCCAAAAACATTTAGTTTCTCAGGTGAACTATCATTTCATTTTATATCACATTTGTTGTTATTATTATATATTTTTGTTCTATCCATTTATTACAACCAAAAATTGAATTGCGGGAAATAATAATTATAGTTGGAAATAACATGATCCTGAAAAAGTTATTGTAAGTCTAAATCATGATACTTTATTTTCATTCTATGACACGTTAGGTTTAATCTACATCATCCATAGTCATCATTTTTTAAAATACTTCATAATGAAACATAATGAAAATATTAAATTACCCGTGAATATCCCCAGAGAGTTTCAAAATAGTTTCATAGTAAGGGTACACTTTCCATGAAATAGAATGATTGAAAATATATACTTAACCAACCCATTTCAGGGTTTTAACACTTAGATGCACCTATTACAAAACCGTATCCACTTATAGTATTTATAGAGGTGTATTGCTAGGAAAACAACATAATCTCTTCCTTACCAAAAATTTAGGATGTTATCCTATAATTAGACTCATCCCTAGGGTTTTTAGTAATGTTTACTAACCCTAATATCCAAGTATTTACTAAACCCTTATCTAGTATACGCAATAGAAACCTTAAATTTTCATACATAAATATTACATATTTTTAGATAAATTTTAAATACGTCTCACAAATATATTCCCAAGGACCATAATGGTTTAGCGTATTTTGATAAAATATACAAAATATTATAATTTCATGAAATATATTCAACATCTCCCACGAATATCTCCATATTTATTACTCTCCATAGATGTACTCTATTTAAAACCATTATTCATAACCTGGTGAAAGGAAACATAAGTAAGGGTGAGCTTAGAAGGTCGGTAAGGGTAAACATGGGAGATATCAATCAATAATCATATAAAATCATAATATAAGCATAAGGGTATGATATCATGACCATAAATTTCTATGTTTATACCCAATATATGGAAGATCATATACATAGTGCACGGTAAAAAGCTTTATCATTTCAAAAAGAATGAATCATAAGAGTGAGGAAACATTCTAAATCAATCTTGAACCATAAGTTCATTTTATAAAAGTGTGGCACCATCATAAGTATAAAAACCATTTAATATGTCAAGGTTAACTACTGAGACCATAAAATCATAGTTTATCATTCAGTACTACCTATCTCCCATATCATAATGAATCAAGAATCACCATATGTATCCCATATTTGATCAGGCACATTGACCTGTTTCCCAAAAATATCTCATGAGATATAATACATTACCCAATGCATTGGAGGGATATATAATTTTGTACCTATCCATTATATACTCAAAACCATACATATGTGTCTCATAATATCCTTAAAAATTCATCACATCATCATATCATAACCCTTGAAATGAAAACAAGTTTCATAAACTCTTCATCAATCCATCATAGTATAACCCATTGAAAATAAATGAATTTTATATAAATCTCATCATAGTAATCATAAAATATCAAGATAAAAAATAATTATGGCACCATTGGATAATATCCTCAATAAAACATAAACATCATCAATTTTTTTTTGTCATTGATGAATAGAAATACCATAAAAATGTCATTGAAATCATTCTTGAGGAAAATACACTTTTGATATTAAATAAATTATTTAAAATCTAAAAATTTTAAAAAAATATTATAGAAAAAGTTTATTTTAATATAATTATGTATACTGGTAATATAAGAATCAATTCTTTTAGTGGTCACAATGGTGGGAAATTCCATTCATGCCGCATAATATAAAACATATATTTCATTCACATTTTTGATAAAAAGTAAATAAGCAATTCATTAAAAATATTAAAATAAGATAAATCTTAACCCATTTTTGTAAAAAAAATAAAAAATGGGTAATATGAATTGAAACAATAATTTTAGAGTAGTAAAAATATTATTTAATATATTTTTAGAAAACATGGACATCGAAGAGAATGGATTTTGACTGAAGAGATAATTGAAGTTGATTTTTATTAAAAAAATAATTTTTTAATTTTAATTGTTAAAGAGAGGAAAATGAAAGGAAAAAATGTATTCTATAGAAATAAAAATATGATAATAATTTTCAAACGATTCTTGAGTGTTCAATAAAATTCCATCATCAGAAGTATAATCGAAAACAATCCTGATAAACAAATAGATTATAACATAATTTCCAAACTACTTTGGTAAATTTCAAATCAAAACCTAAAAAAAAAAGATAACCATAGATGGATATGTATATCCACATAATTTTCATAATTATAATCATATAATACATTCATTTCTATTATATACTCCATATAATAGAAATATGTGGTGAATATGACATGTGTCTCACAGAAGTAAAAGTGAGACAAAAATCCCTTACCTCAAGTCTGGAATTTATTTATACATGTTTAAACCTCCTATATAATAAATATAAATTTATTATACATATATTAAATAACCATATTCATATATATCATACGATATATGATTTAATTATAACCTTTTATCACCTGTTTATTAACAATTATTTTTTAAAATAACGGTTTTGGGTGAAAACTAATTCGTTTTTCATGTATGTTTTGGTTTGGTAGTTTTTTCATTGTACATTTATCACAATAACACAATATTTAGATTTTTAATCATGATATAAATAACATATTGATTTATTATATACATATTTGGAGTCATCTATAAAAGTTATATATAGAAAAATGAATTTCACCATTCATAGAGATGGTAGACCATATGTACACATGAACCCTGTTTTCATATTTCATAGGTTGGAAATAAGGAAAGTTAAATATTAATTTAATGTTAAAAAATAATTATTATATCATATATATTCATTAAATATATCCTTATTACAATCCATGTAAATCATAAAGGGGAAATGAATCACATCACTTCGTGGAGGTGGTAGTCTGCACGTATGCACGAGAGACGTTATTATTTTTCAATAGATGGGAAGGTAATAAGGTTGATGTGAGATTATAATTACATAAGTATAATTATTTAATAAAAATAATATATAAATATTAATTCCATCATTATATCCATCCATGATATGTGGTTATGGAAAATTAATTACATCGGTTCGCGAGACTGTATTCTGTTGTACACACGATCAGAGGATTCATTTACCATTTGATAGAAGAGAAGAATGATATAGGTTACACCATTGAAATAATAATATCTCAGTATATGGAATACAATAGTTTTATTATTTTATTATAGTTTAAAAAAATTTAATGTGGTAAAAGATGAAATAAAATGAACTCACATGGTTAAGAACTATATAGCTTCACACAGTCTATTTAGGTTTAAACTTAAATATTTCCTAGGATGATTTAATTTGGTAAAAATTGGGACACAAAGTCATGGAGAGGGATTTAGGTAATTTATTTGGGTATTGTTTGGCTGAACAAAAAGGATATTGAAGTCTTTAATGTAGATTATAGAAGGTGTCCTTTTATAATTTAGCTAAGTGGCACACTTGTAATTTTTAAAGGTTTTAAACTAATTTTAAGTAACTTTATTGGAAAAAAGGAATAAAAATGGATCGTATGAAGAATTTATAAGATTAAGGTAGAAATAAAACCATACAATTGGGTTTTAGCATGTTTTTAGGTCATCTTAATTATTATCATTTTAGTTTAACACCTAATAAACCTGTTTTAACCTTAACCATGGTAAAAGACTTGTTACTATTTTAAATATGAATTATGAACAAATATTAAGTTAAAAATATTATATAATATTAATTATGATTATTCCTAATATTGAATCTATTTTTTAAAATTAAATTCTTGTAATTGGAAAATTTTAATTTAAAATTAAACCAGTAAATGCCTCAAAAAGTGGTTTTCCAAAGAAAATGTTTTCCAAAATATAATAAGTTTTTATTTTAAAATTAAAAATAAAATTAATTAAAATGATATAAATTGGATTAATAATAAAATAATTGAAATAATTTTACTGTTAATTTTTTTTAAAAAATAAAGGTCCAAAAGATCATAGAACAACTAAGAGGGGGTGAATCAATGGTTTCCTTTTTACCAATTTCAAACTTTTGGAAACTTAACACCTGTAACTTGTTAGAGTTTTTCCTTATGAAATTTTATTAAAATAAATTAAATGTATAAAGAGAAAATTAAAAAAGGATCGTGTTATTTAAAAGGATTGTCTTTAGTGTGAGAACATACATCCATTCCATATCCACTCTTGTGGGTCTACAGAAATTCACTATTATGAAGAAGTGAATACAAATTATTTCAACTCCCATTAGACACATTCTATCTCCTAATATAGATGATTATACTAAATCCATTTTATAAATTTATCTAAAAAAAATTGATCCAAAAAATAAAATGCAACAAAGAAAATGTATACTCCATAAAGGCATGTCTAGAAATATGCATTTGATCAGTCTCTATCTGATTATCTAGTGTTCGATGGCCTTAGTCTGATAGTCTTAGTCCGATGTCCCTTTTGAATCTATGCCTAACTTTTTCTTTCTAATCTACCTTTTTAACAAAACTATTCTTCTCAATAATCTCTTGAAAGCTTAGACCAATATTCTCAGTCTTATTCTCTCTGTCTAATAATCTGAACTTGCCTAGCCTAATCATCTAATATGAATACTCTATCGAATCACACTTCTTGAACATGAAAGAACATCAGTTGGAAAAATCACTATTGACACTAATTCTTAAGTGATTCATATTTTATACATTGTTGAACGGTTTCATTTACTAATATACTTTCCACCTCTATTTATAGGTTTTCTCATAATATTAAAGGAACGAAACTAAAGTATTTTCTTGCTCAACTAAATTCTAATTTAATTTCACATTTATTTTAGATTCATTTTGAATGCTTCAAAATATTCTCATATCTTATGGTGGATTATCAAAACTTATTTATTCTTCACAAATCTTCTCAAAAAATTTATCTTTAAACAAGATAAAAACCATTTGAAAGAACAAAAATTAAATCTAGATAACTCATCATATGTATGATCCTATTGACCCACTTGAAATATATTAAGTAATTAACTCACACATTGAAAATTAATTTTATAGAAATTGTAAGTCCATAACATCTTAGTTTATAACTATGTTATTTATTCATGTTCTCTTCACCCAATTGAAATAAAAGAAATTGAAAAAAAATGATTTCTCTCTCCAATGCTCCATGAAAAATGAAAAATGGTTGACTACATTCCTTCAACTTCTAAAGACATCAGATACCCATAACGTCTATCTAAAAAAACTTCAATATGTTTTACATTTTCATCAACATTCTCCATATAATTTTATCTTCAATACAGTAATACCATGTTCTGATAAAACTCTTTATCTGATGACTTATCAGTGTCAAATGATCATCTAATGGATCAGTCTACATGTCGTCTAATGGAAAACTTGTACTTTTATATCTTTCAACAACTTCTTCATCCGATAAACTTATATGGTGAATAAAATTCAAAGTTCTTCATATTATTAATGGATAACAGAGATGATCTTATCCTTTTTATTTACTCAAATATTGAAAACTGACATCTCTAGCCTCTTCGTATTTCTTTTACATTTATAACACAATAACAACTCAAAATTCTGAAACCACAAAAGAATATTTACAACCAAATGAAACAACTGATC
Organism: Viscum album; assembly: GCA_963277665.1. NCBI lineage: Eukaryota > Viridiplantae > Streptophyta > Magnoliopsida > Santalales > Viscaceae > Viscum > Viscum album. The sequence continues at coordinate 1,533,294,510 of OY728126.1, forward strand.
ATTCCCATAATATCAACTAAGTCTTATATGATGAACTATTTCCAATTAGAAACTATTCATATCTTCATACTTCATCAAATTCAAACATCTAGAATTTTAAAAACTTCTATAACTAGTGATTCTTGATCTGATGATCTAAATCCAAAAAACATATGACTAGATATCTACAACTTCTCCCTTTTTTCAAAAGATTATATCATGATATTTTTCATGATGTTGAAAACTTTAAGATAAATAATTAATCATATAACTTTTTTTGGAAAGGCCTAAAAATTCCCATAAATAAATATTAAACATACTTATCTTCAAAAACATCTGACTTTCTTCATTTTAACAACTTATAACCCAAAACATTATTTGTTTGATGCATTTTATATTCATACAAACTCATAATTTCTTACTATTTATGATGAAATATGTCTGATACAGAATCTAATAATCTACTATTCAAAACACTTTCTTAATACATATTTTCAAAAACTTCTTAGAAAACTAGTTATAAACTTTTAGAAATATATCTTTCACCCAATTTATAGAAACATTATTTTAAATAAATTAGTTGTAAAAAAAACTTTGAAAACATCACAAAGGATATTAAATATCTCCCTTGATTTTTTGAAAAATATATTTAATTTTTTTAACCCACACTTTTTTAACTCCTCGACTTTTTCACAACGTATTTTTGTGAACAAATCAAGTAGAACATTTACTAAAACAGAACCTTTCTCAAAATATAGTGTTCAAACACAACACTACTGGATAAATTAATGTTTTGTGAAATAATTCCATCCCTCAATGATAATAACATTCATGGAAATATAAATATAAACTCTCCATTACTTTTATATTTTTATCTCACTTTTCTTTCTCTCCCCTACTTTATGATAACCAAAGATTTAGATTCATTTAAGTAAGAAAAGTACTTCCTTATCCCTTATAGGATAAGGTTTTACAAATTATCCTCCATTGTTAACATAATGCAAAGCACAATGGGGGACCCACTATAAGATATTTATAAAGACTTTGGTAGAAACTGAACATGAATTTTCAGCCTCAATTCTTCAAATCACTCCCTTGACATAACCTTTTCTTTAAATCAACAATTTTATATTTCTTTCAAATGTATTCAAGAAAAAAAATATCCACTGGTAAATTTCTCTTTTATGAATAGAAACTTAATATCAATAAGTTTTGATCATGAGTGTTGGATAATATTTTTAGAAAGATAAATTTCTCTCTGATTATCAAAAATTAACTGTAATGGTTTGAAAAATTAAACTATCAATTCTTCCAACTGAACCTTCATCTACAATATTTGAGTATAAGCCCTCGTAGCTGCAACATATTCTGATTATTATGTGCTCAAAGTTAATGAAAATTTTTTCTTACTTTTCTAAATCACACATTGTTATTCTAAGAAAAATGTTCCTCATGATGTTGATTTTATTTCATTTCAATATTTTACCCATTCGATATTAGTATAGCCATGAGAATTCATATCAAAAAATATTTTATATAATAGACCATGTGAAGTTGTTCCTTCAACATATCTCATAATTATATTCACTTCCAATATATGATATTATTTTTTATCACTATGATATCTTTCACACAAAGTTACCACATAAAAAATATTAGGTCTTGATACTTTGAGATTAAGAATAATTCGTTTTAACTTCCAAAAAACATTTTGATCCACACTTCTTTCAGTTTTATTTTTAGTCAACTTTGTGCTCACTGAAATAGGAGTTGAAACAAATTTGGATTCATCTATACCAAACATTTGTAACAAATATATAGCATACTTTTCTTGAAATAAGAAAATATATTTTTTCATTGTTTAAACTTGTAAACCAATGAAGAAAGTTAATTCTCAAAATATTGGAATCTAAAAAATATTATTTATTTCCTCAATAAATTCTTGACAAACAATTCCACTATCCCCAACATAAATTATATCATCCACATAAATAATTACAATCGGGGAACTGAAGTTAAATTATTTCACATACAAATTGTTATCAACCTTTCCTTTAGAAAATTTTAATGTTTTCAAACAACTATCAAGTTTGGAATACATGGAACATAGATATTTTTTTAACCCATACAAATCTTTCTTCAATTTACAAGATTTCCTTCCATCATTATCATGTACAAATACACATGGGTTTCCAATGTAAAATTCTTATTCAATCCCACCCTTAAGGATTGTTTACTTTACATCCATTTTATAAAAATTATAATTTTGATATCAAGACACTTATAGAAACATTATTATTGTTTTTAATATATAAATTGGGGGAAATAATTCTTTAAAATACACAATTTTCATCTGTGTATAGACTTTGTGAACAATTATTTCTTTATTTATTAAAACTTCTCTATGTTCATTTAACGTGTTTCTATACACCCATTTTATTCCTATAACATTTTTATTTACTGAATATGAAATAAGTTTCCAATTTTTGTTTTTATAAATATGATCCAAATCTTCATTCATTGCATCAACCAATTATTTTTTCTCAAATTCTTCTAAAACTGATTTTGGATCAATTTTTTAAATGAGTGGTGTCAAATTTTATAATGTCATCCTTATTCTTATCTAAACTTGAAATTTCTAATTCCCAAAAATATTTTCACTTTCAACATGTTTATGTAAAGTGTAAAATTTCATATTTTCTATTCTAGCATCACTTTACACATTACATGATTCTTGTAAATCTTGATAAGTCTATTTTGACTCACTTTCTCTCTTGTTAGAAATGTTTAGTTTGGATTCTACAAAATTTTCATCATTATTTATCAAAAAAAATTATTTTCATTAATTTTTACATCAAAGGAATCCACCAATTTTTTAAACCTTTTTTACAACATTTATAAATTCTTCAATTGGGTGAATATACTATATAAATTATTTCTTCATCTTTTCATCAAATTTTCTGAGATCCAGATTTTTTATTTTTAATAAATAGGGACTTCTAAAAATTTGAAGTATTTCAATGAAGATTTTTTATTATACAAAATTTCATAGGAAGTATTGTTTCATTCCATCCTTAAAAAAATTCTATTTTCATGTGTACAATAGTTCTAATGGATTCTCTCCCAAAAAACATAGAAATTTTATATTTGGCCAACATAATTCTCCCCACTTCCACTAATCTTTTGGCTTTCCTTTCTGAAACTCCATTTTGTTGAGGGGTCTATGGAGAACTTGAAATGTGTGACCGGTTGTCTCCTATAGACCGGTCAAAGTTCCGGTGCTCTGCTAATGTGTATAGTAGCACTCGGGTCGAATCCTCGGCGATGATACTATATAGTAGTCGTTTGTTTTTAGTTGATTGTATTTTCATTAGGGGGGTTTATTGCAGAGCTTAATTTAAATGATTGATTGACTATAATTGATTTAACAAATTGATAAATATTGGGGTGAGTTCATTATTAGGGACTTAAGCTTGTGATATCCTTGAGCTTTTCTTTATATTGCATTTAAATTAACACTCACTTCACAAGTTGACGTCGATTAGAATTCCTAAGTGTTAAAGCTTTAATGCAAGCCTTAACTTAAATAGGATTATAAAATCAATCAGTACTTGTTTATGGAAGTGTATTTATGGTTCCAATAATCCATGGAAACCACATGCTAAATAAAAGATGTCATTAATCCATGACATATTAAGTCCAACATACACAATGTTAAATTAACGAATACTCATCGAGAAAATACTCTCAATCAATTAACATCCCTAAATTTTGACTCAACCAAATGAGATATTTAATCAGACATTTGGGTGTTTAATATTATGGTTATAATAATTATGATGATAAATTAAGAATAGAAGAAAAAGAAAGGGATTAGAAAAGAGTGGTACGTCAAACACACACACACACGAACAATGATGATAATTAAAAACATATTTTTGATTGAATGAGGAAGAAAAATAAGGGAAGGAGATTCAAATGAATTTAAACTATTTTAAGAGAATTAATATTAAAATATAGAAGTTGGAGGAGAATAATAGATATTGAATAAGAAACTTGCATTAAAACAGAATTACAAAAGAAAGGACTTACAAAATTACAAAAACGAAGAACACAAAAGTAAGTGAAAACAAAGAGAGGAGGAAGGTATTATCAAGTGAAAACATGAGTTTGAAAGATCTTCTCAAGCCTTTGGAAGGGCCTTGGTACTTCCAATCAATCCTACTTTTCTCTGAAATGCCAACCCTTTTGAAAGGAGAGGAGGGGATGTATTTATAGCCCAAGGTGGTGGACTGTTTACATTCCAGAAATACCCCTCCACTTGTATCGCAGATATGGACATCAATACAGCCGAATATCGAGCAATCTCCTTATTCAAAGTTGTAGATAATAAAGTTTTCCGACTACTCTCAAAATGTAGAGTAATTTGGACTTAAGTATAAAACGTTATGGCCGGTTTATTAAAAAAAGTAAAACTGTCCATTTCAATCTAGTCTTTTTGAAGTCCATAATGTGAAAGGGTTTTTGAATATGAAGATGCCTTCAAATACGAATGGGTTCTTCAACAAAGTCGGCCTTATATATCCCCTCTTTTACACTGAAAAATATCAGCTCAATTGGATTATTGAATCTTGAGATATGTCATGCATACTAAACTGATTTTAATTCTCAGCCAGAATGGTGGTCTGGACTTCAAAGCTTCATTTGGGCCCCTTGTACTTAGATTTGGGCCTTGAAATTTTTATCCAAGATTACATGTAATGTCCCCTGAATTATTGTGTAGAGTTAATGTTTTTGGAATTCTTAATTTGTCCCAGTAAATCAATCTTTAAGGATTGTCCAGTTTGTTCACAGATTCTTTGGTCTTGTTTGTGAGGACCATATGACCCTTCAAATGGCAGACTTGGCTCATGGTACCTTCAAATGAAATGATTTATATTGAAATTAGAATCCTAAAAAACAATAACAACACAATTTGGATCTGTATAGTGATAGTTATTATTAAAAAATTAAACTGGCTCAATTGGACTACTTCTAAAAATGCTCAAAAATTATACTTAATATTAAAACATTAATATTTCACACAAATTATGAACATTTCATATAAAATAAGTAAAGGGAGTATATAATAATTCATGAAAATATTAATAACATAAACTCCCCCACACTTATTTTTGTGCATGTCCTCATGTGCAAAAAATATAAATACTCGCCAACAGATTTTAAAATTTTGTTTTCTCCAATCAGGGGAGGTTTAGACTATTTCACTCATCCTTTTTGAATTCCACCACAAGTTTTTATAGAAACAATGTTCCAAAACTAATTCATTTTTTTGTGCTCAAATTTATAAATGGAAAATGTGGACACTCAAAAATCACACCTCTCAAGATGATAAAATTTATTTGTGGAGGTTCACTCTTTCACCAACCAAAAGTGAAAATATTAAAGTTTGAAAAGAACTATCAGCTTAAAATCCCTATCCAAAGTGAACAAGAATTAAGAGGTATTTTTAATGGGTTTTTATGTGGCTATGGGACAGTAGGAATATAATGTCCAAGAGAGAGAATAAGAGGGTAAAAATACCAACATAGAAAAAGCAATGCACATTTTTTTGAAATAAAACATGGAAGGGAATGAAAACACATATTTCCAAGGGAATGATTGTGTGAAGAAAGACACAATAGAGGAAGAAAATATGAAGGTAATGAGAAGATGAAATATTTACAAAACACAGAACTTATCCCAATAAGAATATAATGAAAGTGTTCTTTTTTTTCCTTTTTTTTATTTGTTTTTTCGAAAGTTGACCTTGAAACAGATCTCACACTCATATCCCAACCCATGTTTGATCTCCTCACGACACTAATTGTGATAGTTATAACAAGATCAAAGGTTGAGGAAGAGTGATTTTTTACCTACCCAAGACACAGCCCATTTTTTTTTATTTTTTTTTTGATTTTTTTTTTGATTTTGATTTTTTTTTTTGAATATTTTTTTTGAACACTTTTAAATATCATTTGTACAATACATTCCCAAATACCACTGAATGACAACCTCCCCCCCCCCACACTGAAATGGATGCTTGTCCTCAATCAGATGATAACTCGTTGAAAATCAATAATAGGGTACCCAAACAATGAAATCCATTCCCCCCCACACTTAAATTTCAAAAAAAAATATGCAATAAAAATCCATGTTGATATTGGGTGGGAAAAGGTATTGGGCTTGCAATGTGGCTATTAAAGAAAAGGTTTTCATAGGCTCGAAGGGGATTTCAAAAGGAGGATTAATGTAAGGGAAATGGGAGGCTATTTGGCTATTGTGATTCTCATGTGGTTCATAAAATGCCTCTATCATATTAATACACACTAAGGTAGTAAATTCAGCTTGAAGGTCCACAAAATCAAGACTCACAAATGGGGGTGAAAACACACATTTTGAAAAGATGGTCATAGGTGGCCTTGGCATGAAAGCAAATGTTTGTTCTCACGGTTGGGGAAAATCATTTTCCAAATCAAAAATTGAGCATTCAAAATTTTTTGGTGTTGACACACTATTCTTTATCCAAAGTCACGATGAAAATAGAAAATTTTTGAGATGAAATCATGTCTGTTAAATCCCCAAAATGGTTGGAAAAAATTTCAAAACTCGATGGTGAGTATGCATGACTCTTTTTTTTATTTTATTTTAAGTGATTGTGTTTTTTTGGTTTTTTTTAGTTTTTAAGGTTTTTTTAAAATACACACCCACAAAATAAAGAAAAAAAAGGGTTTGATGAAGAAAGTGGTAAAAAATGAAAGAGAGAGGAAGAAGAAGAAATACGTAGAGAGAGGAAGAGATATAGAGAGATTTAAAGGGAAAGAGGTGCCCCCTTGTTTGGATTTGGCGGGATCCAGTGGAAGTCAATGATGATCCAGGACCGTGGGAAGTTACCTGAAAAAGAAAATTCATTATTCAAATAATGAAAAACTAAAATGAAATTAAAATTTCACAAAAGTAAAAGAAAACATGGGTTGCCTCCCAAGAAGCGCTGCATTTATTTTTCTACAACTGGACAATTGCAGTGGACTACCCATAGTCTGACGGTGGCCATTGTATCTTCTCAACTCCAGTGTGCTTCCAAAAAAACTTTTTGTTTGGGAGCCCTGATGATTCATTAGATAATTTCTTCCCATCCTTGTTGTTGTGCTTGCAATTCAATGGGGTTGGAAAGAGAATATTTATATCCTTACTTTGGTCTTCAACCTGAGGAATTATGTTATCCACAAATTTCTGGTTTTCTATGCTTGGAAAGTCAGGAAGATGTCTCAATTATGATAGTTCATTTTTGTAAGGATCAGATAACACATAACCACAGTATGAGATCCCAATTGTTTTTGACTCATTTATTTCATCACTTACCGATGTAGAGTAATGAGAATCATTGGAGTCATAATACTTAATAAAATTTTCAATTTCCTTTATGTCAATGTTGTTCGCCAAAGAATTGACAATTTCAACCTCACCAGTTATCACTTTATTAATTAGGGAAAAAATGTCACAACCTTCTCTCCCATCAGGACAAGGTAAACAAATTGTTTTGGGGTTCACCTCACATATAACAGAATTTTTAGAATCCTGGATAGGAAATGATGAATGTGGGATAATCATATTTGAATCAACAAATGAGCATTCTAGTTCATTTTCTTTATTACCATCCATGTTGGAGCATTGGAGGATAGAGGTGAGATGATATTCCAAAGAGTTTTCAAGATCCTTTAGATCAATGGAGTTTGCATTTTTAATCTCAACATCAATTTCACCATTTATGACTTTTTTAATCATGGTGCAGATTTCACAATATCCTTTGTCATTAGAACATAAAGAACATGGTGGATTGGGGTTTTATTGACTCTTAGAAGTGTCCTCAGAAGCATGAATTGAGAATGTAGAGTGATCCTCAGATGGGTATCGCATGGCTTGGAAAATGTTGAACTTGACCATTTGGTCACCAAATTCCATGGCTAAGATTCCAGCATGGACATCAATTTTGGTTTTAGATGTCATGAGGAAAGGTCTTCCTAGAATTAAGGGAGATCTAGAAGAGTTTGTCTCACCTTCCATGTCAAGGACATAGAAATCCGTAGGGAAGATAAGATCATTCACGCGAACAAGGACATCTTCAATTATTCCCTCAGGACTGGCTATGCTTCGATTGGCTAACTGAATGACAATACCTGTTGGATGTAAGGGACCTAGACCAAGGTTGGAAAATATAGATTTGGGAATGACATTAATTGAGGATCCTAGGTCTAGGAGTGCATCATCAAATTTGGAACTTCTAATTTGGCATGGGACCGTAAAGGTCCCTGGATCTTTCCATTTTATGGGAATAGACTACTGGGTGGAAACATTCTCGAAGGTCCTAAGTTGCCTATTGTAGGTGCACAATTCCTTAAGATACTTGGCATACTTAGGAATTTGTTTTATGGCATCTAAGAGGGGAATGTTGACTTCAACACGTCTAAACATGTCAATCATTTCAGGATCAGGTTCAAAGGACTTCCTTGGTTTAGAAATAGCTCGAGGAAAAGGAATTGGATTCTTAAGTGGAATTGAAGGAGATGAGGGAATTTTTCCAGATTTCTTTTCAAGTTTCTTTTTATTTTCATTTTCTAGGTCAATATTCAATGGAGGGATAGAGGACTTATCTTGGGGCATAACAATGTGCTTTCCCGATCTAAGTGCAATTTCACTTACATTACCCTTGGGGTTTGGTAATGTTTGAGATGGGAGTTGGGAAGAATTGGATGGTTGCTGCTGACTAAGGTGGGATGAAAGTTGACTAATTTGGGTTTCAATGTTCTTGAGGTTTGAACGGGTGAAGGAGGAAAGATCTTCAACAGAACTTTCCCATGGTTTCTTGGAAGAAGAGGCTTGTCCCAGATTGGTATTGCCTTGATTTTGTTTCTTGGGAAAACGATTGTATTAGTTTTTGAATTTGGAAGGCTCACTAGGATAATGGAATCCAGGAGGAGGATTTTCCCTTTGAGGTTGAGGAATAAAAGGATAAGGTTGATGGAAGTTACCACCACCTTGACCATATTGGAATTGGTTTGGGTTTTGAGGAGGGAATTGAGGGGGGTGAGACATGGGGTTACCATACCACAATCCTTGGTTAAAGTTAGAGGAGAAGGGCTCAGAGTGAGGTTGGTTGAAGTTTCTAACAAAATGACCTGATAGTTGAGGATTGGTGTTCCGTTGAGAATATGCTGCATTGAGCTCCATTGGTCCAGATGAATCGGATTGATCCTCTTGAAGTTGTGGACATGTGTCAGTTGGATGAGTTGAAGAGTTGCAGATTCCACAGTTTTTGATAGGTCCAGGAAACATTGATTGCAGAGAAGATGAGGTTGGGGATTTGGTGGCCACAGCTAGATGTCGCACAAGACCTGTAAGTTCACTCATCCACTCGGTCATTTTGTTCGGCTCAATTTATTGATTATCTTGGGCTTGTTTTACATGAGCATGTGCTCGAGTATGGAATTGTTGTGTGTTTGCATCCATGTTACTTATGAGATCTCTTACAGCTGCAGGAGTTTTATCAACAAGAGCACCTCCACTTGCGGCATCTATGAGAGTTCTCTCTATAGACAATAATCCCCCATAGAAGTATTGGATCAAGATTTGGTCAGGAATTTGGTGGTGTGGTCATGTTCCAACAAGATTTTTGAATCTCTCCCAGTACTCATGGAGTGATTCACTTGGGAATTGACGTATACCACTTAATTCATTTCGGATAGAAGCAGTACGAGAAGTAGGAAAGAATTTCTCTAAGAATAGTCGCTTCATGTCATTCCATGTAGTTATGGAACTGGGAGAAAGGTAGTAGAGCCATGACTTAGCAGTGTCAGCTAGGGAGAAAGGGAATGCTCGAAGCATGATTTGTTCTTCAGAAACCCCTTGAGGCTTCATGGTAGAGCACACTACTTGAAACTCTTTAAGGTGGAGATGCAGATCATCACTGGCTAGCCCGTAGAAATGAGGAAGAAGATGAATCAAACCCGATTTGAGTTTGAAGTCAGCCTCTATGTTTGGATATTGAATACCAAGAGGTTGGTAATTCATATCATGGGAAGAAAGTTCATTAAGTGTTTGTTCCCTAGGATTATCCATATCTAATTCAACTGGTTGGACAAAGACTGGTTCTTGAATTATTTGATTATCTCTTATGTTCCTCCTAAGTTGGCGAAGTGTTCGCTCAATTTCAGGGTCAAAAAAATCTGAGGGATTGTTTGGGAGGCTACGGGGAATTCAGATAGATTTTGGAAGAAATAGGAATATGGGTATTTCTTTTTATTTTTTTCAGTTTATGATTTTTAAGAAGAAGACGGGTTTTTCTTTGTGTTTTTTTTTCAATTTTTTATAAATTTTGTTTTTTTTTGGATTTTTTTTTACAATAACCAGAAACTAATGACTACATAAATCACCATCCCCAGAAACGGTACCATTTTAAATGCACGGCTGATTTTCACCTATCGACCGGTCAAAGTTCTGGTGCTCTGCTAATGTGTATAGTAGCACTCGGGTCGAATCCTCGGTGATGATACTTTGTAGTAGTCGTTTGTTTTTAGTTGATTGTATTTTGATTAGGTGGGTTTGTTTCAGAGCTTAATTGAAATGATTGATTTACTACAATTGATTTAACAAATTGATAAATATTGGGGTGAGTTCATTATTAGGGAGTTAAGCTTGTGATATCCTTCATCTTTGCTTTATATTGCATTTAAATTAACACCCACTTCACAAGTTGACGTCGATTATAATTCCTAAGTGTTAAAGCTTTAATCCAAGCCTTAACATAACTAGGATTCTAAAATAAATCAGTACTTATTTATGGTAGTGTATTTATGGTTCCAATAATCCATGGAAACCACATGCTAAACAAAATATGTCATTAATCCATGACATATTAAGTCCAACATACACAATGTTAAATTAACGAATACTCATCGAGAAAATACTCTAAATCACTTAACATCCCTAAATTTTGACTCACCCCAATGAGATATTTACTCATACATTTGGGTGTTTAATATTCTGGTTATAATAATTATGATGATAAATTAAGAATAGAAGAAAAAGAAAGGGATTAGAAAAGAGTGGTACGTCGAACACACACACACGAACAATGATGATAATTAAAAACAGATTTTTGATTGAATGGGGAAGAAAAATAAGGGAAGGAGATTCAACTGAATTTAAGCTATTTTAAGAACATTAATATTAAAATACATAAGGTGGAGGAGAATAAGAGATATTGAAGAACAAACTTTCATTAAAACAGAATTACAAAAGAAAGGACTTACAAAATTACAAAAATGAAGAACACAAAAGTAAGTGAAAACAAAGAGAGGAGGAAGGGATTATCAATTGAAAACTCGAGTTTGGAAGATCCTCCCAAGCCTTTGGCAGGGCCTTGGTACTTCCAATCAATCCTCCTTTGCTCTGAAATTCCAACCCTTTTGAAAGGAGAGGAGGGGATGTATTTATAGCCCAAGGTGGTGGACTGTTTACATTCCAGAAATATACCTCCACTTTTATTGCAGATATGGACATTAAGACAGCTTAATCTCGAGAAATATAATTCTTCAAAGTTGTAGATAATAAAGTTTTCCGACTACTCTCAAAATTTGGAGTCATTTGGACATAAGGATCGAAAGTTATGGTATGTTTATTAAACAAAGTAAAACTGTCCAATTCAATCCAGTCTTTTTGAAGTCCAGAATGTAAAAGGGTTTTTGAATATGAAGATGCCTTCAAATCCGAATGGGTTCTTCCACAAAGTCGGCCGCCTATATCTCCTATTTCACACTGAAAAATCTCAGCTCAATTTGATTCTTAAAGCATGGTATATTTCATGCATACTAAACTGCTTTTAATTCTCATCCAGAATGGTGGGCTGGACTTCAGAGCTTCATTTGGGACCCTTGTACTTAGATTTGGGCCTTGAAATTTTTATTCAAGATGACATGTAGTGTCCCCCTAATTATTGTGGAGATTTAATGTTTTTGGACTTCTGGATTGAGCCCATTAAATCAATCTTCAAGGCTGGTCCAGTTTGTTCATAGATTCTTTGGTCTTATTTGTGAGGACCATATGACCCTTCAAATGGAAGAATTGGCTCATGGTACCTTCTAATGAAATATTCTATATTGAAAGAAGAGTCATAAAAACAATACCACACAATTTGGATCAGTATAGTGATAGTTATTATTAAAACATTAACTGACTCAATTGGACTACTTCTAAAAATGCTCAAAAATTATACTTAATATTAAAACATTAATATTTCACACAAATTATGCACATTTCATATAAAATAAGTAAAGGGAGTATATAATAAGTCATGAAAATATTAATAACATCATAAATCTATTGATGTTTGGTTTTAGGTTTCTTAAACTATTACTTGAAATTATTTCATGCATATTCATTTCCATTATCAGTTATTAGATTTATTATGTAAACACCCATATCTATCCAACTTCCCTTCTGAAAACCCTGAATATTTCTATTTCCTCGGATTTATGTTTTATAAACATGATATTGGTCATTAGAGTGAAATAATAAATTAAAGTGATAAAGTAAAAGTCTTCTTTTTTTGATTTATATCTCATCGACCCACATAAATCATAATGAACAAGTTTAAAAGGTCCGGTAGACTGAGTCTTAACTTTCATATGAATTTTATTAGTCATTTACATTTCTAAAAAGATATACAAACATCGTATAATATTCTATTCAATTCTAGAATATTTCAATCAAAATTAGCATTAGAATTTTTTTTTCATATTTTTCTATCCAAGAAGACCAACTATGTAATTCTAGACCTTGTTTTCATCTTCATTACTCAAGTAACAAGAGTTATAAAGTTCTTCTATTTGAAAGAGATTTCCACTTGTTCTTTATCCCCTAGTAACAACATTTACATATTCTATACTTATGATGACAAAATAATATTTTCTAAAAAAATTATTTTCCATCATCACAAAGATGACTCACACTAAGAACGTTATGTCTAATACCATCAAAAAATAAAACTTCCTTATGATTTAGTTTTTGAGGATCTATCTCAGTAGCCCCTATTCCTTTAATTTTTCAAGAACTATCATTTCCAAAAGTAACTGCTCCTTTATCAGGATTTTCAAAAAAAAATAAAGATTTTTATATCTTCTATCAAATGAAAGTGACAACCACTTTCAAGTATCCATTTTTTTCTTTTTGATAGCTTTCAAAGTTGTATCAACAAAAAAATATTTTTCCAACACTTTATTGCTTCTAGGATCCTTTTATTTTCTATCATAAGAAATTTATTTTGGAACGATTCTTATACATATTTTAGGAAAGGTACCTAGTTGATAAAATCTTCCAGAAACTTTCTCCAGATGATCAAATAGATTTTTTGTTGGAAAGTTTCTAACATCTTGTGATTTTTATTTTCTTACTTCCTGTGACTTAGGAATATTACACATTTTTATTCCACCACTTCTCTCACTCTGTTCAAACCTCTTTCATGGTAGATACACGTTACACCAATTATTGTAATATTTGTTCCCATAAATTATAAAACAGCAATATAACCCATAAAATATTTATTTTCTATTGAATAATGATATTTTCCTGTAATAATATTATTAAGGTTCATAATATATTTCTACTTTACTTACCTATAGTTGTGTGAAAATTTTCATCGAGGAATAATTTTCATCTTTTTTTGAATGTGATAGTTTTTTCACATCCCTTCTCAACCCAAGCATTACCAACACTTTTATTCACACCTTAAATGATAGAAAAATAATATGAACATTTTAGTTTAGTGGGTTTATATTTCACATGATTCTTAGAGTGAAGTTTTTCTAAAACTTTAGATGATTCAGATTTTACTTCTAAAGCCTTGATGAAGCTTTCATTCAACTTTACTAATGTAATTTCGGTATAAATAAGTTTTTATTGAGTTTCTTTAACTTCATCTCCCTTATCTTCTAACTTCTTACCAGGGTATTCAATAATATTTCCTTACTAGAAAATTATCAATTTGTAACTTATGATCTATTAGATGTATTCCTCTTCCTATATGAAAATATCTTTTCCACCTTTAAAAACTTTTCCAAAATCCTTATTTATCATTTTTATTTATTTTGTGAGAGTTTTTTTCTCAAGACATGGAACAAGCTCTGTTATGAGATGATACTCTCTATAAGTTCTTCACCTTCTTCTTCTTATTCTTCACTATATGAGGAATCTTTTTCTCTGTCAAATTTTTCAATGATTGTTCTAAACTTTTTTGAAATTTCATATTTTAAATAATTATTATATGTTGATTCTGATTCAACATTATTACTTAGAAATTTTATTTTGTTTTCATTGAACTTCTTCTTATATTTTTTGGATAACTTTCCTTCTTTAGAACTTTTTTGTCTTCTTCCATCAAGGTTTTTAATCAGAATCATCTTGATATTCTACAACATTTTTCTTGGGGTAATTCATAGAAAAGTGCCTGATTCCCCCACACTTGAAACATTTTAGATGAAGTTTTCCTCCATAATTCCCCCTTCCTATTTGATAATTCTTTGAGATAAGAGATATGATTTTTTTATTCAACTCATCATTCTCTTTATCTTTAGAGTCACAAGGATCAACATATCAAACCTCCTGAATTTTTATCTTTCAAAAAACATTAAAATCCATTTCATCTTTCATCTTATTTTTGAAAACTGGATCTTTTATCATTTCATAAGCAATAAGAATATTTTGTAGCTTGTCAAGAGATAGATCATATTTATCTTCTAAATAACTTTTTTTATAATCAAATCTATCTAAATATTTTCTCATGTGTTTGTTCATAATTTTAGAATCTTCTAATAAATCTACAAAACCTCTAATGTTAGAGACAACTTCATTTACTTTGGTAAAGTAATAATCAATAGTTTCTTCATCTCTCATTTATATGTCTTCAAAATTGTTACGTCGTATTTTTAGCTTTTCTTCCTAACTTTAGTATTCTATTAAAAAATACATTTGACCTCACATAAAATTTTTTGTTATGAGTCATATCGCCTTCATATAAACATTTTCTAATAGATATATAAGAATAAAATTACTATATTTTCCATCAACATCAATATTTATCTTGTCAACAATGGTCATTGGGGAATCTTTGTTAATGGGTGGAAATACAATTGTTGTATCACTAACAATTTCTAGGCCAAGTGATAGGAGATATGGAATCATCCCCTTTTCCAACCATAATAATTTTTCCATCAAATGTCAGAATCCCTCTACTATTGACAGAAAATGATGTTTCCCATGATAAGGATTTAATAGGGAACCTTCAATCTAATGCCAATTGAAGTTAAACGTTATTGTAGAACAATTGATGTGGTGTAGAATCAATTGTTTTTAGAGTTTCTTCCATATAATTTTTTTAATCTCAAGTTCATGCATATATAGAAAATAAAATAAGGCACACACAATTTACAGGTTTCAACATCAGTGTGAGAACCTACATACTTATCATAGAAAATCCTGTGGGTCTATGGAAATTCAATATTATTAAGAAGTGAATAAAACATTTTTAAACTCTTATTAGACAACTTATATCTCCCAATCGGAATGATTATACTGAATATTTATAGTTTATAAAATTTTCTTACAAAAAATGAGACACAAAATAAAATGAAACAAATAAACATTCTACTCCGCAAAGGTCTTTCTAAAAATCTATGTATTATTATCCTCTGTTAGATCTTCCAGTTTCTAATGGCCTTAGTATGATAGCCTAATTTTAATATCCATTTTGAATATATACTTTTAAAAAAACTTTCTAATTTCCCTGTTAAACAAACCTACACTTCTCAAACAACTTCTCAAAACTCATATTGATAGCTTCAATTTGATTCTATATGTCTAGTAATTTGAACTTTCCTCAGTCTGATTTTATGATAAAAGACTCTATTCTAAAACTCTTCTTCAATATAAAACAACTTCAGTTGGAAAACTTACTTTTGACAAAAAATTTGTAGATATTCAACTTTTATGATTAAGTGAATAGTTTCAAGTACTTATGTACTTTCCACCTCTATTTATAAGTTATCTAAGAATAGTAAAGGTAGAAAACTGAAATATTTTCCCACTCAACCAAATTAAAAATCTATGAATTTCATGTTTATTTGAGATTCATTTTTACTTCTTCAAACTATTCTCAACTTTTTTGGTGGCTTCTTGAAACTTCTTGATTATTCACAACTCTTTACAAAGTTATTATCTTTAAAAAAGATATAAAACCATTTAAAGTAAGAAAACATCAATCTAGAGAACTCATGATTTGTTGGATCCACTCAATCCACTTGAAATATATTCAATCATCATCTCACACATTATATATGTTATGCCATCATTCTGGTTCTCTTAACCCAATTGAAACAAAACAACTTGAACTAAATAAATGATTCCTTTCCCCAATTCTCCATGCTAAATGAAACATGGTTTACTACATTTTTGGAACATATAGAGGCTTTAGAAACTTACAACATCTGTCTAAAAACATCTTCAATATGTTTTACATTTTCATCCACTTTCTATTTATGATATTCTATTCAGTCTGATAATACTATATTTCGATGAAACTCTTTATCAAATTACTTATCGATGTCATACGAACATCTAATCGATCAGTTTCTACATCTTGTCTAATGTAAAACTCGTACTTTTTTATCATTCAACAATTTATTCATCCAATAAACTTTTATAGTGAAGTAAATTCAAACTTATTCATATTTTTTATGGATATAATAGATGATCTTCTCCTTTGTCCTTTCTTAGATATTAAAAACTTATATCTCAAGCCTCTTAGCATTTTATTTAAATTTAGAACACCATAACAACTCAAAATTCAGAAATCGAAATACAATTTTTCCAAACAAATGAAACAAACAATGATTCATTCCTGATTAGTTATGTATGATATGATTAACCATGTCTGATTAGAAAATTTTCATAGCTCTAGAATTTATAAAATTCAAACTTCCAGTCTTCTGATAACTTCTATATCGAGTGCTTCTCAATCCGATGATCTGCATCCAAAAAACCTATGAATAGAAAACTATAACTTCCCCCTTTCTTCAACAACTTATATCATGAGATTTTTCATGATGTTGATAAAATTATGATTAGTAAAGTTTCATATAACTTGTATTGTAAAGTCTTATAACTTCCTATCAACAACTTTCAAACTTACTACTTTTCAAAAACTTCTAACTTTATTCAATTCAAAAACATATGAATCAAAAAATTATTTGTCTGATGCATTTCAACTTCATAAAAAATCATACATTATAAAAATGGCTGATGAACTGATTTTGATGAAGCATTAGATCACCAACTTTTCAAAACACTTTTTTATTTTTCTTTTCATCAAATTTTCACCAAACAAGTTATAAACATACAGCAACACATATTTAACCTGATTTACAAAAAAAATCTCTTTTAAAAAAATTTAGTTGTCAACAAAAATAAAAATTTGAAAACATCCCAATGGATATTCATGCAACAAAATGAAACATTATAAGTTATTTAAATAAAAAGATTTTTTTTATAAAAATTAATATTTTTCACTATTTATAGAATAATTAATCTTTTCAAAAATTTCGATGAAAATCACTGTATGATAATTTTGAAATTTTATTTGAAAAAATATTTCATTTTTTCATCAAAATTTTTATAATAGGAAAAAGTAATTTTAATATAAGTGAACAAAACGTGATGAAACCACTTTTTAGAAAAAATAAAATTTTAAGAATAAAACTGGATTTATCTTAATCCAATGCCTAGAGAAAAATATTATATGAATCATAAAATATTCAATTGAATATATAATATATTAATTTCATTAATTTTATTCAAAAATAATGAATTATTTAATTAAATAAGATAAAAACACATTGTATGCATAAAAAATTGTTAGAAAAACATTTATTTTACTTTCAAATGATTTTTATTTTAATTTCTAATCAATTTAAAAATAATGGATTTATTTTATACATGTGTGAACCAAATTTTTTTATAAATTAGTTATTCCTGTTCATATTTTCCAACTCTATGGATGAATGATAACTATCATATTAAATAATAATTTTTTAATGGTATATTGTGGTTTATTTAAACATGGTGTTGTGTGTAATGCCAGCTATCAAGGAAATTAATTTTATTTGAAGAAAGTGTTTCATAAAATCATGGACTGCTATAATACAAACACCACACATATCCATATACTCCCACTTTCAATTACAGGCTCCACCATTTTCTAGATATAATGAGTTTCCACTAACCCCCATTTACTAAAAAATTTCAATTCACATTTAAAAAACCCATCTATTTTGCATTCAATTCATTTAATCCATTTACCACATATCAATTATAGCCCATTTTCATTCATTTACCCGTTCATGTCATTTTATTATAGCATTATAATCTATTCCATAGAAAACTATGTAGCTACCACAACCAAACTTGGAAAAATCCCACCCATCTCACCTTAACCATCGCCACAACACCGCATCACCCTAGCCTTATCCCCACAACAACCAAACATATCAACCACCACACATAACTACCATTTCACAACTTCCCACCTCAAATTACATGGTAACCAACTATCACATCACTACCCCACACATATCACAACCTAGTCAGTCTCCACTATCACCGTGCAAAATCTGATCACACAAGGCAACCCAACATGAACATCCACACATAACATCAAATCCTAGTTTCCAAAAAAAATTCCAAGCGATTACATTTCATTATTGAATTATTTAGCATGGTTATTATCAAAATAAATTTATATTTCCACAGGAAACCAATTTATTAGACATATATATGTTCTTAACCATTTATTCAATGTGTGACCAAACAATCCACAGATTAATTGTCTCACATATATATCAACTACAACATTAGCAAGGATCCCAATGCCATGACCCTAACTGATGAGGACCAAGACAAAACTACCCCAACCCACCATTAATAGGCCTAGGGCTAGTGATTAGTACCAAGAAGGCATATCACTCACATGGGTAGCATTATCCAAAAGTACCTATATGCACACACACATCTCCAAGGCCATAAAATTTTGAAATATGAACCAAATGATATCAATGAATGAATAAATCTGTAATACCATAATCACAGTATGACATAAATTACAAGAATCCATGAAAAGGGTCCAAAACTAAACCCATACAAAACTATAAAAATAAATTCTAGCCTTCTATTAGGAGGGGAAATTTTCAAATGTAAAACTGGCATACACCTTGGTCTATCTAGAACAAACTTAGATCCATCAAATCCTAGTCCTCTAAGGTCTCCATAATAAGATCAGTCATCTGCATAAGTAATGACATGTGTAGGGAGAGCCCATACAGGGGAGAGTATAATCATATCTAGTAGGAAACCCTAAAATAACCAAACATAAAGCATCAAGAGTAGTCATCTCATCATAATATATTTCAATACTATAATAAAACATCCAGATATACCCATAAAAGATTCCATTTATCAAATTTCTCAACCACTTCTAACCAGAGATCCACTTTGAGGTTTCAAGGTAATGCTCATCTAGGAGACGTCACTCCATAAGCCCTGCCATCCCTGATGACACTCAACTGAGAGATATCATTCCTCATGTATCTCTAAACAGATGGAACATCCCTAATATTGTAGAAGTCGCACTTATAAAGTCTATCCAAGAAGAATCACACAGTTAATAGATAGGGTTCATTTGAGATACACACTCTATCAAACTAATAACCCATAAAAAAGATCATATCTTAATACATACAGAGGGTTCAATGCCCAGGGCTCACTGGGGGGACACCAAAACCTATTGGAAACATACTCCTAGATAGGGTATTGATGATTGTGTAAATATTAGTCACACCAATTCCAAAAAACCCCATCTAAGGAAACATGTTGGAATTGAGGATCGCTCTGGGCCTCTTAGAGGGATGTGTGCTCCAAGATATTGAGGTATCTATCAAAGAGGACTAGGGAAACTCACTCCAGAATAAGGGATCTTTCCCACACTGCATTGATCATTAGACATTTGTAAAGGGGGGCCATCCATGATGGGAATGTGAAGCCACATAAAACCCTCATAGAAATTGAACAAGAGAACACACTCAATTGATATTGGTTCAGGGAATCTTACAAAAACTCATTAGGAAGATTAATTTAGAAGAAATAGAAATCCAAACTATCCTCAAAAGAGTACACAAAATGTCTCTAATGGTAAAAAAAATGTGTCTCACAAATCCTAGCACTACCTATGTATCATGCTCACATAGAATGTTCTTTTCCAAAATACACATCATGTAATTTGAGTTACATGATATGTAAATGTTTCATTGTCTTTGATTTGTCCTTATTCCCATGCCCATGTGCATCGGGTCATGCTCATGTACTTTCCCATGTCCGAGTACACAGCTATACCTGTGTACTCCTACCTACATGTGTAATTCCCTACTACACGATGTGTGGGAAAACAAGGCTGCTTGGGCGTTTACCCCTTGTACACTCTGATCTTGTTAGCTAAGGGTCGCATGGTGTGTGACACATGTCACACGGTGTGTGATACTTTTATCTTTTTAGAAACCATATTGCTATATATAAAGGACTATAAAATGTGTGTTCCTAGGAATAAATGATGTGTAGTCGAGTTTTTCAAAAACAAATACGGAAGATTCATGCATCTCATGATTTCAATGCCACTTCCACTAATTCTGCCCAAGGAATGCACTATTCATCACAAATATGAGGTTAACCAAACCTCCTTCACCATCGTTGGTTAGAATCTAGTCGTTTCTAGTGAACAAAAACCACCACCATCATGCCTCATTGATTTTGCACGCCCAAACCATGGTCATAGTCTCCCAATTTGTTGTTATAACATGGTCTCATCACTAATATGAACCTGAATGTGTGGTATCAATATGTTACACCAAGAAATGGGTGGGAAATGATTGATCACTATATATTCATCCAACCATGGGAAAAAATAATTTCCCGTAATTAATGAATAATGGAGGAATAAATGCATAAAACAAAAATGTGAGGAATAGAACTTGGAAAATGTTTGTATTATACTCAATATTTTCATGTTGGAATTATGAATGAAGAGATAATAATTTAATCAACAAAGAATTCCCCAATCCCAGATGATATTTATCCCACACCCATAATACACCTAATTCGTGAATTAATTTTTTATTTCATTGATTTTGGTTCATAATAAGAATAAAAAACAATGATAAAACCACATAAATATTTTTCATACATCAATTTGGATCGGTTTTTAACAAAGAAATATTGCACTTAATTGTTGTTTCCGAGATCCAAAAGCTGCTTTGGCACACAATCCTCAATCTGACCATGATTTGATGTCATCTACCAACGATCCTCCAATGGATCCTCTCCAAAAAATCATTTTAATCCCTATTTTATTGGAATAAACCTATGGATTAAAAATTTCCATGTTTTAATAGGTAATTATAGGTTTCAATGCCAAAATAAATAAATAAATTTATTTATTTTATTATTTTATTATTTTTTCCTATGATAAAACTTTAAATAAATGCCTGATACTGACAAATATTATACCATGTCTATAGTAAAACACACATTTTAAACTCAACAGTGCTCTTTGATTTCTAATCCAAGACCCTATTTGGGATTTATTCAATTTTTTCAGAGAAAATGCATGTAGATGATATTAATATATTTCAAACAACAATTATATGCTCATTAGGTCTCAAAATCTCACGTTGTCTATATCTTGGATCTAGAATTATTCCTAGAAATATTTCATAGTATTAAATGAAAAAATATGGATCACTAAATTATTTCCTCCTTCAAGGATTTTCATCCCCGAAAATCATAAACTAAGATAAAATGTGGGGATACTGAGCTCTCAAATAGGTCTCCAAACCCCATGAGCTCTCCCGATGTTTTCATATGGTCTCAAGAAAAACACACCCATGAAAAAAACTTTCATGTGATGGTCTTTATCTAAAAATAATCAACACCATCTTCTCTTTGAAAATAGAACTCCACTATTATAGTCCAATATACCCAGGTCTATATCGTGAAACGAGTCATGCACATACCTAATCTGGTGTGACAATTGGATAACACTAAGCAATAAAAATTACTATGTTCATGGGGTTAGGTGGAACAATGCCTTTCTAAACAAACACAATAGTAGGAAAAATAAAGGGCTTAAAATCCCCATAGATAACCTACCACCTTATCTAAAAATATGTAACTCTCTATCTTAAACAGCCTCTGTTATCAATCCACTAAGGACTCATGATGTTTATTGGGAAATCATCATCCTCCCATAGATTAATTTCTACCTTTAAAACCATCACTAGAACCAAAACTATGACCCAAGAATTATTACCCCTTGATTCTAACCAGTATGATAGTGTCCTGAATTTTATCACATACATGTCCTTGAAAAGGTGTTACTCTAGTGGTTGCATGAAAATCATCATGATACACAAACAAAACCAATGGTATATGATCTTCCAATCTATGGATCAAAACCAACATGAAATATCTAATAATATTCACCCAAACCTAAATGGTCCACTTTACCTACCCATCTGACTGAGGTAAAACATTTTTCTCAATCACAACTGAGTCATCAAAGTCTTTCTGTATCTTTTTCTTAATCTTTTCTTGGTGTAAGAATCATAGTATACAACAATTGTTAAGAGAATCCTACAAAGATGAACTACCTACTACAACCATAGGTGTCCCAAACTCTCTACAAATATCTATTGGTTATCACCCACATATAGATTAAACTACAAGAGTTTAACTCAAAAACTTATTGCAACTCCCTTGGATTCCCCACTAATTCAAAGGAATCTAGGTACATACTCACCTCTATTATATGTACTACTAAGGTAAAACATCCTCCTCATAACCTAATCTTTCATCGTGACTATGACCACCATCCATATTTAGAAAATGACTACATGATTACCTCCTTCAATTAATCTATATAGAATATATTCAGTGAATATCTAGTCATGAGACATCTCACAATGTATATCATTGAGTTACATTGATCTTGATATCTAAAGGAGAGGAGGGGTAGCAAATGTCAACTATATTTAAACTGCAATATCCTTCAGTGTCTCTAATTATCCAACAATGACTCTGAGAACACATGGATGTTATAAAAGAATACTATTGTGAACTAATCCAAGAACGGTTATGGATACATTCCATAAGTCTCATGATTCTTCTATTGTATAAAGCCAATAAAGGGTATCACCATCAACTCAAAACAACCATAGTAGCTTTGGAAATCCAATTTTGTTATATCCTGATCTAAAACCTGATATATTGATAACCTATATTGAGGTCAACTCTGAGAACTTCTTCACCCCAAAACACTGGGTGAATAACTCAATGATTCTCAGGTGTGGATACTCTTCCTCACGCCACTTTTTTTCAAGTAAAACCAATTCACAACCAACCTCAAGCACTAATCTACCTCTTGGGTGAAATTAAACATTGGATACCTAGGAAAAACACATTGTGTCTTATAAAGACCCTTCTATATGGACTTTTCCAACCACACCTACATACCTCACATCAATATGGGGTCATCTGATATGCTAGCATAGATATTGGGCCGTCATAAGTGCAAGTCCATGTAGAAAAAAACTCTCAATGGAGAGGTAAACCTGTCACATACTCAAGATGGATTCCCTTATACTCCTCTTCCATTACAGAAATCTATGAGCTCAAATAATTTTATACTCCAAGGGTAATACTAACTAACTGATAAAAAGTGGCAATAACCACCTGTGAATGAGATCATCCTACTCTGATTGGTATCACTACTAATCAATGGAGGAAAGATTTATCCCAACAAGATGAAATAACTACCACACTCACTAGTGGAAAAAACTGAGAATGGATGATTGGGAACTAGTCCATTCTGAGGAAAATATCATAGGGTATTACTTCCACTATGAAGATATTCCATGTGAGGATCTCTCTCTATCCTCCTAGTGTCAAGTCACACTATTGGTAGAAGTGTGTAATCATTGATCATATCTGAAGGAGACTCATACACAAGGGTTAAAAAAGTATCCATTGGTATCACAAGGTCTCAAAAAAAGACATGTTCATAGAAAAGTGGTTCATAGCTCTATGTGAAATCTACTACTGGGGTAATGAAGGCACATGTCATACCTCAAACAACAATCAAATTATATATGAGATCCTATTTCTTGTAACTCATACACTCCCTTTACCACCTATTTACCAAAATGAGGACATGATTTGACACTTTATCACAACAAACAAAATCAAACACAAAAGTCAAAATAAATCATACACCATAACCCGACACTATTTTATTTGGGTAACACTGACTCGACTGCACGATTTTGGATCATATCTCAAGAACTCACCTCGATGGGGAATTTCCACTCTTCCTTTCATGTAAAAATTGACATCAAACATCACCAATGAAAGGTTCTGCCGATTCCCCACACCTACCTGGAAAATTAATCAAACAAAGGAGGAAAAGAGTCATCTGTATCTATGCCAAACAATACTACAACAAGAGTATATGGGACACAAAACATACCTATAATATTCTCATGGATCCTCTATGTAAAGAACATACAACACATGTAGTTGTCCAATATTCTAATCACTAGCTTCTCGAGTCTGGAGTGGTCCACCTAGGGGTAGTGGTGGTAGTGTCAAACCAAAGCACTCACCACATCATCCTGCTCCCTGAGATCCTCCAATTCATTTGACATGCGAACCTCATTAATTTATCTTCTACCTCTAATTACAGGGTTTGAAAACCATCTGTATGAATGTAGATCAATAAGTAAGAAAATCTTATGAGATATGTCTACTCTAATCATAAGAATAGTAACATCTCTTCCTTGGAGAACTGATCTTCCCTTGAGATCTTTGAAAAAAACCTCATATTTCATGACTTGGTGTTAATTGATTTACATCAATAGGATCTCCTGACCCTACATCCTGGGTGATCCCTTGGAATCTCATGTTATGCTCTTTAACCCTATGCATCATCATCCATCACTAAAAAATCCATCCATGACTCAATCTGGAATGATGCATTCACCAGAACCACGGGAGGCAGGTCTATGAACTGATCAAAAGGAGAAATTTCAACTTGTTGATCATCCTAAAGAAATACCACCTCATGACTAAGATAATTCATAGAGGCCTCATCACTCACTGATTTTAATTCTCAACTCTACTATAGAAACCTTGCTAGAAGTATTCATGAGTCTGTCCTGGAAGAAGACAAGACGTACCATGTTCAATGAGTATATCTGCTAAATTGCCTTAAGAAATACATGGAAACCATAATCCATTATTATATGATGAATGTAGAACTTTTTCCCTACCACTATTTCCTACATGTACTAAGTTAAAAATAATGTTATTAGGGTTCTATTTAATGGATACATTATCAGCTTCACTAACACTAGACACCATGACCTAAGATCCAAAATCAAAATAATTTAACACTATTTCCCTAGCTCCAAAACCCAACCTCATAGGTAGACAAAAGAAAACTCCATAATCCAGTGATAAACCCATATATTTTCAAAAAAAACTTTAGGATGGGTAACCCATATGATACCATTATGTCATGAATTGACTCGATAGGGCTCAAGCCACAACTATCCCAAGCCCACCTCCAATAGTTCTATGGCTAACAACTAGCACCAAGAAGGAAAATCACTCACATGAGAGGCATTTACCTAATGTACTTGTAAACATGTGCACATCTTCAAGACTATAAAATGATGAAATATAAAATAAATGAAAATAATTCATGCATACAAATATAATTTTACAATCATAGTATGAAATAAAGTACTGGAGAACATGAAACGGGACCAAATACAATCCCAACAAAAACAGGAAAAAAATTCCAACCTACTATTGGAAGGAGGGGACTTATTTCAAAAGAAACATTGGTATATCCCTAAATCTAGACCAAACTAATCTATTCATGTTCATGGTCCTCCAAAGACTATGAAATAAGATCTGAAATCTGCATAATACATGAAACGTGTGAGAAGAGTTGAGGTAGAGGTGAGTATAACAATACCTAGTAAGACTGCACAAAATAACCTAACATAAAGCATCCAGAGTAGTCACATAATAATAGGATATTTCAATCATACAACAATATATATATATATATCCATGAAATACTCAAATTATTAAAGGTCTCAACTACTTCCATCCATAGATCTTCTACAAGTTTTGAAGGTAACACTCATCCAGGAGATCTCACTCCTTGACCCAACCATCCCTGATGGAACTCAACCGAGAGATATCACTCATCAGTTATCGCTAATCCAATGGAAAATCCCTACCATTTTATAGGTCACACTCATCGTGTTTATACAAGAAGAATAACACATGAAACTGAGAGGGTTCATCTCAAATGCACACTTGATTATAATAATATCTCATTAGAAAGATAATATCTTGATACACATATAGGGGTTCAACACCCAGGGATCACTAGGGGAACACCAAACCCTTATGGAAACATCCAACTTGATATGGTATTGACACACATATAAATAATGGTCATGTAAATTCAAAAAAAACCCATATAAGGAAACTCGAAATAAATGAGGATCACGCCAGTCCTCTAGAAGGGATATGTGCTCCAATTCACTGGGGTATCTGACAAAGACAATTGAGGAAACTAACTTCAGAATAATTAATATCACCAACTCTATACTGATTATAATGAATCTATATAGGGGGAACTCACTATAATGGGAATCTGATGTTGTATCAAACCCTCATAGGAATAGACCAAGATAACACACTCAATTGATACTAGTCCATGGAATCTCACAAAAACTCACTATAAATTTGAGTTTATAAGAAAGAGGAATTTAACTTTTCCTCAAAAGAGTACAAAACATATCCCTAGGGGTAAATGGATTATATCACAAAGCCTAGAACTAATCATGTTTCATTCACACCTGACATGTACTTTTACAAAATGCACGGTGTGTCCCTTGAGGTACATGGCATATAGATGCCTCCTTAGATCTTGTTCTTCTGTTATTCCTATGATCATGTACACTGGGTTGTACCCATGTACTTAGATGTGTCTGAGTACATAGATCTACTTGTGTACTCTATCCTATCAGTGTACTTCCCAGGTACGTGGTGTGTGGGGACCTATTTCCACTTAGGCGTGTACCCCATGTGCACACCGTGCTAATTGGCTAAGGGTCACACGGCATGTGACACATGTTACATGTCATGTGATAATTATATTTTCACAAAAATCCTAGAGCCTTTTATAAAGGAATACACAATTTTTATTCATAAGATGTCATTCCATGTAGTTAGGTTTTTATAGAAACCCCTATAATATTAATGCATCTTTCAATTTTGACACCACCACCTCCGATTCTGCCTAAGGAATACATTGTTCATCCTAGATAGAAGGTTGACTAAACCTACATCACTATTTTTGGCTATAATATATTTGTATATGGTGCTCATAAACCAAAGACCTCATACCTTATGAATACTGAATTCCCAAACCATAGTCATAGTCTCTTGATCTATCATCATAACTTGATCTGAAAACCAATCCAAACCCAGATCTGTGGTATCAATCCATTATTACAAGAAATGGGTTCACAATGATTTATTACTATACATTCATAAAACTATAGGCCAAAGTAATTTCCTGTGATTAATGAATAATGGGCGAATAAATGAACAAAACATAAACCTAAGTAATGAACCTTGAACAATGTTTGTGTTGGCCTCAATTCATTTCTGTTAGAATGATGAACAAAGACATAATAATATAATCAATAATAAATCCACAATCCTAAATGATATCTATCCCATGCCCACAATATTCCTAATTCAAAAATAAATTTTTTAGTTAATTGATTTGAATTCACCATAGGAATAAATAATGGGGATAACACCCTATAAAACAACATGATAACTCAATTTGGATCATTCATGGATGATGGATGATTTTACATCATTGTCTTTGATGACATCCACAAGTTGTGTTGGTTCACAAACCTCAATCTAAGCTTAATTTGATGTCGTCTTCCAATGATCCTCCAACTGCTCCCCTCTAATGGCTCATATCTATCCCTAGGTTATCAGGCTAACCCTAGGGATTAAGCATATTCATGTCAAAAAAGAGGTCTCTAGTTCACTGTATTGAAATAAAGAATTAAATAAATTAGATTAATCTATTTTATTTTTTTTATCCGTGATAAAAATTTACCAAAATGCTCTATTCTGACAAAGAATATGTTATGCCTAAGGTAAAACCTACATTCTAAACTCAACGGTGCTCTCAGGTTTCTGATATGAACCCCATTTGGGAGTTATTACAATTTTTGGGAAAACTGTATTTGTGTGATATTAACATATTTTATATATTTCAAACATTAATCCTGGGATTACTATCCCTCGGAATCTTATCCATCTTAGAACCTGGATCCAGAAACAATCATGTAAATGTTCCAAAGTTTTTCATGGAAAAAAATGGAGCACTACACCCAACAACTTTGATTTTTAGAAATGGATATAATAATGTTCAAACTCATCAGTAATAACATCAAATAAGAAAATATTTTTATTTATACCCATTACAATCAATTTAAGATTAATATAATTCATTATCTATATTAATTCAGCCCTTAATATCCACCCAATGGAAGAAAAATTTATGAAAACCCAGAATCAACTTGGATCACATCAAGGGATAATAAAAAATGTTTTCTAAACACTCCCAAAACTAGAACAACATCACCACTATAAATCCCCTAAAGAGAAATGAAATGAAATAAGTAAAAAGGAGGTGAATTCACCATAGATTCCTAATATAATACCTCCAGAATACAAGGATAAAATCTAGTGTAAATGGTCTGATGGATCCCCAAAATCACATATGGTTCTCCCTAAATTGGAAGGAACAATTATTTAATGGGGTAAAACTGAGGGCCCCCATAATTTATAATAAATTTAGACCTCAAAACATTTAGGCCATGAAAGCCCTGTTCTCACCTAGAATTTTTATAAGGCCCTCAAATTCTAGCAATAAAAAAATTCATGCTATGAACTCATAAGACCTATGATCCGATGAAAATCCATCTATTTTCATGCCACTTCAAACTCAATTTAATTCATGTCATGAATCATCCATTAATTCCTTGAGTTAATTTAGTAAAAATATATTTATTTGAACTTAAGTGTTGAATTTCTAGCCGCATAGCCATGAATAAACATCTTATGATGTGAACATATATTCACTTTATCAAATTCCAACTACAGTAAAGTGATAGAACCATATATATCAAACCCTACTTGATCCTGCTCTTCACACCTCCAACTACAAAATCAACAAAGTAACAGGAAAAAATACACTGATGATTATAAGAAGTTTTAATTTATATTATATTTCTTTAATTAAACACAAAATTTATAAATTTTAGAATCTAAATTTGATAAAATCAACTACATTTTTTGTTAAATAATTTCAAAATTATCATAGTTTTATTTTTTTACATTTTTATTAATATTTTATTTTAGGTTAATAGTGCAATATATAGATATTGTGACTTTTATACCATTAATAGTTTATAAGTATGAATTATAAATTTATGAAACCTTGTTATTAATAGAATATTTTTTCTAGAATTGAAATTATATTGATTTTTTTTACAACATTATATTTGATTTTGTAAAACTAGAGTAATATTTTTCTCAAAATATGTTTCAATAATTTATACATCTATTATATTAAAATGCATTTTTAAAACATTTATAAATTGCATATGAATTTTTTTTTCAAATTTACAATATTTGGTTCCAGATTATCTAATAAGTACCACTATATTTTTATACATAAGGTTTAATTTACCTTAGGTACAAACTAGTTACCACGGTAAAATATTAAATGGAAAAATAATAATTTAAGGGATAAATGGCTTGAAACATTGTGAAAAAATGTTTCTAATTGAGTTTATAAGATATTATCAACCTTATATTACCCTAAAATCAATTATTGTCTATTTTTTGAGCCACTTTACTTGTTTAACATGTTCCCCTTTTATTTTAGCTCAAATATTTACAAAAATTCCATTTTCCCAACTTATAAAATGGGCCTCTCATCACCCCTTCAACACCATAAAAAATTATTTCCTCATAAAACAATTCCCCCATTAAATCCATTATAATCATAATTCACTATAATAATATTCTAGTTATTGAATATTATTATAATCCCTTCCTTTCTAAGGAATCCTCCAAGATAAACCCAAATATCTCAATATATGTTCAAAATTATTGCTAATAGGGTTTAATTTTATCATTTTATTTAAAATTTATTGTCCTTAATATTATATAAATAATTTAATATTTACATTATACTTAATTTTATTATATTGTGATAATAAACATTAACCACATATCCCTTTACCTTTAATAAAAGAGAAAATTTCAATTTTCCTTATGTGCGAACTACCGCCTCCGTGGCATAACTTGTTTCATTTTCCTTCACCACCTTTAAAATAAATTCATAAGATGAAATTTAATATAAAAGTTTTATATTTAAAATATGTTATATATATATATAATAATAATAAACCATATTACCCTTTTCTCCTCTAGTATAGAAAAAAAATCATCATCCTTACATACATGCTGACTACGACCTCCATAGAACGGGATATTTTGTTTATCACTACCAAATTCATAGATGGTTATAAATTATAACTTATGATTATATATGTAATATAAGATTATAAAATATCATTAATATTAATCTTTATTTATAACACAATAATTAATTATCATTATTAGTTAATCCATCAATGTTTATAAATAACACGAAACTAATTTATTTCTGATTTCACCTTCATAAAACATGAAAAAATATCATATAATGGGATAAAAAATTTATTGTTAATTATAAAACATAAATTAAAGTTTCTTATATAACATAGTAATTGTATACATGGTATCAAAAAAATGGGAATCAAATTCTACATCATAAATCATGTACAAAAAAATTAATATTACTAACACCCAATAGTAAAAATCAGTGATAACTCACAAATATATTAATAATAAATGATTGTAAACTAAGTATATAAAATGTTAATGTATATGAATAACTTTCTAAAAAATATTATTATGATATTTATATTTGTTTTACATGATTTTAGAGATCTTTCGACTAAGAGAGAATAAAGATAATAGGTTTTCTTGACTCAAATATTTTTCTTGAGTCATAGTCACTTAACATAGATTATAATATTTAAATATTAAATTATCCTAACATATTATGATGTTATACCATATTTTCATCTTCTTTTATTGTAAAATCACGTTTCAAACCAATGTATTCTTCCATGATGAATCAATTTATACATAAAAATTTAATTTTACTAAGAATAGTACCCATCTATTTTAATAGATTTTTCTCCATATCCATGATTTTACTTCCCACAAATGACATCTTATCACTAGTTGTAAAACAATTTTTTATCTCCAATGATCTATATATCCACATTTATTAATGTTAAAATAATAGTTTTGAAATCCTTTTAATGATGTGGGTTTTTAGTAAAGGTTTTTAAAATATTTAAAAGGCATTTCCTTTCCATGATCTTATATTCACCAATTAAACGTCACTTTTTTATTTATGTTTTATTTATTATCAAGGTATTATTATTGACTTTTTTTAACATAATGTTTTAATATGTTTTCTCTTTATCTTAAAAAAAATGGAATGTGACTTGAAAATATTGGATTTTTAAGGTGATATTAAGAAACACTTTTTATGAAAGAATCCCTTTTGTGGTTTATATTAAATTTTAAATAGATTATTATCTAGTGAATTAATTGTTCATAAATGAACATATATTATCTCTTTTTAATTATTCTTTTTGGTGATCATGTTTTTGGAATCAAATTTTAATTTTTTTTATGATATAATTTGGAAATTTTATAAAACCCACTTTATTCCCTTAGGTTATTTATGATAATATGAAAGATTAATTTTTTAGTGGCACTCATATGTATGGATGCTGACTAGTGGGATCCTATATCACCTTGAAATACATTGTTCAAGGTTTAATATCTTATGGTATAAATATGGGAATTGATTAAAGAATTCTTACTCTATAATAAGAATCTGGTAGGGATTCCTACTTCACTATGGTATGTAAATCAGGGTGTGATGTATGGTTCACTATGATATGCTTACCTATACTTATTTTATAACACTGATTTTTCTTATGTTAGTATTTATTCTAACCTATTTAAATGATTATTATATTCTATATTCTAAATATATACTATTTTTTTAAGTTATTCTTTCATGATTTTTTTATTTTCATTATATGATTATAAGCCATTATTTTTAGGATCTGTTTTGGTTATTATGTTTCTATTCCATGATCTATAAGGATAAATCATGATTTATGATTATTACTTACGATTCCATGATATTTTTATTTGATATTTTACCCTTAGTTAGGTTTTCGATCATGTTTATGATCAAATTGTTATGATTGGTTGATATGTTTCCCTTACCGAGCTTAAGAGATCACCCCATTCTTATGTTTTAATTATCCAAGTTTTGAAGTGGATTATGTCATATGGTATGTCTTTAAAATGGTAGAGAGGATAGCTATTTTTGATAAATTTTCACATCTGTTGTAAATTAATATTTCTACACAACTAGTCTCAAAGTAACTAAAAATTTTGGTACTTGGGTTATGAGACTCTTCGTAAGATTTATTAATTAAAGAATGGAATCAATGTATTATTTTTGTATGTTTGGTTAGAGTTTATATAGTTCTTCCACCTACACTCTATGTCCACCTTTTCTTTTAGAGGCCTCATGTCATGCACACACTGGTGACTCCACTTTTACACCTAGTTGACCCTCCAACAGAGGCCATAAAGGTGGAATCACACTATGAATGAGAAACCATGATCATCAAAAAAGATAACAATCCAAACATGGAAAACTATAATCGGTAGAACATAAAACTACCCTTATAGTTCCTTACTGCACCCATATCACATATCATTAGAACTCATGGACCTATCCCAGTTCATATCAGATTTAGGCATCACATACACAATATACTTGTACGGTCACATTCCCACCACATTAGGAATCACATACTTAGGTTGGTTGAGTAGAATTTCACCAAGAGTATATGTAGGAAAACATTATTTATCCTATCATTGATGCATGAAACAACCAATCCAATTTTATTTTTGGAGACACTACCTTTTCCTATGGTATCTGAGTAGAATTTCACTTAGTGACTATGCAGTAAAGAACTATTTAACATCTTGTCTACACCTTAAATAGCCCAACCACATTCATTTCTAGAACTACTACATTTACCTATGATATCTGAGTGTAATCCCACCAAGAAATAATGTCTAAAGACACTACATAGTTTATTATTGATTGGTTAAATTATTAACCACTTACTTTTTTTCCTAGTTCCATGAAACAATCATAAGAACACACATATATCATATGAGACCTAAGTTACATTCTTAGTTTATAATTAATCCTTCTTCCCTCTAGGACCAAGAGTATAAAAAATCAATTAAATCAAATAAAATTTAATGTAAAACAAATAAATCAACTGTAACCCTGAAGACCATATAAATAATTACATTTCCCTTGGTAACTTGGACTTTAGTTTATATTGGTGATGTCCAAACACTCAACGTAACATCTTTCCCATCATAGGACAATACCCATGTCTCGAGTATACAATAACCCAAATAACAACAAGATTTTAAATAATCTACCCTTAATACCACTTGGAAATAATCCAAACATTGTTACCACTTGTAATAATAAAACTTTGATACAACTTCATAATATCCCATCACTTCAGCTAACTCTGAACAGTAACTAAACTGACGGTATCACATGACCTTAGTCGTGCCTCCCTATATTCCAAAAACATATGGATATAAGTGAAGGTCTGTTGGGTGACAGTGGTAAGACTTTACACTCTGGTGATAATTAAAAAAATATTATTGAAGTAATAAATTAAACACATTGTAAAAAAATTAGTTAATGAAAATTACGAGACAAAAGTACACCTGCTATATATGAGGTAATATTTATATTCCATTAAAGTGATATAGATATAAATAGGTTCACCTATATAATGATCATATGTAACAACTATTAGATTTGGTGGCCTAGAACCAACTACTTTGTACTTTATTCATTAATAAATACCTTATCACATCTTGATTGTTCTTCTATGTGACAAAGCATATGATAATGTCCTAAGGAAAGTTGTTGCATTAAAGGGTCATAGTGGATCCCTGCTATGATGAGAACCTGTAAGTGCCATAACATTGTTCTTGAATATATGTTCTATAGACGGATGATGTTATTTGAGGGATACAAATAATACACGCCATTAGGGGTGAGAACTCATAAAAATTTGATGCACCTTCTCATGGTGTGCACCCTTGGTAATATCCAGGAGGATATTATGAGAACGAGACCAACGAGTAAAAAATCCACATTTCATAGTGTCATTGGATGTTCCTATCTATGGATGTGTGTATTAGTCCTTAGACTTTAAGATGGTTATTAATGGGTATTACAACTCACGCACTTAGATGTATTGATGAAAACTGTGACGACGCACTGTTCACACCACGGTAGGATACGTTGGGTGTGTCACAAGTGATCCCGCATTAATAGATAATGCGAGAAAGGATTTGACCCTTCTATTCCATAACGGAAGTAGATATATCAGGACTTTTGATGGAATTGATATAGCCTAAACAAATCCATGTCCATGGTAAGGTATGGGCGAGTTCAATCATGGGAAGTCAAAAAAAGAATAATTGAGCACATGGGTTAATGGCACTAGCATGCAACCCGCTTGATTAGAGATATCGAGAAAAAGGGATTAAATTACATGGTAAGAATTCATATGATGTGACATGTCAATGCAACATAAACTTATTTCTCTTAGGTTCCTTAACTCATTGCTAGACAGTAATCTTGGATTTTAGGCAAGCCTGCCTAATGCCAATGAGAAAGAGGCCTAAAGGGTCACACACTAAGTGTATCCAAGTATCTCAAGTAGAATAAAGATTATGCCCATATGTGGTTTAATAATTATTCAAGGAAGACTAAGTCATTTTAATTTTGGAGGAAGAATAAAATGAAAAAACAAGATATACATGTCGTGTACATTGAATGTACACGCTGTGTAGTTTTCATTTTGGAAAGGAAATAAAAAACAAGTACATGTCGTGTATTAATGATTACATGCCATGTAGTTTTTCCTGTCCGAATTTTGAGGAAATAATATTGTTTTATTAAATGATATTTATTATAACTAGCGTGGGCGCATGTCAAGGAATTAATGATTCGACATGGGGGTTTTCAATAAGATTTAATGAAATAAATAAAACATGTAACATGTTTATTTATTATCATAACTCTATAACCTCAAACCCGATTATAAATATCCTCACAACCCCAACACTTTTTGATGAATCATTGTGGACAACAATTCTGGAAAATTCTCTCAAGGCCGAGATAACTCTTTCCTCCAAGAATGCTGTCAAGACCAAGAGAGATCCTCCTCTATCGGATCAAGGTGATCTAAGGTAGACAACGCAAGCAAATACTTCTCTACGCTAGTACCTAGAGATTCCTTTGGCGACGTCCATAGATACGTGGTGCACGTGTGGATCACCGCTAAAGGAAGTCTACACTTGGATTTTATGGAGTAACGACAAATCACATTGAAACATGACCGGAAAACATCAACAGAGAAAGAATTCCATCAAGGTAATTCTTGTCAATTAATTAAATTAATTATAACCAACATATGATGATCCTCCCGATGGTTCTGGGACCCTTCTCTTTCTTTTCTTTCTTCATTATATTCTGAAGATCCATTGTTTTATTATCATGATGGATCTCAGATTGAATGTTGTTTAATGCTAAAATAAAAATTGGGAAAACCCACAAATACGCTTCCGCTGCACCCGGAACCTACAAGTGGTATCAAAGGGGTCATATCGTTGATTACAATTATTTAGTTTTTCATTGGTGATTTATTTATTTAATAATTTATTTGTTTCAATTCAAGTTAATCATTCTTTAAATCTGAATCTCAAGATCTATTCCTCCTCTCTCATTTCTCGTTCACCTTACAGAAATGAATTTTTCTTTTAACTTTGATTAAAATAAAATAGAGGATCTCATCCTGAGGTTCCAAACGTTCTTGTTCATACAACACAAGAATACATGGCGTGTATTAGGAATTACATGTCGTGTAGTCTAGGTTCAATGCATATGATTGTTCCACCAAATCAGGTCATATATTGGAGTATACCTAAGTCATAAATGACACCATGTGTTGACCAGGAATAGGTGGAACATGGTTTCCGAATTACATGTCGTGTGTTCCATTAAACATGGTGTGTCATCCCTTCTAGTTAGGGTTGGGTCGTGTACCACATACATGGATTACCCTGCTGGAAACCATGTAATGTGCATACTACATGGCGTTTGTCCCACTGAACACGCCGTGTACTCCAAAAATTTCTGAAGTACATCTACACGCCATGTCCCCAGGCATTTACTTCGGATGGACGATGAAAAAAAGTACACGCCATGTAGTTGGAACTGTATGTTGTGTAATCATCCAAATTATGCAGATTTATTAAAATTTATTATTATGTTATACAAACCCTTGAGACATATACCATAGTGCAGGCGTAAAGATGAGGTACAACATGTGATATGTGTTTTATATATGTGTGTTTAATTTAATATCTGCGTAATGAAAGAGAATTCATCGGGTTTCCTCCAAGGTACATGTTATGTACAAATATAATTTTACATGACTTTATTTGTTTAAAATTATAATGGATGAGAATCTCAAGGAAATTTAGAAAAAGGGTTTAAGATAAAAGTATTGACTAATTAAATATAATTAATTGATTCAAGCATGACTTATCTTAAGCAAGGACAATTAAAGAATTGAATGCTAGTTTTATTTATGTGTAAATATTGTTGCATGTTTGGATGATCATGAGCTAGACCAAGACCTTTGTAAGTGAATGGTTTCTTTTAATTTATTTATTTAAATTAAATTTTTTGGCCTGCGAGCCTTATCCTCATTAATATATAGGGACTATGCACCCGAGGATTATTTTATGTAAAAACCCCATTTACCCCTCACCTTCATGTGAGATAAATGCATATGTAATGGATAGAGCTCCCAAGCTAGTGGAGGTAGCTCAAGTCCGGAGCTAAGGTGAAACCAATCCAAGGAGATACAAAGGTGGAGAGGTGGAAAGATGTAAACATGAACCCGAAAGGTTCAAGGTATTTTCCCCCTAGGTCTTGGGTTAGTTTATCAACTTCTAAATAAACTAAGAAATAAAACAATCTCATGATCATACCATTTATTTTATTTTATTTAGTTGCATGGTTTATTTATTTTGGATGTGTTGTCATGATCACACAATTAATTAATTAAACAAGCATGCAAGACAGAACTAAAATAAGACCAGCTTATGTGTAAATATTATCTTAGACATGGTTAATCACTTAAATATATCCCACTTAATATTAACAAGCATGTAATCAAAGATAATAAAATGTAAATTTACGTATAAGGATAAAATCCATCAAATAAATATTAAGTCGGTATAGTCTTCCATAATCTTTGTTATAATCAAACCATAGTACAACGTGCTTTACCAACCCTAGTTTGGGTGCTTTCAATTATCGGGGAATTATAATTCAAGGTTTTGGGTTGACTTGACTTGGTTCGCATCAAGGTTTGACTGCCACAATAGGACTTGGTGCGACCAAGAGGGAAAGGTTGATGAAATCCAAAATAAAAGGATTTCAGGATTTGAAAATCCACTCAGTGGATCAAGGAGCTGTGAGTTAATGCAGTTGGCATTTGGAATGCCTACCTAAAACCCTTAAAGTTTCTTGACCAACCCTAGTATAGGTAATGCAAAGGGAAATATGGATCCTTACCACTATAATATTTAATAAATAGGATATTCTGAAGTCAATGGTGAGGGCTATTGGATTTTGATAAAATAGTGGGAGACTAATAAGTATTAATTTATTTATCTGTCTCGGTTTTATAAAGTACTAATAACTTTTCTCATCTTAATTTGTAGAAATGACAAGAAAAATAACTTCAAACATATCATTGTAAACCATACTAGAGAAGGAAAACCTTTTCACTAGCACCAATTTCCAAGAGTGGCAGAGGCGTTTATGCGTCATCCTTTTCCATGAGGGGAAATTGTATGTGCCGGAAGAGCATGTTCAAATTGAGCATGGGAAAGAGGCAAGTGATGAGTAAATATCTCTCTATATGAAACATATGAATGATTTCTTATATTTCTAGTGTTTCATACTATCGGCCTTGTTTAATGAGCACTTGAAGCAACATGAAAACATGGATGTGTATAGCATGATGTCTCACCTTAATGATATCTACCAAGAGAAGGCGAGACAAGAGATATATGAGATCTACAATGCTTTTTTTTAACTAATCTTGGAGAGTATGCGCCATATGGGCCTCATGTAGTCAATCTTATTTGCTATATTGAATGTCTGGACATCTTGGGGATTAAATTCTCGGATGAGTTGTGTACAGATCGCATCCTATCATCACTTCCCAAGACATCTCTAGCTTCATTTTCAATTATAACATGAGAAACAATGAGAAGAGTCTATCAGAACATCTGACCTTAATTCTCATGGTAGATAAGGACATGGTGTGTGACAAACCCACAGTCCTTATGATGAATAAGAAAAGGAAGGACAAGGAAAGGGGGACAATGACTTATAAACGGTCCAAATCCCCCAAGAATCATCCCTCCGAGAAGAGGAAGATTCATAGGTAGGGAAAGGAACGAGAGGTAGTATGTTTTTCATGTGGAAAGAAAGGTCACTGGAAGAGGAACATCACTCAGAAGCGTGGGGATGCTAAAGGTGTGTTCGTTATTGAGTGTAATATTTCCATTTCTATACATTGGGTATTAGATACAGCTTGTGGGCTCACATCTATATTCAAATGCAGGAACCAAGTATATTTAGAATTATTTCCAGAGGAGGGGTGGATCTTCAAGCTACCAATGGCGCAAGGCTGGCTGTTTTGGCTATTGGCGATTACCACCTCTCATTTCCAACTGGGATGATTTTGGTTTTACGTAACTGTTATTATGTGCCTAGTGTTACCAAGAACATAATTTATGTATCTTGTTTGGATATGGATGGATTTATTTTCAAGTTTGGGAATAAGGTTTGTCTCTTTTTTAAGAACAATGTATGTTATGGTATGGAACATTTAAATAATGGTTTGTATGTATTAAATTATGAAAACCAAGAGTCAGAAATCGATAATGAAACAAACTCACATGGATCATACATCACCCAGTTGTGGCATCACCGTCTCAGTCATGTAAACAAGAAGATCTTGAAAAATCTCTACCAAGATGGTTATTTGGAGTCTACTGAGCTAAAACCACTTGATTGATTTCATGCTTGTTTAGAAAAAAAAAGACCAAGTTTCCCTTTGGTGGACAAGGTGAAAGGGCCACAGAGATTCTAGGATTGGTGCACACAGATGTGTGTGGACCATTTCCAGTAGAAGCTAGAGGTGGATATTTCTACTTCATTAATTTTACTGATGATTTGAGTAGATATTGATATGTATACTTAATGAGGTATAATTCAGAAGCCTTAGAGAAATTTAAGGAATTCAATAATAAAGTAGATAATCAACTTGGTAAGAAGATAAAGAAACTTCGATTAGATCGAGGTGGAGAATATCTGAACCAAGAGTTCATCGATCTTCTATAGGATTCTAGGATTCTATCTCAGCTCAATACTCCTTATACACCATATTGGAATTATGTTAGTGAAAAGAGGAACTGCACCTTGTTGGACAAGGTGAGGTCGATGACAATTCATGCAGATCTTCCATTATCCTTTTGGGTGTATTCATTACAAACTGCAGCATACACATTAAACTGAGTACCAACTAAGGCATAAAATGGAATTCCCTCAGAGTTATGGAATGTAATGAAACCCATTTTGTCGCATACACATGTATGGGGATGCGAGGAATTTGTTAATTCCTTCTCGGGCAACAAACTAGCACCCCGGGGCACGAGGTGTATCATTATAGGATACCCCAAGGAAACAAAAGGATATTACCTATATAACCCTAAAGACAAGAAAGTTATTATCACCAGACAAGCTGTCTTTCTTGAGAGGGGGCACATCCTCAAGAGGGATAGTGGGAGCATGACTGACTTTGTCGAAGTTGATGCTCAAGATACATAGGAGTTGGTACAAGAACAAGTTCCACATATCCCTATGGAAGAGGTTCCATAAACACAAGTACTATGTAGAAGCTCAATATAGGTAAGGGAACCAAAGAGATTTGGTTTTCTAGTCACCGAGGATGGTGAATCATTATTGTTGGAAAATGATGAACCTATCACCTAAAAGTAAGCCGTAGAAAGCTCAGAAGCTACAAGATGCCTAGAAGCTATGAATTCTGTGATGGATTCCATGTATCAGAACCAAGTTTGGGTTCTGGTCGATGAGCCAGTTTTTGTAAAGCATATTGGATGCAAATGGGTATTCAAGAGAAAACTAGACATGGAAAGTCAAGTTAGAACCTATAATGCAAGGCTAGCGGCTAAAGGATTCAGACAGCGTCAAGAAATTAACTAAGATGAAACCTTCTCACCAGTTTCCATGTTTAAATCCATAAGAATCATACTTGCTATAGCATCTTACCATGACTACGAGATTTGGAAAATGGATGTCAAGACAGCATTCCTTAATGGGAACCTCCAAGAAGATGTATATATGACAAAACCAGAAGGGTTTGTGACACCAAATGAATCCAAATGGGTTTTCAAGTTGTAGAAATCCATTTATGGATTAAAGAAAGAATCCAGGTCATGGAAAATTTGATTTCATGAAGCCATAAAGGAATTTGGTTTCATTACGAACGAATGTGAGCCACATGTTTATAAGTAGTTTAATGGGAATGCAATCGTTATCCTAATAGTATATGTTGACGAAATATTGCTTATTGGAAATGATGTACCAGTCTTATAGTCCCTTATGGACTGGTTGAACAAGTGTTTCTCCATGAAGGACTTGGGTGAAGCAGCCTATATTCTAGGGATCAAGATCATTCGTGATAGATCCAAGAGGCTGCTTGGACTAAGTCAGGGTACATACATTGACCAAATACTAAAGAGATTTAGTATGGAACAATCCAAGAGGGGATTTGTTCCAGTGTCACATGGCCTACATCTTTCTAAGAAAATTGTTCCTCAGATATAACAAGAGAAAGATATAATGAGTAAGATCTCATACGCTTTGGCTATAGGATCCATCATGTATGCCATGTTATGTACTAGGCTTGATGTTGCCTATGCACTAGGAATGGTAGGCAGATATCAAGCAGATCCAGGAGAACAACATTGGACTACTGTTAAGAATATCCTTAAGTATCTGAAAATAACTAAGGATATGTTCTTGGTGTATGGAGGAGATGAAGAACTTGTCATCAGAGGGTATGTTGGTGCTAGTTTTCAGACATATCAGAATGATCTAAAGCCACAATCCGAATATGTTTTCTGTCTTAATGGAGAAGCTATGAGCTGGAAGAGTTCAAAGAAGCCAGTTGTCACTGATTCTACAGTGGAGTCCAAATATATAAAATCTTCTGATGTAGTCAAGGAATCCGTCTGGATTTGTAACTTTGTCTAGTATCTTGATGTGGTGCCTAGAAGTAAAGATCCTATCACGTTGTATTGTGATAATACTGCAGTGGTGGCTCTGGAAAAAGAACCAAGGTCACATCAAAGAAAAAAGCACATACTCCAGAATTATCACCTCTTGAGGTATTTCTATCAAAATAGTGAATTTTTAGTGGGCAGAGTGTCCATGGAAGAGAATGTGGTGGACCCCATGACTAAAGGCTTATCTCAGTAGAGGCATGAATATCATGTGAGAGCTAGTGGGTTAAAGGTTGTTAGTAGTTGTCTCTAGTCTATGTGGGAGTCTATTGGAGTTAGTGGACTAGAACCAACTACTTTGTACTTTTTTCATTAATAAATACCTTATCACATCTTGATTGTTATTCTGTATGGAAATTCATTTGATAATGTCCTAAGGAAAACTTTTGCATTAAAGGGTCCTAGCAGATCCCTACTATGATGAGAACCTAGAAGTGCCATAACAATGTTCTTGAATATATTTTCTATGGTCGGATGATGTTATTTGAGGGACATAAATAATACATGCCATTAGGGGTGAGGACTCATAAAAATTTGAGGCACATTCTCATGGTGTGCGCCCTTGGTAATATCGAGGAGGATAATATGAGAACGAGACTCGCCAGTAGGAAAACAACGTTTCATAGTGTCATTGGATGTTCCTATCTACAGACATTTTTATTAGTCCTTATACTTTAAGATTATTATTAATTGGTATTACAACTCACGCACTTAGATTTATTGACGAAAACTATGACAACACACTATTCGCAGCAAGGTGGGATACGTTGGGTGTGTCACGAGTGATACTGCATTAATAGATAATGTGAGAAAGGATTTGTCCCTTTTCTTCTATAAAAGAAGTAGATATCTCAGGTCCTTTGATGGAATTGATATATCCTAAATAAATCCATGTCCATGGTAAGGTATGGGTGAGTTCAATTCCGGGAAGTCAAAGAAAGAATAATCGAGCACATGGGTTGATGGAACTAGCATGAAACCCGCTTTATTAGAGATATCGAGACAAAGGGATTAAATTACACGGTAAGAATTCATATGAGGTGACACATCAATGTGGCATCAACTTCTTTCTCTTGGGTGCCTTGACCCATTTCTATACAGTAATCTTGAACTTTAGGCAAGCCCGCCTAATGCTAATGAGAAAGAGTATTATAGGGTGACACACTAAGTGTATCCAAGTGTCTCAAGTAGAATAAAGATTATTCCCATATGTGGTTTAATAATTATTCAAGGAATCCTAAATCATTTTAATATTGGAGGAAGAATAAAACGAAAAAAATAATATATATATGCCATGTACATTGAATGTACATGTCGTGTAGTTTTCATTTTGGATAGGAAATGAAAAAACAAGTACACATCATGTTTTAATGATTAAATGCCATATAGTTTTTCCAGACGAGATTTTGAGGTAATAATATTGTTTTATTAAATGATATTCATCATAATCAGCGTGGGAACATGTCAAGGAATTAATGATTCGACATGGGGGTTTTCAATAAGAGTTAATAAAATAAATAAAACACGTAACACGTTTATTTATTATCATAACTCTATAACCTCAAACCCGATTATAAATATCCGCACAAGCCCAAAACTTTTTGATGAATCGTTGTGAACAAAAATTCTGGAAAATTCTCTCATGGTTGAGAGAACTCCTTCCTCTAAGAATGCTCTCAAGACCGAGAGAGATCCTTCTCCATTGGATCAAAAAGATTTAAGGCGGAAAATGCAAGCAAAGGCTTCTCCATGCTAGCACTCAGAGATTCTTTTAGGGACATCCAGCGATACCTGGTGCACATGTGGATCAC
Organism: Viscum album; assembly: GCA_963277665.1. Classification (NCBI taxonomy): domain Eukaryota; kingdom Viridiplantae; phylum Streptophyta; class Magnoliopsida; order Santalales; family Viscaceae; genus Viscum; species Viscum album. The sequence continues at coordinate 1,533,338,321 of OY728126.1, forward strand.
TGCTAGAGGAAGTCTACACTTGGATTCTGCGACGCAATGACAAATCACATCAAAATGTGACCAAAAAACATCAACGAAGAAAGAATTCCATCAAGTTGATTCCTGTCAATTAATTAAATTAATTATAACCAACATATGATGATCATCTCAAGGGTTTTGGGACCCTTCTCTTTCTTTTGGTTCTTCATTCTATTCTGAAGATCCAGAGTTTTATTATCGTGAAGGATATCGGATTGAATGTTGTTTAATGCTAAAATTAAAGTTGTGAAAACCCACCAATGCACTTCCACTATGCCCAGAACCTACAAAAAACCTATATTTTATAAAGTTTTTTATTATCTTTGATATCTTTTGTTACAAACAATATCAAGTTTAAACAAAATTCAATATACTATTAAAATATTATTAATTAATGTGAAAGTTATAACATAGCCATTATATTAGCAGGTATAAATAGTATTAACTAATCTATCAAATATATTTAATTTTCCTACTCAATATAAATTTATTGATAAATTATTAGTAAATAATTATTCAAATTTTATTAAAGTCGTTTTATTCTTCAAAAAAATATGTTTTCTTCAAAAAAATGTTTCTATTGATTTTTGTTAGAAAATATTAAGACTAATTTCAAGAATTTTTATATTTTTTTTAAAATGAAAATAATTTTTGGAATCATCATATCAAAATTATCTTATGATTAATTTTTATCATTTTCTAAAATGTTTTATTTTCCGTTGTATAATGAAAAATAAAACATTCAATTAAAAACTATATTTTTTCGGTCATATAAAAAGTCCCATTTTGTTTTAAAATTGTTTCAAAGTAAAATTAGTTATATTATATTTTAAATAATTTTATTATGTTCATTGGAATCTATTTTATGTTTCAATTTAGTATAGAAACATTTTCATACATAAAAAGGCATTTTCCTAAAAACTGTTTTTATGCACGTAATGTATTTTAATCTTAATAAATTAAATTGATATGTATTTTTGAATGATTTTAATGAAATTTATATATTATATATTAATCATTATTTACAAATTTATTAAATATTTTCCTTTTATTTTTTGTCAATATGAATAATGACCTTATAAAAATCCCATCACCATGGTAAAGGTAAAATCATGTCAACCTAGGTCGAAACTAAGTGATAATACCATAATTTTTCTTCATAATACTTATTGTATGAATTTAATTCTACCATTATCTACTTATGCGGGATATTTATTTTTTTATGGACACTTATCCATGAAAATCACCTATATAAAATTAAAATCAAAGAAATTTACAAAATTTCACTCTATTAGATTTAAATATCTCTTATGTATCCATATATGAAAAAAAAGTACTTTTTGAAAAAATATAAGTGTTTTTTTTTCATAATGAAACTATTTTCATGGTGAGAATTTATTTATAATTTTTAGTAATTTTATAATGGCCTTAAAAATGCAGCACTAATGCAATATTTCTCCATTTAATAAAAAAATATAAAATGATTTTAAAAATATTAAAAGTAAAATAATTTGATTGATTTAATATGTTCCATAAATTTTTTATATTAATATGACATATTAGTTTATGTTAAAAAATTATATTCTAATTACAACTTAATCTTTATGACTTTTAAGTAAAATTAAATGAATAGTGCCTAAATTTGAAATAATGATATTTTATGAAAATATTATTTTTTTAAAATTACTTAAAAGGAATAAAAATATTTAAATAGGATAATTGGGATACTATTTCGGATAAAATTTCATCCATTTCCCATTTATATTACATTTTTATTCATAATGACTTTAATATATTTTGATCTTTTAATAAATTCTAATAGTGCCCCTCCCTTTAATTATAAAAGGACACTCCTCCTTTCTCTTATTCACACCACTTTGAGATTTATATCTTTAAAAAAATCTACCAATTTCTCTTTTAAACTTCTATCTGCACATTTTATAGGTGCTTTTACTCTCAAAAGATCAACCCTAAATCCCTTAAAGGGAGGTCTAAAGGAATTATTTCAAAGAAAAGGTAACTGCCTTAACCGATCACTTTATATTTAATTATTTTTTAAAAACTATAAATATGAAACATATTATTCATAAAATAATAATGAAATTATCCTTAATATACTTAAATTTTATTATTATTATGAAACCACATTTATTCACCTCTTTCCATCAATTGGGATGTGAAAGTTTTACTCGTATGTACGTATGACTTACCATCTCTACATAGCGATACAATTCATTTTCCATATCCATATTGCATGGATGGTTATTATGATGATTTTAATGTTTATATATTATATTTATGAAATAATTATTATTATTAAATTATCATATCATATCTACCTTCTTACCTTTAAAACCATTGGAAAAAAATTGTGTCGTTCGAGCATACGTGTGGACTACCACCTCCACGAAGTGATGTGATTCATTTTACATTTTCTTTTTATTAGGATAGTAATAAGTATGGATTATTTGAATATATAGTATAGATATTATACAATAATTATTATGTAAATCTGATTTATTATTTATATTTCTTTTATTCCATATTTCAAAAAAAATGAAAACAATGTTCATGCGTATGTATGACCTACTTTCTCTATGAACAGTGTAATTAATTATTCTATATATAATTTTATTGATGAATGTAAATATGTATATAATGATTATAAATTATATTTATATATTGATTAAAATTATAGATATTATGGAACCATGACCAATATTTATGGAGAAAAATTACCAAACCAAAACGTACATGAAAAACAAAGCAGATATCACTGAGAACAATAATTTTAATTAATAATCAATAACAAATTGATGATAAAAGGTTATAAGTAAATCATATATGGTATTATATATATTAATATGGTTATGTAATTTAATTACAATGAATCTATATTTATTATATAGGAGGTTCTAATAGTTATGAAGGAAGTCGTCCCTAATGTAAGGGATTTATGTCTAACTTTTATTTTTGTGGGACACATGCCATATTCACCACTTATTTATTTTTTGTGCTGTATATAATTCCTATTTATGTATTGTATTATTAATATAAGTAAATTTATGGGTATTTATATATACATATAATTTTTTTTATTTCATGATAATACCAATTAAAATGTTACCAAAGAGGTAAAGGGTTTTATGTTACAATGTCATTATTTTTTGGGATTTTTTATGATTATGAATTAAATGATGAAATATTATGATATAACTCTCAATAACCTCAATAATTTTGTTCTCCTATATTTATTTATTGAAAATTCATGTTTTCCTTTAGTTTTACTCAATTTATTTACTTAATATACTAAAAATACTTTGGTAAGGAAAAATGAATTTATTTCTCTCTTTTGTCGAATTGTTTTTATTCTATAACCATGATTTATAAAAATGTTTTTAAAAAAGTTTTTAATATTATTCTACGATTTTTTAAATACATTTTAACCATTTTTTAATTTTTCAAAAATGGTTTAAAAGTGATATTCTTTTCATTTTTTGGAATGAGGTTCTTTTTTTAAAAAATCAAAAGTGTAAAAGGAATGTTTTATTTTAACTTATATAGCTTGAATAGAATTTTTCACCATCGTTACATCTCAACAAGTTGAAGATTTGTTTAAAATTTTCCATGTTTATTTTTATAGAAAATTATTTACTGATATTTTGGTATTTTTTAGATTTTAAAAATTTTTTAAAAAAATTGAAATATTATTTTTATAAAGAATGTATTAATGATATTTCAATGGTGTTTTTACTCATAAAATACAAAAACCATTGATTTAATTTGTTATTTTATATGGATATGATATAAAGGCACCATATTTATTATTATTTCTCTAAATGGTTTATGTTTATGATGAAAATAATTTTATGAAACTCGTTATTTTTCCATAAGTCATACTATGATGAAATGATGAAATGTTTATGAAACCTATTTATTTTATACAAGTTATTATATGGTGAATTTTTTATGAAAAAAAAATTCTTTTCATGGGTTCTGATATGATGAATATTTTATGATATTTTAAAAAAACATATATATTATTTTCATTATGTGATGGAAGGGACTTATATCTCCCTTAAATGCATTTAATAATGATTGATTTCTCATGTGATAAACTTGACTAGAATGGGGTGTCAACCCAATTCAATAATAAAATTTATCCACTATGATAGTCTTAAGAGTGAACAAAGACTACTATAATTGTTTGGATAGTGAACCCAATCCACTATTATAGTCCTTTTAGTGATCCATTACTACTATGGAAATTATTTTCTATGCTTTTGAGTATTCCAAAATTCCATGTCTTATGACAATGTTATACTCTCATTTCTCATGTTATTTGATTTATTTATATTTCATTTATTATGAATTTCCATGATTTATTCCATGACTGAAAATTATGATTTATTATATTAAGGATATGTATTTCAAATGTTAATATCATGTTCTCCTACCCTTATTCTCATGTTATGCATATGCGATCACTGATATCTCCCTTTTTTGACCTTAATAAGAATTTGAGTACACCATTTCTTATGTTTCCATTCCCCATGTTATGGATAAATTTTATAGGAATTATATGTATAATAATGGTGCTAGTTATGAATAAAATAATGTGAGACTCTTATGAACCATTTTTTTTGTGTCCAAGATTCCAAAGATACTAGACCCTTGTGATTCTGGCATGAATTGTTATATTCTATAATCAATATTCATCTAAAAATGTGACATCTTTGTATGAAAAGTATAGTTTGTTATAGTTGGTATAAGAGTAAGATTTAGTTAACCTTTTATAACTAGGATGAGATAAATTTATTAAGAAAACTTGGGATAAGTCTAAGTCTAGGATAAAATTATAATGATTCGGTAATGATCATGAATGACCTAGGTTAAACCTCAGCTTTCTAAAATCAGTTTTAATGACTAAAAAATCCTTTAAATGATTTTTCATGATTATATAGTTTCCCACTATTATTATGTTTTATCATTCTATGTTTTTTGGTTTTATTCAATGTCTATAACCCAAAAGAGTTGTGTTAATAATTAATGTGATGGTCAATGGAATGATTGTCCTCATGATAAACCAAGTGAAATAAAAGATAGAATACAAAACATTGTGATTATGCCTAATTAGCTATCTAATTATATGATTAACAATCTCAAATTTTCTGAGATTTCCAACACACCTAATAAGATAAATATTGATTTATATAAATATCACGATAGAAAAAAGATACATATTTCAAAATGTCAAGAATGTCTAATAAGCAATCAATGGAATGTCTCAAAAGAACACAGAGATGTTTTGAGTGTGGAAAATAAAGGCACAAAGAATTTAATTGCTAAAGAAAAGAAAAAAAATTGGTTAACGCAATGGATGAGAATAATGGTCTCCCAAATTTAACCTCTATGATTTAATGTTTTAAATGTGGAAAGTATGGGAATTATGAAAATAAATGTCCTTTGGGTAAAGCTCAAGAAAATAATCATCAAGGTTGTAATAGGAATGTTTTTACCAATGATGATTAAGATACTACCAATGATGTATAAAATTACTGGGGTGTTTTAACATTATTTCTTATATTAAAGGTAATAATCATGATTACATTGAGGTTGATGAATCTTAAAACATGATTAATATTTCATATTGTAGGAATAAAGTATTGGGGAATAATATGATGAATCATTGTTAATTGTTTAAGAATAAAGTTGTAATATTTAAGTGTTTATGTGTTTTCATTCAATAATTGAGTTATATACATGTTATAATAGTGATATTATGATTATAAAATCATTATTCATCTAAGTATTGTTCTGGAAAACTTTTTCTTTAAGGATTTGAAAACATATTTTGAATGGTACAAATAACTAAGGAAATTGATTTAGTGGTAAGGTGATATTTTTGGAGAAAAATGATTATGGGAAAGATAAACCTTAATATGTGTCTCATATTGAGTTAATAATGTTTTGTTTGGATAAAGAGATGATTTACACTAATAGTGTTGGTAAACCTGAAATTTTTTGGTGATTTTATAAAAAAATTGATTTTGGTTATATTTTATGAAGTTTATTTCTTTTTTAGATTGATGTAATATAATAAATAGTTGTGAAATTATTTAAGTAATAAGTATTGTGTTAATTTTGGAAGAATATATGTTTTAATGTGAGGTTATCTTAAATGTTATAGATATCATCATGGGTTTATAAGTTTAAGTTTGATCATATGTTCAAAGTCATTAACATACCAAGTTTAATGTTTTATGTGATGGGATTTTGAAACTATTTTGAGGTTTAAATACACTCTGGGGTTGGTATATGATTTGATGATAAGTTAATTATAGACTCTTGGATAGTTGGATATAGACAATTTTGATGTTTGAAAAGGGATTCATTGACATGGTGATACTTTTAGAGATATTTATAGTCAAGTTAAGGATTAACTTTCAAGTTATTTGTAACATACTTATTTTTAAAATAATCGTAAATCCCTCTTCTGATAGATTGTTAAGTGGAAAAAAATAATTTATGTGAAAAAAAGTTTCATTTTTTGTTAAATGCATCGCATAAGGGAAAAACACCCAAGTAATACACTAGAATAATCAATTAAATATTTTCTGAGTTAAACACTGAGTAATTATGAGTTTTTGAGGTCTTCAAAGCCTCGATGAAGATGAAAAAAAATATATATATTAAACATATTATTTTAAGTGTAGTTAATTTATTCAAAATAATTAAATAACTCCAAAATAGTGCATTGTATGATAAAACTGAGACCACAGTTAGGTCTGGCACAAGATTTTTACCCTAGACGAGGTATAACATTTATAAGTGTCATATGTTTGGATATCTTTCTCGCAAGAAAAATAAATTTTATATTTAATTAACTATTTATTCCATTTTTTGAATAAATAAATTAATATCATCCAAACCGTATATCGGGTGATAAAACCAAGAACACCATTAGATCTAGAATACGATGTACACTCTAGTGGGAGTATAACATTCAAAATCATCATCCATTTGGATGCCTCGCTTGAAAATTAAAGTTTTTAAAGAAAGTTTTTAAAATATTAAATTATTGGAAATAATTTTATATCTTATAAAGGGCATGCCGCACGGAAATTATGACACCTACATTGTGTCAGAAAACCCTATTCATCTTCCTCCAACCTCATGTGGATCATCATTAACACGAATGGGAGTTTTTTAAACCTCTTTTTTTCACATGGTTTGACCCAAAATCAATGGTAATGATTTCCTACCAAGAAACTAATGACTCCTCATGAATTTATTTACTAAAAATGGATTTAAAATCTATTAATAAATTTCCCAAGTGAGGAACACATTTTTTAAAACCCTATAAATATTGGGTGTTCTATACTCCTTAGAATCACACCAATCAACACCCAAAACAATATTTTATGATTTGTGAAGGAGTGTACAGAATTTTTTTGAAGATATGAAAAGTTTTTTCTTCCGTCGAGTAGTGTCCTCCCCCCTTACGGACCCCTTGCACATTTCTTAGAGGTAAGGTTACATTATTTTTTTAATACAATATTCTAAATTAAATATCTTCTATGTCAATGATTATAATTACAAACCATCAGTTTCGTTGGATTTTTATTGATGAGAATAACCTAAATCATATTTTTATTTTAAAGAAGAAATGTATTTTTCAATAGTATTTTTCACATTTTAAATGGGTCATTTAAAATAAAATATTAAGCGCTCAATTATTATAAATGCTCGAAAATAATTTATTTGATTTATCAGAGGTTAATGATAAAATCATTAAATGATAATTGTAGTGTTTTATTGAAGAATAATTTATCAAAATTATTAAGGAGATAAAACATTGAATTATTTAGAGTAATAATATAAATAATTTTCAAACAATAAATTTAACAAAACTATGAGATGACAATTATTGATGATAATTATATGAAATTATCAATAATAATTGTGAGAAAATTATCAAGTGACGGTCATGTTGTTTTATCAAAGGATAATTTAAGTGATTTAATGAAAAATTAATTTATCAGTGTAATGATAAATTTAAAATTTGGAAATCATAATTATTATCACTTTTTAATTATCATAGAAAGATAATTATCATCGTATATATTTTTATAAATTATAAAATAATAATTTAATTTATCAGTGCACATGATAAAATTAAATTAAAAGTGACGATTTATCATTTCATGTTACATTTTATAAATAATAAAATAATTATTTAATTTATCAGTGCATGTGATAAAATTAAATTAAAAGTCATGATTTATCATTTCATGTGGTTTTTAAAAGGGTAAATTGATAATTAAAATTTATCAGCACGTGTGATAAATTTAAGAATAGTTTGATAATTATTAGAGAAAGAGAAATAATTTCTCATGTGATGTTTTATCACTTTTGAAATAAAATAAATGTTAGGATTCTAGGAAAAAAATTTCTAAACCTCAAGCATCGATGTGTCAACACCTTGAGACTAGGATGTTCTTATCTGACGTCAGGAAAAACTACAAGAGGATTTTCCAAACTTTTGAGGTAAGAAGTTCCTTAACCTTTTGAGATTATTTAAAAATTATTTCCATTAATTTTATTTTTCACAGGCATGTTTAATTACTATTCTAGATAGTGAATTCATGTAGGTATGTGTGTAGCCCCATAAAATCTATATTATACTTGATTCCATGAGTACCTGTAACTGTTATCACATTACTGTGTGATTGCATGTATATTGTGTGCTACTTTACTCATGATGATTTGTTATTATTGAACATATATATATATATATACATATCCTCCCATGTTATGTATACCTTATGGTTTTATTCTTGGAGTCAAGACTAGTGGTCTGTCAACTTGCGTTATCCTTTAGATGAGGGATGTTCATGGATGGTGATGAGGATCTGATGCAAGGGGTAAGCACGTGAAGATTCCTAGGGGAATTCATGTAGTGGATCATTATGACTTGTGTTATTATTTTAAGGTGGGATGCGCATGACTAAAGAAAAGGGTCCAATACATGAGGAAGGCACATAACGATGCCTTAGGATGTGCATGTCTGAAAATGAGGGATACGATGATGCCTTGTAAGTATCTTGTAATGGACCATCACAACATGTTTTATCCTTGGGATGAGGGATGTGCATGACTTATGGAAAGGGTTCAATGAAAAAGAAGTGTATATGATGATTCCTTGGGATGAACTCAATGAAGAGGGAACTAACTAGCTCTCAGCCCCTAATATGTATTATCAATGGTGTGCTTTGATGATTAAGGGACACGATTAGCTCTCTATCCTCGGTATGTCAACTCAAAGATTAAGGGAAGATGATTAGATTCCATTTCCCATTCACATAGATAGAAAAATATCTTCTTTTATAGCATAGTTATTGTCACCTGATAATGTCGAGTAACATGATTCGTTATCCTAATAGTTAATTTTTGATTCATATGACACCTTGGTTATCCATCCGATATAGAACCGAAGCAGGTACGGCCGAGGGTTAGGGCAGCTTCATTAGTGCACAACCACTCAGTTTTAGATTGTGTGTTTATTTAGTGTTATTTATTATTGCATACACTAGTATTTTGAGCACATAAAGTTGAGGAAGCATTGGTGGTTTCTTACTGAGTCTTGTACCCACACTCTACTTGGGGATTTCGGTGTGCTTGTATATTTCTTCACAAAAGATCCAATAAAGGGAAAGGGTCTTATGAAAGATGGTTGAGCGGTGAATCATAGAGTTGGAGTGGATCAGGATAGGCATCAGACCACTCCACAGATGATTGTTTATTTAATTTCTAGTTTTGTCTACCACTTACTTGGGTTTGTTTTCCACTTTGGGGAGTTGTTACATTATATGTATATCATCTTTACATTTCCAAATTTTACTCTGATTATTTATATTTTTGTTTTTAATTATTGATCCTATGACTCGATACAGAGGTTATAATCTCTTTTAAGGCCCACTTAAGACACTCGTTACTAGTTGATAACCTCTTGCATATAGGGAGGCATGAATGAGGCCATGTAGAATTACGGATCAGACCCAGTTATTCTATTCATGATGTTACATTTGTATCTAAATTTGATTCATGATATTTTAGTGAATTTCACTGCATTACAATATTATAAATTAATTTATCATGGTGATTAATGATATTTGAGTGAATGTTTCATTAAGTAGATATATATTTAACCCTTTTTTTAAAAAATTGATTTAATATGAAATATTATTTGAGAAGAATGTAATTAAAATTTTAAATATTAAGGGTATGATATAGAATTTGATATTAAAACATTCTTTAATGTTGAGGTTTTCTAGGTAATTAAAGTTTTTGAGATTAATGATGTATTTATTTATATGTTAGTTTATTCATTTTTAAAATTATATTGTGTTAAATACTGTTTTATTAATTCCTAAAGAAAGAAGAAATATCTTGAAATTCTTATTTGATTTGTTAGAATACAATTTTAGTGCTTTTGGAATGAAATTTTCATCTGAAATACTCATAGTTTGGAGCAACATATTAGATTTTGGTGAAAATTGATTAAAGGATGAAATTATACCTTTCAAGTAAGTATATTTACTTATTTTCTTAGTCTATATGAGAAATCAATGCCACAACTCTAGAAAAGGATCTTATGAAAAAAATCTTATAACATTCAATTCTGATGAATTGATGGTCTTTTAACTCTTTATTGATTTATGGTTTTATTGTAATTGAATTTATCTTGTTCCCTATCACTCTCTATCAGTCCTTTGACATTATTTTTATCTTACATGTCCATATTTTTACTTCTCATAGATTTTATCCCATTTGGAAACCTATTTTTTGTGTTATTCTAGATGACCTTCATATTTCTCATTCTCTCTTATCAAGAGAAAATTTCACTAACCCTTTTTATGATGTGGTTTTTCAAAAAAGGAATTTTTAATTATCAAACCCTGGATTACTAAGCACAAGTTCAAATTTTAAGGATGTAATTTATTAAATGGAGAGAATTAAACTCCTTGATATTTTATGAATTTTTTTATTATCTTTGATATCTTATGTTACAGGTAACATCGAGTTTAAATGAACCTAAATATACTATTAAAATATTATTATTTAATGTGTTAGTTATAAACAAGTCATTAAATTGGTGGTTATGAATAAAATTAAATGATATATATATATATATATATTTCATAATCAATATAAATTTATTGATAAATTCTTAGTAAATAATCACTCAAATTTTCCTAAAGTCATTTAATTCTTCAAAAATTACATTTTCTTCAAAGAAATGTTTTTATTACTTTTTATGAAAAAAACATTGTGATTAATTTCTAGAGCTTGTAGAAATTTTACTTTTTTAATTAACATAATATTTGAAATCATAATATCAAAATTATATTAGGATGAATTTTTTATAATTTTCTGAAGTGATTGGTTTTCTAGTGAATAGTGAAAAATACTGATTTTTATTGAGAACTGTATTCCTGTTTCAGGAATATAAAATGTTCCTTTTTGTTTAAATATGTTTTCAATGTAAAATTATTTATATTAAATTTTAAATAATCTAATTATGTTTGTTTTAATCAATTTTAGGTTTTAATTTAGTGTAGAAACATTTTTATATGTAGAATGAGATTTTACTGAAATGTAGTTTTGATGCATGAAATGTATTTTTAACTTAATAAATTAAATTGATCTCTATTATTGAATGATTTTAATGAAATTTATATACCATATATTTAGTAAAATATTTTAACATTCATCTAATATTTTTTATATGCATATGATAAGAATAAATCTAGTTTTATGCTTAAAAAATTATTTTTCTAAAAAAAGGTTTTCATCATTTGTGATTCTTTTAAAATAAATTTATACCACTTATAATTTCTGAATATGATAAAATAGGTTCCATATTTGGAATCATTTGGTCCAAATTTGGTAAATAGTTCCCTTTTATTTTTGATCAATATGAATAGTTACCTTAGTAAAATTTATTACCCTGGGAAAGGGTAAATCTTCTTAACCAAGGTTAAAAATAAGTGATAAGGGAATATTTTTTCATACTAATTCTTATTGGATGAATTTAATTACACATTTATCACCTTAGTTTCACAATTTATTTTTTTAATGTAATCTTATCCATGAAAATGACCTATATAAAATTTAAATGAATGAAAGTTACAAAATGATACTCTCTTAGTTTTAAATTTCTCTTATGTATCCATATAAAGAAAAAGAAATTTATGAATTGATGTAAGTGTCTATTTTGATCTTAATTAAATTAGTTTCATTATATGAATTTTTTTATAATTTTTATTAATTATATAACGACTTTAAATTCTTATGCAACACCGATACAATATTTATCACATTAAAAAAATATTAAAAATATTAAAAATATTAAAAGTAATATAATTTTGTGATTTAATGTGATACATGAATTTTTGATATTAATATAAATATTAGTGTTATATTAAATAATCATATTCAAATTACAACTCTTTATTTATGTATTTTAAGTAAAATTAAATTAAAAGTATCAAAATTGGAAATAATGATATTTTATGAAAATATAACTTTATTAAATTACATTAAAATCAAAAAAAAATATTAAAATAAAAAATGGGGTATAATATTTGGTCTAAAATTTCTTCCCTTTCCAATTTATATTACTTTTGGAACCATTTTTATTGAGAATAAGTTTAATAAATTTTGATCTTTTAAGAAATTACAAGAGTTACCTCCCCTCAATTATAAAAGGGAACCCCTCCTTTCTCTTACGAACACCACTTTTAGACTTATATATAAACCAAAATCTACCATGTTATCTTATAAACATCCCTAGAAACATTATTAATGTTTTTTTCTACCCAAAATACCAACCTTAAATCCCTTAAGAGGAGATCAAAATGAGTTATTTCAAAGAAAATATAATTGCCTTAACAGATAATTTTCTTTTTAATTATTTATTTACCTCATTTAAATCTTTTCTATTCATCATAAAATAATAAATTTCACACCCTAAATATACTAAAATCTTATTATTATTATAAAATCACATTTATTCTCCCTCTTTTTATCAAACGGAAAGAGAAAGTATTGCTCGTACATACGTAAAAATTACCATCTCCACGTAGTAATACAATTAATTTCCCATAACCATATTTCAAAGATGGTTTGTAACACCTCAAGCTTCCATGGTACTCTTCTCTTTGAATAATAGAGCAGTGTGTGTTGTACGCAACCTCGAGTTCTAACACACCGCGACCAATCAAAGTAGCAGTTATGAATAGTAATACCCACTTTTTGAAATTATATAATTTTTATATTTCAAAATGGACTTCATTTTTGTATTCGTAATATCAAAATTATCCTAAGTAGAATTTTTTGTAATTTTCTGAGAACTTCCTATTTTTTATGAATAGTGAAAAATACTTAAAAACAACTTTTTCAATCAAAATAATTTATAGTAATAAATTATACTATTGAGTGGTTTTAAAGTATAATTAGAATATATTTTTACCATTTTATCCAATGGTGGTCATTAGAATTAATTTCACTTTGAAATTGGACATAAACAATTGTCAATCTTTTGATATATATTATTTCTTAAAAACACGCTCTTTGTTGTGACAGCGAGAATTAAATATAAAATTAATTAATGCAACTTATATGTTTGAAATTTTGTAAAATATAAATCATTTTTTAATTCTGAATATCAATTGTAGCTTAGGGTGAAATTTTGGCATTGTTCTGAAAAACTTCAATTTTTGATGAATAGTGAAACCACTAAGTGGTAGTTAAAAAACTGATTTTTCGTTTAAATGAATCTTTACCGCTTCTATGAATTGAATTTAAAAAATCTGACAGACATGGTTTTCATTAGCATGTAAAATGTGGTTTAATGGGATTAAAATAATTTTTTGGTGAATAGTAACTTTTAAGTTTTATTAATCGTGATTAAAGGTAATTAGTGAAATTTGAGGTAAAAATGATATTATAAAAATATGAAAATACTTTTACACTTGTACTAACATTATTGGATGAGTCATGGCCGACCAAGAAAATCCATGGGTCAACTTGGGGACCCCATGGAGCCACTTGGGTAAGAAAATGACATTAATAACTTTTTATTTAAAGTAAAAATAAAATTGTCACAAACATGTGTTTTTTTACTAAAACAATTATTACATGGGGTTATATAAGTTAACGTTTTGAGTATAAATATTCATTGGAAATATAAAAATATTTCCTACATCATGTTAATTTTTTTATAATTTTTATACATTAAATAAATTAAATTTTTTATGACATCATGGTGATGCAGCGATTACCTCATTAATTAACGATTTAAATAAAATGAAAAGATAATGTAAAATATAAGACTTAAACTAGTCTAAAACCTATTGGATGGGTATATTTAGAACCCTTATCACCTTATCCTCTAAATATATCATTGTGGGACCTTTTAAATCCAAAAATCACTTCATAATAACGTAACATTTCATAAACTTCCAAGAATGCCCCTCCTCTCCTCTTATAAAAGGCCCCCACCTGTACCACCTTATTTACACCTTCAAGCCATTTGTCTTGACCAAACTCTGCCAAAATACTCTCACAACTTCCCTCTCTTACTCCTAGAATCCTCACTTTGGGCATAAGTCTTCCCAAAGAAGCCTTTGGCTCAAATCAAAAAGAGTTACCCAATTTTAAGGTAATGTCTTCTCTTGTGTTCTTTTGTTTTATTTTGCTTCTCCAACCCCATAAAATCTTTTTATTACTTTATTTTGTAACAAAAAAAGTATACTCAATATAATTTTATGTCTTTATGAGAATTATTTTATTTACACTTACACACACCTTCGTCTAACGGTTAAAGAACATACTATTTCTGTGGGTGTTGAATTACTGCCTCACGAAATGATGATTGTTCAATATTCTTTTAACACCTCTCATGGTGGAAATTATGATGAAACTATTTTTATATATGATATATAATATGTTTTTTTTCTTATGATTCTGTATTTTTCATTTATGGCATACCTTTATGATTTCTATTATGGGTAAACGCGATAATTTCATTTTAGGAAGTGCGGACTACTGCCCCCTCAAAGTGATTTGAATCGTTAATGCCACATGTGGGATGTATAAAGGATGGATTAAATGTTATTATAAATTATATTATACTGGAATTATATTATACCTTTATATAATTATAATTTCATTCCATTAAATACTAAATAGAATTTAAAGTAGCATTCACGCGTACATACGGCTTACCGTCTCCATGAACGGTGCATTTCATTTCTTACCTCTAAATGTTATGTAATATTATAAATTCATGTATATAATGGATATATATGATATATATGATATCTACATCATGAATATAATTCTGGATATAATGGATATTTCACCACATGAACAACTTGTAATTATAAGAAGTTTATTTTTGACTCAAGTACCAAAGATCGAAAAAATGACTGTTATTAACATAAATAATTACATAATGTTCATAACATGTTAATAAGTGATATAAAAGGAATAATTAACATGAAAAAAGTTCTTAAGAAAATAGAAATTAACTCTATATTATTATTCAGGAGATTAAAGAACGATCGAGTCAAGTCGGACACGAGGTAAGGGAACTTCTTAACCCAATTTCCGTTCTTTGGGTTAATCTCCTAATTTCAAATTATGTCATGATATTATTATGTCCTATCTTGTATTTTTACTTTCTTTATGTGTACTTATAGTGAATACACATAATAGATCTATTTTATTTAAAAAAATTATCTTTGTAAGGACTTCAACTCAATCTCCTTTCATTGAGGCATATTTTATTTTATACACAACATTCTTTTATACAGTGTATAAACCCCTTTGAATTTTACTTTTATTCAAAAGGAATCTTTTTTATATGAAGATTTTTACTAAACGACAAAAGGGAATGTTTTTTTTTGTCATACGTATGCAGCGACAATGAATTCTCCGCCGCCGTGACCATTATTTGAGTTTCAGCTTCCTCTACAAGCCTTAACTTTTTTTAAATGAAAAATAAATACAAAGTTTTAATTTTCTTTTATTTTGGTATTGAAAATGGTTTTGAAAGTGTTTTTATTATATCAATGTGTTGTATTGATATTTTGTGATTGAAATGTGGAAATGTTATGTTTTAATTATGCATGTTTTATGTGATACGATTATGTTATGGTTTATGATATGTTTAAACCTATTCATATGAGGAATGCATTGGACTTAATAAGTGACGGCTGGAGCCTGTTATAGCTCATTGATGCACCGGTAGGTCTCATGAGACAAACTAGTGTCTTAGCATGAGGCCTTGACAAAATCTTATTTGTAGTGTTGGCATGAGGCCTTGGCTACGTGGTTATGATAGTCTGGCATTATGCATTCCATCATTATGGAAGTGGTTATTGATATTGCATATGATTATTCGACCAGTATAATATCCATGTAAATAAGTAAATGGAATTATCTCATTTTACTTTTTCCATATTATGTTGAAGTTCAAGTTTAAAAGGCTTTTGTTTTAGTTATACATTGCCTTAAATGTTTATGTTTATTTATGAAAGCTTCTGCTATATTGTTATCCTTACTGAGCATCTGAGCTCACCCCTTTCAATGTTTTATTTTTCCCAGGATGTGAAGAAATATTTTATGATTGACCTACAGGGATAGTCTGAAGGGGATAGAAGTGTGGACTATGGAGAATATGTTATTGTGATTTTTCACTTTATGATGTAATGTAACATTTATGAATGTATCTAGTGTTTCCAAGGCTACTAAACTAATCGGTCTTTCGAGACTTGATCTTTTGTGATCATGCCAATGTTACGCAATAATGCACCGACTTTGGGTAACTGGGGTTGGGGCGTTATAGTTGGTATCAGAGGCAGTTTAGTACTAACCTTAGAAGCTAGATTTAGATAAACTATTATTAGAGAACATAGCCCTAAGATAGACTTTAAGGATTAGTATAGAAGAACTTCCTAGAATTTTGGTATTATAGAGATTTTGTGAGTTTTCCAAGAAATACATCCCTGTCTGGATACGAGCAGGTAGAGGCAGCTCTGGCACAGATGTACCTAGGGGTAAAACCTAAAAACACCGCTTTGATCTAGACTCGAATGGGAACCGGTTCACGACAATGGGCCTTGCTGCACTCTTGGTTACGACACTCTTAGGGGATATGATTAGGATAATCCTCATTTTATTTACAAACTATTATGAAGGTTTTATGAGTATATACTTCCTCAAAGAAATTTTTTTATGATTATAGATTATATCGATAAATTTTCCAATTTATGTTAAGTGTTTTACAAGTATGGAATTATGTATTTTGATTCATAAACTGATCTAGTTTATGCCATTGTTTAGAAATGGTGCCTAGTGGAAGGAATGGAAACCCTATCAATGCACGCACTCCATGTAGGGATTTCCCTCCTTCTCAAGATTATTATAGTGGAGCTGGAGATAAAACTGGTGCTGATCAACTTATCACCATACTGGGACAACTCACTCAGGTTATGAATAATAACATTACTCGTATGGAGAACCCTGATCCACAATGTGGAGGATCAATGTTAGACCGCTTCATGAGGAAACAACCACCAATATTCAATGGGAGTACTAATCTTTTACTATCTGAACAATGGATAAATTCCTTAGAAAAAAAATTTCATGCCTTGGGGAGTAGTGAAAGGGAAAAGGTTATCATGGCAGTTTACCACCTCACTGGAAATGTTGATCAATGGTGGTCGTTGATTCAAAATAAAAAGGAAGATGATAAAGTATCGAATATGGGATGGAGGGAGTTCAAAGAGATTTTATTAGAAAAATATTTTCCTCATGACCATCGAGCAGGTATGGAAAGGTAATTTCTGAGTCTAAGATGAAAGAAGGATGAGAATGTCGCAAAGTATGAGGCCAAATTGAAAAGGTTAGCAAGACATGCTGCAGATTATAAATGTAACCCAAGAAGTAAGATTGATCGTTTCACTGATGGGTTAAAACCATTTTCTCGTCGATCATTAGTCTCACAAACCTTCTCGTCGTACGAAGATATTGTCTCATGTGCTATCAAGACAGAAAAGGAATTCTCTAAATCTTACGATAATAAAGTAAAGCAAAGGATGAAGAGAACAGTGGAACAAAAGACAGATAAAAGGAAAAAGGGAAATAAGGATTTACCATTATGCGATAATTGTGGGAAGAATCACCACGGTACTTGCCTAGAAGGAATGGGAGTATGTTATAAATGTGGAGAAAAAGGTCACCAGGCTCGTGATTGCAAGGGAAAGAAAGAGGTTGTCAACGTTGAATGCTACAATTGTAGGGAAATGGGGAATTATGCAAATGAATGTCCTAAGTGTCAGGTAAACTTACCTCAGAAAAGGTCAAGGGATCAAGGATAATCTTATGCTATTACTACAGTTGAAGTGGAATAATTAATGTATTGGTTCTTTTGGACTCAAGGATTATATTCTGGTTATAAGAATAATGTGATATATATAAGGATTGTACTGCAGTACTTGTTTTTTTTTCATTAAGGTTTTAATAAGATGAAGGTAATCATATTTTTGTATGTGACAATAAGAGAAACTTTACTTAGTTTGAGGAATCTGAGGATACAATTGATTTTGGAATTTAGAGACCTTTTAGAAAAAGTCTGGATAGAGGTATTTTGGATAACTATAAAGGTTGGAATGGATTAAGTTGAACTTTGGGTAGTATTGTTTAAGGTTAAAACATTTATGAAGATTATTTTTTGGAATATTATAATACTATAGTTTTAGGAAAATGACAACCTGCAGGTCGGGGGATAACTCGTCGCGTCGGACAAAGCTGTAGGAATCGAACCCACAACCATAGTGCGACAGGCCTTTATTACCTACCACTAGCCTACAGGAAGTCCCTAGTTATTACAAAATATTTTTCCTAATCTAAATGGTATGTATTAATATTTGGAACCTTATAAGATTAGGATAAATATAATATTTTTGAGTTCTATTATCTTTTTGAGTGAAAGATGGGTTTGTGGTGAAAATTTATTAAAGAATGAAAGTCTACATGACAAGTATGTATATTTCCTTACATTCTTAGTAAATCTCCTAAATAAATTCCTCAAATTTATGAAAGGTAACTTAAAACAAAAACATTATCGGTTAACTTTTCCTACTAGGGAATCAATGATCGTTTAACCAATCACAAGTTTGTGATTTTCTTGTAGTTAAACTTTCTCCTAATTCTATTTTATACAACTCTCCATCAGACTTTGATGGTTTTTTTCCCTCAATATCCATGTTTTCATAGAATCCTAGTATTGGCTATCTCGGGTGACCTTTGTACTTTTATTTCTTTCTTTTAAAGTTATATTTTTATTAACCTTATTTCCGATGTGGGTTTTCTACAAAGGTATTTTCTATTTTCAACCTTTTATATTCAAAGAAAAATTTCAAATTATGAGGATGCAATTTATTGAAGGAGGGGATAATGTAACACCCCAAGCTTCTATGGTACACTTCTCTTTGAATAATAGAGCAGCGTGTGTTGTACAGAACCTCGATTTCTAACACACCGCGACCAATCAAAGTAGTCGTTGTGAATACTAATACCCACTTTTGAAATTATATGAATTTTATATTTCAAAATGGACTTCATTTTTGTATTCGTAATATCGAAATTATCCTAAGTTCAATTTTTTATAATTTTCTGAGAACTTCCAATTTTTTAAGAAAAGTGAAAAATAATTAAAAACAACTTTTTTAATAAAAATAATTTATAGTGATAAATTATAATATTGAGTGGTTTTAAAGTATAATTAGAATATATTTTTACCATTTTATCCAATGGTGGTCATTAGAATTAATTTCACTTTGAAATTGGACATAAACAATTGTCAATCTTTTGATATATATTGTTTCTTAAAAACAAGCTATTTGTTGTGACAACGGGAATTAAATATAAAATTAATTAATGCAACTTATATGTTTGGAATTTTTGAAAATATACATCATTCTTGAATTCAGAATATCAATTATATCTTAGGGTGAAATTTTGGCATTGTTCTAAAAAACTTCAATTTTTGATGAATAGTGAAACCACTAAGTGGTAGTTAAAAAACTGGTTTTTCATTTAAATGAAACTTTACCGCTTCTATGAATTGAATTTAAAAAATCCGACATACATGGTTGTCATTAGGATGTAAAATTTGGTTCAATGGGATTAAAATAATTTTTTGGTGAATAGTAACTTTTAAGTTCTATTAATCGTGATTAAAGGTAATTAGTGAAATTTAAGGTAAAAATGATATTATAAAAGTATGAAAATACCTTTACACTTGTCCTAACCTTATTTTATGAGTCATGTACGACCAAGAAAATCCATGGGTCAACTTGGGGACCCCATGGAGCCACTTGGGTAAGAAAATGACATTAATAACTTTTTATTTAAAGTAAAAATAAAATTGTCACAAACATGTGTTGTTTTACTAAAACAATTATTACATGGGGTTATATAAGTTAAATTTTTAACTATAAATATTACTTGGAAATATAAAAAGATTTCCTACATCATGGAAATTTTTTTATAATTTTTAGACATTAAATAAATTAAATTTTTTATGACACCATGATGATGCAACGATTACCTCATTAATTAACGATTTAAATAAAATGAAAAGATAATGTAAAATCTGTGACTTAAACTTGTCTAAAACCTATTTTATGGGTATATTTCGAACCATTATCACCTTATACTCTAAATGTATCATTTTGGGACCTTTTAAATCCAAAAAGTACTTCATAATAATGTAACATTTCAGGACCTTCCAAGAATGCCCCTCCTCTCCTCTTATAAAAGGCCCCCACCTCTACCACCTTATTCACACCTTCAAGCCATTTGGCTCGGCAAAACTCTGCCCAAATACTCTCCCAACTTTCCTATATTACTCCTAGAAGCATCACTTTGGGAAGAAGTCTTCCCAAGGAATCCTTTGGCTCAAATCAAAAAGAGTTACCCGATTTTAAGGTAATGTCTTCTCTTGCGTTCTTTTGTTTTATTTTGCTTCTCCAACCCCCTAAAATCTTTTTATTACTTTATTTTGTAACAAAACAAATATAATCAATATAATTTTATGTTTTTATGAGAATTATTTTCTTTACACTTACACACACCTTCATCTAATTGTTAAATATCATAGTGTTTCTGTGGGTGGCGAATTACTGCCTCACGAAACGATGATTGTTCAATATTCTTTTAACACCTCTCATGGTGGCCATTATGATGACACTATTTTTATATATTATATATATTATGTTTTTTTTCCTTATAATTATGTATTTTTCATTTATGGCATACCTTTATGATTTCCATTATGGGTAAACGCGAAAATTTCATTTTAGGAAGTGCGGACTACCGCCCCCTCAAAGTGATTTGAATCGTTAATGCCATATGTGGGATGTATAAAGGATGGAGTAAATGTTATTATACATTATATTATACTGGAATTATAGTATACCTTTATATAACTATAATTTCATTCCATTAAATGCGAAATATAATTGAAAGTAGCATTAATGCGTACGTACGGCTTACCGTCTCCATGAACAGTGCATTTCATTTCTTACCTAAATGTTATGTAATATTATAAATTCATGTATATAATGGATATATATGATATATATGATATCTACATCATTAATATAATTCTGGATATAATGGATATTTCACCACATGAACAACTTGTAATTATAAGAAGTTTATTTTTGACTCAAGTACCAAAGATCGACAAAATGACCGTTATTAACTTAAATAATTACATAATGTTCATAACATGGTAATAAGTGATATAAAAGGAATAATGAACTCGAAAAATTTTCTTAATCAAGTAGAAATTAACTCTAGTTTATTATTCAGGAGATTAAAGAACGATCGAGTCAATGGTGGTCGTTGATTCAAAAATAAAAAGGAAGATGATGAAGTATCGAATATGGAATGGAGGGAGGTCAAAGAGATTTTCTTAGAAAAATACTTTCCTCATGACCATCGAGCAGATATGGAAAGGTAATTTTTGAGTCTGAGATGAAAGGAGGATGAGAATGTCGCAAAGTATGAGTCCAACTTTACAAGGTTAGCAAGACATGTTGGAGATTATAAACGTAACCCAAGAAGTAAGATTGATCATTTCATTGATGGGTTAAAACCATTTCTCCGTCGAGCATTAGTCTCACAAACCTTCTCGTCGTATGAAGATATTGTCTCATGTGCTATCAAGACAGAAAAAAAAATTCTCTAAATCTTATGACAATAAAGTAAAGCAAGAGAAGAAGAGAACAGTGGAACAAGAGACAGATAAATGGAAAAAGGGAAAGAAGGATTTTCCATTATGCGATAATTGTGGGAAGAATCACCCTGGTACTTGCCTAAAAGTAATGGGAGTATGTTATAAATGTGTAGAAAAAGGTCACCAGGCTCGTGATTGCAAGGGAAAGAAAGAGGCTGTCAATGTTGAATTCTTAAATTGTAGGGAAATGGGGAATTATGAAAATGAATGTCCTAAGCGTCAGGGAATCTTAACTCAGAAAAGGCCAAGGGATCAAGGATAATCTTATGTTGTTACTACAGTTGAAGTGGAATAATTAATGTATTGGTGCTTTTCGACTCAAGGATTATATTCTGGTTATAAGAATAATGTGATATATATAAGGATTGTACTGCAGTACTTGTTTTTTTCATTAAGGTTTTAATATGATGAAGGTAATCATATTTTTGTATGTGACAATAATAGAAACTTTACTTTTTTTGAGGAATCTGATGATACAATTGATTTGGAATTTAGAGACCTTTTAGAAAAAGTCTGGACAGAGGTATTTTGGATAACTATAAAGGTTAGAATGGATTAAGTTGAACTTTGGGTAGTATTTTTTAAGGTTAAAACATTTATGAAGATTATTTTTGGAATATTATAATACTATAGTTTTAGGAAAAGGACAACCTACAGGTCGGGGGATAACCCGTCGCGTTGGACAAAGCTGTAGGAATCGAACCCACAAACATAATGTGACATACCTTTATTACCTACCACTAGCCTATAGGAAGTCCCTGGTTATTACAAAATAGTTTTCCTAATCTAAATGGTATGTGTTAATATTTGGAACCTTATAAGATTAGTATAAATATAATATTTTTGAGTTCTATTATCTTTTTGAGTGAAAGATGGGTTTGTGGTGAAAATTTATTAAATAATGAAAGTCTACATGACAAGTATGTATATTTCCTTACGTTCTTAGTAAATCTCCTAAATAAATTCCTCAAATTTATGAAAGGTAACTTAAAACAAAAACTTTGTTGGTTAACTTTTCCTACTGGGGAATCAATGATCGTTTAACCAATCACAAGTTTCTGATTTTCTTGTAGTTAAAATTTCTCTTAATTCTGTTTTATACAACTCTCCATCAGACCTTGATGGTTTGTATTTCCTCAATATCCATGTTTTCATAGAATCCTAGTATTGGCTATCTCGGGTGACCTTTGTACTTTTATTTCTTTCTTTTAAAGTTATATTTTTATTAACCTTATTTCCGATGTGGGTTTTCCACAAAGGTATTTTCTATTTTCAACCTTTTATATTCAAAGAAAATTTTCAAATTGCGAGGATGCAATTTATTGAATGAGGGGATAATGTAACACCCCAAGCTTCCATGGTACGCTTATTATACGCTTATTATTCAAAAGGAATCTTTTTTATACGAAGCGTTTTACTAAACGACAAAAAGGAATGTTTTTTTTATTGTACGTATATGGAGAAAACGACTTCTTCTCCGTCGTGACCGTTATTTGAGTTTCAGCTTCCTCTACAAACCATAACTTTTTTTAAATGAAAAATTAATACAAAGTTTTAATTTTCTTTTATTTTGGTATTGAAAATGGTTTTGAAAGTGTCTTTATTATATTAATGTGTTGTATTGATATCTTGTGATTGAAATATGTAAATGTTATGTTTCCTTTATGCATGTTTTATGGGATACGATTATGTTATGGTTTATTATATTTTTAAACCTATTCATATGAGGAATGCATTGGACTTAATAAGTGACGGGTGGAGCCCGCTATAGCTCCTCGGTGCATCGGTAGGTCTCATGAGACAAACTAGTGTCTTGGCACGAGGCCTTGACAAAATCTTATTTGTAGTTTTGGAACGAGGCCTTGGCTACATGGTTATGATATTCTGGCATTATGCATTCCATCATTATGAAAGTGGTTATTGATATTGCATGTGATTATTCGACCAGTA
Source organism: Viscum album (assembly GCA_963277665.1). NCBI lineage: Eukaryota > Viridiplantae > Streptophyta > Magnoliopsida > Santalales > Viscaceae > Viscum > Viscum album. The sequence continues at coordinate 1,533,362,670 of OY728126.1, forward strand.
GAATATCCATGTAAATAAGTAAATGGAATTATCTCATTTTACTTTTGCCATATTTTGTTGAAGTTCAATTTTAAAAGGCTTTTTTTCATTATACATTGCCTTAAATGTTTATGCTTATTTATGAAAGCTTCCGCTATATTTTTATCCTTACTGAGCATCTGTGCTCACCCCTTTCAATGTTTTATTTTTCCCAGGATGTGAAAAATATTTTATGATTGACCTACATGGATAGTCTGAAGGGGATATAAGTGTGAACTATGGAGACTATGTTATTGTGATCTTTAACATTATGATGTAATGTAACATTTATGAATTTATCTAGTTTTTCCAAGGCTACTAAACTAATCGGTCTTTCGAGACTTAATCTTTTGTGATCATGCCAATGTTACGCAATAATGCACCGACTCTGGGTAACTGGGGTCGGGGCATTACATGGTTATTATTATGTATTTAATGTTTATATAAGATATTTATGGAATAATTATTCTACTGAAATTATAATAAAATATATACCTTCTTACCTTTCAAATCATTGTAAAATGATAACATTATTTGTTTGTACGTGTGGACTACCACCTCCATGAAGTGATGTAATTTATTTTTCATTTCTAATTTAGGGGGATGGTAATAAATATAAATTTGATGAATATATATTATATATATGATATATATGATATAATAATTTTTCTTTAATGGTGATTTATTATTTAGATTTCTTTCTTTCCATCCATCAAAAAATGAAAGAGTGTTCATGTGTGCGTACAACCTACCATCTCCATAAATGGTGTAATTCATTTTTCTATCTCTAATTATATGGATGAATGCAAATATGTATATAATGAATATTTTATATATATATATATATAATGATTAAAATTAAGTATATTATGTAACTATTATCAAAGTACATGTACCAAAACTACCAAACCAAAGATACATAAAAAAAAAGAAGATATCACCCAAAACAATGATATTAATAAATAATTATCAACAAATAGATGATAAAAGGTTATAATTAAATCATATATGGTATGATATATATGATTATGGTTATATATATTTATGTATAATTAATATATATTTATTATATAGGAGTTTATATCACTTATGAAGTAAGTTATACCAATGTTAAGGGATTTCCATCACACCTTTATTTCAATGGGGCACAAGACATATTCACCACTAGTTTCTTTTGTGTGGTGTATATAATACCCATGAACTTATTTTATGATTTATATTATTAAATTTATTTGAATTTATATATACATATAATGTTATTTCTTTCATGGGATAAATTATTCTAATGTTACTAAGGATATAAAGTTTTTTATGTTACAATTTCATTATTTATCGGGATTGTTTATGATTATACTTTCAATGGTACAATATTATGATATAACACTTATTAAGCCCATGAATTTTTTCCTCATATTCTTATTTCTTGAAAATACATGATTTACTTTCATTTTCCTCACCTTATGTACTCAAGAGACTAATGATATGTTTTTAAGGAATATCGACTTTATTTCTCTCTTCGATAAAACAAAATTTTAATCCATATCTATGTTTTCTTCGAATGTTTTAAAGAATGATTTTTATATTTTCCTATTATTTTTAGTGTCATTTTTACCCATGTTTTAATTTTTTTAAAATGTATAAAAAATATTTTTTTTAGAATGAGGTACTTTTTGATTTTTTTACAAAAGTGTAAAAAGAATGTTTTCTTTTAACTTATACATATTGAAAATAATTTTATACCATCATGACCAATAAATTATTTGAAAATTTATTTACAATTTTCCATTTTTATTTTCAAATATATATTTTTCCATAATATGTTGGAATTTTTTAGATTTTAAATAAGTTATTTGAAAATGTAATGGTTATTTTCCTCAAAAATATTTTATTGATATTTTAAAGGAATTTTTATTCATCAATAATAACTACCCTTGATTTCACTTATAATTTACTAGGTATATGATCCAATGATACCATACTTATTATTTTTAAGGATACTTTATGTTTATGATGACATTATTTCTATGTAACCTCTCCCCTTTCCACAGATTATTCTCTGATGAAATGATTATATATTTATGAAAAGTGTTTCCTTTCCATGGGTTATGATACAATAAAATTTTTATGAAACCCATTTATTTTCATTGGTTCTGATATTATGATTTTTTCTGATCTTATGGAATAAATATGTCTAATTTTCATTATGTGATGGGTGGGACCTATATATTCCTCTAATGCATTTGGTAATGATTTATATCTTATGAGATAAATAATATTGGAATATAGAGTAAACATAGTTCAGTAAGGGACTTTGTGCACTATGATAGTCTTGAGAGTGAACCTTGACTTCTATGATGGTTTAGGGAGTGAACCCAATCCACTATGATAGTCTTGGAAGTGATCCATGACTATTAAGGAAGTTATTTCCTATTATTTTGTGTATGCCATAATTTTATGTATTATGCCAATGTTATGCTCTCATGGATCATGTTCTTTGATTTATTTATGATTAATGTCTTATGAACTACCAAGATTTTTTCCATGACTCAATATTATGATCTATGATATTTAGGGTATAGATTTCAAATGTTAGGCTCATGTTCTCATACCCTATGCTCATGTTATGGATATGTGATGATTGATATCTCTCTTATTTACACTTACTGAGAATCTGAGCTCACCATTTCTTATGTTTCCTTGACCCTGGTTATGAAGTAAGGTTTTAGGAATGATATGTCTAAAAGGGGAGATAGTTATTGATAACATAATGGGATACTCTTAAGAACTATTTTTTTATAAATCCATGTTTCCAAAGATATTATACTTATACGATTATGGCATGGATCATTATGTTATATAATGAATATTCATCTAAAAAGATGTGATATATATGTATGAAAATTTAGGGTTGTTATATCATATATATAAATGAACAAGATAACCCAAAAGTTAACCATATCGACATTGAGGAATAACATGGACTATCTAACAAAAGTCATTACATCTTTTCTATGCACCCTTTGCATGTCCATGCTCACTAAGCTCTAGAACTTAATCCTAATCACTTTTCATTACTCAAAACTATAAATTCTACATGTTTCTTGAAATTATCATATATGGTGTGAGTCTGAACTCATTTTTTCCACCCCCAATGGTGTCCCTATCTTACAACTCAGCATATTCATGTTTATGAAATAACATAAATAAATGGAAATCATAATATATCATGTAACCTGTTAAACATGTGCTCAATATCAATATGCGATCCTTTAAATTTCATATAAAATATCAAAGGTAATGATATATCAACCATATGTCATACTGAAAGATCCATTTTCCTTTAACCATTTCTATATCACATGGTTTCACACACTAACACAGCCAGATACACTATATGGAATCACATACCAAAAGTCTTCAAAATACATTCATGGTAAAACAACATCCAAAAGGAACATCCATAATTCATATCAAATTTTATAATGACTTTTGATTCACTTAACCAATCGATTAATCAACAACACATCATATCAAGGCACAATTATACTCATACTCCCTTAGTCTTGTCCCATTGTCCCCAACATATTGGTGATACCTAGATCCTATCTGATAGTCTCAAAAACCATTAACAGTTTCCTTATACTGTGAGGAAGTCCTATAAAATTATGCTTAACTCCATAACTTATACCAAAAAATCTATAGAGGCCTACACCAAAAATATATTTCTGAAATTAGATTATTGGGTCTTATCCTTTCTGTACATAACCCATACCACACCATCATCCAACCATAGTGAGTGGCATATCCAAAAATCCTAAGACACACCTCCAAAAAACAACCACCACCACATGTAAACCACGTTTCCCAACCATGGGAAGGGTAAAAACCATTTTACTTATCACAATAAATCATTTCACCTTATTACTAGTGATCAATATCACTCATAGTCACACTGTTATGCCTAATGTGTTCCCACAAAACCAACTCCCTTATAACCACACTTGAATAAATTTACATAATCATCTTTATTATGATAAACAATCCATGAAATACCATTTCACACCTACCATTCCATACATGGATCAACCATACCCTTTCACACATGAGACTATCCACCGATATCTCATAGACACCAAAAATACTAAAAACAGTATATAACTAGTCTCACCTGAACAACCCCACTCATGCCTATTTATCATGAATAAAATAACACTCATATAAATATATGAGAATGTTGGGATCCACATATCATATGATTGTAGAGACTAAATCATTTAATATTGACCTCAGATTCATGAACAAAATGTAATAATTAAGGAGATAGATAAAACCCTAAAAAAAGGTCATAACATCCATAAATAGTGAAAAACACAATGAAATGAAAGAAACCAAGGATAAAGGAATATGAAGTGTTATCCTCACCCTAAGATACCTCCAACTTTAGAAGGTGTGGAGATCAAGCTAGAAACAAAAAGAGATACCTCGCCTGGATCTCACGAGTGTTGGAGACTGAGTATATTGCTAGAAGAAAAATATTTTTAAATTTTATTAATATTCCATTATCACATAATTTTGAAACACTAATAATATTATATTTTAAAATTTTAACATGTAATAATTTAGAATAATAACAGAATAAAAAATATTGACCTCACCAAATCATTTAAAACTTATATTAGTGTTTTCTCTCAATTTTGTAATGACTCAATCATATATGCCTTTTGATAATACATTTTATGGTTCTACAGTCATGAATTTATAGATTTTATAGTATATATAATAAATGTCCTTTATGAAATATCTAATTCATATTTATGAAATGACCTGTTAGAAAATATTTTTTCAACACATGAAACTATGGATCGAATAATTTTAGTGAAAGAGTTTTATGGTACCCAAAAAAATATTGAAAAAATTATCCTCTAGTAATATAAAATGTATTATCTTAGAAATATTTTAATCCTATGTCCTAAATATTTTAGAAATATTAATAAACATTCACTTTTATAGTGACCATTCATTCTACATATATGAAATTTAAATGTAGAAATACTTCATTTATAACTTTTCACAAAAAAAACTATACATTTTTTTATTTTTCTATTATAGAAAAGTATATTTTTGTTTTTTATTTTCCTTATTAATTGATATCGATGTATCTTAACATTAGTTTACATGTAAAAAATTATAAAATTTATCCATAAATTTGAAAACTTAATTCATCAAAATTTAATTACTTTTTGAGTAATTTAAAAATTATTATAGACATTATCATTAGTAAGTTATGCAATATTTTTATGTTTTTCAATTTATTTAATAAGAATAATTTTTTTATAAATAATCTTAATATAAAATCCTTTTAAATAATTATACAACATGATAATTCTTAATATATTCATTTTTTAATTTTTCATTATCTTTATTTAGTTCATAAACAATATATTTTTCAAATTATGGATCAAAATTAGAACAAAAAATAGAGTCACTAGTAACCTCATTTGTAGTGTAAATTAAATATATGTTAAAATTATATTTTTTAGTTCTATATTCACCCCTTAAATTTACATCTTCCTTGCAACTATATATAGGGGATAATGATCTTTTATCCTTCCCTTGGGCTTTTTATCTTTTCTCTCATCAATCAATTTTAAGTAGTCCTGATTAATATGAACTTTTATTTTATATTCATAACATGTTAATTTTGAAACATCATAATAATAACATAAGATAAATTTATTACTTTGATTTCAAACATCCTCAAAATAATCCTTTATGACTGTATTTTTGAAACATTTCTTTCACATTATTATTTTTTAGTCACCATTAATAAGATGGGATAATTAATCCTTTTTAATTCCCTATATATCAATGTTAGAATAGAATAAAGAAGCATTAATATAAGATTTAAATGAAATACCATTAAATTTCATGGTCTCCTCATCATATATGTTTGTTTATTCCAATTAATTTTATAAAAATTAACCAACATGTTTATCCAGTGTGTATGTAACACCCTCAAATTTTGTGAAATATTTTTTTCCCAAATTAATTTAATCATTTGATATTTTTTATTTCACACAACACTGAAAATAGTTTTTTATATTAAATCACTAAGTAAAACATTCCTTTAACACAATATCGACTTTGCGTATGTTTTAAAAAACATAGACTTGGATTACGTTACATGCAACATCAACTTGGAATACATTACACTGAACACCGACTTGGTATGCGCTACATACAACACTGAGTTTCTATGAAGAATCATTTTATTATTATGATTATTTAGAGGATATAATTATAAAATAGTCATTAAACATAGTAATATGAATAGTAATAACTAATTTTAAAATATTTTTTATAATGGTTTTATAGAAATAAAACAGATTGATAATGAAGGATATAATTTTTTGTAAAGTCCATATATGATTAAAAATACTATTTTCTCAAATGAACTGCTTTTAATTTCCTGTGAAAAATATTAAAATTAATTTTATAAACATTCAGAAATTTAATTTGATAAAATATTTTTCATTTTTTAATTCATAATATATAAATTATCTAAGGGTTAATTTTTGGTATTTTTCTGAGAAACATGATTTTTTGACGAATAGTGAAAAATACTGGATTTTAATTCAAAACTAACTTTTCATCTAATTTATTTATAAAGTTAAATTATATTTAAATTTGGTTTCAAAGTTTAATTAGAAAATATTTTTATCAATTGCTATAACTTAGGTCATTGGAATCAATTTTACATTGAAATTAGGTATAAAAACATAGCAAACTTTTGGGCATTTTTACTTTAAAAACCCACACAGTCATTCCGTCAGCAGGATTAATTTTAAATTAATTTATATCAATTATGTTATTAGAATTTGTAAAAATGAATTCCATATTTTGAATCATAATAATTTATAATTTCTAATAAGTTAAACATAGTTTTTTACTAAAAATATTAATGAAAGTGATTAAAATTAATTACAATGGTTAAGAAAAAATTAGGTTAATAAAGTTATAAACCTTAAATATAAAACCAAAAACATCATATAAAATTGTAAAAAAAACCAATTTAATGGAAATTATTCTTCCATTAACCATAAATTATTGATTTTGGTTGGTTTGGTATGACTTTTTTTAGGGAAAATGTGGGTACACCTAACTTGTTTTAAAAAATTCTATGTTTGTCCTTTCCCTTCCCTATAAAAGAACACCACCTCTCCCTCTTCTTTACACCTCTCAAAACACTTAGGCTCATAGAATATCTTTCCAATAAACTTACCAAAATAACTCCCTTAATCCTTTAATCATTACTTTGGCCATAAATAAATCCATGGAATCCTTTTTTCACAAATAAAAATGAGTTACTCGATTAAGAGGTAATGCCTTCTCTCAAGCTCATTTCTATTATTTCATTTATACACCCCCTACACTCTATTTATTCCATTATTTTATAATAAAGAAATTATAGTAAATATACTATTATATTTTTATGATAATTTATGACCTACACTTACACACGCATCCGTTGAATGAGTAACAAACATACTGTTTATGTGTACGACAAACTATCGCCTCACTAAATGATGATTGTTAAATTTTTTTACCTCCACCTCTCTTGGTATAAATTATTATGAAAAAACTATTAATATATGTAATATATTATATTTATTATGTATTTAATATTATTTATTCATTTTACAACATATACCTTTTTTACTTTCCATTTGGTGTAAATACGATAATTTTGTTTGAGGAAGTTTGGATTATCACCCCTCAAAGCGATGTGATTCATTCACGCACTACATGGAATGTATTAAGGATGGATTTAGTGAAATTAAATGATATATATAATATAATAATCCTACTATTATAATTATTTATATAAATAAATGGATACTTATATGTCATTCTCTTTCTTTCTTTCAATACGATAATAAAAATGGAAACAATGTTCAAGTGTTTGTATGGCTTACCGTCTCCTAGAACAGTGTATTCCATTCTATAATTATATATTATATAGATTATCATAATACAAATATAATGTATATACATTATATTTATATCATTATTTAAATTCAGTAAATCTTTATATAATTATATGGACCAAAGATATAAAAATTAAGACACATGTGAAGAATAAAGAGAATATTACCCTAAGTGAAACATTAACATTACATTGTGAAAAAAGTAGGTAATATATGGAATTAATAAAACCATATATGGTATTCTATATAAGAATATTATTCTATAAAATATTTATAATAAACATAAATTTATTATACAGTAATCTTGTATGATTATGAAGTGAGTCAAGATACAAGGTAAGGGGATTTCATCTCACGTTTTATTTATGTGAGATACATGCTTTATCCACCACTCATTAATTTTGTGTTGTGTGTATATTTACCATGGATATATTATATTATTATTATTATTTAATATATGGGTATTTAAATATCTACTATTTGTGGTTTATTTCATGGGTTTTATGTTTCAAAAGTTACCAAATTGTTAAAATAGTTTTGTCTCAATTTTCCTTCTTTGAGACCCATGTTTGTTTATAAACCTAAATCATTTTCTGAGGTGTATATAATTACATTTTACATGTTATATCATGAATATTATTATTATTATTTACTTTTCTTACATAGAGATTATTATTCAAAGTTATCAAGTGATAATATTTTATTGAAACAATATCATCGCTTTTTTAGGTTATTAATGATTATGCTTCTTTGATGAAATGTCATGATCCATCTCTCAAGAACACTAATGAGTTTATTTATCCTCTATTTATTAAAGAAATATCCATAATTATTAACATTTTTTACACTCTTAGGTACTTAATATAATTAAGCAAAAAAAATTAATAAAATTTTACTTTATTTCTCTCTTCGGTTAGATATCTATTTTATTTCAAAAACCATTTTTTATAAAAGGTTTTCCAAAATGTTTTCAAATGATCCTTGAAGAAAATTTTCATGAAAAATGTATTTTAAAATTTTTTATTTTTTTCAAAGCTTTATTTAAAATTTTTCGAAGCTATTTTCAAATAAAAAGTTTTTCAATAATGTTTTATGTTTAAGAAATTGTTTTAACCATTTTCAAGAATTATTTAAAAATTTCAAAAGAAAAAGTTTTCCAAAATGATTTCAAAGAATTATTTATAAATTTTCAAGTTTATTTTCAAGAAAATTGTTTTCAAAAGGTTTTATGTTTTCAAAATTAATATTTTTCAAAGAATAAAGGATATTTTCCTCAAGAAATGTTTTCAAAAGATATTTCAAAATTATTTTCCATATAAGATGGAATCCATTGATGTTACTAATGCCTTTATAGTAAATGATCTAAAGTTTTCATTAATATTCTTTCTATGAATTGTTAATTGTTTGATGTCATTATTTTTATGAAACCTATTTCTCTTCAATGAGTTATATACTTTTGAAACCCCCTTCTTTTACTGGGTTATACTTTCATGAATTGATTACAAAACCTATCACTTTTAATAGTTTATAATGTGTTGAAATGATAATGATAACCATTTAATTTCATGATTTATGATAGGATGTTTATAAAACCAATATCTTTTTATTGTTCATGATATGATGAAAATTTAAATAATCTTGAAGAACATGTATAAATTATTTTATTATGAGATGGTTGGTACCTATATATCCCTCCAATGCATTGGGTAATGATGGATAATCATGAGTATAAATGTTATGAGTGAACCTAGTTACATGTTCACAATGTTATGTATGGACCTATTTGAATGTCTATAAGTTTATTCATGAGCCTGATTACATGTTCAAAATATTATTAATGGACCTAATTTTATGTCCATAAGTTTATGTGAGAACCAAATTACATGTTTATAATGTTATGCATGAACCAGATTACATGTTCAAAATTTTATGCATGGACCTAGTTTCATGTCCATAAGGTTATACATGAACCTGATTACACTTTCACAATGTTATTCATGGACCTGGTTTCATGTCCATAAGTTTATGAATAAACCTGATTACATGTTCACAATGTTATGAGTTAGCATTATTACAAGTTCACACTGTTATGCATGGACCTAGTTTCATGTTCATAAGTTTATACATAAACTATATTACATGTTCACAATGTTATGTGTGAACCTGATTACATGTTCAAAATGTTATTCATGGACCTTGTTTCATGTCCATAAGGTTATTAATGAACCTGATTACATATTTACAATTTTATGCATGGTCTTGATTTCATGTCCATAAGGTTATGTATGAACTTGATTACACATTCAAAATTTTATGCATAGACCTGGTTTTATGTCCATAAGTTGATGTAGGGGCCTGATTTCATGTCCTTAACATAATGAGTGAACTTGTTTCTACTTATACATGTTCACAATGATATAAACCAATGTGCATGCCAAAAATTCCATGTATTATTCCTATGTAATGTTTTCATGACTTATTCTCTTAATTATCTTATGATCCATGTCTTTTGGACTGGAAATATTTATTATGATCTCTAATATGTATGGTATGATATTCAAAATGTTATGCTCAATATTCATAACCTCTTGTTCATGTTATGTTTACGCATTTCCTTTAATTACCCTTACCAAGAATCTAATCTCACTCATCTCTAATGTTTCATTTACCAATGTTATGAATAAACATTTTAGGTATAAGTACTAAAGGTGGAGATCTTTATGGTAGTTGTTTAAGATCTTTCACCAAGATAGAAGATTTTTTTTCGAAGTTTCTAAAGGCACTAAACTATTATGGTCCTCGGGCATGTATTTTTGTAATGTACCTAATATTCATATAAAATGATGTAATATACATGTATTTTAATCCTAGTTCACTATAGTTAGTATCAAAGGAAAGGTTTAGTCAACCTTTAGAAACTAGGATGATAAAACTTTAGTGAGATACCTAGGTATTTTTCTAAGGATTTTTATAGGTATTTCTCTAAGGATGAGTTAGAAATTAAGAAAAATGTTCTAGAATTTTGGTAAAGGAAAGAGTGAGTAGTTTCCTAGAAATACATACCTATATGGATACTATTAGTGGATGTGGCTCTGTAATAGATGAATCTTGTAATAACACTCTGAAATGATGTTTTGGGACTAACTCGGGGTAATATGGTACACGACAATGGGCCTTGCTACACTCCTAGTTTGACACTCTTAGGGGATATGCTTTGGGTATTCACAAACTCTTCACAAAACATCATGAAGGATTTAAATAAAAGTTATCTGTGAATAACATAGGGTAAACCTAAGGTTTCATAGATTATGTAAGGTGTCATAATTTAGACATACTATAAGATAATTTTCATGATTATGTGGTTCCTAATTATGATAATTGTTTCTTGCTCTATGCTTTTTGTTTTAGTAAATGGTTAAAAACCAAAGGAACCACGTTAATGGAGATTGTGATAGAAAATGAAATGATTTTTCTCCTGAAAATCTGAATGTTATGGGCGCTATAATAAAAAAACTCATTGCTATACTCTGAAAACATTCTCAAGATATGATTCATGCTGAGCTTCCAAACAAGCAAAAGATAGAAAAAAATTCTATTGATTCCTTCATGAGGAAAAATCCACCTTCTTTCATCAGGTCTTCTGATATACTTTTTTCTGAATAGTATATTAGTACCATTGAAAATATATTCTTAATTATCTATTGTTTGGATAATGAGAAATCCATTCTAGTTGTTTCTCAATTAGAAGGTTAAGCATACCAGTGGTGGAATATAATCAAGAATATGAGAAAGCAAGATGAAATTGAGTCCATATATTGGGATTAGTTCAAGAACTTATTCTTCAATAAGTAATTTCCTTATGTTCTTTGTATGAAGATGGAATATTATTTCCTTGAGTTGAAAAAAAAGGATGATGAATTTGTCGGTACTTATGAGGCTAATTTCACAAGACTTTCTAGGTACACTTCTAGTATTATCATCTAACAAGAAAGAAAAGTTGATAGGTTATTCAATGACTTAAATCCAAGTCTTAGAAGTGTGTTGGAAATAAGAGACTACATTATTTATGAAGATAGTGTGCATTGTGCAATAAAAGTTGAAATGGAGGTAAGAGTTCCATATCAATATCATGGTTTTAACAAGAATATGATGATAGAGTTCAAAGGGGGATCTAAAAACTATAGAGAGAATAAAAAGTTTCAGACTCCTTCTTTCCAAAACAATGGGAAAGAACACTTAGAAGATTTCCTAAAAGGAAAAATATGGTGTTTCAAGTGTGGTGATCCTAGACATTGAGAAAAATAATTTAGAGGGGATTATAAGAGGAAATTCAATGAAATGAGTGGGGAGAAAACTCAATGAAATGAACCGCCCACACTTCAATGATTCAAGTTCATGGGGTTTGGGAATTATGTGAATCAATTCCCAAATTCAAGGGCTAATATGGATGAGAATACACAACAACCTCGAAGGAAAAAGGACAAATGTAAAGCTTATGTAATCATAATGGATGAAGTGAATAATGGAAATTAGGGGAAAACCTATCCTTTCCCCCTTATTTGTAAATTCCATGTTTGATTTTGTATGAATAATCCCTATAATAATCTTTATCTTTATAATTTAGTGAGGTTTCATGTGATTATATCTTTATACATGGATTTTGGAATAATAAAATCAAATTTAATGTTCTATCAGTGCCAGGATGAACCCATGTATCCAATAAAAATGTTTTTGGTATAATATAATATCATATTTAAGTAAGAAAGGGTGAATTATATTTTTGAGAGGTTATAAGGTTAACCATTTGTGGAAAGTTTAATTAAAACTTTGAATAAATTTTTCGAGCTTAATGTATTATATCACCACATGAAGACTCATGCATATTGTATAACCTGTTTTTTATTGATGGGAACTAAAGAGATATATGATGACTTATCATGGATCTCGTGATCTGTTAGTACTTCATGAATGAAAAAAAAATCATTCATTTTTTAGGGTAAGATATGAAGTGGAAATATATCAAGGCACAACCAATGGATGAGATTGTGCATATGAAAGGGAATAAAATCAAGTAAGTATAAATTCTCATGAAAAATCATTAGCTCTAGGAAAAGTATCATGAAATAAAAAAGGTTATCCTCATTCCTTCTTTTCCGATGAATCAAATGGTCCCTTAGATCATCACAAATTTACAGATTTGTGATTTTTAACTTTATCCTAACCAAGTTCTCTATCACTCTCCTCTAGAACGTAATAGTTATATTTCTCCTCCATGTCCAATTTTAATCTCAACCTATGTTAGCCTATGTGGAAACCTAGTTATATGTTACTTTGGGTAACCATTATGGTTCTAACTTTCCCTTTTTAAGGGAAGTTTTAGTATTCATTTTTACGATGTGGATTTATATGAAAGAAACTTTTATGTATTAATCATTTGATAAACTCAATGAATTTTGAGGTTGAAATTAATATTAAGGGGGTAGAATGTAACACCATAATATTTTTTGAAATATTTTTTGAATTAATTTAATTTTTTGATATTTCTCATTTCACACAACACTAAAAATAGTTTTTTTATATTAAAGCACAAAGTCAAACATTCCTTTCACAAGAAATAGACTTGTATTATGTTACATAGAACATCAACTTAGAATACATTACACGTAGCACCAACCTGGAATACATTACACTGAACACCAACTTGGCATATGTTACATGAAACACTAAGTTTCTACAAAACATTATTTTATTGTTATAATTATTTAAACGATATAATTATAACCTATAAATTAAGCATAGTAATGTGAATAGTAATAACTACTTTGAAAGTATTTTTTATAATGTTTTATATAAATAAAACATATTAATAATGAAGGATATAATTTCTTCTAAAGTCCTTATATGTTTAAAAATACCATTTTCTCAAATGAACTACTTTTAATGTCCTTCTGTGAAAAATCATAAAATTAATTTTAAAAAAATTAGAAATTTAATTTGATAAAATAATATTATTTTTTTAATTTATAAAGTATAAATTATCTTAGGAATAATTTTTTGGATTTTTTTGAGAAACATTATTTTTAGATAAATAGTGAAAATACTAGATTTTAATTCAAAACCTCCTTTGCGTCTAATTATTTATAAGGTTAAATAATATTTTAATTTGTTTAAAAAGTTTAATTAGATAATATTTTTATCAATTAATATAATTTAGGTCATTTTAATCCATTTAACTTCAATATTGGGTATAAAAACTTACCAAACTTTTGAACGTTTTTACTTTAAAAACTCATACTGTCATCCTGACAGCGGGATTAATTTCAAATTAATTTCCTAAAATTTAGTAATTATAATTTTAAAAAATAGATTAAATATTTGGAATAATTATAATTTATTGTTTATTATAATTTAAACTTATTAATTTATCAAAAATATTAGTGAAAGTGATTAAAATTAATTACAGTGGTTATGAGAAAAATTGGGTTAATAAAGTACTAAACCTTACATTTAAGACCCAAAACGACCTATAAACTTTTCCAAAATCCATTTTTTTACATTATACATCCATTAACCTTCCATTATTTTGTTTAATTTCTTTTTTATTACTTTTTTTAGGTAAAAATGTGAGTATACATAACTTGTTTTCAAAAATGTCAAGTGTGTCATTTCCCTTCCCTATAAAAGGCCACCACCTATCCCTCTTCTTTACACCTCTCAAACCAATTAGGTTTGGCCAATATATACCCAATAAACTTCCCAAAATACCCAAATTTCTCCTTTAATTCTCTATTTGGGTAGAAATCAATCCAAGGAAGTCTTTTGGCACAAATCAAAATGTGTTACCCGATTAAGAGGTAACACTTTCTCTCAAGATCCTTTCTTTCAATTCCATTATCCACCCCATACACTCTCTTTATTACATGATTTTATAACAAAAAATTATATTAAATATACTATTATGTTTTTATTCAAAGGATTATACATACACTTACACACACATCCATCTAATGAGTAACAAACATGGTGTTTATGTGTTTGTAGAACTACTGCCTCACTAAACCATGATGGTACATTTTCCCTTTACCGCCTCTTATGGTGGAAATTAAAATGAAAAATATATTTATATATTTCATGTGTTATATTTATTCTGTATTTAATATTATTTATTTCTTTTAAAACACATAAATTTTTTACTTTCCATTTTGTGTAAATACGATAATGTTATTTGGGGAAGTGTGGACTACTTCCCACTCAAAGTGATGTGATTCGTTCACACGCTACATGAAATGTATTAAGGAATGGTTTAGTGAACTTATATTATATATATCATATAATATATATATATATATAGATACTTATATGTCATTTTATTTCTTTTTTTCAATAAAACAATAAAAATGGAAACAATGTTCATGTATACGTACGGTTTATCGTATCCATGAACAGTGTATTCTATTTCATACTTATATGTTATATAGATTATTATAATAAACATAAAATATATACACATGATATTAATATCATGTTTTACATTCTTTAAATCATGATATAAGTATACGAACCAAATATATAACAGATTGACACACATGCGAAGAACAAAGCGAATGTTACTCGAAGTGAAACCTTAACATAGGATCATTAACAAGTGGGTAATATAAGGTATTAATAAAAAAAATATGGTATTAGATATAATAATATGATTCTGTAGAATATTTATAATAAAATTACATTTATTATACAGTAATCTTGTACGAGTATGAAGAGAGTCAAGACATGAGGTAAGTGGATTTCATCTCAATTTTTATTTCCATGAGATACATACTTTATTCAACACCAATTCCTTTTGTGCGGTGTGTATAAAAACCATGGATTTATTATATTATTATAATAATTAAATTTATGGGTATTTACATATCCATTCTATTATGCTAATGTTATTAGGTTTATTTTTCAAAATTTACCAAATCGGTAAAATAATTTTGTCTCAATTTACCTTCTTTGAGGATCATGATTGGTTATGCACCTAAATTATTTTTCTAGGGGTATATAATTAAATTTTACATGTTATATCCAGAATATAATTATTTTATTGAAATTTTAAGCTTTATGTAATTTCATTTTCTTAGATGGAGAGTATGATCCCAAATTACCAACTGATAAGATTTTATTGAAACAATCTCATCGCTTTTCGAGATTGTTAATGATTACGCTTATTTGTTGAAATATTTCGATCAATATATCAAGAAAACTCATGATTTTCTTTCACATCTATTTATTAAATATATAATCACATATTATTACCATTTTTATATTCTTTTGTACTTAATATAATTAATAAAAAAATTTAAGAAAAATTTACTGTGTTTCTCTCTTCGGTCGCAAATATATTTTATTTCAAAAACCATGTTTTCAAAATTGTTTTCAAAATTGTTTTCAAAAATGTTTTAAAATAATCATTAAAGAAAATTTTCAAGAAAAAATCATTTTAAGTTTTTTTCAAATCTTCCTTTAAAATATTTCAAATCTATTTTCAATGAAATACTTTTTCAAGAATGTTTTATGTTTAAAAATTTATAAAACATTTCAGGAATTATTTATAATTTTTAAAAGAAAAATTTTTCCAAAATGATTTCAAAGCTTTATTTATAATTTTAAAGTTTATTTTCAAGGAAATTTTTTTCAAAAGTTTTTATTTTTTAAAAAATAATTCTTTTCAAATAATAAAGGATATTTTCCTCATGAAATTTTTTCAAAATGTATTTCAAAGTTATTTTCCATTTAATATGAAATATTTTGATATTATTCATGAATTTATAGGAAATTATCTAAGGGATAAATTCATATTATTTCTATGAATGGTTTATTATTTGATGTTATGGTGTTTATGAAACTCATTTATCTTCCACAAGTTATATTCTTCTAAAACCTGCATATTTTCAAAGGTTATGCTTTTATGAAGTGATTCTGAAACCTATCACTTTTCATAGTTTATGATGTGATAAAATGATAATGATAATAATTTCATTACAGGGATTATGATAGGATGTTTATAAAACCTATATCTTTTTATGGGTCATAATATGATGAAAGTTTTAATTATCTTGAGGTACATGTATAAATGATTTTATTATGAGATGGGTGAGACCTATATCTCCCTCTAATAAATTGGGAAATTATGGATTATCATGAGTATAAATGTTATGCATAAACCTGATTACATGTTCAAAATGTTATTTATGGACCTAGTTTCATGTCTATAATTTTATTCATGAATCTGATTACATGTTCAGAATATTATGAGTGAACCTTAATACTTGTTCACAATGTTATGAATGAACCTGGTTTCATGTCCATAAGATTATTTGTGAACCTGATTACATGTTCAAAATGTTATGCATGGACCTGGTTTCCTGTCAATAAGGTTATTAATGAACCTGGTTACATGTTCACAATGTTATGTATGGACCTGGTATCATATCCATAAGTTTATGCATGAACCTGATTACATGTTCAAAATTTTATTAGTGAACCTTATTATGTATTCACAATGTTATTCATGGACCTGGTTTCAAGTCCATATGTTTCTATATGAACCTGATTGCAAGTTTACAATGTTATGCATGAACCTGATTACATGTTCACTATGTTATGTATGGATCTGGTTTCATGTCCATAAGGTTATGTGTGAACTAGATTACATGTTCACAATGTTATGCATATAACTAGTTTAATGTCCATAAAGATATATGTAAACCTAATTACACATACACAATTTTAGGCATGGACCTGGTTTTATGTCTATAAGATGATGTGGGGGACTAATTTCATGTCCTTAACTTAATGAGTGAACCCGTTTCTACTTATACATTATCACAACGTTATAAACTAATGTGCATGCCACAAATTACATTTATTTTTACTATGTTATTATTTCATGAATTATACTCTTAATTATCTTATGATTCATGTATTTTGAACTTCAAATATTTATTACAATCTCTAATATTCATGGTATGATCATCAAAATGTTATTCTCGAGATCTATACCCTTTTGTTCATGTTATTCTTATGAATTTTCTTTGTTTACCCATATTTAGAATCTGATCTCACCCCTTTCTTATGTTTCATTTTCTTAGATTATGATGAATGGTTTTAGGTATAAGCACTAAAGGTATATATCTTTATGGGAGTTAGTTAATATATTTTACTAGGATAGCAGATTTTGTTTCCATGTTTCCAAAGACACTGAAATATTATGGGTCACAGGCATGTATTTTTGTAATTTACTAAATATTCATCTAAAATGATGTAATATCGATGTACACTAAGCCTGGGTCACTATAGTGTACTAGTTAAAATTATTATATTAATTCATATAAAACTTATTTTAATTCCATTTATTTAGTAATGATGTTAGTACTCTTTCGACCAGCACTATGTTGTCCAAGTATTCAATAAGAGCTATCATTCCTTTAAAAATGCATATTAATCTGTAAAAAACTAATTGATAAATTATTTACCCCAATCACGAAATCTTTATATTTTTCTATTATAATACATAGGTTGATTATCCTTTACTAGTCTATTCTATAATTATTAACATATATAAAACTCCAAATATATTATATATTGTTTCATGAAAAATTATAACCAAAACACTTCTACTTATATCATAATATTAAATATACATAACATTATAATTTAACACATATTTTACTAAATAATTACTAGTGAATGAATAAGTGTTTGAATAAAAACGTTTATAAGGATTTTTCCTTATATTCCCACGGTAAATACCAAAGTTCTTATTGTAAGATTCCACTTAAACTTTCCAGTTTCTATTTCATCTCCATAAATATTGGTTATTAACTGAGGAATCCAACCATTATTGGAATGTAAACATAATATCTTAATAAATATGTTCATTAAGACTTTTTTGTAGTGTAGACCCTGGATTGGATAAAAAAAATATAGTAGGGAAAAAAACTAGATATCCAAAGGTATAACTTTTATACTGATTATTTTCTTTGTGTGATATGTCTATAAACTCAAGAAGGGGGGTGAAATAGCTATACTAAAATTAATAGCAGTATAAAAATTATAGTTATACAGAAAATAAATTTATATGTTTATGTTTAGGTGTAGAAGAAATAAAATAAAAAAGAGAGCCTGAATTTTTATAGTAGTTAAGATAAAATTGATCCAATATCTAATCTTTACCACTCTCTACATAGTGAGAGAAATGGTATCCACTAAATCCTAAAAATATTATGAGATATATAAATTGATTACAAAAAAGACTATTATACTTGATATATTACTAACCAACCATTGTATTTACTGGGAATGTTTCGTAAGAATAAATAATTTATTTCTAATAGTTGATGTTGTATCGATAACGTTGAGTAATTCATTACATCATGATGTATATTCATCAATGTTTGTTGTACATAGTATTTAATTATCTAAAACGTTCAATCATAACTCCTAAATATGTTTAAGATAATATTGTTTCACTCTGGGTGTCTGTATGTATATATATATATATATATATATATATATATATCTTTGGGTTCCTGTGATCATGATTTCTAGTGAAATTTCCAATAGTTTAATCGTCAACGTATCTAAAATCTCATTCAATGTTCAGATAATTTTAGGTTTACATAATTTGATTTTTCTATTGGTCATTAAAAATATTTCCAAATTTAGTATTTATTCACTTAATAATCAACCATATAATACCAAAATTGAAGAAAAATATCTATGTATAAAAATAAAAATAAAATTATGCACTTCATGAAAGAAACGTCACAACCCAAATAATGTACTAAAAAAATACATCTTAAAATAACATCCAAAATTCATAGTTCTATAAACAATTAAATGAAACTAATTGAAACATAAAAATTAAATATTTCATAAGTTAATATAAAATAAAAAAACTCATTTAATTCAAAAGAATATCATATTATAATAATTCATAATGCAAGTTTTATACATTTTAATGTGAATTTAAATCATCCAAGGGTGATATAGAATCATTTTAAGGTAATTTTATATCATATTATGGTTATTTAAAACCATCTTACGGTGATTTAAAATCATTATAGGGTGATTCAAAATCTTTATAAGTTTATTTTCAATTACTGAAAATATACTTCATTAGTTTTAATTGAAATATTTTTATGGTTATTTGAAAACATTTTATAGATATAAAAACTTTGCAATGTTTTATTATATTTTAAAAATAATCAAAATATATGTTTATAAGGTTAAAATTAATCATTTTAAGGTTAAATAATAAAATAATATTCGTTATTATAATAATAGATTTTTTTTGATAAAATCATTTCCTAATCATCATTTAAACAGTAGTAAGGATCTTTTTCAAAATACATAAGGATTGTTTTAGAAAATTTAAAGGTAAAAATAATTGATTCATAGTCCATTAGAGTGTGATACATATATATTCATCTATCTCTGTGAAGATTATAATGCTTTATAATAAAAATTCCATGAATAACTATTCAAAAAACACAAGCACTGAATATTCTAAATACATTTAGTCCACTTAGTATGATATTTAAACTTTTTATATTATATATTGATTTTTTAAGATATTATAGTTTCATAAGACATTGTATATTTAATATGATACTTCATATTTATAAGGTATATTAGTTTTATAAGATATATAGTGGTTTTATAATATATAGATTTGTTTCATAAGATATATAATAGTTTCTTAAGATATATATAAGTTCAGTAAGATTCAAAGTAATTTTGTAAGATATATAGTAGTTTCATAAGATATATAAATGTTTTATAAGATATATACAAGTTTCATGTGAAATATTATAGTTTCATTAGAAATACATTAGTTTTTTAAGCTATATAGTGGTTCTAAAAGATATATAGTAGTTTTTCAAAATGTTTATAAATCATTTGATTTATATGATATTATGTTATATAAGATATAAAAATAGTTGAAAAATAATTCTTAAAATATATTTTTTATTAAAAAAATTGAACAATAGAAAATGAAGAAACTCATTCAAAATAAACATCATTCATAAAAACAGAATAAAAAAGAAAGTATAAAATAAAAAAATAAAAAAAAATCATAATAATAACATATTTTTTTAACTATTATAATAAAAAATATATGTTTTGAGGGTATAAAAATAAAAATAACGTGATAACAAAGTCTCAAATCCAATAACACAAACTCTATCTATGTATTGAATTTTAAACACTAATAGATATTTTCATCCTTCCCAAAAAAAACTAGGGCTACCCAGTAGGACAGACTAGATCTAAAAAAACATTCCTCTAAAAATATTCAAATATAAAATTATATGTGAACAACTATATAGGGTCGATCATAATTAAATGTAAATATATGGTACATGATCTATATAATAATATAATAAATAAAATTATTACTCTCTTTAATTATTGTAAAGAAAAATATATAGAAAAAAATCCTTCAAAACATATAATATAATTAGAAACTATGATTTATAATTTCACTCCACCAATCCAAGAATCATCTAAGATAGTTAACTGGGTAAATCTATAATATTATTTTGTAAAAGGTCCTCCATGCCTCAAATGAATGCCACACTATCTCTAAGTAGAGTGAATACTCACATAGAGTAAGGTAAAAGAAACTCGATGACTACAATAGTCAACATAAGCATTAAAACTTATCACTCAATAAAATCTAATAATCATATCATGTGATATCATCTCTTGGACCAAAATGACCCATGTGATTTTCACATCACCAATCATAATGGAATAATAAGGAAATTTAAATCATATCTCTGTCATCACTCTACGAGGATTTGTGATCTTCATTGAATAAGAAACCAATTCCATATAAAAATTTAATCATATTATTACTTGTGAATATATAAATGAGTGAGATGCTTTGTAATAATCCTTGAAGAGATCATAGTAAATATAATATGTAAGGATAACATTTACTATCACACATTACTCTTCTAGTTCTACTAGAATATAATCTTTAATAGAAAACAACACCAACATTTCATTGTTATCCCTATTAAGGGTTTTGAGTTTTCATCCCCAAAGAACCTTTTGTAGAATAATTTAATCTTGGGGTGGTTATTTTAGATGATTGTATTATATTATTGGGTCCTCTATTATATTTTATACAAAAAAACATAATGTGTACAATATTATCACGCATGTGAAACTGATTAGGATTCCCATAGAATTCCATTACAAATTTATCATGTCGCTATAAAAATAACACACAGAAAACCCTTTTTCATTAGCATAATTTGATATAGATGGTTTTATTTGACTAATTAATTATGAGTGTCAATTTACTTTATAATATATCCACTAAAGAAATGTTTTCTTCTTACTTTTCAATGAATAATATCACATGCATTCTCACATAGTATCATAATGGATTTTACTATTGATAATTTATTAATGACCATAACAAAGTTGGATGGGTCTAGATATATAATCTTTTATCTAATCATATATATAAGGAAAATATAAAATCATTTAGACTTAAGATTTTCCATTGTAATCAATTAGTGATTAAAGTGTAAAAACTCTTCAAAATGAGTTATTTATTAAAATATTATCATATATTATTATTTCTTCACCAAAATCCATTAATTCCACCAAAAATTTAAGGTATCTAGTTAAAATATCTTAGAAAACATTTTTTGGAATCCATTTAATGTATCATTAATATGCATATTTTCCTTCACAATTTTATTCAATAAATAAGTGCAAAATTATTTATAATAAATAATTCCAAAAACCTAGAAATAATTCTATATTCATATTCCTCTTTATAGTACTGGGTTTAGAAACATTTATAGTATCTATATTGTCATAATTTTATTTATGCTAAGGTATTTCTGGAATGATAAAAAACAAATGATTCATTTATACACTAAATAGAATATATCACATGGGTTTTACCTCACAAAAAATAGAAACATTTTTATAACAATGTTTCTTTACTAATAAACCTATAATTCCTTGTATTCATTTTCACACAGTGTTATTATAGTGAATTCCAATGAATTTATCTTCTAAAATAGAATATATTTTTTAGAACCATTTTAAAAAGTTTCATGAAAACTTCTATATGATAAAATTATGTTTAAATTCCAATGATAGAAAATCTCATCCTTTCACTTGTATTCCATGATAATTGTTATGAAACACTAAATATATCATCACACTTCATTCATATTATTATATGTATTTTAAAAACATCCTATAAATTTTTCATTTAATAATCATCCTATGATATTTATTTAAATCTAATAACATTGTTCCATAACCAATGGAGATTGAATAGTGAGAATTATAAATTTTAATAAAATAGAGTGATTTTTTAAAAATAATTTCATGTGAGTATTTATTTAAATCTTATGGTTTAAATTAAATGAAAAAATATTTATATGACTTAGTCAGTGAACTTGATAGTTTTATTTATTTCAAGTTATATTATTTTTTATTTTATCTAAATGAGTATAAGTGATTAATGATTTAAAATTTTTATCTTATTTATAAGAATAATGTTACAAAAAGACATGAATTAAATCTATGTACATTATGAAGTATTTTTTATCATATTATATTAAATAATTTGGAACTGAAATACTTGGTGATAATTTGATTTATTCATATTTTCTCATGTGTTCATGAGGATTATGTATCATAATTGAGTGGTATTATGAATTATGGTTATTAAATAACATATAAGACTCTATGGTTACAAGATTTTTATGGTGGATATACTAGTATAGTATTTGATGCTAGGGAATTAAAAATAAAAAATATTTTCAAGTTATATGTTTGTGTGAAATTAATTGGGTGAATCAATATATTTTTTGAATAAATATGGGGGAATAAAATTAGAATGTCATGTGAAATATTTTAAAATTTAAATTATATGGGAGTATGTCAATAAAACTGGGTAATCTAGAAAAAAAATTAATATTATTTTTTAATACAATTTTAAATAATGTTTCCAATTAATTAGATGGTTTTAGATAGATACAGCCAAGAAATATTACAATATATCTCTATTTTTTAATATATTTATCCCCAGAACATTTTTAATACTATTTATTAAAATAAAATTACACTTTAGAATAAAAAATGACTCATCATATGATATTGAAATTTATTGTAGTGTGACCACTTCTGAAAATAAGATCTAAGAGAGTCGATGGTAAGAGTTTTTTTTTACACTATAATGAGCATTCTCTAAATCTTGTATAAAACAAGCATGAAAATTATGATTTTATGAATTCAGTAGAATTTTCCATCTCATAAATCCTTTATTTCAGAGGCATGAGTAATTTCTCCAAACATGATATCTCATCCTTCCATATTTTATAGGTACCTTTCCTAGAAGGATGTATCTATTTAAATTTATTTATATCTTGAATACCATACAATACTGAGTTAGTGGTCCATATCACACTGACATCATCAATAGATGTGTCCATTTGACCATGATTTATTTGATTTTTCATTCATATCAAACATTTTCATTTAATTAGATTTACCCATTGCATGTGGCCCATTTGAAAAGGTTTATTTAAATGGTATTATCATTTGGTAATATTTCCCAAAAGAGGTGTCCTAACCTAATACACTCATGGTGCCTTATACACCATCCGACCAAATTTGGGATCAGATTAGATTTTCTACTATGGAAAAATAATGACACCTAATTACACTGAAGTAGTGGGAGAATTAACAATTGGGATATTGTAGAACCACATTTATGTGAACATTTTAGTTTGGATTGTATGGTACTCCCCAATCCCCACAAACTTTCATCCGTAAATAATGTAATTTTTTAATAATCATAAAATAATTCACTATATAAATTTACCCCATTTTTCCTTACTCTTTCATGGGGTATACTAATTCCATCACCATGTATTCCCATTTCAATACATGTCCAACATATTTGTGTATGATAACATTATTTAAAAATACCCAAAATGATAATATTAAAATTTTTACTCCTATTTTATAGATCATGAATAATAATATTTATGAAAAACTTATTTATATAAAGGTATTTTTTGGTTTAAATGTTTTTAGATATTTCTTAAGTATATCATAAATAAATTTTATATAGTATTAATAATTTTAATATTACATATCATTAAACGAAAAAATACTAGAACCCAAATTTTATTATCTTTGGATAATTTCTATACAAATGTATTATTAGACATTATTTCTTAAACATCCCCTAAAAATTATCAATAAATGAATCTATGCAAAAACATATTTATGCATATAATTACCTAAGGACTTGTGGAATATAACCAAAGGTTGATTTTAAATTCCCAGTAAAGAAAAAATATAACAACTTGGTATAAATGGTTAGATCTTAAGAATGTGAGAAAACATGTTCATGAGTGAAATATTTAATTAAAAACAATATAATATCATAATACTTGTCTATAAGTTATGATGCAGGGATATATAAATTTATTATATATCTTTATTGCATGTTGTTTTTTTAATTAAAAACACCCAAATATGTTTCTAATAGTTTCATTTGATTGGATTCCATTTGATTTTATTGGATATCATATTAAATTTCTTATGAAACATATAAATCATTTTATTGAATTATAAGAGGATCATATTAGAAATTCAAAGATTAATTGAAGACTATTTGAAGGACTTTGAAGATACTTTGATGTTTTGCTGTAAATATTTATGTTATGAAAGTATGTTCTTAGATCAACCAAAGTAATACGATAAAATCATGATGGGGCATAAAGTATTTGTAGATCTACAGACTACATTGGCTTCCGGCTGAAAGGCACCATCTAGTCAGTGCAATGTGGAAAGATCCACCTTTTTAATAGAAGCCTCACTATGTATATGGTATATAGGAACCCTAAATCTAGTATATTAATAAATAATTTCTAGTCCTTCTACCACTATCTAGATGGTGTTGGAATTCCCAAAGTAGTGATCTCTAGGAATTTCATCGAGTAGCTGGAAAAGTTTACTAGGTACCTGGTAAGAATTAAGCAACTTTTTAAAAATTCAAACTTTTATGGACCCCATGAGAGTCAAAGATTGTTTAATAAAGATTAATAGTGATCAATAATTATATAATATTCCTAGTATCATGTATTCCATAAAATGATTACTTTGTTGTATCAAAATTATGCGATTATATGAAATTTAAATTTAAAAATTCTATAATATTCCTACCATTTGACAATGCTTAAAAATTAAAGTCATATATTAATTATAATTTTTTTATTTTATGATTTAAATCAAAAATTAATTTTTAATTTTTATAAATTCAATTCATTCATGTTTTCCAAATTCACCAAGTCCTATTATTAGCCTCAGATCCAAATATTTTTTAATCCTAACCGGTTTTTATGTGAACATTTAACTTTGATGGAAGAAAACTCCTATTCACATTCTCCTATAATTGAAGGAAAATAATATTCCTATTGGAGAAATAGCATGTCATTTTTTCTTATTAGCATAGGATACCATGTTTGGAATATTTTTATGCATGAATATACACTAACTAAATAACCCAAATGATAAGTAGATACTCAATGGTATTGAATCCTTTAAGCTTAGTGAAAAATCCATGAAAACTCTATATTAAAGTCTTGATCGATAAAAATTTATTCATGTTTCTAAATGAAAAAATACCCTTGAAATATATAAATTTCTATAATTCACTTATGAATAAACCGACAAACATAAATATTATATATGATACATGTTTCTGAGATATTTTTAAATATTATCTATGCATCCAAATGAACCCATTACTAATATGCTTATACAGTTTACTAACATATTAAATAGTTTAATTTCACTTGGTGATGAATTCCCTATATAAAAATTAGTGAAAAATTTGACACCTAAAACCTGCATCCCCATATCTAGTCCCATAAACACATATATCACATACTATATTTAAAATCAACAATATATTTTTTGGTTTTACAATCCAGAAGTAACATGATATAAATATTATTTTACATACATTACTAATATCTTTTAATTTTTTATATTTTGATAAATAGAAAAAAAATAATCTAATAAAGGCCATGTTCTTTGTATCAAAGAGACATGTTTTTTCACTATGTACGAAAATACTAGATATATAATGAGTCTTTAATATATTACAAAAATTCGTCTAGACATATTACCCATCTAAACATATCATATGTGATTAATTTATTTATAAATAGGAAATGGAATTATAAGAAATGGATGAGATTAAATGTTCTGTAATCGAAACATATAATTGAATATGTCAAAAAAATATTCATGACAAACATATTATTGAAGTAATAAATAATATGAATAATGGCATAATAAAATATAATTTTGAGCATGATATATCCCGTACAATAAATGAAAAAAATTATATCAATAATTATGAATCTCATAGTGATGGAATGAATAATTTAGGACATCTAAAACATGTTTCTAAGCCCTTTTCGAAGATATATTTTGTTCATCGAGATTTTAGTAAATATATACTAATAATTTGGCCAAACATAAAATTAATACACAACATGGTTTTTCTAATGATGCATACCACAACATCGAGGGGTATATAATTTTAGGACCCACCCATATGTTGATTAAATCCAATTCATTTAATATATTATTCAACGTAACTTTTCATACAATTCCCAAAGGAACGTATTACTAAATAAAAATAAGTGTATCCATATAATGAATGACACAAATTTTCAATACATGATCAACTTAGATTAGTAGTCAATAGTCATCCAGAATATCAATAATTTTCCTCATGATAATAAAATAGATAACATTCTCATAACCCTTCTAGATAAATATTTTTCATGGATAAAAAATACATATTGAACTTTACAATAATCATCTATATTGAAATAACAACATATGGAATGCCAATAATTTTCCCATATCTAAAAAAGGGTTAACATAATCATAAAAAAATGAAGAAATAAGGTGTATGGTTATAAAAGGATATAAAACCAATGATTCGAAGGAAACATATAAGGGTGTTTCCATAATTTAAAAACACCCTTGGAAAAAGAATGTTTCAGTCAGTATCACAAAATAAGGGATCAACAATCAAACAGTTTTATAACACGAGTTCAATACCATAAATGATTATATATATATATATATATATATTATAGGATATATCATGAAATATATACCCCATTATGGAAAACCCTTTTGAAAATAATAAGGGAAATGGAATAAAAAATATAAATGATCTTTTTGAAACTTTTTTTTTAAATTTATGTAATATAAAAATTTACATGTATCTTTTAAAGGTTACTTCTGAAAGGGTAATTTAAAATAATTTTAAAAACTATTAATGTAAAAATAATCTCCAATAATTGATTCTTGATGGAAATAATTTTTATTATATATAAAATAGGAGAGGAAGAAAAAACATGTGAAAGTGAAAGGAAAATCCCTTTTTATTATTTTTAAAATACCTTTATTTAAAACTGGCATTGTAAGAAGTGTAAAAAACATTCATTTGTATAAAAACATAATTTTTAAAAAGAGGATTATAATATACCATAAAATAAAATATTACGATGAGATAACCCAATTATGGAAAGTCAATGTTCATGATAATAAATTACAACAAAAATAAACAAGATTTGAGTTATCAACATCCCGTAAGGGAAACACACGCCATGAAGCATGAAACAATCAAAAAGAAGTTTTTGGAGTAAAAATTTAAAAATGAGATAATAAAACATAATATAATCAAATGGAATAAGGTACCAACTTATATGAAATATGTTTAAGGGAATGATAATAACTCAATGAATGAAAAACGAGTTACCAAAAACTTTAATTATTGGGGTACCACTTGATTGAAAATAAATTTGAAGAAAAGAAATTAATTTAGCATATTTTATCCCATGAATTACTTGGGAATAAATTATATAACATTCATGGGATATTAAATCAATATAACACCATAAAAAATATACATGGTGTATAATATCTAACATGTCTTAAAAGATCATAATTGTGACTAAGAAAACTCTTGCAGATTGAGTAAAATTTTAATCAAAAATAAATGAAAGAGAGGGATTGTAATTGAACATAAAATAATAATTTTAAAATATAATTCTTCACATGATATCTCAAATAGTTATTATATACAACACAAAAATGAAATTAGTTTCATAATATGAAACATGTCTCAAAGAGAGGAATTTGAGACAAAACCCTTACATTGTTTCCTTACTTAGTTGATGACACACAAGCCTATTTGTAACACCTCAAGATTCCACGGTACACTTCTCTTTCAATAATGCAATATCTTGCATTGTACGCAAGTTCGAGATTCTAACACACCGTGACCAATCAAAGTAGCCGTTATGAATAGTAATACCCACTTTTTGAAACTATATAAATTTTATACTTCAAAATGGACATAATTTTTGTATTTGGAATATCGAAATTATCCTAAGTTGAATTTTTTGTAATTTTCTGAGAACTTACAATTTTCTATGAATAGAAAAAATACTTAAAAACAACTTTTTTAATAAAAATAATTTATAGTGATAAATTATAATATTGAGTGGTTTTAAAGTATAATTAGAATATATTTTTACCATTTTATCCAATGGTTGTCATTAGAATTAATTTCACTTTGAAATTGGACATAAACAATTGTCAATCATTTGATATATATTGTTTCTTAAAAAATGCTATTTGTTTTGACAGCGGGAATTAAGTATTAAATTAATTAATTCAACTTATATGTTTTTAATTTTGTAAAATAGACATCATTTTTGAATTTGGAATATCAAATATATCTAATGGTGAATTTTTGGTATTTTTCTGAAAAACTTCAATTTTGATGAATAGTGAAACCACTAAGTGGTAGTTAAAAAACTAATTTTTCTTTTAAATGAAATTTTACCACTTCTGTGAATTGAATTTCAAAAATCTGACATACATGGTTGTCATTAGTAAGTAAAATGTGGTTCAATGCGATGAAAATAATTTTTTTTGAATAGTAAGTTTTAAGTTTTATTAATCGCGATTAAAGGTAATTTGTGTAATTTAAGGTAAATATAATGTTATAATAATATAAAATTACATTTACTGTCACGACCCGTCCTCGGGTCCCGTGCTGTGACTACCTCAAGCCCGCCTTCCATAGGCCAGGGGCTGGCGTCTAGCACCAAAGTCGTAAATCCCGATAACTGGGAAGGCATTGCCTTTATAAAAGTAAACAAAACACCACAGAGTACAAGAGGAAGCAAAACACTAAGTACAAAGAGAAGTGCTGAAAGTTAAGTGGGCCAGAATACAAACCCAAATGAAAGTACAACTACAACTGAACAAAGTACAACAGCTGGAAGAACGGAAACGGCTCCTGGGTCGTCCTCCTCAGATCCTACCTGAAGGGTAGGTACAGATGGCGCAGCTCCTGGATCGTCCACCACGGATCCTACCTAAAGGGTAGGTACAGATAGCCTCCACAACGCTCTTGCCCGCCAACCTCCTCCGAGTGTCGTCTCGCCGTGAAGTCCACCTCCGGGTACTGACTCGTCGTGTAGTCCACCTCCGGGTACCGTCCAGTCCTCAAACACTCGGCCTCCGTCAGCACTGTCCGTCGTCTGCAACCAACACAACGAGGTGAGGGCATAGCCCGTGCAGGGGTGAGTATAACGATACTCAGTAGGGACCCCAAGACTCTCAAGGTCTCACTAAAACCAACATGGATAACCACAAAGAAGATCTCAACAGATAACCTCAACTTAGGTATATGCCATGCATATACCTAAGTTATCAAGTAAACCATCTCAATCATGAGGAAAACACCAAGATCATGAAATTAACAGATAACCACTACCCAGGTATATGCCCATACATATACCTAAGTTATCAAGTGATCCATCTCAATCATGAGGTAAACACAAAGGTCA
Source organism: Viscum album (assembly GCA_963277665.1). Lineage (NCBI taxonomy): Eukaryota > Viridiplantae > Streptophyta > Magnoliopsida > Santalales > Viscaceae > Viscum > Viscum album. The sequence continues at coordinate 1,533,393,670 of OY728126.1, forward strand.
AAAGTCTCAGCTCAAACCAGGATTTTCATTATCGAAAACGTAACTACTGAAGAGCCCCGTATCTGGAGTGTATAGTGGTCCTGTCACGACTCTGAGGTACTGCTCACTAACCTAAGACTACTGAGGTACTCCTCATGTCGAGTACAACGGGTCTCCAACCAACTACCGGGCGCTTCATCCGCTGTGGGTTTGTCGCCAAATACCGGGCGCTCCCCCTAATAGACTACAGAGGTACTCCTCCTGTCGAGTACCGCGGGTCTGCGTCCAACTACCGGGCGCTCCGTCCGCCGTGGGTTTGTCCCCAAATACCGGGCGCTCCGTCCACTAGGCTAGTCGACTCACTCCAAGTCGAGTCGGTCAAGCAGTCGTCAGGTCTCAGCCAGCTACACGGTCTCCGTACGCTCGTCTCCGGGAGGGTCCACTCCACGAGCTACAGTTCGATACTCCAAGTATCACAAAGTCCCATGAAGAAGTATCTCAAAGGACCACCTTGTCATCGGGGTCTCAACGCAACAGACGGCGCGTCAATCGGACACCCGGTCTGTGAGTTATTAGTCTTTTCGTCCTAGGGGTCCGGTTGGTTTTGTGACCAAACCAACCCGACCGCACTCCGACTGTATCCAAAACTCGAGCGGAGTAAGAAAAATGATCTGTCTCACATAGAGGAATCCAACAAAGTCGACAACACGCCATTCGGACGTCCGGAGCTCAAGATATAAGCGTTTCCGCTCCGAGGGCCCGGTTGGTTTCGTATCCGAACCAACCCGTCTGAACCCAAAGTATTCTAAAACCTTGAGTGCGATATACCGAATGACCGTCTTGTTCCAAGGATCTCTATGCAAGTGAAGGTGCGTCGATCGGAGGTCTGTAGCCCAAGATATGGGCAAAAGATCAAAGAGGGTCCGAAAACGGGGGTTTCGGGCCCGGACCGACCCGGCCCGAGACCCCCCGGTTGGCCCGAACCGGGTCGACCCGCCCCGAGTCCGGGTCGGCCCGGCCCGACGTGGCCCGGCCCGGCCTGGGCACAGCGTGCCTAGCGCGCTGGCCAGCTCGGCCAAAGGCCGAGCCGTTTTGGAAAAGGGGGGGGGGGCACCTGCCCCCTGGTGTAACCCCCCCCCCCCCATTTATGGGGGCCGTTTGATCTGGCCAGCCGGGGGAATTAATTCCCCCGGCTCTCCTTTGTCTGGTCGGCCCGCACCGGCCGACCGGTTCTGCCGACAAGGACCGGCGACGGCCGGTCCTTCCTCCATCACCGACATCGGTGGCCCGGAACCGACCGCCGGTCACCCTGCTCCACCGCGGCCCGGAACCGGCCACGGCTTGATTCATCTGGCGCCTTGCGACGACACCGCGCCCCTCCGCCGCGGCCCCGCTCCAGCCGCGGCGTCTTCGGTTTTCTTCGACGTGGCGCGACGGCGTCGCGTCCTTGTTCAACTTCACGGCGCGGCGCGACGACGCCGCGAATTACTTGCCTTTCGATTCCCGCGTGGTACGATGGCACCACGTCATTTTGTCTAAACCACAAAGTATTAAACAAGGATAAAGAGGAAGGTCGACCGTGTTTGTGCGGTCCAGCCCCCTCTCGTTAAACGATAACATTTAGTCATATATCCACGAAGAACGGAAAACTAGAATCATGGACGGAAATAATTAAATATAATAAATCCCCTACCTTGATAAAAGGGATGACAAATGTCGGCGTCGCGAAGCGAGGATTCGAAGACATTGACAGAGATTTCATCGCAGAAAAAGAATGTCGTGGAAGATGACGTCGCGTCGCGGGTCGGTGTCTCGGAAGACGGTCTCTGAGGGCTCGGCGCTCCACGTCGTAGATCGTTCGTTCTTCGTGTTCTTCGTCAAATGGAATGAAGAACTCAAGACTTCCTTAGCTTTATCTCCAAAAGCTCTCAAACAACTAAACACCAACCCAAATAAAATAAGTTCTCTACTTATTTTATTAACACAACAAGGCTTTTGAAATTCAAGAGTTTGAATTTCAAAAACTTACATTTAACTCACCACATTAAATCCATAAGTTATTAAACTTATGTTAACAAAATTAATGGTGAGTTGAAGGGGTTAGATGATATGAAGGGTTGGGGTTCGTGTGGGCCCCACCAACCTCATAACCTCCCAAGTGAGGTTGGGTAGTTACCCAACTTCCATTCCAAGGATTATACACTTAGAGTAAAAATAAAAATTGTAGAATAATTATAAAATAAACTTCCACAATTTTTATCATCAACTCTCGTGAAAACGCAACTCCGAAACAGGTGTTCCTAAGCAATTACCGGCGTTGTGGTTCCATCGGTGCCCTCGGAATTTGATTCCGAGCACCGGTTCAAAAGATAGGAATTCCCGCTCGTTCGTTCACTGAATGTACCCGAGCTAAACTTTGCAAAATGATTCCGGGCACACCGGGCCTCGGAATCAGGCACCGTCAGAAACTGCGTTCTTGTAAAATTACAAAGAAAATTAAGATAAAAATATCCTTAAAATTTACGGGTCTTTACATTACTCCCACCTCAGGGCTTTACATCCCCGTAAAGCTTCAACACAAACTAGGGTTACAAAAGTGGTATTGAGCACCCACCTGAGCCTTCCACTCCCATGTGCTCACCTGGAGGTTCCCATACTGCCAGAGAAAGTGCACCCGAGGAATCGATCATCCTCATAGGATCCTCTCCTGTCGATCCTCGATCCCCACTGGAACCTCCGTGAAAGACACCCAATCACCATCGTCCAGCTCTCCATGGTCGATGATATGTGAAGGGTCGAGCACGTATCTCCTCAGTTGAGATACGTGGAAGTCGTCGTGCACCTGGTGCAACTGCGGTGGATGGGTCAAGCGGTAAACCACCCCGCCTACCCAGTTGAGGACCTAGAAAGGTCTGTTGAACCTCAGAGATAACTTGCCGCCTTGGCCACATCTCCGTAAACCTCATCGAGGTGAGACCCGTATATGGACATGATCGTCATCCTCAAACTCTAGAGGCCTCCAAGTCCTGTCAGCATAAGGCTTCTGTCAGCCCTGTGCTGTCCTCATCCGCTCTTGGATGACCTGGACCTTCTCTAGTCTCACAAGAGCTGCTATGATTTCTTCTTTGCCGATAAGAGAAATCTGGTCTCATCCCCTGGATGAACCACATTCATTGCCTAATACAGTCAATCCTGACATGAATGATGCATTCATGCCATGGATGACGTCGTAAGGACTCGACGTAACTACCAAGAGATCCAACTGTCACTCTCGCCTCCAAGGGTTGAGTGACACTGTCGGCATCAGTGTGAGGTCACTAGGTCTCCCCCGGTAAAAATCTCGAAAGTGAGGTTCAAGTCAACAGTTTTTACCGGGACCACTCAGTATCAACCAAACAAAAGGACAGGAAAGCAAACATCACAAAGATAAGTGTCTTTTTATTATTGCAGCTCATAGAACAAAGACACGAAGCAACTACAGACAAACATCAACAAAACTAGAAGCAACAGGATCAATAGCCTCCAGGTCTGGAGCTAGTCCCGCTCCTATCCATCTGCTTCTGGAGCTCCATGACCATAGGCCTCAGCTTCCTGAAGTTGAGCTCTCCCATGTCCTCCTATCCCCTATGGTCGGGGTGGGCCTCCTGGTTGTGGGGGTGGAAACACCCTGAAGCGTCGTCCACCTCCAGCTGCACGACCAGCTCCTCTTCCATGGCCGCCTGCTCCTTGCGGTCTTCCCTGATCGAACCTCTACCTCTGGCTGGGAGGTTCTTCATTTAACTGCTGGTCATCTGCATGGCGGGTCGGACAGTCACGTGTCATGTGACCAATTCCACCGTAGGAGTAACACTGTCCACTCTCGGCATGTCTGGCTCTGACTCCACCCCGGTTTCCCCGCACAACTGAACCTGAGTCGTGCAGTCGGCCACCGGTAGGTCTGGTCCTCTTGGACCTCTGCATCATCTATCTATTTCCTGCTACAGAAGACTCTACCGCAAGCTGGCTAGTGGTGGGTCCTGCTTCTGGAGACTGCTCAACAAGGAAACTCTCCACTAAGAGGGCTCTCTCCAACACCCTTGTCTGCGTCGGAATTCTATGAGAAACAACAGATGCTCTAATCTCTCGCCTGAGCCCCTGCTCGAAGGTTCGGGCCCTGAAGAATGGGTCCCGTACCATATCTGTGGAGTAGCGCGAGAGGTCTATGAACCTCACTGAATATTGTGTCACTGTCATGTTGCCCTACCGCAGCTGAAGTAGCTCATGTATACGCACCGCTTGAAGGGTGGCTGGTACAAACTCTGCACGGAACAGGCTCTCGAATTCTGCCCAAAGAAGTGTCGCCTCATCATGCATCTGGAGCATCAGGCTCCACCATCTGCCTGTTGCTGCCCGAAGAAGGCTAGCAGCAACGATCACCATGAAGTATGTCGGCGTCCCCACTAGCCTGAAGACTCTCACCACAGCCTCCAGCCAATCCTCAGCCGCCTGCGGGTCCGTCTCTCCCCGGAACCTGGGTGGCCTCTGGTGCTGGAACTCGTGCGGTGCGCTCAAGAGACGTGCACCCTCTGCTGCTGGGGCGGGTGGCATCGGTGGCCCAATGGGTAGTAGTACCGCTGGTGCCTCCACTGGTGCCTCAACTAGAATATATCCATGTACTGAGGTCACGTTGCTCGGCGGGCTCTCAGTACGAACAAATCTCGTGACTCTAGCTGGTCGTCCGCGGGGAGGCATCCTGAAAGAAACAAACATGACACAGTCAAAAGACTTATACATGGTGAGCTGACCTGGTTTCAGCTGATATTTAAATAAAACTTCTGGAAACACACACACAATCAGTGTTTTCGTGCATAAAGTCAGAAATCAGTTGTCAGGGTCCTGGTGTATGGATACGTCGGCCGCCCGCACCAACACTGGACTCCCTAAACTGAAAACCACACTTGGTACTCTTAACACTATTGCTTCACAGAAAGAAAATATCAGAGTTATAAGTTCTGCGGTATAACCGACTCCTCTGATACCAATTTGTCACGACCCATCCTCGGGGCCCGTGTCGTGACTACCCCAAGCCTGCCTTCCATAGGCCAGGGGCTGGCGACTAGCACCAAAGGCGTAAATCCCGATAACTGGGAAGGCATTGCCTTTATAAAAGTAAACAAAACACCACAGAGTACAAGCAGAAGCAAAACACTAAGTACAAAGAGAAGTTCTGAAAGGTAAGTGGGCCAGAATACAAACCCAAATGAAAGTACAACTACAACTGAACAAAGTACAACAACTGGAAGAACGGAAACGGCTCCTGGGTCGTCCTCCTCGGATCCTACCTGAAGGGTTGGTACATATGGCACAGCTACTGGATTGTCCACCACGGATCCTACCTGAAGGGTAGGTACAGATAGCCTCCACAACGCTCTCACCCGTCAACCTCCTCCGAGTGTCGTCTCGCCGTTAAGTCCACCTCTGGGTACTGACTCGTCGTGTAGTCCACCTCCGGGTACCATCCAGTCCTCGAACACTCGGCCTCCGTCAGCACTGTCTGTCGTCTGAAACCAACACAACGAGGTGTGGGCATAGCCCGTGTAGGGGTGAGTATAACGATACTCAGTAGGGGCCCCGATACTCTCAAGGTATCACTAAAACCAACATGGATAACCACAAAGAAGATCTCAACCGATAACCTAAACTTAGGTATATGCCATGCATATACCTAAGTTATCAAGTAACCCATCTCAATCATGAGGAAAACACCAAGATCATGAAATTAACGGATAACCACTACCCAGGTATATTCCCATACATATACCTAAGTTATCAAGTGACTCATCTCAATCATGAGGTAAACACAAAGGTCAAAAGTCTCAGCTCAAACCCGAATTTTCATTATTGAAAACGTAACTGCTGAAGAGCCCCATCTCTGGAGTGTACAATGGTCCTGTCACGACTCCGAGGTACTGCTCACTAACCTAAGACTGCTGAGGTACTCCTCCTGTCGAGTACCACGGGTCTACAACCAACTACCGGGCGCTCCGTCCGCTGTGGGTTTGTCGCCAAATATCGGGCGCTCCCCCTAATATCCTACAGAGGTACTCCTCCTGTCGAGTATCGCGGGTCTGCGGCCAACTACCGGGCTCTCCGTCCGCCGTGGGTCTATCGCCAAATACCGGGCACTCCTTCCACTAGGCTAGTCGACTCACTCCAAGTCGAGTCGGTCAAGCAGTCGTCAGGTCTCAGCCGGCTACACGGTCTCCGTACTCCGTACGCTCATCTCCGGGAGGGTCCTCTCCACGAGCTACAGGTCGATACTCCAAGTATCACAAAGTCCCAGTAAGAAGTATCTCAAAGGACCACCTTGTCATAGGGGTCTCAACGCAATAGACGGCGCGTCAATCGGACGCCCGATCTGTGAGTTATTAGCCTTTTCGTCCCAGGGGCCCGGTTGGTTTCATGAGCAAACCAACCCGACCGCACTCCGACGACATCCAAACCTCGAGCAGATTAAGTCAAATGATCCGTCTCACTTACAGTAATTCAACAAAGTCGACGGCACGTCATTCGGATGTCCGGAGCTCAAGATATAAGCGTTTCCGCTCCGAGGGCCCGGTTGGTTTCGTATCCGAACCAACCCGGCCGAACCCAAAGTATTCCTAAACCTTGTGTGCGATATACCGAAACGACCGTCTCGTTCCAAGGATTGCTACGCAACTGACGGTGCGTCGATCGGAGGTCCGTAGCCCAAGATATGGGCAAATGATCAAAGAGGTTCCGAAAACAGGGGTTTCGGGCCCGGACCGACCCGGCCCGAGACCCCCCGGTTGGCCCGAACCGGGTCGACCCGCCCCGGGTCCGGGTCGGCCCGGCCCGGCTAGGCGCAGCCTGGCCCGGCGCGGCCTGACCTGGGCGTGGTCCGGCCTGGCGGACCGGCCAGGCGGCCGGCCCGGCCTGGGCACAGCGCGCCCAGCGCGCTGGCCAGCTCGGCCTTTGGCCGAGCCGTTTTGGCAAAGGGGGGGGGGGGGGGGGCGGCTGCCCCCCTGGTGTAATCTCCCCCCCCCCATTTATGGGGGCCGTTTGATCTGGCCAGCCGGGGGAATTAATTCCCCCGGATCTCCTTTGTCCGGCTGGCCCGCACCGGCCGGCCGGTTCTGCCGACAAGGACCGACGACGGTCGGTCCTTCCTCCATCGCTGACACCGGCGGCCCGGAACCGGCCGCCTGTCACCCTGCTCCGCCGTGGTCCGGAACCGGCCACGGCTTGATTCTTCCGGCGTGGTGCGACGACACCGCGCCCCTCTGCCGTGGCCCCGCTCCGGCCGCGGCGTCTTCGGTTTTCTTCGACGCGGCGCGACGGCGTCGCGTCCTTGTTCAACTTCACGGCGCGGCGCGACGGCGCAGCGAATTACTTGTCGTGCGATTCCCGCGTGGTGCGATGGCACCACGCCATTCCTTCTAAACCACAAAGTATTAAACAAGGATAAAGAGGAGGGTCGGTCATGTTTGTGCAGTCCGGACCCCTCTCGTTAAACGATAACATTTAGTCGTATATCCACGAAGAACGACAAACTAAAATCATGGATGGAAATAATTAAATATAATAAATCCCCTACCTTGATAAAAGGGATGACGAATGTCGGCGTCGCGAAGTGAGGATTCAAAGACGTTGACGGAGATTTTATCGTGGAAAAATAATGTCGTAGAAGAAGACGTCGCATCGCGGGTCGGTGTCGCGGAAGACGGTCTCTGAGGGCTCGGCGCTCCACGTCGGAGATCGTTCGTTCTTCGCGTTCTTCGTCAAAGGGAATGAAGAACTCAAGGCTTCCTTAGCTTTATCTCCAAAAGCTCTCAAACAACTAAACACCAACCAAAATAAAATAAGTTCTCTACTTATTTTATTAACACAACATGACTTTTGAAATTTAAGAGTTTGAATTTCAAAAACTTACATTTAACTCACCACATTAAATCCATAAGTTATTAAACTTAAGTTAACAAAATTAATGGTGAGTTGAGGGGGTTAGAGGATATGAAGGGTTGGGGTTCGTGTGGGCCCCACCACCCTCATAACCTCCCAAGGGAGGTTGGGTAGTTACTCAACTTCCATTCCAAGGATTATACACTTAGAGTAAAAATAAAAATTGTAGAATAATTATAAAATAAACTTCCACAATTTTTATCATCAACTCTCGAGAAAACGCAACTCCGGAACAGGTGTTCCTAAGCAATTACCGGCGTTGCGGTTCCATCGGTGCCCTCGGAATTCAATTCTGAGCATCGGTTCAAAAGATAGAAATTCCCGCTCGTTCGTTCACTGAACGTACCCGAGCTAAACTTCGGAAAATGATTCTGGGCACACCGGGCCTCGGAATCAGGCGCCGTCAGAAACTGCATTCTTGTAAAATTCCAAAGAAAATTAAGAAAAAAATTTCCTTGAAATTTCGGGGTCTTTACATTTACACTTGTCCTACCCTTATTTGATGATTCATGGCCGACCAATACAATCCATGGGTCAACTTGGGGACCCCATGGAGCCACTTGGGTAAGAAAATGACATTAATAACTTTTTATTTAAAGTAAAAATAAAATTGTCACAAACATGTGTTCTTTTACTAAAAGAATTATTACATTGGGTTATATAAGCTAACTTTTCGACTATAAATATTAATTGTAAAGATAAAAATATTTCCTACATCATGGTAATTTTTTTATAATTTTTAGACATTAAATAAATAAATTTATTTATGACACCATGATGATGCAGTGATTACCTCATTAATGAACAATTTAAATAAAATGAAAAGATAAGGTAAAATATAAGACATACACTTGTCTAAAACCTATTTAATGGGTGGATTTCAAACCCTTATCACCTTATCATTGAAATATATCATTGTGGGACCTTTAAAATCCTAAAATCATTTCATAATAAAGTAACATTTCAATCTTTCCAAAAGAGCCGCTCCTCTCCTCTTATAAAAGGCCCCCACCTCTACCACCTTATTAACACCTTAAAAGCCATTTGGCTCAGACAACCTCTACAAAAATACTCTCTAAACTTCCCTCTCTTACTCCTATAAGCCTCACTTGGGTATAATTCTTCCCAAGGAAGCCACTGGCTCAAATCAAAAAACGTTACCGGATTTTAAGGTAATGTGTTCTCTTATGTTCTTTTGTTTTATTTTGCTTCTCCAACCCCTTAAAATCTTTTTATTACTTTCTTTTGTTACAAAACCATTATCTTAAATATACTAGGATTTTTTTATGAGAATTATTTTATTTACACTTACACACACCTTCGTCTAATGGTTAAAGAACATACTGTTTCTGTGGGTGGCGAATTACTGCCTCACAAAACGATGATTGTTCAATCTTCTTTTAACACCTCTCATGGTGGCCATTGAGATGTCAATATATTTATATATGATATATATTATGTTTATTTTTTCCTTATTCTTCTGTATTCTTCATTTATGTCATATCTTTATGATTTACATTATGGGTAAACGCGATAATTTCATTTTAGGAAGTGCGGACTACCGCCCCCTCAAAGTGATTTGAATCGTTAATTCCATATGTGGGACGTATAAAGGATGGAGTAAATGATATTATATATGATATTATACTGGAATCATAATATACCATTATATCATTATGATTTCATTCCATTAAATATGAAATAGAAATGAAAGTAGTGTTCATGCGTATGTACGGTTTACCGTCTCCATGAACGATGCATTTCATTTCTTACCTCTAAATGTTATCTAATATTATAAATGAATTTATATACTGTATATATATGATATATATGATATCTAAATCATGAATATAATTTTGGATATAATGGATATTTTACCACATGAACAACTTGTAATTATAAGAAGTTTATTTTTGACTCAAGTACCAAAGATCGACAAAACGACCGTTATTAACTTAAATAATTACATAATGTTCAAAACATGGTAATAAGTGATATAAAAGGAATAATGAACTCGAAAAAGGTTCTTAATCAAGTATAAATTAACTGTAGTTTATTATTCAGGAGATTAAAGAACGATCGAGTCAAGTCGGACACGAGGTAAGGGAACTTCTTAACCCAATTTCCGTTCTTTGGTTAATCCCCTAATTTCAAATTATGTCATGATATTATTATGTTTTATCTTGTATTTGTACTTTGTTTATGTGTAATTATAGTGAATACACATAATAGATCTATTTTATTTAAAAAATGATCTTTGTAAGGGACTTCGTCTCAATCTTATTTCATTGAGGCATATTTTGTTTCAATACAAGACTTTCTTTTATATAGTGTATAAACCCATTTTACTTTTACGTTTATTAAAAATGAATCTTTTTATACGAATCATTTTTACTAAATGAAAAAAGGAATGTTTTGTCTTATGTATGCGGCGACAACGACTTCTCTGCCGCCGGGACTATTATTTGAGTTTTGGATTTCTCTACAAGCCATAACTTTTTTTAAATGAAAAATGAATACCAAGTTTTAATTTTCTTTTATTTTGGTATTGAAAATGGTTTTGATAATTTTTTTATTATATCAATGTGTTGTATTGATATCTTGTGATTGAAATGTGTAAATGTTATGTTTCCTTTATGCATGTTTTATGTGATACGATTATGTTATGTTTTATGATATGTATAAACCTATTCATATGAGGAATGCATTGGACTTAATAAGTGACGGGTGGAGCCCGCTATAGCTCCTCGATGCATCGGTAGGTCTCATGAGACAAACTAGTGTCTTTGCACGAGGCCTTGACAAAATCTTATTTGTAGTATTGGCACGAGGCCTTGGATACGTGGTTATGATAGTCTGGAATTATGAATTCCATCATTATGAAAGTGGTTATTGATATTGCATGTGAGTATTCTACTAGTAGAATATCCATGTGAATAAGTAAATTTCATTACTTCATTTTATTTTTTACATATTATTCTGAAGTTCAAGTTTAAAAGGATTTTGTTTTAGTTATACATTCCCTTAAATTTTTGTGTTTATATATGAAAGTTTCCACTATATTGTTATCCTTACTGAGCATCTGAGCTCACCCCATTCTATGTTTTATTTTCCCAGGATGTGAAGAAATATTTTATGACTGACCTACAGGGATAGTCTGAAGGGGATATGAGTGTGGACTATGGAGACTATGTTATTGTGATTTTTCACTTTATGGTGTAATGTAACATTTATGAATGTATCTAGTGTTTCTAAGGATACTAAACTAATCGGTCTTTTGAGACTTGATCTTTTGTGATCATGCCAATGTTACGCAATAATGCACCAACTCTGGGTAACTGGGGTCAGGGCGTTACAGTTGGTATCAGAGGAATTTTATTACAATCCATGGAAAATAGATTTAGTTGAACTCTGATTATAGCACATATCCCTAAGATAGACTTTGAGGATTAGTATAGACGAACTTCTGAGAATTTTGGTATTATAGAGATTTTGTGAGTTTTCCGAGAAATACATCCCTATCTGGATACGAGCAGGTAGAGGCGGCTCTAGCACATATGTACCTTGGGGTAAAACCCGAAAACACCTCTTTGAGTTAGACTCGAACGGGAACTGGTGCACGACAACGGGCCTTGCTGCACTCTTGGTTATGACACTCTTGGGGGATATTCTTAGGATAATTCTCATTTTCTTTACAAAACATTATGAAGGGTTTTTTAGTATATAATTCCTCAAAGAAAACATTTTTTTATGATTATGGATTATATCCATAAACTGTTCAATTTATGTTAAGTGTTTTACAGGTATAGAATTATGTATTTTGATTCATAAACTAATCTAGTTGATGATGTTGTTTAGAAATGGAACCTAGTGGAAGGAATGGAAACTGTATAAATGCACGCACTCCATATAGGGATTTCCCTCCTGCTCAAGATAATTATAGTGGAGCTGGTGATACAATTGGTGCTGATCAGCTCATCACCATACTGGGACAACTCACTCGGGTTATGACTAATAACCTTACTCATATGGAGCACCCTGATCCACAACATGGAGGATCAATGTTAGATCGCTTCATAAGGAAAAAACCACAAACATTTAATTGGGGTACAAATCCATTAGTATCTGAGCAATGGATAAATTCCCTAGAGAAACTATTTCAGGCTTTAGGGAGTAGTGAAAGGGAAAAAGTTGTCATGGCAGCTTACTACCTCACTAGAGATGCTGATCAATGGTGGTCATTGATTCAAAATACAAAGGAAGATGAAGAAGTATAAAGTATGGAATGGAGATAATTTAAAGATATTTTCTTAGAAAAATACTTTCCTCATGACCATCGAGCGGATATGGAAAGACAATTTCTCAGTCTGAGGCAAAAGGAGGATGAGATGTTGCAAAGTATGAAGCTAACTTTACCAGGTTAGCGAGGCATGCTGCAGATTATATACGTAACCCAAGAAGTAAGGTTGATCGTTTCTTTAATGGGTTAAAACCGTTTCTCCGTCGAGCATTAGTATCAAAATCTTCCTCAACATACGAAGATATAGTCTCATGTTCTATCAAGACAGAAAAAGAATTCTCTAAGTCTTATGACAATAAAGTAAAGCAAGAGAAGAAGAGAATAGTGGAACAAGAGACAGATAAAGGGAAAAAGGGAAAGATGGATTTTCTATTATGCGATAATTGTGGGAAGAATCACCCCAGTACTTGCCTAAAAGGAATGTGAGTTTGTTATAAATATGGAGAAAAAGGTCACTAGGCTCGTGATTGCAAGGGAAAGAAAGAGGTTGTCAATGTTGAATGCTACAATTGTAGAGAAATGGGGAATTATTCAAATGAATGTCTTAAGCGTTAGGGAAACTTACCTTAGAAAAGGACAAGGCATCAAGGCCAAGATTATGCTGTTACTACAGATGAAGTTGAATAATTATTGTATTTGTGTTTTTTGACTCAAGAACTATATTATGGTTATAAGAATAATGTGAAATATATATAAGGATTATACTAAAGTACTTGTTGTTTTCATTAAGGTTTTAATATGATGAAGGTAATAATATTTTTAGTATGCGACAATAAGAGAAACTTTACTTTATTTGGGGAATCTGATGTTACAATTGATTTTGGAATTTAGAGACCTTTTAGAGAAAGTCTGTACAGAGGTATTTTGGATAACTATAAAGGTTGGAATGGATTAAGTTGAACTTTGTATAGTATTGTTTAAGTTTAAAACATTTCTGAAGATTATTTTTGGAATATTATAATACTATAGTTTTAGGAAAAGGACATCCTGCAGGTCAGGGGATAACCCATCGCGTCGGAAAAAGCTGTAAGAATCGAACCCACAACCATTGTGCGACATGACTTTATTAAATACCACTAGCCTACAGGAAGTCCCTACTTATTACAAAATATTTTTCTTCATGGTATGTGTTAATGTTTGGAACCTTATATGATTAGAATAAATATAATATTTTTGAGTTCTATTATCTTTTTGAGTGAAAGATGAGTTTGTGATATAAATTAGTTGAAGGTTGAAACTCTACTTGTCAAGTATATATATATATATATATACCTCTCTCTTATTCTATGAATAAATTAATTCTTAAACTTTAGTAAAGATATATTAAAACAAAAAATGTGTTATCCAAATACCTTATGTTTTGTTTAACTGATGATATTTTAAATCACCATAGATTGAAGGCTTTGAGGCCCTCAATTTTACACTTGTTTTTGATTTATGACCTCAATCACTCCCTAAAATTATTTACATTTTTCCTCCAATTATGTGTCTCTAATTTCCACCAATGTTCTCCTAATCGAGATCATAATTTGGCGGTGACCTTTTCATTTCCCTTTCCCTCTTATTAAGACTAAATTTTATTAACCTTATTTCGGATGTGGGTTTTCCACAAAGGTATTTTCTATTTTCAACCTTTTATTTTCAAATAACATTTTCAAATTAATAGGACTCAATTTATTGAAAGAGGGGATAATGTAACACCCCAAGCTTCCACTATACGCTTCTCTTTCAATAATGCAATAGCTTTCATTGTACGCAAGTTCGAGATTCTAACACACCATGACCAATCAAAGTAGCCGTTATGAATAGTAATACCCACCTTTTGAAATTATATAAATTTTATATTTCAAAATGGACATCATTTTTGTATTTCTAATATCGAAATTATCCTAAGTTGAATTTTTTGTAATTTTCTGAGAACTTCCAATTTTCTATGAATAGAAAAAATACTTAAAAACAACTTTTTTAATAAAAATAATTTATAGTGATAAATTATACTATTTAGTGGTTTTAAAGTATAATTAGAATATATTTTTACCATTTTATCCAATGGTGGTCATTATAATTAATTTCACTTTGAAATTGGACATAAACAATTGTCAATCTTTTGATATATATTGTTTCTTAAAAACACTCTTTTTGTTGTGACAGCGGGAATTAATTTTTAAATTAATTAATTCAAATTATATGTTTTGAATTTTTTTAAAATAGACATCATTTATGAATTAGGAATATCAAATATAACTTAGGGTGAATTTTTTGTATTTTTCTGAAAAACATCAATTTTGATGAATGGTGAAACCACTAAGTGGTAGTTAAAAAACTAATTTTTCGTTTAAATGAAACTTTACCACTTATGTGAATTGAATTTCAAAAATCCTACATACATGGTTGTCATTAGTAAGTAAAATGTGTATCAATGGGATAAAAATAATTTTTTGTGAATAGTAACTTTTAAGTTTTAATCGCGATTAAAGGTAATTAGTGTAATTTAAGGTAAATATAATGTTATAATAATATGAAATTACTTTTACACTTGTCCTAACCATATTGGATGAGTCATGTCCGACCAATACAATCCATGTATAAACTTGGGGACCCCATGGAGCCACTTTGGAAAGAAAATGACATTAATAAATTTTTATTTAAAGTAAAAATAAAATTATCACAAACATGTGTTATTTTACTAAAACAATTATTACATGGGGTTATATAAGTTAACTTTTTGACTATAAATATTTATTTTAAATCTAAACATATTTCCTACATCATGGTAATTTTTTTATAATTTTTAGACATTAAATAAATAAATTTATTTAGGACACCATGATGATGCAGTGATTACCTCATTAATGAACAATTTAAATAAAATGAAAAGATAAGGTAAAATATAAGACTTAAACTTGTCTAAAACCTATTGGATGGGTGGATTTCGAACCCTTATCACATTAGACTTGAAATATATCATTTTGGGACCTTTAAAATCTGAAAAGTATTTCATAATAAAGTAACATTTCAATCTTTCCAAAAGAGACCCTCCTCTCCTCTTATAAAAGGCCCCCACCTCTACCACCTTATTCACACCTTCAAATCTATTTGGCTCATCCAACCTCTGCCCAAATACTCTCTAAAATTCCCTCTATTACTCCTATAAGCTTCACTTGGTCATAAGTCTTCCCAAGGAAGCCTTTTTCTCAAATCAAAAAGAGTTACCTGATTTTAAGTTAATGTCTTCTCTTATGTTATTTTGTTTTATTTTGCTTCTCCAACCCCTTAAAATATATTTATTCCTTTATTTTGTAAAAAAACTATTATAAATATAATATTATGTTGTTATGAGAAGTATTTGATTTACACTTACACACACCTTCGTCTAATGGTTAAAGAACATATTGTTTCTATGGGTGGCGAATTACTGCCTCACGAAACGATGATTGTTCAATATTCTTTTAACACCTCTCATGGTGGATATTAAGATGTAACTATATTTATATATGATATATATTATGTTTATGTTTTCCTTATTCTTCTGTATTTTTCATTTATGGCATACCTTCATGATTTCCATTATGGGTAAACGCGATAATTTCATTTTAGGAAGTACGGACTACCGCCCCCTCAAAGTGATTTGAATCGTTAATGCCATATGTGGGACGTATAAAGGATGGAGTAAATGATATTATATATGATATTATACTGGAATCATAATATACCTTTATATCATTATGATTTCATTCCATTAAATATGAAATAGAAATGAAAGTAGCATTCATTCGTACGTACGGCTTACCATCTCCATGAATGATGCATTTCATTTCTTACCTCTAAATGTTATGTAATATTATAAATGCATTTATATACCGTATATATATGATATATATGATATCTACATCATGAATATTATTCTGTAAATAATGGATATTTTACCACATGAACAACTTGTAATTATAAGAAGTTTATTTTTGACTCAAGTACCAAAGATTAACAAAACAACCGTTATTCACTTAAATAATTACATAATGTTCATAACATGGTAATAAGTGATATAAAAAGAATAATGAACTTGAAAAGGTTCTTAAGAAATTATAAATTAACTCTAGTTTATTATTCAGGATATTAAAGAACGATCGAGTCAAGTCAGACACGAGGTAAGGGGACTTCTTAACCCAATTTTCGTTCTTTGGGTTAATCTCCTACTTTCAAATTATGTCATGATATTATTATGTCCTATCTTGTATTTGTACTTTATTTATGTGTACTTATAGTGAATAAAGATAATAGATATATTTTATTTAAAAAATGGTCTTTGTAAGGGACTTCATCTCAATCTTCTTTCATTGAGGCATATTTGGTTTTAATACAAGACTTTCTTTTATACGGTGTATAAACCCCTTTGACTTTTATGTTTATTCAAAACGAATATTTTTATATGAAGCGTTTTTACTAAAATACAAAAGGAATGTTTTGTCTTATGTACGCGGCGACAACGACTTCTCTGCCGCCGTGACCATTATTTGAGTTTTGGCTTCCTCTACAATCCAGAACTTTTTTTAAATGAAAAATAAATACCAAGTTTTAATTTTCTTTTATTTTGGTATTAAAAATGGTTTTGATAATGTTTTTATTATACCAATGTGTTGTATTGATATCTTGTGATTGAAATGTGGAAATGTTATGTTTCCTTTATGCATGTTTTATGTGATACGATTTTGTTATGGTTTATGTTATGTTTAGACCTGTTCATATGAGGAATGCATTGGACTTAATAAGTGACGGGTGGAGTCCGCTATAGCTCCTCGATGCATCGGTAGGTCTCATGAGACAAACTAGTGTCTTGGCCCGAGGCCTTGAAAAAATCTTATTTTTAGTCTTAGCACGAGGCATTGGCTACGTGGTTATGATAGTCTAGCATTATGCATTCCATAATTATGAAAGTGGTTATTGATATTGCATGTGATTATTTGACTAGTAGAATATCCATGTGAATAAGTAAATGGCATTACTTCATTTTATTTTTTCCATATTATGTTGAAGTTCAAGTTTAAAAGGATTTTGTTTTACTTATACATTGCCTTAAATGTTTATGCTTATTTATGAAAGTTTCCACTATATTGATATCCTTACTGAGCATCTGAGCTCACCCCTTTCTATGTTTTATTTTCCCAGGATGTGAAGAAATATTTTATGACTGACCTACAAGGATAGTCTGAAGGGGATATGATTGTGGACTATGGAGACTATGTTATTGTGATTTTTCACTTTATGATGTAATGTAACATTTATGAATGTATCTAGTGTTTACAAGGATACTAAACTAATCGGCCTTTCGAGTCTTGATCTTTTGTGATCATGTCAATGTTACGCAATAATGCACTGACTCTGGCTAACTGGGGTCGAGGCGTTACACTATTGTAAAATAAAAAAAGATACATTAATAATATTTTTAAAAAAATTATAGAAATATGTTAAAATTTATAACCCCCATTAATAATTAATAATTATTTTTTTTAGTTATATATTATTTCAACAAATGGGTGTAAATAACTGTCACTATTTGTGCACATTTTATAATGTGTCTTTCACTACATATTGTTTTATACTAAGTTAATAATTAATATATCATTTAAGATACTATAATATTTAACGTATATTTATTTATAATGATCTTATATAATTCCTAAAGTTTTTAGTTATGTTGTGTGAAAATGGAATCAGTGTTGGACTATTTATATGATTTTTGTAAATGAAGATGATACATTGATAATAACATAAATACTAAATATAACATTACCAAAACCCAATAAAAACACAATTTGAATATTATATTATGATAATACGAATATTTATGTTCCCATATTCATACATGATAGAGTTTTATAGCATCATTCATATAGTTGGTTAAACCGACCCAAAATTAAACACACATTAACTCAATGGGTGAGTATGGTTAAGGTGGTGTTACTTTTGACATAATATCATTAGAAAAGAATAATTATGATTTTTTATATTATGGGGACCATAATTTATGTTTTTGAGATAATTAATTCAAATATATGTGAAAAATAAAAAATGGATCTTTGTGGAGAAGGCAGTCCACACACACACACGATTGACGTTCCCTTGTTTTTCATTATACAATTAATATAAAAACATATCAATATAATAATTTACTTATGTAATTATATTATTATGGTGATAATAAATTTTAAAGATTAATATTAATAATAAAAACATGATAAATGGAAAATACTTACGTTAAATACATGATATATGCTTGGAATACTTCTAGGAATTTAAAGGATTATGATAGATTTGCAAAAATAGGGGATTTAGGAAGTGATAGTGGGCTTTATTGGGATAAAAATGGTAGAGTTTAAATGTGAAATTTAATGGTGATGTATAACTATGAAGGGATGGAAGCGGTATCCTTTTATAAGGGAAGAAAAGGGTACTTTTTGAAACACTCGTCATTTTTCAATAATTTCATGGCTCTATTCAAGATGAAGTGCATCAAAAATATAAATATATGGTGTTCGGGACAATATAATATCAATAATAACCTCATCCACTACTTTGAAATACAAATTTGAGTTTTTTGATGTTTTTTTATCCTATTACCCAATTTTACTTTTACTATGGTAACTAGTTCTTAAATAAGTAATTTTATATACTATTAAATATAAAATGAAACCAATCCAAAATAATTTTTATGATATTAACATAAATTTAATCCTAATTCAATCCAATTAAATTTATAAATGATAATAAATTAACATTTAAATTACAACTGGTTATACATAGAAAAACTATTTTTATTGAAAAATGTTTTTTTACATTAAGTGTTCTTAATATTATTTTTTATTGATTAACCATTAAATGAGTGTTAATATATTTATTTATATGATTGAAAATATCCATAGATTATTTATTTAATATACATTAATATATTTATAAGATAAATTTATTCATTGTCATTAAAATAATTTAAAAGTAATAGTTTCACCATTAACGTGGAAATTAGCATTAACCAAGGTAATATAATTTTTATAAATAAAAAATAAATTTTCCTTATTAAATAATATTAAAAAAATGATTTAAAATGTTTTATCTATTTTATCAAATTATATTTCCACATGTAATAAAATTAAATTTAATGTTAGAGAATATTATACATAAAAACCCATTTTTTAGAGTGTATTTTTAAGCATAAAGTTTATTATAGAAAAACATTTATCAATGTTATAAATTATAATGATAGTAATAATATTATTATTAAAATAATATTTATTTTACATTAATATAATTCTAAAAATTAATTTTCCCATGTGTAAATTTAACTAAGGGAATATATAGGAAATAGTTTTCATAAATTATTACATGTAATTCTAAAATGATATTCATATGTTTTGTAAATTAAACATAGTATTTTTAATTGATTTATATTAATTAATAAATATATATTTTTTATATAGATATTTTTTGAAAAACTTTTATGTCTTATAAAAGTAATGGTATTAGTAAAATCAATATTTTTTTCTATTCACCTAAGAACCAATTATTACATAAAAATCCAAAAAAACATTTTAAACTAATATTTTTATTATAAATCTAAAACTTATTTTTATCTTCTAAACTTCAAATTCTAAAATTTAAAATTTTAACTTTTGAATAAAAACATATAATTTAATAAAAATCATCTTCATTATAAAATGACATTTTCATATTTAACTTTTATTATTATTATTTAATATCATTTACCAAAAAATTGGTGTTAACCAATTATTAATATCAAATATAATTTATTAACATTAATCTAATATTTCATGTAATAGAAATTCATATCACATATAAGGAATTTTTTAGAAAAAATAATTTTATAAATAATAAAATGTATTATCAATAATTTATTGAAACTAATTGAATTTATTTTTTATTAATATTATTTTTTATTTTATATACACATGTATTTTATAAAGAAGGTACTACTATTCATTCATACTAATTCAATGTCATTGTTTTAATTTTTATACTCAAATATTTTTATTTTATATAAATATATCGCAGTTTTGATTAAGTTTGGCATTTTACGTGGAGAAATCTATTTAATAAATTGACTTATTTATAATAAATACTATATTAAAATATTAGGGTGTTACATTATCACCCCTTAAATATATTATAACCTCCAAATTTTAATTATTACTCATTGAATAAAGTATGTGATGGTACTCTAAGAACATTCATCATTCAGTGTATAATGTCTAATATTTCATTTACTATACTCTTTTAGGCTATAAAAAGTTACTTATATTTCTTAAAAAACATTATCCATTCATAAAATCATATACCAAAGTATGTATACACCCTGATCATATATTACACATAACATACCTTTCCTAAAACCATTTGAATCTCAAAGTTAATAAAACATAGTGAAGTTATATATTCCTCCCTGAAAATAACTCTATATTTAGCCCTAAAATAATATTTAATATATATCATAATCCCAAAAATTAAATAAAAATTACCAATTAATTATCAAAAATCCCAAATATATTGGTATTATATAACATACATGTTCAAAATCACCCAACCCTTTATTATCTCGACATGAAATATATACTAAACCAAAAACTTATCCATCCCTCAAACATTTGTTCTTCAATATTTATCTCCAAAAATGTAATTTTTTCATAAAATCATTTATCAAGGTTATTTAAAAAATTTAATATATGATTTCAAACCATTAATGAAAAACTATTGAAGAAAAATCCTTATATGTTTCACATAATCCCTAATAACATTTATAATTTACCAAAATTACATCGATAAATGTGACTGACTAATGAAAATGGATAAGAGTATAAAAAATTAATTTCTATTATGATATGAAGATCAATACCTTTTATAAGAATAGAAAACCCACATTTTCCATAATAATAGGCATAGATTGAAATTATTATCAATTTATGTATACTCACTTATTCAGTTATAAGACATAGTGGTTTCTAGATACATACCTTTCTCATCTTCATCGTCATGATCCTATATCAAACAAATACTAAAACCAAAATGGTTATGATTATATATATAATATTAATATGAAAATATCAATATAAATATGTCTTTTGTTATGAAACCTTTATTTTTAACATATGATGCTTTTAGATCAATATATGACTCTCCTTGTTCAATCCTTCTATATTCATGGTCATTTTTCTATTAGGTTAGATAAACTAATTAGTTAAAATCTTACTAAAATCATTCATAATGGTTTTAAAATAGAATTTTATTAAAAAAATCATATCCCTCATGAGTTTCAAACCAGGTGTACAGTTAGGCCTCTTTGTTATGCACTAGGAGTTGATCAAATTATTACCCAATTTCCCATTTTTAGGGTTACTACCTCTGGGTACATTTGTACCAGATCCTACATCCACTTATAGTATTCTGAGAGGGAAGTAATTTTAGGAGAATGATAAAATATCAACTTTACTAAAACATCATGATATTATTCAATACATATAATCCTCTATTATACTTCTACATCATGGATTCACTAAATTTATTTTATCTTAGTACCAAAATAAAAATTTTATTATAACCTTAATGTTAAATCATATTTTATCTTTAAGGGTTATATGTTGCTTTGAAATTGTGATCAAACTTAACTTATAAATCATTAAATTATCCTCAATAAAAATATTATCACCAAATATATATGAACCCTTTTTTGATACTAAATTTGATTCCTTATACCCCCAGCCATAGATCTGGTTCCATAAACACATACTTGACACACTATCTTCGATGCCAATAATAAATTTTTAGACACAGCAATCAATAGTTATATGACATAAAAAATATTGATTTACAAAAAATTACCATGACCTTTTAGGTCTAATTGTTTAGAGAATTAAGATAAATCATAAACTAATGAATCCCTTATTATTTCTATTAAATAGACTTTTTTCCATTATGTATGAAACTACTTAATCATTTATGAGTTTTCGGCCTCTCCCAAAAATTCTTCCACACATGATATCATTTTAAACATATCACGTTTACAACTTTTCATCATAACTCAGGAAATGGAAACATAAGAAAGTGGTGTGCCCAAATTCTCATTAATGTAATCATGTAACTGAAGCTTCCAAAAACATAATAATGGTATATATATATTATGGTAGGAGTAAATAATCTTAATAATTACATAATCAATTGACACTAAGAGCATGATTTATCCAAGATAATAAATTAAAAATTGTATATCAATAATTTTTGAACTTATACTGATAGAATGCATAATTATAAACATCAAAAAAAAAATTCAAGGTCTACTTTTATATATTTACTTAACATTGAGACAATAGGAAAGACATCTTACTGAATTGGAAAGGCATACACTAAATACAAAAACATGATTTGACTCATGAGATATATTTATGCATTAAGTGTAAATATAATTTAGGGCCTTACCCTTCACTAGATTAAGTGTAATGCATTCACCATAATAGTTAATAAAATTTTTCATACCATTCCTTAAAGAAACTCTTACTGAATAAAAACATTGGTATCACTATAATAAAAGATATGTAATGTCAATGCATAATAAACCTATTTTATTAGTCAATAATAATAAATAATATCAATACTTTTCCTAAGTTAATATAAGGGATAACATTATCAAAACCCATCTATATAAATAAGGTGGATGTTAAAACAATACGTATTAAAGTTTCCAATAATAATCCCTATTTAAATAAAAACATACATAAAGATAATACTTTTCCCCATGTTAATAAAATGGATAACACAATCATAAACAATCTAGATAAAGATGGTGGATGTTTTAAAAATTAAATATCCTAACTTCTTCCAAGTAAACATTGAAGGGTGTTAACATTAGTGATAAAAATCCTTGAAAAATAATGCTTTGATTGGTATCACTAAAAAAGGGATCACGAATCAAATTGTTTGATATCATGAGTCCAATACCACAATTGATAATATATATATATATTAAATGATAAATTCTAAAACATAATCCCCACTAGGGTAAATAATTTTGAATAAAATATGGTAAATGTATTTTAAAAGCTAAAATATCTTTTAGAAAGAATTTTTAACATTGACATAAAATAAAAATTTACATGTCACATTCAAAGGTAACATTTGAAAATGTGACATAAATATTTTAGAAACATTTAATTTTAAAAATAATCACCAATAATGGTTAATTGAAAATACTTAATGTTTATCTTGGATAAATGAATAGAGTAGAAAAAAACATGTGAAAGTGAATAGAAAAAAAATATTATTATTAAAATACCTTTGATAAAACTCACATTGTACGAAAAGTAAGAAAACGTTCATTTATATCAAAAAAAATGACAAAAGAGGATTATAAAATAATATTTATTAAAATATTAGGCCATGATAACACATGCATGGAAAACTAAATGTTCAATATTATACATTATAACTCAATGAAAAGAGATTTTATTTATAAATATCTATTATGGGAAACATACTCAATGAAGCATAAAAAACATGAAATGTGGTTTGGGTGGTAAAAATATAATAAATGAGATAATAATAAATAATATAATAAATTGTAAGAATGTATCCAACTTATATGAAATAATATCAAGGGAATTATCTTAACTCAATGAATGAAAATTAAGTTACCAAAAATACCTATGACTGGAGTAACAGTTAATTCAAAAGAAATTTTAAGAATAAAACATTATTTAGAAAAGATTATATCTTTAATTATAATGAAATTAAATAGATAAAATTCATGGGATATTAAATCAATTTAACACCATACAAAAGAAACAATTTTCATAACATGTAACATGTCTCAAATCATTAAAACTAAGACCAAGAAAATAATTGTGGCTTGAGTAATATTTTAATAAAAACCCAAAAAAGAGAGGTACTGTAATTGAACATAAAATACCTTTATTAAAAGATAATTCATGATATAATATATCAAATCTATAGTGTTTATACCAAATTAATGAAATTAGGTGCAAAATACCAAACATACCCCAAAAATATGAATTTGAGTTGAAAACCCTTACATTGTTTCTTTTCGTAGTTGAAGAAACTCTATCCACCTATAAAACAAAAAATTAGAAATTAATAATATATTTTATAACCTTATTCAAATATATGATCTTTTATATCCATTATTTATAATTATTTACTATGATTTTATTGCTTAGTTATAGCTTATTTCAATCATTGGGTGTTAATAACATTCACTATTTATTCACATTCTATAATGTTGATATCACTACCCATTATTTGATAAAAATTTCACAATTAATATATCATATATGATACTATAATAAATTAATTATATTTATTTATAAATATTTTATATCATTACATAAGTGTTTTAGTTATGCTATGTGAAAATAGAATCGGTGTTGGCCTATTTCGATGATTTTAGAAAACAAAGATGATACATTAATAAAAAAAATAAAAACATAATAAAATATTTTTAGAACCATGTAACAATAAATATTTTCTTTTTATATTATAATAATATTAATAATTATGTTCTCATATTCAAATATGATGTATCTTTATAGAATCACTCACGTAGGTGGTTAAATAGACTCAAACATTAACACACTTTAACTCGATGAGTGAGTATGGTTAAGATGGTGTTTATTTAGACATTATATCATTATAAAACAATCAAAATGATATTGTTTTAATTTTTTAAATATGTTTCACAATATTGTATTATTTTTGGATAATGATTGAAAATATATATGAAAATTTAAGAAGAGTTCTTTGTGGAGGTGGTAGCTCATGTACGCATCAGATTGATGTTCCTTTGTTTTTCTAAGTGGATGAAAATGAATAAATAAGGGTTTCAAAATTAATATAAAGAAATTATATTAATTTTACTAAATACATCACATTCTTATGGTTTTATAAAATTTGTAAGAGTATGATTAAAAATAAAAACATAAGAAAGATACAATGATTACATTAGAGACTTGATCTATCTTTGAGATACTCCTTGAATTTTCAGGGGTTAGGCTAAATTAGTGTGACAAGGGATTTAGAAATTTGGAGTGGGTTATATTGGGATAAAATTTTCATAGTTTTATAAAGTAATGTGTAGGTGAAGTTTAACTTTGAAAGGGTGGAATTGACATCCTTTTATAAGAGAATAAAGGGGAACTTTTTGAAACACACATAATTTTTCAATAATGTAATAACACTATTCAGGAGTAAATAGATCAAAAGTAGAAAAATATGGGGTTTTAAAATATATATGGTATACAATAACCTCAAAACTCATTTTTTAGAATACTTGGAGTGTTTTAAGGATTTTATTTTTACTTTTATCCTTTTATACAAATTAACTTTTACTATGGTAACTAGTTTTTAACTAAGAAATTTTTTTATCTTATTAAATATAAAAAGGTAACCCATATTAACTAATATTTATCTGATGAACCTAAATTAAATATTAATTTAATTAAATTAAATTTCAAGTAAGGAAAAAATATCTTTAAAATTATGATATATTATATATAGAAAAATTGTTTTGGTTGAAAAAGGTTGTTTTAAACATTTAGGGTTTCTAATATTATTTAATATTGATTAAACATTAAATTGGGGTTAATATATTTATAAATATTTTTAAAAATATTTTTATATTCATCATTTAAAATATATTAATATGATTTACTAGATAATATTTATGCATTGTCACTAAAAGAATTCCAATGTAACCTTTTCACTATTAACCTGGTAATCCGCATTATCCCTGGTAATCTAATTTTTATGCATAAAAAATTGTCATTATTAATTAATTATAAAATTATTATCTCAAGTATTATATCCATTTTATCAAATTAAATTTCTATAAGTATTAATATTAATTTTAATGTTAGTGCATATAATGCATAGAAGCATGTTTTTTTGGAAAAGTGTATTTTTCACCAAAAGGATATGTATATAATTAAATTATAAATGTTATTTATTATATTTATATAAAGTGGATTATTATTTTTAAAATAATATTTATGTGACCTTAAAATAAATAAAAAACCAAATTTCTTGATACTTAAATTTAATTAATGAAACATATAGAAAATTGTTTTCATTAAATATTACTTGATTTTTTAAAATGATTTTAAAGGGTTTTAAATATTAGACATATCATTTTTAAATTAATTATTTTTCATTATAAATATATATATTTTTTATATCAAAATAGTTTCATAAACTTATTTGGCATATAAAAGTGAGGGTATTAATAATATCATTATTTTTCATGATTCACCTAAAAACCAATTAATTCAGAAAAATATTAAAACTTAATCTTAAGTTAATATTGTTATCCAAAAATAATTTTAATCTTTTGAAATTATATCCCTTAAATACATAAATAATTTTTTTAATAAAATCATATATTATAATGAAAAATAATCTTTGTTAAAAAAAGATATTTTCAAATATTAAATGTTTATTCTTATTTCATATAATTTGCTAACTAAATTGGTATTAATAAATTATTAATATCAAACATAACCTTTTAACATTAGTCGTATGATTCATGAAATAGAAATTCATATATCATAGAGGGAAATTTATTAAAAACTACTTTTCTAAACAATAAAAGATCTTATTAATCATTACTTGTAATCTAATTTAATTTCATGTATATGTATCCTTTATATTAATTGAAAGTATATTTCATAAATTGGTTACTTCTATTCATTCCCTCTAATTCAATAGCTAGGTTTTACCACCATACATAAATATTTATGTTTTATTTAAATATATTACAGTTTCATTTATGTTCTATGTTGTATTTGGGGAAATATATCAAACACATTGACATATTTAAAGGTAATATTATATTAAAATCTTAGGGTGTTAAAAAAATGATAATCTTGGTCCTGTGAAGAAATTAGGAACCCAAGGTTATAACTTTACATTATGAATATGGATATAAAGAAAATAGAGGCTCGAGAGCTTATCATATCACTTAAGACAAACAAATCACTATATATTTTCAATCCATAATAGAATCTTTTGAAGAAAATTAATCTAAAAGAATACAAATTTTAAAGCCACCAATGTTGATGATTTATCCGATAATGAATTCAATGTTGAACATTTGGTAAAGAAGTTGAATAAACTCATGAAAAGGAACAAATATACACATCATTTAAATAATAAAATGAAATATGGACCAGAAGTGACTTTTTACAAATGTAATAAGAGGGGATATATCACATTGGAATGTCCTATCTACAAATACTATATTAAAGAGAAGAATAAATTAAATAAATCCCTTAATGTCACAATATAGAGTATAATAGATGACTCCATGGATTCAATTTTCTCAACCTTCTCAAGAAACTAGAGTGTTCAAACCCTCCTGAAACATCTTGAGTTAGGTGATGAGGTTATTTATACTATTTTTTATTCTTCCTTTCACTATTCTTCTCATTTATCCACTTCCATTCATTAAAACTTTTTTTCCTTTCCCTTCCTGTTAAATAAAATAACTTTATAATATATATGAATAATTAATTTCTAAATACAAAGTGATCAATAAGAAATAGATATATTTTCATAACAAAAAAGAAAAATTTTTAATAAAAAATGAACTTATCTCTAAAGAAAATGAAGGTTTGGTTTTAAAATTGAATGATCATATAATATCCCTAAACCCACACTCCTAGATCCAGTGATAAAAACATAAACATTACATTTCCAACTTTTGATACCGATGAAGGTGACCCAATTTTCACAATCCAAAACTTACAACAACAAAAGGAAATAATGGATCAATTACATTATATATGACTTTTTAGGTTTAAAGTTTTAGATAAATAGGAAAAAAATTACATAAATAGTTTCAATGTATTTAAATGATCATTTCTCCCACATAACCCAACTTTTATTATTTTTCATTAGGTCATCATCATCATCCATATAAAATCCTTCTAAAAATAATTCATTCAACACAATTCTTGATAACTTGAGGAAAGATGGTGAGCTCAAATGATCAATAACTATAAAAAAATAATTAAAAATTTAATGTCTTCAATGAGAGTAATATAATCATAAGGGTATGATAATAGAATCAAAGTGCATGAAAATAACATAATAATATTCATATCCATCAATACCTGAATCATTAAACATGAAAACTTGAAATAATTCTTTCACAAAGGAAAGGTTCATCTGAATAAATAATCATGAGCCATGTGATATCAATATTGATCAAAGGAAACATTTATATCCCATAGAAATCATAAAAACATGTTGGTTTCTTTGGAAATCATCATCATCATAGAACACTTAAAGAACCCTTGAAATTGGAATAACCATACGGTAGACTTCCAATATAATTATCAAGAGAGCATAATCATTACCCAATTCATTTGAGAGATATAATTGGAATCACTCTTTGTATATGATATATTGGGATCACCCATTTTTTATGAGCTATAATGGGGTTAAACTCTTTATATAAGATATATTGGGATGAACCCTGATATATAATGGGGATCAATTCTTCAAGGACAATTTCTAAGAACCATAACATGAATAAATTACATATAACCTGCATCTCATCATAAAACTCATAAAACAACCATTATTCCTTTCACCATATGATTAACTCGTAGAAAACAAATGGGTTCTATGATCACCTCTTTGAAACATAATTAACCTATATGAAAGAAATGGGTTCTATAACAATATCTTTTATACATGAATAACCCATGGAAAAGAAATGGGTTCCATGGAAATCGCATTGAAACAATATTAATCCATTTTGGGAAAGAATGAGTATGGTATCATTACAAAATATACCAAGTGGATTATAAGTAACATCCAGTGTTTTTGTTGTTGATGAATGGAAATACCATTAAAAGGTCATTAAAAACTTATTTGAGGAAAATGATCTTTTCATTTTAAAAATATGTCATAAACCCCTCCCCCCAAAGTGAACCCCTCCTTGGAAGAAAATGAGATAAGGAAGATAGTGACTATCTGAGTCCCGCCTCTAGTAAGCCCTAGGTTGGAGACTAGAACTGATGGTATAGTAAACATTTATATGGGATAAAATACCCTCTAAGAGGACTTGAAGAAAAAATAGATAATATATATATACACCAATTAAAACCTAAGCATACATATATATAAATAAATCCCAAGTGAAAACATGAAATTTCATACAGTACTAAACAACTAAAAGGAAAACTACAAGTACCAAAAGGTAAAGATAATGGTGACCCTAAATCCCAAATAGCTCCTTAAAAATAATGAGCTAGTAGTATCCATCCCAATATCTAACCTCCTCTTTCTAAACATAAAATGGTTTATATATACATGGGTTTAGTATAACTGTATACTCAACAGGTTCCTCACTAGTGCCTCTCATGTAGAATATAATGAAATAATGGTAGAGCACAGTGAACATTAGTGAAAGTAACTCATCGCCTAAATATGTATACTAAGTTCCCATCCTCCCCATGGATAACTCTCACAAAGTATTCTATACAAGAGAGAATATAATATAATAATGAAACATCAAGGGTACCCTTATACCTCTTCCCCATTGGTTTGCTTCTCTACCACAACATCACATGTACTGAGCTATATATCTCAAAAATAAGCTAAACCATAAATTCTTAGGTAAGTATAACAACATACACATCATGCCTCAAATCATCCCATATCACATCATCATATAGTAACTAACTAGTTTTTTAGGGCCTCCACAGATCGTATGATGTGTATCATACATTGGGTATTAAACCTCGATCGATCATAACCCTTATACTAAGTAAGGTACCTCAAGACATTACAACCTACACACATCAAACCTATAATTACCATTTTGTTACTATATCCTACACTACTACAAAATTGGCCTTTAACAGCACTAGAATGGTCTTTATTAGTGCTATAAAATCACTGACTACATGAGTGAGGTTAAAAGCCCTGGTCTTTTATTATCACTGAAAAAGCACTGATAAAGGATCTATTTATCAGTGCTTATAAAAGCATTGATAAAGGGTCTTTTATCAGCACTTATGAAAGCACTAATAAAGTATTACTTTATCAACACTTAAAAAGTTCTAAAAATGACCTTTCATTAACGCTGATAAAGTAGACATTTCTTGGTTCTTTTAACATTGCTGATAAAGGGTCATACTATAGTGTGTTGTAACAGAACACTGCAGCACCACTACAATTTGTTGTAACAACACACCACAGCACCATAAACACACTAGATATCCCAAAAATAATTCCCAATAAAGGATTTAAATGAAATTAAATTCACTACAAAAACACAAGAAAAAAACACTATCTTATAGACATTTCAAACATTGGTTTATACAATTACATAAATACAAATTATTACATACATTCAAAAACATAAATGTTCCTTTGTCTTTTAATACTGACCTAACTCATGCTATTTATAAACAAACCCACCCTTCTCAAGAAAAATAATTCACCTGTATAAGAAAAAAATTCTTATGTTAGTAATAATATAAAGAAATAAATTAACAAAAAGTGTTAATTTTACTAAAATTGATGGCAATTTTAAATAAAAAGACACACTTAGAGTCATACTGGTCACACCATTCATAAGATTTAGGTGAGGATAATTCCAACACATCACAAATGTCTTTTGGATCATTTTTATATAGTATTAAAACAATATGAATGTTTTTTATTGGTTTTGAGTACGCCAGTTGTCTATTTTACTAAAATGTCATTTTAAACTGGAAACACGCAATTTTGACTCATTCTGTTCACATCATGTATCGGTTTAATGTGAAATAGATTCCAACATGTTACAAATTAATTATGAATTGGTGTCAAAAATTATCAAGAAAATAAAATCATGTTTCATTACTTTTAAGTGAGTGAAACTTTTTGAACTAAAATATCGATTTTAAACTGATGACAGACACTTTCAGACAAACCGGTCACATTGTGTATCTTATTGAGGTGTGGATGATTTCTAAATGTCATAAATTACTTATGGGTCATTTTAGTAAAGTATAAAAACAATGGGAATGTGTTTTTTGGGTTTTTAGTATGATAATTGTCCATTTTACTAAAATTGATGACAATTTTAAATAAAAATATGTACATTGAGTCATACCGGTCACACCATGAACCATATTTAGTTGAATCTAATTTCTACACGTCCCAAATGACTTATGGATAATTTTATTAAATTATCAAAATAATATGAATGTTTTTCTTGGTTTTGAGTACGTTAGTTGTCTTTTTCACTAAAATGTCATTTTAAAATGGAAACACACACTTTTGAGTCATTATGGTCACACTGTGTATCGGTTTGATTTGAAATGGATTCCTAAACATCAAAAATTACTTATGAATCATTGTTAAAAAAATTTAAGAAAATATTATCACATTTGATTGGTTTTCAGTGAAGGATACTTTGTGAACTAAAGTGCCAATTTTTAGATGATAATGGACACTTTGAGTCATACCAGACACATCGTGTATCATATTGAGGTGAGAATGATTCCTACACATCAAAAATTACTTATTGATCATTTTTCTAAATTATAAAAACAATTAAAATGTGTTTTTCTTGGTTTTGAGAAGGAAATTTTTTTTCATTTTACTAAAATTGATGACAATTTTAAATAAAAAGATGCAATTTGAGTCATATAGGTCGCACCGCGCATTGTATTTAGGTGAAGATGATTCCTACATGCCCCAAATGACTTATTTATCATTATACTAAAGAATAAAAACAATCTATATGTGTTTTGTCAGTTTTGAGTAAGTCACTTGTCTTTTTTTCTAAAATTGTATTTCAAACTGGAAACACAGAATTTTGACTCAATATGATCACATTGTGTATTGGTTTTATGTGAAATGGATTCATACACATAAAAAATGACTTATGAATTGTTTTTATAAATTATCAAGAAAATATGAATGTGTTTTATTGGTTTTCAGTGAGTGACACTTTTTGAACTAAAATATCGATTTTAAACTAATAATAGACACTTTGAGTCATATTGGGAACATCATGTATCAGATTGAGGTGTAGTGGATTCATACACATATAAAATTACTTATGGATTGTTTTCTTAAAATATCAAAACAATATGAATGTGTTTTATTGTTTTTTAGTTGGACAATTATCCATTTTACTAAAATTGATGACAATTTCAAATAAAAAGATGCACTTTGAGTCATACATGTCACACCATGCATCGGATTGAGGTTTGGTTGTTTCCTACATGTACTAAATGACTTATGGATCATTTTACTAAATTATAAAAACAATATGAATGTTTTTTATTGGTTTTGAGTACATCAATTTTCTTTTTTACTAAAATTTCATTTTAAAATTGAAACACGCACTTTGACTAATAACGATCACATTGTGTATCGGATTGAGGTGCGGATGATTCATATACATCAAAAATTACTTATGGATAATTTGAATAAATTATTTAAACAATTTCAGTACGTTTTCTTGGTTTTGAGTAGTTTATTTGTCCTTTTTACAAAAATTGATGTCAATTTTAAATAAAAACATGCAATTGCAGTCATACCGGTCACACTGTGTGTTAGATCGAGGTGTGTCTTATCCATGCATGTCTCAAATAACTTATAGATCATTTTAATAAATTATCAAAACAATATTAATGTGTTTTTTTATTAGTTCAGTTTTTTTTACTAAAATTGATGTTAATTTTAAAAAAACACACTTAGAGTCATACCTGTCTCACCATGCATCGGATTGAGGTAAGGTAGATTCCTACACGTTCCAAATACCTTATAGATCATTATCCTAAAGTATCAAAACAATATGAATTTATTTTCTAAGTTTTGAGTATTTCGCATGTCTTTTTTACTAAAATTTTATTTTAAACTTGAAACACACACTTTGAATCATACGGATCACATCTTGTATCAGTTTGACGTGAGAATAATCCCTAAATTTCACAAATTATTTATGAATAAATGAACTAAATTATCAATAAAATCTAAGAATTTTTCCTTGGTTTTTAGTGAGTGATAGTTTTTAAATTCAAATATCGATTTTAAACTAATAATAGACACATTGAGTCATATCAGGAACATCGTGTATCGAATTGATGTGTGAATGATTCTTACACATTACAAATGACTTTTGGATCATCGTCCTAAAGTATCAAAATAATATGAATATTTTTTCTCAGTTTTGAGGGTGTTAATTTTATTTTTTACTAAAATTAATGTCAATTTTAAATAGAAAGAAGTACTTAGAGTCATATCGGTCACATCGTGTGTCGGATTGAGGTACGGATGATTCCTACATGTCCCAAACTCTCAAAAAATCCTAATTGTAAATATTTCCATGATTTTCATTGACTTTATTTGTAGGGCTACCAACACTACATGAGAAGATTTGAACAAACCATATCAACTCAAAAGAAAGAATCGACCTATATAAGAAAAAAATTATTATGAGTAATACTAAAAAGAAATAAATTAAATAAAATATAAAATAATATATTAATTATAAGTGCAATTATTTTACACTACAAATATCAAGATTATCTATGTGATTGATCGTTGGAGAGAACTTGAAGTAAAGTGATAAATTTCAGCACTATAGGGGTGAAAGGTAATGAGTGAGAAGAAGTCTGTGGATTTTTTGTTGTAGAAAGGAATGAAATATAGACATATCACCCCTACTCAAAAAAAATAGTCTACCTTTATAGGAAAACAATTATTATGTGAGTAATACTAAAAATAAATAAATTAAACTTAAATATGAAACAATATATTAATTCTATGTACAATGATTTTACTGTGAAAACGTTAAGATTATCACTATAATTGAGTAGATCTAGTGTCGTTTCTCTTCCTGGAAAGGTAGTGGAGATAATTTGAAAAAAAAGACAAATGAAACACCCTAGGGGTGAAAAGGTTTTTAGGAAGAAGAAGTATGTGGATGTTTTGGTTCATAAAGGCATAAAATATGGATAGACAACCCCAACTTGAACAAAATAATCAACCTATATAAGAAAACAATTATTATGTGGATAATACAAAAAAGAAATAAATTAAACATAAATATCAAAACAATACATTAAATCTATAAAAAATGATTTTACTATAAAAACATCATGATTACCTATATAATTGAGTATAGGTAGCATTGTTTCTCATCCTATAAATGTAGTGGAGATAACTTGAAATAAATTGATAAGTGCAACACTATAGGGGTGAAGAGGTTTTGAGGGAGGAGAAGTCTATGGAAGTTTTGGTGCAAAAAGTCATAAAAGATGGACAGACCATCGCAACTCAAAAAAAATAATCCACCTATATAAGAATACAATTATTATGTGAGTAACACTAAAAAGAAATAAATTAAACATAAATATTAAATAATACATTAATTTTATGTCCAATGATTTTACTATGAAAGCATCAAGATTACCTCTATGATTGAGTAGGGACAGCGTTGTTTCTCTTCTTGCAAAGGAATGAAACATGGACAAAACTCTTCTAAAATAAATTAGAACTACAAGGAAAAATTAAAATTAAAACAACATTTAATTATATATATTTTTTGTTAAAATAGAGAAATTATATTGTAAAATTACCCTTACATATTTCTAAAGGGTTTCCTTCATTATAGTTTGTTCTTCATAGGGATTGGTGACATCATCATGTGTAGAATACATTGTCTTAATGAGTAGTGAAACATTTAATTTAGATTATGTTAATGTAGTAGAAAACATATAATATTATGAGGGAAAACATAATATATTAAAAAACACTTTTACTTTCTCATTGAACTCTATTTTTATAAAGGTTTCAAGGATTTGGTTCCTCTATCGAGAATCCAAATTCCCTCTTTGTGGTCCCCTATAATGTATAATACATTTTCTATATTGGGACCAGAATGAACTAGTTGTGATGTCCTAATGAAAGGGTCATCCTTAATTAAAATCTCATCTGACTCGACATTTTTTTTAGTCTCCAGTAGGACAATTGTCCAATTATTTTTTGTTGGATCGAAGACATAAAATACTTATACATATTATGATTCAATTATAAACGACTCATCGTTTTACCCATCCACACTAAAATTCACTTTCATAAATCCCATTTCATCAACTTTCACTCAATTGATATTGTCAACCCATTTACAATGAAAAAGAATCACTTGAAATTTTGTATAATACAAATCATATATTTGTTCGATAATGCCAAAATATGACATATTTTCATAAATTAGATTTCTGTCCTTGGAACCAGATATGTGCATCACTTCAACCGCAAGTGTAACACCACTTCTTTGCATCATAATGATGTCATCATGTTCTTTTTTATAGAACATGTAACCATTGATTACAAAACCAGTGTAATATATAACATTTTCATTCGGTCCTCTGGTTGTCCATTGAAGTCATTCGGCAACTGAATTTAGATTTTAATATAACTCCATATAAATTTGATCTATGAACCTTCCTATAAACTATTGATTATGTGTATTTGATATACATCATTC
This sequence comes from Viscum album, assembly GCA_963277665.1. NCBI lineage: Eukaryota > Viridiplantae > Streptophyta > Magnoliopsida > Santalales > Viscaceae > Viscum > Viscum album. The sequence continues at coordinate 1,533,429,483 of OY728126.1, forward strand.
ATCCTTTGGTGGATTCAAATCACTAATAATTTCTTTGTGGGATTCAATGTATGGATCAACATCTTCACTATTATGTAATATGTAAAGGTTCACTTTCTCTCGCTCTATCAAGGTAATTGTAACAACATATCTTCTAAAAATCTATTCTCCGAGAAGGTGATTTCTATGAAGAGACTTTGGGATACCAATTATTTCAACATCTTATAGATAATTGGTATATAATTCAATATCTTCTTCAACAATATATCGTTTTGCAATACAACCTTCTGGATAACTTTGATTCTTGGCATACCCTTTCAAAATCTTCATATACCGTTCAATGGGGTACATCCATTTGTAATGAGCAGGACCACATAGTTGAACCTATCTAACCATGTGAACCATCAGGTGGACCATTATATCAAATAATTATGGTGGGAAGAATATCTCTAATTCATGTAATAAGACTGCAATCTTCTTATTCATGATGGTAAACTTCACTGGGTCTACAACTTTATAGCATATGGTTTTGAAAAATAAGTAGAGTCTAGTTAATGTATGTCATACATTTTCAGGAAAAATTCAATGAAAAGAAACTTGTATTAAATGTTTCACCAAAACATGAAATACATGTGATTTTAGTCCTTATAAATTGAAATTAGTCATTGACACAACATTCTTGATATTTGATGAATACCCTTGTGGAACTTTTACACTAGTAAGGAAAATAAAAATTTGTAATTTTTCCTATCTTGATAGATTGTAAGCTACTGGAGGAATAAAAATATACCTTTTACCCATCACTAGTTCCAACACTTCCCTTATCCCTATTTCAATCAATTTCAACCTAGCCTTGATGTCATATTTCATTTTTTCGAGAATATTTAGTAACTTTCCAATAACATAATCAAATACATTTTTTTCTACATGAATGATATCTACAAAACACCTAGCATAAAAACAATTCTAATATAGTAATTCAAAGAAAATTGATCTCTTCTTATAGCCTAGTTTTGTAAAGTTTTTCAAAAATGGTTTACCAAAAAAAGTTTCAATATTTGTTTTACTTTATTGTATAGTTGATTTCCCATTAATAGAGATATTGTTGTACCTCTTTTGATATTCCAATTGAATTTTGTTGTCTAGGATTGGTATTTATGTCTTCAAGGTAAAAATTTCTGATTTCCTAAAAAAACGATCTTTGAGAAATATTTCAACCAAATGAAGTATGTTTGTTTTTTACAAATGGGACACCCCAATATTCCTTTAATGATATAGCTTGATAAATTTCCATAAGTGGGGAAGTCATTTATCATTCCGCAAAACATGGACCTCAATGTGAATTCTTCACTTATATGAGAATCATACATTATAACACATGTATCTCACATAAATTTAAGATCTTTGATCAATGGATCCAAATAGATATCAATATCATTATTAGGTTGATTTGGTCCAGATATAAGCAGAGACAACATAATGTATTTGAACTTCATTCATAACCACTACAAAAAGTTATAATTGACCAACATGATGGGACATGTACTGTGAGTACTACTTTTTACACAAAAAAGGATTTATTACATCTATAGATAATGAAAAACACATGTTTTTTGGCTCATTTACAACTTTGGGAAACTTGTAATCAATTTTATTACACTAAGGAGAATCTACTGGATGACGTAGGTTCCCATATTTTATTCTTGTATATGCATGCCATGTTAATTGTCTCATGGTTTCATGACATCCATATATTCTTATAAACCATGGAATGGTAGTAAATTACCATACATATTTCGAAGTAATTGATTCATTTTTCTTGTATTGATCCATGCCACACTTAGGGAATTTTATGAGTGATTCTTGGTCCTTAAAAAACAATATTCAATCATTTAGACAAGTAATTCATTTTTTTAGAGATCATTACCATTGAAAATAAAATTATTTCAGCATCATATATTCGTCATAGTAGTTCATTTTCTTCTAGTATCATATAATTCATGTGACGAAGTAGTTCTATAAAGATAGTGTCACTCCATCTGTTGCCAGCTTTCAATTTATATAACTTCAATACAGCTAAAAATGTTGTGTATTTAGTATAACCAGTATACAATGGTTTCTTAGAACAATTATTTAACTCCTAAAATAAATTTTTAAAATCATTAAGGTCATCTTTAATTTCCATTTTCATTTCTTAGATTTCATCTTCATCATCATTTATAAAGGTATTCATATCAAATGATTCATAAACCGCAATATCATCCCAATCGGTGTCCACATTCATTTTTTCCCATGTTTAGTCCAACATTTATAGCTTGGATTTATTCTATGAAAAATCAAATGATCTTCCATCTCTTCCAGACTAATATTTCATGAATAGAAACAATGTAAAAATGGATAAAGGATATTTTAAGGGTCTCATGCATGCTCTCTTGAAAACTTTATGAACTCTTTAACTCTATCTTCATACTCATTTTTCAAATGATAAGTGTGCATCCATTTTTGATTCATATCCATCCTATTGGGTTCATAAAAGATTAATTTTGTTCAATATATAGATAAATACACATAAGATATTCATTATCAAAGGTGAAAGTTATAGACAATTCTAATAATGGAAACTCAACATTTGATTATTTCAAATAATTTCAATATGTTGAAGAAAATGGGTAATTGAATTTAAGAAATCAATTACTCCACTATGGAAGGTGTTATCCTATGAATTCATTCAAATGGGAAAGCTATAGAAAACCCATCCTCTCTTAATTTTCCATGATTCATACCCACCATTAATATTTATAGGTAATGCACAAAAAATATCTATTATTTCTTCACATTGGATCCACATGAAATATATATTTTTATTTATCACATATTAAGGAATGGGTATTTGAGAAAATGACACTCCTTCTCAATTATATAGGAACCCCTCCTCCACCCTTTCAGAACAACAACTAAAATTATGATCCCTCAATATATGCTAAAAATAATCTTTATAATTTTCATCCATTACACTTTTTAAAGGTCTTGGTCTCAATAGGATGTCCAAAATTATTCAATATAAAGAAATATTTCAATAGAATATATTATTTCATTTATGTAATTAAAATTTTCTTATATTTCTTTTCCATTTAGCTTCTTTAACTACTTATTCCTAATACTAATTTACTACTTTTAAAAAATAAAAATAAAATAATTATACTTATTTAATAAATATATTACAATAAAATTAACTTCATATTAATTCCCATCCATTGATTATTACATGTTATTTATTTGGGTCAATTTAACCACCAACATGAAGGATGAAATAAAAAGATATCACAAATTGTTATGAAAACATAATTAATTTTTTATTTGATATTTAAAATGAAAGGGTTTTTATTTATAGTTCTATAAAGGTAACATGAAAATTTAACCCATTATTAATAAACCACCATAAGTTTTTCAAAAATTACTAAAATAATCATGTTATATATTCCATGTTGGGGAACCATACCTAAAACATCCCTAGAATGAACATAGAACATATTAAATCACAATAGAACTATAATTATAATACCTTTAGTATTAAGTGGAAGATGAAATGTTGAATAGGGGTCAATGAACAAGATCACTATATAGAAATAGATAAGGAATAATTTAACTATTATCAACCAATGATCGATATAAATTAAAAACTAGGAATTAAGCTTGTGACACAAGCTAGGGTATATATTTAGACAACAAAGAAAATTGATTCAAAACAATAATTTAAAAAGACCAAAACAGGATATCCAAATCGACAGTCAATCAAACAATAGATAATAAACAAATCATGTTGTTAATGATCTAAAATCAAAATAGTATACAAGTACCAAACCATAAATAACTCATTACATCGTCGAATAAGAAATAAAAAATGAAAAATACACATAGAAAATCACACGGTCAACCTCGCTAGATTGAAGAAAATATGCTTTAGAAATCCTAACTACAACCGAACGCCGAATTTCCGATGATGTTTGAGAAACTAGAGGCAGTTTAGTGCTCTAATTCCTATTTTGATTAACCAATGAGGAGTTCCAGAGGTGGTTGGCATCCAAAGAAAGCTTTTGATATCGTAAAGTGTTCTCAATTGGTTAGGGTTTTTAAATAGACCAGGACACTTTTATCAACGCTTACAAATAAGTCCTAATAAAGAGTACTTTTATCAACACTTAAGTTATAATTACTGATAAAATCCATATTTACCATTGTTAAATTTTTATTGTTGATAAACATTCATTTTATCAGCACTTTTTTTAGCACTGATAAAGCCTAATCTTTATCAGCATAAAAAAAGCATTGATAAAGACCTAAAAATATCATCCCTTATTACTTAAGCACTGATAAATTATTTATAATTATAATTATATATAAAAAATTATATATATATACTTAATAAATATATATAAATATAAATATAGTAAATATATTCTTTTTAAAATATATTTATTATAATTTTATAATTATTTATTTATAATTATAGAAATATTTTTTAAAAAATAATATTTATATCTAATTTTAAGTGCATGCATATGAATATATGTTAAAAATGATTGAAATTGAATAAATTAAAAATAAGTACACTTTAACAATATTGAAAAAATGGATAGGGTTTGTGTGTGTGCATTGTTGATAAAAATGCATTAATTACGTATATGTGAAATCAATATAACACACATTTGATCTATGTTAAATTGAAAAATCAAATGACACATTCAATTATATATCCATTATACTATGCAGTTAGTGAGTATTTTTAATTCACATTAATTTTTAATTATAAACCATTATTCACTAAATATATGACCATTTAATGTAAAGCATGTAAACATATTGTAATATATAAATCATATTTATATACTTTAATATATATCTAAATATTTAATATATAAAATTTATTAACATTAATTATCCTAATTATCTAATTAATAAAATTTTTGATATTTAAGAATGTACAACCAATTTATTCATTTTTATCAATAATTATTTAATTAATAAAAAAAATAATATTTTTTTATTAAAATCATTTTTTATTATTAATTTATTTAACTATTTTATTTTATTTATTCAGACCTTTATCAATACTAAAAATAAATTATTGATCAATGTTTGATTTATCAACACTAAAAAACGCTGATAAAAGGTTAAATTTATCATTACTTTCTTTAACACTGATAAAGAAGTCATTTATCAGCACTTTTTTATAGTGATGATAAATACCAGTGCTGTTAAAAAATATTTTTGTAGTAGTTCTAGGATACATGGGTGTGAAATAATCACAATCTATAATAACTCTCTACAAACATATATGGGGAAACTAACCATCATTCATACCATCACTAGTATCTATTAAGAGAAGAGAGCGGGGCCATAGGGGGTAGTCATCCATCCATCATCCCATCAGGATGTTGGGGGAAAACACCCTCCCAGAGTCCATTGGGTTTCAATCACACTAACCGACATGGGTAAGGAATCTTATTAAATAATAGAATATATATAGGATATAATATAGCTCATGAAAAAATTATGGGCATAACCTAGTCCTAATCTCAATTGTAACTAAAATCACTTAGACTCCCAACTTCCATTGTTAAGACTAGATATCCTACAAGCACACAATAATTTCATTCATTATTTTATTTTTAACATTTACTTTTAGTAATTAGTTCATTATCCATTAATTAACAGCATTAATCTACTTACATTATTAACCATCAACCCAAGTCTATTCTCTCCAGGCATAATCCAAAATGATTCCACAGTTTCTCAAGATTAAAATCTTTTAAAAAAATTCATTCCAATAGCACAAAACCCATGGGTTAAGTCATTTATTAAATATTATTAACATCATTCCTTAATCTAGAAACTCTAGGAAAACTATCCTGAGATACCACCAAGTGTAAATATTCAAACAAGAACATCCAGATGTCTCAACCAGTGGGGAAAGAAATTCAAATAAAACAAAAAAATCGACCAACATCCATTAAAGAGATTAATTTCAAGAAAGCATCCAACTTTATCAAATCAAAGAGTAAGCCCAAATTCACTCCATCACATCATCTCTGGTACCATCCTCACCACCCACATGCATATACCGATGCATCTCTCTATCATAGGTGTCAACAACGACCACACCATTCGGTCCTCCCCACCCTATATCACATCAGTTATCCCAGGCTCAGTGATCCCATGTTCATATCACGTCATAATTTCACATATATAGAACATAAAAATTCATTGATAAGACAAGAACACTCAATAGGAAAATCTAGTCCCCAAAACAATTCATCCTACCTTCGCACATAAATGAGGTCTCACTGTAACAGCCCAAGATTTTATAAAAAAATATTCTTTTTAATTTTATTAATGTCTTGTGTTGTACGCTACACCAAAAGGAGCTTGCACAACACACATCCTTGACTTGACTTGCATTACACGCAATCGCGACCTTCCTCGATAGCGTGTGTAGTACGCAATACCGAGTTTCACTAAACAACGATATGCTATAAAAATATTATTAAAACTAGCTGTTATGAATAGTAATAACCACTTTTTGAAATCCAGTAAATCTTATTTTTCAAAATGAACTTTATTTTTGGATTCGCAGTATCGAATTTAGCCTAAGGTGAAATTTTGGTACTTTTCGGATAACTTTCATATTCTGATGAATAGTGAAAATTACTAAATTATAATTAAAAACAACTTTTTTAATCGAAATAATTAATAGTGATAAATCATTAATTTGAGTGGTTTTAAAGTATATTTAGAATATATTTTTACAATTTAATACAATGTTGGTCATTGGATGTAGTTTCACATTTAAACTAGACATAAACAAGTGTCAATCTTTTGATAGATATTGTTTCTTAAAAACACGCTATTTGTTTTAACAGCGGGATTTAATTATAAAATTAATTAATGCAACTTTTATGTTATGAATTTGGTAAAATAGACTTCATTTTTGAATTCGGAATATGAAATATAGCTTGGGATGAAATTTTGGCATTATTCTGAAAAACATCAATTTTTGATGAATAGTGAAACTACTAAGTGGTAGGTTAAAAACTGAATTTTGCATAAAACTTAATTTTACCGCTTCTGTGAATGGAATTTCGAAAATCCGAGAGACACGGTTAATATCAAGGACTAAAATGTGGTTCAATGAGATGAAAATAATTTTTTGGTGAATAGTAACTTTTTATTTTTTTTACCACGGTTAATAGTAAATAGGGTAACTAAGGGTAAATATGATATTAATATTACCCTAACACATGTCCTAATTCTATTGGACAAGTGTAATTCGACCAAAAACAAACTTAGGAATAAAATATGACCATTTAGGCCCACTTGGATTAGATTTGGACATTTATTATTAATTTATTTAAAGAAGGGTTAAAATAGTTAAAATCAAAGGTTAATAAGTAAATCATTTTTAATATGGGGTTATACATAAGATAAATTCGACTATAAATATTCATTAGAAATCTAAAAAGATTTCCTACATGATGGTATTTTATTTGTAATTTTTAGACATCAAATAATATAATTTATTTATGACACAAAGATGATGCAGTAATTATCTTATTAATGAAATATTGACATAATTGATAATATAAATACCAAAATAAATGTAATTTAAGACTTTTTATGAATTCCACTAATTTTCTAGGTTACTATGATATATTAGTGTTGATTTAATCAACTTGGTTCGAACATATAATTCTGTTATGACTTTCATAAAAATCATAAATCAAATAGTGTCAAAATTGACACAAAATAGTTTTTAAATCAAATATTATATTATTAATTTTTATTTTATTCCTAAAAATCTAAGGTTCTGCCAAATGACTTAGATAAGGATATATGTATTAATAATATACAATTTTGGGTTCGTTTGGCATGTTATAGTAAGTTTATTAACCATATAGTGAAAGAAAACAAAAAGACACGGTAAAAGTTAAATTATTTAACTTAGAGTTAAATCTAATTGATAAGGTTAAACATAATACCCTAAACTTGTCTAAATCCTATTGGTTGATAGGATTTCGACCCATCCCCACTTTAGCTTTGAAATAAGACCCTTTGGAACCATTATAAACCGATTTTGACTTTAATATAAAATAATATTTTGAGATATTCCTAAGGTGCCCCTCTCCTCCCCTATAAAAGGACACCTCCTCCCCCTCCTCCTCACACCAATTTGAGCACTCAAGCTCGGCCAACCCCTGCCAATTTATCCTCTCCACTTCCCTAGCAACATCCTAGAGGTTCTGGTCTTCCTCAAAGACCAATTTTAGTGCCCTAAGAGGAGGTCTCAAAGAGGCACTTCAAAGAAGAGGTAATTACCGTTACCAATTTTTTCATCTTTATTTCTTCTTCCACTTCTTCTTCTTAGGTTGTTTCATTATGAAGTAATAACATCAGTATCACTCATATACTGATATGTTATTATAAGTATGAAACAACCCTATTTCACCATCTATCCATCCTACGGAAAAAGAAATCACCGCGCGTGCGTACGTACGGAATACCGTCTCCACGCCGTGGTGTAATCTATTTTCCACCACCACCTTACATGGATGGGTATAATGGTGTAAAGAATAACTATAAATAGTTATTAAAAAATCATATTGATTCTGATATATTGTATAATCCACTCCAATTCAATTCAATATTTATGGAAATGATATCATCGCTCGTGCGTACGTACGGAATACCGTCTCCACGACGCGATGAGATTCATTCTCCATGTTAACCATTTAAGAATGATTGTAAAGTATATATAAGAAATAATAATGAAATATATGACATTATAAAGCTATTGGATTTATGTATATATATATATATATATGTATGTCATCTACTTACTTCCATTTCAAGACAATAAGGAAAGGAAAACAGCGTTCATGCGTACGTACGGACTACCGTCTCCATGAACGGTGTTTTTCATTTTATTTATCTATCTATTATATATATATATATATACTGAATATATATGATATATAAATCATGTTTTATATTCTGGAAGTAAGTAAATCATGATATAAGTAATAATGATGTCAAGAACAACAAGTCAAAACACCTACGATAAATGAAACGATTTTACCCAAAACGCTTCTTTAACATGGAATTTACAAAAGAACGGGTAATATAATGTCATAAGTGAACCATATATGATATCATAACAATGAATATGATTCTGTAATAAGTCAATGACATTATTTAAATCATTATACAGGAGGTTCGGACACGTACAAGCAAGTCGGACCTAAGGTAAGGGAAATATCACAATCTCATTTTTATCCGAGATTGTTTATTCATAAGTATTTACTGGGGTGTATTTTATCATCCACATCCATGTTTCATCAATATGTAATATTATTTCCATCCACCTACAATTTTTTAAATCCATTTTTACCCTTCGGTGAGTTTTTAGTAATATCTATGAAAGGAATCTTTTGTCATACGAGGTACTTTTTGACTTTTCCGACAAAAGTACGAAGAATGTTTTTTTTAACTTATACGGCATGAATGGATTTTTAAAACATTACTTAAAAGAAGCTTCCTTTAAAAGTTTTCAAGTTTATTTTTAATCAACTTCTTTTATTTCAAAGTTGTATGACATGTTATGAAAGGAAAAATGTTTTTGAAGAAGAAAGGATATTTTCCTCAAGAATTCAATTCAAGTGTTTTATCAAAATTATTTTCCATCTAAGATAATAAAGGGTTCTGTTTCTATCCATATTTTTACATTGGTTTGACTATGTTGTGATGGAATTATGTTTATGAATTCCTTTATCATATATGAATTGATTTATGATGTCATGATGTTTCAAGAATCCCATTTTTGTTATATGTGTTATGCGATGATGTATGTTTTATGATTATGTGGCACACATAAGAAAGGATTCATTATAAGATGGGTGGGACCTATATCTCCCTCCAATGCATTGGGTAAAGATTTCATATCTCATGAGATAGACATGGCTGGAATGGTAGGTTATACCGGTTCAGTGAAACAGGACTGAAACGAGGATTACTCGATTCAGAAAGGGACTTTGTCCACTAAGATAGTCTTGGCAATGAGTCTTGACTAACAAGAAATGATTCTCTATGATTATGTGTGTATGCCACAATGAGTAATGTTTTAAGTAAGGGTTTCATTTTCACTACTATGATTTATCCCATGTTATGAAATTATGCTCTCTTTTGCAGGTTAAGATTTCCAAAAATGTTATGTTCTTATGAAAATTATGTGATTGTTATTTCTTTTGTTTACCCTTACTGAGCATTTGAGCTCACCCTTTTATGTTTTCTTTTCCCCAGGATATAAATAAAGGTTTTAGGTAAAAAAAAAAGGAAGATCTTTGTGGGAGATTTTGAAGATCTTTCACCAGGATTAGAAGATTACGTTCCGAGTTTCCAAAGACACTAAACTATTACGATCCTTGTGTGTGTATTTTTGTTATGTATTAAGTATTCCGCAAAAGTAATGTAATGTTCATGTACGTTAGGCTTCGGGTCTCTACAGTTGGTATCAGAGGAAAGGTTTAGTCAACCTTTGGAAACTAGGATGCGAAAACGTTAGTGAGATCCCTAGAGATATTTCTAAGGTATGTCTAGGGATGCCCCTAAGGATAAGTATACGTATAGGATATAGTTCTAGAACTATGGTAACGATATTAGATTAAACCAAAGATGATAGATATTTAAGTTACTCCCCCTTTATTACGATTTTTGCATCTAACACTATTCTGTTTGGGTTTTAGAAAATGGCTGGAAACAAGATAATTCACAATAATGGAGGATATGATGGACAATGGAATGATATTCTTCTTGAGCAACCAAATGAAATGGGATTTGGATGTCCAAACATCATTATTATGCCGAATCAGCAATCTCACAACATGATCAATAAAGTAAAATTTGGTAAGTTTCCTGACTCGACTAATAAGAGAAAGATGGAGTTCCATGATGATCATAGAGGAAAGAAAGTTCAATTTCCCCTATGTAAATCATGTGGGAAGAGGCATCAAGGAGAATGTTTCAAGGGAACTGGAAGATGCTTTGGGTGTGGAAAAGAAGGACACAAAGCAAGTAAGTGCAAAGGAAAAGGGTCGGTTAACACCATGGATGAGGATAATGGTATTGCTATGACATCAAAAATGGTTAAGTGTTTTAAATGTGGAATGTATGGGCATTATGCAAACAAATGCCCTAAGGGAAAGACTCATGAAGAGAATCAGTATGGTCATATGAGTAGTATTTATGTGGATGATGATGAAGAGACTACAAATGATATGTGAGATGAAAGAATTGTTGAAGCTCGGTCAATGGTTTAAGAATGTTGTGGAATGATTAAATGTTTATCATGTGTAATGTTGTATAAGAAATCTCATGGTACTATGGAATAAAGAGACATCTGAGGATTGTTACATTGTTGTCTTTCCTTGAGTTATGAAAGTGTATGATTAATGGTACCACTATCCATGAAAGGTTATTCAGATATTTTTGGAATGTAGATGATATGCGCATAATGAAGGGATAAGGAGAAAATGAAATGTTTAATAGTATTCATGAGCTCATGATTAATATAAGGACTAAGTGATATCATGGTTTGTGTATATAGAATTTTGAGGATTTTGGTATGTGGAAAGTATTAACTTTTTTCACTAAGGTATTCAAGAGAATACACGATTAAGGACTTTGAGTGTTTGGAATGTGACCAACAAGACATATCTTATGATATGTGGGGATCAACGACAGTATTAAATCTTTGGTAATCGTTGTCACTATATTATGAGAGTGGACTGCAGTATTATGTATAAGCCTAAAGATTGGAATGGATTATGTTGAACATAAGTTAGTATTGTTTAAGGATCGAAGTTTTCTCGATATTATTGATGGGATGTTATAGTAATATAGTTTTAGAAAAAGGACAACCTGCAGGACGGGCGACAGCCCATCGCTTCGGACAAGGCTGTAGGAATCGAACCCACAACCGAAGTGCGACTGGCCTTTATCGCCTACCACTGACCTACAGGAAGTCCCTGTTTAGTAGAAACTAGTGATATTATATTAAGCAGTATGATATATGAAGTATAAGTCCATTTTAGGAACCATATGTGATTAATCTCACTATAGAATGACTTATGTATATTTAATAACTTTTTCTAACCTTTTGTTTGAGACAGATGGAATGACCCATCATTCTATCACATAATCTGCTAACACTTCACAAATAACAAATTCAACTTCATTTATTTAAGAGATGAAGTGGAAATTGTTCAAGGCACGAACAACAGTGATATGGTATCAAAATAAAGTAAGTATTTATTCTAATTCAAATTTTCAACTTTAGGGAAATGATCTTGAAAACCAAAAATGTTGTCCTAGTGATCTTATACCTGATGAATCAGATGGTACCTTAGATCGTCACAAATTTATGGATTTGTGATTACTGGATTTTCCATAGCCATGTTCTCTACCACTCTCCATCAGAACATGATGGTTAAATTTCTCTTCCATATCCATATTTTCACCTATGTGGAAACCCAGTGATTAGTTTATTTGGGTAATCGTTACATTTCATACTTTAGTTTTTAAAGCCAAGTTTTGGTATTCCCTTTTACGATGTGGGTTTCTATTAAAGAAACTTTCAAATAGTAAACCATTTATAACCCCGACGAATTTCGAGGGCGAAATTCATTTTAAGGGGGGTAGAATGTAACAGCCCAATATTTTATAAAAAAATATTCTTTTTAATTTTATTAATGTCTTGTGTTGTACGCTACACCAAAAGGAGCTTGCACAACACACATCCTTGACTTGACTTGCATTACACGCAATCGCGACCTTCCTCGATAGCGTGTGTAGTACGCAATACCGAGTTTCACTAAACAACGATATGCTATAAAAATATTATTAAAACTAGCCGTTATGAATAGTAATAACCACTTTTTGAAATCCAGTAAATCTTATTTTTCAAAATGAACTTTATTTTTGGATTCGCAGTATCGAATTTAGCCTAAGGTGAAATTTTGGTACTTTTCGGATAACTTTCATATTCTGATGAATAGTGAAAATTACTAAATTATAATTAAAAACAAATTTTTTAATCGAAATAATTAATAGTGATAAATCATTAATTTGAGTGGTTTTAAAGTATATTTAGAATATATTTTTACAATTTAATACAATGTTGGTCATTGGATGTAGTTTCACATTTAAACTAGACATAAACAAGTGTCAATCTTTTGATAGATATTGTTTCTTAAAAACACGCTATTTGTTTTAACAGCGGGATTTAATTATAAAATTAATTAATGCAACTTTTATGTTATGAATTTGGTAAAATAGACTTCATTTTTGAATTCGGAATATGAAATATAGCTTGGGATGAAATTTTGGCATTATTCTGAAAAACATCAATTTTTGATGAATAGTGAAACTACTAAGTGGTAGGTTAAAAACTGAATTTTGCATAAAACTTAATTTTACCGCTTCTGTGAATGGAATTTCGAAAATCCGAGAGACACGGTTAATATCAAGGACTAAAATGTGGTTCAATGAGATGAAAATAATTTTTTGGTGAATAGTAACTTTTTATTTTTTTTACCACGGTTAATAGTAAATAGGGTAACTAAGGGTAAATATGATATTAATATTACCCTAACACATGTCCTAATTCTATTGGACAAGTGTAATTCGACCAAAAACAAACTTAGGAATAAAATATGACCATTTAGGCCCACTTGGATTAGATTTGGACATTTATTATTAATTTATTTAAAGAAGGGTTAAAATAGTTAAAATCAAAGTTTAATAAGTAAATCATTTTTAATATGGGGTTATACATAAGATAAATTCGACTATAAATATTCATTAGAAAGCTAAAAAGATTTCCTACATGATGGTATTTTATTTGTAATTTTTAGACATCAAATAATATAATTTATTTATGACACAAAGATGATGCAGTAATTATCTTATTAATGAAATATTGACATAATTGATAATATAAATACCAAAATAAATGTAATTTAAGACTTTTTATGAATTCCACTAATTTTATAGGTTACTATGATATATTAGTGTTGATTTAATCAACTTGGTTCGAACATATAATTCTGTTATGACTTTCATAAAAATCATAAATCAAATAGTGTCAAAATTGACACAAAATAGTTTTTAAATAAAATATTATATTATTAATTGTTATTTTATTCCTAAAAATCTAAGGTTCTGCCAAATGACTTAGATAAGGATATATGTATTAATAATATACAATTTTGGGTTCGTTTGGCATGTTATAGTAAGTTTATTAACCATATAGTGAAAGAAAACAAAAAGACACGGTAAAAGTTAAATTATTTAACTTAGAGTTAAATCTAATTGATAAGGTTAAACATAATACCCTAAACTTGTCTAAATCCTATTGGTTGATAGGATTTCGACCCATCCCCACTTTAGCTTCGAAATAAGACCCTTTCGAACCATTATAAACCGATTTTGACTTTAATATAAAATAATATTTTGAGATATTCCTAAGGTGCCCCTCTCCTCCCCTATAAAAGGACACCTCCTCCCCCTCCTCCTCACACCAATTTGAGCACTCAAGCTCGGCCAACCCCTGCCAATTTATCCTCTCCACTTCCCTAGCAACATCCTAGAGGTTCTGGTCTTCCTCAAAGACCAATTTTAGTGCCCTAAGAGGAGGTCTCAAAGAGGCACTTCAAAGAAGAGGTAATTACCGTTACCAATTCTTTCATCTTTATTTCTTCTTCCACTTCTTCTTCTTAGGTTGTTTCATTATGAAGTAATAACATCAGTATCACTAATATACTGATATGTTATTATAATTATGAAACAACCCTATTTCACCATCTATCCATTCTACGGAAAAAGAAATCACCGCGCGTGCGTACGTACGGAATACCGTCTCCACGCCGTGGTGTAATCTATTTTCCACCACCACCTTACATGGATGGGTATAATGGTGTAAAGAATAACTATACATAGTTATTAAAAAATCATATTGATTCTGATATATTGTATAATCCACTCCAATTCAATTCAATATTTATGGAAATGATATCATCGCTCGTGCGTACGTACGGAATACCGTCTCCACGACGCGATGAGATTCATTCTCCATGTTAACCATTTAAGAATGATTGTAAAGTATATATAAGAAATAATAATGAAATATATGACATTATAAAGCTATTGGATTTATGTATATATATATATATGTATGTCATCTACTTACTTCCATTTCAAGACAATAAGGAAAGGAAAACAGCGTTCATGCGTACGTACGGACTACCGTCTCCATGAACGGTGTTTTTCATTTTATTTATCTATCTATTATATATATATATATACTGAATATATATGATATATAAATCATGTTTTATATTCTGGAAGTAAGTAAATCATGATATAAGTAATAATGATGTCAAGAACAACAAGTCAAAACACCTACGATAAATGAAACGATTTTACCCAAAACGCTTCTTTAACATGGAATTTACAAAAGAACGGGTAATATAATGTCATAAGTGAACCATATATGATATCATAACAATGAATATGATTCTGTAATAAGTCAATGACATTATTTAAATCATTATACAGGAGGTTCGGACACGTACAAGCAAGTCGGACCTAAGGTAAGGGAAATATCACAATCTCATTTTTATCCGAGATTGTTTATTCATAAGTATTTACTGGGGTGTATTTTATCATCCACATCCATGTTTCATCAATATGTAATATTATTTCCATCCACCTACAATTTTTTAAATCCATTTTTACCCTTCGGTGAGTTTTTAGTAATATCTATGAAAGGAATCTTTTGTCATACGAGGTACTTTTTGACTTTTCCGACAAAAGTACGAAGAATGTTTTTTTTTAACTTATACAGCATGAATGGATTTTTAAAACATTACTTAAAAGAAGCTTCCTTTACAAGTTTTCAAGTTTATTTTTAATCAACTTCTTTTATTTCAAAGTTGTATGACATGTTATGAAAGGAAAAATGTTTTTGAAGAAGAAAGGATATTTTCCTCAAGAATTCAATTCAAGTGTTTTATCAAAATTATTTTCCATCTAAGATAATAAAGGGTTCTGTTTCTATCCATATTTTTACATTGGTTTGACTATGTTGTGATGGAATTATGTTTATGAATTCCTTTATCATATATGAATTGATTTATGATGTCATGATGTTTCAAGAATCCCATTTTTGTTATATGTGTTATGCGATGATGTATGTTTTATGATTATGTGGCACACATAAGAAAGGATTCATTATAAGATGGGTGGGACCTATATCTCCCTCCAATGCATTGGGTAAAGATTTCATATCTCATGAGATAGACATGGCTGGAATGGTAGGTTATACCGGTTCAGTGAAACAGGACTGAAACGAGGATTACTCGATTCAGAAAGGGACTTTGTCCACTAAGATAGTCTTGGCAATGAGTCTTGACTAACAAGAAATGATTCTCTATGATTATGTGTGTATGCCACAATGAGTAATGTTTTAAGTAAGGGTTTCATTTTCACTACTATGATTTATCCCATGTTATGAAATTATGCTCTCTTTTGCAGGTTAAGATTTCCAAAAATGTTATGTTCTTATGAAAATTATGTGATTGTTATTTCTTTTGTTTACCCTTACTGAGCATTTGAGCTCACCCTTTTATGTTTTCTTTTCCCCAGGATATAAAGAAAGGTTTTAGGTAAAAAAAAAAGGAAGATCTTTGTGGGAGATTTTGAAGATCTTTCACCAGGATTAGAAGATTACGTTCCGAGTTTCCAAAGACACTAAACTATTACGATCCTTGTGTGTGTATTTTTGTTATGTATTAAGTATTCCGCAAAAGTAATGTAATGTTCATGTACGTTAGGCTTCGGGTCTCTACACTCACAGCTTAGAACACATAGAACTCGACCTTCTCAAGTAGATGGGAAACTCAGAACCAAAAAATTATTTTTATCACACAATCAGTTCTTATTCCATAATTAATTAACTAATTCATTATTCATAGGTTCTAAAAATGGGAAACCTAAGTCATCAAGCTATAACAAGCTTCTAAATTAATTAAACAATTAATTTAAATATGCTTCGAAGCTTAAATTCCAGTTTCAACCAACATTGGAATTATAATTTATTAACATGACTTTAATTATTTTCATCAATAATAATTGACATGATTCATATTATTTAAAAAATTCCATCAACACATGTAATTTCATATTCAATTAAATATGAAAACTCACATCAATTTGATCATAGTCAAATGAAAACAAAAATTGGATTAATTAAGCATGCCTCTTTATTCTACAACAAATTAATTATCAATTAATTCCATATTTAAATTATTTACCATTTTCCATCAAGAACAATATGATAGAAAGAACATAGCAGCATGCTACATAAGAATATAATAGATTACACAGTATCTAGAAAATCAAGAGGAAAATCATTATCATAGTAGAAATAAACAACATAGATCTCTACCCAATTTTTTATTAATATTATTCAATATTTATTAGGTTAGTTCCATTTCCATCCAAAGGAATAAACCAGGGTAACTTTATGATTGCACATAAATAAATATGAGAAGCTATGAATCCCCTACCTGAATGAAAGAAGCTTTATGCAATTCGCTGCACCAAAAACATGGGGCACACACAAGATGGATTCACCGCTATAATGAACTCAAGCCACTAGCAGAAGGATTCCATGACTCCAAGGGAAGGCTTCAGAACCTCTAGTCCTAAGAGAACAAAACAAGAAGTAAAAAAGGGAAAGACCTTCATTTTTTAGTTGAAAAATATGGGAATATCATAATTTTTAAATCGCAAAATATTTAATTACAACTATTACATATCTCATTAAAATCTATGTGGAGAGACTTGTGTATATCCTAGACCATATAAAAAAATTAGGTATATAATTATCCTTTATGAATTTTCCTTTTAAGTCCCTTGCTTTTCACCTCTGAAAGACCAGCTTGGTCATTTTCATGAAACTGGTGAAAATATCCAGGTGGTTGATTTCGCATTGCCAAAATCCCCATATATCCAAAAGCCCCATGTAGCCATTTTAAAAAAGTTGATTCACATAGATGATCACTCATGTTGTTGATCACTCATGTAGATGATCACTCACATAAAAGATCACTCACGTAATAGATCTCTCATGTATCTGATCACTCACATATTCGACCCATATAGTCGATCCAACCATGTAGTTGATTCACATAAGCAATCCATATATGTAGATAATTGACATAGTCCATTGTTCATATAGTCTATCTCTCATATAGCCAATCCTTGTAGTTAATCCATCTATATAACTGATCAACATAGCCAATCAATCAACATAGGCAATTCATATAGCTAATCCATATACTCGATCCATCCACGTAGCCATTTCACATAGCCAATCCACGTAGCTGATCCATCCATATAGCTAATTCACATAGCTAATTTGAATGTCCGTGAGGATAAATATTAGAGAAACAAGGGGAAAAGGCTCCAAACCCCCTCTAACCAAAAAAACCAGAAAAGTAATAGGCTAGGAAGGTATGTTTTGTAACCTCAGATATCTCTCATAAAATTCTCATTCTCGATATTTAAAACCAAACCAAGATAGGAAATGAAAATAGATCGTCTGAACATCCACTGCATGAGATACCTCTCAAGGATCTTTCCACCAAAGGAGATCAACCACGTCCACATAGTAACAACACAAAACCACACAATAGTAACAACCCACTCCAAAAAATCTCTATGGGTAGATACCTCTCAAATAAAATAAATCACACAAAAAGAGATATTAGGGAACTATCTTATAAACAATAAAGGTCAACATCCTCAAGAGAACAATATTATAAGAGAATAGGTCAACATAAAAAATCTTGGGGCACTAAGTGCGCATCTACGACTCATGTTCCCAAGTACTCTCCTCCATGACATTGTGCCACCATAATAAATTAACTAAGGGAATATAATGCCCGCATAACAACTTACCCTCGTAGTCTTAGATCTCTAGAGGCCACTCCTTGAAGGTATCATCATCATAAACATAAATCTCACCCTAATTGATGACATGATAGTAATCAGGAAGATAACAAAGGAGCTGTGGGATTTGAATAACATTGTGTATTCTGATCATATATGTGGAAAGTGATATCTGATATTTCATGGCTCCTACACGAGACAACACCTTGAAAGGCCTAAAAAACAAGGGATAAAGCTTACTCCTATGACCAAACCTTTACCACCTATGATGAGGAGTCACCTTTTGGAACACACAATCTCCAACGTTGAACTACGAAGGTACCCTCTTAGGATTGACATAGGATTTATGGTTATCTTACCCTACCTTCATCCTTTAAATAATTAATTGAACAATATCTATCATATTATTTACCAGTTATGACCCAAGAATTGCTACCTCTCAGACCTTAGTCCATCATAATAAAGAATGAAAAGTTTTAACATACAAGGCTTCAAATTTTAGCATACCAATGGTGGAGTGGAAACTATTATTTTAATAAAGCTAAAAAAATGATAGGTGTGTCATCCAAGAATCACTAAAATTCAGGTCACAAGATCACAAAATATATTCGAGAGTATGTATAGTCTACTCTATCTAAATATATGTCTATAGATGAAAATTAGTACTAAGGAAAATCTGAGAGACAAAAACATTTGGGAGACCTATCCACACTTTTGAGATAAAAATAAGGATTGTGGTCAGGGAGAATCATCTTCAGGACTCTGTGGAGTCACACAGCCTCCTCTAGGTACTATCTCAAAAAAGCTTCAATTGAGATCAACTCCCTGATTTCTATAAATTGGGATGATTTCATAAAATTATCCACTATCACCCATATAAAATCCTAACCACCCTGGTCTCAAAGAAAACCTATAATTAAGTCCATCAAGATATCCTCTCACTTCCACTGTGGAACATATAATGGTTGGAACAAACCACGGGGAACATGGTACTCAAACTTCACCTTCTGTTAAAGCATACATCAAGAAACAAACTCTACAATTGTATGCTTTAACCTAGGACACCAAAACTAACCTCTCAAGGATCATTACATCTTTTTCACATTGGTATGTACCACAAAAGGTGATCTATGGGACTCATGGAGAACCATCTCATGAATTTCTAAAGGGACGAAAAGAATTTCCTGAAACAACACATGGTGTTGTCCATCCTTAGACTAACCATCATGCACATCACCTAAAACTACTTGGTCTCTCTATACCTCCACCTTAGAATCCATAAACTATGACTTATCCATCTGTTCCATTAAGGATGACTGCACCATCATCTAGAAAAGACAACCTATGACTCCAACCTATCCCACATCTAAATTCATCACTATGAGTTCTTCATAAATCACCAAAAATCCCTAAATTCATGAACAACATCAATATGTTAATTCCTAATTAACACATCAGCTGAAACATTTATCTTTTTTAGACTTATATGAAATCGTAAAGTCATAATACTGTAAGAATTCCATCTACTGATGTTGACCCAATTTTAATTCACGTTGGTAGAAGACATAACTTAGGATCATATGGTCAGTAAAAACCACAAAAACACACTATAATGAGGAAATATCTCCATAAATTCAAAGAAAACACAAATAACTCCAACTCAAGATCATGGGTTTCATAATTACTCTCATGGGGACATAACTTTTGATACCCATAAGAAACAACTAATTTCTACAAAATCAGAACACAGCATAATACAATATGAGAATAATCATAGAAACCCTAAAAATAAACTCTTTTTTTCTAAACAAAGGACTAGAGAACTGAACAACTTATCCTTTAGGTACTCAAAAGCTACCTGACACTAGTCAGTCCATAAGAACACCTGGTCCTTTCTAGTCAAGGATTTTAGAGTAGTAATATCCTAAGAGAAATCAGCTGTAAACCTCCTATAATATTCTGTAAACCAAGAAAACTCTACACCTTTACCACTCTCTTGATGGTGGCCCAAAACACAACCATATCTATCTTTAAAGATACCATTACTACTCCCTACTGGGACACGACATGCCCCAAGAAATGGACTTCATGACTTAAAAACTTACACTTCAAAAACTTCCCAAATAGTTACTCACAATGAAGAACCCAGAAATTGGAATGTAGATACTCTACATGATCCTCCTTAGACATGGATTACATAAGGATATCTTTGATGAAAATGACCACGAAATTATTCAGGAACACTCTGAAAATAGCATTCATCAACCCCATAAACATAGATGGAGCACTCATCACACCAAAATGACATCACAATGAAATCTTATTTCCCATGAAAACAATGGAATTTTTTCTTATGAATATCCTTATCCTTCACCTGAATCTAATGATATCTTAACCACATATCAATTTTTAAGAACCAACATGATACCTTTAGCTGATCAAATAAATCATCAATCGATAAAAGATGATAATAGTTCTTCATCATCACTTGGTTCAAGTAATGATAATATATATAAAGCTAAAAAACACTATTTAACTTCTTTACAAAACAAATAGGTGCATCCCAGGGTGGAACACTCAATTGAACAAAACCATGCTGCAATAGATCATCGGGCTATACTCACAACTCTCACAACTCAAAAAGCGACATCCTATATAGAGACACTGAGATAGAAGATACACCCAACTGTTTCTCGATCAACCATCAAGGTAGTAACACTACAACCTCCTCTAGAAATACATCAGGGTACTCTTCTATGAACCTAGGTAACACAAAGATTTGATATTTTGATGAACCCAGCATCATCTCGGCTATCAAAGATAACAACAAGGGTGGAACATGACTATGACCCATCTGAGGGTCCTGCTCACCAACAAACATCACTGGATCACCATCATCATCATATAAAACAACATCCATCCTGAATAAATCAATTATAGAATACAAAAAATACAACAAATCCATGATCAGGATGATTTCATATAGATTTGTTCATAAATATAAGAAGTATCCCCAAGAGCGATGCTTCCCCAGAATTGGATCACGGTCTCTACATACTTCATACAAGTCAGATCAACCTCTAACTAATGTAGTCAATGATAAGGTAACTAAATGTATCTTTATATCAAGCCCAAAATCATGGATAATGGTAGGTAATATAAAGGATTGAATCACTTCTAAATCAAATAAAGCATGCACCCGTGTAGAAAACAATCAAATGGTGCCTCAAACAATGTTTGGATCACTCAACGCTGGCAATGAAAAAGAATGAAACTTATAGAGACCAACTCTATAGCCTCACTAACTCCACTGAAGGCCACCTCCATGGTATCTCTCTTCTCTCTAAGTACAAGGAGAATCTCGAGGATGTACTCTTCCTGCCCCATATCCTCTCTACTGATTCCAAAATAGAGCACCTTGTTGCCGCTGCATTGACTAAAACTACCTCAATAGAATAGTTGGCATACACTGGAAGCTTAAAAAGTTCAAGTACCTCACCACTAGTGACCTCTTCCTCCAAAATTAAAACACATGTATGATCCCTTATCATAGGTCTAAGATCCACCAACCCCAGTGTAAGAACCTAGTTTTTCACTCAATCATGGATCCTTTAAATATCGGTCTAAATATTTACTTTGGACCTAATACAGATGCCTTTTGAGTTAGTAAAAGTCTCAAGGGTGTTTGGGGAAACTTTAGTTCCCAGAACCCATATTTTGGGAAAGCTGTACAGGTCGCATGCTTAGTTCACGATTGGTGCACGGTTTGGATTACCGTGCAGATTGAAATTTCCAGGCAGAACCACTTCACATGGTTTTTGCACATTCATGCATACTAATTGTTCTATTTTCAATTATACCCAGAAAACCTCACATAGTTTATGCATTGTTTTTCAAACCATGTAGAAAAACTATGCACCTTCCATTTTTCTAGGTAATTTTACAAACTTTACCTTGATCTATCAACCTCCCTCTTTATTCCCTAATCCAAGCTTATGTGGGATTAACCTATTTCTCTCTCAATTTAAGGTTTTTAAAGATCTAACCATGGAATCAAGAGATCTCCTTCATCTAGAAACTAATTGATCTTTTTTCACCATGTTGTATGTACAACAATAAGTACTTGAGTCCTCTTGAGTCGTTGTCCTTCTCTTTTTCTCTCGATTGAGATATCAAGGTATGAGTGTTTTCCTATTTTTATTTGATCTACTCTGATCTGATCCAAATAAAGGGACAATACCAGAGTAGGAGAGTCATACAACCCTAAAGTGGGTGGTCTATAACTCATCCCTAAAGTTCATTGATTTTTTATTTGTCATGTGGGGCCCACTAATTTCATCAGGTGTCATTTACAGAATTTATATTCTATGTTTATAATCATTAGAACTATATGGATATGATATTTCTATATATGTGATTAATTGTTGGTTTTTATGACCAAAAATATATCCCTTACATGTCAAAGGTTATGCCATAATTAGGTTTTTAGTATTTGACATGTTTGAGCCACCGTTCAGTTGTGACATTTCCTAACCCTTCTAAGGGAAAACTTTTCTATATTAAATGGATCAATTTATATTTTTATTAGAATAATGGAAAGTACCATGTATGGTCACCACTTGACATGTCTGAGGTAAGTGCTTAAATTGATAATTAAATGTGAAATTTGAATTGGTGAGTATACTAAGTACATGGCTTGGCCTTAAATGAAAATGAATAGTCGGTTGCAAATTCTAGCACCCCTTACCACATTAATGGAAGGTATCAGAATGAACCTTGAATATGTAATATTCTTTAAATGGATTAAAATGTTTTTATTCTACTTGTCTGTATCACACTAATAAAAGGAAAGGCTTGAACTAAACGACTTGATAAAAAGGTTGCATGCTACATGACATTATCACACTAATGAAAGGAAAGGCTTGAATCGAAGGAGATATTACATGACTTCATAATTAAATAGAAATAACCTGATTTGAGCTCGCATTGGATTCTCATCGGATAATTCCATGATCACTCGGGATCCCCATTCGGATTCAAGGATACGGATTGCATAGGTTGATACCCACCTAGATCCCAATCCTTTTCTATTCTTGGATGACTGATATGAAACTATATAATCCCTTTATATTATCATAGGATTCCATGGATACACTTCTTGGATCAATCATTGAAAAGTAGGTTCCATGGTTATATCCCATAGGGACCTGTCTCTGCATAGACCTATTTTAACTTGGATGAGAACCTTAGACTCAGTAGGCACCTTATTGTGGAATGTCTTGGAACATTCTCCTTGTATTACACTCTTACTCATGATAGGATATAGTTATTACTAAGTTGGAAACCCTTGAGGTCTAAGTCACCTTGATTATTACCTAGAAACTTTTCTATTAAAGATCATTATAGGTTTAATTGTTATATCTTGGAACCTTCACTTCTATTAATGTGGGACTTATTAAAAAACTGGTAATAATCAAATAATGAATTTTTGACATGTTTAGACACTAGACGAGGGCTGATGTAGGTACTTGGGTATTTAGTTACATTGTTCTGCTTTACTTTATATATGCATGCTTGCACACTACTGCATTTACATTATATGGATCAGATGTTAGAGATACCAGTTGTGGTGGGCTATAGAGTTTTATCGCACACCCTCTTCGAGCACCATTTGGTACTTGAGGTAGATTCCATGGTTACAGGTGTTGAAAAAGGAAGCATATGGCTTCAAACACTTGATTGCTTACTATTTAGTATAGATCTTGATAGCAGATGACTAAGTTGGAGCTCGTGATGCTTGGGATAGTATTTTATTTCCTTTACAGTATTATGGAACTTTTTATGTCTATTTTCTTATATCCATGTTTTCTAGTTTTCTCGTGACATGACATATCATCGGTTTTTTAATGTTATTCCAGTCATTTAAGTTATTTTTATTGTTGTTTCTATTTTCGGTTGTGACTTCTATTTACTTATATTGCTTCTTCTATTTACCTATGTTTAT
Source organism: Viscum album (assembly GCA_963277665.1). NCBI lineage: Eukaryota > Viridiplantae > Streptophyta > Magnoliopsida > Santalales > Viscaceae > Viscum > Viscum album. The sequence goes on from OY728126.1 coordinate 1,533,454,531, forward strand.
TTTCACTCGTTGTGCTATACTTTGGTAATGAGGGCATAGTCTTCTCATGAACACACCCTAGTCCCTTGCTGCTAGTTGGTAGCCTCTAGTGTTCGGGGAGATGCGCTTGAGTCCATGTCACCCGCCGGGCTCGGGGTACCCTAAAGTGGAATCCGGGTCCGGGACATCACAAAGTGGTATCACTGGTGGTTTAATTTCTTTATTTACTATTTGGATACAATATACTAGAGATGGGTAATGCTTGGGTCTTGGTCATATGTCATTCTTAGGCGTCGTGAACCAATTTTTGGGGTAAAGGCCATGTTACCCAAAATTATAATTTTTTTTTGCTTTTACCTATTACAGTTGATATTATTTCACTATTGGGTGATGCACATGATGTGTGGAGTTGTTTATTATTACTCTGATTGAGAATTTTATTCCATCCTTGTCCTGATGATATGATGGAAAGCATCATTACTACATGAATCATTATAGGTACCTAGAATTCAAATTTCATGCATATTGTCATGTCATATAGGTGAATTTCACTACTTTGAATTGCTTGATATGCCTATGATTACTGAGTGATGTTGTGATAGTTAGCTTATTCTTGTATTACTCTTCGATGAAATTAAGTGATTGTCTCTCTTAATTCATGAGGTTTATGGGCCCTCATTGGTTGGTATTATTAATTTACTGAGTTGGTCCATTTTGTTATAAATAAATAGTTGTCATTTCTAGTGATAGGTGTATGGGAAATGATTCATCAGAAATGAATATCCATTATGAAGTGAATCATCAAATCTAATACGAAATGGTTGCATATCCTTATCCCTCCTTGTCAAGTTTATGAAAGTTAAATGAGTGAACCTTGTAATTAAATATAAAATGAAATGAAACTTGTACTTGAGAACTTACTGATACACGGTCGTCTAAGCAGGTAGTTGGGGTAGTATGCCTTGGGTAGTGATTTTTCCTACATTCATATTCCACTAGTGATTCTATCAATGTAATTATAAGATTGTTTTGAGTCATTATCTTGGATATTATAGATCAATGCTTCCACAAAATCCACATTTCATATGCCAGGAGGGTGGTGATGACCATGCTCCAAACGTGGTGGGCCCTGAGCCGCTAGTCTTACCTCCAAGAGTGCCACTTGAGGCATCACCTTTTGTACCTGATTTGGGAACTAATTCCCAAGTTCGCTATAGTTTTCTACATCTGATGCATTTCATGCATGGTGCTCTATGGCTTTCTCCTACGATGGTTGATCTAACTTGTGAGTTCTAGCAGCAGCATCCTCCAACCTTTTCCGGGGGTGGTGGTCCTTAGGCTGATGAGAATTGGCTTGAAGATTCTTTGTCTGTCATTGAGAATTTGGAGATGCCTCCAAAGCAGAGATTCAATATTATTACATACATGCTTCGGGATTCAGTCATGTGTTGGTGAGATGTGATAACACAGGTCGGTCATCATCATGGCATGTTATGAGTTGATTTCCAAACTGCCTTCTATGATCAGTTCTTTCCTCAGATTCTAAGAGCTAACAATGCTAGGTATTCCATGCATCTTGATCAGGTATCTATGTTATTTATGGACTATTCAGTGCATTTCATGGAGTTCCAGTGCTTTTCACTACTTCTAGTTGGTGATGAGCTTTCATGTGCTAGACGTTTCGAGGATAGGCTCCAGTAAGCCATTTGTACGTAGGTCAATGTCTTTTTCCTGCCTACCTTTTCTGAAATAGTCAATCAGGATCTTATCGCTAATCATAACCTAAGGAATAGAAATTGTATCATGTTTAAAGGATCAGTGTCGTGTCCGTCCAATAGTACTTCCAGCGGCAAGAAACGTTCTCTCAAGATTTCTCATCAGGATTGTGACAACCAGAGTGCTTGTTTCTATAGCTCTTTGGTGTTTCATCAGTATGGATGATGGGGGAACAAGAAGCCTCAATGGTATAGAGACCCAATGGAGTGTCTGGATTGCATCCATATGGGGAATCTTCAGCATTTTTGTAGGACATTTCCACCATCTTTGAGTGGAAAAGTATCCATGCCAGCTCCACCTTCAGGAGAAAGATCTTTTACACCGTGTCAAACAGAGATTTGGAATAGTTCCAATAGGTCTAACTGAGGAGGAACTCATGGCCATGGTATCTAGACCCCTGTTAACCAACAGTTTTAGTAGAGCAGTTATGACCTTGGTAGACCATCTGTTGCATAGGGTCGTGGATCAGTTCAGTTATATGCACTACAGCCAATACTTTAGGATCAGGCTTCGAGACCATCTACAATATGAGGTACAATTATAGTAGAATATATTATAGTATCTACCTTATTTGATATAGGTTATTCAAACTATTTTATCTCTATATATATCATGGAGAGTCTCGGACTTGAGATACAGTATTACTATGGTGTAATGACCCTAGATATTCTATTAGTGGTATGAAAATAGGGTGTATTCCAGTGTAGGGACTATCCCATTGAGATTGGATGTTACCATTTCTTATGTAACCTCTTTGTTCTCAAGATTGTGGGATTTTATTTCACTCTTAGGATGGATTGGTTGGTTCACTTTCAGGATTTTGTAGACTGCTATCACCGTAGGGTATCTTTTACATCACTAGAGGGAAGCAGTTATCTATATAAGGGTGAGTGGGATGTCCCGGATGGTAGAGTTGGACCATAGCATCATGGGCTAGGTGGAGTGACCTCCTATATTGAAAATATCTTCATGGAGGATCAAGGTTTATGTCAAGATGATTTCCCTCCAGTAGTGGATCATTTCTGGGATGTCTTTTCGATTATTTTTCTAGTTTACCTCCTGATAGGGTGGTAGATTTTACAATCGACCATCTTCTAGGAGCATATCCAGTTTCCATTCCTCCATATAAGATGGTAATTAAAGAGATTCAAGAGGTCAAGAGACAGTTATATGATTTAGAGGCCAAACGTTTTATATGGCCCAGTACATCCACTTGGGGTTCGCCTGTGATTTTCACTAAGAAGGTGGATGGAACCTTAAATCTATGTGTGGATTATAGAAGGTTGAACCAGTTTAGGGTCAATAATCAATATCTACTACCTCAAATAGATTATCTCTTCGACCAGCTCCGAGCAAAAAATGTCTTCTCCAAGGTTGACCTGAGATCAGGTTATCATCAGGTGTGTTTCATATCATTAGGAATACCTCATTCAGCTTTCCGTAGTAGGTATTATCTGTATGACTAACTTTCTATGTCATTCAGTCTTATGAACATGCCATCTATTTTCATGGATTTTATGAATAGGTTTTTCCACACCCATTTAGACTATTTTTTCGTAGTCTTTTTGGACGACATCTTGTTGTATTCTCACACTCATAGTGACTATGCCAAACATCTTGATATCATTCTGAGTACACTAAGAGAGAATCAGCTTTATGACAAGCTTTATAAGTACCACTTCTAGATTGAAAAATTTCACTTCTTGGGTCGTGTAATATCGGAATCAGAAGTATATGTTTACCTAGAAAAGGTCAGTGCTATAGTTTCCTAGGATCATCCCAAGAATGTGATTGATATACAGAGTTTCTTAGGGCTGGATGGATATTACATTCATTTCATAGAAGACTTCTCACATCTTTCTTCACCTTTTACAGGTCTTACAAATAATGGTTTCAAGTTCATATGGTCAGAATCATGTGAGAAATCCTTTCAGGATCTTAAAAGGAGGCTTGTATCTGCACCTATTTTTACCCTTCCAGATCCATGTATAGGTTATACTATTATCTGTGATGCATCAAGCATTGAACTATGAGTAGTACTGATACTAGAAGAAAAATTCAATGAATATAGATCTTGGAAGTTAAGGAATCATGAGATAAATTACCCAACACACGAACTTGATCTAGGAGTAGTTTTCCATACCTTATGTTACTAGATACATTATCTATTGGGTGAGCGCTTTGTGGTGTACACTGACCACAAGATCCTAAAAAACATATTTTCTCAGCGTGACCTGAATCTCAGATAGCAAAGATGGGTCAAATATCTTCAATCCTTTGATTTTGATCTTGCCTATATGCATGGGAATAGTAATGTAGTTGCAGATGTGCTAAGTAGGAAAATTTAGGCACAAGTAGTATGAGAATCTAGTGATGAATGGAAGTTAATGGCTCTCTTTTATTAGATGCATTAGGAGTTTCATGTCATTCATGAGTAGTCTTACCTTCCATCCTCAACAGTTACCACTTCCCACCTTGAGAAGGTGAAGAGTAGATAGTTTTTAGATCTTGAAGGCTTGGTTATCCATGAGAGTATATTAGGAGATAACCCACCTCCAAATTGGTCAATTGATAGAGACGACATCATGCATCAATGTGAACATATCTGTGTTTATATAGATATAATAGAGGAGTTGATGAAGGAGTCCCATGCTTCTCAGTGCGAAGTTCATCTAGGCATATCCAAGATGTATCGAGATATGTGACACCAGTATTGGTGGACTGGGATGAAGTGTCAAATAGTAGGCTTTATCACTAGGCGTTCCACTTTTCAGTAGGTGAAGGTGGAGCACCAGAGTCCTGAAGGCTTGCTACATCTGCTTCCAGTCTCAGAATGTAAATGGGAATATGTTTCTATGGATTTCATATTCAGCTTACCTAGGTCATCGAGGGGTAGTGATGCTATCTGGGTAGTCATTAACTGACTAATGAATTCAACCCACTTCATTCCTATTCAGGAGATTTTCTCATTTGATGAACTAGGAATACTGTATGTCTTTGATATCATACAACTACATGAGGTTCCATGTACTATCATTTTAGATAGGGATTCTCATTTCACATCATGTTTCTATAAGGGATTGCAGAAGTATATGGGAATATAGGTTCTTTTAAGAAAATATTTTCACCCTTAGACTGATGGACAATCAAAACGGACAATACATGTTCTAGAGGATATGATTTGAGCATGTGTCCTTGATTTCAGTGGTTCTTCAGAGAATCATATCCCTCTCATTGAGTTCTCCTATAATAATAGATTTCATGTGACAATTAAAATGGTTCCTTTTGAGGCCTTATATGGTAGGCCATGTTGTTCACCCTTGTACTAGATAGAGATAGGTAAGGCAAAACTACTAGGTCCTCGTCTCGTTCAGAAGACTTCAGAGCAAGTCCAACTGATCAAAAAGCGTATGAATAGTGCTTAGTCCAGACAAAAATCTTATGTCGATCTTTTTCTAAGACCTCTAGAGTTTGTGGTCAGGGATCATGTTTTCCTTTGAGTATCACTCAGGATAAGGAATAGACGGTTATGAAAGCAGGGAAAGTTGTCACCTCATTAAGTGTTTCCTTTTGAGATTTTATAGAGAGTCAGGATGGTAGCCTATCGGATGCTACTACCTCATAGGTACCATTACATGCACAACATATTAAATTTTTCATAGATTTTCTAACATCAAGACAACCCGTCTCATACTTTTGATCTCGAGGAAGTCAAGTTAGATATGGATTCTACCTTTTAGGAGTATCCAGTATGCGTCGTTGACCAAAGCACGAAGGCTCTATGAGTATGGTATGTCCCTATAGTATGGGTGTTATGGAAGAAAGACCAATTATAGGGTGAAAATTGGGAGAGGGAACCTGACGTACATACCCAATGACCAGAGTTGTTCTTAGAAAATGTTTCTCCAACCTTGGAAGGTGAACTCGGGGATGACATTTTTTAAGGGGGAAAGATTGTAAGAACCTGATTTTCCACTCAGGTATATATCCTTTAAATTTTGGTCTAAATATTTACTTTGGGCCTAATATTGATTCCTTTTGAGTTAGTAAAGGTCTTAGGGGTGTCCATGGAAAGTTTGGTGCCTGGAACCCATATTTTTGGAAAACTAAATAGGTCACAATATTAGAGCACAGTTGGCGCATGGTTTGGCTAACCCCATAGATTGATATTTCTGGGTAGAACCACTTTGCATGGTTTACACATGGTCATACATCCTAATTGTGAAATGTTCCCTTCTACTCAGAAAAACTCACACAGTTTGTGCATGGTTTGTCAAAATGTGCAGAAAAATTGTGCACAGGGCATTTTTCTGGGTAATTTTATAAAATTTCCTTTAATGATATTAACCTTCCTCCTTGTTCCCTAATATGATATTATGTGGGATTAATATATTTCTCTCACAATTTGGGGATTTTTGAATATCTAACCTTGTAATTAATATATCTCCTTCATCCAGAAACCGATCAAGATTTTTTTATCACGTTGGATACACAACAGTAAGTAATCAAGTCCTCTTGAGCCGTTCTCCTTCTCTTTTTCTCTCAACTCCGACATAAAGGTATAAGAATTTTTTCTATTTTTCTTATATCTATTAGGATATGATCCAAATCAAGGGAAAATACAGGAGGAGGAGAGTCATACAACCCTAAGGTGTTTGGTCTATAACTCATCGTTAAAGTTTTTTTATTTTGGATTTGTCATTTGGGGCCCACCGATTTCATTGGGTGTCATTTATAGAATTTATATGCCATGTTTATAATAATTAAAAATATATGCATATCCTATTTTCATATATGTGATTAATTTTTGCTGTTTATGACCACAACTTTGTCCCTTCCATGTCGAAGTTTATTCCATAATTGGTTTTTTAGTATTTGACATGTTTGATCCATCGTTTGGGTGTGACTTTTCTTGACCCTTCTAAGGGTAATATTTTCTATATTAAATGGATCAATTTATATTTTGATTGGAATAATGGAAAGTACCATGTATTCTCACCACTTGGACCATCTAATGTAAGTTCTTCAATTGATAATTAAATGTGAAATGTTAATTGGCCAGTATACTAAGTACATGACTTCGCCTTAAATGTAAATGAATAGTAATTTTCATATCTGTATCACCCCTTACCAAATTATTGGAAGGTAGTGGAATTTACATTTAATATGGAATATTCCTTAAATGGATTAAAATGGTTGATTTCTACTTGTCCTTGTCACACTAATGAAAGGAAAGGCTTAAACCAAATGACTTGATAAAAAGTTGCATGCTACTTGACCTTATCACTCTAATAAAAGTAAAGGCTTGAACCGAAGAATATATTAATGAATTAATAATTAAACAGAAATCGCCTAACTAGATCTCACCTTGTATTCTGATCGAATAATTCCATGAGCACTTGGGAACCCCATTTCGATTCAAGGATATGGCTTGCATAGGTTGATACCCACCTAGATCCCGATCCTTGTATGTTCTTGGATACTCGGTATGATAATGTAGGATCCCTTAATATTATCATAGCCTACCTTGGATACACTTCTTGGATCTAGAATTGACAACTAGGTTCCATGTTTACAGCTCATAGGGCCTTGTCTCTGCTTAGCCCCATTTTACTTTGGACGATCACCTTGGACTCGGTAGGCACCTTATTGTGGAATGCCTTGGAACATTCTCCTTAGATTACACTCTTACCCATGGAAAGCTATAGTTATTACTAAGTTGGAAACCCTTGAGGTCTACGTCACCTTGGTTATTACCTTAGGAATTCACTATTAAATATTATTATAGGTAGACTTGTTACATCTTGGAACCTTCACTTTTATTAACGTGCGAATTATTTAAAAACTGGTAATAATAAAATAATGAATTGTTGACATGTTCATACACCATCCAAGGGTTAAAGTAGGTACTTGGGTATTTAGTTACATTGTACTGATTTACTTTTTATATGCATGTCTTCACACTGCTACATTTCCATTACACGGGTTGGATGTTATAGACATCGTTGGTGGTGGCCCACTGAGATTTATCTCACACCCTCTTCAGGTGATTTTTAGTACCTAGGGAAGATTACATGGTTTCAAGTGTTGACAAAGGGAAGCATACGACTTCAAAAACTTGATTTATTGATTTTTTGTATGGATATTGATAGCATATGAATAAGTCAGATCTCGAAATGTTTAGGATATTATTTTATTTCCTTTACACTATTGTGGAACATGTTATGCCGGTTTTCTTGTATTCGTGTTTTCCAGTTTTCTAGTGACATGACATATCATCAGTTGTTGAATTTTATTTCAGTCATTTTAGTTATTGTTAATATTTTTTCTATTTTATGTTGTGCCTTCTGTTTACTTATATTTCTTCCACTATTTACCTATTTTTACTTTCACCCACTATGCTACACTTTGGTAATGAGGGAATAGTCTCCCCAATGACACACCCTAGGCCCTCGCTTCTAATCAACAGCCTCTGGAATTCGGGGAGATTTTCTTGAGGCCATATGGCCCACCAGTCTTGGGGAACCCTAAAGTGGCATCTAGGTCTTGGATGTCACACCTAGATAAATGAGATGAGGGTTGGTACCTAAACCTAGTAGACCAAAATATCTTCTATCTATGTAACTATGAACCTTGGACCATAGATAAACTCCATGAGGAATCCCAAATACTCCCCTCTCGTGATGATCCAGTTCTGTCTAGCATCCTCTGAATAACCTCTTCTCTCTCTATCACCTCTAGATACATCTTCATCATTACCAGGGTGACCTGACACTAGATCTCTAGATACAAATCCTCCTTGAAATTAATTTCCCCAGAATCCTCATCTATAAACAAGTTTGAAGCACATCCTAGAAGTTTCTTTAAATATATCCCAAACTCTCACATTCTGGAACCACCCTATTGAATGGTAAGCAGTTCTTGGAGATAGGAAACCTTCATGGTCAAAGAAAGGAACACTTAATAGAACTGGTCTTAGATCTTTTCCCATGAGACTTCAAAATCCACATGATCCCTGAGGAATAAGAACCAACACTACCTCACTACTCCATGTATCATCATCACAACCAATGAAAACTAGTGCACCTTCCGAGCACAGATTGAACTGAAATCTATGTCAACCACCTCCAACTAGTCTTTTGTGACTCAGTATGAAATGGATCCCTCATAATTCTATAGAATATGATGCTAAAACTCTCATAGTATCCTTCTACAAGTGTCATTATCATCAAACTATATTCTAAGGTGATCTTATAGTATATCCCGTTAAACATATTTAGTAAAAACCTAATGAGGATGTTGACTTTAATCCATGCCTTCAAAAGAACAAATTTTTTGACTCCTAAACCAAGAATATGAAATACTTAAAAATAATTAATTAATTGATTTTTATCTTGTTAAGCTTTTAATATATCTCTAGGTATTCCCATTTAATACATAGGTGCATTGAATAATGATGCATGATCATTTCCTAGGTCTTTACCTTTAAAATAGTATCACTTCGTTTAGTAGGTTCAGTAAACGTAAATTTCCTTGCATTAGATCACAGGGGGGGCCTAATTACTCATGTCTCAACCAGTCTTCTTTGTTTACATATTTTAATAAACTTAGATGACACCATTTTCCTACCATCCCATGCAACCTCGGCTATTCCTAACTCCAAACTCAATCATATCCCTAAACTTGAACCTTTGATACCACTCTTTCATGATCCCCTACCCCCCAAAGGGAACCCCTCCTTATCCGTCAATGATAGAAGGGATATGGTGACTACCCGAGTCTTTCCTTTAGTAGGACCTAGGTTAGCGACTACCACTGAGGTTATAATAAACATACATATGTGAGGCATTATCCTCTAGGAGAACATGTAGAAGATAGAGATAATACAGATACACAAATAAATATATACTCATATATATCTATAAAGAAATCTCAATTGAAAAAAATGAAATTTCATATAGTACTAAAAAATGTAAAGAAAATTACAAGTACCAAAAGATAAAGATGATAGAAACAATGAATCCCAAACAGATCCTGCAAAACTGAAAGATAGTAATATCCAGCCCAATCCCTAAACTTATCCCAATAACTTGAAAACAATTTATATATATGTGGGGTGAGAATAAAATTATACTCAGTAGGATCCTCTCTAGAGCCTCTCATGAAAAAGAAAAATAATGCATTCTAAAGCATAGAGAACAATAGTGAAACTAACCCATCACCTAAACAGGTATACTAAGTTCACAGCCTCACCATGGATAACTCTAAAAAAGTATCACATACAAGAGATAATATAATATAATAATGAAACTTCAATGGTTCCCCACTATCTCTTCCCCACAGGTTTTCTGCTCTACCCCAACGTCGCACATCTTGATCTATCTCTCTCCAAAACAAGCTATCCTGCAGACACCTAGGATAATTATCACAACATGCACCTCATAAATAATATAATCAAATCAACCCATATCACATCATCATATAGTAACCATGTTCTTTATAGGATCTACCACATTCCATATGATGTGTATCATACATTGGGTATTAAACCTCAATCCATCACAACCCATACACCGAGTAAGGTACCTCAAACCATAAAACCTATACACTTCATACCTATAATGTCCATTTGGATACTATATCTGGGGATATATGTTTTTGACATAACAATAGGCTATCAAAACCCTCTAAAAATATATGGGGAAACTAAATGTCATTCATACCATCACAAGTAACTAGCAAGAGAAGAGAGTAGGTCCAGAGGGGGTATCCATCCATCCATCCTCCCACTGAGATGTTGGGGAAAGCACCATCCCAGAGTCTAATGGGTGTCAGTCTCACTAACCAACATGGTTGGGGCAACATCTGAAATAATAGAATATATAGGATATATTATATCTCACAATATCACTATGGGAATAAACTAGTCTTGATATTATCTATAACTAACATCACTAGGACTCTAGGATGCCATTTATAATACTAGATATCTTATAGGAATATAATAATTTAAAAGGATAAATTAAATTCATCCTTTTATTTTTACCATTTTCTTTTGGAAATTAATTCATTAATCATTAATTAACAACATTAATCCACTTACATTATTAAACATCAATCCAATTTCATGACATCTAGGAATAATCCAAACTGATTCCATTGTTTCTCAATATTAACATCTTTTTAGTATTTTTACGTCGACACTAACCCCATGGGTTAAGTCATTTATCAAAATTTATTAACATCATTCCATAATCCAAGTACTCTAGGAAAAATATCCTAATATACCAGTAATAGGAAACATGAAACCAAGCACATAAATCTGCCTCAAGAAGTGGGTAAAGGAATGTAGATAAAATAAGAAACATGACCATCAACCATTAAATTGATTCATTTCAAGCCAGTATCTAGCTTTATCGCATCAATAGGTAAGTCCATATTTAACCCATTTCATCATCTCTAATACCATCCCTAGAACCCACATGCATATCCCAATGAATATCTCCATCGCAAGTATCAACTGAAGTCACATAATCTGGGCCTCCCCACCCCATGTCATATCATTCATCATAGGCATCCCTAACACCCACATGCATATCCCAATGAATCTCTTCATCGAGAGTATCAACTGAAGTCACATAATCTGGGCCTCCCCACCCCATATCACATCATTAATACTTGGATCACCCATCCAAGGCTCATATCACATCAAAATCTCACACTAAAATAACATTGTAAGGTTGAAAGAAAATAAGCATAATCAGTAGGGAAATCTAGGCCCTAAAACATGGTGCTCAGCCTTCACACATAAACAAGATCTCATGAATCCCAACAAATGGAACTTGACCTTCTCAATAAGATGGGAAACCAAGGACCTAACAATTATATTTATCATATAATTTTGTCTTATTCCATCCCTAATTAACTGATTCATTATTCATGTAACGACCCAATGCTTTTCAATGGGAATTCCCTTCTCATAAGTATGTCATAAAATCACATGAAAACACAACATAATGAACTAATAAGTGCTAAGTGACCTTTAAACATAAGTTTGGCACTTCTGTGTTTGGAATTTTGAAAATCTAGCATACATGGTTGCAATCAGTAAGTTATTTGGAGTCTGATAAGAAAAACTTAATTTTTGGTGAATAGTAACCTACCCTAATGAATAGTAACATACAATTATAAATAGTGATATAACCTAATGAATATTATTCTCACCTATGGTAGTATAAAAATAATATTCAAGTTGGAAGTACGATATACCTATATTTTAGAATAAGTTAATGAATGTTTTAAAACTGGTTTTGATAATAAATTATTATTTTAATTAAATATTAAAATAATCATATTTAGAAAATTATTTTTGAAAAATGGACCTCATTTTTAGATTATAAACATTGAAAAATGGTTATGGTGAATTTTTGGGATTTTTCTGAAATACTTGAATTTTTGATGAAAAGTAAAATACATTAATTTACAATAAATGCTAAATAAATGATTTATTGAGTCATTGATGATTTTATGATAATGTAATCCCACTTGGTTCAGGATCACATGATAAAATTACTATTATTGGTCATGGAAAACTTATTATTCTTTGTCTTGTGAATAAATAATAAATTAATGATTATAATATTATGAAATTCCTCCTCTCCTCCACTATAAAAACCCCCCTTCACTCCCCCTTCTCTTCACTCCTCTCAAGCCTAATGTCTTGAAAATATTCTTCCCAAATCTCTCCCCAAGCTCCTCCCCCACTTCCAAGATCTCCTAGCCTCTTCAAAATACCAAAAACTCTCCCCTTAAGAGGTTCTCAAAGGAGGAAATCTCAAGAGGTAAATTCTTCTTCCCAATTCCTTCTTTTCTTTTAAGTTCTTTTCTTTTAATTTATTTCCTCACCTCCATTCATCATAATAGTATGATAAATCTAGTAACATAAATGTACTATAATGTTTTCATTCTAATGGTATATTTCATTATATTTTCTCCTTTCCCCACCCTTTTATTTGAAAAAATTGAAAGAACCGTTTGAGATGTGATAATTTAGCACATTTAAGGACAACGGTTTATCAATTTCTATTATTATATTTAATTATTGTTATGAAACCATTTGTGTTATGGTTGAACCAGATTATTATATATGTAATATATCCTATTTTTGGTTCTATAATCCTTTTGTACAAATGGTATTAACTTATAAATCAAAACATGTTCTTTGTAATCAAATATGTTGATCAACAAAAACGGTTATCACTAAGGTTATATATATAATAATTCGACTTTACTCTAAGTAACCTAATTAAAATTAAAAACATTTAATCTCTTGGATGTGAAATAAATAATATAACTTCAATTCTGGAAAGAAACTTTCATCTTTCTTATAATACAAACTTGAATATAAGTGAACCGATATTTTAAAGCCAAGTAAACAAACGAGCCCGAACAATGAAATTGAACCTTATAACTAATCAAAAAGGATTTGAATTAACTTAAAAGGGTTATAATAAATAAATTACATATATAAGAGGTTCTGTACTTATTAATTAATAAGCCTAAATTTTTTTATTCAGGTATTTAATAACAAGTGGAGAACACCAACGGATTTAAGGTAAGGGGTCCTCTCCTTTTCACTCTTAGTCAAGATTGTTCTCTATACTATGCCTTTTTTTTAATACCAAGTGATGGGGTATATTTCCTCACCTCCCCATACTGCCCTAATTTTTTATAATTGATTATAAATCCCTTATTTATCTCATCAAGTTCTCTTAGTTACACCCGATACCATGCCGATAAACCGTAATGGATTCTACCCGAACTTCCTTTATTCCTTCGGGTTAATCTATCTTTCTTTTTTTCCAAAATGTAGTTGTATTTTATTTTTATGTAAAACATATAAATTATGTTTATATGATCCATAATCATGTTCCAATATCCATATCTCATTCTATTTCGGGGATATACATGCTTTTAAGTTAATCCCTCATCGATACTTCCCAATAAGCACACTCGTTTTAAAGGAACTTCCCGAACTTTTACCCAGTCTCCAGTGCACTCTATCATCTGTTTTAAGACACAATTGTCTTTATAAAATCAGTATTTTTATTATTAAAACCTTCTTGGTTCAAATCTGTTTTTATATTAAAGAATTTACTCTTTACTATTTTAAAATCTCTATAGTATTTTCCTTAAAACCACACAAAATGTTTTAATGCTAATGTTTCTAAAATACATTTATTATATGTAGTCACTTCTATTTGTTACCACCTACCATTTTATATGTCCATATTACCTTATGAACATCCATTTATGTTATAATACCTTTATTTCATGGACACTTTCATGATACACTCATTGGTTATGCTTTATGTCATGATTGTGGCACCCAATTCTCTCCATGGGTAACCTTATGTTTATGTATGGTTGATTATGTATGATTATTTATGTGGAAAGAATATTTATGTGGCAAGAATATTTATGTGGAAATAATATTCATGAAAATGTTGAGATGGGTTCACCCAGATAGCGCTCCAATGCAATGGGTAAGGTTAAGTCTCATGAGATGCGATGTGAAACGGGATTGGCGGTTAGCCTTGACCCATACTGAAATGGGAAACGGGATTGGCGGATAGCCTTGACCCATACTAAAGAAATGTTTTATGATTCTTCCACATTTATATAATTACATGTTTATATGATCCCATGACTGTATGATATTTTTTCATATGTTACATGTTTTTTATATCAATATATCATGCCTCCTAATTCATGTGCTTAAGATATATCCTTATGTTCATTCCCTTATTGGGCTTTTCATCTCATCCCTTTTTTCATGTGTTCCCCAGGGTACCCTATGCAGATATAAGGGCTCAAGGGAAGTTATAAGCTCTTTATGGAGATTAAATAAAGAAGTGTTTTTTTAGCCCCATGTTTTATGTTATATGTACCTATTCTTCCATGACACTAGACTTAACGATCCTTGGATTGTACTCTGATGATTAATTGTGCTTAAGATAATGAAATTTTATATGTAAAAGGCTCGGGTCCCTATAATTCATATGTTCTAACTATGGGTGCAATGCCCTAACCCCCAAATCCCAGAGTCGATGCCTTAATTTATTACATTAGCATTATTATGAGGAATTAAATCCCAAAGGATTGATCAGTTTACTAGTTTTGGAAAACTAGATTAATTATATGAAACCCGTTTTACATTGGGAATAAAAAAACATAATACATAACAAAATAAAATGCTCAGCATCCTTGAAACTCATTCTAAGAATTCATCTTCATGCCTTGGAGAAATGAAACAAAATAAAGGTGAGATAAAATTATCAGTAAGGGTTAAGAATAGTAGAATATATCATGAATTAATAATTAATAATCAATATGTAAAGAATAAAATATTATCAAATAATTCCATATAAATAATCACATGAACGTAAAATATGACCATGGATATTCTAACTAATCAAATAATCACTTGGAATAATAATAATGAAGGAATTCATAATTTTGGATGTATTAACTATCAAGATATATCCTAAAGATAATTACTTTCATGATCTATCCTCAATATAGATTAAGTTTTTGGGTAGAAACCCATCTGATTTGTGTCAAAATCTATCCTCCTGACAATTTAAAACTACTTGGAAACAAATGCGAAGGGTTTTCCGCCAACTGATTTTATCTCATGAAACTACCAATGCAATGATTATATTTCATTAACTGGTCCCTAAACAATATACTTTATATCAAAAAATATTCCTCATATATTTAATAATCAATTTAAATCCTAAACAATGTGCCTCATCAAATATATGTATTGAGTAAAGGATATAGATTTATCAATATTTCCCCAATAAATCATATAAATTTCAAAGTTAACATCATATTTAAAAAAAATTATATGGTTTAATAAATAATAATATACCTCATAAAATAATATAGATATGAAAATAAAATATAATTTCTAAGGAAAAATGATTTCAAAAAAGTGATTGTTTCACGAGAAAGTTAACAATCACAAAACAAAGTGAGATTTCAAAGATAAATTTTACCAATTTGAAATTTTCAAATCAAACCCCTTGAATGAGATAATTAAAATTGAAAATTATAATACCATGAAATATTATTTAATCATGATATTAAATGAAAAAAATTATAATATACACCACAAAAATTAATAAGTGGTGAAAATGTTGTATGCTCTATAAAAGAAAAGATGAGACAAGAATCCCTTACCTTGAGTACGACTTGTCACATGTGTCTTTATCTTCATAAATAATAAACTTATGATAATTATTTAATTTTTTAATGAATTTTTTAAATATTATTATTACTTTTACTTTACTTACTACAATCGTGTATACAACTACTTAAACAATTAAGTTTACATCAGGTGTTTTGACCAAATTCGTTTCATGTGTTAAAAACGACTTTGGTAGATCGACTATAGTCAAAGGGGTCATTGTATAAACATATCAAGAATATTAATAATGAAATAATTATCTTATTTAGACATAAATTATAATTTTAAAACCAATCATAAAATAAAATTTTGAAAAATGAACCAATGTTACAATCATAGAGACAGTAGGCCATACGTACGTATGAGTAATGTTCCCTTTTTCAATGATCATTATAGAAATAAGTTAAGTAAAATTTTATGTTTAAAAAATAATAATTATATCATAAATACCATGATATTTAGTCATATATACTTATATATATAATTCACGTGATGTAAAAGGAATCACATCACATCAAGGATATGGTAGTCCACACGTGCTCGAATGATGTTATCATTTTATTAGTGTGTGAAAAGGGTAATAAAGAAAATGATATATTGTATTGATAGAAATTTAATTAATTCATTAATATCATATATATTTCTTTTATGTCACATATTTTTAATTAAACCCATCCTTAATACATTTTATGTAATGTGTGAATGTATCACATCGCTATGAGGAGGTGGCAGTCCATGCGTCCACAAACGATGTTATCATATTTACAAAAAAAAATAGAAATCATGAATGTATGTGTTATATAAAAAGTAAATAATTATTAAGACAACATAAATATCATATAAATTTTTTTCCCATCATAATTCTCAACCATGAGAGGTGGTAAAGGAAAAATGAACGTCATCGTTTCACGAGATGGTAGTCCTCCAAAACACAAACAAAAAATCCATTACCCATTTGATGGATGTGTGTATAGGTGTAGTTAAAACCCAAAACATAAAAATATAAATGTAAATTTAGGATACTTAGGTTGTTATATAATAATTTAATACGAATAATTTAATGGTTTGAGAAACAAATAACACAAAAGTGATTATTCAAGAATGTTACCTCTTTTTCAGGTAACTCCTTTTGGGTTTCACCAAAGGAATTCCTTGGTTTTATTTTTTTCCAATGTGAGGATTTTTTGTTTAGGGGTGGTATTTTGGAATAGTATTTGTAATGGGTTTGGATGAGACAACGTTTCTTGATAGATGTGAGGCAGGGGAAGAGTGAATGCCTTTTATAGTAGAGGAGGAGCGGCATTCTTGTAAATACTAAAAGGTAAACACTATTAGGAGGTATCCCTTACCTCATATTCTTCCAAAACAAATAAATAATGGATTAAATTAATATTATGGTTAATAAAAATATCCTTCACACAAATATAATCACATTTTTATATTTTTGTTCCTTATCCATTAAGTTTCCTTATAATTTTCATCTCGGTTTTTCATTTAGGTAACTAGTTTTCTAACCTATGTAATTCATCCATTAAAGCTAAATTTCAGTGAGAATTATTATAAACTTTAGACCCAATGAATTATAAAAATTATATATAATTTAAAAAATAAAAACCCCATGTGTGTTGGAAATTAATTTTAACAGAAGAATATGTAACACGCAAAAACAGTACTTTAACCCAAACCATGCTAAAAATGTTTTTACTATTTAGAGGTCAATATGTTCATTATAAAATATCAATTGGTCCATAACTAGAAAATATTTTATATTTATTAAAATTTAAAAATTAATTTTAATAATATAGTATTTTTAGTAAATTTTAAATCATTAAATAAAATATCCTTTATTATAAAATAACATTAATGTCAATTTTGACATTATTTATATAATTTAAATTTAAAAATATCAATAAAATATATAAATTAAAATATATAAATTTCATAGATATGTATCATGAAATTTTCATATATAAAAATAAGGTAACAAAATAATTTATTCAATTTTCTTCACTTTTAACATTTTTAGTATCATTTATCTTATTTAATTGTTAACTAAATAATTACTAAGTTGAAATTTATTAATAATTTTAAGTAAGTAATTCATATATAAAAATTAAAGATAAATAATTATGATTAAAACAACTCATTTATCTTTAAAAATAATATTTATTATCGAAAATATGTAGCTTTTCCATACTCCAAATCTGGATAGGACTTAAAAGCAAGGAAGGTACATTTTTTGTCTTTTTATTCACTTAAATTTTTTTATGGGTCACTTTCATGAAAATTATTCCCAATAACTCAAAAAATTGGAACAAAATGGGTGGTATGGTCTAAATATGGGTATAAATTGGATTTTGTACAAGTTTATAGGTCATTTTTTCCCTTTATATTAAAGTTAAACCACTAAGTAAACTAATTTATACCATAATCATTGTAATTAATTTTAATTAATTTTACTAATATTTCTGGTAAAAACTAATTTTATCTCATTATAATATAAATAGTATACTGATTCCAACTATGTATATATTTTTTTTCAAATTCAATTCACAAAATTGATAAAATAAAATTTAATGGTAATCTGCATACATGTCGAGAAAGCGGGTTTTTAACGAGAAAATGTTCAAAAGTTCATTGAGTTTTTTATATCTAAATTTAATATAAAAATGATTAAAATGGTATAAATTGGATTTATTGATGTATAATTGATCTATTTTTACTTTAAAACCAACTAAAAATATAATTTAACATTAATAAATATTTAAATGAAAAGGTAGTTTTCAACTAAAATGTAGTTTTTTTCATTATTCATCAAGAAATGAAACTTTTCATAAAAATACCAAAAATTCATCCTAAAATAAGTTTTAAATTATTCATTCAAAAATAAAGTTTATTTTTACAAATAAAACTTATAGAAGTGTCAAGATTTTTTTAAAATAGGTACGCCACTAAAAGGCGGTAAAAAATCGGTCTTGCGTGTGACGCATGCTAACTCAATATTGTGTTTAGCATAAGGTTCACATGGTGTTTCATATAAATAAAGATATAAAAAATAATTTAATTTTAAAATGAAAATATTATAAAGTCTTTGGTTTTTACTTTCTCTCCACCTTAATTAATTTGTGTCCTCACAATTTGAGCTTGATCTTAGTAATCGAGGGTTTAATATTTAAAAATATTATTGTCAAAAAACACACATCATAAATAAGGTTAATAAGACATATTATTAATCAGAGAGAAAATAAATTTTTAATATCACCAAAAAACTAGGATTTTGAATAGGATAATGTTAGTTAAAATATGGACATGGAAGAAAAATATAACTATCAAGTTCTGATGGAGAGTGATAGAGAACGTGTTCAAGAGAAAGTTGTTGACCACAAATCCATAAACCAGAGGTGTGAAAAAGGTAATTGATATCATAAAAATGATGGTAATAGGATAATATTTTTGTTTCACTACCTTTTTCCTATAGTTGAGAAATTATTTTACTCTCAAAGAATATAATTAAATATACTTACTTGATACATTTTTCTTTTATAAACACAGTATTATCTTTTGGTTCTTCCTTGAACTATTTATACTTAATCTCTTAGAACAGGTTGCATTATATTGTGAAGTAATACATTAACCTCTAAAACCTTTTCCAAAGTTTAACATAAACCATTTAATAAATGGTTATCCTTATGACCCTTCCAAATATTATGATACAAAACTTTAGAATCAGTTCCAAGGTAGTTAGTAGTATCCAATTTACTTTATCCATATCAATCACCTCTTTATCTAGAAATCATTGTCTCAACATTAGGAACATATAAGGTTTATATTTCCCTAAACCATATGTTTTTCAAAAAAATAACTTGATACTAAATCACTTTTCTTGGTATCATTCAACATATGATCCCAAATCCTTAATAAAATAGTATTGTAGTATAATCCTTATATATTTCATAATTAATATAATGAGAATATCATAAATAAAATAATTTTGAAACATATTTCTCAGATCCAAATAAAAAATTACATTAATCATTCCACGTCAGTTGTATCAATGGAATAAGTTTTACCATGATTCATTAGCTTCCATTGATGCTTGGAGCATTTATTTATGTAGTTCCCCATTTCACAACATTTAAAACACTTAATATCATTTTTTTTCTTCCCTTTGTACTATTTTTCCTAGTGACCTTTTTATATATATTTATAAAAAAATCTAAATACATTCAATAATTTCATGAGGTTATTCTTTACATAGTTATCACATGTGGGAAAATCATGTGTTCCCTTATTCCCTTTATCCATGATTTGTTCTTACATCCTATTATTATCTTGCATCCCTTTGAATTAATAAGACATGGAGAATTATTTCTCTATCTTGATAGCACGTGAAAATATTTCATCATATTGATAAAAAATTTGAGAAACCAGTTCCCTTTGAAGACTTAGTTTAAGGCCTTCAAATAAATAGTCAATCTTGTATTCCGTGTTGCGTATGTAATTTTTATTATACCTAGCTAACCTTGTAAATTTAGATTTATACTATGCAAAAATTTCTTCATCCTTTTACTATAATCTAATTAAATTACTATTAATATTAGTTTTTTCTCACAAGGGAAATATTTTTCAAATAATTCCTCTTTAAAATATTTTCATTCCACGAGTTCTATTTCTTCTTCCTCAATAGTATTCAGGATCAATGACAACCATTGATCAACATCACCTTTGAGAAAATACTCTGAAAATGCAACGTTTCCCTTTTCACCACATCCCAATTCCATAAATATCTTATCCAGATACATAATCCATTTCTCATCCTCCATTGGATTAGTAGTTCCACTAAATTATGGGTACCTCTGTCAAATAAAGTGATCAAATATAGGAGAATCCCATTGTGGAATGGGTTGCTCCATCTAGGTGAGGATATTAATCATAACTTGATTAATTATTTCTAATATATACATAAAATTATTAGTTATAATACTAGATATATTGTCTTTCTCAATAGGCTAACATCTATAATCGTTATGAGTATTGATACCATTCTTCCTTCTAGGATTTATTTCTAAATAATGAAATATACTAGATTAGATCATATCATTATGAAACATAATGTAAAATCCAAATACTAGTGAAATAATTACATAAATTGAAAATTTTATACATGTTTAATCTCATAATCATAAACATGATATCTTTGGGATGTTCTCCTATAATTTATCATAGGGTTATGTTATCTAATCTATGTTTTTTTAAATATAGTTCCCAAGTTTTATACTAAACTTCCTTTTATACCAACTGTAATGCCCTAACCATAGAATCTTGGATTAAATGCTTTACTTTATTAAATTATAATGATTACAAGGAATAAAATCCCAAAGGATTGATTATTTTAGCAGTTTTGTAAAACTAGATTACTTACATGGAACACATTTTGTATTGGGAATAAAAAAACATAAAACTTAACAAAATAAAATGCTCAGCATCCTTGAAACAAATTACAATAATTCACAATTATACACTAATGAGAGGAAAAAAATAAATGTGAGCTCAAATTATAAGGGTTAAGTATAGAGGAATATATTATGAATTAATAATGAAAAATCAATATGGAAATAATAAAACAAGATTGGATGATTCCATATAAATAATCACATGATCTTAAAACTTGACCACAGATATTCTAGCTTATCAAATAATCACATGGAATAACAATAATGACAGAATGCATAATTTTGGACATGTGTACTATCATGATATATCCTCAAGATATTTAATATCAATATCTATCATTAGAAAAGTAAACTCATCTGATTTGTTTCAATATCTATCATCCTAACAATTTAAAACTGCTTCGAAACAAACATAAAAGGGTTTTCACCAACTAATTTCATCCCTAAGACTACTGATGCATCAAGTATATTGTATTAACTAGTCCCCAACCCATATACTTTATATCCAAAACATTCCTTGTATATTTAATAATCAATTTAAATCATAAACAATGTGCCTTATTGAATATCTGTATTGAGTAAAGGATACAGATTTATCAATATTTCCCTAATAAATCATATAACTTTCAAAGTGAACACTGTATATAAAAATTTTATATGGTTTATACAATAATAATATCCATCATACAATAATATGGATATTAAAATAAATATAATTTATAATTAAAAATGATTTTGACAAATTTATTATTTCAAGATAAAGTTAACAATCCCAAAAGTGAGATTTCAAAGATAAATTTTACCACTTGGAAATTTTCAAATCAAACACCTTTGATGAGATAATTAAAATTTAAACATATAATACCATGATATATGAGTGAATCGTGATATTAAATTATAAAGTGTGATAATATACACCACCCAAAATAAAGAAGTGGTGAAAATGGTGTATGCCTCACGGAAGAAAAAGTGAGACAATAATCTCTTACCTTAAGTCCGACTTGTCATGTGTGTCTTTATCTTCCTAAATAATAAAATTTTGTTAATAATTTACATTCTAAGAAACTTTTTCAATTTTATTATTAATTTTACTTCACTTATTACAATGGTGTATACAACTACTTAAATAATTAAGTTTATGTCAGGTGTTTTGACCAAATTTGGTTCTTGTGTTAAAAATGACTTTGGTAGCTCAACTATGGTAAAAAAAGGTCATTATATAAACATATATAGGATAATATTCATGAAATAATTATCATATTTATGCATCAATTATACTTTAAAACTAATCATGAAATATGGTTATGAAAAATCAACCAACATTGCAATCATGGAGATGGTAGGTAGTACATACGCATGAGTAACGTTCCCATTTTTCAATTATAGTTATGGAAAGAGGATAAGTGACATTTTATCTTTAAATAATGATTATTATATCATAAATAAAATTTTATTTAATCATATATATTTATATATATAATTATTGTGATGTAAAAGTAATCACATCGCATCAAGGAGGTGGTAGTCCACACGTTCTCGAATGACATTATCACTCTTTTAGTGTGTGAAACAGGTAATAAAGAAACTAATATATTATATTTATAGATAGATAATTATTTAATTAATATCATATAGATTTTTTGTATGTAACATATGTTTAATTAAACTCATCATTAATACATTCCAAGTAATTTGTGAACGTATCACATCGCTTTGAGGAGGTCATAGTCCACACGTCCACGAACAATGTTATCATATTTACACAAAATGAAAAGCATGAAGTTATGTGTTATATATGAATTAAAGAAGTATTAAGAAAACATAAATATCATATATATCTTATAAAAACATTGTGACCATCATAATTACCAACCATGATAGGTGGTAAAGAAAAAAGAAAAAACATCATTTCACGAGGCAGTAGTCCAACGTACACACGAACGGGAAATTCATTACCCATTTGATGGAAGTGTGTGTAGGTGTAGGTATGAAACTTAGAGTAACAATATATAAGTATATTTTTTTATAATTATTTTCTTATATAATCATGTAATAAGAATAATTGAATGTTTTGAGAAAGAAATATCACAAAAGTTATCATTGAAGAATGTTACCTCTTTTTCAGGTAACTCCCTTTGGATTACACAAAAAGACTTACTTGGTTTTCTTTATGACAAAATTGAGGATTCTAGATTTTGGGGGGTAATTTTGGTAGATTATTTGGGCAATTTTTTAATGATCAAAACTTTCTTCAAAGTTGTGAGGAAGGGGAAGAGTGAATACCTTTTTATAGTGGAGGAGTAACATTCTTGTAAATACCAAAAGGTAAACACTATTGGGAGGTATCCCTTACCTCATGTGATTCAAAAATAGAAAAAATAATGTATTAAAGTAAAATTATTTCCGATAGAAATTTCCATCGCACAAAAATATGTTCATTTTTATAATTTTGTTCCTTAGTCTTTAAGTTTCTTTATATTTTTTATTTTGGTTTTTCATTTAGGTAACTAGTTTTCTAACATATGTAATTTATCCATTAAACTAAATTAAAGTGATAATTATTATAAAATTTTGACCCTATAAATTATAAATGTGATATTTAATTTAAAAAATAAAAATCCCATGTGTATTTGAAATTAATTTTAATAAAAGCGTATATAATGCGCAAAAACATTGTTTTAACCCGAACTGTTCTAATAATATTTTTAATACTTAGGGGTCAATATGTTAATTATAAAAGATAACTTGGTCCATGTATAGAACATATTTTATATTTATCAACATTTAAAAAAATCATAATATAGTATTTTTACTAAATTTTAAATCTTTAAATAAAATATCATTTGTTATAAAAAAAACATTAATGTCAATTTTGACATTATTGACATGATTTAAATTTTAAAATATAATGAAAATTATTTAATTAAAATATATTAATTTTAAATATATATATATATATAATGAAATATTAATCTAAAAAATAAAGGTGCATACTAATTCATTCAATTTTCTTCACTTTTAACATTTTTAGTATCATTTATTTTATTTCATTATTAAATAAATAATCACTACATTGGTGTTTCTTAAGTATTTTAAGTAACTAATTCATGTATAAAAATTAATTATAATTGATTATGATAAAAAAAAACTCATTTAAATTTAAAAATAACGTTTATAACCAAAACTATGTAGCTTCTTACATTCTTAAAATCTTCATAGGTCTTAAAAGAAAGGAAGGTACATTTTTTGTCTTTTTCTTTACTTAACTTATTACACGGGTCCATTTCATGAACATTTGCCCCAATAAATCATAAAATGAGAATAAAAGGGGAGATATTTTATAAATATGGGCATAAAATGGATTTTTTTCAAGTGTCTAGGTCATTTTTTCCCTTAAGATTAAAGTTAAACCACTAGTAAACTAATTTTTACCATAATCATTATAATTAATTTTAATTACTTTTAATAATATTTTTTGTCAAAACTAAGTTTTTATTATTAGAATATAAATATTATAATTATTAAAAATACTTATATCTATTTTTCTAAATTCAACTCACAGAAATGGAAAAATTAAATTTAAAGGTAATCCCACAGGCATGGTGATATAACGGGTTTTTAAAGTGAACATGTTCAAAAGATCATTAATTTTTTATATCAATATTTAATATAAAAATGATTCCAATGACCTAAATTATATTAATATATGTATAATTGATCTATTTTAACTTTAAAACTAATCTATAATATAATTTTACTTTAATAATTATTTAAACGAATAAGAAGTTTTCAACTAAAATGTAGTATTTTTCATTATTCATCAAAAAATGAAACTTCTCAAAAAAATATTAAAAATTCACCCTAAGATAATTTTTAAATTATTAATTCAAAAATGAATTTTATTTTTACAAATAAAATTTATAAAAGTGCCAAATTTTATTTTTAAAATAGGTGTTCCATTAAAAGGAAATAAAACTCGGTCTTGCATGTAACACAAGATAACTCAGTGTTGTGTGTAGCATAAGACTCGCATGGTCTTGAATATAAAGAAATCTAGAAAAAATTATTCTAAAATGAAAATATTTTAAATTCTTGGGGTGTTATAATTGGAAACTTAAGGCATCAAATAGTAAAAATCTACTAAATTAATTAAACAATTAATTTAAACATGCTTCCAAGCTTACATTCCAGTTTCAAAAAACATTGTAATTGAAATTTACTGACATTCCTTTAATTATTTTCATAAAAAATAATTAACATTCTTCATATTATTTATCAAATTACATGAAAACATGGAACTATATATTCAATTAAACATTCAAAATAACATAAATTTGATCATTATAAATTGAAACAAACATCAAATTTGTTAAACATTCCTCTTTATTATCCTACCAATTAATTATCAATTAATTAAAAATTTATGTTTTTTTATAATTTTACATCAATAAAAAATTTCTAAAATTAGTATACCATCATGATACATAAGTATATCATAGATCACACAGTGTCTATAAATAAAGAGGAAAACCGTTATCACAGTATAAAGAAACAACATCAATCGCTACCCAATTTTTTATTAATTTGCTTCAATATTTATTAGGTTAATTCCATTTCAATACAAAGGGATAAACCATACTGACTGTTCAATTTTATATAAATAAATATTAGAAGTAATGTATCCCTTACCTGGAACAAAGAATCTTCACGTGATTCGCTACACCAAAAATAGGACGCGTATGTAAGATGGATTCCCCACTAGAAGAAACTCAAGACACAAACAGAATGATTACATGACCCCAAAGGAAGGATTCAGAACCGTTAATATTTATATAAATAAATCAATAAGTAATTAAGGTAAAGACCTTGGTTTTTGAGTCAATATATTTGAGATGATCAGAATTTTTTGATCGCAAAATATTTAATTTAACTATTGTGGATCTCATTAAATTTCATGAAGAGAGGCATATTTACAACCTTTTCCATCTCAGAAAAAACAAGGATATTATTATCCCTGATTAATCAGCCTTGTGAATCCCATTATTCTCTCTATTGAAAGACCTGCATGGTAGTTTTCATGAAACTAGTAGAAATATACCGGTGGCCAATTTCATGTATCCAAAATCCCCATGTAGCCATTTTCACATAGCTGATTTATCACACAGCTAATCTCCCACATAGACAATCCACATAGCTGACCCATCCATATAGTCGATCAATGTTTCTGATCCATCTATGTAGCAGATTCATGTATCCAATCCACATAGTAGATCCTTCCACATAGCTGATTCATATAATCAATCCACATAGCCAATCTAGCCATGTAGCTTATTCACATAGCCGATGGATCCATATAGATGATATAATTACATAGACTATTTAAGTTTATGTAAGGAGAAAAATTATAAAAACATGGGGAAATGACTCCAAACACCCTCTAACCACCAAAACTAGAAAATAAATGCTCCGGGAAGGTATATGTCATTACAAAAATCACTTTTTAAAAACAAAATTCAAAAAAATATTGTAAAAAAATTTCCTTGAAAATATACTTGGAAACATATAAAAGAGACTGCGAATAAATAATGGATGTGAGGGAGGTAAAATATGTTATTGTCATAAATGTTAAAAATAAACATTCTTTTCAAAACTTTTTTAAAAAGGGAGTCAAAAGTGACCCATTAGAAAAACGTTAAGAAGTTTCCTTTTAAAAAAATAAAAGAAGCTAAAATATCACATAAAATGGAATTATGAAATCATTTATTTTTAGACACTACTGGAAATCCCATTTTTACCAACGCTTATATCCCAACGGTTTATCAAACTGTTGGGAATGGTTATGTATACCAACGGTTTTAAGAAAACCATTGGTATAGAGGCTTTTATGAAGAAATTTACCAACGGTTTGTAAAATCGTTGGTATAGGCCTCAATTAATACACTTTTACCAACAGTTATACACTAACCGTTGGTATATGTTGGAATATATGCCACCTTTACCAATGGTTTAAAGAAATGTTTGGTATAGAACTACATTCCCAACGGTTTTTTAAAACCGTTGGGAAAGTTTTCCCCTAAATCCAGTTCGGGTGTCCAGTAGCCCCTCCGCTCGATTGTAGTCCCCCTCTGCTCGACTGCAGCCTTAAATTGAAGGTCTCTCGACGCTCTCTCATTACCTAGTCTCTAAAACTCCATCCATCCTCTTCAATAAAACAATTTTTCTATTCTAAACTTCAAATATGTAAGTTCTACCTCAGTTATAATGTTCTTCATCTATTTTTTTATTTTCTATTTTGATTTGACCTAAACATCTGGGATCTCTCTATAAAAAGACTCAGAAACTCGTTCCACTCACAGATCCATCTTAAATCAAACAATATTGTAGTTCTACACTCTAAATCTATAAGTACGACCTTAGTTTTAATGTTTTGCATCTATTATTTTTGTTTTCTGTTTTAATTTGGTATAAACTAGGTTGTGTTGTTTATGGCATGCGAAGGTTAGTGATATTGAGGATGAATTGGATGTTGGTTGGGTGATGGATTGGAATTGTGATGTTTTTTGGATTAAGTTTAGTTAATTTTAAATGAATTATTTGGGGATTTACTCCCTTTAATAGATCCTTCACTCCTCATGGACCATGGACACCCCCCCTCTTAGACCCTGGACAGTCCCCCCATCCTGGAACTTGGACAGCCTGGCCCCCCTCTTTCTTGAAACTTGGACAGCCCCCCTCCTGGACCCTGGACAACCCCCCTCCACCCTCCTCCCAAGACCTTTTATAGTCCCCCTCCTTCCTGGACCCTAGGAATCCCACCACCCTCCACCCTGGACCCTGGATAGCCCCCCTCCTCGATGGACCCTGGACACCCCCCCCCCTCCTTCCTGGACCATGGACAGCCCCTTCTCCCCTTCTCCTTGACCCTAGACAGCCCCCCACCCCCCTTCCTGGACCCTGGACATCCCCCCACCCCTCCTCTTAGACCTTGTACATCCCCATCATCCCCCTCCTCAACCACCAAATACCCCCCCACTTCAAAACATTGACCACCAAACTTGGACATGCTGGATTTTCTCTAAAAAGATAGATTTGATCCTCAAACCACCTCAATAATATCCTAAACAATGCTTATAATGTGGTTTTAACCACATAGCATCCAATTGTATTCCAAGTCACTATTCTATCTTACCTTGGCTAGATTTTACAAAAAGCGTTCAACCTTAAGGATCCAAATAAAAATAAATTGATATAAGACATTTGATAATGGATTAAAAGTTCAAATTGGGATCCAATGAGGAATATTTGAGATATTATGCATCATGTCCATGAGTAAATCCATTTTTATATATCCAATAAGTTATTTTTCACAATTTTCACACATTAATTGTTTGTAAAAATGGTACAAACATTTATAAAGGTTCTAATATATAAAAATGAATCTATTTGTGGATGCAGCTTAACCAACAATGTCTAGCTTGTCTACCTCTTCCATGATCATCGATGTGCACATCCCGTCTCCATCTGACCTCGCACGATGGATGACTCAGCATCTGGATTATGACGAGCGCCATATTCTCTTACTTCCACACCAGATCCACACCTGCTAGGCTCCTGAAGTGATCAATCCCACTAAGCGTCCCTGTGAGCTTGATGACACGGCCACCAGTTCTTGTAAGAGGCAGAGGAATTCTGAGCTGATGGACCAAGATGATTGACCAGTGTCCATCCATCTGGATGAAGACGTAAAACTTAGCGCTTCCTGGGAGGAAACCCACATTCTATATTTTCATCATTTTTCTTTTTTTACTTGGTTTTAGGAAATAAACATGGCATGTATGCAACAATGTTTTAGCTGCTTCTGATCTGTATGTGCACTTGTCATTACTCTGCATGACTGCTTCTATTTTGTCTGATCCTTAGTGTTATTTTTTATGAAATTATGTGTCTATGTGCTGTATATGTGTAGATTTTATAGGTACATAAGTATGTGCACTTTTCATTATTCCATTCTTTCAGTTCTTAGGCTGATGGTACGAGGGAGGTTCGTACCAGAGGTAGACGAGCATCTTCGCGTACCCGACTAGACCCTTCCCCTCTGAACAAACGCATTTGGATTCTATTGAAACTTAAGGTAAATGATCCATGGGTCAAATGTGATGTGTATAAGTCAACCCCACCTCAATAAAAGGAACGGTGTGGCCAGGATCACTCAAACTGCCTCTCTTTTGTTCAAAATTGACTTATTTTTAAGTGAAATCAACAACTGACATATGGGAAACCAACCAAACACCTTCGGATTGTGTTGAAACTTTATAAAAATGATCCATGGGTCATATGTGACATGTAAAAGTCAACTCCACCTCAATTCGATGCGCGGTGTGGCCGGTATCACTCCAAGTGTATGTATTTTGTTTAAAATGGACAATATTTTACGTACATACGCCAATCCAATCAAATAGCTTTTGATTGTGTTGATACTTTTTAACAATGATCCATGACTCATAGGTGTCATGTAAGAGTCAACCCCACCTCAATTCGAGGCTTGGTGTGGCCTATACCACTCAAAGTGACTCTGTTTTGTTAAAAATGGACTTAATTTTAAGTGAAATCAACAACTGACATACAGCAAACCGACCAAACACATTCGGATTCTGTTGAAACTTAAGTAAAACGATCCATGAGTCAAATGTGACGTTTATGAGTCAACTTCTCCTCAATACGAGGCTCGGTGTGGCCGACACCACTCAAAATTCCTCTGTTTTGTTAAAAATGGACTTAATTTTAAGTGAAATCAACAACTGACATACGGTAAACTGACCAAACGCATTCGGATTATATTAATACTATAGTAAAATGATCCATGGGTCATATGTGACGTGTACAAGTCAACCCCGCCTCAATCCAAGGTGCAGTGTGGACGGTACCATTCAAAATGTCTCTTTTTTGTTAAAAATGACTTTAATTTTAAGTGAAAACAACAACTGACATACGGAAAACCGACCAAATGCATTCCAAATCTGTCTAAACTTTAGTAAAATTATCCATGGGTCATATGTGACATGTAAGAGTCAAACCCTCCTCAATCCAAGGCACGGTGTGGCCGGAACCACCCAAACTGTCCCTCTTTTGTTTAAAATGGACAATATTTTACGTACATACTCCAAACCGATCAAACGGATTCTGATTATGTTGATACTTTTTCACAACGATCCATGACTCATATGTGATGTGTAAGAGTCAAACTCGCCTCAATTAGAGGCTCGGTGTGGCCGACACTACTCAAAGTGCCTCTGTTTTGTTAAAAATGGACTTAATTTTAAGTGAAATCAACAACTGACATACGGCAAACCGACCAAACGCATTCGGATTATATTTAAACTTAAGGAAAACGATCCATGAGTCAAATTTGATGTGTACGAGTAAACCCTGCCTCAATACGATGCTCGGTGTAGCCGACACCACTCAAAATGCCTCTATTTTGTTAAAAATGGACTAAATTTTAAGTGAAATCAACAACTGACATACGGTAAACCGACCAAACGCATTCAGATTCTATTGATACTATAGGAAAACGATCCATGGGTAATATTTGACGTGTAAGAGTCAACCTTGCCTTAATCCGAGGTGCGGTGTGGACGGTACCATTCAAAATGTCTCTCTTTTGTTCAAAATGACTTAAATTTTAAGTGAAAACAACAACTGGCATACGAAGAACCGACCAAATGCATTCTGAATCTGTTGAAACTTTAGTAATACGATCCATGGGTCATATGTGATGTTTACGAGTTAACCTCACCTCAATCCGAGGTGCGGTGTGGCCGGAACCACCTAAACTTTCCCTCTTTTGTTTAAAATGGACAATATTTTACGTACATACGTCAAACTGATCAAACAGCTTCTGATTGTGTTGATACTTTTGAAAAATGATCCAAGACTCATATGTGATGTGTACGAGTCAACCCCTCCTCAATTCGAGACCCGGTGTGGCCAACACCACTCAAAGTGCCTCTGTTTTGTTAAAAATGGACTTAATTTTAAGTGAAATCAACAACGGACATACGGCAAACCGACCAAATGCATTCGTATTATATTGAAACTTAATGAAAACGATCCATGAGTCAAATTTGACGTGTAAAAGTGAACCCCGCCTCAATAAGAGGCTCGATGTGGCCAACACCACTCAAAATGCCTCTGTTTTGTTAAAAATGGACTTAATTTTAAGTGAAATCAACAACTGACATACAGTAAACCGACCAAACGCATTTGGATTCTGATGATACTATAGTAAAATGATCCATGGGTCATATGTGACGTGTACGAGTCAACCCTTCCTTAATCTGAGGCGCGGTGTGGATGGTACCATTCAAAATGTCTCTCTTTTGTTCAAAATGACTTTAATTTTAAGTGAAAACAACAACTGGCATACGAAAAACTGACCAAATGCATTCTAAATCTATTGAAACTTTAGGAAAATGATCCATGGGTCATATGTGATGTGTACCAGTCAACTCCGCCTCAATCTGAGGCACGGTGTGGCCGGAACCACCCAAACTGTCCCTCTTTTGTTTAAAATGGACAATATTTTACGTACATACGTCAAACCGATCAAACGGCTTCTGATTGTGTTGATACTTTTGAAAAATGATCCATGACTCATATGTGATGTGTACGAGTCAACCCTACCTCAATTAGAGGCCCGGTGTGGCAGACACCACTCAAAGTGACTCTATTTTGTTAAAAATGGACTTAATTTTAAGTGAAATCAACAACTAACATACGGAAAACCGACCAAATGCATTCGGATTATATTGAAACATAAGGAAAACAATCAATGAGTCAAATTTGATGTGTACTAGTAAAACCCTCCTCAATATGAGGCTCGTTGTGGCCGACACCACTCAAAATGCCTCTGTTTTGTTAAAAATTGACTTAATTTTAAGTGAAATCAACAACTGACATACAGTAAACTGACCAAACGCATTTGGATTCTGTTGATACTATAGGAAAATGATCCATGGGTTATATGTGACATGTACGAGTCAACCCCGCCTTAATCTGAGGGGTTGTGTGGCCAGTATCACTCCAAGTGTATGTATTTTGTTTATAATGGACAATATTTTACGTACATATGACAAACCAATCAAACGGCTTATGATTGTGTTGATACTTTTGAACAACAATCCATGACTCATATTTGATGTTTACGAGTCAACCCCGCCTCAATCCGAGGCCCAGTGGGGCCGACACCACTCAAAGTGCCTATGTTTTGTTTAAAATGGACTTAATTTTAAGTGAAAACAACAACTGACATACTGAAAACTGATCAAACGCCTACGTATTCTGTTTAAACTTTAGGAAAACGATCCATGGGTCATATGTGATGTTTAAGAGTCAACCCCGCCTCAATCCGAGCCGTGGTGTGGCCGAGACCACTCAAACTGTCTCTCTTTTGTTCAAAATGGACTAAATTGTCAGTGAAATCAACAACTGACATACGAGAAACCTACCAAACACCTTCAGATTCTATTTAAACTTTATGAAAATGATCCATGGGTCATATGTGACGTGTATGAGACAACCCAACCTCATTCCGAGGCGTAGTGTGGCCGGAACCACTCGAAGTGTCTCTCTTTTGTTTCAAAAGGACATCATTTTTAGTGAAAATAACAACTGACATACAGAAAACCAACCATATGCATTCAGATTCCGTTGAAACGTTAGGAAAACAATCCATGAGTCATATGTAATGTTTAAAAGTCAACCCCACCTAAATACGAGGTGCGGTGTGGCCGGAACCACTCAAAGTGTCTCTCTATAGTTTAAAATGGACTTCATTTTAAGTGAAAAGAATAACTAACATACGGTAAACCGACCAAACTCATTCGGATTCTGTTGATACTTTAGTAAAAGGATCCATGGGTCATTTGTGACGTGTATGAGTCAACTGTGCCTCAATCTGAGCCTCGGTGTGGCCTCCACGTCTCAAAGTGACTCACTTTTCATTGAAATGGAAAACATTTTAAGTGAAAACAACAAATGACATACTAAAAATCAACAAAACGCATTCAGATTCCATTGAAACTTTAGGAAAACGATCCATGGGTCATTTTTGACATGTAAAAGTCAACCCCACCTCAATCTTAGGTGCGGTGTGGCCAGAACCACTCGAAGTGTCTCTCTTTTGTTTCAAAAGGACATCATTTTTAGTGAAAACAACAACTGACATACGGAAAACCAACCAAATGCATTTAGATTCCGTTGAAACATTAGGAAAACAATTCATGAATCATATGTGACATGTACGAGTCAAATCCATCTCAATCTAAGTCATGGTGTGGCCTGAACCACTCAAAGTGTCTCTCTATAGTTTAAAAGGGACTTCATTTTAAGTGAAAAGAACAACTGACATACGGAAAACTGACCAAATGCATTCGGATTCTTTTGATACTTTATGAAAAGGATCCATGGGTCATTTTTTATTTTTATGAGTCAACCGTGCCTCAATCCAATCCTCGATGTGGCCTCCATGACTCAAAGTGACTCACTTTTCTTTGAAATGGAAAACATTTTAAGTGAAAACAACAACTTACATACTGAAACCCTAAAAACGCATTTGTATTCCATTTAAACTTTAGGAAAACAATCCATGGTTCATTTTTGATGTTTACGAGTCAACCGCGCCTCAATCCGAGCCATGGTGTGGCCGGGACAACTCAAAGTGACTCACTTTTCTTTGAATTAGAAAACATTTTAAGTGAAAACAACAACTGACATACTGAAAACTGACCAAACGCATTAAAAGTCCATTGAAACTTTAGGAAAATGATAAATGGGTCATTTGTGACGTGTACGAGTCAACCCCACCTCAATCCAAGGCGCGGTGAGGCCGAAACTACTCGAAGTGTCTCTCTTTTGTTTCAAAAGGACATCATTTTTAGTGAAAACAACAACTGACATACGAAAAACTGACCAAATGCATTCGTATTCCATTTAAACGTTAGGAAAACAATCCATGAGTCATATGTGACGTGTATGAGTCAACCCCATCTCAATATGAGGAGCGGTGTGGCCGGAACCACTCAAAGTGTCTCTTTATAGTTTAAAATGGACTTCATTATAAGTGAAAAGAACAACTGACATACGGAAAACTGACCAAACACATTCGGATTCTATTGATACTTAAGGAAAAGGATCCATGGGTCATTTGTGACGTGTATGAGTCAATCGAGCCTCAATCCAATCCTCGGTGTGGCCGCCACGACTAAAAGTGACTCACTTTTCTTTGAAATGGAAAACATTTTAAGTGAAAACAACAACTGACATACTGAAACCCCACAAAACGCATTTGGATTCTGTTTAAACTTTAGGAAAACAATCCATGGTTCATTTTTGATGTTTACGAGTCAACCGTGCCTCAATCCAAGCCTTGGTGTGGCCGAGACAACTCAATGTGACTCACTTTTCTTTGAATTGGAAAACATTTTAAGTGAAAACAACAACTGACATACTGAAAACTGACCAAACGCATTATAATTCCATTGAAACTTTAGTAAAACGATCCATGGGTCATTTGTGACATGTAAGAGTCAACCCCACCTCAATCCGAGTCGCAGTGTGGCCGGGATCACTCTAAGTGTCTCTCTATAGTTTAAAATGGACTTCATTTTAAGTGAAAAGAACAACTGACATACGGAAAACTGACCAAACACATTCGGATTGTGTTGATACTTTAGGAAAAGGATCCATGGGTCATTTGTGATGTTTAAGAGTCAACCGCGCCTCAATTTGAGCCTTGGTGTGGCCGCCACAACTCAAAGTGGATCACTTTTATTTGAAATGGAAATCATTTTAAGTGAAAACAACAACTGACATATGAAAAACTGACCAAATGCATTCGGATTCTATTGAAACTTTAGGACAACAATTCATGGGTTATTTGTGATGTTTACGGGTCAACCCCGCCACAATCCGAGTCGCGGTGTGGCGGGGATTACTCAAAAATTTCATTTTTTTAAATGAACCACATTTTAAGTGATAATAACTGGCATACGGAAAACCAACGAAACCCTTTCGGAATATGTTGATACGTTAGGAAAATGATCAATGGGTCATGTGTGACGTGCACTAGTAAATCATGCCTCAATACGAGGCATGGTGTGACCGGTACTACTCCAAGTTCATGTATTTTGTTTAAAATGGATATCATATATAGTAAAAACACCTGTATACAAAAAACCGATCAAATTATGAATTGAATTCCAAATTTCACATATAATTGTCATCTAAATTTGAAATTGGATTCTAAATGAATTTTAAAATGAATTCTAAATGAATTCTAAATGAATTTTAAAATGAATTCTAAATAAATTCTAAATTATGTATCTTTATAATTATGTTATGAATTCTGATTTAATTCTGAATGTGTATAGTTTCAGGATGTATTATATGTTAAATGTATATGAATTTGTTCTGTATATGTATATGTTAGTTGGTTATTGCATGTAAAGGAGAGGGATTGAAGAATCACAGGTGAATAGAGACCCTGCTCTTCCCCTGTGCAAATTGCAGGCTGTTGTACAAATTACAGGCTATTGTGCAATTTGCACAGCATAGGCTATGCCAATGGTTTGAAACCGTTGGCATAGTCTTCTAAGTAGGTTTATACCAATGGTTCAGATGGAACCGTTGGTATAAACTCTTTCCCAATGGTTTAAAACCGTTGGGAAAAGATGTATAGTTGGCTTTTTTCCAACGGTTTTGAGTGAACCGTTGGGAAAAGCTAGAGATTTTGTTGGGTTTTCCCAACGGTTTACTTAAAACCGTTGGGAAAACATATTCCAACGGTTAATGTAAACCGTTGGTATAGGTTGATTTTTCTAACCTATCCTAACGGTTCTTTGTAAACCATTGGGAAAACTTTTCCCAATGGATTACTTCCCCACGGTTTGCAGAACCGTTGGGATAGATATTCCCAACGGTTCTGTGGCCTTTCCCAACAGTTGTGAACCATTGGAAATTCCTCTTTTTCCAGTAGTGAGAAAATAACATTTTTTTATTTTTTTTAGAAAACATGGATATGAAAGATATAGATACCCGATCTAAAAGAATATACAAGATCAATATTACTTACAAACAACATTATTGATATTTCTTCAATAAATAATGAAGGAAATGAAAATTAAACATGTGGACCACATTAATAACTAGATTAGAATAAATGATATTTTTTTATAAAATTAGATCACATTATTTCCACTAAAATAACCTTCAACCTAAACAATCTCAAAAAAAGGAGATTTTAACATAAATCCCTTACCAATTTAGTAACTCTTCAATCGTAATCCCCATAAAATAATGACATAAAATGATATTTAAAATATCATGAAAATAAAAATTTTATTGTTATAACATTTCAATGGTAAGTATATACACATCAAAAATAAATATAGGTGGATATCATAAACATATGTCTCAAAGAATGATAATTTGAGATGAATAACCCTTACAAAAATCATACCATTGAATTTGAGAATTAATAAATGAATAAATTATTTGAATCCATTTAAAATACACATAAAAAAATTGTAAATAAAATACAAATTAATAAAAATTCATTACACAAATAATCATATAATATCAAATATAATGAATAAGTAATATAACCCAATGAAAAGAAATTGAGTTATAAAATTATTTACCACTTGGTAAATTTCAATTCAAATCCCTTTGGATGAAATAATTAAAATAAAAACTTAAATACCATTATTTTTGAAGGATTCATGTTATTATTTTAAAAAAAATTAGTATATTCACCACACAATATAAATAATTTGTGAATATATAATATGTCTCACAAAAATAAAAAGTTAGAAGAGAAACCCTTACCTCCGTTCTGAATTTCTTCATACGTGTTCAAACATTATTTATAATAAAATTATATAAATTATTTTATTTATTAAGAAAATTTTACATTTTTAATACCCTACTCTTAAACTATTTATTTTATTTCATTATAATTATATATTCAAAATACTTAATAATTTAATTCTAGTGAGGTGTTTTAAGGACATTCGGTTCATTGTTTCAAAACAGATTTGGTGTGTTGATCGTGTTCAAATAGTTCATTAATTCAACATATCAAGAATAATAATAATGAAATAATTATCATATTCATTCAGAAAAATTATACTTTTAAAACCAATCATGAATTATGGATATGAAAAATGAACAACGTTATGATCATGGAGACTGTAGTCCATACGTACACATGAATAAAGTTTCCATTTTTCAATGATCATTATGGGAATAAGGTATGTATTATTTTATATTTATATAATTATAATAATATAATTAATAACATGTTATTTATTTAAATATACTTATATTTATCATCCATGTGTTGTGTTGAAAAAATAGAATCACATTGTTTTATGGAGGCGGTAGTCCACAAGTACAAATGAATAACGCTATCATTTTTTAATACAAGAAATAAAATGATATATTATATTTTTATAATGATAAATATTTCATTAATATAACAATTTTTTCATGTATATCACATATATTAATTAAATTTATCCTTATTAACTTAAATGTAAATAATTAGTGAAAAACAAATCACATCACTTTGTGAGGTGGTAGTCTGTTGTATGCACAAGAAACATTATCGTATCCCTCATAGAATGTAAAGAAAGAAGTTATATGTGATATAATATATTAATATGTATAAATATATTACAAATATCATACATATACATTAAATGTGTCACTATAACAAGTCATTAGAGGTTATGATGGAAAATAAATGACATCAGTTCGCGAGATGGTAGTCTGTCGTACACACTGTAACAACCCATATTTTCATGAAGGTACGGATATTTTTTTTTCAATTTTAACCTTTTTATAATCATATTAAACATAAAATATAGCCTAATTAAGTTTCTAGTATCATATATGGCTCATTCAGAGCCTGGATTTTTAGAAAATAGGATAAAATACTTGGCTAGACGGTCAGAGGAAACTGTGCAACCCAACCCATATAATTATTTTCAAACCATGTGGGGTATTTTAGAGGCACTGTAGAAGCAGCATGAATTTTATAAGACTATGAGAATCTAGTTGCATGGATGTGTGAGAAACTTCATGTTTTTTTACATTTGGATTTCTCATGGTTTGTGCACAGTTTTGGAATTTGTGCACCTTAACCATATGAGACAATCCCTTAAGTAATTTCTTACGCACAGTTTGCGCACAGTTTGAAAACCATTCACTTAAACCATGTGTCCTTATATTTTGAGGTGAAATTACCTTTTCCCCATCACTTAAAATTACAACCCCTTTTTCTATTTTCCTTTCTTCCACCAGTAGATGGCCACCTATTTCTTCACCTATGAGCTCTCAAATCCTTCAATTTAGGATTTGAGCTAACTTTCCAATCTGAAGAATGGTTCACAATCTGTCTAAGGAATTGGATCCATCTCATTACATTATACAATCTTCTCCCATATAATTTTATCTTTTAATCCATCATGTTATTTTGGTGAAAGATCGTTTCCCTATTTTCAGGGTGTTGGATTGTTTCTTATATCTCTTCCAACCTACTCCAATTTTGAGGCTGCTATTGAGAGAGGAGTTATCTATGGACTTGAGGTAGGTGGTCTAATTGTTTTACCTATAAGTTTTGATGCTCCTTAGCTATTCCATTTTTCTACATGATGTAATTTTTCTGAAAAACCACTTTAAATTAATTTCATCATGTCAAATTGATCCTTACACTTTGATACATGTTCATTGATCCTTGTTTAGTTAATTAGAAGTGGTTGACTCCATTAATGAACACCCATTAGGTGTTCAAATTTAAATTTTACTTTATTGTTAATTGAATAAATGCCCAAATCACTTTCCAAGATTTCAACTTGGTTCATTATTTGATTTTCCATTAATGTATAATTGTTTAAATGAATCTCACGCACCTCTTAGGTGTTTTCCCCAACCTATATGTGGAATTTCCCATGTATGAAATTTCATAAATGGTCATGTCATATTATAAATGAACTTTGAGCCTTATAATTATACTTTCCATGCTTAAGTTATTTTTAATGGGTTGTACTTATATAGTATGGACTATTCATGATGGTTTCCCTTTCCTTAAATGAATTAAAATGGTTTAAATTAAATGGATTAAATGGATTTACTTCTTCATGGTGTGTTGTTTTCCATTGATAAATTAAATTTCTATTCTAAAATTATTTGTAAAGGGTGTTAATACCACAACTTCCTTTATGCTTATTTAAATTTTCTTTAAAATTGGAAATGTCTTCTATGTAATAGAACTTGGATAATGAGATGCATGAAAGGTTTTGACTCATGTATTATATTAGAAATGTGATACATCTTGATATAGGATGTGATATAATGGTAAGGTATCTGTTGATCATGGTGGAAAATCATGCTCCCTTACATCAGGTGTTGAGTATGGCATCTCACACCACTAATACTAGTTTGATGTTTATCTTTAGGAACCACGTTCCAAGTTTAGAGTGTTATAATGATGGAACACTCACCATATCGAGTAAAAAGATTAACACCTCCCACCCATTATGATATGAGGGATTGTACCCTACTTCTTTAGCATATACGCTTGTTTAGACTTGTTATAGATGTCTGAGTTATGCCCTGATCTAGCCAGTAGCTAGTATTCTAGGTATATGGACACTTATGACTACACGTACTTGGTTCATATAGGTGGATGAAATATATAATCATACTATATATATATAATATTACTATATATATATAGTGACTATTCAGACATTCCTCCCAGTAATGAATCGAAGCAGGTAGACCCACCAGGTGTCCTTCAGGAACCTGAGCGGGATGGTTATTTTTTTATTTAGTGAGTTAATTAATTAATATTTTTTACACACTATTAAGCTATAAGAACTACTTTTATTACTCATAGACACTATTGGTGGTGGCCTACTGATATTTCTATCTCACACCCTAATCAGGCTGCCTTTGGAACCCAAGAAGATTATATGATTGTAGGTATCAGTAAGGGTAAGGGCCTTCCTATAGGTTGTTGAGGTGTATTGATTTTAGATGGAGCTTAGGATTAGAGGACAGAGTGTTCGCTCGAGATGGTTTTGGAGAAATTTTTGTACTTTTTTTAGTTTTTGTTTATGCATGATCTCATGTTCCCTTTTGTATATTATCATTCCATGCATAAATATAATTGACACTGCCTTAGTGGATCTATTATATTATTATCAGTTGTACAGTTATTTACACTTTCACACTTGTTTATTCACTCTTCATGGTTATATATTCTTCCTACACTATTGTATGTTTATTGATATTTTTGTTGTTCTAGTTTGATAAGAGGGTATAGTCTCATTATTGTACCACATTCACACCCTTGCTGCTAGTCAGCAGTCTCTGGCTTATGGGGAGGTGCGCTTTTGGCCATGAGACCCACCAGTTTAGCGCATGGTTTAAGTGGATCCTAGTTCGGGATGTTAAAAATTGGTATTGAAGATTTATTTCCCTTTGTCTTATTGTTTTGGAATTAGACAGGGGACTAGGAGTTAATAGAATTTGGAATTGACACTATTTATAGATGTATCTAACCAATGTATAGGAAAAATCCAATTCCTGGAATGGGTAATTGCATTTATTGATTATTATTTATACTGTTGAAATGACTTCACAATTGGGTGACATGATTTCTTTATTGTTTTATTATTATTGGAGTGATTTAAGTGATATTTTCTTACTTAGTCCCGATGAAATGAGGGAAACGAATTACACATATCATAGTAGGCACAATAGGACAAATATTCCATGCATTTTTTCATTATATGTCTATTTCCAACATGCATTTTCATTTTTCATATTTTTTGTTCCTTGAATATGTATTTAATTATGCAGAAACTTCTTATATATATTGGAAAACATGATTGATACTTAAAGTGTCCTCCTTAACCTAACAGTGTTTTCTTGGAAAGGTTAAAGTAGACACCTTAAACTGTTAATTATGGAATGTTGAGTTGTGTACCATTGGTCACATGGGATAAAATTTATCATGGTGTGGGTCAAGTGGATTCCATGTTTTGGTTCATACAGAGTATGGGCCCTTATCATTCGTAAAATGGTAAACCATTTGATTCAAGCATTTTAAGTGATTCAAATACTTAAACGACAAAAAAATTAAAATGAAAATGAATTTTAAATTAATATCATCCATATTATATATATATATATATATACATATATCCAACATAGAGACTTAGACCTGAACTCAGCCTTAGTAGAGGATAGTGGGGTGTCTTTTACATTCGTATGGCCTTTATGGTCACCTCTACTACCTAGAACTATCTTTTGAAGAAAGAAAAGAGGTGTGATAATTTCTATATGAAGGATTTATTCCTATCCTAGTTTTCTATCTTCAATATTCTAAATTGATTAAATATTTTCGAAGGCATACATTTGGAATTGTAATATCATGTTGCCACAACGTCCTCTGGTCGCACGCCCTGAAGGTGATGATGAACATGCTCTTGAGGTGGAGGGCCCTAAGCCGCTAGTGATCCCTCCTATAGTTACACCTATAGAACCTATTTCTATACCTGATATGGGAATTAAAACCCAGTTCTGATAGGGATTTATATGAATGCTTTATAATATTAAAGTTATCATTTGACCTACCTCGAGTATGGAAAAGTTGACTCAAGAATTCCAACAGAAACATCCTCCCACATTTTTGGGGAATGGAGGACCACACGCTATTGAGTATTGGATCAAAGCTATCCTATTTATATTCAATCATATAGAGATTCCTCCATAGAGGAGGTTCAAGTTAGCTACGTATATGCTATAGGATTCTTCCAAGTGGTGGTGGGACTTAATATCCTAGGAAGATAATCATAAAGATATGGTTTGGGTAGACTTCCAGACGTTCTTTTCTAACTACTCATTTCCCCAAACTCTGATGGATGATAGAGCTAGAGAATTCATAGTCCTGCATTAGGGATGTATGTCAGTTATGGAATACTCTTCTTATTTCACAGAGTTGTATCGGTTATCTTATACTCTATAAGGTGATGATATCATGACTGTCAGGAGATTCTAGGATGGGTTAGTATACACCATCCATTCATAGGTCAATGTATTTAGGTTGACTATTATTTCCAAAATATCCATCCAAGACCTTATTATAGAATGAAATTTGAGGGAGGTTAGAGTCAAGGTGGTTCGGCACCGAGTGCTACCAATGGTTCTTCTTCTAGGAAAAATAAATTCTTTGAGGCTACTCGTGGAAGTAGCAGAAGTTAGACCTCGCATTCAGATAGTTTCTAGACCTGTCACCAGTGGGGGAATTCAAGGCATATAAAACTTTAGTGCTTATGTGATCCTATGGAAATTCGATGTTGTGTAAGGATAGACCATATTTAGCACTTCTATAAGAATTTTCTGACATCGCCTAGTGAGTAGGGATCTATGCATACTCCATGATTAGGAGAAGGTTTGGTAGGATCAAAATAGGTGGGTAGTTGGAATAACACTGGATGATCATGCTGAGGTGGCAGTTGAGGAAGAGGTAATAAGATTTATGAATATCATCTCCAGTAGAGTGGTCTTACTCATGGTATTTAGGTAGTAAATCAGGGATGCAGTACATGCCAATTACTTTTAGTTCAGCCTACGCTGGAGGAGTAGAGTGTCATACCTCATACTGTACAAGGTACTATTCTAGTATCCTCTAATTTATTGTTGACTTTATTTGACACAGGTGTGTCTCACTCATTATATCTGAGGAAATAAATTAGAGTATGGGACTTGACATTGATCACTAATATGGAATTTTGAAACTAGACACCACATTGGGTATCCGATTAGAGGGCGTTCGATGTTTCAAGGATTGCCCCCTTGAGATAGTAGAATATCTCTTTGTGTGGAATATTTTCTTCTTCAACATGATGGGATTTGATGTAATCATTGGGATATATTTCCCTACCAAGACCATATTGGAAGCTATTTTTAGAGGGTGATGTTTACATCACCAGAGGTCATTAATCATGTGCATAAGGGAGAATGGGATTTCATTGCGACTAGAGTTGGACCCAAGCAGCAGAGGCTAGGAAAAGTGAAAAATCGGATCGCTGGTATTTTCCTTGATGACCATGGGTTAGTACCCACTATCTTTCCTCCTATAGTGGAGAATTTTATGGACTTATTTCATGATGACTTCTCTGGTCTATCTTTAGTGAAAGAGGTAGATTTTACTATTTATTTTGTTCCAGGAGTAACACCATTGACCATTCATTTTTATAGTAGGGAACCTGAGGATCTTCTAGAACTCAATAAATAGCTAGAGGATCTATAGGCTAATGCCTTCATATGCCCCATCACTTCTCCTTGGGTTTCATTGGTCCTTTTCTCCAAGAAGGGGGATGGTAACCTTAAGATTTGTGTGGATTACCATCATTTTAATCAACAAATAATAAATAATTGGTACCAACTATCTAGAATAGACAACCTCTTTGATCAAATCCAAAGATAAAGAGTGGTTTCAAAGATAGATCTAAGGTCAGGCTATCATTAGGTGCATGTCAGGTCTTCAAACATACTTCACACAGCTTTCAGGTACAGTTATGGTTTGTATGAGTACCTGGTTATTCCGTTCAAATTCAATAATGCACCTAATGACTTCATTGATCTTATAAATCAGGTTTTCCTCTCGTATCTTGATTCATTTGTTGTAGTTTTTATTGATGA
Source organism: Viscum album (assembly GCA_963277665.1). NCBI lineage: Eukaryota > Viridiplantae > Streptophyta > Magnoliopsida > Santalales > Viscaceae > Viscum > Viscum album. Next base: position 1,533,498,769 of record OY728126.1, read on the forward strand.
TGTATTATTATATTCATAATCCTAACATGACCATGCCAATCATCTTGTGATCATGATGAATATACTAAGAGTGAATCATCTCTATGTTAAGATTAGTAAATGCCACTTTTGGATTGACTAAGTCCACTTCTTAGGTCATATCATCTCAAAGTTAGGAGTTTTAAGAGACCCATAGAAAGTGAGAGATGTAGTTTCTTGGGAGTAGCCTAAAATTTTATTTGATATTCAGAGTTTCCTAGTGATTTCTAGATATTATAGATGCTTCATCCAGAATTTATCATACCTTGAATCACCACTTATGATCTTGAAAAAGAAAGGTGTGAATTTTGTATGATCAAAATCTTGTAAAGTAGCCTCCTAAGAGTTGAAGGGTCATTTGAATTCAGTGTCGATACTGATTCATCCAGAGCCGAGAATGAGATATACTATATATTTTAACCCATATAGTATCATTCTTGGAGATGTGATAATACAGGATGAGTGATTCATTGTGTATGAGTCTTTTCATTTGAGACCTCAAGACTGAAATTACTCGATGCACGACCTTGAGCTAGCTATTGTAGTTCATGATCTATGCTATTGGAGACATTATCTACTTGGAGATATTTTTATGGTATTCCATATCAAAAAAGACACAGGTATATATCTACATAGAAGGATATAAATATTAGATAGTATGGGTGGGTTGAGTACCTACAGTCGATTGATATAGGGCTTACCTATATGTATGGTAAAGGAAATGCAGTGGCTGATGTTCTGAACCGGAAGACTCAAACACAGACAGTTCAGTAAGCTAGTGGTGAATGGAATCTCATGAACTTATTCTCAGAGTGCACATTTAGGTTTAAGAGAATCATGTTTTGACCATCCTATCATCCTTATAACTGACTTCTACTCTTCTAGGATGAGTAAGAATGAGACAAATATCTATTCCCGAAGACCTTGTCCTATGGGAAATTTTTGTGGATGACGATAATTATTCAGGTTTGACATTGGATAGGGGTGATACCTTATTGTTCCATGGGCCTGTTTGGGACCCATTAGACATCATAGCAGAGCTTATGTGCGATTTTCATGCCTTATAATGGGTGGTTCACCCTGATTTCACCAAAATGTATTGAGATTTATGGAATCGGTATTGGTGGCCTAGTAAGAAATTCAAGATTGTCGACTTTATCAATCGGTGTTCCACCTGTCGGTAGGTGAAGGTGGAACATCAGCGATCGACATGGATTTTATAGTTGTTTTCCATTATCGAGTGGAAATGGGATGATTTTTCAATGGATTTTATGACTGGTCTACTCAGATCACCACATGGAAACAATACATGGGTTATCGTTGATCATTTGAAGAAGGTTGTACACTTTTTACCTATGCGAGAGACATTCTTAGTAGATAAGATAGGAATTATGTATGTCATGGAGTTTATACATCTTCATGTAGTTCCTCTTTCTATAGTTTATGACAGAGATGCTCACTTTACATCATAGTTCTAGTAGGGGTTACATAAGGCTTTGGGTACACAAGTGCTTCTGAGAATGGATTATCACCCATCTAGACAGTTCCTTATGAATCTTTATATGGTAGGCCTTTCCACTCACTAATGTGCTAGATAGAGGTAGGGGAGGTAGCTATTCTTGGGCCATGTCTCATGTTGGAGACTACAGAGCAGGTTCATATGATCAGATTTATTGATGACAGTTCAGTCCAGACAACAGTCATATTACAACAGACACTGATGACCTCTCAAGTTTGAGTTTGGAGGTTGGGTTTTTTTGTGAGTTTCACCAAGGTTGGGATATAAACATATTAGAAAGCAATTTAATATCTAAACAATGTTTGTTGGACCCTTAAAATTTGTGAAATGGATCAGACCAGTGGCTTACCAGTTGGTACATACTTAGAGATACTGATCTATGCATGATGTATTACATATATCTTAGCTTCACCAATACAATCTGGACCTGTCACATTTTTTTCAACCTGATGAGGTTGATCTGGATGTAGATCCTTCTTTCGAGGAGTATCCCATTGGAATTATTGATCGGATCATGGAGACACCATAAGGAAGGTTTGTTCTTCTAGTACGGGTTCTATGGCAGCACGGACAAGTACAAGATGATACTTGGGATAAATAAGCTAATATACGATATTAGTGGACATAACTATTTTCTAATGATACCTATTTACCCTAAAAATTTCAAATCAAGGATGAGATTCTTCAATGAGGGGTGGTTGTAACGACCTATCGTTTCATAAAGTTATGGATTTTATGTTTTTATAGTTGAAACTTTGGTTTAATCATGGTAAATGTGCACTATGTCCTAAGAAAGGTTCCAGGATTGTATGAGGTTTGTTTGAAGACCAGAATATCAAGAAATGGAAAAAAAAACTAGGCTTCATGGTTAAAGGATACCATGCAACCCAACCTTCATGGTAATTTTTAAACTGTTCAGGGTGTGTTTAAGGTGCAGTAGGAGCTGTATGGTTTTTCTAAAACCTTGTGACTCCAAGCACATGGTCATGTAAGAAACTACACGTTTTTATAGTGGGATTTTACAAGGTTTTGCGCGTGATTTGGGAAATTGTTTTCCTTAACCATGGAGGAAAATTCCTTTAGTAGTGTCTTACCCATGGTTTGCGCACAGTTTGGAAACCATGCACCCAAACCATGTTCCCTTATATTTTTAGTTGAAATTGCTTTTTACCCTCACTTAAACTTATAACCCCTTTTAATCTTTTCCTTTCTTACTCCATTGGATGACCTCCCGTTTCTTCACCTATGAGCTTCCAAATATATCAATTTATGATTTGAAATAACATTATGATCTGAAGTCTAATTCATGATCTGTTAGAAGAATTGGATCTATCTCAATACATAATATAGTCATCTCCCTTCCTATCTAAGTTTTCCTTTGAATCCATTATGCTATTTAGGTTCAAGCTCATTTGACCTATTTTCATGGTGTTGGACCATTTCTTAAATCTCTTCCAACCTACTCCAAATCTAATGCCTCTATTGAGAGAGTAGTCATATACATCCTTGAGGTAGGTGATCTCATTGTTTTCCCCATAATTTTTTATGCTTCATAGATATTCTATGGTTCCTCATGCTGGTTTTTTATAAGAGACCCATTTAAATTGAGTTATTGATGTCAAATTGATCCTTTCACACTAATACATCTTCGTTGATCCTTTTTTAGTAAATTAGAAGTGGTTGAATCCATTTATGTACACCCCTTAGGTGTGCCAAGTAAAATTTACCCTTATGGTTAATTGGGTAGATTCTTAAATCACCTTATGATTGTTCGGTTTGGTTCATTGTTGATTTCCCCTTGATGTATAATTGTTTAAATGAATCCAAGGTACATCTTAGGTGTTTGGACCAACCTATACATGTAATTTACCATGTAGGCAGTCTCCTTAATGATCAATTCAACTTAAAAATGACCTTTAAACCTTAAAAATGGACTTTCCATGCTTTGGAGATTTTAAATGGGTTGGACTTATATAGGATGGATTATTCATGATGGTTTCCCTTTCCTTAAATGAATTAAAAATTTTAAATGAAATTTATTGAATGGATTGACTTATTCATGGTGGGTTATTTTCCTTTAATAAATTAAATGTCCCTTTTTAAATGATTTTTGAAGGGTGGTACAATCACACCTTATATTATGCATATTTAAATGCTCATTGAAATTGGTAATGCCTTTTATGTAATGGAACTTTTCTAATAAGATGAATGACAGGTTTTTCTTCATGTATTATATTATAAATGTTATACAACTTGATATAGGTTGTGATATGATGGTAAGGAATCTATTAAGGGTGGTAGAAAATAACGATCCCTTACATCGGGTGTTGAGTATGGCATCTTATACCACATATACTAGTTGGATGTCAGGCTTGAGGCACCACATTCCATGTTTAGAGTGTTGACATGATGGTACACTTACCATCTCGAGTGACAGCATTAATGTCTCCCACTCATTATGAGATGAGGGATTGTACCCTACTGCTTTAGCTTATAGGATCGTTTAGACTGGTTGTGGATGACTGAGTTATGTCCAATTCTACCCAGCAACTAGTATTCCAAGTATATGGCCACTTACGACCACACGTACTTGGTTCATATAGGTGTATGAAGTATATAATTATAATATATATATATATTATATTACTATATATATTGAATGTTTAGTTATTCCTCCTAACAATAAGCCGAAGTAGGTAGATCTGCCAGGTGTCCTTCAGAAACCTAAACGGGTTGGGTATTTATTTATTCATCTTTTTAATTAATTAATATTTTCTATGCACTATTTATCTTTGAGAAAATATTGGATTACGCATAGACACCATTTTTTGGTGGCCTACTAATATTTTTATTTCACACCCTACTCAGGTTTCCTTTGGTACCCAAGAATATTATCGGAATGCAGGTATCAATAAGGTTAAAGGACCTACTATAGGTTAGTGATGTGTATTAATTTTATATAGATCTTAGGAGCAGAGGACCGTTCATTCTCTCGAGATGATTTTGGAGTAGGTTTTTTAATTTTTTTTAGTTTTTGTTTATGCCTTAACCCCTATTCCATTTTTTGTATATTATAATTCCATGAATGCATGTATAAAACACTGCCTTTGTGGATCTTTTATATTATTATTAGTTGTACAATTATTTATGCTTCTGTACTTGTTTATTCATTTTTCCTAGTTATATATGCCTCTATTACTTTTGTATGTTTATTGATATTTCCATTGTGGTAGAATAATAAGAGGGTATAGTCTCCCGACCATACCACATTCACACCCTCACTATTATTCAGTAGCCTATAACATATTGGGAAGTGGTATTGAGGTTATGTGACCCACCAGATCAGGGCATAGGTTAAGTGGATCCCAGTTCAGGACGTTACACACATGGATGATGATTATGTATCCCATTTTATGGAAGAAGAGATGCATTTAGGTTATGAAATTAACATAATAATATATCATTATATAATATATACCGGTGTTATTATATAAGAATAATTGAGTGAGATTTTAAGGGTGTGTAAGAATAAATAAAATAATAACTCTCGATTAAGCATGATACTTCTTCTTCATACAACCTCTTTAGGTAAACACCAAAATCCTTAATAGGATGGTTTTATGATCAAACTAATGGATCTTGGATACAGGTAGGTAAATAATAAATACACTTGGGTAGGTCTTGTTTGATCCATATGTATTGGAATTTTTGAAGATGAGAGGAGAGGGGTGGCCTTTTATAAGTTAGGTGAGTGAAACACTTGTAATTTTTTAAAAGAAAAAGGTGTACCTACATTTTCACATGAAAAAGTCTCAAAAATGGACCATTTAAAATAATTATAAATTATAAGGTCTAAATATTACCATAAAATAAAATTTAGATCATTTTTACCCTTATCTTTTTAGTTTAATCCTCGGTAAATCCATTTTCACCTTAACCATGATAATTATGTTTTACTATTTTCATTATTCATTATGGTAAAAAATTAAGTTGAACATATTAGATAATATAAATTATTTTGATTCAAAATATGGAATCCATTTTACTAAATTCAATTCAAAAAATTGGAAAATTTTAATTTAAAATTAAACCAACAGACGTGATGAAAAGCAGGTTTTCAAGAAGTGTGTTTTTCAAGAAAATAATGATTTTATATTAACTCTATGACTAGTAATAATAATTGTATGTATATAAAATAATATTTATTGATATATAATCTAAAAAATTATTTTAAATCATTCCTCATTATTTATTTTTTTAATTAATAAAAATGGATAAACATTATGCACTTTTAAAAACTTTTTAGAAAAATATAGTTTCAAACAAAAAATAAACTTATACTAAAATCCAATATAAATATGATTAAAATTTAATTAATTGGATTTTATATAAATAAATAATAACTATGTTACTTTAAATATTATTCAAAACATAATGGTAATTTTAAATTACTTAATTTATTTAAAAGAAATGAATTTTTTACAAAAAAATCATTATTGCTTACTATTCACTGAAAAAATCAATATTTTATGAAAAATACCAAAATTCGACCCTAAGTAAATTTTTATATGATGGTTTAAAAAAATAATTTAATTTTATCAAAGAAATTTTAAAAAATCTCTGAAAAATTAACCATAATACATTCTCAAAAAAATGAAATCACTTTTAAAGAATTTTTTTTAAAAGAATAAAGTTACTTTATTAAAATGATTGATCATTTACTACACATTTATTAATAATTTATATTGAGTAGTACATATATTTATATATATATATATGCCTATATTATAATTCTTACTATTCATACTTGCCAATTTAATAGCTAAGCTATAACGATTATATATTTCACGGTTCCTTTAAGCTCAGTGTTACGTGTTGAATATTCTATCGAAATTAATGCTATTATTTTAAAATATCATAGAGTCACATATTACACTCATTAATAAATTATTACCTTAAAATTTGAACTTGAAATCACTAATAAGAGGTTTTTTATTTGAAAAAAAAACCCTATGTTGGAAACCCACATCGTAAAACAGGTTAATAAAATGCCATTTTGATAAGAGATACAAGGAAGTTCAAGGGTAATCTAAAATAAAATATACAAGGTTTCCAAATAGAATAACATAGGTTGTAAGTGAATATTTGAACATGAAATAAAATTTTAAATCCTAAATAATTATAGAGTGTGATATAGATCATTAATCATAAGAAAATTAATGGTCATGAGAAATTCGACAACCATAAAACCATAAACTAAAGAGTTAAGGTATTTGATAACTTCCAAAATGATGGTAGTAGGAAAAAAATTCAATATAATTTTCCTTGGGTTTAGTAATTCCTTACCATGTAGACCAATGAAATAAGTAAATATAATTTCTTGTTAAGTTTAAATCCATTCCTTAAATCAATTTCCACCATAATCTCATCTTTTGATCCAAACAATGAGTATTCAAGATGAATTTTTCATGCCTGAAGCACTAAAACCAACTTTTAAAGGATCATATAACCATACCAGGGATGATAAATCTATTCCTCTTATATTTAGACATTAACCATAACCAAAATGGTTAGAACATGGTAAGATAACCAAAATTATAGTGAGATGATTCTAAAATAACATTAATTACTTGGTCACCAAATCACATTTCAGTCCCATAGTCATCTATATGATAAAAAATGTGTTCCCAAAATTTCATCAATATCCAAGATTATATAAACTCAAAATGTTATCAATAACTTAAAACTTATGTCTACAAAATGTAAAGTAATTTATCACATTAAATTGAAGATTTACATATACTTAAACCCAATAAAAATCTCCTTTTGTGTCATTAATCACTTTAAGATCTCATCACTTGAAACTTAAAAAGGGGTTCCTAGGACTTTGATATTATGAACAATATTAATCTTATATACCTATGATAGTATCCAAAAATATTAATATAACCTCTCGTGAAAACATATTAATCTCCAAATTTATATAATCATTTCCTCTAATACCAACTATAACAGTCCTGAACTAGCACTACCAGATCTGGTACTAAAAACTACCGATGAGGGTGGCCAAATTTTCTCCATCCAAAACTTACAACATCAAAAGGAAATATTTGATCACTTACATTCTCAAGGAACATTTAGTTTTAGAGTTTTATATAATTAAGACAAACTCTTACATAAACAATACTCATGTCTTTAAATGGCCATTTATCCCACTTAACCCACATTTTCTTATTTCAAATTATGTCATCATCATAATCCATATGTAATCCTTATAAAATTAATTCATTAAACATAATTTCTGATAACCTAATGGAAAGAAAACATAATAAGGGTGAGTTTAATTGCTCGGTAAGTGTAAACATAAGGATTAAAAAGGAAATTCCATAAGTGATAATAAGATGAACATAAGTGTATGACGATAGAATAAATATGAATGATCATATTTAAGAATATTCATACCCATAAATAATTATATCATTAAACAATAATTCATGGAATAAGTCTTTCTCAAATACAAGAGCCATTAGAATCAATAATCATATGCCATGTGATATCAATCTTGATTAAAGGAAACATTTATAACCCATAGAAAGTGTAATGAAAACATGTTGGTATCTTGGGACATCATAATTATATAACTCTTACAGATCGCTTAAAATTGGAATAACCATACAACCAACTTAGAATATAATTATCGAGAGAACGTAATTATTATCCAATTCATTGGAGATCTATGATTAGAATCACCCTACATATAATCTATACGGGGATCACTCATTTTTCATGATATATAATGAGTTTAAACCCTTTATTTAATATATATTAGGCTCACCCATGAGCTATAATAAGAAACAACCCTTTATAAATAATTTTCATGAACCATAACACAAATAAATTACATAGAACATATATCTCATCATAAAACTCATAAAAAATCATTATTGATTTCATAACTTTATTAAGATATATAAAAGAAATGGGTTCTGTGACAATATATTCAAAACATGATTAACTCTTGGAAAATAATCGGGTTCCATAACAATCTCTTTGAAGCCTAATTAACCCATGGAAAATAAATGGGTTCCGTGAAAATATCATTGAAACGATATTAATTCATCCAGAGAAAGAATTAGGATGGAAGAATTACAAAATATACCTAGTGGATCATAAGTAACATCAAGTTTTATTGTATTTGATGAATGTAAAGGCCATTAAAATGTTATTAAATACATTTTTTGAAGAAAATAACCTTTTCATTTGACAAAAAAGTTGTAAAAAAAATTAAAATACTTTTTTTTAAAACAAAATTGAAAACATATAAAGTAAACTTATAAAAAAGGATATGAGAGAGGTAAAATCCATTCATGTCATAAATGTTAAAAAAACATTCTTTTCAAATCATTTTGAAAAAGGAAGTCAAAAGTGAACCATTTGGAAAACATTAAGAAATTTTATTTTAAAAACATTTAAAAGAAGGTAAAATATCATGTAATATGGATTTAAGAAATCATTTATTTTAAAAAAAAATAACATTTTTTATTTTTTTAGAAAACATGGATATGGAAGAGAAAGATACCTGATCTAAAAGAAGATACAAGATCGGTATTACTTACAAACAAATTTCTTGATATTTCTTCAATAAATAAGAGAGGAAATGAAAAATAAACATGTATACCACATTCATAACCATAGTATAAGAAAATATATTTATTTTAATAAAATTATATCGAATTATTTCATCCAAAATAACCTTCAAATAAACAATCCCAAAAAGAAAGGATATTATAACATAAAGCCTTTTCCACTTTGGTAACTCTTCAATCGTAAGACCCATGAAATAATAACATACAATGATACTTTAAATGTCATGAAAATAATTTGTTTCGTGATATAACATGTTAAATGGTAGTATATGAACAACGAAAATAAATATAGGTTCATATTGTAAACGTATGTCTCAAAGAAAGAGAATTTGAGACGAATAGCCCTTAAAAAAATTATAACATTGAATTTTAGAATTAATCAATGAATAAATTATGTGTGTCAAGTGTAAATACATATAAAAATTTTAAATATAATATAAGATAATAAAAACTAATTACACACATTATCGTATAATATCAAATACATGAATAAGTAATATAACCCAATGAAAAGATATTGAGCTATGAAATTCCTTACCACTTCGTAACTTTCAATTAAAATACTATTAGATGAAATAATTCAAATTGAAACTTAATATACCATTATGTATAAAGGATTAATTTTATTACATTTAAAATGGTCAATATATACACCAAAAAATATAAATAAGCAGTGAATATAGAATATGTCTCACATAAATAAAAAGTGAGATGAGAAACTCTTACCTCTGGTCCAACATTCTTTGTATGTGTTCGAACCTCCTGTATCATAAAAAATATTAATTATATGAATTATTAATAACCTTTTTAGTTTTAATACCTTAAACTTAAACTATTTATTTTATTTCATTCTAATGGTATATTTAAATACTTAATTAGTTAAGTCCACAACAGGTGTTTTGAGGATGTTCAGTTCATTATTTCAAAATGGATTTGGTGCGTCGGCTGTGGTCAAAGAGGTCATTATTTAAAAATATAGATAATAATAATAATTAAATAATTATCATATTTATTAATAAATTATACTTTTAAAGATAATAATTAATTATAGTTATGAAAAATGAACTATGTTACAATCATGGAGATGGTAGGTTGTACATACACATGTGCAATGTTTCGATCTTTCAATGATCATTATGGAAATAAGTTATGTATTATTATATATTTATAGAATTATCATAATATAATAAATACCATATAATTTCTTTAAATATACTTATATATATCATCCATGTGTTGTGGTGAAGAAAAAAGAATCGCATCGCTTCGTAGAGATCGTAGTCCACACATACATGCGAATGACATTTTCATTTACAGTGTGAGAAACAAAATGATATATTATATTTTAATAATGATAAATGTTTTATTAATATCATAATTATTTCAATTATATATCATATACTAATTAACTTTATACTTAATAACTTCTATGTAAATCATTAGTGAAAAATGAATCACAGCGCTTCATGAGGCGGTATTTCGTTGTACACATGAGCAATGTTATCATATCCCCCACAGAATGGAAATTAAGAAGGTATATGTAATATAATGACTAAATAAGTATAAATATTTTACAAATATAATATATATAATTTAAATACATCATTATAACAAGTCAAGATAGGTGATTATAGAAAATGAATGACATCGGTCCGCGAGACGGTAGTCTGCCGTACACACGAATGATGATTTCATATCCAATTTAACAGAAGAGGCGATAGATTTAGGTTATGAAATTAACATAATAAAAAATTATTATATTTTATATACATTTGTTTTATATAATAATACTTTAATAATATTTTAAGGATTTGGAAGAAGAAATAAAATAATAACGCTCATTTAATTGCGATACCTCTTCTCTGGACAACCTCCTTAGGTAAGAAAAAAATACTTCTTGGGAATGATTTTTTATCAAACTAAGGAAAATAGGATGCTTAAAGGGAATTAATCAAAAAATTTGGTTTGTTATTGAATAATACAAAGTAATTTTAATGTGTGAGTAGGAGAGATAGGGGTCTCTTTTTATAAGTAAGGTGAGTGGCATATCTGTAATTTTTGAGAAGAAAAAGGTATACCCACATTTTTCACAGGATAAAAGGATCCAAAATGGACCATTATTGATACTTAGACATTATATGGTCTAAATATGTCCATAAAATAAATTTTATAATAGTGTTTTGGTCATTTGTACCCTTATCTTTATATTTTAACCCCTGGTAAACTCATTTTCACCTTAACCACGTTAATAATTTTTTATTATTTTTGTTTTTCTTTATGGTCAAGATTTTAGTTCAACTTATTAGATAATATAAATTATTAGGATTAAAAATATTTAATCCATTATACAAAATTCAATACACATAATTGGAAAATTTTAATTTAAAATTAAACCCACATACGTGATGAAAAAGTAGGTTTTCAAGAAGTGTATTTTCCAAGTAAAAGATGATTTTATATTAAATTTACTACTGGTAATAATAATTTTATATATATAAATTAATATTTATTGATATATAATCTATAAATTTAATTTAAAACATTATTAATTAGGTATTATTATAATTAATTAAAAATAGAAACATTATGTACTTTAAAACTGTTTCAAAAAACTGTTATTAAACCCCAAAAAAAACTTATACTAAAATTCAATATAGAGATAATTAAAATGTAATTAAGTAGATTAAATATAAATAAGTAATACTTATGTTACTTTAAATCATATTCAAAACATAATTTTAATTTTAAATTAATTTATTTATTGAAAAGAAATGACATTTTTACAAAAATCATTATATTTCACTATTCACTAAAAATCAATATTTTCTAAAAAATCAAAAAAAATCCACCATAATTAAATTTTGATATGATTATTTCAAAATAAAATTATTTTTATAAAATAAATTTTCTAAAATTTTAGAAATTAATTGTAATACTTTCTCACAAAAATCAATAAAAATCATTTCTAAAGAAAATATATTTTTAAGCATAAATTTACCTTATAAAAATTGATTTAATATTTACTATGAAATTACCTATAATTTTTATTTATTAGTATATATATATTATAAATTATTTCATATTATTAATACCCACCAATTTAATTTATAGGCTATAATAGTTATATATTCTGTAATTTTTTTAAGCTCGATGTTGCATGTCTAATAGGCTATCAAACATAATGCTCTTATTTTAAAATCTTGGTGTGTTACGGATCAACCTAAAATCAATAATTTAAAATCACAAATCAATGATTTTTAAAATATTCTTGCTCAATTCATGCATTCTAATGGATTTCATAAAATTATTATTTTTTGAATGTTATACCATTGGAATCTTTGAAATTTTTATATAATTTCAAATAATTTTTCTCAAAAGAATCACTTTTATAAAGGGAATGTCCCAAAAAAAATTGTTTTGTTATTATAAAAAGTTGGGAATCTTATATATGAGTGAGATTGAAAAAATACAAGATATGAGTGGCCTGAATCTATTCATATTTCTTCACATTTTATAATTAATAATCTCTTAAAAACAAGTTTGAGTTTTTAAATCCCTATTAGATAATATTATTTGACATAATATCACATGGGTATCATAAGGTATACATGACTGAAATTTTTTTGGACTACACCACTAAGATTCATTTTCATATCATATGGTTTCTTCTTAATGTCTAATGGAATCGATCATCTCTATTGTTTTTTTTCTATAGAGAGGATAAACCATCAATCCCAAAAGTGTTTCATTTTTATTTTTAGTTTTAATTTTGGCTAATAAGAACTATATTTTTTATATTAGGAGATCTTATTTTTTTTATCTCATTTCCCACTTTATACCTTTATATATATCTTCTATTTTATTTATATAGATTTTGTATGAATTTATAATAGTTTCTTTGATAAATCATAATTAATTTCCAACATTTGTATTATTTTAATATCTTTTCTTCATTATATATCTTACCTTATGGTTTGTTTTAAAAAAATACTTACTAGAATATTCTTTCAAAAAAATTATGAACACTCTATTTAAATTCTTTACTTAAGGTGATTTCACATTTTTATAATATGTTCATATTTCATTTTATATTTATTTTTTTAATATTTTGAAAAAGGTACCTTGTTATATTTTTGAAATTATTTATTTACATGACTTTTTTTAGATATCTATTAATAAATGATTTAATTTTGAGAAATTTAGGTCTTTGAACAATATTTAGTTCTTGAAATTATTAATTTAAATTTTAATATTATATCTATAATACTTTTGTATGTCTAACTCTATCAGGGTTATGTCATAATCCTTATTAAAACTTATTTATAGTCCTTTCCTCTCTCTCTCTATCTCTCACTCTCCTATACATATTTTTAATTCTACATTAATTCTCATATTCGGAAAAAGAATAGAAGAAAAGGTGCACTTTTATATTGAAAGGTTAATTTTACAAATTTTCTTTTCTTTTTCAAATTCTAGTTTATTATATTTCTATTGAATTTGATTAAAAAATCAATCCCTTTTTAGAACTTATCCTTTTCAATTTTACCTTGAGCTATGATTCAAATATCTTGTTCAAATATTTTTTTGAATATCATTTTAAAATTTCTTTTTATATTTTTCCTTATTATTGGATTAAAATATTGAGATTCACTCTTATCTTTTTCATTAAGTCTTATCCTAAACATAATTCTGAATATTTATGAACTTCTCATATTTCTCATTATTTTATTATCTATAAAATTAAGATGATATAAAATTTAGTGATATATCTTAAATCAACTCACATGACTTACTTTTTCTAACTTTTTAATGAATATTTCATATTTTAGTGCTTTTATAATATTATTAAGGGGGTATTTTCAAATGAATTCAATTAGTTGATATATTTTTTTTTTGAAAAAAATATTTTATTTATGATTCATATTAATCATTTATTTTTTATAATCATAAATGTGGAGAATGTTTTTTATTATCATTTATATCATGACATGTTTATTTTGGGGGGGACAAAATTATTCTACAACAAAGTTAAGAATTTTGGTTATGTTTTTTTTTATATATGGGGATAATTTTATGGTAATTTATTAGTGTATGAACATGTTTTATAATCTTTTTTTGATAAATTGAAACTCTTCTTATGCTTAATAATATAATATTATTTAAATGTTTATTATTTTATATTTTATATCGCATATATAAATATGTATTTAATGTGATAATTTTTTAACTATTTTTAAAATATATAAATATTATTTAATTTGATCATATACTTCTATATATAACATGTATTAATATGTTTTTTATTTAATTTAATGTTTTATAATTTTTTTAAAATTTTTTAAAATACTATTGATATTTTATGTCACATGTTATATATTTATGTGTTTAAAATATTAAATTTATTTTACTAGTCTATAACATCATATATATATATAGAAACATAGTTCTATATAAATTTACATATAAATAGTATATATATGTGTGTGTGTGTGTGTGTGTGTATGTGTGTGAATACTATGCTTCTACCTTTCCTGGACGTAAGCTTCAACATTGGCACTAGCTTTCTTCTTCCTATGCATAGTGACACCTTGGAAAATTATGGTTTCGTAGTGGAATAAATATGCATACACTGATTCAATTCCTTCAATCCATACACTTTCTTCTCCCTTAGAAAGTGGTATCTCATCCTCTATGCTATTCACAGTATTAATGTCTTCATGCAAGACTCCACAACTGTAGAAACACTCAATGATAGCAGTTATTCCCTCCATGCTTAGTATCTACCCTCACAACGACAACCTTGTAACATGACATGGATCTTCCTTCATGAATATCTCCCTCATCATCTCTGATTCATGATTCATCTGCAACACTTTTTCATTGTGACATTATCTCCCACCCTACACACATCTAGGCTTGACAAGCAGTATTGTTTGATGCCTCCTCTAGTAGAAGCATGATAATAGTTATCCACTTTATTAAGTGATGGTAGTGGAAACACTATTCCCTCATTAATGTCATCATTTTCCTCCATGGTAACTTACGTCACTCATAAAAATGGTTGCACTAGTAATAGTGGCACCGTCAAAGTATAGTGGTGGTATCAACAAATGATGGTAGCTACCACTCCACCATTTAACGGTAACATGAAATGTGTGATGATAGTAGTGTTGCTTCATCTTATGTATGGTAGTACCACAATACTAATATCATATTATTTATTGATGTTGTAGCTCCACCTCTATATATGATGGTACCAGCACTTCCTTTATTTTGGTGGTGCCAGTTTTCATCTCATGGTAGAACCTCTAGGTACTGCTCAATTGACGGTAGTACTACCCGAATTTCCAATGGCGGTAATTCCTCACTCACAGTAGTTGTTTCTACACTTCAATGGTAGCATGTTGTGGTAGAAGTAATGGTAGTATCATGTCAGTGGTAGAAACCACTTTATACCACTCAATATTTTATTTTTATATCACCAATTATCATTTTTTCTACCACCAATTAATTTTTTTTACTGACAGTTAAAAAAATATTGTACCATCAGTTACAAAATATGTAACTAATTTTTTTTATAAAATAATTTAATTTTTATTATTTTTATAATTCCATTTGAAATAAAAAATTTAATTACTATTTTATTTTTAAAAAAAATAATCACTTATTTAATTAAATAGTCTAAGAAAAAAATTATATATACATACATGTATTATACTCTTTATGATTCTTTGTTTTTGTTCTATTTTAATATTTTTATAAACTACAAGTTCATTAATATTATTTTATCTATTTTTTAATGTTTAAAATACATAATTGTTATATCAATCATTCTATAACTATTTTCAGTTATTTCTTACAAGATTAAAAGAGTGTGATAATTTTTAGATATTGAGCGCATTATTTCAATTTATAGGTAAAAATATTATTCTATGTTTTATTATTATCTAACTCATAGAATGAAGTGACTGGTTAATTATATTTTCCTAGATGATCTTGATTTTAATATTATAGAATCTATTCATTCAATACAATCAAAGAGAATGAGATAAGTAAAACATATTACAGTTTATCCAATAAAATGGTACTACACAATTCTAATGGACATACAATTGACAACTTCTATGACCATTGTTCCCTAATTTAATCACAAAACTACTAATATTGTTCAATATACTAAAGTGATAAAAGATCATTGAATAAAATTTACTTCATCTTATGATCTTATATGTTCTTTAATTTTTTTTTATTTTTATTTTTTTGTTTTATTCTTCTTTCATATGTTTGTAATTGTATGAGTCGGTTTATTATTTCACCAATAAAAATCAAGTCATAATTGGTTATTCTACCACAAAAAATAAATTTCTTAGGTTGGGACTCCTGAACATCCTTATTTTAAATAGATTCATTAATTGCAAGCATCCAACTTTAACACAACAATGGGTAAACCCAAATGTAACCCATTCCATCATCTATAGTGCCATACTTGACACCCACATACATAACACCATGTATCTTACCGACACATGTGTCAACTACTGCCACAACCTTGGGTCTCATATCCCATATCATCATCCAGCCCAGGATCATCCATCCTAGGCTCATATCCATAGCACATCACAAGGCAGAAAAAAACAAAGATTGTTAATAGGAAAAATTGTCCCTAGAAATAAGGCATTCATCCTTCACATACAAATGGACTCTCTTATTATCCAAACAATCCATTCAAAATTTATAGATAAATGAGAACTCTCGGCCCCAAAGATTTATCTTTATCAAAAAAAACGGTCTTTTATACTATCTTGAATTGATTGATTCACTATTTACATGTTCCAACCATGGGAAACCTAAGGCATCTACTATAACAAGCTATCAAAAATTAATTTAACATGTTTTCTAGTATAAAGCCTATTTTATCAAACTATGTGTAGAAAATTTATTAATAAACATGAATTTTATTATTTTCATAATTTACAAGAATTACAAACTTCAAGTTATTTATCAATACCATTAACACGTGGATTAACAAATTTAAACAAAAATTCACTTATCACCAATTTAATTATCATCAAATTATAAGAATCAAGAGATTAATTTAATATGCCTCTTAAGATTATTATCCAACCAAATTTATTTCAAATTTATTTTCTTTACCATTTTCCAAAGAACATGCTAAACTAATCATAAAAAACATACTAACATGTAGAAGGTAGATAACACACTATTTATCAAATTAAGAGAAAATCATTATCATGGTGGAAAGCAACAACATTTGATCACTACAACCATAAAACAATTCTTATTTATTTAATATGGTTAAATTTTTATTATGTTTAATTCCAACATCACCCAAAGAGATAAAACATGAAAAAATTATGATTTCACGTAAAAGATAAGGAAAAACAATGATTCCCCTAGATGAAAAGGAAGTTTACAACCCCACTTCAAGAAGAAAATGTTGCATCTTCAAATGTGATTTGATGCTACTGAAACCGAGTGTAAACCCAACTATTGACATACCCAAAAAATTTCAAAAGGGAACCTCTTGGGGGTTTTATAGATTGTATAAGGTTTAATAATAATTTTGTTTCATCCAACCTAGAAGAAATCAAGATATAATATAAACAAAGGAAATGTGATATAAGAATAGATAACTGATGAGATTTCCATATCGTGATTTAAATATTAATTATGAATCCCATTAAATACGCATGGAAGAGTCCTTTAAAAGATTTGAACATTTAAGAAATTGAGGGTATAAATATCTTATTTTAAAATATATATTAATTATATTATTGAATAATTTAAAACCATTTCACATTAAAAAGGATGTAAAACTAAAAAAACTAAAAAATTTGGAAAAACTGAAACTTATTACTATCAGTGGCTACTTCTAGCTGCTACCACTTACTGCTACCTATAAATTCTACCACCAACTACTATTACCACATGATACCACAATACTAAGTTATATATCATTAGATTCTAGTGACACCTACTACCATGATATGCTACCGCCAGTGGCTACCACAAGCCGCAACCACCAGCCGCTACCGATAGATAAAGTCCACTACCACTAGCTATTATCTCTAGCAACCACTTCCACCTGGTAATTCCAGATGCTACCACTAGACTAAGTCTACTACCACTATTTGCTACCACCTAACTAATTTTTATACCACCAACTACTACCTCTAACCATTAACTCTATCCTTTAAACACACTTTTTGGCACCTACATACCTTTGAAAATAAATGAAAAAAAATTCTTAGGAACCCAGGAGTGACTAATTCAATTTCTCAAAAGGAAGTTTATCAAAATAGAATTTAGAGGGTCGTTAATGTAACATAATCCCAGTAGAGATATATATGTTAAGGAGTGAGAGAATAATGGAGGTGAAACTATAAAAGTTATTTCATATAAAAAATTTAACGTTATTATAAAAAGATGTTTTTTTAGAAAATGAAATGAAATATTATTAAAAATCATTTAAATAGAGTTATCTAAATAGTTAACCATGAAAATAAATAAAGGTTATGTAATTAAATGTGGATTAAAATATAAAATAAAACATGAATGTGAAAAAATAAATTAAATTTTAAGTCTTTTAGACAATTTGAGAGAAAACCCATATAGTTGATAAAGTTATAAAATGATATTTTGTAACGAAATAAATAGAATTATAAACAATACAATTTATAATACATATTTTCAATTAAAAATATGAAAATAAATAATTTTTTGTATGATAAAATATATATATATATGTGAGGTAGAAAAGGATAAAAGAGTTGATGAAAATTAATCATAACAATGGCATATTTTTAAGAAGAAAAAATCAATCAAAGAAGAATCATATAACATGAAAATTCTATTTTGTCAAAGGCAAATATAAAATATGTAATTTTCATAATTTTAAAAACTTATAAGGACATATTTCTTAAAGAGTGATTATAACCCAATGAACAGTAAATTGATTCAACAAAACCCTATTGGCTTGGTAAAATTTTAATAAAAATCTCTTGAATGATGAGACATGAAATAGAGAAATAAATAATATTAATAAAAAGATAATTATTAAAAAAATATTTCAAATATTTATTATTAGATATTATAAATGAAAATAGGTTCATGATTCAAAAACAAATCTCAATGAAGTGAAATTGAGATGAAAAACATTTATCATTGATTCATGTTACGTCGGACAAGCCCAAACCTCTTGTATAGTCAATTTAGTTTTATTATTATTATATATTAGACTAATATTTAAATTTATTTTACTTAATTACATTGATTTATAATATCTTATTATTAATTTTTAATCATATTTTGTTAGAGTCAATATTCTGATGTTAATTGGCACATTTTTTCATGTTATATTCGATATGAAGGTTCCTATATTTGATCATCTATCATTTGGTCATCACCGATAGAATGTTAATAGTGGTAATATAGTTTTTTTTATATTTTTTAAAAGTTAATTTTTCATTTTGTGGATTTTATGGTGATGTTTCATTGATATTTTTTTAACATCTCTATTTTTATGAAATTAAATTCAAAAAAAATATTTTATTAGTGAATATAGTTGAGACATCCTGAGACCCATAGACCTATATATGACTCTAAAAACATATTTTTCACAAAATAGATTTTATTCTAATAGAATTGACCTGAATTTAACTATAAATAATTAAAAAATTAATAGAAAATATTGAGTCACCTACATATCCATGACCTTTTTGGTTTAGTGTTTTAAAGAATTAAGAAAACCCCTTTAATGTAACAAAATCCATTTATTGCTCATTGAATAGGTATTTCTCCTATTATACACAGATTTTATTATTTCAAAATAATACTTCAACACATCTCGCAAAATTCTATACACATGATACCCTTATATTCATATCTTATATAGTATTATTCTTTATAATGTAAGGAAATAGAAATATAATAATGGGTGATATCATATGCTCTGTAAGGGTAAAAATGTGAGATATCAATTGATGATCATATGTAAACATAATATAATCATAATGGTATGAAATTGTGATCATAACTTATGAAATTCACACCTAATCAGTCATAGATAATAAATTATGAGCAATGGTACAAAACTTTTTAATAATAAATGATGTGATTCAAAAAATTGTGAAATCATCTCAAAAATTAATCATAAAAATTAAGAGAATATTGTAATCTTAAGACATTGATTTGTTGCATAAATGTATGGAATAACCATAACTACAGATATCATATGTCAAGGATACCCACCAAGGGTTTCATCAAATAATGGGATTAGGATAACCATCGATGTACCAAATCATATCTCAAGGATACCCCCATGATATTCATCACACAATAGTATTGGTTTAACCACCCATAATACTTCTTGGTCTTGGGATACCTACCCTTATACCCACTTGGTATTGTGATAAATACAAGTGTACCCTCTTGGTATTAGCCAAAATATCCATGTATCCTTAAGCTCCTAAGTTATCAAATGTTTCTGGATTCATTAGAGAGTTATATAATTTTGGTCCCACCCATTACATAATAAAATCAGCAGAAAAAATATCCCACAAGATCCTAAGAAAAACATTCATAATTTCATCACAGTATAAACTATATAAAATAAATGGGTTTCATAATGATATAATAATTTCATAATCATAATAAAACATAAAAAAATTTGTGTATTATAAGATATAAACATTATTTATTTCTTTATAACATAATTGAACCATGGAAAGAAAATGGTTTTCAAAAAACATTCTTAAAACATCATCATTATACACTTTATAGATAAATTAAGTGTATGGTATCATAATATAATATCCCTAGATAATCATAAAAATCCATTAATATTGTTTCATATACGAAAATAATTTTTATAAAAGCATTTAAATATTCCTTAAAAATCAAGAGTGATCATCCCTTTTCATTTGGTAACTATTAAAACTAAAATTCCCAAAATTATGGGAATATAATTTTCTTTATAAAACCTATAGAACTTATAAATGATTATTTATGTTGAATAAAGGATATTACAGTGTAAAATTTCATTTATGTGGTGTATATTATAAAATAAAACATTCTTTTCACACAATTTTAAAATAAAAAGAAATAAATTTGTATGAAAAAAATTTGAAAAGGTTTTTTTAATAATTGAAAAAAATTCACAATGTGGTATAAAATATCATTATAAATTTTTTTAGTGAAGATAAAAGATTCCATAAAATAATATTGATGAAAATGGATATGGAGGAAAAATATTCCCCACTAAAAAGTAGAATTAAGGTTGGATTTTCATAGAAAGATCCTTTCTTTATTTTTGAGTACTAAAGAGAATAAAAATGGTACTAATACATTAAAACATCATAAATTAACATAGGATAATAAATTGGATACAGTTTAAAAGGTAATGATCATATATTTTTTCACATTGAAAATTTAATATAGACAATCTGGAAAAGAAATGAGATTGTAACACAAACCTTTAATGTTTTTGTAATCTATAAATCAAAGCCTCGTGAAAGGAAAAACTTATATATTTTTTAAAATACACATTATTTTTATGAAAAAATCATGAAATACATTCAGGGGTAGTATATACAACACACATTATTTTAAAAAAGTGGTGAATATTTTATATTTATCAAATAGATATAAGTGTGATGAGAACCCATTGAAAATTTTGATACATTTGATTCAAACCCACTTTGAAAGAAAAATAATGAAATGATATTTTAAATACCTTGAATTAAAAGATATTAATTATAATATGATTCAAATAGGTAGCATATACACCATTTAAACAAAAATATATTCATAATGAAAAATATATCTCAAAGAAGTGAATTTGATACGAAACCCTTACCTCAAGTCCTATGTTTATTTATAAAAACCATTAACCTTTTGCATAATGGATATATATTTATTTTATATAAATAAAAAATAATTTTCATACTTATACAATAATATATAATTTCTTTATTAATTCTAATTATTAATTATTATTCTCATTTAAAATAAATACTCTCGGTGTTAACTGTTCCCTTTCCCATGCATGTCTTAGTTAGACAATTTCGGTCCATGCTTCAGCTTCATAGTTTCATCATCTTCATAATATTAATCTTTTAAAAAATATAATATTTATTCATCATATATATATTTATTTTTAGCTATATAATGCGGTGATGAAAATTTAATTACAACACTTTATGGAGGTGGTAGTCTGCATCTACCCATGAGTGATATTTTCATATTTCAATGGATGGAATTAAATAATGTTAAATAATATTTTAAATTTATAAATTCACTATTATATCACATATATAATATATAACCATTAAATCCATCCTTATGAGTCTCTACGGATAGTGAAAATAAAAAATGAATCACATCTCTTCATGGCAGTGGTAGTTCACACATAAGCATGAGAGACATTATTATTTTCCAACAGATAGAAGGATAAAGAAGTAGATGGTATATTTTCATTAAATAATAACAATTATGTTAGAAAAATTATATATAACCATAAAATCCATCCATATCACTATCCATAATAGGTGGTGATGAAAAATAAAATAAATCACTTTATAGAGACTATAGTTCGTATGTACACATAATCAATTTTTTCATTTTATTCGTTTGATGGAAAGAAAATAGAAAATTGTTATTCCATTAATGAAAAAATTATGCATAGTAATAACAGTAATTTATTTATTTTATGATATTTATAAAATATTTTTTAAAATTATAATATGAAATAAAATTTGATTAGTTCCGTCAAAACAATTACCTCTTTTTTGAGTATCCTCCTTTCGATTATAGTTAACACCTTTTAAGGAGAGGTTTACGGTCACGCAGTGGGATTAAGAACCTAGGATTGTATTTTTAGATAGAAATTTTGGTAGAGTTTTAAGATATAACCAAACTTGATTTGTGTTTTAAAAATAATGGATTGATTCCCTTTTTATTGGCAAAAAGCGACATCATATTGTAAATTTTTAATATGTAAGGGTCTTGAATGTAAATTTAAAACCTTCATGTCACAAATTTATGGACCATTCATGATGGTTTATAAAATTTCCCATAAAATTATTTCAATATTTCATTTTTATTATTTTACAATTTTTTAAATATATTATTAAAACATAAATAATATTTTACATCATTTATTGACCATTCCTTTATAATTATCCATGGAATTCATTAAACACCATAATTCATTAAAAAATATTAATTTTAATGTTTTTATTATCATTTAATTGATATTTCTTCTGCGTACACATACACTATGTTGCTGATGTGTAATAATTTAGGGTAATTATATGATTACAAAAAATTAAAAATATTTTACTCTCATAGAAAAAATATATTCATCATTAAAAGAACCAATTAAAATTGTTTATAAAATTTTTTCCTCTAACACCATATTAGTTATATTAAAATAAAGGGTGTAAAATTTTAAAATTAAATTTTATATAAAATAATATAATGGTCATTATCAAATGAAAACATCACCAAATTTTCTTATATTTGATGATATGATGAGGCTGGTTGAAATCAATTCATCCAACAAAATAATTTTATGTATTTTTTTAGATCTTTTAAAGACTTATACCTTCTTTTATAACACCTACATTTTGATTCAATGTATGAGATGTTAATTTAATAAATTATCATTTATCTTTAAGATATTCTTGGTTATTGTTTGTTTAAAGGATGATTTTAATTATCTTATAGTCTGGGTTTTTAAGGTGGAAGTATTGAGTAAGGGCTAGGATGAGTGGTGGCTAGAAGGATTCCATTGGATACTTAGTAGGGCTCCAGTAGTTATGATAGTCTCAGAATACCCCACTATATAGTTGGTGGGGTGCCACTAACTAGTCAGTGGCTGAGGAAAAATACCCATCATTCTTCCAGGCACACCAACCTATATTTGGTGCCACTGGCTAGCTAGTGAGGTCCACTAGGTATCCAATATGACCAGTTTGAGGGTGAAATTAATTCACCCATTAGGATTATAATTCCATATTATTATAGATATATTTATCTCTCAAATATTATTCCCATGTACAAGTATTTAAATTAATTCATCCTATCTTGAATCTAGACACTCACATTCTTCTCCTTTTTCCTCTCTAACCTTTGAATGATTTGAAAAATCTATAATGGTTCTTTTATTCTATTACAAACAAATCATACTCCTTAAAATATGTTCATATATCTATGATGTATCTACGATTTACTTTAATATACAATGATATTTTCTCCCTTAAATTATATATCACTGGTGGATCTATTGTGTTGATGATGTTTCTTGATTTGATAGAGATATACCATTGACAGAAAATGTTCCCAGGTAAGTTTCTCTAGAACAATCATCATGAGACCTTATTATTATTTATTCTCATATTAAATATATTTTACATTGAAGGAATGATTATAGAACAATTTTAATTATCAAGATCCACATTTATCTTTAATAATTGGTAAGTAATTCATGATTCTTTATTGAATCGAAAAAGAATCTAGTGAATTGGTGACTCATCCTTTGACATTCATTAGAATTTGTTTAATTAGAATATTCCTTAAGGTATGTGATTATACAATGAACTTTTTGACATGGAATTATATTGTGTCTCTATTCTAATTATCTTTATTCAATTAACCAAAATTTACACTAGACATATTTTATGTGTGAGTTATTTTCTATTGGTGTGCAATGTGGTCGATCATAGAAACATTGAAAAAATATGGATTTCGTCATTAAAAACCTTGAGTTAAGAAGTTTCTTACCATTTTTGACCTATTTTTTACACTTTTTCCATTTTATATTTCTTTTTGGTTATACTTGATGAAAATGATTGATTTTGATCACATGTTGGTGTATACGTAGGTTGTGAGACTAGTTTATGGTACTTTTTTACATGTGTATGATTATATATTTTTTGTTCATGATTGATATTGATCACATGTATTTTATCTTACTAATATTCTTTCATGATGATATTTTATTCTTTAGTTTATTATATACACATTTATGAGCGAAATTGGAGGTATTATTCTTGGCTCTTGAAGAAATAGGACAGTTGGGAAATTGTTATTCCTTAGAGGAGTAGTGTGAACAACTTTAGATGATGGAGATTATGGACCTAAGAATAGGTTATGGCTATAATGATGCCTCTTGGATATTGTGTGATACACTCAATGCCTAGAATATTCCATATAGCATGTTACTCGATTCTTAGTGGATGCTAAGTAGCATGATTACTTGATTCTTAGTGGATGTTGGGTAGTAAGATCACCTGATTTCTAGTTAATTTTGAGAACATGAATCATGCAATGCATATTGGATATCGATTAGTACATTCACATGATGTTCAAAAGAATGTTAGTTATCCTTGTGGCTAGTTCTTTATTACTCTGATATCTTTATATTCCTTTTGGCATTAAGTCGAAGTAGGTGTGTTCTGGACATGTGGTGGCTTGGATAACACATGGGTGCTTGATATGTGAAAGTTTATGATTTCTTTTTTATTTATTATTATCATGATGTACAATTGTTTAAAATGAGAAAATATATTAAGAACACTTTTGTGGTTTCTTACTAGGTTTTATTACTCACACCCTATATAAGTATTTCTATAAGCATAATTATTTCATGTATTGGGATCTAGGAAAGCATAAGGGTCCCATGGCAGATGGTTGATCCAAGGATCATGGAGTTTATAGCAGTATAAGAAATTACAATAGAGTATTCTATAGTTTTATTTAGTTATATTCCAACACTTATACTTTGGTTTGGATTGAAACTTTGGGAGTCCATTTATCTTTTTATTTCATGATAGGTACACCATTTGGTATTATTTTATTTTATATGTTTACTATGAGTTTTTGTTTTTTATTTATATTAATTGTGCAAGTACATAATACTAAGGTTATAGTCTCCCCATTTATGTCTTTCAAACCCTCTTTTCTAGTCGGTAGGCTCTTACGTATGGGGATTCACACGTGAGGTCATGTGAACCTCTAGATTAGACCTGGTGGTTTAGGTTGTGGCATTAAAAAATTGTATTAGAGACAATATTTGTCCTAAAGTTTATAGGCACTACCTAGGATTAATTTATGGGGTCCACAAAGAAGGTGCTATGCTTTGAAGGGGGGAGAGTGTAACACCCCTATAAAAATGAGGTTTAAAAGATGAAATATTATTACCCATGTCAATAAAGTGCACCTTTATTTTCAAGAGACAACCTAATTAGAACTATATAGTTATTCATTATTGGCCAGGAGTAGTGTTATGATGGGTTACCTCTTGTGATGTTTCCCTGTGTGCATGTGAGTGAGGACAAATCACACTAAAAGATCATTTGTGGGGATAGTCATTACAATGATAAGTCACCCTAATGGGTAACATAATATGGTGTATTGTGAAGGAAACCAAGGTATTACAAGAGACTCATGGGCTCATATGATCAATTTTATGTTCTAGGTAGGTTTGGTCATTATATTTTTAACCACATTTAACCAATGTTACCCTTTACTACAGTGATAAAATTTTATCATGGTCACTAATCATTATGATAAAAAATGAAATTGAACATATAAAAAAATTGGACAAGCTGGTTCCAAATAAAAAGAAAAATTTCTATGAATAAATTTATAGAATTTTTAAAAATTAATTTTAATATATATTCATAAAGAATAATGAAAAATTATTTTAATAAAAAATTCAGTTTTATAAATAAAAATAATTTTATGCCAAGGACTCTACATAATATTTTATTATAAGATATGTGGTTGGGGAAGTATTGGTAAATGATTTAGATAACTTGGAAACATCATAAATTTATCATTATTACATCATATTACAGGTATTTAAGTTTTACTATTCATTCATTTTGGCAACATTTTAACATCATCCAGATGGTGCTAAAACCAACCCAAATAAGAATATGTAATATATAATTATTGAGTAAGAAATTATAGGTATATTATGATAAAATAAATTTTAAAAAATCATAATTATTTTATTATTACATAATTTTTTGGGAGAATGAGAATGTAAATAAAAATATGTATGAGGATATCATCAATTACGTTAACAGAATCGTTGCTTCTTGTATCATTTTCCTTGAGAATAAAAGAAATAAGTATCAATTTTTTGAACAATTACTACCAAAATCTTATAAATACATGTTATTGAAGAGATAAATTCAATATTTATGTTTCTTAGAGTGGATGGAAGATAACACTATTTATAGGTGAAAATGAGGGACCTTTCTTTGATTTTTCGAGTTAAGTAAAGGGTGATGATAGAATTTCAAGAGAGTTAGGTGTGGTAGGAAAGGATATATTCATGGGGATTGTAGGATTGACTCACAGAACTAATAAATAGCTTCAATAATGTGTTTATTAATTTTTATTATAAAAAATTTGATCTATTAAATTTTTACACCCTTTTACCACTTTTTACTTTGTTTAATTATTTACCATGGTAATTATATTTTAACTAAAAATATATGATAAAACCTCTTACTAGATTTTGAATATGATTCTAAATTTGGACTCAATTTAATATAAATAATTTCCTAAATATTAGAAATTTAAATTTTTGAAATGAAATAATAAAATATATATATATAACTATTTTTATAGAAAAAATCTTTATAAAACATTTAATGTTATTAATATTATTTCATATTAGTTACTAATTAAATGTGTGTTAATATATTTTTTATGAGTAAAAAATTTAAAATTTATAATGAAAAAGAAACCCAATGTGTACTATTTTATATTTATTATTTATTTAATATTATTAGTTATTATTTCAATTCATCATGAGAATCCAAGAGTTTCAGGCTGGAATTTCAAAAAAAAATAAAAGATTTTTATGAGCACACGGTTAGACTGAATGTTTATTAAAATGTGTGAATCTCATGTATTTTGATTTTTCCTTGGATAGTTATAGCCAGTACAATTAGTGCATTGTCTGTTGAACCATGTGTGCACCTAAGAATAATTGTACCATGTGTTTTGGTGCATCAAGTGTTAGCAGCACTGTTGTAACATTTGTTTGTTAACCTCTCTAGGTAAACCATGTGACATTCTTAGTGATTTAAAATTTTATTTTATTTTATATTATATTTTTTTTAACCCTCAAATTCTCTTTCCCCTCTCCCTTAGGACATGTGATTCACTCCTCCCATTGGCCGACCTCTTTTCCTCATGTGATCTCTCTCCATTGTGTCCCCCTCTCTTCCAGCCTCATCATGTGGCACACCCAAGTCCAAGATCCCCTCCCTCATGACCTCCCATATCCTCTCTCTTTCGTGTGCATAACAGCCACAGGATGACCCCCCCCCCACTCTATCTTGCCTCCCTCCCATGAATTTAATCCATACTTAGTGATTTATGTTGTAATATTAATGTATTAGGGTCATCTCTCCTAGATATTTTCATTATATACCATTATTCCATATTTCCTTACATTTTTACTTTCCCTATATCACCATTGTGATTTCATAGAACTCTATGGGTGATGGGTTTGATCCAATTTCATGGTTATTTGTTTTTATGGATTATACGAGTTCTTATTTCCGTGTTCGTGTGTATTCCATTGAAGGTGACATGTTTTGAGCTATATTCCAATCATTCTATATATATTTTCCCATTCCCAAAGATTTTAATATTTGGTCCTTTGATTTCATGGTATTTTTAATTATATAGTTATTCTATAATGATGGTATGGATTAATTTTAAGCATGATGTGAAGGGAAAATCAACTATTAATTGATTTTCACTTCTATACAAAGGGTTTCTAGATTTCAAAACTTATTGAAATTTTTATTTTATTTAACTAAAATCATTGATTATCTAATTGGTCTCAATGGATCCTTGAAATTTATATTGATGTTATTAAATTTTTTTATGCTTTCAAAATCATTTTCTAATAGTTTTACTTGGAATTAAAAGTGGTTCATGAAATTCCAAGTCTTTATTTTTTTTAAACACAAACTATGTAAAAAATTGTTTGACCCCATTTGGGTCAAGATTTAATATAAATAATGAGGTTGTAAGAATTTTGAAACATTTATAGAAATGAGTTTTTTTCTCAAATTATTTTCCATTGTGGTTTTGAATATAATTTTTTAAGAAATGTTTTATAAATGGGTTTTAAATATGAAAATTGACATGATATTAGAAGTCAATTTATTTTTAAAAATCCATCTTAGAGTCTTTAAAATTAGTTTCTCAAGGTCTGGGATGCCTATTGTTACCCCTTTCATTGTTCCACCTATTGAGGGTTATTTTTATATTTTGGTGATTGGATGATATAGATTGGGGATATTTCTATAGGGGGGAATCAAGAGTGAGAGAGATTTATTAATATTATTATGATTCCAACAATGATCCTTGTATTTTTTTACCCTCACACATTTATTGGACATTGGAATTATAGGTCACTAAGTAGAGTCATGGATGAGTTCAAACACTAGTTATCATGTTTCTAACTAAAGAGTGACTTAGTTAGTGAGTGCTCCCAAATGGTCCCATGCATCACTCTATCAGGATGGTGTTCAAACCTGACAAATTTGAAGGGTCTAACAAGATATATTTTTTATTTTAGGTTATCCAAGGATTCATATTAGAAGTTTAGGAAATTATTACATGAGTACCAAGATTAGATCTCCTGACAACTACTTGCTTTATTTGTGGTCAATGTAGGTGATCTGTCTCTTTTCCTTGACTTATTTATCCCATAATATTGTTGTACCCTTACTTTGTAATGATTTAATTTATTACCTACTTTAACATGTTGTTCCAGTTCTAGTATTCTCTAGTTGCGACCATTTATTCAATTTCTTTAAAATAGTTTTTAAATGAGGATTTTGGAACTATTTTAAAGTAAATGATTTTATGGAATTTATAATTCACTTCAAAAAAACATTACATTAGAGGGGTTTATTTAGAGAGGGTTATATAAAACCCCCTCTAAATTCATTTTCTATAACATTAGAGGGGGTTCTGCACAACCCCCTCTAATCATCGAATTTATAGGGGGTTATAAACCCCTCTAAATTAGTTTTCTATAAAAATTAGAGAGGGATTATGAACAAACCCCTCTAATAATCAAATTTAGAGGGGGTTCATAACCCCATCTAAATTTTTTAGCATTTTTTTTTAATATTTGGTTTGATTTTAGATCTGGTTATATCAAAACCACTGCTAATTTAATAATTAGTGGAATTATATATTCTGTTGTATTTTAGAGGAGCTATATATATAACATTCATTTGGATATATATATATATAATTGATTTTTTTAAAGGAAATAGTGGGGGTTCACAACCCTCTCTAATTTAAGATATTAGAGGGGGTTCATGGAATTCCTTAAATCCCTTAGATTAGATGGGGTTTTGAACCCCTTCTAATTTAAGAAATTAGAGGGTGTTTTGAACCCCCTCTAATTGATGACATTAGAGGGGGATTTTAACCCCCTCTAATTCATTAAATTAGAGGGGGTTTTGAATTCCCTCTAATTCATGACATTAAGAGGGGGTTTTGAACCCCTCTAATTTAAGAAATTAGAGGGGGTTTTCAACCCCCAATAATTTAAGAAATTAGAGGGGGTTTGAACCCCCTCTAATTGATGACATTAGAGGGGGTTCAAAACCTCCTCTAATTTATGACATTAAATGGGGTTTTTAACTCCCTCTAATTTAATAAATTTGATGGGGGTTATGAATCGCTGCAAATCCCTTTGATTAGAGAGGGTTTTAAACTATATCTAAATTTTTATTTATTTTCTAAAATAAATTTCATATAAATTCAAATTTTTTAATATATATGTGGGTGTGTGCATGTGTGTGTGTGTGTGTATTACATAAAAACATTATATAAATGTATTTAAATACATTATAACACATATATATAAGGACATTATATAAATATTTTAAATAAATACTTATACATATAAACAAAAATGTATACATATATATAAATATTGATATACATAATATAAATGTAATTATAAATATATTTATTCAAATTTATAAAATTTATAAGTGGTTTTATAAATACTATACATTTATATTATGATTTATATTATACATATATTATATTAAATAAATTTTTATTATAGATTTTGGTATAAATAAATTTATATTATATTATATACACAAATATATATAATATAGGCAACATTAAATATAAATTTACATATACATATATATTTTATATAATTATATTATATATATATATATATTATAAATATTTATTTATATATAAATTTATATATATTATATAATTATTTTACATATATTGTATCATACCATTTTAATTATAGATTAATTTAGTACATATATATATATATATCATATAATAATTAATAATATTATTGTTACACACACACGTACATAAATACATTTGTATTGTATAATTATGTATAAATACATTTATATTAGATTAAGTATACTAATTTACATAATTTAGACAAAAATTAAATATAAATATAAATATAAATATATTATTTATTTATATTATATATTATGTTATAAATATTTTATAGTAAATAAATTTATATGTATTATATAATTATTTTATGTATATTTTAGTATAGAATATTAATTATAAATTAATTTAGTACATATATATATCATATCATAATTATTATTATTATTGTTACACACACACATACATAAATACATTTTTATTATATACTTATGTATAAATACATTTGTATTAGATTATGTATACTAATTTACATAATTTAGAAAAAATTAAATATAAATATAAATACATTATTTATTTATATTATATATTTTATTATAAATATTTTATTGCAAATAAATTTATATTTATTATATAATTATTTTATGTATATTGTAGTATAGAATATTAATTATAAATTAATTTAGTACATATATATATATATATCATTTAATTATATTATTTATTTCTAATTATATGAATGCATTTAATTTTTGTGTGTATATATGTGTGTTTGTGATATAATATAAATGTATATAATTACATACATTAATATATAATATAAATGTATTTAATATAATATATGTATAATATATATTATAATTATATTATAGCTATAAATACACAAATATACACACACACATAAATATAAATATATTTATTAATATATGTATAAATATGTATTTATATATATTAAATATACCCAAATATGTGTGTGTGTGTGTGTGTGTGTATTATACAAAAATATATTATAATTATACATAAATACATATTATATATAAATATTATACACAAATATATATATTATATTATAGAGAAATATATTATATATATAAAAATATATTATATTATTTATATTTTTAAAAACAAATATATATATATATAATATAATATAATAATTCGGGATATAATTAAATATAATTCAGTGTATATTATACATATAAGCGCGCTCAACCTAGTGGCTCGGTGGTGTGCACTGTATC
The DNA here is from genome assembly GCA_963277665.1 of Viscum album. Taxonomy (NCBI): domain Eukaryota; kingdom Viridiplantae; phylum Streptophyta; class Magnoliopsida; order Santalales; family Viscaceae; genus Viscum; species Viscum album. The sequence goes on from OY728126.1 coordinate 1,533,531,435, forward strand.
GAACCAGTCTGGGGTTCAAAACCTGGGAGATGTGTTTTTATGTCGTGGGCGTGGCGTACAGGCTCGGGCGCGTGTGTGACAGTTGTGGAGGACAAGGGTGGGGATTCGGGGGGGCTCTAGCAGATAAGGGTGGCACATGGGGGGTGGTGTCAATAGGGGGTGTGTGTCGGGGGAGTTTGGGTGGTATCGGGGTGTGTGTCGGGGGTGTCCAGTCTGGAGTGTCAACAGGGGGTGGTGTTCGGTCGGGGGTGTCAAGATGTGTCACGGGGGGATTTGGGGGACAAGGGTGGCGCGCGAGGGTGGTGTTCGGCCAGGGTTGTCTGGGTGGTGTCCATCCAGGGGTGTCCAGGTGGTGTTTGGTTAGGGGTGTCAACATGTGGTGTGTGTTGGGGGTGTCAACAGGGGGGGGTGTCGGGGTGTCGATAGTTGTCAAAGGGGGGTGTCAACAGGGGGGTGATGGGGGTTTCAACAGGGGGGTGTGTGTCAGGGGTGTCAACAAGTGTTGGGGGGGAGGTTCTGGCGGACAAGGGTGGCACGCGGGGGGTGGTGGTCAGGGGTGCCAACATAGGGGGTGTCGGGGGTGTCAAGGGGTTAGGGGTGGTTGTTTGAAAACCTCCCCTAATGAAATCATCATTCGGGGTAGTTCTAACCACCCCTAAATCCCTATATTAGAGGCGGTTTCAGTTATAACCACTTCTAATATGATAAATTTCGGGCAACATTATAGGGGTTTTAAACTCCCTCTAATGTAACCGCTGCTAAATTCACTATGAATTTAGCAGTGCTTCCTCACAACCGCCTCTACTAACAGTAAGAGGGCACATTAGCAGTGGTTCCCCACAACCGCTGCTAATGTCTTTAGAAGGATTTATAACCTCTTCTAATGTAAAAAATAACCCCTTCTAAAGTGGTCATTTTTTTTGTAGTGATTGACTTGGAAATGAGTTAATTGGTTTTCTAAGGCATCTTAGGTTGAGAAAATGGATTTTTAGTTATTGTTTTCATTTAATAAAATAAAAAGGAAGATCTATATTTTAACTGTGTTCCCATCTAGCTTGGAAATTATTTTACAGTTACAATTTTAGAATGTGTAAATGTAGGTGTTTTCCTACTAAGTATTCTTAGGGAATCTCTTATTTAATCATTTCAGTTTCAATCATGGGATAACTACTTGAATAATTTTGTAGCATTGATTGATATGATGGATTTGATGTTAGTTTTATTTTATCACATTCACCCAAGTGTTACTATTACTTGATTTTACAGGAAAATAAATAACTTTATTAGAATATATAATGTGCATCCATTTATATGAGTTCATTACTGCTTTTTTTTATCAATGGTTGGTATTATTTTAGTATATACTAGGTAATTTTAGAACTATGGGTTGTTTAGGGAGCTTGGAGGGTGAGTGGAGGTAATTTTTCTTAGAGAGAGAATTTAGAAGTTAAGCTGAAAAATTATTTTCTATATATTTATATATGAGGCTTACTTATATTTTGTTTATATATGTGGATTCATTTTGGCATGGACAACCAACATAGGTATAGTTTAAGATGAAAATTTGTTAGAAATTTTCTGATTTTTTTACAAATATTTTATGGGGAAATCATTCCCAATATAGAAACATTAAACTCCCTAACACTTGCCACCTACTCATGGGGATCGGGAATGCCACTTGGGTAAGTGGTGGTTCTGTTTAGGCACTGGTTCAAATGGAATTTTGGGGTTGGTCATTACATCAACCATCCTTAAAAAGTTATTTATTTAATTTATTGAGATAAAAATAAACTACATACATAAAAACAATTTTATTAAATGGTTATGTCCAAAATTAGGTAAAAATTATTTATTTTTAATTTTATTTTATTTTAATTTTATCAAATTATTTGTATAAAAATTATTATCTAATTACAATCATTCTAAAAATATAAAATTTAATTAAAATGTAAAAATATAAATACACATTTAATAATGAAAAAATATATATCATTTAATTGATAGATGATAATAGCATACTAACTTTTACTTAGAAAACACCTCAAGGACTCTATATAATATTTTATTGTAATATAAGTGGTTGGGGAAGTATTGGAAAATGATTTATCTAACATGGATCTCATAGTGATTTATATGAGTTTGAGCTTCTACTTAAGACAATTTCTCTCAAGTCATTCTTATTGGAATTCTACTTGTGATTGGTCTAACACATATTTAATGGAAATTTTACATTACTATATATAGTCTTACATACACCTCTAAAATCATTCATCTTATTCTCTAATTTAATTTTCAAGATGTTTATCATATTTATTTATGGTTATATTCTTTCAGTAGTTATTATTTGTGATACAGTCTTCATGAATATTCATGATTATGATAATTGAAATATTATAGTATTTCTATTTACTTGGGTTTTTTCCTTTTTCAATTTTAATAATTATGATTCATTTATTTTAATCATAATTTTTCCCATTTTGTATTATAATATTCCAACATAAGGAAGTAAATTATTTTCCATTTTATTTATGTGTTGTGTGTGTCATAAGGTATTTAAATAATTATTTGTTTAAAGACAAATATATATTGATATCATAAGGTGTTAAATTATACCCCTATAAAATAATTTCAACATCAATGTTCCATTTCTTTGATGAAAACAAACACGAACATAATTTTTCATTAAAACTTAATACTCCCATGTAACTTCCCCAAACTTGTAATTTTTTCATAAAACTTCCCCTAGGTGTGTATCCTTGTTTCAAAACACTTTATCTATATGATACAAGATCTCCCCTCTTTGTTCCTCATAATAGGGATCAAGTTCAAATTTAAAAATTTCTATTTTCAACCCTTTTGATGGATAAGTTATGTACTCCATCAATATTTATATATGATACAAATCATGAAGCTAAGAGACATTTGTCTGAAGAACTAAGTTATAAGATACAATACATGTACATTTTAGAATCTTGAAGTGACTGATATATATTGGGATCTATTGGTGCATATCCCTTAATTTCATAAAATTCTTCCAAGTGGTTATTTTAATTAATAATTTATTTGTATCATCAAACATTAGATTTTTTGTGATTATCACCATAGTTCTTATATTGATTTTTTACTTCGTTGACACATCACTGAGTGGTTTGAACCATTTGTGTCATTTTTTTTAACAAGATAAGATCATTAGAACTTCCTCTCTCTAACTTCATCCTAGTATGATTGTGTTATATATATTTTCTCAAATATATCCTCAAATGATAAAATTTGGATACTTAAGTGGAAATGTTATTTAATTAGAATCCAACACTAGGAATATATTAATTCGATCATAATTCAAAATCTATTAAGCATTATCTTATCATATCATCCAATTTAGGAATAGTCATTTCAAATAAAGTATTAGTTTGAGTATGATAAGTCATTCTAAAGTTCTATTATGTATCCAATATTTATTGGATACTTCTCTATAACATTGATGAAAACATGGGATCTTAATATAATATAATTGAAAGTGTTACTCCATACATACTTACCACATAATTTATATATAACATGGATAGTTGATCTATTGATAAATCCTATTGAATATAAAATAATTCATCAAACATCATAGGCTAGTTAACCAAAAACCAAATGACATTATATCCTTTAATTATATTTGGAAGACCCACTATTAATTCCATGGAGAAGTTCTCCCATTGCTATAATTAATGGTTACATTATCCACTTAGATAACTTATGTTAAACCTTTACTTGATGGTATAAAAACATGAAGAAATATACTATTTAATATCCATATTAATTTTGTCCCACCAAAATTGTGATTTATGATCTCAACACATTTTTTCCTTCCTAGAAGATTAGATAAGGATGGTCTATATGCATAATAGAAAAGTTACTTTTTCATATGTAGTATGGATGAGACCCATATTGATGTTTCAAATATTATAACTCTATCTCTATCAAGTTTAAATTTTGAAGCATTTATAACTTCTTTTGATTCCCCATATCATATTTTTGGGCCTCTTTGAGAATCACATAGATGGTTGGTTGATAAATCATGTGGGAAATATAGGATTTTCCACCTTCATTTATAATTACCACAAATGTTTTTTTAATTTCCATAAACATAGGGTACCAGTAAATTTTTATAAATAGTAAGGTAGGATGATCCTTTTTGGTTAATACATTATCCACGTTAATCTTATGAGAAATATATATATCACACTTTTTCCCATATAGATAATGCTTCCATAACATTAATGAAAAACTTACTTCTACCAAATCCATCTTAGGTTTGTGGTACTTTTTCTCACTTGTCATCAATTCAAATAAGGCATAAGATATCATATTTTAATTTTGAATAAGTTCACATCCCAAAAAAAGTTTTTAAATAATCATAGTATATAACTCACCTATATATACCTCAACGTATTGTAAGTATAGGTGCAGTGAAAACCCTGTTTTGAATCTCATTGATATTTTATTCATATTCCTTATTAAATAATAAATTCACTACTATCCACATTAACCTATATAGTTAATTTGAAAATCTTGTAAAATTTATCAAAAAACCTTGATGGTATATATGTCATCCAATAAAACTCTTGATATCTATTACAATGGTTATTTTTAGTCATTTTTCAATAACTTATGTCAATAAAGGATCCATCGATTTACCCTTTATTATGATTAAATAAACCCAAATCAATACTTTTTGTAGCCAATATTCACATTGGATAAGTTTGAAATAAAATTTCAATTTTTATAAAGTATTTAGAACTATCCTCTAATTCTATTAAAGTTATTCCTTTCCTAAATAATTAATAATAATATAATTTATAATGACTATAAAAAAATGCAACCTAATCTATAGAGACATAATTAATTCAATCCAAGAATATATTAGGGTCATTTGAATATATAAATTTAATCAGTATGGATTCATCATGTCTATAAATTTATTGGAAGGATATATTTAGTATATATCCACTAATTACCATTAATTAATGGTATAAATATAGATGATCCACTTTAATTAGCATTTAACCAGTTTGTGTCGAAAAAAATCATCAATATGTGGTAGAAGACACTTGTTCTTTGTCTTTATCTTATTAATTTTTTGATAATAAATGTAAAGATTCATTGATCTATATTTCTTATTGATAAATAGAATTGGTATAAACCACAGTGAAGAACATGGTCATATAAAAACCTTATTTATATTATTTTATAAATAATTCTATAATTAATCAAATTCAATGGGGTCCATTCTATACGGAATCATTATTATTCATAGAACTAGTTTTTAGTTCAATAGAAACCTCAACCTCACATTTTGGGGGAATAAATGGATGTTCTTTTGAAAATAGGTAAATATATACCTATATAATTTCAATGTCTTTAATATTGAGTGCCTCCCCAGCCATTTCAGTAAAATTACACTCCTTATTGGGTATTAATACCCATTTAAAGGAATTTGTTTCCAATGGTATTTCATCATCATACTTTTATTGATTCTTAATCAGGGTATATTTTGATATATGAAATAAGATTTACCAATCTTTAAAATTAATAGGAGTTATATATAGGGTCATCTAATCCATGCCCAACGTCACATTGAATTCTAAAAAGGGAGAAACAAAAATATATTCCAAAAGAACATACCTGTAATCTTCCATCAAATCAGAGTCATATAAATTTAGTGATATCATCATACCACAAATATTTAACACCTATAATTTAATATATATTCATTAGGGATAAAAATTAAATGTCATTAAGTCTTTTCATGATATAAAGAAATTCATATAAATAGACACAATTTTTTTTAATATTTAGCATATTTGTTACAACCCCAATATTATTATACTCTCTTTAGTCCCTTACTAAGATAATTTATTTAGTGTGAGTGTAAAACAATAATACCTAGAGTATGGAATAATATGATAATTAAAATCAGTCTTATGATTTATTAAAATATGACACCTTGTTTTTAACCTATGGATTTTTAAGTTCATACTAAATCAATTTTTGGTTCTTTATAGGTTTTCTTAAGTTCTATCCTATTATTCATGATAACCAAATCCCCAAAATTAACTAATAACCATTTTGATACCAATTGAGATTAAATGAGAATATAATGAATACATTTTGTATCATTTAAATAATTTAAACATTACATCTCAAAAATTATATGTATAATTCCATAACAAAATGATTTAGTGATTTTCAAGATTATTTACATAAATTTCTTAATACATAATATTTTTTTAACATCTCTCACAGAATTATCCACACATGAGTCTCACTAAAACAAATTTCTCTATATAATTCTATGGGGAAATGATAATAATAAGAAATGGGTGATCTCAAATGATTAGTAAGGAAAAAATATATGAATATGTCACAATGTGTCAAATGTTTATCATGTTAAAAAGAAATATAATTATAGAAATGTATTATTAAAAATAACTTATAATTATACAATCTAAGAAATTCAAGTTATACCAATGGTTTGTAATAACATTTTATTAAAATCATTGGTATATACATATACCAATGGTCTATAAAAAAATTAGGCCCCCCATCATCTAATGAAATAAATATATCATGCACATATAATTAATCTAAAAATATATATATTCAACTAGTCACAATATTGATTCAAAACATAACACATATTATATATTTTACATTCAAATGGTTAATAAGGTAAAACCAACAAACAAGACATATATATAATTATTTTTAGTATAGGTCACTATTATTATGGTTGGATGTGTCATTAATATAATTTCATAAAGTTAATCAATTAATATCTTAGTCTATAATGGAATTATCATAACCACAACTACAATCATGGTGATCACCACTATTACATTCATCATAATCATCATGAATAACATTATTATCTTTAACAATTTAATTACCATCACCACCAGGAATTTCATTGCACATATAACTACTAAGTTCATCATCACTATCACTAAAGGAATTATATAAGGATAGTTTCAATGAAATGTATATACCAAAAATAACTACAATATCTATGGGATGTTATGAACATAAATATATCACAAATTTTATGAATAGATCATAGAACATTTGACTTATTTAATGGTCCTATACTGAAAAAAAATCATTTGTTACCTCTATATGATACTTTTACAATTCATTTATGATACATGTTTTTTAATTACCTGATGTGGGAAATTTCTTAGTGGGAATGATACCCTTCCTTGGCTAGCAGTAAACTCCCCCAAAAATCCATCACTTAATACATATCCCAAATGATGGTTCAACCTAATGTTGTAAACTTAATTCTCATAAAGGGACTATAAAGAATGTTATTGATAGAATAAAAGTGATATTTAATTAATAATTATATATTAAAATGATAACATAGTATAATAATATGTAAAATTATTCCATGCATCTCTTCATTAATAGAAATCCCATGTTTCACCTTTTTTCTCCAGAAAAAACAATTTTTCTTGATGTACATTCCCTTTGTGTTTAAGGGTGATTGATTCAAATGAAAATGGAAATAATAAAAAAAATTAAATAATTCTATATCACTAAAAGAAAATAATAAAATTTAACTAAAACTGTTATATAATGTTAATTTTTATTTTCTTCTGAACCCTTAAAAACTATATTAAACTTAGTTGTACATGAAAAATATCTGGTTTCTCTCTTGTTATTATATAACCCAAAGTGTTCATATACTTTATAGAATCCTTTTTAAATTTATTTTGATGGATCCTAAATATGAATTTTAATTATATGAAAAAAATATATTAATAAAAATAAAAAAATCAATAAAAAATTATTGAATTTTAATTATATCATAAAATGATCATTATTAAAATATTCAATCATTTCCTTATAATATATAACTGTAAAATCCTTGGGGGTTGGTTTAAAATTTAAATATTTTCCATGTTTATTATTCTAATGAACATATGAATAATTCTTATATACACTCCAAAATTCCCCTAATTATATAAACTATGAAACCCATATATATGGCCATCTTGAATGATAAATAAAAACATGAAAAATTAATAATTTCTTTAAATAAAAAAATATTGAAATTTTTAATTTAAAAATTTCAATACTAATATCTAAACCCATGAATTATTCATGATTTTAACCTTGATCTATCTCCATGTTTTTGGTTTCATGATAATGTCTTCACTAAATTTTTTTAGTGTCTCCATAAAAATTGTACACTCTCTACCATGTTTACCAATCCATTTGTTGTCTTTGTTGCACTCCCATATAAATTTTGAATGATGGTTATAGAAATCACATATACAAGTACACCCACATCACTTATTTGAATATCCAGTTTAAGGATAAAAAATAAAAAATAATAATACATGTTATAACTAAAATAAAAATAATGTGAAAAAATTTAATGTATTTGTAAACATATACTGGATCGAGGATTATTAGTGGTATTTGATGGATTAATATAAATTGGAGGATTAGTATCATGTAATGGATGGGTTGGATCCAATCAAAGAATAATATTATTATAAATTTGTGTAGTATAATTTGTAAGGTCATGAGTATAAAATCCTATAGAGAAAGAAAACTTAAAAAATATAGTTGACATAGAGGTGTGTGGTAAAGGATAGAAGGAATAAGTGGCCACTTTGAGATATAAAAAATTTTTATGTAAATTATATACTATCTAAAATGATGGATAATGAATATGTGGGAATATATCTAGTAGTTTATGTAGGATTTTGGAGTTATATTTTGTTCTTGGTGGGATATGTGGTGGTGGTCTTGGGTGTGATTGATTATGGTAGGTGCTCCAGTACCTCTAGTACTAACCCCATTTGATTGACTATGTCACTCCCCAACATGCGTAGTTTGACTAAATATTATATTTCACCTAGATGATTTTTACTTAAGGATATTTAAAAATGAATAAAAAATGAAATTTAAAGTTATCTAATTCATTTATATTAGAATTAATATATTCAATAATGGAACAAGGGGATGGAAACCCATGTCTTGCATTCATTAATTATTTTTGAACAGTCTTTTCATGATTATTTATTCAACATTTTTCATATTATATATATTAATATAATGTTTATTTTTTATAAATACACTAGTAATGGGAATTATGGCTATGGAATAAAAGGTATTAGAAAATAATTAAAGGGTATTACTTGGCAGGACAACCAATAAAAAAGAGTTGATATACCATAATCATGTCATACTATTTATATAATATAGTGTATAATCATGTTTATCTAGTTTATCACATTTTGGTAAAAAAATATCAATTTAGAATAGTTTTAGTCAATTTGGGTCATTTTGGTTCAGTTTGGGGTGATTTGATTTAGTTATAATTAATTTAGATTTTTTAGTTTTTTTTTATCTGATCTGTTAGAATTATATTAGAATAGTTCATGTTATATATAGGCAATTTGAGTGAGGTATATTTTCACCAGTTCATGAATGTTAGTAAATTTTAGATCTATTATAGTTAGATTTGGTGGAATCATATAAGTTTTCTTATGGTTAGTTCATGTTCATTTAATTCAGTTTAACTCATTTTAATATGGATTGGTGGGGTGTTTTGGTTCATATTATTTATGTTATTTTACATAAATTTTATTTATTATTCATTATATTTGGGATAAGAAATTTTGGTTCAATATAATTCAGTTTAAATTTATTTTAAGACATTTTGGGATAATTTATTTGGTTTTATTTGATTCAATTGGGTCATTTGGTCATTTTGGGACATTACATCATCTCTTAATTTGGTCATTCATTAATTTGGCCTAATAGTAAATTATTTATTTGGTCATTTGGTCATTTTTAGCAGGTTAATGTAGAAAAAATTCAATTGTTCATTTGATCATATGATAATTTATAGATATTTATTTGGTAATTTGGTATTTTTTTCTCTTTTAGTCATTCGATCATTTAGTTATTGGGTCATTTTGTTATTTTATTTCATTTGGTTATTTTTCATTTATTTATTTGGCCATTTAGTTATTTATCATTTGGTTATTTTTTCATTTGATTATTTTTGTCATTTATACATTTATTCAATTGATATTTTTATGATTTAGTCATTTTTTTATTTTTTTAATTTGGTTATTTGGTGATTTTATCATTTCAACTTTTGGTAATTTATATATTTAGACATTTTTTCATTGGGTAAGTTGGTTAGGTTATTCACTAATTTTTGGGTAAGGTTAATTAGTCATTTTGAATTAGGTTATTTGGTTCAAACTTATCTGGTTAATATTTTAGTTATCTCATTTGGGCTAGGTCATTTTTCTTCGTTTTGGATAATTTTTTTCTATTTATATTTAGGTTATGTAATTTTCATGTTACCTTAGATGAACCTACATGAACATAAAAAAATAAAACTAAAGAAAAATTAGTGAAATAAAATTAAATGAACCAAATTGGAATGAATAAAATGAAATAAAATTGAATTGATCAAATGGAAATGTATATAAATTAGAAAAAAAAACAAGAAACTAAACCAAACATACCATTCCAAACTGAATTCAATATGAAAAAAATTGACCCCCTAGAATCTAAAACAAACATATCTAAATTAACGAATTTTGAATAGTATAATCCAGATAAATCCCAAGTCAAGAAAATTTGAATGAATTGAGACCATAAATATGTGATTTTATATATTACCCATACTTCTAGTTCATATTCAACTTACAAAATTGATATATTTGAGTCATCATATGAAACATATTGGTCAAGTCTAATGTGGACAGTGATGGTGTTAATTTCAACAGCACCATCATAAAATATTTTTCTAGGATCACTTTAGTAATGAATTCTACTAAATTTTTTTGAGGATTTTAAAATAAAACAATTTTTTCACAATTGATAGAAAAAATATAGTTTATAGGTAGTCATAAAGTGACTCATGTTAGGAACTAAGGGTTATTTGAGCTCTTAAAGTGATGAATCCTTTGGTCCTTCCTATTTCTATTGATGTTGAGATCGCTACAACCTCAATTGGTGCTACTTTATCTTACTCTCATAGTGCTACATATTCTTTGAGGATGCATGGGATATCCCAGGAGTCTGAAACTAGGAAAAACCTATATCATCCATTAATTTTTTTTAGATTATTTCTATGTTTTATGATAGTATAATGGTGTCCCTACTTATTCAAGGTAGAAAGAGGAAGAATAAAATGTGTTCCATCAACCTAAGAAGTGTAGTTACTCATTCAGTGTTGAAATCAAATATTAGTGTTTAGTCCACTAGAATATATGGTGTTTCAATACTAAGGGATTTTCCCTCCTCCTCATGAATTCACTCATAATTTATAATGAAAGGGACATTATATCCATATCTAAATATATTTTATTTACAAATTTTCTCAATATGAAAAAAAAAATTACTAAAAATTCTAGAATAAAAGAACCTGGAGGTATTAATTAAATGTTTTCTAAAAAACATCATGCTCCCAATGACATGTATGGGAATCCATTGAACTCTAATATTTAGATATTTTGGAAGAATTATATCTAGGTTGATCTCGTAAATATTCCTTCCTATAATATCATTATCAAGGTTAGTAAAACTCACAATTCTATATTTTTTCATTATTTATGAAAAATATGATGTTGTAGATAGATAAGTGCTTTAGAAAGATCTATCTTTATCCAACACCATCTTTATTTCTAGGTATTTAGATGGTGATTTGAACTTTATTAATGAAAAAGATGTAAATAATAGAGGGAGAAAATAATCCAACACAGGGATATAGGATCTTAAATCCTTCCCAGCACACAAAAACCTCATAGACCTTTTATATTTTGAAGAAAACTTCAAATGGTTTAACAAAATGTGGGATAGTAAAAGAAAATAGATTTAGTTAGATAAATGTCCAGAAAATTATTTTTTAGTCCCTATATTTTATAATACACCTATTTCTCCCCTGGATCGATCCTTATCAGATCACTCTACACATTCACATCGACTCTAAGTCCCTTTGGTGGAATATCTTAGATTTATATTTTCAAGATGTTGTCTGTAAAATTATTCATTCAAAATCCTGATTATCTCCTCATGTAATATTCCTAATCAAGGATATGTATGGATTTCTCTTCAAACAAACTCATATATTTAAAATTAAAAATTCATGAATGCATTTATACTTAAATGATTAATATTACAACCTAGGAAGACCATGATTTAGAGATAAGTCATAATGATATTCAGTTGTATGGGAAATGGGAAGAAGAATCCTTCATTCTTACATCTTGAAAATTCACCCTTCATAAAGAATAGTGTTTAGTATAAAATAGATAGAGATACAATCGAAATATTTAGAGTGATAGGGATTAATAAAGGATATAAAAAAAGTTATTATTTCCTTTTATTCTCAAAGGATAAAAAAATCATTGGTAAGATCAATTTACGAATATAATATGGTTCTACTACAAGTGATGTGGAAGTAAACGAACCAAGTACATTTTATTATTACACAAACTTTCTATAAGACCCACACCAAGAAATGAGAGAGATATCCCTAATGGATGTAGGTGATGATCAATTCTTTGATAACATTCCAAATATAATTAACAATAATCTTGGAATTTATAGGATGAACATTCTTATGTACTATTTGGGTGACCCTTTATTGTATAAAAGAGTTTGTAATCATTTCATTGATTAGGTTATCAATAGAATTTATAGGAGGGTCACCATTTAGAAGGTTCGTATTATTTACTTTAGTGGAAGAATCACCCTCATTAATAGTGTCATTGTGTTAATTACAATTCATGTTCTATCTATTATATGAGAACCCAGATTTTTTATTAGAATAATGGAATAATATTTAAATAGTTTTGTAGCACCCCAAGCCCACAATATTAATATCTAGTTCCAATAAATAAATTATCTTGATACTAGATTTGAAATGAACTGAAGTGACTCAATTTTAACAATTAATATTTACAATATCACCAAATAATATTGAGTCACATTCATTTAAAATATAGTTAAGGTTTATAGTTTATAGAGTTATGAAAAAAATAACAAATAAATCTCATGGCTTTATCATAAAATTAACATTGTTTTTATATAATAAACTACGTATTCCTTAATTTTTCTTGAACATATCCCACAAATTCTGTAAAAAAACAATTCTATTAGACATATCATGTGTAATATAGTTCTTTATTACTAGGGTAAATGGAAACTTGTGAATGGGTAAACTCATATGCTCAGTAAGGGTAAACATAAATGACAACAATCAAAGATCATAAGTGATAATAAGATGATAATAATTAATATTACAAGAATAGATAATTAAAATAATGCAATAATAAAAAACAATGAGTGCGGCATATCCATAGTTGATATATCCATAAATAAATGCATGGATAACAATAACTGGTTCCTTAATGATTAAATGAATAATGTTTCCCAACTAATTCCATGACCTAATCCAAGAAAACATGGTCGTAGACATCATGGTATTACCCTCAAGCCCCTTTGTTGAGGAAATATTATGTTCTAGGTAGGCATAAACCAAATGACCCAAGCTAGTTTTTCCCCTAAGGTTTATCAATCCCACAAGGGGATATATAATATTAAGATCCACCCATCATTAATTATGTATAACATATTCATTATATGGAGGAAAGAATAAACTATATTATATAAAACCAAAATTCCTTATCAATCAATAAAAATATGTAACACCCTAATATTTTAGGTATTTTTTTCAAAGAAATTTAATTTTGATATCTTATTTTACACACAACGTCGAATTTTAACGAACCACATTATACTATTAATATTATTATTCAAACATGAATATTATAACCTAGAAATAAAATTTTTCAATATAAATAGGAATAAAAATATTCTGAAAAATTATTTATAATGTTTTTATATAAAGAAAACATACTTATTAAAAAGTACTTATTTTTTAGCAAAGACTTTGTATGCTTTAAAAATACTTTTTTCTCAAAAAAAATTATTTATTTTTGTGAATAAATAGTACAAGTACTTATTTTCACATTAGAAAATTTCTTTAAAAAAATAAATTTTTTTTTTAAATAAACATTTCAAAATTATCTTAGAGTGAATTTATGATAATTTTTTGAAACAATTAATTGTTTAATGAATAGTGAAAATATAGTTTTTTATTAAAACATTCTTTTCATTTAACAAATTTACAAGTTCCATTTTCTTTAATATGATTTTAAAAGTGAAATTATTTCAATTATATTATTATTAATCCAATTTAGGTCATTTTAATCAATTTTTTGTTAAACTATGATATAAAAACTTTTTCTACTTATGAAAACTTTTTCTTTGGAAAACTATTTTTTCATCGCGTCTACGGGTTTAATTTTAAAATAATTTCTTCCACTAATGTGAATTTAATTTAAAAAAAATTACATATATTTAATTATCATAATTAATATTATATAATAACTACAACTTGATTTTTTTCATAATTAATAGTAAAAATAGTAAAAACTAATTATTATGGTTAAGGTTAAAACGAGTTTACAGGGGGTTAAAATAAAATGATAAGGGTTAAAATGGCATAATTTTTTTAATTACTATTTCAGGTACATATTTATACCTTATCTCATTTATGGTTTTATAATGATCCATTTTTTCTTGTGTAATGTGTAAAACCTGGGTATAACTTTTTCTTTTCAAATATTCCAAGTGTGTCCTCCGCCCCACTTATAAAAGGGAACCCCTCTCCTCTCCTCTTCATACTTCCAATTCCTTTTAGATAATAAAATCCCTATAAAAAACCATTCCTTAAATCCCTAAAAATTTCCTAGAGGCATTTTTTTATTATGAAAACCTCCTAATAAGACTTTTGGTGTCAACCTAAAGAGGTTCTCTGAAGAAGATGAATATTTCTTAACCATGCATTTTTGTTTTATTTATTCTTATAAATACTTTAAATATTATTAAAATATGATGATATAATAACATATATATCTCACATATACTGATATTTTATTATTTTAATTTCATTACCTATATCTATCTTATCTCCCATCAAATGTGATACAAAACTATTGGTTGTTTGTATGATGAACTACCACCTCACAGGTAGATGTAATTCATTTTCCATCACCACCTCTCATGGATGGATATAATTATTGATTAAAGTAAATATATATGATATTTATTACATAATTATACTTATTTAATTATAATATCATATCTAAATTCTTACCTTCCAAGAAATTTGAAAATTATAATGTCGTTCGTTCGTACGAGTGGACTACCGCCTCCATGAACTGATGTGTTTCATTTTTCATTTTATTTTAAAATATATGGTAATAAAGATATATTTAATGAATATATATTATATATATGAAATAAAAAATATTCTTTGAATTTTATATATTATTTAACTTTTTTTTCATCTGTTGAGAAAATGGAAACAACGTTCATCTGTATGTATGGCCTACCATCCCTATGAATGGTGTAATTCATTTTCAATATATAAAATTTATGGATTACTCTAAATACATATATAATTAATATATGTGATATTTATATCATGGTTAAAATTCAATATATTATGGAACTGTGATCAAAATAAAAGGACTAAAAATAAAAAAACCAAAACATGCATGAAAAAACTAAGAAATTATTACCTGAAAATGATTTTAACAAGGAATTATTAAAAAACTAGTAATAAAATATCATAATTAAATAATATATGATATGATATATATTATTATGTTATATTTTTAATAAAATAATATTTATTATATATGAATTTTTAATGTGTATGAAGAAAGTCAAGACTTGAGGTAAGGTATTTTCGTCTCACTTTTATTTCTTTGTGACACATTCCATATTCACCACTTGTTTCTTTTATGTGGTGTATATAATTCACATGACTATATTTTATGAATATTATTATGATGATTATGAGATATAAATATCCATATAATTCTTTCTATTTCATGGGGCCTACGATTCAAAAGTTACCAAAGTGGTAAGGGTTTTATGTTACAATCTCATGGGTTATCGGGGTTGCTTATGATTAAGTTTTAAAAAATGAAATATTATGACCTATCTCTCAAAAAATATATGATTTTTCTTATACTATGGTTATTTATAGAGAATAAATTCTTTAAATTTCATTTTCATCTCTTCAAGAACTCAATTGGATAAAATAATGTTTTAAGGAAAAATGATGTCATTTCCATCATTGAGCAAAAATCTTTTTTCTCCATTTCCATGTTTTCTAAAAATGTTTTAATATTTTTACTATACTCCAATAATTGTTTAAAGAAATTTTTATCCATTTTTGAATTTTTAAAAAATGGTTTAAAATTAATCTTCTTTCTATTTTATGAATAATAATTTTGGAATTTTTACTGAAAATGTGAAAAGAATATTTGTTTTAATATGTACGAAATGAAGTGTATTTCCCATCATCATGAACAGTCAATGATTTGAAGATTAATTTAAAATAATTCAAGTTTATTTTAAAATAAAAATATTTATTTAATAATTTTTAAATTTTTAGATTTTTAATAATCAATTTCAATGTGGAAAGTATATTTTCCTCAAGAAATGTTCCAAGTGATTTTTAAAATCAATTTTCATGTAAGATGGAATCCTTTGATATTACTTAATATTTTGTAAGGATATGATCCAATGATACCATTCTTATCCTTTCAGTATATGGTTTATAATTATGATGAAAATATGTTTATGTAACCCATTTTTTTTCATGACTTAATTTTATGAAACCCTTTTCTTTTCCACAAAATATTCTATGTTGAAATGATGAAATGTTTATGAAACCAATTTCTTTTCCATGTGTTATGTTATGATGAAATTTTTAGGAAACTCATTTAATTTATATGGGATATGATTTGGTGAATTTTTTATAATCTTATGGCACACATTTTTATGATTTTCATTATGTGATGGGTGGTACCTATATCTCTGTCAAATGCATTCAGTAAAGATTAATATTTTATGAAATAAACAGGATTGTAATGGGAAGTGAACCCATTTCAGTAAGTGACTCTATCCACTATGATAGTCATGGGAGTGAACCTTGAATACTTTGATGGTTTGGGGAGTTAATCCATTCTACTATAATAACCTTGATAGTAAGCCATAAATACTAAGGGAATGATTTTTTGTGCTTATGTGCATGCCAAAAATCTAAGTATTTTAGAAATGTTTTATTCTCATGGCTCATGTTCTATGATTCCATTATGATTCATGTCATATAAAATACCATTATTTATGAAGTGACTCATGTATATTATCTATGATATGTTGGGTATGGTTTTAGAATTTCATTCTCATGTTTGTATACCCTTATGTTTATACTATGTTAATATATCCTTTTTTATCCTTAATGAGAATCTGAGATCACCCTTTGTTATATTTCCTTTTCCCTAGGTTAAGAAGAAAGGTATTATGTATAATGTGTTTAAGAAGGGTACTAGTTATGAAGAACTTAGTGGGATATGATGTAGTTCACTTATGAACCAATCTTCTGTGTATCCCAGTTTCCAAAGGCAATAGTACTATACGATTTTGGCATGGATCATTATGTCTTGTAATGAATATTCATCTACTAAGATGTAATATATTTGTATGTAAAGTATGGGTTGTTATAGTTGGTAATTGAGTAAGATTTTTTTATCTGTTGGAAACTAGGATGATAGAACATTAGTGAGAACTATAGGGATAATTCTAAGTATAATAAAATATCCGGGAATTTGGGTTAAGGATAGAGTGAGTGGTTTCCAAGAAATTACATCCCTCTCTAGATATTACAAGTAGATGTGGATCTAGAACATTTGTACCTAGGGGTCATAACTATAAAAAAGGAACATTGGGATTTGAATCAATCATCACATGGTGCATGACAACGTCCCTTTCTACTCATCAGATTTGACACTCCTCATGGATATGTTTTGGAAATTTAAAATCTATTTACAAACCATGATTAATTATTTAAATGGATGGTGATAATGAATGACCTAGGTTAAACCTAATCTATAAAGATTAAAAATAATTTGTCATGATTTTGAAATCCTATGAATTGTTTTTTTATAATTAATCACTCTAATTAATTATGATTGATGGCTATGTTAACCATCTTGCTTTTATCAAAAGGAATTTAGATAGAACATGAAAATAGGGTGGTGTAATGTATGCTCAAATATTGAAGTATCTTATTTGATCTTATTCATATAAATTCCATTACTTCATGAAAAGTATATAAGAATGTTAATTCCTATACCCATCGATTAGATAATGAATTTTTGATGGAAACCCCTAATGGTATGATGATCACTAATCAAGTCTATGATTCTTCTCCATTTAAGTTTATGGGAATGTGCCTCCCAAAAATATTCTTATTCTCCCTTTGGTTGAATTTGATGTTATATTAGCATGGACCAGTTTTATCTATATAAATCCAACATCAATTATTTTGGAAGGGAGTTCATTATTGATATTCCAAAACCAACCAATGATCATATATTAATGTGAAAATAAATATGAACTTATGATGGAAATCATATACATTGTATGGGTCTTGATTCCTATTAAAAAATGGTGTTTATCTCTGATGTTTGGGGAGAAAATCAACATCGATGATGTGCCTATTATGCTGAATTTTATGGATGTATTTATGGAATAATTTCATATCCTTCCACTAAATTGTGAATTTGACTTCTCAATAGAACTTATACCTAGTGTCTCACCTATTTCAAATAATCCTCATAGAATGGCCCTAATTGAGTTGTAGCAATTGAATAATATTGAAAAGGGGTTTATTTGGCCAAGTTTGTCACCTTGGGGTATACCTATTCTTTTTGTTAAGATAAAATATGAATTGATGCGACTCTATATTGATTATCAGGAACTAAACAAGATCGCAATTCGGAAAAATAATCATATACCTTATATTAATGATTTTATTGAATAATTTCCCAGAGCTCTATACTTTTTCAATATTGGACTTCATCCTGGATACCATAAATTAAGGGTCAAGAAGGAGGATACTCCCAAGACAACATTCTGTAAAAGTTATGGAAACTATGAATATAAATTGATTTCATTTAGTCATACTAATTCCCCCACTATCTTCATGGATTTAATGAATATATTCTTTATAGATTACCTTGATTAGTTTTTGGTTGTCTTTATAGATGAAATTAATATATATTCAAATAGAAATGAATAGAATTAATATCAGTTGATAATTTTACTGAAGAATATAAGTAAGGAAAAACTCTATAAGAAAATTATAGATTGTGAATTTTGGATACAAAGGGTTTCATTTTTGGGTTATATAATCTCAAAATAGGGTATATCGGTATATCCATAAAATATGGAAGCTATTGGATGTTGGGATAGACCAACCACTATGACTGAGAACCTATGTTTTCTTGGTTTTGTTGGATATTATAAATGGTATGTGTAGAATTTATCATGATTATCTAATCCACTAAATAATTTAACTTGTTAGGGATCCAAGTTATTCTAGATAGACGAATGTGAAGAATATTTCAATGAAGTAAAGAGAAGGTTAGTTAGTGCTCTTGTGCTTATATTACCCAGTAGTGCATAAGGGTTTGTAATCAATAATAATGAATCAAATAAGTGACTAGGATGCATTCTCATACAAAATGACATGGTTATAGCTTATGCCTCATGAAAATTGAAGGATCATTTAAAAAATCACCCACCTCATTATTTGGAGTTAACTATAATAATTTTTTCATTAAAGATATGGAAGAATTATATTTATAAATAGAGATGTGATATATATATATATATATTGATCATAAGAGTTTAAATTATATATTTACACATAAAGAGTTGAATATGAGAAAAATAATATGATTAGTTTTGATTAAGGATTATGTATTCTTAATACCTTACCTCTCTAGGAAAGCGAACAAGGTGGTTGGTGCTTTTAGTTGAGAGGATCATAATAGATTATCTATGATGAGGATCAAAAAAGATCCAATATTTCTATATTTTTAAATGATGGATCTTGAAATCATGAATGAAGTGATAAAATATTTTCTTTCTCAAATGAGGGTTCAACCATCTATCTAAGTGAATATTACAGAGGCACAATAGGATAGTTTGGAGTTATATAAGAATGTTAGAAATGTTCTTGAGTTTAAAATTGATTATGACGGAAAGATAAGTTTTAGAAACCATGTATGTGTTCTTTCCATATTTGATTTGAAGAAGGA
This sequence comes from Viscum album, assembly GCA_963277665.1. NCBI lineage: Eukaryota > Viridiplantae > Streptophyta > Magnoliopsida > Santalales > Viscaceae > Viscum > Viscum album. The sequence goes on from OY728126.1 coordinate 1,533,551,711, forward strand.
GCTATTAGAGGAAGCTCATAGTTCATCATTCACTATTAATCATGGAAGTATAATTATATACAGAGATTTGAATGAGTATTTCTAGTGGGATTCCATAAATAGAGATATTGTAGATTTTGTATATCAAGAATTGGTATGTTATCAAGTTTAGGTTGATAGAAAAAATTCTAAGGAGATGTCACAACCATTACCCATATTAGAATAGAAATGGGAAAACATCACCAATATATTTTTTCATTGGAATCCCCAAAAATGTATAAATGGAGCAATGATATATGGATTATATTTTATCACCTTATAAAGTCATCACACTTAATTTCTATCAGATAATATTTCTATTAGGATCATCTTTCTAGGATACACATTAAGGATGTGGTAAGGTTGTATGGAGTAACAAATTCTATTATATCTGATAGGGATATGAGGTTTAACTAAAAATTTTGATGAATTATTCAACAGGATGTGGATATGGGGTTGAGTTGTAGATCTGTGAATCATTCTCATACTGATAGTTTTGGATCAACACCTTTCTTTAGTTGTGTTTTCATAAAACAATAACTTTCATTCAAGCATTCAGATGGATCCATATTAAGACCTATGTTGAAAGAAGTATAGAAATACAACATGTAGGGATGAAGTTATAAAAATAAAGGTATTGGGACCTGAGATACATGAGGAAATGGAAGAGAAATTTAGATCTATTCAACAACACATCAAGGTATATTATAGGTGATAGAAAAGTTGTGTTGATAATCATTTGTGTGATCTAGAGTTTGAAGTTAGTGAGAAGGTTTTCCTATGACTTTATCAACCTAATAAGGTTATGATATTTGGGAAGAAAAAAAAAATTAGCCCTATGTATATTATCCCTTTTGATATTCTTGGTCAAGTAGGGATGGTTGCTTATTGTGTGGCACTTCCATTGAACCTCTCTCAAGTCCATGATGTGTTTCATGTATCTCTTCTATGGAAGTACATACCTGACCCTACACATGAATTAAACATATTGGTCACACTATTGGATCATGTTCTTTACTATGAATAATAATATCTATACATTCTTTATCATAGAGAGAATGTTCTATGAAATAAGACCACTCACCTGGTCAAAGTTTTTTTGGAAACATCACCAACTTAAAGAAGTTGTGTGGGAACCTAAGGATATGATGAGGCAGAAGTATCCTCATTTTTTTGTATCAAAGTGATAGAATTTAAAGGGATAAAATCATTTTATATGGGGTAGAATGTAACACCTTGATATTTTATGAATTTTCTTCAAATATATTTAATTTTGATATAATTCATTATACACAACACCAACTTTTGACGAACCGTGTTATATTCTTAATATTATAATTTAAATATGATCATTATAACCAAGCCATTAAATTTTGCGGTATGGATATAAATAAAAACATTTTTAAAATTAAGTATAATAGTTTTATATAATTAATATATATTGATAAAAAACTGTATAATTTTTAGTAAACTCTTTATATACTTATAAAATAATATTTTCTTAAAAAATAATTTTTATTTATTTTTTTGAACAAATAACTAAAGTAATTTTTTCTTCATTTACAAAATTTATTTGAAAAAATAAACTTAATTTTTTAAATCAACATCTTAAAATTATCTTAGTGTAAATTTATGAGATTTTTCTCAAAAGATTAATTTTTCAATGAATAATGAAAATACTAATTTTTATTAAAAACATCACTTTTGTTTAAATCATTTACAAGATCTATTTTGTTTTATAATGGTTTTAAAAGTAAAATTAGTTCAATTATGTCATTATTAATCCAATTTAGGTCATTGGAATCAATTTTATATCAAATTTTAATATAAAAACATCTTATACTTATGAAAACTTTTTCTTTGGGTAACCACTTTTTCATCATGTTTATGGGTATTGTTTTAAATTAAATTCTTCCAATTATATGAATTGAATTTGAAAACATGGATTCCATATTTGGAATTAGTTTAATTGATAAAATATAATAAGGTAGCCTTTAGTTTTGTTCATAATGAATAGTAAAATTAGTAAAAATTAATCCATTAGACATTTATTCACCATTAACATTTTCCATATTACATTACATTAATTATCAGAGTAAAGTACATTCCCTCCAAGAATAATCCAAAAAAAATCCCTAGTTTATCAAGGTTAAATTCTTTCAAGAATTTTAATTCCATCATCAACCAACCCCATGGGTTAAAAATTTATTTATTAATTATTAACATTATTCCATATCTAAGTACTCCGGGAAAACCATCCAAATCTACCACCAAGGAAACATGACTAAGCACCTCCATCTACCTAAAGCAGTGGGGAAGAGGAAAATGTAGATAAACAAGAAACTTGACCATCTACCATTAAAAAGATTCAAGTGATCATACCAGCTCTCAGCATCTCATGAAAGGATAAGCATAGCTTTAACACATTCCATCTCATTCAGTGTCATCCCCAACACCCACATTCATATGCTGATACATCTTTCCATCATAGGTGTCATTTTCTACCACATTATATGGGACTCCCTTCCCAAATACCATAACAACCATCCTAGACTTAGCCATCCTAGGATCACATCACATTCGGGCCAACCCTCCCCATACCACACATAAACCCTCCAGGCTTAGCCATACTAGGCTCATATCACAAGGTTCATATCCATAACACATCACAAAGTATCAAGAACAAACAAGCAAGCAATAGGAAAACTGGTCCCCCAAAATAAGGCATTCATCCTTCTCATGGAAATGATCTATCACACCTCCAAAACAAGGAACTCAATCTTCTCAAGAAAATGGGAAACTTGGGCCCTATAAAATTATATTTATTACACAATCGGTTCTTATTCCGTATTGAATTAACTGATTCATTTATTAATAGGTTCCAACTACAGGAAACCTAAGTCATCAAGCTATAAAAATATATCAAAGTAAAAACATGTTCTAACATCTATTATGGTTTCAAAGAATCATCATTATAAATTAACATGTCTTTTTAATTATTATCAATAAGCATAAAAATGCTTCAAATTATTTATCAGCTCCATTAATCATGGAAGTTCAATTCAATTAAACATACTTATTGCATCAATTTTACTGCCATAAAATTACATCAACAACATGATTCATTAAACATTACTCTTTGTTATTTATCCAATTAATTATAAATTAATTTTGGATTTATGTTATTTATTAATTTCCATCAATAAAAACATTCTAACAAAGTATACAACAAAGATATTACACTATCTAGAAAATCATGATGAAAACTACTATCACGATATAAATCAACAATATCGGCAACAAGCGATCACTATTCAATTTCATTAATATGTTTCATATAATTATTAGGTTAATTACATCATCATCTAAGGGGATAAACCGTGTTTAATTTATTATTGCACATAGATAAAATAAAAGCAAAAAATCCCCTACCTAAAAAGTCATCAATGTTCTTAGCATGAGAATGTACCACGTTACAGATCTCTGATTACCTCTCCTGCAAGAACCACGTCCATATAAGGAATCCGTAACACAACTGCACCAAAAAAAATAAGATAAACCCCATTAGAAACAATGGAGATAAAATTCCACAGCATGGAAAGAATATATGGGAGGAAACAAGATCAAATCAGGAGAAACCACTAGAGAACGAAGAAGGAACTCACATTGCATCACCACATATCACCACAGATCAAAGAAGAAAGCCCAAGGATTGATTCTTGTCGAAGGAATCGTCGAAATAACTGGAAGAGATCTAATGGAAGCTGGAAAACAAAATCATCCATTTGGTTTGAGAAAATCAAGTGGCTAAAAAAAATTATAAAAACAATACACTGGAGATTTATATAGTGTGTAAACCATTTTCACGTCATGTAAATGATGATGGTCAAAAATTGGTGAAAACACATCACTATTTTATTATTTAAACTAGAAAATTTACACATCATGAACTGGCCCTACACAAGTCATGAACCACACTTATACAGTATGTAAGGCTTACACAATGTGTAATATCCCTATTTCCACCTTTTTGATTCCAAACCCCTCCAACCTCTTCCAATCCTCCTTTGAGCACCAAGATCCTTAGAAACACATAAAGGATCAGTCCACATGGATCCAGACCCTTACATTAGATACATCTCAAAATATTCTCATCATTAAGAATCCAAACTAACTTAGACATATATATATATGGAAAGGGGTCATATGAATGGACACCCCATGAGATTCCTCTCAAAGGTCTCACCAACATAGGAACTCAACCACTTCACTCAGAGGAAAATAGTGTAAAACCATGAAAAAACTGCAACCAGATCCCTAACACTCTCCTAGGGGATATACCTCTCAAACGAGAGTAAATATACAATAAGAAATAATAGTAAATCAACTCATAAGCTAAAAGGTTTCACATCCACAAGGGAAACAACATTACGAGTGAAGATCTAAACAATAAACAGATCGAGGTGCTAAGCCTGCATCAGTGGCCCACATTCCCAGGTACTCTCATACACACCATTATGCCACCACAAGACATAAACCAAGGAAATAGCACTCCCATGTAACACTTTATCTTGAAGATCCTAGATCTCCACAGGCCACTCCTCAAAGGTTGAATCATCATCAACATCGATCGCACCCCAATCGATGACATGAGAGTCATAATGAAGATAAAAATTGAGCTAAAAAATGTGAAAAACATTGTGTATCTATCTCATCTTCAGGGGAAGTGATATCTGATATGCCACGACTCCAATACGAGCCAACACCTCAAAAGGTCCAACAGACCGTAGAGAAATATTACTCCCCTGACCAAACCTCAGTTTCCCAGGATGAGGAGTCACCTTCAAGAACACGTGATCTCCAACTTCTAACTCTATAGGTCTCCTCCTATGATCAACATAGTATTTCTGATGATCTTTCACTACTTTTATCCTCTCATGAATTACTTGAACCATCTCTATTTTATTCTATACCAGTTCCAACCAAATAATTTTTTCCTATCCGACCCCAGTCTAACACAATGGAGAAATGAAAGTCCATCCATACAAAGCTTCAAATAGATCCATACTAATGGTGGAGTGGAAACTATTATTATAATCAAATTCAACCAAAGACAAGTTCTTAATATAACTATGTAGCACTATATCACTTTCACTATCATCCCCTAACATAAAAAAAAACTCATTGAAATAAACAAATTATAACAACATAACCCAAAACCAAAAATAAATACTTGATAACAATTTACCCTTGGTGACTTAGGACTCGTCATGGGTGGTGGTGATCAGGCGTCGACCAATGAACTACCTCCTGGGCCTTGAAAATCCTATATTTGATATACCTAACATCCAAAATTACAAAGGGATTATCTGATACCATTTTCTCATGAACCAACCAAGTTCATCCCCAAACAGGTCACCTGAGTTGGCCCATAACAAGGCCCAAGATCCTTTCTCAATACTCCCAGGCTAAAAACTAGTGATGAACATCGAATATACACAAGTAAGAAAATTTTCACATAAAAAAGACAAATAAACAAATATAAACTGAACAAAAAAAATAAACACTAGAATCAGGAAGAAATCAAACCGCACATACCTTCATGTGACCCTATGGGTCACCACTAACCACTAAACCAACATCACTCCATGAGGAACAATTCCGAGTTGGAAGCAACACCAGAAGCTAAAAACAAATATAGGGCTATAAGAATGATATTAAAAACTCTATAGGAAAGCTCAAATAAACTATTACCTATGAATTACATTTAAAAAGAAAACTAATACATGTCAGTTTTAAAGTAAGACATATAAAAATATGGTATTTCTATTCATTTTAGAAACAAGTAACAGACTTCCATTTTTATGAAAAACCACTTTACATCACATTTCCATAATGGTTTCCAATGCATGAAAATTCATTTCAATAAATTCATTTAAAATATAATTAGTGATTGAATAGGTATTTTAATATGGAATAAAGAGCATGTGCATCACCTTATAAAGATACTATAAAACTAAGGAATGTAGTGTACATGTAAAATAGGTGTCATGGAATCTCAGGTGTCAGTTGACACGGCCTAGGAAAAAGCTATAATAATAACACATAATCAATATATACGGGTACTGATTATCCACAATCACTACCCAAACACTCAAAGACACCCTCACTATCTCGTTTGAGGGGAACATCCCTTGTTAGTTAGGTTACCTACTCAGGTCCAATATACAATGAAAATATTACCTTGTGCAACATGTGTAACTAGTCTCCCACCCAACTACCCAAGGATTCCCCTAATAATTAATAGAGGTGAGTTTTATCTATATATCGTATACATATATATCACCTTCTTTACATAAAATACCATATGACCTCTCACCTCCAAACTCCAACCTTAAGTCCAACCCCTTTCTAAGTCACAAACAAACAAAGCACTATCCCCTCTTCAGGAACATTTTACACCCTATACATTTGGAACACAAATTTCACACTTTTATTCCAAGGGGGATTCCTTAAGGGGGTTTTCCATTTCCAAAAAACAATTAAAAGTGCCAAATGGGCCTAATGAATTTTAAAGAAGTATCATTTAGGAAACCAATCAATTAATAAAAATACTTTACATTTTCTAAAACAAGGTTGAAATCATATTTAAACATGAAAACCCCACATTATAATCCTAGGTAGATTATGTTAAGTATATAAAGATACAATTTATAAGAGACACAACCATTTTTCATAGAATTTAAATACTAATTAATAATAAAATCATTCTTTTAAAACATTCAATAAATTAAGGAATTAAAATTAAAGGCCCAAACAAAGGGAACCTACCTAAAAACACACTGCTTTTTATGAATTTAATCTAAATCCACTCTTTTACACTTACAAGTACATGAATTTATACATATATATATATATATATATACCCCTATCTATAATGTAGATATTACACTCTCCATGATGGAATATATACATAGAGGATATATATATACACCTTACCCATGAATATGTGTGTAGGTAACCCTCACAAACAATTGTCTAAAAATCATTAGAGAAAATACTATAAACTCAAAAATCAAAAAAACCTAATTAAAAAATGTGAAAAAATGAAGAATGGGATAAAAGATACACAAAATCCATGGATAATTCACTTACTTTTATGGACACAACTATAATTGGTCCCAATGGGACCTAAGGACCCTAGACATCAAAAATCAACAAGTAAAATACCCAAAATTGGGTGAGGGTCTGGTTAGGTCATATACACCACAAAAGAGGGAAGGAAAACCAAAAAAAGATGAATAAAAGAAAAGGATGGTAAGATAATCTTAACATATTTGATCTCACCCAAGATTGGTGAAAATGTCCACAATGTAGTGGAGGAGGGGAGGCCATGGCATGTGAGGGAGAGGGGAAAGGGGGGGTGGTTGACTGTGGAAAAGGGAGGGGGTTTGGGTCACACGTGAAGAGGGAAATAAGGAGACCCATTTGAGGGTTTTAATAAAATTTAATAGTAATAATAATAATAATAATATATTTTCCTTTTAGTATTATTATTATTATTATTAATTTAATTTTAATTTAATTTAATTTTTTCTTTACCAGGACAGGTTGCACGATTTGGGTGCACAGTCAACCAAACTTTGTGCCAACCATGTGGTTTCCTCTTTCCTAATAGGGAAGGACCACACATTATAATGGGGAGAGTTTTGTTCCCATGTACCTAGTCGTTCACCATGGATGGTGCCACTATCTAGGCTGCACAATTTTCACTAGCCCGGCGCACGGTTTCTCTTAACCATGCGCCAAGCGTGTGCCTCATTCTGTTCACCCAAAAACTTATATTTTTCCTGAAAAACACATAGGAGATATATGGAATAAAGGTAATCCAAAAAAAATAAAATAATAGAGAAGTTTAGGATTGGGTTATGACAATACCCTATAAAATTAAATTGGGGTTTGATGATTCTTATTGATGATAAAAGATTCAAGAATATTCCTAGAATCTTTGAGGCTAAAAAAATATTACTTTAGAAGATTGAAGGAAAAAATTACATTATAAAATGATATATGATCAAATATCATCAATTATGAAGTTCTATTGAATTCACACCCATCTCAAATCCACTCAATATCCAATTAAAATTTTAAATCTATTAGGATCTCTTCGAATTTTACTTCTTTATCTCTCCTATAAAATTGCATTATCATAAATAAAGATTAGATAGTGGATTTTTAATTATTTTTTCCAAGAAAATATTTTTCTTCTCACTTCTACTTTATACTAATTATTTTCTTACTACAACCTGAGAACATCAAGGGAGGTTAGGCAATAACAACCGACAAAGTGAGAGATCTTCGTCAATTACTGGTTGAAAATGAAGAAGTAGAGGAGAATAGTTTCTTTCCACAACCACGAAAAGGCAAGTGATAATTAGTTTCTTAATCTCTGTTAAAATAATGGGAGAAAAAAAACCTGTCAACCTAAGGGTATGAGACATAGGGGATCAAAATTACCTATTATTTAACTCCTTTATCAAATCTCTCTTTCTCACCTTTTACACTATGCATTACATCATATTTTATTATCAAATTTCATAATCACATAATTTTGATATTACTAACTCTTCTTCCATTATTTTCTTAACTAACTTTGAAATTATGCTTTAAATTTTGTAACAAAATTATCTTGATTTCATATCTTTCAAAATCACTTTAATTGATATTCATTCACTCACTCTCATCACAACTCAAATTAATTATTAATTTCTTTAATAAAATAAATACCAGCATTGCTTTATCATTAATTATATTTATGTTTCTTCTACACATATACACTATATTATTATTAATTTATTTTTTGATTTACATTGCACATAATTTATTAATTTTTATAAATACAATTAATCCCCCTTTAACTATCTTTAAATTTTTCTATAATAACCAAAAAAAGTTTATTATAAAATAATAACATTATCCATAGAATAAAAACATGGAAACATGGAATAATAATCATAATTAATGGGAAATAACATAAGCATGAGGGATAAACCCAATAATTTGAAAACGGCATCATTATGGACATATATAAACTTAATAATAACTATATATAGAGTTTTGAACATAACTAAACATAATTAGGTCCACTCGTAGATTTTTCAACACACTGGAACATAATTAGGTCCACTCATAGATTTGTGAACATAACTAAACACAATTAGTAACATGCATAGAGGTTTTAACATATCTAAAGACAATTTGGTCTATGAATAGAGTATTGAACATAAATAAATTCAATTAAGACCACACATAGAGTTGTGAACATTGATAAACACAATAATTTCTATGCATAGAGATGTGAACATAGATAAATGGAATTAGGTATCATTATAAAATCAACAAATCATGATATATAAATATCCACTAAATGAATTGGAGGATTATATAATAAAAACCCATCACATAATGATAAACCAAACATATGTGTTCTATATGAAATAAATCATTTATCTAATCATGAAAAACACATAGAATAAAAATGGGTTACATGAAATTTTTAAATGGTGCTAAATAAAAAGAAATAAAGAATTGAATTTGTTAATATAAATAATTTTTTCATGTCTCTATGCCCCAAAAGTGTTCCCCTCCAAGGCTGGAAATGAGATAAGGGTGATGGTGATCACTTGATTCATCCCTCCAGTAGGACCTGGGTTGGTGGCTATCACTGAGAGTATATCATACATATAAAAGGGAAGCATTAACCTCTAATAAAAACATGTAGAATAGAGAGATAAGATAGATCCACCAATCAATGTTTGGTTATAAAGATAAAATATATCACAATTACATATATGAAATGTTATAAAAAACTATTATAATTGAAAAGGAAACTACAAAAGTACCAAAAAGGTAAACACGAAAGTGACCACGAAACTCAAAAATCTCCAAAAAAACATGATCTAGTAAAATCTATCATGGTCTATAACGTACTCCTACTGGCATGAAAAATAATTTATATATACGTGGGATGAGAATAATATTATACTCAGTAGGATCCTCTCTAAATACTCTCATGAAAAAAGACAAAGAAAGCATGCTAAAGCCCAGTGAACAACAAGTGAAACTAACTCATCACTTAAACAAGTATATTATTCTCTCAACCTCACTATGGCTATCTCTCACCAAGTAATGCATAAAAGAGATCATATATTATAATAATAAATCAAAAAGGTCACCCCAATATTTATTCCCCGTTGATTTATCACTTTTTCCTAATGACATACGTCTTAAGCCATCTCTCTACAAATTTAATCCAACATGAATAAACATGGTCTAAGTATCATGACATGCACCACGTGCATCACATCATCATATCATGCCATCCAAATCTCTATATAGTAACATAGAAATTTCTATGATACACCAAATCCTATATTATGTGTATTATACAATGGGTATTATACATCATACCATCATAAACCATGCATTGAGTAAGGTACCTCAAGTTATCACAACCTATACATGTCATGCCTATAATAATGCTTTAGATACAATATCTAGAGATACATGTGTGTAAAAAATCATAAATAATTACATACCTTTTCAGACATATATGGAAAACTTACCAATATGAATACCATAATTATATACTACCATGAAGAGGGGGTATTCATCCATCTGTTCCTCACCAACCTAGATATTAGGAGAAACACCCTCCTAGAGTCCACAGGGCGTCAATTGGCCAACTGACTTGGGTGGGGAAGCATATGAAATCATAGAATGTATAGGATATAATATAGATCTCAACCACACTATGGGAATAATCTAGTATTAGAATCAATTTCACATAACATCTATCAGGCTCCCGACTACCATTTCTAAGAAATTGATATCCTATAATCATACAAGAAATTAAAAAGGCTTTCATTAAATCACTTATTTACTTTTTTATCATTTAATTTATGTTACTTGATTCATTAAACATTAATTAACATTTTTCAAAATTAAATTTCATAAACTTCTATTATCATTGATTAATCCACACTTTATTATCCTCAAGCGAAGTCCATGCCCACCAGACATAATCTGACCATCCACAGTTTCTTTGGATTAACATTAACATTTTAATTATAGAAAAGATAACCCCATGGGTTAAAAATTTTATTAAACATTAACATTTCCATTACATAATAATATGAATTCTACGAAAATATCATAAGTTACCACTAAGAGGGATACAACTAAGAACATCCAATTGCCTCAATTAGTGGGGAAAGGAATTAAAATTAAGGAAGCAACCTGGCCATCCGACCTTTAAATGGATTCATTAATAGTAAGAATTGAGATTTATCACAATAATAGATAAATTGAGCTTTAACCCATTCCATCATCTTTGGTTCCATCCTTGACACCCACATACATAACACCATGCATATCGTCTCCATAGGCGTCAAATGATTCCACAAACTTAGGCCTCCTCACTCATATCATCATCCATCCCAAACTCAAATTCAGATCACATCATATAGAAACTAACAAACTATCATAGTAAATAGGGTAACATGGCCATAAATATAAGTAATTCAGCATTCATATACAAATGATATCTCTTATACCCCAAACAAGGCATTCATACTTTATAAAAAAATGGTAACTCTGGGTACCAAAGATTTGTCTTTATCAAAACAACCAATTTTTTTTATTAAATCTTGAATTAAAAAATCAATTATTCATAGGTTCAAAACAAAGGAAACCTAATTCATTAGCTATAATAATCTATCAAAATTAATTTAACATTCTTCCTATCATAAAACCAATTTCATCAAACTGTGTGAAGTGAAATTATCAATTAACATGCCTTTTTATTATTTTCATCATCTACAATAATTCCTAGCATCAATTTTTTATCAATTTCATTAAAACATGGAACAAAAACCTTAAACAAATATTCAATTTTCACCAATTTAATTATCATCAAATTATAATAATCTATAGATTCATTTATCATGCCTCTTAAGCTTCTTAGCATACCAAATTAATTACAACATTACATTTTTTACCATTTTCTAAAAAACATGTTAATCCAATAATAAACAAACATTATTACAAGAATAAGGTATATAGAACAATATAAAATGAATCAAGAGGCAAACTTTTATCATAGTGGAATGAAACAACATATGATCTCTATGACCATAATCCAATTCATTTTTATTTAATCTAGTAAAATATTTATTATGCTTAATTCTACCATCACCCAAAGAGATAAAATGTAAAAAAAATTATGAATAAACACAAAAGATATGGGAAAAAACAAGACTTATACCTAGAAAGTAAGTTTACAACCTCACTTCAATAAGACAATGTTGTATCCTCATTTGAGAATTTTTGTTATTGAAATAGTGTGTCAACCCGACTATTAACATGCCTATAAAATGTCAGCAGGGTGGATCCTAGGGGGTGTAGGTGATTATCTAGGGTTCAATAACAAGGGTGGTTCCTACATACTAGATTAAATCAAGCCAAATTTTGAATAAATGAAATTCAAGATAAGAGTAGGCAATTAGATAGATTTACAAATTGCAATTCAAACATTAATTGAGAATCCCAGTAAATCTATGTGGAATATTCATTTAAAAGAATCAGAATTTTAAGAAATAGGGGATATAAATATACTATTTTAAAATGTCTCTTAATTATAGTAATTAAGGCTTTAAAACCATTTTACATTAAAAAATATGTAAAACTAGAAAAACTTGAAATTTTGGAAAAACTAAAACTTAACATAGCTAGCTGCTACTACCAACTACTATCACTGGATGCTAACACCACCTACTACAATCATATTATAACACAAGATACTACTTCTACCTACTACCTCTAGACTGTGTTTGTTTCCATCAATTTCTATATCTACCTGTTACCACTAGATTATATCGCCAGCAGCTACCACCAGAAGCTACCACTAGCTGATACTACCAGTTGTTACCAACAGACAATCTACTACTACTAAATTAAGTTTTCTATTTCCAACTACTACCACCAACTACTTCTTCCAGATTTCACCACTATCTTCTACCTATATATGTTACTGGTAGACTAATTCTTCTACTACTAGCTTCAATAATTAGTTTCTACTACCTGATTAAGTCTTCTACCATCACATATTACCACCAGTCGCTGACAACAGCCTTTAAACACCCTTTTTCACCTATATTCCTAAAGAAATGCATGTAAAAAGGTGTGTAGGAACTGGGTAATTACATTATATACATATTAAACAATTCTCATCCTCAATAATTAAACCAAACCTAAAGATAAGGGAATGAAAATGGTCATCCAAATAGCCACTCTATGAGATACCTCTAAAGAGTCTCACCATCATAGAAGATCAATCAATTCACTTAGAGTGAAAAATTAAAAACCAAAAAATAGAAGAAAAAATAACTCTAAAACACTCTCCTAGGGGAGATACCTCTCAAATGAGAGAAAATAAACAACAAAAAATAAGAGACAAACTATTTCATGTACCAAAAAAGGTGAACATCCATAAAAGAGAAATGTTACAAGAGAAGAGATAAAAATTAAACTCAGGATACTAATCACATATCTATAACTCACATTCCCATGTACTATCCTCCATACCAATGTGTCACTAGAGGAATGAACCAAGGTAATATCACATCCACACAACACTTTCTCCTGGAAGACCTGTATTTCTACAGGCCACTCCTCGACGGTCATATCATCATAAACATCAATGTCGTCACATTCGATGATGCAAGATCCATCATGAAGGTAAAGATAGAGATAAGACATGTAAAAAAACATTTATTTGATTCATCTATGGGGGTAGTGTTATCCAATATGACACAACTACAATGTGAGATGATAACTCAAAGGCCCATCAAACTGGGGAGAAAGCTTACTCCCATGACCAAATCTTCACTGACCACTAAGAGGATTCAACTTCAGGAACACATGATCTCCAATGTAGAACTCCATAGGTATCCACTTATGATCAGCGTAGTATTTTTGATGATCATGCACTACTTTCACACTTTCAAGAATTACCTGAATCAACTCTATCATGTTCAGTACTAGCTGCAGCCTGAGAATTACTAACTCTCCACCCCAAAACTAGAATAAGGTGGAATGGTAAGGTTGGATATAAAAATCATCAAATGGTTCCAGACCAATGGTGGAGTGAAAATATTTCTCTAATAAAACGCATCCAATGGAATTTTCCTTATCTATGAACCTCTAAAATTCAGGCCATAATAACAAAGTATGTCGCCAAGTGTTTGGATAGTCCACTCTTTCTGACCCTCAATTTGTAGATTAAAATAAATTTTAAGGAATAACTGAGATCCAAAAGATTTTTTAATACCTCTCTATGACCTAGAGGTAAAAATAAGTTTCACAATCAAAGACAATCATCCTTAAGACTCTATGGATTCTCACCACATCCTCGAGATACTACCTCAGAAAAACCTCCACTGAGATTAATTCCCCGATCACCATGATGTGTTCTGATTTATTCAAACAATCAATCTTCACCCATATAACATCATAGCCTCACTGAGATCAAGGTGAATTGGTAACAAAGTCCATAAATATTTCCTCCCACTTCCAATGAGAAATATTTAATAGGTAAATAAAACTAATGGGAACATTTTTTTGACTATTACCTTATGGTAGACCAAACATCAAAACAAAAACTCTATAACTGCATGCTTCAACCCAGGCCACTAAAACTAACCTCTTAGAGGTCAGAACTTCTTTTTCATGCCTAGATGTACCACCAATGATGAGATATAGTACAAACATAAAATCATCTCACACATCTTAAAAGGATTGAAAATAATTCCTTGAAATAACACCTACTATTTTTCATCCTAAGACTAACCATAAGGGGAATTGTGAATGAAAAATAAGTCTCTCTAGACCACTACCTCAGAATCCCCTACCTGGGACTCCCACTCTTGTTCCATCAATGATTACTGCATTATCATATGGTTAAGATAACCTCTACCTAAAACCTCTCTCATATCTAGATGCATCGTTGAGAGTTCTTCCATCACACTCTGGGAATCTCCACATCCACACACGATGTCACTAAGTGAATTTCTACTTTGTGCATTAGAAACAACGTTTACCTTTTCTGATGTATATGAAATCTCACAGTCGTAATCCTATAATAATTTCATACACCTTGGTTCCACAAGTACAATTAATGCAAGGAGAAGGCATACCATAAGATCTTATGATCAGTAAAAACCACAAAATACATTCCAAGGAGGTAATATCACCACAACTACAAATCAAACATAACTAACTCCAACTCAAGATCATCGGTGACATAGTTACTCTCATGAGGACATAACTATCAAGACCCATAAGAAACAATTTATCTATGTTTCATCAGAATATATCCCAAACTAAGACATAAAGTATCAAAAACAACATCAAATTGAACTCCCAATTTTGGAAGATAGAGAAATGGAGCATTGAAAAAATTCTCTTTCAGGTACTCAAAAGTTTCCTGACATTATTCAGTCCACAATAATGTCTTATCCTTCCTGGTCAAGATCATTAGAGGATTAAAAACTTGAGAGAAATCATCTATGTAACTCCTATAATATCCTATATAACCATGTAAACTCCACACCTTTGCTATAGTATTGGGGACTGCCTAATAAACCACTTATTATATCCTTGAAGGATCCACATCTACTCCTTGATGGGACATGACATTCCCTAAGAAACAAAATTCACGAACCCGGAACTAATACTTCAATAACTTTCCAAACATATACTAACAATGAATAAATCTCAAAACAGAACACTGATGCTCTGCATTCTCCTCCTTAACATGTAGTACAAAATCATTTCATTGATGAAACTACCATGAAATTATCTAAAAACTCCATGAACACAACATTCATCAAACCCATGAACACTATAGTAGAATTATTCACACCAAATGGCATCACAAAATACATTAGAAATTAGTATTTGGAATATCCTCATCCTTACCCTAGATATGATGATATCATGATCACAGATCAATCTTAAAGAACCTTCTATATTTTAGCTGATCAAATAAATCATCAATCCATGAAAGAGGGTAGTAGTTATTTACTATCACCCGGTTCTAGTGATGTTAATTGATGTAGGGATGAAAACTTCCATGGTGCTTATTTATAAAAAACTGGTACTCCCTAAGGTGACACCCTATTCTAAATAGAACCTCACCATAGCAGATCATTGAGATATAATCATAGCTTTTGAAACTTAAAAGGTTCCATTCTATATGGATACATTGAAATTAGAGAAGTTTCTAGATATAGATATATCCCAAACATGATCTCCCATATAGAGGGTGACAATACAACCTCCTCTAGAAATAAATGAGGGTAATATTCTAATGACACAAGAAACACTATTAGTTAAGCCTCCAATGAACTTAGAATCAGTATAACCAAAAAGATAAATAAGGAAGAAACATGCCTCTAACTCATCCAAGGGTCTCTCTCACCAATGAACTCAATAGGCTCTCCATCAACATCAAAAAACTCAAAATGTTTTATGAATAAATCTACAATATCCTACACCAAATATAGCCAATCCATTCCAGGGATGATTTCATATGGTTTTACCCATAAACATACAAAATCTCTCTAAGAGTTGTGCTACCCCAAAACTAACTCCAAAACTCTATAAATTTCATATAGGTCAGCTTGGCCTCTAACTATTGTAGTCAATACCAAGGTAACTAGAAGTTTCTATACCTCATTTCCCAAATAATGGATGAGGGAGGATGATATGGAGTTTTGAATAGCTGTTGAATCAAAAAAAAAAGAATTTACCCAAGTAGAAAATAAGGAAAGAGTACCATGAATGACATCTGGCTCACCCGATACAGGCCATGCTAGAGCATGAAGCTAACCACAGCCAACTCTATAGCCTCTATGACCCTGATGATAGACACCAACATGATAATTCTCTAGTATTTGAGGATGAGGAAAATTTTAGGGTTTTCCTCTTCCTACCTCACCTCATCTATGCCAATCCAAAGTTGGAGCACATTGATACTACTTCCTAAAATGAAACTGCATCAATGGAGGAGCTTGAAGTGGAACAAGTAGTTCACACTAACTTCTCAAAATGGTCATGCACTCTCACTACTGATGAAATCATTCTCCATAAGAAAAACAAACATCTAATATTTTGGTAAATGCATGAGATCCACCAACCCCAATGAAAAGAGATGATGAGGGATGGGACCTAACTATGGCTATCCAAAAACTATTCTATCTAGGTAACTAAGAACCCTAGACCATATATTTACTTCATATATAATCCTAAAGAATCCCCTATCATGATGATCCTATTTTTTTCAACATTCACTCAACAACCTCTACTCTCATTAGCACCTCATGATATGTCGACAACTTGAATGGAGTGACCTGGTGCTGAATCTCAAGACACAAAGCTTACTTGAAATTCCATGCCCTAGCCTCCTCATCCAAAAACAATTATGAAGAAAACTAGAGGAGGGTCCTAAAATAGATCCCTAACTCCCACACACTAGAACTCCCATGTCAAAGGGTAAGGAGCTCTTGGAAACTGGATTCTTTCATAGTTGAAGAAAGAAACACTGCTTAGAACTTCTCTCAAAACCTCTCCCATGAGACCATCAACTCCTCAGTATCTTGGAGCAATTAGATCCACTACTACCTCACTACCCCACATATCATCTTTATAGGAAAAGAAACCTAGTGAACCTTCCAAGAATGTATCAAACTGAAAGTGATCTTCACATCCTCTAACTAGTATTTTTTTTATTTAGTTTGAAATGGATTCCTCATACATCTGTAGATATTGGCACTAAAACTCTCAGAGTTTCCTTCTCCAAGTGTCATCATTTTCAACCTCTACTCTGTGATGATCTACTAGAACATCCTACTCAACAACATTAGTATGAACCTGATGATTATTTTGACCTAGAGTTATGCCTGCAAGATAATCAAATATTCAGACTCCTAAACATGGAATATGAAATATTTAAGATTAATTAATTAGTTATTTTATTTTATTATTTTACATTTTAGCATTTCCCAAGGTCTAACCATTTCAAACATAGGTGTAAAGAAGAAATATGCATGATCCTTTCCTAGGTATCCACCCTGCAACTAGCATCACTTTGTTTAGTAGTCTTGGTAAACCAAAATTTTTATGCATCCAATCACTAGGGGTCCTAAATACCTATATCCAAGATGATATCATTTGTTTACACCACTCACCAAACTTAGTTGACATCTTCCCCCTACCAACCCATGCAATCACACTTGTTCCTAACTCCAAACATCATATTATCCCTCAACCTAAACCTTTGATACCACTCTATCATGACCCCTCTCACAAAATACTACCCCTTCTGGGATAGAAATGAGATAAGGGAGATTATAATCACTCGTGTCCCGCCTCCAGAAGGCCCCGAGTTGGCGACCAACACAGATGGTATATTATAAATAAAAATGGGAGAAATTACCCTCTAATAGAAACATGTCTAAGAGGGAGATAAGATAGATACATCAATAAACACATACTCAGAAAGATAAAAGTGATCCAAATTTGATACATGAAATTTTATAAAAAACTATTACAACTAAATAATAAACTACAAAAGTACTAAAAACGTAAACTTGAAAGTTACCACAAAGCCCAAACAACTCAAAAAAATCCACATGCTAGTAAAATCCATCCCAATATCCATCCTTATCTTAGTGACATAGAAAATATTTTATATATACGTGAGGTGATCATAATAGTATACTTAGAAGGACTCTCCCAGTGCCTCTCATGCAAAAGATAATGAGATCATTCTAAAGACCAGTGAATAAAAAGTGAATATAACTCATCACCTAAACAAGTATATTATGTTACCAGTATCACCATGAATATCTCTCACTAAGTAATATAAACAAGATATCATATATTATAATAATAAAATAATAATGAAACCTCACTACGGCTTCCTCGCTGGTTTGCTACTCTACCCTAATGTCGTATGTCCTGAGTCGTCTCTCTACAAAAGTATGCTATCCCAAATACACCTAGGATATGTATAAGAACATGAACCTCATGCATCACAACATCACATCATATCATCCATATCTCTATATAGTAAATGAGTAATTTTATGGATCCACAAAATCATGTATAATGTGTATTATAACTCAAGACATCATAGCCCATGCACCGAGTAAGGTACCTAAATCCATCATAGCATATACATTCCATCCTATAATAATAATTTGAATACTATATCCAGAGATAAATGTGTGTGAAATAACTATAATCAATTTTAAAACTCTACACACATACATGGAAACTAACCTACATGCATACCACCATATAATACTACCAAGAGAAGAGAGTGGGGGTAGATGGTGTAGTTATACATCTGTTCATTGCCAACCTAGATGTTGGGGAAAATGCACTCCTAATGTCTAATGGGTGTTAGTTTCCCTAATGATTTGATTGTTGTGGTGTATGAAATCACAAAACATACATGATATAATATAGCTCACAACCACACTATGGTCATAGCCTAGTCTTAGATTCAATTACATCTAACATATCTCAAAATCCATGTTGTCATTGCTAAGAACTAGATATACAATAAGAACAAAAGAATTTAAAAAGGCTTTCATTAAATTACATATTTACTTTTTTATCATTTACTTTATGTTAATTAATTCATTAATTATTAATTAACATTATTCCAAATTACATTTCATAAACCATCAATTAACATTGATTAAGAGATAATTTATTATCTTCAAGTGAAGTCCATTCCCTTTAGACATAATCCAACCATCCACGGTTTCTTAGGATTAACAATAACATTTTCATTCTATAAAAACCTACACCATGGGTTAAATAATTCATTATTCATTGACATTTACATTCCATAATCCTAGGTACTCTAGGAAAAAATCATAACCTAACACTAAGAGAGATGTAAACAAGAAAATCTAGCTATCTTAACAAGTGGGGAAAGAAATGTAGATTAAGAAACAAACATGTCCATCCAAACTTTAAATAGACTCATTAACAGCAAGCATCCAACATTAACACAATAATGGGTAAACACAAATTTAACCCATTATATCATCTATAGTTCCATCCCTAACACCCACATGAATAACACCATGCATCTCACTGGAATATGTGTCAACTATTGCCACAACCTTGGGCCTCCCATACCATATTATCATCTAGCCCAGGATCATCCATCCTAGGCTCATATCCATAGTACATCACAAGGTAGAAAAAAACAAAGATAGTTAACATGGAAACTTGGCCCTAAAAACAAGGCATTCAGCATTCACATACAAATTTTATCTCTTAGAACCCAAAAAAGACATTCAAATTTTATAAATAAATGATCACTCTCAACCCCAAAGATTTATCTTTATCAAAAAAACTGGGTTTTCATACTATCTTGAATTAACTAATTCACTATTCACATGTTCCAACCATGGGAAACCTAAGGCATATGCTATAATAAGCTATCAAAATTAATTTAACATGCTTTATAGTATAAATCCTATTTTATCAAACTGTGTGAAGAAAATTTATTAATAAACATGAATTTTATTATTTTCATAATTTACAAGAATTTCCAACTTCAAGTTATTTATTAATTCTATTAACACATGTATTAACAAATTTAAACAAACATGCACTTATCATAAATTTAATTATCATCAAATTATAAGAATCAATATATTAATTTAATATGCCTCTTAATCTTCTTATCCAACCAAATTAATTTCAACTTTATTTTCTTTACCATTTTCCAAAGAACATGCTAAACCAATCATAAAAAACATACTAACATGTATAAGGCAGATAACACACTATTTAGAAAATTAATAGGAAAATCATTATCATGGTGAAAAGAAACAACATGTGATCGCTAAAATCATAAACCAATTCCTATTTATGTAATATGTTTAAATAGTTATTATGTTTAATTCTACCATCAACCAAAGAGATAAAAAATGAAAAAATTATGATCTCACATAAAAGATAAGGAAAACCAATGATTCCCCTAGAGGGAAAAGAATTTTACAACCTCACTTTAAGAATACAATGTGACAACTTCAAATGTGATTTGATTCCATTAAAATATAGTGTCAACCTAACTATTTACATACCCAAAAAATATCAAAAGATAACCTCCTGGGGGCGTCATAGATTCTCTAAGGTTTAGTAATAAGGATGTTTATTCCAAACTAGAAGAAATCAATATATAATATGAACAAAGGAAAGGTGATATAAGAATAACTAACCAATGATATTTCCATATCATGATTCAAATATTAATTATGAATCCCATTAAATCCTCATGTAATAGTTCTTTAAAATCTTTAAACATTTAAGAAATTTAGGGTATAAATATCATCTTTCGAAATATCTCTTAATTCTATTATTTAAGAATTTAAAACCATTTCACATTAAAAATGATGTAAAACTATAAAAACTAGAAATTTTGGAAAAACTAGAACTTATCATTGTCAGTGGCTACTTCCAACTGCTACCACTAGCTACTACCACCAGCTGTTGACGCTTACTTCTACCTTCAACTTCTACCATGAACTAATACCACCACATGCTACCATAATACTAAGTCTTATATCATCGGATTCTACCAACACCGACTACCACTAGATGCTATTTCCAGTGGCTTCTAAAGGCTTTAACCACTAGCTACTACCGACAGACAAATTCCACTACCACTAGCTGCTACCGCTAGTAACCACTATCACCTGGTACTTCTAGATGCTACCACTAGACTAAGTCAACTAACACCATATCCTACCACATAACTAATTTTTCTACCACCAATTTCTACCTATAACCATTAACTCTATCCTTTAAACACACTTTTTTTCACCCACATACCTATGGAAATGCATGAAAACATTTCTTAGGAATGAGGGCATTAAAAATTCAATTGCTCAAAAAAAGTATATCATAATAGAATTTATAGGGTCATTCATGTAACATAATCCCAGTAGAGGTAGATATGTTAACGAGTGAGAGAATAATGGAGGTGAAAATTTAAAAGTTATTTCATATAACATTTTTAACATTATTGTAAAAAGATAATTTTTTTAGAAAATGAAATGAAATATTATTAAAAAAACATTTAAATAAAATTATCTAAATAGGTAACCATGAAACTAAATATAGGTGATGTAATGAAATATGGATTGAAATATAAAATAATATATGAATGTAAAAAATAAATGAAATTTTAAGGTTTTTAGAGGATTTGAGAGAAACCCCATATTGTTGATAAAGTTGTAAAATGATATTTTTTAATAAAATAAATAGAATTATAAATAATACAATTTATAATACATATTTTCATTTAAAAATATGAAAATAAATTATTTTTGGTATGATAAAACATATATATATATATATATGGGGTAGAAAAGGATAATAGAGTTGATGAAAATTAATCTTAATAATGTAATATTTTCAAGAAGAATAAATCAATCAAAGAAGAATCATATAACATGAAAATTTGATTTTATCAAAGGGAAATATAAAATATTTAATTTTCATAATTTTAAAAACTTGTGAGGAAATATTCATTAAAGAATGATTATAACCCAATGAACTGGAAATTGATTCAACAAAACCCTAATAGCTTGGTAAAATTTGAATTAAAATATCTTGAATGAGGGGACATGAAATAGACCAATAAATAATGTTAACAAAAATATAATTATGAAAAAAAATAAAATATTTATTATCAGACTGTATAAATGAAAATTTATGCATAATTCATAACAAAATCTCAATGGAGTGAAATTGAGATGAAAAACCTTTATAATTGATTCCTATTACATCATACATGCTCGAAAGGATTATTAAACCATATTGTTTATATGGGGATGCTCTAGATTAGGTTTAGAGTAAGGAGATTTCATTGTACCATTGCTTCTGGAATTGGATGTTTGAGAGGGTATGGTTATTTGTATCAGTACCAGACCCGTGCACTTCTGCATGGGACATCTATCCATGCATTGATGAGATGGTGGAAGCTATTTTTAATGTTTTAGATGTTGGGAGGGTATTTTCCTTTATAGTGGTTGTTTTTGGTCTTGGGATTATGGATCGTTGGGGCTTGGTTTATGTTTTATGTCTTTAATGTCATGTCGGGTTCCCCCTTAGCCCTTAAAAGGGGTTTATGCTAATAAAAAATTAATTTTCAGTCAATCATATTTTGTTAGAGTCAATATTCTGCTGTTAATTGGCACATTTTTTCATGTTATCTTCGATATGAAGGTTACTATCTTTGATCATATATCATTTAGTAATCACGTATAGAATGTTAATCGTGGTTATATAGTTGTTTTTGATATTTTTAAAAAGTTAAATTGTCATTTTTGGATTTTATGGTGATGGTTCATTGAGATTTGTTAACATCCCTGTTTTTATGAAATTCAATTCAAAAAAAAGAATTTATTTTATTAGTTAATATACTTGATACATCCTGAGACCCATAGACCAAGATATGACTCTAAAAACATATTTCTCACAAACTATATTTGATTCTAATAGAAGTGACCCAAATTTAACCATACATAATTACAAAATTAATATACAATATTGAGTCACCTACATACCCATGACCTTTTTGGTTTAGTGTTTTAAAGAATTAAGAAAATCCCTTTAATGTAACAAAATCCATTTATTTCTCATTGAATGGGTATTTCTCCCATTATACACAGATTTTATTATTCCATAGTAATACTTCAATACATATCACAATCTTATCCACACATGATACCCTTCTAGAAATATCTTATATAGTATTATTCTTTGTAATTTAAGGAAATGGAGAAATAATAATGGGTGAGATCATATGATCAATAAGGGTAAAGATGTAAGATATGAATTGATGATCATATGTAGACATAATATAATCATAAGGGTATGAAATCATGATTATAACTTATAAAATTAACACCCAATCAGACATAGATCATAAATTATGAGCAATGGTATAGAACTTTTTAATAATTAATTATGTGATTCAAAAAATTATGAAATCGTCTGAAAAATTAATCATAATCATTGAGAGAATATCGTAATATTAATATATTTATTTGTAGCATAAATGTATGGAATAAACATAAATACTGAAATCATATATCAAGGATACCCACCAAGGGATTCATTAAATAATGGGATTATTCTAACCACAGATGTACCAAATCATATCTCAAGGATACCCCCATGATATTCATCACACGATAGGATTAGGTTAACCACTCATAATAATTATTGGTCTTGGGATACCTACCCTTATACCCACTTGGTCTTGGGAGAAATAAAAGTGTACCTTATTGGGATTAGCCAAAATATCCATGTACCCTTAAGCTTCTAAGTTATCAAATGTTTCCTGATGCATTAGAGAGTTATATAATTTTGGTCCCACCTATTATATAATGAAATCCACAAAAAAATGTGCCATATAATCCTAAGAAAAACATTTATAATTTCATCACAGTATAACCTATAGAAAAGAAATGTCTTTCATAATTATATAATCATTTAATAATCATAAGAAATCCTAAAAAAGGGAGTGTATTGTAAGATATAAACATTAGTTATTTCTTAATAACATAATTTAACCATGGAAATAAATGGTTTTCAAAAAATATTCTTAAAACATCATAACTATATATCATATAGATAAAGTAAGTGTATTGTTTCATAAGATCATATCCATAGATAATAATAACAATCCATTAATATTGTTTCATAGATGAAAATAATTTTTATAAAATCATTTAAATATTCCTTGAAAATCAAGAGAGAGTATCCCTTTTCATTTGCTAACTATTAAAATTAAAATTCCCAAAATTATGGGAATATGATTTTCTTTGTAAAACCTATAGAAATTATAAATGATACTTTATGTTGAATAAATGATATTACAGTGTGAAATTTCATTTAGGTGGTGTATATTAAAAAATAAAACATTCTTTTCACACATTTTTAAAATTAAAAAAAAAGTAATTTGTATGAAAAAAATTTGAAAAGGTTTTTTTAATAATTTAAAAAAAATCACAATATGGTATAAAATATAATTATAAATTTTTTTAGTTAAGATAAAAGACACCATAAAATAATATTGAAGAATAAGGATATGGAGGAAAAATATTCTCCACTAAAAATGAGAAATAATTTTGTATTTTCATAGAAATATACTTTCATTAATTATGAGTACTAAAGAGAATAAAAATGGTACTAATATATTAAAACATCATAAATTACCATAGGAGAATAAAATAGATGCAGTTTAAAATATAATGATCATATAATTTCCCCCATTCAAAATTTAATATAGATAATCTAGAAAAGAAATGAGATTGTAACATAAACCTTTAATATTTTTGTAATCTATAAATTCAAGCCTAGTAAAAGGAAAAAACTTATATATATTTGTAAATCCACATTATTTTTATGAAAAAATCATAAAATACATTCAGGGGTAGTATATACAACACACAATATATAAAAAGTGTTGAATATTGTATATTTCTAAAATAGATATAAGTGAGATGAGAAACTGTTTCTGATTTTGATATATTTGATTCAAAAACTATTTGAAAGAAAAATCATGAAATGATATTTTATGTAATTTCCAAGAAATTCCATGAAATTTTTTTTATTATATGAAAATAATTCAATACCAGGAACTTAGACGACACTTGATTCCAAGGACTAGTGAGCCCAGAATAAGTATTTGAACTTTTTTTAAGTTTATTTACAATATCACACATGAGAGGTTTTAGAAACTTCTAAATGGGTGCCTGGATTAAAAATATGAGGGCATCGTTATATTCAGAATGACGACCTTACCTAAAAAAGGACCTAACCTCGACCGGTGTAGGTCGAAGGAAAACGTTAATTTTCATAATTTTTAAGAAAATTTAATAAAAGAATTTTCTTAAGGAAAAGTAAATAAAATAAACATTTATTTTATTTTATTTAAATTTTGAATTTTTGTCATAGTGTAACGATGCTTCAACGCAACGTAACGATGCTTCAACGCAACGTAACGATGCTGCAACGCATCGTAACAAAAACGTTGTTTCATAAATGAAACTGCATAACTAAAACACTGAAAATCATTTTCTCCATTTAATGGGTTAACCAAATACCGATTGTTGGAACTATTGATGATTTCTATGATCTTGGAGATTTGGCATTGGCGAGCGACAATGGATGAGCCGCTCGTGATGACGAGTGCCTTTCTCCCTATGGTCTTCCATCCTTTGAAGGATCGCCAATGACATTGGTGGGTTGCGGATCAAGGAACGATGAATGTAGCAATGTGATCTTCGCCAATGAATGATCTAACCTTGAGGTAGGGTGTCTGTTTAATTAAATTTCTTTCCCAATTTCTAAATATCCACAAAGAGTGTGAATCATTCGATGAATGGAATGATTCACAGATCATGCATGCTAAATGCGGCATGGGTTTAATTTTTGGGATATTCATCAGGAAAGTGGATCCATGTTGAACATGTGATTTTATTTAATTATTCATTTATCCACCTTTAAATTCTTACATGGATGGATCAAGTCCAACACAGACAAGGCCTGATCCGTACACCTTCAGTGTTCATGTGAGTTTACCACCTCCCTCAATCTTAGTAATCCTGTAACTTCACCACCGCAACAACCCGAAAGGAAATCTAAGATCATGGAGATGGCAATTTGCGGTCCAGGAAGAGATCGTAGAGGAAATCAGAGGTCATGGCTCGATGGCTGCGGCGGTCTAGAAGGCAGTGCACATCAATAGCGCACCACTTCGGTAGAGGAGGCTCGTGGCAGGAGGTCGTAGTAGTGGCGGCACTCCAGCGGCAGTAAAGAGGAGGGCTTGTAAGACCCCCCTCGGGTGGTGATCAAAGGCCATCGGCATTGGTCAGAGTATAAAGGGGGCCCGTAGCATCCTCTGTGGGCAAAGGATCAGAGCTTCTAACAATAACTGGAAGTGGCACAAGCAGACATAGCAAGTCACACCGCATCACGTGTTTGGAGGTCCACGGTCCACCTGGACCTCGGTGCCCATCATGTCTCGAGTAGACCGGTCTGGCCCACCCCACGGACCGGGCTACCCCAACGGGCCAGACCTATGGCCCAATTGGTTCAAGAAGAACCCAACCAGTCCAGGCCGGGCCAAGCAAGCTGGGTCAGATCCAGGTCAGGTCAGACCCGATCTAGGCTTAGCGGACAGGGTCGGATTTGGGTAGGTTCAGTCTGACTGGGTTAGTCTGACCGAGTCAGACCGAACCCAAATCCAATTGTCCCCTTTTTACTAAAACACCCATAACTTCTAAACTATGTGTTTGATTGACGATTCATTTGTAGTTTTCGAACCCTCACGATGATACGGTCCTTTTGAAATAATCCAAGAGTGTTTTCATGGAAGTTGGGATACGACCAATGTCTTAGGGAGTAGATTCTCCCAGAATCAAGCGTGTTGCGAGTGAGAATCCTATGGATGGCTGTGATGTGAAGGAAGTGAAGAGTGGACCTTAGTAGCCCGGTATCCAAGCGGACCTTAGTGGCTCAGCAGATGAGCGGACCTCAGTGGCCCAGCAGATGAGCGGGCCTCAGTGGCCCAGTAGCCAAGCGGACCTCAGTGGCCCGGTAGACGAGCAGACCTCAGTGGCCTGACAGACCTTAGTGACTCATCGGGGATGATTCCCTCAGCAATACAAGATGTTCATCTTTACGACTGCTAATCATGATTTTTATACTTTAGGTTATACCTATATGAGCTGAAAATTCTTAGTGTGTAATTTTCCTTTGTGGTGTTTATTTGTGGTTCAAGGCCCCTGATGAGTATTGTGTTACGCACCCCTTAACGGGATTTTCCTTCACATGTTGTGTCTTTTGTAGATGATTGACACTTTGATAGGGACTTTGGTGGTCTAAGACCAGGTGGTGCCTAGTGAGATCGGATGGATGAGGTGTACTCCTATGGCTTCTGGCAGCTAATCTACACCTACCCTTTAGGTAGGGTTTTCTACGGACGGATTATCAGAGACCTTGTACTCCTATTTTTATAGATTTTCTTTTATTGGGATTGTATTCTAACCCATTTTACTTACATCTTTTACTTCTATTTTTAGTGTTTTTCTTAGTGTCATGCATGTTTTCCTTTTCAGCGTTGTGGGCTGGGGTTGTGAGTGTGTGTGTGTGTACAAGTACTCAGAAAATTCCTCCTACTTGTAGTATAATGTCTTCGCTGCTAGTTTTCAGCCCCTGGCCTTTGGGAGTTGGGCTTGGGGAAGTTGTGGCATGGGCCCTGGGGGACGGGTCATGACAAATTAGTATCATAGGTGGTTAGTTATACCTTAAAGACTGAGAGCATGTGGTTTTTTTTTGGGGAAACAATGTTGAATGTTTCGAGTTTGAATTTCATGATTGGGCAGTCCAGTGTTGGTGCGATGGCTGACGTATCCATACACCGAGACCCTGAATTATAATTTTTGAATTGGTATATGAAACCACTAGTTTCGTGAATTATATAGGATTTTGAGTGTTTTCTCGTATCCTTCTTGAGTCAACTCACTAAGTATAACCAATTGATCATGGTTCATCTTGATCTGATTTAGGATTCTACCATATAGACAGCTAGTGATGATTCTAGTACATGACCAAGAGGACGGTACTCCCAATGATGAGGCATCAGTTAAGAGACCAGTACTAGATATGACCCCACCGATAGGTGCACCAGTGTTTCCAACACCCATTGGTCAGCCGTTTCTACCAGTGTTATTGGTAGAGGATGCGCGTAATCTCAGTTCCTTACACAAGTTCCATAGGTATGAAAACCTTACCTCAAGTCCTATGTTTATTCATATGAAAATAGACGCATAATGAAAAATATATCTCAAATAAGTCAATTTGACACGAAACCCTTACCTCAAGTCTTGTGTTTATTCATACGAACCATTAACCTTATCTATAATAGATATATATTTATTTTATATCAATAAAAAAACCATTTTCATACTTATCCTATAATATATCATTTATTTATGTATTTTGAATTATTAATTATTATTCTTCTTTAAAATTAATACTTTTGGTGTTAAATATTCCCTTTCTCGTGCATGTCTTGGTTCGACAATTCTGATCCATGCTCCATCATCATAGTTTCATCATATTCATAATATTAATCTTTTAATATATATAATATTTATTCATTATATATAAATTTATGTCTAGCTATATAATGTTGTGATGAAAATTGAATTACAACACTTTATGGAGGTGGTAGTCTGCATGTACCCATGGGTGATATTTTCATATTTCAATGGATGGAATGAAATAATGTTAAATAATAATTGAACTTTATAAATTCACTATTATATCATATATATAATATATAACCATTAAATATATCCTTATGAGTATCCATGCATAGTGAAAATAAAAAATTAATCACATATCTTCATGGCAGTGGTAGTTCACACATACGCATGAGTGACATTGTCACTTTCCAATATATAGAAGGATAAATAAGTAGATAGTGTATTTTCATTAAATAATAATAATTATGTTATAAAAATTATATATAACCATTAAATCCATCCATATCACCATCCCTAATAGGTGTTGATGAAAAATAAAATACATTGCTTTATGGAGACTGAAATTTGTATGTATGCGTAATCAATATTTTTATTTTATTCATTTGATGGAAAGGAAATAGAAAATTTTTATACCATTAATGAAAAAATTATGTATAGTAATGATAGTAATTTATTTATTTTATAATATTTATAAAATATTTTTTGAAGATATAAGATGAAATAAAATTTGATTAGTTCGGTCAAAACAATTGCCTCTTTTTTGAGTATCCTTCTTTAGATTATATTTAACACCTTTTAAGGAGATGTTTATAGTCACCCAATGTGATTAATGACCTCAGATTGGATGTTTAGATAGAAATTTTGGTAGTGTTTTAAGAGACAACAAACTTGATTTGTGTTTTAAAAATAATGTATTGAGCCATTTTTTATTGGAAAAAAGTGACGGAATATTTCTAAATTTTCAATATTTAAGGGTCTTAAATGTAAATTTAAAACCATAAAGTCACAAATTGATGGATAATTCATGATAGGTTCTAAAATTTCCCCTAAAATTATTTCAATATTGGATTTTTAGGATTTTACAATTTTTTAAATATATTATTAAAAAATAAATAAAATTTTATGGGAAATTTTAGAACCTATCATGAATGATCCATCAATTTATGACTTGATGGTTTTAAATTTACATTCAAGACCCTTAAATATTGAAAATTTAGAAATATTTTTCGCTTTTTTCCAATAAAAGGGACTCAATCCATTATTTTAAAAACACAAATAAAGTTTGGTTGTCTCTTAAAATGCTACCAAAATTTATATCTAAATATCTAGTCCTAGGTCCTTAATCCCATTGTGTGACTATAAACCTCTCCTTCAAATGTTTTAACTATAATCAAAATGAGGATACTTGAAAAAGAGGTAATTATTTTGCCCAAACTACTCAAAGTTTATTTCATCTTCTACCTTCAAAAAAAATTTATAAATATCATAAAATAAATAAATTACTTTCATTACTATACATAATTTTTTCATTAATGGTATAACAATTTTCTATTTCCTTTCCATGGAATGAATAAAATAAAAACATTGATTATGCATGCATACGAACTACAGTATCCATAAAGCGATGTATTTTATTTTTCATCACCACCTCTTAGAGATAGTGATATGGATGGATTTAATGGTTATATATAATGTTTCTAACACAATTATTATTATTTAATGAAAATATATTATCTACTTTTTTATTCTTCTATCTATTGGAAAGTGATAATGTCACTCATGCTTACGTGTGAACTACCACTATCATGAAGATATGTGATTCATTTTTTATTTTCACTATGCATGGATACTTATAAGGATAGATTTAATGGTTATATATTATATATATGATATAATAGTGAATTTATAAAGTTAAATTATTATTTAACAGTATTTCATTCTATCCCTTGAAATATGAAAATATCACCCATAGGTACGTGCGGACTACTACCTCCATAAAGTTTTTAAATTCAATTTTCATCACCACATTATATAGCTAGACATAAATTTATATATAATGAATAAATATTATATTTATTAAAAGATTAATATTCTAAAGATGATGAAACTATGACGATGGATCATGGAACAGAATTTTCGAACTAAGACATGCATGGGAAAGGGAACAGTTAACACCCAAAGTATTTATTTTAAAGAAGAAGAATAATTAAAAATTCAAAATCCATAAAGAAATTATATATTATAGTATAAGTATGAAAATGGTTTTTTATTGATATAAAATAAATATATATCTATTATAGATAAGGTTAATGGTTCGAATGAATAAACACGGGACTTGAGGTAAGGGTTTCATGTCAAATTCACTTCTTTGGGATATATTTTTCATTATGCATCTATTTTTATTTAAATGGTGTATATGCTTCCTATTTGAAGTATATTATTACATAATATTACAATTATTTAATTTTAATATTAATTTATTTTGGTAACATTTTAACATCTTCGGGATGGTGATAAAACCAACCCAAATAAGAATATGTAGTATATAATGATTGAGTAAGAAATTATAGGTATATTATGATAAAATAATTTTTACAGAATCGTAATTATGTTATTATTACATAATTTTTTGGGAGAATGAGAATGTAAATTAAAATATGGATGAGGATATCATCACTTACGTTAATAGAATTGTTTCTTCTTGTATCATTTTCCCTGGGAATGAAAGAAATAGACATCAATTTTTTGAACAAATAATACCAAAAGCTTAGAAAGGAATGGTATTGAAGAGATAAATGAAATATTTATGTTTCTTGGAGTGGATGGAAGATAACACTATTTATAGCTAAAAATGAGGGACATTTATTTTATTTTTTTGTGTTAAGTAAAGGGTGGTGATATAATTTCAAGAGAGTTAGGTGTGGTAGGTAAGGATATATTCATGGGGATTGTAGGATTTACTCCCAGAAGCACAAGAGCCTTAGCCCAGTTGGTGAGGACTCGGCAAGTTCATCCAAGAGACTCAGGATCAAAACCAAGCGAAGGTATAATTTTGGGGGTACCGTAGTAGTTACTGTAGCAATACTATAGTAGTTACTGTTCAGTACTATGCTGCCAGAACTATTCACATGTTTGGGCCTTCGGGCCACCAGTTTGGCCTTCAGGTCCTTCAAGGCCTTCGGGCCACCCAAGTCCTTTAGGATAGTAAGGCTTTCAGGCCCCCATAAGGCCTTCAGGCCACCTCAAGGCTTTTGGGCCACATGATCAAAGCAATTTCCCCAGACGGACTCTACAAAAAAAAGAAGCATCCCTATAAGAGGATTCAGAGCAGGCGCACCCACCAGAGTAGAACCAACAGGTTTAGAAGAATGAGAGGGTATGGAAATTCCATTGGGACTAGCATGTGCTTGCACAAGAAGCTTAGCTAGACGTCCATGCAAAGGTGGAGATCTACCATCATGATGTAGATGATGGGGAGGGGTAGTTCCTTATAGTTATAGTCTAGTTGAATTCCCTAAGACCTTTGGGTCATTTAATGTATCATAA
This sequence comes from Viscum album, assembly GCA_963277665.1. Classification (NCBI taxonomy): domain Eukaryota; kingdom Viridiplantae; phylum Streptophyta; class Magnoliopsida; order Santalales; family Viscaceae; genus Viscum; species Viscum album. Next base: position 1,533,584,491 of record OY728126.1, read on the forward strand.
GCCTATGGTCCATGTAATCTCTAATCCTACGGGCCTTGTAAGGGTTCCCCCTCATCCCTTGAAAGGGGGGTTATCAAAAATCAATAAAAAAAGAAGGCCTTCGGGATATTCGAGCTATTAGGGCTCCCAGAACTAATAAATAGCTTCTATAAAGTTTTTATATCGTTTTTATTATAAAAAATTTGATCTATTACATTTTTACACCCTTTTACTGCTTTTTAATTTGTTTAATTATTTACCATGCTAATTATATTTTAACTAAAAATATATGATGACTCGTCTTACTAGATTTTGACTATGATTCCAAATTTGGACTCAATTTAATATATATAATTTTATAAATATTATAAATTTAACTTTTTGAAATGAAATGATAAAATATATAAAAAAAATTTATAGAAAAAAAATATTATAAAAAATTTAATGTTCTTAATCTTATTTCATATTAGTTACTAATTAAATGTGTGTTAAGATGTTTTTTATGATTAAAAACTTTAAAATTTATAATTAAAATGAAACCCAATGTGTACTATGTTATATATATTGTTTATTTAATATTATTAGTCATTATTTTGAGTTATCATGAGAATCCAAGAGTTTCATGTTGGAATTTTCAAAACATTAAAATATTTTTATGAGCACACAGTTCGCCTGAATGTTTAGTAAAATGTGTGAAGATCATGTAATTTGATTTTTCCTTGGATAGTTCAAGTTGGTAAAATTATTGAATAGTTTTCTAAACCGTTTATGCACCTAAGAATAATTGTACCATGTCTTTTGGTGCATCAAGTGTTAGCGACATAGTTGTAACATTTGCTTGTTAAACTCTGTAGGTAAACCATGTGACATTCTTAGTGATTTAAAATTTTATTTTATTTTACTTTATATTTTTTTTAAACCCTCAAATTCTATTACCCCTATCCCTTAGGTCATGTGATGCACCCCTCTTATAGCCCGACCTCCTTTACTCATGTGATCCCTCTCCCTTATAAGCCCCTATCTTCTAGCCTCATCGTGTGGTGTACCCATGGAAAAGATCCCCTCCCTCACGAACTTTCCCCTCTGCTCTCTTTCATGTGCATAACAACCGAAGGATGAACCCCCCCACCCCCCCCCACCCCCCACCCACCCACTCTGTCTTACCTCTATCCCATGAATCTCATACATACTTGGCGATTCATGTTGTAATATTCACAACATAGTGTCATATTTCCTATGTATTTTCATTATATCCCATTCTTCCATGTCTCCTTATATTTTTCCTTTCCCTCTGTCACCATTGTGATTTGGTAAAACTCTAGGGGTGATGGGTTTGATCCAATTCCATGGTTTATTTTTTTTATGGATTGTACGAGTTCTTATTTCCATGTTTGTGTATATTCCAATAAAGGTGACATGTTTCGAGCTATATTACAATCATTCCATATATATTTTCCCATTTTAAAGATTTTAATTTTTGGTCCTTTGATTTCATGGTATTTTTAATTATATAGTTATTCTCTAATGATGGTATGAATTAATTTTAAGCTTGATGTGAAGGTAAAATCAAGTATTAATTGATTTTCGCTTCTATACAAAGGGTTTCTAGATTTCAAAACTTATTGAAATTTTGATTTTATTTAACTAAAATCACTTATTGTTTTCTAATTGTTCCCAAGGTATCCTTAAAATTTATATTAAAGTTATTAAATTTTTATATACTTTCAAAATAATTTTCTAAAGATTTTACTTGGAATTAAAAGGGGTACATGAAATTATAAGTCTTTATTTAATTTATTTTAAATAAAACCTATGTAAAAAAGTATTTGACCTCATTTGGGTCAAGAGTTAATATAAATAATGAGGTTTTAATAATTTTGTAAAATTTATATAAATGAGTTTTTCTTCTCAAATTATTTTCCATGGTGGTTTTGGATACAATTTTTTAAGAAATTTTTTATATATGGTTTTGAAATATAAAAAGTAACATGGTATTAGAAGTAAATTTATTTTTAAAAATCCATATTAGAGTATTTAAAATGAGTTGATCAATTTTTGGGATGCCTGTTGTTACCCCTTTCTTTGTTCCACCTATTGAGGGTTATTTTTATATTGTGGTAATTAGATGATATAGATTAGGGCTATTTCTATAGGTGGGAATCAAGAGTGAGGGAGATATATTAATCTTATTATGATTCCTACAATGATCCTTGAATGTTTTTTCACCCTCACACATTTATTGTCCATGGGAATTCTAGGTCACTAATTAGAGTCTTAGATGAGTTCAAACACTAGTTATCATGTTTCTAACTAAAGAGTGACTTAGTTGTTGAGTGTGCCCAGATGGCCCCAGACATAACTATATCAGGATGGTTTTTAGTTCTGACTAATTTGAATGGGATAAAAATATATATTGTTTCTTTTAGGATATCCAATTATTCATATTAGAATTTTAGGCAATTATTACATGAGTACGAAGATTAGATCTTCTGAAAACTACTTGCTTTATTTGTGGTCAGTGTAGGGGATCCATCTCTTGTCCTTTAATTATTTATCCCCTATTATTATATCACCCTTACTTTATAATGATTTATTTTATTACCTACTTTGATATTTTTTTCTAGTTCTATTATTCTCTATTTTCAACCATTACTTCAATTTCTTTAAAATGATTTTTAAATGAGTATTTTAGAACTGTTTTAAACTAATGGATTTTATGGAATTTATAATTGAATATGAAATGAGTTAATTGGTTTTCTAAGGACTATTAGGATGATAAAATGGATTTTTATTTATTCTTTTCATTTAACAAAATAAAAATAGAAAATATATATTTGAATTGTGTTCCCATCTAGCTTGGAAATGATTTTACAATTAAAATTTTAGCATGTGTAAATATAGGTGTTCACCTACTGAGTACTCTTATGGCCTCTCCTATTTCATCATTTCTGTTTCAATCATGGTATAACCACTTGAATAATATTTTAGCATTTATTTATATGATTTATTTTATGTTAGTTTTATTTTATCACATTCACCCAAGTGTTTTTATTACTTGATTTTATAGGACAATAATTAACTTTATTAGAATATATGACATGCAGCCATTTATATGAGTTCATTACTACTTTCCATTTTTTTATCAATGGTCAATATTATTTTTTTATATACTATGTGATTTTAGAGTCATGGATTATTGAGTAATCTTGGAGTTTGAGTGGTGGAAAGCTGGCTTGGAGAAGGAATTTGGAGGTTGATCCAAAAAATTATTTTCTATATATTTATATCTGAGGCTTACTTATGTTTTGTTTATATATGTGGATTCATTTTGGAATGTACAACCAACGTAGGTATAGTTAAATATGAAGTTTTATTAGAAATTTTCTAATTATTTTACAATTATTTTATGGGAAAATCATTCCCAATATAGAAATATTAAACTCCCTAACACTTGTCGCCTACTCATGGGATCGGGAATGCCACTTGGGAAAGTGGTGGTTATATTTTGGCACTAGTTCAGATGGAATTTTGGAGGTGTTCATTACATAAACCATCCTTAAAAATCTATTCATTTAATTTATTGAGGTAAATATAAAATACATATATAAAAAATTTTATTAAATGGTTATTTCCAAAATTAGGAAAATTTATTTATTTTTAATTTAAAATAATTTAATTTTATCAAATGATTTGTATAAAAAAATCATTATCTAATTATAATCATTATAAAAATATAAAATTTATTTAAATGTAAAATTTATAAATACATACTTAATAATGAAAAAATATATATCATTTAATTGATAGATGATAATAGCATACTAACATCTACTTAAAAATACCTCAAGGACTCTATATAATATTTTATTATAAGATAAGTGGTTGGGGAAGTATTGGGAAATGATTTAGCTAACATGAATCTCATAGTGATTTATATTAGTTTTATCTTCTACTTGAAACAATTTCTCTCATGTTGTTCTTATTGGAATTCTACTCGAGATTGGTCTAGAGAAAACCATTGTGATGTTTCCTCCTTTAAAAGATTGAAAAAATCAGCCTCCTAAAAAAATTCTACCAATTTTTTCTATTTATTCTATTTTTATATAGTTTTAATTATTAAGTAACATCTATTTTTACCAACAAATATAATGATAATGTTACATTGTTCAATTTTCAATTGACTACCACTTCTAATTTTTGTCACTAATTATTCGTATATCTAATTATAGATTCAATGAACATATAAACCTAAGAACCACATAAACATATACCACATATTTAATGGAAAGTTTACATTATTGTATATAGACTTGAAAACACCTCTATAATCATTCATATTATTATCTAATTTTATTTTCAAGATGTTTATCATATTTATTTATGGTTATGTTCTTTGAGTAGTTATTATTAGCAGAATAGTATTCATTAATGTTCACGATAATGAGAATCTAAATCTCATAGTATTTTTATTTACTAGGGTTTTTTTATTTTGAAATTTTAATAATTATGATTCATTTAGTTTCATAATAATGTTTTCCATTTTTTATTATAATATTCCAACATAAGGAAGTAAAGTATTTTCCATTTTATTTCTATGTTGTGTGTGTCAGAAGGTATTGAAATAATTATTTATTTATAGATAAATATATATCGAAATCTTAAGGTGTTAAATTCTACCCCTATAAAATAATTTCTACATCAATGTTTCATTTATTTTATGAAAATAAACATGATTACATTTTTTCATTACAACTTCATGCTCCCATGTAACTTTCCCAAACTTATAATTTTTCATAAAACTTCCCCTAGGTGTGTTGCCTTGTTTCACAACACTTTATCTCTAGGATCCAAGATCTCTCCTCTTTGTTCCTCATAATAGGGATCTAGTTTAAATTTCAAAATGTCTATTTTAATCCCATGTGATAGATCATATATGTACTCCATCAATAGTTATATATGAAACACATCATGCATCTAAGAGACATTTGTTATAAGAACTAATTTATAAGATACAATACATGTACATTTTAGAATCTTGAAGTGACCAATATATCTAGGGATCTATTGTATCATATCCTAAAATTTCCTAAAATTCTTAAAAGGGTTTATTTGAATTAATAATTTATCTATATCATCAAACATTAGATCTTTTTTATGATTATCATCATTGTTTTTATATTGATTTTTTACTTCTTTGACATGTCACTGAATGTTTTGAACCATTTGTGTCATTTTTTTGAACAATATGAGATCATTAGAACTTCCTCTCTCTAACTTCATCCTATTATGATAGTGTTCTATATCTTTTCCCAAATATAGCCTCAAATGATGAAATTTGGATACTTGATTGGAAATATTTTTAATTAGAATTCAACCCTATGAAGATATTAATTCTAACATCATTTAAAATCTATTAAGCATGATATTAGCATATCATCCAATTTAGGAATAGTCATTTCAAATCAAGCATCGGTTTGAGGATGATAAGTCATTATAAAGTTATGTTATGTATCCAATATTTGTTTAAGACTTCTCTAGAACATTGATGAAAACCTTGTATCTTAATCTAAAACAATTTAAAGTGTTACTCCATACATACTTACCACTTAATTTACATATAACACGCAAAGTTGATATATTTAGAAATCATATTTAATAGAAAATAATTCATCAAACATCATAGGATAGTTAACCAAAAACTAGATGACATAATATCTATTACTGATATTTGGAAGACCCACTATTAATTTAATGGAGAATTTCTTCCATTTTTATAAGTAATTGTTACATTATCCACTTAGATAGCTTATGTCCAGCCTTTACTTGATGGTATAAAAACCATAAACAAATATACTATTCAGTCTCCATATTAATTTTGTTCCACCAAAATTGTGACTTATGATCTCGGTATATTTTTTCCTTCCTAGGAGATTAGATAAGGATGATCTATATGCATAATAAAAAAATTACTTTTTCATATCTGGTATAGATGAGACCCATATTGATGTTTCAAATATTATAACTCTGTCTCTATCAAGGTTAAATTATGGAACATTTTCTAACTTATTTTGATTCCCCATATCATATTTTTTGGTATCCTTAAGCATCATATAGATGGTTGGTTGATAAATCATGTGAGAAATATAGGATTTTCCCCCTTCATTTATGATTACCATAAATGTTTTTTTAATTTCTATAAACATAGGGCCCCAGTCAATTTTTATAAATAGTAAGGTAAGATGATCCTTTTTGGTTAATGCATTATCCACCTTAATCTTATGAGAATTATATATATCATGATTTTCCCCATAGTAATAATGTTTCCATAACATTAATGAAAAACTTACTTCTACCAGATCTATATCAGGTTTCTTGTAACATTTCTCATTGTTCATCAATTTAAATGAGTCATAAGATATCATATTTTCATTTTGAATAAGTACACATCCCAAAAAACTTTTTTAAATAATCATAGTATATAACACACTCTTATATACTACAAGGTATTGTAAGTATAGGTACAGAGAAAAACCTATTTTGAATCTCCTTGATATTTTATTCATATTAATTATTAAATAAGAAATTCACTACTATCCACATTAACCTATGTAGTTAATTTGAAAATATTTTAAAATGTCTCAAAAAACCTTGATATTATATATATAATAAAATAATACTCTATATATCTATTATAATGGTTATTTTTTGTTATTTTTTAATAACTTACATCATTAAAGGATCCATGTATATACCCTTTATTGTGATTAAATAATCCCAAATGGATACTTTTTTGTAACCAATATTCACATTGGATAAGTTTGAAATGAAATTTCTTTTTATAAGGTCTTTAGAACTATCATCCAATTCTCTTAACATTCTTACTTTCATACATAATAAATAAGAATATCATTTATAATGACTATCAAAAAAATTAAACCTGATATATAAAGACATACTTAATTAAATCCAATAATATATTAGGGTCATTTGAATATATGAATTAAATCAATATGGATTCATCATGCCCATAACTTTTTTGTAAGGATATCTTTAGTATATATCTACTAATTACCATTAATTAATGGTATCAATATAGATGATTCACATTTAATTAGCATTTATACATTTTGTATTGAAAAAAATCATTAATATGTAGTATAAGACACTTGTTCTTGATATTTATCTTATTAATTTCTTGATAATCAATGAAAATATTCATTGATCCATATTTATTATTGATAAATATAATTAGTATAAACTACGGTGAAGAACTTGGTAATATAAAAATATTATCTAGATTATCTTATAAATACTTCTTTAATGGATCAAATTTAATAGGGTCCATTCTATACAGAATCATTAGTATTCATAGAACTAGTTTTGAGTTCAATAGAAAACTCAACCTCACATTTTGGGGGAATACATGGATGTTATTTTGAAAATAAGTAAATATATACCTATATAATTTACTTTTATTTAATATTGAGTACATCCCCAACCATTTGAGTAAAATTACACTCCTTATTGGGTATTCATACCCATTTAGAGGAATTTTTTTCCAATGGGAGTTCATCATCATACTTTCATTGATGCTTAATCATGGTATATTTTGATATATGAAATAAAATTTCCCAATATTCATAATTGATATGATCTATATATAGGGTTATCTAATCCATTCCCAACATCACATTGAATTCTAAAAATGGAAAAATAAAAAGATATTCCAAAAGAACATACTTGTAATATTCCATCAAATAAGAGTCATAGAAATTTAGTGATATCATCATACCACTAAGATTTAACACCCATAATTCAATATTTATTCATTTGGGATAAAAATTAAATGTCATTTATTCTTTTCATGATATGAATAAATTCATATAAATAGTCTTAATTTTTTTAATATTTATCGTATTTGTTACAACCCTAATATTATTATTCTCTCCTTAGTCCCTTAGTAAGATAATTTATTTAGTGTGAGTGTAAAATAATAATACCTAGAGTATGGAATAATATGATAATGAAAATTAGTCTTATGATGTCTTAAATTATGACACTTTTCTTTCAACCTATGGAATTTTAGGTTCATACTAAATCAATTTTTGGTTATGTATAGGTTGTTTTAACTTCTATACTATTATTCATGATAACCAAATCCCCAAAATTAACTAAGAACCATTTTTATACCAATTGATATTAAATGGGAATATAATGAATACATTTTGTATCATTTAAATAATTTAAACATTACATCTCAAAAACTATATGTATAATTCCATAAAAAATAATTAGTGATTTTTGAGATTATTTAGATAAATTTCTTAATACATAATATTTATTTATCATCTCTCACAAAATTATCCACACATGAGTCTCATTAAAACAAATTTCTCTATGTAATTCCTTGGGGAAATGAGAATAATAAGAAATGGGTGAGCTCAAATGATTAGTAAGGGAATTTTTTTTGAAAATATCATAATGGGCTATATGTTTATCATGTTAGAAAGAAATATAATTATAGAAATGTCTTATTAAAAATAACTTAGAATTATACAATCCTAGAAATTCAGGCTATACCAATGGTCTACAACAACATTTTATTAAAATCATTGGTATATGAATATACCAATGGTCTATAAAAAAAATTTAGGCCCCCCATCATCTAATAGCATCAATCCACTATGAACCTATAATTAATCAAAAAATATATATAGTAAACTAGTACCAATATTGATTAAAAACATAACACATATTATATATTTTACATTCAACTAGTTAATAAGGTAAAAACAATAAACAAAACATATATATAATTAGTTTTGGTATAGGTCGCCATTATGATGGTTGGATGTGTCATTAATATAATTTCATAAAGGTAATAGATTAATATCTTAGTCTATAATGGAATTATCATGAACACCACTACCTTCATGGTGATCACTACCATCACCATCATCATAATCATTATGACTAACATTATTATCTTTAACAATTTAATTACCATCACCACCAGGAATTTCATTGCACATACAACCACTAAGCCCGTCCTCACCATCACCCAAGGAATTATATAAGGATAGTATCACTGAAATAAATATACCAAAAATATATTCAATATCTTTGGGATGTTATGAACATAAATCTATTACAACTTTCATGAATAGATCACTGAACTTTTGACTTTTTTAATGCTCCTATATGAAAAATAATAATTTTTTACCTCTATATGATTCTTTTACAATTAATTTATTCTATATGTTTTTGAATTACCTGATTTGGGAAATTTCCTAGTAGTTATGATACCCTTCCTTGGCTAGTAGTAAACTCCCCCTAGAATCCATCACTTAATACATATCCCAAACGATGGTTCAACCTAATGTTGTAAACTTAATTCTCATAAAGGGACTCTAAACCATGTTATTGATAGAATAAAAGTGATATTTAATTTATTATTATATATTAAAATGATAACACAATATACTAATATGTACAATTATTTCATGCATTTCTTAATTAACAAAAATTCCATGTTTTGTCTTTTTTTCTCCAGAAAAAAAAATCTTGATGTACATTCCCTTTGTGTTCAATGGTTATTAATTCAAATAAAAATTGAAATAATAAAAAAAATATTCAATAATTCTATAATACTAAAAGAACATAATAAAATTTAACTATAAATATTATATAATGTTATTTGTTATTTTCTAGTGAACCCTTAAAAACTATATTAAACTTGGTTGTACATGAAAAATAGATGGTTTCTCTCTTGTTATTATATAACCCAAAGTGTGAATATACTTTATAGAATCCTTTTTAAATTTATTTTAATGAATCCTAAAAAATGAATTTTGATTATATGAAAAAAAAAATAAAAAAAAAATTCAATAAAAAATATTAAATTTTAATTATACCATAAAATGATAATTCTTACAATATTCAATCATTTCATTGTAATATATAACTAGAAAATCCTTGAGAGTTGGTTTACAATTTAACTCTTTTACATGTTTATTATTCTAATGAACATATGAATAATGATTATATAAACTCCATAGTTCCCCTAATTCTATAAACTATGAAACCCATACAGATGGACATCTTGAATGATAAAGAAAAACATGAATAAAAAATAATTTATTAAAATAAACAAATATTTCACTTTTTAATTTAAAAAATTAAATAATAATATCTAAACCCATGCATTATCCATGATTTGAACCTTGACCTCTCTCCATGGGATTGGTTTCATGAGACTGTCTTCACTAAAAAAATTTAGTGTCTTCATAAAAATTTTACACTCTCTACCATGTTTACCAATACATTTGTTTTATTTGTTGCACTACCATATAATTTTTGAATTATGGTTATAGAAATCACATATACAAGTACACCCATGTCACTTATTTGAATATCCAGTTGAAGTAGAAAAAACAAAAAATATAATAAATACATATTATAAATAAAATAAAATAAAATGTGACAAAATTTAATGTATTTGTAAACATATACTGAATCGAGGATTATTAGTGGGATTTGATGGATTTATAGGATTTTGAGGATTAGTATCATTTAATTGATGGTTAAGGTCCAATAAAAGCACAAGATTATTATAAATTTGTGAATTAGAAGTTATAAGGACATGAGTATAAAATTCTATAGAGTAATAAAACTTGAGAAATAGATATGACATAGAAGTGTTTGGTAAAGGATAAAAGGTATAAGTGGCAATTATGAGATATGAAAAAGGTTTATATTAATTATATAAACTCTGAAATTATGGAGAATGAATGGGTGGGAACATCTCTAGTGGTTCATATAGGATTGCGGGATTATATTTTGTTCTTGGTAGGATATATGGTGGTGGGCTTGGGTGTGATCGAGTATGGTGGGTGCTCTAGTACCTCTAGTACTAACCCCATTTGATCGACTATTTCACTCCCCAACATCAGTATTTTTATTAAATATTATATTTCACCTAGATGATTTTTAATTAATGATATTTGAAAATTAATAAAAAATGAAATTTAAAGTTATCTAATTTATTAATATTAGAATTAATATACTCAATAATGGAATAAGAGGATAGAAACCCATGTCTTTCATTCATTAATCATTTTCAAATAGTCTTTTCGTGATTATTTCTTCAATAGTTTTCATATTCTATATATGAATATAATGTTGATTTTTTATAAATCCACTAGTAATGGGAATGATGGCTATGGAATAAAAGGTATAATGAAATATTTAAAGGATATTACTTGGAAGGACAACCAAAATAAAAGAGGTGATATACCATAACCATGTCATACTATTTATATCCTATAGTTTATAATCATGTTTATCTAGTTTATCACATTTTGGTAAAAAAATTATCTTTTTAGAATAGTTTTAGTCAATTTTGGTCAGTTTGGTTCAGTTTGGGGTGATTTGATTTAGTTATAATTAATTTATATTTTTTTAGTTTGTTTTTTATCTGATCTATTATAATTATATTAGCATAGTTCAAATTATATATAGGCAATTTTATTCTAGTATATTTTTACTATTTCATGAATGTTAGTAAATTTTAGTTATGTTATAGTTAGATTTGGTCGAATCATATAAGTTTTCTTATAGTTAGTTCATGTTAATCCAATTAATTTTAGCTTATTTTAATATGGATTGGTGGAGTTTTCTTAAAAAATATTATTTATTTCATTTCGTTTAAATTTTATTTATTATTATTTATATCTGGGATAAGAAATTTTGGGTCAATATAATTCAGTTTAAATTTACTTAAGAACATTTTGGGATAATTTATTTGGTTTTTTTATTCAGTTGGGTCATTTGGTCATTTTTAGTCATTTAGTTATTTGGTCATTTTGGGACATTACATAATTTTTTAATTTTGTCATTCATTAATTGGCATAATAGTAAACTTTTTATTTTTTTCATTTGGTCATTTTTAGTTGGTTAATATAACATTTGTTTATTTAGTCATTTTATCAATTGATCATTTCTAGATAGTCATTTGGTTATATGGTCTTTTGGTCTATTTTAGTCATTCAATCGTTTGGTTATTAGGTCATTTGGTTATTTTATTTCATTTGGTTATTTTTTTCATTTATTTATTTGGTCATTTAGTTATTTGTAATTTGGTTATCTTTCTATTTGATTATTTGGTCATTTATACATCTATTCATTTAGTCTTTTTATGATTTAATTATTTTTTTGTTTTCTAATTTGGTTATTTGGTGGTTTTCTCATTTCACCTTTTGTTCATTTATCAATTCATCCATTTTTCATTGGGTAAGTTGGTTAGGTTATTTGGTAATTTTTGGGTAAGCTTAATTAGTTATTTTGGAATTGGTTATTTAGTTCAAACTGATTTGGATAATATTTTAGTTATCTCATTTGGGCTAGGTAATTTTTTATTTTGGATAATTTTTTTCTATTTAAATTTAGGTTAATTAATTTTGATGTTACCTTGGATGAACCTACATGAACATAAAAAATAAAACTAAAGAAAATTAGTGCAATAAAATTAAATGAACTGAATTAGAATGAATAAAATGAAAAAAAAATGAATAGATCATATGGAAATGTATATAAATTAGACAAAAACAAGAAAACTAAAGAAAACATACAATTACAAAATTAATTAAATATGAAAAAAAATTAACCCCCTCGAATCTAAAACAAACATATCCAAATTAACGAATTTTGAATAGTATAATCCAAATTAACCCCAAGTCAATAAAAAATTAATGAAATGAGACCATAAATATTTGATTATATATATTACCCATACTTCTAGTTCATATTCAACTTAAACAATTGATATATTTGAGTCATCATATGAAACATATTGGTCAAGTCTAATGTGGGCAGTGATTATGTCAATTTCAACAGCACCATCCTAAAATATTTTTATTGGGATCACTTTAGCAGTAAATTTTACTACATTTTTTAATGGATTTTCAAATAAAACAATTTATTTCGTAATTTATAAAAAAAAATATAGTTCATAGGTGATCGTAAAGTGACTCATGTTAGGAACTAAGGGTTATTTGAGCTCTGTAAGTGGTGAATCCTATAGTTCTTCCTATTTCTCTTGATGTTGAGATCCCTACAAACTCAATCGGTGATACTTTGTCTTACTATCATAGTGAAACATATTCTCTGAGGATACCTAGGATATCATAGTAGTATGAAACTAGGAAAAAACTATATCATCCATTAATTTTTTTTTGGGATTATTTCTATGTTTTATGATAGTATATAGGTGTCCCTACCTATTCAAGGTAGAAAGAGGAAGAATAAAATGTGTTACATCATCCCAAGGTGTGTGTTTACTCATTCAGTGTTGAAATAAAATATTGGTGTTTATTCCACTAGAATTAATGGTGTTTCAATACTAAGGGATTTCCCCTCCTCGTCATGAATTCATTCGTAATTTAGATTGAAAGGGACACTATCTCCTTAGCCAAATATATGTTATTTACAATTTTTATCAAGATGAAAAAAAATAGTAGAAATTCTAGAACATAATAACATAGAGGTATTAATTTAATGTTTTCTAAAAATCAATATGCTCTTAATGACATATATGGTAATCCAATTAACTCTCATATTTAAATATTTTGGAAGAATTATATCCAGGTTGATCTCATAAATATTTCTTCCTAGAATATCACTATCATGGTTAGTAAAACTCACAATTCTATATTTTTTCATTATTTATGAAAAATATGATGTTGGGGATAGAGAATTGATTTAGAAAGATCTATATTTATCCAAAACCATATTTATTTCTAGGTATTTAGATGATGATTTGAACTTTATTAATGAAAATATGGAAATAATGGAGGGGAAAATAATACATCATGGAGATAGATGATTTTAAATCCTTCCCTACACACAAAAACCTCATATACCTTTTATATTCTGAAGAAAACTTAAAATGGTTTAACAAAACGTGGGATAGTGTAATAATTTTGAGTTAGTTTAATAAATGTCAAGAAAATTATTTTACAACCCCTATTTTTTAGAATACACCTATTTCTCCCCTAGATAGATCCTTATCAGATCACTCTACACTGTCACATCGACTCTAAGTCCCTTTGGTGGAAGATCCTAGATTTATATTTTCAAAATTATATATATAAAATGATTCATTAAAGATCTTGATTATCTCCTCATGTAATATTACTATTCAAGGATATGTATGGGTTTCTCTTCAAAACAAACTCATATATTTAAAATGATAAATTGATGAATGGATTTATAATTAAATGATTAATAGTCTAACCTAAGAATACCATGATTCAGAGATAATTCATAATGATATTCAGTTGCATGGAAAATGGGATGATGAATCCTTCATGTTTCCATATTGAAAATGCACCCTTATTGAAGAACATTGTTTAGTTGAAAATAGAGAGAGATACATGAGAAAGATATAGAGTGATATGGATTAAGGAAGGATATAAAAAAAGTTCCTTATTTCCTTGAATTCTCAAGGTATAAGAAATTAATTGGTAAGATTAATTTATGAATATAAGATAATTATATTATAAGTGATGTGGAAGTAAATAGACCAAGTATATTTATTATTACACAAACTTTATATAAGGACCACACCAAGTATTGATACAAATATCCCTAATGGATGTAGGTGGTGATCAATTATTTGATAACATTCCAAATATAGTTGAAGATAGGGATTATGATAAATTTAAATCTATTTTGAATGAATATGAGTTATTAAAATAAATTTGAATCCTTGACCTAAATATAATACAATCCTTGATGGTCATCCTAGTTCCTTCAACATTTCTAAATATGATTTTATTATAAATTATTTAATTGAGGTGGTTCAGGTTTTTTTCACTAGAGGCCTAATGTCTAGAGTCACCACTATGACTGTCCAAGTTCTAATACCAATGGGTAGTTATCCTAATGTATTTGGATGATTTAATCCAATTTTTTTCTAACACCCCTTATATGATGCTTATTATGATCCTAAATAAGAGTATTTCCTCTCTCAATCCCTAAATTTGGTCAAATAATGGAATTTGGAAAGGTATAAGTATATAGAGAACTATTTTCTTAGATCAATAAATTATTCTATATTTGGATAGAAGTGTCACTGAATCCAACATCATGGTCAATATCGATATAGAAAAATCATATAATATAATGGAATGAGGTTTCATTTTAAAATTTATCAATCAAAATTGGTTCTTAGTGTGGGTCTATAACATTTTATTTCAGTGTATTCCAACATCTTGGTTCACCATATATCTTATAGGAAAAAAGGTTTAGATTATTTAATTTGGTTAGGGGTATGTGTAGAGGAGATCAACTTTCATTGATTTTATTTTTATTGGCAGAAGATTTTCTCAACATGAACATTAATTCTATAACATCAAGAGGTTTGGTTCATCTATTTAATAGAAGTTATGATTTATTAGGAATCTTTCATATCTTTTTTGAGGATGAAATTTATTTTCATCAATAGTTGAAGAAACTCAATTCAAATTCCTAAAGGTATTTTGAATGATTATAGAAATAGAATTTAAAAATTCATTAATATATCTTATAAAAGTGTCTAGATTTATATAAAATACTTGAACAAGAATAAAAAAAATTAACAATAATCTTTGAATTTATAGGAGAAATATTCTCATGGACTATTTGGGTGACCCTTTATTGTAAAAAAGAGTTTGTACTCATTTCATTGATTAGATTATCAATATAATTTCTAGTCGGGTCACCAGTTGGAAGATCTGTCTTCTTTACTTTAGTGGAAGGATCACCCTCATTAATAGTTTCATTATTTTAATTCTAATGTGTGTTCTATATATTATATGTGAACCTATATTTTTCATTATAATAATGTAATAATATTTAAATAGTTTTATAGAACCCCAAACCCACACTCCAAATATCTAGTGCCAATAAAAAATTCTTTTGATACTGGATTTGAAATGAACTGAAGTGACTCAATTTTATCAATCAATATTTACAATATCACAAACAAATATTGAGTCACATTCATTTAAAATTCCATTAAGGTTTATAGTTTATAGATTTATGAAAAGAAATTAACTAATAAATTTAATTCCTTTATCATAAAATGAAAAAAAAAATCTATATAAGACACTATGTATTCCATAATTTGTCTTGAACGTATCTCATAAATTCTGTACAAAAAATATTATATTGGACATATCATGTGTAATACAGTTCTTTATTACTAGGAGAAATGTAAACATATGAATGGGTGATCTCATATGCACAATAAGGGTAAACATAAATGACAACAATAAAAGATCATAAGTGATAATAAGATGATAATAATTAATATTACAAGGATAAATAATTAAAATAATGAAATAATGAAAATAAACTATGAGTTTTACATACCTATAGTTTATATATCAGTAAATAAATGCATGGATAATGATAGTTGGTTCCTTAATGATTAAATGAATAATGTTTCACAATTAATTCCATGACCTAATCCAATAAAACATGTCCTTAGACATCGTGGTATTAACCTAAAGGCCTTGCGTTTAAGAAATATAATGTTCTAGTTATACATAAACCAAATGACCCAATCTATTATTTCCCTAAGGACTATCAATCCCTCAAGGGGCTATATAATATTGGGATCCACCCATCATTAATTATGTCTAACACATACATCATATGAAGGAAAGAAAAAACTATACTATATAAAACCAAAATTCCTTATCAATCAATAAAAATGTGTAACCCCCTAATATTTTATGTATTTTTTTCAAATATATTTAATTTTTATATCTTGTGTTACACACAATGCTGATATTTAATGAATTACATTATATAGTTAATATTACTATTTAAACATGAATATTATAACCTAGTCATCAAATTTGGTGGCATTAATAGGAATGACAAAATTCTTGAAAATTATTTATAATGGTTTTATATAAAGAAAAAATATTTATTAAAAGGTACTTATTTTTTAGTAAAGTCTTTATATGCTTTGAAAATAATTTTTTCTCAAAAAAAGTTTTTTATTTATTTTTTTGAATAAATAGTACAATTAATTATTTCCTCATTAGAAAATTTATTTGAAAAAATAAAATTAATTTTTTAAATAAGGATGTTAAAATTATCTTAGAGTGAATTTTTGAGATTTTTTTGAAAATATTAATTTTTCGATGAATAGTGAAAAATATTGATTTTTATTAAAACGTTATTTTCATTTAACAAATTTATAATTTAAATATTTCTTTAATATGATTTTAAAAATAAAATTATTTCAATTATATTATTATTAATCCAATTTAGGTCATTTTAATCAAATTTATGTTAAACTATGATATAAAAACTTTTTCTACTTGTGAAAACTTTTTCTTTGAAAAACTATTTTTTCATCGCATTTGTGGGTTTAATTTTAAACTAATTTATTCCACTTATGTGAATTTAATTTGAAAAAAAAATCCATATATTTAATTATCATAACTAATATTATATAATAAGTTTAACTTAATTTTTTTTATAATGAATAGTAAAAACAGTAAAAAATAATTACCATGGTTAAGGTTAAAACAAGTTTATCGGGGGTTAAAATAAAATGATAAGGGTTAAAATGATGTAATTTTTTTCTAATTCTAATTTCATGGCCATATTTATACCTTATATCATCTATGTTTTTATAATGATCCATTTTCCCTTGTGTGATGTGTAAAACCTGGGTATAACTTTTTCTTTTCAAATATTTCAAGTGTGTCCTCTACCCCACTTATAAAAGGGCACCCCTCTCCTCTTCATACTTCCAATTCCTTTTGGATCATAAAATATATATC
Source organism: Viscum album (assembly GCA_963277665.1). Taxonomy (NCBI): domain Eukaryota; kingdom Viridiplantae; phylum Streptophyta; class Magnoliopsida; order Santalales; family Viscaceae; genus Viscum; species Viscum album. The sequence goes on from OY728126.1 coordinate 1,533,602,313, forward strand.
CAAAACCATTCCTTAAATCCTTACCCACTTCCTAAATGCATTTTTTGATTATGAAAATCTCATAAGAAGGCTTTAGGTGTAAACCTAAAGAGGTTCTCTGAAGAAGATGTATATTCCTTAACCATGCATTTTATTTTTATTTATTCTTATAAATACTTTAAATATTATTAAAATATGATGATATAATAAAATATATATCTACTATATACTGATATTTTATTATTTTAATTTAATTATCTATATCCATCTTCTCTCTCATCAAATGTGATACAAAACTATTGGTTGTTTGTATGAGGAACTACCACCTCACGGGTTGATGTAATTCATTTTCCATAACCACCTCTCATAGATGGATATAATTATTGATTTAAATTAAATATATATGATATTTATTACATAATTATACTTATTTAATTATAATATCGTATCTAAATTCTTACCATCCAAGAAATTTGAAAATGATAACGTCGTTCGTGCGTACGTGTGGACTACCGCCTCCACGAACTGATGTGTTTCATTTTTCATTTTATTTTGAAATATATGGTAATAAAGATATATTTAATTAATATATATGGTATATATGACATAAAAATTATTCTTTAAATTTTATATATTATTTACCATTATTTTTTTCATCTGTCGAGAAAATGGAAACATCGTTCATGCGTATGTATGGTCTACCATCCCAATGAATAATGTAATTCATTTTCAATATATAAAATTTATGTATTAATATAAATAAATATATAATGAATATATATGATATTTATATCATGGTTAAAATTCAATAGATTATAGAACTATGATCAAAATAAAAGGACTGAAAATAAAAAACCAAAACATACATGAAAAACTAAGCAATTATTACCCGAACATGATTTTAACAAGGAATTATTAAAAAAATAGTAATAAAAGGTCATAAGTAAATAATATATGATATTATATATATTATTATGGTATATTTTTAATAAAACTATATTTATTATACATGAATTTTTAATGTGTATGAAGAAATTCAAGACTTGAGGTAAGGTATTTTCATTTCACTTTTATTTCTTTGTGACACATGCCATATTCACCACTTGTTTCTTTTATGTGGTGTATATACTTACCATGAGTGTATTTTATTATTATTATTATAATTATTATTAGATATAAATATCCATATCAGGTTATTTATTTTATGGGGCTTACGATTCAAAATTTCCCAAAGTGGTAAGGGTTTTATGTTACAATCTCATGGGTTATCGGGGTTGTTTATGATTAAGTTTCCAATAATGAAAGTGTATGGCCTATCTATCAAAAAATACATTATTTTTATTATACTATGGTTATTTATTTAGAATAAATTTTTTAAATTTCATTTTACTCTCTTCAAGAACTCAATTGGAAAAAATAATTTTTTAAGTAAAAATGATGTCATTTCCCTCATTGATCGAAAATCCATTTTTCCATGTACATGTTTTCTAAAAATGTTTTAATTTTTTTTACTATAATCCAATAATTTTTTATAGAAATTTTTACCCACGTTTTAATTTTTTTTTAAAAAAATTAAAAGGAATCTTCGTTCTATTTTATGAACAATAATTTTTTAATTTTTACTGAAATTTTGAAAAGAATATTTGTTTTAATATGTAAGAAATGAAGTGTATTTCCCACCATCATGAACACTAAATAATTTAAATATTCCTTTAAAATTATACAAGGATATTTTAAGATAAAAATATATATTTAATAATTTGGAAATTTTTATATTTTTAATAATCAATTTCAAAGTGGAAAGTATATTTTCCTCAAGAAATGTTCCAAGTGATTTTTAAAATCAGTTTTCATGTAAGATGGAATCCTTTGATGTTATTTAAGATTTTTTGAGGATATTATCCAATGATACCATTCTTATCCTTTTAATAGATGGTTTATGATTATGAAAATAATATGTTTACGGAACCCATTTCTTCTCCATGACTTATTTTTATGAAACCCTTCTCTTTTCTACAAAATATTCTATGATGAAATGATGAAATATTTATGAAATCCATTTATTTTGCATGTGTTATGTTATGATGAAATGTTTAGGAAACTAATTTAATTTCTATTGGATATGATTTAGTGAATGTTTTATAATCTTGTGGAATATATTTTTATGATTTTACTTATGTGATGAGTGGTACCTATATCTCCCTCAAATTCATTTAGTAAAGATTGATATCTCATGAAATAAACAAGATTGGAATGGGGAGTAAACCCGGTTTAGTAAGAAACTCTATCCACTGTGATAGTCTTGGGAGTGAAACTTGACTACTATGATGGTTTGTGGAGTGAACTCATTCTACTATGATAACCTTGACAATAATCCATAAATACTAAGGGAATGATTTTCTATTCTTATGTGCATGCCAAAAATCAAAGTATTTTAGCAATGTTTTTTTCTCATGGATTATGTTCTATGATTACATTATTATAAATGTCATATAAAATACCATGATTTATGCTATGACTCATGTATATGATCTATGATATGTTGGGTATGGTTTCCAAATTTCTTTCTCATGTTCTCATACCCTTATGTTCGTGTTATATTGATATCTCCTTTGTTTATCCTTAATGAGAATCTGAGTTCACCCTTTGTTATGTTTCCTTTTCCCTTGATTATGAAGAAAGTAATTGTGTATGATGTGTTTAAGAAGGGTACTAGTTATGAAGAAATTAGTAAGATATGATGCAGTTCACTTATGAACCAATTGTCTATGTATCCTAGTTTCCAAAGGCAGTAGACCTATACGATTATGGCATGGATCATTATGTCATGTAATGAATATTTATCTACTAAGATGTAATATCTTTATAAGAAAAGTATGGGTCTTTATAGTTGGTATCTGAGTAAGGTTTTTTTATCGGTTAGAAACTATAATGATAGAACATTAGTGAGAATCATAGGGATAATTCTATGTATAATAAAATATCTTGGAATTTGGTTAAAGGATAGAGTAAGTGGTTTCTAAGAAATTACATCCATGTCTGGATATTACAAGTAGATGTGGCTCTGGAACAGTTGTACCTAGGGGTCATAACTCTAAAAAAGTAACATTGGGATTTGACTTGATTATCACATAGTGCATGACAACATCCCTTTCTGCACACCAGGTTTTACAGTCCTAATGGATATGTTTTGTAAATTCACAAACTATTTACAAATCATAATTAATTATTTTAATATATGGTGATAATGAATGGCCTAGGTTAAACCTAAGGTATAAATATTAAAAATAAATTTTCATGATTTTGAAATCCTATGAATTATTTTTTTTATAATTAATCACTATAATTAATTATGCTTTATGGTTATGCTAACCATCTTGGTTTTCTCAAAAGAATATAGATACAACATGAATTTAGGGTGGTGTAAGGTATGCTCAAATGTTGAAGTATCTTATTTGATCTTAGTTATATAAATTCCCTTATTTCATGAAAAATATATACGAATGTTTATTCCTATCCCCATCAATTAGATATTTAATTTTCGATGGAAACCCCTAATGGTATTATGATCACATATCAAGTCTATGATTCTTATTCGATTGATGTTTGTGGGAATGTACTTCCCACAAATCTTATTATTCTCCCTTTGGTTGAATTTAATTTTATATTATCATGGATTGGTTTTCTCTATATAAATCCAACATCAATTATTAAGGATGTGAGTTCATGATTGATATTCCAAAACCAACCTATGATCATATATCAATGTGAAAATAAATATGAACTTCTAATGGAAACCACAAACATTGTATGGGTCTTGATTCCTATTTAAAATGGGTGTTTATCTCAGATGTTTGGGGAGAAAATAAACATCGATGATATGCCTATTATGCTGAATTTTATGGATGTATTTATAGAATAATTTCATAGACTTCCACTAAATCATTAATATTACTTCTCAATAGAAATTATACCTAGTTTCTCACCTATTTCAAATAATCCCCATAGAGTGTCCCCAATTGAGTTGTAGGAATTGAAGAATCTTGAACAGGGATTTATTTGGCCAGGTTTTTCACCTTAGGGTGCACCTATTCTTTTTGTAAAGATAAAATATAAATTGATGTGAATCTATATTGATTATTAGGAACTAAACAAGATTGAAATCAGGAACAAGAATCATATACCCCATATTAATGATTTGATTGAATAACTGAATAGAGATCTATACTTTTTTAAGATTGGACTTCGTTCTAGATACCATAAATTGAGCGTCAAGAAGGAGGATATGCCCAAGACAGTATTCTTTACAAGTTATGGAAAATATGAATATATATTGATGCTATTTGGTCATACTAATTCCCCTTCTATCTTCATGGATTTAATGAAAAGAGTCTTTATAGATTACCTTGATTAGTTTGTGGTAGTATTTATAGATGAAATTATTTTATATTCAAAGAGAAAGGAAGAGCATGAATATCAGTTGAGAATTTTACTGAAGAATATAAGGAAGGATAAATTGTATAATAAATTTAAATAATTTGAATTTTGGATACAAAAGGTTTCATTTTTTGGTTATATAATCTCAAAAGAAGGTATATCGATAGATCCATAAAATATGAAAGCAATTAAACATTGGTCCATAGCAACCACTGTGACTGAGATCCTAAATTTTCTTGATTTTTCTGGATATTATCAATGTTATGTGTATAATTTCTCATGATTATATAATCCACTAAACAAGTTAACTTGTTAGGGATCTAAGTTATTCTGAACTGACGAATGTGGGGAATATTTCAAGGAAGTAAAGAGAAGTTTTGTTGGTTCTCATGTGCTTACATTATCCAGCAATTAATAAGGGTTTGTAATCAATACTAATGAATCAAATAAGTGACTAAGATGTGTTCTCATACAAAATTACATTTTTATATCTTATGACTCGTGAAAATTGGTTCATTTGAAAAATTACCCACCTCATGATTTGGAGTTAACTACAATAATTTGTTTATTAAATATATGGAGGCATTATATTTATAGAGAGAGGTGTGATAAATATATTGACCATAAGAGTTTAAAGTATATATTGACATAGAAAGAGTTGAATATGTTCCAAATAAGATGGTTAGTTTTGATTAAGGGTTATGTGTGATTAATACTTTACCACCATGGGAAAGTGAACAGGGTGGATGGTGTTTTTAGTTGAAAGAATTGTGATAGATTATGTGTGATGAGGATCACAAAAGATCTAATATTTCTATATTTTTAAAGTCTAGATCTTGAAATCATGAATGAAGTGATAAAATATTTTCTTTCTCAAATGAGGGTTCAACCATCTATGTGATTGAATATTAAATAGGCACAGTAGGATAGTGTAGACTTACATAATAATGTTAGAAATGTTCCTGAGTTTAAACTTGACTATGATGGAAAGATAAGTTTTAGAAACCAAGTATGTGTTTTGTCCATATTTGAATTGAAGAAGGAGCTATTAGAAGAAGCTAATAGTTCATTATTATCTATTCATCATGGAAGTATAATGATATAAATAGATTTGAAAGAGTATTTTTGGTGGGATTCCATAAAGCTAGATATTTTAGAGTTTGTATCTCAAGGATTGGTATGTCAGTAAGTTAAGGTTGAGAGAAAAAATTCTAAGGATATGTCACAACCATTACCCTTATTAGAATAGTAAGGGGAAAACATCACCAATAGATTTTTTTCATTAGAATCCCCAAAAATTTATAAAGGGAACAATAATATATGGGTAATATTTGATCACCTTATGAAGTCAGCACACTTCATTACTATCAGAGAAGATTTCTATCTGGATCATCTTTCTAGGATACACATTAAGGATGTGGTAAGGTTGTATGGAATAACAAATTATATTGTATTTGATTGGGATCTAAGGTTTACCTAAAATATTTTATGAAGTATTTAGCAGGATATGGATATGTATTTTAGTTTCAGATCTATGAATCATCCTCAGACTAATATTTTTGTATTAACACCTTCCTATAGTTTTGTTTTCATACAACAACAACTTTCACTCAAGAATTCATATGGGTCCATATTAATCCCTCTATGGAAAGAAGTGTAAAAGTCCAACAAGAAAGGATGAAGTTAGAAAAGGAAAGGTATTGAGACATGATCTATATGAGGAAAGAGAATATAAATTTAGATCCATTCAACAACACATCAAGGTAGCTTAGAGGTGATAGAAAAGTTATGTTGACAATCATCAGTGTGATATGAAGTTTGAAGTTGGTGAGAAGGTTTTTCTAAGAATTTATCAACCTAATAATGTTATGAGATTTGGGAAGAAAGTAAAGTTTAGCCCTAGGTATATTTACCCTTTTGATATTCTTGGTCAAGTAGGGATAGTTGCTTATTGCATGGCACTTCCACTGAACCTCTCTCAAGTCCATGATGTGTTCCATAAATCTCTTCTGAGGAAGTACATACCTGGCCCTTCACATGAATTAAACATAATGGTCACACTTTTGGATCATGTTATTTCCTATTAATAATAATATATGTACATTCTCAATCATAGAGAGAAGGTTCTGTGAAATAAGACCACTCACATGGTCAAAATGTTTTAGAAAAACCACCAACTTGAAGAAGCTACGTGGGAACCTGGGGATATGATGAGGCAGAAGTGTCCTAATTTTTTTGTATCAAAGTGATGTAAGTTAAAGGGATAAATTCATTTTATATGGGGTAGAATGTGACACCTTGATATTTTATGGATTTTCTTCAAATATATTTAATTTTTATATAATTCATTATACACAACATCGAGTTTTGACGAACCACATTATATTCTTAATATTATTATTTAAACATGATCATTATAACCTAGATATTAAATTTTGTGGTATGGATAAAAATAAACAAATTTTTAAAATTAAGTATATTTGTTTTATATAATGAAAATATATTGATAAAAAATTCAATAATTTTTAGTAAACTCTTTATATACTTCGAAAATAATATTTTCTCAAAAAAACTATTTATTTTTTTGAAAAAATAACCAAAGTAATTTTTTCCTCATTTAGAAAATTTATTTGAAAAAATAAACTTAATTTTTTAAATCAACACCTCAAAATTATCTTAGTAGGAATTTATGATATTTTTCTCAAAAGATTAATTTTTCAATGAATAATGAAAATACCAATTTTTATAAAAAACAACACTTTAGTTTAAATAATTGGCAAGATCCATTTTGTTTTATAATGGTTTTAAATGTAAAATTAGTTCAATTATGTTATTATTAATCCAATTTAGGTCATTGGAATCAATGTTATGTCAAAATTTGATATAAAAACTTTTTATACTTATGAAAATATTTTCTTTGGCTAACCACTTTTTCATCATGTCTATGGGTATAGTTTTGGCACTTCTATGAATTGAATTTGAAAACATGGATTCTATATTTTGAATTAGTTTAATTGATATAATATAATAAGGTAGCCTTTAGTTTTGTTCATGATGAATAGTAAAATCAGTAAAAATTAATTCACTAGCCATGAATTCACCATTAACATTTTCTACATTACATTACATTAATTATTAGAGTAAAGTTCATTCCCTACAAGAATAATCCAAACCAAGTTCATGGTTTATCAAGGTTAACTTATTTTAAGCATTCTCATTCCATCATCAACCAACCCCATGGGTTAAAAATTTATTTATTAATTATTAACATCATTCCATATCCAAGTACTCTAGGAAAACCATCCTAAGATAACACCAAGGAAACATGAAACCAATCACCTCCATCAACCTCAAGTAGTGGGGAAATGAAAAATACAGATAAACAAGAAACCCAACCATCGACCATTAAATAGATTCAAGCGATCATACCAGGTCTTAGAATCTCATCAAAGGGTAAGCATAGATTTAACATGTTCCATCTTGTCTAGTGTCATCCCTAATACCTGCATGCATATACCAAGGCATCTTTATATCATAGGTGTCATCTGCTACCACATAATCCAGCCCTCCCTTCCCACATACCATAACAACCATCCCAGGATTAGCCTTCATAGGCTCACATCACATTCGGGCCTCACCTCCCCATACCACACATAAACCCTTCGGGCTCAGCCATACTAGGCTCATATCCCAAGGCTTATATCCAGAGCACTTAATAAAGCAACAAGAACAAACAAGAAAGAAATAGGGAAACTGGGGCCCCAAAATAAGTCATTCATCCTTCTCATAGAAATGATCTCTCACAACTCCAAAACAAGGTACTCAGTCTTCTCAAGAAAATAGAAAACTCAGGACCTAGAAAATTATCTTTATTACACAACCATTTTTTATTCCATCTTGAATTAGCCAATTCATTTATTAACAGGTTCCAAATATGGGAAACCTAAGGTATCAAGTTATAACAATCTATTAAAGGAAAAAACATTTTCTCAACATCTATTATGGTTTCAAAAAACTATAGAAGCACTATTAACAATTAACATGACTTTTTAATTATTATAAACAAGCATAAAAATGCTTCACATTATTTATCAACTCCATTAATCATGGAAGTTTAATTCAATTAAACATGTTTATTACATCAATTTTACTATCATTAAATTACATCAACAACTAGATTCATTAAACATGCCTCTTTATTATTTATCTAATTAATTATAAATTAATTTTGGATTTATTTTATTTATTAATTTTCATCAAGAAAAAAATTCTAAAAAAGTATGCAACATAGATATAAAACTATCTATAAAATCATGAGGCAGACTGCTTTCACGGTATAAAGCAACAACATCGGCAACATGAGATCACTATCCAATTTCTTTAATATGTTTCATATAATTATTAGGTTAATTCCATAATTATAAAATGGGATAAACCATGCTCAATTTATGATTGCACATAGATACAAGAGAAGCAGCAAACCCCTTACCTCAAAATTCATCAATGTTCTTCGCATGAGAATAGACCATGTTACAGATCTTCAATTACCTCTCCCGCAAGAACCGCATCCATCCGAGGAAGCCTCAACATAGCTACACCTACAATAAATAAGATAAACCACATTAGAAACAATGGAGATAAAATTCCACAGCATGGAAAGAATATATGGGAGGAAACAATATCAAATCGGGATAAACCACTAGAGAATAAAGAGGGAACACACATTGCATCACCACATATCACCACAGATTGAAGAAGAAATCCCAAGGATTTATTTACATATAAGGAATATTTAAAATTCCTAGAAGGGGGATACTGGATGCTGTAAAACAAGAGAATTCATAGGGTTTGAGAAAACCGAGTGGCTGAAAACATTTATAAAAACATTTTACTGGAGATTTACATGGTGTGTGAACCATTTTCATGTCATGTAAATGTCAAGTGTTAGAAATCGATGAAAAATTCATCACCTTTTTATTATTTAACCTATAAAATTTACACACCATGAACCATCCCTACACAAGTCATGAACCACACTTATAATGTGTGTAAGGCTTACACGATGTGTAACCTTCATGTTTCTAGATTTTTTCTTCCAGATCTCTTCCAATCCTCCTCTGAGAACCAAGAGCCTCAGAAACACATAAAGGATTAGTTCACATGAATCCAAACCCTTACATTAGATACATCTCAAAACATTTTTATCCTAGAGAATCTAAACTAAACCAGTGAGATAGAGAGAGATAGAAATGGAAAGGGTCATCTGAATAGCCACCCCATGAGATACCTCTCAAATGTCTTGCCAAAATAGGAACTCAGCCACTTCACTCATAGAAAAATAGTGTAAAACCATGAATAAACTACAACCATATCCTAAACACTCTCCCAGGAGATATACCTCTCAAACGAGAGTAAATCCACAATAAGAAATAAGAGGAAACCAACTCATAATCTAAAGGGTTCACGTCCATAATGGAAACAACATTATGAGTGAAGATCTAAACAACAGACAGCTCAGGGTACTGAGCCGGAATCAACAACCCACATTCTCAGGTACTCTTCTACAATCCATTGTGTCACCGCAAGACATGAACCAAGGAAATATAAATCCCATGAAACACCTTCTCCAAGAGGTCCTGGATCTCTATAGGCCACTCCTCAAAGGTCACATCATCGTCAACATCAATCACACCCCAATAGATGACATGAGAGTCATCATGAAGATAAAAATGGATCTATAAAATGTGAAAAACATCATTTATCTAACTCATCTTCGAGGGAAGTGATATATGATACACTATGACTTCAACATGATCCAACACCTCAAAAGGTCCAAAAAACTGGGGAGAAATCTTACTCCCATGAACAAACCTCTGTTTCCCACGATGAGGAGTCACCTTCAAGAACACATGATCTCCAACGTCGAACTCCAAAGGTCTCCTCCTATGATTAACATAGTATTTTTGATGATCTTTCACTAATTTTATCCTCTCATGAATTACTTGAACCATCTCTATCATATTTTGTACCAATTCTAACCCGATAATTATTACCTCTCTAACCCCAGTCCAATACAATGGAGAATAGGAAGGTCAGTCGTAAAAATCTTCAAATAGCACCATACTAATGGTGGAGTGGAAACTATTATTTTAAGAATATTCAACCAAGGATAGGTGTCTCATCCAAAATCCTCCAAAATTCAGGATAGAGGAGTAAAACATGTCTTCAAGATTCTAGATGGTCTGCTCTATCTGATCATCCATCTACGGATGAAAAGTGGTGCTAAGAAATAACTGAGAACCAAAAGCATGTTGGAGACCTATACACACCCTAGAGCTAAAATGAGAGTCTATATTATATATTATTGTCATTGGGGCTCCATAGAGTTGCAACACCTCCTCCAGATATTACATCAATAAAACCTCCACTGATTTCAACCCCTTAATCACTATAAAGTGGGATGATTTCATCAAATGATCCAATATCACCCATATAGCATCATAGCCTCCTTGAGCTCGAGGTATACTGGTAACAAAGTCCATAGATATGTCCTCCCACTTACACTAGGGAATATCTAATGGCTGGAGTAAACCACCAGGAACAATGTGCTCAACCCTCACCTTCTGGAAGATTAAACATCAAGAAAAAAACTTGGCAACTGAACGCTTTAACCCCGACCACCAAAACTGAACTCTCAAAGATCAGTAAATCTTGGTCACACCATGATGTACCACCAAAGGTAAACTATGTAACTAATGGAGAACCATCTCATGCATCGTTTAAGTAATTAAAATCCATCCCTGAAATAACACCAAGTGTTATCCATCCCCAGACCAACCATCAGGGGCATCTCCAAAAAAACTCGGTCTCTCTAGAGATCCACCTCGAAACACCCTAAATAGGACTCCTCCACCTGATGCACAAAATATGGATGCACCATAATCTGTAAAAGATAACCTCCACCTCCAACCTATCCCATATCTAGATGCATAATTGATATTTCCTCCATCAATCTCTAAGAATCCCAAATTTATGCACAGTGTCACTATGTGACTTCCTACTCAGCGTGTCGGCTATAAAATTTCCCTTTCCTAGCATATACAAGATTTAAAATTTGTAATACTATGATAATTCCATTCATCTATACTAATTTATGTCCAATTCATGATGGGATAAGAAATATCTCATACTCTTATGGTCAGTTAAAACCAAAAAACACTCGCTGAAGAGGTAATGTCACCATAACTTCAAAGTAAACACAACTGTCACAAACTCAAGATCATGGGTGGAATAGTTATGATCATGGGGATGTATCTACCAATAACTATAAGAAAAAAATTATATCTACAACATTAGGACACAACACAGTCCAATATTCAAATCATCACAAAAATACTAAACTAAACTCCCTCAATAGGAAAACAAAGAACTTGAACAATGACTAATTTTTCTTTATAATACTCAAAAGATTCCTAAAAATAGTTAGTCCACACGAATGTTTAGTCATTTAGGGTCAAGGATATGATAGGATTAATATCTTGAGATAAATTATCTATGATCCTCCTTTAATTGTTTTCAATACCAATGAAACTTTGAACCACTGCCGCTATCTTAAGGGCTTCCTAAGACACAACTACCTATATATTTTAAGGATACACAACTAATCATAGCTAGGATATCACATTTTCCAATAAATAGACTTAATAATCCCATAACTCACACTTCAAAAACTTTCCAAATAGCTACTCATGATGTAGAACTCCCAAAATGGCATGCAGATACTCTGTATGCTCCTTCTCTAATGTGGAGTACACAAGGATATCGTTGCTGAAAACCACCACCAACTTATCTAGGAACTCTTTGAAAACTATGTTAATAAACCCCATGAACACAATTGGGGAATTATTCACACCAAATGACATCACAAAAAACTCATAATGCCCATAAAGATAACAGAAAATAGTTTTCTAAATATCTTCATCCTTCACCTGCATCTGACGATATCTTAACTGAAAATTAATCTTTAAGAACCAACTTTCTCTTTCAGCTAATCAAATAAATAATCAATCCATGGAAGAGGATAATGGTTATTCACTATCACTTAGTTCAAGAGAAGATAATCGATACAAATCCATAAAATACCATCGGACTTCTTTATGAATAAAACTGGTGCACATTAAGGTGACACATTCGGCCGAACAAAATAATTTTGTAGCAGATCATCAAGATTTACTTGTAGATCTCGCAACTTAGAAAGCACCACTATACAAAAAAATCGAGATAGGAGGCATGACTATTTGTAGGTTAATCCCAAACTCGATCTCCCATTGAGGGGGTAATGATACAACCTCCTCTGGAAATACATATAGGGTACTCTTCCAAGACCCTAGGAAGCATCAACCGTTGAACCTATGACAAACTCATCATCAACTCGACCATGAAATATGACAAGGATGAAACATGCCTCTGACCCATATGATGATCTCTCACACCCAAAAACACTACTGGATCTCTATTGTCATTATAGAAAAAAAAACCTACCTCCTAAAGAAAAACACGATAGCCTGCATCGAATACAACCAATCCATGCTAAGGATGATGTCATATGGTTGTATACATAAACATAGGAAATATCTCTAAGAGCATATTTGCCCCAGTACTATCTCATAGCCTCTACACACTTCATACAAATAAACTCAACCTCTATCTAGCATAGTCAATACCAAGGGTACTGGAAGCCTCTCTACATCATGTCCTAAATCATGGACTAGGGTTGGTTATATAAAGGAGTGTGTCACTCCTAAATCAAAAAAAAAGCATGCACCCAAGTGGAAAACAATAAAAGGGTACCTCGAAAAACATATGGATCTCCTAGAGCTGAAAATTATATAGAAAGAAGCTAACCATGACCTACTCCATAACCTCTCTGACCCTGATGAAGACCACCTCCTTGATTTTTCTCTAGTCTCTAAGGATGAGGAGCATCTCAGGGTTGTAATTTTCCTTCCCCATCTCCTCTCAGATGATCCCAAACTGGACCACCCTATAGTTATTTCCTTAGCTGAAATTGCCTCAATAGAGGAACCTAAAGTGGAACACCTATAACACACTACCTGATCAGAAAGGTTGGGCACTCTCACTCTTGATGACCTCATCCTATATAAGAAAAACATTCATCTGATCCTCTGGAATATGTATGAGATCCTCTACCCCTAGAGAAACGAGGTGATGAGGGATGCTACCTACCCAAAGTTGATGAAAAAATATTCTCTCTTGAAAATTGGGAACCCCATACCACAACTCTACTTCATGAGGAATCTTGATGAATCCCCTCTCATAATGACCCAATTTTGTCTAGTGTATTCTCTATAACCTCTTCTCTCCCTAATACCTCGGGATACATCTTTGCATAAATGGGGTGACCTGTAGCTATATATTTGGATGAAAATCCTCCTCGAAATTATTTTCCATATCCTCCTCATATGATAACAGGTTTGAAGCATATCACAGAAGGGTCCTGAAATGGATATCGAACTCTTGCACACTGGAGCGCCCTACCAAAGGGTAAGCATCCCCTAGAGACTGCCTGCCTTTGTCTTCAAAGAAGGAAACTTTGATCTAAAATTGTATCAGGACTTCTCCCACGATACTTCCAACTCCTCGTGATTCCTAAAGAATAAGAACCACCATTAACTTGTATCCCCACGCAGCATCGCCACAACCAATGATACTTAGTGCTCCTACTGAGAATGGATTGAACTAAAATTTATCTCAACCTCCTTCGACCAGCCTTCCATGACTACATATGAAATGGATCCCTCATACTTCTAAAGACTCTTGAATTGAAAGCTCTCAAAGTGTCCTCCTCCATGTTTCATCATCATCGACCACCACTTTGAGGCGATATGCTGGAACATCCTTTTGAACATCTTTGGTGCGAACCTAATGAGGACATCGACTTGGAGCCATACCTGCAAGAAGAACAAACTATTATAGCTCTTAAACCTAGAAAATGGAATATTTAACATTAATTAATAAATTGGTTTTTATTATCTTGTTTTGGTTTTAACCTATCCCAAGTTCTACCCATTTCAAACACAGGCACAAAGAAGAATGATTCATGATAATTTCCTAGGTCTCAACCTATCAACCAATATAACTAAGTTTAGTAGGCTCAGTAAACTTAAAGGTCCATTTATCATATTATAGGGATCCCTAAATACTCGTGTCTCATCCAATCTCCCATGTTTACATCACTTGCTAAGATTATCTTATAGTGTTTTCCTACCAACTCATATAACCACACTTGTGCCCAACTCCAACCTCCATCCTATATCCCAAACTTGAACCTTTGATACCACTATATCATGACCCCCTCCCAACAAAGATACCACGATGAGAGGAGAGATATGGTGACTTCCTGATTCCCACCTCTAATAGGCCCCAGGTTGGCAACTAGCACCAAGGGTATAATAAACATAAAAATGGGAGGCATTACCCTCTAAGAGAAATGTGAAGAAGAAAGAGATAAGTATGATACCACAACTAACACCTACTCAAACATATATATAATGAAATCCCAAATGAAAACTTTCGATGTAATATAGTACTAAACAACTGGAAGAAAACAACAAGTATCCAAAAAGGTAATAACGATAGTGACCATGAAGCCCAAACAACTCCTGCTAAACCTCAAGCTAGTAATATCTTTCCCAGTCACCAAACTGCTCAAACTGACCTTAAAAATAGTTATAAATACATAGGGTGAGTATAAAAGTATACTCATTAGGATTCTCCTGGGATCATCTCATGAAAAATATAAAGAAATCATGCTAAAGCATGGTGAAAATAGTGAAACTAACTTATCACCTAAATAGGTATACTGAGTTCCCATACTCAACATGGATATCTCTCACCAAGTATCACATATAAGATAACATATAATATAATAATAAAATATCATGGGTACCTCGCTCCCACTTCCCCACTGGTTTTCCACTCTACCCCAACATCACACATCCTGAGAATCTCCCTCCGAAAGTAAGTCATCCTGAAGAAACCTAGGAAATGCATCACCACATGCACCTTGTGCATCACATAACCACATTATCCCATCCACATAACCAAATATAGTAACCAAGAAGTTTTCAAGAGCCAAAACATCCTGTATGATATATATTAATCATTGGGTATTATATCTCAATCCATTATAACCCATACACTGAGTAAGTACCTTAATCCATCAAAACATATACCCTTCATACCTATAATAATCCTTTAGATACTATATATAGTAATACATGTGTGTGAAATAACCACAAGAAATAATATCCCTATACACACATATATGGAAAACCTAACCACCATTCATACCAGTACAAGTAACTACCAAGAGAAGATATTGGGGCCAAAGGAGGTAGTCATCCATCTATCCTCTCACCAGAATGTTGGGGAAAATACACTCTCATAGTCCACTGAGTGTCAGTTTCCCTAACCGAAATGAATGAAAAAAACATATTAAATCACAAAATATATGTGATATAATATATCTCACAACCACACTATGGGTGAAACATAGTCTTAGAATCAATTGTATCTAACATCACTCAGACTTTTGGTCGCCACTATAAATAACAGACATCCTATAAGCACACAAGAATATAAAAGCGCTACATTAAATTCATTCTTTACTTTATATAATTTCGTTTAATTAATTAATTCATTGGACATTAATTAACCATTAACATTTTCCACATTAAATTACATTAATTATTAGAGTAAAGTCCATGCCCTCCAGGCATAATCCAAACCAAGTCCATGATTTATCAAGATTAACTTATTTTAAGCATTTGTATTCTATTATCAACCAACACCATGGGTTAAATATTTATTTATTAATTATTAACATCATTACATATCTAGGTACTCTAGGAAACCCATACTAATCTACCAACAAAGAATCATGAAACTAACCACCTCCAAATGCCTCAAGTAGTGGGGAAAGGAAAAATGTGGATAAATAAGAAACCTGAAAATCGACCATTAAACAGATTGAAGTGAGCATACAATATCTTAGCATCTATTCAATGGTTAAGCACAATTTTAACTCGTTACATCACCTCTAGTTCCATTCATGACACCCACATTCAAATACCGATGCATCTCACTGTCATAGGTGTCATCTGCTACCACATCATTTAGGCCTCCCTACCCACATACCACAACAGCCATCCCGGACTCAGCCATCCCAGGCTCACATCACATCCAGGACTCCCCACCTCATACCACACATCAACCCTCTACTCTCATCCATATTAGGATAATATCATAAGGTTCATATCAAAATCACATGACAAAGCA
This sequence comes from Viscum album, assembly GCA_963277665.1. NCBI lineage: Eukaryota > Viridiplantae > Streptophyta > Magnoliopsida > Santalales > Viscaceae > Viscum > Viscum album. The sequence goes on from OY728126.1 coordinate 1,533,619,089, forward strand.
CCAGGAACAAACAAGAAAGCAACATGGAAATTGGACCCTCAAAACAAGGCATCAAGCCTTCTCATGCAAAGGAGATCTCATAACTCCAAAACAAAGCACTCAACATTATCAGATAAATGAGAAAATCAAGACTTATAAAGTTATATTTATCACACAACTGATTATTATTCCATCTTTAATTTACCAATTTATTTATTAATAAGTTCAAACTATAGGAAACCTATGGAATCAAGCTGTAACAGCCTATCAAAGGCATAACATGCTCAAAATATTTATTCTGGTTTCAACAATCCAAGAGAAGTACCATTCTAAATTAACATTCCTTTTTAATTATTATCAATAAGAATAAAAATTATTCACATTATTTATCAACTCCATTAATCATGGAAGTTCAATTCAATTAAACATGTGCATTGCATCAATTTGACTATCAATAAATTACATCAACAATCATATTTGTTAAACATGTCTCTTTATTATTTATCCAAATAAATATTAATTAATTATATATTTACATTCTTTATCAATTTACATCAAGAATAACATGCTAACAAAACACAAAACATAGATATCATACTATCTAGAAAATCATGAGGCAAACTACTATCACAATATAAAGAAACAACATCGGCAACATGTGATCATTATCCAATTTCTTTAATCTAGTTTAAATAATTATTAGTTTAATTACATCACCATATAAGGGGATAAATCATGATCAATTTATGATTTCATGTAAATAAAATAGAAGAAATTAATCCCCTACATTAAAAGTTTTCAACGTTCATCTCAAGAGAATGGACCACGTTACAGATCTCTGATAACCTCTCCCTCAAGAACTGCATCCATCCGAGGACTCTGCGGCACAAAATCACCCATAAAAACCAAAAGAAACACCATTATAAACAAATTAGATCAAATTACATAGCCTGGTAAAAGGATATGGGAGTAAATTAGATCAAACCGGGAGAGACCACTAGAGAATTAAGAAGGAATGAACCTTGGATCACCAAGGATCTCCATAGATTGAAGACGGAAGCCCGCAGATTGATTCCTATCAAAGGAATCTCCAAAATTCCTTGAAGGGTGCCACTAGACATTGTAAAATGAGAGTAGATATAGGGTTTGAGAAACCCAAGAGGCTGAAAACATTTAAAAAACATTGCACAGGAGATTTACACGGTGTGTAAACCATTTACATGTCATGTAAAATTTAGGGGTTATAAATCACTAAAAAACAAGTCACCTTTTAATTATTCAACCCCACAAATTTACACATCATGAACCGGACCTACACAATTCATGAACCACACTTACACAGTGTGTAAGGATCACACGGCATGTAATCTCCATGTTTCCAGATTTTTGCAGCTAGACCTCTTTGGAGCCTCCTTCGACCACCATGAGCCTCAAAAACACATAAAGGATCAATCCAAACATATCCAGACCCTTAAATATCCTCACAATTTTAATTATTACCCATTTAATAAATTAGGTGGGGGTTCTCTTTACATATTCATTATTTATGATATAACTTCTAACATCACATATACTTTACTCTCTTAGGCCATATAAAGTTTTTTATATTTCTTTAAACAACATTATCCATTCATATAATAATATAACAAAGTATGTATATACCTAATCATATATTTTACATAGCATACATTTCCCAAAACCATTTGAAAATCTATGAGATTAAACCATATAAAAAATCATATATCATTCTAGAAATTAACACTATCATTAACCATAAAATCATATAAAATCACAGACCAGTAAATATATTCCACAATCCCATGGATTATTTTTTTCATTAATTAAATAGTCAATTCCATCACTATTAATATTATATAACTCACTTTTCTTAAAATCAACCCATTATTACCTCAACATTAAGTATATATTAAACCTTAGAGTTTTCCATACCTCAATTATGCATTCTCAAATAGTTATCCCTAAAAATATAACCATATCATAAAATCACATTTAAATGTTATTGATACAATTTAATATATTTTTCAAAACCATTAAAGCAAAACTACTATTAAACAATCATTAAATGTTTCACTTTATCCTCCTAAATTTTAAGAATATACAAGAATACCATTGATAAATATCACTCAATATAAAAAGAGATGAGAGTATTAAGAATTAATTTCTATTAATATATTAACCTCACTACCTTAGGTAAGACTTGGAAACTCACATTTTCCATCATAATAGGCATATAATAAGATTCTCAACCTTTTATATATAATACATTATTAATTTATAAGGCATATTATTTTCTAGATACATAACTTTATCAACTTCATTTTCCTGATACTATTTTATCCAAATTCTAAAACCAAAAAGGTTATAAAAATATCCAAAATATTAATATAAAAACTTCAATATGAAGTTTTCTTCCCCTATGAAACCTTCATATTTAACATATGATACTTTTGATTCGACCAATGAATCTCTTTTTTTGATAATTATTTATACATATTAATTTTCTTATTAGGTTATCTAACCTAATTATTTATAATCATACTCAAATCCTTCATAATGATTCATTAATGATAATTTTAAATAACAATAGAGTATCTATAGAAACCCCAATTATAATAACCTATAGATGGTGTCTATATTATTACATTGGCATAATATAAAAGGGATATCATTCTAAATTATTGATCTATTTAGTAGTCTTAGAGGACCAAATACATACATGATTCCCATATTACATTGGAAATATAAAATACATAGCATACAAACACTCTTGTATCCTTGATATTACTCATAATATCCTTTTTCATATCTGAGGGAAAGGAAACAAATAAAGGGTGAGATTAGATACTTAGTAATACTTATGAATAACATAATATATCATGTGTAAATAAGGCATAATCTATATGGAATAGTAAATAATTGAAAACACATTCCATTTATTCAATAACATAAGTACGAAATGTACCCATGGATGATATAAATATAGTAATCCCAAGTATAGTAATGATTGAATTACAAATGAAGGAAATTCATATTATTGGGAATCATGATCTCATACATAATGATATATTTATCATCAAATCCTAATTCCTAGACAGTTTAATCAATGGGTTGGTATATAACAAAAAATTATATAATAGTTTTTTCTAACTGATTTGTCTTATAGGACCTATTGATACATCGAGAGGATATATAATTCATGGCCCCACTCATCACTATATTTTCAATGAATTATTCATTTATTGAATAAAAATTTTAATTCATTATAAATATTCCTTATCAAAACAAATCTATATTGAATAAAGAATAAGGAATATTAAGATTTCCCCAGTCAATTGAATAACATTCATATTAAAACATTGTATGTAGAAATAGTATAAATTTTTGGAAATAATCTTATCCATGATACAAATAATATGTATAGTTAAGATAAATGTAATGTCCAATGATCATGATAAAGTAAATGTTTCAATAGAAAGTTAATAAGCATAAAAAATAGTAATAGATAAAAGATATCCATTAATTTATCTGAAATTTTGGTTTTATAAGAAAATCATTCCCTTCAGAGAAATACAGGATATGAAAGTGAAACATTTAAATAAGTGTCCATTAAAGAGTTTTATTTTTAAAATAATTAAAAAAAATTAAAAGAATTTAAATATCTAAAAATAGTTATGGTGGTGGGATAGTCTATTAACACTGTATATGCTAAAATAAACATTTCCTTTGACTTTTTAATGAAATACGAATATGAACCTTACATAAAACATTATAAATATTACTTTCTGACATTTTAAAAATTAAAGGGAAACATTTAATATCTTTAATAAAAAAAATTTTATAATTAAATGTATTTTTGTAATACAATTTTGAAAAATATGAAAATAGAATAAAAACATACCAAATCAAAAGAGAAATAATATTATCTTTTAATTTAAAAATTTATTTTCTTGATTCAAGTTCAAAATAGAGAAAAAATTGGAAGAAAACATGGAAAATACTTAAATATATGGTTCATATGAAAATACATGGAGTTTATAAATGATAAATTATAATATTACTTTATTTAAAATAAGATAAATCCCCAAAAATGATATTGTAAAATAAACTTGTACCTATGTGGAAAATTTAAAATTGTAATCCCTTGAAAGAGTAAACATGAATTGAAATATTAATAATTATAAATATATATATATATATATATTAATTATAAATACATCATAGGGATATTATATACACCATATAAAAATAAATAGGTATATACTATCAAATATGTCTCAATTGAGTGGAAATTGAGAAGAAATCCTTTACCTCAAGTTCAACATGCCTTGTAAGTGTTTTAAACCTACAGTATAATAAATTCATATTTATTATAATTATATAAAATATCCATATACATATCTATAATATCATATATCAACCATTTATAACATATTATAACATGTTTGAATAATATTTTATTATTATCATTATTTTTTGTGGTAATTGCTTCGTTTCTCATGAGAATTTTGGCTCAGTAGTTTTGGTCCTTGCACTTTGATTTTAGTTACATCATATCTATAATTATAATAATTATATAAATATAATATATATTAATTATATATATTATTATATTCATCATATAAAATATATAGATAGAAAAATGAATTACACCCTTTATGGTGATGGTGGGCTCTACAACACATGGACACTATTTTCACTTTTCAACAGATAGAAAAAAAAGATAAATAGAAATTAAAATTTACAAGATAATAGTTATGAAATATATAACATATATATTTATTAAATATATACCTCTTACCATTCATGTAAAATGAAAATTAAAAATGAATCACATTGCTTCGTAGAAGTTGGAGTCCACTTATTTGCATGAGCGATGCTATCATTTTCCAATGAATTGAAAGGTATGAATGTAGAAATGATATTATAATTAAAATTGAATAATTATGTAATAAATATCATATATATTCATTATTTACATATTTTTAACCATCCAAGTAAAGTTTTGATGAAAAATGAATTACACCGCTATGTGGAGACGATAAGTCGTACGTATGCATGGGCAATGTTTTCACTTTCCATACGATGGAAAAGAGGTGTAAAATGGTTGTAACATAATAATAACTAAATATAAGTGTATTTATGATACTTAATTAATTGTTTTAGTAATTGTTCAATGTATTTAGAGTAAGTATAAGAAGCAATAAACATGAAAGAGTCAATAAAGGTGATTACCACTTATTCGGTAGACTTCCTTTTGATTCCTTCTTAAGGACCCTTGGAATGGACTTTTAAAAAGAAAAAAATCTATTAATAATGTTTAGGGAAGTGGATAAGATAATTTAGTAGGTATTTTAATAGATATATGTATAAATGTTATGTAAATAAAAGAGATAGTGGGTGTTATTTTATATGTGAGGGGAGGGGAACTATTGAAAATTAATGAAATATTATAATATAATATGTGTATAGCTCTTGTAAAATGGTTCAAAAATAGGATAAAAGAAAATATAATGATTATATACTATTAATATAATAATATAATAAAATTTATATAGGTTTATATATATTTTCAACCTTATCCTTTAGTATAACCCATTGGTTAACCAATTTTCACCTTAAACATGGTAATGAATTTTTTAGAATTAAAGGGTTATAATTTTACTTATAAGATGAAATTGGCTCATAAATGACCAATATATGGCATATTAGAACATATATTATCCCCCTAATCCCCATTAAATATTTTTATGATTTTTGAATAATTTAATAATATATTACTTCCATAAAATATCATTAATGTCATTTTGAAACTATTCATTTAATTTAACATTAAAGGTTCCAAAAAATATGTAATTTGAATTAAATACTTTAAAATATCCCATAAATTATATATAAATATATAAAATTAATTAAACACAATAATTCATTCATATTTTATTACTTTTAATATTTTTAAAATAATTTATTTTATTGTTCTATTAATTGAATAAATATTATGTCAGTGTTGCGCAAGAATTTAATGTAATTATTCAATCACTACAAATTAAAATTAAATTTAAGTGATAAAAAAATAATTCATAATTAAAATTAAAATTTAAAACTGAACATAAACTCATTTCATCCTTATATAAAAATGTTAGAGATATTAAAGTCGAGAGTGTAATATTTTGTTTTTATTCTTTTCCTAAAATTATATAAAGTAAAATAGCAATGATAAATGAAAAAAAGTGGCCATATTTTAAGTAAATGAATGAAAATATATATTATACATTAATAAAATAGGATAAAGGTAAATTTCATAGAAATTTTAAATCATTATCACATGATTTAAACCCAGTTTTACCTCTTTTACACTTATTGAGGTGAAAAATATCCACAATTGTTACTATTCATAATGAAAAAAAAATAAAAGGGAACTATTTACTCAATTTTATCCTTATTATTAAAAATATTGAATCCATTTTATAAAATTCAATTTACATAATTTGTCAAAATTAATTTAAGATAAAATGAAAAACAATTTTTTTTAAAGTATTTTTTAGTCAAAAATGAACTTATACCAAAATTAGGAATAATGATAATTGAAATTAAATTAATGATATTATTTAAAAATAAATAAGAATTATTTTATTTTTTTATCAAATAAAAAAAATATGGGTCTTTTTCGATTAAAAGAGATGATAGTTTTACAAAAATCATTATTTTTTCACTACAAATCAATATTTTTAGAGAAATCCCAAAATTTCAACCTAAAATAATATTTACATGATGAATTAAAAAATGATATAATTTTCACATAATAATATTTTTATAGGTTTTGATAGTTTATTTAAACTTTGTTTTGTATGAAAAATAAGCTATTAAATAAATTCATTTAAAGATAAATATATCATAAAATCTTGGACTGTTACATTCCAAACCCTTATAGTAATTTCACCCTTGAAATTATATCACTTTGACATGAACAACAATGAATAATTATTCCTCATTACATCCTCTTGTTCCCGTGTATTTTCCTCAATTTTATGATTTCACCACAAAACTTTGACGAGATGAGTGGTCTTATTTCATAGAACGTTTTCTATATGATCCAAAAATCTCAACTAGTTGTTCCTTATAATATAGATCTTGATCCAATAGTATGACCTATGAGTTTAGTACCTGTTAAGGATAAGGTTTGTACTTACCTAGGAGAGATACATGGAACACATCATAATCTTGAGAGAGATTAAACGGATGCACCTAGCGATAATCTACCTTCCTAATACGATTAAGAATTTGAAGGAACCGATATATCTAGGGCTCAATATTCACTTATTTCCAGAACTCATAACCTTCTTCTAAGGAGATATTTTTAGAAATTTCTTATCACCAATTTCAAACTCTATATATCACTAATGACTTTTAGTATAACTTTTTTATTTTCTCTGAGTTGTCCTTATATGTTGTTGAATGGATCTAACTTTATATTTCATTTCCTCAGCTGGATCAATTCCCAATTTATTTATTTCTCTAACTTCAACCCAACACATTGGTTTTAATTACTTCCTTCTATATATAGATTCATAGGGATCCATCATAATGATCAATTGAAAACTATTTTTTTAAGAAAATTATATCAAAGGAAGGTGTTGGTATCAACTACCTTTGAAATACATAGATAAATCTCTCAACATGTCTTCTAGAGTTTGAATGGTTCTCTTAAACTGAACATTTATCTTTTAATTATAATAAGTACTAAAATTCAGCTATGTATCCAAATATTTCTAAATGATTATCCATAACATTGAGGTAAACCTCAGATCCCGATTAGATATAATTGAGAGTGGTGCTCTGTGTAATATCACAAATTCATTAATGTATGACCTAAGTAAGATGATCAGGATATAAATCTTCTCTAATTATGATAAAATATACTAATTTCATAAGGCTCAAATATCATTATTCCCTTTAGATGTTTTGGGAAGTCTAATAATGATATATATGGTAATTTTTTCCCATTTCCATTCTGGTGGATCGACTTCTTACTCTTGGATATTGATCTTCAGCCATGCCCTAGGTAGCGATGGCCACCACTTTAGTACCTCTACTATTAGTGGAGGTTTGGGGACACCCTTTCTTAGGGGATATCCTTCCCTATTTTCTCCCATTTTCTAATCCCAATTTCATTCCTCCATTTCCCGAAATTATGCTTTGCCATAAATTTCCAGACCTCTGTGATGGCTTCCCTCAACTCATTCTTTTGAACTCAAAGTACACAGATTCTTTAGCTCTCTTGAACTATACCTTGTTGGATCAATTAAATTTGTGGAATCTATCAATTAACTCCTTAGACAAATTTGTGTTTAGGTCTTGGGGTCTTCAACAGAGGGCGACTGTTGGAGTCCTCAATAAACGGAATATCATGGTTCTTTTTTCATCTACAAAATATTTGATCATTATGTGGTCCATAGATACATGGTCTTATAATGGGTTCCATTTACAACTCTTAATATGGTCTTATTATTTTTACATTAAGTGGGTTTCCCCAACAATGACCCTATGGATAAGCTTTCCTGAGCTCCCTCTTCATTTCTAAAACCCTTCTATGATATGAATATAAGGGAATTTGGTTGGAAATTTTTTGTGCTTGGATTCCAGAACCAATTTTGTTTTTCATTCAATTTACCCAGGTATATGTTTCAAAGTCAATGTTTAAAAACCTACAGTTGATTGGGTGTGGATCTTGGTTGGGGAGGAATTTTTTTGGGAAAAACTAGTGGTGTTTGAGTTATGGATGGATATCTTCTCATCTCCTTCACACCTGGGGAACTTGTTATCTTTATTCTAGAGAGTAAGAATGGAACTAATAGGGGGTGTCATCTTCCCCAGGATGAGATGGCCTGGTCCTATTCCCTCCTCAGTTGATCATATAGATAATAAAGAGGTCGTCCACACTGACCCTCTACAGAAAGTCTCGGGTACTTTGGGTGATGATCCAAAGGTGGAAGATATATTTGATAGATTGAAACATTATTCGGTTGACTCTAGTTTGAAAACATAGGTTTTGAGCAATGATAGATCATCCCCTACAATGGTATCTTTTCCTAATATGGTAAGATTTTGAGGGATAGATAGTGGGAAGGAGCTCACGCCACTCTGTTCGAATATAGTCCCTCCAAGGAGGAGGTCCCCTGGTTAGTAAGACCCTCCTAGATAATTATAGATCCAAAATAGTTTCTTGTCTTTTGGTGAGTGAGATAAATAGAATGTGGCTCCAGAAGTTTGGTGTAATTTTATTCCAAAATGGAAAAAATAAGAAGGTTGGATCAAGTCCCCTTGAGGATAATTATATTAGCGATAAGTAATCGGACTGATGGACAATGTCAGACCATGAGCAGGACTCCCACATAGCTATGAGTTTTGGGTCTGGATCAAGAAAAGGAAATTAGGGCAATCTTCTCTCTAGTAATTTCCCAGTCAGTGAGGGGAAGAGAATGTTGATCCAGAAGGTTGGTGTAATTTTATTCCAAAATGGAAAAAGAATCAAGTTGGTGTAATTTTATTCCAAAATAGAAAAAAGAAATATGTTTGATTAAGAACCCTTTATGATTCTGATATTAGAGATAAGGAATCATATTGGTGAAAAATGTCACACCATGAGCAGGACTTCTACATAGATATGAGTGTTGGGTCTGGATCAAGAAAATGAAAGTATGAAAATCTTTTCTATGGTAATTTGTCAATCAGTAAGGGGAAGAGAATGTGGATATAGAATATTGCTGTAATTTTATTCCAAAATGTAAAAAGGATAAGGTTGGATCAAGTCCCCTTGAGTATTCTAATATTAGAGATAAGGAATTGGATTGGTGGACAATGACAAACCATGATTAGGACTCCCTCATGACTATGAGTGTTGGGTATGGATCAAGAAAAGAAAAGCGGGGAAATATTCTCTCTGGTAATTTCCCAGTCAGTAAGGGGAAGAAATCAAGGCCCTGTAAGTACTAATCCACCTTACCAAAAACCATGGTTACCCAATCTTCATGAAAAGAAAATTATGGGTTGGATTCAAGGACGGTCGAACCAACACTAGATGATGGTGTTATTTAGGATCTTGGTATAAAGGGTAAACAAGATCCAACCTCCAGTGATAGTTTTTATGAGGATCAAAGTGATAGGATAATGAATCCATAATTATTGATGGAATCTCAGGTTGATAGGTAAATCATCCCAGTGCCTATGTTGGCCCTATATGTTATTTTTTCGAAGAGTGGGGGAAATAAGGTTACTGACAGGGTAGTGGTTTAGGAACTTATCCTTAGTTATAATAAAAAGATATTGGAGGAATCTTTCAAGATCAATATCTATAAGGAGTTTTCTCATTGAATTTTTGACAGACCACTGGTCAATTTTAATGAAGAAAAACTTTCCTGGATCGATAAATAGAATTAAATTTTGATTCGTGGCTTCAACGAGGGGAAGATAAGTTTGGAAGAACACGTTTGAGCATGTGAAAAGATGGAATTCCAATTTGAAGAGATTATCAAGGACAATAAATACTTGGAGGTAACTTCTATCCAATAGAAATTATATATAGTTATTCATTCTAACTCTTTTAATTTTATTTGGAATGACCAGGATTTCCCCTTTGAGGTTTGATGCTCCTTTGTTTTTATGTACATGGTTTCCCAATTTTCATTAAAATTGATTTATTAAAATAAAAAATTCAAATTTGGACATTTCCATTCTATTATGTGTAATGGTTGTATATCTCCTTAGATATTTTCCACACAAAATTAATTTTTTTGACACACCAGACATCTAGATATATAGTTATAAATATCTGTTTTCATGTTATCCCACAAAAATATTATTTAGATCTCTATAATTAATTTAAATTTCAGGTTTAATAGATAATTATAGACTTTCAAATTCATCCAATAAATCCTTATTCATCTATGGTATTGACGAGAAACATACTCAGTTCCTAAACCTAATCATTCTAGAATGATCTTGGTTGAACTCCAAAAATTTCCTCACCTATTTCTATAATTTAACATATTTCTTCTCCACCTTATTTATCCTATCATTGATGGATGGTTAAATATTCATCTGATAAAGAAAATATCTATCACCTTTCCTCAAGATTTTAATATCTAGATTATGAAAATGGATAAATATTTCATATCTTTCAATCCTCGTCATGGAAAAACTAGTATGATCTTTTCATCTCAAAGCATTAACCACCTTATTTTCCTTCCTAGGGTGGTTATGTATTTATCAGTAATAATCATTGTTCAACTCCAACCATATTATTGAGATCATATTAAAATATTTCTATTTAAATATATAATTCAAGATTTTATTATCTGTATATATATCAAAACTTTCACCATACAAATAATGCCTCCATATATTCAAAGGAAAAATTACTACTTCCAACTTCAAATCACTAGTCTTGTAATTCTTCTTATGAATTTTCTATTGGCGGGAGGTAAGCTACCAACATATCATTATTCATGAGGACACATCCCATTACCTTCTTATATGCATCACTATATATCACAACCCCTTCTCCATTACAAGGTAGTGTAAGAATAGGGGTGTTGGACAACCTTTTATACATTTAATTGAAATTATCCTCACATTCATCTATCTATAAGAACATAACCCTCTTCTAAGTAAAATTGATGAGTGGATTATATAGTCATGAGAAATCTCACACAAAGTGTATGTAGTATCCAACCAACCCAAGAAAACTTTAGATCTTGGTAACCATGGTTGGTCTAGGCCATTGCTCAATAACTTCCATCTTTAAAGGATCCACTAATATACCCTCACATGAGATTATATAACCCAAAATTAAAATTTCTAAAGACGAAATTTACACTTGGTAAATTCAAAATATATCATTTCCTTCCTTAGGGTCTTTAACACAATTCTCAAATGTTCTCCATTGTTTTCCTTCCTCTTTAAATGTATAAGAATATATTCTATAAAGACTATTATAAACAGATCAAGGTAATATCTAAATACAGTATTCATTAAATCCATGAATATTTTTGGATCATTGGTAAGTCCAAATGTAATTACTATAAATTCATAATGACCATATCTCATAAGAAATTTTGTATTGGGTATATCCTCCTTATTAACCCTTATATGATAATATCTACATCAAAGATCAATATTGGAAAAATATTAAAATACTTATAATTGATCAAATAGATCATCAATATGGGGTAGACGATACTTTTTCTTAAGAATGATTTTGTTTAGTTCCTAATAATCAATGAAAATTATCATTGATCCATCTTTCTTCTTAATAAGAAGAATAGGTTCACCCCATGGCAAAGCACCAAGCCAAATGAATCCCATATCTGAATTCTCTCAGGGATGTTTCTCCAATTCTTACAACTCGATTGGGTCCATTCTATATAGATTATTTTAAATAGGTGTAACACTAGGTATGGGTTCTATTGGAAACTCAACTTTAAGATTCGGGGGAATACTAGGAAAATATTTTGGAAAAACATCCACAAAATCCAATATAAAATTCATATTTTCAATGTTGATTTTATCCCCAACCATCTAAGATAAATATCCCTCATGAATGGGTAGTAATACCCATATGATAGAAGAAATTCCCATTGGTATTTTAGGTTCATACTTTCATTGAAATACTATTGTAGGATGATTCAAAATATATAATATAACTTCCCTTACTTAATAATTGATATGAGCTCTATATTGAGAGAGGTAATCCCTGCCCAAAAATACTTCAAATTTAACTAGAGTTATAAAAACAGTATTTTAAATAATCACATTACAATAATATTTTATTGAATAGGATATATATACTTTAGATGTGGTCATCCTAACATTAGGATTTTTTACTTCCAAATCAATATCTAATCATTTTGGTGGTTATGTGATACACTTAAAAATTTATTCAAATATAAAAGAGTGGGTAGAAACTGAACAAATAAAACATTTTCACTTCTAGAGTGGATGATAAGTGTACATTTCAGCACATTGATAGGATCTTTCACTTTGTCTATAGTAATTCCATATGTTTGGACTTCTTCCATCTGATTCTTCTGTGGTAAGTTATCTGGATTCTTGGGGAACTGGTTTGAATAATTCCACATCTATTTACAATTGAAAAATTGGATATTATAGGTCTTTTTCTTTTATTTATAGTAATTATCTAGAAGAAACTTATCTCTACACTTGTAATAAACTCCCATTCCCTTAAATAATTTTCCAAGATGTTTCTTTCCACAATTTTTATATGATGGAAATTGATTCACTCCTTTCTTCTTCTTTGATGTGATCTCTTTTTATTGATTTTCATCTGACCTCTTCTTCTATTTAGTTCCTATAAAGATATAGGATCTATAAAAATATTTCATTGTCATAATTTCACTTGATTCTATATCATCATATGGTGAAAAAAATTGATAAACTAGTTCCCTTCAGAGACCCAACTTAATCCCATAAAAGAAACTATCAATCTTTATTTACATATTATGTATTTATTTTGAAGCATGCCTTGCTAATATTGTAAAGTTAGCCTCATATTATTCTATACTTTACTTTTCCTCTTTATTTTATCTTATTGTTCTTAGGGGATGTATTTCTCAATGAATATCTATAACAACCTGAACTATTATAAATAAAATTCTCCTTTTATTTTTATTAAATGTGTTATTATATAATATGGTTATATAAAACACATGAAATTATTTTGTATTATTATTCCCATTGGATTTAAAATACCATTATGTATCATTACCATTGATAATATATCCATTTAATAGCGATCACATGCTTAGTATAAATATAGGGTTTTAACAAATCCAATTGTCACAGACAAAGGAAGTGATGGCATCAACTAGTAGAATCGTACCCTATGAAGCCCATTTATCAGAGCTTTTAATGGAGATAGAATTTCTATTATTTTCCCTTGAGTAAACCCAAGTTGATATCCAATAACTCAATCATTATAGAAACCATTTATGGTAGAAGTTCAAGTTCACTGAGATCATGGCCCAAACCAAGTTCGCTGAACCTCCCCATAAAAGTATCACCATCACGCACCTTAATCTTAGGGAATTTACTAGTGTATTAAAGGGATATGTATCAATATCCTATAAATATTAGTATTTGTATTATTTTTTATATAATAATTAATATATTTTCATCCTATTATTGTTACTTTGTAAATGATTTTTATTTTGATACAATAAAGCATAAATTGTATTTTTCTTCATATTCAAATTCAATTAATGAATTTATGAATTAATGGATTTTTAAAATAAATAATATTTTAATGAAATATTATTATTAAATAATTTTTATTAAATATAAATTATTATATAATTTTTATGAAGTCAAGTGTAATTTTTATTAGGGTTTGAAAACCACTATTGTCAAAAACCCATCATTTTCGATAAATATAGGTAATTATTTTAAAAGTAAAAATTCACATATTTAAAAAACTATTTAGATAAAATTAATATTTTTTTTGGAATAATAATGTCTAAATTATCCAATGGTGAATTTTTCATAATTTTCTGAGACAGTCGAATTTTCGGGTAAAAAAATAAATACCATATAAATATACTTTGGTTTTATGACATCATAATGACACAAATGTGATGTAATAAGTAATATAAATGGTATCCACGACCAAATATATGTTTTCATTTAAAATAATTTGATTTTAAGTCTATTTTATTTATTTTATAAATCCATTGTGAATCCTCCAAAACTTATGATATATTATAAGGTTTTAAAATCATTTCTTTAAGAGTGCGACTCACCTCCACATCACCAGTGGTAATATTTTAATATGTTCATACCTCAGAATTATAAAATAATTTAAAACACTCCTATTTTTCAGAAACCATGGGCAAAAACCATGGTATGGTTTGTGTTTTTTGATATTTTATTATGTAGAGTCCAAAACCTAAATAATAAAGAAATCCCCCTCCTTTCCTATATAAACCCACCAAAGATCTCATTTATCTTCAAAAAAACTCCTTAGATCATGTTCGTACTATTCCCCCTACTATCTAGAGTCCTCCCAAGTCTCTTTCAATCTCTCAATAAGCCCCTCCTAATCTTTTGGATTCACACACTCAAGTAAGGGATTCTCACCTTCCTCTCTTTCTTTAAATTTAAGAACCTTATTTGAAATTGGTCTTTATAATTTCAATTCATTATATTTTTATTAATTTATAATTATTACCTTACTATCCAATTAATTTTATTTTAATTACATATCATTTATAATCTCTCATTTTTACCCTTACCTAAGTCGTTACTATGCCGAAATTTCGTAAGGGGTTTCTCTCTTATCATTTCCATTCAAGAACTTATTTTATGTTATGTATCTTAAATTACATTTTATTATGTTTGAATATGTTCTTACATATTCCCCTTAATTTCAATTTAATTTATAAATGATTATTTCCCCTTTCCCTCTCATTAATCCTCCCATGATCTTTTATGTACTCCTGTTACCATGCTAAAATTTTGTAAGGATTATTTTCACTATTCATGTTTCTTCATTACCTTATACCTTCTATTTACAAATTTATAATGTTGGGATATTCTTTTACATTTCCCTATTACTTCCCATTTTATGTAAAAATAATTAGATACCCCTTCCTCTCTCATCAATCATTTTTATGAATTTTTAAGTAACGATGTTATGCTGTTGAAATTTCACCGTGATTTTCCATGACAAAACAATTGTGTAGTAAATACCATACCTATTATTGTATCAAGGGTATTAACCTTTATGCACATGTACTTATTGAATTAGGACTTACATGTATGAAATCAATATTCCTTGATCATGGAATAAATTATTATGATGAATGAATCCATGTCATATGATCTATGTGGCACACTTAAGCATGAGAATGAAATGATTATGATGGGTGCACCCAGATAGTGCTCCAATGAATTGGGTAATGTTTAGTATCATGATACTTCATATTAAAATGTGGGTGTACCTAATTCCTTTATGGTATTTTTTCCACCATGAATTCTTCATGGTTTATCCTTGACCTATGTTCGTGATTCAGTGTTTTAAGTTGTTGCCACATTTCTCATGTTATGATTATCATGATATATCATGTATTATTATTCATATTCCTTTTTTCCTCATTGATATTTCTATTGTCCAAAATGTATCACTTATTCCATGTTTATTCCCTTACTATTATTTATAGATCACCTCTTTCTTATGTATGTCCCCAGGTTATCCCATGTAGTTTTATGTTCGAAGGGGTATTTTGAGCATGTTAAAAAAGTTTTCAATAAAGCATGTTAAGGAAGTTTTTAATAATGTTTTTGTATCCCATGTTTAAGATGTTATGTTATGCGCCTAATTCCTCAATACACTATACTTATCGATCTTTTGGGTTGTATTAAGTGTAATTTTATGTAATAAATCAAGTATTAATGTGTAATAAAGTGTTGGGTTGTTATAGTTGGTATCAGAGGAAAAGTTTAGTTATTTTCGGGATTAGGATTAGAAAACTCTAGCGGAAGCCTTAGGGATAAGACTAAATATAAGAAAACACCCCTAAGTTTTGGTTAGTATATATTAAATGGTTTATAAAGAAAATAAATCCCTATATGGATATTGTAAGTGGAAATGGTTCTAGCATAGATATACCTAGGAGTAACAACTCTGACAAGGTGTTCTCGGCCTGACTCGGGGTAACCTAGTACATGACAATAGACCTTAATATGCACCTGATTTGACACTCTTGAGAGACATTCTTTACTAAATTCACAATCTCATTACAAACCATTATTAAGGGGAAAAATTCTCATAAGAATATATGTTAAGAAATTTATCATGGATAACATATATTGAAGCCAAAAAAATCATAAGTTAAGGAAATAAATGTAATTTATAAGTTATACCTTTAATGTAATTGGATTACCATTTATGTGTTCAATAGTTTAAAATTACTCATCCCTAAGTCTATATTGGATAATGTAGAACCATAATCAAAAATTGAAAGGTAGGTTTATCACCCATAGTTCTACACATTCCTTCGTATCATGAAAGTTTAGTAGAACTATCCAAACACCACCACAAAGCATGGAAGTAGAGATGTCGGTGAAAACATAAAATGGGAAAATTATTGAATACCAAGTTTATAACTCATCCACTATCACAATTTGTGGGATAAACTTCCTAGTGAACCTTGTCATACTCCCTTTGGTGTAATTTGATGCAATTCTGGGCATGGAATGGCTTTCCCTGTATAAAGCCAACATAAATTTCTATGACAAGTAAATCACTCTCTGTATTGTGAATCAACCCCTGATTCTGTACAAGTGAAATGAGGAAGATAAATATTATTTACCACCAACATATCAAACATAGATATTAATTCCCTATGATCAAGCATATCTAGCTCAAATTATTGAGTCTAAGGAAAGAATCATCCTTGAAGATGTGACCATCATGAGGGAATATGCTGATGTGTTTTCCTAGGAATTTCCTAGCCTTCCTCCTATTTGAGAGGTTGAATTTTCAATCGACCTTATACTTGGGGCGTTTCCAATATCCAAGACTCTATATAGGATGGATGTTATAGAACTTGAGGAGCTAAAGAAACAACTATAGGAGAATCTGGATAGAGGTTTTTTACCCCCCAAGTGCTTCACCAGAGGGTGCACTAGTCCTCTTCGTCAAGAATAAGGATAATTCACCTTTTCATTGATTATTATGATCTCAAAAAGATCTTGATAAAGAACAAGTATCATCTGTCACAGATTGATGACTTGTTCAATCAGCTACATGGAACACAATACTTCTCTAAGGTGGATCTTCAGTTAGGATATTATCAAGTAAGGGTGAAGAAGGAGGATATCTCCAAGACTTCTTTTATTATAAGGTATGGGCACTATGAGTTATTATTGATTCCATTAGGAATCACTAATGCACCAGTAATCTTCATGGATTTTATTAATAGAGTCTTTATAGATTACCTCGACAAATTGTTGGTATTCTTTATAGATGATATCCTAATATACTCCAAAAGCAAGGAGGAGAATGAGGAGCATTTGAACATTGTGCTAAAGACCTTATGAAATGAGAATATTTATACCAAGTACAGAAAGTGTGAGTTATGGTTGAAGGAGGTATTATTCTTGGGGCATATCATCATAAGAAATGGAGTATATTTGAATCCTTCAACGAAAAAATCAATTTAAGGATGGTTGAGGCCAACATCTGTGACAGATATATGTAGTTTCCTTGGGTTATATGGATATTATCATCGATTTTTGAGAAATTTATCACGATTTTCAAACCCTATTACCAAGATAACTCAGAAGGGATTCAAGTTTTCTTGGAATGATGAATGTGAATTAAGCTTCAAGGAGTTGAAAAAGAGGCTTATCACTGCCCCTATGCTCACAAAACCCAAAAAAAAATTATTATTTTTAAACTATAATGACATTGATACCAATATAAGAATTATATATATTCTCTAAGCATTATTTATGCATTAAAAATATTAAAATAATTTTAACACCAAGTCCATCAGGAAATTAAAACAATATCTACAAATAAAAAAACATACATTCATAAAAAGATGATTTTTTATCATTGATTCTCTTATAGAGAATGATCCCCATTCTTTACAAATGAGAAAATGATGATTTTATCTCTCACTGGAAATGTGGTCTTCATTATTTGTTCTTCATCCCTTAAAAAGAAGAATATCTCAAATAATAGTGGAGGAGAATGATTTATTAATAATGGATATGATCATAATAAATTTTATCTCCTTTATAATAATTGTGGTATAATGATCCCCTTGGACATCCTTTTATAGGCTTCCCAAGATTAAGATCTGAGCTATTTAAATTATAACATTTAATGTCAATAGTTATTACCATTAATATAGTATATCAATTTAAATGAATATCATATTTCTATTAATAATTGACTTAGTTGAACAAATATCATTCATTCAAAAATAATTTACATCCTTTATATTTATTTAAATATACCCCATGTATATAAATAAATATAAAATGGGATCTATGAAATTATATTATATATATATAATTCCAAAAACATTTAATACACACACATTTTAAATATACTATATATATGTGTGTGTTATATTTTAAATAATAATTATTTAAAACATATTATTTTATTTTGGTTAATTGTTTTAATCAAAATAAATCCTATAATTTTAGAATCGAACTGCAAAAATAATTCTAAAGTGTAATATTATTGGGTTTTGATGTGAGAACTATTTTCTTATTTAGGTGTCAGATCTTCATAAGTTCATTCACTAGAAGTAACACTTGGGGGAGCCTGGATAAAGATAGTACACAATAACCATGGAAGTCAGGATTCAGGTGGCTAGAGTTAGTTCATTGGAAGCAACAATGTGAGTTGAACAGAAGTTTTAAAGGGGCCTCGGACATCTAATCTGTAGAATAACATTTCATGGTGTGATTTCATTGGATGTGATGTTAACAGTTGAATGGATGAGTTCAGCGGATGGAGAACAGTGGAGTCTAAGTGTGGGGATATTGAGGATGATATTCTAATGCATGTACTTGGGATTCGATCATGGATATAGGGGATAAAGTAAATAAAATGGAAGGTTTATCTTCAGGTAGTTGAACAAAGTCCAGAATAAGTGATGAAAATTGTATAGGTTCTTGACTTGCACAGAGTCACTGATGGCAGGATGAAGAATATTTCTTCACGAATGAGGGAAATGGATTTTTTTTTCAAATTCATTAGTGTGTAGTTAAAGTTTGACATGCAATATTTACTAGGAGTTGGTGGTCATGCAATTAATTCTACCAAAAATTTGAGGTTGTGTAGTCCAACAGAGGATTTCCTGTACATGTCAAATAGTGATGATGAATGGATGATCAGTTAATACCACTATAAATTAATGGGATTGGTCCACCTGTGTAGTGTGATGGTGAAACGATATAGAAGTAAGTTGATGGGGTATGAACCAAATGTTGATGTGGATCTATAAGGAGAACACCTAGGTACATCTAGGTTCTAGAGGATTAAGTGTTGAAGTAAGAAGATCTTAGAGTGGAACACTAAAATATAAAACTTCAAAGGAATTGGTGTGACTTCTTCTTGTGGTATGATTAGGGTTTTCAAAATATGGGAATCCTTGTAACTCAAATATACTTATATTTCCATTGTAATCACATAGATGTTTTCATTATCCCAAGGATATAGGACTCAATGTATGAACCACATAATCCTTGTGTGTATTATGTTTATGTTTGTGCTTGAAAGTGTTTGTTAATCATGTGCTTTTTCACTTGTACACTCATTGTAAGGAGGATCATGTAGTGACTGTAACCAAATTTTTTAGACTCAATGTAGTGTCTAAGATTATCGATCTTCCCGGTATCAGTATTCGAAGTTATGGGGGATATATAATCTCAAGAGATCATACTTCCTTTGGTTGAAGTTTCATTATATTGGATTAACTGATGGGAATTATTCTAGTGATTTTGAAATTACCATCATTCTAAAAAATGGTATTAGAGTAGATTCTCCTTATGATATTTGATTCCAACAAGTGGATTCATCACTTGGTTGCAGTGCTTGGTGACAGATAATTATAGTAGGAGTTTCTGGTGGAATAGTTTATCAAGTCTTAGAGGAAATTCACTTAGATAAAATGGAAGCATAAGATGTATTTTGGGATATCAAAGTCCTAGATGACAGGTGTCTTGGGACGTGTTTCATTTATTGAGGTGACATTTTGAGTTTTGTTAGAAAACTATTGGGTTCTCATATCCAGGTGGTCTATAAAATTATTGGAATAATTCCATTGTAATATGGTGGAATTATTGGTGGTGCTGCTGAGATATTAAAAGTCCAATGGTCATAGGATTTATGAATCATGTTTTGTTCATTGGATAACATTCTAGATCTTGGTGGAAGATTACTGAAAATTCAAATAGAATCCAATGATCCCTTATATTGACCAAATTTAGTGGGTTATAATAATTTAAAATGAAAGTGTTTGATAGGATAGGCATGATATGATAATATGATGGTGGAAGCTACAGATCTTGGAGTATGATGGTGCTGCTACTTATGGAGGGTTTCTAGTTTCGTTGGTGGAGAAATTAGTTGGATACAATGTTAGTGAAATGGAAGGCTAGGAAAAAAATCATGGGGATTGTTCTGAAGTTCTAATTTAGGTGAAATATGTATCATGTTCCTGGGAGGAGGTATTAGTGAAGTTATCAGAAGTTTAGTTCAATTCTAAGATAGTTGATGATGACCCGAAGTTTAGTTCTCTGGGTGATCTTTTTCAGAGGTTCCACAATCCTATAGCTTAAGGGATGAATAAGATTTGTTAATAAGTGTTTATTAATACCAATTATTGAGTCAATAATTTAGATCTAGGGTTTTATTAATCAACGTCTGATGAGTGGGAGTAGGTGGAATGTTCTGGAGAATCTCTCAGATGTGATGGTTCCATCCAGACAAAAGATCAGAAAGTGTGTGGCATAGTTTTATCAAAATATAGTTAGCTATAAGTAAGAGTAATTGTGTAAGGGAATGGGATATTCATGTATGGAAGTCTTCATGGTTATGTAATGTGTAGATAAGGTTTCCAAATATAGAATAATATGCTTGTAAGGAGATTATAATTTCAGGGATCAGATGATCATAAGATAAAATCTGAGGTATAGTTTTCATGAGTGTATAGAAGTGAGGGAGGAGGGAGGATGAAAATTATATGTCATACAAATTATTGATGGAACTCAGTGGAAGAGAGTGTGATCATTGGTGGTCATGATTGAATTTCAAAATCTAGTGTATTTTCTCAAGGAAAATAATTGTACACAAAGTAACTTCAACAAAATTTAAGAACCATGATGCAGTTAGTTTGGATGTTGGTCTAAAATATGAAATTATGGATCAAGGATAAAGTTCTAGTAGACTATTTATTAGTTTTCCTCAGTCAAGATGAATGACCAAGAACACTGGAAGGGTATCGCAGAGCGGATTTTTTGGACTTTGAGGGAGATAGAAAGAAGGCATTTAGATGAGTTTCATGGATACAACAGAACAACGGACCGATGTTCCAAAAGCTAAAGGAGGAAGTCTTTTAGTGGGTTCTTGGATGATCAGAAATAAGTATGGTGTGGAGAACCATGTGGATTTTTCAACAGAAGGAAGGTGAATAAAAGTTGGTTGGTGGGAATTTGGTGTGAGAATGAGAATAGAATTTTATTGGGATATTTTTGGACTCAACTTATGAAAAAAATTATCAAGTGGGAGATAATTAGGTTTTAGTGTGAGAACTATTTTCTTGGTCAAATTTCAGAGTTTTAAAACTTCATTCACTAGAAGTAATTATTTGGGGATCCTGGATAAAAATAACACAATGACACCATGGAATATGGATTCAAACATCTAAAGTTAGTTCACAAAAAGTAGAAATGTGAGTTTAATGGAATTTGATGGGGGTCTCATGTGTCAGGTCAGTGGAAGCATGTTTAATGGTGTAATCTCACCAGTGGCAGTAACTGGATGGATGAGTTTAGTAGATAGAGCATAGTAGATTCTAAGTATAATAATAATAAAGATGATATTCTAATGTATGTACTCGATAGTCATTCATGGATCCAAAGGATTAATCAAGGTAAATGGAATGGGTAGCTTCTGGTAGTTGAACATAAGTCTGGAGTAGGTGAAACAAAATACAAAGGTTCTTGACTTGAGAAAAGTCACTAATGGTGAGATGTGGAATCATTCCTCACGGATTAAACAAAGGAAATGATTATCAAATTCATAAATGTAGAGAAAAGGGTTGACATGAACTATTCATTGAGAGTTTATAGTTAATGAAATATATGTTACATGCAATTAGAGGTTACACAGTACAATGGAGGGTTTCCCACACATGTCAGATGGAAATTCCGTATGGATGACTAATTGAGACCACTATAAAGTAGTGGGATTTGTTACAACCTAGGTAATGTTAATAATAAATCAATTTCATGTCTTATTTATATTCATGATTAGATTTTATGGATTCACATTCACTGTAATAATTTTATATTATTTTTCAAATCAAAAAATAAATAGTTTTACTATAACTAAAGTGTTTCCATGTATTATATTATAACAACCCCAACTCCATTAATATATAACCTACATCTAATTTATTACATTATAATAGATACAAGGGATCTAATCCTAAATGATCAATCAGTTTAGTAGTCTTGGAGAACCAGATGCATACATGATACTCATTTTACATTGAGAATAAAGTATTAACATAACAAAATAGAAATTTTAGCATCCTTAAACTCATTCAAAGAATTCACATTCATATCCTAATTAAATGAAAAAACAAATAAAGTGTGATCTCAGATACTCATTGAGGGTTACATACAGTGTAATCCATCATGGGTAAATAAGGCATAATCAATATGGCATGGTAAATAACTAAAAACGCGTGTCATTTAATCAATAACTTGAGTACAAAATGCATCCATGGATAATATCAAACCAGTGATATCATAGATAATAATAACTAAATTTTCAATGAAGGAAATGTATACTATTATATGTGATCTCAGACATCATGATATCTCTATCATCAAGACCTTACACTAAGAAAGTTTAAAACTATGGGTAAATACCCATGTAATTTGGCTAACTAATTTGTCTCATGATACATGTTTATGAATCGAGGGGATATATAATTCTTATCCCCAACTATCACTACATGTCCAATGCATTCCTCATATATTGAATGAATAATTTAATTCATGAACAATATTCCTTATTAACAAATTTCCTTATAGATTAAATAATACAGATTATCAATAATTCCCCAATCAATCAAATAATGTTCAAAGTAAAACATTGTGTGTATAAATGGTATATGTTTTAGGAAATAATCATATCCATTATACAAAGAATATGGATATTTAAGGTAAATGTAATATCTAATGATCAAAAAAAATTGAATGTTTCAAAATAAAGTTAATGTCCAAGAGATTAATCAAGATATGATTAATGAACATCAAAAAAGTAGATATTGTAGTAAAATAAACTCTTTTAAAGAAATATATGAAAATGGAAATAAAATATTTAAAATAAGTTTTCATTAAAGAGTTTTCTTTGTAAAACTATTAAAAACTGGTTGAAGAAGATAAAGGATATAAAATGGCTATGATGGAAGGAAATTCTGTTCATTTCATATAAGTTAAAAGAAAACATTTCTTTTTAATTTTGATAAAAAAGGTTGAAATGACCCTTTTAGAAAAACATTAGAAGTTTTTCTTTTCAAACTATGTAAAAAGTCAAGGATAACTTAAAATATCCTTGATAAATCATTTGAGTAATAAAAAAGGAATTTTGAAAAATAGTTTTGAAAAATATGGACATAAAAGAAAAATATATCCAATCAAAAAGAGAAATAAGATCATATTTTTGTTAAACATTTATCTTGAAAGAGTAACTTGAATTGAATCATTAATCTTCATGAATAAATGGATATTCATGTTAACTACTTAATTTTTCATGAATGTTTTGATTAGTTAGTTCTGGTTCTTATACTTTGATTATGGGTATATATTATCCATAATTTTAATCATTATATAAATATAATATATATCCATTAAATATATCTTTATTGCCTTCCATGTAAAGTGAACATAAAAAATGGATCACATTGCTTCATAGAGGTGGTATTCCATACATACGCACGAGCAACGTTATCATTTTCCAATGGATTGAAAGGTAATAATGTATATATGATATTAAAATTACATATGAATATTTATATCATAAATATCATATATATATATATATATATATATTCATTAGTTCTATCTTTATAATCATCCAAGTAAAGTGGTGATGAAAAATGAATTACGCTATTATGTGGAGACGGTAAGTCATGTGTACGCACGAGCAATGTTATCAATTTTTATAGGATATAAAAGAGGTAAAAAATGGTTGTAACATAATCATAATATAATCTTAATATATTTATTATACTTGGATTTATTACTTTAGGATTCTTACAATATATTTAGAGGAAGTTTAAGAAGAAATAAATTTGAAAGAGTTGATAAAGACAATGACCACTTCTTAGACAGTGCTCCTTTATATATTCTCTTAAGGGTCCTAGGGTAGGTATTTTAAGAAGACCATCACATAAAAAAATAATCCAATGATGTTAAGAAGACAATTTTTTGAGGTTTTTTTAAGCTATATTACTTAAAGTGTTGTGAAGAATTGAGACAAGTAGTGTCATTTTATAAGTGAGGGAAGGGGATGGCTCCTCATTCTCCCAATCGCGAGACCCTCCCTCCTCTAGAATTTCTTCATCTCCTTCATGAAATCCTATGATTTCCTCATCTCCCTCTTGTTTTTTTGACCTATATGGGTTGATTTCATTGGGGTTGTTTCAGAGGTTGTTCCTTCAAAAAGATATTGGTCTTTCGCTTCTAGATATGTCGGTTCACACCTCTATCCTAGTTTGTTTACTTCGTTGATGTCAGGGCTCTCTATCCTCACTGTTTTCTCTGATCTAGTTTTCCTTTCCTCTATTTTTTTGATTATAATGATTGTTACGGCACAGGATGGTCTATGTTGGTTATCATATCTGGTTTTGTCCAAATCTGGTCATCTTCATCAGATCTATTTTTTCCAGATACAATCATCTTTGTCACCTCTATCATTGTTATAAGATCTGGGGAGGAAGATGTTGGCTAGAAGATGTCGACTTGATATTGAAAGGTGGAATAGGTTTGACTATATCCTTGGATCAGTGAACTATGGAGATATCTATATGGGAATTAGAGGGTGTTCACATGGGAGCTTGGGTGTGGATATAGTTTGATTTAGAAGACAAGTTCGGTGACGATCTGGTGGCCATAAAGTGTCGATGGTCCCAGTGGTGATAGTGGAGTAGCTCTGAAAGAGCGCTGTCGTGGGTGCCCTCAAATGATTAATGTGATTTTGGGGTACTTAGGTGCAGCAGAGTGGCTGACCAAGGTCGTCTCTCAAAGGAGGAAGTAGATTTAAAACAACTTTTTAAAGGTATTCTAAAAATAAAATAAAAGAGAATAAAAACACTACTTTAAAGGATGGGGGTTGGCTATATTTTATGAATCTAGAAGAAGTTTTTTGGAAGAAGATTGTATTTTTTTTTTTGTTTTTAGTTTTCAAATGAAGTCCGATTAAAATGACACAACAAAAAGATATTTTTTTAGAAAATATTTAAAAGGCGTAATCGATCTAACTCTACATATTCAATCATTTATTAATAATTATCATTTAAATTGATATTCACTTAATTATGATCCCTTAATTTGTTAAATCCCGAACCCTGCGAGAATTAACTTTACCACAAAGATGAAGTGAATTTAACCTTAGGCTACTTCGGAGCAAGCAATCGCAACACCCTGCTTTGATTGATGTTCTAAAATTAGCTTATGGTTAGTGGTAAATTAAGGCACATAAACACTCTGTAAATGAGGATTAATTGAGTTTAGGGATTATATTTTAACTCTACAAATTGATCCCGTGTGGTTTTGAATCACCGGTTAAGGTTGCGCTCTCACAGTTCACACAATTCCCGACCTCGCGTGTTTTGTGTTAACTATTAAATTGCTTTCTTAGTTTCATTTAAATTAAAAACTAAATTAATAGATCATAATATGTGAATTACAGTAGATCATTGATTCAAAATAAATGAATGAAGAAGGATAGTGGTCGATCGATTACTAAAAAGAACTACTCTTCCATGGGTGGCGCAATCATCGTAGAAGCGTTTTGCATGTGAAAAGGTTTATAATGGGTATAACCCAATAATGCTTATAATCAAGAATTACAGCCCAAATAGGAAGATTAAGAGAAGAAATTTAAACAAAACAGAAGAAAAGAGAAGAAATAAAAGAAGAACAACAAAGTTTATTACATAAACAAAATCATTACAACATGAAGGAGAAGAAGAAGGCTTCGTCGAAGGGATCTTTGCTTCAAGAGCTACCCTTATTGAAATGGTTGGATAATTGGATTTGATCCACTTCTTCTCTTCCCTAAACTTCCCAAATCACATCCCAACCCCACCAAATGAGAAAAACACCAATTTATAGAGTGGTGGGGAGGCTAGGTTCAAAGTGGTTTCAAGTGTGAATGGGGAATCTCGGCCAAATATTTTATTCCAAATTTCACCGCCCATTTGACCACTAAAACGCGTGAATTGGACGGCCTTCCAGAAGGATAAAATGTGATTATATGGGTCCTCTATCTCCTCTACAAATTTGGGCTCAATCCAGGCCTAGATGAAGGATTTATGGCCGAAATACAGAAGCTTCTCTATTCTGGAGAGTCCAGCCCAACTTTGACTTCATGGACCATTTTCAACAACCAAATGCACTCTTTATCTCTAGTGTACTGAATAAAAGTTGTAGATAATTAAGTTAGGAACACTTTTAAAAAATTTAAAATTCAAATAATAAATATAAAAATATTTATCATCGAAATACTACAGTGCACTATAAAGGGTAAAACTGGAATTTTCACCAAATTTTCAAATGAATGATCAAATCCCAAATATTTTATAAATAAACATATTTAACACAATGTGAGGAAATTATATCATTTATTATCAATAAAATATTCAATAAAATAGTGTTTTAGAAACTCCCCCACACTTACCCTTTTTCACTCCTGGGAAAAACCTCATATCAAGTAAACATCAATATCAAATCAAAACCAATTTTAAAACACATATCCTTAAGATCAATTAATTTCACACCAAGAATAAAAAGATATCATGCCTCATAAAAAACATTATTTCAAGTTCTCCATTTATATCATTCAATATATTTCCACTTTATTTATCCGCCCGTGCACAAAACACTTACCTCGCTTGAATTTTCTCTCATCACTCAAATATC
The DNA here is from genome assembly GCA_963277665.1 of Viscum album. Lineage (NCBI taxonomy): Eukaryota > Viridiplantae > Streptophyta > Magnoliopsida > Santalales > Viscaceae > Viscum > Viscum album. The sequence goes on from OY728126.1 coordinate 1,533,647,061, forward strand.
AATTTTTTTTGCAATGTCTTTCTCATACAAACTCATACAAGGGTCACCATAGGATTGATAGATTCATACATCGCTACCCGATGTGAGTCAAGGACATATGTTTATCATGAGGACTTTTCAGGGTTGTTCTCTGGCTTTCGGTTGGTAGGATTTAGATGTGAAAAATTCTGCGGCTGAATAAGGAGGGCTTGACTCTTTTTGAAGCAAAATTGCATTAATCTAATTTTCACTTAAATATGGTCTCCTCATTAATCTCCATAGTATCAATTCAGCTCCATCATCATGAAAAGTCATGAAAAGTTTACACAATTCTTCATTTCAGCATCAAAAATTGTCAATCTTCTCAAACATGATTTTCTTGAAAGCTCCAGATAGGCATAGCTTTCCACCTCAATTAGAAGCTCCAGAAAAGGCACAGCTTCACTTGTCATGAAAGCTCTAGAAAAGGCACAGATTTCAATATAATGACTTTCTTCAGCAGCAAACATATCTCTTCAGAATTTAATTTTCCACCCAAATTATCACAAAATGTGGTAGCACAACACAAGACAGCTTCCCCCACACTTAAGCTCAACTAGATTATGCAATTTCACTTCAAGAGTTGGTTGGATAGGGAAAATTGGCTTGTAATGTGGCTAACCTAACAGGTTGTGCATGGATTCTAAGGGATACAAGGATTTAATATTCAAGTTAGGCCATTATAAAAAAGGATTCTTTGAAATAGGGGCTTTAATACCAAACAAATGCCTCAATCATTTAAACATAAGTACCTCAAACCCTCAAGTTTTGACAGGAATAGATCAAATTATGGTTAAATCAAGTATGGTTTGGTTCTCTCAAGAAGTGAGGTGAATGTAAAGAATATGAAAATAATGGTTCAGAAGCCTCACAGGAAAGTGATTTCAAATATAAAGACAGTGAGATGTGGCATGGGATTCAAAATTCAGTGTACTTTTCATGAAATTACTAAATATTTGAACTTGAAACAAAGTCATTTTCAGCATTCATTTAAGCTCAGTTTCAAGGGATAAATTGTTTAACTCATTGATATGCATTTCAAAATTGTGATGAGAATCATTTAAGCTCAAAAATTTCAAAAACACAAATAAAATTGAAAAAAATAAACACACAAAATTTGAAAAAAAAACACACAATTTTTTTTTAAAGGAAAACAATTGAAATTACTAAACTAAAAGGTTACCTCCCCCACACTTAAAATATTGCATTGTCCTCAATGTGAAATCATGATATGATATATGCACATGAAATGCAGAATTTTTAAATAGGACAAATAATATAAAAGTGAAAGGGTTAGGAACATCCTGATGTGATCAAGTGATGATGGGGTCATGCAGTGTGATAAAATCCATTGCATCAGTAGGAAGTCCCTCAATGTATCTCTTCAAACGTTTCCCATTGACTGTAAATCTCCTTCCAGTTTCCTCTTGTGTGATCTCCACTGCACCATAAGGAAAAATATTAGATACAATATAAGGACATAACCATCTGGAATGCAACTTACCAGGCATCAGCTTGAGTCGTGAACTATAGAGAAGGACTTTCTCTCTAACATGAAACTCCCTTTGTTGGATCATTTTGTCATGAGCTGCTTTTTATCTTTCCTTATAGAGCCTTGAGTTATCATATGATGACAATCGAATCTCCTCAAGCTCTTGAATTTGCAACTTCCTTTAAATTCCAGCTTGGGCCAAATCCATGTTGCATTTCTTTATAGCCCAATATGATCGATGCTCGACTTCCACCGGGAGATGAAATGCTTTCCCAAAAACAATCCTAAATGGGGACATAACAATGGGTGTCTTGTATGTTGTCCTATAAGCCCACAATGCATCATCCAAGTGCTTGCTCCAATCCTTCCTATTTGGCTGCACGGTTTTCTCTAATATTTGTTTCAGCTCACGATTTGAAACCCCAGCCTGGCCATTTGTTTGGGGGTGGTATGGTGTTGATGTTTTGTGTGTCACCCCATACTTTCGAAGGAGGGAAGAGAAATTCCTATTGAAAAAGTGTGTCCCTTGGTCACTGATGATGGCCTTTGGTACTCCAAACCTGCAAAAAATCGGTGCTTTGACAAAGTCCACAACAACATGAGAATCGTCAGTCTTGGTGGCCTTGTCCTCCACCCATTTACTCACATAATTAACAGAAACAAAAATATACAAAAATCCAAATGAACTAGGAAAAGGACCCATAAAATAAATGCCCCATACATCAAAAATCTCACAGAATAATATGGGTTGTTTGGGAATCTCATGTTTCTTAGAAATGTTCCCAGTGTGTTGGCAACGAGAGAATGACTTACAAAACACATGGGCATCATGGAATAATCTAGGCCAATATAATCCAGAGTCCAAAACCTTCCTAGCTGTCCGTTGGGGTCCAAAGTGTCCACCACAAGCAAGTGTATGATAGAAATGCAAAACAGACTCAAACTCATGATTAGGAACACACCTCCTAATGACTTGGTCACTACACATGCGCCAGAGGTAAGGATCATCCCATACATAAAACCTAGACTCACTTTTTAATTTTTGGACTTGATGTTTCTTTAAATTTGCAGGGATTTCAGAGGCAACAATGTAGTTCACTAAATCAATATACCAAGGATGCGTACCTGAGATGGAATAAAGATGCTCATTGGGAAAAGTGTCTCGAAGTGGTACCTGGTCCAAGGTGTCATCCTCTAGTGTGTGAGTAAGCCTACTCATGTGGTCTGCCACCAAATTCTCTAACCCCTTCTTGTCCTTTATCTCAAGGTCAAACTCTTGAAGAAGGAGCATCCAACGGATAAGTCTTGGCTTTGCATCTGGCTTCTTCAGGAGGTACCTCAAAGCTGCATGGTCAGAAAAAAAAACTACTTTAGAGCCCAATAAATATGAATGGAATTTATCTAAATAAAATATGACAGTAAGAAACTCCTTTTCCATGGTTGTGTAGTTTGATTGGGATGAATCCAGTGTCCTTGATTCATAGGCGATCACATGTGAACGTCCCTCCACCCTCTAAGATAATACTACTCCAACCGCGAAGTTGGAGGCGTCACACATAAGATCAAAAGGAATCTCCCATCGTGGGGGATGTATGATAGGTGGAGTGGTCAGACACTTCTTTATCTCATCAAAGGAAGTCCTACAATAATCGTCAAACACAAAATCAGAATCTTTTTGAAGTAATCGTGACATAGGAAGGGCGATCTTACTAAAATCTTTGATGAAGCGCCGATAAAATCATGCATGCCCTAGGAAAGATCTAACATCACGCACACATGAAGGGTAGGGTGAGGATGAAATAATGTCTAACTTAGATCTATCAACCTCTATCCCGTGTTTTGACACTACATGCCCTAAGACAATGTCATGCTCTACCATAAAATGACACTTTTCAAAGTTCAGGACCAGATTCTTCTCAATAAAACAATTCAACACCTTTCCCAAACTAATTATACATTCATCAAATGAAGACCCATACACTGTAAAATCATCCATAAATACCTCCATGAATGTCTCAATAAAATCAGAAAAAATACTCACCATGCATCTCTGGAAGGTACCTGGGGCGTTGCAAAGTCCAAATGGCATCCTCTGGTAAGCAAAGGTACCGAATGGGCAGGTGAATGTCGTCTTCTCCTGGTCCTCCGGAGCTATAGGAACCTGAAAATATCCAGAAAATCCATCCAAGAAACAATAGTGTGTCTTCCCAGCTAGTCTCTCAAGCATCTGATCAATAAACGGGAGGGGGAAATGGTCCTTGCGAGTGGAATTATTTAGTTTCCTATAATCAATACACACACGTCAACTGTTTTGCACCCTCATTGGAACTAACTCATCTTTCTCATTTTTAACAATAGTAACACCACTTTTCTTAGGCACAACCTGAATAGGACTTACCCACTGAGAATCTGAAATGGGAAAGATTATACCTGCCTCGATCAATTTCTCAACTTCTTTTTTAACAACTTCCAGGAGGGTGGGATTGAGTCTCCTTTGTGGTTGTCTCACCGGTTTAGCCCCATCCTCCAAGATAATCCTATGCATGCAAATGGAGGGGCTAATACCTGATATGTCAGCCAAGGTCCACCCAATCGCCCTGATGTTCTCCCTCAAAATATTCAAAATCTTTTCTTCATGTTCAAAAGGGATATTGTTAGCAATGATAACAGGTAATCTCTCACCACTCAACAAGTATGAGTATTTCAGATTTGGTGGCAATGGCTTGAGTTCTAATAAAGGCGGGTATAGTATGGATGGAGACATTTAAGGAACTGAAATATGTGCACAAAGAGCATCAGTATCAGAATAGACATCATCAAAATCAGAGAATAAATCATCAAATCCATCAGCATACTCAACAGCCATGTCATAATTAGAGTGAACATGATCAAAATCAGAATATGAATCCACATCAAAATCAAATCCAAGAAAGGATTATGTATCAGCAACATGTGTGGAAGTGCTCTTAGACATCAAACTCGAACCAATACTCATAATCTCCCTAAGCATAGGACAATCAAATTCTATGGAGTTTTTATTTGGTGGTTCAAAATGGGAGATAACAAAAGCAGAATGGTCCTCTGAGGGGTACTTCATGGAATCCATAACATTAAATATCACAACTTCATCTCCAAACTCCAGGGAAAGTGTACCCTCATTGACATTTATGATAGTTTTTGCAGTCTTGAGGAAGGGCCTACCTAAGATAATGGGGGCATGAGAACTTACCTGATCATCCTCCATGTTAAGCACATAGAAGTCTGCTGGAAAGATCATGTCTCTTACCCGGACAAGTACATCCTCAAGGACTCCTGCTGGATATTCCGTAGCTCTATTCGCCAATTGCACCACTACTCTTGTTGGCTTCAACTCACCAACCTGTAAAGAAGAGAATACAGAGTGAGGCATCACATTTATTGAAGCTCCTAAATCACAAAGAGTATCAGAGAAGTGCAACTCCCCTATGGTACATGGGATGGTGAATGTCCCGGGATCCTTGCACTTTTTCGGCATTGCTAGAGTTAGTGTAATGAGTGCTGACACATTCCTTCCAAGATTGATCCTCTCATTTCCCTTGAGCCCTCTTCGATTGGTGCAGAGTTCTTTTAAGAATTTGGCATACCTTGGAATTTTCTTAATGGCTTCAAGTAGAGGAATGTTGATCTCCACACGCTTGAATGTGTCCAAAACCTCATTTTTCATTGCTTCTTCATCCATGTTCTTGGTTTGAACAACCCTGTTTGGAAAAGGAAGGGGTTTAGGAGGAACATCATCAATCTTTTTCTTACCTTTATCTTTCTCTTTGGATTGCTCATCAGTTGGTATGGAATGCAGCTTATCTGGAGTTGAGGTGAATCCCGGTGGAATGGTAGGTACAGATGTATCGTTCATTTGATTCCCACTTCTCAATGTGATGGCACTAACATTCCACTTTGGATTTGGAGTGGGTTGGGAAGGTAGATTTCCAGAATTCTTACTCACAATTTCATAGAGGGTGGTGGAAATCTGGCTCATTTGAGTCTTCAACTCCCTCAGCTCCGAACTTTGACTCTTCAGCTCATTCTATTGATTAAGAACAATTTGCTTCAAAAGATCATCAGTATTAGAATCTACCTTGGGTTTGAGATTCCCTTGTTGTTGGCTTGTTGATGTTTGAGCTTCAAATCTTTTTTGGGGTTGTTGGAAACCCTGCTGGTAAGGTGGAGGCTGCTGGAAGTTTGGTTGAAAAGGGGTCCTTTGTTGTTGTCTAGAGCCATACCTCATGTTCGGTTGATCTTTCCACCCTTGGTTGTATGTTGGAGAAAATGAATCAAACTTCATTTGGGGATATGGTTGTTGTTGCTGCTGAAATGGTCTCCCAGGGAACACTGCTGCACAATCTTCTGTTTCTTGGAGTTGTGGGCAACAGTCAGTTGGGTGGCTTGTCTCAGTGCAAATACCACAAGGCCTTGAAGGAGGGGGTAGAGATGTCTTTTGTGCCAAAGAAATTTTCCTCACCATAGTGGTCAATTCTTCCAACTTAGTATCAATCAAATTACTTTCAAGAGAAGAAGGACTTACCTGATGTACTCCCCTGACATGTGGTGTACCTCTATCACCAAATTGTTGGGAGTTTTGGGCCATCTTGTCGATCAACGCACGTGCAGCTACTGGTGTCTTGTCCACCAATGCTCCTCCAGCCGCAGCATCTACCATGCTTCTCTCTATAGGTGTGAGTCCTTCATAGAAGTACTGGATGAGTAATTGCTCACTGATTTGGTGATGTGGGTAGCTTGCACACAACTTCTTGAATCGCTCTCAGTACTCATACATTGACTCCCCTTGGGCTTGCTTGATCCCCGATATCTCCTTTCGAATGGATTTTTTCCTTGATACTGGAAAAATCTTTGCAAGAAAAGACGTTTCAAATCATTCCAACATGTTACATCTTCAGGTTGCAAGTAATATATCCAATCCTTTGCAGCTCCATCAAGTGAAAATGGGAATGCTCTTAATTTGATTTGATCTTCAGAAAAATTTCTAGGTTTTAGGTTTGAGCAAACCACATTAAATTCCTTAAGGTGTTTATTGGGATCCTCACCATATAAGCCATGAAACTTTGGAAGAAGGTGAATTAATCCAGATTTTAACTCAAAGTCTGATTCGAGATTTGGGTATGCAATACAATTTGGTTGATAGTTAATATCTGGTGCAGCCAATTATCGAATGGTTCTATTAAGTTCATTTCCATTATTTCCAGCCATTGGTTCCTCTTTTATGTTTGAATTTGAATTGCTTCCAATTTCAATGTTTCCAGAAGAGAGGGATTCACCAACTGGTTGAATATTGAAACTTCCCGTAGATTGAGAATGTCTGATTCGTGCCCTAAGGTTGCGTTCAATCTCAAGGTCAAGATCTAAGAGATCTTTGGGATTAGTTCGTGTCATAAATCAAATAAAAATGAAAAGAAATAAAGTGGACCATATTAAAATAAAAATGAGAAGTTTGAGTTGATGGTCCAAAAAGAAGTAGAAGAAAATAAAAGAAGAAGAAGAAAAATCAGATTGGGTAAAGAAGGAAGAAAGAAGAGAGGAAGAGAATAAAATGTAAAATAAAATAAATACCTTTAATTGGTTGAAATAATTACTTTCCTCCCCAGAAATGGCGCCAATTTGAAAGAGCGCTGTCATGGGAACCCTCAAATGATTAATGTGATTTTGGGGTACTTAGGTGCAGCAGAGTGGCTGACCAAGGTCATCTCTCAAAGGAGGAAGTAGATTTAAAACAACTTTTTAAAGGTATTATAAAAATAAAATAAAAGAGAATAAAAACACTACTTGAAAGGATTGGGGTTGGTTATAGTTTATGAATCTAGAAGAAGTTTGCTGGAAAAAGATTGTATTTTTTTTTGTTTTTATTTTTGAAATGAAGTCCGATTAAAATGACACAACAAAAAGATGTTTTTTTAGAAAATATTTAAAAGGCGTAATCGATATAACTCTACCTATTCAATAATTTATTAATAATTATAATTTAAATTGATATTCACTTAATTATGATTCCTTAATTTGTTAAATCCCGAACCCTACGAGAATTAACTTTACCACAAAGATGAAGTGAATTTAACCTTAGGCTAACTTCGGAGCAAGCAATCGCAACACCCTGCTTTGATTGATGTTCTAAAATTAGCTTATGGTCAATGGTAAATTAAGACACATAACCACTCTGGAAATGAGGATTAATTGAGTTTAGGTATTATATTTGAACTCTACAAATTGATCCCGTGTGCTTTTGAATTACTGGTTAAGGTTGCGCTCTCACAGTTCACACAATTCCCGACCTCGCGTGTTTTGTGTTAACTATTCAATTGCTTGATTAGTTTAATTTAAATTAAAAAATCAATTAATATATCATAATATGTGAATTACAGTATCTCATTGATTCAAAATAAATTAATGAAGAAGTATAGTGGTCGATCGATTACTAAAAAGAACTACTCTTCCATGGGTGGCGTAATCATCGTAGAAGCGTTTTGCATGTGCAAAGGTTTATAATGGGTATAACCCAATAACTCTTCTAATCAAGAATTCCAGCCCAAAGAGGAAGATTAATAGAAGAAATTTAAACAAAATAGAAGAAAAGATAATAAATAAAAGAATAACAACAAATTTTATTACATAAACAAAATCATTGCAACATGAAGGAGAAGAAGAAGGCTTCGTCGAAGGGATCCTTGCTTCAAGAGCTACCCTTATTGAAATGGTTGGATAATTGGAGTGGATCCACTTCTCCTCTACCCTAAACTTCCAAAATCACGTCCCAACCCCACCAAATGATAAAAACACCAATTTATAGAGTGGTGGGGAGGCTAGGTTCAAAGTGGTTTCAAGTGTGAATGAGGAATCTCGGCCAAATATTTTATGCCAACTTTCACCACCCATTTGACCACTAAAACGCGTGAATTGTCAAGCCTTCCATAAGGATCAAATGTGCGTATATGGGTCCTCTATCTCCTCTACAAATTTTGGCTCAATGAAGGCTCAGATGAAGGAGTTATGGCCGAAATACAGAAGCTTCTCTATTCTAGCGAGTCCAGCCCAACTTTGACTTCATGGCCCATTTTCAACAACCAAATGCACTCTTTAGCTCTAGTTTCCTGAATAAAAGTTGTATATAATTAAGTTAGAAACACTTTTACAAAATTTAAAATTCAAATAATAAATATAAAAATATTTATCATCGAAATACTACAGTGCACTATAAAGGGTAAAACTGGAATTTTCACCAAATTTTCAAATGAATGATCAAATCCCAAATATTTTATAAATAAACATATTTAACACAATGTGAGGAAATTATATAATTTATTATAAATAAAATATTCAATAAAATATTGTTTTATCAAGCTCTCTATTGGTTGTCTTCATTGGTGATTTTGTTAATGTAATTTTTTCTATTTTTTACATCTGATTTCTTGATTGGTTGCTAATGTATCTATGAGAAATGGATTCTTCCTCGTTGCATTTGGAACGTGTTTTTACACCTTTCAGTAGATGTCATGTGGGAAACCTCGAAAGAGGGATGGGTGTGATAAAACCCACTATCATCCATCTATTTATTTCTTTCTGGATGGATGGGAACCTTGCTTGGTCTTTTTCACTGTTATTTTTTTATGGTTTTTCTTCACATCGGGTTGACAGTGTAGTGAACCTTCACATTCATTATTGGATGGGCTTCTAGAAAGATATATAGGTGTGTAAACACTTATAATCTGGTCCTACTTCCACATGTTTGTGTGGGTTGGAGGGGTGCTCTTCTACATGTTGTTGGATCAACATGACACAACTTCTTGGTAGAGGGGGTGAGGTATTTCCAATTAATGATCTCACATTGCATAATCTGGTAGGGGTGATAATACATTTTTGTTTTTTTGTATTGAAGTTTACATTCCTTTTGACATTTGGGTCCATGTTTGGGCCTTCAGGTCATGTTTTTTAAGGCAGGTGTGCTCTTTTCATGTAATGGGTTCCCTCTTCTCCTAGTCATAAAAGGGGTTATCATTTATTTTTGTTCAATAAATGGGGCTTAACCATCAACCTTTTTAAAAAAATAAGTGAGGGAAGGGGTATTCTTGAAATTTCTTAAAGTATTAAGTTAATATAAATTATTTTTTATGAAAAAATGGATCCAAATTGATGTAATTAGAATATAATATGAGTATGAGTATAAATTATCTCATAAAATAGATTTTTTATATTAACTTAATACTTTAAGAAATTTCAAGAATACCCCTCCCCTCAATTATCTCATAAAATAGATTTTTTTATATTAACTTCATCCCACGCCGCCTTCCTCCATTCTGGATTGACTCCCCATCTTCTCTCTTGTTCAGCGGATCGAGGAGGTTGTTCTCTTCTGTGGTGGATTCTCATTTCGTTCTTCATGCTCTGTGCTCTATCTCCGAATCGGATGAGTTTGGTTTCTAAGGTGGAAAGGTGTGGCGTTCGAGTTTCAGCATCGGCGGTTTGAGAACGATTCTTCATCCATGGATATGGGTGTTTGGTGGCCGAGAGTGGTCTTTGTGGATCTTTAGGATGGCGGCGGTGGGAAATCATTCGGGATTGAGGTTGGGATTCTCTCGGAGTTCTGGTGATGTTTTATTTTTTCTTACTATTTTTTTTGTCAATATTTCCTTTTGGATGATTTCTGGGATGGCGATTTCTACGCCGGCGTGTTTGATTTGGCGAGGGTGCTTCGACGGAGGCATGCTTGATGAATTTTCTTTCAATTCTTGCATTTTATATGCAAGGGTTTGATGATTTTTATGGATTGTTATGGAATGTGGGATGGTCGGTATATTTTTCGCCGGCCATCGGCGTTGGGGGTCCATAATGACAAGCTTCGTCGAGGCCATTAGGCTCTCATTCCTCTGATCTTGATTCATTGTGAAGGATCCTGTTTTCTTTGATATTGTTTGACGAAATTGTGGATGTGCGTGCTGGTTATTGACTTTGGTGGTATTTGGCGGCATCGTTGATGGTGGTTTGAACTCCGATGGATGGTGATCTGGTGTTTTTCATTCGGTGATGATGATTGCGGTGTTTGGTCGGCAATGTTGGGATGATGGTGTGCAGCTCAAGGCAAGTACGGGTGTGTGGCTCGAGGAAGAAGATGGCAGTTGTTTTGATTTTGAATTTTGAATTTTTCAAGCTGAAATTTGTGTGGGAAGTGTGGCTGAAGTTTGGATCTCTTTGTATGGTTCTCACTTACCCATAAAGTGACTTTTAAAAAAAATACAGTGGAATTTTGGTTCTGGATGTTACTATAAAATTACAAAAAAAAACCCATACATGGACCATTTTTTATGTTTTAAACCATATCCCATTCATTTGGTTGAATATAATATTTTTATGAACATTAAATTATTTAATATAATATTATTTATTTTAAAATATCATTAACATTATTTTTAACTCTATTCATTTAATTTGAATTTAAATACATCAATACAGAGAGGTAATTCGAATATAATCCTTTAACACATCACTAACATGTTATAGTTATCTCCAAATTCATGTAACTCAATAATTATTTTAAATTATATTAATTTTAGTAATTTTAAAATCAATTATTTTATTTTTCTATTAATTAAATAAATTTTGTATCGGTGTTGTGAAAGAATTGAAGGTAATTATTTCATCACTAAAAATTTGAAATAAATTACCATGATAAAAAAATTATTTATATTTAAAATTAATATTTATAACCTAACATAAGTTGTATTTATTCCTATAATAAAATATTATATATATTAAAAGAATAAAAGTGATATTTTTGTCTTTATATCTCACTCAAGTATTATAAAAGTCAAAATCATGAATAATTGGGAAAAAATGTCATAATTTTAAATTTTTTATGATTATGGATGAAATAAATTCATAAGATGAAATTAATTCAAGTTTTGGGATGATTTTCAATTCCATGTCACATTATTTTTAACCTTAATTACCTAATTTACACTTATCGTGGCGCTAATTATTTACTATGGTTACTATTCATAATGACCAGAAATAAAAGGGATCTATTTAAAAAAACTGGACCTCCTGATTCCAAATATGGAATCCATTTTTCAAGATTGTATTTCAATAATTGGTAGAAATTAATTTATGATTAAAACACAAAATTCAATGAAAAACAGTTTTTCAAACAAATGCCTTTTTAAGTATAAAAAAAATTTATACAAAATTCAAGTATAAAATTCATTCCAAATACCATAATTTAATTATTATTAATATTATTTAAATAATTTTTATTTAAAACTATTTTAAAACAAAATGGAACTTTATAAATTTCTTGAAATAAAAAATAAAATTTTCGATAAAAGGTAGTATTTTCACTATTCATTGAAAAATCAAAATTTTCATAAAAATCGAAATATTTCTCCCTAAGATAATTTTCATATTATGATTTAAAAATTTAATTTAATTTCATCAAATACATTTTCTAAAAGTGGTAAAAATTAATTATATTATTTTCTCACAAAAAGTAATAAAAGCCATTTTTTGAAGAAAGCATATTTTTAAAGAATAAAATGAATTTACTAAAAAAAATAAGTTTTTATTTCTTAAGAACTAATCAATATATTAGTATTGAGTAGGTAATTAATATATATTTTCTAATTTGGCTATTCTTATTCATACCCACCAATTCTATAAATATGTTATATGGATCATGTTTAAATAATAATATTTCGTGGTTAGTTTAGGCTCGGTGTTGAGTTTTGTATATGATATAAAAAATACTGCTCTTTTAATGTCTCGTGATATTACATTATTATCTCCTAAAAAATCATCTTCAAAATTTTCATGGATATTACCTTCTAAATAAATGAGGGTGGTTCTTTTTCGTACCATCCTCAGGTTCTAAAGTTGTTTCCTCTATTTTATGATCTCTCCAAAGTACCATTTCCATTTGAGTTTTCCAATTCCTCAACACTTTCTCTATAATGTTAATAATACATATAGGATTTTCATAGAAATATATATTAGTTTCCAATTATATTTCTTTAACAGTGATCACATGTGTTGGGTCTATCATATACTTCCTTAACAAAGAGATGTAAAACACATCATACACTTTAGAGAGGCTCGGTGGCATTGTCAATTGGTAATACATAGCTCCAATTATTTATAGAATTTCAAATGGTCTGATGTACCTGGGGCTCAGTTTTCCCTTCTTATCAACCCTTATAACACCATTCCATGAAGATACTTTCAATAAAATGTGATCTTTTACTAGAAATTCCAAATCTTTCCTTCGATTTTCAGTATAACTTTTTTATCATCTTTGAGATTCTTTAATATAAGTCTTAATAGCCTTTAACTTTGTTTTTGTATCTTAAAAAGGATATAAACCCACAATTTTTATTTCACTAAATTATTCCTAACAATTTGGAGTATGAAATCCATTTCCATATAATGCTTCATACGGTTCCATTTAAATACTTAAATAGTAACTATTGTTATAGGAAGACTCCAAAAAAGGTAGATATTAATCCCAAATACCTTTAAATTCAAGTGATCATGACCTCAACATGACTTTTAAATTTTGAATTTTCTTTTTAGATTGTACTTCAGTTTAAGGGTGATAGGTAGTGCTCAAATAAAGCTCAGTATCCAAATATTTATAAAGTATTTTCCAGAATTTCAATGTAAATCATGGATCATATTCATACACAATTGAAATAGGTTCACCATGAATTCTTGAAACTTCATTAATATAGATTTGTACAAGATGATCGAGAGGTAAATCTTATCTTATATCAAGGAAATGTGCATATTTAGTATGGTGATTGATAATAACCCAAATTGCATCATTCTTTCTACGATTATTTAGTAATACAGTTACAAAGTCCATAGTAATGTCATCCCATTTACATATAAGAATAGGTAAAGGTTTCATGACTCCTCTAGGATACTATCTATTAGCCTTCACTTTTTGAGAAACCAATTATCTGGACACATAATCTGCAATTTCTCACTTTATATTATCTCACCAAAAATGTTCCTTCAAATATCTATACATTATGGTACTACTAGGGTGTATAGAGAAATTCAAACTATGAGTATCATCTAATAATTCCCTTTATGGAACACATATCCTCTTTTCAAATTTCAAAACACTATCTTCATATACAAAGTCTTCCAATTTCCCATCATTCATGGCTTTAATTTTCTTTTGAAAATTCTCATCAGCAGGATGATAACCTATAATATTTTATAATAAAGATGGTTTGGAAACCATTTGAAAAAAGTTTTGATGTTTCCCCTTCCTTAATAATTCCCATATCCATCTTTTCTAAATCCATTAACATAGGTTTACTCTCTATCATAATTTTTCCTAGAATCCCAAGATATTTCCTGTTCAATGCATCTACTACCTTATTTTCCTTCCCTATATGGTAGTGTATTGAGTAATCACAATCCTTGATTAGCTTAAGCCATAGTATTTTCCTCATATTGATATCTTTCTATAAAAATATATATTTTAGACTCTTATTATCTATGTATATCTCATATCTTTCACAATAGAGATAATATATATCTTCAAAGAAAAGATTACGAATGATAACTCAAGATCATGGGTTAAATAGTTCTATACATAAATCGTTAACCACTGTGATGCATAGCTAATGATTGTATCATTCTACATAAGAAAAAAACTAGTTTCTTTATTAGATGCATCACTATATATCACAAATCCATCATTTCCTAATGGTAGAGTCAAAATTAAAGCATTGAAAAATATTCTCTTTAATTCTTTAAAACATTATTCACATTCCTTTTTCCATAAAAATTTAACCCATTTACATGTAATCTTGGTTAATGGGTTATCCAATCAGGAATTTTTTTGAATAAATCACCGATATTAACCTACCATACCAATGAAACAATGTACCATGGTTATGTTCATTAGTGTAGGCCATTATTTGGTTGCATTTTTATTTGATGGATCAACTGAGATTATATCCTTAGAGACAATATGTCCAAGAAAAGAAACATTCTGAATCCAGAATTCACACTTGATAAATTTTCCATATATCACTTTTCTTCTAAGAGACTCAAGAATGATCTTTAAGTGATTCTTATGGTCATCGTTTATTTTAGAATATACCAAGATATAATCAATAAATACCATGAAAAAATCAATATATTCATTGAATACTCTATTCATTATATCCATAAAAATAAAGGGTGCATTAGTCAATCCAAATGAAATTAATGTAAACTTTTAATGTCTACACTTCATTTGAAATATTGTCTTCAGAATATCTTCCTTTACTCACAATTGATGATACCCATAATGAAGTTTAATCTTTAAAAAATAATAAACTTTGTGAAATTGATCAAATAAGTCATCAATGTGAGGTAGGGGATACTTGTTCATTGTCATAATAGAATTTATTTCCCTATAATCAATATAAAGCCTCATATATCTATCTTTCTTATTAATAAAAATAATAGGACCTCTCTAAGGTGAAACACTAGGGCATATAAATCCATTTTCAGACAACTATTTTAGTTTTTTCTTTAACTATATTAATTTCATAGTGGCTATTCTATAAGGAGTCTTTGATATAGGTCTTGAATCAGGGATTAAATCAATGGAAAACTCAACTTCATGTTCTAGTGTATATACAAGTAATTAATCAGTAAATACATCAATTTATTCATATATAATAGGTATATACTAAATTTTAAGATCACATTTTTCATCCATATAATGTGTTTACTCTTCCTACCCAATAATCTCATTCATAAGAGCTACTATAGATGGATTTATACATGACTTAGATGATGAAGTCCCCCTCGAAAGATATGGAATTATGCATCTTCATCATGAATCATAATTTTCTTCACTTTACAATAAATTTTTACATTATATTTTGAATTCCAATCCATAATAAGGATTATTTAAAAATTAACCATAGGTATAGTAATCAAGTCTGCAAATAGAGCACATTTATGGGTTATAATGGTAACTGACTGATACATCCTTGTTGCGGTGAGATTTCCACAAGGAGTTTTGAATAACAACTCCCTTATTAAGGTTCTAGGAAAATATCTAATTTTCTTAGAAAATATGGTAGATATGAAAGAGTGAAAAAATCCAAAATCAAATAAATCAATGGATAAATTTTAATCCATGATTAAAGTACATTCCACCACATCATTAAGAACTTTAACCTCAATTGTAGTGATCGCATAAGCTTGGAATTCTACCCTCGGCCTCTTTTATAGTATGTTATCTTGACGCTTGGGGAATTAGTGTTAATAATGTCCCATTTCTATACAGTTAAATCACTATATTTTGTTTATTTGTTTCTTCCCCTTTCATTCATTATCCATATATACCTTATCTCCAAAATTGTAACAAAATATCATTCCCTTAAATCATTTTCTAGGATGTTTCGTTCCACAATTTTTACATGATGGGAATTGATTTGTTCCCCTCTAATTCTTTTATTCTTTACATTTTTCATGGTTCTCATCTGGACAATTTTTCTCTTGATTTCCCTAAAAGATATAGGATATAGAAAAAAAAATCTCTATTTTTATGGCACATAATATTATATCATCATATGGTGAGAAAGTTTAAGAAACTAATACCCTTAATAGGTTTGGATTAAGGACTTAAAATAAATGGTCAATATTTCTCTTTGTATTACAAATATAATCCATAGAATACATGGATAGTCTTGTGAATGTAGCCTTATACTCTACAAACACATTATTCTTTCTTTTTCTTTAATATGAGGAACTTTCTCTTCATTTCAGTTTGTTTTTCATGAGAGAAATATTTATCAAATAATATCACTTTAAAATATTTCAACTCCATATGTTCTATTTCTTATTCCTCCCTAATATTCTGGTTCAATGACCACCATTTATAAGAATATCTTCTAAGACAATACACCACCCTCATATCCTTTTCTCTTTCATTGAATCACAAGGTGAGAAATATCTTTTCAAGAGACATGATTTATAACTCAACTATCATTGAATTAGTTGTTTCACTAAAATATGGAGGCTTATTTCACACAAAACAAACCAATGTAAGTGTATCATTCCATGGAACATCATGTTTCTATATATGTGAAATGTTATTATACTTAACCTAAGTCATCCACACTAATATTCTCATCTTATATTCATCTCCAACACCGGATATATTATTTTTCTCAGTAGGGAAATCCCTACATTGACCACGGGTGTTGATTATCATTCTTCCATTAGAAACCATCACTAAATAATGGCACACATTAAGTTATATCATATCATAATCATCATGAATATTGATCCAAAATAAAAATCCCTTTAATGGTAAAAGTTTTCAAATACTATAAGGGATTATCATAATTCCCATGTTTTCTGTATTTATTTAAAATATAGTTCTCAAGGTTTCTATTAAACTTTCTCTAATACCAAATGTAACAACCCCAACTACAGTAACCCAAATATAGTGTCTACTTCATTATATTGGCATATATACAAGGTATATGATCCTGAAGAATCAATCGGTTTAGTATTCTTGTAGAACCAGATACATACATAATGCCCATTTAACATTAGGAGTAAAATATAAAAATAACAAAATAGAAAGTTCATAATCCTTGAACCAATTCAATGAATTCTTCTTCATGTATTGGGTAAAGGAAAAAAATGGTGAGCTCAAATACTCGGTAAGGGTTATGTACAGTTGAAGCTATCATGAATAAATATGGTATAATAAATGTCTAGGTAAATAACTAAAAAAACAAGTCATTTAATCAATAACTTGAGTAAGAAATTCATCCATGGATAATATTAATTCAGTAATATAATGGATAATAATAACATAATTATTAATGAAGTAAATGAATACTATTGGATGTCATGATCACAGACATTATGATATCTCTACCATCAAGACCTTGTACCAAGAAAACTTAAAACAATGGGTAAAGACCTATTTAATGATTTGTATCATGTGACATGTTGATGCATCAAGGGTATATATAATTCTAGGGTCCACCCATAACTACATGTCCAATTCAATCCTAATATATCAAATGGTTGATTTAATTCATGAACAATATGACTTATTAATAAATATTCATATAGAGTAAAGAATACGGATTTTGAATAATTCCCCAGTCAATCAAATAAATTTCAAAGTAAAACACTGTATATAGAAATGGTATATGGTTTAGGGAATAATAATATCCATGGTACAAATAATATGTGTATTTAAGGGAAATGTAATTTCCAATGATCATAAGAGAGTGAATGTTTCAAAATAAAGGTAATTTTCATGAGATTAATCAAGAGATGATAGATGACCATCAAAAAAGTAGATTTTGTAATAAAAATGATTCTTTAAATAAATGGATGAAAATAGAAATGAAATATTTAAAATAAGTTTTTATTAAATATTTTATTTTTAAAACCATTAAAAACTTGTAGAATAAACTAAAGGGTGTAAAATGGTTATGGCTGCGGGAAATTCCGTTAATACCGTATACATTAAAAGAAAACATTTCTTTTTACTTTTTATAAACAAGGTTAAAAATGAAACTTTCACGAAAACATTATAAATATTATATTAAAACTATGTAAAAATTCAAGGATAAATTAAAATTTTATTAATAAATCATTTGAGTAATAAAAATGGGATTTTGTAAAGTAATTTTGAAAAATATGGACATGGAAGAAAAATATACCCGGTCAAAAAGAGAAAAAAGATCGGATTTTATTTTAAACATTACTATTGAAATATTATCTTGAATTTAATCATTACTATTCATGAATAAATTTATAGTTATTTTAAATACTTCAAAATGGTAGTATATACACCATATAAAAGTAAATAGGTGCATAATACCAAATAAGTCCCAAATTGAGTAAAAATTGAGATGAAAATCTCTTACCTCAAGTTTGGATCACCTCTTAAGTTATTTTAAAATTATATTTAATAAATTTAAATTTATCATATATGATCATATATGATCAAATTATTACATTTTATTACTCATTTGTTAATGATCTTTTCACTATTACCATTATTTTGGGTGTTAACTGCTTCATTTTTCATGTATGTTTTGATTGGGTAGTTTCGGTCCTTGTACTTTGATTATGGTTAAATATTATATATAATGTTAATAATTATATAAATATCATATATATCCATTAACTATATCCTTTTTACCTTTCTTTTAAAGCGTAAATAAATAAACAGATCACAACTCTTCGTGGAGGTGGTAGTTCACACGTATGCACAAGCAACGTTATCGTTTTCCAATGGATTGGAAGATAAGAAGGTATATATAATATTAAAATTATATAAGAATATATATTTCATAAATATAATATATATTCATCAGTTACATATTTATAACCATCCAAGTAAAGTGGTGATAAAAAATGAATTACATCGCTACGTGGAGGTGGTAAGTCGTACATACGAACGATCAATGTTTCCGCTATTAATAGGATAGAAAAGTGATGAAAAATGATTGTAACATGATAATAATAAAATATTAGTATATTTATTATACTATATTTATTATTTTTTTATGGTTATAATATATTTATAGGAAGTTTAAGAAGAAATAAATTTTAAATATTCAGTAAAGATGATTACCTCTTCTTCGAAAGAGCTCCTTTAGATATTATCTTAAGGGACTTGGGGTTGATATTTTAGGAATACCGTTACCTAAAGAACTTATAAAATGATGTTTATAAGATAATTTTTCAGGTTTAGGTAGATATATATGGCTCAAAATTTTGTGAATAATTGAGAGAAGGGGTGTCCTTTTATAAGTTAAGGGAGGGGCGTTCTTGGTATTTCTTAAATTATTAAATTAATATAAATTATTTTTTAAATAAAAATGGATCCAAATTGATGTAATATGAATAAAATATTTCTATTATTATAAAACCTATCATAAAATAAAAATTTTACAAGTATTGGCTATGTTTCCACCCTTATCTTTTAATTTTAACCCCCCGTTAACCCTTTTGACAGTTACAGTGCTATTAGAGTTTTCTATCCTTTAAGGGTAAATAATGTTACTATAAAATGAAAAAAACACAAAAAAGGTGCATGATTGATTTTTTAAATAACATATCATACATTTTGATGAATATAATATTTTTATGAATTTTAAATCATTTAATAAAATATTATTTATTATAAAATTTAATTAATGACATTTTTGACACTATTCATTTAATTTGACTTTAAATACATCAAGACAAAGAGATAATTAAAATATAATACTTTAACACAACATTAAAATTTTATATTTATATATAAAATTCATATAACACAATAATTATTTCAAATTATATTAGTTTTATTATTTTTAAAATCATTTATTTTATTTTTATATTAATTAATTAAATGTTGTGTCAGCGTTGCGCAAGCATTTAAAGTAATTATTTCATCACTAAAAACTAAAAATAAATTACCATGATAAGAAATAATTTATCTTTCAAATTAATATTTAGAACCAAAAATGAGTTTTATTTATACTTATTATAAAATATTATAAATATTTAAAGAAGAAAAGTGACATTTTTGTCTTTATCTCTTACTTAAGTATTATAAAGTTCAAAATCATGTATAAATGGAAAAAGGGTAATAATTTAGAAATGTAAATTATTATGGATAAAATAAACTCATAAAATTAAATTAAGGGAAGTTTTGGGTTTATTTTTAATGACTTATCACGTTATTTTTAACCTTGATTACTCAATTTACCCTTATCATAGTGACAATTATTTACTATAGTTACTATTCATAATGACCAGAAATAAAATGGGCCTATTTAAAAAATTTGGACCTAATGATTAAAAATATGGAATCCATTTTTCAAGTTTCAATTTCAATAATTGATCGATATCAATTTAATATTAAAATGAAAAATGCAATGAAAAATAGATTTTCAGAAAAATGCCTTTGTAAGTATAAAAATGTTGTTATACAAAATCCAAGAACAAAATTCATTATAAAGACCATAATTGGATTATAAATAATATAATTTAACTAATTTTTCTTTTAAAATATTTTAAAAATAAAATGGGACTTTGTAAATTTATTGAAATAAAAATACAGTTTTCAATAAAAAGTAGTATTTTTCATTATTCATTAAAAAATCAAACTTTTTAGAAAAATCCCAAAAATTCATCATAATCGAATTTTCATTTGATGATTTAAAAAATGAAATTTCAAAAAATAAATTTTCTAAAATTTGAAAAAAATAATAATTATATTATTTTCTCATATAAAGTAATAAAAATCATTTTTAAAGAAAACGTATTTTTGAAGAATAAAATGACTACTAAAAAATTGAATGTTGATTTAAAAAGCATTAATAAATAAATTTTGATTAATTATTACCTTCATATATATTTCATAATATGTTAATTCATATTAATTCCCACTAATTATATGGTTATGTTATAATGGTCATATTTAAATAATAATATTTTGTGGTTAGTTTAGTCTTGATGTTACGTGTTGTATGCACTATCGAACATAACGTTCTTTTAAAGTCTAGAGATATTACATATATGGTTTTATTTAAAAGTTAAATTTATAAATTTTAGAAATTTAATTTTATAAAATTGAATTCATTTTTGATATCAGTATATCAAATATATATTAGCATAAGTTTTTGGTATTTTTCTGAAAATATTGATTTTTTGTTAAATAGTGGAAAATAATGATTTTTATAAAAACCATCATTTATTTTCAAGTATTCAAGAAGATTAATTATATTTTTGATTGGATTTAAATTAAAATTAGTCCCCTTTAACTAAAAATAATTCAATTAATTTTATATGAATCAACATTATACATGATTTTGGTATAAATTCATTTTAGGGTTAAAAACAAATTTTTCAAAAAAAATGTTTTTCATTTTGTTTTTTGAACTTATATTAAAATTAATTTATTACATTTATATAAATTTAATCTTGAAAAATGGATTTTATATTTGGAATTATAAGGTTCAAATTTAGTAATGAGTTCAATTTCAATTTTGGTCATAATGAATAGTAACAATAGTAAAAAGTTATCACCACGGTAAAGAGTAAAACATGATAATTAAGGTTAAACCTCGGTTATAAGGTCACAAAATCTCATATTAAATCTTATTTTATGATATTATTTTAACCCTTATCATCTTTTATTCTAATTGGGATGTATTTAGTGCCACTTTCCTTTGAATAAGACTTTATATTATTTTAAAACTTTGAAAAATTACATGAGTGTCATTGTAAATCCCTGGGCTTTGTTTAAGGGAATAATCCTTTTATAATTTAATGAAAACCATTTATTTTTTAAAAAAATTAAGTTTCATGGGGGTTGAGAGTGACCTCTATAGGGTTTCAAGTGAATCGGGCTGGTCTATAGCTGAAATGGAATCAAAATGCAGCCATTCGCATTGTGACACATGTGTCATGGTGTGAAAGAGTCATACAGGGGAAGAGACCCTTTCACCAAAAGTTATTTATGTGAACCTTTAATTCATGTCGTGACACCTTCCAAGAATAAGAATAAAAATGTTATGTTTTAAAAACTAAAAGAGTAAAGGGGGAGGCCATTTCAGCTAGGAGCAGCAGACGCACCCCCTCTCCTTAGCTTTTTTGTTCCAATTGAGGATTATTCATCATTCATTACTATATCTCAGTATCGTTGGAATTGGTAGGAATCCTAGGGTAAGTCTAACACCATGTGTTCATTCTTCCTTGATTTCTATCACATATTTGAGGTGTTGCATTGTTTATGGCTATTATACCCTATTTTCAGGGTTTTTATCTGCTTCTTAAATTTCCATCAATTGAGGTTGAATCAGAGGTAAATATTTTACTAGTGATAATCTTAAAGAATAACGTAGGTGGTTATGATATTTCTCTTAATTTAAATATGTGCTATTTAATGTGTGGTAAATGGGCATGAGAGGGGTGGTCCCGGTGAGACCAGGTGTGTGTTGCTTTAAGTTTATGTTATTTTTGGGAGATACCGAACAATGGTATTATGGGTGAAAGACTTTTATTAAGGCTTGTATGGAATGTAATGTGTGAAATTTAGTTCCATGGTTTTTTTGATATGATGGTGCAACTTATGTAAATTTATTAAAATGGGATTATGGGTGAGTTGGTTGTGTGGAAACACATTGAGAATGGAATGTATGGATATGGATGATGTTGATCACAAAAAGTGATGAGATGTGGTAGATGGTGATTAATGATGTTGTGGTTGGACAACATGGTTTGCATGTGTAAACTGAGGTTCGTCATAGGTTTATCCTATGGGTGTTAGTGATTATGCTCACTATGGTTTATCGATAGTGTCTCTAGGGTTATGTGCACAAATGATAAGGCTCAGTGAGGTGGTGTTAACCACTTGTTATGTATGGAGGAATCTGTAGAACAAGCATCACATGGGGTGGTGTTGACCATCAGTATGGAGGAGTTCCTCACCATAAAATCCATGATTGATGGTGTGTGTGACCATGATATGGGGGCTGAGGTCCACTGCTACGTTGGGGATGATGGGTTAGGACTATAAAAATGGAGGTATTGTTGTGCCTTAGGTCATCGATCTGATGAATCGATGATATTTAAATAAGAATAAGTCTAAATGACTTGTGACTTTCCTTGTAGATGTGCCTTTGGGGCATCAGGTTGACTTAAGGTGGTTATTCAGAAATGATGTAAAATGATGTTTTGTGGTATGTGATGATGGTTGGTGTGTGACATTGTATAGTATAGTAATAGATGGAATAATGAGGGTTGATCTGGTATGAAAGACCATGGATGCATCATTCTAATTTTTCATTGATCGAGGTAAGGTAAAGGCTCTCTTCTAGATATTGAGAACAAGTGGAGTGAGTTATGTGATGTGTTTTGTTTTTTGTTTATTTATGTTTTTTATACACTAGTATATGTATGTATGTAAGTCAAGGGAAATGTTGGTGGTGGTGTATTGATTTCATACTCACACTATATATAGGCCCTTTGGGATGCATGCAGACTTTAGGGTTTTGAGTACAGGAAAGTTATCAGGATCGAAGTCTGGTGCTTAGCGAGCAAGGACGTGTAGATGGTTTGTGGGATTGATGACATGGTTATATTGGACATTCCATGAGGTTTATTAATTTAAATATGATGACCTTTTGGGTTATTTTTTTCATGTACTTATATAATTAGCCCGCATATGATCTTGGTAACTTTGGTATGATTGGCAGGACATGTAGATATTATTTGGTATACATAGAATGTGTATTTTTGGCTTGTTACTACCATGTTTTAATTTAATTTTTCTACATTTTTTTATTTAATTTGTGGTATTATTATTATTATTATCACCACTAAAGGGTATATTCTTCTCATTATCGCCTATTAGAGCCCCACTGCTAGTCGGCAACCTTTGGTATATGGGGAGGTGTGCCTAAGGTCTAGTGACTATTTGGTCCAAAAATTGTTCAAAGTAGACCAGGGTCGGGATGTTACAAAGTGGCATCATAGCATTATCAGTGTTATGAGGTAGCATCAAAGATATTGGGAATTTCATGGTAGTACTAAAGGAGTTTGACTACAAATTGGTAACAATGTTCAGCTAATTGCAAGGTGGTATTAAATGTGGGTTATTTAAAAGTATTTTTTTTTATTTTGGGTTGTGGTATACTTGAGCCTAGGAATGTGTTGGAACTTGGTATAGAGGTTATATTGAGTGTTTTTACAACACTTACATGAACTTAATTCTAAGTTACTGATGGAAACAGGATTGTTGTTATGGTTTTCATGGTTAAAGTTGAGTTATTTGATTCAGGTTAAATTATATTTCATGTTGCTAACTTTTTTTAGACTCTTTCCTAGAGAGGAAAGAGGGATTACTCATGCATCATGATAGGAACTTAGGGATCATATTACATATGTTTGTGCTTGTGATTATCACTTGAAACCCATAATGAAATAAAATGGGTTGGGCAGCTTAAGGTGTCAATAACATAGTAAACAACATTTTCCTACATAATATCTTGGTGGAATTCTACTCATCCATTTCAGGTATGTGATTCCTGATGTGATGGTCATGTGATCCTATATGTATATTGTGTATGTGGTTCCTAACTTTGATATGGGTATGAAGGGGCCAAGAGGGTGGATAATATGTGATATGGGCGTGATAGAGAAGTGTAAGGGTAGTGAGATATGTTTCTTGTTATAGTTTTCCCTATTTATAATGTCTGAACTATTATATTTGTGTTAATCATGGTATTTGGTTCTCATTATGATTCTAGTGAGATGACCTATGTTGGAGTGTCAAGAGGGTGGATATTTGGCAATTCTAGGGCATGCATGGGATGAGGCCCATAAGGGAAATGGTGAGAATGATCCATAGGTTGAGACACCAAAGCGGGTAGGATATCCATAATGGGAAGATGAGTTTGGGTCATAGCTAGATGAGAATATCAAAGAGATACTAGTGTAGGTTGTTCAGAACATTGATCGAGGAGCTCAGTGAGATGATCCATTAATGATATATCTGATCTTGAAGTTTCAGTCATGAAACCATATTTTTTCTAGGGAGAGAAGGAGGACTATAGGAAGAAGAGTTTTGGATAGAATCTATGCTAACTATTTTTTATTAGATCAAGACACCCCTAGGACAGAGGATGAAATTGGCTATGTATATGATCAGGGGACCAATAAAGTGTTGGTAGGATGTATAGGTATAGATAGGAATGCATCAGGGATTGATGTGGAAGGAATCTGAGTCTATGTTCTTAGATCACTTCTTTCCTAAGATATTGACGTTGGATCAATCCCATGAGCTTATGCACTTACTGTAGGGAGAGAGACTAGTCATAGATTATACCAAAAGGTTTACAGACCAATTACATTTTTCACTGACTATGGTAGGTGATGGCATAGCCATGGTGTGATGATTTGTGTATGGTTTATGATATTCTATTAGGGTATAGGTAAACATCTTCAAATTGACCCAATTCTATGCGGCAGTGAATTGGGAATTGATAGCTGAGTAAAACTTGACAGATGGGACTATACCAAGATGGACATTGGTGTTAGGTGAGATAGACAATGGAGCTTTGGGTAGCCATAAATGAGTCTATGCAGAGACCCAATAGGGTAGTCATACCATGGACTTGAGGATTCCATTGTGGAGTGGATCGTTGATGATGTGTTATCAGTTTTTTGTAGATGGGAAACATTCTGGATCAGTGTGATCGACCTCCGAAAAGAGTCTTGGTCATGTGGTCAGATAGAAAATTTGGAGAGGTTTTATTGGAAAACATAGCAGATAGTTCGCAGTCAGGGATTGATTTGGACTTAGGGATTTGAGGTGGGACCGGGAGTAGTACTAGGAGCTGGTATGTAACATCCCACCTCTCACCCATTTTATTAGGAAGAGGTTGGGGTGACACTAACCTTTGGTGACATCCCCAAGACACCAAAAGATAGGCAATAAATTCTAAGGGATTAGAAGAAAATTGGGGGTGATTTCCCCCAAAGGGATGACACAGCCAAATAAGACAAAATGAAATAACCAAACCAACTATATGAGGCATGATTAATAATAATACAACCCAAATAGAAACCAAATGCCAATAACATTACAGTAGTAGTGAAAAAGTAATAAAGGATGATACAAGAAACCAAAAGACATCTATACATAGTAACAATAAATAGGAATTATGACAATGTCATCAAGATATATCTTTTAGATCCAGACACCGACTGAAGAGGAAAGCATCAAGATGTGCCACTAGAGAAATGTGACACTTTTCCTTTACCTATATCTCAATATACGATATTTTCAAACACACCAAAGTTCCCAAAAAATGGGTGAGTATAAACTCATTAGGTGATATCCAATGACTTCCCAACATATTCCACTAGTATGTTATCACATTTTATATAAAACAAAAGAAAAATAGATAAATAGTTTACTACAAATACTTGAAAAAGTTTCATGTATGGAAATAATTAAACAAGGGTTTTCCATTATTTCTAATCACTTGTCATAATCATACCATGTTCACACCCCCCCACACACACACACAATAATGAAATCATGTACCTCCCTATACTTGTGAGTGGTGAGTTATCTCATCACTAAGTCATCACTTGGGTACCCCATTGATGGTGGCACTTTTGACCATAAACCATCCCATGCCTTCCTTTTTATAGTAGAACTTCCAACCATGATTTTTCCCATACTTTCCTTTTTATAGTGGTAATTCCAACCATGATCTATCCTTATACACATGAATGCACACCAACCAAATATGCTAAGATTTTCTATGAAAATACATTTCTTTTTTAAAACTATTTTATGTTAAGAATTTTATCAAACACCTTATGTGAACCATTCAAAACCCAAGGATTTAGGTACTAAAACAAAGAGAATTTTCCAAAAAAAAGTAAAAAGAATTTAAACACCAAGACTTTAAGTTCTAGAACAAGTAGAATTAGAGAGAATCCACATACCTCTCAATGGTTAATGACAATGAAGAATGGACCAAGAAACCTCTAGATCCAATCTTGAATATTCTTACCTTAAATAGATCCAACAAGATCTCATCAAGATACACAATATAGGATATAGATATATCCATGAAATGATATATATAGTGATCTAAGTGAGAGGATATGAGAGAGTCTAAAGAGAATAAGAGGAAACAAATGCTTGCTGATGATTCTGGAGATCCAACCCACTTTGATTCATCAAAATCACCGTTCGTACTAAAGGGGGTTTGCAAGGGAGCCTAGGAGAAGAGAGAAGTTCTAGATTCTAGGATAAAAGGATAAAAATAAGGGTTATAGGTCCTTAATATGAGTTAAAACTTAATTTTTAGAGCATTAATTGCACATCGCATGGTTAGGCCACACGGTTTGTCAAAATGTGTACCAACCTTCTCATGCTACTAGACATCATCTAGGTATCCACATGGTTGTGTTGTATGGTTTCATAGATTGTGTACCAACCATGTGGTTCTATTATCTCAAGGCTATCACATCACATAGTTGTATCACATATTTTATTAAATTGTGTGTCAATCATGCTTTTCCCATTGTCTTTATTCTCATAGTTTCTTTAGGAATGCGCACAGTTTGGCCAAACTATGTGTCAATCATGCTCTATCCCAATGACTACCGAAACCATATTTCATGGTTTTATAGAGATAGTGCACAATTTTCCCAAACCATTTTCAGACCGGACACCTCTATAAACACTTCCAAAATAATCTAGAAACTCTAAAAACTCAACTAAAGTATTATATAACATGAAAATACACAATACAAGGGTAAATCGCCTAAAATTGGGGGTGTTATATTCTCCCCACCATTGGTGTTTTTATCCTTGTAAATTTGGAGACCGATGTTTTCAAAGACCTTAGGCCACTGCACCTGCTTTTCCTTCTCACTTTCCCACATTTTTTCATGAATCTAACCATGCTACCATAAAACTCGTACTAAACCAATGCTTTTACCATGAAAGAGATTTTATTTCCTATCCACAATTTGTTTCGGTACATGAATCAATGTATCATATAGATCAAGATAAATATGTCCCCATCAAATAACATGGTCAGGATCAGGTTGGTTCTTCTTTAATTGAGATATATAAAACACATTGTGCACAAAACTGAATCTTTGTGGTAGACACCTGATGAGTGATATCACAAACTCATTCAATTATCTCAAAAGGGACAATGTATTGAGGATAAATCTTTCTTTTCTTACCAAAACATCGATTCTAGACCCTTGTAGATTTTTTTAATAAAACATGATCACCCACCTCAAACGATAACAGTTGATGATGGTGGTCTGTATATAATTTCAGATGACTCTGAGTTATATCCATCCTCTTTCTGATCAACTAAATTTTATTCATCATCTCATATAATGAACCTATCCTTTTACACATAGAATTATATGATTTTAAGAATAAATAGACTTCAAATACAAACCAAGGATCATAAAAACTAGTATCTTTGGAAAATTAGGTACATAAAACCGAAAACATAGAACCAAAATAAAACATCTTTTATTTAAACTTCATAATGAGCTCATAAATTCCTTTGAGATATTAGATATACATAGGGTAACCTGGGGGATACATGAACAAAGGCATGAGCTAAAAATATCAGTAAGTGAATAAACATAAAACTAAAACATAGAACATGGGTTAAAAGACAAAACATGATAACATAAAAAGGCATGGAATGTGAATAAACATAAGGAGGCATAACATGTATAACATGGGATCATGTAATCATGGAATCATAGAAATTTGGAAACAACATACAAGATGACATAATCATGAGTCAAGGATAACCACCAAGACCATTGCACATAGAGGAGAATGATTCAAGGCTAACCAGCAAGACTATTTATCATGGAGGAGCATGAGTTAAGGCTAACCACCAAGACCATTGCACATGACGTCTCATGAGACTAAACATTACCCAATGAATTGGAGTGCTATATGGGTTCACCCATCATAACATTTTCATTAAAATTTGTGCCACATGAAGTATCAAACATAAGGTATAAACATAATGTATAAACATAAGGTTCACCCATGTAAAGAAATGGGTATCATAACTATGTCATAAGGCATAACAAATGGGCATATCATAAAGGTGTACATAAAATAATGGATTTAAATAATAAATGGAAATTAATAAGTGAAATAAGGCATAAAACATGATAAGTGATGTCAAAATGAAGTGAGAATATGAAAAAAAAAGAGTGTTTAAGAAACTTTATAAATGAGCCACCTAAGTACGGTTTAAGGGAAAATTTTAATGCTTCTTTTAAAAGAAAAAGGCATAAAAACCTGAAATGAACCAATATAGTTTTTTATGATAAAATGATATATTTTAGAAAAATAATGGTGTCTTAAAATATATTGTGTATGGTACTTGAAAATGGTTAAGAAATTGGAAAGTTCCCTTCAATAGAGCTTGCTTATTAAGAAGAATTGAGAAGGGAACCTTTTTAAAACATGTATTTCCCTGTCAAAAAAGGATGGAATGATCTAGATACATGATTTTGGAACATATAAATAGAATTTATAAGAGTTATATTAAAATAAATAATAATTACATTGAGGTAAATAGAGATAAATCGTAACCCAAAGGAAAAAATGGAGGTTCAGAAAGATTCCCTTACCTTGTGTATGAAAGTGTTCTGTACTTGAACTTAATGTCTAGAATAATCAAATTATATTCATTAATAATTTAATTAAGAAAATATTAAAAATATATTTTATTTATTATAATTTTATTAATTTAATTTATGGTATTTTTTATGATTTATGATATTCAATTTCATCTTTCAGGAGTGTTTGTTTCCTTGGTTTTCATGATAGATTCACTTGTATACGTGTATGGAAGATCATGTAAAATGAAAATAGTTATCCAGAATTAAAATTATATGTTATTAATGAAATAAAAAATATTAATTGGTCTTATATATCATTTTTTAAAATTTTAAGATGATTCATTAGATAAAATGTTGATGATAACCATTTAGATTATTTTGGCATTTTTTGATCATCATGAACTAGTTTTGTTTTATTAATTAATAATATATATATATATAGGTTACAGAACATTAAATAGGTTTTAATACATATATTATAATATAGTTTAACCATAAATATGGTTTTATGACCTTCCATAAAGGCAGTAATGGAAATTGAAAACTCATCGTCCTTGAATGCGATAAATCAACACATTGTGGACGATGTTTTCATTTTTATAACAAAAGGGGATGAGAAAAGAAAAGAGGATGGGTTGTTCCAATAAAAAATAAAATTATAGTATATAAAATATAATGGAGATATCATATCACTTGGATAAGTTGATGTTAGTAGAGGAAAAGAAAATAAAATAAATTGAAAATAAATTAAAAGAAAAAGAAATAAGTTTTTACCTCTTGAATTCTTCTCCTTGAGAACCTCCTTGATACACTTGATTTTGGACTTTTATTGAGAAAAAAGGATACTAAACATGAGGGAGATACTTGGTAAGAGTATTGGGCAGAATTTTGACAATATTAGAGGCTTTTGATGTGTGAGGACAAGAGATGGCGAGGGGTGGTATTTGTAGTGACGGAGAGGGGTGTTTTTTTATTATTTTATTTATTTGTTTATTATTTTGGTTCAAGATTATGAATAATGTTAATTATTGTGACTAAATACAATAACTAGTTCATTTTATTTCTAACCAAAGGTGATTATATAATACATACACCATCCATAACTCAATAATTCATGTATTTAGTTTATACCGTAAATTACCGTATTTCACTATTCACCAAAATTCAACTATTTTAGAAAAATCCAAAAAAATTAACCTAACAATTTTTCAACATGTAAAATTAAAAAATAGAATTCATTTTATGAAAATAATTTTCTAAATATGATAAATTTAATTTTTAATTAAAATTATCATTTATTTGAAAAATACTAATTTTAAAATTATAAATGATTTTATAACACTTTGAAAAATTAATTAAGGTCTCATAAAATTATACTATAATCATATGAAAAAAAATATCAATTTATGAATATATTTTATGAAAATAAATTTTCTTTTAAATCATTTTATTAATTATAAATTTATAAATAAAAATTTACGTTTCACAAAAAATACCAATACTTAATTTATCATTTTTAAAACATTTAATTGATTATTCTATGATATAAATATATCATATTTTCATTTATAAGATGCATAAATTTTATTTATAATTTTATATGTTAGGTTATTATTCTATTGTTCGGGTTACTAGTCCTAATGGTCACATTATTATTCCAAAGTTCGTGTTACTATTCCATTAATTTGAGTTCCTTAATTTATATAAATACTTCTTATTTTATTCATTCTTAATTTATAAAGTTTGTATTGTGTTATATAATTTATTTAATGTGATTTATACTATATGAAATAATTATAATAAGGGTCATTTTATTGATAGAATTTTGGTTCGTTACATTCTTCCCCCCTTGTGAAATTTCTCCCTCAAAATTTTGTTTTACAAACTAAGGAGAAAACAGGTGAGGGTACTTCTCTTTAATTTCTTCCTCCAGTTCCCATGTTTCCTATTCATACTTATGGTTCTTCTATAGTACTTTAACTAGGTGAGTGGTCTTATTGCATATAATTTTATCTCTACGATCCAAGATCTTCCTTGGTTTTTACTTATAAGATATATTTTTTCCAACTGTACCACATCTGAATTCAGTACATGTGAGGGATATGGTATGTACTTATTCAAGAGGGATACATGGAATGTATCGTGTACTTGATACATGGTTGGTGTAAGTTCTAGTTTATAGGTCACAAAGATGGTACGATCAAGAATATCGAAGGGGTTGATGTACCTGGTACTTAGCTTTCCTTTCTTCCCAAATCTCATGACCCTATTCCATGGAGATATGCAGAGGAATACCATGTCTCCAACCTTAAACTTTAGGTTTCATCGATGATTTTCTTCATAGCTCTTCTAATGAATTTGGGTTTCCTTAATGTGTTGTTGAATGGTTTTCACCTTTTCCACCATTTATTTGACCATTTTAGGTTCTAGCAGCTTACATTTACCGACTTCATCCCAGCATGTTGGTGTTCTACATATTTTCCCATAAAGGGATTTATATGGATCCATTTGGTAGAAATTAATATAACTCAACTAGAATTATATGTTGGTCCCATCCTCCCTTTAAGTCCATTGAACAAGCTCTCAACATGTCTTTCAATGTCTAAATTTTCTGCTCAGATTGGATATCAGTTTGAGGATGATAGGTTGTACTGAAGTTTAGTTCGATTTTTAGAGAATGTTGGATACTTTTCTAAAACTTAGAGGTAAATATTAGATATCAATCATATACAATCGATAGTGGTACTCTATGTAGCCTCACCGCTTATTTGATGTATATTATATCAATTTGATTGAGTGAAAAGTCCTCTCAAATTGAGATAAAGTGATATGTCTTTATAATATGATCTATAATGAATCATATAGTATTATTTCTTATATATGTCTTTGGAATTTCAGTGACAAATTAAATGGTGGTGTTTTCCCATTTACATGATGGTATGGTTAATGGTTGCATCATCCCATTATAATTTTGTCTTTTATCCTTCACTTGCTGACATACCAAGAACTTTGATGTATATTCAGTGATCTTCTTCTTCATATTGTCCCAAAAATAGTGCTCTCAGAGATCTTGATACATCTTTATGCTTCCTAGGTGAATAGAGAAAGGTGATATATGTGTGTCATTAAAAATCTCTTTATTTATCTATGGGTTGGATGGTACACATAATCGTGACCCAAATCTTATGACTCCTTTCTCATCAATTTTGAACTCTAATGATTTCTCATTTCTGATAGATTCCACCTTTTTTTAAATTTATTCATCATTTATTTGAGTATACTTTATTTTATTCATAACGGATAGTTGAGAAATCATTTGAGAAATAATTGATTATATTCCTTACTTAATGATTCCCATGTCCATCCTTTGTAGGTCTAAAAAGATCGGATCCTTCTCAATTCACACCATTGATAAAGATACAGGATTCTTTCTACTTAGAGCATGTGCCACCTTATTTACTTTACCAGGATGGTGGTGGATTGAGCAGTAGTAATCCTTGATAAACTCTAACCATCTTTGCTGGCATAGATTAATCTCCTTCTATGTGAATATATACTTGAGGATTTTATGAATAGTATATATTTCACACTTCTCCCCATAAAGATAATGCCGTCAGATTTTCAACACAAAGATCATAGCCGCCAACTCTAGATCATGTGTGGGATATTTTTTATCATGAATTTTCAACTACCTTGATTTTCAGTCTATAATTTTATAATTTTGCATCATTAAATAGCCTAATCAATTATTTGAATCATCTTTTTACACCATAAAGTGTTCCCCACTTGTCAAAAGTGTGAGTACTGCTGCAGTGATAATCCTCTTTTTCAACTCTTTGAAGTAAACTTCACAATCACCAGTCCAAACAAAATTTTCTTACTTCTAAGTCATCTTGGTTAATTGGTTTGAAAATTTGATAATTTCTTCATAAATCATCAGTAATACCCATCTAGACCACGGAAACTACAGATCTCCATTACAGATATTGGACTAGGCCACTCTTCGATTATCTTTGTCTTAGAAGGGTCCACAGATATTCCTCTATTGGTGATAACTTTCCCGAAGAATGATACTTCCTCTATCTAAAACTCACATTTATTATAATTTTCATATAGTTTCTACCTTTACAAAGTCTTTAGAATAGTATTCAAATGCTCCTTATGTTCCTACTTTCTCTTGGAGTATATCAAAATATCTTCAATAAAGACTACCACAAATTTTTCTAGGTAGACTCTAAAGAATCTATTCATTAAGTCCATGAAAATTGTGAAAGCATTAATGAGTCCAAAGGGAATCACTGTGAACTCATAGTGCCCATACCTCATTCAAAAGGAATTATTGGGAATATCTTCCTTCCTCAACTTTAATTGGTGATATCCCAACCGAAGTTCCACCTTAGAGAAATACTTGTCCCCATGTATTTAATCAAAAAATTCATCTATATGTGGTAGAGGATACTTTTTATTTATCATGATTTTATTGAGCTCGTGATAATCAATGCAGAGGTGCATTGGTCCATCCTTCTTCTTGACAAAGAGGACTGGTGTACCCCATGGTGAAGCACTCAGTCATATAAAACCCTTGTCCAGATTCTCATGTAATTGCTTCCTTAGTTATTCCAACTCAATGGTGTCCATTCTTTAAAGTGTCTTTGATATAAGAAGATATCCAAGAATAAGTTCAATTGATAACTCAAATTCTTGTTTATAATTAAGACTAAGAAATTATTCAGGGAATATATCACTATGGTCCCTGAAAATGGGCATGTCTTCAAGCATGATTCCCTCCTTTGTCTCAATAATTTGAGCTAGATATGATTGCTCATAAGGTAGTAATATCCTCACTTGAGATGATGATTCTGAAGAAGATTCATCTTCCTCCTTACACTTGTACAGAATTAGAGGATGCTTTAAGATGTGAAGAGTGATATCCCTTTTCTAACAGTTGATGTTGGATTTATATAAAGATAGTTAATTCATGCCCTATATTATGTCAAACTCTACCAAAGGAAGTATGATTTTTTTTTTGGTAAGTTCAGTCCAAAAAACATTAACTGGGGAGGATTTATATACTTTGGATGCAACAATTTCCCCATTTTATGTTCTCATAGATAAATCAACTTGTATATTTTGAGGTGTTGTTTGAATAGTTATACTAAACTTGGAAGATATGAAAGAATGCATATAACTAGAATCAAATAGTACGTTTTATATTATTGAATGAATAACCATCATACCTATCACCACATCATTTTTGGGTTCCACATCAGTAGTAGTGATAGAATATAACCTTCCTTTCTGCCCTGGAGGTTGTTTTTTATTTCCTCCAACAACCCTTGGATTAGGGAAACAGATCGCATAATACCCATGTTCCTTGTAGTTAAAAGATTGCACTGCAGGTTGAGTGTTGATCTAAACCTTCCTTTATTCTTCCACATTAGTGGGATTATTTGTATCCCTTCGACAGTTATTAGTGAGATTCCACATTCTTCTATATTTGAAGCATCTCATAATCCCCTTAAGACACTTCCCAGGATGATTCTTACCACAATTTTAACATGTGGGATGTTTGGTTTTATTTCCATCATGGGATTTATCTATTGATCCTCCCATATTAAACTTCATTTTCCTCTTTTTATCTTCAGGTCCATGAGACCATTGAGAATTTCCAATCTCCATTTCAACCTTAAGGGCACAAAGGAAAATCTCCTCATAACTATCAAAGTCTCAAATCGCCAATGCTTTTTGTAGACTCAACTTTAGTCTGCTAAAGAAGTGATCCACCTTGCTTTTGGTGTTCAGGAAAAATCTAGAGGCATATCGTGCAAGCCTTGTGAAGTTTTCTTTATACACCTTGATAGACTCATCTTCCTTCTACTTTAGTACAAGGAACTCTATTTCCATCTTAAGATGGAGGGTTTGGGGAAAATATTTATTGAAAAAAAAAATCTTGAATTCCTCAATGTCACAACCCCCTCCCCACAAAGTGTACCCCTCCTAGGCTGGCAATGTGAGAAGGGTGATAATGACCCCTGAGTCCCGCCTCCAGTAGGCCCCAGGTTGGCGACTAGCACCGAGGGTATAGTAAACACACAAATGGGAGGCATTACCCTCTAAGAGAACACATGCGGAAGAGAGAGATAAGATGGACACCAACCAACTCCAACTCAACCAGTAAGATGAAAGAAATCCCAAGTACACATATGAAATGTCATGCAAAACCATTACAACTAGAAGGGGAAAAACTAAAAATAGCCAAAAAGGAAGTAAAACATCAGAAAACACAATCCCGAACAGCTCCTACAACCGCAAGCTAGTAGAAACCATCTTGATCTCCAACCTTCTCCAAGTGACCTGAAAAACAGTTTATATATACATAGGGTGAGTATAACAGTATACTCAGTAGGATCCTCCCTGAAGCCTCTCGTGAAAAAGTAAAGAAAGCATGCTAAAGCACGGTGAACAACAAGTGAAACTAACTCATCACCTAAAAAGTTATACTATGTTCCCAACCTCACCATGGATACTCTCACCAAGTAACGCATACAAGAATATATCATATAATAAAGAATATAAAGGGTACCCCGCTACTAATTCCCCGCTGGTTTTCCGCTTTGCCCCAATGTCGCACGTCCTAAGCATCTCTCTCCAAAAAGGCTTGCCTGCAGACACCTGGGTGAATCACCACAACATGCACCTTGTGTAACAAAACCACCATGTCCATGCAAGAAAGTAACCAGGTAGTTTCTGGGAGCCACCACAGCTCGCATAACATGTATCATACATCGGGTATTATACCTCAAGCCATTATATCCCATACACCGAGTAAGGATCCTCAAGCCATCACAGCCTATACACGTTACACCTATAGTAGTCCATAGGATACTATATCCAGAATATATGTGTGTGAATAACCACAAGCTATTACATCCCTCTACACACATATATAGGGAAAACTAACCACTGTTCCCACCAGTACAAGTATCTACCAAGAGAAGAGAGTGGGGCCAAATGGGGTAGTCATCCATCCATCCTCCCACTAGAATGTTAGGGAAAATACCCCCCCCCCCCCAGGGATCAGAATCCCTGGGGTGTCAGTTTCCCTTACTGACAGGGTGGAGTAGCATATAGAAACACAAAAAGTACAGAATATACTATATATCACAACCACACTATGGGAATAACCTAGTCTTAGAATCAACTGCAGCTAACGTCTCTCAGACTCTAGGCTACCACTTCTAAGACTAGGTATCCTATAAGCACACAACCATTTAAAAAAACTTTATTGCCTTACTTCATTCCCTTTTTATTAGTTCCACTTTATGTTAATTAATTATTTAAACATTAATTTGCCATTTACAATTCCACATGAAATTTCATTAGCGTCAAAACCAAAGTCCATTGTCCCTTTAAAATTACAACCTCATCATTATGTTCCAGCAACTCCAACCCCAAGGGTTAACATCATTTATTCAATTATTCATTACAGAATTACTTTCCCATATTCACAAGCATTCTATAAAACCATTATATGCTACTAAACACAAGGGAGCTCAACACGGTGAGTATATGTACTACCCATCGAGTCTTTGCCGCCTATAGCAAGAGCGTAGACCCATCCTACCTTGAGAAGCTAAACACATAAATCACGTGACATACTACGTGCATCTTCGCCTCTTTCAGAAGAAGGGTAATCAAGAACAGCTGCCTTGAGAAGTGGGGAAACGTAAAGCAGATAATTAACCAATAAGAATCGGCAAGCATCCAACAATCACATCCATCCCATTCCATCATCCCTGGTGTCCTCCCCAACACCCACATGCATAAACTAATGCATCTTGTAACTCTAGGCATTATCTGCTTCCACAAACAAAAGTCTTCCATGCCCCCACATATCACAATATCCATACAGGCTCACATCACAACATAAGCAGCAAGAAAACAAACATATTAACAATTGGGCTCTTGGCCCTTTAACAATCAAGAGGGTAACTCAGAACCCTGTAAGGAATTATCTTTTATCAAACTACCAGTTCTTTAATCCATCTTGGATTAACTGATTATTACTCGTAGGTTCTAAATTCTGGAAACCTAGTTAGTAAGCTATCACAAATAATTAAACATGCTTACTACGCTAATTTGATTAACATCAAATTACAACAAGAACCAGATTCATTTACATGCCTCTTTATCTTTATCCAAACAATTATCAATTAATCCCAGTTTACATTCTTTACCAATTTCCATCAAGAACGAACAGCTAAACAAAGAAATCATAGATATAACACTATCTAGAAACAAGAGGCAATAACATACGATCGATATCAATTTATTTATCTAGTTCAAATATTCATTATGTCAATTCCATTGTCATCCAGTGGGATAAAACATGCTAACGATATAGTTGCATGTAAAAGAAGAGAGAAGCAATGAATCCCCTACCTCAAACAGTTCTTGAAGTTATTTATATGAGAACGATCCACACAATGGATCATGATCGCCTCCTCTCATGACAACTGCATCCACCCAAGGATTCCACGGTACAACCACACCAACCCAAACCCAAGAAAACTCCATTAGAAGCATGGAGATCGCATTCCATAACATGGAAAGGAGTATTAGTAGAAGATTAACCCAAAAGAACCATGATAAAACATACCTTATTTTGATGAAGGATCGACCCTTGCTGCTTTCACCAAAGCAGGGGGTGCACATGTAGGAGGAAGAACTTCAAGGGGAAAAAGATCTGTAGATTAAGGTTTGATCACACTACTCATATGGGAAGAAGTAAAGGTTCAATATTCTCGCACAAGATAGAACAAGGAGGAAGAACAAGGAAGATATAGCATCCCTTTAGAATATTTAACAGAGAAGTAGTTTAAGATACACTTGATTCTCCATTAAAAGAGGATCACATTAAACCACATAGTTTGACCAAGTAAAAACATATAGAGCCTTAGGAATAATTAATATAGGAGTTATGGCCTTTTAATTAGCCTTAAATTCCTTAAAAAGGCTTTAAATGCATTTTACATCAAAGGAAATGTCAAAGGGGCGAAACTGTAGGAAGTTGGAAACACTGTTCACCCTACCGTTCTGGAAACACTGTACACCCTACCATTTTGGAAACACTGTACACCCTACCGTTATGGAAACACTGTACACCCTACTGTTATAGAAACACTATACACCCTACCATTCTGGAAACACTGTACACCCTACCCGTTTTGGAAACAGTGTACACCCTACCATTCTGGAAACACTATACACCCTACTGTTCTAGAAACATTGTTCACATATGGTCACTGATGTTACTGTTAGCATAAGGTCATCATTGCACTGTTCATAGAAGGTCACTGATGACACTGTTCACAGAAGGTCAATGATGACATTATTCACCTAAGGTTACCATTGCATTGTTCATGGAAAGTCACTAATGACACTATTCACAGAAGGTCAATGATGACGTTTTTCACCTAAGGTTACCATTTCACTATTCACAGAAGGTCACTGATGACACTATTCATAGAAGGTCAATGATGACGTTGTTCACCTAAGGTTACCATTGCAGTGTTCACAGAAGGTCACTGATGACACTGTTCACAGAAGGTCAATGATGACATTGTTCGCCTAAGGTTACCATTGCACTGTTCACATAAGGTCACTGATGACACTGTTCATCGAAGTTTAATGATGACACTGTTCACCTAAGGTTTTCGTTGCACTGTTCACAGAAGGTCACTGATGACACTATTCACAGAAGGTCAATGATGACACCGTTCACCTAAGGTTACCATTGCACTGTTCATAGAAGGTCACTGATAATTCTATTCACAGAAGGTCAATGATGACACTGTTCACCTAAGGTTACTATTGAACTATTCACAGAAGGTCACTGATGACACTGTTCACAGAAGGTCAATGATGACACTGTTCATCTAAGGTTACTGTTGCACTGTTCATAGAAGGTCACTGATGACACTATTCACAGAAGGTCAATGATGACACTACTCACCTAAGGTTTCCATTACACTGTTCACATAAGATCATTTATGACACTATTCATAAAAGGTCAATGATGACACTGTTCACCTAAGGTCACTATTAGAACTATTCACAGAAATGGAAATTTGGCAAAGTGTTGGGGATAAGTCACCTTGACCTCCCGGAACACCTCAAACACCATATTTCCACAAAGGAATGGACTAGAGAGGTTTGGTCCATTACATCAGATACCTCTCAAAACATTATTGTCCTCAAGAATTAAAAACCCACCTAAAGGGAAAACGAAACAGGGTCTGAACAACCACCCATCAAGATACCTCTCAAAAGAGAGCAAGCCACAAGAAGCAACAAAAGAAATCTATATTATAAACATGAAAGGTCTAACCACAAATAGGACATAATTACATGGAAAGAGTTAAACATCAAACAACTCAGGGTACTGAGCACGTATATGTGACTCGCGTTCCTAGGTACTCTCCTCCATGCCACTGTATTGCCAAAAGACATGAACCAAGAAGATAGAACACCCATGCAACACCTTCTCCTTGCAGTCTTGGATCTCCACGGGTTTCTCCTCAAAGGTTGCATCATCATAAACATCTATCTCTCCCCAATCGATGACGTGAGATTCATCATGAAGATAATGGACGAGTTGTGATACATGGAAAACATCATGTATCTGACTCATCTGCGGGGGAAGTGTTACTTGATATGCCACAACACCAACACGAGCTAACACCTCGAAAGGCCCAACAAACCGGGGAGAAAGCTTACTCCCATGACCAAACCTTCACTGCCCATGATGGGGAGTCACCTTTAGAAACACATGATCCCTGAAATTAAACTCTAAGGGTATCCTTCTTTGACCAACATATGATTTCTGACGATCTTGCACTGTCTTCATCCTCTCACGAATCACATGAACCATCTCTGTTGTATTCTTCACTAGTTCCGGTCTGAGAATTGCTGACTCTTCGACCCCAGTCTAGCACAACGGAGAATGGAAAGGTCGGCCATACAAGGCTTCAAATGGTGACATACCTATGGTGGAGTGAAAACTATTATTGTAAGCGAACTCTACTAAAGGTAAGTGCCTCATCCATGAACCTCCAAAATCCAAGACACAAGAGCGTAACATGTCTTCAAGATTCTTGATGGTCCACTCTGTCTGACCGTCCGTATGAGGATGAAAAATAGTGTTAAGGCATAGATGAGAACCAAAATCATGTTAGAGACCTCTCCACACCATGGAGGTAAAATGAGGATCTCGATCATAAATGATCATCCTTGGGACTCCATGAAGTCTCACCACCTCCTCTAGATACTGCCCTGACAAAACTTCCACTGAGCTCGACTCCTTGATCGCTATAAAGTGGGCCGATTTTGTTAAACGATCCACTACCACCCAAATAGCATCTTGTCCTCCCTGAGCTCGAGGTAAACCAGTAACAAAGTCCATTGAGATGTCCTCCCACTTCCACTGAGGAATATCTAATGGCTGGAGAAGGCCACCAGGAACACGGTGTTTGGCCTTCACCTTTTGGTAAACCAAACATCGAGACACAAACTCTGTAACTGCATGCTTCAGCCCAGGACACCAAAACTGGATCCTCAAGGCTCGGTACATCTTTGTCACACCAGGATGCACCGCTAAAGGAGAACTATTGAATTCTCTGAGAACTGTCTCGCGCATCGCCAAAGGAACAAAAAACCTTTCGTGATACAACACACATTGTTGGTCATCCTCTGACCAACCATCAAGGGCCTCACCACAAACAACTCGGTCTATCCACACCTCCACCTCAAAATCGCCCAACTAGGAATCTTCCACTAGCTTCATGAGAGATGATTGCACCATCATCTGAAAAAGACAACCTCTACCCTCAACTTCTTCAATATCAAGATGTAATGCTAACAATTCTTCCATTACTCTCCAGGAGTCACCAGATTCATGCACTGCATCACTACGTGACTTCTGAATCAGCGCATCAGCTACAACATTCCCCTTTCCAGGTGTATACGATATTTCAAAGTCATATTCCTATAAGAACTCCATCCACCAACGTTGTCGTAAGTTCAAGTCACGCTGGGAGAAAACATACCTCAAACTCTTGTGATCGGTGAAAACCACAAAGCACTCACCAATGAGGTAATGTCTCCACAACTTCATAGAAAACACCACGGATGCCAACTCAAGATCATTATTGGAATAGTTATGTTCATGGAGAAGTAACTGTCGAGACCCATAAGAAACAGCTGATCTTTTCTGCATCAGAACACAGCCCAACTCCAGATGCAAAGCATCACAGAAAATATCAAACTAAACTCTCTCAGTTGGAATACAAAGAACTAGATCACTTACTAACTTCTTCTTTAGATACTTGAAGGCTACCTAACACTGATCAGTCCATATGAATGCCTGATCCTTCCTGGTCAAAGCTATCAGAGGAGTTGCAACTCGTGAGAAATTGGCTACGAACCTCCTGTAGTAGCCTGCGATACCAAGGAAACTTTGCACCTCTGACATTGTCTTGGGGGCTTCCCAAGACACAACTTCTTCTATATTCAATGGATCCACAGCTACTCCCTGCTAGGACACAACATATCCCAAGAAACGGACTTCTCGAACCCAAAACTCACACTTCGAAAACTTCCCAAACAGCTGATGTTGACGAAGAACTCCCAAAATAGTGTGTAGATGCTCTGCATGCTCCTCCTCAGATGTGGAGTACACAAGGATTTCATTAATGAAAACTACCAAGAACTTGTCCAGGAACTCACAGAACATAGAATTCATCAATCCCATGAACACAGATAGAGCATTTGTCATGCCGAATGACATTACAACGAACTCATAATGCCCATGATGACAATGGAAAACAGTCTTTGGGATATCCTCATCCTTCACACCCATATAATGATATCCTGACCATAATTAGATCTTTGAGAACCAACTTTCACCCTTCAGTTGATTGAATAAATCCTCAATCCATGGGAGAGGATAAAGATTATTTATTGTCACTTTGTTTAAGCGACGATAATAGAAACACAACTGCAAATTGCCATCAGCCTTCTTTACGAACAAAACCGGTGCACCCCACGGTGACACACTTGGATGAACAAAAACGCACTGTAACAGACCACCAAGTTGTATACATAGCTCTTGTAACTCAGAAAGGACCATACTTTATAGATACATAGAGATATAAGACGCTCCTAGTTGTAGCTTAATCCCAAAATCGATCTCTCATTGAGGGGGTAATTCTATAACCTCTTCTGGAAAGACATTAGGGTACTCTTCTACGACCCTAGGAAATGCCAACTGCTGAACCTCTAAATAACTCAACATCATCTCAGCCATCATGGATGATAAGGAAGGAATGTTCCTATGACCCATCTAAGGATCTCTCTCACCAACAAACACCACCAGATCTCCATCCGCACCAAATAAAACAACCTTCTTCCTGAAGCGATCCATGATATCCTGCACCAAATACAACCAATCCATGCCGAGGATGACATCATATGGTTATATTAGTAAACATAGAAAATATCCCCAAGAGTGGTTTTTCCCCAATACTAGCTCACAGTCTCTACATACTTCAAACAAGTCAGCTCGACCTCCAACTGACGTAGTCAACGCCAAGGGCACTGGAAGCCTCTCTACCTAAAGTCCCAAAGCATAGACAAGGGTAGGTGGTATGAAAAAGTGTGTCACTCCTGAATCAAACAAGGCATACACCAAGGTAGAAAACAAGAAAAGGGTACCTCAAACGACATCTGGCTTGCCTGGAGCTGGAAACGCTAGAGCATGAAGCTGACCACAACCTCCTTCATGGCCTATCTAAACCTGATGATGACCACCACCATAGTCACATTCTGCTCTCTGGGGATGGGGAGCACCATGGGGTTTTCCTCTGCCTGCCCCATCTACCCTCTGCTGATCTAAAGCTGGTACAACCTGCTGCTACTGCCTCGGCTGGAACTGCCTCAACGGAGGAACCTAGAGCGGAGCACCTGGTGCACGATGACTACTCTGAAAGTTTGAGCACTCACACTGCTGATGACCTCAACTACCACAATAAAAACAAGTGCTTGATCCCTTGGCATAGTCCTGAGAGTTTCTGCCTTTGGAGAAACGAGATGTGAATGGCTAGGACCTACCACCGACTAAACGGAAACTCTTCTGTCCTGAAAACCAGGAACACCAGACCATAGCTCTACTTTGTGATGAATCATGAAGATTACCCTCTCATGATGATCTAGTCCTGACCAAAGTCCTCTCGACAACCTCTTCCCTCGCCAGCACCTCAAGATATGTCTTCAGCATAAATGGGGTGACCTGGCGCTAGATCTCTAGACGCAAAGCCTCCTCGAAATGCCTCACCCTGGCCTCCTCATCTAGAAATAAGTCTGAAGCATATCATAAAAGGTTCCTGAAATGGATTCCAAAATCTCTCACACTGGAGCTCCCCTGTCGAAGGGTAAGAAGCTCCTGGTGACTAGACTCCTTCGTGGTCGAAGAAAGAAACTCGACTCTAAACTTGTCTCAAAACTCCTCCTATGATATCGCTGACTCCTCGCGATCCCCAAGGAACAAGAACCGCCACTACCTCGCTGCTCCACGCAGAATTGTCACAACCAAGGATACCTAGTGATCCTTCTGAGAACTGATCGAACTGAAGTCGATCTTGACCTCCTCTAACCAGTCTTCTGTGACTGCATCTAAAATGGAGCCCTCGTAATTCTACATACTTTGGAGATGAAACTCTCGGAGTGTTCTCTTCCATGTGTCATCTTCGTTGACCTCTAACTGGTGACGATCTATTGGCACAGCTTGCTAGACATCTTTTCCGCAAACCTGACGAGGACGTTGACCTGGAGCCATACCTATAAAATAACAAACAGTTAGAGCTCCTAAACCTAGAATATGGAAGACTCAACATTAATTAATTAGTTGTTTTCTTTTATTCATTTTATGTTATCATATCCCAAGTTCTGCCCATTAAAACACAGGCACAAA
Organism: Viscum album; assembly: GCA_963277665.1. Classification (NCBI taxonomy): domain Eukaryota; kingdom Viridiplantae; phylum Streptophyta; class Magnoliopsida; order Santalales; family Viscaceae; genus Viscum; species Viscum album. Next base: position 1,533,691,823 of record OY728126.1, read on the forward strand.
GAAGAATGATGCATGATCATTTCCTAGGTCTCTACCCTGCAACTAGTATCACCTCGTTTGGTATCCATTGTAAACTTAAAGATCCGTACATCAGGTCATAGGGGGACCTAAATTCCTATGTCTCAGCCGGTCTCCAGTGTTTACATCACTTGCTAAATATGAATGACATTGTTTCCCTACCAACCCATGCAACCTCGCTTGTGCCTAATACCAATCTTCATCCTATCCCTCAACCAGAGCTCTGAAACCACTCTGTCACGACCCCCGCCCCACAATGTGTACACCTCCTGGGCTAGCAATGTGATAAGGGAGATAATTACCCCCGAGTCCTGCCTCCAGTAGGCCCCAGGTTGGAGACTAGCACCAAGGGTATAGTAAACACACAAATGGGAGGCATTACCCTCTAAGAGAACACATGCGGAAGAGAGAGATAAGATAGACACCAACCAACTCCAACTCAACCAGTAAGATGAATGAAATCCCAAGTACACATATGAAATGTCATGCAAAACCACTACAACTAGAAGGGGAAAAACTGCAAGTACCCAAAAAGGAAGTAAAATAGTAGCAACCATAATCCCGAATAGCTCCTGCAACCGCAAGCTAGTAGAAACCAGCTTGATCTCCAACCTCCTCCAAGTTACCTGAAAAAATAGTTTATATATACATAGGGTGAGTATAACAGTATACTCAGTAGGATCCTCCCTGAAGCCTCTCGTTCAAAAGTAAATAAAGCATGCTAAAGCACAGTGAACAATAAGTGAAACTAACCCATCACCTAAAAAGGTATATTATGTTCTCAACCTCACCATGTATAATCTCACCAAGTAATGCATATAAGAATATATCATATAATAAAAAATATCAAGGGTACCCCACTACTACTTCCCCACTGGTTTGCCACTTTTCCCCAACGTCGCACGTCCTAAACATCTCTCTCCAAAAAGTCTTGCCCGCAGACACCTGGGCGAAGCACCACAACATGCACCTTGTGCAACAAAACCACCACGTCCACGCAAGAAACTAACTAGGTAGTTTCTAGGAGCCACCACATCTCACATAATGTGTATCATACGTCGGGTATTATACCTCAAGCCATTACAGCCCATACACCGAGTAAGGATCCTCAATCCATCACAACCTATACACGTTACACCTATAGTAGTCCATAGGATACTATATCCAGAATATACGTGTGTGAATAACCACAAGCCATTACATCCCTATACACACATATATGGGGAAAACTAACCACTATGCCCACCAGCACAAGTATCTACCAAGATAAGAGAGCGGGACCAAAGGGGGTAGTCAGTCATCCATCCTCCCACTGGAATGTTGGGGAAAACACCCACCCCCCCCCAGGGTTCAGAATCCTCAGGGTGTCATTTTCCCTTACTGACAGGATGGAGTGGAATATAGAAACACAAAAAGTAAAAAATATACTATATCTCACAACCACACTATGGACATAACCTAGTCTTAGACTCAACTGCAGCTAACGTCTCTCGGACTCCGGGCTGCCACTTCTAAGACTAGGTATCCTATAAGAACACAACCATTTAAAAAAACTTTATTTCCTTACTTTATTCCCTTTTTATCAGTTCTACTTTACGTTACTTAATTCTTTAAACATTAATTAACCATTTACAATTCCACATTAAATTTCATTAGCATCACACCCAAAGTCCATTGTCCCTTTAAAATTACAACCTCATCATTATGTTCCAGCAACTCCAACCCCAAGGGTTAACATCATTTATTCAATTATTCATTATAGAATTACTTTCCATATTCCCAGTCATTCTAGAAAAACATTCTATGCTACTAAACACAAGGGGGCTCAACACAGTGAGTAGATATACTACCCGTTGAGTCTTTGCTGCCTATAGCAAGAGTGTAGACCCATCCTCACTTGAGAAGCTAAACACAAAAATCACATGGCATACCTCGTGTGTCTTCACCTCTTTCGGAATAAGGGTAAGTAAGACCAGCTACCTTGAGTAGTGGGTAAAATTAAAGCAGATAATTAACCAATAAGAATCAGCAAGCATCCAACAATCACAACCATCCCATTCCATCATCCTTGGTGTTCTCCCCGACAGTCACATGCATAAACCGATGCATCTTGCCACTCTAGGCGTCATCTTCTGCCACAACCAAAAGGCCTCTATGCCCCCACATATCACAACAGCCATCCAGGCTCACATCACAACACAAGCAGCAGGAAAACAAACATCTTAACAATTGGGCTCTTGGCCCTTTAACAATCAAGAGGGTAACTCAGAACCCTATAAGGAATTATCTTTTATCAAACTACTGCTTCTTTAATCCATCTTGGATTAACCGATTATTACTCGTAGGTTTCAAATTCGGGAAACCTAATTAGTAAGCTATCATAAATAATTAAACATGCTTACTGCGCCAATTTAATTAACATCAAATTACAACAAGAACCAGATTCTTTTACATGCCTTTTTATCTTTAGCCAAACAATTATCAATTAATCCTGGTTTATGTTCTTTACTAATTTCCATAAAGAATGAATATCTAAACAAAGAAAGCATAGATATCACACTATCTAGCAAAACAAGAGGCAATAACATACGATCGATATCAATTTATTTATCCAGTTCAAATATTCATTATGTCAATTCCATAATCCAGTGGGATAAAACATGCTAAAGATACAGTTGTATGTAAAAGAAGAGATAAGAAATGAATCCCCTACCCCAAATGGTTCTTGACATTCTTTATACGAGAACGATCCACACAACGGATCATGATCACCTCCTCTCGTGACAACTGCATCCACATGAGGATTCCACGGTACAACCGCACCAACCCAAACCCAGGAAAACTCCATTAGAAGCATGGAGATCACATGAAATAACATGGAAAGGAGTTGTAGGAGAAGATTAACCCAAAAGAACCATGATAAAACATACCTTATTTCGATGAAGGATCAACCCTTGCTGCTTGCACCAAAGCAGGGGGTGCACATGCAGCAGGAAGAACTTCAAGGGGAAAAAGATCTGAAAATTAAGGTTTAATCACACCACTCATATGGGAAGAAGGAAAGGTTCAAGTGTCTCGCACAAGGTAGAAAAAGGAGGAAGAACAAGGAATATATAGCATCCCTTTAGAAGATTTAACGGAGAAGCAGTTTAAGATACGCTTGATTCTCCATTAAAAGAGGATCGCATTAAACCACACGGTTTTACCAAGTAAAAACATCTCGAGCCTTAGGAATAATTAATATAGGAGTTATGGAATTTGAATCAACCTTAAAGTCCTTAAAGCAAGGCTTTAAATTCATTTTATGTCAAAGGAAATGTCAAAGGGTCGAAACTGTAGGAAGTTGGAAACACTGTTCACCCTACCGTTCTGGGAACACTGTACACCCTACCATTCTGGAAACACTTTACACCTTACCATTCTGGAAATAGTGTACACCCTACCGTTCTGGAAACACTGTACACCCCTACCGTTCTGGAAACACTGTACACCCTACCATTCTGAAAACACTGTACACCCTACCATTCTGGAAACACTGTACACCCCTACCGTTCTGGAAACACTGTACACCCTACTGTTCTGGAAACATTGTACACCCTACTATTCTGGAAAAACTATTCACATAAAGTCACTAATATTACTGTTCACATAAGCTCACTGATGTTACTATTCAAATAAGGTCATCGTTGCACTATTCACAGAAGGTCACTCATGACACTGTTCACAGAAGGTCAATGATGACAGTGTTCACCTATGGTTACCGTTGCATTGTTCACAGAAGGTCACTGATGACACTGTTCACAGAAGGTCAATGATGACACTATTTACCTAAGGTTACCGTTGCACTGTCACAGAAGGTCACTGATGACAATGTTCAAAGAAGGTCAATGATGACATTGTTCACCTAAGGTTACCATTGCAGTGTTCACAGAAGGTCACTGATGACATTGTTCACAGAAGGTCAATGATGACACTGTTCACCTAAGGTTACCATTGCACTATTCACAGAAGGTCACTGGTGACATTGTTCACAGAAGGTCAATGATGACACTATTCACCTAAGGTTTCCATTGCAGTGTCCACAGAAGGTCACTGATGACATTGTTCATAGAAGGTCAATGATGACACTGTTCACCTAAGGTTACCATTGCACTGTTCACAGAAGGTCACTGATGATGCTGTTCACAGAAGGTCAATGATGACACTGTTCACTTAAGGTTATCGTTGCACTGTTCACAGATGGTCACTAATGACACTGTTCACAGAAGGTCAATGATTACATTGTTCACCTAAGGTTACTGTTGCACTGTTCACATAAGGTCACTGATGACACTGTTCACAGAAGGTCAATGATGACACTATTCACCTAAGGTTTCCATTGCACTATTCACAGAAGGTCCTTGATAACACTATTCACATAAGGTCAATGATGACACCGCTCACCTAAGGTCACCGTTGGAACTATTCACAGAAATGAAAATTTGGCAAAGTGTTGGGGATAAGTCACCTTGACCTCCCGGAACACCTCAAACACCATATTTTCACAAAGGAATGAACCATAGAGGTCTGGGCCATTACACTCACAATCCATGGAATCAATTCCATATTTAGACATCGTGTTCTTTATTAGTGTCCACTATTGATCAGCTCCCTATCAAAATGATAGACCACCAGCACAACTTTCTCTTCTTCTGAGCACTAGAAGACAAAGATTATCTTCTCAATGGAGTTAATCCATTATTCTGTGAGGAGGAGATTGAAAGATCCACTAAACATGGGGGCCTTTTTCACATAAAGGATTTGACCACAACTTTCTCTTTTTTAGGAGAAGTGTGGAATTCTATGAGATTTAAGTTATTATTCATAACTTGATCCAGTTGAGCAAGTATTGTCATATGGTTTTGATCTCCCATTCTCGTCTGATTTGGAATTTCATTAGGGAAATCATCACAATGCCTATCACAATGATTATTGGCACATGTTCTCATATTTATAGCCATTAACCAAGAAAAATAAAGTACAATTAGGGGGATTGAATACTTAGATAATAATAATTTAAAAAGAAAACTTTGAATATAGAAGGACAAACTTGTAAATGAAAATTATATCATATCATGTGATTCCCTAAGTTTTAATATAAGTTATCTGTGGTGATATAATTATCCCTAGGGTTCTTAATAAAGTGATCTAGTCCTAATCTCCAAAAATAACTAGACCATGCACTGATATCAACTATAATGACCCTATCCTTTTATACATATTATTACATGATTTTAAGCATAACTAGCCTTCAATTACAAACCAAGGATTGTAAAGTCTAGTGTATTTGGAAGATTAGGTACATAAAACTAAAAATATGAAACCAAAATAAAAATATCTTGTATTTAAACTCCATAATGATATCCTAACTTCCTTTGAGCTCTTAGATCTGTATAGGTTAACCTAGGGAATACACAAAAAAATGGATGAGCTAAAAATCCTATTAAGGGTATAAACATAGAAATAAAACATAGAACATGGGTTAGAATACATAAAATGATGACATAAAAAGGCATGTAACATGAATAAACATAAGGAGGAATAACATGTATAACATGGGATCATGGAATCATGGAATCATAGAAATATGAAAAAACATAAAACATGACATAATCATGAGTCAAGGCTAACCACCAAGACCATTACACATGACGTATCATGAGACTAAAAAGTATCCAATGCATTGGAGCACAATCTAGGCACACTATCATAACATTTTCATGAAATTTTGTGCCACATGAATAATCAAACATATTCATAAACATAACAGTTACCCATGGAAAGAAATGGGTATTATAACCATGTTATAAGGTATAAAAAATGGGCATATCATAAAGGTGTCTGTGAAAGAATGTATTTAAATCATAAATGGACAATAATAAGTAAAAATAGGCATAATAAATGATAATTTATGTCAAAATTAAGTGAAAACATGAAAAAGAGTGTTTAAGAAACTTTATAAATAAACCATTTTAGTGCGGTTTAAGGGAAAATTTAATGATTCTTTAAAACCATAAATTAAAAAATATATTTTTTTCATAATAAAATGAGTGATTTTATAAAAATAATGGTGGATTAAAATATATTATGGATAGTACTTGAAAATGGTTAAGAAATTAGGAAGTTCCCTTTAATCTGGCTTGCTTATCGGGATGAATTGAGAAGAGAACCTTTTTAAAACATATGTTTCCCCGTAAAATAAGGATTAAATGATCTGGATACATGAGTTTAGAACATATAAATAGAATTTATAAGAGGTATATAAAAATAAATAATAATTACATTGGGGTAAAGAGAGAGAAAACATAACCTCACTTGAACTTAATGTCCTATATAATCAAATTAGATTCATTAATAATTTAATTAATAACCTATTAAACATTTATTTGATTTATTATAATTTTATTAAGTTTATTTATGGTCTTTTTGATGAGTTATGAGATTCAATTTCATCATTCGGGAGTGTTTGTTTCCTTGGTTTTCATGATCGGTTCACTTGTATATGTGTATGGAAGATCATGTAAAATGAGAATACACTACTACAAACATGGATTTTATCAGCACTAGAAAATCATATTAACAGAGCTAAAAAAAGCGTTGTTAATAGAGGTGAAGATAAGGGGGGTTCCCTTTTATCAGCGCTCAGAAAAGCGCTGATAAAGACCCCTTTTATCAGCGCTAAAAAAAGCGCTGATAAAAGACCCCTTTTATCAGCGCTTTTTACAAGCGCTGGTAAAAGTATAAAAAATAAAAAATAATTTATATTTGGGGGGAGATTTTAACAGCGCTTTGACCCACCCCCCCCCTTTATTAGTGCTAAGAGGCCCCTCCCACTCTCACGTGCTGCCCTTGCCCGCGCGTCCCACACATGCACGCACACTTCCTTGCTTCCACCCGAACTCGAACCCGCGACCTCCCCCTTGCGCGCCTGCACCTTTACCACTAAGACATTTCATTTTTTTTCTATTTAATGATACATCTATTTATTTATATATATAGTTATATTTATTTGTATATTAATATATATTCATATTAATATAAATATATTTAGTTATATTAATACATATATGTTTATTCATATATTAGTATATATATATTCATTCATATATTAATATATATTTATATATATTTATATATGTATTTTTAGTTACAATTTTTTATCCGTATATTAATTTGTATATTAATATATATTTATAAGATTAGTTTTAAATACATTTATAAAATATGTTTTTTATGTGTGTTTATAAATAAATAAATACATACATACATATATACAACACACACACACATATATATATATATTTATGAATAAATACATATATATGTGTGTATTTGAAAAGCCATATAATGTTAAAACGACCATAACTTCTAATATAGAATCTCATTTCAACTCTAAAACCAATCAAATCGAAGAAAATGAAACAATATTTGATATGATATGTGGTACAGGCTTAACAGACATCTGGATTATAAGTTATACCTATTAGAATATTAACAAATCAGGGTATCCCGACTAAAAACTAAGTTTTGGAGGCCTTATGGGACTTTTTTGGGCTCGAAAAAAGTGACAAAAGCTTTTCTTGGGTCACAATCACGTAGAGATCGTCACATGCTTGGATTTGATATGTTGTAGATCTCAAACGGACACCCGGATCAAAAGTTACGGCCGTTTGAAGTTTGAGTTACATTTTCAACTTATTTTAGATCTTTTATTAATTGTTTTGATTTTTTGTGTCATCAAATTGTTATTAAATTATTTTTAATCGATAATAATTAGAAAATTATTAATTAATTATATTTTTTAAAATATTTTAAATCCATTTTCACTAAATTTCTTATATATTAAATGTAATAGTCTATTTATACGTATATTTAAAAAATATATATTATATTTATATCAATATAAATATACTTATATAACAATATATTAATTTTCATGAAAAATTATTTTTTTTGAAACATAAAATTGATCAGCTCTAGGAAAAAGTGCTGATAAAGCCCACATTTATCAGCGCTACTAAAAAAAGCGCTGATAAAGGGGTCCCCTTTAACAGCGCTAAAAAAACGCTGATAAAGGGGGCGTCTTTATCAGCGCTAAAAAAGTTTTGATAAAGGGGGGCCTTTAACAGCGGTTTTTTTTAGCGCTGTTAAAGCCCCCCCCCCCCTTTATCAGTACTTTTTTTTAGCGCTGATAAAGGCCCCCTTTATCAGCGCTTTTTTTTAGCACTTATAAAAGGGTAGCGCTTCCCTTGCCCATTTTGTAGTAGTGATAGTTGTCTAGAATTAAAATTATATGTTATTAACGAACATATGAAATATTACATTTTCTTATATATCATTTTTTTCATATGTAAGGATGATTCATTAGATAAAACGTTAATGGTAACTGTTTAGATTATTTTGGCGTTTTTTTATCATCATGAACTAGTTTTATTTTATTAATTAATAATATGTATATATAGTAATTATAGAACATTAAATAAGATATAATACATATATTATAATATTTTTTAACCATTAAAATAGTTTTATGACCAGCCTTGAAGGTGTTAATGGAAATTAAAAACTTGTTGTCATTGAATGCGATAAATCAACACATCACGGACGATGTTTTCATTTTTAGAAAAAAAAAGGTAAAGGAAAAGAAATGATGGTGGGATATTACATTAACATAATAAAATTTCACTATATAAAATATACTGGAATTATAATTTCATTTGGATAAGGTGAGGTGAGAATAGGAAAAGAAATTGAAAAGAAATTAAAATAAAAAGAAAGAGGTTTTTACCTTTAGAATTCTTCTCCTGGAGAACCTTCTTGAGGCACTTGAGTTTAGTATTTTATTGAGAAAAAAGGCTTATAGAAATTGGGGATAGAATTTTTAAGAGGATTGGGTAGAATTTGTACAATCTTTAAGGCTTTTGATTTGTGAGGAGAAGAGGTGGTGAGAGGTGTTATTTATAGTGGATGAGATAAGTTTTTTTTATTTTATTTGTTTGATTATTATTTTGGCTCCAGACAATGAATAGTTTTGATTCTTGTGACTAAATACAATAACTAGTGCATGCGATTTTGAATCAATGGTGCTTACATCATCCATACATCATCCATTACTCAATAATTCATGTATTTAACTTATACTGTAAATTACCATATTTCACTATTCACCAAAAATTAAACTATTTTAGAAAAATCCCAAAAAAATCACCCTAACCATTTTTTGATGTGTAAAATTAAAAAATGGAATTCATTTTATGAAAGTAATTTTCTGAATATGATAAATTTAATTTTTAATTAAAATCATCATTTATTTGAAAATACAGATTTTAAAATTATAACTAATTTTATAACACTTTGAAAAATTAATTAAGATCTCATAAAATTATCCTATAATGATGACACAAAAAAATATAAATTTATGTGTCTATTTCATGAAAATAAATTTTCTTTTAAATCATTATATTAATTATAAAATTTTAAATAAACATTTATGTTTCACAAAAATACCAATATTTAATTTATCATTTTTAAAACATTTAATTACTTATTCCATGGTATAAATATATCATATTTTAATTTATATAATGCCTAAATTTTATCTATACTTTCATAGGTGAGTTTACTATTCTATTTTCTGGGTTATTATTCATAATGGTCACATTACTATTCCAAAGTTCATGTTATTATTCCATTGATTTAGGTTCCTTAATTTCTATAAATACTTCTTATTTAATTAATTCATCATTTATAAAGCTTTTATTGTGTTATATAAGTTGTTTTATATGATTTATACTATATGAAATAATTATAAGAAGGTAAATTTCATTTATAGAATTATGGTTCATTACATCTCATGTACAAGGCTAGGTTCGATAAGTGAAGTCTCACCCATTTGTACTCAGCAAAGTAGAGAACAACATGGATGACCATACAAAGCTTTGAAAGGAGAAATATGTATCAACTCCTAATAACTATTATTATATTAGAAGTCTGCTAATGGTATGTTCTCCTCCCAGGAGCCTCCAAAATCTATGACACAAGATCAAAGCATGTCTTCCAATGTTTGGATCTTCTATTCGAATTGACCATACATTTGAGGATGATAAGTTGTGACCATGTTTAACTAGGGCCCAAGGGGTTATTGCAAGCACCCAATTAATTTTAGGTAATCCCAAAATACTTCCCAACACATTTCAATGGGATAAGAAAAATTTATCACATTTTATATAAAATAAAAGAGAAGAAGATAAATAGTTTATTACAAAGCCTTGGAAAAGTTTGATGTACGAAAATCATTAAACAAGGGTTTCCACCATTTCTGACCACTTGGAATAATCATCCCTTATGCACACCCACACACACACACACATGAATAAAACAATGAACCTCCTTATACTTGTGAGTGGTGAGTTATTCTATCACTAAGTCGTCACTTAGTGACCCCATTGATGGCGGCACTTCTGACCATGAATTGTCCCATACTTTCCTTTTTATGATGGAACTTACAATAATGATCCATCCTATACTTTCCTATTTATGGTGTCACTTCCAAACAAGATCCATACTTATGCGCATGAATTCACACCAACCCCACATTCTAATATTTTCTATTAAAAACAACTTCTTTGTTAAAATAATTTTCTTTCAATCATTTTATCAAACACCATTTGTGCACCATTCAAAAAAAGATTCGGGTACTAAAACCAAGATAAATTTCCAAAAAAAATAGATATAAATTAATTTAAACATCAATCCTTCAAGTTCTAAAATAAGTAGAATGGGAGAGAATCCACCTACCTCACAATGGTTTGCGACAACAAAGAACGGCATAAGAAGCCTTAGATCTGGCCTTAAATATTCCTCCCTTTAAAAGATATAACAAGATATCATCAAGATCCACAACATTGGACATAGATATATCCATGAAAAAATAGATCTAATGATCTGAGTGAGAGGATAGGAGAGGATGTAAGAGAATGAGAGGAAATAAAGGCTTATCAATGATTCTAGAGATCCAACCCACTTTGATTCATAAAAATTGACATACCAACCAAAAGAAATCACCAAGGGAGCCTATGAGAGGATAAAAGTTCTAGATATTAGGAAAAAAGGTTAAAACTGAGGTTTTAATGGCCTTAATCTGAGTTAAAACTTAATTTTCATAGCATTAGTTTCATTTCGCATGGTTAAACCAAACAGTTTATCAAATTTTGTGCCAACCATGTGTGTTTTACTGAAAATCACCTGGGTAGATTCATGTTTATGCCATATGGTTTGATAAAATCTGTGCCAACCATGTGGTGATACTATCTCAAGGCCATCCCCTCTCATAGTTGGCTTGCACGGTGTGATAAAATGTGCGTCAACCATGCTTCTCCCGCTATCTTAATTTTCATGATTTCTCCAGGCATGCGTACAATTTTTTCATACCATGCACTAACCATGATACTGCCTAGTGACTCCCAAAAACATCTTTCATGATTTCCTAGAGATAGTGCATGGTTTACCCTCATTGTGCTCAAATTGTGCACATCTAGATCACACCAAAAACACTCCAGAAACTCCCAAAACTCAACCCAAGTATTATATAACTTGAAAATACACAGTGTAAGGGTAAAGTTCCTAAAACCATGGGTATTACATGTTAGTTGAGATATGATCGCATGCGCAAGACGTGATAGGGAGAGAGATGACCAGCAATGGGGGCAGTAGCCGGTAGTGAGTACAAATCTATAGGGAGGAGAATCATCAGGTGGTCACCCATCAATCCAGTTGTATATGGTTGAGATGATATATTCAAATTAGGCCGGAGAGTTGGCAATTTTTAAAGGTACTCCATGAGGGTGGCCATGATTTTTTTTGTGTGACAAATACTAGTGCATGAGTTACATGTATGGTAAGTGAAATCAACTATGGTTCATGACATATAGGGGATTTGTTGGCATTGGGGAACTTTCTGTGAGCATTGGGTGTGATGTGAGGCTTTTGTGGGTATCAGTTATGATGCAAGTTTCATGTGAGAATAGAGAATGATGTGAGACTTTATGAGCATCGTGTATGATGCAGTTATGAGTTGTGAATCTAATGTAATGTGGTACTGGTGGTGTTTGATAGTTTTAATGTGTGTTCTGAGAGGATGGTCGGTGTGGAACCATTGAGATGTTAGGAAATGGGTCATGAAGCGATCGTGTAAGTGATTCCTAGGGTGGGGAGTACCACAGAAGTAATCATCCTATTGAGTGAGTAGCTAGGGTTGTTTTGGATATTGGGAATGAGATGAATGTGTCTATCATTATCTTAGGATTTGATAAATTGAGAGAAAGATGCTTATGAGAGGTGAGATTTCGGGTCAGCGTGTGGCTGAATAGCTTGAGGACGAGTTATTATATGGTGGGGAGGTTGTAAAAACCTGATATTTTTCTAAGGTATGGATCCTTTTATAATTTTATGAAACCCATGTATTTTAAATGGTTTTAAGTTTCCTTGGGGTTGGGAGTGGACTAAAGAGGATTTCAGGAGAATTGGACTAGTCTATAATTGAAATGGATGCAAACTGTAACCATTCACACCATGACACACATGTCATGGAGTGAATGAGTCAAATAGGGGAGGATACCCCTACCTTAAAAGGTCATGGTGTAAACCTTTAGGTCATGTTGTGACACCTTCCTAGAAGAAATATTATATATATATAAGATTAGTTTTGTTTTAAAAACTAAAAGAGGAAAGGGGTCCATTTTGGCCTGGAGCGGAGGACTCACCCTCTCTCCTTCACTTTTAGGTTTCAAATCAGGGTTCTCCCTTATTTCTTACTAGATCTTGGCATTGTCATAAATAAAAGGTATCCTAGGGTAATTCTAGCACTATGTGTCTATTTTTCCTTAATTTATCTCAGTGATTTGAGGTTCCATGCCATTTATTGTCATTATGCTACATTTTTAGGATTTTTATCAACTTCTACAATTCCCAACCTTTGAGATTGAATCAGAGGCTGATATTCAATGAGTAGGATTCTATCTTTATCTTAATTTATACATGTGCTGTGTAATGTGTGGTAAATGGGTGTGAGTGGGGTGGTCCGAGTGGGACCAGTTGTGTGATGATTTTAGCTTCTATTGTTCCTAGGAGATATCAAAGGGTGGTATCATGGGTGAAAGGGTGAGATTGATCATGGTATGTCATGACAGGTGTGGAATGGGGTTCCATGGTTGTTTTGACATGATGGTTTACATTATGTAAATTTAATAAAGAGAGGTTATGGCTGAGTTGGTTCTGTGGGAACGCATTAGACATGGATTATGTGACTATGGGTGATGTTGATCACCAGAATTTAGGTGATGTGGTTTGTCAGGATGATGTGGATGGTGATGACCAATATCGAAGTTGGTTGATGTGGTTCACAGGTAGTGATGGAGGTTCACCAAAGGTGTGGCCTAGGGGTGTTGGTGGTGTTGCTCACCATGGTTGGCCGATAGTATTGTCGGGGTTTTGTGTACATAGGATAGGTCCCAGTGAGGTGGTATTGAACACTCATTGTGGGTGAGTCTTCCTTATAATAGGTGTCATAGGGGATGGTTTTGACTATCAGTATGAAAGAGGTAATCACTGTAGAAGGCCATTATTGATGGTGTATGGGACCATCAGATGGGAGTTGAGGCTTTCCACTATGTTGGGGTCAATTGACCAGGACTATGGAAGGGTTGGTATCGCCATGCCTTAAGTCGTAGGACTACTAAGATGACGATGGTTGAATAAGGAAAATTCTGAGGGACTTGTGACATGCCTTGTGGATGTACCTTTGGGTCATCAAGTTGACTTGAGGTGGTTATTCATAAATAAAAAAATTATGTCATGTGGTATATGGTGATAGTTGTCATGTGATGCCATATGGTATGAGAATGGATGGAAGGTTGAGGGTTCTTATGGTATAGAAAACCATAGATGCATCGTTCCACTCCGACATTGGTTTAGAAAGGTAAAGGATCTCTTATGGTTACTGAACACAAGTGGAGTAGGTTGTGTGATGTCTATTTATTGATGTTTATCTGTATTATTTCATACACTAGTATATGTATGGATGTAATATAGGGATGTCATTGGTGGTGGATGACTGAATTCATACTCACACCTTATATGGGACCTTAGGGACACATGAAAACTTTATGGTTTTGAGTATAATAAATGGATCAGGCTTGAGGTCTAAAGCTTAGTGAGCAGGGATGTGTAGAGGGTGTGCAAGGTTGATGGCGTAGTTTTGAAAGACAATCTGGGCAGTTTCTTGGTGCCAAGTTAATGAAATTTTGGGTTATTTTGTCCATCTGAATATATGATTTTTCCATGGGTGGTCCTAGTTACTTTGGTATGACTATAATTAAATTAAGATATTATATATTAAACATAGAAAGTGTACTTTTGGATCATTACTATTATGTTTTAATTTTCTTTTATTGTATTTGATTTATTGCTTTCACATTGTTGTTGTTATTATTATGATTATCACCAGAGGGTATAGTCTTCTCATTATCACTGAATAGACCTTATCTATTATTTACTAATATTTTGTAGAAGGGGAGGCATTATTAAGTCTAATAACACTCTGGATCAATCACTATTCAGAGTGGACCAAAGTGGGGACATTACAACCACTCCCCTCACTTATAAAAAGGTGCCTCTTATCTTCTCTTATTCGCATTTTTGAGCCATTTATCTCAACTAATCCCAACCCAAATACCTTCCCAACATACATCCCTGTGTTCTAGAGGTTTTGGTTTCACCAAAAGACCAACCTAGAAGGCTTAAGGTATAAGCTAAAGGAGTTTTTCCAAAGAAGATGTACAACTCTTAACTGAGTGATTTTATGTTTATTTCTCCTTCCACCTCCTACAAATATTATATAAACATGTTGATATGATAACATCAATATCTTAAATATATTAAAATTTTATTATGTTGATTACACAACCCTTTTCATCTTCTTTTCCATCTTATGAGAAATGAAAACATCACTCATGTGTGCGTGTGGATTACTATCACCACAAAGTGATGTGTTTTGTTTTTCATCTCTACCTCGCAAGGCTGGTTATTATAATGGATTTAATGATTATAAATGATATTCATGACATAATTATGATTCTAGAAAGATAATATATTGCTTACCTATTTACCCTTCCATTTATTGTAAAATGATAACGTCGCTCAAGCATACGTGTGGATTACCACCTCCACGAAGTGATGTGATTTTTTTATGTCCATCTTTCATGAATATTTATGAAATTGTATTTAATGTATAGAAATGATAATTATTTCATTAATAATATTCTAAATATAATATAATAATGACCCCTTTTACCATGGTCAACCTATCGATGTTATTTTGGGATTATGAACCAAACGCCCTCAAAACGTCTGACATTAACTTAACTGATTTAGTAACTATATAAGACATGACAATAAATAAAATAAAAGGGATAATATTATTGGAATATTCTTGAAAAAAAATTAAGTGAGTAAATAATTAATATAAGTTTATTATACAATTGTTAAAGTATGTGTTTGGTGAGTCAGACTCGAGGTGATGAGTTTTTCTTTAAAACCTTATTTTTAAAGTTTTAAAGTTTTTATTATATTTTTTCTCTATATACACATTCTTTACAATGTTTAAGGTATGATATTAATATACTGAAATGTGTTTTTAAATTCATTTCAAATAATATTTTACTTTATTTATGATGATTTTAAAAGAATATTTTGTAACGTTTTCCAAATGGGTTATTTTTTGACATTTTTACAAAAAGTGCGAAAGGTATTATTTTTTACATATACGACATGAGAAAAATTCCCCACCATCATGAAATTTATTATTTAAGAATATTACTCTATAATTTTTCATGTTTTTTTTAAAATAATATCTTATTTCATGTTCTTTTGGGAATTTTTCATTTTAAGAGTTTTCAAAGGAAAAGGGATTTTTATCCTTATTTTAACATGAAGCTTGAAAGTGTATTAGAATATGTGTTAAACAGAATAATTTATGAGATTTTATGATTTAAATTCAAGCTTGTATGTGTTTTATATATTTTTTTGTTCTTTTACATTGTTCATGATGATGGGTGAGTCGGATATAGCTCTTCAATACATTGGGTAATGATTTTGTTCTTTGGGGAATATATGTTGGAATTAACTGAGTAAGTTATTTAATTCGTTAGAGTGATTTTAAGAGTGATTGAAAGAGTGATATGAAGATTAAATCCCAAGGTACCTACATGAATTTTCTATGATTTAAAATGAGTTTTCATGGAAGTATTTTTATTTCATAAGGTAAGATAGTGAGATTGTGTTTAAAGGGAAAGTTTATGACCATTTTAAGGGTGAAAAGTATGTTTTTCAAGAAAATGTTTTCATGAGTACCCATGTTTTACAAGAAATCCTAATGATTATGATTTTACCTTTATTCTTTCTTATGATATGTTTTATATAAGGTTTTGGGAAGTGAATTTGATTTCTTCAGTAAGTAAATGATTATTTGAGCTCAAGATTAATTATATAAAAGGAAAATTTTCAATGGGATTTCATGATTTTCAAAATGGATTAACAGTTTCTTTATTTTTATATCCCTTACTAAGATTTTTCTTCTCATCCAAAATTTTCAAATATCTTTCATGGAGCCTAAGTATGAGTAATAACTATAACAAGGTCTATCTTTCTTCTATGTGGATTCGTATTAAAATAAGCAAATGTGTTTTGAATAAAACAAGAGTTTAAATTTAAGAATCCTGTTTTTGTGGAAAAAACGAATATTGAGTGGAAGTGTCCACTTTGTTTTATAAAAGTTTTATATTTAAGAGTTTTTCCTAATTCACTAAAAATTTAAATCTAAAAGATCATGGAAATGTAAGAAAATTCAATCCTTGCTATTAAACTTGTTATTATGGGTTGTTAAAGCTATGAGTTGTTATTGGATTGGTCCACCTGTTCAATACAAAACTGACATGATCTGATAGTAAGCTGATAAGGCCTAACCTAAAGGATGATTTGTCTCTGAAATAAGCACACTTGGGTGCATCCGGGTGCTGGAAGTTGAAGTGTGGAAGGTGGAAGATCAGGAGGAGAAGAACCAGAAGATTCAACTATAAAGGCATTAACGAGACTTCTTCTGGTGGTCTGAGTAAGGTTATCGGAAGATGGTAATACTTTCAAATCAGATTCATTTCTATTTCTGTTGTAATGAAGGATATGTTTTCGTTCTCCCATAGATGTAAGATGAAATGTCTGGACCACATAATTTGTGTGTACGTTGTGTTTTTCATTTGTGCTTGCATGCATGTGTTCGTCATGTGCTTGTTCACTCATACGGTCATTAAAAGGAGGATCATGAGGTGGATAAAACCAGATGTTGGAGGGAGAATCTATGAAGTGGTTGTCATGGTCGATCTTCCTCATTCTAATATTTGAAGTCGTGGGAGATGGATGATCGGAAGTGGGTGTGCTTCTAGTGGTTGAAGTTTTGTTGTGTTGGATTACTGGAATGGAAACCATCCAATGGTTTTGAAAGCACCCTCATACCCTACACATAAAATATCTGATATAATTGGATTAAAATTCTATAACCTGTAAACTTATTTGTGACTCGTTTTAATATTTTATATTATTAGTATAAATTATGAACCCAATTCATAATTATAATATATGTCACACCTGTTTTTTTTTCTTTTCATGTCTTGGTTTTGATCTGATTCATTGAAAATACCAATACTTTTTTTGGGTTTTGGGTGAGATTAATTTTGAGTTTTTAACTTCCATATATGTATAATCACCCAAATTTGGGTTCCCCATTTCTTGTTTATGAGTTTTTTGAGAAAGGGTGGTTATTTCATGATTTGGGCCAACCGTGAGCTCATTTGCAGTTTTAAAAACCAAATTTGTTTCTTTAATAACTCCTTTGTTTTTCAAAATTTTTCATTAATTACACTTCCCACTTGGCCTCCAATTACATATCAATACTACCATATCCTTTTGTACCCCTTATAAATTCATAAACATGGTGAATTGGTGTTACTTATTTAGGTATTAGGCCATCCCAAGGGCTCATTTCTAGTTTT
Organism: Viscum album; assembly: GCA_963277665.1. Lineage (NCBI taxonomy): Eukaryota > Viridiplantae > Streptophyta > Magnoliopsida > Santalales > Viscaceae > Viscum > Viscum album. Next base: position 1,533,709,978 of record OY728126.1, read on the forward strand.
AAAAAAATAATTTGTTTATTTTATATCTAATTCAATTTTTAATATATTTCGGTGATTCCACCTCACACTAGAATCCAATATTCCTATCCTCACCCCCATTATCGATTTTCCCTCTTTTTAGCTCATATGAGTCGCGAATTAGGGCGAAAGTTCTCATGTTACCTCAAATCATCCAGAATTGATAAGGTAAAATGTTTCATACATAACTCATTTAATTCGTGATCTTTTTTCTAAAAATCTTTTTTCCCTAGTTCTTCCAGAAATTATGAGAATCTCCAAGAAGTTTCAAGCCATTACCTTTTCTCTAAGGGTGCATATCTAATAGAATACGAAGAGTTTTCTAGTTGAAAAGGTGAGATTCTTTCTCCTTTATCCTCTCTCTTCTTCCTCCTTTCATTATTTCTTGGTTTTATAATCTCCCCTAGTCATGATAAACCTAGGGTTATGTTATCACATGATTTTTGATGGGTTTTTTGTTCGTTTGGGGATGGTCGTCATAGGTTTAGGGTTTGTAAACCCTCGGATGGTGATTTTGGGTGTGTGTTTCCATTACGCTAAGGATTTGAGGTAGGATATCCCTTTCACATGCCTTTATCTTTTAAGATTCATCATTTTCATATTCTTTTCATCTGTTATATATTTTTATTATTATTTTTCAGCATTTGGATAATTTTCTTTGAGTGCAAAATTGTTGTTTAATCCTTGTTTTGTGAAAGGTAATGTTGTTTTGTCATAAAAGTGCACACCAAGTGTTTGTTTAAATGTTCCACTTTCTTTAGAAACTATTTTGTGAGGTTTAGAACCTGGTTTGTGGTATTTTTAATATATTACAGTATCTTTTATAAAATATTTCATGAAATTAATGCTTTATTCCATGTCATGTTCTTAAAATAAATTGTTTTTTTAAAGGGCAAGTCTTGTATTCAGTAAATTGCCCGGTTGGATTTTATGTGTTATGTTTGATTTAAAAATTATTTATTTGGATTTATAAATGAATTATAATAATGATAAATGATATTTTGGAGTCCTTATATGGCTTTCCAATTTGTATTTGGTTTTACAAACAAATGGGTTTTGGATTATAACATGTTTTGGTCCAAGTTGTCGGAAAATGGCCAGTTTCACATCCTTATGAAAATGGTTGTGTTTTGAATATGTAACCTGAATTTTTTAAGGGATTTATAAATGTGTTTTGATGATGTAAATAGTGTGTATACACCTCCTTAATAAAAGTGAAATTCATACCTTGGTCAAATGATAATTTTGAGAAAGGATTAAAGGCCTGTTTGGCATTTGTTTTTTTTTTGTAAAAATGGTTTCCATGTGTATTTCATGTTCTATCTTTTGGGAAAATTTTATGGTCCATGAAAATGATTTATTAATTGGTTTTGGGGCTACCAAATCTGTTTTGTTATGTTATTGATTGGTTTTTGGCCGTAAAAGATCATTATTGAATGGATTTTATGTGCAAGGGCTCGTTATACTTCTTGAAATTGTTTTACAAATCTTTTTAGTGGTTTCTTGATTCGTGAAAGAAATGTGAAGCATGTTTGTGGGATATTTGTGTGTTTATGGTTTGGTAATGAAATTTGGATGTGAATTTTGTATTTTATAATATGTTTAACTTGATTGAGCACTAAAGGGAATCCCAGGTATCTAGGTGGGCGGACTTGTACTAGTATGTTGGTGATTTCGTGGGGTTTGGCCCCTGTTTCACGTAGCAAGTTTGACGATGACAACACTAAATAAACTATGAAGATGATTATGTTGGGGGACCACTAGATTATGATTATGCTCCCTACTAGTGGTTCATGTTCACGAGAACAAATATATAGGTTCTGGGCGCAGCGGAAGCGCGTTGGTGGGTTTACCCAAATTTAATTTTAGCATTAAACAACGTTCAAACTGAGATCCGTCACGATATAAAATTCCAGATCTTCAGAATATAACAATGAATGAAAAACAAAATAGGGAATCCTATAACCATAGAGATAGTATCATCATATTTTGGTTATAATTAATTTAATTAATTCACAAGAATTACATTGGTGGAATTCTTTCTTTGTTGATGTGTCTGGTCACGATTCAGTGATCCGTCGTTGCATCGTAGAATCCAAGTGTAGGATTCCTCTAAAAGTTATACACACGTGTGTCACATATCTCCGGACGTCGTCGAAGGTATCTCCGAGTGCTAGCGCGGAAGAACCTTCGCTTGCGATGTCCACCTTTGATCGCCTTGATCTCTCGGTCTTGAGAGCGTTCTTGGAGGAAGGAGTTCTTTCGGGCTTGAAAGAATTCTTCAGAATTGTTGTGCACAACGATTCTCTTGTGGAAAAGTGTTGGGGTTGTGAGGATATTTATAATTGGGTTTGAGGTTATAGAGTTATGACAATAAATAAATGCATTACGCGTTTTATTTATTTCATCAACTCTTATTGAAAACCCCCATGTCGAATTATTAATTCCTTGACATGCACCCACGCTGATTATAATAAATATCATTTAATAAAACAATATTATATCCTCAAAATACCAACTGGAAAAACTACATGGCATGCAATCATTAATACACGGCGTATACTCGTTTTCCATAAAACTACATGACGTGTATATTTAATATACACGACGTGTACTTTTATTTTCCTTTATTTCCTCCACCACATTTATTAGACCTTGAGTAATGGCTATTTATTTCTTAAATAAATGTAACTGCATTACTCGCTAATAAACATATTATTTCACCCACAATATATTCTCTCAAATAACTAGTGTCGAAATAAATGTGACCAGGAATCCTTAAATAATTATTAAACCACAGTCGGGAATAATCTTTATTTAACTTGTTAAATTAATATTTAACTAAGATACATGGACACACTTAGTGTGTGACCCTCTAGGCCTCTTTCTCAGTGTCATTAGGCGGAGTCTGCCTAATGTCCAAGGTTAGCGTCTAGAAACACGCCAAGGCACCCGTAGAGAAAGAAGTTAACGCCACAATGACATGTCACCTCATACGAACGCTTACCGTGTAATATAATCCCTTTGTCTCGATATCTCTAATCAAGTGGGTTGCATGCTAGTGTCATCAACCCATGTGCTCGATTATTCTTTCTTTGACTTCCTGGAATTGAACTCTCCCATACCTTACCATGGGCATGGATTTATTTAGGCTATATCAATTCCATCAAAGGGCCTGAGATATCTACTTATGTTATGGAACAGAAGGGACAAATCCTTTCTCGCATTATCTATTAATGCAGTATTACTCGTGACGCACCCAACATATCCTACCTCGCTACGAACAGTGTATCGTCATAGTTTTGGTCAATACATCTAAGTGCGCGAGTTGTAATACCCATTAATAATAATCTTAAAGTCTAAGAACCAATACACACATCCGCAGATAGGAACATCCAATGACACTATGAAATGTGGATTTTCTACTGGCGGGTCTCGTTCTCATAATATCCTCCTCGATATTACCTAGGGCGCACACCATGAGAAGGTGCCTCAAAGTTTTATGAGTCCTCAACCTTAATAACCTGTATTATTTGTGCCCCTCAAATAATATCATCCGGCCATAAAACATATATTCAAGAACAGTATTATAGCACTTCTGGGTTCTCATCATAGCAGGGATCTGCTATGACCCTTTAATGTAGCAGCTGTCCTTGGGACATTATCACATGAATTGTCACGTAGAAGAACAATAAAGATATGATAAGGATTTTATTAATTAATAAAGTACAAAGTAGTTGGTTCTAGGCCACCAACTCCAACAGACTCCCACTTGGACTAGAGCTAACTGCTAACAACACTTAACCCACTATCTCTCACATGATATTCATGCTTCTATTGAGACAGGCCTTTAGTCATGGGGTCCGCCACGTTCTCTTTCGTGGACACTCTGCTCACTGCAACTTCACCCCTTTGATAGAAATACCTCAAGAGGTGATACTTCTGGAGTATGTGCTTTGTCCGTTGGTGTGACCTTGGTTCTTTTTCAAGAGCCACCGTTGTAGTATTATAACAATACAATGTAATGGGATATTTACTTCTAGGCACCACATCAGGCTCCTAGACAAAGTTCTGAATCCATAAGGCTTCCTTGGCTGCATCAAAAGCCTCTATATATTCTGACTCCATTGTAGAATTGGCGACAATTGGCTGCTTTTAACTCTTCCAGCTCACAGCTCCTCCATTGAGACAGAAAACATATCTAGATTGCAACTTCAGATCATTCTGATCTGTCTAAAAACCAGCATCAGCATACCCTCTGATGAAAAGATCCTCGTCTCCTCCATACACCAGGAACATATCCTTAGTTCTTCTCAGATACCTAAGGATAGTCTTAACAACATTCCAATGTTGTTCTCCTGGATCTTCTTGATATCTTCCTATCATGCTCAGTGCATAGGCAACATCAAGACTGGTACATAGCATGGCATACATGATGGATCCTATAGTCGAAGCGTATGGGATCTTACTCATTCTATCTTTCTCTTGTTGTGTTTGAGGACACATTTTCTTAGAAATATGTAGGTCATGTAACACTGGAACTAATCCCCTCTTGGATTGTTACATACTAAATATCTTTAGTATCTGGTCAATGTATGTACCCTTACTTAGTCCAAGCAGCCTCTTGGATCTAATGATCTTGATCCCTAGAATGTAGGATGTTTCTCCTAAGTCCTTCATGGAGAAACACTTGTTCAACCAGTCATTAAATGACTGTAAGACTGGTACATCATTTCCAATAAGGAATATGTCGTCAACATATACTACTAGGATAATGATCGCATTCCCATTAAACCACTTATAAACACATGGCTCACATTCGTTCTTAATGAAACCAAATTTCGTTATGGTTTCATCAAATCGAATGTTCCATGACCTGGATGCTTGATTCAATCAATAAATGGATTTCTGCAACTTGCAAACCTGTTTGGCTTCACCTGGTGTCACAAAACCTTCTGGTTGTGTTATATAGACATCTTCCTGAAGGTTCTCGTTAAGGAATTCTATTTTGACATCCATTTTCCAAATCTTGTAGTCATGGTAAGATGCTATGGAAAGTATGATTCTTATGGATTTAAACATGGAAACTGGCGAGAAGGGTTCATCATAGCCAATTCCTTGATGTTGTCTGAATCCTTTAGCCTCTAGTCTTTCTTTATAGGTGCTAACTTGACCTTCCATGTCCAGTTTTCTCTTGAATACCCATTTGCATCCAACAGGCTTTACATTAACTGGCTCATCGACCAGAACCCATACTTGGTTCTGATACATGGAATCCATCTCAGAATTCATATCTTCTAGCCATCTTGCAGCTTCTGATATTTCTACTACTTCCTTATAGGAGAGAGGTTCATCATTGTCCAACAATAATGATTCACCATACTTGGTGACTAGGAAACCAAATCTCTCTGGTTCTCTTACCTCTCTTGAGCTCCTATGCAGTACTTGTGTTTCTGGAACCTCTTCCATGGGGACCTGTGGAACTTGTTCCTGTACCAACTCTTGTGTATCTTGAGCATTAACTTCTTCGAAGTCAATCTTTCTCCCATTATCCTTTTTTCCTTTTTGAGGATGTGCTCCCTCTCAAGAAAGACGGCTTGTCTAGTGACATTCACTTTCTTGTCTTGAGGGTTATATAGGAAATATCCTTTCATTTCCTTAGGATATCCTATAAAGATACACTTCATGCCCTGAGGTGCTAGTTTGTTGCCTGAGAAGGCCTTAACAAATGTCTCACATCCGCATACACATGTATGCGACAAAATGGGTTTCTTTCCATTCCATAACTCGGAGGGAATTCCATTTTCCGCCTTAGTTGGTACTCAGTTTAATGTGTATGCTGCAGTTTGTAATGCATATCCCCAAAAGGATAATGGAAGATCTGCATGACTCATCATCGACCTCACCATGTCCAACAAGGTGCGGTTCCTCCTTTCACTAACACCATTCCATTGTGGTGTATAAGGAGGAGTGAGCTGAGATAGAATCCCAAACTCTCGTAGAAGATCGATGAACTCTTGGTTCAGATATTCTCCACCTCGATCCAATCGAAACTTTTTTATCTTCTTACCAAGCTGATTCTTTACTTCATTCTTGAATTCCTTAAATTTCTCTAAGGACTCTGACTTATACCTCATTAAGTATACATAGCCATATCTACTCAAATCATCAGTAAAAGTAATGAAGTAATAATATCCACCTCTAGCTTCTACTGGAAATGGTCCACACACATCCGTGTGTACCAATCCTAGAAGCTCTGTGGCCCTTTCACCTTGTCCACCAAAAGGCGGCTTGGTCATTTTCCCTTGTAAACAAGCAAGACATCTATCAAGTGGTTTTAGTTCAGTAGAGTCTAAATAGCCATCTTGGCAGAGCTTTGTCAAACGCTTCTCGTTTACATGACCGAGATGGTGATGCCACAACTGGGTGATGTATGAGTCATGTGAGTTTGTTTCGTTATCGATTGACAGCACTTGGTTTTCGTAATTTAATACATACAAACCATTATTTAAATGTGTCATACCATAACATACGTTGTTCTTATAAAAGAGACAACCCTTATTTCCAAACTTGAAAATAAATCCATCCATATCCAAACAAGATACAGAAATTATGTTCTTGGTAACACTATGAACATAATAACGGTTATGTAAAACCAAAATCATTCCAGTCAGCAATGAGAGGTGGTAATCGCCAATAGCCAATGTAGCCAGCCATGCGCCATTGACAACTTGAAGATCCACCTCTCCTATGGAAATCTTTCTAAATCTGCTTGGTTCCTGCATTTGAATACCGATGTGAGCCCCACAAGATCTATCTAATACCCAATGTGTAGAAATGGAAAGATTACACTCGATACCGAACACACCTTTAGTGTCCCCACACTTCTGGGTGCAGTTCCTCTTCCAGTGGCCCTGCTTGCCACATGAAAAACACACCGCCTCTCGTTCCTTGCCTTGCCTCTGGATCTTCCCCTTCTTGGAGGAACGGTGCTCGGGGGCTTCAGACCGTTTATAAGTCTTTGGCCCCTTTGCCTTGTCCTTCCTTTTCTTGTTCACCGTAAGGATTGTGGGTTTGTCACGCCCCATGTCCTTGTCTACCTGGCTAATCAAGGTCAGAAGCTCTGATAGACTCTTCTCATTGCCACTCATGTTATAATTGACAATGAAGCTAGAGAAGGTCTTGGGTAGTGATGATAGGATGAGATTTGTACGCAACTCATCCGGGAATTTAATCCCTAAGATTTCCAGGTGTTCAATGTAGCCAATAAGCTTGACTACATGAGGCCCAGCCAGTGCAGACTCTCCAAGCTTAGTTGTAAACAAAGCATTGGAGATCTCATATCTCTTTTGTCTCACCTTCTCTTGGTAGAGATCCTTAAGGTGAGACATCATGCTATACGCGTCCATGTTTTCATGTTGCTTCAAGAGCTCATTAGACATGGACGATAGCATGAAACACTGGACATTTGTAGAATCATCCATGTGTTTCGCGTAGAGAGATATTTTCTCATCACTGTCCTCTTTCCTAGGCGTAATTGGAATAGGCTCTTCCAGCACATACAATTTCCTTTCATGGCAAAGGATGACGCGTAAACGCCTCTGTCACTCTTGGAAATTAGTGTCGGTGAGAAGGTTTTCCTTCTCGAGTATGGCGTGCAATGATGTGTTTGAAGTCATTTTCTTTTTGTTTATACAAATTAAGATGAGCAAAGGTTTAGTACTTTATTACAAAAATGAGATAAATAAATTAATTAATACTTATTAGTCTCCCACTATTTTATCGAAATCCAATAGCCCTTGCCATTGACTTCGGAATATTCTGTTGCCTGAATATTCTAGTGGCAAAGATTCATATTGCCCTTCTCATTACCCCAACTAGGGTTGGTCAAGAAACTTGAAGAGTTTTTAGGTAGGCATTTCAAATGCCAACTGCATTTAACTCGCAGCTCCTTGATCTGCTGAGTGGACTCCCCAATCCTGAAATCCTTTTATTTTGAATTTCCTCAACCTTTGCCTCTTGGCCACACCAAGTCCTGCTGTGACAGTCAACCCTTGATATGAACCAAGTTAATTCAACCCAAAACCTTGAATTAGAATTCCCCGATAATTGAAAGCACCCCAACTAGGGTTGGTCAAGCACTTTGAACTATGGTTCGATTCTAACCAAGCTTATGGAAGGCTATACCGACTTAATATTTCTTTGAGGGATTTTATCCTTACACCTAAATTTCCAATTTATTATATTTGATTACATGCTTTTTAATATTAAGTGGGATATACTTAAGTGATTAACCATGTCTAAGATAATATTTACGCATAAGCCGGTTTTATTTTAGTTTCATCTTGCATGCTTGTTTAATTCATTAATTGTGTGATCGTGACAACACACCCACAATAAATAAACCATGCAACTGACAGAAATAAAATAAATGGTATGATCATGAGCTTGTTCTATTGGTTAGTTTATCTAGCGGTTGATAAACTAACCCAAGACCTAGGGGAGAAACACCTTGAACCTTGTGGGTTCGTGTTTACAGTTTTCCACCTGTCTACCTTTGTATCTCCTTGGATTGGTTTCACCCTGGATCCTAACTTGAACCGCCTCCACTAGCTTGGGAGCTTCATCCATTACATATGCATTTATCTCACATATAGGTGAGGGGTAAAAAGGGGGTTTTACATAAAAGAATCCTTGGGCGCGCAGGCCCTACATATTAATGAGGAGATGGCTCACAGACCAACAAATTTAATTTAAATAAAAAAATTAAAAGAAACCATTCACATACAAAGGTCTCGGTCTAGATCATGATCATCCATACATGCAATGATATTTACGCATAAATAAAACTAGCATTCAATTCTTTAATCGTTCTTGTTTAAGATAAACCGCGCTCGAATTAATTAATTATCTTTAATTAATCAATCCTTTTATCTTAAACCCTTTTCTGAATTTCCTTGAGATTCTCATCCATCATAATTTTAAATAAATAAATTCATTTAAAATTATCCTTGTACGTAACTTGTACCTTAGAGGCAACCCGGTGAATTCTCGTTCATTGCGTAATTTGAACGAGTACACGGTGTGTAGTTCCGACTACACGGCGTGTACTTTTGTTCACCGTCCATCTGAAGTACACGCCCAGGGACATGACATGTTAATGTACTTCGGAAATTTTCGGAGTACACGATGTGTTCAATGGGACACACGCCGTGTAGTTTCCGCATTACACGGTTTCCAGCCGGGCAAGCCGTGTACGGGGTACACGGTCCAACCCTAACCCGAAGGGACTACATGCCCTGTTCATTGGACCACACGGCGTGTAATCTGGAAACCGTGTGCCACCTGTTCCTGGCCAACACACGGTGTCATTAATGACTTAGATAGGATCCAATACATGGCCTGATTTGGCAGATCAGTCCGATGCATGAATCTAGACTACACGGTGTGTACTTTCGAATACACGTTGTGTATTCTGGTGTTGTACGGCCAGAAACGTTTGGCTCCTCTGGATGAGTTCATCTATTTTATTTTAATCAAAATTAAAAGAAAATTTTGTTTCTGTGAGGAGAATGAGAAACGATAGAGGAAGAACAGATCTCGAGATTCATATTTCAAGAACGATTAAACTTGAATTGAAACAACTAAATTATTAAATGCGTAAAACATCAACGAAAAACTAAATAATTATAATCAACGATATGACCCCCTCTGATACCACTTGTTGGTTCCGGGTGCAACGGAAGCGCGTTGGTGGGTTTGTCTAACTTTAATTTTAGCGTTAAACAACGTTCAAACCGAGATCCGTCACGATATAAAACGCCGGATCTTCGGAATAGAACGAAGAACGAAAAACAAAAGAGGAAATCCCGGAACCATAGAGATAGGATCACTATATGTTGGTTATGATTAATTTAATTAATTCGCAAGAATTACCTTGGTGGAATTCTTTCTTTGTTGATGTGTCCGGTCACGATTCGGTGATCCGTCGTTGCGTCGTAGAATCCAAGTGTAGAATTCCTCTAGCGGTGATTCACACATGTGTCACGTATCTCTGAACGTCGCCGAAGGGATCTCTGGGTGCCAGTGCAGAAGAACCTTCGCTTGCGATGTCCGCCTTCGATCGCCTTGATCTCTCGGTCTTGAGAGCGTTCTTGGAGGAAGAAGTTTTTTCGGGCTTGAAATAATTCTTCAGAATTGTTGTGCACAACGATTCTCTTGTGGAAAAGTGTTGGGGTTGTGATGATATTTATAATCGGGTTTGAGGTTATAGAGTTATGACAATAAATAAAAGAGTTACGCGTTTTATTTATTTCATTAACTCTTATTGAAAACCCATATGTCGAATTATTAATTCATTGACATGCGCTCACGCTGATTATAATAAATATCATTTAATAAAACAATATTATATCCTCAAAATCTCAACTGAAAAAACTACACGGCGTGTAATCATTAATACACGACGTATACTCATTTTTCATAAAACTACACGACGTGTATATTTAATATACACGGCATGTACTTTTATTTTCCTTTATTTCCTCCACCACATTTATTAGACCTTGAGTAATGGTTATTTATTTCTTAAATAAATGTAACTGCATTACTCGCTAATAAACATATTATTTCGCCCACAATATATTCTCTCGAATAACTAGTGTCGAAATAAATGTGATCAAACATCTTTAAATAATTATTAAACCATAGTCGAGAATAATCTTTATTTAACCTGTTAAATTAATATTTAACTGAGATACATGGACACACTTAGTTTGTGACCCTCTAGGCCTCTTTCTTAGTGGCATTAGGCGGAGCCTGCCTAAAGTCCAAGGTTAGCGTCTAGCAATACGTCAAGGCACCCATAGAGAAAGAAGTTGACGCTGCAATGATGTGTCACCTCCTACGGACGCTTACCGTGTAATATAATCTCTTTGTCTCGATATCTCTAATCAAGCGGGTTGCATGCTAGTGCCATCAACCCATGTGCTCGATTATTCTTTCTTTGACTTCCTGGAATTGAACTCGTCCATACCTTACCATGGGCATGGATTTATTTAGGCTATATCAATTCCATCAAAGGGCTTGAGATATCTACTTCTGTTATGGAACAGAAGGGACAAATCCTTTCTCGCATTATCTATTAATGCAGTATTACTCGTGACGCACCTAACGTATCCTACCTCACTGCGAACAGTGTGTCGTCACAATTTTCGTCAATACATCTAAGTACGCGAGTTGTAATACCCATTAATAATAATCTTAAAGTCTAAGGACCAATACACATGTCCGCATATAGGAACATCCAATGACACTATGAAATGTGAATTTCCTACTGGTGGGCCTCGTTCTCATAATATCCTTCTGGGTATTACCAAGGGCGCACATCATGAGAAGGTGCCTCAAAGTTTTATGAGTCCTCACCCCTAATGACCTGTATTATTTGTGTCCCTCAAATAATATCATCCGGCCATAGAACATATATTCAAGAACAGTGTTATGGCACTTCTGGGTTCTCATCATAGCAGGGATCCGCTATGACCCTTTAATGCAACAGTTGTCCTTAAGACATTATCACATGCATTGTCACGCAGAAGAACAGTCAAGATGTGATAAGACTTTTATTAATGAATAAAGTACAAAGTAGTTGGTTCTAGGCCACCAACTCCAACAAAAAATTTATTATGCTTACTTTCACCGAGATACGAGGTACCTGAGACTCACAACTAACTAGTGCCTAGGGGTGTTCCCGTGACTTGTGCTCATTGACTATTTTGAACTCACCGTCGGCATACAGTGTGTTTGGTTGGTAAATTCAGTTGTGTGTGTGATTTATTTAAAAGTGTAAATTCTTTAAAGCAGCCCTCTTGAAAACTATTTTCATTTTGAAGTTGCACCTCTTTGAAAATTGTTACTAGCATTATTGTTTATAAAACATGAAAGTTTTTGTCTGGTAATTTGTTTTATATAGCATGAGACCTTATTTGGAAAAAATTTCTTTATATTTTTTATTTAAAACTTGAAATTGATGTTTCTTTTATTTTAAAGAATGTGCATTGGGAATAGGATATTGGGCTAACCTACTGAGTTTTAATATTCACGCCTATAGTCTTCTTCTGTTTTTAGACCTTGTGCAGGTTTCAGCTTGAGTTCGATCGTCTTGGGCGACGTGTGATCATTGCGTTGGAGAGTGACCAGCAGGGTCACATTGAGTTAGTAGGTTATTGAGTTTGGTCAGTTGAGTTGTTGGTTTAGTTGTACTTTCAGTTTCTTGTACAAATAATGTTCAGTTCATTTTTTATATAAATGTATTTTGGGCTGTCCATTTCTTTCCGTTATTTGTTTGATTGTTTATATATGGGCGAAATCGTTCCCTTGTGTACTCTATTGATGCCCTTGATGCTTGTCACCATTCCAGGAGAACCGGGAACGTCTCTTGGGACTTGTCGCGGGTTGGCCTGGGTGACCGGTTCAGGGTCAACTCGGGCTGGTTCGTGACAATATACATAATAAAAGGTTTGGAATTATTCAATCACCCATGTGTACACTATATCAAGTTCTTATCATTCATGACACCAGTATGAGTATGGGACATAGATCATATCAACCCCACATCACTCAGGTTTAATATATATATTTTCTTGATGATTTAACTAAGCATATCAACATATCTAATGGATTAGGCATAACCATGAACTTTCTTAATAAGATTCAAATACGGATTTTGATGTCAAACTTGTCCCACAGTCGAACAATCCCCAACGCGGTCTCAAACAATGTCCTGCTCGTGACCAGTAACATATCCAATGACTATCTGTTTAGCTCGAATTATAAAACGGCTAAGATAAAAGCCCAAGTATGAAAGTTCTCATGAAAAGCGTACCTTTAACCCATTTGTCAAATGAGGCACGAATCACATCCCATGAGAGATACACCAGACGTAGATAAATTGATCCATGTGGTGTTTCTCAAGTCGAGTCACATCTGATTCAACAGGTCACACCTGTAACCCGTGTGAGCACTCTGTATGTCTAAATGTATACAAGCACTATTCATGTCAACCTCGCATTACAATCCCTGCTTCTGTGATGGTTCTCGACTAGAGATAAAACATGCATCTTAAGTACCAAAAAGATTATTATCATAAATAACATGTTTAAAGCAACAAAACACAAAATAATGTCAATGGAAGAATGCCTTTATTTAATCAAGTGATATATGATACAAACTTTGTCCCAAATCACAATCCCATGATTGGTCTTTAGAACACAATTTCCAACAAACTTATTGGTTTGTACATGTCGATTTAGTTTAATTTAAACATTTTTTTTCCAAAAAAACACGATAGGTTGAGCAATCGCTAAAACCAAGGTACTCGAACCTGAACCAATTTTAAAAAATTACGCCCAAATCTAAACTTAAACACATTTAATATTGAAAATTAACACCCGAGCCCGGATATTAGATTCAATATCTGTTTTAAACCCGAAGATATTTATTTATTTTTGTATAATATTTGTAAACACACAAAAGTTAATTTATATGTTTTTTTTATCTTTAATGAAATAATTTACGGGCTCGAGCTGGAACAATCAACTGGATGGGCGGCCCGACAACACGGGAGCAGGTGGATTGTACGGCGTCCGTCTCGAGCCACCCATGACCACAGACAACCGGGCCCAGTTTACCATTCTAACGCGGTTTGATTCTACTCCAACTTGATCGCACGGTGCGATTTTAAAGGGGCTGTTATCTGTGGTCCTTTCATCGTGCTGTTATTATTTACCCTTTCATTTTTTATCCATCGTTCTTCTGCTGTGAATCGAGGTTCGATGCCTATGATAAGAAGAAACTGCATCAATTCAATGTCTCATCCCACGTGTCTGTGATTTTCACTGTTTTTGTTCTTAAAATTAGCGTTCTTTTTCCTTGTTTTTCATTCACTTTTAACTCGTATTGTTTTTTCCTGACGTTGTTCTGATTTCTTTTACGGCTTAGTGAAATCCAGCAGTCATACGTATTTTAGACATAATTGATTGTTTATCTTGGTCTGCGTTTCTAAATCTGCAGTGACTGAAAAATGTTTACCGATATTTAATTCCCATTTTATATTACTCAATTTATATTGCTTTTGATTACCTCTTTCTTTCACCCTCTCGTGTTTAATTCATGAGAAATTTGCCTTTCCATTGATGCTCTATGATTGAAAGCCTGTTTTCGGCTGTATACGCTATTCTGATTTCCATAAATGAGTGGAATTTCTATGTAATGAGAGCCGCTTCTTTTCCATTTAGCTGTATGTATATGGTTATGCATTAGAATTTTAGGAACACTATTCCCTCCAATATATATATATATATTCCTTTATTTATTTTTTGGTTTGATGATCTACAAATTCTTACACATGTCAGACTTCAGAGGTTTTGCGATCATGAAGAACCTATGAACAAATGTGATCTTCTCAACGCTACAAAAATATTTGGCTGTATCTTCCACCTGTTACTTCGATACTTAGAATCTTCAGTAGTATACGGTATTGGTATCTTCTCATTTACACACATATATCACACACCCGCTTATTCTATGGCTTTTACGACGTAAGGTTATCGCAGGGCAAAACTTCGCTCATGCTTCTTCTTTAGTCTCGACACACAGGGTCAGCTTTCCCAAATATCATTGGATTCTCTCTCTTTTTTCAGTACACAGAATCGGCACCAGAACACTGTATCAGTTTTTTCTCACCTTTTCACACAACACATTTTCTTATCCTTCTTTTTTCTATTCACAGAATATTATTTCTATAATTTGAATATGTACAACTCCCCTGAAATTGTTGCTACATTATTCTCCATTTAGAGTTGTTGAATAGATCTCCTAGTAAAAACTCTAGTCTTGATCTCTAAAAATTCACATTTGAAATCCCAGAATGATCGTGACTTTCTCTTTCCAGAAACCCCGCAAGTTCTTAATTCCACGTCTGCATGATAACATGCAGTGACATAGTTGCGGCGTGAAGCTCTCCAGCAACACTCTATCTCAAGATCAACTCCATCACGACATGATTGTCTTATTCACGGCGTAGAACTTTCTCCAATTCGAGAATGAAGTTCTTCCTTGATTGGTTATTGTGGTGTGGAACTCTTCTTTACAGTGCAACTCATTCTTCTTCCTTAATCTTCATCACCAAACCCAGTTGCTTGAATAACGATTATGTAGTACCTTTGGAGTTGTTGATGAAGTGATTTTTGATTTGAAGTTGTTGGCAATATGCTTGAAGAACATAAAAGAGGTATTTGTGGTTGCTGAGATATTACTGGATTTGTTTGAAATGTTTTTACGATTCTGGAATTCTGCTTGAGTTTGTACATGCGGTTGATCCAGTGACCGCCTGCTTTATACAGTTGATTGTTTGTCCATGCGGTCGATCAGTTGGTCATGTGGTTGATCAATTGTTAATCATGCGGTCGATCGGTTGGTTATGCATTCGATCTGTTGTTCATACAGTCAATCAATTGCCTATTCATGTGATTTATATGCTTTTTGCTTGTGCGGTCAATCCACAACCTCACGGTCGATATCCATATGGTCGCTCGCCTCACAGTCGACCACATGAGATTTTTTTATGGATCTACTGAGTGAAAATCCGAGTTTCCAGAATTTGTATATTCTAAGGAAATAGAGCCTGATGATGCTCGAAGTGATCTTCAAAGAGTAAAACATCACATCTAAAATGTGATTCAAGCCGTTTCATGTGAGATTTCATAAATGGTGATTAATGTTCTTATATGTTTGATGTCCCGAGTTTTTTTATCTGAAAAGCTATCGTTTAGATCGAAGCTGTGTCTGCTGAAGAAGGATCTCCCGATAATAAATCTGGAATGTTTTTGTGACAATGCTTTGATGTTTTGGAGTTCAAATAATCACTGACATCGGGATATGTAGAGATTCTTGCTATGTTTTGAACGGATGAGTATATGAGCTGCCGAGTTATTTTCAAGAAGTGCTATGTTGTGAGAACAAGTTGAAGAAAGTAGAGTTCGTGATTGTTTCATTGAGGAAGATGATGGGTATTCTTGGAATTCAAAAATTCACTATTTTTGAATTATTCTCAATATTGATCAAAGCTGGAGAAGATTCTAGAATAAGTTTTTTTGAGTTGCTGGGAAACAAGAAGGGTGGAAGTGGCATTTTGCTATAGGCATGCTGTTATTAAAAGTGAAGAAAATTCATGAGTCCGTGGTGCATGTTTGTGAGCTTAGCCAAATATGGAAATGGGTGGGATTGCTGTGTATAATTCTGTTGAAAAGAAAAATCAAGAATGCTGTGCTGAAATGATTACTGGAATTAAATTAATTTTTGTATTCTCAGTTGCCCTAATATTAGGAGCTTTCGAAAAGAGAAGGGTGTGCTTCCTGCATATTGAAGATTTTGAGTAAAACAAAGTGAGATGAAGAGAGAGCTTGAAGCCGAAGTTTAGAGACCATCTTCTACATTATTGGTGCGCGAGCATTCAGTAAGATTATATGAGTTTGAGATTGAGAAACAGTTCTACATCTGATCTGCATGAAGTGAGCAACTATTCTTGAATATTCTTGAAGGCTTATCGAGGGAGATCTACTTCTACGGTTGCTGAAACAACTAAACTCTCAAGAATATCTTTCGCATTCCAATTACATATTCTGTAAGAAGGCGGTGTGAAACCGCATAGTTCGGTGTGACTCTGGACTGACATGTGACTTTGTGCCAACATTGTAAGTTTGTAATCTGTTGTGCTTATAATGAGGAATTCATGGTTGGGAGGAGTAGCCAACCACGATAAGGAGTTGGTTTCCCGTGAAGGGGCCAAATCTTGTAAAAATCCTGGTGTTCATTATTTTTATTTTATGCATTCATGAGTGAGCTTGAGAATCTACATTTGAGTGAATCCAAACTTTAGCCGG
Organism: Viscum album; assembly: GCA_963277665.1. NCBI lineage: Eukaryota > Viridiplantae > Streptophyta > Magnoliopsida > Santalales > Viscaceae > Viscum > Viscum album. The sequence goes on from OY728126.1 coordinate 1,533,726,936, forward strand.
CTGCAGAGGTTGATTTTAAGTTAAAAGAAATTATAAAATCTCCATTGATTCATCCCCCCTTATCAGTGTAGTAATTGGATCCTAGGCACTTCAAATTATAACTCTAATCATGATATTTAAATCATTGATGAACAACATAACATTGCTTGACTTGGAACTCCAAAATTCTTGCATTTTTCACAAACTTAAAAACCTTACGTAAGAAATATCTTATGCATCATAGTGGCAAGTTTCAAGTATCTTACGTCTGAACGTAAGCTTTTTTTGCCTTCGCCATATTTCTATTTGAGCTCCAACAAATGTCCTACGTATGCATTGGAATATCTTATGTATGATTTAAAAATCTCACGTATCAAATTTCTTTTCTACCAAAAATGTTACGTATCATAAAAAATGTTATCTATCACAATGCGCTCCATACTTTTCCAATTCTCATTCAGGTAAAATCTTACGTGTCATCTGTGATGCTCTGAAGACCTTTTGTGTTTCTAAAATCTTACGTATCTGTAAGGTTTTTTTTCTTTATTGATTTACATTTCTCCTAGAGCAGGATATCTCACGTACCATATTAAAGATGTTACGTGTCTTAGTGAGCTCCCAAAACTTTGCCACATTCTCAACAAAAACTTTTTATCTTTCAGACTCAACATGAATCACGAACTGTTCTCAAACAATCATGATGTTTGTTACTTTGAATGATCAACTTCATTAGATGCATCTTTTGAACCTTTCAATTAGTTCGGACTTTGCAGTTTTCTCAACTGTGTCATTAGAACTTCCTTCAACCCTTCTTAGAACATCTCTACCAATCAGCAGCTCATCTCAAATGCATAAAATCCTCATCCACTGGTATTGGCAACAAATACAAAATTATCCTCAAATGAGTTCAACAATCCCCCTTTTGGATTTGTTGTTAATACCACACATTTCAGTTTCTGTTCAAATTTGAAATCTCCCCTAGCAACTGAAATGTGAAACCTTTTTTCTCCCCCCTATTAACAATAAAGATAGAGAGTTTGTGAAAGGCATGATATCAACTTTTTCAAAGCAGCGAGTCATGAACCAATCAACTCTACGTCTACTTGAGCTAGCTCGGTTGAGAAAGAGTGATTAATTCAAACATCACAACCATCCTCAAGCAGATCACCAAGAGATACCAACTCAAAATTTATAGCCAGGAAATGAAAAATTGATTTTAAAACACTTTCTTGCACTCACTCAACAAACATTAAAAACAGTCAATAACAAGTAGGTTTCTCCTCAGGCAAATTACTTATCTCCCTCACAATTTGAAGATGGGAGGAAATTCAAAAACATATCTCAATGTTGTTGGGGAATGGGCTGAACGTCTATCTGGTGTCTCAACTTTTGAAAAGCCTCAAGTGGAAGTGGTTTTGTAAAAATGTCAGCAATTTGTTTCTTGGATGGGACAAATTCCAACTTTAAGATACCTTCAACTACTTTTCCTTTCAAGAAATGATATTTAATATCAATGTGTTTTGACCATGAATGTTGTGCTCGATTTTTGGACAAATTTATGGCACTTTGGTTATCACAACCAATAACCAGTGGCTATTCATCTATAACAACCATATTCTCAAGTAGAGTCTTCATCCAAATTTGTATAAGCCGCTTTGGGCCACCAATAGACTTCGGGACACAGGGCTTTCGGGCCACGAAAAAGACCAATCGGGCAGACCACACAGAAGCAGGTCCAGATGAGAATTCAGAGCAAAGAATATCAACCACCAGAGCAGAGCTAACTGGATTGGAAGAATGAGAGAGTATGACAATTGCCATCAGGACCAGACACCATGTAGCTCTGTACGGGGCTATGCTAGCCGATCAGCTATGCGAGGTGGGCAGCTAGGCGCCTTCAAGATGCAGATGCTGGGGAGGGGCTGTTGCAAGTGTGTCAGGTTTTGAGCCTTTAAGGTCATGTATTGGGTCATGTATGAGCCTTGTTCCTTGGGCCTACGAGTCATGTAAGGGTTCCCCTTCAACCCTTAAAAGGGAGATTATCCAAAAAATTAATAAAAAGAAAGCCTTCGGGCCATTCGGGTGTATTACTAGCCCGATCAGCATCTGTAAAGCCCTTTAAATCTAACTCACCTTTCTTCTTGTACAACAAGCCATAATTGGAAGTATTTGAGACATATTTCAAAATTCTCTTGGCTGTTAGGAGACGTGATTCCTTTGGGCTAGATTGATACCGCACATAGTCACAACATAACCAATGTCTAGGCTTGAGGTAGTCAAGTATAAGAGACCGTCAATCAACTTTCTGAATTCTTTCTCATTGACAACCTTGACTTCATTATCTTTTACCCAACTTTGTGCTCACTTGAATTGGTGTGGGCACCCCTCCATATTCTTCCATGCCAAGCCTTTTTAATAAATCCGTGGCATATTTTTCTTGAGAGATGAAAATGTGACCAACAACTTCGGTGATTTGCAACCCAAGAAAAATTTCAATCTCCCCATGAAAAGACATCTCAGACATTTTCATTTGTGTGGAAAATTCTTCACTCAATTTCTTCTCATTATTAGCAAAGATAATATCATCAACATTCACAATTACAATATGTGATGTGGTATTGGTTTTCTTCACATACAAGTTGTTATCCACCTATCCTTTCTTTAATTCCATGCTTTTCAGGTACTCATCCATCTTGAAATATCAGGCTCTTGGGGTTTGTTTCAACCCATAAATAGTCTTCTTCAATTTGCATACCTTGGTGCCATCTTCCTCAAGCATAAAGCCCTTAGGTTTCTCCATAAAAACTTCTTCATTTAGCTCATCATTGAGAAATGTAAACTTTACATCCTTTTAGAAAACTTTGAAGCTTCTTTGGGCTGCAATTGTAAAGAAGATTCTGATGGTTCTAAGCCTGACAACAAGGGAAAATGTTTCTGTGAGTACCCATTGCATACAAGTCTAGCTTTGTTTATTGCAACTTTACCTTTCTCATTTAGCTTGTTTCTAAAAATCTATTTTGTGTCAATGATGTTCTTCTCCTTAGGCCTAGACACAAAATCCCATGGATCATTCTTTTTAGTTTGATCCAACTCTTCATTCATGGCATGAATCCATTCCTTGTTTTCAAAAGCTTCATTAACAGTTTGAGGTTCAATTTTTAAAAGCAGACTAGTGTGACTAGCTGCGATGATTTTTCTTCTTGTTTGTACCCCTTGATTCTGATCCCCGATGATATTCTCAGCATCAACACGTTTCTTTAGTCTTTTATTTGTTCCTATGGACTCAACGTCATCACTAGAGTAAGCAAAATCAACATCTCCATCTTGAATTTGTGTGTTTTCCTCAGTCTCTTCTGTAGGTCAGAATTGACAACATCATCCCCATCATCAGTCTCTTCTGTAGGTCAGAATTGACAACATCATCCCCATCATCCACCGTAATTGAATTTTTGTGTTCTTCAGCATTCTCAATGACCATCTCATCATCACAGTTGATAGGAGTGATTCAGGGGCTAGACCTCCCATATTGTATACTTATAGGAGGGGGCTCGTTAGCTGTTATGATGTGTGTGCTGTTGGTTCTGTTAGTCTGTTATGATGTGTGTGCTGTTGGTTCTGTTAGCCTGGGGTATAGTTGTAATTTGATATTCCAGTTCTGTTAGGGAGGTATAACTACCGTGGGTAGTGTGTTCTGTGGGGGATATCGAGACTTTGCTTTGTAAGAGGCGAAGAGCCTGGCCCGAGGAGGGGAAATCCTTTAGGAGAAAACCTGTAAGTTATTCTGTTTCCTTAGAAAGCAATGGAAAATTCTAGATTCTTCTTACTGCACTTATCATCTTGGTGCTTTCATTGAGAGAAGTAGTCAAACTCTATGGGAGTGAAGAATTTTAGTTGGATTTTGCGGTATTTTCTTTTCTTCCGAACCGGTTCTACTTCTGCATGTCCACATGAATGGAAAATCGTGTTGCGCTCCTGGAAACTAATGTTTCAGATCTGCCATCAAATGTCACGGATTTGAAAACTGATTTTCAGCGTCAAGAAGTAATGATGCTGGAATTCCGTTCGATGCTTATTGCTATTTACACAGCACAATCCGAAAATGTTGTCAACAAACTCGAACGGACCGAACAACTGAGGTAATGGAAGGTGCGGGAAGCTTGCGTGCTGGAGATGGAAGTGGCGCACATGCTAGTGAAGGTGTTGGCGAACAACGACTTTCTGTAGACAGTGAGGAGTGGCGAGCTTCTGTTAGGCAAGTTGAGATGCCGATTTTTACTGGTGATGATCCTGTATCTTGGATCTCCTGTGCGGAGACTTATTTTCAAATACATCGAATTCGAGAAGAATTAAAGTTTCATTTGGCTTAGTTAAATATGGAAGGAGCTGTACAATATTGGATGATTTCTCTCTAGTCTATTCAGGGGAATTTAACTTGGCAGCGCTTCAAGGAGGAACTTCTTGGTCAGTATGGCTGTGCTGATGAGGAAGATCCAGTTATCTTCCTCAAGAGTCTACGTCAAACTGAGACAGTAGATGCTTATATAGATGAGTTTGAGCGAGTCTCAATGCGGATTCCAGATTTGTCAGACAGGTGGTATATGAGTTTATTCATCGGAGGGTTAAAACCTGAAATAGGAAGCACAGTTTTGACACATGAACCACAGTCCAAGGCTCGGTTGTTGACTTTATCAAGGCACGTCGAATGAGAACTGATCGTTAAGGGGTACATTAAACAGCCCAAGGATCGTTCGTGTCGTAGTGTTGGTGGCGGACAGGGAAGGTCGTGGAATCTGGAAATTACAAAACCAGTTCCGCCTGTTGAAATCTGGGACCGGGATAAACGTATTGCTGGAGTTCCAGGCTGGAAAGGAGTTAAGAATCTTTCTAGAGAATATGTGGAATGAAGAGCTAAGAGACTGTTTTTCTTGTGGACAGAAATTTGCTCCTGGACATAAGTGTCTTGAGAAAGGCTACAAGCTTATGATTTGGGAGTGTATAGAACCTAGCGAAGAAGAAGTGGACATGGAGCTCAGATTCAAGAAGAATTTTCTGGGGAATATAGGGAATTGGAAATGCTGGGGGCTCTAACAGATTTCCAGGATGCTCGAAAGGCTGTTGGAAATCAATTGCTAGTTTTGGAAGGGCAAATAGAGGATGTACCACTTTTGGTTTTAGTGGACAGTGGAGCGAGCCACAATTTTGTCTCCAAGCATCTTTTGGGTTCTTTGTCTTGCACAAATTTCTGAAACTGAACCATTTTTTATCCGCTTGGGGGATGGACAGCGAGTGGCTTCCAGGGGTATGTGCAAGTCCTTGATACTGACCTTAAATTCTGTAGAGTTTGAGATAGCAGCATATATTTTTGATACGTCTGGACCAGATTTGGTTTTGGGTATATCATGGCTTGAAACTTTGGGTTTTGTTACCACTCACTGGCGAAATAAGACGATGGAATTCTTCTGGAAGGGGCGCCAAGTTTTTTTACAAGGAATTAAACATTCTCAACTTGTTCCGGGAGCCTTACAGGAATATCTTGGAAGGGAGCAGCAATTAAAGGGGTATATTGGTCTCCAAAAGGGGAACAGACTAAGGCAGTGGAGATGCTGGATTTTTTCCCAAACTGATCAGTTACAGCGGCATTTTCTTCTTTTCCAGACTATATTCTCTGTTCCTACTGGATTACCTCCCAATCGTCAGCATGACCATGCAATTAGACTGGTGGAAGGAGCAATCCAGTTAATATTCGACCTTATAAGTTGGCATACCATATGAAGAATGAGGTTGAGAAACAAATTCAGGAGCTCCAACAGCAAGGGTTCATCCGCCATACCACGAATCCATTGTCTAGTTCTATTATTTTGGTTAAAAAGAAGGATAGTAGTTGGAGGATGTGTGTCGATTATCAAGCATTAAATAAGTTGACTATTCCCGACCGTTATCCTATTCCAATGATTGAAGAACTTTTGGATGAGTTAAATGTCGCCAAATTTTTTACGAAACTTGATCTCAAATTAGGTTTCCATCAGGTCCATATGAGGGAGGAGGATGTAGAGAAAACAGCGTTTCGAACTCATGACGGACATTATGAATATTTAGTTATGCCATTTGGTTTAATGAACGCTCTGGCTACTTTTTAGGCTGTAATGACTTAGATTTTTCGGCCTCTTTTGCGGAAGGGAGTTCTTGTTTTCTTTGATGATATTCTGGTTTATAGAAAGAGTTGGTCAGCCCATTTATCACTTCTTGAACAGGTTTTCCATCTGCTGCGGTCTCATGCCTTGTATATTAATCAGAAAAAGTGCACTTTTGGTCGTCGTTTAGTTGAGTATTTGGGAGATATTATTTCTTCGGAAGGGGTTTCTATGGACCCTAAGAAAGTTGAAGCTGTCCAGAATTGGTGGGTTCCTCAAAATGCGAAGGAAGTTCGGGGTTTTCTCGGCCTATCTGGCTATTACAGGAAGTTCATTCAAGATTATGGAAAGTGTTGGAGTCTGTATCCCACATCGGACTTGTGGTCCGATGTGGAGTTTATCATTCATTATAAAAGAACGCCTCCTCCTCACTTTGAGGTAAGGAGGTAAGGGGGTTTCCTCATTTTACATGGTATCAGAGGAGGTTTGATACCTCCCTCACACATTTTTTTTTCCCGATCTAGGGTTCTTTGCTATTCTCCCGTGGGGGGCGACGGCCTCAAAGCCCCGTAGGGTTACTGTCGCCGCCCCTGCCCTAAGCGGCTCTGTCCGGCGGCTTCCCCCTCGGTGCGCCTTCCCTTCCGGCGCCCGCTCCTCCTGCGCGCAGGCCCTCCCCGCCTCGGCTCGGCTTCCAGACGATCCCCGGCGGCCCGACGCGCGCACCTCCATCCGGCCTGCGGCCATCATCCAGCGCGCGCGGCTCCCGGCGAATCCTCCCGTGCGAGGCCATCGTCCGCGCCTCTGCTTCTGCGCGACGACTGTCGGCGGCCTTCCCGCCCGCGCTTGCTTTCTGCGGGCTTCCTCCCCGCTGCGCACTGCCCCGACGGAAGCCGCGCCTCCCGGCGGCCCTCCCTCCCGGCGGCCCTCTCTCCCGGCAGCTCTCACTACCGACGCGGCAGCCTCCCGCGCGGCAGCCTTCCGCTCCGGCTCTGTCCGGCGGCCGCTCCTGCCTGGCGCGGCTCCCGGCTCCCCGGCGTCCCTCATCTGTTCCCGGCCGCCCTCCTCCCATTCGCTGCGAAGCGTCCCGGCGAGTCACAGCCCCTGTGCACAGCCATCCGCCAGCATCCCCCTCCTGGCGGTTTCCCCTCTCCGCTCTTTCCGGCGGTCTTTCCGGCGGTCTTTCCGGCTCTCCGCTTACGTTGCGGCTTCCCGGCTCTCACAGGCCCCGCCTTTGCGACGCGTCCCGGCTCCGCCCTCACGCGGCTTTCCCGGCTACAGTCGACGACTCTTTCCGGCAGCCTGGCTCCTGTGCGGGTGGTCCTTCCAGCCGACCTCCATCTCAGCCGGCTCCATGCGCCGACGGTCTCCCTTCCAGCGCCGCCTCCCGCTGTGCCTGCGCTCCTCTTCCGACAGCCAGCCGGCTCCAGGTTCTCGTTGCGGCTGCCCAGCTTCAAGTTTCGGCTCGCCGGCCTCCTCCTGCGCTCCTCTTCCGGCAGCCAGTCGGCTCCAGTTTCTCCCAGCAGCTGCCCTGCTTTAAGTTTCGGCTCTCCGACACCTCATGCGGCATCCCCGCCTCGCCGGCATCTCCCGACGACTCCCGGCAGCCGCATCTCTATCCGTCGGCACGCCCATTCGCTGGCACAGCAGCTCGACCACCTAGGATTTGGGTCCGTTGGCGCCGCCAGATCCCGCAACGATTTATGCGGAGTCCCCACCTCCAGTCGCCGGCCTAGCAAGTGCGGTTTTCCCTGTGCTAGTTTGGATTTCCCGGCGTTTCATCGACCGGCCCCACTAGTGCGGCATTCCTGGCGTTCCGTCAACCGGCCGGACTGAGTGGTCATCTGCTGCGCTCGCACCATCATCCATCCATCATCCTGCGGGGGAGCTGCGATCGTGAGGGGGAGCATCATCCTTACAGCTTTTATCTTTTATTTTTGCTTTGTCTTGTTTTGTCATCAAGCTGGGCATGTTCAGCTTGAGGGGGAGTGTTAGCGTCTGTTTTGTTGCTTTATTTTCATTATGTGTCCAAGTTAGGGGGAGTGTTGGAGTCTGTATCCCACATCGGACTTGTGGTCCGATGTGGAGTTTATCATTCATTATAAAAGAACGCCTCCTCCTCACTTTGAGGTAAGGAGGCAAGGGGGTTTCCTCATTCTACAGAAAGCTTGCTCGACCCCTTACTGAGCTAACTAAGCAAGGGCAGTTTTCTTGGACAGCTCCTACTCAAGAAGCTTTCGAGCTATTAAAGGCCAAGCTTATTTCTGCTCCTGTTTTGGCTATGCCAGATTTTTCTCTCCGGTTTGCCATTGAATGCGATGCCTCCAGTGTTGGAATCAGGGTTGTACTTATGCAGAAAGGTCGCCCATTGGCTTATTTCAGTAAGGCATTGTCTCCTGTTACTTTGTCCAAATCCATTTATGAAAAAGAGCTCATGGCTATAGTTTTATCGGCCCAGCATTGGCGCCAATATCTTACAGGCCGTCGTTTCGATATTTTTACGGACCATAGTAGTTTAAAACATTTGCTCAGCCAATGTGTCATGTCCATGGACCATCAATGCCAGCAAGCCAAGCTTTTAGGCTACGATTTTGACATCATTTATAAACCAGGGAAATTAAATACTGCTGCTGATGCTCTTTCCCGTGTGGATGGGGAGTTCCATCTCCAAACTCTGGCTATTTCTCTACCCTGGTGGTTTGATTTACAATCTGTCCGCTCAGAACTTCTTCAAGACTCCAAGTTACAGCGTCTTATTTCAGATTTACAGCAGAATCTTGACTCACATCGTGGTTATTCCTTTCGTAATGGGCTGCTGTTTTTTCACAATCGCCTTGTTTTACTCCAAACTTTTGTTTTCATACCCAAATTATTGCACTACTATCACTCATCTCCGACAGGGGGCCATCTTGGATATTTAAAAACATTCAAAAGGTTAGCTGAAGGTGTTACTTGGACTGGTATGTCCCGTATGGTTCCACAGTTTGTCCGGGAATGTTCGGTTTTCCAAAAAAATAAATATGACACTTTAAAGCCAGCAGGTCTTCTTCAGCTATTGCCTCTTCCTAGTCTTATTTGAGAGGAAATATCCATGGATTTTATCTCAGGCTTACCGCTCAGGGCTATGAGGTTATACTTGTTATAGTTGATTGGTTAAGCAAATATGCCCATTTTATTCCTCTGAAACACCCATTTACAGCAAAGTCTGTTGCTGCAATTTTCATTTGGGAAGTCGTTAAATTACATGGGTTACCTAAAGCTATTGTTAGTGACTGGGATCTTTTGTTCACTAGCATTTTTTGGCAAGAGCTTTTCCGACTTCACAGTACTTCATTGAAAATGAGTTCCTCATACCACCCTCAAACTGATGGCCAAACAGAGGTTGTTAACCATTGTTTGGAGGCGTATTTGCATTGTTTTTCTTCCGACCATCCTTCTCAGCGGGTCAAGTGGCTTCCTTGGGCTGAATATAGTTACAACACTGCTTTTCACACATCTACTGGCCAAACTCCTTTTGAATTAGTATATGGCCGGAAGCCCCCTCAGATCATTTATTATACTGCAGGTGAAACTGCTGTTGAAGCAGTGGCAGCAGCTTTAGTTGACCGTGATGAGGCTTTAAAACAGCTACGACATAATTTGCACCGTGCCCAACAACTCATGGTTCATTCTGCTAATCGGCATCGGCGAAATGTTACCGATGCTGTGGGTGATCAGGTTTGGGTCAAGTTACGTCCGAATATGCCCGGTTCTAAATACCTAATGCATAAAAAGCTTGCTTTCTGGTACTATGGTCCTTTCACTATCTTGGACAGAATTGGTGCTGTAGCTTATAAGCTTGATATTCCTTTGGACAGTCGCGTCCATTCTGTTTTTCATGTTTCCCAGTCACGCCCGTTTCCCAGTCACGCCCTGCTGTGGGAATGCTAGACGCCTCTGTTTCTTTGCCTGCAAATTTTTATGGTGACAAAATTTTTCCTGCCAACATTCTAGCTGAGCGATCCAAGGGGCAGCACCACCAGTGGTTAATACAATGGCAGGGTCAACCAATTGATGAAGCAACTTGGGAGGATTCTGCTGCTATTACTCTCCAATTTCCAGACTTCCACCTTGGGGACTGGGTGGTTTCTGAAGGGCGGGTATTGATAGGACTGAGTCAGGTTTCCACCTTGGGGACAATGTGGTTTCTCGGGGGTATTGATAGGAGTGAGTCAGGGGCTAGACCTCCCATATTGTATACTTATAGGAGGGGGGTTCGTTAGCTGTTATGATGTGTGTGCTGTTGGTTCTCGGTAGTGTGTTCTGTGGGGGATATTTAAACTTTGCACTGCAAGAGGCGAAGAGCCTGGCCCGAGGAGGGGAAATCCTCTTGGGAGAAAACCTTTAAGTTCTTTTGTTTCCTTAGAAAGCAATGAAAAATTCTAGATTCTTCTTACTGCACCTATCAACAGTCCATTATCTTCTCAGATTTATTGCTGTAGCATCTATAAGAGCTTCCATTTGGTGAATCCCCTTGCATCGATCTCCCTATGTGGATCCACATGCATGAATCTTCATATGTGGATATTTTTATGTGTGGATCCCCTTACGTGAGAACTTAGCTTTTTCAGAATTCCACCCTTCCTCCAAATTCCTTCAGAACGTCTTCGACTCATTCCGTGGTCTTCTCAACCACTAAAAATCAACTCAAATAATCATCCAGCATTTCTAAATCATCACCCAAATATTTTCCTCACTTGAATGGTCTTTCACAACCTCTCACAACTTCACCCAGTCTTTTCCTTGATATGAATTCTTCAATGTTCCCACTGGCCGACAACTTCCAAACTCTTTCAAAAACTGTTGTAGACGACATTCATCATCTGTACTTTGTCTTGAATATTAAGAACAGTTCATCTTTGCGACGCGTACTTTGCCATGCTTGAATTGATCCCTAAGCATACGCATATCCAACGGTAGTACTCACTGCGACTCACCAAATCTGTCCCAACAGATTCTGCACATTAACTCTTAGCAGCTTCCTCCTAGAAACTCCCTCATTCTTTGCCATATGAATTATGACAGCAACTCACCTCACCAATCATCTTCGCTGACATCTATCTGACTGAACCTCCTTGAATCTAATGGCAGAACTTCATTCTTCTTTTCATTTTTTTGCCGCATAATCTGTGGTGGCAGCTTACGTCACTTCCAAGCCTCAAAATAATTCTTCAAGCCTACGATTCACATACTAACACCTTTGCTTAGGAACCTCTTTCTTTCTTCTCAATCATTCTTGGGAACTTCCAAACAACTTCCAAACAAGCAACACTTCATCCACATATTGACATCATGCAACTTGACTTAATGCCTTTGATCTTTATTGGCAACAAATGCAGCACTAACACATGGTTTCAATAAGCCTTGAGAGTAATGGTTTTTGACAGTAAAGACATGAATTATTTTATTTAATAACTGAAGCGAACATCCCAACACCCCGCCAGGTGCCATGTTAGGCACCACTCCCCCTCTGAGATCTACTGGCCAGTTCCTGAAAAGGCCCAATCTTCACCCATTGCAGTTGGGGGAGGATTCAAACCAGATCCAAGATTACAGTGGATCTATCCTCAATCAAAAACGGATAATCTATCCAAATCTACATTATCTTTTGAAAGTTCTCTGATCTGACTAAAGTTTTCTAGTATCATCCCTGAAGGCAATTCATGAAATTTTATAGTTAATTATTAATAACGCTTTATACTATTTCTACGATTAACTTCTCTCTTCATTCATGGACTCAAAATATATTTGTTCAAATTCAAAAAAAGAATTGAAAATGTGCAGTAAGTCTTTATGAGAGTTATGTGTGTGGCAAATGATTTTTTGTTCAAACAATTATCATATTAAGAATTGGTCAAATTTGTTTTCTCAAGTGAAATTTGAATCCAAAACATATTTAAGGAAGAAACATTTTCTCTACTATAATTAGGAATCCAATGGACAATTGGATCATCTTTTCCTTTCATGTAACATTGTTGAACCAGTTTTGTGCTTTTTAAACCTTCCAAATGGTTTTTTAAAATTTCTCAATACTGAATTTGCATATTAGGTATCTTACCCCCCATTCTTGATCATCATTAGCAGGATATCACCAAGATATCTTACTGCTACTCAATATTTCCGGATTCTAACTCAGATGAAAGAATTAATTTGTGGGAAACCTTTGGGTTATTGTCATGATTGAAACGCCCCGCCAAATTATTAACCAAAAGATCGGCCCTTGAGTTTTTCTAGGATTGGATGGATCATGTTTCTTTTTGTGGGCTATTTTTATGTCAGGAGCATGAACTAGATTCTCCTGCATTGCTGGCGTGCTTTGGCATTATGTGTAACATGAATAAAACGTTAGCATCCAATATAGGTGATCCACATAGAATCTCTATAAGCGTAGTGTCTGTTCTGTTGCAACTTCTATGGAAACCAATAACAAAGAAGATACTCCCATCATAAATTGGATGATCCTCGTCTTTGATGCCCCCGGAGTTTACATATCATTTCAGGTTTTCTCATAGTTTCTTGTGGTTGTATGCCCTTTGTAAAAATTGGTGAAAATAAATCTATTTGATTTTGATTATATTGCAACAATGCCACCAGGGGGTGTGGTCCAGTGGTTATGTCTTTGAAAGGTTTAGCGAGAGGTTTCGGGTTTGAGTCTTTCTGAGTTCTTGTAGGTGTCGTAGATTTTCTTTGTTTCTTTGTATCCCTCATTCGGAAATGTTAAGTAATATGAAGTTTTATTTTGGAGACTTGTATGATATTATATGCTATTTATATTATGGATGAGATTTGGTTTTATTTTATTATCTAGAGTTGATTGATGATTTATTTTTATTGTTTTTAGGATTTTAGAGGGTAATGACTGTCATGTTCTGTGTTTATATCCTCTATCAGTCTTCAACTGGCTAGCTGAAGGCGGGTTTGATACTGATCCAGGAGGGGTTTTAGTGGGGGATAAGATGTGACAAAGGATTTCAAGATTAAAAAAGAAATTTGAATTTTTAATGGGAGAAACTTTCGATCATTTGGGTGAAAGACCGAAAGGAATGTTATTGGGCAATATGAAGGTTAACGGAAGAGTTAATGTGAAATCTACCACTTTGAGACGTGAGAGAACTATTGAAAAAGATTAAAAAAATAAGAAAGATGAGGGCTATAGAAAGGAAAAAGCAAAGCATAGGTTTGAGAGGAATGTCTACCACCATACAATTCAAATTTACAAAACATGTAAATACTTTCGAAGGAATTTTAATAAACATGTAAATATTTTGTAGTTTATGAAAGAGTTGGTTATAAACAAAAAGATAAGAGGAGATGTGCATGATTGCTCTCATGCGAGGATGTTTAGGTGTGGTGTGAATAAGTTTATCGGAGAAGCAATATGATTTGGGCATGAAGAAGCATCAAGATTTGGGTATGATTGCTCTCCCTAAATCATCAAACCATATCACTACTCTTTGACCTGCTAATCAAGCTGTTGCACGCGTTCAAGCCAACAATTCATGACTACCACTGTAAGAAGTCTCGTGCTCAAGCCCTACCATAGGCCCCTACTGTTGTGCACCTAATCGCCAAAAATAGAATCCCTCCCTCTAAAATCTAACGTGCGGAAGATACCAAACAAATCAAAGCAAAACATTATCCGTTATAATGTTTTCATGCCTCACTAAAGTTATTTCAAAAAATGTATATCTTTAATTTTAAAATTTTACCTTATCAATGTTCTTTGTTAACCCATCATCAATGGATATATCATCCAATAAGCTTAGATTTTTTTCTTTGTATCTCACCAACTCTTTGTCACTGTAGAAAACATGACCTTGACCTTTCAAAAATATGAAAACCTTTTTCCTACCCGTATCAACACTATCTTTTCAAACAAGATCAAAACCAATGGTATTTGACTCCCTGTAATAGTGGTTGCAAAATAATCTCGAGCACTCGTATGAATTAACTACATCTTGCTTAATATTTCTTGAGCATGCAATATCACTATCATTAATTGAAATTTTCAGAACAATACATCCATCTTCAATTTTAATATTTTATTCTCTAATTCCACTCTTAAGAAGAAAAATTATGAATTGATCTCAAAATCGACATTTTTGATTTGTTTTTTTTTGGAAAAATAGTGAGAGAAAAGACATTTATTATCTTTTAAAAGTGTTTAGAAGATTAGAGTTGTGAATGAGGTTGAAATGAAAGATAAACACAAACCACATCATGATGGAATGTTATTTATTTCAAAGAGGGACTTTTAGATTTAGGAAGTTTTTTTCATTATGTATGAAATGGGGAAGCCAAACTATTTTAAAGGTCATGGTTGATGGAGGCGATCTATTGGGTGCCATAATCCTAATTCAAATTTGTACTTTTCAATTACCATTTTATACATATAGTGTGATATATACATGATTTATATTTACCATGATAACAATGCAACTTTTACCTGTATTATATATGTTAATGTCCCTATTTTATATACTGTATCAAAAGGTTATAGTAGTTACTGACTATAATGAGAACCTCATGATACTATTGTTATGCCTTTTTTCAAGTTCTGATTAAATCCACTAGGAGTAATTTCGGAAGATACATCGACCTTAATGTTCCTGCAACCAATAATAGGAAGCTCTACAAGAAGGGGTAGTATGATTAAAAGATCACAACTTTTGATGGGTGCATGGAGAGGTCTAAGGGTGGTTTACCGAATGCAACGGTTGAGGCAGTGACATCTACAGGGAATCGAAGGTTTTCAATTTTAGGGGGAGGTGCTCCTTATACTTCAGATGGTATAACCTGTTCAACCAGCCAAACACTTCTATAAAATAGGGGCATGACCACTTGCACTTAGTGTGACTTGTGCTAAACTTGACTCGGATCTAACTTTCAAATATCCAAAATTACCGATTGAGAATTGTAATCCTTGAATTCTTCCAGTAATAATGTTTGATAGTGTTCTCCCATGGACATAGGACTTAAAGTATGGACCATGTAATGCTTGCATGTCCTCTTTACTTATTGTTTTTCTCTTTGCTTGAATATTGTTGTGTGAGTTGTTCGGAAGAGTGTGTGCAAAGTTTGACTTAGTGCGGCGAGTGAGGTGCATCATCTTCCCATCTTTCGGTATACTAATTTTGGTGGGAGGAGGCCATTCAGGAGGATCAACTTCTGCTGCATCTTGTATTTTTGGTAAATTACTTCCAATAAGCGGAAGTTGGCACAATTTTGAATGCGAGTACCTTCTTCTCCCAACAAGTGGTATCAAAGCTTGTGGTTCTTGCTCATAAAACATCCGACAATAGCTGAGGTAACATTCACATTCTTGCCTTGACGTTATATAGATTCCAGTTGGTGTTACTGTCATCGAAAGATATGGCGTTGGAAGAAGACACAATTCATATTGATAAATTCAATGGAACCTGTCACGAACCAGCCCGAATACCCTGGTATCCCGATAACCGAGCCAACCCTGACATAGCCCGAAGGGCATTCCTGATCCCCATGGGTCGACGACTAGCACATGACATCACACAACATGCAAGTGGGAATGATTTTGCCACCAACAATGCGGAAGAAAAGAAACAAGATAATATGCATAACAAAAAAACCCCACTAGGAGTAATGTACCAGAATACAAAGTGGCATAAAAGTCAAAGTACTAAAACGAGGAAACAACCCCAAGGTCCCCAAGGACACAACTCACTAAGACCAAAGCTCAACTGCTGGATCTACCTCCAAAAGATCCCTTCTCTTTGTTCGAACTTGGAAGAAGAAAGTCTAAAAACACCTGGAGGCAAAAGTAGAGTGTGAGCCTAAGCCCAGTAGGATACCACCAAAGATTCCATAACAGATGCCAAATATAGATTATCCAAAGAAAAGATTTCAATTTTCAAATAAACGGGTTTGACAATTCAAAAGCATATTTAAACAAAACATGATATACATTTTCAAATGATGGAAATAAGTATTTTAAGCAATGATTTTACAAATGATGAAATATTTATAAAACAATAGCTTATGTAAAACATTTATATGAAACAATTTATATAAATTCAACAAGCATGTAAGCAGTTCAAACAAACATTGACATACATTTATATCTCAAATATAAATAAATAAGCGAACATGGTCATCTGCCAAAAGGTACGATAATATTAACTAGTTATAGGATTCCGCACTCTCTATGTGAACTCGGTAAAATGTGTATACACACGTCCCTATGACACCGGCTAAAGGAGACTCATCATCAACCCGTCGGAGATGTGACCCGCCGCAAGTATGTTTTAGAATGTTGTCGTAGCGTAGAGTGTATCCAAATAACTCACTAACTACCTAAGGATTGCACGCGCTCTTACATGATGGGTGAACTATTTTAAGACTGTTTAAAAATACGATCAATCCCATTCTTCCATTTCAAAAGTGCCAATTTCTTTCCATTTAAAACCAAAACAAGTTTTATTCAAAAACATGCATTTTTTCACAAGATAATACCACCGAGTTTCTATCAAATCATTTTAAGCCATTTTCACCATTTTGAAATCCATTCAAAACTAATTCCATCATTACACAATTTACTTTCACAATTAAATTCAACAATTTAATTGAAATCATTTCCATCAAATCCACAATTTAAATTAAACAATTTAAATCAACCAATTTCCACAAACACACCCAATTCAATAGAATTGAGGGTTTTCCAAATTTCTATGCCAAAACAATTTTAAATATCTCGATTCAGTGGAATCGGGTTTTTATCAATTTAATTGAAAGCAAATTTGAGCAATTGAATTTAAATCAACAATTGAAATAAATCAAGCAATACAAGGATAATCAATTTAGCTAATCAGAACAGAACCACCTAGCTCAAGGTCGTCGATGTCAGCACCAATGATAATCCACCAAGTGTGGTTCAATACACCTCCTCAAGACCCTATTATTGTAAGGGTCGACACATCAAAGTTCGATGTTTGTCAAGGGGTCTTAGAACTAATGTCGGTTATTTTATTTCAAAAAGAAATAAAATTTCACATGCGATAATACATTCTCTCTCTTGAATAATTTTCCAATTATAGATTAAAATAATACATGCGATAATATTATTTCATTCCTCATGGATAATTTCAAATTATCGATTAAAATATTACATGCGACGATAACTTCTCTCTCCTCGATAATTCCTAAATTACCATTCTAGGCCATCACATTCACACATAATATCCTCCATAAGAATAATTATCTTTGATAAACTCACAATTATTGTTTTAATAATATTAGTAATCAACCTTTGATAATCTCGAAATTATCGTTTGATAATTATATTAATTATTCTTTGATAAAATATGTAAAAATTATCTTTGATATTTCCATGCAATTGTTCTTTGATAATTCATTGCAATCATCATACGATAATTCTTAATAATTATCTTTTGATAAATTCACAATATTTATCTTTTAATAATTTCCTTATAGATATTAATTTAATTGAGTAATTATATTCTAACAATTACTCTTTATAAATTAGCATTTTTTTTTCAATTTATCTAATGATAATTTGATGAAATTATCATTTGATAATTTTCTTTATAAATACCCTCGAATAATCTTGTGCAATCATCCCCAGAATCTTTCATGCAAATATCCTTTTATAATCTTGAAAAATTATCCTTCGATAAATAAATGAAATTATCATTTTCTAATTTCATTTAATTACACTTTGATAATCCCATGTGATTATCATTTCATAAAACAAAAATTATCTTTTGATAATTTTGTGCAATTATGTTTTGATAATTATATGAATTTATCATTCTCCAATTCTTCAAAATTATCCTTTGATAATGTTGATAATCAAGCCATGTGATTATTACATTAAAATTATCCTTTTCTAAAATTGGATTATCAGAAATAATAATTCATGATGGAATCATCTAAAAAAATGTTGAAATTCTCTTTTGATAATTCAAGGTGAGTCATCTTTTTTCTCTCTCGATATTATAGAAATAATGGAATAAATGAAATAATTAAATAAAAGAAATAAAATTAAACTGCAAACCCATATCTCTCTCTCACAAGCGCAACACACAAAACCTTATAGAGGTCCACCACCGAGGAGCCAACCTAGGTAATGAGATGGCCGAGGAAGAAGGCCGTCGAGGAGGAAGAACGAAACTGATCCACTGGTCTATCTGGACTTCTTGGTTTCAACGGAGCCAACCTAGGTTAAAGGCCGAGACTGTTGGGTATTTCAATACCCACACCACACATCTTCCCCAACTTAAGAACACCGAATCAAAATGATTCAAATACCCAACGGAGTGTTTAAAAACACCCCATTAATGTACTGATAAAAGAAACCGTTGAAAACGATCCATAACTGAAGTTTTTGAAACCCCCACATCGTGAAAATGGAGTTTGGCGTAAATGTTAGCGATGATGAACAATCAATACCATTTTTTAACCATTAAATTAAATTAATATAATTAATTATTTAATATAATTATTAAAAACATAAATTAATTAGCGACCTGACCAAACACTCTTTGCGTATAAAATTTATACACTGCCTAGAGTAAACACCTCATTCTGGACCCAACGATGGTCTCATATTTCTCAAACGATGAATCGTTTGAGAGATAATAATGATTTATTAATTAAAAATCCGGAATAAATAATTGATTAAAATAAAAAGTGTTATTTTTGCGAGCGTGACATCCAAACGCCTGACGCTTACCAATATTATACCCCATCTAGGGTAAACCCCTCATTCTGGACCCATAGATGGTCATAGATTTCTCATAAGACACACTGCTTGAGAGAAATTTAATTATTTTTAATAAATAATATATTAATTATTATTTAATATTTTTTTCTCACGAGCGAGGCGTCCAAAAGTCCGACGCTTTTGAATGTTATACCCCTCCTAGGGTGAACACCACATTTCAGACATAACAGTATGCTCAGATTTCTCATACGACAGACCATTTTGGAGTTATTCAATTATTTTGAATAAATTGCCCGTGCTTAAAATAATATATTTAATATTTTTATTCTGTCCTCCCCGAAGCTTTGCAGACCTCAAAAACTCATACTTACTCAATATTTAACTCAGAAAATATTTAATTGAATATTCCAGAGTATTAGTTGAGTGTTTTACCATTCTACGACGTGTTTAACAAAAACACAACTTTTCACTGATAAACCATTTTTCCTATTTAACGTAATAATTTTACACAAGAGGTTTTAGGAATATCTGAAACAGTAACAGGATATTACAACCTCCCCACCATAGGATCTTTCTATCCCCAGAAAGCCTACGAAGAACCACGTCAAAAAGACAAGGCCACTGTTCTCTCATCAATGTCTCCCTCTCTAACATCTCATTAGAATTAGAACTATGCTTCCATATCATACAGACATGAGGTATCGTCCTCCCATGAAGTACCTTGGTCTTTGAATCAACAACCATGAATGGTCATTCAGTCACAGATAAAACAGGTTCCACTTCAAGATCATGCCAACTCAGAACATGATATGGGTCAGATAAATGCTTTCGAAGCTAAGATACATGAAACATATTATGTATCGACATCAGTTGTGGTGGTAGTGATAAATGGTAAAAAAAATTACCCACCTAATCAACAACCTCAAAAGATCCCACAAAACAAGGAGCAAGCTTCCCTTGCCTCCCAAGACATCGATGACCCAACTAGGGTGAAACCTTCAAGAACACATGATCACCAAAACTGTTACTTCTAGTCGTAGAATGTCTTAGTGCTTCCTGGGTGAAAAACCTATTGGAAAATATGGAAATCCTCCATTATATCCTTCCTTATCTCTAACAGTGCAACATAACGGTTCTGATAACATAGAACACCCTTTTTGGAGAACAACCACCGGGCATCAGTCTCTCTAGCATAAAGAGAGTCTCTAATACTTACATAATTCATCAAAAAGCTTATATTCTTGAAGAATCATCTTAAGAAAAGAATATGTTAGAGAACCATCAACTTTCATGGGGGATAAAACCGGTGCCACCCAAGGTGACACACTTGGGTGAATAAAGGCTTCCTCAAGAAGATTGTCCAACTAGGACATTAGTTATTTCAATTTAGTTGGAGCCATTTGGTAAGAGGGAAAAGAAACTGGTTGAGTACAGGACATCAAGTCAATGGAAAACTCAACCTCTCTTACTGGTGGTAAACCAAAAAAATCAGAAGGAAACATGATGGGAAGCTTGATGACAACTGGAGGAAGATCATTGCTCTAAATCAAAAGCAAACACTAATATCAACTTCCCCAACTCCAGATAATAAGGTCTAGCCCTGCTCGACCTTGGGTCTCATTCTCTTTAAAATACAAGAGACACACCACTAGGTGTGGTAAGGTAGACCCATCAAATATAACAATCAATCTAGGGTTTATTGGCAATGAGCCAATCCATCCCGAATACGACGTTAGGAGATTTCACGTTGAGTACCAGAAAACTCCAAGCAAGTTTGACATTTGATAGAGAGAAGACACAAGAAGGACTACAAAGACCTTGCTCTCTCATCACACCAAAGGGTGTAGTAATATCCATTGCACAAGAAAAAAGCTCCATAGGAAGATTAAGAAGATTAAAAGCATGGGTTGAAAAAAAACGAGTGAGATGCACCAGTATCAAATAGAGCAGTCACTAAATACGAAGCTACAGTAATGATACATATCACGATCGCTGGATGTAACACCCCAAGTTTTTCTAAAAATAAATGTAAATGCATGGAAGTTTGTTTTAAGCATATATTTATAACTAGCCTTTAAACATAATTTTTCCAC
This sequence comes from Viscum album, assembly GCA_963277665.1. Lineage (NCBI taxonomy): Eukaryota > Viridiplantae > Streptophyta > Magnoliopsida > Santalales > Viscaceae > Viscum > Viscum album. Next base: position 1,533,747,896 of record OY728126.1, read on the forward strand.
TTCTATGTTTTTAATTTCAAGAAACTTTCATCTACAATTGTGTTTAGTAAGTTATTTGGAGTCTGATGAAACCAACTTGTTTTTTTGTGAATAGTAACATGCCATTATGAATAGTAATATGAATAGTAATATGACCCTAATGAATAGTAAATTTTAAAATTATTTTATTTTCCTAAGGCTTTAAGATAATAACATCTTGGTTAATTTTTCATTGTGATATAGAAGTAGTTATAGAATTAGAATTGTTAATTTTTGAATTAAGTATGCTTTTCTTTAAAAATTAAATTAATAATATTTAGAAAATTATTTTTAAAAAATAGACTTCATTTTTGAATTCTACATGTCGAAAAATAGTTTGGGTAATTTTTTGGGATTTTTATGAAATTCTTGAATTTTTGATGAATAGTGAAATACGATAAAATATCGTATAATCAAATTATCATTAAAATACGCTATTTATGACATAATAAGTGATGCAAGGACACTTGGTTCGAACTCACATTCCATTATTACTATTTGAGGTCACATGAACTAAGACTATTCATAATCTTGAGCAAAAATATTATAATAATGATTAAAATAATGAAAAATACCCCCTCTCCACTATAAAAACCACCCTCACTCCCCTCTTCTTCCCACACCTCTCAAGCCTCGAGACATGCCTAAGTTATGCCCAATAATCCTCCCAAGGCTCTTCCTTATGACCTAGAGCAGCTGGTTTCACCAAAAGACCAAAACTGAAGCCCTTAAGAAGGATCTCAAGGAGAAGAGATCAAGAGGCAAACATCCTCTTTTATTTTCTTTCTTTTCTTTCATTTTATGTTATTCTATTCCTTTACCTCTGGATTATGTTGAGATATTTCATTCCATATCCCCCCTTACTGTCCATATTATTTAAGAGTGATGAGATATCCCATTTCTCTCATCAAACTATTTTTATGAAATTTTAAGAGACACCGTTAGGGTGCTGAATTTTCGTGAAGAAATTTCTCGAGTTTTCTTTTATTTCAAGATTCCTTCTTCTTATTTACTTATCCCCTATTATACAAGAGGTATGAAAGCTCCATAATCATATATATTTTTTATGTTCTCATGTTCATGTAAAATTCATCATCATTCTTCTGCTCCTCTCCCACTTATTCAAGGAATTAAAAACATTGTCCATGATGTGTCGAATTACCGACATCGTGGATGATGTGATTTCATTTTTCTTTAAATCCTTCAAGTCTGGTCATGAAACCATTTTTATGGTTGAACCAAGCTATAATATATGTATTATGTCTCATAAATGGTTCTGGAATTCTTTTGTACACTTGGTTTTAATTTATAAAACAAAATGAGGTCATTATTATCAAAGAACAACTAAAAGGATCTAAACAAACATCATTAATGTTTTAACTTATGAATCATCCTCATGTAATAATTAAAAATGATAAATGGTGTAATTTATGTTACTAGATATATGTAAATACTACTCCATTCCAATTCTGGAGTTTCACTTCCAATCGAAAAGAACATCCATCCTGAACCAATCTTGGAAATCATGTAAAGAACTCACCCAAAAACAGTGCAAGGAGAAAAATACTAACAATTAAAGGGTTAAATGATATTATGAAATGATCATATAAGATGTTATAAACATTAACATGTTTCTGTAAAATACTAATAACACTCTTTTAACCATTATACAAGAAGTTTAGACAAGTTTGAAGTAAGACAAGCCTGAGGTAAGAGAATTCTTAACCCGATTTCCATTCTTTAGGTTAACCTTCTACTTCGTTATTTATGTGCTATTAAAATTGTTTGTGTGATGAGTTTTGTTTATATTATGTTGAATTATGTTTATTTACAGTATGTAATCATATTAAATTCACTCTATTAAGTCTCACTTCAATTATATGATTTATGTAAGGGGATTTTCCTTTAAAATCCTTTTTTAAATTCGGTTTTACAAAATTACAAAGCAATGTTTTTATAGAATTATTCATATTGTATGATTATGTTTTGGTTCTTGTGAATTTTTTATGATTAAGGTTGAGACCTATATTTCTCTCCAATTCATTGGGTATGTGTAAGTTGGAGGTCGGCCGTATGGTTACTCCAAGTGTAATTGCGATGGTTACACAAATAGTAAGGTAGCCGTGAGGGTTAAAAATTATAAGGTAGCCGAGATGGTTACAATATTATGTAAGTAATTCCCCAAGATACCTTTATGACTATATTTATGTTCTAATGTTTTGTGTGGATCTTCTGTAAATCTCACGATTACACAAAGTATATATGGGTGACAATCATGTCTTTTGAAAATGCTTTCATACGTTACGAGTATTCATGGACTAATATGCCCTTTCCTTCTTTTTCATCCCTTACTGAGCTTTTGTGCTCATCCAAAGTTTTTTAAATTATTTTCACAGGTTAATGGTTGTGTAAGACAAATAAAGAAGCCATGTTAAATGTTAAATAATTATCAAGGAGTCATGTTTACGTTTTAATATTTTATATTTCAAAAAAAATGGAAACTGTTTTTATGGTATCCACTTTGTAAGAATATGTAATGTTATGAATTTATTATGTCCCAATTATCTAAATATCTAAACTTTAAAAGATCCTCAATGTAAGAGGAAGTGTTTTCTTGAATAAATTCAAGATTATGTATGTAATTAGGCCGGGTCCTTATAGTTGGCATCAGATGACGGTTTAGATAACTTTAGTGGTTGGAGTGATGTTAAAAGAATACCGTAAATGATTTTTACTCTATGATTAATTTGAAATGTTTTAGCATTTAAAGATTACCATGTTGATTCATCTAAGATATGTTTTTTCAGAATGGTTTTCTGCAAAAGGAACAAGGATGCTGAAGAGGAGAGACACCGACAGAATGACATCCTTCCAGATCTACAGCCCGGAATGATAGGGATTGGAACTGAGCAGTTTGTGAAAGTAATGGATCAGCTAACACGGAAAATAAATGGTGGTGGAATCCATGCAAGAGAACCAATAGAGTTACCACAACAGAACATGACAGTAGTGGAACATTTTATGAGACAACACCCTCCTGCATTCAATGGATCTTTTGACCCATTAGCACCTGAAGGATGGATTAAATCCCTTGAAAAGATATTTGATGTTATGAGATGTTCAGACAATCAAAAGGTAAGTCTTTCCATTTATCATTTTGAAGGTGAATCTGATCAGTGGTGGTCAATGGTAAGGAATATCAGGGGTATAGAGTATTTTGATTCCTTAGAGTGGGATGAATTTAAAAGTATTTTCCTTGAAAAATATTTTCCTAAGGTGGTGCGACTTAGGATGGAGAAGAGATTCCTTGAATTGAAGCAAAAGGAGGAGGATTTAGTGGATGTGTATGAAAAAAAATCACCTGACTGGCGATGTATGCTCCAAATCTTATTCTGGATCTTGATAGAAAAATCAACTGCTTTTACTCAGGACTGAAGCCAAGTTATCGAAGGGCGTTGGCCTCCCGTGAATTCAAAAGTTATGAGAAACTTGTCTGATGTGTTGAGAGGGTAGAGATAGAGTTTATTAATGATCATGTGCATTTTGGAAATAAGGAGAAAAAGAGGTCTAGAAGGCAAGCTATGAGTAAGAATCAACCAAAGAAATATGATGGTAAAAAAAAATAATCCAATTTCCAGTTTGTGAAAAGTGTGGAAAGAAACACCCTGGGGAATGTTTTAGAAAAACTGAGAAGTGTTTTAAATGTGGTAAGTTTGGACATATGGCCGGAGATTGCAATGAAAATCATCCTAAGACTAATCCTGATAAGCAGATTATAAAGTGTTTTAAATGTGGTGAGATAGATCATTATGAAAATTCCTTCCCAAAGAGAGATCCGAATGATGAAAATAAGCCAGACTACAAGCATAAAGGTGTAGTGAGATCCTTTGAGACTATGTCATCAGATGTCAGGACATCCAATGAATTTGTATCAGGTAATTTGTTTGTTAACTCATATTTTTCTAAAGTTTTGTTTGATACGAGTTCTACACATTCCTTCATCTCTGAGAAATTTTCTGGTAAATTGGAAATATCACCTCAACAAATGAGACTTGAACTTGTTGTTAAAACACCAGGGGGAAATATTATTGCAAAGAGGAATTATATGAATCTTTCTATTATGGTATGCGGAAAGACTTTACTGTAGCAGTACTATAGCAGGCCCCAGAAGAGGAAAAGAGCAAAAAGAGCAGCAGCCACCAGAAGCAGAGCTAACCAGATTGAAAGAATGAGAGGGTATGACATCTGCCATCGGGACTAGGCACCGTGTATCTTTGTACGGTGAAATGATATCCAATTAGCAATGAAATGTGGGGAGCTATGTGATCAATGACGCGGAAGCTGGAGAGGGGAAGTTCAAGTGGGCTGGGCCTATGAGTCATGTATTGGGCATGGTATGCCTCTAGGCCTTCAGGTCATGTATTGCGGGTCAGTCGGGCCTTGTGGCTTGGGCCTACGGGTCATGTACGCGTTCCCCTTCAACCCTTAAAAGGGGGATTATCCATAATAAAATAATAAAAAGAAGGCATTTCGGACAATTCAGGCTATGGAAAGACTTTACCTACAAACCTTGTTGTTTTACCCTTAGTCGATTTTGATGTTATTTTGGGAATGGATTGACTTTCTGTTTATCATGTAAAGATTGACTGTAGAGCTAAAGAAGTTGTTTTTCAAAAAGAGTTTCTGTTTGTATACAAGAACGAACCCATACAATTGATAACATATCAGGAAGATGAGAAACTATTGAAAGATATAAATAAAAGTTATCTTGCTCATATTGTTAAAAACAACAAAACTATTCAGATTAATGATGTGCCAGTGGTAAATGAATACCTTGATGTTTTTCCTGATGAGTTACCTGGTGTCATACCTGATCGAGAAGTTGAATTCACAATTGACTTAGTTCCTGATGATAAGACAATTTCAAAACCCCCATATCATATGGAACAAATAAAACTTCTTGAATTAAAGAATCAGTTGCAGGATTTGCTTGACAAAGGCTTCATTCATCCTAGCACATCACCATGGGGTGCTTCTGTTTTGTTTGTTAAAAAGAAATATGGTTCCATAAGACTTTTCATTGATTATAGAGATTTGAATAACATCACTATTAAAAACAAATATCCTTTGCCTCATATCGATGACTTGTTTGATCATCTCTAGGGAGCTCAGTACTTTTCCAAGATTGACTTGAGATTCGGATACCCTCAACTGAAGGTGAAGGAGGATGACATCCCAAAAATAGCCTTTCGTACTAGATATGGTCATTATGATTATGAATTTGTTTTTATGCCATTTGGGTTAACTAATGCACCTGCTGTATTCATGAATCTTATGAATAGAGTATTTCATGAGTTCTTGGATAAGTTTGTGGTTGTATTTATTGATGACATTCTGGTATTTTCTAAAAATAAAGAGGATCATGAAAAACATCTAAGGGTTGTTTTACAAACCTTAAAAGAAAAGAAACTGTATGGGAAATTCAGCAAGTGTGATTTTTGGTTGCAACTGATTTCTTTTCTTGGGAACATTGTAAATAAGGATGGAATAACAGTTGATCCTACCAAAAAAAAGGTGGTTGATGAGTGGCCAAGACCCACAAATGTTACAGAGATTCATAGTTTTCTTGGGTTAGCAGGTTATTACCGACGGTTTGTTAAAAACTTTACACGATTATCTAGCCCGATAACTAAGTTAACATGGAAAGGGGTTAATTTTTTTTGGATAGAATAATGTGATGTTTTTTTTTCAGGAACTGAAGAAGAGATTGGTGAATGCTGCAGTTTTGGCCTTACCTTCCCAGAATGGTGAGTTTGTCATCTACAATGATGCTTCTTTGAAGGGACTTGGTTGTGTTTTGATGCAGAATGATCAATTAATTGCCTATGCTTCAAGACAACTTAAAAATCATGAGCTAAATTATCCCACACATGATTTGGAATTAGCACCTGTGGTTTTTTGCTTTGAAAATTTGGAGGCATCATTTATACGGAGCCAAATGTCAAATATATACTGACCATAAAAGTCTGATATATATATTCACTTAGAAGGAATTAAACACGAGGCAAAGAAGATGTCTTGAGCTAATAAAGGATTATGATTTCACGATCAATTATCATCTTGGAAAAGCAAACAAAGTGGCATATTCCTTGAGTTGGAAACATCATGCATCATTAACCATGATACATTTGGAACATGGTCCTTTGATTAATGATTTGATGAATTTTGGATTAGAAGTTGTTGGTCCAGGGAATACATCTATTTTGTTTCAGGTTTCAGTGTAGTATTCATTTTCAGATAGAATTAAGCGAGCACAGAAGGAACATTGTGAGCTACGGAAAAAGGTAGAATTAGTTAAAATGGGTAAGTTTCCAGAAGTTAATCTTGATAAAGATTGTGTTTTGAGATTTGGAAAAAGGTTGTGAGTGCCTAGTGATTATCAGTTGAAGAAATATTTGTTGTGCGAAGCTCATAGTTATCTATTTTCAGTTCATCCTAGCAGTACTAATATGTATGGAGACCTTCAGGAGTATTATTGGTGGGATGGAATGAAAAGAGATATTTCTGATTTTACCATGAAATGTTTGACATGTCAACAAGTTAAAGTAGAGTAGAAGTTACCGAAGGGGATGCTTCAACCTTTTCCAGTGCCAGAGTGGAAATGAGAGAATGTATCCATAGATTTTGCAGTGGGACTACCAAAGACTTCTCGAGGTAACAATGCGATTTGGGTTATTGTTGATCGGCTGACAAAATCTGCACATTTTATTTCTATTCGAGATACAATGTCTTTGTATAAACTTTACCGACTGTACCTCAAGGAAATTTTCAGGTTACATGGAGTTCCTCTTTCCATTACATCTGATCGGGATCCCAGGTTCACTTCTAACTTTTGGAAGGGACTTCAAAAGTTGTTGGGAACAAAATTAAATTTCAGCACATCTTTTCATCCTCAATCAGATGGGAAGTCAGAACGAACGATTCAAACTTTGGAGGATATGCTTTGAGATTGTTCAATGGAATACCAGGGAAGTTTGGATCAACATATTTCTTTAGTTGAGTTTTCTTATAATAACAGTTTTCATTCTAGTATTCAGATGGCACCTTTTGAGGCCTTGTATGGGAAGCGGTGTCAGACTCCAGCGTTTTGGGATGAAGTCGGAGAAAGAAAGTTGATGGGTCCAGAATTAGTAGAAGAAGTGGCTGAGAAAGTGAGGATGATCCAACAGCACATGAGGATAGCTCATAGAAAGCATAAAAATTATGTAGATAACAAAAGGAAAGACTTATCTTTCAAGGTAGGTGACCATGTTTTCCTTAAAATCAATTCCTGGAAAAGTGTGATGCGTTTCAGTAAGAAAGGAAAGCTAAGTCCATGGTTCATCAGTCCTTTTGAAATCTTGAAGAAAGTTGGAACAGTGGCATACCACTTAGCTTTGACTCCGAGTTTGTATCAGGTACACAATGTTTTTCATGTTTTGATGTTGAGAAAGTATGTGCCAGATTCATCACATGTCTTGAGCCCAGAAGCAGTTCAGCTGGAAGAGAACCTTTCTTATGAAGAGAAAAAAGTTCAGATTCTTGGTCGAAGGGAACGGGTATTGAGGAATAAGGTAATCCACCAGGTAAAGGTTTTGTGGAGAAACCACATGGTTGACATGGGAGTCTGAAAATGTTATGAGGGAAAAGTACCCTTAGTTGTTTAATAAGAAAATAAAATTGCGAGGATGAAATTTCTAGAAGGTGGGGATAATGTAACACCCCAAGTTTTTATAAAAATAAATAGAAATGCATGGAAATTTGTTTTAAGTAGATATTTATAAATAGCCTTTAAATATAAATTTTCCACTTCTATGTTTTGAATTTCAAGAAATTGTTATCTACAATTGTGTTCAGTAAGTTATTTGGAGTCTGATGAAACTAACTTGTTTTTTTGTGAATAGTAGCATGCCCTTATGAATAGTAATATGAATAGTAATAGGACCCTAATGAATAGTAAATTTTATTATTATTTTATTTTCTTAAGGCTTTAAGATAATAACATCTTGGTTAATTTTTCATTGTGATATAGAAGTAGTTATAGAATTAGAATTGTTAATTTTTGAATTAAGTATGCTTTTCTTTAAAAATTAAATTAATAATATTTAGAAAATTATTTTCAAAAAATAGACTTCATTTTAGAATTCTAGATGTCGAAAAATGGTTAGGGTAAATTTTTGGGATTTTTATGAAATTCTTGAATTTTTGATGAATAGTGAAATAAGATAAAATACCGTATAATCAATTTATCAGTAAAATACACTATTTATGACATAATAAGTGATTCAAGGACACTTGGTTAGAACTCACATTCCATTATTATTATTTTAGGTCACAGGAACTAAGACTATTCATAATCTTGGGCAAAAATATTATAATAATGATTAAAATAATGAAAAATACCCCCTTTCCTCCACTATAAAAACCACCCTCACTCCCCTCTTCTTCCCACAACTATAAAGTCTTGATCCATGCCTAAGTTCTGCTCAATACTCCTCCCAAGGCTCTTCCCTACATTCTAGAGCTTCTGGTCTCACCAAAAGACCAAAACCGAAGCCCTTAAGAAGGATCTCAAGGAGAAGAGATCAAGAGGTAAACATCCTCTTTTATTTTCTTTCTTTTCTTTCATTTTATGTCATTATCTTCCTTTAACTTTGGCTTATTTTGGGATATTTTATTCCATACCCCCCTTAATTTCCATATTATGTAAGAGTGATGAGATATCCCCTTTCTCTCATCAAACTATTTTTATGAAATTTTAAGAGACACCGTTAGGCTGCCGAATTTTCGTGAAGAAATTTCTCAAGTTTTCTTTTATTTCAAGATTCCTTCTTCTTATTTCCTCACCCCCTATTATACAAGAGGAATTAAAGCTTCATAATCATGTATATTCTAGATTTTTTCATGTTCATGGAAAATTCATCACCATTCTTCTGCTCCTCTCCCACTTATTCAAGGAATTAAAAACATTGTCCACGATGTGTCGAATTACCGACATCGTGGACGATGTGATTCATTTTTATTTAAATCATTAAATTCTGGCCATGAAACCAATTTTATGGTTGAATCAGGTTATAATATATGTATTATTTCTCATCAATGGTTCTGTAATTATTTTTTACACTTGGTTTTAATTTATAAAACAAAATGAGGTCGTTATTATCAAAGAACAACTAAAATGATCTAAACGAACATCATTAATGTTTTAACTTATGAATCATCATAATGTAAGAATTAAAAATGATAAATGGTATAATTTATGTCTCTGGATATATTTAAATACTACCCCACTCCAATTCTGGATTTTCACTTCCAATCGACAAGAACATCCATCATGAACCAATCTTGGAAATCATGTAAAGAACTCCTCCAAAAACAGTGCAAGGAGCAAAATACTAACAATTAAAGGGTGAAATAATGTTATGAAATGATCATATAAGATGTTATAAACATGAACATGTTTATTTAAAATACTAATAATAGTATTTTAACCATCATACATTAAGTTTAAACAAGTTTTAATTAAGACAAGCCTAAGGTAAGAGAATTCTTAACCCGATTTCCATTCTTTGGGTTAACCATATACTTCATTATTTATGTGATATTAAAATTGTTTGTGTGATGAGTATTGTTTATATTATGTTGAATTATGTGTATTTACAGTTTGTAATCATATTACATCCACTCTATTAAGTCTCACTTTAATTATATGATTTATGTAAGGAGATTTTCCTTTAAAATCCTCTTTTTAAATTCGGTTTTACGAAATTTCAAAGCAATGTTTTTATGGAATTATTCATGTTGTATGATTATGTTTTGGTTCTTGAGCATTGTTTATGATAAAGGGTGGGACCTATATTTATCTCCAATTAATTTGGTATGTGTAAGTTGTAGGTCGACCGTATGGTTACTCCAGGTGCAACTGCGATGGTTACACAAATAGTAAGATAGCCATGAGGGTTACAAATTATAAGGTAGCCGAGAGGGTTACAAGATTATGTAAGTAATTACACAAGATACCTCTATGACTATATTTATGTTCTCATGTTTTGTGTCGATATTGTGTAAATATCATGATTACACAAAGTAAGTATATATGGGTGACAAACATGTCTTTTGAAAATGCTTTCATACGTTATGAGTATTCATGGACTAATGCGCTCTTTCCTTCTTTTTCACCCCTTAATGAGATTTTGTTCTCATCCTAAGTTTTTTAAATTATTTTCACAGGTTAATGGATGTGTAAGACAAAGAACGAATCCATGTTACATGTTGAAGAATTTTCAAGGAGTCATGTTTAAGTTTTAATGTTTTATATTTTGAAAAACAACAGAAACTGTTTTTATAGTATCCACTGTGTAACAATGTGTAATGTTATGAATTTATTATCTCCCAATTCTCTAAATCTATAAAATTTAAAAGATACTCAATGTAAGAAGAAGTGTTTTCTTGACTAAATTCAAGATTATGTATGTAATAAGGCCGAGTCCTTATACTGGACATGTATCAACTTTCTTTGGAGACTCTTCCACTGCGTGAAGAAGCTTCGTACCAGATGACTGTGGATGGAACTCTTTTGTATGTGAAGAATTTGATTTCCCTACAGTTTTTGAAAGTTTTGATGATCTTATGACATTACATGGAGTGTAAAATTATAGAAAAACTTCTGAAAGTTCCCTAAACATCTGCAGGAGTTAGAGTTCTGTCTGCCTGCTCAAGCTTGAAAAACTCCATAGCCTTGGCCAACACCATTGACTCGGGATAGAAGTTTCCAGTGAAAAGAAAATTGAAGTACTTTCACTCTAATTGTAACATCCCAATAAAATAAAGAATATGAAATTTTCATATTTATTAATATTTGTGATTTAAATATTAATTATATTTTAAAAGGGATGCTATGTTCGATAGCGTACCTGATACGAAACAACGAGTTTCTTTGAAATATTATGTTGCACACAACATTAGGTCATACTGAAAAATAATAATATAATATTATTTTAAACGGTAGTTAATTCCTAGCCGTTATATTGGTGGGAATGGACATAACTAAATACAATATGAATATACATGTTTGTTAATTTTTTTATATTTATCCAATAAATTTTAGAGGCTTAAAATAATAAAGAATTCGATTTTAAGCACAAATACTCTAATATTCATTAAAAGGTCGATTTACCGCCTTTTGATGGTGAACCCTCTTTAAATATATTTTTGGTAACTTTTATATATTCTATTTGACAAAATATAATTTTTCTTTAGAATAGGGACATCAAAATTTACTTTGGATAAATTTTTAGTATTTTTCTAATAAAATTCTTTTTTTAATAAGTAAAAAATACAATATTTTAATTAAAAAATGCCTTTTAATCTAATTTATTTATATGGTTAGATTATATTTTTAATTGGTTTTAAAGTTTAATTAGATTATATTTTTACCATTTAATCCAATTTTGGTCATTGGAAGTAATTTCACTTTGAAATTGGACATAAACAAGTGTCAATCTTTTGATAGTTATTATTTCTTAAAAACACGCTTTTTGTTTTGACTGCGGGAATTAATTTTAAATTAATTTCTGAAACTTATGTGTTTTGAATTTGGAAAAATGGATTCCATATTTGGAATCAGGAGGTCCAAATTGTGTAAATAGGTAAATTTTATTTTTATACAATATGAATATTTACTTCAGTAAAAAATTTATTTACCATGGTTAAAGGTTAAATCTGGTAAATATGGGTAACAAAATATTATTATAATAATATAAAATTACCCTAAAATGTGTCATAATCCTATTGGTTAATACATTTCCGACCATGGGAATCCTTGGGTTGATTTTGGGACCCCATGGAGCCACTTAAGAGTGATAATGACACTTTATATTAATTAATTTAAAGTAAAGACAAAAATGACATAAACAAATATCTTTTAGTAAATAAATTTTTACATGGGGTTAAATAAGTTATCTATTAGAATATAAATATTCATTTTAAATATAAAAATATTTCCTACATCATGTTATTTTTTTATAATTTTTAGACATCAAATAAATAAAATTATTTATGACACAATAATGATGCAGTGTTTACCTCATTAATGAATGATTTAAATAAATAAGATTATAAATACTAAAACAATATCCAAAAACTGTACAATTCTTATTGGATGATTTTATTTATAACATGAGTCATCTTATACTCTAATTTAATGATTTTTGGACCTTTTGAAACTGAAGATAAGTTTATAATAAAATAATTGTTTCAAACTTTCCTAAAGAGCCCCTCCTCCCACTTATAAAAGGACACCACTTCTAACACATTCCTCACACCTCTCAATCCCCTTGGATCATCCAACATATGCCTAAATAATCTCCCCTAATCCCTCTACTCCTCATAGAAGCCTTACCTTAGGCAGAAGGCACTTTAAGCAAACCTTTTGGTTCAAACCAAAGGGAGATACCCGATTTAAAGGTAACGTCTTCTTTTAAGTTCTTTTCTTTTATTTTACTTATACAACCCCCTAAACTATTTTTATTCATTTATTTTATAAAAAAACAAGTATTCTCAATATAATAGGTTATTTTTATGAGAAGGATTCGAAATACACTTCCACACACCCCCATCTAACGGGTAAAGAACATACTGTTTCTATGGATGGCAAACTACTGCCTCACAAAACGACGATTGTTCAATCTTCTCCTACCACCTATCATGGTGGCCATTATGATAACACTGTATTTATATATGATATATATTATGATTATTTTTATCTTTTCTTCTGTGATTTTTTATTTTACAAACATACCTTTATGCTTTCCAATATGTGTAAACACAATAATTTCATTTGAGGAAGTGCGGATTACCGCCCCCTCAAGGTGATATGATTCATTCATGACATACATGGAATGTATAAAGGATGACGTTAATGAAATTATGTAACATATATATCATATGATATTATAATGGAATTATAATATACTTATGTATCATTAAGTTTTCATTCCACTAAATATGAAATAGAATTGAAAGTAGCATTCATGTGTATGTACGGCTTACCGCATCCATGAATGGTGCATTTCATTTATTATTTCTAAGTGTTATGTAATATTATAAATAAAAAAATATAATGGATATATATTAAATATATGATATCTAAATCATGAATATCATTCTATATATAATGTACTTTTGATCACATGAACAACTTGTAATTATAACAAGTTCATTTTTGACTCAAGTTCCGAACATCAACAAAATGTACAATATGAAATAAAATAATTAACTAATTGTTATAGCAAGGTAATAAGTGATATAAAAGGAATAATAAACATGAAAAGGTTCTTAATCAAGTAGAAATTAAATTAAGTTTATTATTCAGGAAGAACAAGGAACAAACGAGTTAAGTCGAACACGAGGTAAGGTGTTTCTAATCTCACTTTTAATTTCGTGAGATTTCCATTGTTCACCACTTATTTATTGCATGTGGTGTATTGTGTACTTATATTTAATATATATTATCATGATTCTATTTATATTCATGGTATTCTATGATTCATTTTGTGGTTATTAACTTTTGGTCTTACGACTCGATTGATTACCACGTGGTAAAGGGTTTTCATCTCACTTTTTATTCCCGTGAGATTCATGCTATATTTGAAACTATTTCCTTTTGTGTGGTGTATGTACTTCCCATGATTGTATTCATTGTGTAATAAATTTTAATTTATGGGTATTTAAATCTTCATTGTATGATCCTTCTTTCATGGGGTGTATGTTTCGTAAGTTACCAAATCGGTCAGGGAACCTTTCACCCTCCTCTTTTTAAAAGACTTATTTTTGTTATGTATTTTAATTTACATCTTATTATGTTGGGATATGTTCTTATATATCCTTATTTCTGTAAATTTTATGTCCATGTGATGAGATACCCTTTTATCTCTCATCAAATCTTTTTCTAAATTTTAAAGTGACACCGTTAGGTTGTCAAATTTCTGTAAGGGACTTCATCACAATGTCCTTTCATTGAGACATATTTTGCTTTATACATGAATTTCTTTTACACGGTATATAAACACATATTTTTTTTCATTTCATTCAAAGGGAATCATTTTCTATGAGGCGTTTTACTAAATAACAAAAAAAAGAATGTTTTAACGTAAGCGGTGACACCGACCTTTTCTGTCACCATGAGTATTATTTGATCCTTGGCTTCCTTAACAAGCCGTAATGTTTTTAGAATGAAAATAAATACCATATAATCTTTTACGTATTTTGGTATTGAAAATGGTTTTGATAATGGATTTTTTATGTCAATATATTTAAATGATATATTTTGATTGAAATGTGGAAATGTTATATTTCCTTTATATTTGTTTTATGTGTTATGATTTTATAATGGTACTTGGAAATTTGACGGGTGGTTACATGATAAACCAAATGATGGGTGGTGCCATGATAAACTAGGATGGGTGGTTACGTTATAACCTCCAATTCATTGGGTATGGAAGTCAACCGTATGACTATTCCATTTAGTGATATGTGTGGAAGTCGACCGTATGGTTATTCCATTTAAGTATGTTTATGTCCCAAGTTACCTTTATATGTTATGTGTTATTTATATGGGTTTTATGGTAATATTTTGGTTACAAAACGGTAATAAATGATATTTTATTCAGTGAAGAGTATTGACTACTTCATAAAGGTGAAACATATTTCTTATGACAAAGTATTCATTGTTTACATGTTGTTTTAAAAAACTAACACTTTTCCTTATTTGTGTATCCCTTACTGAACTTTTTTACTCATCCCAAGTTTTTGAAATGTTTTTCACAGGACATAAAGTGGAATAGGGTCAAAGATGGGAATAGGGAAAAGTCATGTTGTCTAAAACATGGAACTAGACATGACTTTTTTTAAAGAGTTTTTATTTTATGGAAAAATAGACACTGAGTAGAAGTGTCTACATGTAATATTTGAGATGTATTGTAATAAGTTATGGCATAATTCTATAAATATCTAAACCTGAAAATATCCTCAATGTGAATTCTTGATTAAACTCAAGATTAAGTAATGTTTAAGTCCGAGTCCTTATAGTTGGTATCAGAGGTCGGTTTAGATAACTTTAGAGGTTAGGGTGTTATTTAATCATAAGTGACATAACCATAATGGTTGGAATATTAGAAAGATCCATAGTTATTTTAGATAAATTGAATGAGTTTAAGATAACATGAATACGTCTATCTTAGTATTTACCCTCATCATAAGATATTATATGATGATTTTACTGATATACTCACACTGAACTTTTTAGTTTTAGTAAATGGATGGATCTAAAAGACACCAAAGTAACAATGGATGTGACAAAAACTGTGATGGTTTTCTAAATAAGAAACCGAATGAAGTGGGAGATTCCATGAGAACACTTTTGGTTATTCTCAACCAACTATCTAGAGTCATGATTGACCACCTAAACCTTGGTGATTTTTATAAGGAATTGTATATGCGAGAAACAAATCCCTACAAAAGTTTAGGTAATAATCATAGAGGTAAGTATATTCAAAAACCTATGTGTCGAGGATGTGGAAAGAAACACTTAGGAAAATGCTTCAAAGGGACGGGAAGATGTTTTAGATGTGGTAATGAAGGTTATGAAGCAATAATTTGTCATGGAAAAAGGAAGCATCTAGCTGACTCCAGGAAAAGGAAAGAAGTTCTTTCTAAGGGGTCAGATGAATTTTTTAAATGTGGTGTGCATGGTCACTACGCAAATAAATTTCATGCGAAGAAGTTTTAGGAAAGGGATCAGCAAGACCATACAAATATACGTTTACCGATTCCTAATGCCATTCCAATTGAAGATGAGGAAACTGAATATGACCTATTAAAGGTATGGATTATTTCTTAGCCCATGTTTTGAAATTAATGAAATCTTTGGACATTATTCATGATTTTTTTGCAGGAAATAACTATAAAATAATAATATGGAAAAAATGGATAAAGGATCAGGAAGGATGTTTGATGATTAAAATATCTACATTTTAGTAATTGAAGAGTTACGGATAATGATATTTTTGAATGTATTAATGATGGGATTAGTTTGGAAACTTTTTCTATTATGTGTAACCCTAAATTTTGATATGTGAAAATTTTATTCAAAAGATAATTATCTTTTCTTTTGTGTATATAGTTATAAAGAACTATTTGAGTTTATATGATCCTTGAATTTGAGGCAATTACAAGTTATTACATTTTGGGATGCAAAATGAAAGTTATTAGATAACCTTTGTTTTTAAAATATGTTATGGTTATTTTTGATGAATTTATCTCATTTTTGGGAATGTTATAAAATTATATAGTTTTTGAAAAAGAACAACATGTAGACCGTGTGATAACCCATCGCGTTGGACAAAGCTGCGGGAATCGAACCCACAACCAAAGTGCGACTCAGATTTATTGCCTACCACTGGACTACGTGAAGTCCTTGGTTAGTATGACTAATCCTTTTTAATTAGATGATTTTAAAAATCAAGAATAATTTGGTTTTGGGTTATCTATGGAAATGATTAACCTATCATATAGAATATGTGATTAGGTTAATTACACTTTAGTATGAGACTTTAAGAGTAGTTGATGTTATTTGGAGATAAATGTTAAGATTTATCATGGAAGACTATGTGATTAGATCCTTATGAGTTTTGTGTTTCAATCTTAGTTTGGATTATTTTTAAGAATTTTAAGGAAAAATTGTATATTGAATGGCCTTTTTTGAACTTTGGGTACTTTTTGTTGAATTTTGGAGATTAAGAGTAGTTTTTCTTTTTATAAAGGATCATCCTTTTTGGGGATTATCTGATATCGTACCAACCATTTTGGTTTTGGTTGATGTCTAAAGATAGGGGAAATATATAGTTCATATTTTGTGGATTATGTGATACTCTAGAAGTTGATTCTAGTACTTTTAATGTGACCAAGTTAGTTTGAATACTCATCATTTGGAGAAAAGATGAGTTTGTGGTAGAAATTTAGTAAAGAAAAAATGTATTCATGAAAAGTAAGTCTGTTTCCTTATGTTTTTAGTTAAGCTTGTAAATAAATTCCTAAACTTTATGAAAATTAACTTAAAACAAAAACATTGTCTATTAACTTTTCCTAATGGGGAATCAAAGACCGTTTAACCCATCACAAGTTTGTGATTTTCTGGTGGTTAACTTTCTCTTAATCATGTTTTCTATCACTCTCCATCAGAACTTGATGGATTATTTTCTCCTCCATATCCATGTTTTCATGGAATTTTAGTATCTGTTATCTCAGGTGACATTTTTACTTCTCTTTCTTTCTTTTAATGTGATAGTTTTATTGACTTTTTTTTTTCCGATGTGGGACTTTTAATGAAGTTTCCAAGCCCAATTTTAAAATTGTGAGGACACAATTTCTAAAAGGGGGGAAGGATGTAACATCCCAGGAAAATAAAGAATATGACATTTCCATATTTATTAATATTTTTGATTTAAATATTAATTTTATTTTAAAGGGGATGCTATGTTCGATAGTGTACCCGATACGCAACAACGAGTTTCTTTGAAATCTTACGTTGCACACAACGTTGGGTCGTACTGAAAAATAATAATATAATATTATTTTAAATGGTAGTTAATTCCTAGTATTTGTATTGGAAGGAATCTAAATAACTAACTAAGATATGAATATAAATGTTTTTACATTTATTCAATAAATTTTAGAGGCTTAAAATAAGAAAGAATCCGATTTTAAGCATAATACTCTAACATTCATTAAAAGGTCAATTTACCACCTTTTGATGGTGAACCCTTTTTAAATATATTTTTGGTAACTTTTATATATTCTATTTGAAAAAATATAATTTTTCTTTAGAATCAGGACATAAAAATTTACTTTGGGTAGATTTTTAGTATTTTTCTGATAAAATTCTTTTTTTTAATAAGTGAAAAATACTGTATTTTAATTTAAAAAATTCCTTTTAATCTAATTTATTTATATGGTTATATTATCTTTTTAATTAGTTTTAAAGTGTAATTAGATTATATTTTTACCATTTAATACAATTTTGGTCATTAGAAATAATTTCACTTTGAAATTGAACATAAACAAGTGTCAATCTTTTGATAGTTATTATTTCTTAAAAACACGCCTTTTGTTTTGATAGCAAGAATTAATTTTAAATTAATTTCTGTCACTTCTGTGTTTTGAATTTGGAAAAATTGATTCCATATTTGGAATCAGGAGGTCAAAATTTTGTAAATATATAACTTTTATTTTTAGACAATATTAATATTTACTTCAGTAAAAATTTATTTACCATGGTTAAAGGTTAAATCTGGTAAATATGGGTAACAAAATATTATTATAATAATATAAAATTACCTTAACATGTGTCCTAATTATATTGGTTAATAAATTTCCAACCATGGTAATCCTTGGGTCGATTTTGGGACCCCATAGAGCCACTTAAGAGTGATAATGACACTTTATATTAATTAATTTAAAGTAAAGACAAAAATGACATAAACAAATATATTTTAGTAAATAAATTTTTACATGGAGTTATATAAGTTATATATTTGACTATAAATATTCATTTTAAATCTAAAAATATTTCATACATCATGGTAATTTTTTTATAATTTTTAGACATCAAATAAATAAAATTATTTATGACACAATAATGATGCAATGTTTACCTCATTAATGAATGATTTAAATAAATAAGATTATAAATACTAAAATAATATCCAAAACCTGTCCAATTATTATTGAATAATTTTATTTCGAACACGAGTCATCTTATATTCTACTTTAATGATTTTTGGATCTTTTTAAACCGAATATAAGTTTATAATAAAATAATTATTTCAAACTTTCCTAAAGATCCCCTCCTCCCCCTTATAAAAGGACACCACTTATAACTAATTCCTCACACCTCTATAGCCCCTTGGATCATCCAAACTCTACCTAAATAATCTCCCCACATCCCTATCCTACTTTTAGAAGACTTACCTTAGGCATAAGATACTTCAAGTAAACATTTTGGTTCAAACCAAAAGGAGATACCTGATTTAAAGGTAACATCTTCTTTTAAGTTCTTTTATTTTATTTTACTTATCCAACCCCATAAACTCTTTTTATTAATTTATTTTATAACAAAAACAGTATCCTAAATATACTAGGTTATTGTTATGAGAAGGATTCATACTAAACTTCCACACACCCCCATCTAACGGGTAAAGAACATACTGTTTCTATGGACGACGAACTACTGCCTCACAAAATGACGATTATTCAATCTTCTCCTACCACCTCTCATGGTGGAAATTATGATGATACTGTATTTATATTTGATATATATTATGATTATTTTTTCTCTATTATTATATGATTTTTTATTTTACAAACATACCTTTATGCTTTCTAATATGTGTAAACACAATAATTTTATTTGAGGAAGTGCGGACTACCGCCCCCTCAAAGTGATATGATTCGTTCATTAAATACATGGAACGTATAAAGGATGGAATTAATGAAATTATGTAACATATATATCATATTATATTATAATTTAATTATAATATACCTATGTATCATTAATTTTTCATTCCATTAAATATGAAATAGAATTGAAAGTAGCGTTCATGCATACGTACGACTTACCGTCTCCATGAACGGTGCATTTCATTTCTTATCTCCAAATGTTATGTAATATTATAAATACATAAATATACTGGATATATATGATATATATTATATGTAAATCATGAATATAATTATATAGATAATGGAATTTTTATCATATTAACAACTTGTAATTATAATAAGTTCATTTTTGACTCAAGTTCCGAACATTGACAAAATGTCCAATATGAACTAAAATAATTAAATAATTGTTATATCTAGTTAATAAGTGATATAAAAGAAATAATAAACATGAAAAAGGTTCTTAATCAAGTAGAAATTAACTTAATTTTGTTATTTAGGAAGAACAAGGAACAAACGATTCAAGTCGGACATGAGGTAAAGGGTTTCTAATCTCACTTTTAATTTCGCGAGATTTCTATTGTTCACCACTTATTTATTTAATGTGGTGTATTTTTTACTTCCATTTCATATATATTATCATTATTATATTTATATTCATGGTATTATTTGATTCATTTGGTGGTTATTAACTTTTCATCTTACGACTCGATTGATTACAACGTGGTAAGGGGTTTTCATCTCACTTTTTATTCCTGTGAGATTCATGCTATATTTTCCACTATTTCCTTTTGTGTGGTGTATTTACTACCCATGATTGTATTAATTGTGTAATATAATTCAATTTTTGGGTATTTAAATCTTCATTGTATGATCCTTCTTTCATGGGGTGTATGTTTTGTAAGTTACCAAATCGGTTAGGGAACCTTTCACCCAGCTCTCTTTAAAAGACTTATTTTTTGTTATGTCTTTTAATTTACATCTTCTTATGTTAGGATATGTTATTATATATTCTTATTGATGTAAATTTTATGTCCATTTGATGATATACCCTTTTCTCTCTCATCAACTCTTTTTCTAAATTTTAAAGTGACACCATTAGGCTGTCGAATTTCTGTAAGGGACTTCATCTCAATATCCTTTCATTGAGGCATATTTTGTTTTATACACGACTTTATTTTATACGGTATATAAACTCATTTGACTTTTAATTTCATTCAAAGGTAATATTTTTCTATGATGAGTTTTACTAAATGACAAAAAAATAATGTTTTAACATAAGCGGTGACAACGACCTTTTCTGTTGTCGTGAGTATTATTTGATCATTGGCTTCCTTAAAAATCCGTAATGTTTTTAAAAAGAAAATAAATACCATATATTCTTTTAAATATTTTGGTATTGAAAATGGTTTTGATAATGAATTTTTTATGTCAATATATTTAAATGATATATTGTGATTGAAATGTGGAAATTTTACCTTTTCTTTATATTTTTTTTATGTGTTATGATTTTATAATGGTACTTAGACATTTGAAGGGTGGTTAAATGATAAAATAAATGATGGGTGGTGCCATGATAAACCAGGACGGGTGGTTATGTTATAACCTCCAATTCATTGGGTATGGAAGTCATCCATATGGCTATTGCATTTAGTGATATGTGTGGAAGTCAACCGTATAGTTATTCCATTTAAGTATGTTTTTGTACCAAGTTACATTTATATGTTATGTGTTCTTTATATGGGTTCTATGGTAATATTTTGGTTACAAAATGGTAAGAAATGATCTTTTATTTAGTGAAGAGTATTTACTACTTCATAAAGGTAAAAAGTATTTATTATGATAAAGTATTCATGGTTTACATGTTGTTTTGAAAAACTAACAGTTTTCCTTCTTTGTGTATCCCTTACTGAGATTTTTTGCTCATCCCAAGTTTTCGAAATGTTTTTCACAGGACATAAAGTGGAATAGGGTGAAATATGGGAACAAGGAAAATTCATGCTGTCTAAAACATGGAACTAGACATGATTTTTTTAAGGAGTTTTTATTTTATGAAAAAATAGATACTGAGTAGAAGTGTCTACATGTATTATTCGAGATTCATTGTAATAAGTTATGGCCTAATTCTCTAAAGATCTAAACCTGAAAAGATCCTCAATGTGAATTCTTGATTTAACTCAAGATTAAGTAATGCTTAAGGCTGGGTCCTTATACTAATACCCCATATTTCTTTTCTATCACTATCATATCCCACCATCTCCTTCTTGGTCCCTCCAACACAAAGGTGGCACACTTCACCATGATCTCATCTGGTGTCTCCAAGAACTCAAAAAAACATTCAATCCTGACCAACCATTCCTCAGCATGTTGAGGATCAGTAAAGCCTTTGAAAACTGGTGGTTTCTGGTGAAATAAATCTTGATAATAATTTCAAAGAGAACCCCCAAGGTTCCATAGTTGGAGCCTAAACATGGACTAGAGGTGGTGATTATCCCAGAGCTTGGACAATGTGCACAATCACCCTAACTAGGCTCAAGTCCATAGGAGGATTCGATCGCTAAGGTTCAGTAGTATCCCCTTCCTAGATCCAATTCGCATGTCTTCTCAGAGGAATGATGTTACAAAAAAATCAGCATAAAATAATGAAGACATTAGATAATGCTCATACATAGCAATGAGGGAAAAATGATCCCAACTGGTAGAACATACATGATTTTGATTTCACTATATCCAAATCAAAATAGAGAAAAGACTAGAACTAATCCACAAGATGTATTTACCTAACCACCCCTGGTGACTTAAGGTTCATTACGGTGAGAGCTGGCCAGACACTCAATCATAACTACCTCCTAAGTCCTGACAAGATTTCACAAATGCATACTGACTTCAATACAAAAGCTCTACCTGGCCTTTGATACCATTTTTTCACGAACCAGCCTAGATACCCTGGTAACCTGATAACTAAGCCAGCCCTAACATAAACCAAAGGGCATTCCCGATCCCCATGGGTCGGCGACTAGCACCTAGCATCACACAACATGCAAGTGGGAACGATTTTTCCACCAACAATGCGGAATAAAAGAAACAAGACAATATGCATAACAAAAGAAACTCCAATGGGATTAATGTACCAGAATACAAAGAGGCATAAAATCAAAAGTACTAAAATGAGAAAACAACCCCAAAGTCCCTAAGGACACAACTCACTAAGACCAAAGCTCAACAACTGGATCCACCTCCAAGAGATCCCTTCCCTTTGCTCGAACCTGAAAGAAGAAAGTCTACAAAGACCTAGAGGCAAAAGTAGGGTGTGAACCTAAGCCTAGTAGGATACCACTAAATATTCTATAACAGATGCCAAATATATATTATCCAAAGAAAAAATTTCAATTTTCAAATAAATGGGTTTGGAAATTCAAAAGAACATTTAAAAAAACATGCTTTACATTTTCAAATGATGGAAATAAATATTTTAATCAATGATTTTACAAATGATGGAATATTTCTAAAACAAAAACTTATGTAAAACATTTATATAAAATAGTTTATATAAATTCACCAGGCATGTAAGTAGTTCAAAAAAACATTAGCATACATTTATATCTCAAATATAAATAAAAAAGCGAGTAACATGGTCATCTACTAAAAGGTACGATAGTAATAACCAGCTATGAGATTCCACACTCTTTATGTGAAATCATCAAAATGTGTATACATACTTCCCTATGACACTGACCAAAGGAGACTCATCACCAACCCATCGAGGATGTAACCCACCACAAGTATGTTTTAGAACGTTGTCGTAGTGTAGATTGTATCCAAATAACTCACTAACTACCTAAGGCTTGCATGCGCTCTTACATGATGTGTGAACTATTTTAAGACTTCTTAAAAGTACGATCAATCCCATTCTTCCATGTCAAAATTGTCATTTTCTTTACATTTAAAAGAAAAATAGGTTTTATTAAAAAACATGTCTTTTTCACAAGATAAAACCACTGGGTTTCTATCAAATCATTTTAAGCCATTTTCACCAGTTTTAAATCCATTCAAAACTAATTCCATCATTACACAATTTACCTCCACAATTAAATTCAACAATTTAATTGAAATCATTTCCATCAAATCCACAATTTAAATTAAACAATTTAAATCAGCTAATTTACACAAACACACCCAATTCAATGGAATTAATGGTTTTCCAAATTTCCATGCCAAAACAATTTCAAATATCTCGATTCACTGGAATCAGGTTTT
Source organism: Viscum album (assembly GCA_963277665.1). Classification (NCBI taxonomy): domain Eukaryota; kingdom Viridiplantae; phylum Streptophyta; class Magnoliopsida; order Santalales; family Viscaceae; genus Viscum; species Viscum album. The sequence goes on from OY728126.1 coordinate 1,533,771,710, forward strand.
TATCAATTTAACTGAAAGAAAATTTGAGCAATTGAATTTAAATCAACAATTGAAATAAATCAAGAAATACAAGGATAATCAATTTTTCTAATCAGAACAGAACCACCCACCTCAAGGTCATCGATGTCAGTAGCAATAATAATCCATCCAAAGTGGTTCAATACACCTCCTCATGACCCTATTATTGTAAGCACCGACACACCAAAGTTCGATATTCATCAAGGGGTCCTAGAACCAAAAAAGAAATAAAATTTCACATACGATAATACATTCTCTCTCCTAAATAATTTTATAATTATAGATTAAAATAATACATTCGATAATATTATTTTATTACTCATAGATAATTTCAAATTATCGATTAAAATATTACATGCGACGATAAATTCTCTCTCCTTAATAATTCCTAAATTACCATTCTAGGACATCACATTCACACATAATATCTTCTATAAGAATAATTATGTTTGATAAACTCACAATTATTGTTTTAATAATATTAGTAATCAACCTTTGATAATCTCGAAATTATCGTTCAATAATTATATTAATTATCCTTTGATAAAATATGTAAAAATTATCTTTTATATTTCCATGAAATTGATCTTTGATAATTCATTGCAATTATCATTCGACAATTCTTAACAATTATCTTTTGATAAATTCACAATATTTATCTTTTCACAATTTCCTTATATATATTAATTTAATTAACTGAGTAATTATATTCTAATAACTACTCATTATAAATTATCATTTTTTTTCAATTTATCTAATGATAATTTGATGAAATTATCATTTGATAATTTTATTTATAAATACCCTCCAATAATATTTTTCAATTATCCCCAGAATCTTTCATGCAGATATCATTTTATAATGTTGAAAAACTATCCTTCGATAAATAAATGAAATTATCATTTTCTAATTTAATTTAATTACACTTTGATAATCCCATGCGATTATCATTTCATAAAACAAAAATTATCTTTTGATAATTTTGTGTAATTATGTTTTGATAATTATATGAATTTTTCATTCTCTAATTCTTTAAAATTATTCATTGATAATGTTGATAATCAAGCCATGTGATTATTACATTAAAATTATCCTTTTATAAAATTGGATTATCAGAAATAATAATTCATGTTGGAATCATCTAAAAAAATGTTGAAATTATATTTTGATAATTCAAGGTTGGTCATCATTTTTTCCATAATGTTTTTCTTTTGAATTATAGAAATAATGGAATAAATGAAATAATTATATAAAAGAAATAAAATTAAACTGAAAACCTGTATATCTCTCTCACATGCATAACACACAAAACCTTACAGAGGTCCATCACCAAGGAGCCAACCTTGGTAATGAGATTGCCGAGGAAGAAGACCACTGAGGAGGAAGAACGAAATAGATCCATTGGTCTATCTAGACTGCTTGGTTTCAACGGAGCCAACCTAGGTTAAAGGCTGAGACTATTGGGTATTTTAATACCGACACTACACATCTTCTCTAACTTAAGAACACCGAATCAAAATGACTCAAATACCAAATGGAGTGTTTAAAAACACCCCATTAATGTGCTGATAAAAGAAACAGTTGAAAATGATCCATAACTGAAGTTTTTGAAACCCCCACATCATGAAAATGGAGTTTGGAATAAATGTTAGCGATGATGAATAGTGAATCCCATTTTTTAACCATTAAATTAAATTAATATAATTAATTATTTAATATAATTATTAAAATCATAAATTAATTAGAGACATGACCAAAATCTCTTTACGTATAAAATTTATACACTGCCTAGGGTAAACGCCCCATTCTAGACCTAACAGTGGTCTCAGATTTCTCAAATGATGAACCATTTTAGAGATAATAATGATTTATTAATTAAAATCCGGAATAAATAATTGATTAAAATAAAAAGGGTTATTTTTTTGAGTGAGGCGTCCAAACGCCCGACGTTTACCAATGTTATACCCTGTCTAGTGTAAAACCCTCATTATGGACCCATCAGTGGTCTCAGATTTATCATATGACACACCGTTTTGGAGATATTTAATTATTTTTAAAAAATAACATATTAATTATTATTTAATAAATTTTTTTCATGAGAGAGGCATCCAAAAGTTCGATGCTTTTGAATGTTATATCCCTCCTAGGTTAAACACCACATTTCAGACATAACAGTATGCTCAAATTTCTCATACAACAGACCGTTTTGGAGTTATTCAATTATTTTGAATATATTGACTGTGATTAAAATAATATATTTAATAATTTTATTTCATCCTCCCCGAGGATTTGCAGACCTCAGAAACTCATACTTAGTGTTTAAGTCAGAAAATATTTAATTGAATATTTCGGAGTATTAATTGAGCGTTTTACCATTCTGTGACATGTTTAACAAAATGCAACTTTTCACTGATAAACCATTTTTTCCCATTTAACGTAATCATTTAACATAAGAGGGTTTAGGAATAACTAAAATAGTAATGGGATGTTACAACCTCCCCACCATAGGACATTTCTATCCCCAGAAAGCCTACGAAAACCACATCAAAAAGAAAAGGCCAATGTTCTCTCATCAATTCCTACCTCTATCACATCTCATGAGAATTAGAACTATGCTTCCATATCATAAGGACATAAGGTACATACTCCCATGAAGTACCTTGGTCTCAAAATCAACAACCATGATTGGTCATCCAGTCACAAATAAAACAAGTTCCACTTCAAGATCACGCCAACTCAGAACATGAGATGGGTCAGATAAATGCTTTCGAAGCTGATATACATGAAACATATTATGTATCAACATCAGTTTTGGTGGTAGTGATAAATGGTAAACAACTTTCCCCACCCAATAAACAACCTCAAATGATCCCACAAAACATGGATCAAGCTTCCCTTGCCTCGCAAGCCATTGATGACCCAACCGGGGTGAAACCTTCAAGAACACATGGTCACCAAAAATACTAATTCAATTCGTAGAATGTATTAGTGCTTATTGGGTGCACAACCTATTGAAAAATATGTAAATACCCCATTATAGCCTTCCTTATCTCTAATAGTGCAACATAACGATTCCGATAACATAGAACACCCTCTTTGGAGAATAACCACTGGGAATTAGTCTCCCCAGCATAAAGAGAGTCTCTAATTCTTACAGAGTTCGTCAAAAAGCTTCTATTCTTGAAGAATCATCTCAAGAAGAGAATATGTCAGAGAACCATCAGCTTTCATGGAGGATAAAAGATTCACCGCCCAAGGTGACACACTTGGGTGAATAAAGGATTTCTCAAGAAGATTGTCCAACTGGGACATTAGTTCTTTCAGTTCAGTTAGAGCTATTTGGTAAGAGGGAAAAGAAATTGGTTGAGTACCAGGCATCAAGTCAATGGAAAACTCAACCTCTCTTACTAGTGGTAAACCATAAAAATCATAAGGAAACATGATGGGAAGCTCGACGACAATTGTAGGGAGATCATTGCTCCAAATCAGTATCAAAAACTAATATTACATTCCCCAACTTCAGATAATAAGGTATGACCTTGCTCGACCTTGGGTATCATTCTCCTTAAAAGACAAGAGACAGACCATTGGGTGTGGTAAGGTAGACCCATCGAAGATAAAAAAAAAATCTGGGATTTATTGGTAATGAGCCAATCCATCCTGAATACGATGTTAGGAGATTTCATGTTGAGTACCTGAAAACTCCAAGCAAGTTTGACATCTGATAGAGAGAAGACACAAGCAGGACTACGAAGACCCTGATCTCTCATCATGCCAAGGGGTGTAGTAATATCCATTGCACAAGAAAAAAGATCCATAGGAATATTAAGAAGATTAATGGCATGGGTTGAAAAAAAAAATGAGTGAGATGAACTAGTATCAAATAGAGTAATCACTAAAGACGAAGCTAAAATAATGATACCTATCACAGTTTCTAGACTTGTATCGGCTTCCTTTGAAGACTCTTCCACTGCGTGAATAAGCCTTGTTCTAGATGAATGTGGCCAGAACTCTTTTGTATGTGAAGAATTTGATTGTACCACAATTTTTGAAGGTTCTAATGATCTCGTGCCATTATGTGGAGTGAAAAAGTTGTGGTAGAACTTTTGAAAGTTCCCTAAACATATGCTGGAGCCATAGTTATGTCAGCCTTCTCAAGTTTGAAAAACTCCACAGCCTTGGCCAACACTATTGAATCTGGATAGAAGTGTCCAATGAAAATAACCTTGAAGTCCTTCCACTATAATCCCCCATGTTTCTTTTCTATCACTATCGTATCCCACCATATGCTACTTGATCCCTCCAACATAAAGGTGGCACACTTCACCATGATCTCGTCTAGTGTCTCCAAGAACTCAAATAGATGTTCAATCCTACCCAACCATTCCTCATCATGTTGAGGATTAGTGGAACCTTTGAAAAATTATGGTTTTTTGTGAAAGAACTCTTGAGAATAATTTCAAAGAGCACCCCCATGTTCCATAGATGGATCCAAAACATGGACTAGAGGTGGTGCCTATCCCAGAGCTTGGACAGTGTGCACAATCACCCCAACTAGGTTTGGGTCCATATGAGGATTTGCTCACTGAGGTTCAGTAGCATTCCCTTCTTGGATTCGATTTTCATGTATTCTCAGAGGCATGATGTTACAAAACATCAGAATACAATAAGGAAGTCATTAGATAGTGCTCATACATAGCAACGTGGAAAAATGATCCCAACTAGTAGAACATACATGATTTGGATTTCACTCTATCCACATAAAAATAGTGAAAAGACTATAACTAATCAACAAGATGTATTTTCCTAACCACCCTTGGCGACTTAAGGTTCAATGTGGTGAGAGATGGCCTGGAACTCAATCGCAACTACCTCCTAAGTCTCGAGAAGATTTCAAAAATGTATACTGACTTTAAGACAAAAGCTCAACCTTCCCTTTGATACCATTTTGTCACGAACCAGCTCAGATACCCTAGTAACCTGATAACCGAGTCGACCCTGACATAGCCCAAAGGGAATTCCCAATCCCCACGGGTTGATGACTAGCACCTAGAATCACACAATATGCATGTGGGAACAATTTTTCTGCCAACAATGCCAAAGAAAAGAAACAAGACAATATGCATAACAAAAGAAACTCAACTGGGAGTAATGTACCAGAATACAAAGAGGCATAAAATCCAAAGTACTAAAATAGAAAAACAACCCCAAGGTTCCTAAGGATATAAATCACTAAGACCGAAGCTCAATAGCTAGATCCACCTCCAAAATATCCCTCCCCTTTGCTCGAACCTAAAAGAAGAAAGTCTAAAAACACCTAGAGGAAAAAGTAGGGTGTGAGACTAAGCCTAGTAGGATACCACCAAAGATTACATAATAGATTCCAAATATAGATTATCCAAATAAAAGGTTTCAATTTTTAAATAAATGGGGTTATAAATTCAAAATCATATTTAAACAAATCATGCTATACATTTTAAAATGATGGAAATAAATATTTTAAGCAATTATTTTACGAATGATGGAATATTTCTAAAACAATGGATTATGTAAAACATTTATATAAAATAGTTTATATAAATTCAGCATCAATGTAAGCAGTTCAAACAAACATTGACATACATTTATATATCAAATATAAATAAACAAGTGCAAAACATAGTCATCTTCCAAAAGGTATGATATTATTAACCAGCTATAGGATTCCATACTCTCTATGTGAACTCAGAAAAATGTGTATACACACGTCCCTATAAAACTGGCCAAAGGAGACTCATCACCAACCTTTCAGGGATGTGACCCACCGCAAGTATGTTTTAGAATGTTTTTGTAGCACAGAGTGTATCCAAATAACTCACTAACTACCTAAGGATTTCATGCGCTCTTACATAATGGGTGCACTATTTTAAGATTGCTTGAAAATACGATCAATCCCATTCTTCCATTTCAAAAGTTCCAATTTCTTTATATTTAAAACCAAAACAGGTTTTATTCAAAAACATGCTTTTTTCACAAGATAAAACCACTAGGTTTCTATCAAATAATTTTATGCCATTTTCACCACTTTGAAATCCATTCAAAACTAATTCTGTCATTACACAATTTACTTCCACAATTAAATTCAACAATTTAGTTGAAATCATTTCCATCTAATCCAAAATTTAAATTAAACAATTTAAATCATCTAATTTCCAGAAACACACCCAATTCAATGTAATTGAGGATTTTCCAAATTTCCATTCCAAAACAATTTCAAATATCTCGATTCATTGGAATCAGGTTTTTGTCAATTTAATTGAAAGAAAATTTAAGCAATTGAATGTAAATAAAAAATTGAAATAAATTAAGCAATACAAGGATAATCAATTTGTCTAATCGAAACGGAACCGCCTACCTCAAGGTCATCGATGTCAGCAGAAACGATAATCCACTGAGTGTGGTTCAATACACCTCCTCAAGACCATATTATTATAAGCATCGACACACCAAAGTTTGATGTTCGTTAAGTGGTCCTCGAACCAATGTCAGTTATTTTATTTCAAAAAGAAATAAAATTTCACATGCGACAATACATTCTCTCTCCTGAAGAATTTTATAATTATGGATTAAAATAACACATGCGATAATATTATTTTATCCCTCATGGATAATTTCAAATTATCGATTAAAATATTACATGCGACGATAACTTATCTCTCTTCGATAATTCCTAAATTACCATTCTAGGCCATCACATTCACACATAATATCCTACATAAGAATAATTATCTTTGATAAAATCACAATTATTGTTTTAATAATATTAGTAATAAACCTTTGATAATCTTGAAATTATTGTTTGATAATTATATTAATTATCCTTTAATAAAATATGTAAAAATTATCTTTGATATTTCCATGCAATTGATCTTTTATAATTCATTGCAATTATCATTCGATAATTCTTAACAATTATCTTTTGATAAATTTAAAATATTTATCTTTTAATAATTTACTTATAGATATTAATTTAATTTTTGACTAATTATATTCTAATAATTACTCTTTATAAATTATCATTTTTTTTAATTTATCTAATGATAATTTGATGAAATGTTCATTTGATAATTTTATTTATAAATACCCTCTAGTAATCTTGTGCAATTATCCCCAGAATCTTTCATGCAAATATCCTTTTATAATCTTGAAAAATTATCCTTTGATAAAAAAATGAAATTATCATTTTCTAATTTCATTTAATTACACTTTTATAATCCCATGTGATTATCATTTCATAAAACAAGAATTATATTTTGATAATTTTGTGCAATTATGTTTTGATAATTATATGAATTTATCATTCGCTAATTCTTCAAAATTATCCTTTGATAATGTTGATAATCAAGCCATGTGATTATTTAAATAAAATTATCCTTTTCTAAAATTGGATTATCATAAATAATAATTCATGATAGAATCATCTAAAAAAACGTTGAAATTAACTTTTGATAATTCAAGGCCGGTCATCATTTTTTTCCCATAAAGTTTTTCTTTTGAATTATAGAAATAATGGAATAAATGAAATAATTAAATAAAAGAAATAAAATTAAACTGAAAAAATATATATCTCTCTCACAAGAACAACACACAAAACCTTATGGAGTTCCACCACTGAGGAGCCAACCTAGGTAATGAGATGGCCGGGGAAGAAGACCACCGAGGAGGAAGAGCGAAACAGATCCACTGGTCTATTTGGACTGCTTGGTTTCAACGGAGTCAACCTAGGTTAAAGGCTGAGACTATTGGGTATTTAAATTCCCACACCACACATCTTACCCAACTTAATAACACCGAATCAAAATGATTCAAATACCCAACAGAGAGTTTAAAAACACCCCATTAATGCGCTGATAAAATAAATAGTTGAAAACGATCTATAACTGAAGTTTTTGAAACCCCCACATCATGAAAATTGAGTTTAGCATAAATGTTAGTGATGATGAGCTGTGGATCCCATTTTTAACCGTTAAATTAAATTAATATAATTAATTATTTAATATAATTATTAAAAACATAAATTAATTAGCGACCGGACCAAATGATCTTTGCGTATAAAATTTATACACTTTCTAGGGTAAATGCCCCATTTTGGAACCAACGATGGTCTCAGATTTCTCAAAAAATGAACCGTTTGAGAGATAATAATGATTTATTAATTAAAAATGGGAATAAATAATTGATTAAAATAAAAAGGGTTATTTTTACGAGCGAGCCATCCAAACGCCCGACGCTTACCAATGTTAAACCCCGTCTAGGGTAAAACCCTCATTCCAGATTCATTGGTGGTCTCAAATTCCTCATATGACGCACCGTTTGGGAGATATTTAATTATTTTTGATAAATAATATTTTAATTATTATTTAATAACTTTTTCTCATGAGTGAGGCGTCCAAAAGTTTGACGCTTTTGAATGTTATACCCCTCCCAGGGTAAACACCACATTTCAGAAATAAAAATATGCTCATATTTCTCATACGATAGACCGTTTTGGAGTTATTCAATTATTTTGAATAAATTTCCCGTGCTTAAAATAATATATTTAATATTTTTATTCTGTTCTCCCCGAGGCTTTGGAGACCTCAGAAACTCATGCCTATTCACAGTGTTTAACTCAGAAAATATTTAATTGAATATTCTGGAGTATTAATTGAGCGTTTTACCATTCTATGACGTGTTTAACAAAAACACAACTTTTCACTGATAAACTATTTTTCCCATTTAACGTAATAATTTAACACAAGAGGGTTTAGGAATACCTGAAATAGTAACGGGATGTTACAAAATTGACTTCAGCTTTTGGAGGATGCAGATGGAAGATTATATCATCTAAAAGGATTTGGAAATTCTGTTAGGTGGATTTAAACCAAAATTTATATAGAAAGATAATTGTGAAAGCTTTTATAAGAAAACACCTAGTTTTGTGAGTATGTAACTGTCCCATAACATGGATTTAACATTTGGGAGAAGAAAACTACAATATAGTTATTAGCAATCCTGACACATATGTATAAGAAAATTACGACACTTAACAAAGTGTTCTTGATGATGCGGTTATTCATCATGAGCTTAATGGATGGAAGATGATTCAAAAATCACATGAACGACTTCAACATGATATGATGTTGGCTCAAATCAGTGAAAATGAATTTCACAGATGATGTTTGAGCAATTCTACTACTACCATCACTACCAGAATCATGGAATGGAATGGTAATGGTAGTTAGAAATTCTTATGGTAAGACTGACCTGATATTTGAGGATATAACAAATTTAATTCTTAATGAAGATCTCCAGACGAGGGAGGTATAAGAACCCTCTAGTAATGCTTTTAATACTGAAGAAATGGGATGATTTCCTCAGACGCGAGGTTAGAAGAAGAAATCAGATGATAAATCTTGAGATAAAATCTAACGAAAATTGGATGGCCTTGGTCCTACTTGATAACATTGTGTGAAATATGTGAAACTAAAGAAGGATTGAAAAATTCATAAGGAAGTCACCAGAAGGACATATTCCTGAAGTATAAATTCTATGAGCATATATGAATGGAGTAACAACTTTATACTAAGTGTTAAAATTTCAATGGAATCATGGGATGTTGATTTCGTTGCATCATTCCACTCAATGACAAAGTATGTGTAACGACCCAAAATTTTGAATAAATCTTGTTTCATAATTTTGTGTGTTATTTTATTTTATACTCAACAAAACTGTTTCATTTGATAACATGAGTATAATTAAAATGAGACTGTTGGGTTTTGACTATTATATGACCGTTAGTTAGTAGACATTTGGAAACTAAATGTTGAGATTATTGTCTCTAAATACAAGTGATCTTGGTTAATTAATATAGAAAGAAGATTTGATGGCCTCATCTAGTAGTCTCGGGCCAATCGAAGCCGATCTAACGGAACTTGGGAAGGAGGTAGCACCACTGAGCTTTTCTCTGGACCAAACCCAAGCCAAACTTCATCGTGTGAATCTAGAATGGAATCGCCTTTGCGAGAAGTTCAAACTGATAGAAATTACTACTCGTGCGATGTTGGATGAGCCGCCCTCAGATTCTCTCACCTTAGCACATATTACACTTAGGTCCTATGCTGGGGTTATAAGGGGCTATGTAAGGAGACCATAATCCTTTGTTATAAATAAAATTTTGTTTTCTTATTATGATGAAGTTTGGGAGTTTTCAAATGTTTGAATGAATATAGAATGTATTTTATTGATGTATTTTTAAAAAAGGATATTTTAAAATATTTATGTAAACCTTAAATAATTAATGATGTGTAATGATTTTCAAAAAATGGTCTTCTGCAAATGTGTTCAGTAATAAATTTAGAGTCTAATAATATCAACTTAATTTTTGATGAATAGTAAATTATGAATAGTGATTTTATGCTTAGGATTAGTAATGTGACCAAATGGATTAGTAATCTCACTTAAAGAAAGTATTAATATAATCTAGGCACCTTGATTAAGTAATGTGATTCAATAAAATAGGTAAATAAAAGTTTCAGAAATTATTAGTCAAGTATTAGTTTTTTAGGTAAAAAGTGTTTTTTTAATTAAAAATTAAATTAAAAATATTTAGAAAATTATTTTTATAAAATGGATTTCATTTTTTAAGTCATAGGATTGATATTATGTTAAGATAATTTTTGGGAATTTTTCTGAAAAAAATGAATTTTTGGTGAATAGTGTTTTTATTTAAAAATTAAATTAAAAATATTTAGAAAAATATTTTTATAAAATGGAGTTTATTTTTGAATTCATATCATTGATATTATGTTAATTTAAATTTTTGGGAGTTTTCTAAAAAAGTTGAATTTTCAGTGAATAGTAAAAATATAGTTTTAGGGTTTCAGTATGTTTAATGACATCATGAATGCATCATGATGATGTCATGAGATATTTTAAGGTATGGTCGACTAGAGGGGATGAATTATTGTATGAGGTGTCCCAAGTGGCCAATACCAGGGGCAAGCCCATGGTTTTGCCAATACCACCAATGAGGTGTCCCTTGGCCATTAATGCCTTGTCCCCTCACTTTCCCTATAAATACCCACCCTTTCCTCCTTTATATTTCACTCCCAACTCTCACCCAACTAAATTCTGGTATCCTTACCTCCCAATAAGTCCTCCCAAGGTTCCCCCAAGCCCTCAAGGTCCCAACCTTTTAGTTTTAAGAGTTACGTTTTAAGGTAAGGGATCCAACCTCTCTCTTTCTTTTCAAATACTCTTTTAAGTCATTTCTTTTATGCTCCAAGTTCTTATGTTGGAGGATGTTATTTTATATTATTATTAATTCCCATTTCATGTTCATATGATGATAGATCCCCACTTACTCTCATCATTTCATTTTATGAATGTTTAAGTGGCGCCGTCAGGCTGCCGAAATTTCTATAACGAATTCTTTCACCCTTCTCATTTTCAAGTTCTATTTTTTTGTCAAGTATTTAAATTTACTTTTTATTATGTTGGGGTGTGATCTCTATATCTATCATACTTATATTTTATTTTCATATTACTAGAGACCCTATTCGATCTCGTCAATTCATTTTTTTTGAAGTTTAAGTGTCGCCGTTAGGCTGCCGAATTTTTAAGGGATTCTTTCACCCTTCTCATTTTCAAGTTCTATTTTCTTGTCAAGTCTTTCATGTTACTTTTTATTATATTGGGGTGTGATCTCTATATCTATCACACTTATCTTTTATGTTAATATTATGAGAGACCCTATTTGATCTCATCAATTCATTTTTTTGAAGTTTAAGTGACGCTGTTAGGATGCCGAATTTTCATAAGAGAAATCTTATTTTTGTCTTCCTTTCATGTTCTTCATTTCATATGGTATATCTTTCAAATTTCATTACCATGTTCTTATATCCATTATATTCTGTCCCTCTACTGTTTTATGGATCATTTATGAGTGGGTGACCCATTTCCCCTCTCTTTTCAATGTTTTCTAAAACCCTGAAACATAACCATTATGCTGCAAAATTTTCGTCTTAAAATGTCTTTCTATTTTTCTAAAATTCTTTTATTTTACTAAGTTAATACTCAAATATATTTCTTATATATGGGTATTCAAATATATATAAAAATTTTCTATTTTAAATTCTGGTATTTACATACATGAAACCCGCTTTCCTTTTCCGTGGGTTTAAAGTGACATAAAGATCATGTCTTTAAAGCAGTTTTTAAAATGTTATTATTATGAAAGGAAACCCATTTCTTTTATGATATATGGGTTATTTATGAAATTTTTGATGATTATATATTTGGATCACATGATAATAAAGTCAAATTTAAGGGTGCACCCTGATAGCGCTCCAATGCATTGGGTAAAGACTTAATCTCTAGAGATGACCATTTTTAACGACGCCTTGGTGAATAACCTTGGTAATTTTAATGACACCTTGGGGATGGACCTTGGTGAAACAGAAATGATTGTCTATGTTAAATGTTGTAGTCATATCTTCAAGTTATGAAATAAATTATTTTTAATTATGATATGCCTCATGATTTCTTTCTCATTCCTTAAAGTTCTCTTTCATGACTTTATTGATGTATCTCAAGCTCACATGTTAAATGTTTCCCTTGTTTTCCTTACTGGGCCTTCTGCTCACCCCTTTCTTTTGATGTATGTCCCCAGGTTATGAGATGCAGTAATGAACCTAGGATGAACATAAGGAGAAGCCTTTCAATTGTTTAAGAAGAATGTTTTATGTTTTCATGTTTTAAGTTCCTGGTTTCCAAGACACTAAACCTTAAAGATCCCCGGTTTTGTAAAATGTAATGAAAAGTTATGTTATAAAAAGGTGGGATGCTATAGTTGGTATCAAAGGATGGTTTAGTTATTTGTGGAAATTAGGATATGAAAACTTTAGGAATAACCCCATAGAAAAGTTTAAATATAGGAAATCTTCCTGGTATTTTGGTGAGTATTGAGTAAGGGGTTGGCAAGAAAATACATCCTTGTCTGGATACGAGCAGGTAGAGGTGGCTCTGGCACAGATGTACATAGGGGTAAAACCCGAAAACACTTCTTTGATCTAGACTCAAATGGGAACTGGTACACGAAAACGGGCCTTGCTGCACTCTTGGTTATGACACTCCCGGGGGATATGCTTTGGTAAATTCATAAGCTTAGTATGAACCATTATTAAAGGAACAAAGATAAAATAAAATAAATATTCACATAAGAATATACGATCATGGATAACCTAGATTGGAACCTAGGGGATCACAAGTTAGGGTATACTTTCCTTCTACAAGTTTATCCTTCTATGCTTAAAGTTTCCTTTTAATGATTATTGGCTAAGTATTTAAGCCCCCTAATTATACTTTCTTTTCTTAGTTAATGGCGGGAAATGGACGAACATGTCCCAAAAACCAATGTGACAGGAAATGTGATGATTTCCCTATTAACATGACAGAGATGACGAGAGATCAAGTTGAACATATTGTGATTATGCTAAACCAGCTATCAAAAATCACAATTAATAATTGGTACCTAGTTGAATGCCCAAATTCATCAAGGAAGAAGAAGACAAAGTCTCAAGGATGTTCATCTAATAAAGTTGATAAGGGAAAGAAGACCCAATTTCTTTGTTGCAAAAAGTGTGGGAAGAGGCACCAAGGAGAATGTCATAAAGGAACCGGGAGATGTTTTAAGTGTGGGAAGATAGGGCATAAAGTAGCCAATTGCTTTAAAAAAAATGGATAATGTTATGAATAGAGATAAGGTTCGATCTAATGTACCTTATACTTTTCAATGTCGTAAATGTGGAGAAGTTGGACATTATCCAAGGCAATGCTCTCTTAGAAGGGATGATAAGAATGATGAGCATCAACAATCTTCAAGGACAAGGGAACAATGCAAGTCCTATGCTGAGATGGATCATGATGACTAAAGTACATGCAACTTCTTTGTAATAATTGTCTATGTCATGTTGTATTTTAGTTCGTGCTCTATGAGCATATCTTTTATGTTTTCTAAGATCATCGAGTCACTACATAAGATGATTTTATATCATTAAAGAAAACATCTATTGTTATATACCATATGTTGATGTAGTGAAGCTGTTCTTCTTAAAAAAAGGGGGTGATTAGGGGATTAAAAGATGATTATTATTTTGGAAGACGTTCACTATTTTGGGAACCCTATATGATCGAGGTAAATAGATTACTATGGTATTTTCTTTGAGGAGTAAAGGTTGACTTATATTTTGAAGAATCGATGAATTTAAGGTGAACTTATGGTAATTTAGGTTAATTACGAAAATGATTAACCTATCTTGGGGAAAATGTGATTAGGTTAGTTACTTTTGTTATAAGATGATAAGAGTGGTTGATGTTGTTTGGATATGAACGATAAAGTTTATCTTGGAAGACTATGTTATCAAATCCTTCTTGTATTTGGGTTTCAATCTTAGTTTGGTTTATTTTGAGGAATTTTAAGGACAGTTATTTATGGAATGGTCTATGATGAACTTTGGGTAGTACCGTGGAATTTTGAAGATTTAAGATTCGTTTCCCTTCCTATGGGATTATTTATTTTTTGAAGAGTTGTTTTATCTTACCCTTTCTGTTTTTGGGATAATGTTTAAAGATAGAAGAAATAGATAGTTAATCTTTTGTGGATTATGTGACTCTCTAGAATATGATTCTTGTGCTTTTGATGAGACCAAGTGTTTTTGAATGCTCATAGTTTGGAGAAAAGATTAGTTTTGGTAGAAACTTATAAAAGGATGAAACTCTACTTTAAGATTGGTATATTTCCTTATGTTTTTATTCTATGTAGTAAATGAATTCCTCAAAATTATGAAAAGGAACATAAAACAAAAACATTATTGGTTTACGTTTCCTACTGGGTAATCAAAGTCTGTTTACACACATCATAAGTTTGTGATTTTATTATGGTTAAATTTCTCCTAATCATGTTTTCTATCACTGTCCCTCAGAACTTTATCCTTTGTTTTCTCCTCCATATCCATGTTTTCCTACATGGAATCCTAGTATGGGTTAACTCGGGTGACCTTTGTACTTCCCTTTCCTTCTTTTAAAGTAATAGTTTTATTGACTCTTTTCCGATGTGAGACTTTCAATGAAATTTCCAAGCCCATTTTTTTTAAAATTGCGAGGACGCAATTTCTTAAGGGGGGAAGATTGTAACGACCCAAAATTTTGAATAAATCTTATTTCCTAATTTTGTGTGTTATTTTATTTTATACTCAACAAAACTGTTTCATTTGATAACATGAGTATAATTAAAATGAGACTGTTGGGTTTTGACTATTATATGACCGTTAGTCAGTATGACCTTTGGAAACTAAATGTTTCGATTATTGTCTCTAAATACAAGTGATCTTGGTTAATTAATATAGAAAGAAGATTTGATGGCCTCATCCAGTAGTCTCGGGCCAATCGAAGCCCATCTAACAGAACTTGGGAAGGAGGTAACACCATTGGGCTTTGCTCTGGACCAAACCCAAGCCGAACTTCATTGTGTGAAGCTAGAATGGAATCGCCTTCGCGAGAAGTTCAAACTGATAGAAATTACTACTCGTGTGATGTTGCCTGAGCCGCCCTCAGATTCGCTCACCTTAGCACACCTTAAACTGAGGTCCTATGTTGGGGTTATAAGGGGATATGTAAGGATACCATAATCCTTTGTTATAAATAAAATTGTGTTTTCTTATTATGGTGAAGTTTGGGAGTTTTCAAATGTTTGAATGAATATAGAATGTATTTTATTGATGTATTTTGAAAAAAGGATATTTTAAAATATTTATGTAAACCTTAAATAATTAATGATGTGTAATGATTTTCAAAAAATGGTCTTCTGCAAATGTGTTCAGTAAGAAATTCAGAGTCTAATAAGGTCAACTTAATTTTTGATGAATAGTAAATTATGAATAGTGATTTTATGCTTAGGATTAGTAATGTGACCAAATGGATTAGTAATCTCACTTAAAGAAAGTATTAATATAATCTAGGCACCTTGATTAAGTAATGTGATTCAATAAAATAGGTAAATAACAGTTTCAGAAATTATTAGTCAAGTATTAGTTTTTTTCAGGTGAATAGTATTTTTTTAATTAAAAAATAAATTAAAAATATTTAGAAAATTATTTTTATAAAATGGATTTCATTTTTGAACTCAGAGCATAGATATTATGTTAAGATAATTTTTGGGGATTTTTCTGAAAAAAAATGAATTTTTGGTGAATAGTGTTTTTATTTAAAAATTAAATTAAAAATATTTAGAAAATTATTTTTATAAAATGGAGTTTATTTTTGAATTCATATAATTGATATTATGTTAAGTTAATTTTTTGGGAGTTTTCTGAAAAAGTTGAATTTTCAGTGAATAGTAAAAATACAGTTTTAGGGTTTCAGTATGTTTAATGACATCATGAATGTATCATGATGATGTCATGAGATATTTTAAGGTATGGATGACTAAAGGGGATGAATTATTTTATGAGGTTTCCCAAGTGGCCAATACCATGGGCAAATACCATGGGCAAGCCCATGGTTTTTCCAATACCACCAATGAGGTGTCCCTTGGCCATTAATGCCTTGTCCCCTCACTTTCCCTATAAATACCCACCCTTTCCTCCTTTATATTTCACTCCCAACTCTCACCCAACGAATTTATGGTCTCCTTACCTCACAATAAGTCCTCCCAAGGTGCCCCCAAGCCCTCAAGGTCCCAACCTTTGAGTTTTAAGAGTTACGTTTTAAGGTAAGGGATCCGACCTCTCTCTTTCTTTTCAAATACTCTCTTTTAAGTCATTTCTTTTATGCTCCATGTTCTTATGTTGTATGATGTTATTTTATATTCTTATTACTTCCCTTTTTCATGTTCATATGATGAGAGATCCCCTCTTACTCTCATCATTTCATTTTATGAATGTCTAAGTGGCGCCGTTAGGCTGCCGAAATTTCTGTAACGGATTCTTTCACCCTTCTCATTTTCAAGTTCTATTTTATTGTCAAGTCTTTAAAGTTACTTTTTATTATGTTGGGGTATGATCTATATATCTATCATACTGATATTTTATGTTCATATGATGAGACACCCTATTTTATCTCGTCAATTCATTTTTTTTGAAGTTTAAGTGACGCCGTTAGGCTGTCGAATTTTTAAGGGATTCTTTCACCCTTTTCATTTTCAAGTTCTATTTTCTTGTCAAGTCTTTCAAGTTACTTTTTATTATATTGGGTTATGATATCTATATCTATCATACTGATCTTTTATGTTCATATTATGAGAGACCCTATTTGATCTCGTCAATTCATTTTTTTTGAAGTTTAAGTGACGCCGTTAGACTGCCGAATTTTCATAAGAGAAATCTTATTTTTGTCTTCCTTTAATGTTATTCATTTCATATGGTATATCTTTAAAATTTCATTACCATGTTCTTATATTCATTATATTCTGTCCCTATATTGTTTTATGGATCATTTATGAGTGGGTGACCCATGTACCCTCTCTTTTCAATGTTTTCTAAAACCCCGAAACATAGCCGTTATGCTACAGAATTTTCGTCTCAAAATGTCTTTCTATTTTTCTAAAATTATTTTATTTTATTAAGTGAATACTCAAATATATTTCTTCTATATTGGTATTCACATATATATCAAAATGTTCTATTTTAAATTCTGGGATTTACATACATGAAACCCGCTTTCCTTTTCCGTGGGTTTAAAGTGACATAAAGATCATGTCTTTAAAGCAGTTTTTAAAACTTTATGATTATGAAAGGAAACCCATTTATTTTATTCTATATGGGTTATTTATAAAATGTTTGATGATGATATATGTGGTTCACATGATAATAAAGGCAAATTTAAGGGTGCGCCCTGATAGCGCTCCAATGCATTGGGTAAAGACTTAATCTCTAGAGATGACCATTTTTAACGACGCCTTGGTGAATAACCTTGGTAATTTTAATGACACCTTGGGGATGTACCTTGGTGAAACAGAAATGATTGTCTATGTTAAATGTTGTAGCCACATCTTCAAGTTATGAAATACGTTTTTTTAATTATGATATACCCCATGATTTCTTTATCATGCCTTAAAGTTCTCTTTCATGACTTTATTGATGTATCTCAAGCTCACATGTAAAATGTTTCCCTTGTTTTCCTTACTGGGACTTATGCTCACCCCTTTCTTTTGATGTATGTCCCTAGGTTATGAGATGTAGTAATGAACCTAGGATGAACATAAGGAGAAGCCTTTCAAGTGTTTAAGAAGAATGTTTTATGTTTCCATGTTTTAAGTTCCTGGTTTCCAAGACACTAAACCTTAAAGATCCTCGGTTTTGTAAAATGCAATGAAAAGTTATGTTATAAAAAGGAGGGATGCTATATTATGGGTGCATGATCATTAATTTATTCAGAATATTTTACAAGGTACACTTGACGAATGGTGAATCTTTGGAAGTAGTGGGAAAAATAGATATAAATGTTTGGATGAAGAATGGTGGATTCTTGAAGCTCAAAGAAGTCAGACACATCCCTAAACTACAGAAGAACCTAATTTCCATCAGTTATCTAGATGATGTAGGCTTTGGTATAAGATTCAACAACAGAGTTTGGAAAGTTTCTCATGGTTCCATGGTGGTGGTGTTCAAAGTAAGGATGAGACTCTTTATTTTATCTGAAGATCAGATATATCTGTAATTGTCAAAAGTATAACTTATGAAGATCAAGAATTATGGAATTATAGGCTTGGAAATCTTAGTGAGAAAAAAATGAAAAATCTAATGATGAAAGGAACGTCGAAACATGATCTTACTAACATCAGAAGTTTTGAAATCTTTGTGCTTGGGAATAAAAAGAGGGCGTCTTTTAATTTGAATGGCTAGAAGCCCATCAACTGAAAGTTAGAGCTAGTTCAATATGATGTGTTGGGGCCTGCCCAAGTTCATTCCCACTGAGTTACAATCTACTTTATTACATTCATATATTATTCAATTTGAAAGGTTTGGGTGTATTTTATTAAGTATAAATCTTATTTTTTTAGTGCATTCACATTGTGGAAATCCATGGTTGAAATAGAAAGTTGTTGTAATTTGAATTAACTAATATTTGACAATAGTGGAGAGTAAAATGGTAGAAACTTTAAGAAATTTTTCTAAAATAAAGGGATCAATATGGATAAGATCATACTTAGAACACCACAACAAAATGGTATAATAGAAATAATGAACTAAACTTTGTTTGAGAATGCTCAATGCATGAAAATGAATTTCATAATTCCCAAGGAAATTTGTGTGGAATAAATGAACACGACTGTATAATTAACCAAAAAAATTCCATCATCTACTATGGGACACAGTCTATCAGAAGAGCTATGGTTCAAAAATATACTAGAAGTTATCCATATCAAAGTCTTTGGTAGCTTTTTATATGTTCATATCAATGCCAAAGATAAAGAAAAAATTGAGTCTAAATCCAAGGTATGTTTCCTTATTGGATTTTAAAATTATGACTTTAGATTTTAGATATGAGATGATGTCAAGAAAATTCATCACGAGCCAATATGTTATCTTCAATGAGAGGGTCCCATGGAAGGAATTAAAATTATGGAAAAGAGTAAACTACTGAAGTTAAAGTTGATCTAGATGAAATCACTGAAATATCGCAATTTCCGGTGAGTCCTGCTATCAGTATAGATCACTCGAAAGTAAAACCAGAAAAAGACGTGCCAGAATGCTCAAGGACTGCTAAAGCCTGAGGGAAATCTCCATAAGTTGAACAATTAAAAAATGATGCTGTGGAAGATTGGTCACCAGAAAGAGAAGCATAAAAAATATTTGAATCTCAAGTTGACTTGATAAGAACTTCTAGAGTCAAGTGGATGGTCCACAAATATGGAGATAATATAAACTTCATTCTTGTAAAAAATGTATAAGAACCTGAATAACCGAAAGAATCAGGGAGACTCAATGACTAAAAATAGTGGGAATCAATAATTAAGGAAGAGATGAATTCCTTGAAGTTTGATGAAACTTGGAAGCTGACTTAATTACCAGAAGGGAAATGAGCGATTTAGGGTCTTCTATTTAAAGTAAGAATCCAAAAAAAGAAGAAGATACAATACATGAATGGTGGTGAAGGGTTTACAATAGAAATAGGGAGTTTACTTCTTAGAAATTTTTCACTTATTGTTAAACATACAAAAATATAGATGGTGTCGAGTTTAGCTTCTTTTGATGATACACACTTGTAGAAAATGAATATAAAAAAAACTTTCTTCATGGTGACTTGGAGGATGATATTTACATGAATCAATTGAAGGGTTTTGAAGATCATTGAAATAGAGTATTTGTTTGTAGGTTGAAGTAAAGACTTTATGTATTGAAACAAGCACCTCAATAGTGGAACAAGAATTTTGATATGTTCATGTATGAAGATGGTTTCACATGGAGTGACTCTGATAATTGTTTCTACCAAAAGGTATAGAATTGTGAGACTTATATCATACTTATTCTATATCTAGACAACATGTTGCTAGCGGGTTTGAATTTTTCATGAATTCAGAAGTTGGAGAGTATTTTTTTTGAAATATTTGAGATGAAATATCCCAGAAACACCAAAAAAATATTGGGGATGAGGATAGAGGGATAAGAGAGATGGAACATTGGTTTTATCCTAGAAGGACTGCATCTAGAAGATCATTGTAAATTTTGGAATAACCAGATGTAATCTTGTCTCAACCCCTCTTTCTGGACACTTCATGTTATCCAAGGAGAATTCACTGAAAAATAGAATAAGGTTTGGTACATGGTGAAAGTTCCATTTGCATCAGTTGTTGGAAGTTTGATATATGTGATGATATATACATGGTCTAACATTTCTTTTGTAGTGGGATTGGTAAGTCCCTTTATGTTGAACTTCAAAAGGGAGCATCGGGAAGCCATGAAATGGATCATCTGATACTTGAAAGTTT
Source organism: Viscum album (assembly GCA_963277665.1). Classification (NCBI taxonomy): domain Eukaryota; kingdom Viridiplantae; phylum Streptophyta; class Magnoliopsida; order Santalales; family Viscaceae; genus Viscum; species Viscum album. The sequence continues at coordinate 1,533,792,735 of OY728126.1, forward strand.
CAAAAGATATTTCTCCATGTTTTGGGGAAGATGATACATTTTAAGGTTTTGTGGATGTAGGATTTACCAAAGACTCAGATACTTGGAAGAGCATGATTGGTTATGTGTTTACCATTAGTTGAATGATTAATTGGATGCATCAGTTGAAACCTATGGTTACCTTGTCTACAACAGTATCATAATATGTATAAACTACAAAAGACATAAAGAAATTAGTTTGGATAACGCACTTGCTGAAAGATCTTGGAAAGGGTTTGAAAGGAGGAGTGTTATTATGTGATAGTAAAAGTAAAATTCACATTGCTTAGAATCTGGTGTTTTATGTATGGAAAAAAAATATTTTCCTGTAGTTACATTTCATCCAAAACCTACTAAAAGGAAATGTGTTAGAGTTGTGAAAGATATATGGGAAGAAAAATCCATCTGATATGTTCATGAAAGTTTTGGTCCAAGAAAGTCTGAGGCAACACTATGACTTATACTCGGGTGAACGAAAGGGGTGATGGAGAACACTTCATGCATATCATGGAAGGGAGGATGCTCATAATTTCCCAAGTGATGGAGGTTACCAATAGGTTCCTTGTAAAATAGTCTTCAAGTGTGAGATTGTTAGGAAATTTAAAGTAAGTTTTTCTAAGTTTTGATTAAATCCACCAAGATTAATTCTAGAAGATACATCGTTCTTGATGTTCCTTTGGATGAAAATAGGAAACTTCAATGAAAAAGGGGTAGTCTAATCAGAAGATCACAATTTTTGATTGGTGCATGGATAGGTCCTAGGGTGGATTACCAGTTGCAGTAGTTGAAGTGATGATAACTACAAGGAATCATAGGTTTTCCATTTCAAGAGGAGATGATCCACAAACTTTGGATGGTGGTAAAACTTGTTCAACCAGCTGAAAAATTATATAAAATAGGGTTGGGACCACCCATACTTAGTGTGACTTGTACTAAGATTTAATTGGATCTAAAATTCAGATTTTAGAAATTACCAATGGTGAATTATAATCCTTTAATTCTTCCACTAATAAATTTTAGCAATGTTATCCTATGGATGTTAGAATTAAAGTCCAAAAAAGTAATTATTTTGTGTCCTCTCTACTTTCCTATTGTTTTTTATTTGTTTAAATGTTGTTATTTTAATTTTTTTAAAGAGTTTGTGTGAATTTTGAATTAGTGTGGTGATTAGGGTGTATTGTATTCCCATTTTTGGTATACTAAGCTTAGTGGGAGGAGGACATTCTAGAGGACTAGCTTCCACTACATCTCATATCTTCTAGTGAAGTACTTCCAGAAAACAGAAGTTGGTGCGGTTATGATCATGGGTTCCTTCTTATCCCAACAACTACGATAATAATCTTAAAAATATTTCCTCTAGTTTAGATACATTAATGTGAATTGACACAAATGATGTATGACTATAAATTACTAGGGGCTCAAAAACATTGGGATTTATTCTCATGAAATTAACACTTTTTGATCTCAGGTATAAAAGATCATGAGGGATGACCGACTAACAGGGACACCACATGTTTTGGGCATCATTAGATGTTCTTTTACACAAAAATGTGTATTGGTCTCTCGACTTGAGATCTATCAGTGTATATCATTTAATCTCATACTTTGATGTATGATGAAAAATATAAAAGTTTATGTTTATGGAAAGACTGTAACGACTCTAGTTTTTACCTATAAGACTTTGGAATATTTCTAGAAATATTTATGAAGTTAGTTTCTGAGTTGGAGTGGGATTCTGGGGCCTAGATATCCTCAGTGAAGTGATATTAAAAACATTAGATATTTTATATCATGTGCACAGTTTTTTTGAAATGTGGTTTAACTTTTGATTGGAGTCTCAAATCGAAAATCTGAGACCACAATTGAGTTAAGAATGCGGGTTTTACCCTATACATGACATAATGTTTTTTAACCTTGGGTGCACAGTTAAGGGAAAGAGTTGGAAGGTGTGTTGATGATATATTAGTTTATTTTAAAAAATAAATAAACTAATATATCCTCCCCTATTAGTTCCATGAATAGAAAAAATGGGGGAGGTTTCTCCCTTGCGCGGTGGATAAATCGAGGTAGAACTGAGGGAGAAGAAGCATCGTCAGACCCCATTTTTGATGATGATAATCATCAGATTGAGGTGCAATAGCTTCCATGCATCGTGTTATACCCAAAGCTTTGATGTTTCACAACAAGGTAGGGTGATTTTTGATCTTTACTTCCTAATCCCCATTTATGTGTTGTTTTAAGGTTTTAGATCCCTATTACAATTTATAGAGATATGTTAGGGGTCAATATGTGGATTTTGGGTGAAAATCAGGGGTTTTGGGTGGATATCAGGGATTTCCCATTTGAAAATACCAATCACACGGCGTTTAGTATAAAAGCAAACACCGCGTGTTCTTCCTATTTGGGGAAGATGGAACTTTGTGTGCTACACAACATGTACTGAGGGAAAGACCATGTATTGGTACTTAGACATGCATCCAAGAACATGGATAGAATCATCGCATCAAAGGAAATGTTCATGTAGTAGGACATGACAATATAACATATTCACATATTGAGATAAAAGGGATCAAGTCGAAGGACACGACTATATGACCTGAGTGTCAGGACACACCGTGTACCTAGGGTACACACTATGTATGGAGACATGCACAACCAGACTGTTTGTGGGTGATGACACGCCTAGGGGTTCATATGAGGTCACATGCCATGTGACATGGGGTACACACAATGTATTCTTCTTATACAGGTTGTGTACCAAGAGAGGAAATGGCCGGTGACCGGTTTTGAGAGACATGTCGTGGACTGTAGGTACATGCCATGTACTCCACTTAGAGTTTTATCCCTCATGCATCTCTATTTTCAGGACTTGGATGGAGGCCCATGAGTAACCTATCCTGTATGGTTTTCTACATAGAACACGATGGTGGCCATGATTTTGGAGTTAGAGATGCAACATGAGGTGAAACTAGAAAGACACTTCTTTCAAAATCATGTGGAACAATATCGGTTTAGTGAGTTCCCTTAGTCCATTCCTATGATGGTATAGTGTGACATTACTTCCTCAATATAGGATTGTGATACCCTATACAGGATGAGTTGAGATAGAGTTCATGTATCCCTTTGAGAGGCTGGGGCGGGATCCTCTATTGTATCATCTTCTCTACATGGGGTTTGTGGTATCATTACAACCATCATATATAGGGAGATGATCCCTTATATAGTAAGTTAGCCCAGTAGGGTTTGCGGTATCATCGTACATATGATCCCCTGTTTAGTGGTTAGTTTTAGTAGGTTTTGCAGTGTCATCAGACATATGATCCCCTACTTGATGGGTTATTCCAGATTGGGTTTATAGTGTCCCCCAATAGACCTGAGTGTGATCCCTTATCCATGTATCATGGTTCTAAGACTTGTTAGGGATTTATGCATCCCCCATGAGACCTAGGTGTGACCCCCTATTAGAGAATTATAATCTCCAAAGTTCTAGATTGGGTTTGTGGTGTCCCCTAGCAGTCCTGGGTGTGACCCCTATCCAAGTGTTGAGGTATTTTGGATTTTAGTAGGGTTCATGGATTCCCCCATGAGACATGGATGATATCCCCTATCTAAGTATAAAGATATGTTGGGTTCCGTATGACTTTATTTTTAGAGAGACCCGACGAGCATGTTCTCTCAGATGTATTCCATCAAGGATGGAAAGGATGTGCCATCAGCTTAGTGATACCTGATGATTAAGATCTCTTGGATGAGTTAATCTAGGATGGAAGAGCTATACCTGATGAGTGATATCTCTTGGATGTGTTCCATCAGGGATGGCATGGTTCATGGATTAAGTTCTCCCAGATGAGTGATACTTTGAGCCTTGAGTAAAATCCTATGGCATGCTGTATGGTTGAGACCATGAGACTTGGATTCTGATTCAAGTATATCTGGGTTATTCTGGGATTCCTTGTGGTGATTTCTGGTTGACACACCACGTAGAGACGAGCTTACTAGTCATGTATATCCAGGGAATGGATGATATGGAGTTTCCAGTACTCTCTCGTTTAGGTTGTCCTCTGGATTGGGGTCAAGAAAATTATTTCCTTTTAGTTTGTCCCTTTTATTTTGGAGTTTTAGGGTATTTACTAGGTATTTTTATACTCACACATGCATGAGATCTTCCCACACATGTCATGTATTATGCAGATGATAGGCTTTTTGATGGAGTTCTATGACCCAAAGCAGGTAGATCATAGAAATCTAGACAAACCAAGGTGTGTATCGATGATTTCATTTTTTATCAGTCCCCTCCTACTAAGAAGGTTGGAAAATTTTATCATTTTCTGGTGGGAATATATTTTTATCTTTTCCATGATTTGAGTACTTTTGTTGTACTCTGATTGTGGGATAAATGTATACATCCATTTTTTGTTTTAGTTGTATTATTATCCCTACACTATTGTATAGAGATGTATGTGTGTGAATGTGTACAAGTACCATAGGATAAGGCCTCCCACGTGTGTGATATGCCTACTTGACGCTGGTCTCCATCCCCTAGCTTATTAGAGGTGGTCTTGGGGTAGTTACACTCAAATCATCTCTGGTTAGGTGAGACCTATTGGGTTGGGTTGTGACATAGTGGTATTAAAGGAGGCCCTTCATTAGGACCAGAGTTAGGTTTTGTCTAGCTGTGAGCTTGGTTTGGGATTATGGAAATAATGTTAAGTGTTTTGAGTTTGGATTTTAGGCCAGTGACTCCAGTGCTGGTGCGACAACTAACATATCAATTCACCAAGACTCTTTGAATGTGGTGCATTTTGATTTTATTTCAAGATGCGACCGTGATGATAGCCATCTAGTGTTCCATGATGGGATTTTGATGATGGTCCACACAATGATGAGGCTTCAATGCAAGGGTTTTTATGGAGTAAATATCTTCAGATGGTTTTCCAATCAAGCCACCACCCATTGAGAATAATTTTATGCCAGTGGTACCTATTGTGAATTTTCACAAGCTAAGTGCACTGTATGAGTTTCAGAGGAAGATACCTCCTAGATATCGGGGTGATTCAGACCCCAGGAAATTGATGAATGGCTTGAGGTAGTCACGTATGTTTTCTGCTTTGTGAGGATACCTCCCGATCTGATGGTGGTCCTAGCGATGAGTCTTCTTTAGGGTCCCACTGAGCAATGGTGGAGTATGGCGATGTAGAACCATGATGATATGATTCTCACTTGGAAAGATTTTGAGCAAATCTTCAGGGAGTATTTTTATTTAGTCATGTCGTGGTCAATGAATATATAAGGGATTATGTAGATTTTGGTGGGTAGAATGACCATGGTAGAGTACTCAGTGAGGTTCATTGACCTTTTGAGATACTCTTTGGATATGGTTTTGAGATCCATTTTTCCAATCTAGGACCTTCAAGCAGGGATTATTCCAATATATTAGGGATTTAGTGACATATCTATGAATTCACACTTATGTTGGAGTGCTCGAGAAGGCCTTGGTAGTAGAGAGATTTATGACCGAGCAGACTCTGACTATTAGTGTGAGGCACATAGAAGTTGAGACCTTGGAAATTGGTAGATGATGAAAGTCTTAGGGATCTGGGAATGCGAGATGCTTCAGGAGACAATCCTAGGATGAAGGTTCTGTGGGTTAGGCCTCTCAGGATGGTTCTAGTCAGTTGTGGGAGAGGTGATGTTTCACTTGTGATAGATGGGGAAACCCCATGTGATATTTTCCAACCCACCATGCTACTAAGAGGGAGAAAATTGATGGACTTCCTTAGAAGAGATAGTGACAGGTTCATGGAGTTCTGTATGATGGAAGATATGGCAAAGGAGTAGGGAGAGAAACAAGAGGTGGAAGATGGTTTGATCTGTTTCTACCACCACCCCTAGGTGGTTCATTCTAGGCTCAGGGATCTAGAGGATGGGGGTGACGACAGTTGTAGGTTGTAGAGTCCTATGACCCAGAGGCTCCGAGGTTGATTAGAGGTATGATTTGTATCCTTCATAATTTTACATCATTATTTTTATATAAAGGCATGAGATACCATTTTATTTATACTTCTTGACCAAGGATTATATAGGGTGATGTGGAGCGTTAGTAGAGCCCTATGATAGTGATGTTTGACATGGCTTCTGACTCGTAAGAAAGAGGGACACTTCCCCCCACTGAGACACATTCTTGTGACGTGATACAAAATCACGCGGGTGAGTCAGTGTCTCCCAAATAAGATAGTGTTGAGGTGTGTAAGATGAGTTCCTTGGGATTGTGTATTTGTGGAAGCTTAGTGTGATGAGGTGATAGAGAAGATCCTGGTTGTGGTGAATATGTGAGAAATGGAAATGAAGAGATTCAGGTATAAGGGGCTTCTAACTTGGAGGTTCAAGTGTGGTTTAGGGTGCGACATGAACTTTCTACCCTATCTATAGTAACATAGAGTCTCACATCACTTTCCCATGAGTATATCCCATGTTCTAGGCCTAGTTATACCAGTGGAGCCTTTTTCTCAACCCATATACTTGGAGGCACTAACAGAGAGGATTAGAGGTCATGCACTCCTATATGTAGTGTGACCCAACTCTAGTGGAGGGAGAGCCTCACATAGAACCTTTTCATAGTGGCAAAGAGATACCCTACAATGTTTTCCTTAGTGTGGATTGGTTTCCTACCTTCTATGCTCATATGGTTGTCTCTATATGAGGTGGTAGTGTTTCCATCTTATGAGATGAAGTTTTTCCTACTTTATAGAGGAGTGATCCTAGACTGATCAGGATGAGATCATGTGTGGGTGGTTACTTAATAATTTTATTAGATGGTTAGTATGACCCTTAGAGTAGTTGATGCTATGAGATTTCAGTTCCCTACAGTAGTGGAGGAGTTGTGGACATCTTCCCAAGGATGTGATGGGTTTACCTCCCCATAAAGAGTTAGAATTCCGTATAGACTAGCACCTAAGGAATTATGTGATATTTTCATTTTCATATAGGTTGAATCCCATGGAGCTTCATGATCTATGGTGTAGTTAGAGGTTTACAGAAGGAGGTCTTGGTAAGACCCAATATGTACACTTGGGAAACCTTGTGTTCTCCTAAGAGGTGAATGAGAGACTTATGGACTAAATCATTAAAACCTTTTTGGATTGGTTCATGATATTATTTTTCTTTTGCAACCTTATGTTCTTGACCGACACCCAAGGATTTCTCTAATATTTGTGTCAGCATATCGGTTGATTCCCATGAAGCTTCATGAGTTGTGGGGCATTTGGAGATTTGTTGGAGGGCCTGGTAAGACCCAATGTGTACACTTGGGAATCCCTATGTTCACCTGAGTGGAAGAAAAGATACTTATATAACAGATAATTTAAACCCTTTTGGATCAGTTCATTATAGTCTTTTTCATTGGTACTCTCATGTGCTCAGCGTTATAGTGGAACACAAGGCACCTGAGGATGGTTTTTAGGCATGATCTAAGAGTACCAATTTATTGGAGATCTCTCATAGAGACATTTCTAGATTCTAATAGTCCACTTATTCTGATATGTCTTCTTATACATGGGAGTGATAATGGATCTATCATAGGTTGGGGTCGTTCTAGATTGGGAGATGCCTAAGAGCGTGGCCATATCAGTAGATTCTCACAGTGAGGTTTTTGTCCACTATTGTTGAGTGAGGTAATGAAGAATTTGACCACTTTGAAATTGACCCTTTTGGGTGAGAATGATGCGACATGTCTCTAGTTGTTGGCGGTTACCCGTGTTCTTTTTTAGCAAGGTAGCGAGGCACAATCATGAGATTTTTTTTGTGAGGTATCCTATAGATGGATGTCCACTGGACATGTTCTTGGTGGATTTTATGAAGGAAAATAATATATCGATATCATGAAGATTGATGATGACACCAGTCATGTTGTGAGATGAGGAGATGAGGAGGTTACTTTCCCTCATTAGTACACCTTGGTGAAAGGTGGTTATTCCAAGTAGAGAGAACCATTCAGGTTCTGGAGAACATGCTTTGGGTTGCATGTTGGCGTGGTGCAGTTGTCGCTCCACCATTTGCATAACACCATTTTAGGCCATGTTTGGGAGGCCCTAAAGGTCACTATTATACTAGTAGGAGATAGTAGGAGATAGTTTTTGTGGTCATAGAGTTAGTTATAGTGATGGATGTAGAGGGTGCAGTTCATCTAGGGGAATATGAGGACTTCCAGGTTATGTTAGTAATTGTATCGAGTTAGCGAGGCAGAGTACTGATAGACCCTATGATTATAGTTAGACCAGGTGCTTGGTGTTCATCCACCTATCTCAGCTGATGAGACACGTGCATGCTTTATTTCATGATGTCAAACTGTTTTAATCTTGATGGTAAATGTGGAGTGTTTGGGTTTTGAACTGAGAGAACTCTTCTTGGGCATGTGGTTCCCCTGTGTGTGTGTTTGTAGACAACACAAGAACCCTATGGAGAGCTCAATTCCACCCTTGTTCATAGGATTTTAATTTTTATGATGAAAATACTAAATATGGGGAGATTATAATGATTATGGTTTTTCCCTATAATACTTTAGAATATTTCTAGAAATATTTCTGAAATTAGGTGCTGAGTTGGCATGGGATTCCAGACCCTAGAGAGGCTCGGTGTAGTGATATTAAAAATATTAGATATTTTATATCATGTACAAGTAGTTATTATGAAAATGTTTTTAACTCATGATTAGAGTCTTGAATAATAAATCTAAGACTGAAGTTGAGTTTGGAATGCTAGTTTTACCCTAGGCGCGACATAACATTTATTGGCGTCAGGTTCCCGATTGAGGGTGAGTGTTGGTGGGCGTGTTGATGATATATTAGTTTATTTAAAAAAATAAATAAACTAATATATCCTCTACCCCTTTGGTTCCAAAAATTAAAGGAAGTGTGGAGGTTTCTCCCTTACACGACAGACGAATTGAGGAGGAACCAAAGGAGAAGAGGTGTTGTCGAACCCCATTTTTGATGCCGATCATCACCGGTTCGAGGTATAGCAGTTTTCGGGCATCATGTTGGACCCAAAGATTTAGTGTTTCACTATTAGGTAGGAAGATTTATGATTTTTATGTACTAATCCCCATTTATACATTGTTTTAAGGTTTTAGAGCCCCATTATGACTGCTAGAGATCCCCTGGGGGTCGATCTATGGATTTTGGGTGAAAATCATGGGTTTCAGATGGATCACATGGATTTATCATTAGTAAATACTGATTGAGAAACTTGTAGTGTAGGAGCACATGTCGTGTGTTCTTCTCATTTGGGGAAGATGAAACTTTGTGGACTACATGCCGTGTATTGGGGGTATATGCCGTGTAGCGGTCCTTAGCTGCGCGGTCAAGGAAATGAAAAAAAATTTCATGTCAAGGGACATGGCTGTGTAGCAGGACATGACAAGATGACATAGGCATGGTTTGAGATACATGGGCATGGGATGAAGGACACATCTATATTCCCTGGGTGCTAAGACACGCCGTGTGCCAAGGGTACATGTCGTGTATGGTGATATGGCCATCCAGGCTGTTTACGGGTGACAACACACCCAAGGTTCCAGGCGAGGTCACATGCCATGTGACATGGGGTACACACCATGTGTTCTTATACATGCTGCGTATCGAGAGGATACACGACCGAGGTCTAGTTTCCAGAGATACACCATGTACTGTGGGCACATTCCCCTCGTACATCTCTATTTTTAGGACTTGGATGGAGGCCTATGAGTATCCTATCATGAGTGGTTTTCTATATAGAATTTAATGGTGGACATGGTTTTGGAGTTATAGATATGACGCGAGGTGAAACTAGCGAGATGCTTCTTTTAACATCATGTGGACCAGTATCGATTGAGTGAGTTCCCTTGGTAAATTCTTATAAGGGTATAGTGTGGCATTACATCCTCAGTTCAGGATTGTGATCCCCTATACTGGATGAGTTTGGATAGAGTTTGTGTATCCCTCTGGGAGGTTGGGGCATGATCCTCTATCATATCATCTTCCTTAGGTGGGGTTCATGGTATCATCATGACCATCATAAACAGGATAGAGATCCCCTATCTAGCAGGTTAACCTAGTAGGGTTTGCAGTATTGTCGTGCATACAATCCCCTACTTAGCAAGAAATTTCAGTAGGGTTTGCAATATCATTGAACATATGATCCCCAACTTGGAAGGTTATTCCAGATTAGGTTTGTAGCTCCCCCCATCAGAATTGGGTGTGATACCCTATCTGTGTATCATGGTTTTGAGCCTTGGTAGGGTTTATGGTATCCCCTATGAGACCTAGGTGCGATCCCCTATCAGAGTGTTATGATCTCCATAGTTTTAGATTGGGTTCGTGGTGTCCCCCAGTAGCCCTGGGTATGATTCCATATCTAAGTATTGATATCTTATGGGTTATATTAGGGTTCATGGAGCCCCCTTGATACATGGGTTATGTCACACCCCGACCTCATATGTCCATTTATTTTATTTTATTTTATTTTATTTTATTTTTTTTCTCTTTATTTCTCAGTCTCACGTCGTTTGGATGAGATTTAGTTGGGTCTTGGTTTGAAATTTTCAAAGTTTGATGTTTTTGGTGGGTCTTGGGCCGGTGCGCGGTCACCGTACCGGTAGTGGCAACCATGTGTTCAGTCCTGGTGAACGTACAGTTGCCCGATCATTCAAATAAATAATAATATTAGATGAATAAATTAAATTGAATAAAAAATAAAGCTAAATAAAATTTTATAATGATAAAACAAGGTTAATATTTAAACCATAATAATAATAATACTATTTCACATATAACAGGGAGATAATGGGCCCGTAAGGAGCGCTCCGCAACTAGGGTTACCCTGTCGCCGCCTTCCTCCCTTTCACCTCGAGTCATCTTGGTCCTCCTCGATGCTTGATCAGTTTTCTTTTAGTGGCTTCTACTTTCTGCGGCGACATCGTGCGACCTTGAGGGCTCGACCATGTTGGAATTTTTATCCATTGCTGGTCTGCTTTTTCCTCACTGCATCTACTCTGGATAGGGATTCAAGGTGGCATGATGATGGTCCAGTGGACGAGAACCAGTCTCTGTATCTGAGGGTTGCTGGCACGTATCCTGTGAGAGCGTTGTGTTGTCTGTTGCAGTCGCTGAGTGAATTTTAGAGGGTGACGATGGGATTTGGGTGCGGAATTGCGGTGAGGTCTGGTGAGCCACGGATCGGGTGGTCATGGTTATGGTGATGGTTTCTTTATATTTTTCTCTTGAATTCACATTTAGCTTTAGGATGTGGATTTTCGATCGGGTGTTCCCAACTTCTCCATTTGGTTTACTTCGCATTTGTTTGGTCGATTCTGTGTTTTTATGTGGATTTCTCAGATTATCGTGAAGTTTCTTGATGGAAGAGGCATTGATCTATGGTTTATCTGCAATAAAGGATGTGAAACCTTCAATTTTGTTGATTTTTCCTTGTATTTTTTTGTTCATGATGAGGTCGGGCCTCGGCATGGTTCGTTCCAGTAAAAAAATTCCTTTTCTGCTTTGGATGCTTTCTTCTTGTGAATTTAGTTTGGATGACTACGATGATGGTTTGTATGATTATGAGTTTTTCTATATGGACAAAATTTAGATCTGAATTTTGATAAGTTCAATGGCAACATAGGTTTCTGGATTGCTTGTTGGATTATGGATGTGGATTATTTGTTGGACTATGGATGTGTTTCAACCAGCACACTACATGGGTCTGCTTCAGATGAGGTCTAGAGTAGGCAGCTTTCACCTTTTCATGCTATTCAGATTTGGAAGTTCAAGAGGGTATGGCTCTGCCATCGGTACCGTGCCCGTGCACTCTTGCACGGGACAACTAGCCGAGTGATCATGTGATGGAGAATGCTTGTCGCCACGATGTAATAGCTGGGAAGGGGTAGATCCGGTAGTCTTGACCTGGGTTATCGTATTTCATGGTTTTATATGCTTGTAATGTTTGGACTTTGCGGTTTCTCACTTTTTCCTCAAAAAGTGTTTATAATGAAAAAGTTAATTTTCAGTCAGACTATTTCACATATGATAATACTATTATTATTTAATATGATAATAATAGTATTATTGTTAAATTGTTATAAATATAATTATTATTTAAAATGAAATGAAACAAAGTTATCATTTTACTATTAATATTATTACTACTATTATTATTATAACATTGATATTATTATTATTATTATTTAATATAAAATGGATAAGAAATTATTATTATTATTGGTTTTATTATTATTATTATTATTATTTTACTATTAATATTATTACTACTATTATTATTATAACATTGATATTATTATTATTATTATTTAATATAAAATGGATAAGAAATTATTATTATTATTGGTTTTATTATTATTATTATTATTATAAAATGAATAATGAAAAAAATATATAAAAATAACCCTAGGGGAGGGGCTCCCCCTTTTTCATTTCTCCTATGCGAGGTGCGGACCAGGATGCCACCAACCCCCCTACACCCGACACAGACCAGGTTGCTGCCACCCCCTCTCATCGTGCTGTCTGCCTCCCTGCCTCCTCCTCCCCTGCACCGTTCGGCTGCCACCTGCCTCCTAGTCTCCTCTCCTACACCATCCGGCTGCCACCCACCTCCCAACCTCCTCCCATCGTATCGTCGTCATCCGCCCGTCGTAGCTGGCGCACCCTTGGCACACCTCCGCCTCGCCGCTGCTGTCTAGCCGGTGTGCATCCCAGTTAGATCCCTTTCCGGCTGACCTGCAACCTCCGGCGTGCCTTTCCGTTCCAACCTGCAACCTCCGGCTCCCTTTCTGGGCAGACTCCTCTGGCACCACCCCCCTGTCCAGCGGTCTTCCGGTGTGAACTCAAAACTCATTGCGCAATGCCTTCGCCTTTCTCCGACGTGGATGCGAATCCCCTCGTCGGTAGCCCTCTCCTAATTCGGTTCATGTACTCCATTCTAGTTTTTTGTTTTCCTTCATGTTGACTGAAACCCTAAGGTTTGGGTTTAATCCGGTTGTTGTGTTCATCTTGCCTTAGGGTTTACGGAAGGTATCATGGGTCATGTCGGACCACGTTTCGTTCACCGCCGCCAAAGGTGAGGCGATTCTGGATGTTTTGGTTCACCTCCACCATTCAAGGTGAGAGTTTTATTATCGCACACACATTTAATTTAATATTGTTATTGTGTTTTGAAGTCATATTATCTTATTTGTAGTGCAGATAATTATTTGGTATGCAATCTTGCCTTGCTGCTTTTTCAAGGTCGCCACCATCGTCTAAGGTGATGTTCCTCATCTGCAGTTTTGTTGCGCACTTTATTTTTGGGTCATGTTTATATCTTTGAGTCCCCGGTATTTAATTGGTTGTGTGATGGTCCTCAACGCACTATCTTTGGTTGCCGAATGCTATTGCTAAGGTGTGATGATAAATTCCAAGTGCAAGCACACTTTTGTGGAAGTGCGTGTACATGAGCAGGTGTCGGGTTGAATTAGATGGTTTGGATTGGTTTCACCTTTGAGGTAGGATCCCTTTGAACCATCATTTAAATTAAATAATTATTGATTTCTTTCTTTTCACATCTTTCGTTAATTATAGTTAGTGATATACGATTTTTAGAATAAATATTTTATGTGAAATAAAGTAAGATCCTCTTGTATTTGAATTGCATGAAACTATTTTGTTTTATTCTATGTGCATGACAAGTGTTTATCAAATTTCCCGGTTGGCCTTTTTAAGTAAATTGTGGTTTACAAAGAATTATTGGGGTTGTAAATGTGTGTGGGTTTATCAAATACATTTCTTAAATGGGGTTCCAAATTGTTTTGAAATTGGAAGTGGTGTTTATTTGGTTCTTTGGAAATGATTTTTTGTGCGTGAGATTCTTTAAGAAATTATTTGGATTGTGAAAATAATGTGAGTCCCGTTTGGAATTTTTATCAAATATTTTATTTTGGAAAACCCTCCTAGGGGTGGTTCACTTGCCTCATTAGGTGATTAAGATATGGGAGTGTCCTCGGTATGGGACCTCCCTTGTGTGATAGTTATTTAAGGTAAGGGACTACCCATGGGGTGGACGGGGTGGTGCCTGATTGTGTAGTGTGTGTGGTTGTATATATATGTGACTTATTTTTTGAATGTTAAGACACACCCCTTTGTGAAATATACATGGGAACCTAGCATAGCAAAGAGGGTTACTGAGAATGATTACCGCACTAGTTAGATTACGCACTGCTAGTGGCCCATAGTAGGGGGATATTTTGTTATTATTGTTATGGGATTGGGCCCCTCAACCGGGCCAGGTAGGGAGATAGTTGGGCATTAGGGAATTATGATGTCATCAATAGTAGGAATGTATTTGGGATGAGTCACATGTATAGTATGTTTTGGTCTTCCTATGAGTTTCTAGGTGTTTCCATGTTCCTTTGATACTAGTACCCTTAGTGCCATTACCCTATGATTAGACACCGAATGAGGCTAATATTCATCGTTAATATATATAATTTTCATGTGCTTTATTATTAATAAACACCATTTTAGTGAATTTTACACTTTGAACATCATTTCACATTATGATTGTAATTCCTTCTTAAAATGCACTATTATGTGGTACATTTTTGAACATCATTTAAAGTACCCAATGATTCATCTGATTTTAAGGAATGTAATTATCTATATTTTAATTTTATATTTTGGGAAATTTATCTACACTTCATTATGAACATGTTTGATTCAGGGATCAATGGATAATTCAAGGAAGAAGATGGGGATATTTTGTGATGAAAGGAAACAATTCTGGAGAAGTCAGATTGGACACCAGCCCAATTATGAGACTGTGAGGCCCAAAATACAGGCCCAATGAAGCCCAAATTTCATGGAATTCTATAATAAATATAGAGGAACAAATAATTCTTCAGGATCCAGTGCTAATTAGGCCTCCATTGTAGTTATTAAGGCAGACCAATTTAAAGATAAAATTATGAGCCAGATTCTGAGGCCCAGTAAAACAACCCACCATTTTACACATATCTCAATAACCATAAACTATTTTGGGCTAAAACTTTACATAAGGTTAATGGAAATCTGGAGATTCACTTTTTTATTCTATGGACCACTCTAATTCGGCCATCTAGAAGGTCTTTCAGGCGCATCTGTTCGGTGGAAGCAAGCTGGATGCCACCTCGGGTCAAGGGTGGAAAAGTCTCCTCTCCCTTACTTTCCACCACCCTAGGCCTACGATACTCAAGTTGGATCTTTTTTACTATTGGATGATTGACCCAAGGCTACCAAAATTCTTATTTAAGTCAGTGGTGGTGAAGGATCTTATCATCTTTAAGCTTTGTTTTCATCTTAATGTTATGCTACCAATTTGTCTTTATAACGTTCTTCCTTCACATGTAAGTTGTTTTAATTCATCCCAGTTTCTTAATAAAAGTTATTCTTATCCTCTTATTCTATTGTTCTACACCTCAATTTGATAAATTTTCCTCAAGGTGTGAATTTATTCACACCAAACCTTGTGAAATTATTTACACAACGGTGGAGTGATCATTTTTTTTATTGTTTTCTTTACTTCTTCAATTCCTCCCTCATGAGTCTACTTCCCGCTTCCATTGAAACCATAACATCAATGGAGAGATAATACACTTATGGGTTGATACAAGGGAGTATAAAGGGTCTATATTGGATGTTATTTATCAATCTATTAATTTCTAATCACTTCTTTTAATTGAGATTTTTATTTGATGATTTTTAAACTCCATCGTCCTTGTTGAATTTAAGGCCACACACTTCAAGTGCTAATACGAACCTTTACCTTGAAGTGCTCAAAACTTTGATCCTTCAAGTGTATAGGTGATTCATATTAAAGTGTTTAGGTATTAAACTAGTAAGTGAGGATTTTTTTGATCTTATTAAATTAACTCATCTCAAATATAATAAATTGAAATAGTTGAAGAAAGAATTTCATCCAATCCACCCCGAGTGATAACCTAGGATCAAATCATTATTTTAAATTGAATTCACTTAAATTTTTTAGATATAATTTAAACCCATTTAAAATCAATCCAATTTGTCCACTTCATATACAAAAAAAGTCCATATAATGTACGTGTCTGTAGGTTACTTCTTAGGTATATGAGGATTCGACAACCCAAGCTAGACTACAAGGACCGTTCTACCTTCTTCTCTTGGGTAAAATTGAGCGTGAATCAAATTTTGTCACAGTTTATGGGGACCCAAGTAATTAATCTAAAAACCCATCCTATTCTCCCACATTTCTTCTTTTCTCATCCAAATTCTCTTATCTTGTCCCTTTCTCATTTTTTTTTCTTTTGGCGCATGTCCGCCTACACCCGCGATCAATCAAACCGTCTAGTTTGGGTGGATAGTCCTGGGGTTGGGGAGTCAAGTAAACCAAGGGAACTATTTCCATTATATCCTAATCTTCCTAATACTCTAGAGTCAAAAATTGATCCTATTTCAATGGAAGGTCTTCAAAGAAACAAACTCATAAACCCGGGTGGGAACCAAAATGGAAACCCAAATGAGGCAGCCCCAAACTTGGGGAATGCAATTGATCAAACAATGAATGACTACCTCACACCTTCCTGGACCAATGCCCCCTCATGAATTTGACAAAACTCTCTAGGAGATGCCAACTACATATTTAAACCCCATGTCCTAAACCATCTTCCCACATTCCATGGAATGGAGTCCGAGATTCCCTACCTTCACATTAAGGAGTTCAATGAAATTATAGAAACCATGTGTCCCCCACATCAACTAGAATCAGGTAAGATGAGGATATTTCCTTTTTATTTAAAGGATATAGATAAAAATTGGCTAAAAAATTTGAGACCATCATCCATCAACTCTTGGGACCAACTACAAAGATAATTCTATAAAAAATACTTTCACCACCACAAAACAATTGAACTTAAAACGAGTATCCAATTTTTTTTTGAAAAAGAGGGAGATTAATTATATGAAACATGGGAGAGGTTCAAGGACACTCTAAACATGGTTCCACACCATGGTTTTTCTATTCCTGAACAAGTGATAATTTTCTATGAAGGGTTTGGTCCGGGGAACAAACAATTCATTGACATGATGTGTAATGGAACCTTTAAAAACAAAGACCCAAATGATGCTTACGAGTATCTAGAAAGCCTTTCTGAACAAAACCAAACATGGGGAACTTCACCTTATTATGAAAATCCAAAAATAACTACTGGAATTCATACACTTAGAGAAGAGGAAATAATTAGGGCTAAACTCGTAGCACTCTCTAGGAAGGTTGAAGAGATAGACCTTAGGAAAGTCCAAGAAATCCAAACTGTTGACCCTGTTTGCACAATTTGTGACAAAAATGAACATAAGAAAAAAAAATTCCCAACCATTCCATCCATCAAGGATGTTATTTTAGGAGGACCCCCAGCGGAAGTAAATGCTTTGAACTTTCAAAAGCCTCAATACCAAAACAACTTCAACCCAAGGTATAATGACCACCCAGGCTTCTGCTGGAAAGATAACCAACAACCTAGCCAACCACAGAGACAAAATCCTTACCCCCATAAGAACTACCAAACCTATAACCAGTTCCAAAACCAACCTATACAATACCAATAGCCACCGGTCCATTTTCAACAAACCATCCCACCTCCAAAATATCCCCCCCCACCGGGATAAACCAATCTTCTCAAGCACCAACCCAAACTGTTCCACAAAGCCTACTAGAACAACTGTGCAAACAAATGTAAAGGATGAACTTGGAAGTCTCTTACCTTAAACAAGAACTTCAAACCATCAAAACTAGAAAGTCACCCATGCCTACTCAGGTGGTTCCATCCTCAATTTCAAGGGGAGAGTCAAGTTTTACTCAAACAACTCATGAATAACTAAAGGTTGTGACTATTTTAAGAAGTGGGAAATCAATTGAGAAACCTGAACAACTAATTCAGAACCCATGTGAAGCTTCAAACTCTAATGAAAATTCAAATGAACCACAAGATCAAACTGAGGAAACTGATAACAATGTGAAAGAAACAACTCTTCAACAAACAACCCCATAACTTGCACCATTTCCTCAATGCATGAGGGGGAAAACCAAGACTGAATTGAGTGAAAAATTGAGGGAAATATTCTCACAAATCAAGTTGAACATTCCACTTCTCGATGCCATCCAAACCATACCTGCCTACTCAAAGTACCTTAAGGACTTGTGCACTTTTAAAAGAAAATTTTCACATAAAAACCAAGTCCTTTTGGCTGCTAATGTGAGTACCACCATTCAAGGGACCATTCCTCCTAAGTTGAAAGACCCGAGTTTCCGTTGCATCAATGTTGAACTAGGAGAGAGCAAAGTTGTCAAGGCCTTGTGTGATCTAGGTGCTAGTGTCAATCTCATCCCCTATGCCGTGTACTTCCAGTTAGGCCTAGAAGAGCTCCAACCCACATCTGTCACACTTCAACTTGCTGATCGTAGCATTAGGGTTCCAAGGGGGATTTTAAAGGACATTCTGGTAAAGGTTGAAAACTTCATCTACCCTACCGACTTCATTATCCTTGAAAACTATCCAAACTTAGGAAATAAGGAACAAACCCCAATCATCCTTGGTCGTCCTTTCCTTGCAACAATCAACTCTATTATCCGAGTCCAAAATGGGAACATGACCATCACCTTTGGGAACATGAGTCTAAACTTGAACATCTATAATGAAAGCTCACAAATAGGGGATGATGAGGACATTCATGAAGTAAACATAATAGGAATCATTGATAATGAATCCATAGAACATCAAGGAATATTTGATGGATGTTTAAGTCAGGATGAGATTGATTTCCTTTGTTCACATGAAGGAAGTTTATCTCCTTGGATTGAATCATTTTCAAATTGCTCTTATGATGAAGTCTTAGGTCCAATAATCAGTGAAACCTTTCAGAAAACCACATTCATGGAGACCAATCGAACATCCTTCCCTAAATCTGATCAAACCAATCTTGTAGCTGAAACTTCTATATGTGGGGAATCAATCCTATATGAAACTCTAAAAAAACAAATTGATATTGATCCAATGTCCCAATATTCTTCTGAAATTATGAACCAACCTGATCTTGAATTGAAGGAACTTCCCACTGCACTCAAGTATGCCTCCCTAGGGGACAATAAAACATATCCTATTGTCATTTCTACTTCTCTTGAATCCAATCATGAGAGGATGCTTCTAGATGTCCTTAGGAAACATAATAAAGCCATTGGTTGGACCCTGTCTGATATTACTGGGATTATCCCACTTATCAGGACTCATAGGATTGTTCTGGAATCTGATTCAAAGCCATGTTGTCAACCTCAATGGATACTCAATCCTAATCTCATGGAATTAGTGAGGAAGAAACTTATAAAATTGTTAAAAGCTGGTATCATCTATCCCATAGATGAGAGTGAGTGGGTGAGCCCAATCCAAGTGGTACCCAAGAAGGCAGGAATAACAGCGATAACCAATAAGGATGGAGAGATTCTTCCAACTAGGGTGAGTAGTGGATGGAGGGTCTGCATTGACTATAGGAATCTAAACTCATTCACCAAGAAAGACCATTTCCCCTTACCATTCATTAACCAAGTCCTTGAGAGAGTGGAAGGTCATGCATTATACTATTTCTTAGATGGGTACTCAGGGTACAATCAGATTGAGGTATCCCTAGAGGATCAAGGGAAGAATAAATTCACCTGTCCATTCAGTACCTTTTCCTTCAAATGCATGCCCTTTGGTTTATGCAATGCCCCTGGAACCTTCCATCGGTGCATGATGGGAATCTTCTCAGACATGGTAGGGGATTTTCTAGAGGTTTTCATGGATGAATTCTCTGTGTTTGGGGATACATTTTAGGGATGTATACAGAATGTGGAGAGAGTCTTGTCAAGATGTGAAGAAAATAATCTGGTCCTAAACTGGGAAAAATGCCATTTCATGGTTAAAGAGGGACTATTTCTAGGGCATCTGGTCTTAGGTAGGGGGATTTAAGTTGATAAAGCCAAGGTTGATATCATTCTTCACCTTCCATCACCCAAAAATGTCAAGGAAGTGAGGTCTTTCTTAGGACATTCTGGTTTCTATAGAAGATTCATCAAGGAATTTAGTTCAATCTCCCGTCCCCTTTGTGATCTCCTAGTAAAGGATGCTCCATTTGTTTGGACAGAAAGCTGTGAGGGTTCATTATCAACCCTCAAATCCTCTCTCACCTATACTCCCATTATGAAATATCCAAATTGGAACCTTCCTTTCAAACTTATGTGTGATTCTAGTGACTTTGCTTTAGGAGCTGTGTTAGGACAACGTTGTGATACAACTCCTTATGTCATTACTTATGCAAGAAAATCCTTAAATGATGCCCAAATAAACTACACCACTACTGAAAAGGAGTTACTTTCTATTGTGTTTTACTTATAGATGTTTAGGTCCTACCTCTTAGGATACCCCATCACTGTATTCACTGACCATTCTGAACTAAAATAACTCTTCCAAAAACAAGATGCCAAGGCTAGACTAATTAGGTGGGTCCTTCTCTTACAAGAATTTGACCTCAAAATCAAAGATAAAAAGGGTGTTGAAAATGTTGTAGCTGATCACCTCTATAGGATGGAATTCAAAGACAACTCAAATCACCTTTCTGTGTCTGATTCATTTCCTGATGAACACCTATACTTTGTGAGGGACTGCCCTTGGTATGCTGACATAGCCAACTTCTTAGTTACAGGAGTAATTCCAAAATTATTAGGGAATCAAGCTATAAGGAAATTCCTTTCTGATGTTAGGAACTATGTGTTTGATGATCCATAACTCTATAAGTTCTTCCCTGACCAAGTCATTAGGAGGTGTGTCCTAGAATCTGAACAAGAGTCCATCCTTAAATTCTGTCATAGTGAGGCATGTGAAGGTCACTTTTCCTCTAAGAAAACATCTGCTAAGATTCTTTAGTGTGGTCTCTTCTGGACCACCCTCTCAAGGGACTCCTACACATTTTTTCAAAGCTGTCCTAGGTGTCAACAAGTAGGGTCCATCACAAAAAGGTATCAAATGACACTCACTCCCATCTTAGTGGTTGAAATCTTTGACTGTTGGGGAATTTATTTCATGGGTCTATTCCCAAAATCTAGGGGATATCTTTACATTCTCTTAGCTATTGATTATGACTCAAAATGGGTTGAGGCCATTCCCACAAAATCCAATGATCATCAAACTATGATTAGATTCTTAAAAGAAAACATCTTCTCTAGATTTAGAATTCCTAGGGCTATCATTAGTGATCGTGGAACTCATTTTTTCAATCATCCATTCTCATCACTCATGGAAAATTATGGAATTTCTCAAAAAGTTTCCACTACATACCATCCACAGACCAATGGTCAAGCTGAGTTAGCCAATCGAGAAATTAAACAAATTCTTGAAAAAAATGTTAAACCATCTAGGAAAGATTGGTCAAGAAAACTCTTATATGCTCTTTGGGCCTATCGAACTGCATATAAAACCATTTTAGGAATGTCCCCATACAGGTTGGTTTATGGTAAAGCATGACATTTACCAGTGGAGATTGAACATAAGGCTTTTTGGGCAATTAAAAAAAATGAATTATGAACTCTCATTGGCTGAAACAAAAAGGAAATTAGATCTCAATGAACTTGAAGAACTTAGTATGGAGGCTTATGAAAATTCAAGGATCAATAAATCTAAAGTACAAGCCTACCAATCTAGAAATCTTTAAACCAAACACATTGAACTGGGTAAACCTATTCTTTTGTATAGTTCTAAACTTTATTTACACCAGGGAAAGTTGAGGTCTAGATGGTCAGGTCCATACATAGTGCATAAGGTGTACCCCCATGGGGCTATTGAAATTCAAGATCCCACCAATGGTCAAACATTTAAAGTTAATGGTCATAGATTCAAACCATTCATAGAACCATTCCAAAAACATGAAGTTGATGAAGAATTGTGTGAACCTACCTTAGATGATGAAAATAATTAATCAATTAGGGGTCCATGTCGGGCTAACGACGTTAAACAAAGAGATGCACGGGAGGCAACCCGTGGTTTTCATGTTTCCAATATTTTTTTGAATCATATTTATTTTTAAAATAGGATTAATTAATCATTTTGATATTTAAAAAAAATAGACTATTGACCTGTTCTTATATTATGAGTATGGATGGGTATGAAAGGGGAGCACCATATTCATCCGTGTCACGTGGTGTGATCCTTGAGTAATACCTTACCCAGAAATATAAAAATAAGACAATGTATCATTAGTTCATTTTTTTATGTGTTTATAGGTTAAAATAAAAATACAAATAAAAAATAAAAATATAATAATAATAAAAAAAGTCCACATCGTAGGTCGTGGGGAAAACCCTGTCACAACCGGCGAAGCCGCGGGGAATCGAACCCAGGACCGAAGGGAGACAGGGGCGCGCGCTTACCACTGACTACGACTTTTTGTGCTTCCTTATTCTATAATTTATATATATATACTTATATTTCACTTTATTTATTATATATATATATATATAATTTTTTTTGTTTTGTTTTTTTGTTTTTCTTTTTTTTTCTCCACTAGGGAATTATTAGAGTGACATCGAGATCAAGGGATTAAAAGGGAGCAGTAAGAATTTCAACTTCAACCACCAGGTGACTTCATTCCATGATCCTCATATTTTAATTTCCTTTTTGAACTTACCTTATTTGTCTCTACTCCTTATAAATTTTCATTTATTAAAACACTGGGGACAATGTTGTTTTAAGTTGGAGGGGAGATAAAATAAAAAAAAATTGCTTTTGTGAAAAAAAATGATTTTAAAAAAAAGTCTGTAAATGGAAGGAAAAATTCCTTTAACTTTGAACATGGTAATACACATTGAACACTTTGAAACTGAATATCAAATAATTTATCATGCCCCGATTCTAATTTTAATCCTTTTATAATTTCATGAGCATAGATTTTGGAAGGTGTGGCTATCCAATTTGATATTTCTTTGTTTATATTTTCATCCAAATAAAAAAAGAATCCCAATGCACGTCCTTTGGATAGTGGGGTATTAGTTTGAGTTCATGGGGTCCCCCAAATAAATAGCATAGGTTTCGTGATAATTTTAGTTTTAATATGAGTATTCAATAAAAAAAATTAAAAAAATAATAATAAATTTTTGCGTAGAGCAATGAAATAACCTAATGCCTGGCTTTCGACACTTGGGGATCGTGACTCCATAGTTGTCTGGCCCAGAGTTAGTAATTTTATCTCTATTTTTGGTAATTTGAATTTGTTTTTGACTGAGTTAACTCGAGATGATGCCCGAGTATGTGGGATTAATTTGGAGCCCTAAGGTCTTTGAGCCTAGGAGTCGTCGGCAAAGTCTCTCTACAGGGGTTGACTCTTTTGAGTGCAATTTCAATTACCATGGAAAAATTGAAAAAAAAAACAAAAAAAAACAAAAAAAAAAAATATAATACAAAAAAAAATTGAATACTCATATTAATATTGAAATGTGATTCCAACTAGAGATTATATCATTTCCCCTTGAATAAAGATGAACCCCCCATGTCTATTGTGATACAGAACACATCCTCATACTTAATTGATATTGGATGAAATATGGAAATGAATTTGAACAAAGGAATGGGCTTGGGATTGAGAACTGATTATGAAACTATCATGTATTAAAATATTTTTATGGGTTTCATGATTGTTTGGTATAAGGGTTTTTTGTGATCATTGTGTATTAAAATGTTTTTGGAAAATGGAATTCAAATTTCATATTGTTGAGATATATTTTGCTCAGGACTAGAAAAACTCAAGTTGGGGGGTGTGATTAGCCACTAAATGAGGATAATATTAATTATTAATATATATAATATTCATGTTACTTATTATTCATAAACACCATTTTAGTGCATTTTACACTTTGAACATCATTTCACATTATGATTATAATTCCTTCTTAAAATGCGCTTTTATGTGGTACATTTTTGAACATCATTTAAAGTACCCAATGATTCATCTGATTTTAAGGAATGTAATTATCTATATTTTAATTTTAAATTTTTTTAAATTTATCTAAACTTCATTATGAACATGTTTTATTCATGTATCAATGGAGAATTCATGGAAGAAGATGGGGATATTTTGTGATGAAATGAAAAAATTCTGGAGAAGTCAGATTGGACACCAGCCTAATGATGAGACTGTGAGGCCCAACATACAGGCCCAATGAAGCCCAAATTTCGTGGGATTTTATAATACATATATAGTAACAAATAAGTATTCATGATCCAGTGCTAATTTGGACTCCATTGTGGTTATTCAGGCAGACCAAGCTGAAGATAAAATTCTGGGCCATATTCTGAGGCCCAGAAAAACAGACCACCATTTTACACATATCTCGTTAACAATAAACTATTTTGGACTGAAAATTTAGATAATGTTATGGTACATCTGGATATTCACTTTTGTCTTCTATGGACCACTCCAATTCGGCCATATAGAAGGTCTTTCAGGCGCATCTGTTCATTGGAAGAAATATGGCTACCACCTCGGGTCAAGGGTGGAAAAGTCTCCTCTCCCTTACTTTCCACCACCCTAGGCCTACCATAATAAAGTGGTATCTTTTGTACTGTTGGAGGCTCGACAAAAGGCTCCAAAAATTTCTATTTAAGGTAGTGGTGGTGAAGGAGTTTATCATCTTTGAGATTTGTTTTCATCTTAATGTTATGCTGGCAATTTGTCTCTGTAACGTTCTTCCTTCACATGTAAGTTGTTTTAATTCATCCTAGTTTCTTAATAAAAGTTCTTATTCTACTATTATTCTATTTTTATCCATATAACTTTGATACCGTTGCCTAAAGGTTTGAATTTATTCACATCAAACCTTGTGAAATTATTCACACAACGGTGGATTGATCATTTTCTTTTTATTGTTTTCTTTACTTCTTCAATTCCTCTCTCATGAGTCTACTTCCCGCTTCCATTGAAACCATAGCATAAATGGAGGGATAATCCACTTATGGTTTGATCCAAGGGATTAGGAAGGGTCTGTATTGGATGTTATTTATCAATCCATTAATTTCTAATCACTTATTTTAATTTAGATTTTTATTTGATGATTTTTAAACTCCATCGTCCTTGTCGAATTTAAGGCCACACACTTCAAGTGATAATACAGAAATTTACCTTGAAGTGATCAAAACTTTGATCCTTCAAGTGTATAGGTGATTCTTATTAAAGTTTTTAGGTATTAAACCATTAAGTGAGGATGTTGTTTGATCTTCTTAAATTAACTCATCTCAAATATAAGAAATTGAAATAGTTGAAGAAAGAATTTCATCCAATCCACCACGAGTGATAACCTAGGATCAACTCATTATTTTAAATTGAATTCACTTAAATCTGTTAGATATCCTTTAAACCCATCTAAAATCAATCCAATTGGCCACTTCATATCCAAAAACAGTCCATAGAATGTACGTGTCTGTAGGTTACTTCTTAGGTCTCTGAGGATTCGACAACTCAAGCTAGACTACAAGGACCGTTATACCTTCTTCTCTTGGGTAAATTTGAGCGTGAATCACCCTCACTATGTGGAACCGTACTATAATTCTTGGTTTTGGTACCCTTTTTGGTAAATTCTAAACGTGTGTTTATGTTAAAATATTTTCAAGAATAATGTTTTAGAAATAATAATCACCCTTACCTTTTTTAGTGTTAGAAAAATAAGTCTTTACTTTTTTTTTATTTTCTTTTTCTCCTCCCTTTAATCCTTATTTCAAATTAAGAAGATATTGGATTATGCATGTTTGTTTTTAAAATAAAAAGTGTGAAAAACTCTATATTGATATATTTTATTTCAAACCTTCCAATCAATATTTTCTTTATTTAAGGGACATGCATTGGGAATAGAATTAGTTGGGCCTACCTACTAAGTTTTAATACTCATGCCTATAGTGTTTCTTGTTTTTAGTTTATGTTGTAGGTTCTAGTATTCATATGGTCACCTTGGCGATGGTTGGTTGTGGATTTGAGAGTGACCCACGGGGCCACACAAAGGCATATTGAGTGTCATGTTCAGTTTTTTTTCCGGCATTGTTTAGTTGTTTCATGTATCCGATCCTATTGTTTATTTATTGAGATCCAGTTGTTTAGTTTTTTGCATTTGGAGCTTGGTTTATATATTCATATGGTCTTGATTTTTTGTGTTTGTCTTAAATTGTTCCCACTTGTACGTTTTGATGCCTGACACTAGTTTCCATCTCGGGGGATCGGGAACGCCCCTTAGGACTTGCCGTAGACCGGCTCAGGTGACCGGTTCATGGTCAACTAGGGATAGTTCATGAAAAAATAGTATTAGAGAAGGTTCTTGATATTTGGGATGTCTGGTATATAGATATTCAGATTGTCGAGGCTCAGGAGGCAGGTTATGAGTCAATGCCTGATCACCACTGCTTGTGATGAGACCTGAGTTACTAGGGGTAGTCTATGTTTTGAGTCTTTTCTCTTTGGTTGTTTTGGATTGAGGGATTATAATGGAGACGAATCAGTTCATGTTGTGTCTTCACATGGGGTGGTGACCCATGTGGAGCCTAAAAATTCGGTTCGAGGTCCTCTTAGTGTTATGCCTTACTTGGGGAATGGCTCACCACCATGTTATTGATGTGGGCATATGAACTAGTTCTTCATTTTGATTGGTTGTTTTTGGTTGTGTTTCATTTTAATATCAGTTTATATGAGTGAGTGTTAAAAATGAAATTGGTTTTGAAATGGAAAAGTGTTTCTTTTAAATTGTTTTGAAATTGGTGAAGTGAGTTTTTAAAGAGTAAGTGTTTCGATTTGGAAAATTTTGGTGTGTTTGTATTTGATAAGGGGAAGAGATGTTTGAACCTTATCATTCTTTATAGAGGGTCACATGTTCATGGGTATGTGCAGAGAGTGCGTGTGAGCACTTGTTCGCAGATTATGTAAGCGATATTGAATGAATTCACATGTGACAGTTCATAAGGTTCCATAGGTGAGTTTTAAAATTTAAAATAAATGGTAGTTTTTGGAAAAGTAATTTCTACTTGTGTTTGTGTATGTTTGTATTATGTGCCTATTTCCCTTGGCTTGGGTCGTTGCTTTGATTGAGCATTGGATTGATGCCGATCACAGTTGTGTTTTTCATGTTGTTCTGTGTATGCCGCTCAGAAAGGTCGTTAATGTTTCCAATGTGTCATGCCCAGTTTTCAGTTCTTTTCATCTATTGCCTATCTATAAAGGTAATTAAAGTCTGTTATATGTGGTTGTGTGGTTTGTGGAATTAGAGTGGGCCTTCGGGTTATTGGGAACTCCCAGGGTAGTTAAGGTTCGTGTTTTCTCAGGTTTTGTGTGAGGGTCTAGTTTTTGGACCAGTGGAGGTCGGATGTACCACTATCATTGAATTTTGGGGTGTGGTTAATGGTAATCGACTCTTGGGAAGGTTCCCCATCTAGAAAGAAGTGCATACTGGAGGAACCTGTCTCCAAGAAACCATCTTTGTCGGTGCTGGCTCCCAGTTTGTCGTACCATTCTCTTGTGTGCCACCAGTATGGCCAGTTCCGGCATTTTAAGCCATCATGTTGCATCCTTTTGAAAGTAGTAATTTGAATCAATAGGAGGAAGAAGAAGTTGGGTACTAGAGGATGCAAATTCCTGACTATGAGTCAGGGGACGCTTCAGCTATCAGGGCCCCTGCCACAGGTCTTGGGGTGAAACTCATGCATAGTCAGGAGTTGTTGAGGGTATGTGGAACCTCAGCCCAAATCATTTTTCAACTTTAGATGGAAATATCCAAGGTTTTCTTGTTTGATTCTTGTCACCTTAATAATATCATCCTCATTGCGGTGGTGTGATGAGCTCATTCAACCACAATCCAAGCGGCCTTATTTTCTATTAGCGTGGTTTCTAGACTGTTCAGATTCCTTGAAGGGTATTGGGCCCGAGGATAAATGAACCTATTCTAATTTTGATTATTGGTCTCAGTTGTGTTCATTAGGAAGATTTTTGGTTTTGTGAAATTAATGGGTGCTATTTTTGAGCCCTTTCTTAGTTCGAATGCCTCTCTATGGGTTTTCCTCTAGTGTGTTTTGATTTTGTGGGGGATTCCTCCATCCCAGTGTCTCGGTATACTGGTTGGCCTCGTAATGGTTTTAGATCCAAGTTCTAATGGTGTAATTGTTTCTCTTGTTCTATAGATGTTGGATTGGATCAGTTGAGAGTTCTCGCGTGCCCCCCATCTTTAGGATGGTATGTTTGGTTTTTTTTCTTTTCGTGCTAGTGGAATCCTTGTGGTGGGGAGAACCCCTCATGTTCTACCCTTGTTTTGAGTGTGGTTTCATCTAGGTTGGTCGAGTGTGAATTGGGGAATAGATAGTCCCCCCAAAACTCCTTGTTTCTTCTGGTTGCGTTCGGGCATGGAATCAATTCTCAGTTATCTTTGGGCTTGGTGACTTTCTAAGGGCAGAAAGTGTCTGTGGTGAGGATAATTGTCACACCCCGACCTCAGATGCCCATTTATTTTATTTTATTTTATTATTTTCTCTTATTTTCTCGGTCTCATGTCATTTGGATAATATTTAGTTGGGTCCCAGTTTGAAATTTTTGAAGTTTGATGTTTTTGGTGGGTCTCGGGCCGATGCGCGGTCACTGCACTACTACCGACGACAGTGCATTCAGTCCTGGTGAATGAGTCATTGACTGATAAATCAAATAAATACCAAAATTAGATGAATAAATTAAATTGAATGAAAAATAAATCTAAATAAAATTTTATAATGATAAAACAAGGTTAATGTTTAAACCATAATAATAATAATATTATTGCGCAAATGATATTATTATTATTATTATTTAATTTTATAATAATACTATTATTGTTAAATTGTTATAAATATAATTATTATTTAAAAAGAAATGAAACGAAGTTATCATTTTGATTATTATTAAGTTTTCTATTGGTATTATTTTGTTGTTGTTATTATTATTATTATTAATATCATTTTACTATTAATATTATTACTATTATTATTGTTATAACATTGATATTATTATTATTATTTAAAATAAAATGGATAAGAAATTATTATTATTATTGGTATTATTATTATTATTATTATTATTATTATAAAATGAATAATGAAAAATATTTATAAAAAAACCCAAGGGGAGGGGTGCTGCCCCCCCGTTTTCGCTTCTCCTATGCGAAGTGTGATCCATGAGGCCGCCGACCCCCCTGCACTCGGCGTAAACCAGGCCACTGCTTACCCTATCACCACACCACTCACCTCCTGACCTCCTCCTCCCTTGTGCCGTCCGGCTGCCACTTGCCTTCCAGTCTACTCCCCTGTACCGTCCGGCCACCACCTGCCTCCCAGCCTCCTCCCATCGCTCCGCCACCGTCAACCCATCATAGCCGGCGCACCCCCACTGCATCTCCACCTTGTCTCCACTATCCTGTTAGCGCACATCTCAGCCGGATCCCTTTCCATATGAATCGTGACCTACGGCGTGCATTTCCGGTTGACCCATGACCTCCGACTCCCTTTCCGTCTAGTCTCCTCCAACGCCACCCCCCTGTCTAGTGGTTTTCCAGTGAAAAACCGAACCCCATTGCACATCGCCTATTCCTTGCTCTAGCATGGCCACGAATCCCCTCACTGGTATCCCTCTCCTCTTTCGGTTTGTGTACTCCATTCTAATTTGGTGTTTTCCTTCTTGTTGACCAAAACTCTAAGGTTCGGGTTTAATCTGGTTATTGTGTTCATTTGGACTTAGGGTTTTTGGAAGGTGTCACAGGTCATGTTGTACCACGTTCTGTCCACTGACACCGAAGGCTAGGTGATTTGGGATGTTTTGGTTCACTAACACCATTCAAGGTGAGAGTTTTATCATCGTACACACATTTAATTTAATGTCGTTATTGTGTTTTGAAGTCCTATTATCTTATTTGTAGTGCAGATAATTATTTGGTATGAAATCTTTCCTTGCCGTGTTTTCAAGGTCTATGACACCGTCTGAGGTGATGTTATTCATCTGTAGTTTTGTTGCGCACTTTATTTTTGGGTTTTGTTTATATTTTTGAGTCCCTAGTATATAATTGGTTGTGTGCTGGTCCTCACCACACTGACTTTGGTTTCCAAATGCTATTGTTAAGGTGTGGTGATAAATTCTAAGTGTGAATGCGCTTTTGTGGAAGTGCATGTATGTGAGAAGGTGTCAGTTTGAGTTAGATGGTTCAACTTGGTTTCTCCTTTGAGGTAAGATCCCTTTGCATCATTATTTAAATTAAAGAATTATTGATTTATTGCTTTTCACATCTTTATTTAATGATAGTTATTGATATATGGTTTTTAGAATAAAATTTTGATGTGAAATAAAGTAAGAGCCTCTTGTATTTGAATTGCATGAAATTGTTTTTTTCCATGTTCATTCCAAGTGTTTATCAAATTTCCTGTTTGGACTTTGTAAGTAAATTATGGTTTATAAAGAATGGATGGGGTTTTAAATGTGTGTGGTTTTCTCAAATACATTTCTTAAATGGGGTTCCAAATTTTTTTGAAATTGGAAGTGGTCCTTATTTGGTTCTTTGGAAATTATTTTGTGTGCATGAGATTCTTTAAGAATTTTTTTGGCATGTGAAAATCATGTGAGGCTCTTTTGGAATTTTTATCAAATGGTTTCTTTTGGAAAAACCTCATAGGGGTGGGCCACTTGACTCGTTGGGCAATTAATATATGAGAGTGTCCTCGATATGGGACCTCCCTTATGTGATAGTTATTTAAGGAAAGGGACTACCCATGGGGTGGTTGAGGTGGTGCCTGATTGTGTAGTGCATGTGGTTGTATATATATGTGAATTTTTGTTTGAATGGTAAGGCACACCCATTTGTGAAATATACATGATAACCTAGCATAGAAAAGAGGGTTACTGATAATGATTGCTACACTAGTTAGATTATGCACTGCTAGTGTCCCATAGAAGGGGGATATTTTGTTATTATTTCTATGGGATTGGGCACCTCAACCAAGACAGGTAGGGAAACCGTTTGGTGTTAGGGAGTTATGATGTCATATAGAGTATACATGCCTTCGGGATAAGTCACATGTATAGTATGTTCTGGTCTTCCTTTGAGTTTCTAGGTGTTTCCATGTTCCTTCGATACTAGTACCCTTAGTGCCATTTCCCTCACTATGTGGAAGCGTAATCTCATGCTTGGTTTTGGTACCCTTTTTGGTAAATTGTGAACTTGTGTTTATGTTAAAATATTTTCAAGAAATATATTTTATAAAGAATAATAATCCTTCCTTTTTTCAGTTTTAGAAAAACAAGTATTTACTTTTTTTGTTTTCTTTTGCTCCTCTCTTTAATCCTTGTTTAAAATTAAGAGGGTAATGGAATATGTGTGTTTGTTTTTAAAATAAAAAGTGTGAAAAACTATATATTGATATATTGTAGTTCAAACAAACCAATCAATTATTTATTTATTTAAGGGATGCGTACTGGGAATAGAATTAGCTGGGCCTACCTATTGAGTTTTAATACTCATGCCTATAGTGTTTGTTGTTTTTAGTTTCTATTGCAGGTTCTAGTATTAGTATGTTCTCCTTGGTGATGGTTGGTTGTGGATTGGAGAGTGACCCACAGGGCCACAAAAAGGCGTTTTGAGTGTGAAGTTCAGTTTTTTTATTCCAGAATTGTTTAGTTGTTTCATATATTTGATCCTGTTGTTTATTTATTGAGAACCAGTTGTTTAGTTTGTTGTGTTTTTATCCTGATTTATTTATTCATCTGGTATTAGTTATTTTTGTTGGGATTAAATGGTTCCCACTTGTATGTTTTTATTCCAAGCACCAGTTACCATCCCGGGGGGATTGGGAATGCCCCTCGGGACTTGCCACAGACCGTCTCGGGTGACCAGTTCATGGTCAACTCAGGCTGGTTCGTGACAGGTGAGATTCCCTATCTATGTATTGAGATCCACTGGGTTCCAACATGAATTTATTTATAGCAAGACTCGATGATCATGTTATCTCGGATATACGCCGTTAGGGATGGTCGGGATGTGCCATCAACTCAGTGATACTCGATGAGTGAGATATCTCATACGAGTTCCATCTAGGATGGAGAATCTATACTCGATGAGTGAGATCTATCATATGTGTTCCATCAGGGATGTTAGGGTTCATGGAGTGAGTTCTCCTAGACAAGTGATACCTTGATCCTTGAGTATAATCCTGTGGCAAGCTGTATGGTTGAGACCATGAGACTTGGAGTTTGACTCTAGTATAACTGGGTTATTATAGGATTCCTTACGGTGATGTCTAGTTGACATACCATGTGGAGATGAGCTGACTAGTCATGTATAGTCAAGTAGTGGATGAGATGGAGTTTCTTGTACTCTCTTTCTTAGGTGTCCTCTATCTTGGGGTCAAGTGGACTATTGCCTTTCAGTTTAACCCTTTTATTTTGGGTTTTAGGTCACTTACTAGGTATTGTTATACTTAACCCTATATGGACTCTTCCTGTACATGTCATGTATTATGAAGACGACATGACTTTCAATCGAGCCCCAGGACTTGAAGCAGGTAGAGAAAATCGAGCTAGATAGATCGAGGTGTGTACCGATGGTTGCATTTGATAGTATTCCCCTCCTACTGTGTAGGTTGGATGGTTTTATTAGTTTCTAGTGAGATTTTATTTTTCCATTTTCCATTCTTTTGGTACCTTTTCTGTACTCTAATTGTGGGATAGACGTATGCATGCATTTTTGGTTTTAGTTTTATTATTATCTCTATATTGCTTCATAAATATGGATTTGTGTGCGTGTTTACATGTACCATAGGCTAAGACCTCCCATGTGTGTGATATGCCTACTCGACGTTAGTCATCAACCCCTGCCCTATTAGAGGAGGGATTGGGGTAGTCAAACTCGGCTCATTGTTGACCATGCATGCCCTGTTAGGTCGGGTCATAAAAATAGCAGCTTACATCAAGTGCATAATTAGTGGTATGAAATTGATTAAATGATCAAGAGAGGATTTATAATTTCTTAGTATATAAATAAATATCACCGAACCTTTGACTTGGATGATAATGCCTTGACTAAATCCACGACCATTGTAGATTCAATTCCATGTAATATAGTCAAACACTAATACAAAAACTGATTTTATGTCAATTTTTATGTTTTTAATGTTGGGTTTTAGGCGACTTCATTACAAGAAATGTAATAAATATATTTGTAATTTTGATTAGTAAAAACAACATTAATTTTTTTTACAAGTGTGGTAATTTTTAAAATTTATTTATTTTTTATAAATTTTCACATCGGTTTTAAAATAACCAACATTAAAAATATATTTTTTAAATCATGAAAGAATATAGAACCTTACATGGTTTTTTTAAAATACCACCTCCAACAACAACCAATGTTTCATATGATAGAATAATAATCTCACAATTATAAAACTGAAACAATTAATAATTTTTATAATATATAATTATAATAATCCACAAATATTAATAATATTATTATAAAAATATCAAAGGGGAATAAAAGAAACCATTCCATTTATTTTACCTCTAGAAACGATCTTTGATAAATCAGAATGTTCAAACAAATTTCTATCATCCCAAAAATATTTCCACCATTTTTCTCATTGAATACACCCTCCCCATCTTCTAAATGGATATTAAATCATGATTTAGAATATATGAATGATCACTAGAGGGTGAAATTTTTCTTTTAGAGAAAATTTCATGGGTACGATAGACTTAAAAATGGAGGGAGACATGAAAGTTTGAGATGTAAATGGAAGAAAGATTGTATAATGCGATATATTTGTAGGCATGAATAAAAAAACACATGTTTGTGATGAAAAAATGATACTTACATGTTTTATGGGATAAATTTGTAAGTTGGAAAGTTAAAATTCATGGGCATGAAGAAAAAAAATTAAATTTCCATGTTAGGGTTTTATTTTTAATATCAGTTATTAAAATAACCAATGCTAAAAATATTTTATATAATATTTTAAACATTAGTTATTTGAATAACTAACATTAAAAACACCCTTTTTAAGATTTATTATTTTAAAAATTGATGTAAAATATATTCTAGAGAATATTTTTAATGTCTATTATCTTAATAACAACGTTAAAAATACCCAGGAAATATATTTTACATAGGTGATTAAATAATCAATTTTAAAAAATCAATCTTATAAATACTTATATTAGTTAAATAAAGAAAAAAAAACCATTGAAGGTTGGTGACATTAAGAATGTATCTTACCTTATTAGATATCACTAGATAAAGAAATTATATTACACAATAAGTATTCGTAGGAGGTTGTCATGGTTATGAATTATCTTTATCTCTTTAGGGGTCATGATGTGTTCATAGATACCATTTTTGGCCTATGAGTAGAACTCACTACTATTGAGACAAGAGACTAGAGGTCCACACAAAATGTATTCAAAATTTCTCCCCTCAAGATTTACATTACTTTGGGGAATATTTTATAACAAAATCCCAATGAATGAAAATCTTCAAAGGGTTGGGATCTCATTGGGTTTGATGTGTGTTTTATGTCACCAACATCGCAAAGATTTTGATATCCTATTCTTGTCCTATAACATTGCCTCCTCCCTATGGAAAGACACTCTCAATCTCTTTGAGATAAATCCTCCCAATACAAACTCAATCCTAAATTTTCTTGATTCTCTATTTATAATTCAACAGCCCAAACAACTCACTACACTACTTTGAGTTTCTTGCGCTAAAATAATTCACTCTATTTGGAGAGACCGTAATAATGCAGTCCATCACCAGGCTCGATTTCATGAAAACACTAACTTCTCTAACATAATTGTGGCCATTAAGTATGCCAAATCCAGGATAACTAAGCACTAAAGCACCTCGGTTAGGGACTTCATGATTTTCAGGCACCTGAATGTTCAGTCTTATTTCCCAAACCAAGGGGCACGATGAAGGTTTTTTGGTCAGCCACTCTCATTGGATGGATGAAATGCAATTAAGAAGGGGCATCGCGGGGAAACCCAAGACCATCAGGCTTCGAGGTGATCTTCAGGGATCACCAGGGAGATGTTGTGGAATGCAGTTATGGTCTATGTGGACATGCTACTACTTTGGAAGCTAAAATGATGGCGATTATCAGAGTAGTTGACATTGTTTATCAAATAAATTGGAACAATATTTGGTATTAGTGTGACTCAACTATGGTTGTTCATGCCATAAGGGTGCTCCAAAACCAGATGTCATGGAATCTTGTAGGTAAATGGATTAATTTTCCTTGAAAGGATTTCATCTCTAAATTAATTTATTATACACAGTTTTTGGGAATCGTACTACATTGCAGATTGTCTTTCTAATAAAGGTGTCATGGAAGAGATAAGCATCCACTTGAAGAATATACCTAATGACATGATGCCTCTTCTTATTCAGGACAAATGTAAAGTTCCCTCTTTACATCTTGTGAAAATATTTCCTTTTTAAATATAAGAGCCTTTATGCTTACTTTTCTCAAAATAATTGAATTTATTTATCAATGAATTCATATGTTATTCAAGTATATAAATTGAATTTGATAAAAATGATTTTTTAAATGAATATTATTTATTTGAGGTTTTTTAAACATATTTGGGAGAAATAATATGAGTTAATGGTCTATATTTTATCACTTGACATATGAGAGTTTCATAAGTGAGTGATTAAATATTCATGATACTTATGACAAGTTAACTTATTCGCTTATGACATAATGGGTTGGTTTTAAGTTTAACTCTCATTAAAGGATTAAAATGAAATTAAATAGAGTTTAAACTAAGTCTAAAAACATATTTTAAACTCATGAATTATGTTGGACATCATTTTCATGAATTTTAGGCCTCCTATTTCTTATATAAAGGTTTATAGAGAGAAAAAAAAAGAGAAGAACAAAATCAAACAAGTTATTTATTCTTAGATCAAGTTTTTGTTCTTCTGACGATCATATATGCATTGTAAAACACTCGAATCTCTATCATGATAGCACATGAAGGTTGTAAAATAACGAATCAAAATTTTTGATTCATGTGTTGATGATATAGAGGGTTACTCATTTTGTTTCTTTGATATATGATGATCCAATGATGAGAGAAGCATGATGAGAACATGTCATATCATAGAGATATAATTTTTATCATTTAATTAAAATTTTTTCATGCTTAAATATATTTTACAGGATCCTTGGGAGAATCTGAGGAATGGTGTAATGGATCAGGGTTATGAATAAAATTTGGTCAATTCTTTTTTGAATACATATGTATCAAAACCTTATGTATCTCCCAAATTAATTCATCATGTGCCACACATAATGGGAAACATTGTAGAAGATATTTTGGAATGGTGAAGCATGATCCATTAGATGAAGTTGGAGAAAGTACTAGATACCCATACTATACACCAGTCTGTAATCTCATGTGGTTCAATATCTATGATGAGGTCGTTAGGGCTTCCAGGGGGTAGTTACCTATAGCCAAGGGTTTGGGGATTAAAGGCCCCCAAACCAAATTTTAGAGACAATTCAGTAGAGATGATTGACGACACTGAAAATATACATTGTATCTATGTGGACTTTACTGAATCAAATATTTTAGAAATGTGGAATTTATTGACATGAGTAATGTAGTAGCGTGGGATACTATGCAGATTTTTCACTATAACAATATGAGTTATTATAGAACCAAATTTCCTTATAATCTTATCCTAGAGATAGGGTTTATGATAGATTTGTGTGTACATTATAATTTTCTTCCAAAATTAGTGAAAAAATTATGACTATTTAGGGAAATATGAATTTTTCACAAACCATGTAAATCCTCATGTTCTTGTTCTTTTTTATTTTTTCTCCTATTTACACTTATTATGGAATCATTTATCATTGGAGCTCCCAATGTTTTCATAACAAGATCATGTGATTGAAAATTTTTGGGATGTTTGTGTTGTGTATTGTGATCTAATAGAGGGAGATACATTATTTCTAGTATCATGGTTCAAGAATATAAAACCGCAATTATTGTGTGACATGATCAAATGGAGAAAAAAATATTATTTCATTATATTTTTTTCAAAAGTTAATGAAAAAAATGACAAAATTAAGTAGTGGTATTGTAATATTTAAAGTAATTTTATTAAAGTTTTTAAATTTGAATAACCAAACTAGAACTATGTTATTTCAATATTAAAACTTCATGGAACTTTATTTTTTAAATAAGGAAACTTATCCTTTATTTTCTTTTTTCTCATAAGGGTGGTGATGCCGACCATGATTTTTGGGATTTTATGTTGATTGTAATTAAATAAACCATGATTAAATTAATAATTTCATGGTATGAATTAATATAGAATAAATATATGTTTTCCTATATCATCAAGGTATGAAATTTACTATGATAAGTTGGGGTTATTTGTTGTGATGGGAACCCCTGATCCAAAAGATGACATTTGGAACATCCAATGTAGAACAAGTTCCAGAATACTCAGAATAAAAGGGCACTGTAAACTCAATGTTTTTGGAACTGAGAAGTCCTTGAACTCCTACCATTGCATCAAATCACTTCCATGCCAGGAAATATTTTACCAAGCTCAAGAAAACTAAATAACATACTCAATACAGACAAACACAATAAATAACATGGTTTGAAACTTAATCCTATTCCATGGGAGAACATTATAACTTTATATTAAGGAAAAAACAATGAGAGAATATTTGGGTTACAAGGGAACTGATCTTTTAGACACCCTACCTAGACTCAAAGTTATAAAAAAAATCATATTCCATACACCCTATTTGAATATGGAAGATTATTTTTCTAAATGGTCCCATGAAAAAATCTTACCACATGTGATCCCACTATACCACCCACACACAGTAGATTGATGAATCCTTTCTTGAATCAATCATTCCATCTAGTTTCTAAATCTTCCACTTCCTCTAATCCTTCTAGTATACTTCCCTTTCATACTATGACCTTATTGCCTCCTATATTAAAGACTCCAGCACTTTGGTGCTCAACTAAAACACATCGAACAGGTTACTAAAACCATCATTTTATAGATGATATAAATATAAGCTATATGATTCCTTTAATAACACTACCTTTTGATCTTATTAGACTTCCCTACACTTTATAAAGACAAAAAATTGAGCATCACCACCTCAACTGATCCTTCTGGTGGATAGTGCATGCTTCAGATTCTCCACTTATTTTACCACATTTATGAAAACTTATAAAATCACATCCTCCAACCTTCTTACTTGTTACAACATATGGGTTCGTCCTATCCTCTAGATAAATCTTATATAGTAACTTTATATTAATCTTATGAAAGACTTATTTAATCTTACACAGCCTTATCCATCACCTGGAATCGGTTGCTATTGAATTCACCACTTCCTCTAGAACTATTGTGTCGCATAAGAAATACCTCATTTATCACTTCCTCTAGATTGGTTTCTAATAATACCTTCTTTATCTTTCATATTGTTTAAGTTCTAGGTGATTTTACATTATTTGGTTCTCAAGCATTCTTCTAGAAGTTCAGCTTTGTAAATTCCAACACTTTAATCAGAAAAAATTTATCACAAAAAACCTAACAATCTTCCATTTGGGAATTGTTTTCACATGTTATTCCTAATAATAACCCATAAAAATACTATAAGTTCAGTTATTTTCAAAAATTCAATTATCAAGAGATCCCATTATAATTGACCTATTACTAAAAATTGCATCCTAAAATCTTTTTTTGTGATAGATTGGCGTACAAAGTTTTTTTTAATGACAGGACAATTTCCTATCACAAATAGTTTTCTGATGTATATAGATGAATTATTATT
This sequence comes from Viscum album, assembly GCA_963277665.1. Classification (NCBI taxonomy): domain Eukaryota; kingdom Viridiplantae; phylum Streptophyta; class Magnoliopsida; order Santalales; family Viscaceae; genus Viscum; species Viscum album. The sequence continues at coordinate 1,533,831,715 of OY728126.1, forward strand.
TGTGATATAAATAAAATTACATCACAAATAACATATTGCAATAGAATTACATTTTCTTCTTAAATAACTAAAAAAATAAAAAAATTAAAAAATTATAAAAAAATAAAACAAATTAAAAAAAACCATATATATAAAAATATAGACATATGAATTAATAACCATATTATATATAATATGTTTAACCCAAAAATCATAATAATATGTTTATCAAACATATATAACAATCACTGTAGAGGTGATTTATTATCTAGAGGAATAGGTGGAGGGAACTCCATCCCTATACCCTACGCAAGTCGTCGCATGTACTCCATCATCTGCTTGTGCTGCTGCTCCTTCCATTGATGATTTTTCTCCACCTACTACTACCGATGTTAATGAATCTCCTCCCAATCTCTATATAGACTATATATAACCTCATTCTGAGCTTTTAGCTTCTCCTCATACTCTATATATGAAAATTATGTCTCTATACGCGCTCTCATCGAGTTGGACAATGATCATGAAATAGTTTCATAACAACTGGAAGGCGTCAATCGATAACTGATACCAAACACCTAACCTTTCTTGATACCATATTGAGTAACCTACATCTAAGTTGAATTATCAAATCCCAACACATTGGTGTCCCGACCCTTAGTCTCGGCCTGATTCTCATCACATGTGTGAGCAGTTGAGACCTAATATGCCTCCTTCAAATTCGATTTGAAATTAAAATAGATAAAATATTAATTTTAGTTAATTTTAAAAAACCTAAAAATTATAATGACCACAATCTGACGCTTTCAACTACCAGTAATCTCTTCAGTGGTAGGATCAATGTACATCCTTTTAAAAAAATCAAACTCCATAACATCAGGATGCTCAAATACCTATATGAATATAAAATAAACATTTTACATTTAAAGTATATATAAATTATTAAACAAAATTACTTACCATTTTTCATCGATGAATACTAAATATACAACTACCATCATTATGTGCAACCTTCTGTCTCCCCTAATCCCACCAGCTTAATGATGATCTCCTTTGAAAAATACCTCCTATACAATATGAGAAAAATATATTCCAAACATGAGATGGGATGTAATCAGTTTGATGACTAAAAAAATATTGATAAAAAATTCTGGCTCCAAATCTCTCTATGAATCTCTTTCTTAGATTTTGAAAAAACTGATGATAGTACTCATGTATACAGATCTTCCAAGACTCCCAAATAGTGTCTCTCTTATTATCCAATGGGATACCATAAACCCTATAAATAATTAATAATATCAAGTTAATAATTAAATAAATTTCAAAATAAGTATTATTTATTTATGTTCCATCCAAGGACAAAGCATGCAATGCTGATCATCAATAGGAATCTGATCCTACATTACCCATGGTCTGAAAAAATAATTCTATTGAATTTCACCCCTATCCAAAAACTATATGTAAAAAACTATGGGAAAAAGAACAAATAATAAAAAAATTATCATATAAATAAATTAATAAAAATTAATCATAATTATTGAAAATTAACTAAAATACACAACTGATCATACCTCCACATGCTTTGATCAAAATCAAGAGGTTTACATCACTCTGGAATAAGGTATGGAACCATCAATCTTACTAGACCATGACCCCTACGAGTTGACGATGAACTGGAATTAGCATATGGGTCAGATGATGAGGCATTAAGATGATCACTAAGAAGCACATCATCTTCGAGGCTATGAAACATCTCAATGAAATCATCACCAACCATATGAAACATGAAAAAATTCTGTCTACAAATAATTTAAAATGGGTATTATATATTAATTATTAATATAACCAGAATGTAATTGAATAATTCTTCATCTTCATCCTCATATTTACATTCAATGATGTCAATATATTCATCTTCCTCAGCATCATAAATTTCCATGGGAACTTCAGCTTCATCATCTCTTTCTATTTCAAATTTATTTGTTACATCATCAACATTATCAATGCTATCAAATCGTAAATTTGGGGTTTCATCATTGATATTTTTATCTCTTCATGAAAATATGTATTTGGATTTGTCTCTTGAAAAATTTAAATACCTTATACTTCAGTATAACCACATTCACTTTTCATAAACCAATTTTCATGAGATTTATTTTTTATAATGCTCCACCAGTCAATTAAATATCTTGAAGTAGCACAATAGTTTTCATAATAAATTTGATAATATTGATGATACAATATAAATGGTTCGTTTATTGCAATAATTATTTTTTTATTTAATTTCAACAATTTCATGGCATGGATGGACACATAAACCTCTATCAATATCAAACCAATGGAATTTAAACATTGTTACACAATTATATCCTAGATAACAAACTAAATTATTAATCATCAACATTATCAATGTTATCGACCCGTAACTTTGGGTTTCATCATTGATATTTGTATCTCTTCATGAAAATATGTATTTGGAGTTGTCTCTTGAAAAATTTAAATACCTTATACTTCAGTATAACCACTTTCACTTTTCATAAACCAATTTTCATGAGATTTCTTTTTTATAATGCTCCACCATTCAATTAAATCTCTTGAAGTAGCACAATCATTTTCATAATAAATTTGATAATATTGATGATACAGTATAAATGGTTCATTTATTTCAATAATTCTTTTTATATTTAATGTCAAAAATTCCATGGCATGGATGAACACATAAGCCTCTATAAATATCAAACCAATGCAATTTAAACATTGTTACACAATTCTATCCCAGATAACAAACTCAATTATTTCATCCAATATGACATAAAAGTCAACATTTCTTTATCTATGGTGACTATCACGACCCACCTCCTCGGGCCATGAACCTTGTCATATGACCCCATGGGTCTCTTGTAATACCTTGGTTGCCTTTCCAGCACACCATAGACTATTACTCACTAGGGTCGCTTATCAGACTAATGACTGTCCCCATAGGCCAACACATGTTCTTTCAGTGTGTTTTGTCCTCACTCACACACACCCTCAGAAACCTCCCATAAGGTCACCCATCCTGATTACTACTCCAGGACAAACATGTTTAACTGTGGAATTCTAATCAGGTAGGCTCCCTAAAATAAAGGTACACCTTTTTGACATGGGTAGTAACATTTAGCCTTTTAAGTCTCACTTTTCCAGGGGTGTTACATTATCCACCCCTTTAAAGCACAAAGCCCTCGTTGTGGACCCCAAGACTCAAACCCAGGCAGTGCCTAAGCACTTCTGGCTGGGTATTGGCTCTGACACCATTTTGTCATGAACCAACCTGGGTCGAACCAGAACCGGTCACCCGAGCTGGTTTGCGACATGGACCGAGAGGCATTCTCGATCCTCCCGGGCTGGAGACAAGTGCCAGGTCATCAACAGAGGATATGGAAAATATTTCTCCCAATATAAATAAATAAAGCAGCATAAATAATACAGAGAAACACATAATAAGTAAACCAAGAAAAACAACCAAACAAGAACAAAAGAAAAATAAAACTAACTAAACACAACATCTGAACTAACTCTGTGCGAACTCACAGGTCACTCTCCGACTCAACAATCAAATGTCTCCCAAGGTGAGCACACTCAATTTGTAGTCTGCACAAACACTAAAAACAAAAAATAACTATAGGCATGAGTATTAAAACTCAGTAGTCTAGCCCGATATCTATTCCCAATGCACTACCTTTAAAATAAAAGAAGCATCATTTCAAGTTTTAACTACAATTTATAAAAGTATGTTTTTCTAAATATTTTACTTAAAAACAAAGTATGAACCATTTCCCTTAACCATTTACAAATTTGGGTTCATTTCATCAGTGTCAATGGATTTTTAGAAAGGGAAAGTGATGTTTATATTTTCAAATTTGTACAAAGAGGATTAAACACTTTCATTTGAAAACCATTTATAGAAACCAAGTCAAAACCAATTTATCACTTTCCAAGAAAAACAATATAAAAAAATTCACAAGAGTAAGTACACAACAAGGACAATGTAGAAATACATACAAGCACCAAATTATCACTACAAGTAACTGAAATTCAACAGACATGGGTGAACCTAGGAGATCAAGAATAATCCAGAAGACACCAATACATGAGATATCATCCTCGTTGACATGAATGTAACACCCTTGGAAAAGTGATACTTAAAAGGCTAAATGTTACTACCCATGTCAATAAGGTGCACCTTTCTTTTTGGGAACCTACCTAATTATAATTCCACAGTTATGCATGCTTGGTCTGGAGTAGTAATCATGATGGGTGACCTTCTATGAAGTTTCCCAGGGTGTGTGTGAGTGAGGACAAAAAAAACTGAAAGAACACATGTTGGCCTGTGTGGACAATCATTAGTCTGATAAGAGACCCTAGTGAGTAATATCCTATGGTGTGCTGGGAAGGCAACCAAGGTATTAGAGGAGACCCATGGGGTCAGATGACAAGGTTAATGGCCCGGGGAGGCAGGTCATGACAAAATGGTATCAGAGCAGGTTATCTCTTAGTGGACCTCGCTTATCAGAGCACCCTTTTTTATTTGGGATGTCAAGGTAGATAGAGTAGGATTGTTGGGACTCAAGGGATAGGAGCGAGAAGAGCATCGCGAAATCTTTCTCTCTATGAACCTTGGGTTTTAATGGGAAGTCTGGTTTAATTAGTTTCTTTGTGTTTTTATGGAGATGTTTTGCGATTGGGATCCGCCAAAGGGAGTTTGGGCTAATAGTCCTCCTAAGACGCCCGGTCTGGAAAGACATGTGGATCTAGGGGCATGGTTCAAAAAGACTCTCTGTTTTGGTGACATGACTGAAATATGGCCGCTAACCATATGGTCAAGTCACCCACCGATACTAGTTCCTTGTTTGAGTTTCCTTGGGCCTCTTTTGACTTCTGGAAGTTGTTAGTATCTGAAAAATTGATTTTGAAAAAAAAATGTTTCTTTGAAATGGAATATTTAATTTGAATATTGTTTTAAAGAAAATGGGATAAATGGTTTGTTTTTGAAAAAAAAATGAAGTTGTTTTGTTTTATCCTTGGTGTTCCTAAGGGTTCTCACATGCATAGTGGTATGTTGGGTTATGGTCGGATTTCTAGTATGGTGGATGGATGCACGGGTTGGCACAGATACATGCATGTGAGAGAGACTCTAAATAATACCAATGGTAAGAGTTTAACCCACCAAGATCATTTTAAATTAAATATGTTTTCAAAATAAATGTTTTGATTTTATAATGGATTATTTTCTTATGTTTAGAGCCTTTCATATATGCGATGTTGGTTTTTGAGAATTTTTATTTATTGAGTTGGCCTTGATTGGGTTTTTGACTTTTCCTTGTCTAGCGGTTATCCATTTTATGCTTCGATGGGTGATCGTAGTGTGGTTGATCAACCTAAGGATTTTATGCTTGAGTTTTAGAAGCTGAATCCACCTCTCTTTTATGGTCAAGCAGACCCTTCCATAGTAGAGGAGTGGATACAGAAGATTGAAAGGGATTTTAACCTCGTTGAGTTGCCTAAGTCATTAAAGGTCAAGTTTGCAGCCTTCATGCTTGAATGTTCACCGTGGATGTGGTGGAAGTCAGTGTCTCGGAACAAGCCCCATCAAGAGTTTACTTGGGAGTTCTTAAAGGCTTTGTTCATTCATCAGTATTTCTATGAGGAAGAAAGGGTGAGAAAAGGGATGGAGATGTGTTGTCTGCAGTAGGGCGACAGATCCGTGTTGGAATATTTTTAGTGCTTTGTGGAGCTAGTCCCTTACGATTCAGGGTATTCTATAGATGACCCCATGAAGGCTCGACGCTTCGAGGCGGGTCTCTTCCCTGATCTACAGCTGAAGTTGTCAAAGTCCAACCTAAATTCTTTTGTCGATGTGGTGAGACAAGCTTTTCATGTCGAATCCGCAATGACAGGAGTGCTCGAAGTAGTCCTCCCTCCTTCGATCCCTATGAGCAGTGGTGAAGATTCTGGAAAGGAGATGAGTAAGAAAATTAAAGTGAATGGAGCAGGTCTTGGAATCAAGAGGCCTCGAGATCTATCATCAACCTCTTCGGAGCGAGAGATCCTCGTGTGTTATCAGTGTGTCAAGATGGGTCATAAGAAGCCGTCATGACCAAGTGCTCTGAAGCCCTGCCAGGCATGTGGACGCTTGGGTCACTTGCGAAGATTCTGTTAGGGCGTTGCTAGAAAGCGTCATAGAGGAAGTTCTCAGAAGTGATGTGCTGTTGGGTTTTTGTTCAAAGTTTCTGGTGCAAGTTTCCTTTCAGTTTAAGGGATCTTTTATCGTTGCAGTTGTACTGATGGTGTTTTGGGTTTTGACATGTATGGAATGTCATGGGTCTTTTGGTGAACTCCATTTTTCAATGCCAGCATGGTTATATTTCAAAATTCAATCCTTTCATCTATCAGATCAAAAGATGTAAGTTTCTTATTGGGATTATCAGAACCTGAATATGAGGTAGGAGACGCTTCATCAATCAGAGATCCAGCCAAAAGGCCTCAGAGTGAAGCCGATGTGTAGTCAGGAACCCCCGGGGATTTTAAGAAGTCAGGTTAAGGTTGTGACTCTACTATGTAGTGAGAAAGTTTTGGTGTTGCTTCCCTGGTTTCTCTGTCGTTGCAATTTTAGTCTTGTCGCAAAGTGCACGATGGAATTATCCCTCATGCAATGTTGGTAATTGTACTTTTTTTATGCAAGTTGCTGATCAGTGACCTTGCGTGGGCCACCCATGTGAATCAGTTGCGACTTCAGTTTGTGTCCATCCCAAAGTGGTGAGCCCTGAGTAGTTGTCTGTCATAGTTTCATTGATCCAATCCTTGGGCCCTCCCTCTCCGCCCATGGGGTAATGGTTTTTGGTTTGTGCAGACTTTTCAGATCAACTCCTATCCCTTTCAGACAGGAGTGAGTGGTTTAAATGTTTTTGCTGTGGTTTTTATATCTTGAGTAAGGCCCGGTTCTATTCTAAGTTGGATTTCCGGTTGGTCGTTAATAGGTCGGTTCTTTATAGTGGGGAGATCCACCATGAGTCTTTTTGGGTTTTCTCTTAAGTCGTTATCAAATGCTAGTTGAGTTCTTATGGTGGGGATCCTGTTCAGGACCCCCCTATGTTGGTGATTTATTTCGGGCAATGAGGTTCAGTCATGTTGGTATTAGGTGTGTTTTCCTTGGGATAAGAGGTTGGATCATGTTGTGTGGAATCCTTAGGTATTGATCGATCGACTGGATGGTGTTGTGGCTTTCTGGGGGGTGGAAAGCGTTATGGTGGGGAGAATTGTCACACCTTGACCCGTGAGTATATATTTATTTAATTATTTTTGGCCTTAAATAATTTTTTTTCTGTGGTTCAGGTGTGTCCCGGATGAATTGTTTCTTTGAGTTGTGTTAAAACGTGCACTCTTTGGTGTCAACGTCGTTGGGCGCACGGGCAGAGCATGAAGTTGGAGCCGCACAACCTCTCCCTAATAATTGCGCATCCCGTTGTCTTCGAAGATTTGAAATAAAGAGTATTTATATTTAAAATGTGCGTTAATTGTTGTGTCATTTAAATTTTATTCTGTTAAGAATTTTATTTTTATTGAAATAATATGACTACTTTTATTATTTTTAATTTTTATCTTCGTGTTATCATTGTTATTATTATTATTGTCATTCTAAATATTACAATTAAAATTAATGCTAATTAAAATTATTGGAAATCATTTTATTGTTGTGTTAATATTATTGTCATTATGAATATTATTATTATGATTATTTTTATCATGAATTAATGTTTCATTTTATTTTATTGATTTATTTTGTTTAATCTTTATTTTATTTTATTTTTATTATATATATATATTTCCCCATAACCCTAATTATTGCATATTTTTTTTCCTTCCGCGGCCTGTTCTCTTCTCCACACGCCGCCACCCTCCTTCAGCACAGGCAGGGCCGACGCCCTCCCTTCCTGGTGTACAATGCACTATCCCCAACACCTCATCACCCCGGCTCACCCCTCCCTCTCTTCCTCCCTACTCAGCCGCCACCTCCCCTTTGCACAAAGGATACCCGATTCTCCCCTGTAGCACCCTCCCCATCTATTCACCTCAACCCAGTAGCCTAGGTTCCCTCCTCCTCTCCTTGCCGCACCGACCCTGCCCACCGACGCTCGGCCTCCTCTCCTCTGTCCGCCGCCGCACAACCAGCCCGCGGCTCCTGCTCCCAACGGCACAACCGCCTCCATCAGCGCATGCCCCTACTTCCTCCTCCCTTGCAGCAACCTGCGCAGTAGCCCTTCGGTGAACACAACCTCCTTCACCCGCCTTTCCAATATCTACTCCCTCCGCCTCGCAACCCTGCTTCCTGAACACCTCCCTTAGCTAGCGCCCTCTCCTGCTCCTCGCACCAGCCCTCCTCCTTGGCCCTGTAGCGCCTCCCCAATGTCGGCCAGCTTCCCATCCAACTGCCTCCCAACTTGGCCTAGCCTCCGCCCTCCCTTGTTGAACGCGAGCAGTCCAGCCACCTAAGCGCAGTCTCGGCCTCCCTCCCTTGTGCAAAACCCCTCGGTTTCTCCTGGTGCGATGCCCCTTTACTCCAGGCCCTGCCTTCTCCCAGCCGGCGTGCCAGACCTCCGTCCGACCAGCCCTCCCCTTTGGTATAATCAACTTATATCATTGTGTTATTTTAGTTAGTTTATAGGTTTAATTATTATTGTTAATTTTGATAGGTTTTTGATGTTTTAAAACCCCCACAAAGCGGTCTCAGGTTTGCATCGTCATCGCGCTTCAGTTTTGAGGTGAGCGTTTCTTCCCGCCGCTTGGTTTCGCATGCTCTAGTTGAGTTTTTTTTGTATGTATGAGTCCTTGATATTTATTATGTAGAGTGTTGTACTTTATCACATGGTTTCGAACACACGTTGTGTCACCACGCCTTGGTTCTGAGGTTGTTTTGTCGTCGCGCTTTGATCATGAGGTAGGTTCCCATTGCACTGCTTTTAAAAATTTAAGTTACATTTATTTCATGCTGTTTGCACCCTATATATATATGTGTGCTAAATATTATTGTGAAACTTAAGATTAATTCATTTAGTATGAAAATTTATAATTCAATTCTTGTGGTGTAAAAATGGTTTTGTTTTGTTGTGTTTTCACACTCCAATTATTCAATTAAATATTTTATTAATTTTAATAAATATTTAATAGTATTATATAATTAATTTTTAAATAATTAATTGATGTAAAAAGTGCTGTTTATTTTATACAAGACACTTGAAATATTTTCTTGATGAGCGGATGCACAATAGTGAAAGAATGCCCATTTGGATTTTAAACATAATTCATGAAATTTCAAGTAGAATTATGGTTTTAATGATAAATGATTTCTTCAGAAGTGTGAAAAAGTATTTTAGTTCCTTCTAAAGTGGTGATTGTGAAATGTGTTCAATGCCCGTTTTACACTTTATGGAAAATTATAAAAATGTTTTGATGAAAACCCTCCTAGGATAACTCTCCTGTCTTGGTTTCGACTGATTGTTTGGGAGCCCATGCTTAGAGGCTCCCGAGTGCTCGAATGGTTTAAAGGCAAGAGGTTGTCCCATGGAGTGGCTCGGGGTGATGCCTACTGTGCATTATTATTATATATATATATATGTATGTGATTGGATGCTCGGATGGCATCAATTGGATCACCCCCCTTTTCTGAATACTTGGGATATGGGAATCTGGCATATTGAGAGAATATTCTAAGAATGATTGCTGCACTGGTAGGTTATGGTACTGACAAGTGGCCCATAGTAGGTGGATATATTGGATTTATTTCTATGGGATTTTCCTTCGGCCTGCCTGAGAAAGGATGGTTGAGCGATTGGGTGTTTTGATTTCATCATGTGTGACATTTCAACGAGGATGATATCTCATGTATTGGTGTCTTCTGGATTATTCTTGATCTCCTAGGCTCACCCATGTCTATTTACTTCCAGTTACTTGTAGTGATAATTTGGTTCTTGTATGTATTTCTACATTGCCCTTATTGTGTACTTACTCTTGTGAATTTTTGTATATTGTTTTCCTTGGAAAGTGATAAATTGGTTTTGACTTGGTTTCTAGAAATGGTTTTCAAATGAAAGTGTTTAATCCTCTTTGTTCAAATTTGAAAATATAAACATCACTTTCCCTTTCTAAAAAGGAATTGACACTAATTAAATGAACCCAAATTTGGACATGGTTAAGGGAAATGATTTGTACTTTGTTTTTAAGTAAAATATTTATAAAAAAATACTTTTATAAATTGTAGTTAAAACTTGAAATGATGTTTCTTTTATTTTAAAGGTAGTGCATTGGGAATAGATATCAGACTAGCCTACTGAGTTTTAATACTCATGCCTATAGTTCTTTTCTATTTTTAGTGTTTGTGCAGGCTACAACTTGATTGTGCTTGCCTTGGGTGACATTTGATTGTTGAGTCGGAGAGTGACCCGCGAGGTCGCGCAGAGTTAGTTCAGACGTCATGTTTAGTTAGTTTTATTTTTCTTTTGTTCCTGTTTGGTCGTTTTGTTCGGTTTACTTATTATGCGTTTCTCTGTATTATTTCTGCCGCTTTATTTATTTATATTGGGATAAATCGTTTCCACAGCCTCTGTTGATGCCCTGGCGCTTTTGCCAGCCCGGGAGGATCGGGAACGCCTCTCGAGCCATGTCGCAGACCGACTCGGGTGACCAGTTCAGGGTCGACCCGGGTTGGTTCGTGACAGTGACATCCTTTCAATTAAACATCACTATTCATTTTTTTGATTCACCATATGCATGTGTATGAAATTGGAAAATAATCACTACATATTAATTAAAAGATTTAACCAATTTGGATGGTGGGTTACTTAATAAACATAATCAATTATCAATTTTACCTACATGTTACAATAACTGAATAATTGAAAAATAATTATAAATATATATAAAAAATTTATTTCATATATTCGACCATAAACAACTTTACCATTTTTTAAATCTATAGGAAAAATTACTTTGATGTCATTATTCAAGAGTAGCTGGTATAATTTATGGGAACTATTTCTTGATATGATCATCATATAATCTAAAAATTAAAAATTATTAATTTAATAAAAAAATATAAATAATAGGTGAAAGTTGAACTCACTATAAAAATACTATAATTTCTTTATAATTGAGAAAAACATATGTATGAGCTTTGTGTTATTCGTCATTTGAAATCCATCATTTATGAACTCCACCACAACCAAGTCCAGGATAATTACTAATAATTTATGGTTAATTTCATTATCAAAATTTCTCTCATTATGACAAATTCAATTATGTTTTGAAGGATATTAAGGTTAAAAATAATGAGAGCAGAAAAATGAAATTTACTCTTATATATATGCTTCTAAAACTAACCCTTCAACCGATGTTTTGTTATGTACCTTTTTCTTCAAATTCTTAATGCATCTCTCATATGGGTACATCCATTATAACTATAATGGCCCTTCATATTTTTCTTAATGTATAAAATTTAATATTAAATGTTCCATTATATTAAATAAAACTAGCTGATTTTTTTTAGTTTATATAAAATTAAAAAACCCTGTTGTATCCTACACAGTGCATCATAGTCTAATATCAATGAAAATATTTCTTAGAAAAAATATGATATTTCTCTCAAAACATCCCAAATCAAAGAATTTAAAAAACATTTTAGGTAAATCGGTAGTAGTCATTTAATTATAACGTGACAATCCTGAATTTTTAATCTAGTATTCTGACCATTTTCTGATACATTTATCCAAATTGGAAATATAACAATTCAGTAACTTTAAATACATAATCCACTAATAGAATAATAAATTGTTTTATTTAGAAACTATATAATTTTCTTTTGGTTTCATTAAATTCTATGATATATCATTTTTAAATAACTCAAGTTTTGGATAAATATAAATTTGGGAAAGATCTAATCATGCCTTTATATTGTCTTTAGTCTTACCAGACATGCCCAAAACTATATAAAATATGTTACCAAAATATTTCTTCTCAATATGAATGACATATAACATGTAACAGACCAAAAAATTAGACTAATATGGAAGATCCTAAAAAATAATCCATTTTATCCAATTATGATACTTCCCAAAGACATATTTTTTTGGTTTATAGTAAATACAAAGGTAATAGGAGGTAATGGAGAGAAAATATTTTAAATTAATACATGATATCATTTATGTAGTTCCATATCTTTCAATTTTACCTTTTATGAAATTATTTCTATTCCTTTGAAAATGATGGCCTGTAGGAAGAAATCTACGATGAGAGTTAAAAACATGGTTTTCTTCCATTGAAAAGAATAAATGATTTTCTATCACTCATATAGTATGAACATGATTTTGTACCATGTGTACTCTAACCAGATAATATGACATATGCCAGAAAGTCATTAATTATTCAAATTAATGAAACTTTCATTATAAAATTCTATTTTGTAATAACATCATATGTACTGACACCATTAATTCATAATAAATTTAACTCATTAATCAATGATTTTAAATAAACATTAATATTATTTGTTGGATGTCTTGGAATTAATAATATAAAAAAGATATATGGTTCATTAATCAACATCTAAGGAGGTAAGTTTTATAGTGTTATAAAGATGGTCCAATAAGAATATTGACTATCATAAGATCTAAATGTACAAAACCATCAGTAGAAAGACCCAATTGCATGTTACGAGATTCTAAAGAAAAAAAAATAGATTCACCTGATCAAAATGTTTCCATGAATCACCATCATAAAGATGATTTAAGCTTTTACTGGTGGAAATATTGTATTTTTTCCATGTCATCAATGATACTATGTTATGAGACATAAATAAATGCTGAAATCTAGCTATAATTAGGAAATACATCATCTCTTTAACATGAACCAATATGGACTTACCTTATTGTGCCTCTTTGTACCTCGATTTTCCACATGTAGGAAAATCAACCAACGACTCATTTTCACCGTAATATAGGATGAAATCATTTGAAAATGCACTGATATTCTAATAACCAAGACCCAAATTACAAACAAACCTCTTAATTTTATAAATTTTTTTAGGAAAAACATTTCCCTCAAGTAACAATGACTTAACCAAAGATAATATATAATCAAAAAAATTATTTAATATTCCATTATCTGATTTAATAGCCATAAATTTAGTTACAAATTAAAGTTATCTTATATTGCAATGAGGATATTAGGAATTCTCATCAGACTTTAGCAACTCAAAAAATTAAGATGGTTTTAACCCAGGAGTTGAACCATCATTTTGAGTTCTAGTTTGTTGAAAATATAGACCATTAACCTAATGTACTAAAGTTTCAAACCATGATGGATTTGAAACCAAATTATTTGTATCTTCTCCTGAAGTACCTTCACCATGTTAAAACCAAAAAACACAACATTTCTAAAAATCAAAACACAATAGAAGAACCCCAATGTTTTCAAATATTTTAAATCTTCTCATATTACATTTCTTATATAGACACTTAATTTTCCCTTCCAAAACAAATTCTAGTTTTGATGACGAAAATGATAAAAAAGTTTCAACACCCTCAATATATACAGGATTTATACCATAAGCCTTTGAATTTTTGTGATGATTTATCTAATCATGATCTTATAATAAAAATTATTATTTTCTTCCTTATTCCACATTTTTCTAAAAAATAGAAAATAAAAATATTTCTTATTATTAATCTGATAGAAGGAAGCGATGATCCAAGGAAAAAAATCATAAAATTAGAAAATTAAAAATCACTCAAAAACATTAAAAAATATTTATAATTATTGGTAGTTACAACTAAAAATCAGAAAATTATTATTAACTAAAAAAATAATAGTGAATAGAAAGATTTCATACTAATTATTATAAATTAATAAAAATTATTACAAATTACTACTCATTATTGATAACTATTACTAATTATTACTAATTATCCCTATTTATCAGTAATTACTCTAAATTATTAACAATTATAACTAAATATTATCAATAATCAATAATTTTCTTTAATTATTGGTAATTATCATTAAGTATTAATAATTATCTGCAATTTTCATTAATTATCAATAATTTTAGTTTATTATCAATAATTATTTATAATTATTGGTATTATTCATTAATTATCAATATTTATTTCTAATTATAACTATTTATTGTTAATTTTCATTAATTATCTATAATTTTTGTTTTTATTGGTAATTATCACTAATTATTGGTAATTATCACTAATTACTAGTAATTATTGGCAATTATCACTAATTATTGGTAATTATCACTAATTATTGGAAATTATCACTATTTTTTACCAATTATTACATATTTTTGCTATTTTTTAATATTTTGTATTATTTTTTTACTATTTTTTACTATTTATTACAATTTATTACATTTTATTACTCATTATTATTAATTATTACTAATTATTTCTAATTGTTACAAATTATCACCAATTTTAAATAATTTTTACTAATTTTTACTAATTTTCACTAATTTTTAATAAATATTAGCAATTTTTACTAATTATTCCTAATTATTGGTAATTATTACTAATTATTACTTATTATTGGAAATTATTACTGATTATTGTAAATTATTAGTAATTATTGGTAATTATTACTAATTATTACATTTTTACTAATTATTACCATTTTTTACTAATCCTTTCTAATTTTTTCTAATTATTAGTAATTATTACCAATTTACACTAATTATTACTAATTTTACTTATTATTTTTAATTATTTGTAATTATTACTAATTATTGGAAATTATTACTAATTATTTGTAATTATTATTATTATTTATCACCAATTATTGGTAATTATTACTAATTATTTGTAATTATCACCAATTATTTGTAATTATCTCAAATTATTGGTAATTATCACTAATTATTGGTAATTTTCACCAATTACTTTCAATTATCACTAATTATTTGTAAATATCACCAATTATTGGTAATTATCACCAGTTATTTTCAATTATCACTAATTATTTATAATTATCTCCAATTATTGGTAATTATTACTTATTATTGGTAATTGTTACTATTTATTGGTAATTATTTCTATTTTTTTAAATATTACTAATTTATGATAATTATTACAAATTTATGATAATTATCGGTAATTATCACTATTTTTTTGGTAATTATTACTATTTTTTAGAAATTATTACTATTTTTTTGGTAATTATTACTATTTTTTGGTAATTATTACTAATCATTACTAATTATTGATAATTATTGGTAATTATTACTAATTATTGATAATAATTTCTAATTATTGGTAATTAATGATAATTATTTTTAATTACTATTAATTATTGCTAATTATTGCTTATTATTGGTAATTATTACTATTTTTTACTAATTTTTCATAATTATCTCTAATTATTGGAAATTATTACTAATTATTGGTCAATATTCATAATTATTGGAAATTATATGTAATTATTAATAATTATTGGTAATTATTACTATTTATAGGTAATTATTGATATTTATTATTAATTATTACTAATTATTGTTAATTATTTCTAATTGTTGAAAATTATTTCTAATTATTGGTAGGTAATTATTTTTTTACTAATTATCGGTAATTATTACTATTTTTACTAATTAATGGTAATTATTGGTAATTATTACTAATTATTGGTAATTGTTTAATTTTTTTACTAATTATTGATTGTTATTACTATTTTTTTGTAATTATTACTAATTATTTACTATTTATCGATAATTAATGCTAATTATTACTAAATATTTGTAATTATTATTAATTAGATACTAATTATTGACAGTTATTGGTAACTATGACTAATTATTACTAAATATTACTAATAATTGGTAATTATTACTAATTATTGTTAATTATGACCGATTTTTAGTCATTATTACTAATTATTGACAATTATTGATAATTATTAGTATTTTTTACTAATTTTTACTAATTATGGGTAGTTATTACTAATTATTGGTAATTATTACTATTTTTTTCTAATTATCTGTAGTTATTACTAATTTTTACTAATTATCGGTAATTATCACTAATTATTTACTAATTATTACTAATTATTACTAGTTATTTACTAATTATTGGAAATAATTACTAATTATTACTAATTATTTTCCAATTATCTATAATTAATATCAATTACAATTAATTACTGCTAATTACAACTAATTACTCATAATTAATTTTAATTATTTCTAATATAAAATAAAATAAATAAATCAACAATTAAAAAGATTAAAACAAATACCTAAAAAACGACGCTTTAACAGAATTAAAATAGTGATGTGATCCTGAAAGCATCGGGTCCTAGTAAAAATTAAAATTTGTGTAGAGAGAAATAAGAGAGAAACTAGAAGAGAAGTGCATAGATTGTGTTCAAAAATTTTTAATAGGGACATATTTATAGGTTCAATCAGTACTGAGGAACTATTTATGACAGAACCCATTGTAAATATTTCCCACCATAAAATAAATATGGCAACGATATGAAAAGTATTTGCGACATATGACTTTTCCTATCACAAATACTACCCACCATAAATACCCTTTATTTACTCCATCGACAAACTATTTACGATAAAAACAAGTGGTCCGTCACAAATAATATTATTAGCGACAGACTACCCTCCCGTCACGAATAATATTATTTGTGACGAATCACTTGTTTCCATTGAAAATAGTCCTTCCCGACTCATGGTGTGCTGTTTCACCAAAATTATTTGTGATGGGAAAACATTTCCCATTGTAAATACCAATAAATAAACACTTATTTGCGATGGGAAATAATTCTCATTACAAATAACTTGAACTTTTTGATTATTTGTGATAGGTGCCCAGTCCGACGCAAATGACCTGTCACAAATACTAATTTTCTAGTAGTGTAAGAAGACAATTCTCAAGGCTTTCATGTCCTTCGTTCACTTTAATTCTCCCTTCCTTTGCTAATAATCATCCAAGCCCAACCGAGGTACAAAAGCATCAACCCTATAATTTCTTAGACTTTGATCACCTTTTTTCATAGCAGAACCTTGGTCTAAAACATCTTGCATCGTCGATCTCAGCAACTGGAACACGTCGCCTGACACTCAATATTAGAAAGACTTTCAATACAAAACTCCAAGGAGTGAAATGTGCTTCTGCCTGGTCATCAAAGTCCACTTTTTGAACTATGACTATGTTTTGTTTCCATGAAAACTCCTTCAATTTCTCCTTTAAGTTTCCTCTATAAGAATGATTTTGATCATCATTTGAATTGTTTAAATACCATCAAAAGGAATTTTCCTCATATCACTTCACCATTATACATTTATTCCATGTACCAGTAGACCCTTTGTCTTCAAGCAAATTTCCTCCACTTTGGATTTTAAGTTCTTCACCATTTGTAATAAAACAAGAAGTGCTTTTCTATATTGAGCACTGATCCCTAGAAGAACTCCTCAAATAACTGAGGAAATAGATCATTTTGGTACTCCATCTTTCAGAACTTATTCTATTCTTTAGAAACCCTGAGCTTTCAGTACTTCTAGCTTTGGTGATATCATGAAAACCGACCTCCATCTGAAACTGCCCTTTCAAAAAGTCTGGTATCTTCAAATTAATGAACTCTTTGGACAATCTAGAACTTTCTTCAGAATTTCATCCTAACCAAACCTATGCATGAATTGGTCCTTTGTTCTCAATTATATTCTTCCACCTAATTCTAATCCTTCATAGTATCTTCCTCCCACTATAGAGGAAATTTTTGAAACTTTGAAGACCTTACACAAGTCGCTAACCTAGAGTTGGAAAAAATAGTCTTTCATCACCACTCATTACACAGAAACACACCAGACTCTGGGATTCACCTCTTCTACCTAACATGAAGGTGGTTATGGATGATATCTTTAAAATACTTTATAGTGAGAGGTATAATACTTTTCATCTTCTAAAATCTTCACCAGTAGACCGACAACATTATTAAAAACATGATATCCTTTCCTCCATGGTTATTCATTAGAAGAAAATTCCAATCAAACCATAGACTTTGTGATTGAGAATAAACACCCACACCTTTCTTATTATCTCGTTGATGACGGTATAAAGGGTACAATTGTATTTCCTGAGAATGAAAAGTTCATCTTTTTATCCTTAGTGCATTTATATTCTATAAAGATCACTTTCCACTACTTCCTAAGGTTGGACTCACTGCAAATTATAAACTGCATGTACTTGAATATCTGTGTGCATTAAAAACCAGGATTTCTATCCTCCTTCTCACTTAAGTGTTCAAAGATTCCCTTACCACAACTCCATGCTTCTAGAAGTTTCCTGTCCAATACACATTTCTCCTTCTAAAACCCTAGTTGGATGAAAATTTTTCTCTCACTTTGACACCACCATGGAACCCCCTACATGAATTTGCACATGCCATCCAAAAAATTTAGTAAAAAAATACACAATGTTCCACTATTTTATCAAGATCCAAAAATTCTAGAACATCGATATGTGCCACCTTCCTTGAAAAACTTAATAATCATATACTCCATGATTCAAACAGAAAACATTACTCTTCCATAATCTTGAGAGAAACTCCATTCGGAAGGTGAATCCCTTCTAAAAAATTTCAAACACAAATTTCTATACATCCTTTCCCCCCAATATAGAGTTAAAATCCCTAGATTAAATGGCCCATGAATTAAGTGGATAGGAAAACAATCCACAAGAGGTATTTAATAACTTATAAAACAATATCTACGGATAAAAACTTTGGATTAATCCTTTTGGAATGACCTTTTTGGTCCCTATAAAACTTTTTATATAGACATCCATTTCTTTCCTCAATGCTAGTTGTGAAACTAGGACTGATGAAATAACACCACTCAATCTCCTTAAATAAGTTTCCAAGTGTTATCATTAAATCCATCATGAATTTTTTTCTTTGAGTTATGAAGGTAATCTTTTAGGTCAACACTTTTCAAAACTTTCTCCAAGTTTCATTAGTTTGTATCTTCTCATTTTCCCTATCCTCTCTTTTAATTGAATCCCATCAACTTGTACCTTACATTTCCAACACCATTACCTAGAAAAAATGAACTCCAACTGATTCTAAAATGTATAAAGTTAGGAACTGGATTCTCAAGTATTCTATAAGACCAACTTCAAAATAATGCTCTCCTACCAAAATTTGAGCCACCTAACTAGGGTCTAATATACTGAAATTTAAAACCATCATCTGATACCAATTATTATTCTTGGAACCCCATATATAGAATATTAAATCTAGAATATAAAATGTAGAATGAGGTCCAAAATATCTAGAATTTAAGGGAATCAAGAACTCAATGTTTCCAAAACTGAGAAGTCCCTATACCCTAACCACTACATCAAATCACCTCCACGATAGAAAAGACTTTCCCAAGACCAATGAAATGAAAAAAACTCTCAACACAAACATAATACAAGGAATAACATGGCTTAAAACATAATTATAATCCATATAAGAATAATGAAACTTTACATTAAGGGGGAAACAAGAAGAGAATATATGGGTTACAAGGGAACCTATCTTCCAGACACCCAACTTAGACTCTGAGTTACAAGGGAACTATTTTCCAAACACCCTTCCTAGATATGGAAGAATATTACTCCAATATATCTCATGGAAAAAATCCCACTACATGTGTCATGAACCAACCCAGGTTGACCCTGAACATGTTACCCGAGCCGATCTGTGACATGGCCTGAAGGGCATTCCTGATCCCCATGGGATGGCAACTAGTGCCAGGCATCAAAACCAAACAAGAGGGAATGATTTGTCCCATTGAAAATAAATAAAGCAACAGAAAAAGTAGAATAACACAAGGCAAATAAATGACACGAAAAAGAAAGAAAAACCAATAACAACAAACTAACCTTATCACAACCAAAACTCCTCGCGACTCTGAGAGTCACTCAACAGTCCACAACCAACTCTCACCCATAACGAGAGATTTCAAGTCAAACCTGCAACAAAACTAAAAATAGGAAAACACTATAGGTGTGAGTATTAAAACTTAGTAGGCATGCCCAAAAAACTATTCCCAAGGCACTACCATTAAATAAAGAATTTATCAATTCCAGGTTTGAACTAAATTATATAAAATATTGGTTTCTGCACACTTTCATTTCTAAAACAAGTAACAACCCATTGCCCTTTTTAATATAAAAACAAGTTTAGTGTTTGAAAGAAACAGGTGCATTGCATTTTAATTTTTTTTTGCAAACAATTTAGAAATCCAAATTTTTGTTATTAGTCAAAAGGAAAACTACACACAACACACACTAAGGGAAATGAAAAAAGTGGCACACATGGACCAACAACTGAACTAGACCTCTCAACCGCCCGCCACATACAAAGAAACACTAAATAAAACATGGGTTGAACCTAGGATCTCGTGAACAATCCAGAACGTACTATACATGTGACTCATCCTGAAGGCATGCCTACTCTCTATGACGTCATATTTCCCTAACGCCTGGTGTTGCCCTCATGGCCTAACCGAGGGGCCCAATCCCCTAGCAGAGTGTCATCTGTACTAAGGGCCACTAACCAGTGTGTAATCTAAACTAGTGCAGCAATCGTTCTCAGAAGATTCACTTACTATGACTGGTTCCCATGTCAAAACATATAACAAATAGGAAAAGGGTGAGTTAACAAAGTCAATAAAGCAGTAAAAACATCAAACACAAATCATGCAGTCAACATACACCAAATATCACATCTGAGTCACCCCAAATAGAGTTTTCCAAAATAATTTATTTTATTAAAGTTCCAAACGGGCTTCACCAATTTTAAGGAAAATCCTCATTTCTCTAGTGAACCAAAACACTTGTTCGCGCTTAAAAATAAATCATTTATCAATAAACCATAAATACATTTAAAATTCTGTGAATTATGTTTAAAGGCCAAATGAGCATTCTTTCACTACTCGGTGTCCGATAATCAAGAAAATGTTTCAAGTGTTGTGTATAAAATAAACGACTCTTTTTACACCAAATAATCATTTAAAAATTTATTATCTTGAATTATTTCCCATTTATTAAAATTAATAAAATATCAAGCAATCAATAAATTCTACATTTAAAGGTGAGTGCAGTGGGGGACCTACCTCAACTTGCAGACCGGTTACGAAGATGCGACACGTCTCACACTCGCGCCCAAGTACGCGCAACCTGCTGACGACCGCAATATCACGGAAAAACCTTGCCAATGCACTACAATTGCAAAGGTAACTAAAATACATAAACACGAACTTACACAATCCAAACAAACAAACACCGCAAAAGAACCACCTTGACCTACTTCCACAACATAACTTACATCGCTTGTACTATTTAATAAACTACTTTAAAATTTATAAAACGATTTCCAAAGAGTAACCCACAATCCACACACCCAAAACTCATCCGAAGAACACATTTTTGATCAAACGCACACCCCATAATACTAAAATAGAAAACGTATGACATGAATAGACAAAAACTAAATACAAAAATTAATGAAAATATATTAAACATCATAAAACTAGTTTTCAACAAAACACACCTTAAATCCACATGAGCATGCTATCAAATCTAAAATGCAAACTAAGTTCATTTAAAAAAAAACAAACTTCACACTGAACTAAATCACCACAAAACATGCCAAAACAATTAAGCATATAAAATAATTATCTAAACAAAGTTTTTCGACCAAAAAATAATAATTTCTCCCAAAACAATTATTCTAGAAATCAAAAATAATAATTAATACCAATGAAATTAAAAATAATAATAATGATAATAATCATAATACAATAAATCAAAGTGCTCATAAATTTAAAGGGTCAAAGTGAAGAATTCTACCTCAAGATCGAAGTGCGATGATAACGCAACCTCGGAACCCGTGCGAGATGTCGTTCATACCTCAACTACGCGCTCCAGAAGCTGTAACTAACCCAATGCTACCCAAACTAACCCTCCCAAATAATAACAATAATAATTATCCCTAATCAATTAAAAAAACCCCAAATTGACTGAAAGTAAAACAAAGAATAAGGATGATTATACTGAAGGGGCTGCAACAAGAGAAGCAGGGCCAAGGGGTAGCGACAGGAAGGCGGGACCGTGCCGGAAGTTGCCTATGGGGTGCTAGGTCACGCTGCAAGTCCGGGGGGGAGTTGGGGTCGGCTGGGAGCTATGAAGGTAGAGGGTTGCGCCAACTAGAAGGAGGGGAATGCTTCGGTGTTGGCCGAAGGTGAGGGCGAGGGGGCTGGTTCTATTGTGTGCAAGGGAAAATAGGTGGCACTGGTTAAGGGAGGTGGTCGGCATTACTGCATCGCCGTTCTTGAGCGCAACAAAGAGGAAGCGGAGGCCAGCGGTTGAGAAGGGGAGCCACTGGAGGTTGGTTGGCGCCGAAGCAAGGTTGGATGGAAATGCTGGTTCGAGGGGGGGGGGGGGCTACTTGCCCCGCACACAGGGAAAGGGGACAGTGAACATGGGTGCGCTGGATGGGAGCCGCGGTGGGGGTGACGAGGGAGGCCAGCCATTGGCTGGGTGCAGCGGCGAACAGAGCAGGGTGCACGTTGGGATTGCCAACAGGGGAGGTGCTGGGCGTAGCGTGTGGCTGGCCAGGTGTGCAGATGGGGCGCTGACGAGGGGCTATGTAGACAGGGGAGGGGTTGGCACATGTGGAGGCCAGGATCCGGAGGGTGAGGCCTGCTGGAGGTTCTAGAGGGAAACGCGGGGAGCAGCGTGAGGGGGACGAGGCCAGCAGGCTACTGCTGAGCGAGAAGATGGCGAGTCAAGGCCGAGGGCCTGTTGCGCGAACCAGAAGCGGAGAGGGGGGGGGGGGGGGGCGCTGCGTGGGTAGGAGGCTAGGGGAAAGGGGGCACCAGCTTCAGGTAAAAATAGGGTTAGGTTTTAGTTTTGTTTTTTGTTTTTTTTATTCCTAATAAAATAACAATAATTGTAATAATAAGACTAATAATAATAATATAAATAATATAAATAACAATAAATATAAATAATAATAATAATAATATAAATAAAAATAATATAAAACCAATAAAAATAAAAATAAAAATAATAATAAAATAACAACAACAACAACAATAATATCATTAATACAATAATAATAATTTTAACGATAATAATAATAAAAATTAATAGCAATAAAATAATTACACCTTAGTAATAATAATAATATTAATTAAATAATAATATTATTCTTATTATAATTTAAACATTCAACACGCCTTACTTATAAAAGAAACATTATTTATTTTAGTCGTTAAACCTTTGTGCGACACCTGAGCTAACGACGCGGCTACCGCCCACTGTGCGGTGACCGCGCACGGGTTCGAAATCCACTGAACTTAGTAAATGTCGCAAAATTTAAACTGTTAACCAACCCAGACATTGGACCGAGGACCCGGAGCCAAGAAATAATAAAATATAATTAATTTAAGAATTCTGGGTGTGACAATTCTCCCCACCACAGACACTTTCTGCCCCCCAAAATTCACCCAGCCGAACGATGGACCAAACAAGAATCCATGCCCAAATAAAACCAGAAGAAACCACAACATAAGAGAATGGTAGAACATGAGAGGGTTCTCCCCACCATAAGAACTCAACTAGTGTGGAAATTTTAACACCCAAACATACCACCCTGGGAGGGGGGGGGGGGCGACATGGGAACTCCCAACCGATCCAGACTAACCTCTATAGCACAAGCGAAATAACACCTCCGCTGAAACTTGGAACTCTCGACTCAGACCAAAGAAAGCACAAACAATAGATAAAAACCTACGAGTAGAACATAACCCAAGCGGTAAACCTAATAACAACCATAAACATCGGTTCTTTCATAGGCGCTTACCTCTCCAAACGAACACAACTAAACCAAAATCAATCCAGACAAAGGCCAAACATACTTTTAAGAAAAATGCATGATTCAGAAAACCATGATCAGACAAACAAAATCGTTTGGATTACAATGGAACATGTCCGTCATAAATCCACAACAGAACAATGAACTTTCAACAATGTCAAAACTTTAGAAACAGAAAAACAAGAAGGGAAAGACTTTAAATGTTCCACCGCCAACACGGAACACAAAACCCTCATCGAGGCTTCACACCTTTGGAAACTCCTGACTGTGCGCGAGATTCACCCCAAGACCTGTGGTTGGGGTTCTGATGGTTGAAGCATCTCCTACCTCACAGTCAGACACTGAAATTTCTCTAGTCACAATGTCTTCTTCAGGCGACGCTTTCTACAAAACCTCTCCAAGTGACCCAGACAACTACAACGACGACACGTCTTCGGAGGAATGTGACATGACGACTTCACATGCCCAAACCAGCCACACTAGTGGCACACCACTGAACGGTCTGACAAACTGGAAACCAGAACCACTACCGATGACTCTTTAGAAACAGGTCCCTCTGGCACATCTTGCTCGCCAGATGAGAACCTTTTCAAGTGACCAGATACACTGGATTTCTGAAAATCTGCACTTCAAAGACCCACTCAGCTAAGAACGCCTCATCCACCAATTTCTCAAAAACAATGGCCCTTTAAAGGGAGGACTTTCTCCTTGATCTCTAAACAAAGACCCCCGACAAAGAGATAAGTCTTCATCAAATCCTGTGATGCTACCTCCAGAGAAAATGACACAAGTTCCTTGAAATGGTCAACATATGACTTCACCATCCATTGGACTTGTTGAATACGCACAAGCACTTCCCTTTTCTTCATCTTCACTTCTTCAGGTATAAACCATCGGAAGAAGACAGATTTAAAGACATCCCATTCCATCCCAACTTACATTGACGGTGGGGCAAGAAACTCCCATACATCTAGAGATGGACCTTCAAACAGTCCCAAAACAACACTCACTCTGATAGATTCAGAAGTTCCCAACGTCCTAAAAGCACACTCGACCTCTTAAAACCACATAAATACCTTTAAAGGACCCCAATCAACATTAAGTACATACAATGTCTGAGAAGGACAAAAAATTGGGCATGAATTATCAGAAACTCTGGGGACCTTTCTGGGCGGCATTTTCTGAACAAAATATAAAACATAGAGCCAAAACTGATATCAAGCTGAAGCAACATCAAATAAAATTCCTTCATCCAAAACAAACAGCTCAAAATAAACAAGCAAATACAAACACAACTCAAAAATTCCTCTTCCAAAATCCCCTTTCCATTTTTGATTTCAAAACTACCTTCCTTCAAGGCCAATTTCCAAATACCCAAACCCACTTTTCAAACCAAATTCAATTTTCAAAAATTATTTACCTTTTTAAAATCACTTTAGAAAAACAATGTCAAGCCTTTAATTCCAAGTGCACACCCCAGTAATCCCATGAATCGTTTCACATGTCTTCATCCACTTTCATCCATACGCACTAACACACACTTTTAATGCATTACCTCCCATGTGAAAACGTTCATAAAGAGTACCTGAGGTTGCACCCAAACCATATCCCTACCGGTTCCAAGAAAACACCAGATTTTTAGGCCAAGAGAATTCAGTGTTGAAACCCATTTCACTAATTTAAATCCATTTAAAAGGAGTCATTTTCATTCTAAAAATCGTTTTTCTTTTTCAAAATTGCACTCACACCAACCAGAACCAAGACGAAACTTAACTTGCATCAAAATACCTGACTGAAGGACTAGTAGTTACACTTAACCTGGCGACATGGTAGTGGGCCATGCCCCAAGTAAGCGTCAACAACTTGAAGGAACTTAAACCGTGTACTCAGACTCCACATGGGTCACAACTCCATGTGAAATCATGATGTAATATCGTCTTGTCTCCGCTGTCGTCCATCAATCTAAAATGAACCAGAACGAGACAAGGACAAAATTCACGAACTACCCCTGGCGACTCGAGGTTCGTAATGGGTTAGGGTTCCTGATTCCCTTCCCGTACCTACCTATCGAGACCCGAAAATCCTAATCTCCATCTACCGGACACCCCAAATAACAAGAACCTCCTCTGATACCATTTTTTCACGAACCAACCCAGGTCGACCCTGAACTGGTCACCCGAGCCAGCCCATTACATAACCCGAGGGGTGTTCCTGATCCCCATGGGATGACAACTTGTGCCGGGCATCAAAACCAAACAAGAGGGAACAATTTAGCCCAGTGAAAATAAATAAAGCAGCGGAAAAAGTAGAATAACGCAAGGCAAATAAATGACACGAAAAAGGAAGAACAACCTATAACAACAAACTAACCTAACCACAACCAAAACTCCTCACGACTCCGAGAGTCGCTCAACAGTCCACAACCAACTCTCGCCCACAACGAGAGAGTTCAAGTCAAACCTGAAACAAAACTAAAAATAGGAAAACACTATAGGCGTGAGTATTAAAACTCAGTAGGAAATCCCAACAAACTATTCCCAATGCACTCCCATTAAATAAAGAATTTATCAATTCTAGGTTTGAACTAAATTATATAAAATATTGGTTTCCACACACACTTTCATTTCTAAAACAAGTAACATACCATTTCCCATTTTAATATAAAAATGTTTAGTGTTTGAAAGAAACAGGTGCATTGCATTTTAAAACATTTTTGCAAACAATTTAGAAATCCAAATTTTTGTTGTTATTCAAAAGGAAAAATACACACAACACACACTAATGGAAATGGAAAAAATGGCACACATGGGCCAGTAACCGAACTATACCTCTCAACCATCCGCCACATACAAAGAAACACTAAATAAAACATGGGTTGAACCTAGGAGCTCGTGAACAATCCAGAACTTAATATACATGTGACTCATCCTGAAGGCATGCCTACTCTCGATAACTTAATAACACCCTAACACCCGGTGTTTCCCTACATGGCCTAACCGAGGGGCCCAATCCCCTAGTAGAGTGTCATCCGTACTAAGTGCCACTAGCCAGTGCATAATCTAAACTAGTGCAACAATCATTCTCAGAAGATTCAATTACTATGCCAAGTTCCCATGTCAACACATATAATAAACATGAAAGGGGTGAGTCAACAAAGTCAATAAAGTAGTATAAACATCACACACAAATCATGCAGTCAACGTATACCAAATATCACATCTGAATCACCCCAAATAGAGTTTTCCAAAATAAATTATTTTATTAAAGTTCCTAACTAGCCTTCACCAATTTTAAGGAAAATCCTCATTTCTCAAGTGAACCAAAACACTTGTTCGCGCTTCAAAATAAATCATTTATCAATAAACCATAACTACATTTAAAATTCCGTGAATTATGTTTAAAGGCCAAACATGCATTTTTTCATTACTGGGTGTCCACTCATCAAGAAAATGTTTCAAGTGTCGTGTATAAAATAAATGGCTCTTTTTACACCAAATAATCATTTAAAAATTTATTATCATAAATTATTTCCCATTTATTAAAATTAATAAAACATCAAGAAATCAATAAATTCTAAATTGAAAGGTGAGTGCAGTGGGGGACCTACCTCGACTTGCAGCTCGGTTACGAAGACGCGGCACGTCTCACACTCACGCCCAAGTACGCACGACCTGCTGACGACCACAATATCATGGAAAAACATTGCCAACGCACTGCAACCGCAAAGGTAACTAAAATACATAAACACAGACTTACACAATCCAAATGAACAAACACCACAAAAGAACCACCTTGACCTACTTCCATAACATAACTCGCATCGCTTTTAATATTTAATAAACCAATTTAAAATTTATAAAATGATTTCCAAAGAGTAACCCATATCCCACACACCCAAAACTCATCCGAAGAGCACATTTTTGATCAAACGCACACCCCAACAAACTAAAATAGAAAATTCATGACATGCATAGACAAAAACTAAATACAAAAATTCATAAAATTATATTACACATCAAAAAACTAGTTTTCAAAAAAAACACACCTTAAATCCACATGAGCATGCTACCGAATATAAAATGCAAAATAAGTTCATTTAAAAAAACTAAACTTCGCGCTGAACTAACTGACCACAAAACATGCCAAAACAATTAAGTAGATAAAATAATTATCCAAAAAAAGTTTTTCGACCAAAAATTAATAATTTCTCCCAAAACAATTACTCTAGAAATCAAAAATAATATTTAATACCATTGAAATTGAAAATAATAATAATGATAATAATCATAATACAAGAAATCAAAGTGCTCCTAAATTTAAAGTGTCAAAGCGACATATTCTACCTCAAGATCAAAGTACGACGACAATGCAACCTCGGAACCGGTGCGAGATCTCGTTCACACCTCAACTGCGTGCTCCAGAAGCTGAAACTAACCCGATGCTACCCAAACGAACCCAATAATAATAATAATAATAATTATCCCTAATCAATTAAAAAAACATCAAACTAACTGAAAGTAAAACAAATAATAAGGATGATCTTACCAAAGGGGCTACCACAAGAGAAGAAGGGCCAAGGGGTAGTGACAGGAAGGTGGGACCGCACTGGAAGTCACCTATGGGGTGCTAGGGCGCACTGCAAGTCCGAGGGGGAGTTGGGGTCGGCTGGGAGCTGTGAAGGCAGGGGGTTGCACCAACTAAAAGGAGGGGTGTGCTTCAGCGTTGGCCGAAGGTGAGGGTGAGGGGGATGGTTCTATTGTATGCAAGGGAAAAGAGGCGGTGATGGTTAAGGGAGGTGGTCGGTAGTCCTGCAACGATGTTATTGAGCATAGTAAAGAGGAAGGGGAGGCCATCAGTTGAGCAGGGGAGCCGATGGAGGTTGGTCGACACCAGAACGAGGATGGCTGGCAGCACTGGTTCGAACAGAGGGGGGGGGGGGGGATGCCTGCGCCGCACACAAGGCAAGGGGGCGGAGAACATGGGTGTGCCGGACAGGATCCGCGGTGGGGGAGACGAGGGAGGCCGACCATTGGTTGGGTGCAGCGGCGAACATAGGAGGGTGCGCGCTGGGCTTGTAGACAGGGGAGGTGCTGGGCGTAGCGTGTGGCTGGCCAGGTGTGCGGATGGGGCGCCAGAGAGGGGCTGCGGAGACCGGGGAGGGGTTGGCACATGCGGCGGCTGAGATCTGGAGGGAGAGGCCCGCTGGAGGTTCTGGAGGGCAACACGGGGAGCAGTGTGAGAGGGACAAGGCTGGCAGGCCGCTGACGAGCGAGAGGATGGCGAGTCAAGGCCAAGGGCCTGTTACGTGAACCAGAAGTAGAGGGGGGGGGCACCGTGCGAGTAGGAAGATAGGGGAAAGGGGGCACAGACTTTGGGTAGAATTAGGATTAGTTTTTTGTTTTTTTCTTATTCCTAATAAAATAACAGTAATTGTAAAAATAAGACTAAGAATAATAATAATAATATAAATAACAATAATTATAAATAATAATAATAATAACATAAATAACAATAATATAAAACCAATAATAATAATAATAATAATAATAATAAAATAGCAACAATAATAATAATAATATCATTAATACAATAGTAATAATTTTAACGATAACAATAATAAAAATTAATAGCAATAAAATAATAACACCTTAGTAATAATAATATTATTAATTCAATAATAATACTATTATTATTATAATTTAAACATTTAACCCACCTTAATTATAAAAAAACATTATTTATTTTAGTCTTTAAACCTTTGTGTGACACCCGAGCTAACGACACAGCTACCGCCCACTGTGCGGTGACCGTGCATGGGTCCGAAACCCACTGAACTTAGTAAATGTCGCAAAATTTAAACTGGGACCCAACCCGGACATTGGCCCGGGGACCCGGAGCCAAGAAATAATAAAATATAATTAATTTAAGAAGTCCGGGTGTGAAAACATGTTCTCATATTATGCCTCCCACACATGCTAGACTAATGGATCCTTAATATACTCTATTAGACCCTTTTCAAGCTTTATCATCCACTTCCTTGAATATTTTTTATTTACTTCCCTTTCAAACTGTAACCTTTCTACCTCCGACATCAAATCCTTTGACAGTTTGGTGATCTTCCAAAACACATAGAACAAGTGGCCATAAACCATCCTTTTATAGATGAGCTCTATAGCATCCAACCAATTCTACCTACCACTCCACCTTTTAATCTCCATGTATTTCCCTACACTTGATCAAGAAAATTAGATGTGAATAAACATCTCAACTGATCCTTATGGTGAATATAATATGTTATGGATTCTCCACTGATTTTTTTGCATCAGTACAAGATTATAGAATCGCATCCACTAACTTATGCACTTATTCTTGCATCAAGATTAATCTGCTGCTCCATATTAATCTCAAGTAGCCACATTATATTTAACCTTACACAAAAGTATTTTAATCTTATGTACCATTATTCATCACTCATATTAAGTTGACATCGACTCTTCCATTTAATTTGGAACTTCCACACCATATCTAAAACACCTCATGCATCACTTCCTTTAGAAGTGGTTTCTACTACCAACTTCTTTAACTTCTATAATTTCTATGTTTTAGGTGACTTTCCTCTATATGGTACTTCAATAATTCTTTAAAAAGTGCAGTTCTAGAAGTTCAAACACTTTAACTGGAAAAATATTCTCACACAAAAAACCAACATAATCCCAATTGGGTTTTAATGAATATTTTGAAGGTTATTTGACTATAATTTATTAAGGATGTGTAAAGATAAGATCTTTGATATTCAAAATGAATATAAATATACATATAAAAAGGAGAAGATGATGCGGTGAATAAACAAAGGAATAGTTTCAGGTGGATGATATCCAAGGGAGAAAGAAGGTGAAAATTATTTTAATGGGCCATCAATTCACAAAGTTTAAATAAAATTAAGATATTTTTTACCTTCACACTAAAGGTATTATATTTCTTATCTTTTTTTATGGAGGCTATTATAATGTAAGTGAGACTATATTTAACTTGGAGTATTTTCATGTAAATGGGTTTAGACCAAGTGGGACAATGAGTCTTCACTAAAATCTTGTAACAAAGTCTTAATTTAATTATTTTAGTGAGATAATGATTGATTCACTCTTTCTTCTTAGACTAGACTCCACATTTGAGGTGAATAGATTAAATCCATCATATACATTTTTTTATCTCAATATTTAATAAAAAAATGATATTGAGATATCCATATGTTCTAACTAATTATTTGAATGAGATCTAAGAGTCGATAAAGAAAAAAGGAAAAAGTTTTATATACCCCAACTCACCATACTATTAGAGTATTTCCCTTATGTGACTAACAAACAATATCATAACATGGGACTTTTTTGTTCAGTGTCTTCTCTCTCAAATTCTATAACATGGTCACTATAATAAATCACCAAGACTACCGATATTCAATAATTTTTTTAGTTATAGAAAATTTGGATGTTTCACTACTTCTAAACACTTGACATGGATGCATATATCATTATTATATATAGAATCGATATTGGTGATATGTGTAAGAACCAAGATCTTCTTTTTTAGGTATGTTTTCATTTTTTTGGTGTTTTTGAGAAAAAGAGTAATTTTTGGAAATTTTTGAAGTACATGCCGTGTACTTTATGAGTACACGCTGTGTACTCGGTTATCGTGGGTAGCCAGGTGCTAGCCATGTAGCGGTCATGCACATGGCCATGTGTGGTGACCTGGAGACTGCTTAATGCAGGGGATGATGAAGGAAAGTACATGCCGTGTACTTTATGAGTACACGCTGTGTACTCTGTTACCGTGGGTAGCCTGGTGCTGGCCGTGTAGCGGTCATGCACATGGCCATGTGTGGTGACCTGGAGACTACTTAATGTAGGGGATGATGAAGGAAAGTACATGCCTTGTACTTTTTTTTTTCATTAAATGGACTGGGGTTGCGTCTAATCATCAGAAAGATCTTCTTCTCCGCCGAACTCGACCAAGAGCGTCCGTACAATGCAGATCTTCACCGAGCTCCTGATCGAGAGTTCGTTCTCCGAATCGATCTCTGTCGGTTGTGTTGGAATCACATTGGTGAGTTCTCTCTTCTTCTTCAACCCCTTCTTCTGATTCCTTATCTCTCGTGAGATATTCTGGGTTGAATGATTTAGACGTTTTTGCAGATCTATAGTGGTCTTGAGCGATTCAAGGATTGAGGTTCACGTATAGAGATCTCCCAACACCGAGGTAGGTGGTTTGTGCCTTTCCGTTGAAAGTATTTTGAGTTATATGTGAAAATTTGTCCAATACCCTTGAACGGGGTATTGCGTGTTTACTGTTTTCATCCTGTTGATTGCCTGCTATGCTTGTATGCTTGAATAGAGGTTAATTGAATGAGAATAGGGTTAATTGCTATGTTTTGTAAGTGTTTACCATGCATTTTTTCCTGTTTTGACTGTTTGGTCTTGTTTCCTGTTAGGATGCCTTGTTGTTTCCCATGCCTAGTATTATAGAATGGAGTATTTATTATCTGACATGATGATATGCTATAGACTGGTTAGCCAAGTAGTTATTGAGGTTTACTTTGGCCGCTTTGCATTGCTAAGATTTCTTGACTTACACAGGGCCGTGAAAACCCGGTGTATAGACCATAGGGAGAATGGACGTAAGGTATTCTCCAGAGTGTATGTTTACTTTTACAATGCGAGACCATATGGGGAATTGAAGTAAGTGCTTCGTTAGAGTGTCTGTAGTTCCTTGACGTGGGCCATAGGGGGAATGTGACATAAGTGCTTCCCCAGAGCACCTTTAGTTACTGATACGAGACTATTGGAGGAATTGACGGCGAGTGATTTCTTAGAGAGTCTATGCTTAAGCTGAATCAGAGGGGTTAGACTGAGTGTACTACCCAGAGGGTTGCTTGTGTTGCTAGGTAGGACCAGAGGGGATAGACTGTGAATACTTCCCAAAGGGTTACCTGTTGCATTTTTTCTTGCTTGTGTTGCTAGGTAGGACCATAGGGGATGGGATGTGAGTAATTCCCAGAGGGTTACCTTCCTTTTTTTAGCTGCTTACTTGATATGTGGAATTTAATTTATTGAAACTGTGGATTGTTTACTGCTGAGTGCTTCCTTGTCTACTTCTTTCCTTACTTATTACCTACCATATATTCACTGACTGTTAAGTACAGATCTTGTGGTGGTTTCCTACTGGGATATAGTCTCACACCCTGTTTGGGACATGCTTTTGGTCCCAAACATATTATATTGCTGCAGGTATATATAAGGGTAGTCACCCTTCTACTTCAGGTGCTTGACTGCTTTGGATATGAAGAGCATGAGACCAAGATGAGGCTTGAGATGCTGAAGAGTTTATCTGATTTTCTTTTGTACTTTGGTTTAGTATTGTTTTTATTCTAGCATTGTGATTTGTTTTTCTGCTTTCCTAGACATATGTATCATGCATCATTCATATATATGTGTGCACCAGTTTATTGTTTCTAGTCTTCCACTGTTTCCTTTTGTATGTATTATTACTGTTTCCGCTATTGTATATTTGTTTTACTTACACTGTGTTACTATTCAAATGAAGGCCTATTTTCCCCACTATCACACTCAAGGACCTCACTGCTAGTCGGCAACCTCTGACGTTCGGGAAAATGTGCTTGAGGCCATGTGACCAACCGGGTACGGGGCGTCTCTGGCTGGCTTCCGGAATCGGGACGTTACAAAGTGGTATCAGAGGAATTATTTTCTCTTGACTTACTATTTGGAGCCTATAATCAGGGATATGATGGAAATAGGTACTTGGTAATAATCTGTTCCTGAGAGTAGCTAACCCATGTATAGGGAAAATCCAATCTACCTTGTTTATTGCAAGTTTCCTGGTTTTGCAATCATTACAGTTGATTTGATTTCACATTGAGTGATTCACATGTTTTGTGTTGTTATTGTTGATGTTGTTGTGGTTCTATTTATATTTCAACCCGATGAGATGAGGGTATTCCATATCATGCATCATATAGGAACTTGCTAGAAATAAAATGTCATGCATTCTTGCCATGCCATTTGGGTTGCATTAGCGATTTCATGTTGTTGTGATAGATGTTGTGCTAGATATTCATTCTATTTTGATAGATGCCTTGATAAAAATACTTGATGTTTGATAGGATATTGGTTGTGTAAGGTTTTGTTGGAATGAATGCCAAACTTTGGTTCTTTAGGTGTTATGGGCCCTCATGGACCAGAATTTGGTGGATCATTACCTAGTTTTTTCTTTTTATAACATGTATAAGATTCCAATCTTTGATTTTCGAGGACTATGGGCCCTCACGGATCATAATTTCGCACTTTGGTGTTCGTTTCAATGTTTTTCTAGGCTCCAAAGTAGTTTATGAGGCTTACTGTCTGGAAAAATAGATAATACACGCCGTGTAGTTTTGACTACATGCCATGTGTTCTTCTGTTCGGGAAGAAACTGTTTTTCTTAAGTACACACTGCGTACCTTATGTACACACCATGTAGTCTCTAACCGTGTCATAGGCTGTGTGGGTAGAGACAAAGGAGAGGGACATTCTTGTGGGAACACGCCGTGTAGTGGTTGTACACTCCGTGTCGTGTTGACCCTGTGTCCGCCCGTGTGACTGAAAACACAGAGGGAAAAATCTTAGTTTATACACGCTGTTTCAGTTCTAAACACGCCGTGTAGTGTAATCTTGTAATCCGTCCATGTAACTAACAACACTGGTCAGTGTTACCTTTTCTATTACACGCCGTGTCCGTATGGAACACGCTATGTAGTATCAACTGAGTATCTGGCCATGTCACTAACAACACGGGGTTTTGAAGCTCTTATAGTACACGCCGTGTCTGACACTAACACACCATGTAGTCTTGTTCTATGAGAACTGTGTGTCCTAGCCATGTAAGGGAACTCGGGCAGGGGAAGAGGATTCAAGTACACGCCATGTGTAAGGAAAAAACACCATGTATGGGGTGTTACATGAACAGTTTTGGGCAGAGGTACACACCCATGTGAATGAATTATAGTAACATGACATGTAGTTAAGTATACACGTTGTGTATCCTTGTTTGAAAAACTGGAATGCTTTCTTTCTCCTGTTTCCCTTCTTAGGCTTCTGGGTTTTTAGTCCTTAACAATCTTGATCTAAGGTGTGCCCTTGACCTTGCAGAGTCATGACACCAAGATGCCCTCTGGTTGTATGCCAGTTACAGGGCAACGATCAGACACTGGACATGGCTGAGCAGGGACTACCAGAAGATCCTCCAGTTGTGCCCGTCTTGGCACTGACCGTCATTCTGGACAAAGGTGCTGATGCACAGTTCCGAGAGGGATTCATGAGGTTCATGCAGACCTTCCGTGGAGTACCACATCCTGCCCCTTCTATGGTAGAGTTTACATGGGTTTTCCAATAGAAACATACTCCCACCTTCATATGGGAAGGAGGACCTCAGGCTATAGAGTCGTGGTTAGAAGCCATGATTTCTCTCTTCGAGCATCTGGAGACGCCTCTAGAGAGGAGGGTCAAGCTCGATACGTATATGCTTCAAGATTCCACCAAGAGATGGTGGGATGTGATCTCAAAGGTAGGATTCCAGAAATTTATGGCATGGGATGAGTTCCAGCATGCCTTTTATGACTACTTCTATCCAGAGACTTTGAGGGATGATCGAGCTCGGGAGTTCATGAGTTTGGAGCAGGGTAGTCTTTCTGTTATGGATTATTCTTCTCGCTTCACTGAGCTGTAGCACTCCATACCCATTCCAGGAGGTGATGAGTTATTCCAGGAAAGGAAGTTCAAGGACGATCTTAAGCGTGACATCTGATCGTAGGTGAACATCTTAAAGTTGACTTCCATCACTTCTATAGTCAACCAGGTGCTGATCACGGAGCATAATTTGAGGGATTATGGAGTTGTGATCTAGGGCAGTTCAACATCCAGAGTTAGTCTTCCTCCTACCGACAGCAGGAAGCACCGTAGGGATTCTTCATGCAAGGATCCGAGGAGGTGAGACACTTACTTTGGTAGCCAGGTGGTGTGCTACTAGTGCGAGAAGAGCAGGAAAATGAGGCCACATTTCCCGAGAGACCCAGTGGAGTGCTGATCTTGCAGCAAGATGGGGCATCTTCAGTGCTTCTATCAGACCTTCTCACCAGCAGATGGTGACAAGGGTTCTTCTATGACTCCTTGTTCAAGAGTAGTGCCACCAGTTTCACATAAGTATTGGAACTAGAGTTCTTCCATCCGTTCAGGCTGAGGTGGAGGTCGCAGCCGTGGTATCCAGTCGCCAGGCTTTCATCGAAAACAGGGTGGATCAACTCAGGGTGGTTAGGTAGGGTTGTAGGGCCATGGTGCATGTCATACTTTTGCAGTGGAGAAAACCTAGCAGAATTAGTATCCTGAACCCTCTACAGTTTGAGGTACGATCTTCGTTTCCTCAGTTTTAGCTTCTGTTCTTTTCAATACAGGGGCTTCCCATAGCTTTATATCTATTGCTGTTATGGAGAGCCTTAGGCTCTTCATATTTTCTTCTACTGATGTATTGATGCTAGAAACTCCATTGGGGACTAGAACGGCTAGTGTGCGTGAGTGTAAGGAGTTCCCTTTAGAGGTTGGTGGGTGTCACTTTTTATAGGACCTCTATGTTCTAGAGATGATAGGCTATGATTTCATTCTTGGAATGGACTGGTTAGTTCCCTTCCAGGCAGTTGTCAATTGTTATCACTGTAGGGTGAGTTTTACGCCACCAGAGGGTGGATTGTTTCTTCATAAGGGTGAGTGGGATGTCCAAGCAAGTAGAGCAGGACCCGAGAATCATGGGTTGTGAGGAGTTATAGCTCAAATTTCTAGTCTATATCTGGATGACCATGTGACTTCACAGATGGACTTTCCTCCAATGGTGGATCGTTTTAGGGACGTATTTCCAGAGGACTCTTCAGGTTTTCCTCTGGAGTGATCATGCTAGGAGCGACACTAGTGTCCATTACTCTTTATAAGATGGCTACACTAGAGTTGTAGGAGATCAAGAAGTAGTTGGAGGAGTTACAGGAAAAGGGTTTCATCTGACCCAGTACTTCTCCATGGGGTTC
This sequence comes from Viscum album, assembly GCA_963277665.1. Taxonomy (NCBI): domain Eukaryota; kingdom Viridiplantae; phylum Streptophyta; class Magnoliopsida; order Santalales; family Viscaceae; genus Viscum; species Viscum album. The sequence continues at coordinate 1,533,868,778 of OY728126.1, forward strand.
ACCTGTCCTGTTTGCAAAGAAGGCAGACGGTACCCTCAGGATTTGTGTGGACTATTGGAAGATGAACTAATTGACGGTCAAGAACTGATATCCCTTTCCGAGGATTGATGATCTCTTTGATCAGCTTAGAGGGGCCTGGGTGTTCTCGAAGATTTAATTGAGATCTAGTTATCATCAATTGTGTGTTAGACCATCTGATATACCTATTACAACTTTTCGAAGAAGGTATGGTCTATACGAGTATGTGGTTATGCTGTTCGGTCTCATGAACACACCTGCAATTTTAATGGCACTGATGGACCGAGTGTTCCATCCATACTTGGATTTTTTCTTGGTGGTTTTTGTGGACGATATTTTGGTTTACTCTCACACTTGAAACAATCATGCTACCCATCTTGAGATCATTTTGAGTACAATGAGAGAGAATCAGTTATATGCTAAGCTCTCAAAATGCCACTTTTGGATGGAACAGATTAACTTCTTGGGTCATGTTATCTCAGAGAAAGGAGTATCAGTAGACCCAAAGAAAGTGAGAGCTATAGTTTCTGGGAGCAGCCGAAGAACTTATTTGAGGTAAAAAGTTTTCTAGGGCTGGCTGGATACTACAGACTTTTTATATAGGACTTTTCACACATAGAAATTCCATTGAAATACTTGACTAAGAAGGGTGCAAAGTTCTTGTGGTCATATTCTTATGAGTCATCCTTTTAGGAGATGAAAGGGAAATTTAATTCAGCACCAATTCTAGCCTTTCCAGATCCAGTAAAGAGATATAATGTTTACTGTGATGCTTTTGGTATCGGACTTGGATAAGTGCTTATGCAGGGAGAAGGATTTATTGCGTATGGGTCTCGACAGTTGAGGCCACATGAGAGGAATTACCTGACACACAATCTTGAGTTGGCTAAAGTTGTTCATGCCTTACGCTGTTGGAGACATTATCTTCTGTGAGATAATTTTGTGGTTTTCACAGACCACAAAAGTCTCAAGTATATCTTCACTCAGCGTGACCTGAATTTGAGACAGCAAAGGTGGGTTGAGTACCTTCAGTCCTTTGACTTTGAGCTTGCCTATATGCCTGGTAAAGGCAATGATGTGGCTGATTCACTGAGTAGGAGGACTCAGATACAAGAAGTTTAGGAGGCTAGTAGTTAGTGGCAGCTTATGGATTTGTTCTCTGAGATGCATTTGGAGGTGCACGATAGACAGGGGCAGACTTGTCTTTCTTCTGTAGTTGTTACCTCTACACTGATTGATCAAGTGCGAATGAGGCAACTATTAGATTCTAAAGGCCTAGTCCTACGGGAAAGTGTGTCAGGAGAGGACCCTATTCCTAGATGGACCATAGGTGAGGAAGAGATCTTGTGTTTCTAAGGGTGCATATGGGTGCTGAAAGACATACGCGAGGAGATGATGTAGGACTTTCATTCCTCAGTTTGGGAAGTTCATCCTGGTGTCACCAAGAGGTATCATGATCTACATCATCAGTATTGGTGGCTAGGTATGAAGAGTGATGTTGATGGTTTTTTCAGGAGGTGTTCCACCTATCAGCAGATGAAGGCGGAGCATCAACGACCAACAGGGCTTTTGCAGTAGTTACCCATTTTTGAGTGGAAATGGAACGATGTCATGATAAACTTCATGATGGTTTTACCGAGGTCTCCTCGAGGGAATGATGTAGTTTGGGTTGTCATTGAGATACTCATGAAGGTTTCTCACTTCTTTCCGATCAAGGAAAATTTCAGTGTTGATGAGCTAGGACGGTTGTACATCCGAGATATTGTATGGTTACATGGGGTTATGCACTCCATTGTTTCAGACAGGGATGCCCGTTTTACTTCTCGGGTTTGGCAGGGATTACATAAGGCTTTGGGTACACAAGTAATTTTGAGTAAAACTTACCACCCTCAGAAAGATGGCCAGTTCGAGCGTAAGATTCAGGTGCTTGAGGACATGCTTCATGCATGCATTCTAGATTTTGGATGTTCTTGGGAGAAGCACATAACACTTGTGGAGTTTTCCTACAACAATAGTTTTCAGGAAACTATTCAGATGGAACCTTATGAGGCTTTGTATGGTAGGCCATGCTGATCACCCTTTGTTGGCTGGAGGCAGGAGAGGTAGCTATGCTGGGACCTCGTCTTGTCCAGGAGACCATAGAGAATATAGAGTTGATTTGGAAGACGATGTCTACTGTGTAGTCTCGACAGAAGTCTTATGCTGATCAGAAGATACATCCTATGGAGTTCAAGGTTGGGGATTAGGTTTTCCTGCATGTCACGCCGAGGTTGGGGCAAAGAAGGATTAGGAGACAGAGTAAGCTTTCGCCGAGGTAAGTCAGGTTGTTTGAGGTGTTTGAGAGACTTGGGCCGGTTGCCTATTGGTTGCAGTTACCTAAGAGGTACTGGGATATGCATGATTTCTTCCATGTTTATCAGCTTCGACGTTACTTCTCAGACCCGTCTCATGTATTCCAACCTGAGGAGGTTGAGTTGGAAGTAGATGCATCTTTTGAGAAGCATCCTATTCGGATTTTTGATCAAAGTATGAAGGTTATCCATGGCCGGTCTGTTCCTTTGGTACAAGTGCTCTGGCATCATGGACGAGTACAAGACGAGACTTGGGAGAGGGAGGCAGATGTACGATCACAATGGCCGGAGCTGTTCGAGGTTTCTTTTTCAATGCCGTCTTGCTAGGAAAATTCGGGGACAAATTTCTTTAAGGGGGAAAGTTTGTAAGAACCTAGATCTTCTTTTTCAGGTATGTTTTCCTTTTTATAGTGTTTTTTATAAAAAGATAAATTTTTGGAAATTTTTGAAGTACATGCCGTTTAATTTATGAGTACACGCTGTGTACTCGGTTACCACGGGTAGCTGGGTGCTGGCCATGTAGCAGTCATGCACACGTCCGTGTGTGGTGACCTGTAGAATGCTTAATACAGGGGCCAATGAAGTCAAGTACTCACCGTGCACTTATAAAGTACACGATGTGTACTTTTTTTTCATTAAACGGACCGGGGTCGTGTCTAATCAGCAGAAACCTCTTCTTCTCTGCCGAAATCGACCGATAGTGTCTGTATGGCATGGATCTTCGCCGAGACCCCGATCAAGCGTCTGTTCTCTGAATCAAACTCTGTCAGTTTCATTGGAATCAAATTGGCGAGTTCTCTCTTCTTCTTGAACCCCTTCTTCTGATTTCTTCTCCTATGAGATATTGTGGGTTGAATGTTTTAGACTTTTTTGTAGATATATGGTGTTCTTGAGCAATTCAAGGATTGAGGTTCACATATAGTGATCTCCCAACACCGAGGTAGGTGGTTTGTGCCTTTTTGTTGAAAGTATTTGAGTTATATGTGAAAATATGTCAAATACCCTTGAGCGGGGTATTGCATGTTTACTGTTTTAGCCCTGTTGATTTCCTTCTATGCTTGTATGCTTGAATAGAGGTTAATTTAATGAAAATAGGGTTAATTTCTAGGTTTTGGAAGTGTTTCCCATGCATGTTTGCCTGTTTTGACCTTTTGGTCTTTTTGCCTGTTAGGCTGCCTTATTGTTTCCCATGCCTAGTATTATAGGATGGAGTGTTTATTATCTGACATGATGATATGCTGTAGACTAGTTAGCTAAGTAGTTCTTGAGGTTTACTTTGGCCGCTTTGCATTGCTAATATTTCTTGACTTACACAGGGTTGTGAGAACCTAGTGTATAGGCCATAGGGAGAATGGACGTAAGGGCTTATCCAGTGTGTATGTTTACTTTTACGATGTGAGACCATATGGGGAATTAACGTAAGTGCTTCCTCAGAGTGTCTGTAGTTCCTTGATGCGGGCCACAGGGGGAATGTGACGTAAGTGCTTCCCCAAAGCACCTTTAGTTACCGATACGAGACTATAAGAGGAATTTATGGTGAGTAATTCCTCAGAGAGTCTATGCTTAAGCTGAACCAAAGGGGCTAGAATAAGTGTATTACCCAGAGAGTTGCTTGTGTTGCTAGGTAGGACCATAGGGGATAGACTGAGTACTTTCCAGAGGGTTACCTGTTGTGTTTCTTCTTTCTTGAGTTTCTAGGTAGGACCATAGGGGATGGGCCATGAGTACTTCCCAGAGGGTTACCTGCTTTGTTTAACTACTTACTTGATATGTGGAATTGAATTCATTGAAACTGTGGATTGTTTACTGCTGAGTACTTTCTTGTTTATTTCTTTCCTTACTTATTACGTGCTATATATTCACTGACTATTAGGCACAAATCTTGTGGTGGTTGCCTACTGGGATTTATTATCACACCCTATTTGGGAAATGATTTTGGTCCCAAACAGATTATATTGTTGCAGGTATATATAAGGGTAATCTCCCTTCTACTTCAGGTACTTGATTTATTTGGAGCTGGAGAGCATGGGACCAAGCTGAGTCTTGCGATGCTGAGGAGTTTTTTTCTTTTTCTTTTGTTCTTTGGTTTAGTATTGTTTGTATTCCAGCATTGTAATTTTTTGGCTACTTTCCTAGACATATGTATCATGCATCATTCGTATATATGTGTGCTCCAGTTTATTATTTCTAGTCTTCCAATGTTTCCTTTTATATGGATTATTACTGCTTCTACTATTGTATATTTGTTTTACTTCCATTGTGTTATTCTACCAATGAGGGCCTAGTTTCCCCACTATCACACCTAAGGACCTCATTGCTTGTCGACAGCCTCTGGAGTTTGGGGAAATTCTCTTGAGGACATGTGATCAACCAGGTACGGGGCACCTATGGGTGGTTTTCGGAACCGGGATGTTACAATATGACTGAATGAGTTCTATTTAAAAATGATCGCAATGAGATAGAAGTAGATACAAAAGGGATGATTACCTTGGGGGAGTGTTATTAAATACAATGTGTACTAAATCTATGGAATGAAAATTCTCAAGGTCTATGTGGTAAATGTTATTGAATATTTATGAAGGTTACTCAAAGGTCAAAGAGAAAAAATAAAAATAATAATTTTTTATGGAAGTTATAAATTTTTAATCAATATAATATTATGGGAATGAATTTCTTCTTCATGGGTATGATATCGAATTATTAATTATAATTTGTATTTATTTCTTAGTAGATAAAATATTATTATAAATGTTTAAATATATAAATATATTTTAAAATTAACAATGTTTATGATATTATTATTATTTTTATTGGTGTCGAGGAAAAGTTTAAATTACATAAATTTTAGAATTAAATAGGTTATATCAAAGACTTTTCTTATCAATTATATATTTTATTCATTTTTAAGTACCCAAATATATTTGAGAATATGATGTTGAATTTGTTTTCAATATGAATGTTAATGCATGTTGGTGTGATGTGTGATAAAGAAAGTATCCACCCAATAAAGATGTTGATTATGCTGTCCATACTATTGGGTAATGAAGAGTGAATCTGTTTCCATCATAAATGGAAAAGGATGAGGAAAATTATTGGTGAGAATCCATTCTAAATTAGATGATTGAAGAATGAGTCCTAATGTTAAAGGCAAGTGATTAAGTTTAAATTAGTGGAATATACAACATTTTTTAGTGTAAAATGAAGAATATAGCTACTTAACTAGACTATACTGGTCATATTTCACAGTTTTATTTATAAATAATTGAATAGGTTCAAAGGTTAAAGAAAATATACTTTAAGTTATAGAAAACCATCCAAGTAACATTGAGCATGATGGATATTTCCATAAGTGATTCCTATCACTAGAATGAAGGTTTTTGAAGGCTAAAATATAAAGGTAGTAGGGTTTATTGAAATACTCAAGACTATATATTTATATTCTATAAAGGACATTGGAAACAAGATAAAATAATTTGGGATTATTATGATAATATTTGGAATTATTTGAATTTGTTTTGAGGTTATTGGAATAATATCTAAAATTATTTAGAGTGACTTTGAATTAATTAAAAAAATTATAGAATTTTGAAGCTGTAATTGAAAAATTTCCAAAGTTTCAGTGCTGTGTATTAGTCATTTCTCTATGCTATGTATGGGTCATTAAATCATAAAATGATACCAATGATTGAAATATAGATACATCTAAGAGTAATTTATGATCCATATAGACTTTTTTATGAGTAATAATGGAACTATACATGTCAATAAATACTTTTTATGAATCATATCATTCTGCATATGTGTCAAAAAATTTGTGTGTGAGTGTTTTGGGAATTGTATATGAGTCATTGAGACCTGCATATGAGTCATGGGACTATAAATATTAGTTATCTACTGTAAAAAAATGTGACCTGGATATTTCTATATAATCCACATATATATGAGTCATTTACACATATCAAACCAAAACTTAGGAAAATTTTAAAAATTCTACAGAATGAAAAGTGAGTTTTAGAATTAAATTCTAAAGAAGAAATAAAAAAATCAAAAGTTGATAAAGTTATTATTTGTTGATCAAATCATCATGATTATTAGTTAAGATTCAATCTCAAAATGAGGAAGATGAATTGAGAATAAGTTAAGAGAACACTATTTCATTAGTATTTTTTTTTTCAAATGAGAATATTTAAAAATCATATTTAGTGATCAAAGATGAATTAAATTGGATGATTAAAAAACTATTCTTCATGGATTTAAATATAAAAAAATTATCCAATATTCAAGTAATGAATGAGGAATCATATCTTTAAGCTAAAAAAGGATATCAAATCCGGATGGGATTTTGAGTAAAATAAATGATGTTTAGATTCAATATTAAATAAATCTAGAAACAAAGTTGATGCTTGTGTTGTGCTAAAGTGGAATCAAATATTACAAATTCTGTATGATTCAAGGTGAATTATATAAGTTATAAGTGATTGATATAAGTTTCATATGAGGAATTAAATTTGGATCTCAATCTATATTTGGAATTACAAATTCTCTTACATTGAAAGTACTGTTATTGTATATTTTCATAATGCCTTAGTGAATGATTTATTTACATATGTTTTGGAATTATTTTGAGAATATTAAGTCCCAATGCCTAATATATAAAATAAATAAATATTTATTTGGTTAAGATAAATGAGAAAGTAAAATAAGTAGGTAAATATTGGAATTTCATTAGAGACAATTGGTTGAACAAAAATAATATTTAGGAGATCGTGGGGATAATACCACATGCTATCCTTAAAAAAAGACAAGGAGAAAAAGCTGGAGTATTTTTGAATTGAATTTGATTTGAGATTTTCTATATTATAAATATAGAAAATATATATTTTTTGATCTATATATAAAAATATGAGGAAGAAGAGAGATAGATTTATTGTCTTACGAAACTCTTGAAGAATAAGAACTTGAGAGATCTCTATGAGGAAAAATAAAAACCTAATCCTATACTGAAGAATATATACAATATGGGTTTCTAAGAAGAGGAATAATACATAGTTTACAACCCAATTCAATTGATTAGATCCAGTCAAAGATGAAGGATGAAGAAGAAGCTTTAATACTCAGTATTTTATAGAGAATAAGAAAAAGTGTCCAATGTGAAATAAGTTATTCTATATATTTAGTGATAGTACTAGACCTTGGATTTTGAGTGAGTGAATCCTAACCAATAGATTTTGAAGATAACTGGAAGATGGAAAAATAAATAGAGACCAATTTTTATATACTATAGTATATTATATCAAGTCATTCAAAGGATTTTATTTAGTAAGGAAGAAAATTTGATTTTATTGATGCTATGGAATTCTATGCTAAAAGAAGATCTGCATCAAGAGGCTGGAATTTTCTATACTACTCATGAAGATTGAAGTCCAGTGGGATGTTGGGAAAATATAATACTATGGGATAATATGATTACTCACCTATGTAATATGGAAATAATGTTTTCAATATGATACCTTCCCCCCTCTATAGTGTAGGTAAAACACTTGGGTTCAGGATAATCCCAATACAACTTCAATTATATTGATTATAAGATGATATAGGATAATATGTGACTTGGACATACTGAAAAAAATAAGGATTAGGTTTCCTGGGATGGGTTTAACCTTGTAAAAACATTGTATGATTTTTTTTTAATTTCCTTTACTACTTTTTATATGGTTGTTAAATTCTTGGTAAAAGATAAATAGACCTATATGTCTTAACCAATAATAGAGGTTCAAATACCAAAGGGGGATAAATCTAAAAAAAATATTTAGAATTTAGTGAAAGAATTTAGCCACACCTGATTCACCCCCCTCAAGTATCTACACCAATCCATTGGGACTATTAAGTGGTATAAAAAATAACTAGGTTCACTATAGTTATATTAATTTTGATGACACAATTGTTTTTATATGAAAATATGAAGTGAATATTTAAAGAGTTTTTAGAATAGCCTCAGATGGAGAATTCAATTTCCATTCCTATCTTGACTAATTTGTAATTTTTGGATAAGACTATAAGAAAAAATAAAATAAGATAAGAAAATAATCTAAGTAAGGTGAAAAAGTTAAATAGGATCAGTTACTTAATATGAATAATCAGAGTGGTTATTGTTTTGTTTAATCTGTTGAAGATGATACCTCATGTGATGAATCAAGATCAAGCTGTGATGAAGATGAGTTCAATGAATCACTTAGTTATTTATATTCTAAAGTAAAGTATTATTTAAATATGGTCCACATGTAAGTTTCCACATATATATTTTCATACATAAAAGGTATACAATTTAAAAAATCATAGTTGGAATAGGAGGCTGATGCAATGAACGATACATTAGTAAGAAAGGTTAGAAAATGTAACACTCTCAGAAAAATTATTAAAACCAAGGAGGAATCTAGTTTACTTTCCAATAAAATATATTTTTGAGTTGAATAATAATTTTAATGAGATATATATGAGAAATATGTGTTTAATGATATTTTTTATAAAGTGAACCATGCTTTGTAGAAACTATGTAAAGTCTCTGAGAATGTCAAATATTCTCAATTATAAGTTAAAACCAAGAGAATAAAAGATCTAGATAGTTCTATATTGGAGGTAAATAAGAATCATGATAATTAGATTTATAATATGAAAATATATTGTGAATAAAGGGTGAAAACATTTTAAGACTTTAAGTACTTTATTAATATGAAGTGTCTATATTTGGATGTCAAGATTAAAAAATATAGGATTCACCCCATAAAATCTTCACAATCTGCTAAAATAAATAATTGTGACACCAAACAAGTTTATAAAAAGATTATTACTTCTTATAATACTCAAAATAGTGGAAATAATATCTTGTAATAATCTCATGATCAACTCACAACAAGATCTTGGAAAAAGATATTCCACAATCATGATAAATCCAGTTTCATTAATTCCATTTTAAAAAAAATATAAGAAAAAAATCCAAAATATGTACTAATATAGATGAATAAAAATCATGATAAACTCAACACATCATAAATATTAGATCTTAGAATGTATAAGAAAATAAACTTCCCAAATGGAACCCAAAAGAATGGGGTTTCCATAAAAAAAACAGGCACAAAATTCCAATGAGACTATTGTTAAAGAGAAAAGAAAAATATTTATTGGCTACTATTGGTGCTATTAGAGGTTTAAAGATAAGTACATTGATTTAAAATATAATATATCAGTTTATTAAAGATACATAAATCCCAAAGTAAGGGGGAGTAAAGTTAAAATTCAAAATAAATATGATGGAATGAAGCTGAATTCACAGAATAAGAAAAAAATTCAACTTATAATAGATTTGATTACCTAGAAAGTTTCTATGAATATTTAAATAAATGTGGTCACTATTATGAAGAGTGTTGAAATCTAAAAAATTAGTATAATTCCTATGATGATGTGAATAAAATACCAAAACTAAAAATAAATATTGTAAGGAAAAAAGAAAAGCCTTCCTTAGGGAAAGAAAAAAAGAAGATTGCTGGATAAAGTGAACCCAATAATCTAGTTAAGAGATCTAGGAAGGATGTCACACCTACAAGGAGAATATTCTTCTACCATGGTAATATAGACCACATCATGTATCATTGAAATATGTCTATTAATATTAATAAATAAAGGATAAAACCAGAATCTAAAAGGAAATCAATCCAAGAGAGGAATGGTAGATTAGTTTTTGTTTAACAATTCAGTTGAATAACTTGATATATTTCCTAAAAAAGTTATTTTAAAGGTTATTTAAAAAGTTTTTGGAAGGTGAAATTAATATGGTTATATAGCTAACATTGTCATGGAATGGTTTCCTGAACAAGTTAAATTATTTAAAGTAATGGAAAAGAACCAATGACTCCATGTACTAAGAAAGATGTTATGAACATAGAGTCCTCACATAAATAGAAGAATGACAATACTCTTAAATATTGTTTAATTATATGTTTCTTCCAGTTGAAAAATGGATAAGAAAATTTAGGAAGCATAAAGGAATGAAAGTTACTTGATTTCTAAAGTGAAGAAGGATATTTTAACTGAGAATAATTTTGAAAAAGAAAATAATACCATGCTTCCCAAACAAGAACATATTTTTAAAATCAAGGATGAAACAAGAATGAATATATCCAAATATTTTAGAGATACCAATAAATAAGTTTTTGGGTTGAGGAACAAGTATCAACATTGTTTCTCACATTAAGGATCTTATGGAATCTCACTTTATTCCTATATTTTTTTATTCATACTACTTTGAAGATATAATTGAAGGTGAATAATGGGATAAGATAAATATATAATTCTATGATGCCTATAAAATATAAAATACAATCTATCATGGTGAATTATCAAGTGATATCAAGTTTATTTATGGAGGAAGAAAACCATGATGATGGTTATTGGAGATAATCCCTTGAGGGGGATCTTGTTAGATCAATATAGATAGAAATAAATAATAGATGGGGGGGGGGTGAGGGAGAATAGTACTCTAAAGTATTTAAAACAAATAATCAATCAGAGTATACTATTTTATGAATAAATAGTGAGTGAAGTGTTCAAAATATAATACATTAGAAATTAAAATATGAACACAAAATTTTTATAGTGGTTCAGATCACCAAAATATTAGTCCACTCTTAAATCTTATCTAATTTGTGAGAAGATCAGTACACACTAATGAAATATCAATTTTAAAGGAGTGATAACCTATTTATAGACTCTGCCTTTTACAATACTTAGAGGCACAACCCTAATTTTTTATAGGAGTCAAAACTAGTCTTACCCTAAATTTTCTTTGAGAGTCACAACCCAATAACTTCCTTTTGGGTGGTATAATAACCAAATACTAACCTGTTTTGATTGGGAAAAGAAAAAACTGACACTAAAAATTACAAATAGATTAAATAAAAATAGTATGATGAAAACCAAAAAACAATGAAACCAACAAAGATCCAAATATGTTGAAGATAATGCAGTATGATGATAGTTGATCACTTCAGTAGTATAGAGTTGAATGTAGTAGTTCTTATATGATTGTAAAAATGTAATATTAGTCACAAAATGTCTTCTTTGAGTATTAATAAAATTTTTCTTGTCATTGATTATTCAAAAATTCATCCATTATTCAAAACTTTTATCAATTGTTATTCAGACTACATGCCTTGGTATCTATTTAGTGACTAATCATCAATGATAATCTTAATCAAGTGTTATTCACACCACATTCCCTGGTCTCTATTTAGTGACTAATCATCAATGGTCATCTTCAATCTCTTCATACAAGAGTTTCCTAAACTCATCACCACCATACAATGATTGGAAATATTTAAAATAAGAAAACACATCATTATCCATTAATACCTCACATGTATTTAATAATATTATTAACTAACTTTAATTCATACATTATAATCATTAAAAAAATATAATATATTAATTAGAACAAATGAGAATTATTCAAATAATTAGAATGATAAAAATTACATGCATTGACTTATAGTAAATCAATAATTTAAAAATAATAAAATTAGAGTATGAAATAAATCATATGAAAATTATTATTTTCACAACATTTTTATTTTCACTATATTACAACAAAGCTGTTATAAAATAAGTTCAATTTTAAAAGTAATATGAAATTTAAAATAGATTAAATAATCATGCAGTTAATCAATTTATAAAAATATTTCTAAAACATAGTTTTCTGTAAAAAATATTTTTTCAAAAAATAAAAAAAGTAAAGTACTGATTGTGTGATGTAAAAGCCTTTTAGTTGGTATACTTAATGTTCCATCATGTACGTTCTGTATACTAACCATTTAAACAATTTTTTTGTGTGGTAGGTATTATGACCGTGCAAATATATTTGTCATGAAGTCACTTACAATAAAAAATCACTCTTGTTATAAATTAAAAAAAAATTATGGTAACTTGAAATTATACCTCATGGTAACTTACCTCACTTAAGGTATGTTTTAAATCAAACTCAGGGTATATTGGATTCCACTTTCATTCACTTCTAATTTATCTTCATGATAGGTTGAATTATAACTCATGGTAACTTGGAATAATTTTGTGTAAGTTAAAATATAGTAGGCTCAAATTTCCACAGAAGGTTATCAAATACCTCATAGTAGGTACTCAAAGTGGAACACATGGTAGGTATAAAATACCTATTCACGGTAGGTATGGAATTTTATCTGCACGATAGGTTTTAAAATTCCACTTATGGTATGTATATGTAGATAAGTAGTGTCATGAAAAGACGAAGAAGCATTGATTGTGTCACACTGTGGTGCTGGTGGAACCAAGTGTCGCATTTTAGGGAGAACACATGGATGAGTAAGGTCAAGAATCTATCCAAGATGCTAGAGTACTACGATATCGATTGAACCAAGTGATGTCACCGAAGTGAAGGTGATGTCAATCTAATGAATATCACAAATAAAGGAGTGTGACACCATGGTTGATCGAAGAATGGAGATGAAGGTGCACACTGCTGCCATGGATAAAGGAGTTCACCTATGCTGGTGAGAAGTCTAATCACATTATGTAGGGAGTGAAGTGTCCAAAGATCGTGTAGTCACACTGAGAGGGGGGGGGGGTGAATCAGGTGTGACCAATTTTACTAAATTATTTTTTACCTTTTAATTCAAGCCTCTGTCACCTATTAGGATGAGTGGATCATGCATGCAATGTAAAAAGTAAGTGAAACACAAAACATAGTATTTTTACAAGGTTTGATACTAAGACCTACATAATTTCCATGTTGGTTAGACCCTCCAACATGGATTATCCACTATAATATTTTTATCAATTACAATGGTTCATGAATCAACTTGTTATACACCCCAGTAATCAATCCTACAGTTTATTCTGGTTATACCCCCAAAAATCCAACTCTTTTGCCTCGGTTGGTTAGACCCCCAACCATTTGACTGGTTAGACCCCCCAATCACAAGTCTCTTATTCTTATGAATATCTGATCCAAATATAGGATAATGAGTTGATCCTACTCCATGAGCTTGTTGTATCACACTTACTCGTGTAAATTTTAAGTACCTTTGCACTAATACTAATCTTGCTCAGATAATTATGCTCACTGAATATAATCAGATGCCTTAGTACAACACTGATCAAGAAATTCCTTCTTCTGCTAAAGACCCAACCTCCATAATCATTGAAAAATAGGATAAAAAAATTCTTCTAAATCACTTATAGTCAAACTGATACATCTTTTAGTCTCAAATCAATACACACTGAATATTCAATTTATATTTCATGTTCATTTTTTCAAACTTCATGTATAAACATGAATGTATGGATGTATCCCTTTATGTTTTAATTATTTCATGTTCATTAAAACTGCCTTATGACAATGACATTTCATGTGCATGCGTATGAATTTATTTTTCACATAAAATATCAACCTCACGTTGTCCACTTAGCTCATTTCTCATGTCATGCACACTGTTGATCTTTCATAAACCACACTGACCACAATTTTTACTCAATGCATGTGTATGTGCACTATGTAATGATACTGCCTCTTGCACACTTCCTCTTTATACAATAGGTGTGCAATGATTCTTCCTACTTCCCCTTTTCACAATAGTTATACACACATACACACTGTCCACACTTCTTGTGCACTAAACTAAATAAGTGAGAGTGTAAATTTCTATCTTGTGCATAATATTCCTTCACGCAAACTCAAAAAATATCCCACTACCTTTTGTGTGCATATAAAAATTTCTTCATGTAATGCAGTGTAAGTATAAACACTATGTGGTTCCTCAAACTTGTTCGTGAAAATACCATGAATACACACATTATAGTATCACATTATCTCAATAGCTTCATGGAACCTTGTTCATCATGAATCTACTCAAGTGTGTGAAGCACATGTCGAACAATTGAAGATTCTAGACTTCTTTGAACAAACAGTAGTAGTGCAACAACGTTTGCAATCCAAATGTTCACAGAACTCCGTTTCTTTCTCAAAAATAGCTCTCAGATGTGAGAAAAAAATGCATCAACAAAAATGAGCTCAACTTTGGTATTTATAGGCATTGATCATCACCTCTAAAACATCTAGAATCATCGACATGCATTCAATTATTCTTTTAGTTCGATCTTGGATAGAGAATCAAACATCGTTGTATAGAGATCCATTGAGAGGAAGCTTCTCAAATGAAGATTACTGTTGAAGGCGACATAGCTAGATGAATCTGATGACCTAGATAAAAATAGAACAAATCGAATAGTTGTGGAACTCAGTGAGCAATCTGACGGTCCAGATGATACATGATCAGATCAGATGACTCAGATAATTTAGACTAGATAGATCAGATGGTTTTGGTTCTTTCTGAGTTTTTAAAGAGGATCTACAGTATACCCTTTACTGAGTCCCACATCAAAACCACCTCCTTATTAATATCTACTTTTATATTAAAAGGAATGAAAATCATTGGATCAAAAATCTCCTATCACTCTCTGATACCACCTTGTATCAGTTCTTGCGGGCACACTCCTGCACTCACCTCCACCACCGCTCCACCCTTCACGGGGGTGCTCCACCATTTATCTACCTCACGTAGGTATTCCATTTCAATCCCTTGGATATATCTTCATGTTGGATAGCTAGGGTTTAGATCAGCTACCCATAGTGGTGTGCTGCACCCCTTAGCTGGCTATCTTACTGGCCAATATTTTAATTAAGGACCATAAAATATACTTATAAAAATTCTAAGTAACATAGTGAGACTCATTCTAATATAATGAAAAACTATAATACTAAAACCCACAATTCTTCTCATATTTTACTTTTTATTCCTTTTGAAACACATCCACAAATCACTAAACTTTAATTCCTCTCAATGTTGTATACATTTGTTTCAAACTCAAATAACAAAATACACATGACTTATGAACTAAAAACCATCTCTACAATCATTAGATTTGTAATTCATTGAATTTTCATATTCTTAATTAATTGAAAATAATTTCAACTCCACCAAATCACTTGACCACTTCAATCTCTCCCTTTTTTTTTTCAATACCCAATTCTTATTAAAATTCAATGATATCTTCCCCCTTTATTGTTAATAAAGCCAAAGTATGGGAAGGAATTCAAATTCTAATAATACCCTCTTCCCTTATGACTCTTATTGTCTGATTTATCTTTGAGAAGGATGGAATAACTACCAGCTTATAAAAGTGATAAAATCAATCAACTCTAAGTCTACGTGAGAAATAATCTGTGTAAAAAACAAGAGTGATCAAATTTAACATCAATGCTATATATAAACATCTAGCATGTGATAACAATCATTGAAACCTCTTAGCAGGGGTTGTTCAAATGATTTCCAACAAATTCTATTGCATACATATCAGAAAACAGATTAAAAATATTCAATCACAAGAATGTATTTCCACTTTCAAATTATTTTTCCTTTTACCATAAAGTGATAAATCTCTCCCTTTGGAATTAATTTTTTTAACATGAAAACAAGAGAATGTAATCAACATACCTCAATGATGACAAATTTCAATTTCTTGAAATTTTTAGAATTATCAGATTTATACCTCTCAAGAACTTATGATATTTATATGATGACAACTAGGATATTTGATAACTCATTTTTTTTCTCCCCCTCAAGAGATGAACATAATACTTCTTCATTATGATTTACTTTATTTAAGAATAAATTTTAAATGTATTTTGATATTATTTGAGATTTTGAAAATTGATAACATGGCACCAATAGTCTTTCATGATGGACATCTTTCTAGCTATAAATCATTCACATCTTTTATAAATTTAGGTCTCCCCCTAAATATATTCTTCACCTTCAATTCCCTGCATAAAAAAACACAATATATATGGGAATAATGTGGTTCTTTGGTGATCCATAACCCACAACCACGCCAACCGCAACCAGAACCACCTCCATGTGGTGCTTTACACCCTCTTGAGTCTGGAAAGAGATAATCTATAAACACCTGAAGGCATAGGTAGGGCGTGAGTTAAAAGACCAATAGGGTCTCACTAAGGATTCTATAAAATATGAAAACATTTAATTAACCAAATAAATATTTATCAATTTTAAATAAATAATTTTTGTAATTTCAAAAGTATATTTAAACAAATCATGTTTTACATTTCAAGTGATGAAAATACTTTAAAAAAATGGATTAAATAATTTTTTATATAAATTTTTTTATATAAATTGATAAGGCATGTAAAACAGCTTACAATAATTACATATTTTCATTTAAAATACTAATAAGCAAGAAACATGGTCATTTACTAAAAGGTATGATAGTTATTGGATATAGGACTCCACACACTCAAGGTGACATGATAATATGTGTATACACATGCCCCCTTCAACACTGGTTAATAATAATTCATTACCATCCCATTGGGGATGTGACGTGCTACATTTATGTATTTGTAATGTTTTAAAATCATAGAATGATTTCCTGAATAACTCACTAACTACCAAGGATTACATGTTCTCTAATACAATAAATGATGAGAACTTCACTTTAAAACATTTTCAAATTAAATTCATCCCATTATCCATTTCAAATATACTAATTTCTCTTTAAAAACCAATGCATAGGTTTTTAATCAAAATCATGTCTTTCTCCAAGATAAAACCCAAAGGTTTCTATCAAAACCATTTAAATCCATTTTTCTCATATAAGAGTTTGAAATCAATTCACAATTTAATTTCACAATTCACTCTCACAATTTAAATTCAATAATTTAAATTTAACAAAATTTCATCAATTTCATAATAGATCCCTAATTCAATGGAATTGGTGTTTTCACTAATTTTTGGCCAAAATCCAATTTCCAAAACCAAATACCCCAATTCAATGGAATTTGGGTTTTTTAAAATTTCAATTTCATAAGAAACAAATAACACACTTCCAATTGAAGTCAATTTAATAAAATTGAGCAATTTAGGGTTAATTAAATTGTCCAATCAAAATAGAACCACCTACCTTGAGATCACCGGATCTCAAAACTCCAAACCCTAATTGGGATTTGCAAATAAAGAATGATGAAAATGGAATCTAGCAATAAAAACTAGATCTAAGATCTAAAATATAGGGGATTATATCCTCCAGCCGATATGGATATCAACCAAAACCTAGGTAGGAAAATATAGAGAGAGAGATAAAGAGAACGATAAGAAGAAACCTACCAGGAGAAGATTGAATGCAGTTTTCCAAGCTTCAATTATATTTCAGGGGGGTGTCAAAGGGAAACAAACTTCTCTTAGGAGTTCTCTTTGGATCTCTATTGGAAGGAGAAATCACATTAGGGTCACATAGGTCCATCAGGTACCTTAAATAGGGGTTTTGGATGTTTTAAAAGTATTTTTTTTTCATATTAAAAACCCTGTACACATGATTAGTTGGGTAGAGCCACATGATTTAGAAAAACCATGGGCCTTAGCTATGCACCACAATTTTAAAAGGTTCATAGTTTCTACTTTTTTAGCACACGGTTTGTTAAATTGTGCACCAACCATGAAAAATTCCACTACATTAGTTTCCATGGTTTTCTCTAGTAGGGTTCACTATTTGACCAAACCATGTGCCAACCATGCATAGCCCCAGAACTTTCAAAATTTCCAAAGTTTTCACATAAAGAAACCCCAAATAATACCCATCCAAAGAATGATCAAAAGAGGGGTTTAGGAATAACTGAAAATAGTAATATGATGTTACAACCTCCCAACCATAGAACCATTCTATCACTAGAAAGCCTACTCAGAAGCTTCCATGCAAAAAAGATGATGCCACTAATCTCTCATTAGTGCCTCTATCTCCCAAGTCTCATGAGAATTATAAATTTGTTTCTATAGAACTCAAACCAAAGGTACTGTCCTCCCAAAAAGTACCTTGGTTACAGATTGAAATATCCTGACTGTCCGTTGAGTCACAAATAAATTAGGCTCTTCATCGAGATCACTCTAGCTCATAACCTGATATGGACCAGACAGATACTTTATTAGCTATGATAGATAAAACATGTTATGTATTGATGTCAGTTATGGTGGAAGTTATATAAAATAATAAATCTTTCCCACCTTCTCAACAACCTAAAAAGGTCCCAAAAAATGAGGAGAAAGTTTACCATTCCTCCTAAGATGTTGATAACCCAAATAAAGTGAATCTTTCAAGAACACCTGGTCACCAACTGAGAATTTCAATGGTATATGATGATGATTGACATAAGACTTATATCGGCTATGTGTAATCAACATACTCTGAGGAATAAACCAAATCTTTGATGTCCTCTATTGAACCAATCTCGGTCCAACTAAAGAACTTTCACCAATCTATGACCAACACAATGAATATCTTCAAGGGTGGCCATACAAGGCCTCAAAAGGATCCATTCTAATTGTATACTAATAAATAATTTTATAAGAAAACTCAACAAGCCCTAAATAATCATCCCAAATCCCACCAAAGTTGAGAACACATGTTAAGAGGATATCCTAAAGAATATGTATCACTATTTCTGTCTGTCCATCCGACTGCAGATGATATGCCATGCTCAAATGAAACTAAGATCCCAGTGCCTCCTGAAGGCCTCTACAAAAGTGAGAAGTGAACTGAGGATCTCTATCAGATACTATAATATATAGAACTCTATGAAAATGAAAAATCACTTTCCCATATATATATTTACCAACTCATCAACTTTGGTTGTATCATGAATGGGTATAAAGTGAGCCTATTTTGTCAGTAGATCAATCACAACCCATATCACATTCCTTTTTCTCTAGGTATGAAGAAACCCAACCACATAGTTTATATATATCTCATCTCACCTCCAAGTAGATACTGAAAGTGGGTAAAGAAAACCCGAAGGTTTCTAGTGCTCAAACTTGAATTGATAGCATGTATAACAATGAGAGAAAAATTCAAAAAATGCCCCATTTAATACATGGCCACCAAAATTCATTTTTCATGTCATAGAAAATATTCGAGGTTCCTAGGTTCACTGCCCATTAAGAATTATAGAATTCCACTATCATGACTCTCCTTACTGCTAATGGAACAACTAAGTGATTTTGATTTCATAGAATTCCCTCTTTGGATAATGACCACTCAACAAAGATCTCCCCACCATAAAGAGGGTCTCTAATTTTTTGGAAATCATCATCAAGATACTATTCCTAAAGAATCATCTCAAGAATAGCGTATGTCCTATAAACACTGGCCAAAGCTATCTCATCCCTGGATTCCCTGAATTCAATATCCAACTATGCAAAGAGAGCCATCAAGTTCCACTCTTTCGAAAATTATTTTATGGAAAGAGTTGGAGGTTTCCTACTCAAAGCTTCTGTAATGACATTCCATTTCCCCGAGGTATAAGTGATGTCGAAGTCAAAATATTCCAGGTATTCCTCCCAATACCTATGGTAGAGATTCAAATATTTTTTTATGGAAGATATAGATCAATATATTGTTATAAAAAATCATGGTAAACCTTTCTACATAAAGGTAATACCACCAACTCATAAGCATGAGAATCAAAAATGAAATTTTAAGGTCATAGTTCAGATAATTATTCTCATGTGTTCTAAGATAATGAGATCTATAAGCAACGAAATGATCACCTTGCATAAGAATGAAACCCAAACCCAAACCTGATGCATCATAGAAGACCACATAGCCCTGACCAGCCTCTGGAAGATTCAACACTAGGGTGGTATTAAAAATACATTTTATAGTAAAAAAGGAACTATGATATTTCTCATCCCGAGGAAACTTTACTCCATTCTAAGTTAGATCAGTCATTGGAGAAGCCAACTTTGAAAAGTCCTTTACAAACCGGTGATAACATCCAATTAAACCCAAGAAGCTACAAATCTCAAAAACATTTCACAGTTTCTCCCAGGTCATAATAGCCTTCACCTTGTTTGGTTCAACTGATATTCCATGTTCCAACACTTTGTGTCCTCATAACTTCACCTCCTGAATCCAGAAATCTCATTTCAAAAGATTTTCATAAAGTCCGTGATTTATCAATAATTATATTACTTCTCTAATATGACACACATGATCCTCCTTGGACTTAGAGGAAACTAGTATTTCATCCATAAATACTACCCTGAAGGTATCAATATACTCATGGAAAATCATATTCCTCAAATCCATAATGACTGTAGGAGAATTGGTTAGACTAAAGGGCATGACAAGGTACTTCTAATGGTCATACCTTATCTGAAAAGAGGATTTCAGAATATCAGATTATTTTATTCTCAATTGATTATAACCTGACCAAAGATAAATCTTTGAGAACCACTTTTCCCCTTCCAACTGATCATACTAATCCTCAATCCATGGTAGCAGATACTTTTTATTTTTGGAAACTCGATTTAGTTTTATTTAATCAACATAAAGGCAAAGTGAACCATCAGACTTCATATCAAAGAGAACCAGTTCCACCCAAGGTGACACACTTGGGTGTATAAATCCTTTATCTAAAAGAATATAAAACCAAGTATTCATATCTTTCATTTGAATTGGTTCCATGCAGAAAGAGGGAGTAGAACCTTGTTAGGTCCACTAGGTCAAATAAACTAAGAGGGGAGGGGGTGAATCAGGGTATGAATGATTAAAAATACTACCCCTTAAGATATTGTTTCATCATTAAAAAACACACACATCTCTCTTACTCTTGTAGAAATATGTGAAAAAAGATTAAATCATGCACATGCCACAATGATTTTTACTTGGTTCACCCTCATTGGGCTACGTCCAAGGAGCATACAACAATAATGTGCCGATGTAAAAAATCCACTACAGATCACTAAAAATTACAAGATTCAGGGTAGTTCTTCTAGGCCAAGGCTCACTAACTTTACAAGGTTTAGAGTATGCTCAATGCATTCCCAAGGTTCACTCCCTATGTCTCTTACTCGGACTCACTACAGGTGGGAAGGATCACCATCTTCCTATTCCTTCGCTCACTGCTCTTGGAAGAGATCCACTAATAGTTAATGGATTTGTAGGTACCTTAATTTTCATGAAATAAAACATCCTAAACTTTAGGTTGATTCTTTGTTGAAGTTAATTTTTCACCCGTAGATGAAATATACTTTTCCACATACTGTTAGGTTAGCAGAAATCACTTTTTGAAACTATTTTAGAGCTTTTGCAAGCTTCCTTGAGTCCTCTGCAAAACACCATTCCTATTCCACATACCACCTTGCTTCCTCCGCATACTGTGTAGTGGGTATGGTATGCGGATAAAATCTTACACATACCAATTCCACTTCTACAAACCGATCTCCTTCGTGGACTTCTTCTCCCACAGACTGCCTCTGCTTGCGCTGTCGCATATCTCCTTCGCATACCGACTCCACGAACTACCTATGCTTACCTCTTCCACATACCACCCTAATTATTTAGGTGAGTTATTCCTCCATAGACCTCCTTCCTTCCACATAACCTTATTCCTTTGAGGCCTATTGTTCCTCACAAAAATCCTTCACCAGAATTTCTTCTGCATGAACTACTTCACCTTTTGTGGAATTCTCCCTTGTGAACTTACTTAGTACTTCTCCAAATTCATGGAGGGATGATTTTATCTAATAGAATTCACTCTAAGTAATTATGGGATTAATGATCCTTATATAGGAAAATAAATCCTCAAAATCTGCTAATATGAAATTACTCAAATATTCAATGTGGTACAACCTTCACCATGTACTACTTATCTCGTGAGCTGTTCTTCCCTATATGGTCAATGTATTGCCTTTTATCCTTCACAGTGGCCCAAATAACCATCATGATTTTGAGAACGACACCCTTCACAGCTTTTCACATCACCACTTAGTTTCCGTGAATGAAAATCCATCCTACATACCACAAACCATCCGTGTACTGCAAGCCTTCTACGTACCACATGCCTTCACCGTTAACTGCATTCCATCCCACAAACTGTTCTTCCTACGTGGCCTACTTCTGGCGCTTTGTAGTTCTCTACCTTTTCTGATTTCATTCAATATTACGCGTACCGATTTTTTTAATCTATGAACCATGCTTCATGGTCCATGTACTATGTTCCCCTATGCGAAAATAATCCTCTTCCAAAATCTAAACTTCCGATTTTGAGGCCCAAAAATCTACTGAACACTGGGAAAATACACCACCTTAAATACCTAATTCGGATAACACAATTTTCAATCATTTTAAGTCATATGGATTTTTCAACAAACAAAAATACACCCAAAACATACTGAGAAAACACCTTGAGGGATTTTTCCCAAAAAAAACCAGTTGATTACCAAAAACTAAATCAATAGAGAACTCTACGTCCCTTACCGATGGAAACCCATAGATTATAGAAGGAAACACATCAGGAAACTTGACTAAAATTGGGGGGAGATGACTGCTCAAATATTCCCACTCCAGATTGAAAGAAAAAAAATTATCACTTTCCTTATCTCTAGATAAAAAGGTATAGCTCTTCTTGACCTTGGGTCCCATTCTCCTTAAAAGACACATCACACACCATAAGGTGTAATAAAGGATACCGGTCAAATATGATAATCAATCTAGGATTTATTAAAAATGATCCAATCCATCAAAAAAATGACATCAAGCAGTTTCATGTCGAGAACCATAAAACTCCAAGAAAACTCAATATCTAATAGAGAGAAATCCCAAACGGGACTACGAAGACCTTACTCTCTCTTCATTCCAAGGGGTGTAGTAATATCCATTTCATAAGATAAAATATCTATAGGAATATTTAGCAGATTAACAATATGGGTTGAAATAAATAAGTGAGATGAACCAGTATCAAATAAATTATTCACTAATGATGAAGCAATAGTAACAGTACCTATCATGGTGATTGTACCAATATCCGCATCCTCTAGAGACTCTTCCACTATACGAATAAGCCTCGTTCTAGATTCCCATGGTTGAAACCATTTTATACGATAAGTGCATGATTGTGCATAGTTTTAAAAGGTTATAATGAACCCATTCCACTATGTAAAGTGGAATAAACATGTTAGAACTTCTATAGGTGACTTGAGCATCCACAAGTACAACATAAATTGGGTACCTCAGTGGACACCCTCTTTCAATTACCTATCTTTCCACACTATTATAAAGTAAAAGGGCCTCTTCCAGGCACTTTAGGAGGTCTATAAAAACCTTTCTATTGAGATCCACCAGGAGAATCATCATGCTTCCTCTTTCATTTGAAGTAATTTTTACCACCACTTAGGGAGAAAAGAACTCCCAATAACCCTGACTGGACAGACAGGTCTATTTCAACCATCAGTGCTCTATCTAGTACATTGATATAAGAGATAATATTCAAAAAGAAAACCTAAGAACAAATATCATATCATAGTCCCAACTCAAACATTAAAGCCTTTATCTTATCTTTTGATACTATATTAGGTGTGGACCATAGGATATTAGAAAAATATTTTTCATAATCTATCAAGGTTCTATCAGCCTGATCAATTTGGAAAAACTCTATAGCCTTGGATAACAACATCAAATCTGGATAGAAATGGTCAGTGAAAAGAAATTTGAAGTCTTTCTACTATAAGACCTCATACATATTCATCGTCACCATCATGTTCCCCCATCTCTTGCTTGGTCCTTCAAGAATGAAGGTGGCAGACTTTACTTTGATTTCATTAGGAATATTCAAGAACCCAAAAAAATTCTCCATCATGCTTGACCATTCCTAAGCCTCTTGAGAATCATTTTACACTTTAAACCCTACTGAATTCTGGTGAAGGAATTCCTAAGAACGATTCTAGAGATCATCCCATTGAGGTTCCAAAGATGGAGCCTTAATGGGATCTGGTGCAGGTGCCTCTCCCAAAGCTTGGATAATACGCACAATAAACTCTAATAGATTCATGTGCATAAGATCATTTCCTCAATGTGGTTCAACAATATCTTCCTCTTGGATATTATTTTCAAATCTTGTTAGAGGCATGATGCTACACAACATCAAAAGACAAAAAACAAGACATTGAATTTATAATCAAATAGAGTAACAAGGGAAATTAATCCCATAGATAGACAAACATGATTTAGATTTCAATCTATCCAAATCAAAAGTAGGGAAAAGTCTATAAATAATCCTCAATATTTCTTTCCAAAACCACCCCTGGTGACTGAAGGTTCATTGTAGTGAATGCTAACGAGACACTCAATTGAAAATACCTCCTAAGTCCCAACAAAACTAAACAATGAATAATGAATTCAAGAAAATAAGCTCAACCTAGAGCTCTGATGCCACTTCGTCACAAACTAGTATAGGTACCCTAGAAACCTGATAATCAATCCAAAACTAACATGGATTGAGTGGAATTCCTAATCCACATGGGTTGGAAACTTGCACATGGCATCATAAAAAATAAAAGTGGGAATTGATTTTCCAAAAAAATTGAAAAGGAAAGAAAAAAATCAATATGAATACAAAATAACTCTATAGGGATATGTGAACTAGAAGTCAAAAAGGTATAAACAAACTAAAGTACTTCAAAAAAGTACCAGAAAAAAATAGACAACCCAAGTCCTAAAGGACGAAACTCCCCGTGTCTGTAGATCAACAGCTAGAACCACTACCTAGTGGTGCTTTACCTCTGCTCAAACCTGGAAGAAGATAATCTATAAAAAACTGAAGGCATAGGTAGGGTGTGTGGTAAAACACTAGTAGGGACTCACCAAGGATTCCATAAAAGATTACAACATTTATTTAACCAAATAAAAAGCTTTAAATTTTAAATAAATAGGTTTTTGCATTTCAAAAGAATATTTAAACAAATAATGATTTAAATTTCAAGTGATGGAAATAAAATAAACAAATGTCTTAAATAACCATTTTATATAAAATTGTTTATATAAATTTATAAGGCATGTAAAATAGTTTACAAAAAAAAAGGAATATATTCATTTCAAATACAAAAAAGAACGAAACATGGTCATATTACAAAAGGTACAATATTTACAGGATATAGGACTCCACACACTCAAGGTGACATTATTATATGTGTATACACATGCCCCTTTGACACTAGTCAAGAGGAATTCATCACCATCCTATTGGGGATGTGACATGCTGTATTTATGTTTTAGTAATGTTAAAAAATCATAGAGTGTTGTCCCGAATAATTCACTGACTACCTAGGTTTTCATGTGATCATATAAATCAAGGATGATAGATTCAATTAAAAATAGTTTATAATGAAATTCATCCCATTCACCATTTCTATTATGCCAATTTCTCTTTAAAAAATACAAGGATTTTTAATAAAAAACATTATTTTTTCAAAGATAAAACCCAATGGTTTCTATCAAATCCCTTTTAAGCCATTTTTATTATATAATAATTTGAAAAAAATTCACAATTAAATTTCACAATTCACTTTAATAATTTAAATTCTTCAATTTAAATATCAAAAAATTCTATCTATATCACAATAGATCCCCAATTCAACAAAATTAGGGGTTTTCCCAATTTTATTCGATAATATAATTTCTAAAACCAAATCCCCTAATTAAATGGAATTGGGTTTCAAACAAATTTTTATTTCATAAGAATAAAATACCACACATCCAATTGAAATAAATTTAATCAAATCAAGTAATTTAGGGTTAATTAAATTGCCCAATCAAAAACTGAACCACCAACCTCGGGATCACAGGATCTTGAAACTATAAACCGTAATCAAGATTCACCTAAAAATAATGATGAAAATATAATATGAGAATCAAACCTAGGTCTAAGATCCAAAAAAGTGGGAATTAGATCCTCCAAACAACAAAGAGATCGACCAAACCATAGGAAGGAAAAGAGATAGAGAGTGGTAGAAAGATAACGAGAAGAGGAAACATACTGGGAGAAGATGAAACAACATTTTCCTAGAATTGTTTCACTTATAGAGGGATAATGAGGGGCTAAAAACTTATCTTGGGAGATTCTCCTGGAAATAGAAATCACTTTGGGGTCTTATAGGTCCATTGGGTACCTTAGAAGGGGGTTTCAGGTGTTTTAAGATTAATTTTTCAGATTAAAAATCTTGTATGCATGGTTAGCTGGGTATATCTACATAGTTGAGACAAGAATTTCATCTTATCTATGTGCCCCCATTTTCCAAGGTGCACAATTTCTACTTGGTGGGTACATTGTTTTTCAAATTGCATGGCAATCGTGTAAAATCCCACTACCATGGTGTGTACAGTTTTCTGTTGTAGGGCGCACAGTT
This sequence comes from Viscum album, assembly GCA_963277665.1. Classification (NCBI taxonomy): domain Eukaryota; kingdom Viridiplantae; phylum Streptophyta; class Magnoliopsida; order Santalales; family Viscaceae; genus Viscum; species Viscum album. The sequence goes on from OY728126.1 coordinate 1,533,895,482, forward strand.
TGAGAAAACTTTTTTTCCAACTATGCACAACACCATAAATTTCATTATTTATAAGGTTTTTACTCAAAGAAACCCAAAAAAAACCAACCAAATAATGATCAAAATAGCGGTTTAGGAATACCTAAAAATAGAAATAGGATGTTATATGGTTGATGTTTTAGTTGGGTAGTGTGTACACTATTTCATATCACCATTTTAAATAAATTCTAAATGGTGGGGATACCTATGATTGGTCTCCCCCTCTTGTATATATCCTATTTGGTGATCATAGATGTGTTTTTTGGAGACATCCTATGGTCTTATAGACATGAAATATTAGTTTAAATGATTTATTTGTTTTTGATTGTTTTCTTACTTGGGTTCTCTCTAATCATTTCTCCACCCAACCACGTCAAGAGGTGAGGTGTTGAGGTGGTCTTCCTTCTCATTTATTCAACATGTAGAAAGGAATTTCTAGGGGTTAAAAGTGTCATGATAAGAAGAATTATCACACCCCAATTTCAATGTTTCTTAATTTTATTTAGTTTTAGGTTATTTTGAGTTTTTTGGTGTTATTTATTATTTTTGGGCATTTCGAGAATCCTAGAGGGGTTTTTGGCCTAGTTGCACAACAACATGCCATGGAACCCAAGGAAAGGGTGTTTTTCTTACCATTTTTCTCAAAAGGGTTTCCTTATGGGAAATAACAAAAACCACTACTATGTATTTAATTCCATGGTGGGTGTTGAAATAGTGAAGTGTATGAGGTCTTGGATATGGGTAATGGGGAATGGACCTGGTCTTGGTTTTAGATGTGTAAGAGGTGCTAATTTTTTTTTGGGATGGGAGAAACAATGTAAAAATTGTTCTATTTTGGGGTTTTTAGGAATTTGGAAGGACCATTGAAAGATCCATTCTATATATCCCTTCATGTTGGGTGTTCAAGGTTCTGTTCCAAAATGCCCAGATGGAGGATGGGTTTAGTGTAAAGTGTGGTCAAAGGTGTTTAATGGGATGTATGGAGGGAAGAATAACATAGTGAAAGTTGTGGTGTAGGGTATGTTGATCACCTGGTTCTTTAAAATTTTAGGGTTTTCCTATTTTCCCCTCCCTCCACTTTAATGGTTTAGGAGACTTTCCCCCTCATTATCATTTAAATGAAAGAAACACAAGACCTAGGGAGACCCCTTCATTATCCTTTGATTCCAAGACATTTATCCTTTAATTTCAAAAGATCTTCATGTTAAATCCCTACTTCACCCTTACTTTTATTTCCCCCTCCCCCACCTCTATTCATCTATGATTTTATTTCTCCCATAAACCCTACCACCCTTGGGGGCTGAGTTAGGGTTTGGAATAGATGTAATGATGGGGATTTTGGTTTCTATGTATCATAGAGGGACCCTCCTTGCTCAGTTTATCATTCTCCATAGAAGATGATGACTTATGGATCAATCTCAATTTGTTTGAGGAAGGTGATTTTGTGAGTTTTCTCTAATTGGCATGTCATATTTTTCTTAATCTTTTCAATTTTTTTATTTATATAATTATTTCTATATGCAATCATTAAATGGATTTTATAATTGTTTTTTTATTAATTCACACTTGGTGAAAATAGAGTTTTAAATGTTTTTGTAGTTTTAAAAATTGTAATTTTATCACTATGGGTTTTTGAATATGATTCAATTTTTAATTGAAATGAAATTGGTTTTTTAAATATATTTTACCTTGACAATGATCCTGTACCCAAGTGGTACATGCCTCTGCTTGGCATCCAAAAGACCCAGGATCAAATTCGGGTAGGGAAAAATTTCTAGGTTACTATACCAGCACTGTAGTAGGGTGCTATAGAAGTACTATAGCAGCAATGACACTGTATCGACAGAAGAACTGTTGTAGGTAATGTAGCGGTGGCTGTACTGTAGTAGGGAATGTAGTAGCATGGGTACTATAGCAGTACTATTCACCGAGGGGTCCTTTGGGACGAAAAAATAGGCTTTCAATCCTTGTATTCATGCCACTTGGACTTGGGACTTCGGGCTATGTAATGGGTCTCCCTCTCCCCACATTAAAGAAGTATTTTCTTTAATAATAAATTGAGGCTTCAGCCCCAACCTTTAAATATATTTTAACTCATTTGGGTCTAAAAGTAAATGTTATATTAGGTTTATAATTTTTTAAAAAATAAAGGATATGTTTTTAGCTATCTAGGAATTTTTAATAAATAAACTCATGATTTAAGTGGGTTAAAATGTGGTTTTAGGTGATTTTAATTGGATTAGTTTTAAATCATTATTTGAAATTATATTTAAAATGATGAGAAAAGGCTTGGTATTTATATTCCATTTTAGTGAAGGCCTATTTAACACTTTCAAATGTTTTAAAATGAGGTGGGCATGTGAGACCCTCTCATACACAGTAAGATTGTTCTTGACCAAAATTTTGGACCCAAGTGCTATGATTTATATTATGTTGGATATGAAAAGTTTTATCTAGGCTATTTCTTGTTAGGGAATTAGAGGTAAGGGATATTTATTGTTTATGATTATGATACATATATTGATTCTTGGTATATTTCTCACCACACATTTATAATTTCATGGGTCTACTAGGTAATGAGTGAGAAGAATAGATTTATGATACACTATATAGCTTTTCACAACTGGTATCACCCTATTCCTGTGTTTGGACTAGTGTAGAGTGCCCCCGATTCTATACCCAGTGCAGGATAGTCAGGTGGATTGTGTTAGAACAAAATAAAAGCTATTAGTTGGTATCTATTTGGTAAAGTTTAGGACTATATTACCTTATGACCTAGGGTTATACCCATGATACTATATAAATCCATAGGCAACTTTCTTTTGTGTTCTTTATCCTGATTGGCATATAAGTCACCATGTTTTTTTGCCTACATTATTGATACGTTTCCTCAGTATTTTTTTATTGTTATCATATAAAACCTATTTTATTAAAATATTTAATATTATATTTGAAAATATGTATTAATTTTCTTTTAAATTTAATTTGAAATTGGAATCTTAATAAAGTGCAAGGGAGAGGAGATATTGTAAAGATAATCCATAAAATACAATCATAATTTCCATGGACTTTAAACTATTTATACAGGACTTGGGGATACTTCAAGAGTCCCATGTATTTACTCATGAATTATAAAACCCATTAGTAAATGGAATATAGTTACAATAGCTTGTAACCTTTTAACTTAACAATAAACTTGCAGTAGTGTAAAATCATATGTCATTCTTTACAATATACCAAAAACCAAGAAATATGATATGCCTTATATTTAATGAAAGATATAATATATGAAATTCTCTATTATACACTAAGATATATAGTCTTTATGCAATATCTCCTTCATGTTGTACATCTACACACTATTTTTCTTTAGATCAGGTTTCCCTCAACCAAAGGAGTTGGTGTACAATAGAATTAAGACATAAATCTCTATAAATTGAATAATAATGGTGGCCAATGTGATAATGAGTCATTGAGAATAATAGGTTTAGAATCATATTCAATTGAGAAATAATAATGAAATTTAAATGGTGATCATATAAGGAAAAGACACAAATTATCATTAATACTTCTTTGTATTTTTATTTTCATTAATTTTTCTTTTATTTTAATTATATATCTAAAAATATTAAATTTACATTAATTTTTTATTAATAAAACAAACAATTATAGTAATTGAAAACCAGGGTTCACTATGTGATTTGAGATTCCTAGAGAGGTGACCCTAAGGTCATCCCTATATTTACTTTATAAGAGTTTTAGAAATTTAATTTGATAAGGACTATAAAAATACTCTAATTAGTTCTATTATATATAATGTTGATTATTTTAATTTTTTTCTATTTTTTAATTTAGAGAGTGTATTGGTAGATTGATATATATGGTTTTAGATAATTATTTTAGATTATTATTTAGTGGTTATACAGTGAGTGAAATAGTGTGAATGATTTATTATATTGTTTTATTATTTCTCTCAAAAAAAATCTTTGAATTTTATTAGATTAAATGATATATGTTTGTAATTTTTATTTCATAATAATTTAAAAGATATTAATAAATTTAAATTAACAAAAAAAAAATTATATAAAACACAAATGTTTCAATTCACCAAGTATTAGACTTATTCAATCAACCTACACAATTCTAGGGCTCCCACTAAACAAAAAACACTCAACAAAATTTATACTTATTATTAATATGAAAAAAATATCTTTCTTCTATTGAATCTTTAATGTATAATTTTATTTTATGATTCATTTATATTTTAATATTTATATTTGATTTCAATAATGTGAAAATATATTACAAATAAATAGAGAGACGAGGACCCCAAAACGGATTTCTATCTTTTTTATTTTTTCATGTATTTACCAATAATTCCTCAATATACAAATTCTAAAATATTAAATTTATATTAAATATTATATTTTTTAATTATAATTATGATATACTCAATATCTAAAAAAGTGTGAAATAAAATTCAAAATTCCACTGTATATTATACCTCATTATTAAAGTGTACCAATTTTTAAGGGAAACTATATGTAAATCAATAAATAAAATCCACATCCACTTTTTTAAACTAGATTTCTAGACACCCTAAATGTTAAATAATTTTTAATCTTCATAACCACCCTCTAATTATAGGAGATATACCCTATATACTATAAACATTTCATATTTTTTGGTCCTATATCCTAATATACGATATCTATATCACATGGTAAGATAAGGTATATCATATTCCTTGAAAAGGGCATATAGTAAAGTATGAATATATTAATATCATGTTACTGTCTCATTTTTTCATAGAGTATTACTAGAACATATCTCATGGTGCAATGAATTATAGTGTAAAATTCATATTTATTCTTACAATTATTATTAGTGGCCAAATGTTAAGTTTTAACATTAAAATAATTATGAACTTAAGCTATCGTTGATGATGGATATTTCATAAGATGATATTTTTAGGATAATTTCAATGTTTATATATTACAGGAGATAAAAGTAAAATATTTTACTTATATTTTTATGAAATATATGAGTAAATTCATGATTTTTCCTTATAGACTCTATAAATGAGACACAACCATGTGATTTTGGGTGTGTATTCTCAAGAAATTTACTGGATGATTCTTTTTTTCTCACCAAAGTTATCTTCCTCCTTCCTCCTTTTCATATTGAGATAAAAGCATAACATATTGGTAGGAGGGTCATCTCCAAACCATGTGGGTGATTCGATATGACCTGAGGATACACCTTGGAGGGAAGTTTCTATTATCTATTCCTAGTGATCTTAATCAATCATAGATTGAAAGAAAAAATTATGAACTCTAGTGTAAGGTGCACATTATTTATTCATATTGTATGGTTTTTCTTTCAAAGTCATGGTGTTATTTGAATTATGGGTTTCTAATGATTTTTTTGTATTAATTAAGTGTTAATATATCCTTATAAACTTAATAGTATAGTTTGAACATATCGATTTTGCAAAAGGAATAAGATTATAAACTAAATGTATAGAATAATACATATATAAAGGGAATAACATGAGATATTATAGTGAGATTAAATCTACTTAAAAAATAAAAGGTGTTAAATTTCTTCCAAACAAATCATTCTCAAGACCTTGATCATTTATTTTGAAATACATGCCTATGAGTTATATTGTGTAAGAAACACAAGTAATTATTTAATCCTATCATTTAGGTGAATCATTTTTAGCATTTGATTTATATTATACTTAAATGATAAACCCTAACCATTAGTATACCAAAGGGCTATAGTTGAGTAAAACTATATAATGTATTAGGGTGAAGAGTTTTCTACTCAATTATCTAGGATTAATATATGATATAATTGAAATATTTTTCTAACATATATAATAAGAAATTATTTTTATTCTTAACCAATATAACTCATTATGAAATATGGATCTTATATCCCTAATGGATATGATGGAATTAAAAGGGGTTATGATTTTAATGGGATCAAATTTACTAAAAGTTCTTATTAAATTAATGTAAAACATGATACACACACAATAAAAGTTTTTTTATAAATATAATAACATCATTATCATCTTTGATATTATTATTGAGATCGATATTAGAGAAAGAAAAACCTAATGGAAGTAATTTCATTGATTGGTATCAAAACATGAGATTAGATCTCAAACAAGAAGGAAATTTCTATGTGTTAGAGAAACACAATCTCAAGAAACCATATGGTAAATTAGTTTAACAAATAGATATAGATACTTAGGATAAGAATATAAAGTATTCACTAAAAGTCTCTTCCATCAAGATTGCGAATATCAAATCCAAGTTTCAAAAAAAACATGAGAACATAGACACTGACAAGATGATAGAAAATATAAAAAGGTTCCATTAGGAACATGTTAGTAATGAGAGATATGAGGTTTCAAAAGATCTCTTTTTTTATGAGATGGAAGAAGGTATATTAGTATCTATATATGTATTCAATATTACTGGTAAAATTATTGTCTTGGAGAGACTAGGGTCACCTCTCATTCTTGATCTATCCATAAAACTCATTTTACAATCATTTCCAAAAAGGTTTTGATAGTTCATTATGAATTATAACATGAATGAGTTCAATAAAATTTTACCAATACTTCTCAATATATTGAGGATTTTTGAGTAGGACACGGGAGGTCTAGGCTCAAGTTCCATATTAATGGTGAAAAAAGAAGTAGGAAAAATATTTGGCTAGAAGGATAAGAAGATATCCCTTGGAGAGTACATATTTCCATCTAAATCAAAGAAAAGGAAATATTATAAGTTATTTCATTATATCAAACCTATCCATTGGATAAGGAACTATCTAGAGAACCTGAAGGGTTCCAATAAACTTCATAGAGAGTCTAGGTTAGGTATTAATGTTATAGAATCCAATTATTCTATTATGAAGGGTTTTTTATACCAATTGTATATTTCACAAATGTTATAAATATAAAGAAGTTTAGAATTGATGAAAGATTAAAGATATGATATTAAAGTATATATTCAAAAAATGGATCAAAGATTTTCTACATTAAGGCATTGAATGTAATGTATTACTTAAATCTTTATTGGATCTGAATAAATATTATTTTATTCTCATGTCATTTAATTCTTATGTGATAAGAAGTGTTTTTGTAAAAAAAGTGATATTATCAAATAAATGTGATGAGTATTTTGATACACATTTTTGTGAATGATCCAAATTCTATAATATTTATCAAAATAATAAAGTTTTATTTTTTAGAATAACTATCTAAACATATAAAATACCATATGTGGTATGGAAATAATGTTTTTTCAATAATCCTACTAAAGGGAATAAGTATTATTTATTAACAAAAATAAGTTTATGTTCCTTTGAAATATACTCTAAAAATGATATAGTATCTAAGTGGCTAGTGGGATTATGTTTGGATTTAGAGAAGTTCAAAGTTATAAAATAAAATATTATACGAGTCAATAAAAAGTGAATGTCACTTAATAACCTAAAAGGTTTAGGGTATGTTGGTAAAAATATTAATGCTAATAGTTACATTATTTACCAATAGGTTTCAAGGAAAATGTTTTATGTAAAAAGTTTCAAGAAATATGATGATGATAGAATTAGAAGATTTATATGTAGACAATAGAGGTTATTAACATCATACCATTTGATGTTATGACGTAAAAGAGTTTCAATACTTTTTCAAGGAGCTAAAAATTAGGAATATGATTCTTAAATATCATCATTATTCAAAATTTATTTCTATATTTATGTCAGTCACTAAAGAGTTTAGTGGGAGGATTTTATCACATAGTCATATAGAGATGTGTTAGGAATTAAATAGTGATGTAACGAGTTTAACTATACCCTAAAAGTAAAAAAAAACATCAGGATGATATGGCATTCTATCATATATTATTTGAGGAGACAAGTGAATATTTATGATTTAGTTAAAATTATTAAAGGGTTTTAAGAATTTGAAATGCATCATGTTATATAAGAGGAAATATCCACTTTATCATTATTTCATGTTGGTTTCATATATTAAATGAAGTGTAGTGATAATTGAACTCTCAAAGTATGAATTTGAGTTATCCCTATCTGATGTCCTTCATGGAGTATTATAGGTTGTGGTGAAATGTCAATGTTCACATGAATATGATTCTTATATTAGAATAAAAAATATTCACATAAGAAAAAAATGGGTTTTTTGAATGGGATAACCCATAAAGTATACCGCATGGAGTGTGACATACACTATGTATTTGGTATACTTGGGGTAAATGTTTCATATTTTTTCCCCATACCTAAGGTTTGTGAGATACCTATCATGAGAACATTGATACCTTGATATATTTATTAATCAATACTTGAGGCTTATCTAATTAGGGGATAGTTGGGTATGTTTTTAATCATTTTCTTGGTTGGGGATCAACCAAGATGGGATTTGTTCTATCATATTATGATTATGAAATCTAGGAACTCGATTGAGATATATCGAGGAAATGTATATCCATACTTATAAGCAACATATGATGTTATTATATAATTTATGAGGGTCATTTTATGTGATAATTCACTAAATAAATTACACGTGATGTGTTTATCAACATGGTCATACATAGAGAATTGAAAACGTATGAGGAGGATATATGGGGTTTATATACTCTATGTACCATGGTCAATTGATGTCATTGAAAAAGGGATTATATTATTATGAATACTTATATATGATAAAAATATTGGACACAATTATATAGATACATGTGTTTAATAGAGATCATGTAAGAACCCTTTATAGTTTGAGTAGCTCTAATATTTAACTAAAGACTACTCTTTGCTTAAATTCTTGAATTTGAGAATTTATATTTGTTTTAAATACTATAAAGAACCATGGGGTAATACATTTTGGTTGATTAAATGAGGATTGAGTTTTAAAAAATTCATATAGATTATATAAAAGGGTTTTATAGTTTATACTAAATATTTTTGGATATATATTTATAAGGTATTATATATGATGTGATACAAATTTAAGGTTATGATAACTTTCCAAAAATGTTTTTGAAGATATTAAAAAGAAGTTTTTTAAAAAATTTCATAATTTATTGTATACAATAAAATATAAGGTGAATCGAAACAAAGTCTATAAATATTTAGTGTAAGTGGGACATTTCAAGAGATATTCCATAAAGCCTATACACATTTCTACATCATATGGAATGATAAGTATTATCATATTCTTTAAAAAGGGAATATCATAAAGCATGAATATAATGATATCATGGTACTACCTGAATCTTTCATACAATATTAATGGAACATATCAAGGGGTGTAGTGAATCATATTGTACAATTCATATTTGTGTTTATGATTGATATTGGTATCTAAACGTTTAGTTTCAACATTTGAATCATTTTCCTCTTAATCTATCATTGATTAAAAACATTTCATAAGATGAAATGTTTAGAATAATTTCATCATTCATAGGTATCAATATTTTTAACTGAAATATTTTAATAATAAATTTATTAAATGTATGAATAAATTTATGAGGTCAAGGTGAATCCCCATATCCTATATAAAGGATGTTTTTACATGAGATTTTGGGTGTTCATTCCTAAGTAATCCAATATCAAATTCCCATTTTCTTCCTAAAACTATATTATTCCTTCATCCTTTGTATCTTGTGATATTAACATATCATGAAGATTAAAGGTCACTTCCTAAACCATTTGGGTGATCTGGTATAACTCATGGATGCACTATAGAGTGAAGAGTCAATTGAATGTTCCTAATGACCTTCATCAAGCATATATTCAATGAAACAATAATAGAAAACTTCAATATAAGGTATGCATGCTTCATTTAAAATTTATGGTTTCTATTTCATTGGAATGGTGTTCTTGGGATTCACTATTTATAATTATTTCCACTATATTGATTAAGTGGTAATCTATCCTTAGAAACTTAACACTAACTATAAAACTCTTCATGGGGGTGTAAGTATCTATATGTATACTCAATTTAGAAGGATACGACTGATCTCATTAAATCAACTGAAGAAAATTCTATATATATATATATATGAATTTTCATTATTCCATACACATGGTTTTCTAAAAATATTTATAACTTCACTCTATTTTTTAAATCCAAAAAACTTAAGCATGATTCAACATTCTCATAATTTTTTTCAAATGGAACATTAAATGTATCACGACTCATATATTTTACATTTTTAATACCCTTTATCCTTAAATTTCCATAAAAAACTAGAAAAATTCCTATAAAACCCCAAAATTCTAAAATAATAAAATTTAATTCAATAGCATATGTGACATGAAACAACGAGCTTAAACAGCCCAAAAAATATATTTGTTTAAATTTAATTTTTTGATAGCTTGTGGAACACACAACCTCGAGTCTTAATGAATCATAATAAAGTATAATGTAATAAACTATTCATTAAATTTGAGGATATGAATATTACTACCTAAATTATGAAAATTATTGTTATTTATCCATTATAAATAAAATAAGAATCATTTAAAAGGAAAAAAATATTTTCTAAAAAACTATATATTTTCTAAAAGACAATTTAGTTTTGGTTTCCATACATAATTTAAAATTATTTTTTAACAATTTTATAAAATTAATTTTAAAAAATAAACTTCATTTTTTAAATAATCATATCAAAATTATCATAGGTTAAATTTTTGTGATTTTTCTAAAAAGTTTCATTTGTTTGAATAGTGAAAAATATTGTTTTTTATTGAAAATTGACTTTTCATTTAAATAATTCATGAAGTTAAATAATATTTTAAATTAATTTTAATGTAAAATTATTTAAATTATATTATATATTAACTAATATATTCCATTTTAATCAATTTAATTTTAAATTTTGATAATAAAACCTTCTGTATCTATGATAATTTTCTCTTTGGAAACCGATTTTTTCATCATGTCTGCAGGTATAATTTTTAATTGCATTCTATCACTTATGTGAATTAAATTTTGAAAAATGGATTAAATATTTTTAATAATAATAATTTATATTATCTTATAATTTTAACTTAATTTTTAACCAAAATAAATAGTGAAAATAGTAAAAATTAATTACCATGGTTAAGGTAAAAATGGGTTTACTGTTGGGTTAAAAAAATAAGGATTAAGATGAACTAAAAACTTGTCTAAAATATATTTTATGACTAAATTTTGACCTTAAAATTTATAATTATATACAATAATCTATTTTTACGCTTTTGACATGTGAAAAATGTGGGCACACCTTTTTCTTTTCCAAAATTTCAAGTGTGCCACTCACCTCACTTATAAAAGGCCACCCATATCCCCTCTTTCTTACACCTTAAAAACACTTTGTTTCATCCAATACCTACCAAAATAAATTAAAAAATTCCATAAAATCATCCTATAATCCTTGGTTTGGTCATAAATACATTCTAGTAATACTTTAGGTATAATCATAAAGCGGTGGTCTGAGAAGAGGTAAAATTCCTAACTATGCGCGTTTGTTTTATTTCATATTTCACATACTTAAAATATTATTTATTTTGGATTATATAATAAAAAAAGTATCTAAAATATAATAATATTTTATTATGTTAAGGTAATGACCTATATCCATACCCTTTTCCCTCAAATGGGAAATAATAACATTTCTCATGTGTATGATGCACTACCACCTCACAAACCGATGTGACATATTGTCCATAAAAACCTCTCATGATTGGGTATTATGATGGATATAAAGTATATATTTTATATTTATAATTTACCAACGGATTCATTATATCTTATATAACTTTTTATTTTCTATCCCGTAAGGGATACAATAATGTTGGTCGTGTGTACGGTGGACTACCAGCTCACGAAGCGGTGTGATTTATTTTTCACTAACACTTTACATAGAAGATAATAAGGATAAATTTAATAAATATATGTGATATAAATGAAATAATTATGATATTAATGTAATATTTAACATTATTAGAAGATAATATATCATTTCATTTCTTACATTTTCACTCAATGAAATATGATGACGTCATTCATGTACGTGTGGACTACCACCCTCTTGAAGCAATGTGACTCTCTTTTAATCACCATACCAAATGGATGATAGAAATCATAAACTATTTTTATTACAACATAGGCATGAAATGTAAAGACCCGGAATTTTCGAAGAAATTTTTTTCTTAAATACTTTGTAATTTTACGAGTCTGCGGTTTTAGACGGCACCTGATTCCGAGGCCCAGTGTGCCCGGAATCAATTTTTGAAGTTTTGTTTGTGTAAGTTCAGTAAACGTATGAGAATGTTTTTCTATATTTTGAACCGGTGCTCAGAATTTAAATCTAAGGACACTAATAAACTCGCAGCACCGGTATTCGTTTAAGGGGACCTTTACCGCAGTTTCATTTTATGCAGGATGGAAGTTTATTTTGGGGATTTAAAATAAATTTAAGAAAATTGTTGTACACAATTTTATTTATAAATGGTGGTTATTTCCTACAAAGGGAAGTTATAAGTGGGGCCCACACCCACAAAACCTCCCATGAGAGAATAATGTGTGGTGGGGCCCAAATGATCTCCTAACCCTTCAACTTCCCTTAAAATCCCCATTAACTCCCCTTTTATTTATTTTGACAACACCTCCATTTATTATGGTGGAGCCTCTCCACCTCCCACCCATTAAATGTCCCAACATATCTAATTAATATCTACATTAATTAATTGTTCCTCTTTTGAATAAATTTGAATTTCATGACAATTCTATTAAATTTGGGAAGCCTTATTATAATATTTGCCTTAGAAAATATTTCGGTGGGGAAAACCTCTAGAGAATTAGAAGAAAGTGTTCCTCTTCACGAAGAACGCTCCATGACTCGAAGAACGGGAAGCAATTTCTCACCACTTTTCTTTTTCAACCAGAACAAGATCTTGAGGAATGACTCCATCCTTTCTTCTTCCTCCAAATCAAGGGAGAAGACACCGCTCATGAGGAACGCCATCTACGACAACGACTTCCAACGTTGACGGGACGACACTGTTCTCCGCGACGCCGTCTTTCGCGACGCCTGGCTACCTCGATGCTCATCTTCCACGGCTCGTCGACGAACGAACCTCAATTATGAGGTTGGGGGTTTGATATAATTTTAAGTGAATAAAATTATATCCCGTCCTTGGTGAATGCTTGTACTGTCTTCGGCCCATTGATATCGCCTAACGCGGAGGGCGCGGGCCAAACGAACATGGCACGACGACCCTATGATGGTTCTTGAACTTTTTGGCGGCGGTGAATGGAGGCGGAAACGACTAGAGGCGGTGGCCACGCACAGGCTGCGTAGAGGAAACCGCGGTCCGAATCTGTAGGCCGCTCGGCAGATGAACCAAACCGGCCGACCGTAGCTGGCCGGGTGGGAGAACATCAGCCCACGCTCTGCGGGCCACATCAGCAGCGAACCGGCCGGCTGCCTGCCGGCCGGGTTGAAGGAGGCCGCAGCACCCGCAGGTGCCGCGCAGGAGAACAATGACCCGCCTGTGCGGGCCGCTCACGTCGGGAAGACTGTTCGGATTCAGAAGGTTAGAGAGGAGGGGAGGCGCTGCTCAGCGCCGCTGGTTCAGGAAATCGGGGGGGGGGGGGGGCACCGGCTTGGCCAGTCGCGGGCCAGGCCGCCTTGTGCGGGTCGGGCCGCCTTCCGCTGGGCCGGGTCGTGCCCCGCCGGGCCGGGCTTCCTGCCAAGGGCCGAGCCATGACCCACCGGGCCAGGCCGCACATCACTGGGCTAGGCCAACCCCCCAGCCGGGTTGGACCCACTAAACTGGGTCAGGCCGACCCACCAGCCCATTGGGCTTGATGGGCCTAGCCCGTTTCGCTTAAACGCGGATATCTTCCAGATCGCGTGTCAGAACAACACACCGTCTGTGGAACTGGGATCCTCGTGACAAGATGGTACTTTTTCAATAATCTAAGTGAGTTTTGGAAGACTTTGTAAAACTTCCAGGTTTGGAACAAGTGTAATTCCAATCGGGCCCCTGGAACGGAAAAGCCAATAACTCTCAGACCAGGTATCTGATTGACGCGCAGTCTATCACATTGGGTTTCTTTTTATGAGATGGAAATTCTAGATATATGAACTTAGGAATTCTTGGTAGTTGATGTATCGACCCCTTTGCTCGAGGAGCAAACCCTCCTGGAATCGAGCGTGCTGTGTGCGGGAACCATAGAGCTGGCTGTGACTGCGATGACTATTGTTCTGGAATCCTCCATGGGTTCGACAACGATGTCTACTGTACTGAAATCCCTCGTGGGTTCAACAAAGATGAATAATGTTTTTGTATCCTAAGTGGGACCGACAGTTTGACTTCTGTACTTGTATCCTGATTGGGTCCGACAGAATAGCTGGTCTAGTATCCTACGTGTGTCTGACAACTTACCTGGTCTAGTATCCTATGTGGGTCCGACAACTTAGATGAATCAGTGACTACATCTGATCATCTATATCGCTATACAAAAGATGCATACCTGTGTGAGATGAGTCTTTACTTTCAATCATTATCATCGATGTGATTGACTTCTTTCCTATGTGGACTGGGTTGTGCTTGGGCTCAAGAGTTGGAGCCGAACTGGGATTGATGACTTAGGTATATGTACGGGCGTATACCTAAGAAGAGTTGGTTGATACTTCGTGATTGTATCTTTCTTCTGTGGTTTATCCTTCGGGGATTCTAAGAGACCTTCGAGGGTCTCGGGGTCCCTACTGAGTATCGTATACTCACCCCTGCACTGGCCATGCCTGCACTACGTTGTGTTGGATGCAGACAACAGACAACACTGATCGAGGAGGAGACTTGTTGAGCTAAACGGTACCCGGAGGTGGACCACTTGGTGAGACGTACACAGAGCGGACGTGTCACGACCCGTCCTCGGGGTCCGTGCCGTGACTACCCCAAGCTCGCCTTCCATAGTCCAGGGGATGGCGACTAGCACCAAAGGCGTAAATCCCGATATCAGGGAAGGCATTGCCTTTATAAGAGTAAAAAACACCACAGAGTACAAGCGGAAGAAGTAAACACTAAGTAAAAATGTACAACAGTAGGTGCAGAAAGTAAAGGGGGCTGGAAATAGAAGCCCAACTTTAAAGTACAACTGAAAGGGAAAACAGAAACTGAAAAGTAAAACTGCAGCCTCGAGGCATCCACTGGAAGTCCCTCCTGAAGGGTGTGTACAGATAGCCTCTGCAGCTCCTCAGGTCCCGCCGTCTACTCCGAGTACGTCCGCCCAGTGGTCCACCTCCGGGTACCGTCCTACTCCGAAAGCCTCAACCGTGATCAGAGTTATCTGTCGTCTGCAACCAACACAACATAGTGCGTGCATAGCCCGTGCAGGGGTGAGTATAAGCTACTCAGTAGGGACCCCTAGACCCCCTAAGGTCTCCCAAAATCCACAAAGGATAAACCACAAAGGAAGGATAAATCACAAATTAACATCCTACACTGCTTAGGTATATGCCCATACATATACCTAAGTCATCAATTCCAACACGCTAAAACCACAAAGCCCAAGTACATCCCAGTCCACACAGGAAAGCAAATCGTATTCCACACAGGGAAGCAAAATGTATTCCACACAGGAAAGCAAAACGTAATCCACACAGGATAGCACAACTCAATCCACAAAGGAAGCAAAACAGGTTTCAGCTCACACATGTATACATCATCGAAAAGGTGAAAGAGATGATCATACATAGATACTGAATCATCTAAGCTGGGACCCACATAGGATACAAGACCAGCACAGCTAGGACCCACATAGGATACATGACCAGCTGTCTTCATTGATTCATCTATACTGGGACCCACATAGGATACAAGACCAGTACTGAATCATCTAAGCTGAGACCCACATAGGATACAAGACCAGCACAGCTAGGACCCACATAGGATACAAGACTAGCTGTCTTCATTGATTCATCTATACTGGGACCCACATAAGATACAAGACCAGCACTGAATCATCAAAGCTGGGACCCACATAGGATACAAGACTAGCTGTCTTCATTGATTCATCTATACTGGGACCCACATAGGATACAATACCATCACTGAATCATCAAAGCTGGGACCCACATAGGATACAAGACCAGCACAGCTAGGACCCACATAGGATACAAGACCAGCTATCTTCATTGATTCATCTATACTGGGACCCACATAGGATACAAGACCAGCACTGATTCATCAAAGATGGGACCCACATAGGATACAAGACCAGCACAGCTAGGACCCACATAGGATACAAGACCAGCTGTCTTCATTGATTCATCTATACTGGGACCCACATAGGATACAAGACCAGCACTGAATCATCAAAGCTGTCAGATCCACAAAGGATCGATAGATACTCATCCCCGCAAAGGCCCACACAGGATCAGACCCACACATGATCTTTAGCACTGATCCCCATAGGATCGCTGAGTGCTGTAGTCGTCGCCGTCGAATCCACTGAGGATCTCTGCACAGTCATCGTCGAAGTCGCAGTCGCATCCAACACTAGGGTTCCCGCACACAGAAAGCTCGTTCGGGAGGGTCCGCTCCATGAGCCGAGAGGCTGATACATCAACTGACACATAGTACGAAGTTGATGTATCCAAAAGTTCCATATCGTCAATAGAAACTCAACGCAACAGACGGCGCGTCAATCAGACGCTCGGTCTGAGAGTTATTGGCCTTTTCGTTCTAGGGGTCCGGTTGATTTTTAAGGGAAAACCAACCTGACCATACTCCACCTGCGTCCAAACCTCAGGCGGAGTATGCTAAAAGATCCGTCTCACTAAGAGGAACTCAACCAAGTCGATGACACGTCAATCGGACGTCCGGAGTTCAAGATATGAGCGTTTCTGCACCGAAGGCCCGGTTGGTTTCGTGTACGAACCAACCCGTCCGAACACAAAGTATTCCGAAACCTTGAGTGAGATATACCAAAACGACCGTCTCGATCCAAGGTTCGCGTTACCGCTGACGGCGCGCCATCGGAGGTCCGTAGCCCAATATATGGGCGTTTGAACCAACTCAGTCCGAAAATAGGGGGTCTGGGTCCAGCCCGGCCCGACCCAGTACCCCCTGGGTCGGCCGAACCGGGTCGACTCGGCCCGGGCGGCGACCCAGACCGACGACCCGCCCTAGCCCGGAATCCCCGCCCGGCCGGCGGCGTGGCCAGCGTGCCGCGCGAGCGCGCCCAAGGGAGGGGCGTTGCCCCTCCTTTATGAAAAACGGTGGCCCCCTTTAAGGGGCCGCGCCAGGTGTGCAACCCGGGGGGTGTAACCCCCAGCTTTTCCCCTGTAACGGCCAGCCAGCGCGGGGCCAGCCGGTTTCTCGCCGCGGGACCCTGCGGTCCCGCGCCTTTCGGCACCGGCGACCGGGGTTCCGACCGCCTCCTTTGTGTTCTCCGGCAGCCGGTTTTTCTGGCCGCCACTTCCAAGACGGAACCAAACTCGTCCGGTGAGGCATGACGACGCCGCGTCCTTCCGGCGCGGTCCGAATCCGGCCGCAGCCTCGTTTGTACCCTCGACGTGGAACGACGGCATCACGTTTCTTCATCGTGGCCCGCATCGTTCACGTTTCCTTTCACTCAAGTGCGGTGCAACGATGCATTACCGTCTTCGCTAATCAAAACCAAAGAATAGAAAAGGGGGAAGGGGTATCAGCCGTGTTTGTGCGGACCAATCCCCTCCCATTATATCGATAGCAGTTGGCCAAAACGTAAAACGTTTAACCTTCACAATTTTTAATTTAAATAAAAATTGGAACATGGCCGTCAGATTTATCTTTCATATTCGAAGGAAAAAAATTACCAACTTAAAAAGATTAAAACCCCTACCTCGGTTCAGGAACGGTGCACGTCAAACGAGCCGCGGAAGACGAGCGTCGCGAAGGTCGGGCGTCGTAGGAAACGAACGTCGATTCTGTTGTCGTCGAGGTGCGTTCGAAGATGAAATGTCGTTGGAAGTAGACGTCGCGTTCTTCGGCGGAGATGTTCTTCGTTGAAGTTGAAGAAGAAGAAGACTTCCTTTAGCTTTCTCTCCAAAAGCTCTCAAACAACCCAAAACTAACCCAAATAAAATAAGTTCCCAACTTATTTTATTATAACAAAAGGCTTTTGAAAATTTAAGAGTTTGAAAATAAAAACCCACACTTAACTCACTCAAGTTATTAACATGAGTTGTAAAAAATAAATGAGGAGTTAAGTTGGAAAGACTTAAATGGGGGGGTTAAGGAGTTTAAATGGGGAAGGTGAAAGGTTGGGCCTCGTGTGGGCCCCACCCTTTCAATTATCCACACATGGGAAGTTGGGTGGATGTGGGCCCCACCACCAACTTCCCATGGGAGAAATTAACCACCTTGAAATAAAATAAAATTGATCCAACAATTTTATTTACTTCTTAATTAAACCCCATTAATTAACTTCTTTTTCCACACAAACGCAACTACGGTAAAGGTTCTCTTAACCGTTTACCGGCGTTGCGAGTTCATCGGTGCCATCGGATTTCAATTTCGAGCACTGGTTCAAAAGATAGGAATTCCCGCTCATTCGTTCACTGAACGTACCCGAGCCAAACTTCGGAAATTGATTCCGGGCACTCCGGGCCTCGGAATCAGGCGCCGTCAGAAACTGCGTTCTTGTAAAATTCCAAATAAAATTAAGAAAAAATTTTCCTTGAAATTTAAAGGTCTTTACATTACTCCCACCACAGGGCTTTACGTCCCCGTAAAGCTTCAACACAAACTAGGGATACAAAGGCGGTAGATCTAGGCGGTAAGCCACCTCGCCAATCCTGCTAAGGACCTGGAAGGATCCGATGAAGCATGGAGACAACTTTCCACCTTGGAAAAATCTCCGTAATCCACGTCGAGGTAAGACCTGCATGAAGACGTGGTCGCCATCCTCAAACTCTAGTGGCCTCCGCCTCTTGTCAGCGAAAGACTTCTATCAGCTCTGAGCTGTCTTCATCCGCTCCTGGATGACTTGGACCTTCTCTATCGTGGCCTGGACCACCTCTTGTCCCACAAGAGCTGCTATGATTTCTTCTTTGACGATAAGAGAAATCCGGTCTCATCCTTTGGATGAACCACGTTCATTGCCTAATACAGTAAATCCCGACATGAATGATACTAATCCATACCAAGGATGACGTCGTAAGGCCTCGATGCTACTACCAAGAGATCCAACCATTACTCTCACCTCCAAGGGTTGAGTCACACTGTCGGCATCAGTGTGTGGTAACTGGGTCTCCTCCAGTAGAGGTCTCACAAGTGAGGGTCAAGTCAACAGTCAAAACTGTAACCTCTTAGTAACAACACAAAAGAGGACAGGAATGAAAACATCACAAAGGTATGTGTCTTTTATTATTGCAGCTCATAATACAAAGACGCTACACAATAGCAACAAGGAACTAGAAGTACAAAAGACATATCCACTAGTTTCGCTCCTGTCCATTTGCTCCCAGAGCTCCATGATTGAAGGACTCATCTTCCTGAAGCTGAGATCTCCCATGTCCACCAACTCCCTGTAGTCGGGGCAGACCTCCTGGTGGTGGTGGTGGAAACACCTCGAAGCGTCGTCCACCACCTGCTGCTCGGCCAGCTCCTCTGCCTCGCCCGCCTGCACCCTGCGGACCTCCATGGCCGAACGTCTGTCTGGGAGGTCCCTCTACCACCTGCTGCTCATCTGTAAGATGAGTCGGGCAGTCTCGAGCCATGTGACCTTGCCCGCCGCATGCGTAGTAATGCATGCCCCTCATGTAGCTGGCTCTCCTTCGTGTTCCCCGCACAACCGAATCTTCATCCAGTGACTGCCCATCTGATGGTCTGGCCCGTTTGGACCTTTGCGTCACCTGTCTACTACCAACTGCAGAATACCCTGCTACGGGCCGTCCTGCGGAGGGCCCTATCACTGGAGCCTGCTCGGCGAGAAAACTCTCCACTAGAAGGGCTCTCTCCAACACCTCTACCTGCGTCGGAATGTTGAGGGAGATCATCGAAGCCCTGATCTCATGCCTTAGTCCCTGCTCGAAGGTCCGGCCCCGGAAGAACGGGTCCCGTACCATATCTGTGGAGTAGCGCGAGAGATCAGTAAATCTCGCTGAGTACTGGGCCACTGTCAAGCTGCCCTGCCGCAGCTGAAGAAGCTCCTGAATGCGCACCGCACGGAGGGTGGCTGGGACGAACTCGGAGCGGAAGATGCTCTCAAAGTCTGTCAAGAGAAGAGATGTCTCGTCGTGCACCTGGAGCATCAAGCTCCACCATTGGCCCGCTGCCGCGTGCAGTAGGCTCGCTGCGAGGGTCACCATGAGGTCTGTTGGTGTCCTCACTAGCCTGAAAACTCGTACGACTGCCTCCAGCCTGTCCTTGGCTGCCTGGGGGTCCGTCTCCCCACGGAACCTGTGTGGTCGCTGGTACTGGAACTCGTGAAGCGCGCTAAGGCTATGTGCATCGTCAGAGGCTGGGGCTGATAGCATCGGTGGCTCGGCGGGTAAAGGTACCGCCGGTGCCTCTGCTGACAAGGAGCCCTACATCGAGGCCTCATCACTCGGTGGGCTGTCGTCACGCTCGACTCTCGAAACCCTAGCTGACTACCGTCGTGGGGCCATCCTGAAAAGGAAACAAGTGCGCCACGGTCAAACAGTATACCTGGTGAGCTGACACAAGTAATCAAAAAGAAAACTTGAAACACACACGCAATCAATGTTTTCGTGCATTAAGTCGGAAATCAGAAGTCAGGGTCCTGGTGTACGGATACGTCGGCCGCCGCACCAACACTGGACTCCCTGGACTGATAACCACACCCAATACGCTAAACACTATTTCTTCACATAGAAGAAAGATCAGAGTCTGCGGTAGAACCAAACTCCTCCGATACCAATTTTTCACGACCCGTCCTCGGGGTTCGTGCCATGACTACCCCAAGCCCGCCTTCCATAGGCCAGGGGCTGGAGACTAGCACCAAAGGTGTAAATCCTGATATCAGGGAAGGCATTACCCTTATAAGAGTAACAAACACCACAGAGTACAAGCGGCAGAATTAAACACTAAGTAAAACTGTACAACAGTAAGTGCAGAAAGTAAAGGGGGCCGGAAATACAAGCCCAACTGTAAAGTACAACTGAAAGGTAAAACAACAACTGAAAAGTAAAACTGCAGCCTCGAGGCGTCCACTGGAAGTCCCTCCTGAAGGGTGTGTACAGATAGCCTCCACAGCTCCTCGGGTCCCGCCATCTACTCCGAGTACGTCCGCCTAGTGGTCCACCTCCGGGTACTGTCCTGCTCCGAAAGCCTCAACCGTGATCAGCGCTGTCCGTCATCTGCAACCAACACAATATAGTGCGGGCATAGCCCGTGCAGGGGTGAGTATAAGCTGCTCAGTAGGGACCCCGAGACCCCCGAAGGTCTCCCAAAATCCACAAAGGATAAACCACAAAGGAAGGATAAATCACGAATTAACATCCGACACTGCTTAGGTATATGCCCATACATATACCTAAGTCATCAATTCCAACACGCTCCAACCACAAAGCCCAAGTACATCCCAGTCCACACAGGAAAGAAAATCGCATTCCACACAGGGAAGCAAAATGTATTCCACACAGGAAAGCAAAACGTAATCCACACAGGATAGCACAACTCAATCCACAAAGGAAGCAAAACAGGTTTCAGCTCACACAGGTATACATCATCGAAAAGGTGAAAGAGATGATCAGACATAGATACTGAATCATCTAAGCTGGGACCCACATAGGATACAAGACCAGCACAGCTAGGACCCACATAGGATACATGACCAGCTGTCTTCATTGATTCATCTATACTGGGACCCACATAGGATACAAGACCAGTACTGAATCATCTAAGGTGGGACCCACATAGGATACACGACCAGCACAGCTAGGACCCACATAGGATACAAGACCGACTGTCTTCATTGATTCATCTATACTGGGACCCACATAGGATACAAGACCAGCACTGAATCATCAAAGCTGGGACCCACACAGGATACAAGACCAGCACAGCTAGGACCCACATAGGATACAAGACCAGCTGTCTTCATTGATTCATCTATACTGGGACCCACATAGAATACAAGACCAACATTGAATCATCAAAGCTGGGACCCACATAGGATACAAGACCAACATAGCTAGGACCCACATAGGATACAAGACCAGCTGTCTTCATTGATTCATCTATACTGGGACCCACATAGGATACAAGACCAGCACTGAATCATCAAAGCTGGGACCCACATAGGATACAAGACCAGCACAGCTAGGACCCACATAGGATAAAAGACCAGCTATCTTCGTTGATTCATCTATACTGGGACCCACATAGGATACAATACCAGCACTGAGTCATCAAAGCTGTCAGATCCACAAAGGATCGATTGGTACCAATCCTCGCAAAGGCCCACATAGGATCGGACCCACACAGGATCTGTAGCACTGATCCCCGTAGGATCGCTGAGTGCTGTAGTCGTCGCCGTTGAATCCACTGAGGATCTCTGCACAATCGTCGTCGAAGTCGCAGTCGCAGCCAGCACTGGGGTTCCCGCACACAGCAAGCTCGTTCGGGAGGGTCCACTCCACGAGCCGAGAGGCTGATACATCAACTGACACATAGTCCGAAGTTGATGTATCCAAAAGTTCCGTATCGTCAACAGGAACTCAACGCAACAGACGACGCGTCAATCGGACGCCCGGTCTGAGAGTTATTGGCTTTTTCGTTCAAGGGGCCCGGTTGGTTTTTAAGGCAAAACCAACCCGACCGTACTCCTCCTCCGCCCAAACCTCGAGAATAGTATTCCAAAAGATCCGTCTCACTAAGAGAAACTCAACCAAGTCGACGGCACGTCAATCAGACGTCCGGAGTTCAAGATATGAGCGTTTCCGCTCCGAAAGCCCGGTTGGTTTCGTGTACGAACCAACCCGGCCAAACTCAAAGTATTCTGGAACCTTGAATGCGATATACCGAAACGACCGTCTCGATCCAAGGATCGCGTTACCGCTGACAGCGCGTCAATCAGAGGTCCGTAGCCCAAGATATGGGCGTTTGAACCAACTCAGTCTGAAAATAGGGGGTCTGGGCCCGGCCCGGCCCGACCTAGTACCCCCTGGGCCAGCCGAACCGGGTTGACCCGGCCCGGGCGGCGAACTGGCCCAGTCCAGAAGCCTGGCCTGGCCGGCGGCACGGCAGCGCAGCCAGCGCGGCCAGCGCGGCCAGCGTGCCGCGCGAGCGCGCCCAAGGGAGGGGCGGTGCCCCTCCTTTATGAAAAACGGCGGCCCCCTTTAAGGGGCCGCGCCAGGTGTGCAACCCGGGGGGTGTAACCCCCTGGCTTTTACCCTGTAACGGCTGGCCAGTGCAGGGCCGACCGGTTTCTCGCCACGGGACCCCGCGGTCCCACGCCTTCCGGCGCCGGCGGCCGGGGTTCCGGCCGCCTCCTTCGTGTTCTTCGGCAGCCGGGTTTTCCGTCCGCCACTTCCAAGACGATTGCAAACTCGTCCGGCGCGGCGTGACGATGCCGCGTCCTTCCGGCGCAGCCCGACTCCGGCCGCGGCCTCGTTCGTACCATCGACATGGCGCGACGGTGTCGCGTTTCTTCGTCGTGGCCCGCATCGTTCACGTCTCCTTTCGCTCAAGCGTGGTGCAACGATGCATTACCGTCTTCGCTAATCAAAACTGAAGAATAACGAAGGGGGGAGGGGTATCGGCCGTGTTTGTGCGGACCGATCCCCTCCCGTTATATCGATAGTAGTTGACCGAAACGTAAAACGTTTAACCTTCACAATTTTTAATTTAAATAAAAATTGGAACATGGCTGTCAGATTTATCTTTCATATTCGAAGGAAAGAAATTACCAACTTAAAAAGATTCAAACCCCTACCTCGGTTCAGGAACGGTGCACGTCAAACGATCCGCGGAAGACGAGCGTCGCGAAGGTCGGGCGTCGCGGGAAACGAACGTCGATTCTGTTGTCGTCGAGGTTCGTTCAAAGAGGAAACGTCGTTGGAAGTAGACGTCGCGTTCTTTGGCGGAGATGTTTTTCGTTGAAGTTGAAGAAGAAGAAGACTTCCTTTAGCTTTCTCTCCAAAAGATCTCAAAAAACCCAAAACTAACCCAAATAAAATAAGTTCCCAACTTATTTTATTATCACAAAAGGCTTTTGAAAATTTAAGAGTTTGAAAATAAAAACCCACACTTAACTCACTCAAGTTATTAACATGAGTTGTAAAAAATAAATGAGGAGTTAAGTTGGCAAGACTTAAATGGGGGGGTTAAGGAGTTTAAAGGGGGAAGGTGAAAGGTTGGGGCTCATGTGGGCCCCGCCCTTTCAATTATCCACACATGGGAAGTTGGGTGGATGTGGGCCCCACCACCAACTTCCCATGGGAGAAATTAAACACCTTGAAATAAAATAAATTTTATCCAACAATTTTATTTACTTCTTAATTAAACTCCATTAATTAACTTCTTCTTCCGCACAAACGCAACTACGGTAAAGGTTCTCTTAAGCGTTTACCGGCGTTGCGAGTTCATCGGTGCCATCAGATTTCAATTCCGAGCACTGGTTCAAAAGATAGTAATTCCCGCTCGTTCGTTCACTGAACGTACCCGAGCCAAACTTCGGAAATTGATTCTGGGCACTCCAGGCCTCGAAATCAGGCGCCGTTAGAAATTGAGTTCTTTTAAAATTCCAAAGAAAATTAAGAAAAACTTTTCCTTGAAATTTACGGGTCTTTACAGGACGGACGGACCTTTGGTGCTGAGGAGGACATCTATACCCACCCTTCAGGTGGTATTCCTGGAGGACAACTCAGTGGTTGCTGTTTTACTTTACTACAGTTGTACTAGCTTTTTCATTTGTATTGTAATTACTATTGGGATTGTATTTCCGGCCTCTTTTCCTTTCAGCATTTACTTTTGTATACAGTATTTCTTAGTGCTTACTTCAGTTGTGTACTATGTTGTGTTTTTTACTTTTCTAAAGGAAATGCCTTCCCAGTATAGGTATTTATGCATTTGGTGCTAGTCACCAGCCCCTGGCCCATGGAAGGCAGGCTTGGGGTAGTCACGACACGGGCCCCGAGGACGGGTCGTGACAAATTGGTATCGGAGGAGTCGGTTCTACCGTAGAACTCAGGACTCAGATCAATTTTTTCTGTGAAGCAATAGTGTTAAGAGTATTGAGTGTGGTTTTTAGTCCAGGGAGTCCAGTTTTGGTGTAGTGGATGACATATTCATACCCCAGGACCCTGACCTCTGATTTCCGACTCAGTGAACAAAAAAACTGATTGCATGTGTGTTTCAAAATATTTCTTTGTGATTACTTTATTTCATCTCACAAGGTATACTGTTTGACCGTGGTGCACCTATTTCTTTTCAGGATGCCCCCACGAAGGCAGCCAACTAGGGTTCCGAGTTACGTACGAGATGGTAGCCCACCGAGCGATGAGGCCTTGGTGTAGGGCCCAATCATAGCGAAGGCACCAGCGGTACCACTACCCACGAGGCCACCGATACCACCATCCCTAGTAGAAGAGAGTGCACATCGTCTGAGTGTGTTGCACGAGTTGCAGAGACAGAGGCCGCCCAGGTTCCATGGAGAGATGGACCCATAGGCTACTGAGGATTGGCTGGAGGCTGTTGTTAGAGTTTTCAGATTGGTAGGGACACCAGATGACCTTATGGCGATCCTTAACGTGAGTCTCCTACACATATCAGCAGGTAGATAGTGGATCCTGAGGCTCCAGGTGCTTGACGAGGCATCTTTTCTCTGGAGGGACTTCGAGAGTCTCTTCCGCTCAGAGTTTTTTCCAGCCACCCTTCATGCGGTGCAGATTCAAGAGTTACTTCATCTGCAAGAGGGAAGCATGAAAGTAGCTCAGTACTCAGTGAGGTTCACTGAACTATCACGCTACTCTACAGATTTGGTACGGTACCCGTTCAAAAGGGCCCAGACCTTCGAGCAGGGACTGAGGCATGAGATCAGGGCTTTGACGATTCCCCTCAGTATCCAAATGCAAGTGGGGGTGCTGTAGAAAGCCCTTATAGTGGAGATCTTCCTCGTTGAGCAGTTTCTAGTAGCGAGACCCACCACAGGGCGACACGTAGCGGAGTCTTCTACAGCCAGCAGTAAAAAGATGTCACAGAGGTCCAAGAAGAACAGGCTATCAGGTGGGCGACCTTAGGATACAGGTTTAGTTGTTAGGGGCACACAAAACAGAGCCAACTATATGAGGAGAAGGCAGTGCTATGCATGCGGCAGGCAGGGTCACATGGATCGAGACTATCCGACCCGCCATACGGAAGAGTAGTAGACAGTAGAGGGACCTCCCAGGCAGAGGCAGAGGTTCGACCATGGTGGTCCACCGGGAGCAGGAGAACGTGGAAGAGGAGCTGGCCGAGAAACGGGTGGTGGAAAACATTTCAAGGCTCTACCACCACCACCACTAGGAGGTCCACCCCGACCATAGGGAGCTGGTGGACTGAGGCGGGCTCAGCTCCTGGTAGTCAAGGCCTACAAACATGGCGCACCTAAGATGATTCGAGGTACCATATGTGTCTACTCCACCATTGTTGCGGTACTTATATACATAGGTGCAAGTCATTCTTTTATTTTCGCTGCCTTTGTTCGGAGCTCGGAGATTCCTACAGAGATGTTGGCTCGATCCTTATGGCTAGAGACTCCTACGAGAGTGGACTCGATGATTACGCACTAGTGCTGGCAGTGTGAGCTTACTCTAGGAGGCGATATATTCAGCTGGGATCTTCTTGTAGCAGTGTCGAGACCTTATAATGTCATCTTGGGTATGGACTGGTTATCTACAGTCCATGACCAGATCAACTATATTAGGCGCAAAGTGTGGTGTGTCTTCACGGATGGGACCAGGTTCACCTTCACCAGCGAGAAGGGAGCCTTTGCAGCGCAGGATGGACTTAAGCAGAGGAGAGGGTAGTCGATCACACATCAGTTGGATAGTCTCATCCTCGGAGCGATTGATGTGCGGAGTCCAAGTTTTCCTGTTGTGGTGGATTAGTACGGGGATGTTTTTCCTGACGACATTCTAGGACTACCTCCTCGCAGTGAGGTAGACTTCTACTTTGACCTGTACCCCAGGACAACCCCAATATCTACTCCAGCTCATCGGATGGCTCCCGTTGAGCTTTGTGAGATGCGGGTACATCTGGAGGACTTGTAGGGGAAGGGATTTATCTGACCCTGGGTTTCACCCTGGGCTTCTCCGATTTTGTTCGCCAAGAAGGCGGATGGGAGCTTGCGACTGTGTGTCGACTACCATCACCTGAATTTGGTGACCATGAAGAACAAGTACCCACTCCCGAGGATTGAAGACCACTTTGATCAGCTCAAGGGAGCACGATGATTCTCAAAGATAGACCTCAGGTCAGGCTATCACCAGCTCAGAGTTCGAGATGAGGATGTGTAGAAGACGGCCTTCAGGTGTCGGTATAGACAATATGAGTTCTTGGTTATTCCCTTCAATGTAACCAATGATCCAGAAGTGTTCATGAGTCTCATGAACAGGATCTTCCAGCCTTACCTAGATTGATTTGTCATAATCTTCATCAGCGACATATTGATTTACTCGACTACTGAGGAGGAGCACACCTTCCACTTGCGGGTTGTACTGGATACACTCAGAGAGCACCAGATGTATGGTAAGCTCTCGAAGTGCCAGTTCTATATTCGAGAGGTTCACTTCTTGGGACACATCATCTCGGAGGCTGGGGTAGTAGTGGATCCAGCAATGATTGAGGTAGTGCTTTCTTGGGAGCCACCCAAGAGTGTGGCGGAGGTGCGGAGTTTCATGGGTCTGGCTAGGTACAATCAGAGATTTGTTCTAGACTTCTCTAGAGTTGCAGCACTGATTTCAGCTTTGACGGAGAAGGGGAAACCCTTCATGTGGTCAGATAGATTCCAGAAGAGATTTCAAGAGATGAGACATAGGTTGACTAGTGTGCCCATATTGAGGCTACTAGAGGAGGGAGTAGGGTACGTAGTTTACTGCGACGCATCAGGGACCAGACTCAGGTGTGTCCTGATGCAGGAGCGAGTGGTGATCGCGTATGGTTCACGAAAATTGAGGCAGCATGAGAAGAACTATGCTACCCATGACCTAGAGTTATTAGTAGTGGTCTTCGCCTTGAAGATGTGGAAACACTATCTGATGAGCGAGCGCTTTATAGTCTACTCTAAACACCAGAGTCTCAGGTACATATTCTCTCATAAGGACCTAAACCTGAGACAAAGACTTTGGATCAAGTTCCTCTAGGACTATGAATTCGAGAGATTCTATAGTCCTGGGAAGGGGAACGTTGTAGTAGATGCTCTTAGTAGTAGATCAGGCATTCAACTGATAGGAGAGGTGACAGAGCAGCTGGCCGTGCTGCAAATATCCTTTGTGGATAGAGATGGAGCATCTTTTCTACAGTCTCTCACAGTCACTCCTCCACTCCTTCAGCAAGTCAGAGAGGCACAACGTGGGGACGTTGACTGTGAGACATGACGTGCTCAGATATCCTCAGGGCAGTCACCTGATGAATTTTCTGAAGGAGGGGAGCATGTCATATTCTTCATGGGATGTACCACGGTACCAGTTGCACTACAGGAGGAGGTGATGAGGGATTTACACACTTCCCCTCTAGCGGTACATCTAGTAGTGGTGAATATGTATCAGGACCTCAGACGACAACACTGGTGGCCAGGTATGAAGAATGCAGTAGCAGAGTTCGTTTCACGATG
The DNA here is from genome assembly GCA_963277665.1 of Viscum album. Classification (NCBI taxonomy): domain Eukaryota; kingdom Viridiplantae; phylum Streptophyta; class Magnoliopsida; order Santalales; family Viscaceae; genus Viscum; species Viscum album. The sequence goes on from OY728126.1 coordinate 1,533,924,355, forward strand.
CCTCACTTGTCAGCAAGTAGAGGTGGAGCACCAGGTACCAGTAGGCTTGGTACAACCCTTAGAGGTCCCAGAGTGGAAGTGGGATGGGATATCCATGGATTTCATGATGGGGCTTCTACATACATCCAGAGAACACAACTCTATCTGGGTGATCGTAGATCGACTCACCAAGTCGGCCCACTTCCTACCGATCAAAGAGCATGGCTCAGTAGAGAGATTGGGATTCCTTTACATTCGGGAGATTGTATGACTTCATGGTGTGCCATCGACTATTATCTCGGATCGAGATGCTCGTTTCACTTCCCGACTTTGGAAGAGGTTACATGAGGCTTTTGGAACGCAGCTTCGCTTGAGCACCGCCTTCCATCCTCAAACGGATGGTCAGACAGAGAGGACGATTAAGACTCTCGAGGACATGCTCCATGCATGGGTCCTTGACTTTGGTCGCAGCTGGGAGGATCACCTACCCTTGGTGGATTTTGCGTACAACAACAACTACCACTCCATCATCAGGATGAACCCTTACGAGGAATTGTACGACCGACCTTGTAGGCCACCTCTATGCTGGACTGACCCTCGGGAGTCAGCACTTGTAGGACCAGAGACGGTTCAAGATACGATAGAGAAGGTACAGATCATCTAGGAGCGGATGAAGACTGCACAGAGCAGACAGAAGTCCTATGATGATAGGAGATGAAGATCACTAGAGTTTGAGGATGAAGACCATGTTTTCCTACGGGTCTCCCCTTGACGAGGTCTACGGAGATTTGGCCGGGGCAGCAAGTTATCTTCGTGTTTCATCAGTCCTTTCCAGGTCCTCAGCAGAGTAGGTGAGGTGGCTTACCGCCTGACCCATCCACCTCAGTTTCACCGGGTGCATGACGTCTTCCATGTATCTCAGTTGAAGAGATACGTGCACGACCCATCCCACATCATCGACCATGGGGAGCTGGATATCGATGATGGAGCGAAATTCATAGAGGTTCTAGTGGAGATCAAGGATTGACAGGAGTGGGTCCTACGTGGATGGTCGATTATTCTGGTGCGCATTCACTGGTAATATGGGAACCTCCAGGAGAGAACTTGGGAGCGGGAGGCACATATGTGAGCTCAGTACCCTCATTTTTTCCCCCAGTGTGTTGTAGCTTTACGTGGATGTAAATCCCTGAGGTGGGGGTAATTTAAAGACCCTGAAATTTCAAGGAAATTTTTTTCTTAAATAATTTTGAATTTTACAAGTCTACGGTTTCTAACGGCTCCTGATTCCGAGGCCCGGTGTGCTCGGAATCAATTTTTGAATTTTTGTTCGGGTATGCTCAATAAACGTACGAGAATGTTTTTCTATCTTTTGAACCGGTGCTTAGAATTGAAATCAGAGGACACCGATGAACTCGCAGTGCCAATATTCGCTTAAGGGGACCTTTATTGCAATTTTGTTTTATGCAGGATGGAAGTTTATTTTGGAGATTTAAAATAAATTAAATAAAATTGTTGTACACAATTTTATTTATAAATGGTGGTTATTTCCTACAAAGGGAAGTTAGAGGTGGGGCCCACACCCACATAACCTCCCATGAGAGAATAATGTGTGGTGGGGCACACATGATCTCCTAACCCTTCAACTTCCCTTCAACTCTCCATTAACTCCCCTTTTATTTTTTTTGACAACACCTCTCATTTATTATGGTGGAGCCTCTCCACCTTCCACCCATTGAATGTGCCAATCTATCTAATTAATATCTACATTAATTAATTGTCACCTCTTTTGAATCAATTTGAATTGCATAGAAATTTTATTAAATTTGGGAAGCCTTATTATAATATTTTACTAGGAAAATATGTCGGTGGGGAAAACCTCTAGAGAATTAGAAGGAAGTGTTCCTCTCCATGAAAAATGCTCCACAACTTGAAGAATGTGAAGCAATTTCTCACCACTTTTCTTTTCAACCAGAACAAGATCATGAGGAACGCCTTCATCCTTTCTTCTTCCTCCGCATCATGGGAGAAGACGCCACTCGCGGGGAATTCCATTTACAACAATGACTTCCAATGTTGATGGGATGACACCGTTCTCTGTGACGCCATCTTCCACGAGGCCCGACTACCACGACACTTGTCTTCCGTGACTCGTCGACGAACGAACCTCAATTACAACGTAGGGGGTTTTATATAATTTTAAGTGAATGAAATTATATCCCATCCTTGGTGAATGCTTGAATTGTCTTCAACAAATTGATATCTCCTAACGCGGAGGGCGTGGGCCGAACGAACACGGCCCGACGACGCTCCAAAAGTTCTTGAACCTTTTGGCAGTGGACAATGGAGGCAACAACGACTAGAGGTGGCGACCGTGCACCAACCGCGTGGAGGAAACCGCGTCCCGCATCCGTGGGCCGCTCGACAGATGAACCCAACCGGCCGGCAGTAGCCGGCCGAGATGGAGATCTGCGACGCCGCTAAGGTGCCGCGCTGCGGAGTACCGCAGCCCGCGCTCCGCAGGCCGCTTCGGTGGTGAACCGGCTGGCCGACTGCCGGCCGAGTTGAAGGAGGCCGTGGCACCTGCAGGTGACGCGTGGGAGAACCATGGACCGCCCGTGCATGATGCTCGCGTCAGGAAGACCAGTCATCTTCGTCCGGTCGGATAGGAGGGGTGACGCTGCTCGACACCGCTGGTTCGGGAAATCGGGGGGTGGGGGGGGGGGGGAGGGTGGGCGGGGGGCGGCCCCCACACCGGATCGACCACCTGGCCGAGCCGCCTGCCGCTAGGCTGGTCCATACCCCGCCAGGTAGGGCCGTGCCCTTGCGTGGGCCGGGCTCCCTGCCCCGGGCCAAGCCGTACCCTACTAGGCCAGGCCAGGCCGACCCCCCAGCTGGGTCGGACCTGCTGAATCGGATCGGGCCGACACGCCAGCCCATTGGGCTTGACAGGCTGGGCCCGTTTCGCTTAAACGTGAATATCTTCCAGACCGCGCATCCGAACGATTCACCGTCTGTGGCACTGGGATCCTCGTGACGAGACAGTGATTTTGAAATAGTCTAAGTGAGTTTTGGATGACTTTATAAAATATCAGGGTTTGGAACGATTGTAATTCCAACCGGGCCCCTGGAATAGAAAAGACAATAACTCTCAGTCCGGGTGTCCGATTGACGCGCCATCTGTCGCGTTGGGTTTCTTTTGACGAGACAGAACTTATGGATACATCATTTTACGACTTAGTGATATTTGATGTATCGAACCCTTTTCTGGAGGATCAGACCCTCCCGAAATCAAGCGTGTTGTGTGCGGGAACCCTAGAGCTGGCTGCGACTGCGACGACTACTGTACTGGAATCCTCTGTGGGTTCGACAACGGTGACTACTATACTGGAATCCTCCGTGGGTTTGACAGTGATGACTACTATTCTTATATCCTAAGTGGGTCTGATAGTTTGATTTCTATACTTGTATCCTGAGTGGGTCCGACAGAATAGCTGGTCTAGTATCCTACATGGTTCTGACAGCTTAGCTGGTCTAGTATCCTAGGTGGGTACGACAACTTAGATGGATCATTGACTACATCTGATCATCTCTATAGCTATATAAAAGATGTATACTTTTGTGAGCGGAGTCTTGACTTTCAATCATTATCATTAATGTGATTGACTTCTTTCATGTGTGGACTGGGTTGTGGTTGGGCTCGAGAGTTGGAGCCAAACTGGGATTGATGACTTAGGTATATGTATGGGAATATAACTAAGTAGAGTTGGTTGATACTTCGGGATTGTATCTTTTTTCTGTGGTTTATCCTTCGTGGATTCTGGGAGACCTTCGGGGGTCTCGGGTTCCCTACTGAGTATCATATACTAACCCCTGCACGGGATATGCCTGCACTATGTTGTGTTGGATGCAGACGATGGACAACACTGATCAAGGAGGAGACTTGTGGAGCTGGATGGTACCCGGAGGTTGACCACTTGGCGAGATGTACACGGAGCGGACAGACGAACCTGGGGTGCTGAGGAGGCCATATTTACCCATCGTTCTGGTGGGATTTCCATAGGATGACTCAGTGGTTTCTATTTTACATTACTGTAGTTGTACTAGATTTTCAGTTGTATTGTACTTACTATTGGGCTTGTATTTCGGCCTCTTTTCCTTTCAGCATTTACTTTTGTATACAGTATTGCTTAGTTCTTACTTCAGTTGCGTACTCTATTGTATTTGTTAGTTTTCTAAAGGAAATGCCTTCCCAGTATAGGGATTTACACCTTTGGTGCTAGTCACCATCCCCTGGCCTATGGAAGGCGGGCTTGGGGTAGTCACGGAATGGCCCCCGAGGAAGAGTCATGACATGGAAACAAACCAGCCCGGGCACTTGACCCTATGACCACCACCCCAAATCCTAACCCCCTTTCCACCACAACTTCCTGTGTGTGGCTTTATAGATGATATATATAATTATATTTAGATAAATAATATTATATTTATGATATTATTATAATTATTTAAAAATAAAATATTACTTACCTCATTTCCATAATGATCATTGTAAAAATGAAAATGTTACTCATGCGTAAGTACAACCTACCCTCTTTATAACCGCAAAGTACTTTATTTATAAAAAGAATCTTTCATGATTTGTATTGAATGTATAATTTATATATAAATTTGATAATTTTTCATGATTGTTATATTTTATATGATTGAACTATATAATATAAATAATAATAAAAACTTTCTTGAAAAATCATGACTAAGAATACAAGGAAATTAACACCCATAATAATGAAAATAATGAATGATTATTGACAAATAGGTGATAATATGTTTTAAAAGGATAATATATGATATTATAAATATAAATATGGTTCTTTTATAAGTTAATTTTTTTTAAAACGAATATCCAAGTGGTTAAATCACATTCAACCTAAAGAAAGCATGAGGTAAGTGTTTTCATCTCCATTTCCATTAATTAAGGAATATTGTAATTTTATGTACTTATTTTCTATTATATGTTGTATATACTAACCCTTTTACTTGTAATACATTTAATAATTCACATTTAATGATATTTTTAGTTTCAATTTGAATTATTTAATCGAAGGGTATTTGACCTGAAAATTAAAAAGTAGTTAAGAATTTCATAACTCAATTTGTTTTCATTGGGTAATATTACCACTTACTTGTATTTTATATTCATAGATTATGTGTGTAATGAATTTTTAATATCTTATGTTGTCTTTCAAATTTTTTCATTTGTATCTAAATTTTATATAAATAATATATTTATTGATTAATTCTTACTTCAACATTACAATCTTTGTATGGGTTTATTTAACAATCTCATTTTAATTGGGATTATTTATGTTTCAATTTCCATTGAAGGAAATTATTTGATTATTAGATAATAAAACCCTTTAATTTTAAAATCCAATAGTTATTAATTAATTTTTAAAGTAATAGTACCTTTTTTATACTCTTTGGAACTTAAAAGGATTGATAAAATGTTTTAATAAAATATGACTTCATTTCTCTTTTCAATCAAAAATAATTTTTATTCTAAAACCATGTTTTCTAATTTTATTTTTCATAATTTTTTAAATACTTTTGAAAATTAATTATTAAATTCATTTTTACCCATTTTTAATTTTTAATTTTCTTTAATGGAATATTCAATTCATTTTCAAAATAATACCCGTTTAGATTTTACCAAAAAAGTGAAAGGAATATTTGTTTTAACTATACTACATGAGAAAAATTTATATAAATAAAGAATACTTAATGTTTTAAAGATTAGTTTATAAGTTTTAAATTTTATTTTTAGAGAAAATTATTTTCAAAATATTTTGTGAACTTTTAGTTTCCAAAAATTATTTTTTCAAAGTGAAAAGGTTATTTTCCTCAGGAATGTTTTAAAGTTCTTTTTACGGTATTTCTGTTCATTAATGACAACAAACCATTATTTTACTTATACTCTACTAGGGATATTCTATATTGATACTATAATTATTCTTTCTATGGATGGTTTATAATCATTTTTACCAACTAATGTATTAAAACTCACTTTCTTGATTCATTTTTTGTAATCATTAACTTTCCCTAGAAATATTCACTTTCCTTTTTTAATTGAAAATTAAATTTACCCTAAATATCCACATTATTTTTCAGGAATACATTTATTTCTTAAAATATATATCATTTCTAAATATGGTGTTTTACATTGAATTTTTTTTAGGGAAATACTGATAAATCCCTATTATTTACTCAATACGAAAATTTTATAATAAGTAACATTGTTCAGGAATTAAATAAAATATTTTATATATGATAATTTTTTGGACATTCAGTGATGGGTGGGGACTAGAATTATATACCCCTCAATGAATCAGTAGTATCATGAGGTGGATTGATAATCTATAATTAAACGATTTTCTATATGTAGTTTTATACAATATTTTGAAAGGTATTGATAGTAGAGGTATTAGGTTCATCAAAACTTGATTTCTAATGATTAATAATTTCCTTTATTAAAAATTTATTTATTACTATCCATGAGATATCCACAGCGGTTTATCTATGTATGCATTTCATTCTTAGTTTATTGTTTAAATTAAATGTTTTATTAGTTATTAACCTTGCTATATTGATTATGACTTATCCAAATATGATTTTCAAGTTATTGATTAAATGGAATGCATGTTTATTTATTCACTTTTCCATATTGATTATTCCTTATGTAATTATGATAGTCAAATTATTTAAATGTAATTTGTGTTCAATTATTTACCTTTCTATGTCGTTTATGCTTATTGACTCATGATAGATTCCATTATACTAACCCTTATCAAGAATTTGAGCTCACCCTTATTTTGTATCCTTTCCTAGGAATCCATGAAGTGTATTACAAGTGATATTCAAGGATATTCTAGAGGGAATAATGTTATTCTAAAAAAAATATTTCTTAATTTTTTTTTCAAATGAAATATGGGAATCATTTATGTATCTAGTTTTCCAAGAATAATTATCTATTTGGTTCTTCAAGATGCAATTACTTTTTTCTTATATTGATGTAATAAACTAAGACACTGGTTCTATGTTACCAAGGTCGAGTTTATTATGGATGGTATTAGTGGATGTTTATTAGAAACCTTGGGATCTATATTTTGAAAAAAAATATTAGGGAACATAATCCCATGATAGACATTGAGGATAAGTATAGAAGAACATCATAAAGTTTTGGAAAGGAAGAGTTTATGTGGTTTTTTATAGAAATACACCCCTATATGGATAATAAAAGTGTACATGGTTCTAGAATGGTTATACCTAGGGGTAATAACTTCAAAAATATCACATTAGGCTTGACATGATCATCACCTGGTGCATGAAAATGGGCCTTACTGTACACTTGGTTTGATAATCCCTGGGGATATTCTTAGGATAATTCAAATTTTAGTCACAAACCATTATCAAGGATTTGGATAGATGATGACAATGAATGAACTAGGTTAAACTTAACGCACCTTATATTAAACAAAATTTTTATGATTTAAACATATTATAAATGATTATTTGGTTTTCCTCCTATGATTATTGTTGCTCATACTATATTTTTTTGTTTTAGTCAATGGATGGAACCTAAAGGAATCATGTTAACATTGAATATGTGGGATAATGTTGTAAAAATGAGAAACCAAATGGGATAATGATATGAGTTAAATATATCATGATTATTCATAATTAGTTGTCCTAAAATTTGATTAACATCCTTTACCTTAACTAACTCTTGGACTCACTAAATAAGATAAGAATGGAGTTTACTAAGAGATCAAGTGGTGAAGACAATGGATGAAAGAAGATTAATTTACATAATGTGAGAAATATGGAAATAGAGACCTATTAATGTTTCTAAAAGTAAAAATAAAATGATTTATGTGTAGAAAATAAGGGCAGAGAGAAAACAATTTCTAAGGAAAAATAAAGAGTATGATAGAAGGAAATAAATATCATCCATTGGATCCATTTATAGATTTTTGTCTTAAATGTGGGGAACCTGTTCATTACCTAATTAAATTAAAATTTTAAAGGTTAACCCCTATAAAAAGGAAGGGCCTATGTTTAAATAAACATATGAAGTTTTTATGTATTAGTATTCAAGAATTAAAATGTAGAAGTATTTTTACCAATGTTATTTTGTTTATAAGACTCATGAAACATCTAAGGATTATGTTAAATTTAAGAATCATATATGTATTAATTAAATTGAGATTTGTAGATACCATTATGGGTTTATGAGTTTAATGTTGATCATAAGTTCAAAGTCTTAAACACCGATTTGGAAAACTTATGTGGTAAGAATATAACATGATTAAGGATATTTTTGGAAAACAATTATTGGATTACAACCTATTGGATTAGTATATGAAATAGTTAGTTGAAGAATAATGCATTTACATTTTTTGGAATAATTTAAAGGTATTTTTAACCTTTAGTGTTTATATTATCTTTTATATTAAGGTAATTATGGGTTATTACACTTTGGGAATGTTATAGGAATTATATTAATATGGTTTTATAAAAAGGATACCCCACATGCTGGGTGACAGCCTGTTGCATCTAAAAATTCTGTAGGGCTTGAACCCATAACTGTAGGGTGAAAAGGATTTAACACATACCAATGGACTAAATGATGTTCTGGTTAATATGTAATTTCTTTTACTTAAATTATTTGATGAATAAATATTAATAATGAAACAATGATTTTACTATTGAGGTTTATAGATAAATGTATTATATTGAATAACGTTTTCTACTAAATTGGTTTTAAAAAATATTTTGAGCCATATAGAAATAATTTTCACTCTTTTATGGATCTGATGATCCATTAAAAGTGACTTTTATTGCCTTAATAATAGAAAATTCATTTTTGGATATTCATTTCTTAGAGTAAGTGATGAATTGGAAATTGATCGAAGTACTACCAAATGATTAAATTATGACTATGAAATATAAATATATCAATTAATTATATTTACATATATTATTAGATAGTAAAATAATTCATAAACTTTAGGAAAATAATATTGAAACAAAAATCTTATTCTATTACCTTAATATCCAATGAATCAAATGGAATTTTAAATCAACACACATTTATGGTTTTGAGGTCCTAAAATTTCCATTGACGATTCAATTTCTTATGATCAATGACCTTGATCACTCTCTATAATTATTTACACTTTTATTCCATTACTATATATTCAATTTAAACCAATGTTATCTTAAATAAAAACCTATTTAGGATTTATTCCATATTAAATTTGTACTTCCCTTTCTCTCTTATTAAATGGACATTTTATTAACCCTATTTAGAATTTGGGTTTTCCATATATTTTTTCAAATATCAAACCCTTTATTTCAGAGAGAAAGATAAAATTAAAGGAAAAAATTTATTTAAAGTGGGGAGAATATTAAAACCCAAAATTATAAAATAAGAACATTTTATTCAATGGAATATGTTACACATAACATTGAGCTTAAACAACCCATGAAATGTATTTCTTTAAATTTAATCACTTCGACAGCTTGCAAAACATGAAACCCCAAGTCCAAATGAACCATAAAATAGTGTAACATTATAACCTAGATGAAAAATTTTAAGGTATGAGTAAATATAAATAAATTATGAAAATTATTTTCATCTATTAATTTAAAATAAACTAATAATCATTTAAAATAAAATTAAACATTTTAAGAAAAAATGTATTTTTTTCTAAAAGACAGTTTAGTCTCGCTTTGTGCACATAATTTAAAAATAAAATTTACCAATTTTATAAAATTTATTTTCAAAAATATAATTAATATTTTAAATCAAAAAATAAAAATTATATTAGGAATTGTTTTTGGATTTTTCGAAAATGTTTCATTTTTTAATGGATAGTGAGAAATAATAATTTTTATTGAAAAATGTTATTTTGTTTAAATAATTTACAAGGATAAATTATATTTAAAATTGGTTTTAAATTAAAATTAGTTAATTTATATTATAATTTAACTAATTTAGTTCATTATAATCAATTTAAAATTGAATTTTGATATTAAAACCTTCTATACTTATGATAGTTATCTCTTTAGAAATCTGTTTGTCGTCTTAAATTGAATTATTCCAACTCTATGAGTTGAATTTAAAAAAATGGATTAAATATTTTTAATAATCACAATTTATATTATATAATAAGTTTATCTTAATTTTATACTAAAATTAATTATTATAACAGGAAAAATTAATTACCATGGATAAGGTAAAAATGGGTTTATTGGGGGTTAAAATAAATAAATAAGGGTTAAAATGACCTAAAACATTGTCTAAAATATATTTTTTGGAAATATATAGACCTTATCATGTATAATTATCAATAATACCATATTGTTTACCCTTTCATCATGTGAAAAATGTGGGTACACCATTTTATTTTAAAAAATTACAAGTATGTCACTCACCTCACTTATAAATGGCTACCCCCATCTCCTATATTCTTAACACCTTCAAACCCTTTTGTTTTGATCCTAAAATTCCCAAATCTATTAAAAACATAAATAAACTCATTCAATTGGCCTTTTTGGGGTCAAAAATCCATTTTAGAAATACTTTAGGTATAATCTTATATAGGTGATCCAAGAAGAGGTAAAATTTCTAGCTATGCTTGTTTTTTTTATTTATTCTTCCACCTTTATAAAATATTATTCATTAATTATTTTATAATAAAACAGTATATATATCATATAATTAGATTTTATTTTGTTATGTTAATTAACAATATCCATATCCTCTTCCCTAAAATTCGAAACGCTAACATATCTCATGTGTATGGCGGATTACCGCCTCACGAATTGATGTGACACACTTTCCATCAACACCTCTAACTGATGGGTATGATAATGGATATGGAGTTTTTATATGGTATTTATAAAATAATTATACCTATTTATTAATTTTATCATATATAAGTTTTTTACTTTCCATTCTTTAGGGGATACGATAACGTCGCTCATGTGTACAGCAGACTACCGCCACAAGAAGCGACGAGATTTATTTTTCACTAAAGCTTTAAATGTATGGTAAGAAAGATAAAATTAATGAATATATGTGATATAAATGACATAATTATGATATTAATGAAATATTGATCATTATTAAAAGATAATATATCATTTTATTTATCACATTTTCACTCATTGAAAGATGATAACGTTGTTTATGTATGAGTGGACTACCACCTTCACGAAGCAATGCACCCCTCTTTTCATCACCACACCACATGTATGATATATATAAGTATATTTAAATAAATAATATGTTATTTTTTATTTTATTATAATTATTTAAATATAAAATATTACTTTCCTCATTTCTATAATGATCATTCAAAAATGGAAACATTACTCTTAGATCCATATGATCTATCATCTCTATGATCGTAACATACTTAATTTCTCAAAACCATATTTCATGATTGGTATTATAAGTATAATTGATGTATAAATATAATAATTATGTAATTATTATTATTATTTATATTATAGAACTATATAATATTAAATAAAATTGTAACTTTGATGACAAAAAATAAATGAAAAATAAGATAATTAACACCCAAAACAATAAAAAAATGATATATTTTTATCAAAAGGGTGATAAGATGTTATAAAATGATCATATATGATATTATAAATATTTATATGGCTATGTTATAATTTAATAAGATGTTTATAACCACTATATAAGAGGTTAAAGAACATTAAATCAAAAAGAAGTGTGAGGTAATGAATTTCATCTCAATTTCCATTTATTAAGGTATATTGTAATGTTATGCACCTAATTTATTTTATATGGTGTATAAAATGAAACTTTTAAATATAATATCATAAATCATTCATACTTCATGGTTTTATGTTTTTTAATTTGAATTTTTCATCTAAGGGAATTTGAATTGGAAATTACCAAGTGGTAAATAATTTCATAACTTAATTTCTTTTCATTGGGTTATATTACTTATTAATTGTATTTGATATTATTAATTTATGTGTGTAATGTATTTTTAATAGATTAATTTTTATTTAATTTTTTTAATTTGGATCTAAATTTGATACATATAATCCAATAATTTATTAATTATCACTTCAATGTTATGATTTTGGTCAAAATTTATTTAAAAATCTTATTTTAATCGTGAATATTTATTCTTTAATTTCCATTGAAGGGAATTATTTTATCATTGGATAATAAAACCATTTAATTCTCTTATTATCTATTTATTTATGATGTTTTCAAGTAATAGTACCATTTTCACACTCTTTTTTACTTAAAAGTATTGATAAAATGTTTTTTATAAAATTTAACTTCACTTCTCTCATTGGTTGAAAATACATTTTCTTCCAAAAACAGGTTTTCTAAAAAATTTCTCAAAAATGTTTTAACCCTTTTAAAAATGATTAATTATGAAATTTTGACCAATTTTTACTTTTTAATTTTTTTAAAGGAATCTTCATTTATTTTTTAAAACAAGACCCATTTTCCTTTTACTGAAAAATGAAAGGAATCTTTGTTTTAACTTTTATGACATGAATGGAATTTACAGCCTTCATGACTACTCAATGATTTACATATTATTTTACAAGTTTCAAAGTTTATTTTAAAGGAAAATTATTTTCAAAATTATTTTCTGAAATTTTAGTTTGAAAAAAATATATTTTCAAATTCAAAAGAATATTTTCCACAGAAATGTATTTAAAGATATTTTTATAGTATTTATATTCATCAATGATAACAACCCTTTATTTTAATTTTACTAAACTAGGGATATGTTGTATTAATAACATAATTATACATATTATATATGTTTTATGATCATTTATACTAAGGAAAGTATTGGAATTCACTTTCTTGATTCATTTTTTGTAATCATTGACTTTTACTTGAAATATTCACTTTTGTGTGATCATTGGAAATTAAATTGTCTATAAATATCTATATTATTTTTCATGGATATGTTTATTTATAAAAATATATAACATTCCTACATATTGTGTTTTATATTGAAATTTATTTTTTATATGGGAAAATATTGATAAATCCATATTCTTTACTCAATATGAGTATTTGATGATAAGACACATTGTTAATGAATTAAATCAAGTACTTGATATATGAGGAATTATTTGGACATGTTGTGATATATGGGGCCCAAAATTATATATCCCCTTAATGAATCAGCATACCCATGAGGATAATCATTATGCTAACATTAAATTGTTTTCTAACTAGAGTTTTAAACCAATTATGTAAGGTCATGACGGTAAAGGTATCATGTGCCTAAGAACATAATGTATAATGATTAAGCATTTCCTTCATTAAGAATTATTATTCATGATATTTTTATAATGAAATTATATCTAGATTTATTTGATTATCAGTTTATTTATTAAATGGAATATGTTTTCAGTTATTTATAATTCCATATTTATTATTCCTTATCCAGTTATGATAGTAAAGTTATTGATTAAATAAAACATGTGCTCAATTATTTACCTTTTTATATTGATTATTCTTTATCTAATCGAGATAGTAAAATTATTTAAATGTAATTTATGTTTAGTTATTTACCTTGAAATATAATTTATTATTATTTATTAATGAAATATTTCACTATATATAATCTTTATTGGAAATTTGATCCCACTCTTATTTTGATTATTTTCCTAGGAATTCATGAAGCACATTCTGATTGAAGGGAAAAGACATTATAGAGGTAATATCATTATTTTTTAAAAAATTATTTTGTAAATTTGGGTTTCAAATGTAATATTGGAAAAATATATATATCTATTTTACCAAGATTAATAAACTATTTGGTCCTTTAGGATGCGATTCCTTATATCTTATTCCAATGTAATAAAGTAAGAGATCAGATCTGGGTTATTGGGTTTGGGGTGATTATAGTACCTATGACCAAGGTCATGGTGTCCTTGGGCTCTATAGCTATGGGAATAACCCCACAAGTTATTTTGACAGGCATAGACCATGGAATAATTCTTCCAAATCAATATACAAGGCCTAAAACCACAGGAATAGTCCCATGATTATAGGTTTGTGCCCATTTATTTTATAATACCCCTCGAAGGTTGAAGATCTATTTCCACAGGCACTACCCATAGAAATAGTGACCTCCATCCATGGGTGAGGTGGCCTATAGATGTATTCTCATAGCCTTTAGGAACATAAATTTTTATCATGTCAATAAAGTATGGGGAAAATAGCCCCCATGTTTCAATCCCAATCACCAATGCTTAAGAGTTAGGTGCTTTACCACTCCCCTATTAATACTTTTATGTATATTTATGTATATATATATAGATTTATAAATATATATTAATATAATTATTATATTAATTATAAAATTATATAATGTGGTACATATGATAATGTAGGTATCTACCATCACGTTCACCACCACCCATGGTGGTAGGGTGTCAGTGCCTACATCTACCACCGCCGATATTTACTCCTATAGATGTAGGGTTTTGGTGAAGGAATCTTCCTCCATGAGAATTAAAGCTATGGGGATAGGGTGTCTATGGGAAGGTGTTCCTCTATAAAAAATAATACCCATTGAATTATGGTGTCAGTGTCTGTGTTTAGACCTATGGGAATCACTTCTCGCGGTGATAGGATGTTGGTGACAACATCTACAAACACTATAATTTCTTCCCATGAACGTGGGGTACTAGTGTAGGTGTCTACCACCATAGGAATAAATTATCATATAGTTAGGGGCTTCCCATGAAAATTATTCACCCTTTCCTATTCTAAAAAATGGCCTTCTACAACTACTTACAACGACAACTAGTGTGTTCCCATGGTTGTAAGGCTTCCCTCCATTTCCCCATGATAAAAAATATTTTTACACATAAACCATTGACTGTGGGATAACCGACCTATATTATAACGACATATATAGGCATAGGTTTCTTTAGCCTATAACTATAACCTAACCTGAAAGCATGGGAATTCTTCTCATGTTTATAGCCTCATGAACAAGAGTTTTTTTTTCTATCAGTGATCATAGTTTCTCTCCATCTTTACAAACAACATATGAATTTATCACTTTTTAATTGACTTAAGCAATTTTTAAAATAAAAACACTTGAATAAACTTCTTCTTTTCTATTTATCTTATTCATAATGAATTTACTCTTAGTTTTATTTATTTTGTTAAGAAAATTCAGTAAAATATCTTCCTTATTTTACTTTGTTCTTCTTCCATTCAAGATTGTCACTTACCTTGTAATATTATTTCAACAAAGCCTCAATCTCAAACCCAATTACAAATTTTATCAATTTATTTTCTTTTTAAAGTTCCTCCTATAATTAATGTGAGATAATTAAATATTGTATAACCCTTCTTGATATATATTCTATAAAATCCATACAACATGTGAAACTTATTTCGCAGTGAAACTTTTACTAGTACATATTAATAATTTTCACTAGTTATATATCTTACAATTAATAGATATTTGATATTATAATTTTTGATAACCCTTTTAATATTTGAAAAATTCTCAAGCATATATCTACAACCACAAAATTTCCAATGATAACTAGTGCAAGAAAATTTTCTCATTGAAACTTTATTATTATTAGCCGCCAATTTCCATTTATTTATGATACCTTGAACATTTAAATTTATTAAATATTTATTTTTGGAATATTTAAGCAATATAAGAAATTCTTTTCTCAATAAAGTATATTTTTCTTTGATTTTATGTTGACATCCTTTATACACCAAAGATTAATTTTGAAAACTCCTTTATTATAATATACTATATAAATTTTATTCATTATATTTTCAAAATTTACATAATTTGATAAATTTATAGAAATCTAAAGAAATTATTATGTAACTAGAATTACCATAGTAGTATAACAATCCAATAAAACTTATTATCTTAGATTGTTTACCATATTTTTTATGCTTATACTTTTTTAAACAGTAGTGTTTTTATAAATGTTATTTAAAAGTGGATTAATAAACTATAAAATATGAATTTAACTTGGGAAATGTTGAATGTGGTAAATAATCCAATATTTAAGCACTATATGCATTAATTTAATATTTCTAATAGAATTATTCTTTTCAAACTTTTCCCTTGATTAATTTGGAAAACTCTTTTAGATTGATATATATTTTTACAATAATATTATGCTTTTTTACTTATCATATAATCACCACAAATTTATATATTATTTATTATTAATAGATTTTATTTCAATAAGAACTTTAATATGACCTTTTATTATGAATCTCATCTTGTCTCTCTAAATATTTAAAGTTGAATATGAGAATCATTAGATTTAATTTTTCTTTAATAAAAATAATACATTCCTTCTATTAATTATCAAAACATTTATATAGAAAAATATAATTATAACTAAGAATTTTAACATTGGGTTTTCAAAAATTAATGTTATAATGCATGTAAAGTGACTTTTGACATCGAATTTACCAGAAAATAACATTAAAATTTGTTTGGATATAATTTAACATCAGTTTCATGAAAAAAATGAAGTGTTTTGTTTTTATTCTTTTATTTTGATGTCCATAGTAAAACCTACATCAATACTAAGAACCCGGTTCTTCCTTTGAGGTATGAATCTTTCTTTTCTAGGTTTTTATTAAGTAAGTGGAGGAATGAGAGGGTTACACACCATTTAACCTAGGTGCACATACTGTAATTGGTGTTACACACCGTATAATCCCAATACACCCCATGTAGTGGTCTGTCCAGGAACTGTACAGAAACATGTACTACACGGTGTGTAGTTTCAATTACACACCATGTACTTTTTGTGTGTGTTAAATTGGGAAATAGAATTGTTTTTATAAGATGGAAAAAACTCACCTCTTTGTTTGATGAAAAGTGCACCCAGAAAATCTAAGGATAGGGTGACCTCCTATTTTATCATCTAAGCTCTGATTCGAACACCATCAGATGCATTGGAATCCACTCTGTGAGCTCTCGATTCATCTTGAGTAGTTCTTCCTGATTATTTCTCTGAACCTAGTTATTGAGGCTTTATAATTTATGCTAATTTTATAGATCTACTTTATTATATGTTGAATTAAAATCCAACACTAGACGAGGAGAGTCATACTTTCATGAGGTTGGTGGTCTCAATAATTTCGTGAATAATCTAGTTGAATATATCAGTTGGAGTGCCACATATCCATTATTAAGTTTTCACCTTGAATTAATATTGTCTATTTCTATTTCCTATTGTATTTAGGTAATTTATTAAGGGTTTTAAAGAATGTTTAGGGATATTTACCTTGATTAAGGGTAACCCCGTGGGTGCGTTTCCTATGAATGAACGTTTATCCCAGGATGCCTATGAGGCATCCCTTTAATTCCCTTCTTGGTTTGTCTAAAATGAAGTTGATTAAATTATATGCCATGTAATATTTTAATTTAGATGTGTTTCTTATGAGATGAATTTACCACATTATTTATTAATGTTAAATCCATATAATAGTTTAATTTACATGTGTTTATTCTTATATAAAATGATAAAGGGGGTAAATATCAATAGGAAAGACCTAGCCTCAGGTTAAAAGGAAAGGTCGAGCTCATATGACTATTGAACCTTATACCTTGGGTGAACCATGGACTTGATTAAAAGACAATGGACAAACTCAAAGAGGGTATTATGATGACAAGTCGCGAGCAAGCCACTGATGTTATGGTCAGGATCAAGGGGAATTTATTAAATCCAAAGTGAATCTTGAATCCAATGAGGGATACCAAGGATGAGATCTATTGGAAAATATTTATATTTCATCAGTTGAAATTTAATTATAATTAAACATTGAAATGGAATGATTTATGATTCATCTTCCAAGGAAAATCACAAGTTTGGATTCAGTCTTCACTTACACTTGTTTAAATGGTCTTTTGAGACATCTACTGTGGAAAATTTTATACACAGATCGTCGAGATTATTCTAGATCTCAAGACTTATATAATTAAAATTAATTGAATGGTAAATTAACATGAAATTAATATAAATAATAACTAGTTCTTGTAGGAATGTTTACTTTTGGGTACTTCATAGTTTACTGCTTTGATTATTTCACACTTCTTGTTACATATATTCACTGACAGATTGGAATAAACCTTGGGTGGTTTCCTACTAGGACTTAGTCTCACACCCTATTTGTGTAATGTTTTTGGGTCCAAACAGATTATGTTTTTTAGGTTTCAATAATGGTAAGAACACCTCTACAGGTATATTATTGATGTTTAAGAGTAGGAGATCATGGGACTAAGCCAAGGGTTGTGATTTTTCTCTGTTTCATTTTTTATTTTTTGTACTGTTGGTAGTTATATTTTTTATTTTTGTAGTGTAACCTCTTTTGGAAGTTTTCTAAAAACACGTAACATGCAAAATCATATTTGTATGCTATGGAATCTGGTTATTAATATTATCAGTTTTACACTATTTACTTTTGTTGTATGGTATTACTGCTTCCGCTATTGTTATATTATTGTATTCTGTTGTGTTATACTCTACCAATAAGGGAATAGTTATTCCACTATCACTCCTAGGCCCTCACAGCAAGTCATAAGTCTCTGGGATTTGGGGAAATGTGCTTGTGGACATTCGAACAACTGGGTATGGGGAACCATTGGGTGGCATTCAGATCCAAGATGTTACAAAGTGGTATCATAGAAGGTTTTTTTGGGTTGTATTACTATTTGGAAATGTTAAAAAGGGATAGGAAGGAAATTGAGTTTGGTAATAAACTATTCCTGGGAGTATCTACCCCACATATAGGGAAAATCCAAATTACCTTGAATTAACTTGTGTTTTTTGGATTTTTAGTTGTTATAGTTGATTCGATTTCATCATTGGGTGACACACTTGTATTGTGATATTATTGTTAATATCATTGTGGTTCTATTTTTTTGAAGCCTGATGAGATGGGGGTATTCCATCTCATGCATCATATATGCACTTGTTAAAGATCACATTCCATCCATTCCTACCATTGCATTTAGAGAGAATTACTAATTGCATACTATTGTGATAGATGCCATGAAAAATATGAATGCTATTGTGATAGATACCGTGATAGATATGCCTGCTGCTGTGATAGGTGTATTGGTATGTGCTATGGTTAAAACTGGATGGATGCCAAACTTTGGTCCATGTGGTGTATGGTCCCTCTTGGATTGTAATTTGATGAATCATGTAGCTGTCTTAAATTAAAATTTGTTATCATGTGATATATATATGGATGCAAAACTTTGATTCGTGGAGTGTATGTGCCCCCACAGATCGTAATTTGGCATACCTTTGGTTTACTTTTCAAAAATGGGGGTTCTGAGGAAGTTTAATAGGTTTACTATCCAGAAACCCAGACAACACAATGTGTGGTTCTATGAACACACGTCATGTGTTCTTCTATTCGGGAAGAAAAACTTTATTGATCACATGTCGTGTACTTTGAGTACATGTCATGTGGTAAGTGACCATGTGTCCATCCATGTGGGGGGGGGGGGGGGGAGGGTAAATGATAGTTTTTGATAGAGAACACCATGTATAGGACTTAAATGACATGTATCTTGGGTGGTTACATGCCCTGACTGGTTGAGGTACATGCCTGGGTAGGATCTTGAGGGTGCACGCCATGTGTGGGTTCTACACACCGTGTACTCCTATTCTCGTAACCTTGGGGGGTTTTTCTACTATTTATTTCTTACACTTTTGAACTGAGGTGTGTGCTTGACTTGTAGAGCCATGCCACCATAATGACCTCCAGTTGCACGCCAAGAGAGTGACAACAATCAAATCCCAGAGGTGGTAGGCCATGGGCTACTAGTGGATCCTCTAGTCATGCTAGTTGTGGCACCAGCTATTATACCAGACACATGTGTTGATTCATAATTCTGTGAAGGATTTATGAATTTCATGAAAACCTTTCAAGGAGAACCAAACCCTACCACATCTATGGAAGAGTTGACGTGAGTGTCAATCAGCAGCATCTACCCATGTTTTCGGGGGATGGAAACCACATGCTGCAGAGTCAAGGCTAGAGTCCATGTTATCGATCTTTGAGCATCTAGAGAATCCTCTAGAGAGGAGGTTCAAGCTCACTACTTATATTCAAAGTTATTCTACCAAAATATTGTGGGATGTTATCACTTAGATGGAACATCCTAGGGATATGTCTTGGGAAGATTTTCATAGAGTCTTTTATTGTTACTTCTATCCCAAGACACTAAGGGCCGACAAAGCCTCAATGTTTATACAGCTCGAGCAGGTCACTTTATCTATTATGGATTAGTTGGCCCGCTTTACCAATATATATCACTTCACACCTATTATGATGGGTGGTGATCTATCAATGGATAGGCGTTTTAAGAATGTTCTTAGGTATGACATCTGATCATAGGTAAATATATTCTGAATGACTACTGTATCTACTATAGGGAATCAAGTGCTGATTACTGAGTATAATCTAAGGGATATGGAGGTGTGAGCCTGGGAGGTTTGGCACCGAGATCTAGTATTGTTTCGACCAATATAAGGAAGCATCATCTGGAGCCTTCACATTGTGATGCTATTAGTCAGAATTTATCTTCATGTAGACAAGTGAGGTGCTACTAGTATGGAAAAGTTGGGAATACTAGAAAATTTTTTCTGATGGACCTAGTAGAGTGCTGATCTTGTGGAAATATGGGCCATCTAAAAAACATCTACAGGATGTTTCCACTAGAATCTAGTTAGAGTGGATCTGCAGTGACTCTGCATTCAGGAGCAGGGTTAGTAGCTTCCCACCAGTCAGGGAACTGGAATGCTTCAGGTCATTCGACCCGAGGTGGTGGTCATGGACATGGTATCCAGACCCCAGGTTATCTGTGATAGTAAGGTTGATCAACTCAGGGTAGCTAGGCAGTGTCATAATTATATGGTATAGGTCGGGCTTATGTAGTGAAACTGACTCAACAGGGGTAGGATCCTAGAACCTATACTATGAGAGGTACTATTCTAGTTGCCTCCATTTTAGCTTCTGCACTTTTTGATACTGGAGATTCACATAGTTTCATATCTATGCCTATTGTGGATATCCTTGGGATCTATGTTTTTACTTCTGAAGATGTTATAAATCTAGACACTCTGTCAATGATTAGGATGGAAGGTGTGCGTTAGTGCAAGGGTTCCCCCTTGAGGTTGGTGGGTGTCACTTCCTATGGTGTCTCTATACCTTAGAGATGACAGGTTCTGATGTCATTCTCAAAATTAACCAGTTGGTATCCTTTCAATAATTTTTCTATTTCTATTTCTTTAGGGAAAGTTTTACATCATGAGAGGGTAGATCGTTTCAACACAAAGGTGAATGGGATGTCCAGAAAAACTGAGTTGAACCCGAGCATCATGGGTTAGGCGGGATGATAGCCCGGATTGCGGGTTTATATCTAGATGACCAAGAAACATGTTAGATAAATTTTCCTCCAGTAGTTTATCATTTCAGGGACATCTTCTTGAATGAATTTTTAGTTTTACTTTTAGTGAGAGAGGTAGAGTTCTCTATCGATCCAGTTCTAAGAGTTGCATCAATATCCATTACTCCTTATAGGATGGCTACAATGGAGTTACAAGAGCTCATGAGATAGCTAGAGGATTTGGAAGCTAAGGCTTTCATTAGACCCAATACTTCTCCTTGGGTTTTCTGGTCCTTTTTTTGAAAAAAGGTGGATGATACCCTTAAGTTATGTATGGACTGTAACACCCTGAGATTTTATAAGATATATTCTTTTTAATTTCTTTCATATCTTCTATTTTATGATAAACCAAGATTATCTTGCATTATATCCAACACCGTATTAGCTTGCAGTATACACAACTCTATTCTTGGATCATGTTACAAACAATTTCAAGTTTGTTTGATAGTAGTTATTCTACACAACATTGAGTGTATATATATATATACATATATTCAATGTATAAATGAAATATGGTTGGATTCTATTATATGCAACAAAAAAGGAGTCTTGCACTACATGAAACCCTGACATGGCTTACATTACACACAATCATAACCTTCCACGATAGCGTGTGTTGTACGCAATATCGAGTTTCACTAAACAACAATATGTTATTAAAATATTATATAAACTAGCCGTTATGAATATTAATACCCACTTTTCAAAATTTTATAAATTTTATCATTCAAAATAGACTTCATTTTTGGATTCAGAATATCTAAATTAGCCTAGGGTAATTTTTTGGTATTTTTTTTGAAAACTTTAAATTTTTGATGAATAGTGAAAACACTAGGTTACTATTTAAAAACCGACTTTTTATTTAAATAATTATTTATTTTATTTAAATTTATTTTAGGTAAAAATTAATACATAATACCTATATAAGTTCAATTTAATTCATTGGAGTCATTTTATTATAATTTTAGATATATAAAAATTTTATTGAACTTTTCACTGTCTTTTACCTACCTCATATGAGCTTTTTGAAAACTTACATAAAACTTAATTTTACCGCTTCTGTGAGTGGAATTTCAAAAATCCAAGAGACACAGTTAATATCAAGGAGTAAAACATGGTTCAATAAGATAAAAATAATTTTTAGTGAATAGTAAATTTTTACTTTTATTTACCACGGTTAAAAGTAAATAGGGTAATTAAGGGTAAAAATGATATTATCATTACCCTAACACATGTCCTAATTCTATTAGAGAAGTTTAATTCGACCAAAACAAACATTAGGAATAAAATATTACCCTTTAGGTCCACTTGGATTAGATTAGGACATTTATTATTATTTTATTTAAAAAAGAGTTAAAATAGTTAAAATCAAAGTTTAATCACTAAAATTTTTCTAATATAGGGTTATACATAAGATAAATTAGACTATAAATATTCATTAGAAATATAAAATAATTTCCTACCTAATGGTATTTTATTTATAATTTTTAGACATTAAATAATTTAATTTATTTATGACACAATGATGATGCATTAATTACCTTATTAATGAAATATTAACATAATTGATGTTATAAATACCCAAATAAATGTAATTTGAGACTTTTAATGAATTACAATAATTTTATAGGTTAATATGACATGTTAGTATTTAATAAATTAACTTTTTACGAACTAATCAAGTTGTTATGATTTTCAAAAAAATCAATTACCAAATAGAGTCAAAATTGACATAAAATAGTTTTTTTAAAAAATATTATATTATTAATTGTTATTACATTCCTAAAAATCTAAATCTAAGCCACATGACTTAGATAAGGTTATATATATTAATAATTAACCACTTGGGGTTATTTTATTAACCATATAGTGTAAGAAAACAAGAAGACACGGTAAAAGTTAAATTATTTAACTTAGAGTTAAATCTAAATGATAAGGTTAAAATAGTAACCTAAACTTGTCTAAAACCTATTGGTTGAGAGGATTTAGACCCATACCCACTTTATCTTAAAAATAAATCAATTTGGAGCTATTATAAACTGAATATGACTTTATTATAAAATAATATTTTAAGTTATTCCAAAGGTGACCCTCTCCTCCCCTATAAAAAGGGCACCCCTTCCTTCTTCTCTTCACACCCTTTTGAGCCTTGAAGCTCGGCCAAACCCTGCCCATTTCCCATCTCAACTTACCTAGAAACATTATAGAGGTTCTGGTCTCCTCAAAAGACCAAATCTAGTTCCTTAAGAGAAATCTTAAAAGAGGTGCATCGAAGAAGAGGAGGTTCAGATACATACGAATCATATCAGACATAAGGTAAGGGATAACATTTCCAATCTCGTTTTTATCCGAGATTGAATATTCGTAAGTATTTATAGGGGTTATATTTATCATCCATGTCCCTATTTTCTAAAAAAGGTTTCGTGGATGTTTAAATTCCTTTTTACCCATTTTTGACTTTTACTACATGGTATGTAAGAAATCTTTCTTTTGTTTACCATACGAGGTACTTTTTGACTTTTCCGGAAAAATTACGAGAAGAATTTTTTTAACTTATATGGAATGAACATATTTTTACAGTTTTATAACGCCATATTTTCATGAATATTAATCTACAATATTTCATGACTATTTTCAAAAAAATACTTTTCTTTTAAAATTTTATGGCATTTTGTGAAATGAAAATGTTTTTGAAGAAGAAAGGTTATTTTCCTCTAGAATTCATTTCAAGTGTTTTATCAAAACCATTTTCCACATAAGATGAAATTATATCATATGTGTATGTTTCAAGTATAATGTCTATATGATTTACGTGGTTTCACTTTTCTTATGATGAAATGATATACATTTGTTTTATACAAATTATGTTATGATGGGATGGTGTTTATGAAACCCATTTTATTATTTGGGTTATGATGAATGTTTTAAGTTTATTTTGTGGTACAAGTAAGAATGATTTAATTATGAGATGGGTGGTACCTATATCTCCCTCCAATTAATTAGGTAAAGATTTATATCTCATGAGATAGACATGGCTGGAATGGTATGTTAATCCGGTTCAGTGATACATGACTGGAACAAGGAGTGAACTCTATTCAGAAAGGGACTTTTTCCACTAAGATGGTCTTGGCATCAATTCATTGGCTACTATGGAAATCATATCCTGTGCTTAATGGTTTTCCACAATTACATGATTTATTCCCATGATATTTTATCATGATTGATGATCCATTATGATCTATGCCTTACGTACTGCCATGTTTTTTGTCATTGCTCAAGATTTTGATGTTAAAATATTATGTTCATGTTTTGAAGTTAAAATGTATATGGTTTGTTTTATTTTCTCCATGCTTACCCTTACTGAGAATTTGATCTCACCCTTTATATGTTTTCTTTTCCCCAGGATATAAATAAAGGTTTTAGGTAAGAAAAAAAGGAAGATCATTATGAGAGATGTTGAAGATCTTTCACCAAGATTAGAAGATTATATTCCGAGTTTCCAAAGACACTAAACTATTACGGTCCTTTGGTGTCTGTTTTTGTTATGTATTAGATATTCCACAAAAGTAATTTAATTTTTATGTACGTCAAGATTTGGGTATCTATATGGATTTTCATAAATTGAACTAGTTGATGGTTAAGAACTGGAATCCTATACCATGAATTGATGATCTCTTCGATTAGCTCCAAGGGGATTGGATTTTTTCTATGATTGAAATGACATCTAGTTATCATCATTTTCATGTTAGATCATCAGACATACATCAAACAGTCTTTTAGAGTAGGTATGGTTTGTATGAGTACCTTGTTATGCGGTTCTGTCTCATGAACACACTAGAAATTTTCATGGAACTAAGGAAACGAGTGTTCTATCCTTATCTTGACTCGTTCATTGTAAATTTTATTGATGATATCTTTGTGTATTATCAAAATTGAAATAACCATGCCACACATCTTGAGAGAATTTTGAGTACACTGAGATATCATCAATTATATTCTAAGCTCACAAAGTTCCACTTCTAAATGGATCAGATTTACTTCTTGGGTCACATCATCTCAGAGATAGGATCATCAATGGAACCAGATAAAGTGAGAGTAGTAGTTTATTAGGATCATCCTAAGAACTTATTTTAGGTGTAGATTTTCTTGGGGTTGACTGATTAATACAAGAATTTCATACAATATTTCTCATGTTTTGCAGCACTATTGACAGGATTGACTAAAAAGGGTGAAAAGTATGGTAAGATTCATACGAGATTTCCTTTTAAGAGATGAAAGGGATATTGAATTCAATGCAAATACTAATTTTTCTAGAGTGGGGAAGGATTTACACTATATACTGAAATGAATTAGGAATTGATCTAGGAGCAGTGCTTATGCATGGGGAATGATTCATTACATATGGGTCTCAGTAGTTGAATCCACAAGAGAGGAATTACTTGACGAATGAACTCGAGTTAGCTGTGGTAGTTCATTATTTATGTTGTTGGATACATTACTTATTTGGATAGAATTTTGTGGTGAACATAGACCCCAACATCCTCAAGTACATATTCGATCAATGTGATATGAATCTGAGGTAGCGAAGGTGGGTGGAATACCTTCAGTCTTTCGACTTTGAGCTTGCCTACATGTCTAGGAATATAGATGTAGTGGCTGATGATTTGATAGAGAGGACTCAAATATAGGAAGTGTAACAAGATAGTAGTGAGTAGAATCTTATGGTGTTATTATATGAGATGCACTTAGAGGTTTGAAATAGGCAGGGAAAAACGTTTCTTTTATCCTTAGCTGTTACCTCTATCATACTGGATAGATTGAATATGAGACAGATATCAGATTCTGAAGGATTAGTTCTAAGAGAGAGTATTTCTGGTGAGGACCCTCCTCCTAGTTGGATGGTAGGTGATGATTAGATCATATGTGTACATGGGTGTGTTTGGGTTCCGGTGGATATACATGAGGAGTTGATTCAGGAGTTTAATGATTCATCTTGGGTAGTACATCATGGGGTCACAAAGATATACTGTGAAGTAAATCGTCAGTATTGGTGGATTAGTACGAAGAGAGAGGTAGATAGTTTTTTTACGAGGTGTTACACCTATCTATAGGTGAAGGTAGAATATCAACGACCAATTGGGATTTATAGTAGTTACCTATTCTGAAGTGGAAATGGGATGATGTCACGATGGATTTCATGATTGGTTTACTGAGTTCTCCTAGAGGTAATAATGATGCGTGGGTTTTTGTTGATAAGATTATGAAGGTCGTAATTTCCTACCAAGGAAAAAATATTTCATTGTGGATAGGATGTATATCCAATAGGTGGTATGAATACATGGGTTCTCACACTCTATCATTTTAGATAGGGACGCCCATTTTAAATCTTGTTTTTGATAGAGTTTTTAGAGGGCACTGGGTACATAAGTGCTTCTAGGCACATCATACCACCCTCAGACTGATGGTCAGTCAAAGCATACGATACAGGTACTAGAGGACATGATACGAGAATGTATCCTATATTTTGGGGCTCTTAGGAGAAGCACATTCCCCTGGTTGAATTCTCCTAAAATAATTGTTATCAGGTGATGATACAAATTTCACCTTTTGAGGATTTATACGGTAGGCCATATCATTCTCCCTTTTGATAGTTGGAGGTAGTTGAGGCATATTCACTAGGACCGTGTCTTATGCAAGAGAATTATAAGAAGGACTAGTTAATTTAAAAGTGAATGGACACTGCACAGTCTATTCAAAAATCTTATGCTGATCTCCGAAGACAACCTCTAGAGTTTGAGGTCAAGGATAGAGTTTTCTTGCGTTTTTTTTGAGTTTGGGACACAGGAAGATCCAGATACATTGTAAGCTTTGAAAGAGATATGTTGGTATGTTCAAGATTTTAGAGAGAGCTGGGTCATTAGCCTATCAATTGAAGTTACCTCAGAGGTACCAAGAAATGAATGACATCATCAATGTATCTCAGCTGCGCCGCTATCAATCAGAATCATCTCACATTTTTCATCTTGAGGAGGTTGAGATTCAGGTTGATGCATCCTTTGAGGAGCATCCAATACATATAGTTGATTGGAGAACTAAGGTTCTAAGAGTATCATCAATTTCTCTAGTATGGGTGGTATGGAATCACGACCATTTATAGGATAAGACCTGGGAGTGGGAGGCTGATGTACGTGTTCATTGGCCAAAGTTTTTCTCAGATAAATCTTGTCCACACTTGGAAGGGCAATTCAGGGACAAATTGCCTGGGGGGGGGGAGTTTGTAAGAACCCAGTTCTTCCTTTTAGGTATGAATCTTCCCTTTTTAGGTTGTTCTTAAGTAAGTAGAGGTAAAAGGGGCCTACATGCCATGTAACCCAGGTACATTCCATGTAATTGGGGTTACATCTCGTATAATCTTGATACACGCCATATAGTGATCTAACAAATAACCGTACAAAAATAGGCACTACATGGCGTGTAGTTTCAAGTACACAACACATATTTTTGTGTGTGTTAAATTTGGAAGTAGCGTCATTTTTATTAGATGGATATAAACTCACCTCTTCATTTGATGAACTGTGCACCCAGGTGATTCGTGGATTGAGTGGCCCCCTCGTTTTTCCATCCGACCTACGATTCAAAAACCGTCAAATGTGTTGGAATCCCCTTGGTAAGATCTTGATTAAATTTGATTCATTATTCATGATTTATTATCTTGACCTAGTTATCAAGGATTGAGAATTTATGCTTTTTTTTGTAGATCTACCCCATTCTAGTTCTAATTTGAGGTCGACGCTGAATGTGGAGAGTCGTACTAGCACGAGGTCGGTGGTCTCATGCATTTTGCTAATTTTCAAGTTGAATATATGTGACAAAGTACCACAAAACCATTATTAGGGTGTTTAATTGAATGAATATTGTCTATTTATATTTATTTATTTAGATAATTGATTAAGGGTTTTAAAGCATGTTTGGGGATGTTAACCTTCATTAAGGGCCACCCCATGGGTGTATTTTCTGTGAATGACTGTTTATGGCCATTTGGCCTAAGATGACTATGAAGAATGACTTAAATTACCTTCTTGGGTTGTCTAAAATAAATTTTATTAAATGCTAATCCATGTAATAGTTTAATTTATATATTTTTATTCTTATATAAAATAATAAAATGGTAAATAGTAATGGGCGAGCCATAACCTCAGGTTAAAAGGCAAGGTCGGGGTCATACGACTGTTGCAGATTATACCTTGGGTGAACCATGGCCTCGGTTAAAATACCATGGATAGAATCAAAGAGGGTATTATCATTAAAATCTGTGAGAAATCCAAATATGTAGTGGTCGGGCTCAAGGGAAATTTATTAAATTCCAAGAAAATCTTGAATTTAATAAGGGATACTGAGGACGAGATCTATTAGAAACAATTTATATGTCATGAGTTTAAATTTACTTATAATTAAGTATTGAAATGGAATGACTTACAATGCACCTTACAAGCCAAAGAACAAGCTTGGATTTAGTATTAACTTACAATTATTTAGATGGTCTTTTGAGACATCTTCTATGTGTACTTTTATACGAGGATCATTGGGCTTAGGATAGATCTCAAGACTTATATAATTCACTGTAATTGAATGGTAAATGAATATGAAATGAATATAAATGAAAACCAGTACTTGTAGGGCTGTTTACTTTTTAGTACTTCCTAGTTTACTACTTTCATTATCACACACTACCTATTATATACATTCATTAATAGATTGACATAGACCTTGGGTGGTTACCTACTGGGATTTAATCTCACACCCTATTTGGGTAATGTTTTTGGGCCCAAATAGATTATGTTGTTGTAGGTGTTGATAAGGGTAAGAACCCTTCTACAGGTACTCGATTGCTATTTATGAGTAGGAGATCATGGGACCAAGCCAAGGCTTGTGATGATTATGAGTTTTTTTTTTGTTTTTTTGTACTATTGGTACTTATATTTTGTATTACTATAGTGTAAACTAATTTGAATATTTTCTGAGAACATGTAACACCCCGATATTTTATGAAAAATATTCTTTTTAATTTTATTGATGTCTTGTGTTGTACGCTACACCAAAAGGAGATTGCACAACACAAATCCTTGACTTGTCTTGCATTACACGCAATCGCGACCTTCCTCAATAGCGCGTGTAGTACGCAATAACGAGTTTCACTAAACAACAATATGCTATTAAAATATTATTAAAACTAGCCGTTATGAATAGTAATAACCACTTTTTGAAATTTTGTAAATTTTATTTTTCAAAATGGACGTCATTTTTGGATTCGGAATATCAAAATTAGCTTAGGGTGAAATTTTGGTACTTTTCAGATAACTTTCATTTTCTGATGAATAGTGAAAATTACTAAATTTTAATAAAGAGAAACCTTTTTAATCGAAATAATTAATAGTGATAAATTATTAATTTGAGTGGTTTTAAAGTATATTTAGAATATATTTTTACAATTTAATACAATTTTTGTCATTGGATGTAATTTCACATTTAAACCAAACATAAACAAGTGTCAATCTTTTGATAATTATTATCTCTTAAGAACACGCTATTTGTTTTGACGACGGGAATTAACTTTTAAATTAATTAATGCAACTGATATGTTTTGAATTTGGTAAAATAGACATAATTTTTGAGTTCATAATATCAAATATAGCTTAGGACTAATTTTTGGTATTTTTCTGGAAACTTTCATTTTTTGATGAATAGTGAAACCACTAAGTGGTAGTTAAAAAAAATGAATTTTTCGTAAAACTTAATTTTACCGCTTCTGTGAGTGGAATTTCAAAAATCCGAGAGACACGGTTGATGTCAGTAAGTAAAATGTGGTTCAATGAGATGAAAATAATTTTTGGTGAATAGTAACTTTTTACTTTTATTTACCACGGTTAAAAGTAAATAGGGTAATTAAGGGTAAAAATGATATTATTATTACCCTAAAACATGTATTAATTCTACTGGATAAGTGTAATTAGACCAAAAACAACCTTAGGAATAAAATATGACCATTTAGGCCCACTTGGATTAGATTTGGACATTTATTATTAATTTATTTAAAGAAGGGTTAAAATAGTTAAAATCAATGTTTAATAAGTAAATAATTTTTAATATAGGGTTATACATAAGATAAATTAGACTATAAATATTCATTATAAAGATAAAAATATTTCCTACATAATGGTATTTTATTTGTAATTTTTAGACTTTAAATAAGTTAATTTATATATGACACAAAGATGATACAGTAATTATCTTATTAATGAAATATTGACCTAATTGATGTTATAAAAACCCAAATAAATGTAATCTGAGACTTTTTATGAATTACACTAATTTTATAGGTTAATATTACATGTTAGTATTGATTTAAGTAACTTTTTTTGAACTAATAATTATGTTAT
The DNA here is from genome assembly GCA_963277665.1 of Viscum album. Classification (NCBI taxonomy): domain Eukaryota; kingdom Viridiplantae; phylum Streptophyta; class Magnoliopsida; order Santalales; family Viscaceae; genus Viscum; species Viscum album. The sequence goes on from OY728126.1 coordinate 1,533,955,334, forward strand.
GATTTTTACAAAAATCAATTACTAAATAGTGTCAAAATTGACATAAAATAGCTTTTAAAACAAATATTATATTATTAATTGTTATTTTATTCCTAAAAATATAAGGTTAGGCCAAATGACTTAGATAAGGTTATATATATTAATAATAAACAACTTGGGGTTCGTTTATCTTGTTATAGTAAGTTTATTAACCTTATAGTGTAAGAACACAAAAAGACACGGTAAAAGTAAAATTATCTAACTTAAAGTTAAAACTAAATGATAAGGTTAAAATTGTAAACTAAACTTGTCCAAATTCTATTGGATGAGAGGATTTCGACCCATCCCAACCTTAGATTCGAAATAAATCAATTTGGAGCGATTTAAAACTGAATTTGGCTTTATAATAAAATATTATTTTTAGTTATTCCAAAGGTGCCCCTCTCCTCCCTTATAAAAGGGAACCTCCTCCCTATCTTCCTCACACCACTTTGAGCCTTAAAGCTCAGAAAATCCCTGCCAAATTATCTTCTCCACTTCCCTAGAAACATCCTAGAGGTCCTGGACTTCTTCAAAGACCAATTTTAGTGCCCTAAGAGGAGGAATCAAAGAGGCGATTCAAAGAAGAGGTAATGTCCGTTACCGATTCTTTCAACTTTATTTCTTCTTCCACTTCTTCTTATTAGGTTGTTTCATTATGAAGTAATAACATAAGCATCACTCATATACTGATATATTATTATAAGTATGAAACAACCCTATTTCACCATCTATCCATCCTACGGAAAATGAAATCACCGCGCGTGCGTACGTACGGAATATCGTCTCCACGTCGTGGTGTAATCTATTTTCCACCACCACCTTATTTGGATGGGTATAATGGTGTAAATAATAACTATATATGATTATTGTAAAGTTATATTGATTCTGAAATAGTATACATACACTCCAATACAATTCCACGATCATGAGAACGATATCATCGCTCGAGCGTACGTACGGACTACCGTCTCCACGACGCGATGAGATTCATTCTCCACGTTAACCATTCATGAATGATTATAAAGTATATATAATAAGTAATAATGAAATATATGACATTATACTGATACTGTATTTATGTGTATATATATTTATGTCATCTACTTAATTCCATTCAACTCAATAAGGAAATGAAAACCGCGTTCATGCGTACATACGACCTACTGTCTCCATGAACGGTGTATTTCGTTCCATTTACTGATTTATTATATATATGTATATTATGAATATATATTATATATAAATCATGTTTTATATTCTGGAATTAAGTAATCATGATCTAAGTAATCATATGAATAATTACAAGTCAAAACACGGACGACAAATGAAATGATTTTACCCAAAACGCTCTTTAACATGGAATTTACAAAAGAACGGGTAATATAAAGTCATAAGTGAACCATATATGATATCATAACAATGAGTATGATTCTGGAATAATTCAATGACATTATTTAAATCATTATACAGGAGGTTCGAATACATATGAAGCATATCGGACCTAAGGTAAGGGATAATTTTGCAAATCTCATTTTTATCCGAGATTGCTTATTCGTATGTATTTACTGGGGTTATTTCTATCATCCATGTCCATGTTTTATAAAAGTATTTTCATGTATGTTTAAAGTCCTTTTACCCATTTTTGACTTTTAATACATGGTATGTAAGGAATCTTTCTTTCGTTTATGTTACGAGGTACTTCTTGACTTTTCCATCAAAAGTACGAGAAGAATGTTTTTTTTACTTATACGGCATGAATGGATTTTTAAAACAAAATTTCCAAGAATCTTCCTTTACAAGTTGTCAAGTTTATTTTTAATCAACTTATTTTAGTTTAAAATTGTATGACATGTTAAGAAAGGAAAAATGTTTTTGAAGTAGAAAGGATATTTTCCTCAAGAATGGAGTTCAAGTGTTTTATCAAAATTATTTTCCATCTAAGATAATAAAGGGTTCTGTTTCTATCCCTATTATTACATGGATTTGATTATGTTGTGATGGAAATATTTTTATGAATTCTTTTATCTTATATGAATTGTTTTATGATGTCACGATGTTTAAAGATTCCCATTTTTATTACATGGGTTATGCTATGATGTATGGTTTATGAATTTGTGGCACACATAAGAATGGTATCATTATGATATGGGTGGGACCTATATCTCCCTCCAATACATTGGGTAAAGATTTTATATCTCATGAGATAGACATGGCTGGAATGGCAGGTTAAACCGATTCAGTGAAACATGACTGAAACGAGGAGTGAACTCGGTTCAGAAATGGACTTTGTCCACTAAGATAGTCTTGGAAATGAGTCTTTAATAATAAGAAATGATTCTCTATGATTATGTGTGTATGCCACAAAGTTTCATGTTTTAAGTTATGATTATTGGGATTACATTCCACTACTATGATTTATCCCATGTTATGAAATTATGATTTCTTTTGCAGGTTAAGATTTCCAAAAGTTATGTTCTTATGTATATGATGTGATTGATATTTCTTTTGTTTACCCTTACTGAGAATTTGAGATCACCCTTTTATGTTTTCTTTTCCCCATGATATAAAGAAAGGTTTTAGGTAAAAAAGTAAGATCTTTATGGGAGATGTTGAAAATCTCTCACCACGATTAGAAGATTATATTCTGAGTTTCCAAAGACACTAAACTATTACAGTCCTTGTGTGTGTGTTTTTGTCATGTACTAACTATTCCGCAAAATTAATGTAATGTCCATGTATGTTAAGCTTCAGGTCTCTACAGTTGGTATCAGAGGAAAGGTTTAGTCAACCTTTGGAAACTAGGATGCGATAACTTTAGTGAGATCCCTATAGATATTTCTAAGGTATGTATAGGGATGTCTCTAAGGTTAAGTATAAGTATAGTTTATAGTACTAGAATTACAGTAACCTAAGATGTTAGATATTGAAGGTACTCCCCCTTTACTATGTTGTTTTCTCTAGCATGATTTTTGCCTCTCACAGAATTCTTTTTGTGTTTTAGTTAATGGAGGGAACCATAAGGAATTCGGTTAACATTGAATCCAATGGACAAATTGGTGACTATGAGCAAAAAAATTGTGTAATGCCTAGAGAGAAAGATATTGTGATTATGCCGAATCAGTCATCGCGATATATGATTAACAAGGTGAAATTTAGGGGTATGCCTAATTTATCAAAGAAGAGGAAGATAGACTATTATGCATGTTCGCATGTTGAGGAGCATAAAGAAAGGAATATTGAGATTTCTAAAGAAAGGAAGAAGAACCTTGAGGAATACCTCAAATGGAGGGACCGATGTTATCTGTGTGGAGAAAAGGGTCATAGAGTGACAGACTGTTATGGATTTAAATGTATTATTTGTGGAGAACATGGGAATTACCCAAATCAATGGTCTGACCTAAAAAGTTACTTCTAAATCAAGGAATGACTTATTCCAGGACAATAATTTAAGAGGATGGATTTAAGTGTTTATGTATTGGTATTCAAGAATAATGTTGTTGAGGTACTTTTATAGTGTATTAGAATATTTTTGTATTATTATATTGTGGTTTTCAATAATTTTAATGTACCGGTAACCATGAAAAGTGATTCAAATATTTTGGAAAGTAGATGATATGTGCATAATGAAGGGATAAGGAGAAAATGAAATGTTTGAAAATATTCATGAGCTCATGATTGATATAAGGACTAAGTGATATCATGGTTTGAGTATATAGAATTTTGAGGATTTTGGTATGTGGAATGTGTTAACTTTTAAGTGCATTCATGTTTTCACTATGGTTCAATTAATGGGTATTCATTCTTCAAGAGAATACATTATTAAGGTATTCACATGTTTGTAATTTGACCAACAAGATATATCTTATGATATATTGGGGATAAATGATGGCATTCATGTGATTATTATGTGACATTTCAAGTAATCATTTTCTTTATACTATGAGCTTGGACCGAAGTATTTTAGATAAGCCTAAAGATTGGAATGGATTATGTTGGACATAAGTTAGTATTGTTTAAGGATAAAACTTTTTTCGATATTATTGATGGGATGTTATAGTAATGTAGTTTTAGAAAAAGGACAACCTGCAGGACTGGCGGCAGCCCATCGTGTTGGACAAGGCTGTGGGAATCGAACCCATGACCGAAGTGCGACTGGCCTTTATCGCCTACCACTAGCCTACAAGAAGTCCCTATTTAGTAGAAACTAGTTTTATTATATTATTCAGTATTATATATGAAGTATAGGTCCATTTTAGGAACCATATATGATTAATCTCACTATAGATGGAATTATGTATTTTTTGATAACTTTTCTAACCTTTTGTTTGAGACAGATGGAATGACCCATCATTCTATCACATGATCTGATAACACATCACGAATGACAAATTCAACCTCATTTCATTAAGATATGAAGTGGAAATTGTCCAAAGAACGACCAACAGTGAGACTATACCAAAATCACGAAAATATTTCTTCTTATTCCAATTTCATCAACTTTAGGGAAATGATCTTGAAAACCAAAAATGTTGTCCTAGTGCTCTTATATCTGACGAATCAGATGGTACATTAGATCGTCACAAATTTATGGCTTTGTGATTGCTGGCTTTTCCATAGCCATGTTCTCTACCACTCTCCATCAGAACATGATGATTATATTTCTTTTCCATATCTATATTTTCACCTATGTGGAAACCCAGTGATTAGTTTATTTGGGTAACCGTTACGTTTCATACTTTGGTTTTTTTAAAGATTGGTTTTGGTATTCCTTTTTTACGATGTGGGTTTCTATTAAAGAAACTTTCGAGTAGTAAACCATTTATAACCCCGACGAATTTCGAGGGCGAAATTCATTTTAAGGGGGGTAGAATGTAACACCCTGAGATTTTATGAAAAATATTCTTTTTAATTTTATTGATGTCTTGTGTTGTACGCTACACCAAAAGGATATTTCACAACATGCATCCTTGACTTGCCTTGCAATACACGCAATTACGACCTTCCTCGATAGCGTGTGTAGTACGAAATAACAAGTTTCACTAAACAACAATATGCTATTAAAATATTATTAAAACTAGCCGTTATGAATAGTAATAACCACTTTTTGAAATTTTGTAAATTTTATTTTTCAAAATGGACTTCATTTTTGGATTCGGAATATCGAAATTAGCTTAGGGTGAAATTTTGGTACTTTTCAGATAACTTTCATTTTCTGATGAATATTGAAAATTACTAAATTTTAATTAAAAACAACCTTTTTAATCGAAATAATTAATAGTGATAAATTATTAATTTGAGTGGTTTTAAAGTATATTTAGAATATATTTTTACAATTTAATACAATGTTGGTCATTAGATGTAATTTCAAATTTAAACCAGACATAAACAAGTGTCAATCTTTTGATAGTTATTATCTCTTAAGAACACACTATTTGTTTTGACGACGGGAATTAACTTTTAAAATAATTAATGAAACTGATATGTTTTGAATTTGGTAAAATAGAAATCATTTTTGAGTTCATAATATCAAATATAGCTTAGGCCTAATTTTTGGTATTTTTCTGGAAACTTTCATTTTTTGATGAATAGTGAAACCACTAAGAGGTAGTTAAAAAAAATGAATTTTTCATAAAACATAATTTTACCGCTTCTCTGAGTGGAATTTAAAAAATCTGAGAGACACGGTTGATGTCAGTAAGTAAAATGTGGTTCAATGAGATGAAAATAATTTTTGGTGAATAGTAACCTTTTACTTTTATTTACCACAGTTAAAAGTAAATAGGGTAATTAAGGGTAAAAATGATATTATTATTACCCTACCACATGTCTTAATTCTATTGGATAAGTGTAATTAGACAAAAAACAACCTTAGGAATAAAATATGACCATTTAGGCCCACTTGGATTAGATTAGGACATTTATTATTAATTTATTTAAAGAAGGGTTAAAATAGTTAAAATCAATCTTTAATAAGTAAATAATTTTTAATATAGGGTTATACATCAGATAAATTCTACTATAAATATTCATTAGAAAGATAAAACTATTTCCTACATAATGGTATTTTATTTGTAATTTTTAGACTTTAAATAAGTTAATTTATTTATGACACAAAGATGATGCAATAATTATCTTATTAATGAAATATTGACATAATTGATGTTATAAATACCCAAATAAATGTAATTTGAGACTTTTTATGAATTACACAAATTTTATAGGTTAATATGACATGTTAGTATTTATTTAAGTAACGTTTTTTGAACTAATAATTCTGTTATGAGTTTCACAAAAATCAATTACTAAATAGTGTCAAAATTGACATAAAATAGTTTTTAAAACAAATATTATATTATTAATTGTCATTTTATTCTAAAAAATATAAGGTTCGGCCAAATGACTTAGATATGGTTATATATATTAATAATAAACAAATTGGGGTTCTTTTGTCTTGTTATAGTAAGTTTATTAACCTTATAGTGTAAGAACACAAAAAGACACGGTAAAAGTAAAATTATCTAACTAAAAGTTAAAACTAAATGATAAGGTTAAAATAGTAAAATAAACATGTCCAAATTCTATTTTATGAGAGTATTTCGACCCATCCTCACCTTAGCTTCTAAATAAATCAATTTGGAGCTATTTAAAACCGAATTTGGCTTTATAATAAAATAATATTTTTAGTTATTCCAAAGGTGCCCCTCTCCTCCCTTATAAAAGGGCACCTCCTCCCTCGCTTCCTCACACCACTTTGAGCCTTAAATCTCGGCCAATCCCTAAAAAATTATCTTCTCCACTTCCCTATAAACATCCTAGAGGTCCAGGACTTCTTCAAAGACCAATTTTAGTGCCCTAAGAGGAGGAATCAAAGAGGCGCTTCAAAGAAGAGGTAATGTCCGTTACCGATTCTTTCAACTTTATTTCTTCTTCCTCTTCTTCTTATTAGGTTGTTTAATTATGAAGTAATAACATCAGTATCACTCATATAATGATATGTTATTATAATTATAAAACAACCCTATTTCACCATCTATCCATCCTACGGAAAACGAAATCACCGCACGTGCGTACGTACGGAATACCGTCTCCACGTCGTGGTGTGATCTATTTTCCACCACCACCTTACTTGGATGGGTATAATGATGTACATAATAACTATATATGATTATTGTAAAGTGATATTGATTCTGAAATATTATACATACACTCCAATACAATTTCACGATCATGAGAATGATATCATCGCTCGTGCGTACGTACGGACTACCGTCTCCACGACGCGATGAGATTCATTCTCCACGTTAACCATTCATGAATGATTATAAAGTATATACAATAAGTAATCATGAAATATATTACATTATAATGATACTGGATTTATGTGTATATATATGTATGTCATCTACTTAATTCCATTCAACTCAATAAGGAAATGAAAACCGCGTTCATGTGTACGTACGGCCTACCGTCTCCACGAATGGTGTATTTCGTTCCATTTACTGATTTATTATATATATGTATATTATGAATATATATTATATATAAATCATGTTTTATATTCTGGAATTAATTAATCATGATCTAAGTAATCATATGAATAATTACAAGTCAAAACACGGACGACAAATGAAACGAGTTTACCCAAAACGCTCTTTAACATGGAATTTACAAAACAACGGGTAATATAAAGTCATAAGTGAACCATATATGATATCATAACAATGAGTATGATTTTGGAATAATTAAATGACATTATTTAAGTAATTATACAGGAGGTTCAAATACGTACGAAGCATATCGGACCTAAGGTAAGGGATAATTTTGCAAATCTCATTTTTATCCGAGATTGCTTATTCGTATGTATTTACTGGGGTTATTTATATCATCCATGTCCATGTTTTATAAAAGTATTTTCATGTATGTTTAAATTACTTATACCAATTTTTGACTTTTACTACATGGTATGTAAGGAATCTTTCTTTCGTTTACGTTACGAGGTACTTTTTTGACTTTTCTGACAAAAGTACGAGAAGAATGTTTTTTTAACTTATATGACATGAATGGATTTTTAAAACAAAATTTCCAAGAATATTCCTTTAAATGTTTTCAAGTTTATTTTTAATCAACTTGTTTTAGTTTAAAATTGTATGACATGTTAAGAAAGGAAAAATGTTTTTGAAGTAGAAAGGATATTTTCCTCAAGAATGGAGTTCAAGTGTTTTATCAAAATTATTTTCCATCTAAGATAATAAAGGGTTATGTTTCTATACCTATTATTACATGGACTTGATTATGTTGTGATGGAAATATTTTTATGAATTCTTTTATCTTATATGAATTGTTTTATGATGTCACGATGTTTAAAGATTCCCATTTTTATTACATGGGTTATGCTATGATGTATGGTTTCTGATTTTGTGGCACACATAAGAATGGTATCATTATGAGATGGGTGATACCTATATCTCCCTCCAATACATTGGGTAAAGATTTTATATCTCATGAGATAGACATGGCTGGAACGGCAGGTTAAACCGGTTCAGTGAAACAGGACTGAAACGAGGATTGAACTCGGTTCAGAAATGGAATTTGTCCACTAAGATAGTCTTGTCAATGAGTCTTGACTAATAAGAAATGATTCTCTATGATTATGTGTGTATGACACAAAGTTTCATGTTTTAAGTTATGATTATTGGGATTACATTCCACTACTATGATTTATCCCATGTTATGAAATTATGATTTCTTTTGCAGGTTAAGATTTCCAAAAGTTATGTTCTTATGTATATGATGTGATTGATATTTCTTTTGTTTACCCTTACTGAGCATTTGATCTCACCCTTTTATGTTTTCTTTTACCTAGGATATAAAGAAAGTTTTTAGGTAAAAAAAGGAAGATATTTATGGGATATGTTGAAGATCTTTCACCACGATTAGAAGATTATATTTTGAGTTTCCAAAGACACTAAACTATTACGATCCTTGTGTGTGTGTTTTTGTTATGTAATAAGTATTCCGCAAAAGTAATGTAATTTGCATGTACATTAAGCTTCGGGTCTCTACAGAACATGTAATATGCAACATCGTATTTGTATGCTATGACATCTAGTTATTTATATTATTAGTCTTCTACTATTTACATCTGTTGTATAATATTAATACTTCCTCTATTGTTATATTATTGTATTCCGCTATGTTATACTCTGCCAATGAGGGCATAGTTTCCCCACTATAAAACCTAGGACCTCACTACTAGTCAGAAGCCTCAGGTATTTGGGGAAATGCACTGGAGTCTATGTGGCCAACCGATTATAGGGCACATGTGGGCTTCATCTAGATCCAGAACGTTACAATACTTTTTTTTAAAAAAAATTGACATTCATTTTTTAAAAAAGTATCTTCAATATATATATATATAAATTTTCCTATAGGTTTTAAAAAAATATGTTAAAAATATTTTTATTATATTTTTTAACATTTGTTTCATACATAAATGTTGCCAAAAGTAAAAATTTTCATCATGCAAAAGCATGATTAATTTTTTTCACATTGTGATTTCTAATTTTTGAGTTTAGTGCCTAAAATTTATTATACTACACTACAAATTTTATGTAACGCTTCGAACCCAGTTACCCATAGTCGGTACATTATAACATTACATTGGCATGATCACAAAAGATCAAATCTCGAAAGACCAATTATTTTAGTAGCATTGGAAACAATAGATATATTCATAAGTCTTACATTACATAATAAAATGAAAAATACAACAACATATTGTCTCCACACTCATATCCCATCATACCATCCCTGCATTTCATTCATAAAATACTTCTTCACATCCTGGGAAAAATAAAACATAGAAAGGGGTGATCTCAGATGTCGAGTAAGGATAACAATATAGCAGAAACTTTCATAAATAAGCATAAACATTTAAGGAAATGTATAACTAAAACAAAAGCCTTTTAAAATTGAACTTCAGCATAATATGGAAGAAATAAACTAAAGTAATTCCATTTACTTATTCACACAGATATTCTACTAGTCGAATAATCACATGCAATATCAATAACCACGTTCATAATGAAGGAATGCATAATGCCAGACTATCATAACCACATAGTCAAGGCCTTGTTCCAAGACTACAAATAAGATTTTTTCAAGGACTTGTGCCAAGACACTAGATTGTTTCATGAGACCTACCGATGCATCGAGAAGCTATACCGGGCTCCACCTATCACTTATTAAGTCCAATGCATTCATCATATGAACATGTTTAAACATAACATAAACATTCGTATTAAAACTAGAATACGAATTGTCATTACTTTCTCTATAAACCATGAATGGTATAAAAATAACACATCCATAGTCAAAAATATCACAAAACCTTCAATATAATATGTATGTTTTGTGTCATAATAAATCAACTTCAAATAAGCTTAAAATCCATCAAAGGATGTTGACATAAATGAAATCAAAACTATTTGAGAGAAATATATCTTTTTTTAAATCATTTAAAAGTCACATAATTATAAAATAAAACATTTACTTTGAAAATATTCTTATAATATTGTAAGGGAATATTTGACGATTTTATAATGGTGGAAAATAGCCGCACCCACCGTATAAGTTAAAAAATACATTCTTACCTTAATTTTGTTGAAAAGGTTAAAAAGGACCTTGTTTGGAAAACGACATAAAGATTCCGTTATAAACTTCTTATAAAAAGTAAAACAAGGGTATAAATGAGTTTAACCCATAGTCTTTAAAATAGTAAGAATTATTTGAAATACATTTTTAAGAAACATGGATGTGAATGATAAAGAGGTCCTAGTAGATAATTACGTATAAACAACCTCGGATAATGAAGAGATTGTTAAATAAACCCTTACCTTGTAATTTTCCTTGGTCGAAGGTAGGTTAACCTTTTGTATAATGGTGAAATAATTGATCTTAAATTATACAAGAATCATATACATTAATATTATATCATATATGATCTTTTAACATTGCTTTGTTAATAATATCTTTGTATTATCGTTGTTTCAAGTGTTAACTGATTTGTTTTCCTTTATATTCTTTGTTACGTAAGCCGTGTTTGTTATGGATAGGTTGTATCTTATTCATATAAAGAATTATATTAAGTATTTAAACATTATATTTAACCATCAAATGAAAATTATTCTTGAATGTATACGATGGGGAATGAATCTCATCACGTTCGTGGAGACGGTAGTCCGTACGTACGCACGAGCGACAATATCATTCTTTTGATATTAAAATATTATATAATTGGATGTTATATCATATATAAAGAATCATTATAATGTTATATTTATTATTTAATTCAATTACACATCATTATCATACCCATCCAAATAATAATGTTTTGAATAACAATTACACCACGACGTGGAGACGGTAAGCCGTACGTACACACGTATGGTGACATGTCATTCAAAGGATGGATAGAATACTGAATATAGTTGTACCATATTTATTATAACATAACTGTATATATAATATACTAGATTTATTATTTTAGAATGGAAATAAAAAAGAATGAAGAAGTGGAAGAAGAAATGAACTTGAAAGAGGGTGGTGAAAACATTACCTCTTCTTCGTGTTCTTCCTTTTGATTTGATCAAAAAGGCTCTTTAAGATGGCTTTCTGACTAAAGAAAGGACTCTAGTTTTAAGTGATGGAAGATGAGAGGATAATTTTCCATGGGTTGGCCGAACCAAAAGGCTTTAATGGTATGAATAATTGGTTAAAAGTGGTTTCCTTTTATAAGAGGGTGGAGGGGCTCTTTAGGAAAAACTTAAATTATTAATTTATAATAAATTCATATTCAGTTTCTAATGGCTCAAAAGTGGATTATTAAAATTATAAAGTGGGGATGGGTCAAAATACTTTCATCCAATAGATTTAAGATAGGTTCGGGTCGCTATATTAAGCTTATCATTTATATTTAACTCTTAGTTAAATAGTTTGACATTTACCATGTCACTTTGTATTTTTATATTATATGGTTAATAAAATTAAAATATAATTCCAAGAGACTCTCAAGTGGTCCATTAATGATACAACTATAATTATATAAGTCCTTTGGCCGAAATTTAGATTTTTAGGAATTGAATATCAATTAATAGTATAATATTTGTTTTAAAAACTCATTTATGTCAATTTTGAAAATATTTAATAATTTATTTTGTTAAAGTCTTAAAAAATTTATTAATTCGAAAAAAATTCATTCAAACAATACTAAAATGTAATATTAACCAATAAAATTCGTGTATGGAATCGAAATTTTCAAATTATATTTATTTTAATATTTATAATACTAATTATTTGATTCTTTCATTAATAAGGAAAATACTGCATCATTATTGTGTCATAAATAAATTTAATTATTCAATGTCTAAAAATTAGAAATAAAATACCATTATGTAGGAAATCTTTTTATCTTTCTAATTAATATTTATAGTCGATAATATAACATATATAACCCTATGTAAAAATTAATTTTCTAAAAGATATATGCTTATGTCATTTTTGTATTTACTTTAACTTAATTAATATAAAGTGTCATTATCACTTACAAGTGGATCCATGGAGTCCCAAAATCGACCCAAAGATGCTCATGGTCGGACATGTATCAAACAATAAGGTTAGGACATGTTTTAGGGTAATTTATTATTATTATAATATTATTTGTTTACCCTTATTTACCGAATTTACCCTTTAACCATGGTAAATAAAATATTTACCGAAGTAATTATTAAAAATTTCTAATAATAAACATTACCTATTTACACAATTTGGAAATCCTGATTCCAAATATGGAATCCATTTTTCTAAATATAAAACATAGAAGTGGCAGAAATTAATTTAAAATTAATTCCTGTTGTTAAAACAAAAAAGCGTGTTTTTAAGAGATAATAACCATTAAAAGATTGACACTTGCTTATGTCCGGTTGAAATGTGAAATTATTTCCAATGACCAACATTGGATTAAATTTTAAAAATATAATCTAATTATACTCTAAAATCACTCAAATTCATAATTTATCACTATTAATTATTTCGATTAAAAAAGTTGTTTCTAATTAAAATTTAGTAATCTTCACTATTCATCAAAATATGAAAGTTATCTGAAAAGTACCAAAAATTCACCCTAAGCTAATTTTGATATTCTAAATCCAAAAATGAAGTCCATTTTCAAATATAAAATGTATAAAATTTCAAAAAGTGGGTATTACTATTCATAATAGCTAGTTTGAATGGTTGTGGTGTGTGTTAGAACTCGAAGTTGCGTACAACACGTACTACTATATTATTCAAAGAGAAGCGTACCATGGAATATTGGGGTGTTACATTCTCCCCTCCTTCAAATAATTTCATCCTTGAAATTTATTGAATACTAACTCATTAAAAGACTCGGGTGGTTCTTCATCATAAGTTCCTCAGGTTCCCACGTTGCCTCTTCCATCTTATGGTTTCTCCATAGAACTTTTACCAGAAGATTCATCTAGTTTCTCAGAACTTTTTCTCTTGTATCAAGAATCCTGACAGGCTCTTCACAATAAGACAGATCAGGTTCCAATTCGAATTCCTCATAGGTGAGTACATGTGTTGGGTCAGACATGTATTTTCTCAATAGTGATATGTGGAACACATCGTGAAATTTGGAGAGACTTGGCGGCATTGCCAAATGGTAAGCTACAACCCCAATTTGTTCTAGAATTTCGTAAGGTCTGATGTACCTGGGACTCAATTTACCTTTCTTACCAAAATGTATAACTCCCTTCCATGGAGATACCTTCAAGAAAACATTATCTCCTACCTGAAATTCCAAATCCTTCCTTCGGTTGTCAACATAGCTCTTGTGCCTACTATGAGATGCTTTGATGTGGCTTTGGGTTACCTTCACCTTTTCCATCGTTTCCTCCACCAGTTCTGGGCCTACGAGTTTTCTTTCACCAACATCATCCCAACAGGTTGGTGTGAGAAATCTCTTTCCATATAATGCTTCCTACGGTGCCATCCGAATACTTGAATGGAAGCTATTATTATAGGAAAATTCTAACAGAGGTAAATATTGATCCCACATACCCTGAAAGTCAAGTGAGCATGATCTCAACATGTCTTCTAATATTTTACTAGTCTGTTCTGATTGTCTATCAGTTTGGGGGTGGTAGGCAGTGCTCAAATGAAGTTCAATATCCAGGTCTTTCTGAAGAATTCACCAGAATCTTGAAGTAAAACAGGGATCACGATAAAAAACAATCGATAGGGGTACTCCATGAAGTCTCACAACTTCATTAATATATAGTCTTTATAGACTTTCAAGTGGTAGATCTTATCTTATAGAAAGAAAATGTGATAACTTGGTAAGAAGATCAACAATGACCCATATTTCATCGTTCCTTCTAAGAGTCTTTAGTATTACCATGACAAATTCCATCGTGATATTATCCCATTTCCACTCAGGTATGGGAAGAGGTTTCATGACTCCTCCAGGGTGTTGCATTCCAGCTTTCACTTGTTGAAAAACCATATATCTTGACACAAAATCAGAAATCTCCCACTTCATGTTGTCCCACAAAAACTTTTCCTTCAAATCTCTATACATTTTGGTGCTCTGAGGGTGTATAGAGAAATTGGAGCTATGAGCATCATCTAACAATTCCCTTTTCAGATCAGGTATATCGGGAACACAAAGTCTCTTCCCAAATTTCAAAATTCCTTCTTTATACACAAAGTCTCTCAATCTACCATCATTCACATCTTTAATCTTCTTTTGAAACTCTTCATCACCGGTCTGAGAACTCTTAATCCTTTCTAGTAAAGATGGTTTGGAAACCATTTGAAAAAGAATTGATGTTTCACCTTCCATGGTTATTCCCATATCCATCTTTACTAAATCCTTGAAAATAGGATCCCTTTCAACTCTCATCCTGTTCAAAACTCCATGATTGTTTCTACTCAAAGAATCTGCTACCTTATTTGCCTTCCCCGGGTGGTAGTGTATCGTGCAATCATAATACTTGAGTAGTTCAAGCCATCACCTTTGCCTCATGTTGAGTACTTTCTGTGAAAAAATGTACTTCAAACTCTATTGATCAGTATAAATCTCACATTTTTCACCATAGAGATAATTTATCCATATCTTCAAAGAAAAAAATTATAGCAGTTAACTCAAGATCATGAGTAGGATAGTTTTGATCATGAATTTTCAGTTGTCGTGATGCATAGACAATAACCCTATCATTCTGCATAAGGACACAACCAAGTCCTTTCTTCGATGAATCACTATAAATAACAAAACCGTCATTCCCCGATGGTATTGTAAATATAGGATCATTGACTAATATTCTCTTCAGTTCTTCAAAAAATTCTTCACACTCTTTTTTACAAACAAATTTAACCTCTTTTCTTGTGAGCTTTGTTAATGGGTTATCCAATTGGGAAAAATTCTGGATGAAACATCGATAATAACTTGCTAAACCAATAAAACTACGTACCTTGGTTATACTCGTTGGTGATGGACATTCTTGGATTGCCTTGGTCTTAGAAGGATCAACATAGATTCCATAGTTAGAGATAATATGGCCAAGAAAAGAAATCTCTTGAGGCCAAAATTCACACTTGCTAAACTTCCCATATAATTCATGTATTCTTAGAGTCTTCAGGATAATGCGCAAGTGATTTTCATGATCTTCGTAGATTTTGGAGTATACAAAGATATCATCAATAAATACCACTAAAAAATCATCGAGATATTCCTTGGAAACTCTGTTCATTAGATCCATGAAGACAGAGGGTGCATTAGTCAATCCAAAAGGCATTACTGTAAACTCGTAATTCCCGTACCTGGTTCGAAATGCTATCTTCAGAATGTCTTCCTTCATTACAAACAACTGATGGTATCCAGATCGAAGGTCAATCTTTGAAAAGTATTGATCTCCACGTAGTTGGTCAAATAAATCATCAATGCGAGGTTGGGGATACTTGTTCTTTATTATTATAGCATTGATTTCCCTGTAGTTGATACATAACCTCATAGATTCATCTTTCTTTTAAAAAAAGGACAGGGGATCCCTATGGAGAAACAATGGGGAGAATAAATCCCTTATTACTCAATTCCACTAGTTGTTTATTTAATTCAAATAATTCCATAGTGACCATTCTATAAGGGGTCTTCAATATAGGCCTTTAACCCGGAATTAAATTAATGGAAAACTCAAATTCCAATTCTGGAGGATGTCCAGGTAAATCTTTCGAAAACACATCTACATATTCTTTCACAATAGGTACATACTTTATTTGAACATTCCTTTCCTCACCCACAATTATTTCATTCTCTTCCTCTCTGATAATTGAATTTAGTTGAGATACTGGGGGTGGATCTAGATAAGAATTAGGTGGTGATGATTATGCTCGAAAGATAAGGTGTTCTTTATCATCACTATCAAAAATTGTAACCTCCTTCTTCTTACAATAAATCTTCGCATCATGGTTTTAAAGCCAATCTATACTGAGGATTATTTAAAATTCAATCATAGGTATGGTGATGAGATCAGCAGATAAAGAACATTTATGTGCTCTAATGGGGAATGATTCACAAAACTTTGTTGCAATGATACTTCCCTTAGGAGTTTTTACAGAAAACTCCCTTGTTAAATCAAATTGGAAACATCTAATTTTCTTAGCTAACTAGGAAGATATGATAAAATGCGATGATCCAGAATCAAATAAAGCATTTGCTAAACTTGAGGAAACCATTAAATTACCTGCCACCACGTCTTTTAGAGCTTCTACCTCAGCAGTAGTGATAGCATAAGTTTGGCCTTGATCCCTTGGCCTTTTCTGAGGTAAGTTCCCTTGATGCTTAGGACATTAATTTTCATAATGTCCCATCTACCTGCAATTGTAGCATTTAACATCGGTAGATTCTTTCTTCCCCTTTCAATCTCGAGGTTGGTGACCTTTTCACCACACTTGTAACAGACTCTCATTCCCTTCAAGAAAGTACTAGGGTATTTCTTCCCACATTTACTGCAGGATGGATATTCAAATTTTCCCTTCTTCCCCTTATTTCCATTTCCAGAGTGGTCAGCAGATCCCTTCTTCTCTTGCTTTGCTTTAAAGTCATAAGATATAGAGAATTCTTTTTCTGTGTTGATAGCACATGAGACAATATCTTCGTACGACGAGAAGTATTGTGAGAATAATGCTCGATGGAGAAATGGTTTTAACCCATAAAATAAATGATCAATATTACTTCTTGGGTTACGTATATAATCTTCAGCATGCCTCACTAACCTTGTAAAGTTAACCTCATACTTTGCGAAATTATCATCCTCCTTTTGTCTCAGACTCAGAAATTGACTTTTGATATATGCTCGATGGTCACAAAGAAAGAATTTTTCTAAGAAAATCTCTTTAAACTCCCTCCATTCTATATTTGATACTTCATCATCATCCTTCGTGTTTTGAATCAATGGCCACCATTGATCAACATCTCCAGTGAAACAGTAAACTGCCATGATAAATTTTTCCCTTTCACTACTCCCCAAGGCATGGAATATTTTCTCTCAGGAATTTATCCATTGCTTAGCTACTAATGGATTTTTACTCCCATTGAAAGTTGGTGGCTATTTCCTCATGAAGCGATCTAACATTGATCCTCCACGCTGCAAATCAGGGTGCTCCATACGGGGAAGTTTATTATTCATAACCTGAGTGAGTTGTCCCAATATAGTGATAAGCTGATCAGCACCAGTTGTATCACCAGCTCCAGTATAATTATCTTGAGCAGGAGGGAAATCCCTACATGGAGTGCATGCATTGATACAGTTTCCATTCCTTCCATTGGGCGCCATTTCTAAACAATGGCATACACTAGATTAGTTTATGAATCACAATACATAAATCCAAACATGTAAAACACTTAACATGAATTGAACAGTTTATGGATATAATCTACAATAATAAAAATGTTTTCTCTGAGGAATTATATACTCATAAACCCTTCATAATGGTTTGTAAAGAAAATGAGAATTATCCTAAGCATATCCCCAGGGAGTGTCGTAACTAAGAGTGCAACAAGGCCTGTTATTGTGCATCAGTTCCCGTTCGAGTCCAGATCAAAGTGGTGTTTTCGGGTTTTACCCCTAGGTACATCTGTTCCAGAGCCGCCTCAACCTGATCATATCTAGAAATGGATTTATTTCTTGGAAAACTCACAAAATCTTGAAAAAACAAAAATTCTAGGAAGTTATTCTATACTAATCCTCAAAGTCCATATTAGTTCTATGTGCTCTAATCAAAGTTTATCTAAATATAGCTTCTAAGGTTTGTACTAAACTTACTCTGATACCAACTGTAAATCCCCGAATCCAGTTACCTAGAGTTGGTGCATTATAACATAATATGGTCATGATCACAAAAGATCAAATCTCAAAAGACCGATAAGTTTAGTAGCATTGGAAACACTAGATATATTCACAAGTCTTACATTACATCATAAAATGAAAACTACAAATATATCTTGTCTCCAAACTCATATACCCTCATTATATCCCTACTGGTCATTCATAAAATACTTCTTCACATCCTGCGAAAAATAAAACATAGAAAGGGGTGAGCTCATATGCCCAGTAAGGATAACAATATAGAGGAAAATTTCATAAATAAGCATAAATATTTAAGGCAATGTATAACTAAAACAAAAGCCTTTTAAAATTGAACTTCAACATCATATGGTAGAAATAGAATGAAGTAATTCCATTTAATTATTCACATGGGTATTCTACAAGTCAAATAATCACATGCAATATCAATAACCACTTTCACAATGAAGGAATGCATAATGCCATACTATCATAACCGCATAGTTAAGGCCTTGTGCCAAGACTACAAATAAGATTTTGTCAAGGCCTTGTGACAAGACACTATTTTTTCTCATGAGACCTACCTATGCATCGAGGAGCTATAGCGGGCTCCACCGATCACTTATTAAGTCCAATGTATTCCTTATATGAATAGGTTTAAACCTAACATAAAAATTCGTATTAAAACTAGCATATGAAATGTCAGTACTTTCTCCATAAACCATGAATGGTATAAAAATAAAATATCCATAGTCAAACAAATAAAAAAACCTTCAATACAATATGGAAGTTTGGTATCATAATAAATCAACTTCAAATAAGATTAAAATCCATCTAAGGATGTTGACATAAATGAAATCAAAACTATTTGAGAGAAATATCTCTTTTTTTTAAATCATTTAAAAGTAACATAATTATAAAATAAAACATTTAATTTGAAAATATTATTATAAGCTTATAAGGGAAGCTTTGATGATTTTATAATGCCGTAAAATATCCTCACCCGCCGTATAAGTTAAAAAATACCTTCTTACCTTAATTTTGTCGAAAAGGCTAAAAATGACCTTGTTTTAAAAATGACAGAAAGATTCCTTTATAAACTTTATATAAAAATTCAAACAAGGGTATAAATGACTTTAAAACATAGTATGAAAAATAGTAAGAATGATTTGAAATACATTTTTAAGAAAACTGGATGTGAATGATACAGAGTTCCCAGTAGATAATTATGTATAAACAACCTCGGATAATGAAGAGATTGTGAAATAAACCCTTAACTTGTACTTTTCCTTGGTTGAAGGTTGGTTAACCCCATGTATAAGGGTTAAATAATTGTTATTAAATTATAAAATAATCATATACATTAAAATTATATCATATATGATCTTTTAACATTGCTTTGTTAATAATATCTTTGTATTATCGTTGTTTCAGGTGTTAACTGATTCATTTTCCTTTATATGATCTGTTACGTAAGCTGTGTTTTTTATGGATAAGTTGTATCTTATTCATATCCAGAATGATATTAAGTATTTAAAGATTATATTTAACCCTCAAATGAAAATTATTCTTCAATGGATATGATGGGGAACGAATCTCATCGCGTTGGTTGAGACGGTAGTTCGTACGTACGCACGAGTGACAATATCATTATTTTGATATTAAAATAATATATAATTGGATAGTATATCATATATACAGAATCATAATAATGTTATATTTATTATTTACTTCAATTACACATCATTATCATACCCATCCAAATAATAATGTTTTGGATAACAATTACACCACGACGTGGAGAGGGTAAGCCGTACGTACGCACGTATGGTGACATGTCATTCAAAGGATGGATAGAATACTAAATATGGTTGTACTATATTAATAATAAAATCATAGTATATAGAAGATAATGGATTTATTATTTTAGAATGGAAATAACAAAGAAATAAGAAGTGGGAGAAGAAAGGAACTTGGAAGAGGGTGGTGAAAACATTACCTCTTTTTCGGGTTCTTCCTTTTGATTTGATCAAAAGGGCTCCTTAGGTTGGCTTTCTAAATAAAGTAAGGCCTCTATGTTTAATTGAGTTAAGTTTAAAGGATAATTGGGTAGGGTTTGTCCGAACCAAAAGTCTTTTAAGGTATGATGAATTGGTTAGAAGTGGTGTCCTTTTATAAGGAGGGGGGGGGGCTCTTTAGAAAAAACGTAAAGTATTAATTTGTAATAAATTAATATTAAGTTTATAATGGCTCAAAAGTGTATTATTAAAATTATAAGGTAGGGATGGGTAGAAATCCTTTCATCCAATAGATTTTAGACAGGTTTGGGTCACTATATTAACCTTATCATTTATATTTAACTCTTCGTTAAATAGTTTGACATTTACCATGTCACTTTGTATTTTTTTATTATATGGTTAATAAACTTACTATATACTTACAAGAGACCCCCAAGTGGTAAATTAATGATACACCTATCATTATATAAGTCCTTTGTCCGAATATTAGATTTTTAGTAATTGAATATCAATTAATAATATAATCTTTGTTTTAAAAACTCATTTATGTCAATTTTGACAATATTTAATAATTGATTTTTTTTAAAGTCTTAAAAACTTTATTAATTAAAAACAAAATTCATTTAAGAAATAATAACATGTTATATTAACCAATAAAATTCGTGTATTACATAAAAACTTTCAAATTATATATATTTTAACATTTATAATACTAATTATTTGATTCTTTCATTAATAAGGAAAATACAACATCATTATCGTATCATAAATAAATTTAATTATTCAATGTCTAAAAATTATAAATAAAATACAATTATGTAGGAAATATTTTTATATTTATAAATAATATTTATAGTCGAAAATATAATATATATAACCCTATATAAAAATTGATTTTCTAAAAGATATATGCTTATGTCATTTTTGTTTTTACTTTAACTTAATTAATATAATGTGTCATTATCACTTACAAGTGGATCCATGAGGTCCCAAAATTGACCCAGAGATTCCCATGGTCAGAAATGTATCAACCAATAGGGTTAGGACACATTTTAGGGTAATTTATTATTATTATAATATTATTTTTTTACCCTTATTTACTGGATTTACCCTTTAACCATGGTAACTAAAATATTTACCGAAGTAATTATTCAAAATGTCTAAAAATAAAAGTTACCTATTTACACAATTTTTACCTACTGATTATAAATATGGAATCAATTTTTTCTAAATTAAAAACACATAAGTGGGAGAAATTAATTTAAAATTAATTCCCGTTGTTAAAACAAAAAACGTGTTTTTAAGAGATAATAACTATCAAAAGATTGGCATTTGTTTAGGTCCAGTTTAAATGTGAAATTATGTCCAATTACCAACATTTGATTAAATGGTAAAAATATAATCTAATTATACTCTAAAATCACTCAAATTAATAATTTATCACTATTAATTATTTCTATTAAAAAAGTTGTTTTTAATTAAAATTTAGTAATTTTCACTATTCATCAAAATTTGAAAGTTATCCAAAAAGTACCAAAAATTCACCCTAAGATAATTTCAATATTCCAAATCCAAAAATAAAGTCCATTTTGAAATATAAAATGTACAAAATTTCAAAAACTGGGTATTACTATTCATAACGGCTAGTTTGATTGGTTGTGGTGTGTGTTAGAACTCAAAGTTACGTACAACACACGCTACTGTATTATTCAAAGAGAAGTGTACCGTGGAATCTTGGGGTGTTACATTTTGAAGAATCTTATATTTTTTTTCACTCTCTATAATTATTTATTTCCACTATACTCTTTTGATCCTCACTATCATTTCACTAGTTCTTCATTCAAATATTTTAGAATGTTATTTGTAATTAGTCTCTTATCACTTAATTTCTTTATAATTAATTTAATATATCTATATAATTATTAATGATTACCTTTTTAAATAACATTTCTTCATATAGAGTTAAAATTATAAATATTTCCCATGAGATTTAGTGCCTGATGTTCAAAATACCTTAAAAACCCCAACTTCAAATGCCTCATTTGTTCTTACCTCCAAATAAAATTAAGTTGTTAGACACTACATCAAGTATCAAAATTAAATCAAAGATTTAAGATTCTTTTTCTAGTTTTTTTGGTTTAAAAAATGTTTTAATTTATTAATATTTTATTTTAATCCAAGTGAGTCAAATAGTTAAGTTGAATCTTTAAGTTGAAGCTTTAAATTTTCTTTTCAAGTTTAATTTTAGGTTCTAAAATTTTATACTTCATCGATCCTATATTTTCATTCAAGTGAGTAATGAACATTGAAATATTTTATTTTTTTTACAAAGTTTCAATGTTGTTTTTTTGTTATAAGAGATGTTGAAAGTGGTTTTGACATTGGTTATAATATAAAATAGATTTTTGAAACTCATCCAGTATCAATTTTGATGTAGTTTAGAACAAAAATTTATTTTAAAAGTCATCGAGTAGAACTTTTGACTTTGATTATGAAAAAATGATTTAAAAAATATTATTTTTTTATTAAAAAATAATTTTAACGCTAGTTTTAATAACTGACATTAAAAATATATTAACTATGTCACTCTAAAAAACTTCACCTAAAAAACATATGTTAATACCAAAAAAACTGATGTAATTCATTTTTCATTTTCTCTTCATCAAGAACCACATTAAAATTTCTATTTTTTTTACAAAATGTATTCCGATGTCCTAAAATTAATTCTATTTTCATACATGTTTTTTCAATTTCCTTTAGAGACTATTAATATGAAAAATAAAATAAAACTTATTCTTAATGCAATCTTTTAGATTTTATTTAAACATATTAACAATGTATATGTTTTCTTATTATTTACTATAATTTCTTTCTTTGGTGAAGAAATGTTCATATTATTCACTTTAGAAATATTGATCATGATTATTATGTATAATGATGTTTTTATTGGAATTATTACTAGAAGTAACAATAAAAGTTTCCTTAAATTTCTCATTTTTATTATTATATTTGACATTATTCATATTTTTAGTTAATTACAAATCTATAGCTTCTCAATAGTAATATTATATCATATAAAAATGTTTATTTTCATTATATTTTGCTTCAAATATTTCTTTATTTGGCTTGAAACTACATTTTTATGCATTTTTATTTAATAAAGATCCATTATAAATCATAATTATATATAAAAAAAATCAGATATACTATTTATTGTTAATAATTCACTTCAAAAAAAGTTTAATTATTTCTGGTATATAATTCAAAAAATTATAATAAATCAATAATTAAAAAAATATTTGAAACATCATTGAATACAATAATAAATCTAATCATAAATAAAGAATAAAAATAAAATCATATATAAAAATAACATATATCCTCAAAGAGAAACTTATCTGATAAGACGTAGGGTGGACCATAGGATTTATTATTTGTGTTTGTGTATGGGTGGGGGGAGGGGGTTAATTAGTGAACACATTTTCTTATTTCATTTTATGATTTCTCTAAAAAATAAATCTTTGAAACTTTTTAAATTTAATGATATATATTATGAATTTCTTCCTATAAAATATATAAAATATAAATAATCTAAATAGAACTCACAATAAACAAAATTATTGAAAAAACCACAATCTAAAATATTCACCAGTAATCACAAGTGACTGCATCCTTAGAATGAAATAAACTATCCATGAACAAAAGATAAAGAATAATTTTAAAAAATATCAACAAAATCACTGCCCATATATTTAAATAATCACTTCCAATTATCAATTAAATTATCAAATGAATTATTTGACATGATGATGAAGTAAATAAAATCTTGATTATTGTTTGACTTAAACATGATCTAACATGTACAACACAACTCGGTCAAAATTTATCTATAGTTGGTTATTTTTCATATAGAACATAGACATTGCATGCAGTATCAATAAATATTTGTATTTAGTTTGGTTGATATTAAATATATCAATCACTTCTCATCCATTTTAAGAATAAAGACTAATAAATATACAATTTCATGAACTTCTCAAGTTACCACATGAATATTTTATAAGTATTCATATTGTATCTATCACTATACAAACAAAACTCATAACATGATCACTATTTAATTTATATCAGATCTATAATTACTACTATATGTAACTTATAAAAAATATATACTAATTCATGAACCAATATAAATAATCATTACTAATTCACTCATTGACAACATATTTACCTTTATACTTCATGCAACCTTCAGAACATGAAACTTCACTCTATGTGTCCTTTGGAAGATATAGTTTTGTTTTATATTATCTTAAATATTCAATAATTTACCTCAAATACATAAATAAAAATTAGTTTTATCAAAATATTTAAATATACCATTCTATTACACATTTTTTTATTTTTTTGATACTTAAAATCAAGAATAACATACTTATAAAAAATTTAATTAATCTAATACCAACTTCTATTTGAATTATTTTAGATACCTCTCCAGACTTTAAAATATATACAAACGTATCTCTTTTCATCATCCATATAGAAAAAAATTCTTCACAACCAAATTCTAGTTTTAGAAGCACTACATTACTTTAAAAATTCTTTATAGATGAATAAAGTTTTTAGTATTACTTCAATTATTTTCAACAAATACATTTAACACCACAATACCACCTCTTATATTGGTTTCATTCTATATTTAAACTTTATTACATTATATAAACATGTTAAACTAACTACTTTTCCATTTAAATATTCAAATTAAAATTTCCTAATATGAGTCATTTATCCATTGAAATTTATGTGTCATTTCTACCACTTAACAATATTGTCCAAAGAAATAGAGATAAGGGGTCTAAAAACTTATTTATATCATTTATTTTAAAAGTATTCTCCAATAAATCCATACAATATAAGACCTAAAATATTTAAATAATATTTTTAATTATCAATTCTAAGTGTACTTGGGATATACCTAGTATAAAACAATGTGAAAAAAATTAAAAATTCCATTGAAAACCATACCTTATTATCATACTACATTCCATTAAACACTAATAAAAACACAAATTTCCCATTTGATGAAACTTTCTATAATCCTTTCTTTTACCTATTATTTTTGAAATAGAAATATACTAATCTATTTAAAAAAATAATCATATAAATTCAATTTTTATGAAGAAAAAATATATAAATTATGAAATAAAATCCACTTTCACTTTTTTCAACTATTTTTTTGAACCCCCTAAATTTTTTGATAATTATTAATCATCATAATCTCCAACCAATTGCAATACTATTCATATGGTATGAGAGTATAAACACATGTACTCATTTTTGAGGAGATATATGAACTCTATAAATTACATTAAATTACTATTTAATTCTTGATCAATACACTTTTATTTTGAATTAACCCTTTTCACTTTCCTTCAACTAAATAATATTTCATCACTATCTATTTATAATTTTTTATTATTTACATAGTTGATTTACTAATAATCCTAATAATTTTAATTTATATTTTATATCAACTTAATAATAAATCATCACTTCTCATAATATATTTTCCAAATGAAACATTTAATGTATCATGACTCATATTTTAACATTTTGAATCTTTTTTCATATTCGATTTTCCACCAAAAAATATGTCATGACCCGTCCCTCAGGGCCCATACTATGACTACCCAAAGACCACCTTCCATAGGCTAGGGGCTGGCGACTAGTGCCGAAAAGGTGTATCCCTAAAACGGGAAGGCATTGCCTTTAAACCTGTACAAACACACAGAGAAGAACGCAAAAAGAAGAAACTGTGAAGTAAACTACTGTAGTAAAAGAGTGATGAAAGTAAAGGGACTGAAATACAAGCTTAATTGGAAAAGTACAAGTACAAATGAAAAGTACAAAACATCTGAAAGGTGAAAAGAAAATCCTGGATCGTCCACCATGGATCCTACCTGAAGGGTAGCTACAACTCATGATCAGCAGTCCCCGTGTCACATCATGCCATATGGTCCACCTCCAAGCACTGTCCAGTCCTGGCTCCCTCAAACCTTATCCTAGCTAGTCGTTGTCTACACAAGACACAATAAGGTGTGGGAGAAGCCCGTGCAGGGGTGAGTATAACAATACCCAGTAGGGTCCCTGAGACCCCTAAAGGTCTCTCTGAATTCCCCAAGGGAAACCAAAAAGCATAATATCAATCATAAATCACAAAGAAATATACACAACTCAATTATATTCTTAGCTCAAACCAAGTATACAACTCAAAGAAACAGGATTATGATGCTGACCCACACATGATCGCTAGGAATACTGATAGCCATCCACAAGATTCTCTATGGATAGTAATAAGAAACATCCCCAGTCACAATGTAGAACACCTTAGCTGCTGAAGAACTCCTCCTTTATCAAGTACAGTGGGCATGTCGGGTCACACAAAGCCTCTTACCACTAACCTTAGACTGTTGAGGTACTCCTCCTGTCGAGTACCATAGGTCTGCCACATCACACAGAGGTTCTCTCCCCCATGGCCTGCTAAGGTACTCCTCCTATCGAGTACCGTGGGTCTGCCGCGTCACATAGAGACGCTCCCCACTGTGTCCTGACGAGGTACTCCTCCGGCTGAGTACTGTGGGTCATCCGCGTCACACAGTGGCTCTCCCCACTAGGCTTTCGAGTCACACATAGTTGAAAAATTAGTATTCGTCAAGTCTCATCCAGTCATAGGGTTACATACGTAGCGTGCTTCATAGAACCGCTCCTCAAGCAATCAGTCATATCACAAGTGGCAAAAAGTCTCACAAAGGAGTAACCTGATGATTCACCATGTCATAAGGGCTCCAACGTAATAGATGAAATGTCAATCAGGCACCCAATCAGTGTGTTATTGAAATTTCAGTTCCGAGGGCCCGGTTGGATTCAGGTGCGATCCAACCCGACCATACTCCATGTTTCTTAAAAACTCTCATGTAGTGAGGTAAAAGAACCATATCGCTCCAAGGATCCCAATTCCAAAGATGGTTCATCAAACGGATGTGTGGTTCTCAAGATAAGTCCCTTTAAGTGTTTTTGGGCCCAGTGGGGCCTGGGTCTGGTCTGACCCGGTCGGCCCGACCCGACTCGACCTCGTCTGGGCTGGACCACAAAGGACTCAGCCCATTGGGCTGAGGTCCAGCCTGACCCACAAAAAGGGCAGCCCACATGGGCGGCCCAGCCAGAAAAGGGATGGCCCACTAGGGTGGCCCACCCCGCTAGGTGGTGGACCTTTAGGCAGGTGGCTCGGCCTGCTGATGGTGGAACGTTGGGTAGGCGGACTGGATCACTAGCGTCGACCCATAAGAGGGTGGCCCGGCCGTGTAGGGCGCATCCCGTGGTGGATTTCTCCAGGCGGCTCTGGGGAGCATCTCCCCTGGAATCTCGAACGGCAAAGGTCATTCGGACATTGAAGTGGTGACGCCACGTGGGCACCACCTGGTTGCTGTGGAACCTGCCAGAGGCACAAGTTTTTCCTCCTCCACTGCGGCTTCGGCAGCGACCTCCTCCTCACTGGCGGTGCACAAAAGTGTGCCCCCTTCTCTTCTGCGGTTGACCAACGAGCCAGATGACTTCTCTGACTGCCGCGGCTGATGAGACGCGACCCCTTGCACACTGGCAGCATGTGACGGCGCGCCACACCTCCTCCACGGCCGGCCAGTACTGGCCATTCCGATTACCTCCACGAATTTGTGTCATGACCTCCTCTTGCAGCGTGCGTCAACTCCCGCCTTCCTCATAGTCAGTCGGTGTTTCCGCACTGGCTGTCTTCTATGGAGATTCAAGGATAGTAAGATAGCAGAGGGTTCGGGCCAGGATTGTTAGGCCCGCACCCTTCGTGTTATCTCATAAAAATGAGGGGGATTTAGGGATTTATAATCAATTTAATTAATCAACAAACAAAACCCTCCAAAGACACCCTCAACAACCTCCCGCAAAAATGAATGAATCATGGATCAACCCTTTAGTTGATTGGTCCGCGTTCATCGTATTATTCAAGAACGAGGAAGATGAAAATCATTTAAAATGAGTAAATTATTGAACCCCTTACCTTGAAAACCCATTGGAGATCATCTGCGCTTGAAGGTGGATCGTGTTCTTCATTCCCGCAACCGGTTCCCAATTATGCCACTCGTACGTCATCCTTCGGTTTGTGGTTCGGTTTCACCCATCACATCCTGCTAGGATGGTCTCCATACTCTAAGGGTTCGGCATCGCGGTGCCTCTTCCGCACTTTGTTGCTTGGAGATGTTGTGCCAGTACCTTCCCCCTAGCACCATATAAATCATAGAGGGGGAGGGTAAGTAACTACGTGGGGAATTAATGGGGGATTATAAATTTGAAACCTTCCTAATCCCCAATGATGTCATTACTTAGGGTTGGAAGGTCCAGCCATTTATTATCTTGGCACATCGTTGGCCCAACACACCTCTTGTCCATTGAAGGATATGAAATAAAATAAAATAATAAAAATTATTTTATTTCATTTCTTTTAAAAAGTCACAAAACAAAACTTTTTCTCCAGACCTACTGCGGTCAAAGTAAAGCCTCCCTTAAGCGAATCCCAGTGCTGAGAATTCAACGGTGCCCTCATATTTTTAATCCGAGAAACAATTCAAAGGTTAGAAAATTCCGCTCATGCGTTTAGTGAACATAACCAAAAAATGGTTCAGAAATTCATTCCGGGAACTCCGAACCTCAGAATCACATGCCGTCAATTTCCACAGACTCACAATAATTTCATATAATTTAAAAACAATTCCATGGAAATTATGGGTCTTTACATTATCCCAAACTTAGGGATTTTTTGTCCCCAAAATCCACACCATATACTAATGGAACCAATGGGGGTACTGATAAAAAATTTGATCCTCCCACTCCCATGTGCTCTTCTGGAGGTTCCCGTGCTATCAGTGAACGTGCACGAGAGGTATTGATGGCCCACGAAGTACCTCGTCCTGTTGATCCTCAATATCTATTGTAACCTCCGTAAACATTTCCCCATCGTCTAAGTACAGCTCTCCATGGTCGATGATGTGAGATGGGTTGTGCACGTATCTCCTCAGCTGGGATACATGGAAGAAGTTGTGCACCCTCTCTAACTACGGTGTAAGTTCCAAGAGGTATGACACCTCACCATTACTCCTAAGAATCAAAAATGGCCTAATAATACTCAATGATAATGTTACACCTTATCCAAATATCTTTACCCCCTTTGAGGAGATACATGCAAGAAAATGTGATCCCCCTCCTAGAACTCTAGAGGTCTTCGTCTCCTGTCGGTATATGACTTCTGTCTGCTCTGTGCTATCTTCATCCGCTCCTGGATGGTCCGCAACTTCTCAGTAGTATTCCATACCAACTATGGGCCCATAAATGATGACTCCCCTCGGTCTATCTAGTATAGAGGTGATCTTCAGGTTCGACTGTACAAGGCCTAGAATGGTGACATACCGATGGTGGAGTGATAACTATTTTTTGTAAGAAAACTACACCAAGAGAAAGTGATCCTCCCAACTACAGAAAAAAACTAGGTTGCATGCACGTAGCATGTCCTATAGCGTTTGAATGGTCCGCTCCATCTGACCATCCATCTGAGGATGAAAGGCGGTGCTCAAATGTAGTTGAGTCCCGAATGCCTCTTGCAATCCCTTCCACAACTGGGATGTGAAACATGCATCACAGTCAGAGATGATCGTCGATGGCACCCCATGAAGTCGCACAATATCCTATACTTGAAGGCATCCCAAGCCCTCTTCTAATCCCTGCTCTTGGATAGGTAGGAAGTGGGATGACTTGGTGACTAGGTCAATGATCACCCAAATGGAATCATGTCCCTTGGACGTATGTGGAATACCTATGACAATATCCATGGAGATACTATCCCACTTCCTCTCCGACACCTCTAGTGTCTGGGCTAAGCCCACTGGAACCTGATGCTTGACCTTCACTAGTTGAAAAGTGAGGCATCGTGAAACAAACTCTACCAATACCTTCTTCATCACTGGCCACCAGTACTGACATCGGAGGTTTTGGTACATCTTCACCACACTAGGATGTACTTCCAGAGGGGATGTATGAAACTCCCACAACACCTCCTCTCGTAGCACCACCAGTACCATGGTATATCCTCTGAATAGGATGATGTGCTCCCCACCTTCAGAAAATCCATCAGGTTCCTGTCATGAGGATATCCAAGCACGTCGAGCCTCGCAGTCAGTGTCCCCAAGTTGCGCCTCCCTGACTTGATGGAGGAGTGGGGTAGTGAATGTCATAGACTAGAGGTATGCTACTCCATTTCTATCCATGAAGGATATCTTCAACGTGGCTAGCTGTTCTGTCACCTCACTCAACAATTGTAGACCAGAAATTCTGCTGAGTGCATCTACTTCCACATCCCCCTTCCTAGGATTATAAACTATCTCAAAGTCATAGTCCAGGAGGAAATCTAGTCATCCCCGCTGTCTCAGGGTTAGGTCCTTCTGAGAGAATATATACCTCTAACTCTTGTGATTAGAGTAGACTGTAAAATGTTCACCCATCAAGTAATGTTACCACATCTTCAAAGATAATACCACTGCTGCTAACTCCAAATCATGGGTAGTGTAGTTCTACTCATTCTGTCTCAGCTATCATGAGCCATAAGTGATCACTACTTTCTCATGCATCAGGACACACCCATGTCCGGTCCCTGATGTGTCGTAGTAGAATACTTACCTGACTCCCTCATATGGTAGCCTCATGATGGGGGAACTTGTTAGTCTCTGACTCAACTACTTGAAACTCTACTGGAATCTCTCCATCTATACGAAGGTATTCCCCTTCATCATGAACATTGACAAGGGTTCCACATCTCTAGAAAAATCAGGTATGAATCTATGGTAGTATCCAGCCAACCCCAAGAAACTTCGCACCTCAGTCACACTCCTAGGTAGCTCCCAAGAATGCACAACCTTTATATTCACTAGATCCACTGCAACTCCAGCCTCCAAGATAATGTGTCCCAAAAAGTGGAACTCTCATATCCAGAACTTAAACTTCGAGAGCTTACCATAAAGATGTTGCTCTCGGAGTGTATCTAGAACTATCTGCATATGATAGGCATGCTCCTCCTACGTCGTTGAGTATATTAATATGTCGTCGATGAAGACCACCACAAAGTGATCGAGGTATGGCTGAATGATCCTGTTCATGAGTCCTATGAACACTTCTGGAGCATTGGTCACATAGAAAGGCATAATCAGGAACTCATAATGGCCATACCGACATCTGAAGGCTGTCTTCTGCACATCCTCCTCTCATACCTTGAGTAGATGATAGCCTGACCTAAGGTCTATCTTCAAAACCCAATGAGGACCCTTCTACTGGTCGAAGAGATAATAAATCCTTGGAAGTGGATACTTGTTCTTCTTGGTCACCTAGTTCAGGCACCAATAGTCTACGCAGAGTCTGAAACTCCCATCTACTTTCTTGGAGAACAAAATCAGGGATGACCATGGAGAAACAATGGGCTTTATGAAACCCTTTCCCAGCAAGTCCTCCAACTGTACTCATAACTCACGAAGCTCTGAAGGAGCCATCTAATATGCCGGTGTAGATATCAGTGTCGTCCTAGGGTACATGTCGATGTAAAATTCTACCTCTCTACGTGGAGGTAGTCCTGGAAAATCATCAGGAAAGACATAGGCATATTGTTCCACCACTAGAGGATAGATCGAAATCTCAACATCAACTGCTCCAAGGGTAAGGCTAGCCAAATAATGTGTAATTAGATACACCCTCCTCTAGGTAAGACCATCCTATGCTGCAAAGGTTCCCTTCTTTTCAGGAAAGGAAAACCTGATCCCATCTGTGTGGACACACTGCAATTTGCACCTAATACAATCAATATGAGCATGGACTATGGATAACCAGTACATACTCAAGATGACGTCGTAAGGACTCAACGCCGCTACTAGGAGATCCCAGCTGAAGATCTCACCTCCTAGAGTAATCTCACACTACTGGAACCAGTGTGTAATCGTCAAATCTTCTCCCGTAGGAGTCTCTAGACATAAGGATTGAGCCAACTGCTCCACCAGAGTCTCCGAGCTCCGAACGAGGGGCGTGGAAAAAAAAGGAGTGACTAACACCTATGTTTATAAGTATTTTAGCTAAGGTGGATTATACACAGATCATACCACTAATCATCTCTAGAGTGTTATGGTCATAGCCTCAGCTGCCTGGAGCTGAGCTCGTCCCTGTCCTCCTGCTCCCTATGGTCGGGGTGGACCACCTGGAGACGATGGAGGTAGAACTTCGTATCACCACCCACCACCTAATGCACGGCTAGATCCTCTCCCCCATTCTCCACCATGCGGACCTACTCGATTGAAAGTCTTCCTTTGCCTTGGTGGTCCCTCGACCATCTGCTGGTCGCCCGTATGGTGGGTCGGGTAGTCACGAGCCATGTGTCCCTACCCACCGCACGAGTATCACTTCCTAATTTTCTGCTGACCTCCTCTGCCTCGCGAGCCCCACACCTATGACCCTGCGTCTCAGGGTCATCCACCAAAGGGTCTAGACCGCTTAGACCTCTGTTTCATCTGCCTACTACCTCATGCAAATGACTCCGCTAACTATCATCCGGTGGTGGTTCTTGTTGTCGATGCCTGCTCAGCTAGGAGGCTCTCCAACAAAAGTGCTCTCTCTAGAACCCCAGCCTGAGTCAGTATGCTGAGTGATACCATCGATGCTATGATCTCCCATTGGAGAACCTGATCAAAGGTCCGGATCCTGAAGAAAAGATCTCGTACCATGTGAGTGGCGTAGTGGGAGAGATCAGTGAACCTCGTCAAGTACTGGGATAAAATCATGATGCCTTGCTAAAATTGGATCACCTCCTGTATATGAACAGAGCATAGGGTCACTGGGATGAACTATACCCTTAAAAGACCCTCAAAGTTCACCTAGATGAGGGTCGACTCATCATGTATCTGGAGAATCAGGCTCCACTATCTCCCAGCTACTTCCAGAAAATGGCTGGCTTCTAGGATCACCATAAGGTTAGATGGTGTCCCAACCAGGTGAAAAACCTTGGCCACTGCCTCTAGCCAGTCCTTAACTGCCTGTGGATTTGTCTCACCTCAGAACCTCAGAGGCCTCTTCTGTTTAAACTCGTGCAAAATGCTCATTCGGAGTGCATCCTCTACTGGTGGGGATGATGGTAATGACTATCCAATGGGTAGTGGTGCTGATGGTACACCACCTGAAGGTGCTAATGCCGTAAGAGGGCCCTACACCGAGGACCCATCAATCAGTGGGAAATCATCATGTACTCTCTCAGGAATCCTGGATGGTTGTCTACGTGGCATAATCTTGAAAGAAGACAGGTGTTCCATGTTCAATAAGTTATACCTTGTGAGCTGACCCAAAGAAATTACAAGAAAAATTCTTCAAAAAACACACCCAATCAGTGCTCCTGTGTACTGAGTCCGAAATCAGAATTTAGGGTCCTAGTGTATGGATACGTCGGCTGCCGCACTAACACTGGACTCCCTAAACTAAAAACCACACTCATAACACTTAATACTATTAATTCATTGAAAATATTAGAGTCTTAATTCTTTAGTAGAACCAACCACATTTGATACCATTTTTTCACGACCCGTCCCTCAGGGCTCGTGGCATGACTACCCCAAGTCCGCCTTCCATAGGCCATGGGCTGGCGACTAGCACCGGAAAGGCGTATCCCTAAAATGAAAAGGAATTTCCTTTAAAACTGTTCAAAAACATAGATAAGAACGAAATAAGAAGCAAATGTGAAGTAAATTGCTATAGTAAAAGAGTGCTAAAAGTAAAGGGGCTGGAATACAAGCCCAACTGGAAAAGTACAAGTACAAATGAAAAGTACAAAACATATGAAAGGTGAAAATAATCTCCTAGATCATCCACCACCGATCCTACCTGAAGGGTAGGTACAACTCACATTCAGTATTCCCCACGTCACGTAATGCCAAATGGTCCACCTTCGAGCGCTGTCCAGTCCTGGTTCCCTCAAACCTCATCCCAACTACTCATCATCTTCACAAGACACAACAAGGTTCGGGCAAATCCTGTGCAGGGGTGATTATAAAAATACCCAGTAGGGACCCTGAAACCCTTGATGGTCTCTCCGAATTTCCCAAGGAAAACTATAAAGCTTGATCTTAATCATAAATCACAAAGAAATAGACACATCTAAAATATAGTCTTAGCTCAAACCAGTTATAAAACTCATAGAAACAAGATTATGATACTGACCCACACAGGATTGCTATGAATGTTGATAGACATCTATGAGATTATCTAGGGATAGTTATAAGAAACATCCCCAGTCACAATGTCGAACACCTTGGATGCTGGAGAACTCCTCCCCTATCAAGTATAGTGGGCCCGCTATGTCACATTGAGCAACTTCCCACTAACCTTGTACTACTGAGGTACTCCTCCTGTCGAGTACCATGGGACTGCCGCATCACACAGAGGCACTCCCCACCATTGACTACTGAGGTACTCCTCCTGTCGAGTACCATGGGTCTACCATGTTACACAGAGGCACTCTTCACCATGTTCGACTGAGGTAATACTCCTTTTGAGTATTTTGGGTCTATAGAATCACATAGAGGTACTCCCCACTAGGCCTTAAAGTCACACAGAGTTGAAAAATCAGCAGTCGTCAAGTCTCATCCAATCACACAGTTCCATACGTAGCACGCTTGGGGGAACTTCTCCTCAAGCCATCAGTAATATTAAAACTGGTAAAAAGTATCAAAAAGGAGTAACCCAATTATTCTCCACGTCATAAGGGTTCCAACGCAATAGATGGTGCATCAATTGGACACCCAGTCTGTGCGTTATTAGCATTTCAGTGTCGAGGGCATAGTTGGATTTGGGTGTGATCCAACTCGGCCATACTCCAAGTTTCTCCAAAACTATCATGGAGTAAGGAAAAAGGACCTTCTTGCTCCAAGGATCCCAATTTCATAGAAGGATTGTCAAAAGAACGACCGGTTCTCAAGATAATTCCCTTTAAGAGTTTCTGGGCCCAGTTGGGCCAGGGTTCGGTCCAACCTGGCTCAACCCGGTCTGGGATGGACCGCGGAAGACTCAGCCCATCCCGAAAAAGGGGTGGCTCGCATGGGCGGACCAACCCGAAAAGGTGAGTCCCACAATGGTAGCCCACGGTGGGGCACAACACGGTCCATTGGGCATCAGCCCATTGGGAAGGAGGTCCGACCGCTGGTGGTGGCCCGCAGGAGGGCGACCCAACTGCGTAGGGTGCGGCCCGTGGTGGCTTGTACCAGGCGACTTGGGGGAGCTGCTCCCCCAGAATTCTGAACAGCCAAAGGAAATTTTTCCTTTGAAGTTTCAGTTCCATGTGGGTGCCACCCGGTCTCCACATAACCAACTGGAGGCATGGGTTCAACCTCCTATGTTGTGGCTTCGGCCGCGACCTCCTACTCAGCGGCGACAAGCGACGGTGCTCCGCCCTTCTCTTCCGCGGTCGACTGATGAGCCGACCAACTTCTCTTACTGCCACTTCTGACGTGCCACGACCCCATGCATACCGGCGGAATGAAATGGCATGCCACACATCCTCAGCGGCCGACCGATTACAGCCATTTCGATGACTGGCACAACTTTTTTTCGTGGCCTCCTCTTGCAGCATGCGTCGGCGCACGCCTTCCTCAAAGCCGGTCGGTGTCACCGCACTGGCGGTCTTCCATGGAGATGCATGTATAACAAGATAACAGAGGGTTCAAGCTGAGTTTGTTAATCCCACGCCCTCCATGTTAGCTCGTAAACATGAGAGGGGATTAATGGTTTAATAATCAATTGAATTAAATAAAAAACAAAACCCTGCAAATATACCCCACAACAACCTCCCGCAAAAATTAATGAATCAACGATCAACCTGTTATTCGGTTGGTCCATGTTCTTCATATTATTCAAGAACGGGGAAGAGGAAAATCATTTAAAATGCGTAAATGAATAAACCCCCTACCTCAAAAACCTATTGGAGAGTGTCTTCGCTTGAATATGGATCATGTTATTTGTTCCTGCAAAAGGTTCCCAATGATTCCACTTGTACGTTGTCCTTCGATTCGTGGTTCAGTGTTTCCCGTCACCTCCTACTTAGATCAGCTCCATCCTCTAAGGGTTCAGCATTGCCGTGCTCCTTCAAGACTTCGTTTCTTGGTGAAGATATGTCGGTACCTCCCCCCAAGCTCCATATAAATAGGAGAGGGGAAGGGTAAGTAACGACGTGGGGAATTAATGGGGGCTCATAAATTATGAACCTTCCTAATTCCCTAATGACATCGTCACTTAGGGTTGGCAGGTCAAGCCATTTATTGTCTTGACACATTGCTGGCCCTACACACCTCTTGTCTGTTGGAGGATATGAAAGAAAATAAAATAATGAAAATTATTTTATTTCATTTCTTTTAAAAAGTCGCAAAACAAAATTTTTTCTCTAGACTTAGTGCTGTTAAAGTAAAGAATCCTTTATGCGAATCCCGACACTTTAAATTAAACGGTGCCCTCAGATTTTTAATCTGAGCAACGATTCGA
This sequence comes from Viscum album, assembly GCA_963277665.1. NCBI lineage: Eukaryota > Viridiplantae > Streptophyta > Magnoliopsida > Santalales > Viscaceae > Viscum > Viscum album. Next base: position 1,533,992,406 of record OY728126.1, read on the forward strand.
AAGTTAGAAAACGCCGCTCACGTGTTTACTGAACGTACCTGAAAATATTTCAGAAATTCATTCTGGGCACTCAAGGCCTAGAAATCATGCACCATCGATTTTTGAAGACTCACAATTATTCTCTATAATAAAAAAAATTAAATTGAAAATCCAGGTCTTTAAGAATTATTCTTGTCTTCACAAATAATAATTGAATTTTTATTTATCAAAATTACATAATTTTGATTCAAAATAAACCCATTGGTATAAAATCAATCTCTTTTTATCATATACATACGAAATTTTATCAGGGTTTCATTCATTCATTTAAGGCCAATGAAGCACACCCCTTCCTTATTCTTTATTTTCCTTTTAATTTAATATTTCATATTCCTATGAAATATTACTCCTATAAAGCCTCAATCTCAAATACAATAACCAGTCCCGCTTTATTTATTTGTTTCAAAATTTCTTCATAGAGTTCTTATAATATGTAACAATTAAATACTATATAAACCTACCATTTATATCGTATATAGAATTTATCCATCATATAGAACATATTTTATGAACTATTTTAGATTGGGATTATTATTGGTTTATATAATACATTTTCACTTTTGGGATCAACATTAATGGATGAATATATACTATATTAAAATTTTGGGTGAATATTTTTCCATACCAATAACTTTTAATAATATTAATATAGACTGTACATTTATAATAATTCTTGATTTTTTTACAAAAGAAATTTTCACCTTCTTCACTTGAGAATTATGGATCATTATTAGTACATGCAATAATATTTTTATTGAAACTATTACTAGAAATAAGAACATACATTTCATTTAATATCTTGTTTTTTTTATTTTTTATGAACATTAAATTTTCAAATAAGTAAAAATCTAAAAATTCACTATAGTAAACTTTTCTCTCACAAACAATTATATTTTTATTCTCTTTTACTATAAATATTTTATTATTTAGTTTCCCACAGTATTTATGATGTATTTTATTTGAATAGAGATCCAATATAAATCAAAATTATACATAGAAAAAAACTATATTTATTTAATAACAAATAAATAACTTTTAATAAACTGTAATTATTTTCAGATGCTATTTTTTTAATAAATTAGTAATTCATGAAATACATCACACATCACTGAAGAAAACCATATATTTAATCATCAATGAAGAATATAAAATAAAATCATCAATATAAAAACATATAAATCATAAAAGTGTACCTTATCTGATACAACTTGTAAACGCCCAAAGGGTTCGCTGGGGGGAGGGGGTATCAATGGACATCGTGATTTCTCTCAAAAATTGATTTTAAAAACATGATGATGTGAATGATATATATTCTATATTTATTATTAATTCTCAAGAAAATATTATGAAACATAAATCAATTAAAGATAACACACAAGAAACACAAATACAGAGAGTACATCATGTTTTTCAAAGTTTACCACTCATAATAAGTGATTTCATCATTAGCATGATTGGAACTAGTCATGGGAATATAATTATATATCATAACTATAATTGTTTTTAAGATAGATTGTTTTATCCTTATTTTTTTAAATTTTATTACCTCCCAAAGTATTTGGGGAACCCACAATTTTTCAATGATAATATAATATAAAAAACCGTTGAATAAAGACTTGTACTTTTTATATGTCATACCAATGACCATATAAAAACTTAATATTATTATTATTATCTCAATAAGGATTTTTAATAAATAATAAGAGAATGTTATTTATTATAATATTATATTTGTAACAACCCAACTCTTTATGAAGGTAAAGATCATTTTTTCAGCTTAAATTATTTTTTTATCCTAGTGAGTGTGAAATATGGCCTAAGGAAGGTCTTAGGAATGTTTCATGCTTGTTTGAAGCCCAAAGCTCTGAGTTTTAGAAGAAGTAGGCTAGGAACATGGCTTGACCAAAACATGATCCTGAGCCTATATGCTTTTACCAAACTACATGGGGTGTTTTAGAGGGTTGTATGATTATGCTAAACAATGCAACCCAGGATACATGGTTTTGTGACTTGTCTTAAACAAGTGAAAGAGGATTTTTTAGTGGGCTTTTCATAGTTATTAAAACTGTACGTATCCCATGTGAGGTGGATCATTGGGTAGTAACTATCACAAGTTGGATCATGGTTTGTACAACCATGAATCCAAACCATGTGACCCTTAAATGAAGGGTAATTTACCCCCATTCCCTTGAAAATTATTTAAACCCTAATTTTTTTATTTTCTTCTCCAATGAATTTGAAACCCTTTTACTCTCCTATGAAGCTCTCCCATGGCCTAATCCAGGATTTTGGATTTCTCCTCTATCTGGACTCCATTTACTTTACAAAGGATACATTGGATAATGAACAATAAGATCTCTAATCTTCCATATTCCATTATTTGTTTATCTTCCCCTCTCATATGCTATTTTGGTGAGAGCTCATATGCCCTATTTTTGGGGAATTTTTCTATTTTGATGATTTCTTCCATATAATTCGAACATGTAGCATATATTAGAAGATGAGTCATTCACAAGCCTATGGTAGGGGGTCTATCAAATTTATCTAAAATTTTATATGTTTTTATTGCACTCACCAATGTATCACATTCAAGACTATTCTGTACATTGATTTAAAATATGTCTTACCTTTCTAATTAAATATCACAATGATATGATACTCCCATAGATCCACATTAAACCATTAGGGTATTTTTACCTCATTGATACCCACCCCTTGGGAAGTGTTAAATATATTTCCCTCATTAATGGGAATTTAATTGAACAACCAAATCCAAACTGGTTTACCTTGACCTTAAATTATATTTTCCTTACTTTATAAATTAAATGGTTAGATTTAGTTAAATTGAAGTGGAAATCAAGTCCATTACACATGTTTTATACTTATATATATGAATTATTTAAATTGTGACACCCATATTCAGATTAGGTTAGATTAATATAAATTATCAAGGGTAAATTCCTCATGATTATTATGATTTGACAATGGATATAGGTTGGTGGATAACATTTAATGGATTTGTTGAGAATGGTGTTTCACAATCCCTTATGTTGTGTGATGGGCATGACATCTCACACCATTTACATTTACTTGGATGATGGGCATAATGTTACACATTCCCCTATATTAGGTGTTGAGTGTAACAACTGTGAACCTAGTATCCTAGAGCTAATGACTTTATTATATTTGCATAGATTAAATACTCAAATCCCAAAGGACCAGTTAGTTTTTCAATTTTGGAAACCATATTACATACATGAAACCCATTTTACATTTGGGAAAGAAAATAAAACATAATAAAAAAATAATAACAAAATTAATCCTTGAAAACACATTCAATGATATCCTCTTCATAACCTGTGGAATGGAAACAAAATAACAGTTTGCTCAAGTGCTCAATAAGGGTCAAATATAATAGAAGCTATCATGAATCAATAATAATAAACAACATGGAAAGATAAATAACTGATCATATGTTCCATTAATCAATAACTTGAGCATAATATGGAAGGAATAAAATATGATAATATGAAACAAATAAAATATGATTAAATAATTCTATATAAATAATCTCATGACCTTGGAACATGATCATGAATATTATAACTAATAAATTAATCACATATAAAAATAATAATGATAGAATGTATAATCTGGGACGTCCAAACTATCAAGATAATAGTTTCTATCAATATCTATCCACAATATTGTTTATGTATGTGGGTAAAACCCCTAAATTATCAATATCTATCCTCAATATAGTTACTATCATGATCTATCCTCAATATAGTTTAAATTTATGGGTAGAAACCCATATTATTTGAAAACTGTTTTGTCCCACAGATGAATAACATTTAACAAAATGTTAAATATCATGAGAATAATTAAAATCATGATATAGCATGTCAAAGTGGAATTATATACACCTCATAAAATAATATAGGTTCATAACATCAAAATAGTCTCAATAAATTAAAATAGATATGAAGTGCCTTATAAAGATAATATAATAAAAGTGAGCATTAATAAAATGAATAAATTATATATATCCTCTGTAAATACACATCAAAAATTTGGAAATACATAACAAGGTAATAAAAATTCATTTCTCACATAATCTTATCATTAAATAATCAATTAAGTATAATTCCAACCCAATGAATGGAAATTGATATAAGAAATCCCTTATCACTTTGTAATTAGTCAAATTATATTCCCCATAAAATTAATAATCACTAAATGAAAAATTTAATAACATGAAGATAAATAGATTCATGATATTATATATAAAATAAAAAGTTTATAAACCACATAAAATAAATTAGTGCTGAATAAGGAATATATATTACATAAGCAAAAAGTGAGATGAGAAACCCCTACCGTGCGCTTTCATTTAGTTGAACACGATTGAAACTACTATATAATGGTTTAAGTAATGATATTAATTTATAAAATAAGAATATTAATTTTTATTATATCATATATGATTATATTAAATCATCTTATCTCCCATTTGTTAATAATATTTCGTTATTACCCTTGTTTTGGGTTTTAACTACTTCATTTTCATATGCATGTTTTTTCATGTAAGTCTCGGTTCTTGTTCATAGGTTGTAGTTAATTCATATAAAAAATTATATTAAGGTAATAGATATGATATTTATTCATTATATACATTTTTATAATCATTATTTAATGGTGAACATGGAAAATGAATCGCATCACGTCATGGAGACGGTAGACCGTATGTACGCACGAGTGACTGATCATTCCATTAATGGTGAAAGGGTAAGTGTTAGGTATATAAAATTTTCCATAATAAATATTATGTCATAATTATCATATATATACATTTTTACACTACTATACCTATACAATTAAATTTTTTATGAAAAACATATTACACCACGACGTGGAGACGGTAAGCCGTACACACGCACATACGATACATTCATTTTTCATAGGATGGATTAAGGGTAGAATATGGTTGTATAATAATAATAATAATAATATATAAAAATACATATGATAGTTTATTTTTTATTTTAGTGTGGAAACAACACATGAAAATTAATTAGAAGAAGAAATGAACTCGAATGATTTGGTAAAAACGATTACCTCTTCTTCGACAGACTTCCCTTATATCACTTCTCAAAGGATCTATGGTTGGCCTTTATGGAAGAATATAACCTCTAGAACATTTCTAAGGATTTTTAAAATATAAATGGGATTTTTTATTTAAATATATGGCTCAAATTAGTGTAAATAAGTGAAGGAGTAGGTTCCCTTTTATAATTTAGGTGAGGGGTACTTTCAAAAATTCACAAAATATTAAAATATAATAAGGCTATTATAGATCCAAAGACTTAAAAATGGAATATAAAAGAATAGGGGATGAACCTTTAGACCATATTTTATCCTTTTTGGCCTTATTTAATATTTTTATTATTTTTAAATAATTTAATAAAATATTAATTCAATAAAATATCATTATTGTAAAATTTGAAACTATTCATTTAATTTGACTTCAAATACATCAAGAAAAAGTTTTAATTTGAATATAATGATTTAAAAACTATATAATATGTTATATAGATTTATAAAATTCGTTTCAAACATTCAAAAATTCACATTATATCAAAATAAATATTTTTAACATCATTTATTTTATTTATCTTTTAATTAAATAAATACTATATCAGCATTTCACAAGAATTTAAGGTAATTATAAAATTTATAAAAATTAAAAATATTTTTATATAATGAAAATAAATTCGTAAATATAAAAATAGACATTTGTTTTCATTAATATATTGATTTTTTCTTTATGTGGATACATAAAAGATATTAAATACAAAGAGAGTGACATTTTGTAACTATCATTAATTTAAATAATATATAAGTATTTTCATGGAAAAGTGTATATTAAACAACTATTTTCTATTGAGGTGATAAGGATCAAATAATCTTCATCAAATAAATTTTGGACAAGTTTAGGTCAGGGTTTTACCCTTATAGAGTGGTTTTAACCGTTATTTAACCCCTTTAAATCTTACCACGACAACATGGATTTTTACTCTTTGAGGGTTAAAATAGTTACTATAAAATTCCAAATGAAAAATAAATGGTTAATTGATGAAAATTATAACCATACACCAATAATTTTCTAAAATATAATATATTTAAAAATTTTATATTATATAATAAAATATTATTTATTTTAAAATATCATTAACGTTAATTTTGATACTATTCATTCTTTGACTTTTAAAAAAGTTGTTACAACACAATATATTTAAGCAAAAACTCTTTTAATACATCCCCAATATGTCAAGGTAATCTATAAAATTCTAGGTTGACATTAATTATCCCAAATTATATTTATTTTAATATTTTAATATCATATATTTCATTTTTTCTTTAATTGAATAATTACTACATCATCATTGTGGAAGCCTCTAAGGTAATTATTTATTACCTAAAAATGAAAAACATATTAACATGATAAAGAGAAATATTTAATATTTTATAGGACTATTTATGTTCGAACATTGGTTCTGGATGACCAGAGGTTAAAAGAGTGACACTTATTAAAAACATTTGCCTGACAAGTTTGACTTTACTTAAAATAAATACTATAATGGAATTAATTTCATCCAATTGGATCAAAGAGGCCCTAAATTAGGACTAAAGATGAATGTGTTCTACAAACACTCATAAAATAAAATGATGACATATTTTATGGTAATTTTCAAATCCTTATCATTATTAATTTTACCCTTAATTACCCGATTTACCCTTAACCGTGGTAATAAAAATTACTAAGTTTACTATTTATATTAAAAAAATTAAAGGAAACTATTAAATAAATTTGTAACTCCTGAATCCAAATATTTAATACATTTTTTAAAATTAAAAATATATATTGGACAAAATTAATTTAAAATTAATCTCATAGACGAGGTGAGAAAGAAAGTTTTTAAAGTTAAAATTTTCAAAATATTAAAATGTATTTATATCTAAATTCAATTTTAAAATGAAAAAATGACATTAATTGGATTAATATATGTATAATTGATCTAATTTTACTTTTAAAACAATTTAAAATATAATTTAATATTATAAATTATTTAGATGAAAAGTGAGTTTTCAATTAAAATTTAGTATTTTTCACTATTCATCAAAAAATGAGACTTATAAGAAAAATATAAAAAATTCACCATAATATAATTTTTACCTTATTATTTTAAAAAATAGTTTTATTTTTTTAAAATAAAATTTATATATGTGTGAAAATTTAGCTTTAAAATTAGTATGCCATTAAAAGGTGGTAAAACAGCCTTTAAAAAATAAGGATTTTTATGCATAAATTTAGATTTGTTCTAATCTTATGGCTATAAAATCTATTATATGAATGTAGAAATATTTTATTGAATATATAATATATAAAATTCATTAATATCATTCACTAATAGTGATTAATTACTACATTAACAATGAGTTGGACAATTATATATTTTATAATGTGGTTAATACTATTCATTATTTCCAATTTAATGGCCAGGTCATAACGATCACATAATAATATTTTATTATTTTATTAAGATGGGTGTTGAAATAAAATTTATCTATTAAAGTGATTAAATTTAAAAATATACATACCATAAAATATTGTGGTGTTACATTCTCCCCTCTAATAAATTGCGTCCTCAAAATTTGAAATTGCACTTCAAAAATCAAAGGTTGATACTTGAATATTCCTTTATGGGAAACCCAATTTGTAAATAGGGTTAATAAAACATAATCTTAATAATATAGGAATGGAAATGTGAAGGTCACCATTAAATTAGGCATTTGATTAGGATAACATTAGTGAGAAGTGAAAATATGGACATGGAAGAGAAATCCAACTATTAAGTTTTGATGGGGAGTGATAGAAAACATGATAATTAGAAAGTTAACCATCACAAAACCATAAATATGTGATATTTTAAAAGACCACTAATTTCTTACAATGAAAAGTAAATGGATAATGTTTTTGTTCAAAAATCATTTTCCCAGATTCTAGGGATTCTTTTACTATATAGATAAGAACTTGAGAAAATAAACTTGATTTCTCTCCTTGTCAAAATCATAATATCATACTTTGGTTGTGATTTGATCTATCGACACTTTATTTATTGAACTAAGAGATAGATATTCAAGATGAATTTTTATACTTGAATCACTTTTATCAAAAGATCCATAAGTCATTATTTCAGCCTTTAAATATTTATTGAAACAAAAATGTTTAATACATGTTATAAAATAACAATAATTTTCAAATTTCAACTTAATCCATTCCATAAGTGGTTAATATTAAGACTCACCAAAAATATGTCTGTCAAATTTCAAAGACCAAAAATTTAAAATTAAGGTCACTAAATTTCCAAAATCATTCTTAACCAATCAATATACTGTAGATCTAATTATCACATACGAAATATATGAATACATTTATCAACTTAAAAACTTAATGAAAACATGAAAGATTAATTATTACTTAAATAAAGCATAAATTTGTAGATATATTTCTTAAATACAAAAATTATATGAACTCCATCACTGATAAGATAACCAATTTGTCCAAAAATCATTAATCACTTCCATGGTAATCAGTACTATCCAATTTACTTTTTCCTTATCAATCATATCTTCATCCCAAAATTAGGAACTGATTAAGGGTTGTCTTTCCCTTAATAATGTGTTTTCTAATAAGCTTAAGTTTCCACTAAATCATTTTTCTTGGTCATCAGTACCGTTCAACATGAAATTTTTAAATCCTGAATGAAAAAGTACTATAGAAAAATCCTTATATATTTTATAATTTTTTATAAATAGTACTTCACTAATAAAATACTCAAATTATATAATTCTTGAATCCAAACACATGAATATTAATCATTACTCTTCATCTGTGGAAGTAGCGTAAGATTGACCATGATTCATGAGCCTCTTTTGGGGTATATTCCTTTGAAGGTTGAAACATTGATTTGCTTAGTGTCCCATATCATTGAAGCTAAAGCATTATTCATTAGAAATATTTTTATTACCCTTGGAATCATAAGAACTATGTCATTTATCTCCACACTTTTATAAAACTCCCATTCCTTTTAAGAAAGTACCAGGGTGTTTATTTCCACAATTATCACATGTGGTAAAATACTTCTTTCTCTTCTTTCCTTTATCAATATTTTTCCCAGCCTTCCTATTGTTCTCATTATTTCCTCTGAATTCATTATACTTAGAGAGTTATTTATCTATCATGTTATCACATGATACTATGTACTCATATGATGATATTTTTTGGGAGACTAATTCCCTTCAAAACATTGGATTAAGTGCATAAAAGAGACGATCCTTCTTACTCCGTGTATCACTTTTATTAATGAGGTTCCCATTCCTTATATTAGGTTATATTTCTAAATAAATACATATGGTAGATTAGGTCATGTCATTATGAAACATAATTTATAATCCCAGAACTAATGAAATAATTGTCATAAATTGAAAAACTCATTCCTTTATAATCTCATAATCATTAACATGGTTTCTTCGATATGTTCTTCTATATGTTCTTCTATGATTATCTTCAAATTCGATCATAAGGTTATGTTCCCTATTATACATTTTTCTAAATCTACTTCCTAATTTTTCCACTAAACCTCCTTTGAGACAAACAATAATAACCTAAACCCCAGTATCATAGAGATAATGCCTTAATTTATTACATTGTCATAGATACAAGATTCAAATCCCAAAGGATTGATTAGTTTAACAGTTTTTGAAACAACATTACATACATGAAACCCATTTTATAATTGTGGCAGAAAATAAAACACAACAAATAACAAAAAATACTAAAATAAATCCTTGAAAACTTATTAAAATTTTCCTCTTCATAAACTAGGTAATGGAAAAAATAAGGGTGAGCTCAAATGCTCAATAAGGGTAAAGTATAACAGAATCTATCATGAAGCAATATAATTAAACAACATGGAAAGGTTAATAAATGAGAAAAATTCCATTAACAAATAACTTGAGAATAATATGGCATGAATAAAATATTATAATATGGAATGAATAAAATATGATCAAATAATTCCATATAAATAATCACATGATCTTGGAACTTGATCATGGATATTATAACTAATCAATTAATCACATGGAAAAATAATGATGGAATGTATAATGTTGGATGTATGAACTATCACGATATATAATCAAGATAGTTACAATAAATATATATCCTCATGATATTTTAATTCTATGGGTAGAAACCCCTAAACTATAAATATCTATCCTCAAGATAGTTACTGTCAAGATCTATCCTCAAGATAATTTTAATCTGGGGGTAAAAACCTGTCTGATTGGGAAACTGATTTGTTGAATGAATGAATAAAATAAAATAGAAATTTAAATATCATGAGAATAAATAAACTCATGATATAAAATTTAAAAGGTGAATTATATATAGATCATAAAATAATATAGGTTCATAATATTAAAATATGACTCAACGAATGAAAATTGAGATGATGTCCCTTACAAAGATCATATAATTGAAGTGAGGATTAATTAGAAGAATATATAAGGTGTATCCACTATAAATAAACATAAAAAATTGGAAATAAATCATAAGGTAATAAAAATTAATTTTGAACATAATCTTATAATTACACAATCAATGAAGTATAAGTTTAACCTAATGAATGGAAATTCAGTTAACAAATCCCTTACCACTTTGTAATCAGTCAAATAAAATGCCCCCTAAAATTAATAATCATTAAATTAAACATTAAATACAATGAATATAAATATATTCATGATATTATATATCAAAGGGGTATTATATACACCATTAAAAAGGTAATTAGTGGTGAACAAGGCATATATCTCACAAAATTAAAAGCAAGATGAGAAACCCTTAACTTATGATTTATTTTATTAGAACTTGATTTAACCTCATGTATAATGGTTTAAATTATGTTATTAATTTATAACATAAATATAATAATATTTATGATATCATATATGATTCTCTTAAATAATATTATCTACCATTTTTAATAATATTGTGTTATCACCCTTATTTCAGGTGTTAACTAATTCATTTTACTGTGCATGTTTTGTTGTAAGTCCTGGTTCTTATGAATAGGATATAGTTTCGTCATCTCAAGAATTATTTTAAGGTCATAGATATCATATTTATTCATTATATACATTTTTATAATCATTCTTGAATGGTGAACTTGGAAAATGAATCACATCTCATCGTGGAGATGATCGTCCATACGTACACACGAGCGATGATATAATTATCTTAATGGTGAAAGGGTAAGAAAGTGGATGGTATATATTTTTTTTAAAAATCAATATCATTTCATAATTATCATATATTTTTATTATTTTAATCATTATACCTATCCATGTAATGTGGTGATGAAAAATATATTACACTATGGCGTGGAGATGGTAAGGTGCACACACGCACACATGATGATTTTGTTTTTCATATGATGGAAAAAATATGGAATATGGTTATCACATAGACATAATAAAATCTCAGAATATATATGATATTAGACTTATTATTTTAAGATGAAAACAATACCTGAAAAGGAATTATAAGAATAAATGAACTTGAATGAGTTGATAAAAATGATGACTTATTCTTCGGTGGACTTCCCTTAGATCTCTTCTTAAAAGAGATATGGTTGGAATATTTTGTAGACTAGGACAACCAGAAATTGGATATAGATGTTGAAAAGAGACGTAGGTAGAGTTTGGTCAAACTAGATGACTCAAAGTGGTGTAAATAAGTTAGTAATTTGAAAAGGACAGGTTGGGGTTGGGCGGGCCAAGGCTGTCATAACCCGTCCCAATTGGGCCGGTGCCTTGACTCCCCAAGCCCACCTCCAACATGCCAGGAGCTATGACTAGCACTGAGTAGGCATATCACTAAAATAGTAGGCATTTTCTATGTACCTATACATACACACACATATCCAAGCGCACAAATGATGAAATGTAAAAACCACTAAGAAACGAATGCATGCATACCACTATCCCAATCAATAGTGTATGATAGAAAGTAAAGTGTAGAAAAGTAAACTGGGACAAAATACAATCGCACCAAAAGAAAGAGTCTGTAAACTACAAAGTCTAACCTATAAAAAAATAGGTTCTAGGACTAATGCTCAAAGTAGTAGGAAAAACTCAGCTTTCTTGAACTCACAAAGCATTGTGCGGTCCTGATCCACCCTGGACTCCATCAAAAGGTTGCTCATATGCATAATACATGACACATGGGGGGAAATCTCCTATAAGGGTGACAATAAAAACACATAGTAAGACACCCCGAAACCACAAAGAATCAAAAAAAGATATAGGTTCAGTCATCTATACACAATATATGTCTACATCACATACAACAATAATATCCATATATACTAAAACCACTAATCGTAGTCTAGAGGTAAGTCAAGACCACCACATACCAACACTAGGGATTCATCTAGAACATTCCATGAATCAATCATTCAGGATAACACACTCATAATCTTGATAGCATTGATGATGTCTTCCCGATAAGTACTATTCATCGAGAACATTCATGAGAGAGATACACAGATAAATCTGAAGAGAGATATGATAAAAAGATGAGGATCATAACCAGGTCCATAAGGTGATACCAAAAAATCCATCTAGATTAAACTTCTTAGAATAGGATCAAAACCCAGTGAAGTTGGTCAAATCAATACTAAGGAATCTAATTAGGTCACAAAAATGAGTTGGGAATCCTCCTCTGAGACTCTCAGAAGGGATTCCAATGACTATATCCAGAAAGTCATACTAAAGGGATCCTACTCCTATGAGTAGGAAATGATACCATCCAACCTTAAAGGAAATGATCAGGGGAATGAAACCTAATAAAACATGTCTAGTATATGGTGGACAAGATATTCAAGCCATGTAGAATGGTATACACAATGTACAATAGGGTCACAAGCTGTGTTCCTTGACCCCGGGTACTACCCATGTACAACAACCCAGGTCATTTAAAACATATCATGTAAAAGATGGGTACACATCATGTAGAAGGGTCACAAGTTGAATCCTTCCATTTGAGGTCCACTTGCATACTTTTTCCCTGTTCCAGTACACGCTGTCAACACATGCAGCTCTGCCCATGTACTAGTGCAGAGGGTTATCTGTGTTACCGATTCATCAAAACTATGTGGGGGAGTATAAAACATGTTGGCAACCCATGTAATCCACCCCATGTCTATGTATTTCCTGAGATACATGATAATAATCAAGGAAGGAACCACACACCATGTGACAGGGGTCACACTCCATGTGACACTTTACTACCTCCCAAGACCCTGGTCACCGCTGAGTGGGGGCCACATTCCATGTAGCCCTGGGTTACACACCGTGTTGATCACGATTTTACAGAAACAGATGTTCTTCCTCCGCATGCCTCAATTGATCCTCCAATGTTTGATCCAATGCTCTATTCACCTCAAAACATAATATCCATGGTTGTCTCACCATTTCAACACCGAATTGGTAGGTTTTAGGCATTCAATAGACTCCCTAAATCGATTTCGAGCACCCACATGAAAATCAATAGAATAACGATTTCGTACAAATCGCTCTGATCCATCCGTCTCCATAATTGTCTCACCTATTCTAGGTTATCCTGATGCGAGATCTTTAATTTTGGATCATTTCACCCTTAAAAGGAGCTAAAACAATCAACCGTTCATAAACCACAAAGAACACAAAAAACATGAAGAATATCATGGGAGAAAAATCACAAGAACAACCCAAGGAAAGAACCTCATCCATTATTCATTATGGACTCAATCCTTTTCATAATAATGACCAAGAAAACAAAATCAATTCCAAATAATCGAAACCCCAATAAAAATCAGCAATCATAACCCATCCTGTAAGATTGAGCGAACCACAGATCAACCTTTTTGTTGGTTGATTCGAATTCATCATTGAATCTAAGAATGAGGAAAGAAGAATAAAAAATACAACATACTACCTTGGGTTTTCATCATTCGCTGAAGAGGATTGATTATTGTGACACCACCATTGGTATGATCTGTCAAAAATAGCATCTTTTGATCTCTAATCTAGGCTCCGTCATCATTTTCCGTTGAGAGAGTTCTCCAGGGTTCTCTCTAGAGCCTCCAGGAAATTCTACGATTATGATTCTATCCCTGTGTCCCTCCCTAAAGGCTTATTCAAAAAGAGAAAACGTGTTACCGTGTCATTGTGAAATGTTAAAATAAAATAAATTATTAAATTTATTTTATTCTTTAAAATGACAAAAACTAATTTTCATAGCTGACCTACATCAGCCGATGTTATGCCTTTCCTAGGGTAAAGACTCTTCTCTAAACATAACTGTGCCCTCATATTTCTGATCCGGGAACCTATTTATATGTTATTATACTTTTTTAGGAAAACTGCACGTGTGTTCTATTTAATATATTTAATATATTTCGGGAAAACCATGCCTTAGAATCACACGCCATATTATCTCCTCGTCTGAAATTAATTCCATATAGTATTTAAAAATAATACATAGAAAAATATAGCACATTATACTCTCCCCACCTTAGGGATTTTTGTCCCCAAAAATCCAAAAAACAAGGCTAATAAAAAAGATGTGGTACTGTGCATGAATCTAAGCCTCTCGTTCCCATGTTCCCTTGTAGAGATTCTTATGCTTCCACCAAACACACACCAAGAAAATTGATCACCCCCAAGGATCCTCTTTAGCCGATCCTCTATCTCAAATAGGTACTCAGCAAAAGTCACTCCATCCTCATTGTCAAGATATCCTCAGTTGATGATGTGATATGGGACTTGAACGTACCTCTTTAGCTGTGAAACATGGAAGGCATTGTTTAGCTGATATAACTATGGGGTTAGATCCAAGTGATACACCACCTTTCCAACTCTACACAGTATCTGAAAAGAGCTGATAAATCTCAAAGATAAATTTCCACCCCAGCCAAATCCTTGTCATACTCATCGAGGTGAAACTCAAATGAACACATTGTCTCTTTCCTCAAACACCAAAGGCCTGAAAGCACTGTGCAATATTCATCCACTCCTAGATGATCTGTACCTTCTTGGTAGTATCTCACACAAATTTCGGGCCCATGAGTGCTGACTCTCCTGGGTTAGTCTAGAAAAGTGGGGACCAGTAGAGTTTACCATAAAAATCCTTGAATGGTTCCATACAAATGGTGGAATGATAGTTTTTTTGTAATTGAACTCCACTAGAGGTAGGTGATCCCACCAACTATGGCCAAAGTCCAACATACAATCCCACAACATGTCCTCCATGACCTGAATGGTTTTCTCCATTTGGTGGTCTATCTGGGGGTGAAACGTCATGTTGAAGTGTAACTTAGTCCCAAATGACTTCTCTAATCCCTTCAACATCTAGAATGTAAAGAAATCATCATGATCAGAAACTATCATTGAGGAGAATCCATGGAGTTGTTCTATCTCCTGAACGTTGATGCATCCTAATCTCTTTACTGAACTTTGATCTCTGATAGATAGGAAGTTGAACGCCATGGTGAGTCAGTCAATGGTCACCCAGATAACATAATTTCCCCTAAACATATTTGGTAAAAACATCGTGAAGTCTATCGATATCCCATCCCAATTCTATTTTGGAACCTCAAGGGGTTGATCTAAACCCGCTGGAACCTGGTGCTTAGCCTTCACCTACTGACATGTAAGGCATCAATAAATGAACTCTTCCACTACCTTCTTCATACCTATCCACCAAAAATGATGTTGGGGATACCGATACATCTTCTACACTCCAGTATGTACCACCAATGTGGGTATCTGAAACTCCCATAGAACCTCCTCATACAACTCCCGTAGTATAAATGTGTGTTCTCTGAAAAGAACGACATGCTCCACACCTTATTCATATCCAATATGCATATATCTTGATGAAATCTGATCACGTAGGGTATCACAGTTGGTATCCCCAAGCTATGCCTCCCCGACTCACTCTATGAGTGGGGTGGGGGGTGACAACCATCAACTAAAGGTAAGATGCTGCATCTCCATCCATAATGGATAACTGTAACGAGGCCAACTGCTCCAACACCTCATTCAGGAACTGCGAACTCAATCTTCTACTGAGAGAATATTCCACCATGTTCCTCTTCTCAAGAGTGTAGATAATATTAAATTCATAGTACTAGAATAAATATAGACATTTCTTTGTCTCAAGTTCATATACTTCTAAGAGAAGATATACTTGATACTCTTGTTATTGGATTAGATGATAAAACACTCTCCCATCAGGTAGAGTCACCACTTATTCAACAAGAAGACTACTGCTGAAAACTCAAAATCATGGGTCCCACAATTCTGCTCATATGGACTAAAAAGTTGTGAAGAATAAGAAATCACCACTTACCTCTACATCAAGACACAACCAAGCCCGGTTCATGTTGCATCACAGAGAACTATATACTCGACACCCCCTTTGGAAATATCAAGATCAGAGTGCTCGTAAAACTCTTCCTTAACTGCTGGAACATTTGTTGGAACTTCTCCATCCATAAAAAAGTCGAACCTTGTTGATTCAAATCTATTATCATCACTAACATCCTAGAGAAATCATCAATGAATCTCTGTTAATATACTTCTAGCCCAATGAAGCTTCGTACCTGCATCATGATCCTTGGTGGCTCCCATGATAACACTACCTCTACCATGGCTAGGTCCACTACCACTCCATCTGCTGAGATAACATGTCTCAAAAAGTGGACTACTTGAATTAATAATTATAACTTTCAGAGTTTCCCATAAAGCCGGTTTTCTCGGAGTACGTATAAAACCATCCTTAGTTTCCTCACAAGATCCTCCTCAGATGCCGAGTACACAAGGATATCATCGATGAATACTAACACGAACTGGTTTAAGTAATGATGAAATATCTAGTTCATCAGCCCCATGAACATTGCGAGGGTGTTATTTATGCCAAAAGGAATCACCAAGTACTCATAGTGACTGTATTAGTATCTAAAAGTCATCTTAGATATATTCTCATCCCATACTTGTAACTAGTGATATCATGATCAATGGTCAACCTTTTAGAACCATCATGCTACTATCAACTGATAGAAGAGGTCATTTATCCTCGATAGGGAATACATGTTCTCCATGGTCACCTGGTTCATGCACCATTAGTTCACACACAACCTCAATCTTCTATCTTCCTTTTTCGAAAACAAAACTAGGTCCACCCAGGGTGAAACACTAGTTCTTATAAAGCCCTTCCTCTATAAGACCTCCAACAACACCATCAGCTCATGAAGTTCCATGGGAGCCATCCGATATGATGGTGCTGATATCGATGTCATCCTAGTGTGTAAGTTGATTCATAAGTCTATATCCCTATGGAGAGGAAAACATAGAAAGTCTTATGGAAAGACGTCCTTGTACTCCACCACTACTACTAGAAACTGAAAACTCATAAAGTCTACTGCTATGAGGGTTAGGCTAGCTAGACTATGAGTAATTAGTTTCACCCTCCTATGAAAGAGTCCATCATGTTCTGCTCGGGGTTCCTTTTAGCTGAATATGGAAAACCTCGTTCCACCACTGTGGACACACCCCACCCTTCTCATAAAACAGTCACTCAGGGCATGGACTATGGATAACCAATCCATACCAAGAATGAAATCGTAAGGCCTGAACACTGTCAACAAGTGTTTTCAACTGAAACTCTCACTTCCAAAGTTATGGTCACATTTTCAGCATAAGTGTGTGATCATCGAGTCTTCTCCAGTTGTTGTCTCCATACATAAGGGCCGAGTAAATGGTTCAACCAGAATAGATAGGTCTCAAACAAGATATATAGTGATAAAGGAATGAATAGAAACTATTTCTATCAGTATAGTAGCTAAAGTAGGAAAGACACGTATCATATCTCAAATCATCCCTGGAGTCCCTAGTTCATATGCCTTGACCGCATGCAGTTGTTCCCACCCCTATCCTCCATCTCCCTGAGCCTGGCATGGACCACCCGGGGGTGGTGGTATTAACAAGTCAAAGCATCAACCAACTACTACTACTCTCCTAGATACTCTACCACATTCACCACCCTATGGATTAGCCGGATCATGTTATTGTATTTCCCTCAGTGGTCCATCCACTGTCTCCCTGTCTGCAGCATGGAAGGTCGGAATTTCTCGATTGATATTTCCCCTACCATCAAATAAATAATACTGCCTCTATCTAAGCTGACCGAACCCACCCTGTGAGCCCTAAACTATTGATACTCTATCATGGTATCTCCTCCATAAACGTCTCCCACGTCCGGATCCTTATGACAGATGTTAGCTCCCCAATTCCAAGGTCTCTACACCTTCTCGTCCACTACTGACTATCATTGGTTGTATCGTCTTAGCCAAAAAGCTTTCAACCTATAAATCTTTTTTAAGCACCCCCAGTATAATTCAGAATGCATAGAGGTATAACATCGGCTCGAATGTCTCTATGTAGACCTTGCTCAATGGTCTGATCCTTGAAGTACTGATCTCTAACCATACCCATCGAGTACCAATAATGGTAGGTGAACCTCGATGAATAGTCAGCCACCATCAAGATACCCTACTGGAGTTGAAGAAGCTCATGTATATGCACTTCCCTCAAAATAACTGGTGAGAAATCCTCTCTAAAGAGATTATTGAACTCCATCCACGAAATATTTGCCTCATCATGAGTTTGTGTGACCAATCTCCACCATATCCCTACCGAACTGTGTAGAAGGATCGCTGCAAGGAATACCATATGGTCTACTAGTGTCCTGAGTAGATGGAAGACTCTGGTTACCCCCTCAAGCAATTTTTCAGCCGCCTATGGGTTGGTCACTCCTTAGAACATGGGGGGTATCTGTCTCTGAAACTCATGGAGCACTCTCAGCCTGAGATCATCGTCTTTTGGTACTGTAGGTACCACATGTTGCTCCACTAGTGGTGGTATAGATGGTGCACCACCTGAAGGTAACATCTGGGTAACTGGTCCCTATATCGAAGCCTCATCACTGAGGGGGTCATCCTTGCAATCAAGCTGCTAAGTCCTAGCTGCTATGCATCTTTGGGGAATCTTGTAAGAAAAAAAGATATAACACGATCAATGAGTATATATGGAGAGCTAACTCAATAAGGACATAGATATACAACCCATCACTATATGACTCATGTACCATTATTTTCCCTACAACTAGTGTTCTCATGTACCAAGTCGAAAAAAGGTTATCAGTGTCCTAGTGTATGGATACATCAGCCACCCACACCAACAGTAGAGTCCCTGGCCTAAAATATGAACTCGAAACACATAAAAATATTTCCCCAAAACAATGTCATAGGCACTCTGTCCTAAGGTATAATTGACCAGATCTAACAACACTCTATCACGACCCCTCCTCATGGGGCTCGTGCCGCGATTCCCCAAGCCATCCTCCAACAGGCCAGGGGATAGTGACTAGCACTGATTAGGCATATCACTAACATGGGAGGGATTTACTATGTACATGTATGAATGAAAACATCTCCAAACCCACAAACGATGAAATTTAAAAACCACTAAGAAAAAAAATTCATGCATACCACTATAATAACCAATAGATTACGATAGGAAGTAAAGTGTAGTAATATAAATTGGTCCAGAATACAAGACCACTAAAAAAAGAGTATGTAAAATAAAAAGTCCAAAATATAACCAAAATAGGTATTGGGATTGCTAATCGAAGCCATAGGAACACTTCAGATTTCCTAAACTCACAATGCTCAGCCTGGTCCTGATTTTCCCTAGACTCTGTCAAAAGGTCACTCGTCCGCACAAGACAAGACATGTGCGGGAAAAGCCTATGCAGGGGTGAGTATAATAATGCTTACTAGGACACCTCAAAGCCACAATGAACTACAAAAATATTTAGGTACAATCATCAATACACAATATATTTCTATACCACATATAATAAGAATATTTAGATATACTGAAACCAATACTTATAGTCTTAAGGTAAGTTACAACCACTACATACCACAACTAGGGATTTAGTCCAAAGATTCCATAAAGCACTCATCCGAGAGAAGACATTCTTGAGTATGATACCACTAATGAAGTCTTCTAGAGGAGTAATGTTTATTGAGAACTTCCATGAGAGAGATACATAGATAAATATAAATAGAGATACAATACATAGTTTAGGATCACAACCAGGGACATATGGTGATACCTACAACTCTATCTAGATTAACCTTCTTAGTATAGGATTGACACCCAGTGAATTTGGTCACTTCAATACCAAGGAATATACATAGGGTGTGAATAATGAATAGAAGACCATACATTGGGCCTCTCAAAGTGTATTCCAATGACTATATATAGAAAGTCCTACTAAAGGGACCATACTCTTATGAGTAGGAAATGATACACACCAACCTTTAAGGAAATGATCAAGGGTAAAAACCCTAACAATACTTTCCCAAGATATAATGTAAAATATATTAAATCCATATATAAATGTATACTTATAATTTAGTAGTGTCACACACTGTGTTCCTTGACCCTGGGTACTGCCTGTGTCGTTTAGAACATATAGTGTAGAAGATGGGTACACACCTTGTATAAGGGTCACACTCCAAGTCTTCTATCCAAGGTCCACCCTTGTAATCTATATGTGTGTCAGTACATGGTGTCATCCCGAGTATCTTTTCCCATGTAATAGTACATGATTTTTTCCATTCAAATAGTTCAAAAAAGTCGTCTTGGGGAGTACACGTTGAGTTTGCAACACGTGTACTCTACCCTATGTCTATGGATTTACCGAGATACATGCTGAGTTTTAGGAAAGGGACCACACACTACGTGATAGGGGTCACATTCCATGTGTCACTTTACAACCTCCCAAAACCCTATCCTTCACTGAGTGGGATCCACACACCTTGTAGCCCCGGGTTACACATAGTGTTGATCGTGATTTTCCAGAAACCACTGTTCTTCTTTCACGCACCTCATTCGATCCTCCAGTATTCGACACAATGCTTCGTTCACATTGAAACAAGATATCCAAGTTCATCTCACCATTAAAACATTGAATTAATGGGTTTCAGGATTTTAATCGGCTCTGAAAACTGATTCTGATCACCCGCAAGAAAATCACTTGAAGAATGATTTCTCTCAAATCACTCCGATAAAACAGTCACCATTATCATCATAATATTTCTAGGTAATCCAGATGCCGGATATTAAACTTTGGATCACTGTGAAACTAAACAGAGGTTAAACAATCAACCGTTCATAAAACACGATGAACGTGAAGAATGCAATGAATATTGATGGAGAAAAAACACAAGAACAACCCAAGGAATAAACCTTGTATATTATTCATTCTGGACCAGATCCATTCGGTAAGAATGATAAAGAATACAAAATCAATTCTAAATAATCAAAACACCGATAAGAGCCTGCAATTATATCCCATCCCACAAGAATGAGTGAATTGCGGATCAACCAATTTATTGGTTGGTCCACATTCATCCTTGAATATAAGAACGAGGAAAGATAAATCCAAATAACAAAATCCTACCTCGAGGTTGGATCATTTTCTGAAGAGGATCAATCTTCATATCACCAATGTTAGTGATATCCATAAAAAATATCATTCTTCGATCTCGGATCCAAGCTCCATCATCATTTTCCATCGGGAGAGTTCTCTACGGTTCTCTCAAGAGCCCCCAGGAAATTATTGGTTTATGAGTCTAACCCAAGGTCCCTGCCAAAAGGCTTATTCAGAAAGAGAAGACATGTCACTACATAACTGTTAAATTTTAAATGTAACGCCCTGACCCCAGTTACCCAAAGTCGGTGCATTATTACATAACATTGGAATGATTAAAAAAAATCATGTCTCAAAAGACCAACTAGTTTAGTAGCCTTTGAATAACTAGATACATTCATGAAGTTTACATTAAATAATAAAGTGAAAACTACTAAAACAAAATCTTGTCTTCATATCCCCTCATACAATCCCTACAGGTCATTCATAGATTACTTATTCACATCATGGGAAAAATAAAACATTGAAAGGGGTGAGCTCAGATACTCAGTAAGGATAACAATATAGCAGAAACTTTCATAAATAAGCATAAAATTTTAAGGCAATTTATAACTAAAAAAGCCTTTTAAACTTGAAAATAAGTATAATATGGAAAAGATAAAATGAAATAATGCCATTTACTTATTCACATGGATATTTTACTAGTCGAATAATCACATGAAATATCAATAACCACTTTCATAATGATGGAATGCATAATACCAGACTATCATAACTACATAGCCAAGGCCTCATGCCAAGAATACAAATAAGATTTTTTCAAGGCCTCCTGCCAAGACACTAGTTTGTCTCATGAGACCTACCGATGCATCGGGGAGCTATAACGGGCTCCACCCTTCACTTACTAAGTCCAATGCATTCCTATATGAAAAGGTTTAAACATAACATAAACATTCGTATTAAAACTAGCATATGAAATGTAAATACTATCTCCATAAACCATGAATGGTATAAAAATAACACATCCACAGTAAAACATATCACAAAACCTTCAATACAATATGGAAGTTTTGTATCATAACAAATCAACTTCAAATAAGCTTAAAATCCATCAAAGGATGTTGACATAGATGAAATGAAAACTATTTGAGAGAAATATATCCTTTTTTGAAATCATTTAAAAGTCATATAGTTATAAAATAAAACATTTCCTTTGAAAATATTCTTATAATCTTGTAACGGAATCTTCGAAGATTTTACAACGGTGGAAAATAGCCGCACCCACCGTATAAGTTAAAAAAAGACATTCTTACCTTAATTTTTCAAATAAGATAAAAAGGTCCTTTTTTGGAAAATGACGTAAATATTCCTTTATAAACTTATTATAAAAATTAAAACAAGGGTATAAATGAATTTAACCCATATTCTGTAAAATAGTATGAATGTTTTGAAATAAATTTTTAAGAAACATGGATGTGGATGATAAAGAGGTCCCAGTAGATAATTACGTATAAACAACCTCGGATAATGAAGTGATTGTGAAATAAACACTTACCATGTACTTTTCCTTGGTTGAAGTTAGGTAAACCTCCTGTATAATGGTGAAATAATTGTTATTAAATGATACAAGAATCATATACATTAATATTATAACATATATGATCTTTTAACATTGCTTTGTTAATAATGTCTTAGTATTATCATCGTTTCGAGTGTTAACTTACTCGTTTTCTTTTATATATTTTGTTACATAAGCTGTGTTTGTTATGGATAGGTTGTATCTTATTCATATCCAGAATGATATCAAGTCCTTAAACATTATTTTTAATCATCAAATGAGAATTATAATTTCATGGATTCGATGGGGAATGAATCTCATCGTGTTTGTGGAGAGGGTAGTCCGCACGTACGCACGGGCGATAATATCATTCTTTTGATATTAAAATAATATATAATTGGATGGTATATCATATATACAGAATAATTATCATGTTATATTTAATATTTTAATCAATTAAATATCATTATCATACCCATCCAAATAATAATGTTTTTGAATAACAATTACACCACAATGTGGAGACGGTAAGCCGTACGTACGCACGTATGGTGACATGTCATTCAAAGGATGGATAGAATACTGAATATGGTTGTACCATATTTATAATAACATCACCGTATATAGAAGATACCAGATTTAATATTTTAGAAAGGAAATAACAAAGAAAGAAGAAGTTGAAAAAGAAAGGAACTTGAAAAAGGGAGGTGAAAACATTACCTCTTCTTCGGGTTCTTCCTTTTGATTTGATCAAAAGGTCTCCTTAGGTTGGCTTTATGATAAAAATAAGGCCTCTAGGTTGAAGTTAGGAAAGTTTATAGATTATTTGGTCAGGTTTTGGATGAAAAAAAGGCTTTTAAGGTGTGAATAATTGGTTATAATTTGTTTCCTTTTATAAGGGGGAGGAGGGGCTCTTTAGAAAAAACAGAAAGTATTAATTTATAATAAATTCATATTCGATTTCTAATGGCTACAAAGTGGATTATTCAAAGTATAAGGTGGATATGGGTCGAAATCCATTCAACCAATATATTTTAGACAGTTTTGAGTCATTATATTAACCTTATCTTTTAGTTTTAACTCTTACTTAATTAGATGGACACTTACCATGTCACTTTGTATTTTTATATTATATAGTAAATAAACTCAATATATACTTCCAAGAGACCCTAAAGTGGTCCATTAATGATAAAAATATCATTATATAAGTCATTTTGCCGAACCTTATATTTTTAGTAATGGAATATGAATTAATAAGATTATATTTTTTTTAAAAACTCTTTTATGTCAATTTTGAAACTATTTAATAATTTATTTTTGTTTAAGTATTAACAACTTTATTAATTCAAAAAAAAATTATTTAAGAAATAATATAATGTAATATTAACCAATAAAATTCATGTATGTCATCAAAAGTTTCAAATTATATTTATTTTAATATTTATAATACCAATTATTTGATTCTTGCATTAATAAGGAAAATAATGCATCATTATTGTGTCATAAATAAATTTAATTATTCAAGGTATAAAAATTATAAATAAAATACCATTATGTAGGAAATCGTTTTATATTTCTAATGAATATTTATAGTTGAAAATCTAACATATATACCCCTATGTAAAAATTGTTTTTCTAAAAGATATATGCTTATGTCATTTTTGTATTTACTTTAACTTAATTAATATAAAGTGTCATTATCACTTAAAAGTGGCTCCATAGGGTCCCACAATCAACCCAAATATGCCCATGGTAGGAAATGTATCAACCAATAGGGTTAGGACACGTTTTAGGGTAATTTATTATTATTATAATATTATTTTTTACCCTTATTTACCGAATTTACCCTTTAACCATGATAAATAAAATATTTACCAAAGTAATTATTAAAAATGTATAAAAATAAAAGTTACCTATTTACACAATTTGGACATACTGATTCTAAATATGGAATCTGTTTTTCTAAATTCAAAACACAGAAGTGGAAGAAATTAATTGAAAATTAATTCGCGTTGTCGAAACAAAAAGCGTGTTTTTAACAAATAATAACTATCAAAAGATTGACACTTTCTTATGTCCAGTTTAAATATGAAATTATGTCCAATTACCAACATTGGATTAAATGGTAAAATTATAATATAATTATACTTTAAAATCACACTAATTCATAATTTATCACTATTAATTATTTTGATTAAAAAAGTTGTTTTTAATTAATATTTAGTAATTTTCATTATTCATCAAAATATGAAAGTTATCAGAAAACACCAAAACATTATCAAAACTAAATTATTATGTCCCTATTCTAAAGAATAAGTTTATTTTGTGAAATTTAATATATAAAATTTTCAAATATTGGATTTAAAAAGGCTTCACCATTAAAAGGCGATAAAATTGCATTTTTTGAAAAACACTTCTTTTATCAGAAAAAAATGCATTTGTTCTTAAATTTTGTCTAAGAAACTCATTATATGGATTCTAAAATTATAAGGATTATATATAGTTCAATATTCAGTTAATACTATTCATAACCGCTTTTGAACGACTTGTTTGGTAAGTCATGGTGCACTAGAACTCGGTGTTGCATGTAGTGCAAGTTATTGAATTACTTTTAAGAAATAACGTACTATGAAATCTTGGGGTGTTACATAATTCCCTCCTTAAATAAATTTCGTCCTCACAATTTGATATTATTTTTCGAAAATAAAAGGTTGAAAATGGAAAATACATTTGGGAAAACCCACATCGGAAATTAGGTTAATAAAATTTAGTCTTAATAAGAGAAGAAGTGAAATGAAAGGGTCACCACTAAATAATGATCTCGATTATGAGAACATTGGTTGAAATTAAAGACATATAATTGGAGGAAAAACATGAATATTTATAGGTAGTGATTGAGGTTATCAATCACAAAAAATTGTAAAATTGAGGGCCCTAAATTCATGAATATATGATGATTTAAAATACCATCGGTTCAACAAAACATATGGTATTAGGATAAAACATTTTTTTTAAGATCCCTTCACTAAAGTATAAGAATTAATTTCTTCGTAGAATAAGAGAGGAAGAAAAATATATACTTGATAAGTAGAGTCGCATCCTTTAACTAATTTCTACCACAAACTCATCTTTCACTCTAAAAGATAATAGAACTTAAAAATAATATTCTATTTATTCTATTCATATAGGGTTAAAAAAATGAATTTATCATTCATCTACCACAATATTTTTTAAAAAAGACTACATTATTCAATCCAAGACATCACGTGGGCCAGTGGTAGGTAAAACACCCTTGTCGCCCTTCAGTTGCGGGTTCAAGTCTCGCGGCCTTGCCGGACGTGACAAGTTGACGACCTTCCTCTGAGTTGTCCTTTTATGGAAATCCAAAAATAATCTCAAACTAGAATTATCCAAAATACTTCTGTCTAAACTCACAGTCCAAAATTTATAAGGAAGGTAAACACAATGAAGATCCTTTTTTCTATGTAATAACATGTGAACACCTTCATCATGTATTCTTTTAAAAAACTACAACATCCTAAATTACCATAAAACCTTATTGATTACATTTATGATCCCTTATAGAATACTGTATATACTCCTTCTATCCAAAAATGTTGTAAACTCCAACAATGATGGAATATACAAATCATTAATCAGTTTCAAGGTAATAAAGAATATCCAATAGAATTTATCCAAATAAATCATGTATTATTCCAAAATCACTACCTCAGCTATCGGAACCATATTATGGTTTATCTTTCCCTCAACGATATATTTTTCAAAAATTTAACCTGCTATTGAGTCACTTTTATTGGTTCCAAACAATGTCAAGTCTTTAATGAAATAGTACTGCAGTACAATCCTTATATACTCCATAATTATTATAACCAGTACATCGTTGATACAACACTCAAATGTCATAATTATTTAATAACAACATAAGAAATCTAATCATTCCTCCTCATCTGTGGTAGTATCATAACTTGATTATTATCCAATAACATCATTTGGGGAATACTCTGATAATTTTGACATTGGTTTGCGTAGTGTCCCAACTCTTTGCAGATGAATCATTGTACATTTGAAACATTTTTCTTACCCTTGCAGTCACATACTTGGTGTGCTTTTTCTCTACACTTATAAAAAACTCCCATTCCCTTCAGGCATTTTCCAGGGTGTTTCTTCCCACAGTTATCATAGAATTATTTACTTATCTTATTAACACATGATATTATTTCTTCATATGTTGAAAATACATGGGAGACTATTTCCCTTCTAAATTTTGGCTTAATACCGTGAAAGATATGATCCTTATTACTCTTTGGATCATATGTATTGTTGGAGATCACATTCCTTCTACTGGGTGCTATTTCTATACAATGGAATAAACTAGGTCAGTTTATGAATTGCAATGAATAATTCCAAACTTGTAAAACACCTAACGTAAATTGAACAGTTTATGGATATATTCCATAATCATAAATATGTTTTCATTGAGGAATTATATACTCATAAAACCTTCATAATGATTAGTAATGAAAATGAGAATTATCCTAAGGATATCCCCTAGGAGTGTCGTAACCAAGAGTGAAACAAGGCACGTTGTCGTGCACCAGCTCCCATTCGACTCTAGCTTAAAGAGGTGTTTTCGGGTTTTACCCCTAGGTACATCTGTGCTAGAGCCGCCTCTACCTGCTCGTATTCAGATAGAGATGTATTGCTCATAAAACTCAAAAAATCTCTACAATACCAAAATTCTAGGAAGTTCTTCTATACTAATCCTTAAAGTCCATTGTAGGTCTATGTGCTCTAATCAGAGTTTATCTAAATCTACCTTCCCAGGTTTGTACTAAACTTCCTCTGATACCAACTGTAATTCCCCGACCCCAGTTACCTAGAGTCGGTGCATTATTACATAACATTAGAATGATCACAAAAGATCATGTCTCGGAAGACCGATTAGTTTAGTAGCCTTGGAAGAACTAGATACATTCATGAAGTTTACATTACATAATAAAGTGAAAACTAATACAACAACATCTTGTATTCATATCCCCTCATACTATCCCTACAGGCCATTCATAAATTACTTCTTCACATCCTGGAAAAATAAAACATGGAAAGGGGTGATCTCAGATGCTCAGTAAGGATAACAATATAGTAGAAACTTTTATAAAAAAACATAAACATTTAAGGCAATGTATAACTAAAAAAATCCTTTTAAACTTGAACATTAACATAATATGGCAAAGATAAAATGAAATAATTCCATTTACTTATTCACATGGATATTCTACTAGTTGAATAATCACATGCAATATCAATAACCACTTTCATAATGATGGAATGCATAATGCCAGACTATCATAACCACGTAGCCATGGCCTCGTGCCAAGACTACAAATAAGATTTTGTCAAGGACTCATGCCAAGACACTAGTTTGTCTCATGAGACCTACCGATTCATTGAGGAGCTATAACGGGCACCACCCGTCACTTACTAAGTCCAATGCATTCCCATATGAAATGGTTTAAACATAACATAAACATTCATTTTAAAACTAGAATACGAAATGTAAATACTTTCTCCATAAACCATGAATGGTTTAAAAATAACACATCCACATTAAAACATATCACAAAACCTTCAATACAATATGGAAGTTTTTTATCATAATAAATCAACTTCAAATAAGCTTATAATCCATCAAAGGATGTTGACATAGATGAAATCAAAAGTATTTGAGAGAAATATCTCTTTTTTTGAAATCATTTAAAAGTCACATAATTATAAAATAAAAAATTAACTTTGAAAATATTCTTATAAGCTTTTAAGGGAAGGTTCGAAGATTTTAAAATGGTGGAAAATAGCCGCTCTCGCCGTATAAGTTAGAAAAAGACATTCTTACCTTAATTTGTTGAAAAGGTTAAAAAGGTCCTTGTTTGGAAAATGATGTAAATATTCCTTTATAAAATTCTTATAAAAATCCAAAACAAGGGTATAAATGACTTTAACCCATATTCTGTAAAATAGTAAGAATTTTTTGAAATACATTTTTAAGAAACATGGATGGGGATGATAAAGAGGTCCCAGTAGATAATTACGTATAAACAACCACGGATAATGAAGAGATTGTGAAATAAAGCCTTAACTTGTACTTTCCCTTGGTTAAGGGTAGGTTAACCTCATGTATAATGGTGAAATAATTGTTATTAAATTACACAAGAATCATATACATTAATATGATATCATATATGATTTTTAACATATCTTTGTTAATAATGTCTTAGTATTATCATCGTTTCGGGTGTTAACTTACTCATTTTCTTTTATATATTTTGTTACATAAGACGTTTTTGTTATGGATAGGTTGTATCTTATTCATATATAGAATGATATCAAGTTCTTAAAAATTATTTTTAATCATAAAATGAGAATTATAATTGCATGGATACGATGAGGAATGAATCTCATTGCGTTCGTGGAGACGGTAGTCCGTACGTACGCACGGGCGACAATAACATTCTTTTTATATTAAAATAATATATAATTGGATGGTATATCATATATATAGAATCATTATTATGTTATATTTATTATTTTCATCAATTACATATCATTATCATACCCATCCAAATAATAATGTTTTTGAATAACAATTACACCACGACGTGGAGACGGTAAGCCGTACGTACGCACATATGGTGACATGTCATTCAATGGATAGAATAATGAATATGGTTGTAACATATTTATAATAACATCACTGTATATAGAAGATACTAGAGTTATTATTTTAGAAATGAAATAACAAAGAAAGTAGAAGTTTAAAAAGAAAAAAACTTGAAAAAGGGTGGTGAAAACATTACATATTCTTCAGGTTCTTCCTTTTGATTTGATCAAAAGGGCTCATTAGGCGGGATTTCTGATCAAAATAAGTCCTCTAGGTTGAATTTAGGGAAGTTGAGAGAGTATTTGGTCAGGGTTTGGACAAACCAAAAGGCTTTGATGGGGTGAAAAATTTGTTAGAAGTTGTGTCCTTTTATAAGGGGGGGAGGGGCTCTTTAGGAAAAACTTAATGTATTAATTTATAATAAATTCATATTCGGTTTATAATGGATAAAAAGTGTATTATTCAAAGTATAACATAGGTATGGATCTAAATACATCCAACCAATATATTTTAGTGAGGTTTGGGTCATTATATTAACCTTATCTTTTAGTTTTAACTCTTAGTTAATTAGATTGACACTTACCATGTCACTTTGTATTTTTATATTATATAGTACAAAAACATACTATATACTTCTAAGAGACCCCAAAGTGGTCCATTAATGATAAAAATATCATTATATAAGTCTTTTAGAAAAAAATTAGATTTTTATTAAGGGAATATGAATTAATAATATAATATTGTTTTTAAAAACTCTTTTATGTCAATTTTGACACAATTTAATAATTGATTTTTGTTAAAGTCTTAAAAAATTTATTAATTAGAAAAAAATTTATTTAAGATATACTATAATTTAATATTAACCAATAAAATTCATTTATGTCATCAAAACCTTCAAATTATATTTATTTTGACATTTATAATACCAATTATTTGATTCTTGTATTAATAAGGAAAATACTGCATGATTATTGTGTCATAAATAAATTTAATTATTCAATGTCTAAAAATTATAAATAAAATACCATTATGTAGGAAATATTTTTATATTTCTAATTAATATTTATAGTTTAAAATCCAACATATATAATCCTATGTAAAAATTGTTTTTCTAAAAAATATATGCTTATCCCATTTTTGTATTTACTTTAACTTAATTAATATAAAGTGTCCTTATCACTTACAAGTGGCTCCATGGGATCCAAAAATCGACCCAAAGATGTAAATGGTCGGAAATGTATCAAAAAATAGGGTTAGGAAATGTTTTAGGGTAATTTAGTATTATTATAATATTATTTGTTTACCCTTATTTACCGAATTTACCCTTTAACCATGGTAAATAAAATATTTAACGAAGTAATTATTCAAAATGTCTAAAAATAAAAGTTACCTATTTAAAAAATTAGGACCTCCTGATTCTAAATATGTAATCCATTTTTCTAAATTCGAAACATATAAGTGGCAGAAATTAATTTAAAATTAATTCTTATTGTCGAAACAAAAAGCGTGTTTTTAAAAAATAATAACTATCAAAAGATTAACACTTTCTTATGTCCAGTTTAAATATGAAATTATGTCCAATGAAAAAAATTAGATTAAATGGTAAAATTATAATATAATTATACTTTAAAATCACTCAAATGCATAATTTATCACTATTAATTATTTTTATTGAAAAAGTTGTTTTTAATTAAAATTTAGTAAATTTCATTATTCATCAAAATATGAAAGTTATCAGAAAAGTACCAAAATTTCACCCTAAACTAATTTCAATATTCTGAATCCAAAAATGAAGTCTATTTTAGCATATTAAAAACAAAAAAGTTTCATTTATTAATTTAAAATTAATTCCTGCTGTCAAAACCAAAAAGCGTATTTTTAAGAAATAACTATCAAAAGTTTTACACTTGTTTATGTCCAATTTCATAGTGAAATTACTTACAATGACCATCATTGTATTAAATGGTAAAAATATAATCTATTTATACTTCCAGACTATTAAAATCTATAAATTAACAATATAAGTTATTTTGATTTAAAAAGTTGTTTTTAGTTAAAATATAGTATTTTTAACTATTCACCGGAATATGAAAGTTATCAGAAAAACAAAAAAACATTATCGAAACTAAATTATTATGTCCCAATTCTAAAGAAGAAGTTTATTTTGTCAAATTGAATATATAAAAGTTTCAAATATTGGATTTAAATAGGATTCTCCATTAAAAGGAGGTAAAATTGCATTTTTTGAAAAATACTTCTTTTATCTGAAAAAAATGTATTTTTTCTTACATTATGTATAAGAAACTCATTATATGGATTCTAAAATTATAAGGATTATATATAGTTAAATATTCAGTTAATACTATTCATAACCTCTTTTGAACGGCTTGTTTGGTAAGTCATGGTGTGCTAGAACTCGGTGTTGAGTCTAGTGAAAGTTATTGAATTACTTTGAAGAAATAACTTACTATGAAATCTTGGGGTGTTACATTAAAAAAATAAATTATTAAATTCATTTTATTCTTTGAAATGCCAAAAACTACTTTTCACAGGTGACCTGCACTGACCGATGTTAGGCCTCACCTAGGGTAAAGATGCTACTATGAATGGAACGATGCCATCATCTTTTTTATCGGGGAACCCATTTAGAATTTATTACACATTTTTAGGAAAACTTCACATGAATGATATTTAATATATTTAATATATTTCAAATATTTATTTTGGGAACACTAGGCCTTGGAATCACATGCTGTCTTAGCACCTAGTCTCAATATAATTCCAAAAAAAAAATTAAAAATAATACACAGAAAAATCTAGAAAATTAAAAAGGCCAAATGGGTAAACCCACATGGGATTGAGATCACAAAATCCCACATGTTTATAGGGTGGATTTAAAAAGTCTTCCTCACCCCACAAAGATGCGGGAAGGCCCGTGAGCAACCTGTATTATTTATTATTGTTATTATATATAAATTTTAACTTTTAATACAATGGAAATGATATAATATATTTATATGTATATATATGATAAAAATACAATAAAAATAAGTTTTTTTTAAAACATCAGTGAATATTTAATAAAAATGTAAAAAAAATATGAAAATAAAAAAACAGTGTAAGAAGATGAAGTGATATAGTAAAGAATCCCCACATCGGATGGAGAGTTGACATGGGGAGGGGAAGACGATGTTGGGACTTAGAGGATATAAAAATAAATTGATGAATCCAACCTTTCACTTCAGATTTATCATTCACTAGATTGGTTTCAATTATTCGAGGAAATATAAGTTGGTCAAATTTTATTATCATAATGGTGGGGCACACCCTACGTATGATAATGGGTAAGCCGTGTGGGTGCCTACTAGCGTGAAAAGGGTGTCCAGTGCGATATTATTAGTCAGAGTGGTAGTGTTTCAGGGAACGAAAAGTTTCTGGAATGAGTAGTAGGATACACAATCTGGGCTACCAATGTCGAGGCTGGCATCATGAAGGGAGGGAAGATGACCTTGCTAGTATAGTTCCCATAAGAGAGTGGCCCTTGGGGAGGGATAGGTTTACACAAGAGGGAAAAATGTAATAAGAAAAAAATAAAAAATAAAATCTATATTTATACATATTTTAAAATGTTTTACATAAAAACAAGCTCACAAGCTAGCCCACACCCACATGGGCTTACCCACCTGGGCCCATATACGCATGGGTTTGACTCACATGGGCCAGCACCCTAAACAATCAATTTTTTTAGGCCCAAACCACCTCGTATATACCCCATATCCATAAGGAATGTGTGCAGAAATCCTGTTTTTCATTGCTAAAATAAGTGAAGGAGGAGGTTTCCTTTTCTAATTGAGGTGAGAGACACTTTTAGAAATTCTCAAAATATTAAAATATAATATGGATATTTTAGACCAAAATACTTTTAAATGGTCTATAAATGAATATTGGATGACATTTTAGACCATATATTATCCACTTTTATATTATTAAATATTTTTATGATTTTTTAATAATTTAATAAAATACTTATTCAATAAAATATCATTATTATCAAATTTGATACTATTCATTTAATTTGACTTCAAATACATCACAAAAAATTGATAATTCAAATATAATGTTATAAAACCTCTATAATATGTTATATAGATCTATAAAATTAGTTTCAAACATTTAAGCATTCAAATTATATCAAAATTAATATTTTTTATAATCGTTTATTTTTTTCACTTAATTAAATGAATACCGTATCAACATTTCACAAGATTTTAAGGTAAACATATAATTTTTGAAAAATTAAAAATAAATTTATATAATTAAAATAATTTCATTTATATCAAAATATATATTTAGGTTATTTAATATATTTAATTTTTTCCTATGTGGACACATAAGAGATAATAAATACAAAGAGAGGTACATTTTGTAACTATTTTTGATTAAAATAATTTATAAGTGATTTTCATGGAAAAATGTACATTAAACAACTAAAATTATATTTTAAGGTGATAAGGGTTGAATAATATTCATCAAATAAATTTTTGACATGTTTAGTTCATGTTATACCCTTATCTTTTGGTTTTAACCCTTATTTAACCCCTTTAACTCTTAACGTGACAACACAAGCTTTTACTCTTTAAGGGTTAATATAGTTACTATAAAATGTCAAAAGATCCATAAATGAATAATTTATGACATTTTTAACCTTATTAAAATAATTTTTAATCATTTAATTTTTTTATAAAATTTATATCATTTAATAAAATATCTTTTATTTTAAAATATCATTAATGTCAATTTTGACACTATTCATTACTATGACTTTTAAAAAAGAATTAAAAAATACATATTCAAAAAAAATATTTTAATACATCCCTAATATGGAAATTTATTTTATAAAATTCTAGGATGGATTTAATTATCTCAAATTATATTTATTTTAATAGTTTAATATCATTTATTTTATTTTTCCATTAATTGAATAATTACTTCTTCATCATTGTGAAAGCCTTTAAGTAAGGTATTTCTTCCATATAAACTAAAAGTATATTACCATTATGAATATAAAAATTTTATATTTCAAATTTTTATTTATGGTCTTACATAGATTCTAGATGACCATATATTAAAAATTTTATAATTATTAAAAACATTAGTGTGACAAGTTTGACTTTACTTAAAATAAAATAATATAAGGGGATTAAAGTCATCCAAGTAGCTAAAATAGGTACTAAATTCATCTTAAATATTATCTTGGTGGAACATCTCTAATAAAATAAAATTACGAAAAGTTTTAGGGTAATTATATAATCCTTATCATAATTATTTTTACCTTTAATTTCACGATTTACACTTAAAAGTGGTAAAAAAATTACTAAGGTTACTATTAATATTGAAAAAAATAAAAGGTAAATTTTTAATTAATTTAAATCCCATGAATCCAAATATAGATTCATTTTTTCAAAATTTAAAACACATAAGTGGCTAAAATTAATTTATAATTAATACCACAGACGGGGAAATAAAGTGGGTTTTAAGAGTGAAAATGTTTAAAAGTTTGAAATGTTTTTTTTATCCAAATTGAATTTGAATAAAATTAAAATAAAATTAATTGTTTAATAGATTTATAATTCATATAATTTTATATTAAAACTAATTTAAAATATAATTTAATATTATAATTTTTTTAGATGAAAAGGTAGTTTTCAATTAAAATGCTGTATTTTCACTATTCATCAAAAAAATGAAACATATTAGAAAAATACTAAAAATTAACCCTAAGATAATGTTTAATTTATTATTTAAAAAATTAAATTTTTTTTTCAAATAAAATATATAAATATGATAGAATTTAGTTTTAATATAAGCATGCCATTAAAATGTGGCAAAATCCGCCTTTAGAAAAATACTGTTTTTATGCATAAAATTGAATTTGTTCTTATTTTATTACTATAAAATCTATTAGATTAATGTCAAAAAATTTGAATGAATATAAAATATTAAAATTTCATTAGTATCATCCTCTAATAGTAATTATTTAGATCATTAATAATGAGTTGGAAAATTATATATTTCTTAATACTGTTGATATTATTCATTCTTTCCAATTTTGGGGGTTGGTTATAACAAACACATAAAAATACTTAATTATTCATTTAAGATGGGTGTTGCCTGAAATTTTATATATTTAAGAGATTAAATTTAAAGACACATATCATAAAATCTTGGGGTGTTATACTGAGCATGATGACTCACCCCACTATCTCGAGTTATAAGCATAAAGTCTCACATTATTAAGAGATTCAAGGATAATAACCATATTGGAGACTTTTACATATTTGAATAGAAATGGATGCCTGAGTTACACCAAAAGTCCTACTACAACCTAGTATCCATGTATATTCTTATATATTTCCATACATATATAGTGTATATATGTGTGTATATATTATATATGATTACATATATATATGGTTGACACGGTAATTGAGATCAGACTTATTTCACCCCATGATGGTAGAGTCTTCCAAGAGTACTTAAAGAACGTGAGTTGAGTGATATTTATTTTTTTGAATCTTTATTATCTTCTATACCTGCACACTACTTTTTTTATTTACATGGATTGGATTATTATACACACCATGGGTGGTGGCATAATAAGAGTTATATCACACCCTATATAAGACACTATTAGAAACTAACTAGACCTTATTATTGTAGGTATTAACAAGGTAAAGTGTATGGTCATGGATGTTTTATCTATTCAGTTATTTCATCAGATCATGGGAGTAGAGGACCAAGCATATGCTTCTGATTCTAGTGAAGATGTATTTTGGTATTTTTTATTTTTGTATAACATGTTGTATATTATTATAATTTGTATCCCCTATATCCCCTTTTGTATATATGTATAAGATGACATAATTTTGTGTACGATGTATCCTATGGACCAAATTATTATTACTTCTGGGTTTTTTATCTTCCACTGTTTAATATTGTACTTTCTTCTCATATGTTGTAAATTATATTATAATTCCGTTATTTTTTCATTTATTATCTCTATTTATTTATACTATTATAATTTTATATGAGGATATAGTCTCTTTTCCATACCACCTTAGGCCCTCATTTCTAGTCTACAAGCTCTGGGATATGGGGAGGAGTGCTTGAGGCTGTGTGATGCCCTGGTTCAAGACACCGTTTTAGTGGATTCCAGGTTAGGATATTGCAAAGTGGTATTAATGGAGTTTCATTTATATTGTCTTATCATTTTGGAATATAATATATGATATTTGAAAAATGATATAATTTGGTAATGATCATATTATTTAGAATAGCTAAACCATATACTTGGGTAACCCAAACTACTTGGGATGGGATATTGTTGTTCTGATTTGTGTCTATTACAATTGCACTGATTTCACCATTAGGTGACACACATGTTTTGTGACATTATTATTATTTATATTATTATTATTATTACGGATTTCCTTATCATTGGATGATTATGGAAATGAGGTAGTAGTTCATGCATCATTATAGACACTTTTGGACTCATATTCTATTATTTTTCTTCATGCCACATTTACTTTATACATGCATTACCTGCTACATATAGTTAGTGCCAAGATTATTTTATATGGAAATATGCTAATGTTTCTTGTAGGGATAACATTATTGGATTAATTAAAGTGACCAAATCAATATAAATTGGTTTATATATATATATATATATTGATGATGAAACTTAATTAACCAGTTATTCCATGTTTGGTCCATGAAAATATTGTTCTATGGACTGAAATAATAATTGATTTGATTACCTGAATTCTAATAATAATTTTGGAATAAATCACATCTACAAATTCTGAGTGGTAATTATTTTAATCAAATAATTTTATATGATTAGTTACATCCTTATACCAGATACATGGGATGATTGGACAATTGAAATTTAAAAGAGTATAGATTTTATAAATTGGGAATGGTGACACATTGAACTGGACTGTGATATATATATAATAGTAAAAAATTAAATTAAAATTAACTTTTAAATGAAATGGTTACTACTAAATGGTAATTACAATTGAAAAATAAAGATTATTTTCATTTATAACTTGTAATTGATAATCTATATACTAGGACATTAGTCATATGATATGAGACCTAGACCCAAATATGGCCTTAGTAGTGGGTAGTTGGGGGTTTCTCTTATGATTCATATGGAATTTTATAGTTTTTATTTATCACCTAGAACTGGATTTTGGAACATACATAGAGGTGTGATATTTTCCATAGTAAGGCTTGGACATATCATAATCTTATATCTAAAAACTTTTTAAACTATTAATAATTTTATGAGGCATGCGTTTGATGTTGTATAATCATGTCACCATGATGGATTGAGGTGTATGCTAAGAGGGTGGTGATGAACATGCTTCGAGGGTAGTAAACGCTTATTTTCCAATGTTCCCTCTTATAATGACACCCATGGTTCCACCAATTATTACTGATTTGGGATCTGAAGCCCATTTTAGAGAGGGTTTTCTCCATATGATGCATTCTATGTAAGGATTTACTTGACCTTCCCAAACTATGGAAGAGTTGACTCATAAATTTTAGCAGTAGAATCCACCTACATTTTTGGGTGATGGTGACCCTCAGACTGTTGATTCATGGATAGAGACCATGTTACCAATCATTGAGCATCTGAATATGCCTTAGAGAGGAGGTTCAAGATTGTAGATTATATGCTACATAGTTCTTCCAAGCGATGGTGGGGTGTCATTAACAAGGTAGACCAACTTTGAGATATAATATATAGGGACTTCCATATGGTATTCCATGATAAATTATTTCCATAGACATTGAGGGAATACCGAGCTAGAGAGTTCATGAACTTGTAGTAGGGAGCTATGTACATGATGGAATATTTTACTTGTTTTATCAGTCTATAGCATTTTTCTCTAACTTTATCTGGTGATGATATCATGAATGTGATGAAATTTTAGAATGGGATAGTATATGCCATCTAATCATAGGATATTGTTTTATGATTGACTACTATTTCTGAGATTGTTAACCAGAATCTCATTACTAAGAACAATTTAAGGGAAGTAGAAGGTGTGATCCATAGTGGTTCAACACCCAGATCTGAAAGTGGCTCTTCTATCATAAGGAAGTGATGCTTCTAGTTTTCTTTTGGGGTAAGTGGTATTCAGGAATCTCATAATTACTAGTTTTTTATATGTTATCAGTGAAAAAAACTAATACACCTAAAAACCTAGTTCATTTGAGATTCAGTTGAGTGAAGAAGATGATTTTTTATAAGACATATTCAATGATATTATAGTAATTTTACACCATTTAGTAGTGAGATAGGATCTAAACCTAATCTACATTCAAGAGTAGGGCTAGTAGTTCCTCACCAAAAAGGAAGTTGGAGCACCCCTGACTGCTCAGGCTGAGGAGCTCATGGTCAAAGAAGGGGGAACCAGACCCAGGATTCATAGAATCAATAGATCAGGCCCACTCATGGTAGTTATGATGTATCTCAGGCCCATAATATGGACTAGTTACATGAATTTCAATATGTACCAAAGGATTAGAGTGTCATACCTTCTATATTCGAGGTAATATTGTAGTATCTTGTACTCCAGTGTCTATTTTATTTGACACAGGTGAATCAAAAAAATTTATACCCGGAGAAATTTTAGAGAGTATGAGCCTTAAGATAGGTTACTTCCATGGCATGACTCCACTCGACACCACATTGAGTATATGACTAGAGACTGCTATCTGATGTAATGAATTTAACCTTGAGATAAGAATTTATCTGTTCATGTGAAATCTTTTCATCTTCTACATGATAGGGTTTTATGTAATTATTAGGATAGACTAATTAGTTCTCTATTGAGAACATATTTATTGTTATCACAAAAGGGAGATGTTTACATCACCGGAGGGTAGTAAGCATGTTCATAAAGGAGAATGGGATGTCCATGAATCTTGAGTGGGAACGAAAACTATTCATATTCTTGAGATAAAAATAATAAACTAATGAATACAATAATAAAAAAATCCCTTCTCCTTCCCTATAAATACCACTCCTCACCACCTATTCCCCTTATACCTCAAAATCCTTAAAGCTTGTCCAAATTCTCCTAAATCCACTTACCAATCTTCTCCCCCAAATCTAGGAATATTTGGTCTCAATAAAATTCCAAACACAATTTCCCTAAGGATGTTTTGAATGAGAAGAATTCAAGAAGAAAAACCCTCTTTCATTTTCTTTTAATTCCCTTTCAATTTATTTTATTTTCCTATTATCTCCTCACCTCCCCTTATCCAAGTGTCATGATAACTAAAAAATCCTATATATATTTTAATTTTATCATGTTAATGGAATAATCCATCATAAAACCTCTTTTCCTCTCCCTTTTATTCTAAAAATGAGAACATCGTTCATGATGTGTTGATTTACCACCATTGTGGATGATGCATTTTCATTTTCCATTACCTCTTTCAAGGATAGTCATAAAAACATTATAATGGTTGAAATAGATTTAAAAATGTATTTTATAACATTTTCTATGATCTGTAACCAACATATGTACATAATATTAAATAATAAAACAAAACTAGTTAATGATGATCGAAAAACCTCCAAATTAATCTAAACGATTACCATTAACGTTTTATCCAATGAATCATCATAATATTTGGAAAATAATAATATATAAGACCATTTAAACTTATTTAAGTTCATTAACAACATATAATTTCAATTCTGGATAATGGTTCTCATTTTACATGATCTTCCATACATGTATACAAGTGAACCGACCATGAAAACCAACAAAATGAACACTCCTAAACGACGAAATTGAACCATATAACTCATCAAAATGGACATAAATGAAATTTATAAAATTATAATAAATAAAATACTTGTAAAATGGGTTCTTTTATTATTAATTAATGAATATAATTTTATTATCTAGGATATTAAAGTGAATATAACATTCAGATATAAGGTAAGGTGATTCTCAAACCTAATTTCCTTTTATTAGGTTATTCTACTTTCATGCCAAATTTTAGATTGGTTGTTCTCTTAACATTCCTAAAATATAATTTTATTATTATTATGTTATAATTTATGGGATTTTCATGCTTCAAATATGATTTTATGGTGAATTCAATGATTTTTCCAAAAGAACCCATCCTTCTAAAAACACATGTTTTACTTATCTTGAGATTATTTCATCTTCACTCAAGATTGATGATTCTTATACCATGTATGTCATTAAATTTTTATTTTGGGAACCACATGGTTTATTCATAAATGTATGATTTATGAAATTCTCATGGAACCTATTTACTTTCTATGGGTTATTTTATGTCTAATATTACTATACATTCTATATGGAATGCATGATTATTTAAATGTTATGATGTGATGGGTGTTCCAGAAATTATATATCATTATAATGATTTGGGTAATGTGATATATCTCAAGAGATAATGTTAAATACTTTTGACCATGATGCTATATTTTTTCACAATGATGATGTTATGATTATGCACATATGTTATGCGTGAACATGATACTAGTTTTGCTCAAAACCATGTGTGGTATTTGAACACTAAGACATGATGTTTTATTTTTATGAATTTACACATTCCATTACTTCATATAATACATATAATGATGATTATGATGATTATCAAATGATTATGTTATGATTATCATGATTATGCTCACCCATTTTATATTGATTCATGTTCTTATCTATCCTCTAATTGGGATTCTATCTCACCCCTTTATTTGATGTACATCTTTAACTGATTAATTATACCAAGGAGAACATGAGGTCCACTAAGATGATAGAGAAGAATGAATTAAATAATGTTTTTATTTTATTATGAAAATTTTATGAATGGTATTAATTTTACTAATACACTAAACCTTTAGATACTGGTTTTGTAACACTATTATGTTGTTTATCTTTAAAATGATGTAATATTTATATAAGAAAAGTCGGGTTTCTATAGTTGGTATCAGATAATAGTTTAGTTAATTTTGGAATTAACATTATAAAACATTAGTGAAAACCCTAGTATGAGACTAAGTATATGTAATCACATAAGAATCCTTGTTTAAAAAACTTGTAAACATATGGATCCCAGAAGATAGGCCTTTGGAGTTAATTTCCCAATGAAATAAATTATTTATTCATGACTTATTGACTTATTTTTTTCAAATATTTTCTATTTTGGAAAATGGTTGGAATTAGGAGAAACGAGGCCAACAACCCATGTAAGGGAAAATGCAGTGATTTACCAAATGACATCCCTAATGCCTTAGGAGTTGGAGTTAAAAATTTAATGGGGATGCCTACCTAGCTATCTGAGGATATGAAAAGTAACCTGAAAAACATGGAATATATACCTTCCCCTAGGAGGGATAATTTGGCTATTGAGCCTTTTATGTGGAAATAACCAACGAAATTTAGTGGATATTATGATCTAGTAGTCATGAAAAAATGGGTCAATTAAATGGAGAACATATTTTCTATGCATAATTGCTCTAAGATATAGAAGGTGACTTTGTCTGTTTATCATTTAGATGGGGAGGATGATCAATGGTGCGTTTTGATTAATAACACCAAGACGAGGGATAAAATTTAAGAAATTGAGTGGGAAGAAATTAATAAAACATTTCTTTATAAGTATTTACCTTAAAATCTTCATAAAAATATGGATAAAGAATTCATAGAGATAAAGAAAAAGGAAGGTGAATATTTTACAAATTATGAAGAAAATTTCAAAAGGATTTCAAGGAATGAATTGGGGTTTGTTATCAACAATGATAGAAAAATTAATAGATTCTTTAGTAGTTTAAGACCACACATTCTAAAAGATCTATAAATTCAAGACTTTTGGAGTTATGAAGAAGTTGTTAGATGTGATCTCAAAGTGAATATAGAGTTTGGATAATGGTCCCATGACTATGGAGATAAGAAATGAAAGATGGAGTTTGAATATAAGGGATCTAATGATAAATGT
This sequence comes from Viscum album, assembly GCA_963277665.1. Taxonomy (NCBI): domain Eukaryota; kingdom Viridiplantae; phylum Streptophyta; class Magnoliopsida; order Santalales; family Viscaceae; genus Viscum; species Viscum album. Next base: position 1,534,035,423 of record OY728126.1, read on the forward strand.
GGAAAGAAAACTCAACCACTCCAATGTAAAAAATGAGGGAAGAAGCATCATGGGAATTTTCTCAAACGGATGAGGAAATGCTTCAAATGTTAGAGAGAAGGACACCAATATCATTAATGTTGTAGAGACATAAGAAATACGGCCAATGTGATGGAGGAAATGAGAGAACTACCCATGGTTCAATGATTCAATTATAGGGAGTAAGGGCACTATGCAAGATAGTGCACTAAACCTCGACTCCTTGAGGGTAATCGACATCAGCAACCACCAAAGACAAAGGAGAAAGGGAAATCTTATTCCATCACTACTGCTGAGGTGGAACCTAAAAATTATGTGGTGATAGGTACACTGGTTATTCATTAAGTAATAGATAATGTACTATTTGATTTTAGTTCTACACATTCTTTCATATCATTCATGTTTAGTATAACTATTCAAACACCATATAAATATATAGAGGTCGAGTTATCTATGAGAACACAAAATGGGGAAATTATTGCATCAAAAGTATAGAAATACTTCCTGATTAATGTTTATCAACTAAACCTCCCATAAAATCTTTTCTTACTTCTATTGGTAGAATTTTATGCTATATTGGGAATGGATTGGATATCCTTATACAAAGACAACATAAAATATTAGGAAAGGGAGATTACACTTCACATCCCAAGGCATACACCAATTCTATACAAGTTAAAGGAGGATGATAAATCTCCTTCAGAATAATTGTCTCCATTGTGGGTATTATTACCTCATTAGAAATCATATCTCTCTCAAATTATTGAGAAAAAGGAGGGAATGATGATTAAAAACATTCCCATTGTAAGGAAATACACTGATGTGTTCCTTTAATAATTGCATGGTCTTCCTCCAGACTGAGAGGTTGAGTTCTCAATTAAACTTATTCATGATTCTATATATATATCAAATATACCTTATATAACAGCCACCATTGAGTTGGAGGAACTGAATAAGAAGTTACAGGAGGATCTATAAAAGGGTTTTATATGCTCGAGTGCATCACCATTGTAACACCTGAGACTTTTATGAGAAATATTTTGTTTTTATGTTATATAAATCATCAAAGGAATCTTTCACTACACACAACACTAGCTTGGCTTTCTTTACACGCAACCGCGGCCATCCTCGATAGATTGCATCGTACGCAATACTGAGTTTCACTAAACAACAATATGCTATTAAAATATTATTAAAACTAGCGGTTATGAATAGTACTAACTTAATTTTTAATTTTATAACATTTTAATTCAACTTTTACATTTTCTAGAATGAGGTATAAAAGCAAAATCAGTTTTTTTTGGATAAAAGAAATATTTTTCAAAAAATACAGTTTTTCCGCATTTTGAGGGCGCACCCACATTAAATCTAGTTTTGACATGTTTATAAGTTCAATTTGACAAAATAAAATTATTCTTTTGAATCAGGGTATAAAAATTTACTTTGGATAAATTTTTGATATTTTTCTGATAACTTTCATATTTTGATATATAGTAAAAATACACTAATTTTTATTTAAAAACAAATTTATTCATTGAGATAATTTATATAGATAAATTATAATATTTAATGGTTTTAAAGTATAAATAGAATATATTTTTACCATTTAATATAATTTATGTCATTAGAATTAATTTCACATTGAATTCATAGGTAAAAACATTTCAATCTTTGGCAATGTTTTAACTTCTAAAACCCATTTTCTTAACAACGAGATTTATTTTAAATTAATTAATGCAACTTATATGTTTTGAATTTTTAAAAATGGATTCCATATTTAGAATCCGTGGGTCAAAATTATGTTAATAGGCTACTTTTTATTTTTGGGAATTATGAATAGTAACTACGGTAAATTTTATTTACCATAGTTAAAGGTAAATCGGGTAATTAAGGGTAAATATAAGATTATAAAATTACCCTAACACATGAAAAAATCCTATTGGATGACTAAAAGTCAATCCATATCACCTAAGGGTCAGATTAGATTCATTTAATGGACTTTTTTCCATGAAAATAATTTAATTATTATTAAAACCAAAGAATGTGACAACATGTCACTTTCTTAAATCTTATAAGTATAATAATTTTAATTTGGTGATAAAATTAATGAAACTTCGAGAATGAATAGTCTCCATAAAGATAATACAATTATATATATCATAGGAATTTATTCAGAATTTTTAGGGATTATATAATTATCATTAATTATGACACAATAGTGATGTTGAAATTATTTTATTAATTAAAATATCAAATAAATTGTTTTAAAGATATTAAAATAAATATTATATGAACTATTTAATGTGCTACACTAATTTTCTAGATACATATGACATTTTATGAATTTATTAAAGCTTTTATTTCGAACATATCTACTGTATATATTTTATTTAAATTCAAATAAATGAATAGTGTCAAAATTGACACTATTGTTATTTTATAAAAATAACATATTATAAAATTGTTTAAAAATCACAAAAATATTTAAAAATTATAAATTAAAATTTATATGGTCTAAAATTTTATAAAGTATCAAATTATGAAAAATTCACAATACATATGTAATTATTTATAATAATTTAAAATTTAGAATATTATTACCACAAATAAAATTAAATTGATAAATAAGGATAAATCAAGTTGATAATGTTGAATATAAATTCCTAACATGTCTAAATTTTATTGGTTGATGATATTACAACCCTATCTCATCTAATATTCGGATATGAGTAATTTTGGATGTTTTTAAGTGGGTTTGGGATTTAATATAAACTAATATTTCTTATATTTCCAAAGGTTCCCCTCTCCTCCCTTATAAAAGGGCACCTCCTCCCTCTCTTCCTCACACCAATTTGAGCCTTAAAGCTCTGCCAAACCCTGCCAATTTCTTCTCTCCACTTCCCTAGAGACATCCTAGAGGTCCTGGTCTTCTTCAAAGACCAATTTTAGTGCCCTAAAAGGAGGTCTTAAAGAAGCGCTTCAAAGAAGAGGTAATGTCCGTTACCGATTTTTTCATCTTTATTTCTTCTTCCACTTCTTCTTCTTTAGTTGTTTCATTATGAAGTAATAACATAAGTATCACTCATATACTGATATATTATTATAAGTATGAAACAACCCTATTTCACCATCTATCCATCCTACGGAAAACGAAATCACCGCGCGTGCGTACGTACGGAATACCGTCTCCACGCCGTGGTGTAATCTATTTCCCACCACCACCTTACTTGGATGGGTATAATGGTGTAAATAATGACTATATATGATTATTGTAATGTGATATTGATTATTAAATAGTATATATACACTCCAATACAATTCCATGATCATGGGAACGATATAATCGCTCGTGCGTACGTACGGAATATCGTCTCCACGATGTGATGCGACTCGTTCTACATGATATTCATTGCATAATGATTATATAAATGAATTTAATGAATTAATATGATATATATTACACTAAAACAATTCTGGAAATGAGGTATATATAACCTAAAAAGAAGAATAAGAATTTATTCGACAAAACACGCATAAGAACAAAAAGTAATAAACACCCAAATAACAAGTAGTAATGAAATATTACTAATAAGAAGCTAAGAATATGAACATATATGATATCATAAAAATAAGTATGATTCTGGAATAAGTAAATAACATTATTTCAATCATTATACAAGAGGTTCAGACACTTACGAAGCAAATCGTACCTAAGGTAAGGGAAATATCACAATCTCATTTTTATCCGAGATTGTTTATACTTTGAAATTTACTAGGGTGTATTTTATCATCCACATCCATGTTTCCTAAATATGTAATATTATTTCCATCCACATACAATTTTTTAAATCCAATTTTACCCTTCGGTGAGTTTTTAGTAAAAGATATGAAAGGAATCTTTTGTCGTTTTTCGTACGAGGTACTTTTTGACTTTTCTGACAAAAGTATGAGAAGAATGTTTTTTAACTTATATGGAATGAATGTATTTCTAAAACATTATTTCGAAGAGGATTCCTTTAAATGTTTTAAAGTTTATTTTTAATCAACTTCTTTTAGTTTAAAATTGTATGACATGTTAAGAAAGTAAAATGTTTTTGAAGTAGAAAAAATATTTCCTCAAGAATGGAGTTCAAGTGTTTTATCAAAATTATTTTCCATCTAAGATAATATAGGGTTCTGTTTCTATCACTATTATTACATTGATTTTATTATGTTGTGATTGAATTATTTTTATGAATTCCTTTATCTTATATGAATTGTTTTATGATTTCATGTTGTTTAAGAATCCCATTTTTATTACATGGGTTATGCAATGATGTATGATTTATGATTTTGTGGCACACATAAGAATGGTATCATTATGAGATGGGTGGGACCTATATCTACCTCCAATTCATTGGGTAATGATTTTATATCTCATGATATAGACATGGCTGGAACGGCAGGTTAAACCGGTTCAGTGAAACAGGACTGGAACGAGGAGTGAACTCGGTTCAGAAATGGACTTTGTCCTCTAAGATAGTCTTGGCAATGAGTCTTGACTACTAAGAAATGATTCTCTATTATTATGTGTGTATTACAAAAAGTTTAATGTTTTAAGTTATGATTATTGGGATTTCATTTCACTACTATGATTTATCCCATGTTATGAAATTATGCTCTCTTTTGCAGGTTAAGATTTCCAAAATGTTATGTTCTTATGAATATGATGTGATTGATATTTCTTTTTTTTACCCTTACTGAGCATTTGAGCTCACCCTTTTGTATGTTTTCTTTCCCCAGGTCAGAAAGAAGATTATTAAGTAAGATATGCCAAAAGGGACTACAGATATGATGAAATAAATGGGAGACAGTGTAGACAATTTATGAACCAGTTGTTTATGTTTCCCAGTTTCTAAAGACACTATACCTATACGGTCCTTTCATGGTTTTTTTATATGTTGTAATAAGTATGCTTCAATTTTGAAGTGATAACAATGTATGTAAAGTATGGGTCGTTATAACCATGGGGTGTACCATTCATCTTTATCAAGAAGAAGAATAGATTGACTTGGCTCTGCATTGATTATTTTGAGCTCAACAAAATCATGATAAAGAAAAGTTATCCCCTTCTATGGATAGATTATTTTTTTTATCAACTACATGGTTCTAATTATTTCTCTAAGGTGTACCTTTGGTAGAGATATCAACAATTAAAGGTAAAGAAGGAATATATTCCCTTGTCTTCCTTTCAAACAAGGTATAGACAATATGAGTTTTTAGTGATTCCATCTATACTCACTAATTCTCTATAAATATTCATTTATTTAATGAATATGGTCTTTAGATATTGCCTTTAAGAATTTGCGGTAGTATTTATTGATGATATTATAATATAATCTAAGATAAAGGGGAAATATGAGGATTATTTGAATACTATACTAAATACTTTTTGAAGGGAGAAACTTTATGAAAAGTATAGTAAATGTGATTTCTAGATGGAGGAAGTATCATTATTGGGGAATGTTATCACTATAAAAAGAATATATATGGACCCTTACAAGACATAGGCAATTGAAGAGTGGCCTAGTCCAATATTTGTAATGGATATCCAGAGTATCCTTGGTTTAGATGGGTATTACCGACGATTTTTCAAGAATTCATCATGATTTTCAAACCCAGTAATCACGTTTACTTAGAAGTGAGTAATGTTTTGATGGACCAGTGAATGTAAATACCACTTTAAATATTTAAAATATATACCTTTCACCACACCAGTACTAACACTTCTGACAAGTGGGAAACTCTTTGTGGTATACAAGTATTCTTTAATGAAGGAATTGGGTTGTTTACTGATTTAAAATTATAAAGTGACGTCCTATACTTCAAAGAAGTTGATAATTAATTAGAAAAACTATCCCATGAATGATGTGGAGTTAGAAACTATGATCTTCACATTGAAAATATGGAGAAATTATATTTATGGGGTGAAGTGTGAAATATATTGTGATTATAAGAGTCTCAAATATATATTCACACAGAAGGAGATTAATATATTCCAATGAATATGTGGTAGGTCATCAAAGATTATTAATTATCAATACACTACCATTCTTTTAAGGAAAATAAAGTGGAAGATTATATAGGTAGAAAGTATCCTACAACAATATCAATGATGGGAATTGAGAAGGATCCAATCTTCTTAGATTTATAAAGGATAGAAATGTGAATCATTAAAGAAAGAACATAATAAATCATTTCTAAAATAATTTATCAACCATCCCTCATGGAGAAAATAAAGGATGATCAAATAAATGATGTGGAAATCAAGCAGAATGTGGAAGCTATAAAAAAGAGAAATCATAATAGTTTAAAATTCATGAGGAAGGAGTCGTAAGATTTGGGTCACGAATATGTGTACCATCTAATCTAGAAATAAAAAAGTGCTTCTAAATGATGTACATAGATCAAATTTCTTTATTTACCTAGGAAGTGAAAAAATGTATCAAGATCCCTAAGAGAACTATTGGTGGGACAATATGAAGAAGGATTTCTGAATATCGATTAATGTTTTGGTTATTTTTTCAAGTGAAGGATGAAAGGAAAAAGTGTAAGGGGATGTTCAACCATTACCCATGCCAATATGGAAATGGGAAAACATCAACATGGTCTTTGTTATTATACTTCCAAAGAAATATATAGGAAACAATGCTATATGGGTTGTTTTTAGATAATCTTACAAATGAAACTCACATTATCATAATTTGATGGGACTTATCACCTGATAAAATTGAAGAGATATACGTTAGAAAAGTGATAAGGATACATGGAGTACCACTATCGATTGTATCCATCGAGATATGATATTCACTTACAAGTTTTGGAAAAGTCTCAAACATTCTCCAAAAATTGAGATGAAAATCATTATAGATTATCATCATCAAACTGATGGAAAATCTGAGTGTATTATTTAGACTTTGGAAGGCATGTTGAGAGAATGTTCTATAGAATTTAAAGGAGGATGAGACCAATATCTACCTACAATTGAGTTCTCATACAACAATAATTTACAATCATGAAACCAAATGGCCCCATATGAATCCATTTATGGGAAAATATTAAGAACACCAACATACTGGGATGAAGTTAGTGAACATAAGATTCTAGGACCAGAAATGGTCAAAGAAATGGCATAAAAGGTAAAAATCATTCAGCAGCATATCAAGATAGCCCAAAGTTGACAAAAGAGCTATGCAGACAATCTTTAATGAGTCCTAGAGTTTGTGTTTGGAGACATTATATTCTTCCGCATATCTCCATTGAAGATGATCATGATATTTGGGAATAGGGGAAAGCTAATTCCCACACACATCATCCCCTTCGAGATTCTTGATCATATCAGATCTATGACCAATCCACTAGAACTTCCACCTACTGTGTCTCATGTACACGGTGTATTCCATACATCCCTCATGAGGAATTACATACTAGATCCCTCACATGTACTTAATCCCGAGGTGTTATAGTTAGAAAATAATATCTCTTACAAGGAGAAAATGGTGAAGATCATGTACCATTGAGATAAAGTTCTACGCAATAATACTACTAATATAGTTGAAATTCTATGGCAGAACCATAAATATATAGGGGAAACATGAGAACTAGAGGAAGCAATGAATGAGAATTACCCTCACATGTTTTCAACTTAGAATGTATAATGAAACATCAATGGAGAAATTTTATAAAGGGGAAAGAATGTAATGACCCAAAATTTTATCAATGGAAATTCCCTTTTAATAATTATTTAATATAGTATAATCCACATAAAATCACTTTTATAACACATTAAAAACATTATAAATGAGGAACAAATTAAATAAGAGGTATTTAAAGAAATTAAGGAACCTATACTAATAGAATAATAAATTGACCTTTGGAATAGTAACATGACCATTAAAAATGGTAATTAGGGCAATAGAATAGTAACCTAACCTATGAAACTATGAATAAAATTTATGTATATTATAAATGATAATATGATATAATTATATCATGGTATGAGTAACTAAATGTTTAAAATTGATAAATTAAGTGTTGGTATTTTTGTAAAACATGAATGTTTTCTACAATTTTATAATTAATATAATTATTTAAAATAAAATTTGTTATCGTAAAATAGATTCATAAACTAATATTTTTTTGTCCTAGGATTATAATTTATTTTTATGAGAACTTAATTTATTTTTCAAAGTTTCATAAAATCAATTATAATTTTAAAATTGGTATTTTTCGAATAAATAACGAATTCAATTAAAAATTAAATATATCACTATTATAGAATTATTTTCATAAAATGGAGTTCATATTTTAATTCTACACATTGAAATATTTTAGGGTGAAATTTTTATAATTTTCTAAAATAGTTGAGTTTTTGGTGGATAGTGAAAAATGATTATTTATGATATATAAAATTATAATTTTAATTCACTATTTCTTGATTCATTTCTGATGTAATCACCATAATATCAAAAAACCCTTCTCTCTTTAATTTATTTATTAATTTGAATCAAAACTATTCATAGTCTTGATCCAATATAACAAACTAATGAATAAAACAATAAAAAAACTCTCCTCTCCTTCCCTATAAATACCTCCCCTCACCACCTCTTCCTCTCAAACCTACAAGGCCTTAAAACTATCCGAATTCTACCCAATAATCTTCCCAATTCCCCCCCACATATAGGATCATTTGGTCTCAATAAAAGACCAAATAAAATTTCCATAAATAGGTTCTCAAGGAGGAGAATTCCAGAGGTAAAATCCTCTTTCATTTTCTTTTAATTCCTTTTCACTTTCACTAATTTACTTATTATATCCTCACATCCAATTATCAAAGTGGAATTATAACTACATTATATTACATATACTATAAATTTATTATGTTAATGGAATAATCAATCATCAAACCTCTTCTCCTCTCTATTTTATTTTAAAAATGGGAACATCGTCGTTGATGAGTTAATTTACCATTATTGTGGACAATGTATTTTCAATTTACATTACCTCCTTCAAGTATGGTCATAAAACAATTATAATGGTTGAAAAATATTGAAAAATTTATGTTATAAACTTTTTTATTTTTTGTAGATATATATATACATAAAATTTAATAATAAAACAAAACATGTTCTTGATGATTGAAAAACCACCAAATTAATGTAAACGATTACCATTAATGTTTTATCTAATGAATCATCCTCATATATGAAAAAATAATAATATATAAGACAATTTAAACTTTTAAAATATCATTAATAACATATAATTTCAATTATGTATAATTATTCTCATTTTACATTATCTTCTACACATGTATCCAAATGAACCGATCATGAAAACCAAGAAAAAGAACACTCCCAAATGATGAAATTAAACTCTATGACTCATCAAAATAATCATAAATGAACTTAATAAAATTTAAATGAATCAAATACATGTAAATTAGGTTTTTTAATTATTAATTAATTAATCTAATTTTATTATATAGGATGTTAAAGTGAATATAACATTTAGATATAAGGTAAGGGGATTCTAGATCCCAATTTCCTTTCTTTGGGTTATTCCTCTTTCATGCCAAATTACAATAAGGATGTTCTTTTAAGTTTCCTCCAATATAATTTCATCCTCATTCCCTTTTAATTTTCAGGATATAAATTCTTCTAATATTATTTTATGAAAAAGTCTATGATTTTTCCTAAAGAACTCTTCCGTCTAAAAACACATGTTTTACTTATCTTGAGATTATTTATACTTCGCTCAGGATTGTTAATTCTTATACCATGTATGTTATTCCATTTTTATTTTGGGAACCATAGGGTTTATTCATGAACGTATTCTTTATAAAATTATCATGAAACTCATTTCATTTTCATGGGTTATTTTATGTCTATGATTTATATTTTTTTCAATGTGGCATGCATGATTATGTAAATGATATGATATGACGGGTGCACCCATAATTATATAGAACTCAAATGCATTGGGTAATGTGATTTATCTCATGAGATAATGTACAATATGATTGCACGTGATGCTATATTTTTCCACAATGGAGATGTTATTATTATTCACAAATGTTAAGTAATAACATGATTCTAGATTTGTTCACTACCATGTGTGGTATTTGATCACTAAGACATGATGTATCATTTTTTGGAATTTCTGAATTCCATGACATTATCTAATAATTCCCATTATGATTATGATGATGATAAAATTATTATGTTATGTTTATGATTATTATGCTAACCCATGTTATATTGATTCATGTTCTTATCTATCCTCTAACGTGGTTTTAGCTCACCACTTTATTTGATGTATATCCTCACATGATTAATTATACTAAGGAGAACATGAGGGATGATAAGAAGCTAGAGAATATGGAATTAAATAATGTTTTTGTTTTATTTGGTAAATTTTATGATTTTTTATAATTTTCTCAATACACTAAACTGTTGGATCCTAATTTTGTAATTCTATAATGTTGTTTATATTTAAAATTTTGTAATAGTTATATAAGAAAAGTAGGGTCACTATAGAGATGTCTTATCTAATGAATTTTTTGGACTACCTCTAGTGAGAGAGGTAGATATATCTATCGAGTTAGTGCTGCGAGTAGCACCAATGTCCATTCATCATCACAGGATGAAACCTACATAGCTTATGGAGATCAAGAAGCTGTTGGAAGACCTGAGAGCTAAATTTTTTATCCGACCTATCATGAATCAAGCTAGACATCCATCTAACCCGACACCCAGACCGATTCATGGCATGGCTTGAAGGGAATTCCTGATCCCCATGGGCTGGAAACTAGTACCTGGGTATCAAAAGTACACTTTGGGAATGATTTCACCCATTAATATAACCAAAAATAACCAACAATAGTAAACATCACGATAACAGATGACCGTAACCATATGAGGAACACCAATTTTCTGATTCAAAGTTTAAAACATTATAAAAATCAAAAGAACTACAATGGAATGGGAATAACAAAACCATACCAAAAACCACCATGCAATAATAGGGACATCACCCTCAAGACACCACCACCAACACCTACAAGAAGTGGAATACTAGAAACCCAATCCACCAACACCAGTATGACACATATTTCCTTTACCTGGGTCATACATAATAAAGTCTACATACATCCAAAGGTGTATATAGGGTGTGAGTGAAATCATAGTAGGATGAAAACCAAAATAAATATTACATGCTATAACATTAGAAGAAAAATCAATATGTATATTTACATAAGAATATTTGAAATAATTATAGGAGAAAATTTTAAGGAAATATTTCTCAAGAAACACTTCTTAAGGAAAACCATTTTCACAAATAAGATTTCCTAAAATAAAAATGTACAAAAGGTCTACTGTATGCTGATAGATATCACCACATCTCATAAGAATTATTCCACAAGAGAGAACCATGGGGAAATACCTATAGGTAACTATCACAAGTGGGACAATATGAACCTCGTACCTTGGTGATCAAAATCTTCTTACTCTACTACCAATAGCATTCCTGTGCATGATCCACTAGAGGGGAACACACCATAAGTTCTTATGGACTAAAAAACATAAGCCAATACCAACAGTGTTTTCGTGCATGAGCCACTAGAGGGGAATGCATCCCAAGTTATAGTCGTATCTGATCACAACACATGTTTAGTTAGTATTGTCATCATAAATCCTAGAAGATGAATCTGAGCCTCATCCACTTCCGAATCAACTAGCACACTAGTTTTAGTTTTTCCACATAGATTCCTAATATTCCTTTTGTGATAAATTCCTTTTCTCATATCACATAAATCAACACATTCAAATACACATTCCAAAAATCATAAACACATAATAAAATTACTACTTTTACATTTTCACATTGATCCAATGATGAAAAATCACATGGAAAAAACCCCATTCCAAAAATAAAATCACTTTCCATTTTCAACACATTCCAAAACCATTTGAAAATAATTTTCACACCACTATCACAATTTATGAATCTCATTCAAAAATAAAACCTGGGGAACACATATGTAATCCAACCCTTTCCATGGGGAAATCCCCTATCAAATTCATAATCACATAAAATCCATTTTATAACATCATACACATTACTTTCACAATTAAAAGGCTCATTTAAGGTGAAAAAAAATCCAACATGTAACAAAAACCCGTTTCCCTTTTAAAATCCACTTTCAACACATTTTCACTGTTAAATCTCTATGAAAACACATTTTACACCTTTCACATAGGGGATAACCATATTCAAGGAACACTATATTGAATCACAAAAGAAATATAACCAATTTTTTTTATCAAAAACCAAATTTGATCATGTATTCCTCTCAAACCCTTTCCAAAAACTATTTTGTACCTAAAAAATAATCACAATAACACATTTAAGTAACCAAGAATGCATATCAAAATCATCTAATGATGTAAAAGCATGGAACCACCAACGTCACGCATGGAATCTTCCAGAAACTAGTGGAAAACCACAACCACACCACCGAAAACCCCTATAAATGAAATATTTAACAATAATCATCATTATTTCACCCAACATCACAAGATCATACCCTTATTAGGTCAAAAAACCCACAGGGAAATAGGAACTCAAGAAGGAGGAAAGATGAACCCTAGAAAGAGGGGGATATAAAGGGGAAAAGGACTTACTTGATGATTCCTTCAAGAAACATGGTCAAAAAAACCAAATTATTGAAGATCAAGAGGTCCAAGAAAGATTGTAGGAGGCTCCTATTAATGAAAATCCCTAATTGGGAAGATGATAGGTGATTTAAGGTTAAATTCAAAGAGGGAACGAAGGTAATTTCCAACTTTTCATGTCACGACCTGTCCTCGGGGCCCGTGCCGTGACTACCCCAAGCCTTCCTTCCATAGGCCAGGGGTTGGAAACTAGCCCCAAAGGCGTAAAGCCTGATAAAAAGGGAAGGAATTTCCTTTATAAAAGTAAACAAACATAGTAGGGTACGCAATAGAAGATATCACTAAGTAATACTGAATACCAAAGTAAGTGCTGAAAGGAAAGGGGCCCAGAAATACAAGACCAATAGTAAGTATAATACAACTGAAAAGCTAGTACAACTGCAGTAAAGTAAAACAGGAACCACTGAGTCATCCTCTGGGAATCCCACCTGAAGGATGGGTACAAATGGCCTCCTCAGCACCTCAGGTCCGGCCGTCCGCTCCATGTACGTCTCACCAAGTGTTCCACCTCTGGGTACTGTCCAGCTCCACAAGCTTCCAACTTGATCAGTGTTGTCCGTCATTTGCATCCAACACAACGTAGTGCGGGCATAGCCCGTGCATGGGTGAGTATACGATACTCAGTAGGGACCCCGAGACCCCCAAAGGTCTCCTAGAATCCACTAAGGATAATCCACAAAATTAGGATACAATAACAAAGTATCAACCAACCCTACTTAGGTATATTCCCATACATATACCTAAGTTATCAATCATAGTTCGGCTCCAAATCTAGATCTCAATAACAACCCAGTCCACACAGGATAGTAAGTCAATCACATCGATGATAATGATTGAAATTTAAGACTCAGCTCACGCAGTTATACATCTTTCATATAGTGATAGAGATGATCATATGTAGTCACTGATTCATCTAAGCTGTCGGACCCACGTAGGATACTAGACCAGCTAAGCTATCGGACCCACGTAGGATACTAGACCAGCTACTCTGTCGAACCCACTCAGGATACAAGTACAGAAGTCAAACTATCAGACCCACTTAGGATACAAGTACAGTAGTCATCGTTGTCGAACCCATGGAGGATTCCAGTACAATTGTCATCACTGTCGAACCCACGGAGGATTCTAGTACAGTAGTCGTCGCTGTTGTACCCACAAAGGATTCCAGTACAGTAGTCTTCGTTGTCGAACCCACGGAGGATTCCAGTATAGTAGTCATCGCTATCGAACCCACAGAGGATTCTAGTACAGTAGTCGTCGCTGTAGAACCCATAGAGGATTCCAGTATAGTAGATGTCTCTGTCAAACCGATGGAGGATTCCGGTACAGTAGACGTCGCAGTCGCAACCAACTCTAGGGTTCCCGCTGACAACACACTCGATTCCGGGAGGGTCTGCCTCTAGTGCAAAGGGGTTGATACATCAACTATCATGAAGTCCAGAGTTTATGTATCCCGAAGTTCCGTCTCATCAAAAGGAACCCAACGTGACAGACGACGCGTCAATTGGACGCCCGGTTTGAGAGTTATTAGCTTTTCCATTCCAGGGGCCCGGTTGGAAATATGCTCATTCCAAACCTAGACATTTCCCAAATTCATCCAAAAATCACTTAGAGTATCGCAAAAGGACATCCTCATCGCGAGCATCTCAGTGCTGCAGACGACGCGTCAATCAAATGTGTGGTCCTGAAGTTATTCACGTTTAAGTGAAACGGGCCCGCTCCGTCAAGCCCAGTGGGCTGGCGGGTCAGCCCAACCTGGTTCGGTGGGTCTGACCCGGCAGGGGGGGTGTATCCCATCCCGGTGGGGCGCAACCCGGTGTGGAGCGGCCCGTGGTTAGCCACTGCTCGGCCCGGCTGGCCGAGCAGAGCGGGGGGGGGGGGGGACCCCTGGTTATCTGAAGCGGCAGCACCACCCCTCCTGTCTGGCCGGCCGGTCTTCCCGGTGTGAGAGTCCCGCACAGCGGGCCGTTGTCCTCCCGTGCAGCACCTGCGGGTGTTGTGGCCTCCATCAACCTAGCCGGATGACGAGCCAGCCGGTTCGCCCGCCTAAGTGGCCCGCGGAGCACGGACCATGGTTCTCCGCAGCACGGCGCCAAGGGGGCACCGCGGTTCTCCAGCATGGACGGCTATGACCGGCCGATTCTTCCTTGGCGGAGGGGCCCGCGGATGTGGGCGGCAGTTCATTTCTTCGCGGCCAGCACACAGGTGACGCTTCCTCCGGTCGCCACTGCCTCCCGTTGCCGCCGCCAAAATAATTATTCAAGTATCATCGGAGGGGCGTCAGGCTGTGGTTTTTCGTCCCACGCCCTCCGCATTAGGCGATTTCAATTGGCCGAGGATAAATCTAAGACATAAAATAATTTCATTCACTTAAAATTATATCAAACCCCCTACCTTGATTTCATGAGCGTAGTACGTCAACCAGTCGTGGAAGACAAGCGTTGCGGAGGTCGGGCGTCGCAGAATACGGACGTCGATTCCGTTGACGTCGGGGTGCATCTGAAGGGAAGTGTCGATGGAGAAGTCCTATGCGTTCTTCGTCGGAGTTATACTTCATTGAAGAATAGTGTTCTTCTTCGGAGAGGAATCCTTTCTTCTAATTTTCTACAGGTTTCTCCACCGTAATATTTTACAAGGAAATATTATAAAAGCTACCCAATTTTAATAGAGTAGCCATGAAATTCAAAATGATTCAAAAGAGAGATGCCAATTAGTTAATGAAGTAATTAATTAGATGGGTTGGCTTAATCAATGAGTGGGAGGTGGAGAGGCTCCACATAATAAAAGAGGGGAGTTGTCAAATTAAATGAAAGGGAGATAATGGGGAATTGAAGGGTTAGGGGCTCGTGTGGGCCCCACAACACATTATCCTCACATGGGAGGTTATGTGGGTGTGGGACCCACCTCTAACTCCCCCTTGTAGGAAATAACCAACTCTTAAACAATACAATTGTGTACACTAATTTAATTTAATTTAATATAAATCCCCAAAAATTAACTTCTCCTCCCGAGTAGATGCAACTGCGGTAAAGGTCCCCTTAAGCGAATACTGTTGCTATGAGTTCATCAGTGCCCTCAGATTTCAATTCCATAAATCTGTTCAAAAGATGGAAAAACCCACATGAAAGTTTACTGAACGTACCTGAACAAAACTTTAGAAATTGATTCCAGGCATACTGGGCCTCGGAATCAGGTGCCGTTAGAAACTGCGGACTCGTAAAATTTCAAATAATTAAGAAAGAAATTTTCCTTGAAATTTCAGGGTTTTTACATTACCCCCAACTCAGGGATTTATGTTCCCGTAAAGCTACATCATATAATAGGGAAACAAAAGTAGGTACTGTGCAAGCATCTGAGCCTCCCTCTCCCATGTGCTCTTCTGGAGGTTCCTGTGCTGCTAGCGGACGCGCCATAGAGGAATCGACCGTCCATGTAGGACCTAATCCTTTTGATCCTCGATCTCCACTAGGAACTCCGTGAATGTCGCCCCATCATCGATGTCCATATCCCCGTGGTCGATGATGTGGGACGGGTCGTGCACGTATCTCCTCAGCTGAGATATGTGGTAGACATCATGCACCCAGTGCAACTGAGGTGGAAGGGCCAGGCGGTAAACCACCTTCCCTACTCTACTGAGGACCTGGAAAGGCCCAATGAAACGTGAAGATAACTTGACGCCCATGCCAAATCTCCGTAGACCTCGTCAAGGTGAGAACCGTTAGAAAATGTGGTCTCCATCCTCGAACTCCAGTGGTCTCTATCTCCTATCAGCATAGGACTTATGTCTGCTCTGTGTAGTCTTCATCCGCTCATGAATGATCCACACCTTCTCCATCGTAGCCTGAACCATCTCTGGTCTTATAAGTGCTGACTCCCCTAGGTCAGTCTAGCATAGAGGTGATCTGCAAGGTCGTCCGTACAGCGCCTCATAAGGGGCCAACCCGATGGTGGAGTGGTAACTATTGTTGTACGCAAACTACACCAAGGGGAAGTGATCCTCCAAGCTGCGACCAATGTCGAGGACACATGCACGGAGAATGTCCTTGAGAGTCTGAATGGTCCTCTCTGTCTGGCCATCTGTCTGAGGATGGAAGGTGGTTCTTAGACGTAGATTCATCCCAAAAGGATCCTATAACCCCTTCCGTAGCTGGGAAGTGAATCTAGAATCTCGATCAGAAAATATAGATGATGGAACACCATGAAGATGTACAATATAATGAACGTAGAGGTGTCCTAATCTCTCTACTAAGCCCTGCTCTCTGATCGGTAGGAAGTGGGACGACTTGGTGAGTCGATCAATGATCACCCAAATAGAGTCGTTTCCTCTAGATGTATGTGGAATCCCCATCAAGAAATCCTTGGATTTTCCTTCCCACTTCCACTCTGGGACCTCTAAGGGATGTACCAGGCCTGCTGGTACCTAGTGCCCTGCCTTCAAATGCTGACAAGTGAGGCATCGTGAAACGAACTCTTCTACAGTGTTCCCCTTCCCAGGAGTATAGACTATGTCAAAGTCATAGTCCTAGAGGAACTCAGGCTAACATCACCGTCTTAGGTCCAGGTCCTTCTATGAGAAGACACACCTGAGACTTTTGAGAATAGAGTAAACCATAAACCGTTCTCTCAATAAACTATGGGTGTGACTATCCATTTGTAAAGAACTCGACTACACCCTTTTTCACTCATGTCCGACATGAGATGCTAATATTTCTATTTACCGAAAAGAAAAATCTAGTCTCATCCCCTGTATGAACCATGTTCTTTGCCTAATATAGTCAATCCTTACATGAACGGTACTATTTCATGCCATGGACGACGTCGTAAGGCCTCGACGCTACTACCAAGAGATCCAACTGTTACTCTCGCCTCCAAGGGTCGAGTCACACTATCGGCAGCAGTATGTTGTCACTGGGTCTCCTCTAGTAGGAATATCGAATGTGAGGGTCAAGTCAACGGTTTTAACCGGAACCTCTTAACATCAACCATACGAAAAGGTAGGAATGAAAACATTATATGGAAAAGTGTATTTTATTACAGGAGATCAATGTACAAAGACACAAAGAAACCAAAAACAATGATATAAAAAAGCTAGAAGAATCATGAACAAAAGTCTCCATGCCTGGAGCTAGTCCCACTTATGTACACCTACTCCGGAGCACTATGGTCATAGGCCTCAGCTTCCTGAAGCTGAGCTCTCCCCTTTCCATCTGTTCCCTGTAGTCGGGGTGGACCTCCTGGTGGTGGTGGTGGTAGGGCCTCAAAACGTCATCCACCTCCTCCTGCTCGGCCAGCTCCTCTGCCTCGTCTACCTGCTTCCAGTAGAACACCATGGTCAAAACTCTGCCTCAGCCTGGGAGGTCCCTGTACTGCCTGCTGCTCATCTTTTGGGCGGGTCGGGCAGTCTCGAGCCATGTGACCCTACCCACTGCATTCATAGCACTGCCTACTCCTCGTATAGATGGATCTGTTTCGTGTGCCCCACACAACCGAACCTGTATCCTGAGATCACCCCCTTTATGTCCTGGTTCGCTTGGAACTCTGGGTCAACTGTCTACTGCCGGCTGTAGAAAACTCCGCTACATGTCGTGCTACGGAGGGTCTCACCGCTGGTGACTGCTCAGTGAGAAAACTCTCCACTAGAAGGGCTCTCTCTAGCACCCCCTCCTGTGTTGGGATATTTAGGGAGATCATCGAAGCCCTGATATCATTCCTGAGTCAATGCTCGAAGGTCCGGGCCCTGAAGAACGGGTCTCGTACCATATTCGTGGAGTAGGGTGAGAGGACAGTGAACCTCGCTGAGTACTGAGCTACTGTCATGCTGCCCTGCTGCAGATGAAGTAACTCCTAAATCTGCACCACATGAAGGGTGACTGGTACAAACTCTGCCCGAAATAGGCTCTCAAAGACTATCCAGAGTATTGATGCCTCGTCATGCTCCTTGTGCATCAGGCTCTACCATCTTCTTGCCACTGCATGCAGGAGACTCATGATAAGGATCACCATGAGGTCGGATAGTCTCCCTACCAATATGATAACTTTGATGATAGCCTTCAGCCAATCCTCAGCTACCTAGGGGTCCATCTCTCCTAGGAACCTGAGCAACCTCTGTTGCTGGAACTCATGAAACAAACTGAGACGACGTGCACTCTCTACTGCTGGGGCTGGTGGTATCGGTGGCCCATCGGGTAGTGGTACCGCTGTTGCCTCCGCTGTGATGGGGCCCTGTACTGAGGCCTCGTCGCTCGGTGGGCTACCATCTTGTATGTAACTCGGAACCCTACCTGGCTGCCTTCATGGGGCCATCGTGAAAAGAAACAGGTATGCCACAGTCAAATAGTATAACTGGTGAGCTGACACAAAGTAATCAAAAAGAAAACTTTTGAAACACACATGCAATCATTGTTTTTGTGCACTAAGTCAGAAATAAGAGGTAAGGGTCCTAGTGTATAGATACGTCAGCCGCCGCACCAACACTTGACTCCCTGGACTGAATACCACATGAAATACCCTTAACACTATTGCTTCACAGAAAAGAAAGATCAGAGTCATGAGTTCTTTGGTAGAACCGACTCCTCTGATACCAATTTGTCGCGACCTATCCTCAGGGCCCGTGTCGTGACTACCCCAAGCCCGCCTTCCATAGGATTGGGGCTTGAGAATAGCACCAAAGGCGTAAATCTCGATAAAAAGGAAAGGCATTACATTTATAAAAGTAAACAAACACAACAGAGTATGCAATAGAAGATTGCACTAAGTAATACTGAATACAAAAGTAAGTGATGAAAGGAAAGAGGGCTGGAAATACAAGCCCAACAGTAAGTACAATACTACTGAAAATCTAGTACAACTGCAGTAAAGTAAAACAACAACCACTGAGTCATCCTCCGGGAATCCCACCTGAAGGGTGGGTACAGATGGCCTCCTCAGCACCTCGGGTCTGGACGTCCACTCCGTGTACGTCTCGCCTAGTGGTCCATCTTTGGGTACTGTCCAGATCCACAAGCCTCCACCTCGATTAGTGTTGTCCGTCATCTGCATCCAACACAACGTAGTGTGGGTAAAGCCCGTACAGTGGTAAGTATATGATACTCAGTAGGGACCCTGAGACCACCGAAGGTCTCCCAGAATCCATGAAGGATAAACCACAAAAGAGGGATAAAATAACGAAGTATCAACCAACCCTACTTAGGTATATGCCCATACATATACCTATGTTATCAATCACAGTTATACTCTAACTCTCGAGCTCAATCACATCCCAGTCCACACAAGATCGTAAGTCAATCACATCGATGATAATGATTGAAAGTCAAGACTCAGCTCACACATGTATACATCTTTCGTATAACGATAGAGATGATCAGATGTAGTCACTGATTCATCTAATCTGTCAGACCCATGTAGGATACTAGGCCAACTAAGCAATTGGACCCACGCAGGATATTAGACCAGCTACTCTATCAGACCCACTCAGGATACAAGTACAGAAGTCAAACTGTCAGACCCACTTAGGAGAAAAGTACAATAGTCATCTCTGTCGAACCCACAGAGGATTCTAGTATAGTTTTCGTCACTGTCGAACCCATGGAGGCTTCTAGTACAATAGTCGTCACTGTCGAACCCACAGTGGATTCCAGTACAGTAGTCGTCGCTGTAGAACCCACAGAGGATTCCATTAGAGTAGTCGTCACTATCAAACTAACAGAGGATTCCAATACAGTAGTCATCGCTGTCAAACCCACGGAGGATTCGAGTATAGTAGACGTCACTGTCGAACCCACGGAGGATTCCAGTACAATAGACGTCGCAATCACTGCCAGCTCTAGGGTTCCCGCACACAACAGACTCGATTCCGGGAGGGTCTGATCCTCGAGTAAAGGGTTCGATGCATAAACTATCCCTAAGTCCATAGTTGATGTATCCCAAAGTGTCGTCTCATCAAGAGGAACCCAACGTGACAGACAGCGCATCAATTGGACGCCCGGTCTGAGAGTTATTGGCTTTTCTGTTCCAAGGGCCCGGTTAGAAATACGCTCATTCCAAACCCAGACATTTCCCAATGTGATCCAAAACTCACTTAGAGAATCGCAAAAGGACCGCCACGTCGCGAGTATCTCAGTGCCATAGACGACACGTCAATCAGACACGTGGTCCTGAAGTTATTCACGTTTAAGTGAAACGTGCCCAGTCCGTCAAGCCCAGTGGGATGGCGGGTCGGCCCGACCTGGTTCAGCTGGTCCGACCCGGCAGGGGGGTTGGCCCGACCCGGTGGGGTGTAGCCCAGCCCGGTGGGGCATGACCCAGCCCGATGTGGAGTGGCCCGGCAGGGTGCGGCCCGGACCGGCCCGACGTGGCACGACCTGGCCTGGCCCGGCGTGGCGTGGCCTGACCCGGTGGTGCGAGGCCCGTCCTGGCATGGAGGGGCCTGGACCGGCGAGGTGCGGCCTGGCCCGGCGTGGCGTGGACCTACCCGCAGCTGGCCACGGCTCGACCTGGATGGCCGACCAGTGTGGGGGGGGGGGGGGGGAGGGGGCTGGTTTCTCGAACCGGCGGTGTCGCGCAGCACCTGCGGGTGCTGCGGCCTCCATCAACCCGACCGACTGACGAGCCGTCCGGTTTTCCCGACGAAGCGGCCCACGGAGCGTGGTCCGTGGTTCTCCATAGCGCGGCTCCAAGGGGGAGCCATGGTTTTCCAGCCCGACCGGCTACAGCCGGCCGGTTCTTCTTTCACCGAGCGGCCCACGGATGTGGGCCACAGTTCTTTTCTTTGTGGTCAGAACAAGGCCACCACCTCCTTCATTCTCCACTGACTCCCGTTTCCGCTGCCAAAATAAATATTCAAGTATCATCGAAGGGTCGTCGGGCCGTGTTTGTTTGGCCCACGCCCTCCACATCAGGAGATATCAATTGGATGAAGCTCAATGAAGGACGAAAAATAATTTCATTCACTTCAAATTATATCAAACCCCCTACCTTGATTTCAAGAGCGGAGTACGTCAACGATTCGTGGAAGAAAAACGTCGTAGAGGTCGGGCATCGCGGAATACGGACATCGATTCCGTTGACGTCGGGGTGCATCCTAAGGGAAGCGTCGATGGAGAAGTTCTTTGCATTCTTCGTTGGAGTTGTTCATCATTGAAGAATGGTGTTCTTCATCGGAGAAGAATCTTTTCTTCTAATTCTCCAGAGGTTTCTCCACCATAATATTTGGCAAGAAAATATTATAAAAGCTACCCAATTTTAATAGAGTAGACATGCAATTCAAAATGATTCAAAAGAGAGATTCCAATTAATTAATTAAGTAATTAATTATATGGGTTGGCATAATCAATGGGTGGGAGGTGGAGAGGCTCCACATAATAAATGAGGGGAGTTGTCAAATTAAATGAAAGGGAGTTAATGGGGAGTTGAAGGGTTAAGGGATCATGTGGGCCCCACCACACTTTATCCTCTCATGGGAGGTTATATGGGTGTGGGCCCCACCTATAACTCCCCCTTGTAGGAAATAACAAACTCTTAATCAATAAAATTATGTACAACAATTTTATTTAATTTAATATAAATCCTCAAAAATTAACTTCTCATCCAGAGCAAACACAACTACGGTAAATGCCCCCATAAGTGAATACCGGTGCTGCGAGTTCATAAGTGACCTCAGATTTAAATTCCATACACCGGTTCAAAAGATAGAAAAACCCGCACGTACGTTTACTGAATGTACCCGAACAAAACTTAAAAAATTGATTCCGGGCATACCGGGTCTCAGAATCAGGCGTCATCAGAAACTACAGACTCATAAAATTACAAATAATTAAGAAATAAATTTTCCATGAAATTTCCATGTCTTTACATTTAATGACCTGGAAAATTCCCACAATATTACTATATAGTTTTTCAAACTATATGCCCCTAAATGTAGAAGCGGAACGAGCCACATGGTTTTCCAAACATTGCGCCAACCGTGTGGTCCCCACTATCCAAAATGGTAATTGGATGAACTCTTACCTGTAAGAGGGAACACAATTTCCACTAACTGTACTCCAATCATGTTACACATACTCTCAAGAACAAAAAATCCACTTTTCTTAAAACAAATCATGGTGAAACCCATAGAATGAATAATAGATTAAAATAAAATAATGATTACCTCAAAATGAAATCATAGATGTGACAATTCTCCTAACCATGAAAACTTTCCGCCCCTAGAAAGTCAGTCCAAAGCTTGATCAGAGAATAGAAATAGATAATCTTACTCAACCGAAGACTTATGCTCCCAAGTCTCATTCACATCATTACCACGCTACCAAAGAACCTAGACTAATAGAATATAATTTTCATGAAGCACTTTATCTTTATAATAAAAAATCTATATCGGGTTCCATACATGATTTTGATATAGGGTATAATTTTTTAGTTGAGAAACATGTAACAAATCAAGAATTTACATCAATTGAGAGGAAAAAGCTAACATGTATGCCAACTTACCAATCTGGTCATAAATTTGAAAAGTTACGACATACCCCTGCATTATTTTCCCTTTCTTACCCAAACAATGATCACATATTCGAGGTTCCACTTTTAGAAACACCCAATCACCCATAGAAAAATACAAAGATCAGTGACTCTTATCGGATTCGGACTTGTGAAGACTTCGCACCGTCAACAACCATTTCTTGATCAACTTAAATTTATCTGAAGTTTCTTGTACAAGGATCCGCCCCAACAATAAGGTCTCACCCACCTCATCCGAACACAAAGATGACTAAAATGGTCGGCCATAAGGCACTGCAAAAGAAGCCATCCATATCAAGTACTGGTAACTATTTTTATATATAAACTCAACCAATCCCAAATGGATATCCCATGAACCTATTAAATCTAACACACATTCATAGATCATGTCTTCCAAAATCAAATTCTCCCACTCTATATGAAAATCCATTTGAGGGTGGTATGATATGCTCAACTTGGTCTACGAACCCATCACATTATGAAGAAATTCCCAAAACCATAAGGTTAAATGGGGGTCCCTATCTGACGAAATTGACAATGGAACACCATTAAGCCTCAGAACCTCCTAAAAATAAAAACAAACCATCCCATCCCCCTTTGGATTAATCCTTGATTGGAATGAAATTGGATTATTTGGTCAGATAATAAATCACCATCAAAATGAAATTCCTCCCTCGAGGTGTACAAGGTAAGAAAAAAATGATGTCCATGGAGATCTCATCCCACTTCCATGTAGGAATGGGTAGTAGCTGTAGTAAACCAGAGGGCCTTTGGTGCTCTACTCTTACCTGCTGAAATGTATAAAAATGTTATACAAAGTCCGCTATGTATTTCCTCATACCAGGCCACTAAAACTACAAGTTCTGGTCCTAACACATCTTTGTATAACTACGGTGAATGGACCACTAAGACTAGTGTCTATCCTGCATCAGTGCCTTCATTAATGTAAACGACACCACGAAGTGACCTCAAAATCACAAAGCTCCCT
Source organism: Viscum album (assembly GCA_963277665.1). Classification (NCBI taxonomy): domain Eukaryota; kingdom Viridiplantae; phylum Streptophyta; class Magnoliopsida; order Santalales; family Viscaceae; genus Viscum; species Viscum album. Next base: position 1,534,059,717 of record OY728126.1, read on the forward strand.
TAAGAGACAATGACCATTCATAAGAAACCTAATCACCATTTAGAAACTTATTATAATGTTGGAAAAACTCATCAATCAGCTTCTCTTACTGAATCAACTCCATAAGAGAAGGTTCTAGCTGAACAATGACCGATAACACACCTCCACTATATTACTTGGTATCAATATGAATCTGAGCAAAAAGAACTATTAGCATCCACTCATCACTATACCTTTTCAATGATTTCCTTGGAACTTTCCTACTCAAAGCATCTTCAACCACATTTATCTTACCTGAGTTATACATGATATCAAAGGCGACCCCAAAAGATACGCAACCCAAAGATTCTTCCCAGAATTAATATATTTTTGGGAGAAAATGTAGGCTAAAATCTTATGATCTAAATAAATTACAAACATATCCTCAAATAGATAATGGTTCCACATCTTCAAGGCATGCATCACTGTTACTAAATCCAAGCCAAGGGTTGTGTAATTATTTTCATATGGTTGGAGTTGGCATGAACTATAACTAACCACATGACCATCCTACATCAACACAAACCTAATACCCCTACCCGAGGCATCATAATAGACCAGATATCAATTTATATATTTTGATAAGATCAAAAAAGGGGCATTGATCAATCGTTGATTTAGATCCTCAATGGATGCATGAAACTCGAGGATTTATTCAAACTTTACCCCCTTCCAAGTGATCACCTTTATAGATGAATAAAGATAAGATAAATATCGAAAAAACCGTGTACTATACCCTAAAAGTCCCAAAAAAGTTTCTAATTACAAAAACATTCTTCATATGTTCCCATGAAATTATTGGATTGATCTTCTTAGGGTCCACTAAAACCCTTTTTTTAGATCACATGGCCTAGAAATTTTACTTCCCTAGTCCAGAAGGTGCAATTAGAAATTTTTTTAGAGACAATGATCCTGAAGGGTGCCTAGCACAATTCTAAAATTCCACTCACACTCCCCATTAGTCTCGTAATAGACCATGCCGTCATCCATAAATACCATGAAAAAGGAATAAGGATATTGGTGGAAAATACTATTCATAAGCACTATCAAGACCACTGAATCATTTTACAACCTGAAGGTTATGACCAAATACTCAAAGTGGCTATACTTGCTTTGGAAGGCTGTTTTCAGAACATTCACCTCTATAACTCTGACTTGATGATACCGAGAATGCAAATCAATATTACAGAACCACCTTTCCCCATTAATTTGATTAAAAATTTCATCAATAAAGGGTGAATGATACTTGTTCTTGATTGTTACCTTATTTAGCATCTTGTAATCAATGCTCAACCGAAGAGATCCATTGGCCTTATTTATAAATAGAAAATAGGTGGCCCAAGGAGATATTCTTTGAATAATGATTCATTTAGATTAAAAATATTCAAGTTGTACCTATAATTCCTTAAACTTGGCAGGGGACATCAATATGACGGAAGAAATATCAGATGTGTCCTCTATGCCATATCAATAGAGAAATCCACATACCACTCTATAGGAAAAACCTAAGAAATCCTATGAAAAAACATGTAAAGACCCATAAATTTCAAGGAAATTTTTTTCTTAAATTTCTTTGGAATTTTAAAAGAACGCAGTTTCTGACGGCACGTGATTCCGAGGCCCGGTGTGCCCGGAATCATTTTTCGAAGTTTGGCTCGGGCACGTTCAGTGAACGAACGAGTGGGTTTTTCTAACTTTTGAACCGGTGCTCGGAATAGAATTCCGAGGGCACCGATGGAATCGTAGCACCGGGTTTTTCATAGAAATGCCTCTTCCGGAGTTGCGTTTGCTCGGGTGTGGTTTTTAATTTTTGGGGTTAAGTGAAGAAAATAAAATAAAGTGGTGCGACAACTTTATTTTATTTCACTTAAAGCCACTTAAAGCCACTTAAAGCTGATTAAGATGAGTTGAAGTGTATAGGGTGGAATCCAAAATATCCTACCCTCTTGGTAGGATATTTGTGAGGTGGGGCCCACACGAGCCCCACCGTTTCTTTTCCCCTAAGTAACGCACCCGCAACCCCCTCTTAATGAAAGTCGACTGGGGCGTTTTCTAAAACTCTTAAACGATCCTATTAAATGGACAGTTAAGTCGTTACCATTAATTCACCGAATTAATGGTTCATTTCTTAACATGTTTTCAAACTGTTGGCATAATAAGAAAATAAGACCAACACCTTTTCTTTTTGTTGACGGGTTGATTGTTGAGAGGATTTGGAGAATCTGTACCTTCATTCCCCTCCGCGAAGAATGCGAAGAACGCGAAGAACACGAAGATCGTCGAACCCTCAGAGATCAACGATGCGACACCGTGTTTCACGACGCCGACGATTCTCCTTCCATGACGCTTCTTCCACGACGTTCTTCCCCGCAACAATCTCTGATCATCAACTGCTTGAGGTAGGAGATTTCAGATCTTTTAAATTTCCTTTGTGGATTTTATCCTCAACATGGATTTAATACGTGAAATTAAATCCGTGTGTTTTCCTTAACCCTCAGAGATCGTCGATGCGACGCCCTTCTGCGATGACGCGACGCCCTTCCACGACGACGCGATGCCCTTCCGTGACGCGACGATCCTCTTCTTCCATGACGGTCAATTCCACGAAGAACTCTTGTCCGACGACAGCTACGAGGTAGGGGTTTTATTTGAGAATAATTTTTATTCCCATGGTTGTTCCTTCTAAAACAAAGAACCCGGATCAAAGTTCAATTTTAATTTATTAAAATTGTGCCTTGTTTTTTTTTTCATGTGATGACTATTATTCCCAATTGTTATCACCTAACGCGGAGGGTGCGGGCCAAACAAACACGGCCCGACAACCCTCCTCAGTTTTTCATTGATGGGTGGATTAGCGGCGTTTACGAAATGGGATAGGAATGGTGATTGGAGGCCTTCACAATAGAGTTCGGATCCCGGGAGAGCCGTAGGAGAAAACCGTAGGCAAAACGGACCACCGGAGCGCGTCCGGTGGTCCGCAGAAGTTCCCACCAGCGGCCGGCCGCTGGAAAGACCCGCCGCGGCTTCAGCCGCGGTGCCGAGAGCCAGTCCCGAGGCCGCGCGGGACCGCGTTGAAGGGACGCGGCTTTGCGCCGCGTCCGGTGACACGGAGCGGCCCCCACGTGGGGGGCCGCGGCCGCGCGGGATCGCGTTGAAGGGACGCGGCCTTGCGCCGCGTCCGGTGACACAGAGCGGCCCCCACGTGGGGGGCCGCGGCCGCTCGGCCAGCGCCGAGCCGCCAGACCGGCCAGCCGGGTCGCGCCGACCGGGCCAGGTCGCGCCCATCCGGGTCGGACCCGGACACGGGTCAGGTCGACCCGGTTCGGGCCGACCCGGGGGGGGGGGGGGGGGGGGGTTGGGCCGGGTCGGTCTGAGCCTAGACCCCCCATTTTCAGACCTTTTCGATCTTTTGCTCATAACAAGAGCTACGGGCCTCCGAACGACGCGCCGTTAGCGGTGATGCGATCCTAGAATCGAGACGGTCGGTTCGGTATACTACACCCAAGGTTTTGGAATACTTTAGGTTCGTCCAGGTTTGTTCGTACATGAAACCAACCGGGCCCTCGGAGCGGAAACACTCATATCTTGAGCTCCGAACGTCCGATTGACGTACCGTCAACTTTGATGAATTCATCTATGTGAGACGGTTCTTTTAGATTACTCCGCCTGAGGTTTGGATGCAGGTGGAGTACGGTCGGGTTGGTTTTTCCTTAAAAACCAACTGGGCCCCTGGGACGAAAAGGCCAATAACTCTCAGACCGGGCGTCCGATTGACGCGCCTTCTGCGACGTTGAGTTCCTGTTGACGATACAGAACTTTTGGATACATCAACTCTGGACTATGTGTCAGTTGATGTATCAGCCTCTCGGCTTGTGGAGCGGACCCTCCCGAACGAGCATGCTGTATGCGAGAACCCTAGAGCTGGCTGCGACTGCTACTGTGACGGCGATGACTATACAGAGATCCTCAGTGGATTCGACGACGACGACTACAACACTCAACGATCCTTTGTGGGTCAGTGCTACTGATCCTGTGTGGGTCCGATCCTGTGTGGGTCAGCGCTCAGCGGTCCTGTGTGGGCCATCGCCTATAGATCCTGTGTGGGTCCGATCATGTGTGGGTCTTTGCAGGGGTTAGTTACCTATCGATCCTTTGTGGGTCAGATCCTTTGTGGGTCATTGCGGGGGTTAGTTACCTATCGATCCTTTTTAGGTCAGATCCTTTGTGGGTCATTGCGGGGGTTAGTACCTATCGATCCTTTGTGGGTCTGACGGCTTAGATGAATCAGTGGCAATATCTGGTCATCTTTATTGTCATTCAAAGAAGTATTCATGTGTGAGATGAATGCTGTTTTTCTTTCCTTTGTGGATTGTGTTGTTCTATCCTGTGTGGATTTATGTTTTTCTTTCCTGTGTGGACTGGGTTGTACTTGGACTCGGATATCGGAGCCGAACGATAATTGATGACTTAGGTATATGTATGGGCATATACCTAAGCAGTGTCGGATGTTACTTCGTGATTGTATCTTTCCTTTGTGGTTATCCTTTGTGGATTATGGGAGACCTTCGGGGGTCTCGGGGTCCCTACTGAGTATTTTATACTCACCCCTGCACGGGCTATGCCCGCACTACGTTGTGTTGGTTGCAGACGACGGACAACGCTGATCGTGGTTGAGGCTTTCGGAGCAGGACGGTACCTTGAGGTGGACCACTGGGCGGGACGTAATCGAAGCGGTCGACTAGACCCGAGGAGCAGTGGAGGCTTTCTGTACCCACCCTTCAGGTGGGATTTCCAGTGGGAAACTTGACGTTGCGGCTTTACTTTTCAGTTGATGTTTTCCCTTTCCAGTTGTACTTTACTTTCAGTTTGGGTTTGTATTATGTCCCACTTACTTTTTCACACTTACTATTGTACTCAGCTTTTACTTAGTGTTTACTGCTGCCTGCTTGCTCTATGGTGTTTGTTGTTTACTTTAAAAAGGCAATGCCTTCCCTTTTTCCGGGATTTATTCCTTGGTGCTAGTCGCCAGCCCCTGGCCTATGGAAGGTGGGCTTGGGGTAGTCACGACACGGGCCCCGAGGACGGGTCGTGAAAAATTGGTATCAAAGGAGTTTGGTTCTACCGCAGACTCGGATCTTTCTTCTATGTGAAGCAATAGTGTTAAGCGTATTGAGTGTGGTTATCAGTCTAGGGAGCCCAGTGTTGGTGCGGCGGCCGATGTATCCGTACACCAGGACCCTGACTTCTGATTTCCGACTTAATGCACGAAAACATTGATTGCATGTGTGTTTCAAGTTTTCTTTGTGATTACTTTGTATCAGCTCACCAGGTATACTGTTCTGACCGTGGCACACCTGTTTCCTTTTCAAGATGGCCCCACGACGACAACCAGCTAGGGTTCTGAGAGTTGAGCGTGACGACAGCCCACTGAGCGACGAGGCCTCGGTACAGGGCCCTTTGACAGCTGAGGCACCGGCGGTACCTCTACCCGCCGAGCCACCGATGCTTCCAGCCCCAGCCGCTGACGATGCACGTCGCCTTGGAGCTCTGCACGAGTTTCAGTGCCAGCGACTGCCTAGGTTCTGTGGGGAGATGGATCCCCAGGCAGCCGAGGACTGGCTGGAGGCAGTTGTATGAGTTTTCAGGCTAGTGAGGACACCAACAGACCTCATGGTGATCCTCGCAGTGAGCCTACTGCACGTAGCAGCGGGCCGATGGCGGAGCTTGATGCTCCAGGTGCGCGATGAGGCATCTCTTCTTTGGACAGATTTGAGGGCCTCTTCTGCTGAGAGTTCGTCCTGGCCACCCTCCGTGTGGTGCGCATCCAGGAGCTTCTTCAGCTGCGGCAAGGCAGCTTGACGGTCACCCAGTACTCAGTGAGATTTACCGATCTCTCGCGTTACTCGACAGACATGGTACGAGACCCATTCTTCCAGGCCTGGACCTTTGAGCAGGGATTGAGACATGAGATCAGGGCATAGCTGATCTCCCTCAACATTCTGACATAGGCAGGAGTACTGGAGCGAGCCCTTTTGACCGAGAGCTTCCTTGCTGAGCCTTCATCAGCAGTGAGACCTACCGCGGGGCGGCATGTAGCAGAGTATTCTGCAGCAGGCAGTCAACGGATGACTCAGGGGTCCAGGCAGACCAGACCCTCACGCAGATGACCTCATGACACTGGATCAGTAGTGTGGGGCACACAGTGTGGAGCCAGTCTTTCAAGAGGTAGGCAGTGCTACACATGCGGCGGGCATGGCCACATGGCTCGTGACTGCCCGGCCCACCGTGCCGAGGAGCAGAAGACAGTTGAGGGGCCACCCAGGCAAAGGCAGAGGGTCGACCATGGCAGTCCACAGGGAGGAGGTGGACGAGGCAGAGGAGCTGGCCGAGCAGCAGGTGGTGGGCGACGCTTTGAGGCTCTACCACCACCACCACCAGGAGGTCCACCCCGACCACAGGGAGCTGGCGGGCAGAGACAGGCACAGCTCCAGGAAGAGGAGGCCTACGACCACGGCGCGCCCGAGATGATTCGAGGTACTATCTGTGTCTATTCCACCCTTGCTGCAGTTCTTATAGACACAGGAGCGAGTCACTCTTTCATAGCCACTGCCCTTGTTCGGAGCTCAGAGATTCCGACAGAGCCGTTGGCTCGATCCTTACGGCTAGAGACTCCTACGGGAGCAGACTCGACGATTACGCACTGGTGCCAGCATTGTGAGCTTACTCTAGGAGGCGAGAGCTTTGGCTGGGATCTTCTTGTAGCGGCGTCGAGGCCTTACGACGTCATCTTGGGCATGGATTGGTTATCTACAATTCATGCACAGATTGACTATATTAGGCACAAGGTTCGATGTGTACGCACCGACGGGAGCAGGTTCACCTTCACCGGCGAGAAGGGAGCCTTTGTAGCACATTATGGACTTCCGCAAAGGAGAGGACAACCCATCAATCATCAGTTGTCTAGCCTCATCCTAGGAGTAGTTGGCTTGTGGAGTCCTAGTTTTCCTTCAGTGGTGGATCAGTACGCGGACGTCTTTCCCGATGACATTCCAGGGCTACCTCCTCGCAGAGAGGTATACTTTCATATTGACCTGTACCCCAGGACATCCCCGATATCAACTCCAGCATATTAGATGGTCCTCGCTGAGCTTCGAGAGCTACGAGTACAGTTGGAGGACTTGCAGGGAAAGGGATTCATCCGACCCAGTGTTTCACCCTGGGCTTCCCTGATATTGTTCGCCAAGAAGGCAGACGAGAGCTTGCGAATTTGTGTCAACTATCGTCGCCTGAACCAGGTGAAGGTGAGGAACAAGTATCCTCTACCGAGGATTGATGACCTCTTTGATCAACTCAAGGGAGCACGATGGTTCTCGAAGATAGACCTCAGGTCAGGCTATCATCAGCTCATATTTCGGGATGAGGACGTGCAGAAGAAGACCTTCAGATGTCGGTATGGCCACTATGATTTCTTGGTTATGCCTTTCGGTGTAACCAATTCTCCAGTGGTGTTCATGGGCCTCATGAACAGGATCTTTCAGCCATACCTCGATCGATTTGTCGTAGTCTTCATCGACGACATTTTGATATACTCGACGACTGAGGAGGAGCACGCATACCACTTACGGGTTGTACTAGACACACTCTGAGAGCACCAGCTATATGGAAAGATCTCTAAGTGTCAGTTCTGGATACGTGAGGTCCACTTCTTGGGACACATCATCTCTGAGGCAGGAGTTGCAGTGGATCCTGCGAAGATCGAGGCAGTGCTGGCTTGGGAGCCACCCAAGAGCGTGACGGAGGTGCGGAGTTTCTTGGGACTAGCTGGATACTATCGGAGATTTGTGCCAGACTTCTCCAGAGTTGCGGCACCACTCTCATCTCTTACGAAGAAGGGGAAACCATTTTTGTGGTCAGACAGATGTCAGCAGAGCTTCCAGGAGCTGAGACAGAGATTGACCAGCGCCCCTATCTTGATGTTGTCTGAGGACGGAGTAGGGTACGTAGTCTAATGCGATGCATCAGGGACCGGACATAGATGTGTCCTGATTTAGGAGCGGGCGGTGATCGCCTATAGATCACATCAGTTGAGTCCGCATGAGCAGAAATACGCTACCCATGACCAGGAGTTAGAAGCAGTGGTCTTCGCTCTGAAGACATGGTGGCACTATCTGATGGGTGAGCGCTTTATAGTCTTTTCTAACCATCAGAGTCTCAGGTACATCTTCTCTCAGAAGGACCCGAACCTGAGACAGCGGCGATGACTTGAGTTCCTCCAGGACTATGACTTTGAGATAGTCTATACTCCTGGGAAGGGGAACGTGGTAGCCGATGCTCTCAGCAGGAGGATGGGCATTCAACTACTTGAGAAGGCGACATAGAAGCTATCCGCTTTGCAAATATCCTTCGTGGATAGAGATGGAGTAGCATTCCTTCAGTCTCTCACAGTCACCCCTCCACTACTACAGCGGGTCAGAGAGGCACAACGTGGGGATGCTAACTATGAGACACGGTGTTCACAGATATCCTCAGGACAGGAACCTGATGGTTTCTCCTTTGGAGCAGAGCACGACATCCATTTCGGAGGATGTACCTTAGTACCAGTCGCTTTACGAGAGGAGGTGCTGAGAGAGTTTCACACTTATCCTTTGGCGGTACATCCTGGAGTGGAGAAGATGTACCAGGACCTCAGACGACAACACTGGTGGCCAGGCATGAAGAAGGCTGTGGAAGAGTTCGTTTCTCGATGCCTCACCTGCCAGCAGGTGAAGGCAGATCATCAGGTACCAGAAGGCTTGGTACAACCCTTGGAGGTCCCAGAGTGGAAGTGGGACGTGATATCTATGGACTTCGTGACTGGACTTCCACGCACTTCCAGAGGTCACGACTCCATTTGGGTGATTGTCGACAGACTCACCATGTCGGCTCACTTCTTACCCATCAGAGAGCAGGGCTCAATGGAGAGCTTGGGGAGTCTCTACGTTCAGGAGATTGTACAGCTTCACGGTGTGCCATCATCTATCATATCCGATCGAGATGCTCTCTTTACTTCCCGGCTTTGGAAGGGGTTGTAGGAGGCGTTCGGGACGCAGCTACGTCTGAGCACCGCCTTTCACCCTCAGACGGATGGTCAGACGGAGAGAACTATTCAGACTCTTGAGGACATGCTCCGCGCATGTTTCCTAGACTTTGGTCGCAGCTGGGAGGACCACCTACCCTTGGTGGAGTTTGCGTACAACAACAATTACCACTCCACCATCGAGATGGCCCCATACGAGGCGTTGTACGGCAGACCATGCAGATCTCCTTTGTGATAGACATACCCTGGGGAGTCAGCACTTGTGGGACCAGAGATGGTCCGGGCCACGACAGAGAAGGTCCAGGTTATCCGGGAGCGGATGTGGACAGCTCAGAGCCGACAGAAGTCTTATGCTGACAGGAGGCGGAGGCCACTAGAGTTCGAGGATGGTGACCACGTCTTCTTGCGTGTCTCACCTTGACGTGGATTACGGAGATTTGGCCGAGGAGGAAAGTTGTCTCCACACTTCATCGGACCATTCCAGGTCCTCAGCAGGATCGGCGAGGTCGCTTATCGCCTGGATCAACCACCTCAGTTGCACCGGGTGCACGATGTCTTCCACGTATCTCAGCTAAGGAGATACGTGCACGACCCGTCGCATATCATTGACCATGGGGAGCTAGACGTTGATGATGGGGCGACTTTTGCAGAGGTCCCGGTGGAGATTGAGGATCGACAGGATCGGGTCCTACGTGGATGATCGATTCCTCTAGTGCGCATCAGATGGAAGCACGAGAACCTCCAGGAGATCACTTGGGAGAGGGAGGCTCAGATGCGTGCTCAGTACCCACATTTGTTTCCCTAACTTATGATGTATCTTTACGGGGACGTAAAGACTTGAGGTTCGAGTGATGTAAAGACCCGTAAATTTCAAGGAAATTTTTTTCTTAATTTTATTTGTAATTTTACAAGAATTCCGTTTCTGACGGCACGTGATTCCGAGTCCCGGTGTGCCTGGAATCATTTTCCGAAGTTTGGCTCGGGTACATTCAGTGAACGAACGGGCGGGTTTTTATAACTTTTGAATCGGTGCTCAGAATCGAATTCCGAGGGCACCGATGGAATCGCAGCGCCAGTTTTTTCTTAGAAATTCCTCTTCCGGAGTTGCGTTTTCTCGGGTGTGGTTTTTAATTTTTGGGGTTAAGTGAAGAAAATAAAATAAAGTTGTGCGAGAAATTTATTTTATTTCTCATAAAGCCACTTAAAGCCACTTAAAGCTGCTTAAGCTGAGTTGAAGTGTATAGGGTGGAACCCAAAATATCCTACTCTCTTGGTAGGATATTTGTGAGGTGGGGCCCGCACAAGCCCCACCGTTTCTTTTCCCCTAAGCAACGCACCCGCAACCCCCCTATTAATGAAAGTCAACTGGGGCGTTTTCTAAAAATCTTAAACGCTCCTATTAAATGGACAGTTAAGTCGTTACCATTAATTCACTGAATTAATGGTTCGTTTCTTAACATGTTTTCAAACTGTTGGCATAATAATAAAATAAGACCAACACCTTTTCTTTTTGTTGACGGGTTGATTGTTGAGAGGATTTGGAGAATCTGTACCTTCATTCCCCTCCGAGAAGAACGCGAAGAACACGAAGAACGAGAAGAACGAGAAGAACGTGAAGAACGCGAAGAACGCCGAACCCTCAGAGATCGACGAAGCGACTCCGTGTTCCGCGACGCCGACGATTATCCTTCCACGACACTTTTTCCGTGACGTTCTTCCCCGCAACAATCTCCGATCATCAACTGCTTGAGGTAGGAGATTTCGGATCTTTTAAATTTCCTTTGTGGATTTTATCCTTAACATGTATTTAATATGTGAAATTAAATCCGTGTGTTTTCCTTAACCTTCGGAGATCGTCGACGCAATTCCCTTCCACGACGATGCGACGCCCTTCCGCGACGCGACGATTCTCTTCTTCCGCGACGGTCAATTCTGCGAAGAACTCTCATCCGAAGACAGCTACGAGGTAGGGGTTTTATTTGAGAATAATTTTTATTCCCATGGTTGTTCCTTCTAAAACAAATAACCTGGATCAAATTTCAATTTTAATTTATTAAAATTGTGACTTGTTTTGTTTTTCATGTGATGACTATTATTCCCAATTTTTATCACCTAATGCGGAGGGTGCGGGCCAAACAAACACGGCCCGACAACCGTCCGCGGTTTTTCGTTGATGCGTGGATTAGAGGCGTTTACAAAATGGGATTGGAATGGTGATTGGAGGCCTTCAAAGCAGAGTTCGGATCCCGGGAGAGCTGTAGGCGCAAACCGCAGGCAAAACGGACCACAAGAGCACGTCCGGGGGTCCGCGGAAGTTATCGTCGGCGGCCGACCTCCAGGAAGCGGCGGTGCCCGGCGCAACGCCGGGAAGACCCTCCGCGACTGAAGCCGCGGTGGAGAGAGTCGGTCCCGTGGCTGCGCGGGACCGCGGGGAAGGGACGCGGCCTTGCGCCGCGTCCGGTGACACGGAGAGGCCCCCGCGCGGGGGGCCGCGACTCCTTGGGTGCGGCCGCTCGGCCAACACCGAGCCACCAGACCGGCCAGCTGGGTCGCGCCCAGGCCGGGCCGGGCTGGGTCACGCCCAGCCGGGTTGGACCCGGACCCGGGTCGGGTCGACTCGGTTCGGGCCGACCCAGGGGGGGTTGGGCTGGGTCGGTCCGGGCCCAGACCTCTCGTTTTCGGTCCTTTTCGGTCTTTTTCTCATAAATTGAGATACGAGCCTTCGAACGACGCGCTTTCAGTGGCGATGCGATCCTTAGATCGAGACGGTCATTTCGGTATACTACACCCATGGTTTTGGAATACTTTGGGTTCGGCCGGGTTGGTTCGTACACGAAACCAACCGTGCTCTCGGAGCGGAAACGCTCATATCTTGAGCTCCGGACGTCCGATTGATGTACCGTCGACTTTGATGGATTCCTATAAGTGAGACGGATCTTTTGGATTACTCCGCCCGAGGTTTGGACGTAGGTGGAGTACGTTCGGGTTGGTTTTTCCTTAAAAACCAACCGGGCCCCTAGAACGAAAAAACCAATAACTCTCAGACTGGGCGTCCGATTGACGCGCCGTCTGCGACGTTGAGTTCCTGTCGATGATAAGGAACTTTTGGATTCATCAACTCTGGAATATGTGTCAGTTGATGTATCAGCCTCTCGGCTTGTGGAGCGGACCCTCCCGAACGATCTTTCTGTATGCGGGAACCCTAGAGCTGGCTGCGACTGCTACTGTGACGATGACTATATAGAGATCCTCAGTGGATTCGATGGCGATGACTACAACACTCAACGATCCTTTGTGGGTCAGTGCTACCGATCCTGTGTGGGTCCAATCCTGTGTGGGTCAGCGCTCAACGGTCCTGTGTGGGCCAGCGCCTACAGATCCTGTGTGGGTCTTTGCGAGGGTTAGTTACCTATCGATCCTTTGTGGGTCAGATCCTTTGTGGGTCATTGCGGGGGTTAGTTACCTATCGATCCTTTGTGGGTCAGATCCTTTGTGGGTCATTTCGGGGGTTAGTACCTATCGATCCTTTGTGGGTCCGACGGCTTAGATGAATCAGTGGAAATATATGGTCATCTTTATTGTCATTCAAAGAAGTATTCCTGTGTGAGCCGAATCCTGTTTTTCTTTCCTTTGTGGATTGTGTTCTGCTATCCTGTGTGCATTTACGTTTTTCTTTCCTGTGTGTACTGGGTTGTACTTGGACTCGGATATCGGAGCCGAATGAGAATTGATGACTTAGGTATATGTATGGGCATATACCTAAGCAGTGTCGGATGTTACTTCGTGATTGTATCTTTCATTTGTGGTTATCCTTTGTGGATTCTGGGAGACCTTAGGGGGTCTCGGCGTCCCTACTGAGTAGCTTATACTCACCCCTGCACGGGCTATGACCGCAATACGTTGTGTTGGTTGCAGATGATGGACAACGCTGATCGTGGTGGAGGCTCGCGGAGTAGGATGGTACCTGGAGGTGGACCACTGGGCGGGACGTACTCAGAGCGGTCGGCTGGACCCGAGGAGCAGTGGAGGCTTTCTGTACCCACCCTTCAGGTGGGATTTCCAGTGGGCAGCTCGACATTGCGGCTTTACTTTTCAGTTGCTATTTTCCCTTTCCAGTTGTACTTTACTTTCAGTTTGGGTTTGTATTCTGGACCACTTACTTTTCCGCACTTACTGTTGTACTCAGCTTTTACTTAGTGTTTACTTCTTCCTGCTTTCTCTGTGGTGTTTGTTGTTTACTTTACAAAGGCAATGCCTTCCCTTTTTATGGGATTTACGCCTTGGTGCTAGTCGCCAGCCCCTGGCCTATGGAAGGCGGGCTTGGGGTAGTCACGACACGGGCCCCGAGGACGGGTCATGACAAAACATATGGGAACTCAACCACCACAAGAGGTAATTCACCCTCAAGATAACAATCATCATCCTCCAATATGAGCGACGATATTTGATAAACATGGTTTCTTAATTCCAGAAGTGGAGGGCCAACACATCCTGAATGAGGATCCCATTCATATTGAAAAACATGGGTACTTCCATCAGGTGAAACAAAAATCAATTGCCTCCTATAAAATTCAATTTGAACCTGAAAAATTACCATCCAATCAATACCAAGGATCACATCAAAAAGTCCCACCTACAAAACCATAAAATCCATTCTAGATCGACCCCTACATGGTAAGTGAACAAGTTGAACACCGAAAAACCTAATCTTTTTTCTTACCAAGAGGTGTTTCCATCTCCATCATATACGACATAATATCAATTTGAAAATTTAACACATCCACAATACGGGAAGAAATATAAGAAAATAAATAACCAATATCAAATAGAACAGTAGATAAATATAGTATAATAAGAATAATGCCTCAAACTATATTAGGTCTTGCATCAAATTCCACTGATGCTCGATCCACTGCATTAAGATTCCTTATCTCAGCCTAATCCTAAGAAATACCACTATCATATAGCTCTACCCTGAACTAACTCTACCGAGAAGATGGTCCCTCCCTTCCACCATGATCTCCAAACTGAGAACCCACTTTCCTGGATGGTTCTAACCGAGATGACATCCCTTTAGAAGCTACAAATCTTGCACCACTCTAATATAGGAATGACACATTGAAAAATAACTATAAGTGACCTATAAATCTGCATTAATGAAAAGTATTTGGAGGATATTAACACTTTTGTCACATATTCCCTTCTTTCCCACACTTATGGAATACAACTAACCCAACATCAGAGGCCACATAAGAAGACAACCAAAAATGATGGCCATAACTATCACCTCCCTTATTACCCTTCTCATCCTATTTTCTATTCTTCCCATAGGAAATGCCACTTCCCACTACTGATACTTCTCCAAAGAAACCATACTTACTTCTATGATCATTTTTGATCATCATATAATGATCAACCACCTTAAAATAAGTCTTCAATGTGAAAAAGAAGATTTGAGATCAGATTTGTAGTCGTAACCCCATCTTAAACTTCTGATCCTTCATCTTATCACTGGAAACAATATTGGGTGTATAATAAACAAACTTTAAAAAGAGGTTTAGCATATTATATCATAGACCGATCTGCATGGGAAATCTCCAAAAACTTCTAGGACTCAGAGAAGGCCAAAATCTCAGGATAATACTATTCATTGAAAATAGACACGATGTCTTTCCAACCCATCTATTTATGGTTTCCAGCCTACACTACATCTGATTAGGACCTTCCAATATAAATGAGGAACATTTTACTCTAACAGCCTCAAAAGTTTCAAGAAAATCTAACATCCTATATATATTCTTAATACAATCCTATTCTTCTTGAGGTTCTATGAATCCTTGGAATAATGGAGGGTTGTTCTTGAGGAACTCCCAAGCCTTGTTCTTTTCAAGACATGGTTTGGATTCTATTACTTGAACAGGACCAGATCCCACTCCTTGATCCAAATCTTGGATAACCCAAACCACTACTTCCATTAAACTTTGAAAAATTCGTGAGGTATAAATTTCTCTGGCCTCTTCCTTTGGGTTTATAGAAATTATCTGAGTATGAATTTTACTACATCAAGCAACAACCACTAGAAAAGACCATCAACACACATTCTAAAATTTTTTAGAAATAACAAAAAATCTCAAAAACTTCCCATAAATTATAACATAACCAAATCCATAAAAATAACAAGACAAACCAAAGTACTACTCCCCAACCCAGTGCCCATATATAGTATACTGCCTGTACGTATCACCTGGAGGAGAAGTCCAGAAAAATCCCAACATTCCATGGAAACTCAAGTCCTGTCATGAGGCGTGTTGTCCAGACCACCCACTTGAAACCATAACCTCATGACCCAAAAATCCTAGCTTTGGTTTATCCAGAATCATCACAAATAACTTTACCCAAAAGAGAAATACCTACTTTGATACCATTTTGTCATTAAATAAGCCGGGGTGCCATCCAACCCGACACCTAGCCTGATTCATGGCATGGCTCAAAGGGTGTTCCCATTCCCCAAGGGATTTCAACTAGTTCTTGGGTATAAAAAATACACTTTGGGAATTATTTCACCCATTAACATAACCACAAATAACCAATAAGAGTAAACATCACGATAATTGATAACTATAACCAAACGAGGTACAATAATTTTTAGATTCATAGTTTACCACTTTAAACAAATACCAAATTACTGGAATAAAATTTAAAAAACTAAATTATACCAAAAACATCCATGCAACAAGAGGTACAAAAAACCCAATCCACCACCTCCAACACCTACAAGAAGTGGAATAATAGAAACCAGATCCACCAACACCACCACAACACATATTTCATTTACCTAGGTAATAAATTACAAAGCCTACATACACCCAAATGTGTATGTGGGGTTTGAGAAAAATACCAAAAGGATTATAACTAAAAAAATATTACATGATATAACATTAGAAGACAAATCAAGATGAATGTTTCCATAAGAATATTTGAAACATTTATAGGAAAAACTTTTAAAGAAAAATTTCTCAAGAAAATTTTTTAAGGATTTTTTTTCATAAATAAGATTTCCTGAAATAAAAATGTACACAAGGTCTACTATATGCAAAAAAATATGACCACATCACATTAGAATTATGTCACAAGAGAGAACCGTGTGAAAATATCTATAGGTAACTAGAAAAAGTGGGACACTATGAACCCCATACCTCAATGATCAAGATCCTCCAACTCAACTACCAACAATGTTCTCATGCATGAGAAACTATAAGGGAATGCATCCCAAGGTCCTGTGGTATCCAAAACATAATCCAATTCTAATAGTTTTCCCATGCATGAGTCACTAGAGGGGAAAACATACCAAAGTCAAGTGGTATCCGATCATTTTACATGTTTAGTTAGTGTTGTAATAGTCAATCCTGCTAGATTAATCTATTCCTAAGACGCTTTCAAATCCACTAGTGTACTAGTTATAGTTTTCCGACATAGATACCTAAGATTCCCTTTATGATCAATTCCATTTGAAATATCACATAAATTAACACTTTCATATACACATTCTAAGTATCACAAAAAATAATTAAATAACCATTTTCGCATATTCACATTGATCCAATGATCAAAACACACATGGAAACCACCCATTTCCATAAAAAACCACTTTCCATTTTCTACATATGCCAAAAACATTTGAAAATACATTTCACATCACTTAAAAAATTATTGAAACTCATTTTAAAATATAACAAAGAGAACACATATGGAATCCAATCCTTTCTATTTGAAAATCCCCTTTCAATTTCATACTCACATAAAATCTAGTTTATAACATGATTCACATCACTTTCACAACTAAAAGGCACATTTAAGGTTAACAAAAAATATCCAATGTGAAAAAAACCCATTTACCTTGGAAAATCCACTTCCAACACATTTTCACTTTTAAATATATTAGAAAAAACATTTCACACCTTTCATACAAGGCATGAAACAAATTCAAGAAACATCGCAATGAATCAAAAAAAAATATAACCAATTTATTTTCAATAACCAAATTTCATCACATATGCATCTCAAACCCTTTCCAAAACCTATTTGGCACCATAGAAATAATCCAATGAAAACCTTTAAACAACCAACTAAGCATATAAAAATCATCTAATAATGTAAAAGCATGTAAATACCTACCTCACACTTGGAAAATTTTGGAAAACAGTGGAAAATCACCACTGCACAACCAAAAGATCCTATAAAGAAAATATTGTACAATAATCATCATGATTTCAGCCAAAATCAGAATATAGGACCATCATGAGGTCAAACAAACAACTGGGAAATAGGAACTCATGAAAGAGGGAAGCTGAACCCTATAAAGGGGGGAAATCAAGAGGAAAATGGATTAATTGATGATTCCTTGAAGAAATGAGGTCAAAAGCACCCAAGTACTGTGGATTAATATGTCAAATAAAGCTTGTTGGAGGATCTTATGGCTAAAAATCCTAGATGAGGAAAATGGGATGTGATTTGAAGTTAAAATTGAAGAGGGAAAAAATGTAATTTACAACTTTTTAATGACCTAGACAAGTTCCATGGTTTTCCTAAATGGTTTTCAAAACCATGCAGAAATCATGTGTGCCTCACAGTCCATGAAGAACAGGCTGCATGGTTAGCCTACATGGTTTTCCAAACCCTGTTCCAACGATGTGGTCACCACTATCAAAAATGGAAATTGGTTGTACACTTACCTAGAATAGGGCACACAGTTTCCCCTAACCATGTTCTAACTATGTTCGACCTACATTCAAGCCCAAAATCTCTACTTTTCTTCAAAAACTAAAGGGTGAACCCAAGTAATGCATACTAAATTTAAAAAAAAGATTACCTCAAAATAAAATCATAGATGTGACAACCTCATGTCTCTCTATGGGGTTCGTTGGTTTTTTACAAGAATGAGGACAATACCCTTAGTATTTTCATGTATTACTGAATAATAATCCAACTCAATATTAAGAATTAGTATCCACTACCTCGAATAGATGAACCATTTAGTCAACTATGAAGAGATATGGTGTTCTCAAAGAATGATTTGAGGTTGGTATACCATCAGGAGTGTGTCTGGTATTCAGAAATACCTTGTACAAATTTTGGAGAAGGTATGGTTTTTATGAGTACCTGGTATTTCTGTTTGGTTACAAAAAAGTGCTAGGTACTTTCATGGACCTAATGAATCAATCTTTTTACCAGTATCTTGATTCATTCACGATTGATTTTGTGGATAACATTTTAGTGTATTCTTGTACCAAACAAGACCATGACAAAAATCTTATGATCATGCTAAATATATTAATAGAGAACTATCATTTTGAAAATATAATGAAATTCCACTTTTGTACAGCCAAATTCCACTTTATGGGTCATATCATCTGAGACAGGAGTATCAGTAGACCCAACAAAAGTGAGAACTATAGTTTCCCAAGAGTAGTCCAAGAATGTGTTTGATATGCAAATTCTCTTAGAGATGGATGAGTATTACAAAAAATTTATCTAGGATTTTTATGCCCATAAATTCCTATTATGGGATTGACTAAGAATGTTGTGAAATTAATATGGTCAGAAGCTTGAAAAAGATACTTTTAGGAGTTGTACGACATACTAACTTCAACACCAATCTTGGTTCTTCTAACACCAAGAAGGATATATTCAATTTATTATGATTCATCTGGAATTGGGATGGGAGTAGTTATGATGTAGGAAAAGTGATTCATGGCATACATGTCTTTTCAATTGAGTCATGACATGAAGAATTACCTAACACACAATCTTGAGTAAGCAACATTTATTCATGTTTTATATTTTTTGGAGACATTATTTTAGTATATATAATTTTGTGGTCTATAATGATCACAAAATCCTAATGTATATCTTTATATATCATGATGTAAACCTTTGGTAGTGCATATGGATTAAGTACCTATATTTGTTTGATTTATATCTCGCCAATAAACCTAGAAAATGCAATTCACTAGCCTATGTTCTGATCCAGAGGACATAGACACAAGAATATTAGGAGGGTAGTGGTGAGTGTTAGATTATGGAACTATTTTTAGAGAATCATGTTGAGGTTCAAGAGGATAATAGTCCGAAATTACAAAAATATTTAGTAGAGACCTCTACCTTTCTATAATGGGTAAATATGAGGAAGATTTGAAATACCGAGGGCCTAGTTCTGAGGGAGTGTATTTTAGATAAGGATTCATCACTTGGTTAGACCATAGATGAGGACAAGACATTACACATAAATGGGTGTGTGTGGGTCCCAACAGACATCTGAGAGAAACTGGTGTAGGAATATCAAACCTCATCTTGGGTGGTATATCCCCATGTCACCTTGATATATCGAGATTTACATCTCCATTATTAATGTACTCATATAAAATAGATATATCCTACTTTGTTACTCAGTTTTCCACCTATCAACAGGTGAAAAAAGAACACTAATGGTTGTAAGGACTTTTACAATTGTTGTATATTCCTGATTGTAAGTAGAATGATGTCACCATAGAGTTTGTGATAAGTTTTACTATATCTCCTTGAGGAAATGATAATGTTTTTGTAGTTTTGACCGGTTGATGAAGGTCAAACATTTAATTCCTATTAATTATACCTTATCAATTTATGATATAGGGAGACTATGCATTAGGGTGATTATATACCATCATGGAGCTCCACATTCTATTATATCTAATTGGGATTCTTGTTTCACGTTGTAGTTTTGGAAGGGGTTGTAGAAGGTCTTGGGTACATAGGTGATTCTAAGCATGAACTATCACCCTCAGACCATTAGATATATAGAGTGAACAATTAAGGTGTTAGAGGACATACTATGTGCATGTTACCTCAACTCTAGGGGTTCTCGGGAGAGACATATACTCCAATTTCGTTTCAATTACAATAATTAATTTTAGACTACCATTAAATATGTATCCTTAAGAGGCCTTCTATAGTAGGTCATTCCAATCACCTATCTACTATTTAGAGGTAAGAGAGGTAGCACTGATTGGACTAAAACATGTTTAGGAGACTTTAAATAAGGTTTAGATAGTCAAGAATCATATATTGAAAGCTCAGTTGAGGAAATCTTCTTATTCCAACCACTATAGATAAAATATTTACTTTGAGGTTGGGGATTAGGTTTTCTTTCTTTTGTCACCCAGGCTGGCTTAGTGACAGATCAAGAGGTAAGGTAAGTTAGATCTTAGATTCATCAGACCTTTTGAGATAATGTAGATGGTAAAACTAGTGGATTATAGTATAATAGTTCCTTAGATATATCATTCTATGCACAAAATATTTCTTGTGTCTCACCTCAATCGGTATTATCAGGAATCGACACATGTTTGAAAGACCAAGGAGGTTGAGTTAGATATGGATGCTTCATTTGAGGTGTACCATATGTGTACGATGGATAAGAGTGTAAAGTATCCCCAATATAGCTTAGTTCCTCTAGTAGGGATTCTATGGAACCATGGATGAATATAGGATGAGATTTGGGAGTAGGAAGCTGATGTACATGCTTAGTGTCTAGATATTTTCTCATATAATTCCATAATACCCACAAAAGGCCAACACAAGGATGAGTTTCTTTCAGGAGGATTGGTTGTAATGACTTGGATTTTTATCAATTTATGGATCATTTTTAGGTTAATTTATTTATTTTATCCTAGTGAGTGTGACCTATGGCCTAAGGAAGATCTTAGGAGAATTTAAGGAATTTTCAGGGCCTGGAGATCGAAGTTTTGGATGAAACATTCCATACACACAGTTTGAACAAACCATGCATATGAACCTGAACAGTTTGGAATAACCATGTGGGGGTGTTTTAGAGGGATATAGAGGTCCATATGTTTAGGATAAACCATGAAACCTAGGCCGCATGACCATGAAACTTGTCTTAGACAAGTGATAATGTATTTTCACATAGGTTACACATGGTTAGTCAAATCATGAACCTATCCCATGTGAACCATTAAATGAAGTATAATTAACCATTTTACATTGAAACGTTTTTTAAACCCTCTTTTTTTTATTTTCTTATCTAGTGTATGTGAAACCCACTTCCTCTCCTATGACGCTCTCCCTTGAACTAAGCTTGTATTCTTCATTTCTCCTCCATCTATAATTTGTTTCCCTCAACCTTGGATGAATTGGATAGCCAACAGTAATCTATATAATCCTATTATTTCCATTCCTAGTTTATATTTTCATCTCACGTGTTATTTATTTTGTGAAATCATATGACCTATTTCAAGGTAAATTTCTATTTTAGTGATTTCTTTCATTCTACTTCAAACCTGAAGTCGATATTAGATGATTAGTTATCCAAGAGCCTAAGGTATTTGGTACAGTAATTTTACCTAAAATATTATGTGTTTTTTATAGAATTATACAATTTTCCACATAGATAACTATTCCAAACACTGACTTAAAATGAATATTAACATTTTAATTAAATTGAACCATGTTATGATACTTCTGTAAACCCGTATTAAAGCATTAGGTGATGATTAACTCATTGATCTCAACCAATTTGGGTGTGTTGAATAAATTTACCACATTAATGGGAATTTTATTTTGATCGAACATATCCTAAGTGGTTTGGATTGACCTTAAATTGGATTTTCCTTGATTTATAAATCAAATGGTGTGATTTAATTAAATGGAAGTGGGTGGAAAGGTCAGGCCATGTGTTTTATAATTATGCATATATAAATTATATAAATTATGACACCCATAGTGATATTGGGTTAAATTAATATAGATACATAAGGGTAAGTTTCTCATGATTAGAACATGGATATCAGTCGATGGAAAATGGTTATGGGATTTGTTGATCAGGTTGTTTCATGCTCCCTTAGTTGGGTGACAGACATGGCGTCTCAAACCATTTACTTTTACTTTGTCAACGAACATGATATTCCACATTCCATTTCATTGGATGTTGGGAATAATGACTCACCCCACTATCTCAAGTGATGAGAACAACATCTCACATTCTTATGAGATTCAAGTATAGACAACTTGCTGAAGCCTTTAGCTTATTTGAAAAGAAATGGATGCTTGAGTTATTCCCTAGATCCATATAACACATAATATCCATGTATATTTCTATATTTCCTTACATATATATTGTATATACATGTATACATATTATATGTGATTAATCATATATATATATAGGTTTGAAATGGTAATTGAAATCAGACTTATTTCTACCCATGCCAAAGCAGTTAGAATATTATAGGCATCCTTTAGGAACCTGAGATGAATGGTATTTATTTTTAAGAATCTTCTATTATCTATTATACCTACACACTATTTTATATATACAATTAATGGATTACTAATGACATTATTGGTGGTGGTATATTGAGATTTATCTCACACCCTATTCGAGTATGCTTTGGCACATGGGAATACCTTATGATTATAGGTATTGATAAGGGAAAGTTCTCTGTTCGGTTATAGCATGAGAGCATGAGAGCATAAGACTGAGAGTATGATCATAATTATAGTAGAGATGTCTTTTGATCTTTTTTATTTTTGTATATAATGTTTATATTCTTGTACTCTGTATCCCCTATATCCTTTTTTATATTAGTATGACATGATTTCATTTTGTGTATAACACAGCCTATGGAATTGGTTATTATTACTATACAAGTTTTTATCTTCCAATGTTGATTAATTTATTTTCTATTGTTGTTTTTTCAGTTATATTATACTTTATCTATTTTTTCATTTATTGTCTCTATTTATTTCCATTGTTCTACTATGATATAATGGTATATTATCCCCACCACACCACCTTGGATCCTCACTATTATTCAACATCCTATGGTGTATAGGTAGGTACACTTGAGGCCACATGACCCCCTCGATTAGGCCACTATTTTAGTGCATTATACGCTAGTATGTTACAATCTTCATGCATAAATTATTTATATTTTTCTTTAGTATTTAATATAATTTTTTATAGTCATTATATCTCTTCATGTCACCTTCATCGTTTCCTCCAATTCATAGATTATTAGAAACTATATACTCACAACAGTTCAACTAGATTATTTCATTTCATTTTATATTTATTTTTTATTACCACTTAACATATATTTATAATATAAATAATTCATTACAAATAACTAACTCACCAAAATTACAACATGAAGAATATTATAAAACTACCACATCATTAGCTACTTGAAATTACTTCAATTTTCTTAGAATCATGGTGAGATATGACCATATGGTTAAACACTCCCACTATACCATGTTTATCATCCATATATCCCATGATAAGTTATTAAAATATATAATTGAAGAACATTAACTTTAAATTTTATATAATTTTACTTCTATTCATTTGAACTTCCTATGTGTCGAGTAGAGATGAGTGAATCCATTTGCAAATTGAGTATATTTTTTATTTCAAATTCATGTAAAAAATATATTCTAATTGAATTGAGTAGAATAACATTATTAATTTATTTTTTTAAGTAGATATATACTAATTATTCATTGTCATATTAAAATCAATTACTTAATCATACCATATACTGCTAAAATCTTTACTGCACTATTTATTTTGTTAAAGAAAAATTATTTACATTAATAGTCATCACTACAAAACCATCAATACATTATTTTTCCTATTTAAATGAATTATATTATTAATTAATATAAATGTTAAAAGCATGTTTTTAATAAATATCTATATAATATTTGTATAAAATTATAAATAATAATAGCTAAATGTTAGAAAAATTATCATCTACAAACCACTTTTTTGTGGATTTTATTATAAAAGGGTAACTGAATACAAATAGTGAAAAATAAATGAAATATGTGATAGATATCCTAGCTATGAGAAAGGGAAGAAAATGTATCAAAAAATAATAGTAAATCCCTTAGTAATCTCTAAAAGACCCTGATCCAGAAGAATTGGTCTAATATTTCTATGAAAATTTCCAAATGTTATGATCTGTGTTGGGATGAAGGTTTAATTTTTTAGAAAAACTTTAGGATATGCACAACAATATGGGGGGGGGTGAATTCGTATTGAGAATTTTTTAAACTAATCAATACTTTTTATCCTGTTATCTATTAGACCTATTAGGATATGGAATCTATTATTCTCATTTATTTATCATATGAAATTATATGAAAGAAAGTAAAGGATATCACATGATGTTTTTAGAAGTTTCACTACTCTGTAAGAGTAGACTATACTTTCCATATACAATGATGAATAGTACACATATTATCCACTATTATGAGAATCCTAATTAAAATGGTTTTCTACAAAATAATCTCTCACCCAGGTTGGGTTACCTAAACATTAAGAGGGGGTTGGGAAATGATAATACTTCCTTAGATAGGTTATAAACTCATCAAAATATAGATCTTTGTTGATTATTTATACTATATTTATATATTATCTTTAACTTATTCAAGTCCTTTGAAACACTATGAAAATTTCCACCAATGTGGATTCTATTGAAAGTCATATTACTACTATTTTCTATTTCCTCTTCTATTACCCGCACAAAAAAATACAAGAAACCCTCATTATTCTTGTTTTATATAAAAAGTGATACACACAAACATCTTTCTCTTCATATAGAGAAACTAAAATTTATCTTTTCTTTCAATAGTTTCAATAATTATTATTCACATATTCTGATTCTTCATATTAGAAAATAGAAAGATGAGATTTTTCTTCTTGATCTATATAGAACCTATATGGATGATTATAATTTATCTGATACTCTCTCTCCAATGTTGTTCTTATGAAACCATTTCATTTTTTCTATTCTTCTTCTTCTTATTCATCTTCATCTAGTACCTATTTGTATAATACTACTTATTCATATGATATAATCTATTTGTACAAAACTAGTAGTTCTCCAGATACCACTTATTGATCAATAAATCAACTTATTCATTTAGTACTATTATTTATGGTGCCTCTCTATCTTATACATCGACCCAAAATAAAATTACTCTCACTATTTGTGGTTGACACCTCACTATGTCACTTCACTTCTTCAACAATAAAAAAAACTATAATAAATCGATCAATATTTCAATAGTACACCAACTCCCTTTTATATAGGCATATCTTCCCTAAAAACTATGGGATATTCTAGGAATAGAATTTTAATTTCTTAATTACATATTTGAAAATCCCACTCATTTCAATCATTGTTTTGAAAACCTTTAAAATTATTAAAAGATAGAAGTCAATATACATTTATATGAATCTTTCCATAAAACTCAGTGTAAACTATATTCTTATAACTTCTTAAAATATCAAAAAGTATCAAAATTATTCCCTTATTTATTATTGAAGCATTATACATCCAAATAATTATCATCATAATTATTAATTTTAAAAAATTCATAATGTTCATCAAACATTCATCCGATACTTCTTCATACAAACTTCTTCAACTAATTCTTCTTTGTAAGAACTCATATGTCCGATAATACCCATTTTTTTGATACTTTAAACCAATATTCTTTTTTCAACACTTATTTTTTAGAAAAATACATTATATCTATCTTATAATGTTTATCAATCATTCTTTCTCAAGGATTTTCCTTTATTAGATGGGTTCTTAGATGTTTTTACATTCTTTTTTTAACTGATGAATCCATGAAGATATTCTCTACTTATTCCATATATTAAATTTTTATAATTTTATCTCATGAGTTTTTAATAAACCATCTTATCTCATCATAACATTTTATATGATAAAATCAATTAAAAACTTGTGTCTATTTTGGTTGTTTGAAAACTTATATCCGATTAATGCCACTTAGAGACCACCATCCGATAACTTCATATAGAGACTTATGTCAAATAAAACTTAATTTAGAACCTTATACACAATGGATTAACATGGAGAATTATTTTTTGTGATATTCAAATGTTTCCTTTATTAGTTAACATTTTTAGGAAACCACTTTATAATCATTCATAAACTTATTTTCATCCATTAAAACCTCATCTACAGCTCCCTCACTTCACATCTCAATCTTCTTACAAGTATTTTTTATAGTCTTTATACAACTATTTATAAAACAAAAATAAGAACTTCACAATGTTTTGGAATCATAGTTACACTAATTTCCATGAACTTCTTCTTTAGACCTACGTTTAACTAGAATCTTGAATTCTTTATAATATTCATGATGTTTGATAAATTAAGGATAAAACATTTATGTCATGAGTTATCTTACTTTCAAAAAGGGTTTTATTTTCTTCCAAACACTATCTTTTAATAAAAACCACATTTCATTATGATAGTAAATAAATGTTGAATACATCACTAGTCATCGATTGATATTTTTTATCTGATCATTATTTTTCTGATGTAACTTTTGAATATAATTGGTCAAGACTTCAAGTTCTAACCTTTCATTAAACAGTCTCATTACATTAATATCATTCCTATATCCCTATTAACACAATTATACAAACACATTATCATATAATTTTTTTGATAGTATCATCTTTCTCTTTCTATTTGATTCCCAGAACATTCTATCCAAACACTACAAAAGGAAACTTCATAATTTTGTTAAAAAATGTTCTTCTCTAGACATTAAAGAACACATTATAATCATTAAAAACAACTTATAATTATCCATATGTAAACTCAATGTCTTAAATTAAAATTTCATCTTCATTAAATGAATATATTCCAAATCACACAAAGGTGAGAACACCATTTATATTCTTTCAAGATAACATGAATTTTGAACTTATTATCTTCCTCAAAGAGAATGAATTGAATATTTTTCTCTTATTCATATTTAAAAATTTATTATATCAATCAAATAAACCAATCTATATATTTTTCATTAATAGTCTTGAATACTTCATCCAATGTTCCAAGAGACTTCTTCCTTAAAAATTATTTAATGTATTGACATCATTTAAATCTTTCTGATTCATTAAAAACCACTAAAAATAAATAAAATACACATGAAATGGACTCTTTAATCTCTCAATTTTTATTTTTTTGGAAATACATTCAAAATAAATTTAGAATTAATATATAAATATTTGAATATTTATCCTATTTCTCTCCCTATTTATTTTAATCTTTCATTTCACTCTCCCCATTGTTGAAAATAAAAACAATGTACCAGGGAAAAGTATATCAAATGTTTCATATACAGTGTTACATGAAGCATTTCACTCTAAATATACATGATCCACGAGCATTATAGAAAATAAGAATATTTTATTTAGATAAAAAAAATATATTTTATCAAATGATCTTGATACCACAAGTAATTATATCTGACAATATTGTCTTCAATGGTTGTGCACTTTTATTCCAGAATTTTTCAATGACACTCCATGAGGAATATTCTAGAATAATATAATTTGTATGAGATAATGATCCTAGAAGCTTATCCAATTTTATATACTTGTCCTCTACATGAGGATACATTCTTAGGATATTCATAGTGGTTTATCACTTTGAAGTATGTATATCAATATTTTTCAAAGAGATATGAAACAAAAAATTTAAATTCTTTATGAGGATGTTTAGACTTAACAACTTTTATATCTACACTAAATATGATCTTCTTTAATATAATATTTTGGAATTATGAAAGATTAAGATAAAAAAATGATGGAATCTTTATCAATTTTCTAAAAATTATTGACAAAAATAACTTACTTAATTAAGATGATATTATCATAATAATTTTTTAGTATAATAATTTAGGAATCATTCTAGGATGGAAACATACTTTAGAGGATGCTAGCCAATGTTGGTAGCCTATCCTCTTCCCCAGGTTATCCCCTAGAGATCATATTTAACCTTTAACTACCTGTAAAATAATAATATATGAAATTAATAATTACTAAGGGAATAAGCTGTCACAAAATTGATTCCCAATGTGAACAGAAAGGTTGAGATGTTTTTGTCAACAAAATTTCTCAATTTTCCCCACTCTCTAGATCTTCAAATATGAACTTCAATTTTGAGTGAGAAAGCATGGGTCTTATCATTTCTTCTTCATCTTTATATAGAGAAATTTTATTCTCAAAAACCATCATAAAGAATACAATTTTAATTATTTTAAGAAAATTTCTTATTTTGGAAGAATATTTATTTAATTTTTTCATTATTTCCATCTTTCTTGTATATATCACATTGAAATTATTTAGCACAAGTAATTTCATTTGTTGAAAAAATCTCATGAATATCAGTTGTTCATGTGGAATCTTTTCCTTTACTTTTTCACTAGCCTTGGATTGTGCTTCTTCCATTTTATGTACTCTCACCAGATCTTATAGCCATATTACAAACATATCATTGGGTATATTAAAATAATGTTTGGTTGTCTACACGAATTCTTATGAATGACTTTATTTATATTAGTTCTTTTATATTGTAAAGTATTATTTAATTTATTGGATTTTTAATCCAAGGACATATTAACTTTCCTTCTTGATATATTATTATTATAATTATTATTTGTAACATTATTATACTTAATTACCAAGGTTAATCATATTTTCCTTAACCAACTTCTATGGTATTATTTATTTTATAATTTTGATACATGTCAGGAGGATAATATAATAATATTTTGACCACTATTATTGTATAAATCACAAATATTTTTATGATTTCTTAATTTAATTTAGTTATATTGATTTTTATTAATATTTTCATGTTTCCTCTTTATCTTTGGATTGATTCCCCTTAACACAGGCTTCATTTTTTACTTTTTTATTTGTAAGATTATAAAAAAATCCAAGGCACAATATTTTAATATTTTGTATAACCAATATTGACACGCAAACCTTGAAATTATTATATCTACTTCATGTGATCAAGATTCATGTTCTTGGAATTTCTTCGTTGCTTGTTGGGTTCTTCATGGGGAACCAATTTTCACACTATTTATTTTATCCTCCCTAAACATGGAAGTATAATTATTATCAGTTTTATTCATCCCTACTTGTATATATTTTGTTTTCCAACCTAAACTATTAATGGAAATATATTTAGAAACATTATCAGTAGAAGATATACGTAACGTATTAGACTTGGATTCCATTAAACGGTCCCCGAGCCTGGTTGGCCACATAGCCTCAAGTGCATATCCCTAAATGCATGATGCTTTCTAATAGAAGTGAGGGCCTAGGGTGTGTTTGCGGGGATAATATACCCTCTTGTCAGAGTGTAACATAGAAAAACATCATATCAGTCAAATGATATGAAAAAATCATATACCCTCTTATGATCATGCCATGTGTCTAAATTTTTTCCAAAAAAGGTATTCAAGAACCAGTAAAATACATGTATCAAAATTACCAAAAGGCTAAAAACAAACTATCCCAACTATCATCACAAAGCTCAACTCAGTCATGTACTCCCCTACTCCTAAGCATGTAACAAAGTCAAACAGTGTACTGCGAGTGCTTTCCCTAATCCACACATACATCCAAATAGTTTGTTTATGTACCCAATGAATGCCTAGAAAGGGTGTGATATACAATCCCAGTAGTTCACCACCCACAATGTCTCTTAAAAATCATGGATATTCAATACATGCTAAATAAGAGTGCATAATATAACAAGTATGTTAGTAATAAAAGTAAAGTGCCCAAAAAATGTAACCAAAAACTGATACTGTAAAACCATACAAGGTTCCCTGCAAACTATTTTCAAGATCCTATAACTAGGAAACAATAAAGAAAAATGGCGTAAACCCAAAAATCATGCCATTTACTAAATATATCATGTATAAACTGTGTCTCATATCATCCACTTACATTTCATATAATCAAGCATGTCACATTTACCACAAACATTCCATATCATCAAAATATTCATATTTACCATGACAATGAAATATAATCATTAGTGTCACATTTACTATGGTCGTTCCATATAATCAAAAGTGTCAGACCCGACAGGGCTAGATCTAAGGTATATTGCACCAATGTATCCTCATATAATCCCAGGATAATCTTGAAGGAAACTAAATTAGACTTAGTTTGGGGTCTATAGAGAATGTCAATAGACCTTTTTCCATTGAGATCCCAAAAAAGACAGATCCAAGGGGTAGCATGGCATACGAAATCCCACATAATCAAGACCCAATGAGAAATCTCATCCAATGAATCCACTACCAAAATCAAGATCCAAGGAGCAACATCCAAGGAATATAATGGAATAATTTATCATAAGTTTTGTTTATCAACTCACAAGCACTAAATTCCATGAATTTACCCACTCATATAAAAATTCCAATTCAATTACATTCCATGAGTTTACCCACAAATATAACATTTCAAATTTAAATAAATTAACAAATCAACGTCATTTATCATATAGAAAGAAGGAAAACCACCTTCTAATCAAACAATTATATTCAAATTATTTATATCTAGGTTTAATATAACTATGAAATCTCAAACACCCACCCCATGGGTAGTATAAAAAAATAGAAATATCAAAGGAACACCCCATAGGTGACCTTGGTTGGGGAAATAACCTCCAACTAGTATCAATGAATTAGTGGGAATCCATAACATTTTCTAATACATTTAATTTAAACATTCAATTCATTTTAGGGGAGAAAATTGAAATTTATACATGACACACAATAGAAAATTGATCTATAAATCATCAAACCACATGGGAAAAGTATTGACCACCTATCATAGGGTTGTAGTAGAGTGCTCATCTAGTATCAACATTTTTTTTGACTCAGATCAGGAGAAAATTGAATAATGAATGAATAACATGGAAATAAGAAATATTAAATTTCAATTAACTAACTCCATAAATACTATGAAGAACGATGAATAGAAAAATAATAATGGATTACTCTTCAACAAAAATCCAATGTGGCTGATGACACTCAATTCGGAGTTCAGACAGAAGAATGAGATCAAAATATATGATTTTTCCTTCAAAGGGGATCTCCTAATTCCATTGCTATCAAATGAAGGAGAATAGAAAAATAGGTTTATTATATAATGTATTTAAACAAAAATGGTCATTTTGCCTCAAAATAATGGGGCACATAGTTTGGCTGCACGGTTGGATAAACTGTGCACTAACCATGCGACCTCTTCTGTGCTAGTGAGTCACCCACACAACCTTTGTTCATAGTTTTACTAACCGTGAAAAACCCATAAGTATAGATCTTCTAAAAACTACAGGTCCCCCATATGGGTGTGTACAACCATCCACATGATTTCCTCAAATTGTGTGGGCTCCTCTTACCCTGTTCCTATGTATCACACAGTTAGTCAGAATGTGCATCCTGCCCCCATGGTTTCTACTAACCATAAGACCTATCTAATTTTTCAAAAAATGCCGGGATCTGAGGTATGAGAAATCTCTAAACACCCCGAATACATTCACATCCCCAAAGGTTATTCACATTAGGCTGTAAACAAGAATTTAAAATGATATTTAATGGATCAATACCTTGTATGAAAACCCAAGATCATACAACCCCCATTAAAGAAATCCATCCCTGAATTTACCTCTCAAGGGTGTTCAAGAATCATCAGAGAATAACTATGTCCACTGAGCACGTACATAAAACTCCCTCTCCAAAGTATTTTATTATAAACAATCGTGCTTCTAAAGCACCTGCACTAGAGGAACTGACTAGTCTAATAGAACCTTCATGCTCCTATCAATGATACAAATTAGTTTTTTCAGAAAGGACACATAAATCTATAACCCACCTCATCCGACTACAGAGTGTGAGATGGGTATGAGTGATAAAAACATAGTTGAGATATGTGGAAGATTCCATGCATGGATCAGTACCTATGAGGTAACTATAACCGATAGGCTACCGTCCTGAATCTTCCCAGAATCTTGAATGGTATGAAATATCATGGTGAAAGCATACCCTATATCCTGATATGTCTAGGTCCCATCCTCTTTGAGATACATAAAAATACATGATCCCCAACCTCAAAATATAGAGTTAATTAACGGTGATCAATATAATATTTCTAATGATATTGTGTAGTTTCCATCCACTTTCGGATCAACTAGATTTTATTATAAGTCTCTTGCACGATAACTGGTTCCAGTAAAGCTTCCTCACCTGCCTATAACTAGAACATGGATGATCAAAATTACCTACCACACAAAGCCTCATATGGTTCCATATTTATAGTCTTCTAATAACTATTATTTTTGGTGAACTAAAATAGGGTTATGTGCCTCTCCCAAGATCCCACAAAATCCAGGATGCATACTCACAGTATGTCCTCAAGAACCTGTATCATATTCTCTAACAATACATCAGTCTGAGGGTGGTATGCTATTCTTAGATGTACCAGGTCACCCCACAACCCCTGAAAACTTTTCCATAAGCGAGGCATAAAATAGGAATACCTATCTAAAATAATAGTACGAGGGACCCTATAAATTCATACTATTTCATGAATACATAACCTCTCAATCTCATCCACACTAAAGGTATCCTTTATCGATAAATAATGAGTAACCTTCATGAGTCTTTCCACAAAAATCTATAAGACATTACTACCTCAATGTGAACTTAGAAAACCAGTCATAAAATTTATCATGAAATTATCCCATTTCCACTCAAGAATGGGTAGACAATGTAAAATTTTGTATGGTTGTTCCAACTTCACCTGCTGATAGGTGGAACAACTCATAACAAAACCAACTTTCTCATATTTCATCTCTATCCCCCAATACGGATGGCATAAGTCCCGATACATATTAGTGATTTTGGGATTTACTGGGAAAACTAAGGAACATAGTTACTTCATCAAGTCATCGTATATGTCAACTGAAACCCAAATATGACAATAGATATGCATGATATCATCCTTATCCACTATTTAAATAGGAGGCAAGTCTTCACCTGCCACACTCTCCCATAGGACTAGTCTCTAAGAATATGATAGCTTCCCCATCCTTACTCTATCTAGTAGGGTATAAGTCACACCTAATGATGAAATAAAATTATATCCCTAATTATCCTACACCTCCAAGTGAATATAAAAGAAAAAATCCATAAGATTCCACTCACTACTATCCTCCCAAACTTTCTATATTTGATTCCTTCTGCTCAGTGCATTAACCAATGAATTTCCTTTTCTAGGCATGTAGGAATGATCAAAGTCAACAGATTCTAGGTAATCAACTCACCTTTACTACCTCAAATTAAGATCACATTGTGTAAATATGTAAATGAGGACTCTGTGGTCTGTGTGCACCATAAAACACTCTCCCAATAAATAATATATCCAACAATGCAAAGCATGAACAACCAAAACTAACTCAAGAGCATGCATTGAGTAATTCCTCTCATATGGTCTCAGCTGCCAAGACCCATACACCATGAATCTATCCCCCACATCAAAACTGATCATAGACCAATACATGATGTGTCACAATACACATTTTAGCTTGTCCCCTATAGTGGAAGAATCAGGACCACTCCTGCAGTCATTCTCCCTTTTAGCTCCTGAAAGGATGTCTCATAGGTATTCATCCATACAAAATTCACACTATTCTTAGTCAAGATCATAATAATTACTTCTAGTCATGAGAAGTTCTATATGTAAAACCTATAATATCCAAATATCCTCAATAAACTTCATATATAAAATACATTCTTTGGATTCTCCCAGAAAACTACTTCTCTCTCACCTTTTCAAGGTAAACTGATACTCCTATAGCTGAGATAACATGGCCCAAGAAGTGAATCTAATCCATCCATAAGTGGGACTATACGAGCTTAAAATATAACTATTGTTCTCTCAGTGTATCCAAAATGGCCTAAATATATTTTCCATGGTCATGTCGATTGAGATAATACACAAAGATTTCATCCAAAAAACCACCACAAAAAAATCTAGATAAGGATGGAAAATTCAGTTCCTCAATTCCATGAAAACTTTTGGAATGTTTGTGGGATATAATGACATAAACATATAATCATATAAATCATACCTTCTATAAAAATATGTAGAATGTATTTATGTAGGTTGAACATGTACTTGATGATATTCGGACCTTAAATCAATTTTAGAGAAAACCCGAGATCCTCGCATCTGATAAAAAAGGTCATATATCTGTAGAATGGGATATTGGATATTAACCATAAAATAGTTCATTTTTCAATAATCCACACATATCTATAAATTTACATCCACCTTTTTCACAAAAACGTCCAACGAACCCCACAAAGAAGTACTAGGTCATATAAACACATCTGCCTCCAAATAATCTTGCTTCCACTTGAGCTCCTATAGCTCAGTAGTAGGAATCTTATTAGGAGTAATGGATACATGTGAAACATTTGGAACTAGATTGATGAATAAATAAACCTCCCACTTTGGAGGTAAACTAGAAATTTTTTCCTTGAAAATATCCCTAAAATGATAAACTATTGGAGGAAATTCCACCTGACACAATCCCTGATTATCCAAATATATACTAGAAATATATTCTATCATCCTACCCATCCCACGATTCTATGGTCCAGATCGGATCACCTCGACATTCCATTCACCATTGTGAATATAAATTTCACCCTCTAGTGAAGTGAAAGTCACCCCTGATGATAACAATCAACATAGGATTGATAATCCCCTCACCAGTCCATCCCAAGTATGATATCAAACCATATCATCTCAAGGGAAAAAGTATTCCATACATTTTGGCACCCACCATTCTCAAAGGGTCACTCCTAGTACTGATGTACATCCTTCATTCTGGTCCCTAATGAAGTTTCAAGAATCATGATTACCTTAGAAAATTGAAATACAAGCCAAAGTTTTTCCACAATAGGTACATATATGAAACTATGAGATTAACATATGTAAAAAAGGGAATATACAAGATTAGAGGATACTAAAATTTTACCTCTCACCATAGAAAATATGACGCCCTACTCCTCAAGGGTAGGCTATATATAATAGATTTGACCTAAACTGCAGTCCTGTTACACAAAAATTGTACCCGACATAGGCCCACTCTACTGTCTATGTATAATTGGTGCCTGACTACCTTGGAAATGACCACGAACACCTCATCCTGAATTACCGGTACTGCTCCAGTTCCCTAACTAATGTAGATCTATGAAACATACTTATAAACATGGGGTTAGAGCTGACACCAACCACTCACTACTAGAGGAAAGGTCTAAAAGAAACATTTCACATGGCCCATCCTACTACAAGATCGACACTCAAATGGTTCATGATCACAATGATTCCTCCAATGTCCTCATTTTCCACACTAATGGTATAAAAATACACTAACAGCACAATATTACTAGATGGTACTCATCTCATATAAAGTCTCAAAACATCCATTCCTTCCATTGGAAGCTGAAACAATAGGCTGAGAGACTACACTACACTGCTCTTCACCCCCAATTTCTCTTAGGTTCTGCTTTATAATTAGTTCATGATTTACTATCTCAGTAATAATCATCAATATGAACACATTAACTTGATATTGAAAATAATATCATAGACCTTCCTCGAAGAATATCTCCCTCGATAGGTCACTAGAAATGCATGTTAGTGAAAAACATTTCATCTTAGTAAATTATTCCGAATACTCCCTAAATTTCATAGTACCCTACTCCAAACACATGAACTCACTAGGAATATCTTCTTTAAAAGTATCATGAATTAAGTAATCCTAAAATATGGTTTGGAAATCCCTCAAAACCATGTCTCAAAACCCATCATCCTGGTTTATAACATCCCACCATCACTTTTTTTCTCCCCAAAGCATATAATTCGTGAGATTCACTCACCCTTTAGGAGGTGTCCCCAGATGGTCAAAGATAAATAGATTATTCTCAACCCACAAGTCATTAGACTATTGAATACCATCCCCTAAAAATTTGAGAGAATTCTACTACTAGAGAACATGCATCAACTTATCCATATGGAAGGCATGCTAAGGTGATCCCAAAAAAGTATGCATAAAGTAGAAAACCCCTTCCAGAATTGTTCCTCAGCACCTATTCCTGGTAAAACCACTGGTTCTTCAACTGGAACTATAGGAGGATCCACTAATATCTAATGGTCCACCACCTCCAGTGCATGGTCGTTTCCACCCTCCTAGTGTATAACTAGAACTAATCATGGTGGCGTGTATCTAGAATTCCAAACACATGCCTCAGAAAATATTCATATCCAATTTCATTACTAAAAGCACAGGAAAGGTCCAAAACTTCATATAAACAAGTCATACCACATATCCTACTCTTAATTATTAGAGTGGTAAAAGTAAACAACTATAAATGTCACTGTAGACACTACCTCTTTCCCACTCAAAATCCAGGTCTGTGTTAATTTCTCTATTTTACATTTCGGTTTTCATTCATTTGAGTTCATTTTCATTTCATATTTTATTTTTAATAGCTAAACCAAATGGTTCACAACTTCTAATCTATAAGGGTGCATACAACACATGAACCAAAATATGGTGTCCACTTAATAAATACCATAACACATTATAGTCTATGCGACTCATGGTTCATTACTCAACGTACCATAATTGGATGCTTAGGGTGTATCCTTAGCCTAATCAGGGAACAAATTATTAGGTCATTACAAACTATCCAAGTACTAACCATGTTTTCTGATTATCTGAACAAAATATCTATAAAAATAGTAGGTATATCACACAAGGAATATATTAAAAAGCCATGCAGTTAAACAATTCACCCTTAAGGGCATGGTATAATGATCTTCATTTGAATCCAAAAAAGTGCCTATAATGATTCATGAGATGACATACCCCAATATCCTTTGGTTGCAAGAAAATAGGATCCTCAATCATATTAATAATCCCATCACAATTAATGTTCATCAAACAATGGTAGATTAAAATTAACTATAATAGTTAAAATCCAGAAAACCATAATTTTTATATGAGGAAATTTGTATTTTTTGTTGTTTTTGGGTTATCTACTCCTAGGAATAGATCATTAGAAAATTCAAATTCTTCTTAAAATCCATTATATTGTCTCAAAATAATAAATGATAAAATGAAACCCCTTTGATACCACTTTGTAACATACCTAACCAAGATTCCATTGAATGGTTCCCTGAGCCTGGTTGGTCACATTGCCTCAATCACATATCCTCAAATGCCAGAGGCTGCTGAATAGTAGCAGGGGCCTATTGTGTGTATATGGGGAGAGTATTTCCTCTCTTCAGAGTGTAACACAACATAAAATCATATCATTCAAATGGAAGAAGTTGTATAACAATAGATAAACAATAGGAATATATATAAATAATTCTAGAAGTAATCTCATATAAAATTATGATCATGTCATGTGTCTACAAATAATCCAAAATAGGTATACATGCATTAGTATGTCACATGTATCAAAATTCCAAAAATACCAAAAATAAAATACCTTAACTATCATCATGAGTCTCAACTTTGTCCTATGATCCCCTGCTACTAAGCATGGAACAAAGTCAAGCATCATACTCTATGTGCTTACCTTGATCCACACCTACATAAAAATAGTCTATCTAGGTACCCAATGGTGGCCAGAACATGGTGTGAGATACAACCCCATTAGGTCACCACCAACATTGTCTATAAAAAATCCTGGCTCTGTAATACAAGCTAAAGCAGAGTGTATAACATAACAGGTATGGAAATACTAAAAATAATGTTCCCATGAAAAAATTAACCAACAAGTGAAACTATAAAACTATACAAGGATGCCTAAAAACAATTTATAAGCTCCTCTAACAAGGAAGCAGTAAATAAAAGTGATGTAAACACCATGAACATTCCATATACATAATATATCATATCAACCATGACCACACTGTATAACTTGAATTTCATAACAACAATGGAAACACAATATAATCAAGTTTTTCACATTTACCAAAGCTATACCATATAACCGGAAGTGTCACATTTACCATGACCATGTCATGTAATCTTATGTGTTAAATTTACCATGGCTGTTTTTTATAATTAGAATTATCAAACCCCATGGGGCCATATTCAAGGTATTGTGGACCATGTCATCCTAATTGAGTTATAGGATCATCTAGATGGAAACCTGGTTAGACCTATTTTGGGGTCCAAGGAGCATGTCAATAGACCATGTCCACTACGTGCCCAAACATGTTGGATCCAAGGGGTAGCAAGGCTCAAGGAATCACCAGGAATCAATACCCAAGGGGAAATATCATCCAAGTAATACACTACTATTATCAAGATACAAGGAGTAACATCTGAGGCATCTAATGGAACCATTCATCATTTGTTCCATTTATAAATACACTAGAAATAAATTCCATGAGTTTACCCACTCATATAATAATTCCCATTAAAATACATTTCATGAGTTTACCTACTCATATAACATTTTACATTTAAACAATTAAACAAACCAACATCATGTATCACATGAAAAAGAAGGTAAACCATCTATTAATAAAAAAATTAAATACAATTCATTTATATACAGGAGTCATATAACTAGGAAAGATCAAACACTCATCCCATGGGTGGTATAATAAAAGGTAAATCTCAAAGGCACACCTCAGGGGTGGCCTTGGATGGGAAAACAACCACCAAAGATTCTCAATAACTAGTGGGAATTTCTAATATGTTCCAATACATTGAATTTAAACATTCAATTAATTTTATGGGTGACACAAACAAATATGGTGTTATACACAATGGAAACTATCTCTATAAAGCACCAAACTACATGGGAAAAGTATAGAATACCTATCTTAGGTACGTATTAAACTGCTCATCCAATATCATCTTCTGATTTAACATAGACCTAGAGAAAAATGAATAACATTTAAAAAACCTAAAAAAGGGAATATTATATTGCACCTAAATAATTGTATCGATACAAAAAATAATGAATAATGACACAAAAAATGGAGTACTCGCTAGAATGAATCCAATGAGACCTACGATGCTCTATTCTGAGTTCGAATGAAAGAATGTGATCAAAATTTCTGATTTAGACTTCAAAGGAGCTCTCATAATGGAACTATTGTCCAATAGAGGAGAATATAAAAATAGGTTTAGGTTATATGGTTTTAAGGTCAAAATGGTCATCTTTTTTCAAAATAATAGGCTTTATAGTTCAACCACATAGTTAGCCAAACCACGCACCAACCATGCACCTTTTTGGTTCTAAGAGGTCACCTGCATGGTTACTACACATTGTTTGACTAACCATACACAAACCATGAATTTTTGATTTACTAAAAATTGTAGGTTCCCCACACAGGAATTCTCTTCCATCTACATGGTTTCCTCAAACCATGTGGGCTCTTATTTCCCTCTTACCTAGTCACACATTCTTAACCAGACTGTGTGTCATATCCCACATGGTTTCTGTTAACCGTACGACCTGTCTGATTATTCCAAAATGATGATCCTTGAGCTCCAAACAAGACCCGTACACCTCCAATACCCTCAAAAACTCAAAGTGTATTCCCATTAGTCAAAAAAAAAATAATTTAAACCAAATTTAAAGGCATCCACACCTAATAAGAAAACATGGGATCATACAATATGGATGATACCTCTTTCTTCACAATTTCTTGAGATAGATAATTTAATTAATTCGTGATCTAATTTTCACATTTTAGAGGCCTTTTATTATCAGAATAATATATTAATAATTGAGTGGAATTAATAAATTTCTCTTTA
Organism: Viscum album; assembly: GCA_963277665.1. NCBI lineage: Eukaryota > Viridiplantae > Streptophyta > Magnoliopsida > Santalales > Viscaceae > Viscum > Viscum album. The sequence continues at coordinate 1,534,099,590 of OY728126.1, forward strand.
TCTTGTGAGGTATCAATATGTGACTCTTCCAAATTTACTAATTTTACATCCAACACTGGGCACCTCATATTGAGAGTATTATTCTGATATTCGATCATACTCACCTTCTCTTCACAATCCATATTCATTCTCTCAACTTCATTATCAGGAATCTTAACTTATTTATAATAAAGACTCAAATTCCTTGATATTTTTGGGATTTCACTTCGTATGGTAAATCCTTGACATCAATATTGTTTTCAACTTTTCTTTAAGTTTAGGGATATTTTATTCAAGAATCTTTATGTCTCCACCATTCAATTGAACTTATTTTATCTATTTGTTTTAAAATTTTGAGGAACTTATATAAAAGTATATTTTTCTAGTCTCAAAGGATCTAAAATACTTGGAGAGATTTATACATTCTAGAACATTTTCCTACAAAAGCTTCTCTATGTTATCTACTTCTTATTCAATATGGTGATCTCTTCTTGCATGCTATGATAGATTCCAAAAAAAAGAGATACTGTTTCTTTGGTAATATAATGTAGTGTCTTTAAATATACTAACTAATATATTTTGAGAAGTTATAGATATATCATCACCATAAATTATTCTTGAGACCTCTTCTTGGGGAGAGTTTTTACCTCAATTTTCACATACTTTATGATCACTAGATCTTGATTCTCTTAAGGTATAAAGGTTTTCCTTCTCCATGGTGGTAACTTGGACCACATCTTCTTCAATTTCCATGAAAGATCTTCATTCTTTATTATCATATAATTAAGAAACCCAAAATCCTTAATCCTCTTCTAATAGGAGGTATAACTTCTTTTGCTTTCATTTTTATGTATTTCTCTAATTTATCAAAGTCTCATAGAGATATAATTATACTCAAAGATAAAAAAATATTCTCCAAAAACCTCACTTCATTATTAATATTAGAACAAAACTATAATATTCAAAATATAATATCATTAAAGTAGAGAATCCATTAAAGGTGAACCTTGGATATGATATCACTTGTTAGGATTACTTCAGGATATACACAACACTGAGGGGGGGGGGGGGGTGAATCAGTATTGAATTTTTTTTTAAACCAATCAATAATTTTTATCCCTGTACTTCTTAGATCTGTTATGATATTGATTCTATTATTCTACTTTTTTTATCATATGCTAGTATATGAAATCAATTAAAGTATATCACATGATGTTTTTATGAGGTTCACTACTCAGTAAGAGTAGCTAGTACTTTTCAAGTATGGTGATGACTAGTATATAGATTCTCTACTATAATGAGATACCCAATAATAATGTTTATCCATAAATCAATCACATTACCAAGTGTGGTTCCCTATACTGGGGGGGGGGGGGTTATATGAAAAAATCCTTCTTCCCCATACTAGTGATAACCTAATCCAACTATAACTATTTTCTGGTTATTTATACTATCGATGTAGACAATCATAAAATTCATCAAATTATTTGCAACACAAAAGAAGTTATATACCTATGTGAATTTTGTGGAATGTCACAATAATACTTTTTTATTCTTCCTCTTCTCTTAATTTCATAACAACATACAAGAAAATAGCTTTTTTTTGTCTTATATGTAATGTGATGCACATAAACTTCATTATTTTCATTACAATAAATTAGAATGTAAATTTTCTTACAATGGTTGCAAGAATTCATCTTCACATATTCTTCTTCTTCATAAAACCAAACAAAATGTTTCTCCTTTATTTTCTTCTTCCTTCATATAGAAGATGCCTATTCAATTCTACTTTTCCAGATACTTACTGTTCAATTTTTTTCTTCTTGAACCAATTCATTTGACCCCTTCTTATTCTCCTTCTTCATCTAACACCTATTACTTCAGTACTAAATTTAAATTTGATAAAACCTATATATCCAAAATCAATAACTCATATGATAACACATATTGATCTATAAATCACTTTATTCATATGATACCAGACTCTCTGGTACCATTTTTTCTGATACGTCAACCCCAAAGAGAATTACTATCATGCTTTGTGGTTGGAACCTCACTGTGACACTCCTATTATTAAATAATAAAAACAACTATAATAAATCGATCAATATTTAAATGATGCACTAAATACACCTTATATAGTCATAGTTTCTCTAAATTATTAGGCAGAGGTGTGAACTCAACTTAGAATTTCCCCCCTTACAAATTTGAATATATCGCTCATGTAATTATTTATTTTAACCACATTCAAACTTCTTAAAAGATAGTAGTTAATAAACCTTTATAATAATCTTTTCATAAAACATGGAATTAACTATCTTCTTCAAAATTCGTATAATATCAGATAAAATAATTATTATCCCCTTTATGATCATTTAATAATTGAATATCCAGCTGAACATGGCCATATTTTTGACTTTATAAAACTTCATAAAGTTATTTGAACCTTCATCTGATAATTCTTCATAGGAACTTCTTAGATCAATTATTATTTATAAGAACTCATACAACTAGTAATACTTAGCCTGGTTATGCTTCATAATAATTTTATTTATTAGGAACTTATTTTTCCAACAAATCTACTCGAACTATCTTTGAAAGTTTGTTTAGCATACTTTCTCAAGGATCTTCCTCTATCAGATGGGTTCTCAGATGTTTGTCCATTATTATCTATCCAATGGACCCTAAAAGATATATTTTTCTTATTCTTTATGATGAATTTATATAATCCCATAAAATTAATCTGTAATAAATTATCAAATGTCATCATAACATTCTATCTAATGACATCACTTAGAGACTTTTGTCTTTTCCCGTTGTAAAGGAACTTATTTCCCAAGCATGTTACTTAGATATTTCATCTTATAACTTTTTATAAAAACTTATGTCCAATAAAAACTTATTTACAACCTTATATATTATTCCTTCACCTGAAAAATTCTATCTAATTATCTTCACATGTTTTATGTATCAGCTTAATTTTTTAGGAAACCATTGTATAATCATTTAGAAAATTCCTTTCATCCATTACGACTTCATCAGTAGCTTCCACACTTTGCTTCTTAATATTTGTAAATGTTTTTCTAATAAGCTTCATAAAACGCTTCATACAAATTCAATAAGAAATTCACAATGTTTAATAATAATAGTTCCACCATGTTCCAAAAAAATATTCCTTAGAACATCTTTTATCAAGAATCATGAATTCCTTAAAATAGTGATGTTGTTTGATACTTTATGAATAAAAAATGTAATTATTGATTTAGTTCTCATTCTTAGAGGTTTTCTCTTATTCCAATATTTAGATTTGAATCAAAACTATAAGGAATTATTTTATATAATCATTGAGTAATAAATTACTAATCATCAGTTAATATGATTTTTCTGATCATTATTTGTCAAATGTAACTTATAAATGAAATTGATCAATCCATTTGGTTACTCCTTTTCATATGATTGATTTAGACTATTAATATTGGTTTGATGTCCCATTGAACACTACCAGACAAAAATTGTATCTTATAGACTTCGTGTAATCATCTCAACTTTCTCTATATGTTTGATTCTACCCAAATTATTCCATTCAAAAACTCAATAAGGAGGCATTTTAATGTTGTAAAAAATATGCCTCTCAATACATCATGCCACATATTATAATCATTATTAATAACTCAAAAATCTCAATAAGTAAACTCAAAGCCTACAAATAATATTTCACCTTCAAGTAATGAATATATTACAAATATTCTAAAGGAAAGAAAACCATTTATCTTATTCCAGGATAACATGACTTATAGTACATTCTTCTCTTTCCCAATAAGATTGGGTTCCAACCTTTTCTCTTATTCATAGTTAAAATTTTATCATCTTTATTCAATCATCCAAGGTATATATTTTTTATTAACAGTATTGGATACTTTAACCAAATTTCAAATCAAATTATTCCTTATAACTTCTTCAACATATTAACATCAATGTAATCCTTATGATTTATTTATGACCATTTAAAAAAAATACAATACAAAAAAATGCCCCCTTTAATATCCCACATTGTATTACGAAATGGACTCCTCAATATTCACTATAAAAGATAATAAAATAAATTTTATATAAATAATAATTCATAGAAAATAGTTTTGGACTACTTCTAAAAATTATAATATTATATTGGGAATAAAAATATTTCACAAGTTTATCATTATGACCAAATGAATGTATTTATAATTCCACATTAAAACTTTCTTTCGATGATAGTCTGATCATAACCTTAAATGAGTTTTTTAATTATTCATTTGAGTAAGTTTATAATATATCTGAGGAATCTATCATTATTATATGAAAAGGAGGGTAGAATAAGAAACCACAACGATATCTTCATTTTCATGAATAACCAATTATTATAAGGTTGATAATGGAATGTAGAAAATTTAATTTATAATTGATATAGTAACCATAAGGAATTTTAATGATAAGTAATAATTTATTACCTTTAATTTATTTAGTTGAATAGAAGTTGTTCTATATGACTCCATGACATGCTTCTTCCATTTAGTTTCACAAGATTAAGGAAGCTCTCATCTTGAAGTTAATCCTTCACAAAAGGAATTTGGGTAAAGGCGATCTATATCTACCCCATAGTTATAAAATGATTATACACCACTTATTTTTTTAACCAAAATTAATTAATCATACTTCCTGCTTTCACATTGAATAATGAAAACATATATAAAAATATTAACTATATCATGGTCCTTTGAAGTAATGAGTGTTAACACATCCTTGAGCAGTTTTGAATCTATTTCACTAAAATTATTTATATTAGAATGAGTATATCGGTAATTGGAATCATGGATACTAAAAAAATTCTTTAATCCAACTAAAATATTAGTGCCATATAATTTTTAGGGTTTTAAATCTAAATTCATATAAACCTCATAAATATTATTGTTTGTAACATCCAATGATCGGGTTTTAAGTGACATGAGAAACATGATAGGAACACCATACTCATATTCCTCAACCCGAAATAATTATATTTATAGGCCTTGATACTAAAAAATATTTTTATATCTCAATGAAATATTGTGACAACATGGCCTTATAGGCACCCCAATTTCCCCAAAGACATATTTTATCCCCTACCTAAGCCCACCCATAAACTACAAAGGGTAATCAGACTAATGGATATCCAAAAAGGATAGCACATGTTCTTTTCAGTGTGATTTTTAATCCCTCACACACAACCTAGTAAAATTCCCAGTAGGTCACTTATCCAGATCACTACACCCGGACAAACCTATTTAACTGTAGAGTTATAATCTGGTAGGCTCCATAAAATAAAGGCGAAACATGTTTAAATGGGTATTAAGATTTATAATTTTAACCCTTTAATATTTTGGGGTGTTATATTCACCCCCCCTTAGAGAAAAACATCCTCATTTTGGACCCTATATATCACCCCTTATAGTGCCACCACACTTATAGTTGGATTTATCCTTTGATAACAATTTAACAACTAGGTCTTGTAGGAACCCCCGTTTCCCCACATTAATGTATTGTACCATCCCTAGGGCCCACTCATGTGAAAAAATGGGTCATCAAACAAATGATTATCCCCATAGGATGACACATATTCTCTTCACTATGTATTATCCTCACTCACACACACCCTAAAAAACTTCATAAGAGGTCACATATATTAATAATTACTCCAGAAAAAAATTCATAACTGTGGAGTTATAATGATGTAGGCTCCTGAAAATAAAGGTTTACCTTTTTTACATGAATAATAACATTTATCCTTTTATCCCATTAATATTCTGGGGTGTTACAAATATTACCATCACTGATAGTTTCCCTATAAAGCTGATAATTAAAAAAATTAAGAGGAACCCCTAGAAAAACATGAGTCCCATACTTGATATTTATCTTCTTCACCACTATAGTAGAAGAATTTGGATAATTGATACCCTTTTTTTATCCTTGGATCATCTTTTTTCCACTGTAATCACTCTTGTATTTTAAAAATAGAAATTAAAATTCTCAAATAATTGAATTACCTTCTCTAAGAATCCCACATATTGAGGAAAAAAACCTCAATGTAATAAGGTGATAAATATTTCCCTTCTACACTACTTTAATTTCGTCAAGGGAGACTCCAACATATGATTGATATTTCATTTCCACTGTTATTTACTATTTAAGAGTATTATTTTCATACAAAAGTGTTTAGATTTTATGAAATTTTGAAGCTCATTAACCATGATGGAAGAAGTAAGAATAATATTCATCCCATGATTTAAAATTTGATTATTATATATATCTATACCCCCTTTTAATTTTGATCTAAAAAAAAATCTTGAGGTTTGTTCGAAAGATTAATTTAATCACAAAAGAGTATTGTGATGGCAGTATGAAACAATACAATTTATTAACCTAGAAAAAAGATTTAAACTAAGAGAATTTCCTAGAAGATTAAGAATTAAAAGGTTATAAAGAGGAAGAGACAAATGTGAAATCCTAAGCTATACAATTGAAGAAGAATAGTTTCATTTATTATGAAATTAGAACAACAATATAAATAATAATAATCTTGAAAAATTTGTAAATCATGGGGATATGAATCAGGCTTAAACCATATCATATTAATTTATGAAGTGGATAAGAATATGGTGGGGGTAGTAAAACCTTCTAGGATCCTTTAACCATAATTTTTCATTAACAAATTTATCAAAATAATCATCTATGGATATTTTTATAAAAAATTGAGAAACCAATGAAAAATTTTAAGGTGGTGAAACCTCAATAAATTCTAGGTGTGAGATTGAAAGAAATGGTTAGATATTGATGAAAATTTGAACCTTCAAGTACACTATATATTTTGATAAATTTGAGATATTATTAGGGTTTCTAAAGAAAAAGAATTAGGATAGTCATCTTCATCTGAAGAAGAGTTAATGGTGAACCCCCATTATGATGGGAGAGGGGCTAAAAAATTAACGATGATCACTTTATTGTATCAAGAGCCAAATTATTTTTCAAATAAAGGAACCACCCAACATTATTTTCACATGAATTATTTATTATTTCAATATTATAAATGATATATTTAATTTAATTTGGATTCAACATTATCGAAACTAAACAAAATAGCTTAGTCGATATTCCACTTCAATTGGAATACTATTAACATATAAAATTGAAATTTCAAAAACTATTTTTCTTAGTTTAGTTGGAACTGAACAATGCAATCACTTATTTGTCATTGAAATATGGAAAAGTACTTTATATGAAATTTAATGAGCTATTTGAGTTACAATAAATCATTTGATAGTTCACCATATTCTATTTGTTATATAATTAAAATAATGAAAAACTTATCATTGATTTATCACTTGTTATACCATAAATAATCATTCAAAAAACCTCTAATTTTTTTACTACATTCTAAAATAAAAAATAACGACTACTACATTATTTAGCATAAACATGTTAGACACATTAATTCACACATACTTTGGAACAAAATATTATATTTCATTCATCCTTTGAATCACATAGTCTTATTTTATTCTATATTCAAAATGTATCAAGATACTTCAAGAAATGTTTTAATAATACAAACCTATTTTAATTAGATTTTTCAAATAAACTAGTTTATGACACACAATATAAAATTTTCAACACTCTACTTCATATACAATATAATATGTTAAAAATTAAACTACCACATAACATATATGTTTCTTATGATTATTTTAAAATCCTATCAGGACTTAAAAACATATCCAAACCCTATATTTTTATTATTATTAAAAAATATAAGAAACTATTAACATTTAAATAAAATTTTTATCAATAAAGTTTCATTTTAAAATATATTCATATCCTAAAAATATTTTCATCACCACTTCAGTAAAAAATTGATTTGACACTTAAATATCACTCGTTCATATTGATATAATTCTGTATTTAATAATTAGTAATAAATATAATAAAAAAACTTGTTGGAAATTTTGTTTATTTTAATGAGTCATAAAAGGTTCACTATCATATGGTATGTTATAGATATTAATATGGGTTATAAATTCCTTGGTTTTCTCAAGTGTGATTTCTCAAAATTTGGTAGGAGGTATTGGTAATCAGTTAATTTATGAGGTGGATGTCTAGATATTTTGTTAGTTTTATATGTGATGAATAAAATTTTCTAGTAATTATTTTTATTTATTTATTTGTTTCCTTCGTTATCTATTCTTATGTTTTATGAATAATCATTTTCTCCCTAGGTCCTTTATTAACAATTTTCTAGGTGAATGGAATTGTGATGGGATATGTCAGGAATATAAATAAGGATACTATGTGTTTGGGATGTGAACTATAACCTTTTCAAGATATATTTTTTATGGTTATGATATTAAATGAGGTATAAGTTGAAATGGGATTATGGGTTTAGAGTGTATTTTATTTTTGTTTTTTCAGAGGTGGAATATGTATACATTTGATATGTGATATACACCAAATATCACAATAATGTGAGATTATTAAATGATTAATAGATCTCCACTATCATCTCACATGATATGGATTAGTATGATAGTTATTTGATTTATCTAGTTTGATTTATGTGATTTATATATCCAATTTGGATGGTATAAAGTCATAATAAATGACTTTTGGGCTTGTGAGGATTGATATATTTGCATTGGCATGTAGGGACCCTATTAATATACTTTTAAATTATGTGTTATAATATATATATTTATTATGTGTTTAAGGGAACATTATTTATGCGAGTTATGGATAAACATTTTTTATAGAAAATTTTTGTCGATGGATAGTTTTATTGATTTACCTATTTCAGTTTACAAAAGAATCATTATGGTATAATCACATTGATATTATTCATGGATTTAAGGGATCAATCTAAACAATATTTTATACCCACTCATACTATTTATCTTCTTAGGAATGTAATATTTTGTTGTTGATGGTGTCAGGTAGTGTTAGTTTTGGAATGATTTTTTTGTAGGAGTTAAAGGTTATTTCATATTTGAGGTAAAATGGATAATTTTGTTTTTCAATTATTCTATCATCAGTGATTTATTATTTTCCTACTATGTTGTATTAAAAAAATCAAATTATCATTTATTTATGATTATTATTGATCAAAATTATTTAATTATGTTTCCATATTATGGGTTTAATTAAAAATGGTAATTATCTTAATATATGACTTTATACACTTGATGATAGTCATAAGTGTTTAGTTAATGAATTTTCATATCCTTGTTTTTGAAAATTCACAACACAACTTATTTAAGGTTTTTATATAACTTTGTTGAGGATATTTAATTTTGGGTTGAGTGTAGATTTAATTTTTGATTCCCTAATCTGAATTGTATTTTATATCTATTAGACATTATTATATCATTGTAGTATGCTGTGTTTAACTCATCGAATGATGCAGTCTGAATCTATATCCATCAGTTAATGGAGAATTCCAACTGATTCTATTTCAAATAAACCTGAATATCTTAGAATATGACCATTAGAGTTAGTTATATAGAGGAATATAAATAGTACTCAGAGATTCATGGATTAGTATCATTTTTAAAGTACTAGAATTTTTATTTTAATTAAATCCATGAAAACTCTTGTTTCTTCATAGTTCTCTCACTTTTTAATATTTTTTTTTCGAGTTTTCTAATATCTATCATTAATGAGGTTTTGATTATAAAGTTATCAGTTTTACTATTTTTATGGTTCTTTTCCTGATCACTGAGACTGAGTGATTCTTGATATAATAATATAAAAGGTGTGTTTGACCCTTCTTTACTGAGGGTTTCGATAGACATACAAAAATATATTCCCCAATTTGTCCAATTAAGGGTTTATGTGGAAAGGAAGATTGAGTTATCATGGATAGTAAATTGATACCTATAGATAGGTCTATTGTTGGTGGTGTTCATGTTTTAAAATGGGGATACCAAAGATTATCTTAAAGATCCTCCTACCTCTTTGGATAAATGAAAAGGCTTCCTCTGAATTGGAACTGGTTTTTGGTATATTTTTATATTTATTGGAAAATGTTTTAACTACCAATTGATTTTATTTTTATTTTATATAAAATTCATTTAATAATTTATATCAGTTATGTTTTTAACTTTTAATAGATTTTATTTCGTTTGCTTTAAGTTTTTACTCTAATATATACTTTGATATGATCATTTGATGATATTGTTTGATAAGATTATACTTGAGTTGGAGGAAATTTTTTAGTTTTTTAACTATAATTAACTCCTTTATGGATATTTTTACCCGCTTTATTACTATAACCTTTGATATAAAAACATAGTATCATATCTTTTCTCTTCATTAGAGCTTGTATCATAGTTTTTATTGGCCACTTTATAAAAAATAACAAAAATTTATTTTCACTAACATGTTGAAGAGGAAATTTCGTTTTTTTAATATAAAAGGACTTCATGTTGGATCTTTAGAGAATCTTAATCCTAGTTGAAAACTAATATTTGATGGTGTGGAAAATGAATATTGGTGTCGCTGGAAGAAGAATTTCTTTATCAATGTGAGAGTAGACATTTTCTCATGATGATATGAAATTATCAAATTCCTAAGAAATAATTGTGTTCTTTTACCCATGATGAAAAGTTATAGTATCAAGAAAATTATAAAACCAACAATATATTAATCTTCTCAATAATTAAAAACATTTATAGTAAAATTTCATCACATGATACAACTTATAGGATACGAAATAAGATATATATTACTCACTTTTTAACTTATAATATTCTTTAAACTCGTATATGATCTATATTAATTATCAACATTTTTATATTTTATATTAAGAATCAGTGTCACAAATGCATAAAAATTTTATGACAATTATAAATGGACTTAATTTTTTGGGAGAGTAGGTAATAACTAATGAAAAAATTATAGATAAATTCATTGATATTTTACCCAATTAATAACAGTCTAAATTAATGACTATACATGACACGAAACATCTAATAAAGTTAAGTCTTAATGACCTCATTAGTATTCTATTACAATATGATAATTTGTTAAAAATAGATATTGTGAAAGATAAGTGAATTAAAAGGTTTTTTTTACTTATACCGTCAATGTTTTAACTCACAGTGCTTAAAATTATAAATATATTATTGTGAATAAAAATTTAAAACCTTAATTATATAGTAGTAATTTGCAAGATAATGGTGAAAAATGCACACAATTTTCAAGTAAAATTAAAAATATTATTGGAAAAAATTACTTTCATTATAATCATCAGAATAATAAAATAGATAAATATAAAAATAAAACAGTCTATAGAAACTATATACTATGAAGGAAAGAAACCTAGACACATTATCCTAGATGAATTAAGATACAATAAAGAGAAAAATGGAAAATATATGAATAGTACAGAGAGAAAAGAATTCTATGCGACAAATAATGCTTGGAGTGTTAGCGATGATCTATCATTCAACAATAATAGTGAATCATAAGATGATGATCAAAATATCATTATGTTATATGATTATATTCTATGAAATAACCTATATATGTCAGGAAAAGTAACTTATAATAAACTCTCTCAATTATCTTTAACTGATATTGTTTCATATTCATAGGATGATGAGATTACTCATATTCATACATATTATGAAAATTATATTCCCTCAATTTTGATGAAATGACTTGATATATGGAATGTATTAAAAAGAAGAATAAAAATTAACTAAGGACCTATATTTTACTATGGAAAATGTTTCTAAAATAAAATATATCATTTCTAAGCTTGTTGGTGATGTTTTTAAACATATTTATGAATCAAATAATAAAGATGTTAATTTTTTGACAAACATAATGAGAAAAGTAAAATCATGAATTTAATTAAATCAAAATTAGAAATTTATAAGCTAAATTATATATTAAGGAATTTAAATACTTATGAAAAACCATTGGAAAATATAAATTTATGTGTAAAGTTGAAATTATAAATTTATATTTTAAAAAATTTATTGAAAAATTTTTTCATTGGAAGAAATTATTTTGATAAATTATATAGACAAATAAGATCAAAAATTATATCATGTGATCTTTTTCATAAAAAAATATGCAATCAAAATAAAAAATTTATACCTAGTTATAAACCCTTTTTCACTAAATATTAGAGAGAAAGAAATTGGAGAAAAAAATACTCATTGAACAAAGTTCAGTCACTTAAAAATCACAAGGACTATATTAATAATGGTATTATAGATATTAAATATAAAAATGTTGGACAAATATGGATTCATATATACTTGTTTTCTAACTTCAACAGAACTAATAAATTTTAGAAACCAAAATATTATCCTTGATTTTTTCATGATTAAAATATTGGTACCAATATCTAAAGCATATGGTATATGTTCAACAGTTTTTCTTAACATATGATTAGTGAAAAATCCAATTTCCAGAACTTGTGAAAAATCAATGGGGGATGAGTCACTTTCAGAGTATTCAAGGTAAAATTTATGGTGTGGGTAATATATTTTTTCTTGAAAAAACTTTAATTTATAATGTAATTGATTTTCTAGGAATTAAAGTTATCGTAATTAGTATTAGTCAATTATGTAATGTATTTTTATTTGTGAACTTCAGGAATGATATGTACCATTAAAAATTTAGATTAAGTGCCTAATTTATCTAATGAGAGGTATAATAATTCTTAAACATTGAACTTATAATAACTTAGTAATATGAGTTTACCTTCTCTGAGTGTGGTAAAAGATTCTTCTAGGATTTGGTATAAAATACTATGAAACTATAATAAATGAACTATTTCTAATATATTTAGGTAATTACTAGTTATAGATCTACCTAAACATGAATTTAACTCCACAAAGTCCAATGTCCCAATTCAATATGGTAGGAAACACAAGTAAAATTTTTAATCAATTATTAATTTATCAATTTAAATTTCAATACATTTTGTGCACATGGTTCCTTTTGGTCCTATAAAAACTAATATCATTTGGTGTATACACTTTTTGTATGATCTAGTTTATGATTACACTAGATACATATAGACTTGTTTTATATCAATTATATTGGAAACACTCACTATTTTCAATTTTTTTCTCATGTTCCAAACTTGAAAAATCTACATATAGAAACTATTTAAAGAGATTGAGGTGGAGAGTTTTTAAATTCTGATTTTGAAATCTTTTTTAGTGAACATGTAATAAGTAAAACTTTTTTAGCACCCAAACCCCCTAATATAATGGATTATTTGATTGAATGAATATAACCCATTAAAAATCACCTTCACATTATTTTTTAAATAATTGGTAGATAAATATTTTGGGGTTTATGTTGTGAGTAAAACCTACTACATTATTAACCATGTTTTAAATAATTCAGTATAAAAAAAATCCTTTATAAATTATAGTCCAAAAAAAATTTAAATTGAGTTACTTCAATATTTTTTGATATAAAGTGTTCATTTTGAATATTAAATATAATATTCATAAATTTGATCCAGAATTGGACGAAGGAATATTTATTGGTTATTTCTCTACTCTTAAGGTATATTTTATTTTAAAAAAATGGAAAAAAACTAATAAATAAATGATAAATTTTAGATTTTATAAAACTAATTTTTATTTAAATTTAAAATGTATGCTATTCACATTTCTGAATTGAGATTATGAAACCCTCCCATATTATTACTAGAATTTTTATCCTATAACATGGAAATTAACATACTAAAAACTAAAATCAAATAATAAGAACCTATAGAATATAGTTCAATGGATGTTAATCCACTGATAAATGAATATCAATGATCCTTTTTTACCTAGAAATAAAATAGTCTTAAGGAATCATAAATATAAGAATATCATTGGTGATGTAATCTAACATATTAAAACTATAAATTCTCTTTGAAATGAATGTGAAAATATTTAATTATTATAAAAAATTGAACCTAAAAGGGTAGATGAATCCTTGGGTGATGAGAGTTAGATAACTTTTATGCAAGAATATCTTAATAAATTTGAAAAAAACATAGTTTATACCTTGGTTGATCATCTAACGGATTTCCAAATTATAGGAGTAAAATTGTTCTTTTGGAATAAATGTGACGAAAATGGTATTATCCTTTGGAGAAAGGAATTAGTTATTGAGGGTTATTTTTAGGACAATGGCATAAATTATGGAGACAATTTTCCTCCAATAGCTAGTCCCGGATCTATTTTGATAATTTTAGCCTTTGAAACACATCTAAATTTTACTCTGTATCAAATGGATAAAAAGAGTTCCTTTTTTAATGGAGTTTTTCATGATGAAGTATTTATAGAACAATCCCATAGTTTATAAAATTTTAATTTTATGAAACATATTTTTATACTTACTCAATTTCTTTAGAAAATTAAATTAGCTTTAAGAGGATGTTTGATTTATTATACCATTTTTTTTATTCAAATAAAATTTTATAATGTAATGGATTATCACACTCTATTTATCAAGAAGGTTTTTAAGGATACTATCATTGTTTAAATTTATATCAATGACATAATATTGGGATCATCTTAATGAAAACTTACATATATTTTCTTGGAACTTATGCACAATGATTTCAAGATGATAATGATTAGAGAACTTAATTTCTTTCATAGATTCTAAATAATTAAAATATTATAAAGAATAAATTTATCTCAACATAATTATTTAGGAGATTCACTTAAATGATTTGGTTTTGACAATGTATCTAGTATAATTACTCTGTATCTCGATCCTGTAAATTATATCTTGATGAAACTAATGAAAAAACACCTTTAATAAATAGTTTTTTACTTTTAACATTTGTTAAAAAGAAACATTAATATATAATACATAACAAGTTTAATTTTAACATAAATATTTTTAAACCGATATTGAAATTTAATTTGAAAAACAACATATAAAAAGGATTTCAATTTAGTCTTTTAATAAAATCTATTTTAGAAGCTTTCATATAATATTTTTCATGTTGTTTTTCAATTAAACTGATGTGAAAAGTGGATTTAGATTTCTATTTTAGGAAAAAAACATCAAAATATCTACTTGAAATTATTTCTACATTGTGTTTCCTAAAAATGATAATGAAAATTAATAATTTTGTAAAAATATTATTAAATACATTATTCAAGACCATTAAATAATGAATAGAAGCACCAAACAACCCAAAAAATATCATAAAAACTCACTAAAATTTTTTATGGTATATTTTTAAAAATAATATACACAAAAATAAAACTATATCTACAAATTAGTTAAAATTTAAAAATATTCTATAATTGTTTTTGAATTTTTTCAAGTCGATTGTAGTATACAGTGAATCATCATAAAAAATATATAATAATATAAAGTGTTATAAATTTAAATATACATTTTTTTCAAATTATATGTTTTATAATAAAACTAACCTTATGAAATTAAATTATTTTTCTATTAATGATTATCTCATAGATTAATCATAAAACATAATAACTATATACTAAAACTTATCTTTATTGATGAAACTACATTTATGAGATGATATTTTTAAAATAAAAATTCTAGATTTGTAAGAAAAAAAGTATTCAATAATATAAAATTTATATTCTTGAACTTTCACATATTTAATTTTGTTCAAATTTATTTATAAAATTGATCCCTATTGAACTCAATCCATGAACTATTGAAATTTTAAATATTAATTATCAAGAAATATGAAATATGAAAAATATTTAGAATAATGATATAAAATAATAGAATAAGACTTAATCCTTTAAAAATATTTTAAATATTATTCTAACACCACCTAATAAAGATAATAACCAATATGCTTTATATTTAAGTGGGAATAAAATTCTAAAAATACAATATCTAATAAAGTATAATAATTTCTATGTTAATAATAGTATAATGAATAGTGGTTGAGAATTATTTATGTGTTCTTACCTATCAATAAATAGAAGAAACCATCTTGTAATCTGTATATTTTTAATATTTGAGATATTTATTGAACTTTTACTTTTTGGTTCAAGTATTTTACAAATTTGGAAATATAATATAGATACATAAAACCATAAGTAAAATTGAAATCTTATTTTATGAAAATAATGTGGAGAGGACCAATTAGAAAATTAATAAATTAAATAAATATAGTATATTATATGATTTTTTAAATAAATGAAATTCAATTACATGTAAAACAATTTCAAAAAAGATATAGTGAGCTCCTAAACCCTTAAATAATTAATTATATCATTTTAAATACATTTAATTTATAATATCATATATAAATAACTGTTTTCATTAAACAATTACAATAATTATCTAATATAGAAGAAATATGTATTAACTTTATTATCCCATCAAAATTCTAAGGAGTACCTGAAGTCACTTATTACTAAAATTTTCCTTTCCTTTGCAACTATTCCTTCAATTTCAAATATTCCTTTCCAATTTAATTATACAAAAAAATTTATAAGTAATGTAAATTTAATAAAAAATAAAATATAAAAAATAACAACCACCCCATATTTCAACTAGTGACAAATATTACATGGGAAAAGTAACAAAAATAATCAATAATCTATCCAACTATTGTCATTTCCTCTATAGAAAGTGGTAATGGAGTAGTTGGATTAATAATATCATTTACCACTACTCTTACCTAACTTAAATAAATAATCTAATGATATAAATAATCACCAGGATGATGTAAAATTCAATATCCTATAACATATTCAGGAGGATTCTTATCATGAAACTCATATTACATAGTCACTTTTGAATGAGGAGGTAGAGGATCTGGAATAGAAGGTTGCATCTGTGTCATCCTACCTGAATGGACCGAATTCCTTCATTATTTATTGATTTCTGATAATCCACCTTTCAACGGGTGAGGTGGAACCCTTACAAGGCCTGAAGGATTAAGTGACATCACATGACCCGCGTGACTTTGGAAATCAACCCAAACAAGACAACTTGGAACTACCCTCCCCAGAAAATGTCATGATGTCAACTTTACACCTTCTCATGGATGGTCAGCTAGCTGTCCTATGTAGATCTTCATAGGCCCAACACCAATGCAAATGCCATACCCTCTCATTCTTCTTTGTCTGGTTAACTCTTCACTAGTGAAAGAACCTACTCTGAGTCCTCATCTATTGCCCTGTTCCATGTAATTTGTCTGGTACATTTGCATTTATTAAGTGGCCCGAAGGCTTTAAGGTGGCCCAAAGGACTTGTGGTGGCCCAAAATCATTAAGGTGACTGAAATCCTAACTGGCCTGAAGGCCTTGGGTGGCCCGAATGACTTAAAGGACTCGAGGACCAAACCGATGGCTCAAAGGCCCAAATGGATGAATTCTTCCCACTACAACAGTACCAAACAATACATTTTATAGTACATACTATAGTAACTTCTATAATACTACTATAGTAACCGATAATATGCCTCCACCTGGATTTAATCTTGGATCTCTTGGATGCACTTGTCAAGTCCTCACCAACTTGGATAAGACTCATGTGAAAAATGTGGTTGTCGATTAAGTCCCCATATTTAACCATATGGGGGGTCCTCAAACCTAGCAAGATACATGTTCCCCAGCTATGAAAATAGAATTGAATAGCACTATTCCTAATAATAATAGTGTCCGCGCCTGATAAGACTCCAGCCTGAGCTAGTTCCCCTAAAGAGCAAGGGGTGAAACCAGCAGGTACCACTCGACTAAACCTTTGGGGGAACATCTATCTCATCATTTATGAAATCATATCATATATATAGTATTTAATTTAATCATCTATAGACTCATTAAACCTTCATAACTCAACCTTCAAGGAATCTATTTTTCCATTTTATTATTCCATCATCTATGTCATACCATGGAAGTAAAATCATTTCTAAAACTGATACCATTCTTATATCCTATAACACGACCTAGGTATTACATCATTCTTAAATAAGTTGTAAGATTATCCATTCTACCCTCATTGATAAAGGTCCCATGTGTTTATTTCTTCTAAGGGAAGTCCTAAAATAATATCTTCAAATGTTATATTAGTTTGATGAATTTATAAAAAAGTGATATTTAAAAAATAATAATAATTAATTACTTACAATCTCATCAACTACATATTTTCTTATATCGGAAATAAGGTTACATATTTTTTAATCCCCACACTTTTCTTTTTTCCTGATGATGGGAGGATATGGAGGGTCGTATTGAACCTATTCAAAGAAATTGCTTGACTTGGATCCCAATTTTTTTTTAAAATTTTCACTAATCATTTGATATTATAATAAATTAAACCCTCCATATAAAAAGGTACGAGGATATAAATTATATGAACATATCTATTTGTGTTCATTTCTAGAAGATTTTTACATAAAAATAATTAATAAGTTATCATGTAAATAATATTATTTTTAAAAATCAATTTTACAAAAAAGAAATTACATACCATAAAAAGATTCCTCCTATATATTGGTGAAAAACTTATCCAATGTATTTATATATATAAACCCATACTTAATACATGGATTTTTTTTTCTTTTTAATCCAAAAAATATAATATGAATTCAAAATTTTCTAGAAATATCTCCATCGAGTTACTAAAAAGGTTAAATATATTTTCTTAATTTCATTCATCTCTTGAAAGGAAAATTTCATCTATAATGGAATAGATTTAATATTTTCATATGAAATGTATAATATTTAATCCATTATAAAAAAATAATTTTATAAATTTTGTCGTTATACAATCCCATAAACAATATTTTGTTTTATAGTTTAAACTATTCCAATAGTGAGTAAAAAACTTATCCTACAATGACTTTTCATAGACAAGTAATTACTAAACATCATGGAATGTGGGCCAAAAGGGTGGTTGTTATCATCAAAATAAATTATTAATATTGTCTCTCCACTTGAAACTGAAGGTTTTGGTAAATGTGTAATATCACATTGACTAACATTAGGTTTCGTCCTATCTAGTGAAGATAAACTACGACACATAAATTTAAGAAGTATAATTTTAATTTCATTAAATAATTTAATTTATACAGTTATATTTTTATGAACAAAGGTACATACCTGAGTTCCCATGAATCCATCTTCTTCATATATAAATTTTTATACTACGTCAATAGAAACTTGTGTACCTATAATTAATTAAAATTCTATAATTTTTATATAAAAAATTGATTATTTATAATATAAATAAAAACATTAAATTTTATACTTTTAAACCAAAAAGACATGTAACTAAAACTAATGAATATGAAAAATAACAAAAAATGGACAAAATGATTATCATATAAAAATTTGTAATTTTGTCTACCTATATTTGATTAAAAATAAATAAATTTTATAAGATAAAATGTGTTTGTTCATGGCATGAAGAAAATCATAAATATTTTGTATAACAAAAGTGTATAATTGAAAATTACATGTATGAAAAAAATAAATAATTGTCTTGATAAAATCATACATTTTCAATCAAAAAAGGATACATTAATATAATGAATTTAAAAATTATTATAAAAATGGAATGAATTCTCAATATCTATATTTGTAAACATATCAAAGTTAATTTTTTTTAACTATGTATGTTTCATAAAAGAAATAGATATTTACATGATTAATTAGGAATGTAATGGAGTGTTTTACCATATCCCATCTATATAATCATTTCATTTTTCATGGAATATGTCTACATCAAAGTAATTTTTATCCCTATGTAATCATATAATAAATGAAAAAATATCACTTAAGTCTTATACATAATCTACATTCTGATCACCAAAATGAAATTTTCCCTTGAAAATGACAAATCATTAATCATTCAAGGGGTCAAAAAAATGAAATATTTTATTTTTATATGTCTCCATAATAAAAGATTCCTAATTATAAAAAAATATTTTTAAATAAACAAGTATAAATACATACTCATCATGTTTCACACCACTTTTACTGTCAACTAATGTACACATAAAAATTAGAAGTTAAAATTTAATATTATCAGTATCCCATATATCCTGAAAAATTAAAAAATATATTTTTGATGTATAATTTTTTTTTCTATATTTGGAACACAAAAAAATGAAGTTCTTCAATCATGACAATTAATCAAATACTTTTAACTACACTCTATTCGTCCTAATTTTTTAATGTAAAATGTGAAACAAATAATATCAAAACTAGACTTTGTGAAAATATTAACAATTGGCCTCCATGCTAACCATTTAATACAAATAATATGTATATAACTCAATCAATGCTTTTGATATATATATTTTTGAACAATATAGGCCTCTCATCAATGCATATTGTTAATATATCCCTTCAAATTTTTTACATGTCCTTAAAAAGGATACACCTCATATGAATAAACAAGTCCACATTCTTATCTATTATAACAAATTTATCAATAGATAAAAAATTATATTAAAAAATGATGATGGAAAATAAATTTCTAGTTGAACATTATGATTACAAATTTATTATCCAACACATATGCCAAATTTGGATCTATGATTTTTTGAAAAATATAATTTAAAATCTAACACAACCCGATGATAAAATTTCTGACTGGTATTGGAGATTTTTCATGCAATGTTACTAGTTTTATATATCACATAAATACATTACTATCATGATATTTCATACCTATTAACTTTAAATACTTTAATGACACTAAATTTTCACATTTAAGGAAATCCCACTTGGTACTTTAATATCATGTAGACATTGAAAAAATAGTATCTTTTCACTCTTTCATAATCTGTGATAAGTTATAGGTGTATATATTTTATTTATTTTTGATAGTGGGATCTAAATATAAATTTATATCCATTTTTACTAAGTATAATATTTAATAAAATATATTTTTTTTCATTCCTTTTATTTTTAACAAGGTTCCAATCAAACAGCCACATAAGTTTTTCTTGACATACTAATGTTAATGTTCTATTTTACCAATTTTTTTTCCAATATTCCAACTTGAATAAAATAGAATGTTTCTTACATGTATTTTTAATGACCATAACATCCTTTCTTTTCAAATGTGATAATTATTTTATTTTACCAATTAATAGTATTCTTCAGCTAATAATTGTTATGGGGAAACCTAATATTATTTATAAATCATTAATTTTTTGACTCTTTGACATGGATGATAAATTCTAAAAAATATATAATTTTCCATGTATGTTATCTTTGTACCATTATGTAACCGATTATATGAATTCCCTTATTTACAAATTGGAAAAAATTTATGTCCCTTAACACTGTATCATGATAAGTTTCTATAAATTGGAATGTTGTTTATAATGAACATTGTCATATAACACAAAAGAAAATACTATTTCTTGTAGGCATAAAATACTTTAACAATCATCTCACATAAAAATTCCAAATAATCAATCAATCATGATAGATAAAAATCAATATATTTCCTGGTTGTTTTGGTAAAAAAATAATCATTATCACATAACATATATTCTCTTTATACATGTTTCTAGGGATATGTTTTATACAACCAAAAAAGACCACAAACTATATTGGATATTGAGGCCCTGATATGGATTCATTTCAAATCTATATAGTCCCATTTTTTAATTTCTAACATCATTTCCAAAATTCTAATATTTGTGACTAAATATCTTCAATTATGGTGAATCAGTGGGGTGACGTTGCTTTACATTAGATATACACTCATTTGTATGATATATTATCCACTTTACATCATTTTAATTTTAAAATAGATGCTTTAAATGAGGAAATATTGAGAACTATTAGATTTATTTAGCATGGGGTTTGGTTACCATCCTTGAGAATAAATCTCAGTTAGATTTTTCATCCATTTTATGTTGTAATGTCTCATATTTAAGACATTATAATAAAATTTTATATTCCTTTATATAAAACACCCAATCACTATGGAAAAAATTTATTTTTTACACCTCAATCCTATTGGGAATAACCTTTTTACCTAAAAATTGTAATTTGGAAGCTCATTGCCTTCTAAAAGTAGATATTTTAAAGTTCATGAAATTTAGTGAAACAGTTATCACTCTAACCATTTCTTAATTTAATGTTAACTAATATCAACACTAATAATAACACTATAAATTTAGTGTAACTTGGAAAAAGTGGTTTCTCAACATTACCATACAATTTTTCAACACATGTGGTTTTTTAAATGGTTTCAACACCTAAATAATAAAATAATTATTTAATATGTTCCTCTATATCTTTTTGAACATCTTAATTATCACTATATCATGACGTGTTTGTTATATTACTATGTCTGACCCAATTTTTATAATTATGATTAAAACCACAGAAAACTAGACAATATTTAATTTCTATATACCCTATTTTTATTATATTCAATAACTTTAAAAATGCACATTAAATAATATCTTTTTTAAATATTTAATTGAGAAAATTCCAAGAAATTTTCAACCACTTTCTCACATTCATTATTAGTTATTTATGCATTTATCTAATTAAAATCCATTAATTACCACAAGTTACTATATTATAGATGAATATAATAAAACATGTTAACATTAAAATATATATATATATATAGATAAATTTAAAATTTATTAGAATATAAATATATAAACATGTATAATTTTTTTAAAAATTATTTATATCTAGAAAAAAATTTATAACTAATACAATTTAAAACCAAAAAACAATTTACAACCAAAATTATTTATAATGAACAAATATATAAATTTATAAAAAAATTATTTTAGCCACAAATATATTATTCCGAAAAATCTTTTATAAATATAAAAAATTATAAATAAAAATATTTTCAACGAATAAACTTTATACCCATAATTTACCATCCCAAAAAATTAAGAATCATAAATAATTATAATCTAAAAAAAATTACAATAACAAAAATTTTGAATTGATAATGATATACATAAAACTATATAAATTAATGAATTAAATTTATTACCAAAAAATAATTAATAAATATTCAAAATAAAAATTACTTACAAAATATGGAGTCTTGTAATGGAAAATTGATATCTAGGTCTAACAAATGTAGTTGAGGGTGGTAGAAGATGGGTAGATGATGCAAGATTGAGGATAAACATTTTCAAAAATGAAGTAGAAAATAAATCAACGAAAAAATATAGAGTGCATTCATTAGTCAAGAAGATTAGAGTTCTAGTGGATTGAATGATGTAATGGGTAGTGAAAGAAGGGTAAAATTAAATATTGTAGAGAAACAATGAAAAAATGCATATAAAAATTAAATAAATGAAAAATATAAAGCACCGGTGGAGTACAGTTGAAGGTTTAGAGGATGATAATTTTAGAAAGTGGGTTTCAAAAGGATGTGGAGAATTCATGTGTCTTATATTTTTTAAAATCATTTAATCCTAGTTTTTCTAAAACCGACCTTAAAAGATCATTATAAATACTTTTAATGTCAGATTATTATATAACCAACATTGAAAGTAATTATGAAGAACTTTTAACATCTGTTTTAGCTTAATTGACAATAAATTTTTTTTGTGTCACTATTAACATTAGTTATGCTAAAAAATATTAAAAAAACGACTCCAAGTCATCTTTTTTATACTAGTGTGAATACGATAAACAAGTTGATCCAAAATTATCTAGAGGTATGATTAGAATTTTAATCTATATAATGGATAATTTACTAAAACTTATGTATTATTTTTGATTATGTGTGAGATTCTATGAAAATATGAAAGAATCCTATATTAAATTGATAAATCACATATTATTCCAATTTAAAATAATTAAAAAATTTATACTATTCTATTCATATAAAATGTATTTTTTACTAAAGAGATATGCTGATACTAATTTTAGAGGATGAAAAATTGATTTAAAGAGAAACTGTGGAAATTTTCACTTATTATTTGAGTATTTAGTATCATGTTTTATCTAGAAGAAACAATCAGTTTCAATTTCAACTATTTAAATTTAATATATAGAATCGAGGAATTATTGTATTTAGTTTTAGTAGATACAACACATACTCATGGATTCTATTTTGAGTATTAATTAATGTTTGATTATTTTCACTAACACCAATGTTATAACTTTATCTCGAAACCCAGAACATTACTCACGTGTGAAGCACATTGATATAAGACACCACTTCCTTTGGGATTGTACAAAAAAATGAGATATTATTATCAAGTATCTTGGAATGTAAAATAAACCTATTTGAATTTTCACTAATCATATAAATTATGATGGATTTTAATATATTAAACATAATTTATGAATGATTAGTAAAAAGTGATCATAATTTCTTATTCTCATTTCAACCATCTCTAGAGAGTGAAAAACTCCTTAAAAGGGGGGAGGATATTTATTTTTATAACTATACTATTTTTTATGCATGTACTTTACATCATTAAGAAATTGAGTTACTATAACTACACCCATTGATAATTAAATATCTATTAAAGTTTAATGAAATTTAATTTCTATATGGTATAATTTAATTTATAGTGTTATTTACTATAATTTTAATCTTTTTTCCTCAATTATTGATATTATGAATGCGTTATAATTAGTTTTAAACTGATACATTTATGAAAATATCATCTATATAGTTTTAATGAATAGTATACATAATGTTAAATATTATCTATAAATTTTCAACACTCTGAAGTTTTGATGAAAAGTTTTAATTTATTATATATTTACTTTTCTATGGTATTCTAACTAATTAATAAAAAAGGGGATAACTTTACGAAGTCTATAATATTATTATATAATTAATTTTTTAGAATATAGTGAAACTGATCTCATACATTCTATAAAACTCTCTTCATTAGAAAAAATCATTCGTAGGTATTGAAATATAACTTAAGGGAGGTTAATTCTAATCAATCATATCATATATTGTTTTTATATTTATTTAAATATATGTATACATCTCATGGTTATATCTAATTTTTTTCTTCTCTATTTAACTATCATAAAGGGGGGGATATGTGTTAGTTTTTAAAGGGGTATATATGAATGGATATATTAATCTTTGTGTTAGTTTTTAGGGGAGTTTTATTTTTCATATTTTGAATAAAGGGGAAATTTTTTGTGAATTTTGAATGTTATAAAGGAAGTGTTTTTGATTTTTTTAGTTTTTTAACACATGGGTAGATTCATTTTTTAATAGGGGGATATATTTTTCAGTTTTTCATAAAATGGGGGATGAATTGAATTCAGAATTTTGTTTTTGAAATTTTTTATATTGAGAACTACCCTAATGTGAATTCTAATATTCTTGAATATTTCATATTTTAGTGACACAGACTTAATATACATATACATTACATCATATTTTCATAATATTTATTACTTTACACAAATATACACTTGAGCACTGTAATAGTTTAGCATCTTTGGAATCTTAGAAAAATAAGAACTGGTTTATAGGTTAGCTACATCATCTCTCACTATGTTCTTCACAACTATCACCATTCTTAGACATGTCATACATAATATATATATATATATATTCATTACTTAGGGAATGTAATGATATGAAAGGGTGAGCTCAGATTCTCAATAAAGGTAAACAAGGGAGATACATAAGTATAAGATTAGCATAAGCATTTTTGAATATGATCACAACCATTGAAAAGAATACCCTTCATATCAAAGATCATAAACTCGAGCCATGGAATAATGATTAGTAGTTTATAAGAAAATAATAATAAGGAAATCAAATAACATGATCCATGAAAGAATAACATTAACATAAGACATAATTTTTTTAATACACATAAGTATAGAAAATCATTCCTTATTGGTCAAGGTTCACTGCTAAGGCCATCATAGTGGAAACATTCATTTATAGTACAAATTTCACTCCTCATCCTAGAATTACATTACTGTACCAAGTTGAATCCTCATTTCAACCCTGTATTACTATACCATGTTCACTCCTCATTTCAACCATGTTTATTTCCTGAGATATATAAATCTCCACCTAATGTATTAGAGGGACATATAGGCCCCAACAACCTCATAATGAATACAATATTTATGTGTTCCACAAGATCATAAAAGATCATCATATCATAACACATTAAATGAAATTGGTATCATAAACATTCATTAATTCATAACATGTAAAAAAAATATAGGTTTCATAATCATTTCATTATAGCATAACCAATTAAATTTTGCGGGTTCCATAAGCATATAACTCGTGGTAGAGAAACATGTTTATAAACACCATACCATCAAAACATATATCATTTAGAGAATGAATATTAATATAACCCTTTGGATAATGTACCCCATAAGTCATAATTAACATTGATATATGGCATATTAAATCTGAAATAATTTTTAAAGGATCATTTAAATCATTTCTTAAGGAAAATATAATTTCAAATATGATTTTTTTAAAATATAAAACATTTAGAAGACATTTTTATTTGAAAATAACTTTTAAAACATACAAAGGAATCTTCAAATAAATTATTGTTCATGTCAACATAAAATTATGATCATGCGGTATCTGTAAACATGAAGATTCCCTTCATATTTTTTGGTAAAATCCAAATGAGCATTGTTTTAGAAAAAAATGAATATTTCTTACAATTTTTTTTTGTAAAAATTAAAACATGGTTATAATTTTATTTTGAAAATCATAATAGGTTAATAATAAAACTTTGAAAACATTTTGGTAAAAAACGTTTTAGAAAACATGGTTTTGAAAGAAAATGGATTTCTGACCGAAGGGAGAAATAAATTAATATTTTATTAATTTTTTTATTAATTATATTATGTTACAAATAGTTAGAAAATAAAAATATTATATGAATATATCATGAATAAACATAGGAGAATAAATTAAATGGTAATTCAAGAGAGGTATATCATGATATTTCAACATTGGAGTTTTTTTGAAAAAAATGAGAACATTCACAAGAGGACAAGTCTCCTTTATTGATTAGATAGAGGTTATAAAATTCTAAAAGAGGATTTATTACAATAATAATTATTCCGAAAAGAAAAAGGATCATCAGGTTTGTTATTGCACTATGTTTGACTAGGAATGGTGACTTATTTATTAGAAAGTCCATATGCCAATAAATTTTCTTCGTGGTATGTTTAAGTGATGAGATAATTCATCAATGAGATCATATCCATGAATTTAATTAATCTTGATATCAATTTCTAGGATAAATAATTATACCATAACTTATATCCTGAAAAATTGTGGTGGTGTCACATTCCAACCACAATATGGACTAACCTCGTTGATATGAAATTTTCACCACATTGATAATACTGATCATTTCATCATCAAGCAAGGTAAAAATACCACAAGGTCATTAAAGACAACCCAATGTGTCTCTAAAATGATTTAAAAAACTTTTACCATAACTAGAAAAACTAGGATTCCATTTTGACACACTGTCTTTTTTTCACTTAATCCATCTAGGAAATGGAGAAATCCATATGTCTTCCAAGGTTTCAGAAGGAGGATGATAATTACCTGTAATGCGAAAATGTTTAAGTGTAGAAAAATAATGAATATATTTACCACAAAAACCTTATAGATTTATATTTACATATTTTATAGTAGATAATATACATGACTAATTTGTCTGAACATTGAAAAAACACCCTCATGAATCATTTTCTTCCGATTATTGCTTAAGGAATGAACAACTTCCAAGATGGTGAGAAGAAAAAGATTGTGCATCTTCTGTGAAAGAGATAGAGATATTCAGGAATGAAAGTGTTTCTATATTCTAAGATAATGAGTAATTTTAATTAAAAAGTAGTCCTTTATTGCATTCTATAGTGAAAAATCAGTTTCACGCTCTAAGAATTGATGATTAATGTCTTCTACATGTTCATGACATAGTAAACATCTGAAAACATATTAATTCCAAAAAACTGAAAAACATAATTTGTAGGGAGTTTTAATGACTAATTCTCTAGATTATAGGTGCATAACATATAAAAGGGGATGTAGATACACCTCGTAAAATAGTATAGGTGATAACATAACATGTTCCTCAAAGAATAAAAATTGAGACAAAAATCTCTTTCTGATTTGGTAAAATTTGAATCGTATATCTCATGAATGAATGATCTTTAAATGGATATGTATATACCAAAAATCAGAATTGTAATAATCAAAAAACAAATTCTTGGGTACAATATCCATCACATAAAATAAATTGGCGGTGGATATAACATGTGTCTCAGGAAAGTAAAAATGAGGCGGAAATCCCTTACTACTTGAGTAACTTTTGAATCGTGAGATACGTGAAAGAATAAAATCAATTGAAACCTTTAATGTATTTAAATAAATTAAATTCATGATATAACATTCCATAGTGTAGTATATACACCACATAAATGAAATTATTGGCGAATATGGCTTCAAACTCGTAGAAATAAAAGTGAGTCAGAAATCCCCTTACCTTAAGTCCTAAATTCTATTGTATTTGTTCAAACCTTATGTACAATAAATATAAGTTTATTAAAATTATATTAAAGAATAATATTCATATATATCATACCATATATTATTTTTTATAACCTTTTATTACTTTTTTATTAATGATTCTATGTTAAAGTTACGTTTTCGGGTAATAACTGCTTTGTTTTTTGTAAAAGTTTTGATTTAGTATATTTTTTATTCTATTAATTTAATAATAATTTAATTATTGATATAATAATAAAAGTTATATAAATATAATATATATTCTATATATATATGTATTTCAAATAATCTATAACAGATATAAATAGGAAATGAAATACACCGTTCATGGAGATGGTAGGCCCTATGTACGCATGAACGTTGTTTCCATTTTATTATTAGATTGAAAGAAAGAAATTTATTTGATATATTATCATTAAAAAAATAATTTTTATTTCACATATATAACATATTTTTATTAAACACATCTTTAATACATTCCATGTATAACGTTAAGGAATCTCATCACTTCGCAAGGCGATAGTCCACCATACATATGAACAACATTATCGTATTCCCACTGAATGGAAAGCATGAAGGTATGTATGATATAATAATTAATGAATAAAAAATAACATGATAAATATAATAAAAATAATATATAAATAGCATGCCTATAATTATTCAGAAACTAGAAAGGTGGTAACTAAAAAATGAATGATATTGGTTCGTGAAGCGGTAGTCTACTGTACACATGAATGATGATTTCGTAACCCATTTAATGGAAGTGTGTGTGGTTTTACATATTAAAATTAACATAAAAACAGAAAATTATATGGAATATATATAGGTTAATATATAATCATGATATAAAAAATAATTAAATAGGTTTGTGGAAGAAATAAAACAAAAAAGTTTGTTGAGGAACATTACTTCTTCGGGTATCTCTTTTTGGTTTTCACCAAAGGACTTACTTGGATGGCTTTATTTACATATTAAGGATTATAGTATTATATTATATAAGTTTATAATTTTTTTGTTAGGTATTTTTTAAACCAATATATTTTTAAGGTTTAACGATAGAGGGAGAGGGGGTGTCCTTTTATAAGGGAGGTGAGTGGCACTATTGTAATTTTTCTAAAGAGTGAATTCCACCCACATTTTTTCCATTTAAATTGGATTAAATAATGTAAAAATATCAATTATATATGTTAAAATATCTAAATATTTCCACACAATGTTATTTTTACATGTTTTTAGTCATTTTTAAATATTATATTCTAAGTTTAATTACTAAGTTATCTTCTTTTTACCATAATCATTTCTATATACTTTAATTACTTTCACTAATTACATTGGTCAAAAATTAATTTTTCATTATTATAAATTTAAAATTATTATTATTCCAAATATGGAATCTATTTTTCCAAATCCAATTCATATTAGTGGAATAAATTAATTTTAAAATAATCCTCTAAACATGTGGAGAAAGTAGGTTTTTAAAGTGAAAAAAATAAATAGTTCTGAAAGTTTTTATATTCAATTACAAAATAAAATTTATTAAAATGAACTAAATTATATTAATATATTTGTAATTTAACTAAATATACTTTTAAACCAAAATAATATATAATTTAACTATATAAATAAATTAATAAAAAATACATTTTCAATTAAAATTTAGTATTTTTTAATATCCATCAAAAAATGAAACTTTTCAGAAAATAATTTTTTTCCCTATGATAATTTTTACATTATAAATTAAAAATTTATATTTATTTTATCTTATTATTTTTATAAAGGTTTGAAAATTTAATTTAATATTCATTAAAAAAAGAAACAAAAAGTATTTTTTTGAGAAAATAGTATTTTTAGAATATATAAAGTCTTTACAGAAAATGAAGTATTTTATTATCAATATTTTTTAATTATATAAAACCATTATATTTAAAAATTATTTATTAATATTTATATTACTATGTTTAATAATTAGGTCATAATTGTTAAGTCAAAAGTCTTCTTTTGACTTCTATATCATGTTTTGGAAATCACAAATGTATTCTATCATATGTTTATATATTACAATTGTCTTTTATCATGTTTATCGTATCATACGATGTTGATCGTACCGATCAAATCGTATCGTACTGACTCTGTCAATCGTATTGTACTGACTCTGTCAATCGTATCATACTGACTTTGTCAATCGTATCGTATTGACTCTGTCAATCGTATCATATTGACTCTGTCAATCGTATCGTACTGACTCTGCTATTCAGATGATCATTATTTGTTTTGGTACTTTGTCAAAAACTCTCTCTACATATGAATCGTACTCATGTTTTTCATTTCTATATATCTCTTGTCCTAACAAAACGATGTCGTTGAGTTAGTTAAAAACTAATCAAAACGATGTCGTGCTTTCTGTTTCAATATGACCGTTGGAGGCAATATGACCGTTGGAACCCGAGGCCTATAAATAGGAGGTCATTTGAAGCTGAGAGAACAACGATGAACGAAGAGAACGAATGAAGAGACTCTGTGAACTACCAAGATTCTAGAGAGAGACACTGTGACTTCTCTCATCAGCCTTGTGCGTCCGATCATCGTATCGAGGTCTTTCAAGTAATTGAAAGACAGAGGTGCCGATTACCTACAAAATCGAGGGCTGCCGGGGATAGGCAGACAGACGTGCCGATCATCATATCGAGGGCTGCTGGGGATAGGCAGACAGACATGCCGATCATCGTATCGAGGGCTGCCAGGGATAGGCAGACAGACGTGCCGATCATCGTATCGAGGGCTCACCAAGGTTTTGGTGAGACAGACCTTTTATCCTAGGTGAAAGGATAACCCTTCTCTTTGGGTCAAAAGAATTGTAATACTTTTACATTTCCGCTGTTACTTGTATTAGAAAGGGATTTGTATTGTTTCCTTTCTTCTTTACATTTTCAATTGTAATTGTTTCAATTACAATCATTCTATTACTTTTTGTATTGATTGATTCTATACGCTTTAAGGTAGAATCATTCATCTTTGTATTACTCTGATTATTGTGTTCACCTTGAATACAATTGTTTTACTTTACATTAGTATTACAATACATCATATCTTTTATATTCAATACAATTGTGGGTGTTTATATTTGTATTAGTTTAAGATCATTTAAACTAATCTCTTTGTTGCAAAAACACGAAGGTTTTTAAACCTACAATTCACCCCCCTCTTGTATTGTTCCATCTAATAGACATATATATCTACTATTCGATCCAACAATTGGTATCAAAGGAGGTTTTCCACTGATTTGTATTACTAGCTTTACTTCTTATTACTATCTTGAATACTTACTACACTAACGTGTGGAGTGGAAAAGTTGTTTTTGTTATATTAGATGGCAGGTATGAATATCGGATCAATAGATAATCTGAATCCTTCTAGACCACCAATCTTTTATGGGAATGATTATGAGTATTGGAGAGATCGTATGAAGACTTTCGTTATCAATACTGGTGTAGACAATTTTATTATGATTACTGGGGGTTACAAAATTCCTGACAAAGAAGTTAGCACGTTCACCAACCAAGAGAAGTAAGAATATCAACTGAATTACAAGGTACGCAATACTTTATTATGCTCCATGACCAGGAATATATATAGTCAGATATCTTCATGTGAAGTAGCCAACTGTATTTGGAAGAAATTAGAAGTCACTCATTTTGGTACATCCAAAGTTATAGAAACAAGGAGAGCAATGCTTCGAGCAGAGTATCATGGATTTGTTTTTCCTTATGGAGAACCTGTATGTAAAGTTCAAAAAAGGTTTATGACAATTATCAACAGCTTACAATCTATGGGAGAAAAGGACTTGATGATGAAGCTCTTGTTGATAAGATTATTGATATTATGCCAAATGAATGGGAGTCGAAAAGGACAGCTATTGATGAAAATAGAAAAGTTTCCCAGATTACTCTTGATGAACTCTTTGGAACTCTTCTACAGCATGAGACAAGAATGAAGAGAGATGCTGATTTTAATAAGAAGAAGAATGGGAATGGAAGTGTATCTTTTGCATCTAAAGCTAAAACACCTGAAAGGCTTACAAGATCTAAATCCAAGAAAGTTGTTATATCTGATTCAAGTGATTGTAATCTTTCGGATAATGAGTTAGCCAATCTTTCTCGAAGGATGAACAAGATTGTGGGAAAGAAATATTTTCAATATAGATTCAAAAAGAAAGACAGGAAAGATAGGAAAGATTCAGAGGTAACTTGTTATGAATGCAAGAAAGCAGGACATATAAGGCCTGATTGTCCTTTACTGAAGAGGAAAGATAGAAAAGAGAAACACTCTGAAAGAAACAAGAAAAGGTTTTATAAGAAAAAGAAAGGCTTGAAAGCAAATGATACGTGGAGTGCAAGTGGTAGTGATTCCTCAGATGATTCTTCAGAATATGAGACATCAGAACAAAGAAATATTGGACTTCTAGCCAGACTACCAATCGAAGATCATTGTCTCATGGCTATGGTACATAATGCTGAAGCTGTTACAAATGTCTCTTTAAATGCAAATTATGTTGATAATAGATATTATGAATCTTCAAATGATGAACCCTCATCATCAGAAGATGATACTTTACCTTCTTTTGAAGAAGTCTCTAGATTTGCTAAGTTACTTGAAAATGAAAATTCTAAACTCAAAAAGAGATTTGAAAAAGCAAATTCTAGAATTTCTATTTTGACTAAAGAAGTATCAGATCTTTCTAAAGATCTTGATGTGAAAACTTCTGATTTTGAAAGTATTTTGAAAACCCTTGAGAAAGTTAAATCTGATAAGAATAAACTTTCTAAGGATCTTGAAACTGTAATTTCAAAGAAAAATATTTTAGAATCTAACTCTTGTTCGAATTCAAATGTTTTAGAAAACAAGAATTTGGTTTTAAAACTAAAGTCAGATATTTTATCCTTGAAAAAGTGTTTTTCAAACTTTACTCATGGAAAAGAAAACTTTGATAGGATGTATTCTCAAATTAGACCTTTGAGAAATCGTTCTGGTCTTGGTTATACTTATTCCAAACCTGTTTTTAGTAATAACTATTTTGTTCCTCAAAAAACCATTTTCTGTTCCAAGTGTCAGTGTGGTGGACATTGGAGAAGAGATTGTTCTCTTAACAAAACTCAATCCTTAGGATTTCATAAAGCTCATTTTTCAAAACAAATGTGGATTACTAAAATTCTTTTATCTAACCCTTCTGGATCCAAACAAGTTTGGATTCTGAAAATCTAATTGTTTCTTTTTCAGGAAAACGAGAAGTGTATCAATAAGAACATTTGGTACATGGATAGTGGTTGTTCTCGACATATGACTGGAAACAAAGATTTCTTTGAAAAGGTTATCAAAACAAAAGGTGGAAAAGTTACCTTCGGAGATAATTCTCAAGGAAAGATTATTGGTATAGGTAAAATCATTTTTCGTGGAAAAGTTCTTATTTTAAATGTTTTGTTTGTTAAAGGTCTTAGGCACAATCTCATCAGCATAAGTCAATTATGTGATGAAGGTTACCTTGTGAATTTTAGAAATGATAAGTGTCTAGTTCACAATTCCAAGGATGAATTCATTCTATCTGCCCATAGGCAAGAGAATGTTTACACTATTAACTTAGAAGACCTTAGGAACCAAAACTTACCTTGTTTAAGTGTAATAGAAGACCAATCGTGGCTATGGAATAGGAGACTAGGACACAGTAATTTGAGAAACCTAAGAAAACTCTCAAAGAAAGGACTTGTAAAAGGGCTACCAGACCTTAGATATGATTATTCAAAAGTCTGTGATCCTTGTCAATTTGGCAAACAACATAAAACTAGCTTTAAACCAATTAATAAAGTTTCAACTTCAAATGCATTACAGCTTGTGCATATGGATCTGTTTGGTCCTTCACAATCTGGAAGCATTGGAGGCAAATACTATGTATTTGTTTTAGTTGATGACTTTACTAGATTTACATGGGTCTACTTTCTCACGAAGAAGTCTGAAGCCTTTTCCTATTTCAAAACATTTAGAGCCCAAGTTAAAAATGAGAAAAACCTACCATTGATAACTATTCATAGTGATCATGGTGGTGAATTTCAAAACTCAGATTTTGAAACTTTTTGTAGTAAGAAAGGTATTACTCACAATTTCTCAGCTCCAAGAACTCCTCAGCAAAATGGGGTTGTTGAAAGAAGAAATCGTATTCTTCAGGAAATGACTCGAACCATGTTGAGTGAATACTCAATTGCTAAGCACTTTTGGGCTGAAGCTGTTAGTAATGCCTGCTATACTATAAATCGTGTTTTAACTAGACCATTTCTTAATAAAACCACTTACGAATTATGGACTGGTCGAAAACCTAAAGTTTCATACTTCAAAGTTTTTGGATGCAAAGTATTCATTCTAAATACAAAAGACAATCTACACAAATTTGCACCAAAATCTGATGAAGGAATCTTTCTAGGCTATTCTACAACCTCTAAGGCTTATAGAGTTTTCAATAAAAACACTTGTACTGTTGAAGAAACAGTACATGTGAAATTCGATGAAACTAACCCTTTTGTTTTCAACCAATCCAATCCTACATCCTCGGATGTGTTTTCCAAAAATGTTTATCAACCTTTATTATAAGAACATTATGATAAGGAAAATGTTCAAGAAAGTATTCCTGAAACATTTACCAGAGAAGATTTTCTACCATATGTTGATGAACTGGTTTTACAAAACCCAAATCAATTGTTTCTTAGGAATCATCCCAGTGATAACATCATTGGTGATATAAATCAACCTGTAAGAACCAGAAATTCCTTAAGAAATGAAATAGAACATCTTGCTTTTCTTTCCCAATTTGAACCTAAAAGTCCAAGTGAGGCCTTAGGTGATGATGATTGGATCAAAGCAATGCAGGATGAACTAAATGAATTTGAAAGGAATCAAGTCTGGACTTTAGTTGAAAGACCTAAAGAAACAACTGTGATTGGTGTAAAATGGGTTTTCAGAAACAAGTGTGATGAAAATGGAATCATTGTAAGAAATAAAGCAAGACTTGTTGCTAAAGGCTATAATCAACAAGAGGGAATAGACTATGAAGAAACATATGCTCCTGTAGCTAGACTTGAATCTATTCGTATTCTATTAGCCTTCGCAGCATATTTCAATTTGAAACTATTTCAAATGGATGTCAAATGTGCTTTTCTAAATGGTTTTGTTCAAGAAGAAGTTTTTGTCGAACAACCTCCTGGTTTTCAAGACCCAAAACATCCTGATCATGTTTTTAAACTTACCAAGGCTCTATATGGTCTTAAACAAGCTCCTAGATCATGGTATGATAGACTCACAAGATTTCTTTTACAAAACAATTATACAAAAGGTACAGCAGATCCAACTCTTTTTATCAAAATTGAAAACAAAAATGTTTTGGTTGTCCAAATCTATGTTGATGACATCATATTTGGATCAACTCAGAAATCTTTAACCGATTCTTTTGCAAACTTAATGAAATCTGAGTTTGAAATGAGTATGATGGGTGAGTTAACATTGTTTTTAGGTTTTCAAATTTCTCAAAAACCAGAAGGAACTTATATATCTCAACATAAGTATATTAAAGACTTACTCAAAAAGTATGGATTTGACAAAACTAAAAGTATTAGCACCCCAATTGGTACCTCAAATACTCTTGATCTTGATGAAACTGGGAAACCAGTAGATCAAACAATTTTTAGAGGTATGATAGGGAGTTTGCTATACTTAACAGCTAGTCGACCCGACTTGATGTTTTCTGTATGCTTATGTGCAAGATATCAATCTAATCCAAAAGAGTCTCACTTAAAAGCCGTAAAGAGAATCTTTCGGTATTTAAAAGACACTATAGATTTAGGCCTTTTCTACTCTTATGGAAATGATTTTGTTTTAAAAAGCTTTTCAGATGATGACTTTGGTGGTTGTAGAATGGATAGAAAAAGTACATCTAGAACATGTCATTTCTTAGGAGACTCTTTGGTTTCTTGGTCCTGCAAGAAACAACACTCAGTAGCACTCTCCACTGCTGAAGCTGAATATGTAGCAGCTGGAAGTTGCTGTGCTCAAGTATTGTGGATGCAGCACACACTCACTGACTATGGTTTGAGTTTCTCCAAAACTCAAATTCTTTGTGATAATACAAGTGCCATAGCTCTTAGTAAAAACCCAGCACATCACTCTCGTGAAAAACACATAGATGTTAGGCATCACTTTCTTAGGGATCACACACAGAAAGGAGATATTATTTTACAATTCATCGGAACGCAAGAACAACTTGCTGACATTTTTACAAAACCTTTACCTTCCGATAGATTTGAATTTATAAAACAGAATCTAGGAATGATTACATTAAAATAATCATTCATATCTACTTCCTGTTTTGAATCTCTCCTAATAGTAAGAAAATCCTCTTAGAAAGGGGGAGGACATTTCTTTCTGTCTTTATGGTTCTTTTTATCTTACGTTCTTTAACTTTTTACTCTTTGGAATGTGTATCTTTTTCTGTTTATCGTATTGACAATTTTAGTTTTCTGTTTATCGTATTGACAATTTTAGTTTTTCTGTTTATCGTATTGACAGTTTTATCGTTTCATTCATTTTTTTTGTTTATCGTATTGACAGTTTTATAGTATCATTTACTATCGACCGATGATGGTATTCAAATTCTTTTCCATCGTACCAATCAAACTTGGTATTGTATCGACCGATGATGGTATTCAAATTCTTTTCCATCGTACCAATCAATCTTGGTATTGTATCGACCGATGATGGTATTGAATTTCTTTTCCATCGTACCAATCAATCTTAGTCTTGTATCAACCGATGGTAGTATTGAAATTCTTTTCCATCGTATCATTCAATAGTTTTGAATCGACCGATGATGGTATTGAAATTCTTTTCCATCGTACCAATCAATCAATATTATTGTATCGACCAATGATAGTATTGAAATTCTTTTCTATCGTACCATTCAATAGTTTTGTATCGACCGATGATGGTATTGAGATTGTTTTCCATCATACTGTCAGTTCATGGTAACAAGATTATTTTCCATCGTACGGTCCGATCATAGTAATGACTTTGTTTTCCATCGACATCATGATATTTTTCTTCTTACGATTGTATTTTCTTTTGATTCTTACCAAAACCAAAAATCACCTTATGTTCTCCGACAGGTATCTTTTTCATTTTTTTTATTTTTTTTTCTTTCTTTGTTTTAATCCTAACCATTGATCTGGTTTTCTCTAATCCTGACCATAGAATATCAACGGTCACCCTTTTTCGACCGTAGAATATCAACGGTCATCTCTTTATCGCCTATAAATACCCCCCTCCCCTCCCCAAACCCACATTGGTTTTTTCAGGATTTGAGGTGAAGCTCTGCTCCACTAGCTATATATCATCGTACGATCTTCTCAATCGACATCACCTTTATGTCTCAATCCTCTGCTAACACTCCTGCCGAAATGTCTTCAAAGACTTTCACAGAGAAAGACTTTAACAGAGAAAGGTTAGTATCCCGAGACTTTTTCGATACATACAATTCTACAATCAGGAGGATCATTTTGTTTCAAGGATGGGAACATCTGTGTGTTGAAAATCCTGATATTCAAGATCCAGTTCTTTTTGATGAAGTTTTTCAGTTTTACAAAAACCGTTTCTTTCGACAAAGATATGACTATAAACTTCGCTGTGTACGATAGAAAGTTATCTATGTCTGTGAAACAAGCGGCACATTTTCTGAATGTTTCTGTAGAAGGAGATTCTTTTTGTCCATCTCACAAACTACCAGAGGAAGTTGGTACGTTTAATAGAGAAAATGCTGAAAATTATTTGTTTATTATTAATGAGGAAAAGAGGAAAGTGTCTCATCTTTCACCGGACAATCGTTTTGTCACTTTATGGATGCAAGGTTTTCTTATCCCAAGGAAAGGGGATAGAGAAACTCTTAAAGTTTCTGATATATTCATGCTCGAATATCTTGTAAATATGAGAAAAGCAAATCTCATGGGGTATATTTTTGAAACCATCAAGAATGTCAAGACAGGAGGGATCAAGTCCCAGATGATTATGTATCCAGCCATCCTTACGAAGTTCATTTTTGAGAGTATAAAGTTTTGTAACATTCCTTTGAAAGGAAAACCCATGGATTTGAGGCCATCTTGGATTAGTAATAGTATGATGAAAAAGCTGAATGTGTGTTTTGATTCAAATTCAAAACTTTTTGTCAGATATGTAGAAGCTGAATTAGCTCAGAATCAATCGGCACCTATGCCAGCCAAGGACATTCAATCCACCGGTGTTACTCAAAAGTCTGATCCGCAAACCAGTTCGAAGCCGAAGAAGAAGCCAAGGTACAGTAAGGAGGTTGTAGCAAAATGGAGAAAAGATAAGGAACAGAGAAAAGAAGGTGATCCGAAGTTTGGTCTTGACCCTGCTGAGGCCTTTGCAGAAAGAATAAGGGTAGAAGAAACCCTTCAGGCCGAAAAGAAGAAGAAGGATCTTTTGAAAATAAAGGCTCAGGACTTTGATGTCTCTAAAGTCTTGAAAGCAGTTGAAGATGCTAGTGCTCAACTAACTGAAGAAGTGCACCAAGATCCCATCGTACAGAGTCTTCCTGAGAAAGAAAAAGGAAAACAAGTGATGGAAGAAATAGAAGAAGAAGAAGAAGGAGACTTTCTTTTAGAATTTCTTCAAAACTCAAAAAAGAGTAGAGAGGAATCGGTTCAAAAGCTGAGTGAAGGTGTTCAACAAATCCTTCATGCTGATCAAGCACAATCTCCGGACAGAATGTCTTTTCAAGAAAGGCAAGGTGATCAATCTTCTCATTCTGATAAAGTTGTTTTCATTAGTGACAAAGTGGAAGAAGAAATAAAACAGA
The DNA here is from genome assembly GCA_963277665.1 of Viscum album. Lineage (NCBI taxonomy): Eukaryota > Viridiplantae > Streptophyta > Magnoliopsida > Santalales > Viscaceae > Viscum > Viscum album. Next base: position 1,534,139,014 of record OY728126.1, read on the forward strand.
AAGAAAAAGTGAAAGGGAAACAGCCAGTTGTTGACTCAAGAAAATCGTATGAACTACCATTGTATGATGAGGATACTGATTCAGAGCACACAATCTCTCTCAAGAAGGTTGATTACATTGTTCATGTTTTGAGAAGGGTGGAGAAAACCATTCCTTATTTCCCGAGGCTGGAAGGGAAGATTGATTTTATTACTGAAAATCAAAGGAAGAAGTTTGGCTCTGTAAAAGAATTGAGGAAGAAAGTTTTGTCAGTAGAAGCTGATTTGAAAGTTCTTTCAGAAAGCTCGATTGCTCATAAGAAGGCTTGCAATAAGATGACCAAGTGGCCGTACAAAACAGAGAGCTCAATCAATGATCATGAAATAGCTATTGAAGATATAAGGAGGTTATCAAATGAGCTTTCAATTGATTTCAACAAGCTTGATAGAGAAACGATTGAAAGGATGAATCTTTTGTCTTCTCAAAGAGCCGATGTTCCTTCAGGGAAAGACTTTCAAGAAAGAATGAATGTTTTCCAATCTGAATTCTCTAAGGTTTCATCTTTCAAATATGAAATGGTTTTACTGAAGAATCAAAATTCTGTGTTATCCAAAGACAACAAGAATTTGCAAAACAGGATTGATAACCTTGAAGAAGTAATCAGAGTCCAGGAGGAGACCATCAGAAATCAAGCTCAGATTTTTGCGGATCAACAAGAGATTCTCAAAACTCAGGGAGAATCAATTTCTGAAGGCAAGAAGGAGATCAAGAATATGAAAGATGTTCTTCATGAGCTTATAAAGAAGGAGAAGGAAAGAGAAAACAAATGATTGTTGTATTTTTCTCTTTTGGAACTTGTCTTTGTTTTGTAATAACTCTTATGATCCTTTTTCTTTTATCTATTATCTTGTATTGATTTACTAACTCTTTTAGAAAAGTCAAGATTACTCCTTTCTTTTTGTAAATCACAAAGGGGGAGAATATTTACAAAGAAAAGATTGTTTTACAAAGGGGGAGAATGCTTTACAATGCTCTTAAGTAAAATATACGAATACAATCCTTAGGAAATTCCATACCTAAGGGGGAGTTAGTTGTATTCAATTTCTTATTCAGAAGAGTTTTTTCAATAACTCAGGGGGAGATAAGTATTTCTTGTTACATTTACTTTGTGTGTTGTGCTTTCCAAAAAGGGGGAGATTGTTAAGTCAAAAGTCTTATTTTTACTTCTATATCATGTTTTGGAAATCACAAATGTATTCTATCATATTTTTATAAATTAAAATTGTCTTTTATCATGTTTATCGTATCGTACGATGTTGATCGTACCGATCAAATCGTATCGTACTGACTCTGTCAATCGTATTGTACTGACTCTGTCAATCGTATCGTATTGACTTTGTCAATCGTATCGTATTGACTCTGTCAATCGTATCGTATTGACTCTGTCAATCATATCGTACCGACTCTTCTATTCAGATGATCATTATTTGTTTTGGTACTTTGTCAAAAACTCTCTCTGCATATGAATCGTACTCATGTTTTTCATTTCTATATATCTCTTGTCCTAACAAAACGATGTCGTTGAGTTAGTTACAAACTAATCAAAACGATGTCGTGCTTTCTGTTTCAATATGACCGTTGGAGGCAATATGACCGTTGGAACCCGAGGCCTATAAATAGGAGGTCATTTGAAGCTGAGAGAACAACGATGAACGAAGAGAACGAATGAAGAGACTCTGTGAACTACCAAGATTCTAGAGAGAGACACTGTGACTTCTCTCATCAGCCTTGTGCGTCCGATCATCGTATCGAGGGCTTTCAAGTAATTGAAAGACATAGGTGCCGATTACCTACAAAATCGAGGGCTGCCGGGGATAGGCAGACAGACGTGCCGATCATCGTATCGAGGGCTGCCGGGGATAGGCAGACAGACGTGCCGATCATCATATCGAGGGCTTCCAGGGATAGGCAGATAGACGTGCCGATCATCGTATCGAGGGTTCACCAAGGTTTTGGTGAGACATACCTTTTATCCTAGGTGAAAGGATAACCCTTCTCTTTGGGTCAAAAGAATTGTAATACTTTTACATTTCCGCTGTTACTTGTATTAGAAAGGGATTTGTATTGTTTCCTTTCTTCTTTACATTTTCAATTGTAATTGTTTCAATTACAATCATTCTATTAATTTTTGTATTGATTGATTCTATACGCTTCAAGGTAGAATCATTCATCTTTGTATTACTCTGATTATTGTGTACACCTTGAATACAATTGTTTTACTTTACATTAGTATTACAATACATCATATCTTTTATATTCAATACAATTGTGGGTGTTTATATTTGTATTAGTTTAAGATCATTTAAACTAATCTCTTTGTTGCAAAAACTCGAAGGTTTTTAAACCTAAAATTCACCCCCCTCTTGTATTGTTCCATCTAATAGACATATATATCTACTATTCGATCCAACAATAATGGTCAGGTTTAAATAAATATATTAAAATATATCATTGTTTTGTTAAAACTCAATGTCCTATGTAATATAAGATAAGATGGTGTTGTGTGTAGAAAACTATTAACTTTTTATTGTGTAAAAAGAAATATTATCGTGGTGTAGTATGAACTGAAATCCATGAAATAAATTTAATTTAATAAAAAAAAAATTCATAAAAAGTCGGGGTGTTACACATCTAAGGGGAGGTTAATCTTATATTAGACTTTATATGGTGTTTTCTTTCTATATTCATTTCAAAAAATAATTTTTTATTTTATTTCAATTAATTCATTGTGATTGTAAAATAGGGAGATATTATTGAGTTTAATACTATTACTATATTTGGTTTTGAAAATTCACAACAAACTATATTTAAGGCTTTCTCTAACTTTTTAAGGATATTAAAGTTGTGGCTTTTTGTATATTTAATTTCAGATGCACTATACTAAATATGTTAGATATTATTTAATTCTTATATCATGTTGTGTTGGACTAATTGGATGATTCAATTAAAATCTATATCCATAAGACAATGGAGATCTTTTCCTAAAATAATTTCAAATGAACCCAAAGATCTTGGAATACAACCATTAGAATTAGTTATATTGATGTCTATAAATAGTACATGAGGATTGACTATTAGTATCTTTTTACAAGTATCAAAATTTTGATTTCTAGTTTATCCTTGAAAATTATACTTGGTTTTAATTTCTATCACTATTTAATACATTTCCAAGGGTGATAAGAGAAATTGTCTAGGAGGTTTCGATTGTAAAGATATTATTTTTCTTATTGTAATCATTGTTGTATGATTTCTAACATCATGGGATTTTAATGATAGGAAGAGAAAATGTGTATCCAATCTTTCAAATTCATGAAATTTCATGGATATAATGATAGATATTTTCAGATATGGTTTATTTAAGTTTTCCATAGATTACCATGAATATGATGATAATACCTACATATGGTTCTATAATTGTTGACATCCTAGTTTAGTAATGAGGGTACTTAGGATCAGGTTAAAGATCCTCCTACCATTTTGGATGAAAGTGAATAATTAATATGAATAATAATTGTTTTTTGGTAATAATATATTTTTTAAGTAGTTTATTTTTTACTCAATACTTCATAATTTTTTGACTATTCTTTTTATTTACATTTCACAGTATTCTATTTTTATTATGATTTACGACAATTTTAAGACAGTGTCTTAACTACGGACTTATTTTATTTCTCTTCTATATAATATTTGTTTACTAATTTATATTGATTAAGTATTTAACTTTTGATAAACTGAATTTCCAATTCTTTATGTTTTTACTAAGATATATACTTTGATTTTTTTAGAAGGTATTATTTTTGATCAATATATAATTGAGTTGGATGAAATTTTTTGGTTTGTTTTTAACTATAATTCATCCCACATTACTCTATTTACCATCCTTATCATTTTACCCTCTAGTAAAAACAATATCACATTAACATAATGATGGTTGGATTGGGGCATTACTATTTGGGTCATGACCAATACAAGTGGGGTCTCAATGGGTCTAAATTATGATAATTATCTAATCGATTATATAAGATAATGTTCTTAGTTTTTTTAGTAATTTTATATGATATGGAAGCTGTAATGTTAAGACACTATATTTGTAAATGTGGGTATTGTAACACCCCGACCCCAGTTACCCAGAGTCGATGCATTATTTTAATACATTGCCATGATTACAAGGAATCAAGTCCTGAAGGACCAATCAGTTTAGTAGTCTTGAAATATAGATTACATACATGAATGTTACATTACACTTTCTAACATAAAACAAAAAATAAATATTATGTTGATAATGACATTATTCTTCTAGATTAACCCTGCATATCAAACATAATACACCTCTTGGAATCCTAGGAATACAAAACATAAGGGGGGAGCTCAGATGCTCAATAAGGGTAAATAATTTAGCAGAAGCTATAAAAATTTAAGGCAGGATGTATAATAAAAACATCAGTCTTTTAAATAGAAAACATGAACATAATATGGAAAAAATAAATCTAACATCACTATATAAACATGAACGTGGATATTCTACGAGTCGAATAGTCACATGTAATAACTAATTTCATAATGAGGGAATCCCTAACGCTGAACATCATTACCACATAGTCAAGGCCTCGTGCCAAGACTACAAATAAATTTTTTGTCAAGTACTTTTTCCAAGATACTAGTATGTCTCATGAGACCTACTGATGCATTGAGGAGCTATAGCGGGCACCACCCATCACCTACTAAGTCCACTGCATTCCTGATATGAAATTGAAGAAACATAACATAAACATTCGTATTAAAACTAGCATCAAAAATCTCAATACTTTAGCCATAAACCATGAATAGTATAAAAATACCACATCCATAGTAAAACATATCATTACACATTAAATACAATATGGAAGATTGTATTATAATAAATTAACCTCAATCAAGAATAATATCTAGTAAAGTATGATGATATAGTTGAAAATGATCAGTAAAACTCTTTGAGTGAAATACCCCTTTTTCATGAAATCATTTTAAAGTCATAAAATTTATAAAGGATGAAATTTAAAATTATTTTTGAGTCAAATTTTCCCATAGAACTTTGAAACTTTTAAAAGTAATTGACATTTTAAAACATTCATGTCCATATAAATAAATCCTTAAAACCATTTTGAAAACATGGAAATTAATGAGATAGATTTTGAAGAATAAATATTTAAAACATTTAAAATGATGTTTAGTTAAAGATTACCTTAAAAAGAATCCTTTTGAAAACTATTTTATGAAACATGGACATGGATAATAAATATGTCCCAGTAAAAACATACACATAAACAATCTCAGATAATAATGAGATTGAGGAATTAACCCTTACCTTGTACTTTCTATTATTTGAGGGTACGTTTAACCTTCTACATAATGACCATAGTATGTTATTAAATTATTCCAGAACCATATTAATATATATGATATTATACATGATTCATTTATGAATTTATACTACCCATTTAATAATAATTTCCCTGTTAAATTAACATTTCAGGTAATAATCACTTTCTTTATCATATGTGTTTTAACTTGTTATTCTTGATTGCATCACTTAGATCGTGATTTAAATACTTAAAGAATACAAAACATTATTTATATATCATATATATTTAGAATATAAATATTTATAATAGATAGATATATGAAATGGAAAACACTATTTATTGTGATGGTAGGCCGTACGTACGCATAAATGCTATTTCCGTTTTCATATAGTATTGAAGGGAAGTAACTGAAAAAGATATATGTAAGTACATACATACATACTGTAACACCCCGGGATTTTATAAGATATATTATTTTCAATTTCTTTCATATATTCTGTCGTACACTACACCAATATTATCTTGCACTATACACAACACTGTATTAGCTTTCAATATACACAACACTAATCTTGGATCGTGTTACACACAAGTTCAAGTTTGTTTGATAGAAGTTATTTTACGCAAAATTGAGAGTATATATATAGATATTAAATGTATAAATGAAATATGGTTGGATTATATTATACGCAACAATAAATGAATCTTGTACTACACACAACCCTAACTTGTCTTTCATTACAAGCAATCACGACCTTCCAGGATATCGTGTGTTGTACGCAATACCGAGTTTCACTAAACAACGATATGTTATTAAAATATTATATAAACTAGCCATTATGAATAGTAATACCAACTTTTTAAAATTTTATAAATTTTATCATTCAAAATAGACTTTATTTTTGGATTCAGAATATCGAAATTAGTCTAGGGTGAATTTTTTGTATTTTTTTGAAAACATTCAACTTTTGATGAATAGTGAAAACATTGGGTTACTTTTTTAAAACCAAAATTTTATTTAACTAATTATTTATTTTATTTAAATTTATTTTAGTTCAAAATTTATACATAATACCTATATAAGTTCAATGTAATTCATTGGAGTCATTTGATAATAATTTTAGATATATAAAAATTTTATTGAACTTTTCACTGTCTTTTACCCACCTCCTAGGAAAATTTAAAAATTTACATAAAACATAATTTTACTACTTCTGTGAGTGGAATTTAGAAAATCCGAGAGACACGGTTAATATCAAGGAGTAAAATTTGGTTTCATAAGATAAAAATAATTTTTGGTGAATATTAACTTTTTAGTTTTATTTACCACAGTTAAAAGTTAATAGGGTAATTAAGGGTAACAATTATATTATTATTACCCTAACACATGTCCTAATAGTATTGGATAAGTGTAATTCGACAAAAAACAACCTTATGAATAAAACATTACCCTTTATGTCCACTTGGGTTAGATTAGGAGACTTATTATTATTTTATTGAAAAAAGAGTTAAAATAGTTAAAATCAATGTTTAATAACTACAATATTTTTAATATAGTGTTATCCATAAGATAAATTCGACTATAAACATTAATTAGAAAGAGAAAAATATTTACTACATAATGGTATTTTATTTATAATTTTTAGAAATTAAATAATATAATTTATTTATGACACAATGACGATGCAGTAATTACATTATTAATGAAATATTAACATAATTGATGTTAGAAATACCCAAATAAGTGTAATTTGAGACTTTTTATGAATTAAACTAATTTTATAGGTTAATATGACATGTTATTATTGATTAAAGTAACTTTTTTTAAACTAATCATGTTGTTTTGAGTTTAAAAAAAATAAATTACCAAATAGTGTCAAAATTGACATAAAATAGTTTTTAAAACAAATATTATATTATTAATTGTAATTATATTCCTAAAAATCTAAGTTTAGACCAAATGACATTGATAAGGTTATATATATTAATAATTAACCACTTGGGGTTCGTTTGGCTTGTTATAGTAAGTTTATTAACCATATAGTGTAAGAAAACAAGAAGACAGGGTAAAAGTTAAATTATTTAACTTAGAGTTAAATCTAAATGATAAGGTTAAAATAGTAACCTAAAATTGTCTAAAACATATTGGTTGAGATTATTTCTACCCATAACCACTTTATCTTTGAAATAAATCAATTTTGAGATATTATAAACCGAATATGACTTTATTATAAAATAATATTTTCAGTTTTTCCAAAGGTGCCCCTCTCCTTTCTTATAAAAAGGGCACCCCTTCCCTCTTCTCTTCACACCCATTTGAGCCTTGATGCTCGGTCAAAACCTGAAAATTACTATTCTCAACCTCTCTAGTTTTATCATATATGTTCTGGTAATTTCAAAAGACCAACTCTAGTTCCTTAAGAAGAAGTTTAAAGGAGGTGCGTCGAGGAAGAGGTAATCTCTTCTACCGACTTTTTCAAGTTTCTTTCTTCTTCTACTTCCTATTATTTAGTTGTTTCATTATAAAGTAATAACATCAGTATTACTTATATAATGATATGTTATCTTAAATATGAAACAACCCTATTTCACCTTCTATCCATCCTAAGGAAAACAAAATCACCGCGCGTGCGTACGTACGGAATACCGTCTCCACGCCGTGGTGTAATCAGTTTTCCACCACCACCTTACTTGGATGGGTATAATGGTGTAAAGAATAACTATATATGATTATTATAACATCATACTCATTATAAGATATTATATCATCTGCTCCAATTCCATTCAATAAATATGAGAATGATATCATCGCTCGTACGTACGTACGGATTACTATCTCCACGACACGAAGAGATTCATTTTCCATGTTAACAATTAAAGAATGATTATAAAGTATATATAATAAGTAATCATGAAATATATGACATAATAATTCTACTGTATTTATTTATATATATATGTATGTCATCTACTTAATTCCATTCAATTCAATATGGAAACGAAAAATAGCGTTCATGCGTACGTACGACCTACCGTCTCCATGAACGGTGCATTTCTTTCCATTTATCGATCTATTATATATATGTATATTTTGAATATATATTATATATAAATCATGTTTTATATTATTTAATTAATTAATCATGATCTAAGTAATCATATTAATAATTACAAGTCAAAACATGGATGATAAATGAAACGATTTTACCCAAAATGCTGCTTTAACATGGAATTTACAAAAGAACGGGTAATATAAAGTCATAAGTGAACCATATATGATATCATAAAAATGAATATTATTCTGTAATAAGTAAATGACATTATTTAAATCATTATACAGGAGTCTCAGACACATTTAAAATAAATTGGACATAAGGTAAGGAATAATTATTCCAATCTCGTTCTTATCCGAGATTGTTTATTCGTAAGTATTTACTGGGGTTATTGCTATCATCCATGTCCATGTTTTCTAAAAATGATTTTATGTATGTTTATATTCCTTTTTACCCATTTTTAACTTTTATCACATGTTATTAAAGGAATATTTTTTTACCATATGAGGAATGTTTTGACTTTTCCGACAAAAGTACGAGGATAATGTCTTTGTTTAACTTATACGGAATGAACAAATTTTTTTTACAGTTTCATAACGCCTTATTTTCATGAAGATTACTCTACATGATTTCATGAATATTTTCAACAAAATCCTTTCCTTTTAATATTAGATGGAATTTTGTAAAAAGAAAATGATTTTGAAGAATAAAGGATATTTTTCTCAAGAATTCATTTCAAGTGTTTTATCAAAACCATTTTCCATATAAGATGGAATTATTTCATATTTGTATGTTTCAAGTATAATGTCTGTATGATTTACATGGTTTCAATTTTGTTATGATAAAATGATATCCATTTTTTTATATGGATTATGTTATGATTAAATGATGTTTATGAAACCCATTTTATTCTTTGGGTAATGATGAATGATTTATGTTCATGTTGTGGAAAACTTAAGACAGATTTCATTATGAGATGGGTGGGACCTATATCTCCCTCCAATGCATTGGGTAAAGAAATATATCTCATGAGATAAACATGGCTAGAATGGTAAGTTAATCCGATTCAGTGATACAGGACTGGAACGAGGAGTGAACTCGATTCAGAAAGGGACTTTGTCCACTAAGATGGTCTTGGTAGCAATGACTTGGATACTATGGAAATCATATCATGTGCTTAATGGTTTGACACAATTACATGTTTTCATTACATGTTATTATATCATGATTGATGTTCCATTATGATATATTCCTTACGTACTTCCAAGATTTATGTCTTTGCTCAAGATTTGGATGTTTAGATTTTATGTTCATGTTTTTGCATTCAAATGTTTATGGATTGTTTTATGTTCTATATGTTTAACCTTACTGAGCATTTTAGCTCACCCTTTATATGTTTTCTTTTCCCCAGGATATAAAGAAAGGTTTTAGGTAAGAAAACAAAATGGGAAGATATTTATGGGAGATGTTGAAGATATTTCGACATGATTAGAAGATTATGTTCCGAGTTTCCAAAGACACTAAACTATTACAGTCCTTGTGTGTATGTTTTTTTTATGTATTAAGTATTCCACAAAAATTAATGTAATGTCCATGTATGTCAAGCTTTGGATCTCTACACATACATACATACATACATACATAAATACATACATACATACATACATACATACATACATACATACATACATACATACATATATCTCTAGTATAATTATTATGTCATATATTACATACTTATTAATAATATATATTTTTATAATCATCATTTAATTGTGAACATGGAAATGAATCTCATCGCGTCGTGGAGGCGGTAAGCCATACGTACACATGAGCGACGATATCATTTATTTAATGATTAAAAGATGTGTAATTGGATGGTATATTAATTATACATATAAATTAGCATGTTATTTTCATTATTTATATTCATATTAATAATCATTATATCCATCTAAATAACATAGTGTTGAATAACAAATTACACCATGGTGTGGTGACGGTAAGTCGTACGTACGAACGCATGGAGACATTATCATTCATAGGATGGATATAATGATGAATATGGTTGTACAATATTTATAATAACATCACAATATGTAGAAAGTACTGGAGTTATTATTTTGTTATGGAAATAACAAAGAAAGGGAAAGTGGAATAAGAAAAGAATTTTGAAATAGGTGATAAAATAATTACATTTTCTTCGGGTGTTTCTTTTTTATTTGAATGAAATGGCTCCGTAGGTTGGATTTATACTCATGTTAAGGCCTCTAGGTTGAAGTGAGGGATGTTTGGGTGGAGATTTGGGCAGGGGTTGGCCGAGCCAAATGGCATTGGAGGTGTGAATTTGAGAGAAGGGGAAGCACCCTTTTATAAGTGGGGTGAGGGGGTACCTTAGAAAACACTTAAATATTATTTTATTATACAATATTATTCGGTTTATAATGGCTAAAAATGGATTTATTTTTAGACTTAGGTGGTTATGGGTTGAAATCATCTCAACCAATAGGTTTTAGACAAGTTGAGGTTACGATATTAACCTTATCTTTTAGATTTAGCTCTTAGTTAAATAGTTTAACATTTACCATGTCTCCTTATATTTTTATATTATATAGTTAATAAAAATACAATAAAATGCAAAGAGAACCCTAATTTATTCATTAATGAAATATATATTATTATATAATTACTTTGGACAAACCTTAGATTTTTTGAACTATTATATAATTTAATAAAATAGTATTTGTTTTAAAAACTCATTTATGTCAATTTTGACACTATTTAGTATTTGGTTTTTGTGAAAGTCATCACAACATGATTACTTCGAACAAAATACATTACATCAACCCTAAAATGTCATATTTATCTATAAAATTCTTGGATTTCATGAAAAGCCTCAATTTAAATTTATTTTTATATTTATAATATCAATTATTTTAATCATTCATTAATAAGGTAATTACTGCTTCCTCATTGTGTCATAAATAAATTTAATTATTTAATGTCTAAAAATTATAAATAAAATAAGATGATTTAATAATTTTGTTTTAATGAATATTTATAGTTGAATTTATCTTATGTATAACCCTATATTAAAAATGGTTAGTTATTAAACATTGAATTTAACACTTTTAACTCTTCTTTAAATAAAATAATAATAAATGTCCTAATCTAATCCAAGTGGACCAAAATGATCATATTTTATTATTAAGGCATATTTTTTTTCAAAATACACTTATCCAGTAGAATTAGGACATGTGTTAGGGTAATTATAATATCCATTTTACCTTTAATTACCCCATTTACTTTTAACTGTGGTAAATAAAATTCAAAAGTTACTATTCACCAAAAATTATTTTCATCCTATTGAACCAAATTTTAATTACTGATGTGAACCATGTGTTTTGTATTTTTTAAATTCAATTCACAAAAGTGGTAAAATTATGTTTTATGCAAATTTGCAAACGTGCCTAGAAGGTGGGTAAAAGACGTTAAAAAATTCAATAAAATTTTATACATATATTCTTATTATAAAATGACTTCAATGAATTAAATTGAAATAATATAGTTATTATGTATCTATTTTGAATTTATAATAAATTTAAAAACAAAAATTATTTAAATAAATGTTGGTTTTAAACAATAATAAAGGGTTTTTCATTATTCATCAAAAATTGAAAGTTTTCAAAAAAATACAAAAAATTCACTCTAAGCTAATTTTGATATTCAGAATCTAAAAATTATGTCTATTTTTCCAAATTAAAAACATAGAAGTTGAATTAATTAATTTAAAATTAATTCCCATTTCCAAAACCAAAAGTGGGTTTTTAAAAAATTAGAAACTATCAAAAGGATGATGTGTGTTTATATAAAATTTACACGTGAAATTTCTTATAATAAAATAAATTATATTAAATGTTAAATATATAATCTAATTATACTTCCAAACCATTCAAATTCATAATTTAATACTACAAATTAATTCAGTGAAAAAATTTGTTTTCAATTAAAATTTAGTATTTTTCATTATTCATCAAAATATGAAAGTTATAAGAAAAGTACCAAAAATTTATCCAAACCAAATTTTTATGTCCCAATTTTAAAGAAGAGTTTATTTTCATTAAATTGAATATATAAAAGTGTCAAATATTGGTTTTAAAAAAGGTTCTCCATTAAAAGGCAGTAAAATTTCATTTTTTTGAAAAATACTTCTTTTATCTGAAAAATGAAATTGTTTTTACATTATGTCTAAGAAACACATAATATGGATTCAAAAATTTTATGGAGTATATAAAATTCAAAATTCAGTTAATACCATTCATAAACGCTTTTTGAATGGCTATTTTGGTAAGTTGTGATGTGCTCGAACTCAGTGTTGCGTGTAGCGCAAGTTATTAAATTACTTGAAGAGATAGCGTACTATGAAATAATGGGGTGTTACATTATACCCTACTTCAATAAATTGATTCCTCACAATATTAAATTGTTCTCTGAAAATAAAATGTTAAAAATAGGAAAATACCTCTGTGGAAAACCCACATTAGAAATTAGGATAATAAAATTTAGTCTTAATAGAAGGGAAAGTGAAATGAATAAGTCACCAAAAACTTATGATCTCGATTAGAAAAACATTGGAGGAAATTAGAGACAAATAATTGGAGTAAAAACTTAAATATTTATAGAGAGTTATTGAGGTCTTCAATAAAAAACAAGTGTAAAATCAAGGGCCTCAAAGTTATCCATTTATGATGATTTAAAATATCATGTGTTCAAAAAAATATAAGTTTTTAGGATAACACATTATTGGTTTTAATATCCATTCCCTAGAGTTTAAGAATTTATTTATTCATAGAAAAAGAGTAAAAAAATATATTTAACAAGTTGAGTTTCATCATTAAACTAATTCCAACCACAAAGTCATCTTTCAATCCAAAAGATAATAGAATTCAAAAATATTCTATTTATCTTAATTGTATAGGGTTCCAAAAATAATGAATTTATAATATATTTGATAGAATATTTAAAAAAACTACATTATACAAACCAAGACATCATGTTGGTTAGTGGTAGGGGATGCACCCTTGTCTCCCTTCGGTTTCAAGTTCAAGTCTTACAACCTTGTCAGACACAACGGGTTGTCGCCAGACCTCCAAGTTTTCCTTTTTATAACAATCCAAAAATAATCTTAAGAAATGTTTTAACCATACACAATTGTATCCAATGTAAAACTTAATCCATTCCAACCTTTAGACTTATACAAAATACTTATGTCCAAACTCACAGTCCAAAATTTATAAGGATGTTAAACATAATGAAGATATCTTTTTACCACATAATAACATATTAATACCCTCATCATGTATTCTCTTAAAAATGGTAACACCCTGAATTACCATAAAACCTAATTGACTGCATTAACTCTCCCTTATTCCTTATATAATACTTGATATAGTCCTTATATCCCAAAATGTTGTAAACTCCCATAATGATGGATTATACAAATCATTAATCAGTTTCAAGGTAGTCAAGAATATAAAATATAATTTATCCAAATCAATCGTATCTTATTCAAAAATCAGTACCTTAGTATTAGAACTTTATTAAGGTTTATCTTTCCTCAGTTATGTATTTTCCAAAAGTATTAACTTGATATTGATTTACTTTTCTTAGTACCATTCAATCTCAACTCCTCAATGAAATATTACTGCAGCACAATCCTTATATATTCTATAATTCTTACAACTTGTAAATCATTAATATGATGCTCAAATGACACAATTATTTAATAATAACATAAGAACACTAATCATTCCTCTTTATCTGCGGTGGTATCGTAACTTGATTATTATCCAATATCATCATTTGGGTATACTCTAATGATTGGGACATTGATTCACGTAGTGACTCAAATACTTATAGATGAAGCATTGTACATTTGAAACATTTTTATTACCCTTGCAATCACGTACTTGGTGTCCTTTTTCTCCTCAATTATAACAAACTCCCATTCCCTTCAATCATTTACCTAGGTGATTCTTTCCATAGTTATCACATATGGGAAAAATCCTTCTTTCCCTTATTCCCTATATCCATCTTTCTCTCTACCATACTTTTCTTTTCTGGCTTTACTTTGAAGCCATAGGACTCAGAGAATTATTTACTTATCTTATTTACACATGATACTATTTATTCATATGATAAAAATATATGGGATACTATTTCTTTTCTAAATGTTGGATTAATTCCATGAAAGATATGATACTTTTTACTCTTTGGATCATGCGTATTATGAATATAATCTATAATCATAAAAAAATTTCTTTGAGGAAGTATTTACTCATAAATCCTTCATAATGGTTTGTAAAGAAAATTTTAATTATCCTAAGAATATCCCCCGAGAGTGTCATAACCAAGAGTGCAGAAAGGCCCATTATTGTGTACTAAGATACCCTGGGTCAAGACCAAAACTCTTTGTTGGAGTTTTTACTCCTAGGTACATTTGTTCCAGAGTCTCCTCTACCTGCTCGTATCCAGACAGGGATTTATTGTTTTGAAAATTCACAAAATCTCTACATTACCAAAATTCTAGGATGTTCTTCTATACTAATCCTAAAATTAAATCTTAAGATAATGTTCTCTAATTAGAGTTTTTATAAATATATTTCCAAGGTTGTTTCTAAAAATCCTCTGATACCAACTGTAAGGCCCTGACCCCAGTTAACCAAAGTCGGTGAATTATTTTAATACATTGGCATGTTTACAAGGAATCAAGTACCGAAAGAATAATCAGTTTAGCAGTCTTAGAAAATAGATTACATATGTGAATGTTACATTAAACTTTATAACATAAAACAAAACATAAATAATCTGTTGAGAATTCCATTATTCCCATAGCTTAACCCTACATATCAAACTTAATACACTTCTTGGAATCTAGGGAAAAAAACATAAGAATGGGGTGATATCAGATGCTCAGTAAGGGTAAATAATTTAGCGGAAGCTACAAAATTTTATAGCAAGATGTATTATAAAAACATTAGTCTTTTAAACAGAAAACATGAACATAATATGGAAAAAATAAATCAAACATACCCATATAAACATTCACAAGGATATTCTACTAGTAGAATAATCACATGTAGTAACTAATTTCATAATGAGGGATTGCATAATGCCGGACATCATTACCACATAGTCAAGGCCTCGTGCCAAGAATACAAATAAATTTTTTGTCAAGGCCTTGTGCTAAGACACAGGTTTGTTTCATGAGACCTACCGATTCATCGAGGAGATATAACGGGCTCCACCCGTCACTTACTAAGCCCACTGCATTCCTCATATGAAATTGTTGAAACATAACATAAACATTCATATTAAAACTAGCATATGAAATGCCAATACTTTAGCCATAAACAATAAATGGTATAAAAATACCACATCCACAGTGAAACATATCATAACTCATTAAATAAATTATAGAATATTGTATTATTATAAATTAACCTCAATCAAGTATAATATTCAGTAAATGATGATGATATAGTTGAAAATGATCAGTAAAACTCTTTAAGTAAAATACACCCTTTTCATGAAATCATTTAAAAGAAACACAATTTATAAATGATGAAATTTAAAAGATATTTTTGAATCCAAGTATCCCATAACGCTTTTGAACGTTTTAAAGGAATTAAAATTTTAAAACATTCATGTCCATATAAATAAATCCTTAAAACCGTTTTGAAAATATGAACATTAATGAGAAATATTTAAAAGAATAAATATTTAAAAAATTTAAAATGATGTTTATTTAAAGAGTACCTTACGATGAATCCTTTTGAAAAATATTTTATGAAACATGGACATGGATAATATATATATGTCCCAGTAAAACATACACCTAAACAATCTCGGATAATAATGTGATTGAGGAATTAACACTTACCTTGTACTTTCCATTAGTCGAGGGTACATTTAACATCCTGTATAATGAAAATAGTATGTTATTAAATTATACCAGAACCATATTAATTTTTATGATATCATACATGATTTATTTATGAATTTATGCTACCCATTTAATAATAATTTCCATGTTAAAATAACATTTTGGGTAATAATCGCTTTCTTCATCATACATGTTTTAACTTGTCATTCTTGATCGTATCAGTTAGATCATGATATAAATACTTAAAGTATATAAAAAATTATTTATATATCATATATATTTATAATATAAATATTTATAATTGATAGATATACAAAATGGAAAATACCTCTTATGGAGACGGTAAGCCGTACGTACGCATAAACGCTATTTTTGTTTTCATATCATATTTAAGGAAAGTAAGTGAATAAGATATTTGTAAGTACATATATATATATATATCTCCAGTATAATTGTTATGTCATATTTTACATAATTATTAATAATATTTATTTTTATAATCATCGATGAATGGTGAACATGGAAATGAATCACATCGTGTCATGGAGATGGTAAGCCATACATACACATGAGAGACGATATCATTTTCTCAATGATTAAAAGATGTGTAATTGGATGGTATATTAATTTTATAGAGAAATTATCATGTTATTTTCATTATTTATATACATATTACTCATCATTCAATCCATCCAAATAATATAGTGTTAAATAAGAAATTACACTATGGTGTGGAGACTGTCAGTCGTACATACACACACATGGTGACATTATCATTCATAGGATGGATAGAATAATGAATATGGTTTTAACAAATTTATAATAACTTCAAAGTATTTAGAAGGTACATTAGTTATTATTTTGGTATGGAAATACCAAATAAATATAAAGTGGAAGAAGAAAATAACATTGAAAGTGGTGATAAAAAATGACATTTTCTTCGTGTGTTTCCTTTTGATTCGAACAAAAGGCCTTATTATGTTGGATTTATTCTCAAAGTAAGGCCTCTAGTATTAAGTGAAGGTATTTGGGAGGAGATTTGGGTTGGGGTTGGCCAAGCCAAATGGCTTTGGAGTTGTGAATTTGAGAGAAGGGTAAGTTCCCCTTTATAAGAGGGGTGAGGGCACCTTAAGAAAAACATGAAATATTATTTTATTATACAATCATATTCGATTTATAAAGGCTCAAAATGAATTTATTTAGATACTTAGGTAGTTAGGGTTCTAAATTATCTCAAACAATAGGTTTTAGACAAGTTTAGGTTACCATATTATTCTTATCTTTTAGATTTAACTCTTAGTTAAATAGTCTAACATTAACCAGGTGTCCATGTATTTTTAAATTATATGGTTAATAAAATTACTATAAAATTCCAAGATATCCCCAGGTGGTTCATTAAGGAAATATCTATTATTATATAAGTCATTTAGATAAACCTTATTTTTTTGTGACTATTATATAATTTAATAAAATTTTATTTGTTTTAAAGACTCATTTTTGTCAATTTTGAAACTATTTAGTATTTGGTTTTTGTGAAAGCCATAAAAACATTATTACATATAAAAAAACATTGAATCAACCCTAAAATTTCATATTAATCTATAAAATTTGTTTCTATCATCAAAAGCCTCAATTTACATTTTTTATATTTATAATGTCAATTATGTTAATCTTTCATTAATAAGGCAATTACTGCATCATCATTGTGTCATAAATAAATTTAATTATTTAATGTTTAAAAATTATAAATAAAATTCCATGACTTAGGAAATATTTTTATCTTTTTAATGAATATTTATAGTAGAATTTATCTTATGTATAAACCTATATAAAAAATGGTTTAGTTATTAAACTTTGAATTTAACACATTTAACTCTTCTTGAAATAAAATAATAATAAATGTCCTAATCTAATACAAGTGGACCAAAAGGATAATATTTTATTCTTAAGGCTGATTTTGGTCAAAATATACTTAACCAATAAAATTAGGACTCGTGTTCGGGTAATTATAATATAATTGTTACCTTTAATTACCCTATTTACTTTTTACCGCGGTAAATAAAATTCAAAAGTTACTATTCATCAAAAATTATTTTCATCCTATTGAACCTAATTTTACTTATTGATGTCAACCGTGTATTTTAGATTTTTGAAATTCAATTCACAGAAGTGGTAAAATTAAGTTTTATGCAAATTTGTAAATGTGCCTAGAAGGTGGGTAAAAGACGTTAAAAAATTCAATAAAAGTTTATACAACTATTCTTATTATAAAATGACTCCAATGAATTAAATTGAACTAATATAGGTATTATTTATCTATTTTGACTTTATAAGAAATTTGAAAATAATAATTATTTAAAAAAAAGTCTATTTTAAACAATAATGCAGTGTTTTTCACTATTCATTAAAAATTGAAAGTTTTCAGAAAAATACCAAAAATTCACCTTAAGATAATTTTGATATTACGAATCCAAAAAAGATGTATATTTTTTTAAACTAAAAACTTATAAGTTTCATTAATTAATTTAAAATTAATTCCTGTTGTCAAAACCAAAAAGCAGGTTTTTTAAAAAGTAGAAACTATCAAAAGATTGACATGTGTTTATGTCAAATTTAAAAGAGAAATTACATATAATGACCTAAATTGTATTAAATTATAAATATATAATCAAATTATACTTCCAAACCATTCAAATTCATAATTTATCACTATAAATTATTTTTATTAAAAATGTTGTTTTCAATTTAAATTTAGTATTTTTCATTATTCATCAAAATATGAAAGTTATCAGATTAGTACCAAAAAGTTATCCAAACTAAATTTTTATTTCCCTCTACTAATGAAGAATTTAATTTCAATAAATTAAATATATAAAATTGTCAAATATTGGTTTTTAAAAATGGTTCTCTATTAAAAGGAGGTAAAATTTAATTTTTTTAAAAAATACCTCATTTACCTGAAAAAATGAATTTGTTCTTATATTATGTCTAATAAACACATAATATGTATTATAAAATTATATAGAATATATAAAATTAAAAATTCTCTTAATACTATTCATAACCGCTTTTTGAATAGCTATTTTGGTTAGTCGTGGTGCGCTCGAACTCAGTGTTGCGTGTAGCGCCAGATATTGAATTACTTTGAAGAGATAACGTACTATAAAATCATGGGGTGTTACAGGTATAAAGTGACACATTTGATATTAAAATATAGTTTAGTTATTTTTGGGAATTATGATAGAAAAAATTAAATGAAAATTCAAGGTTTTATAAAACTAGTTCAAGTATAAATATTTTTATTTTACATGGTTAAATTTTTTAATTCATCTCTATTTATGATTATTTATATTATTTAAAATAGTGGATTTATCTTAATGATTTTTTATTTAAAATTTATAAAATTTATAGAAAAAAATAATTAAAAAAATGAATGAAAAGAAATTATGGTGCAAATTTTTAATGTGAAAATTTTCCCAACGTTTAACTAAATATTATGGGGTTTGGGTTGAAAATATCATGCCATTATTAGTTCAAATATTTAGGGTTATGGATAAAATATAAAAATACTTAGTTCATCATGTCTTCACTGATTAATAAATTCCTGAGGTATTGATCTCCATAATTATGTTTTTCTAGGAATCCAATTTTGTATAAAATGTGCAAATTCTTCCTAGATATGATATTTTTACTCATAAAATACTCTAAATAGACAAAGGTTAAGCTATGGGATTATCAATTTTATAAAGAAGTGAACTAATGGTGGACACCTGTAAAAAATAAAAAGGATATAGAGGACATTTGTAACAAATCGGCCCATGATACCACCAAATCGATACCTGACACAACTCTACACAGGGCCCAAAGGGCTTTCCCTATCCCCATGATGGGTATTAAGAATGAAAACTTGGTGATTATTTCACCATCATATTTGAATATTAACAATAAAAAAACTATACTGAGAATCTAACCTAACCTATCCAAAAATTGAAATTCCATGTTGGCCAAATAATAAGTTCTAAATAAATAAACTAGCGAAACATGGAATAAAAAATATACATTCATCCTAAATATAAAACATGATTACTAGATAAAATAAAGTTAAATAAGATAAAAAACAAAAAAATATAAAATAAACTAGGCCGAATTGGCTAATATGACAACCCAACAACAAACTAGAACTTGAACAGCTCCAAAAAAACCTCCGCATGATCCACAATCACTCACTACATCCCACCACTTCCAAATATGAAACTAAATAATACACAATTAATGGGTTTTAAATATTAGGCACATAAGAGAAAACATAAGAGCTACACACATACATCATTTTTTATGCAGGGTGTGATCTAAACATTACCAGTAGGATTCCATGAAATATTTTATATAGTATTTTTCATAATACTGTCAATAAAATCCAGGTTAAATATAATTTATAAAATTGGTTTTTTCATATGAGCAAGAATAAATAGAACAAGTATCTTATTTAACCGCTTTTATTTCCTTTTTTCCTAAATTAAATCCTTTTTAAAATAATTGGGGATCATCTAGAGTAAAACAATAAATTTAATCCCAATAAGTAAATCTAATATTTCCTTTAAATATTTTTTTCAAAACATGAAATGATTAATTTTAAATTCATAATAAATCCAATCATTTCCTATACTTTTCTCAAAATATTTCTTAAATTCATTTATAAAAAACATAAATTTATTTTTTTAAAGAAACCATATTTAGAAAAAACATTGATAAATTAGCTTAAAAGTAAACGCAAAACCATAAATAAATATCATAAAACACATTAGGCACTAATTTATCAATGGAGAAAAATAAAACAGCCCATAACTAAGACATAATGACAAGTATCCAAATAAAATCTAGGGGATACAAAAAAGGTATATAAATAAGGATCTCTTTAATCATTCTCAATATGATCTAAGAATAATGGTAATCTCTCGAGTGTCTAACATGAATAAAACCGAACTTCATTCATCATATAACTATATCTAGGGTCCCACTATGTGAAACTAGGACATCCCTCTCATTTTTTTGGGTAACTAAGTACAAAATAAACCCTTAAGAGGACATAAATCTTCCAAGAAACTAGCTAGCCTATGAACAATATTACATGGTCTATCCCCCATCCCACAGCATGGAGAATCTCAATCAAGTAGGGATAAGGACCCTAAGGAATGCCACTACGGTGTTGACTCATCCTCTATGGTTCAAGGCACTCCTACTAGCATAACCAAGGTCCGATCATTTAATAACCTTCTATGAAGAAAATCATGTTATGTGGTATGGTGCCTTACCCACAAAACCACCACAGTGAATCCTCAGTCAGGTAGTGTGGCCTCCCTCCTTGACCATTTTCAATATCCACACAAAACACCCACCACAATACAACCCCATGGTCTATGATGTGGCAATACTATGTTTGGAAATTTCAAGGAAGAGGGATATGACGTGGAATCCATAGAGAATAGAACATCTTACTAGAGTCTAGGCCTTCAACTCCCTAAGACTTAAAAAACACCCAAAAAGGAATAATAACACATAAAAGACTTAGAAAAACCTAAAATTAAAAAATATTATATACCATCAAGACATGGGGTTGTTATAATTCTCCCCAATATTCCACTTTATACCCTGAAAAAGTGATTAATAATGGTAGACCCAATAAAATCCAAAACCTAAACAACCAGAAAAAAATTTGGAAGGTGATGGTAAACAATTTTGGATCTTATGAATAAGAAACACGACTCATAAAAAAACTCAAAATCCACAGAATAAATCATCAATAATTTAAAAACAACCAAAAACATATCTCAATTCACAATCATTCAACAAAATCGCTATGAAAATATTAAACTTTAATAGGCATCCACACTATTTATAATTAATCTAAAATGATGAAACAATGGATAAACATAGTCAATAGAACACATATATCTAAAATATACATGTTTACACTAATAATAAATGTAAAAGATAAGATTACACCAACCATAAACAACAAAAAAACCCAAAAATGCCATATTAAATCTGTAATGGAAGTTCATCCTCGAAAAACATATGAATGGCCACTGGAATAGATCACCAATCCAAGAAATCTCATAAGAATATGAGAAAAACATAAATAGTGAATATTATCCATCATGGAATAATATAGTTCTAACCTCAGGTCACAAAATTACATGAAGGGAAATGTAGGGAAAACTTTGTGGAGCACTGACTCACGATATGACCAAGATAAAATCCAAACCCGCTAGCAGTTATAGTTTTTCCAAAAACTAACTACTCATACCCATTACCCTAGGACACACCCAAGGTATCCATATGATATCAATCAAAAAAACCACATCACATGTTCCACTCCATGCACAAATAGTAATGAGAATTATAAATCAATGAGTCATGACCATGCCGAAAATAAATTCCACTCACCCAAGAGAAGTATACAAGGGAACCCAAAGGATACACTAGATGAAGGTCTCCTAAAAACATCAACCTCCATAATATACTAAATCAAAAATCCTAAAATATATTATCACTAAAATTATAATCATTTACAAAACTCACCCCACATTATCATCTTCTAAAACTACTAAAGGTGACCTGATTGGACAATCTAACAAGCACCAAGATCTCACCACTACTAAGGATTAAAATTCCAAGGGTTCCACATTTGTAAATACAAAATACTAGAGGTTTGAAAAATTACCACATAATTTTTTTAGAAACAATCACTAAAAACCTTCAATGATCTCCCCCCTAAGAATGAAGGATTAAGAACTCAATGACTTTACCATTTTAATGGTCTCAAAAAAAACCCACTAAAAAATCTTGAATAAATCTCCAAGATAAACCAAAACAAGATGATATTGAACAAAAAATCATTCACTCCATTCATAGTATGATAAGTACCAACTGTTCACAGGAATACACTGAAATTATAAGAGTTTTCACCCTACAGTTCAACCTAATAAACAATATTTCTAAATTTAATCAAAACCTTTCTAGGATGCATACTTTAAAAAACATGAATCATGAATCAAACCCATTCATGTTTCCTAAACCAAATTAACTAGTCCCAAAACACAGAGGAAAACGAAACACAAAATCACCCACTCATTAAAGAAACACACATGAAAAAATTTCTATTTTTTATTTTAAAAGTTACCAAATTTAATAAGGAATTGAATTTTTTTTATAGAAGCACATTTAAATTTAAATAACACCAACTAATTGAAAAAATTATTCTTTATTTTAAAATCCCAACTCTCCATAAAGAATTTTAAGATATTTTCCCTAGCGTCAAAGATCACTAACTTATATTTAGGATAATAAACCAAATTGAAATTCTCAAAGCCCCACTTCATTTCAAAATGTTTTTAAAAAAACCAATTTCCATTTACCAAGAACATCACACTTTTAGAAAATAAAATCAAAAATCAAAAATTTCTCATGAAACCCAAAAAATCTTGAAAATGCACTCCAAGAGGGTCAAGATATTTTTGAAATAACCCAAAAAACTGATTTTGAACCCAAAACTATTTTTCCAATTTCAATAAAAAATCAACCATTTAAAAAACCATATCACCTAAAAAATACATTTTAAAAAAACTCTAAAGGATTTATTTCAAACAAAAAACATTTTTTATTTAATTCCTCTTTAAACACACAAAATTAGTTTTCACAATAATCGTGTAAAATCACACACTATAAATTCAAACAAAATCCAATCCAACATCATCAACCATGAAAAAACTCCCTTGAATTCACCCCAATTAATTGGTATCACTCAAGTTTCATCTAAACAGAAAATAAAAATGTGATATATATCCATGCATGACTTGGAGGAATGGTTTGAAAGACCATGTTCCAATCATATAGTAGCTAATAAATGGTTCCTGAATCAGGAAAACAACCCCTACATGGTTTTTTGATCCATTTGAGATAAATGTACACCACCTAATATTCTTCCATTATTATACCTAAACTAAAAAAACCCTGAATACATAAATATTTCCAATTAGGATTAAAAACCCTTAATAATAAACCAAAATATACCAAAATAATAAAAATAGATTCCAAATCCCCAATACCTATGACAACTCAAATATCACCATGAAAGATGGTGGTTAGGAACCTACTGATGACCAAACTATTGAGTCCCAATGACAATATTATCTTGATAATACCCAACTTACCAAATGAAAAGAGGAAATTTCAAGAACCTAGCCATACTTGACCACATAGGATTTGATTACATTTTTAAAAAAATAATCCAATTCTACCACTAAATCACAGCCCAACCCAGCTCTCTAAAAGGCCAGAAGGGCATTCCCGATACCTACATAATATAAAATATTGAAGGGTTTAAAATAATTCACACTTGATAATGATTTCACCCTCTTATTGTCATACAAACAAGTAGAAGAAACTATATCAAGAATCTAGGATGACATATCCAGATGTTGGATATCCATGCAAACCAAATAAAAAATTCCAAATAAAAAAAACCAACCAAATAGGGAAAAAATAAACCTACAACCAAAATAAAATTGGATCACGAGATAAATTACTACTAAATCCGATACAATGAAAAAATATAAAATACACTAAGATTAATTGACCAATACACTAACACAAGAATAAACTGAAAAATGAAAAACTCAAAAAAACCTCTACATTACCCATGATTGCTCACTATATTCCACCACATTAAAATTGTAACCCAAAAAACACCCAATGAATGGGATCAAAATATCAATAATGTGAGAGAAAACATAAGAGTTTCACCCACAAAAACACCAATATATATGCTGGGTGTGAGACAAACATACCTAGAAAGATCTGTCTAAAGAGTTTATGCTATTCCTTTTATAATATATTCCATAAATTATATTTTGAACGTAATTTATAAAATATATTTTATATTTGAGAAATAATAATGAAAATAAGTATTAAATTTATCCCATTTATTTCCAACACACATAAAGTGAATCCCCTTTTAAAATAATCAGGGATCATTCATCCTAATACCAAAATTTTAAACCAAAAAACAAATCATTTTTTTCTTTAAAAATATCTTCAAACCATGAAAATAGGAATTTAATATTCATAATCAAACCGACCCTTTCCTTCTCCTTTCCTAAAACATTTTTGAAATTCATTTCTAATAATTGTTTTTATTTTTAAGGAGACTAAAATTCCAATACAATTTATAAATTAGTTTGAAAGTAAAACCAAAATAAAATTAAATACATGGAAAAAACAAAACTGAAACCAAGATATAAAAATATCAAAATAAAATAACTCACAAATAAGAAATGGTTCCATGTAACCAAATCAAATCTAGGGGAAAAAAACAATGTATATAAATCAAGATCCCCTAAATCATCCTAAAGAGTATCTAAAAATCCTTTTCAACTTACTCTTCCCTAACATTAAGGATATGAGACTTGGTTCATTAAATCATTTTCTCTTTTCCCCCTCATATAAAACTAGAACATCTATCTCAAAATCCTGTTGGGTTAACAAGTTAAAAAATATTCCCCTCGGTGGGTGTAAATTTCATAGGTAACTAGCTAGCCTATGGATAATAATATAGTGTAACATGAATCTAGAACCTATACTTTGTTACATAGGGTTCTCATGATATAAAAAAATAAAATTGATTAAATAACATGAAAAAAACCATTAAATCAATCAATATTTAAATAAAAATAAATATAACTCTCAATAAACAACCCCTTTCAAATCCATGCATAACAATTGAAAATAAATATCCCACCCATGAGGCCAAAATCTATAATGAGTATAATATAAACAAAGAGGATCAACATTGAGGGTAGTGAAAACATCAAGTAATATCATTTTTGAAAGTGTAAAACTAGACTTTGAAAGATAATATTAGGATCCCAAGCCATTTTAAATCATTAGAAATATTATCTTAAATTACCCTTTAAATAAAAACTTTTAAAACATTGAATTATGTCTATTTGAAAACCAACCACCTTTATAATGGTATGTTGTACCCCACTTTGTTGCTTTTCTAGATTGGGCTGTCAGAGGTGGTCAAAGTGGGATTAACAAGGTTTAGTGGAGGTTGGAGCTGTAACATGACTACAAAATTCTTTTACAAAGTGAAAGAGGAGTTTAATATGTAATTATGTGGTATACGGTTTAGGTGTCCAACCATTTTCAACCTGTTTTCATCATGGGAGCACTATGTGAGATGGGTTTACACTATAAAATAGATGTTTATTGAATAAAATATTTTAATCCCAAGGCACCATGTTTCTTGATGGAAAATGTATTTATGATGTAATAATATCTTTTATAGCTTGTAATATACATGCCCAAGGAATTTATAGCACATAATTAATATTTACATCGTAAATCAGGTGAGTTACTACCTATATATAATGCAAAGGCTCTGCCAAACCCTACCACTTGACCTATCTCATTTTATGGAGAAACCCTATCTATTTCGGGAGATCTTCTAGACCACATTCCTTTTTCTTGGATTGTTGGTTCTAGTGGTTATGTTTTATAGATTGGTGGTAATTTCATCCCACCTTCTCCATTTCCATTAAATTCTTCCCTCATAGAACCACTTCAATGATTATTTTTTCAATTATGCTGTGTGTTGGGATGCATTTATGATAACCCTTTTGTGTGTTTCAAGGTGATCATGTTTTTCTATTTGCAGTTAAGCTTTTCAATCTATTCCTTCTAATCCCTATTGTGTGCAACAAGATGAGAATGATTCTTTGAGGTGGGGGATATTCATTCCCAAATATTTACATGTTATGTGTAAGGATTTCATGATTTTTATGTCTTTTGTGCGGATAGTAAGGTCCTACTTAATATGATAAACAAATTTTAAAAAAATGAAATTAGTGGGTTTGGGGGAAAATCATATGATTTTATTACTTTGATGATATTGTTGATGACATTACACCTTGTTATATCCTTGAAAAAAATATTAGTTGTTGGAAGCCCTGTATGCAATGTAATTGATGTGTTATGAGAAACGTAACATATTGTTTCTTGATCAAACCCTAAATAAAATTCTAAAGAATGTATATGTGGCTAATTAATTGGTTTATTGTGGAAATATTGTTGTGTTATAATACCTTGATAAGTAAAGAAATAATGTAAAATACCCTAAATAAATAGTTTAATCTAGAATATGTTATTGTGGTATGAGTTTGTGTATGGTTTTTTCTTGTATGGTTTGGGTTTTTATGTGATGGTGGAGGTGACCATCTAGGTTTTGAGATGTGTAGGGAATTGATACGGTGGTTGGTTGGCATGGTTGTGACATTAGTACTTGGTAATTTTGGTGCGTATTGTTTGTGGTGCATAGTGGTTGTGGGGTGCGGTGGTTGTGGCACCACGTATTTGTTGTGAGCAGTGGTTTTGGTTAATAGTGGTTGTCGTTGTGCATCGTTTGAGATGTGTCGTTTTTATTGTGGGATGAATTGATGTAGCATAATGACTATGATGTTTGTGGTGTTGTGATGATGATTATTGTATGTTAGTCCATTTTTTGTGTTGGAGGTTGTGTAAGTTTCCATGTTTTAAATGGAATAAAAGATGACACTGAATGAAATGAATAAATGGATGGGGTGATAGATCAATGAGAATAAAATATGTGAATGAGAATGAATTTTCCTATTAAATGAAAGTTATAGGAAACTTGTTTAATCCAAAAAATGGTGGAAATTGTAAATGAGAGTTGGAATATACGTACATTGTGTGGTGTTTTTGTGGTGTGTTGCATGTGTTGGTGGCAATGGTTATAATGGTTTACATGTTGTGCAGTGGTGGTGGCGGTGTGATCTAGTGTAGTTTTTTTGAACACATAGGTTGTATATTATGTTATATATATATATCATGTATTTTATTTCTATATTTCCACCACCAGAGTTAGACAACCTTACCAACTCTCATAGCTTCTAGGTTTAGGGTGATTTCTACAACATCTAGGATTGTGGTGATATGGATGTATGGATACCCCCTCTTCCCCACTCTTCCTTCAGAAGTGATGGCCTTGGTTCTTAGAGTGAGATGTGATGTGATGATTTAGTGGTGTGTTGTTATAGACTAGGTGTATTCATGTGATATGTGATGTGATGAGGAAGTAATGTGATGTGATATGTGGTCGTTGACATGCATGGTGGGAGGATGGAATGAGGTTAATGTTTTTTATGCTCATGATGACCTACTACTCTGGTTATATGATTAGATGATATGTGATGTCCCACATTTCTCTGGGTGAGACGTGGCATAGTGATGACTAATTGCAGAAGAAAATTATAGATATTAAAATGGTGGGGTAGGGGGGGGGGGGTGCGTTCTGACCCATATCATAGATGTTTTGTGAGATGAAATATGTATGGAAGGGATGGGTGTAACATCCCATGTAAATAAATAAATAATAAATTTTCATAATTATTCATATTTTTAATTAAATATTAATTTTACTTTAAAGGGGTCAATATGATCGATGGCGTACCCGGTACGCAACAACGAGTTTCTTTGAAATCTTACGTTTCACAATAATAATTTAATATTATTATTTTAAATGGTAGTTAACGCCTTGCCGTTGTATTGGTGAGAATGAACTGAGCTAACTACAATATGATTATATATGTCTGTTAAATGTTTTTACATTTATCCAATAAAATTTAGAGGCTTAAAATGTTAAGGAATCTAATTTTAAGCATAATTTACTTTAAAAGGTTGATGTACCACCTTTTAATGGAGAACCCTCTTTAAATATAGTTTTGGTCACTTTTATATGTTATATTTGACCAAATAAATTTTTTCTTTAGAATTGGGACTTAAAAATTTACTTTGGGTGAATTTTTGTTATTTTCCTCATAAAATTCAATTTTTAATGAATAGTGAAAAATACTGTATTTTAATTCAAAACTGACTTTTAATCTAATTTATTTATATGGTTATATTATCTTTTTAATCAGTTTTAATGTGTAATTAGAATATATTTTTATCATTTAATCCAATTTTTGTCATTAGAAGTAATTTCACTTTGGAATTGGACATAAACAAGTGTCAATCTTTTGATAGTTAATATTTTTTAAAAACATGCCTTCTATTTTCACAATGAGAATTAATTTTAAATTAATTAATGAAACTTCTATGTTTTGAATTTGGTAAAATAGACATTATTTTTTAATTTGGAATATTTAATATAGCTTAGGCTGATTTTTTCGTATTTTTCTGAAAACCCTCATTTTTGATGAATAGTGAAAGCACTAAGTAATAGTTAAAAAACTGACTTTTTCATTTAAATGAAATTTTACCGCTTCTGTGAATTTAATTTCAAAAATACAACATACATGGTTGTTATTAGTAATTAAAATGTTTCTCAATAAGATGAAAATAATTTTTGGTGAATAGTAACTTTTGACTTTTATTTACCGTGGTTAAAGGTAAATGGGGTAATTCAAGGTAAAAAGAATTTTATAACAATACAAAATTACCATAAAATTTTTCCTAAACTTATTTAATGTGTACATTACGACCATCGACATCTTTGGGTTTATTTCTGGACCCCATTGTGCCACATAAGAGTGATAATGACACTTTATTTTTATTAACTTAAAGTAAAGACAAAAATGACATAAACAAATATCTTTTAGTAAATTAATTTTTATATAGGGTTACATAAGTTATATTTTTGATTATAAATATTATTTGAAAATATAAAAATATTTCCTACATTATGGTATTTTTTTTATAATTTTTAGACATCAAATAAATTAAATTTTTTATGACACAATAATGATGCAATATTTACCTCATTAATAAATGATTTAAATAAATAAGATTTTTAAGATTAAAATAATATCCAGAACTTGTCAAATTCCCATAGGATGATTTTATTTCTACCATGGGTCATATTATCTTTGACTTTAATTAGTTTTGGACCTTTAGAAACCGAATATCATTATATAATAAAATAATATTTTCACACTTTTTTAAAGAGCCCCTCCTCTCCCTTATAAAAATCCCTCACTTCTAAATCATTCCTCACACCTCTAAAGCCTCTTGGATCATCCAAACCCTGCCCAAATTATCTCTCAAGATCCCTCTCTTCCACCTATATGCCTTAACTCAGGCAGAAGGCACTTAAATAAGTCCTTTTGGTTCAAACCAAAGGGAGTTACCCAAATTAAAGGTAACCGTTAATCTTAACCTCTTTTATTTTATTTTACTTCTACGACCCATAAAATCTTTTTATTCATTTCTTTAATAAAAACACCAATATCCTCAATATACTAGTACTTTTTTTTGAGAAGGATTCAAACTACACTTATAGACACCTCCATCTAATGGGTGAAGAATATACTGTTTCTGTGGATGGAAAACTAACACCTCACGAAATGATGATTGTTCGATTATCTCTAACCTCCTATCATGGTGGCCATTAATATGGAAATGTATTTATATATGATATATATTAAGTTTATTTTTTCATTATTCTTCTGTATTTTTAATTTATAGCATACCTTTATGGGTTCCATTATGAGTAAACGCGATAATTTCATTTGAGGAAGTGAGGACTACCGCCCCCTCAAAGTGATATGACTCGTTAATGCCATATGAGGGATTTATAAAGGATGGAGTTAATGATATTATTTATGATATTATACTGGAATTATAATATACCTATGTATCATTAAGTTTTAATTCCATTAAAATAAGAAATATAAATGAAAGTAACGTTCATGCATACGTACTGCTTACCGTCTCTATGAACGGTTCATTTCATTTCTTACCTCCAAATGTTATGTAAAATTTTAAATACATATATATACTATATATATAATATGATATATATGATATATAAATAATTAATATCATTATGGATATAATGAACGTTTTACCATGTGAATAACTTGTAATTATAAGAAGTCCATTTTGGACTCAAGTACCAAATATCGACAAACCAAACGTTATTAACTAAAATGTTTACATAATGTTTATAACATGGTAATAAGTGATATAAAAGGAATAATAAACTTGAAAAAGGTTCTTAATAAATTAGAAATTAACTTTAGTTTATTATTCAGGAGATTAAAGAACAAACAGGTCAAGTCATACATAAGGCAAGGGAATTCGTCTCAATATCCTTTCATTGACGCATATTTTGTTTTGATACATGATTTTCTTTTATACACTATATAAAAACATTTGAATTTGAATTTTATTTAAAAGGAATATTTTCTCTATGTAGTGTTTTTCTAAATGAAAAAATAATGTTTCTTTTTAACGTATGGGGTGACAATGACCTTTCCAACACCATGAGTATTATTTGATCTTTGGCTTCCTTAACAAGCCGTAATGTTTTTAAAAGGAAAATAAATACCATATACTCTTTTTACATATTATGTTATTGAAAATGGTTTTGATAACGGAGTTTTTATGTCAATATATTTAGAGGATATATTGTGATTGAAATGTGGAAATTCTATCTTTCTTTTATTTTTGTTTTATGTGTTATGAATATGTTGTGGTTCTTGGGAATTGTTTACGTATACAGGTGGTTCCCTGATAATCCTAGGACTGGTGATCCAGAGATAGCTCTCCAATGCATTGGGTTATGTGACAGAGGTAAACATGAATGTTTCTCCTAAGAGATTTAGGGAATATACTATGATGGGTATTTCAAATGTAACTAACTACGTAGCTGTGATAGCTACAATGTAAGTATGATATGGATGGCACATGTTACCTTTATGATTAATTATTTCACTATGTTATTCATAAATATTATGATTTCATGACATATGTTATAGAGCTTATGTTATGTATGGAATGATGAACTAATGTTTTCTTTCTTTGTTTTATAACCCTTATTGAGATTTTTATGATCATACCAAGTTTTGTAATGTTTTTCATAGGACCTAAAGATGAATAGAGTCAAGGATGGGATGCTGGAAAAGTCATGTTGTCTAAAACATGGGACTAGAAATGACTCTTTTTTTTGAAGAATTTTTATTTTATGAAAAAAATTGAAACTGAGTAAAAGTGTCTACCATGTAATTTTTTAGATGTAATGTAATATTTATGGCCTAATTCTCTAATAATATAAACATGAAAAGATCCTCAATGTGAATTATTAATTTAATTCAAGAGTATGTAATGTTTAAGGTTAGGACCTTATAGTTTGTATCATAGGTCGGTTTAGATAACATTAGATGTTAGGATATTGTTATATTAATGTCCATAAATTAATTTATGGTAAGATTGAAGTGACATATAATTTACAAATTACCATGTTTCTTTGACTAAGATATTTCTATGTTCAGAATGGTTTCTTGCAGAGGAAACATGGCAGCTCTACTGGGACGACATCAGGAGGAAGACAACCATCCAAATCAGAAACCTGAGATGGTCAGAATTGGAACTGAATAGTTTTTTGCAGTGACGACACAATTGAATTAGGCTATAAATGGTGGTGGTATCAATGCATGAGATCATCTAGATTAACCACAGAGGAACATTTCAGAAGTGGAGAATTTCATGAGGCAATATCCCCCATCATCCAAAAGATCATCTGAACCTGTGATAGCTGAAGGGTGGATTAAAGCACTGGAGAATTTTTTTGATGTCATGGGGTGTTCATAACATCAAAAGGTTACTCTAGTTGTTTAATGTTTTGAAGGTGAAGCTGATCAGTGGTGGTCAATGGTGAAAGATATTAGGGATGGTGAGGAGATTAATGCTCCTGATTAGGATGAATTAAAATGTTAGTTTCTTTAGAAATATTTTCCTTAGGTGGTTCATATTAGGATGAAAAAACAATTGCTTTAATTAAGGCAGGAGGACGACTCAATGGCTACTTATGAAGTAAAATTTACTCGACTGGCAAGGTATTCTCCAAATTTCATACGAGATCTTGATAGTAAAATCAACTGTTTTTACTCAGGATTAAAGCCAAATTATTGAAGGGATTTAACATTTCATGAGTTCAAAAGTTATGAAAAACTTGTTCGATGTGTGGAGAAGGTGGAAATGTAGTTTTCCGATGATCATGTGTTCTTTGACAAACATCAGAATAATAGGTCAAGGTGGCAGGCGAAAGGGAAGAAGTCTTCAAAAAGTTACGATGATAAGAAACTTAAGTTTACTGTTTTTGAAAATTGTGGTAAAAATCATGTTGGTGAATGTCTTTTGAATTCAGTTAAGTGCTACTGATGTGGTAAAATGGGACATAAGGCTCGTAATTTCACTGAAAAAGAGTAGGGTAATAGTAAGACAAAATCTGATTTACAATCAGTAAAATATTTTAAGTGCAATGAAATGGGTCATCATGTAAATGAGTGTCCAACGAAGAACTCAACAAAGGGAAAGAAGCTAGACTACCAGAAGAAAGGGGTGGTGAAATCCTTTACAACTACTTCAGAAGATGTTGGGCCATCAAATGAAGTAGTATCGGGTACATTGTTTGTTTGTTCAGATTATACTAATGTGTTGTTTGATTTAGGGTCTACACACTCTTTAATTTCTGAGAAGTTTTCTAGTAAATTGGGAATTCCATATCAAGATATGAATACTTAACATATGGTAGAAACAAAAGGAGGAATTTTTGAAACAAAACTAAATTATAAGATTTTTCATGTCCTTGTGTGGGGAAAGAATCTACCTGAAAACCTTATTGTTTTACCTCTAACAGAGTTTAATGTTATTTTGGGTATGAATTGGCTTTCTGTTTATCATGCTAAGATTTAATACAGAGCTAAAGAGGTTTAATTTCAGAAATATGTTCAGTTTGTGTACAAAAATGAATCCTTTATTTTGATAACATATTAAGAAGCTGAGAAATTAGAAAAATATGGAAATGTATGTTACCTTGAACATACTATTGAAAACAAAGAAACTATTTAGATTAATGATGTGATAGTGGTAAATGAGTACCTTTATGTTTTTCTTGATGAGGTGCCTAGTATTATACCTAATCGAAAAGTTGAATTTACTATTGACTTATTTCCTGATGCTAATCTAATTTCAAAACCCCCTTATTGAATGGATAAAATTTAACTTTTAGAGTTAAAGAAGCAATTGTAGGAGTTATTAGATAAAGGATTCATTCGACCTAACACATCACCATGGGGTGCTCCTGTCTTGTTTGTTAAAAAGAGAGATGGTTCAATGAGACTTTTCATTGACTATAGAGCATTGAATAACATCACTATTAAGAAAAAGTATCCTTTTCCTCATATCGATGATTTGATTGATCACCTCCAGGGATCTTAGTATTTTTCGAAGATTGACTTGAAGTCAGGGTACCATCAGTTGAATGTAAAGGAAGAGGACATTCTGAAGACTGCATTTTGTACTAGATATGTCTATTATGAACATGTAGTTATTCCTTTTGATTTAACCAATGCACCTGCTGTATTCATGGATCTTATGAATAGAATTTTCCATGAGTTCTTCGATAAGTTTCTGGTTGTGTTCATTGATGATATTTTGGTTTCTTCTAGAAGTAAATAGGAGCATGAAAGTCAATTAAGGGTTTCCTTGAAAACCTCAAAAGAAAAGAAACTATTTGGGAAATTCAGTAAGTGTGAGTTTTGGTTAAATAAAATTTCTTTCCTTGGTCACATTGTTCAAAAAATGGAAAAACTATTGATCCTGGTAAACAAAAGGTTGTTCAAGAATGGAAAGGACCCACAAATATAACCTAGATTCTTAGTTTTCTAGGTTTGATAGGTGATTACTGGAGGTTTTTTGAAAAAGTTTCATGGTTATCTAGTCCACTGACTAGGTTAACTCAAAAAGGTGCTAATTTCATTTGGACAAGAGAATGTGATGATTTTTTTTCAGGAATTGAAAAGAATATTCCGAATGCTCGAGTTTGGGCACTGCCTTCCAGAAATGGTGAGTTTGTTATCTATAGTGATTCTTTGTTGAAAGGACTTGGTTGTGTCCTTATGAATAATGATCAGGTAATTGCTTATTCTTCACATCATTTTAAACCTCATGAGTTAAATTACCCTACACATGATTTGGAATTATATTCTATAGTTTTTGCTTTAAAAATTTGGAGGCATCATTTGTATGGAGTAAAATGGGAAATATATAATGACCACAAAAGTTTGAAGTATATATTCACTCAGAAAGAATTGAACATGAGATAGAGGAGATGGTTGGAATTAATCAAGGATTATGATTTCACAATTCATTATAACCCAGGAAAGGCAAATAAAGTGGATGATGCTTTAAGTCGAAAAAGTAATGCTACATTAACCATGTTACGTTTGGAACGAGATCCTTTGGTTTTTTATTTGCTTAACTTTGGAATAGAAGTTGTTGGTGCAGGAAATTATTCTATTTTGTTTTAGGTGTCAATGAAATCATCTCTATCAGACAGAATTAAGCAAGCGCAGAAGAAAGACAATGAGTTACAAAAAAATGTAGAGTTGGTTTAGAATGGTATGTTTCCTGAATTTAACATTGAAAATGACTGTGTTTTGAGATTTGGGAGAAGATTATGTGTGCCTTGTTATTCACATTTTAAGAATGAATTTTTATGTGAAGCTCATAGTTCTCATTTTTTAGTTAATCCTGGAAGTACTAAGATGTATAGAGATCTCCAGGAGTATTACTGGTGGGAAAGAATAAAAAGATATATTGCAGATTTTACTGTGAAATGTTTGACTAGTCAGCAGGTTAAAGCAGAGCGACAGTTACTGAAAGGGATGCTTCAGTCTTTACCAGTGCCAGAGTGTAAATGAGAAAATATATCCATGGACTTTGTTGTGGTATTACTGAAGACATATCAAGGTAATAATACAATCTAGGTTATTATTTATTAGTTGACTAAATCTTCTCATTTCCTTCATATTCAAGATACTTTCTCGGTAGATAAAATTTCTCAGTTGTATGTTAAAGAGATAGTCAGGTTGCATGGGGTTACCCTCTCCATTGTATCTGATCGTGATCCCAGGTTTACTTATAACTTTTGGAAAGGCCTTCAAAAGTTGTTGGGTACAGAATTAAATTTTAGTATAGCTTTTCATCCTCAATCAGATGGGAATTCAGAACGAACAATTTAGACTTGGAGGATATGTTACGTGCTTGCTCGATGGATTTCCAGGGAAGTTTGGACCGACATCTTTCTTTGGTTGAATTTTCTTATAATAACAGTTTTCATCCAAATATATAGATGGCTCAGTTGGAAGAATTATACAGGAATTATTGTCAAACTCTAGCTTTTTGGGATGAAGTAGGTGAAAGGAAACTAATGGGAAATAATTAGTAGAAGAGAGGGTAGAAAAAGTTTAGTTGATTCAGAAGAAAATGAGATCAACTCAGCGTAGGAAAAAGATTTATGTGGATAACCATAGGAAGGATATATCTTTTGAGGTAGGTGATCATGTCTTTCTCAAAGTTTCTCCATGGAAAAGTGTGATGCATTTTGGTAAGAAGGGAATGTTGAGTCTGAGGTTCATTGGACCCTATGAAATCCTGGAGAAAGTTGGATCAGTTTCATACATAGTGTCTTTACCTCAATTTTTATCCCAGGTGAATTTTTTTTTCATGTTTCGATGTTGAGAAAGTATATGCCAGATCCATCTCATGTTTTAAGTCCAGAGGTAGTTCAGTTGGAAGAGAATCTCTCTTATGAGGAACAACCAATACAGATTCTTGACTAAAGAGATCAAGTGTTAAAAAATAAGGTAATTCACTAGGAAATGGTTTTGTGTAAAAACCATATGGTTGAAGAGGCAATGTGGGAATCTGAAAATGCCATGAGGGATAAATACCCCCATTTATTTGATAACTGAATAAAATTACGAGGACATAATTTACAAAAGGGGGGAAGGATATAAAATTCCTGGTAAATAAAGAAATAATAATTTTTTCATAATTATTCATATTTTTGAATTAAATACCAATTTTACTTTAAAGGGGTCGATATGCTCTATGGCGTACCCGATACACAACAACAAGTTTCTTTGAATCATACGTTGCACAATAATAATATAATATTATTATTTTAATTGGTAGTTAATGCCTAGCCATTGTACTAGTAAGAATGAACTGAACTAACTAAAATATGATTATACATGTTGGTTAAATGTTTTTAAATTTATCCAATAAAATTTAAAGGCTTAAAATGTTAATGAATCTAATTTTAAGCATAATTTATTTTAAATGGTTGATTTATTGCCTTTTAATGGAGAACCCTATTTAAATATATTTTGGTCACTTTTATATGTTATATTTGACCAAATAAAATTTTTCTTTAGAATTGGGTCATTAAAATTTACTTTGGGTAAATTTTTGGTATTTTTCTCATAAAATTCAATTTTAATGAATAGTTAAAAATACTGTATTTTAATTCAAAATGCCTTTTAATATAATTTATTTATATGGTTAGATTATCTTTTTAATTGGTTTTAAAAATTAATTATAATATATTTTTACCATTTAATCCAATGTCGGTCATTGTAATTAATTTCACTTTGAAATTGGACATATACACATGTCACTCTTTTGATAGTTAATATTTCTTAAAAACACGCCTTTTGTTTTGACAACAGGAATTAATTTTAAATTAATGAATTCATATTCTATGTTTTTAATTTGTTAAAATAGACATCATTTTTGAAATCAGAATATCAAATATATCTTAGGCTTAATTTTTGTTTATTTTCTAAAAAACATCAATTTTTGATGAATAGTGAAACCACTAAGTA
The DNA here is from genome assembly GCA_963277665.1 of Viscum album. Taxonomy (NCBI): domain Eukaryota; kingdom Viridiplantae; phylum Streptophyta; class Magnoliopsida; order Santalales; family Viscaceae; genus Viscum; species Viscum album. Next base: position 1,534,177,148 of record OY728126.1, read on the forward strand.
ATAGTAGAAAACTGACATTTTTATTTAAATGAAATTTTACCGTTTCTGTGAGTTGAATTACAAAAATATGACATACATGGTTGTTATTAGTAAGTAAAATGTGGTTTAATAAGCTGAAAATAATTTTTGGTGAATAATAACTTTTGACTTTTATTTACTGTGATTAAAGGTAAATATGGTAATTCAAGGTAAAAAGAATTTCATAATAATAAAAAATTACCTTAAAACTTATCCTAACCTTATTGGTTCATTCATTTACTACCATGATCATCTTTGGGTCGATTTTGGGACCCCATGGAGCCACTTAAGAGTGACAATGACACTTTATTTTAATTAACTTAAAGTAAGGACAAAAATGACATAAACAAATATATTTTAGTAAATTAATTTTTACATAGGGTTATATAAGTTATATTTTCAACTATAATTATACATTGGAAATTTAAAAGTATTTCCTATATTATGGAATTTTTTTATAATTTTTAGACATCAAATAAATTTAATTATTTAGGACACAATAATGATGCAGTATTTACCTCATTAATAAATGATTTAAATAAATAAGATTATTAAGATTAAAATAATATCCAAAACCTATAAAATTACTATTGGATGATTTTATTTTGACCAAGAGTCATATGATCTTTGACTTTAACAAGTTTTGGACCTTTAGAAACCGAATATCATTATATAATAAAATAATAATTTCACACTTTTCTAAAGAGCCCCTCCTCTCCCTTATAAAAGCCCTCACTTTTAACTCATTATTCACAATTCTCAAGCCCCTTGGCCTGTCCAACCCCTGCCCAAATAAGCTCTCAAGATCCATCGCCGACACTTAGAAGCCTTAACTTAGGTAGAAGGCACTTCAAGAAGTCCTTTTGGTTCAAATCAAAGGGAGTTACCCAAATTAAAGGTAATTTTTTTCTCTTAATTTCTTTTCTTTTATTTTACTTCTACAACCCCTAAACTATTTTTATTCCTTTATTTTATAACAACACCAGTATCCTCAATATACTAGGATTTTTTTATAAGAATTATTCAAACTATAATTACACACAGCTCCATCTAATGGGTGAAGAACATACTGTTTCTGTGGATGGAAAACTAACGCCTCACAAAACGATGATTGTTCGATTATCTCCTACCGCCTCTCATGGTGGCCATTAAGATGGAACTATATATATATGATATATATTATGATTATTTTTTCTTTATGATTCTGTATTTTTAATTTATATCATACCTTTATGGTTTCCATTATGAGTAAACGTGATAATTTTATTTGAGGAAGTGCAGACTACTGCCCCCTCAAAGTGATATGACTCGTTAATTACATATTTGGGTTGTATAAAGGATGAATTTAATGATATTATATATGATATTATACTTGAATTATAATATAACTGTGTATCATTATGTTTTAATACCATCAAAATAATAAATATAAATGAAAGTAGAGTTCATGTGTACGTACGACTTAACGATTCCATGAACGGTGCATTTGATTTATTACCTATAAATGTTATGTACTATTTTAAATATATTTATATACTGAATATATATGATATATATGATATCTAAATCATGGATATCATTCTGGATATAATTAACTTTTGACTATGTGAATAACTTGTAATTATAAGAAGTCCGTTTTTGACTCGAGTACCAAATATCGACAAAACGAACGTTATTAACTAAAATGATTACATAATGTTTATAAAATGTTAATAAGTGATATAAAATGAATAATAAAATTTAAAAATGTTCTTAAGAGAAGATAAATTATCTTTAGTTTATTATTCTGGAGATTAAAGAACAAATGGGTCAATTCGGACACAAAGTAAGGGACTTTGTCTCAATCTCCTTTCATTGAGGCATATTTTGTTTTAATACAAAATTTTCTTTTATACACTGTATAAAAACCTTTATATTTTAATTTTATTAAAAAGGAGTCTTTTATCTATGTATTGTTTTACTAAATGACAAAAAAACATTTTTCTTTTTAACGTACACGGTGACAATGACCTTTCCACCGCCGCGAGTATTATTTGATCATTGGCTTCCTTAACAAGCCGTAATGTTTTTAAAAGGAAAATAAATAACATATACTCTTTTTATGTATTTTTTTATGGAAAATGGTTTTGATAACGGAGTTTTTATGTCAATATATTTTAATGATATATTTTTATTGAAATGTAGAAATTTTATCTTTCCTTTATGTTTGTTTTATGTGTTATGAATATGTTATGGTTCTTGGGAATTGTTTATATATATGGGTGGTTATGTGATAGACCTAGGGTGGGTGAGCCTGAGATAGCTCCCCAATGAATTGGGTAACGTGACAGAGGTAAACATGAATTTTTCTCCTAATAGATTTAGGGAATATACTATGATGGGTATTCCAAATGTAACTCCCTACGTAGCTGTGATAGCTACAATGTAAGTATGTTATCGATGCCACAAGTTACCTTTATTATTTATGATTTCAATGTGTTATTCATAAATCTTATGATTTCATGAGTCATGTTAAAGAGCTTATGTTATGTATGTAATGATGAACTAATGTTTTCTTTCTTTGTTTTATAACCCTTACAGAGATTTTTATGCTCATCTCAAGTTTTGAAATGTTTTTCACAGGACCTAATGATGAATAGGATCAAGGATGGGATCAAGGAAAATTCATTCTATCTAAAACATGGGACTAAACATGACTGTTTTTTTCAAGAGTTTTTATTTTATGAAAAAAATTGAAACTGAGTAGAAGTGTCTACCTTGTAATTTTTGAGATCTAATGTAACATTTATGGCCTAATTCTCTAAAGCTCAAAACTTGAAAAGATCGTCAATGTGAATTATTTATTTACTTCAAGATTATGTAATGTTTAAGGTTGGGTCCTTATAATGGGAGCATAGGATGTTTGCATCAGGGCATGAAAACCAAAAATCAGTAGAGAAGTAGTAGCAAGGAACCATTGTTTTATTCCTGATTATTATGTTACTATATTAGATGTGGGATTTCTTGAGTGATCCATTTTAATGATAGGTCTATTTAGTTGACCTGTTTAGTTGCATATTGGTTGGGATATTTTTTTAGTGGTTAATTAGAATGATCATTTCACAAGTGCAGTAAGTATGATCCCACTAAGTATACTTGTATGCACACTCTCTATATATAATTTTTTTATGTTTCTAAGAGGACATTGGGGATTGATCAGGAAATTTTTATCATGGGATAGAGCAGGTATTGAGACACTTATATAAGAATTTTAATTTTTTTTATCTTAATTGGAGGCATCTATTTTTTGGTTCAATTTTTTCATGCATTGTGGGATGGATTTGGGTTTAATTTTATATTATATTATGTATTGTTTTGGTAATTATTTACATAATATCTCAATTTTATTTTATTATAAAGGGAAAAGCAAACCTTATGTGAGATTTGTATACCCTTGGTTCTTTTCACCAACTCAGGGCCTATTGGTGGAGGGAATCGGGGGAATTGTTTCTCTTCCTTTATTTCCATCCTAGGAGGGGTATCATTAGATGGAGGGTTCATAAAAAAGTAGAATCAGATATTTTGGTTAAGGGATAGGATGGATTTTAGAGTTAGTCACTATGATGTTTTCATGGGATGGTAGGGAAATATTTCTAATTTATCTTGGTACATGACATAATATAGGGATATTATCTAGGAAAAGTAATTTTAGGGCCCCTCCCATGATCTACTGCAGAGAACCTAAGCTCATTGAACAACCAAGTGAGGTGTAATTGTTTGAAGGGTTTGTAAATCAGAGAGATACATGAATCCTTATGGAATGTGTGCATTTATAAACTATATGACTATGGAAAGTTGAATAAATAAATTAATTAGTTATGTTAAACTTTGATAATTTCATTTTACCAGTCTTAGGATGTTCTCTTTACTTTTAAGGAATGGATCCTGGTCATTGTTTATGGGTGGTTCAAGTAGTTAATATTCATCTGGACAATCCAATTTATCATCATATGGTTGAACTAGTAGAATATGATGAGGTTTGGAAGAGGGATTTTCATTACTTTTAATAGCATAGTTTGGGGAATAATTATGGGAGTGTCTCAGATATGGAGACATAGCACTAGTTGGAGGAGATTTAGATTCCATTTAGTCTAATTTTAAAATGGGATTAGTTTTGGGTTCTATTGGAAATTAGTTATTTGTGGGGAGATACCTATTAGTGGTGGAAACTGTTCCTTGGTGACTAAAAAGAAGAAGATGTTTTGTGTCTATAATTTCATTGGTATTTTTGTTTAGAGTTCATATAAATGATTACAAAGGTCATGAACTGGCGGGAGTTTCCCTCCCTTCAACTAGGGAGCCCGAGGTTCTAGGATCTTGGGGTCTGGTTCAAGGGCCACTTTTTCTTTTCCACATTTATTTTCCATATGATGAGTCTAGATCATGACGCTTAGAGGAGGATTTGTGTTTATATATTAGGTATGCAATAACCCCATTTATAATCCCCACAAACATAGAGGTGCATAAAAAGATATAGTTTATCAAGGTAATGATTTACATATGATGTGAAAATAGATAGATAGTGTCCAGTATATAATCCCATGGAGAATATTTTCTATTTGTGGGCCATGGGTGTTCAGGTAGTTAGGGTTTTGACCAATCGGGAGTTGACCACATCAGATATTCTCTCATCCTTCAAGGATAGGTGATTTACGATCATCTTTCTAGGGATTTTAATTTGTATGAAAGTTTTATATAGGACATGGTCACTAATAGAATTTTTTTCTAGCCATTTAAGAAGGCTGGTTTCAAATGGGAAGTCTGGCCCCTTTTCAGTATCAACGAGAAATTCCTCCGAGGTAATATCAGTAGTAGAGACCACAAATGCCTGTTCAGAAGCTGGTTATAGATGGTGTTTGTATAGAAAATCATCATTATAGTACCCATATATTGGGTTATATGCTAGAACATGGCCATGGAGGTATAAAATAGTGTGTTAGCAGAGTTGGGCATGGTCAGATGCACATGTTAGAGGCGGTGGTTCCCACAGATCCATGAATTGTCTTAGGTACGATTAGTTTATCATTTACCATTGGTTGTACATTTTTGTTTCAGAATCACCACATTTTTTTCAAATAATTTGTTACATTCCTTGGAATTGGATATATAGAGGCTTCCATATTCCCGAGTGTAATGTATTCCATGTAGAGGTTAGGATACTTTTTTTGAAGTGTGATGGGGGTGTAGACTGGCAATGCAGTGGAAACTTTTAATGAGATACTTCTTCTTGATATAGATAAAACTACAAAATGTTATAATTGAAATGTATTGAATGTATTTCATGCATATAGTCATATAATATTTCTACAAGAGTTTGTTTTCCAACTTAGAGGACTAGTGATTGAGGTTTGTTGGTGACCAAGCTCATTGGATGGGTAGTTGAAAAGTGGAGCTTCTTTTTTAATAATTAGTGGATCTGTTAGTGTAAGCTTAGGTAGAGGGTGTTCTTAGGTTTGGGTAAGAGTTCATGTATGATTTATTGGGAGAGGTTGTGACCCTATTCCTACAAAATGTTGTTGAGTTTGTGATAGATTTTTCAATGGGAATCTATATAATTTTTTTGGATCCTTATCGAATGAAGCCTATAGAGCTATGTGAGTTGAGGATATAGGTGGATGATCTAATGTATTTGGGTTTAATATAATGTAGTGTGTATTCTTAGGGTTCTCTAATATTGTTTTCCAAGGAGGTAGATGGAAGTATGAGTTTGTGTATAGACTACCAGTGGTTGAACCAGGTGATGGTCTAGAACTATTACCCTCTTCCAAGGATCGATGATCTATTTGGACAATTGAGAGGGAATAACTAGATTTCTATGGATGAATTATGGTTTAGATAAAAATAAATGAGGGAGAAAGACAACGATATCCTAAAAACATCCTTCAAATTCAAGTATGGACACTTAGAGTCTGTGTTCATGATATTCAATGTCATTAACACACCTATCATGTTCATGGGGCTCAGAAACTCTCTCAGTAAAAGTTCTAGATGTTAGAGTTGCATTAAATTAGATATGTGCTGCCTCAATATGTTTTGGTAATGGACCCATCAAAGGTCAATGTAGTTATTTATTGAGAAGAACCTAATAATGTAGAAGATTTTCACCATTTTATTGGTATTCCTGGTTATTATCAAAGGTTTGTGCCTGATTTTTATCAAGTTATTTCCCAACTAATAACTTTAAATAGGAAGGAAAAATAATTCATGAAAATTGATTAGTTCTAGGTACTGTTTGATTACTTTAAGAAGAAGTTTTTTAAGACTCCATTTTTTTAGTTTCATGGGGAGGGCATGATATTTTAGCTTTTCTATGACTCTTACCATCTTTTCTTGGGACGTGTCTTAATGCTGCAAAGGGAAGTGATCTCTTATGTGTCTATAAATTCATTCCACCATGAGTATAACTTTGAAAATCATGATTTGGAGTTAGGATAAATTATTACTTCACATATTTTGTGGTTAAATTACCTCATTGGAGAGTGATTTATGGTTCTTATATAGCATAAGAGTCTTAAATATATTTTTTCTCAGCAGTATTTGATTCTACACCAGTGGAGGTGGATAGATTTTCCACAATATTATGATTTTTAGTAGTCTTACACACTAGGAAAGGGAAATTTTGTTGTTTATATGTTGAGTTTGAAGACATTAGGAGATACAATTTGGGAGTATGTTGATGTTTGAAAAGAGATGAACGAGATTATAGTGATACATCTAGATATTGTAGAGTGAAGTGGTTTTTTTTGTTTTTAAAATATGGTCTTGGAGTTATCCTTGACGTAGCAGGTGTAGGGTTCTTAGTGGGGAGACTCAAAGGTGGAGTTAATGCATCACCATTTTTTCCATAGTGATGCTCGAGAGGGATTATTTAAATTAGTGTTGTTTTAGGAGAGTTTGTTTGTTCTGTTGGTAGTACATGATGGAGTTATCCATGTCTTTCAAATATCACATTTATCGGTGTATCCTTGCATTATATATATATATATATATATATATCTATATTTGAGGATATTACTTTGGTGGATGGGGATGAAACAGTCAATGGTAGTGTTTGTGGCTAAGTGCCTTGTTTTTCAGTAGGTGAAAGTGAAAAATTAGGTTCTGAGAGTTTTTTATGTTACTTTGATGTTTTTGAGTGGAAAATAGAATTAATATCAATGGATTTTTTCACTGGGGTACCCCAGGATCTGGGAGGGTTTGATGAGGTTTGGGTGATGGTAGACATGGTGATGAAGTTATCTCACTTTCTGGCAATCTGTGAGTTGAGTGTTGTGGATGTCTTAGTGAGATGGTATGTGGTTGATGTGGTTAGTCTCCCTGGGGTACCTAAAATCATTATCTCTTATTTAGATACAAATTTTACTTCACACATATATATGGGATTAAAACACGATTTAAGATCCCATTTGTACCTTATATCTTCGTTCCATTCTTAGATAGATGGGTTGACAAACCAGACCATACAGACACTATAAGAAATGTTGTGTGCTTGAATCTTGGACTTTGGTGGACTGTGGGTAAGGAAACTACCTCAATTCAAGTTTAAAAACAAAAAAAAATATTTATCAATCATCCATTTTTATGACCCCATTTTAGGTATTTTATGGGATATCACATCGATATCTATTAGGTTGGAAGGATGTTAGAGAGTCTTCCATTCTTTTTCCTAATGTGATGTAGAGCATGATCAAGAAGACCGAGTTGGTCCAAGAGAGGATAAGGGTGGTATAGGACCAACAAAATTCCCATTATAATTGTATGAGTATGACTCTACAGTTTGAGGTCAGAGTATACATGTTCTTCAGAGTGTTTCTTAAAGTGGGAGATAGAGGTTTCATGGGGGGTGGTAAGATTTCTCCCTAGTCTATTGGCCTCTTAGAGGTGTTGGGGTGAGTTAATGTGGTGGCGTATCAATTGGAATTTATACCATGGCTGAAGATGGTCCCTAATGTCTTCCACATGTCAAACTTTTTCAGTATCTTCATGACGACTCCCACATCATTGGACATGGATAGTCAGATATTGAGGATGATACAATGTTTGTGGAGTGTCTAGTAGAGATCCAAGATCATAAAGAGAATGTGCCACATGGGAAAACCATTCCCTTGGTTTGCATGTTTTTCAGGAATTAAGGACAGTACTTGGGAGTGATTGACCTAGATGAATTCCCAATACCCAAAGATGTTTTGAGTTTTTCTTTATTATATTTTAATTGTTGATGTGATATTTGGATCCCACTATTCTTTGAGATGTGTTTTTCTTTGATGTGATGTGTGATAATGTTTTTAACATATGAAAAGGTAATACATAATTTCTAATCGAGTCCTGTTATACCTTGTCATGATTAAAATTATTTTGGAGAGTCAGTTCCACCCAAATCAGATAACATCTTGACATAGAAGATATGAGTCTATTAGTTGTGAACTTAGGGAAGTGCTTATATTGGTTGTATCAGTGGTTGGTTTAGGCTATGCAGAGTTTGGCATGGTTGTGTGGACGGATGTTGGGAAATGAGGTGGTTTTGGGATGGTTCTAGATGATGTGGTGTTGTATCGAGAAATGACTGGTAATGTAGTGATGCAAGTTATTTTATGTGTGTTTGGTTTTGGTTTGTTGGTTGGTGGTAGTGTTGAGGTGTTCCAAGATCCTTAAGAGGTATCTTGATGGGCAGTTGTTTAGACCCATTTCTTTTTCATCAGGTTTAGTTTTAATTCTTGAGGATGAAATCATTTGATAGGTATTTAATATAATGGTATGTTCTATCCGGTATCATTAAAATTTTATTTTGGGAAGTTATTCATGTTCGGAGGGGGATTGAGAAGGTTCAATAGAGGTTACTGCTGCAACATAATTGCAACAGACCTTCTACACCATGAAATAAGATTTTATGATATAAGTGTGTGGTTTATGATTGATGTATCCAGCCATTTATGGATTGTGTTTAGTGGTGCTATATCATGTGAAATAGGCTTATACTATAAAATATAATTTTACAACATAAAATATTTTCAGCCTTATCTTCTATGTTTTTCAGTCTAAAAGGTTTTCGTGATTCCAAAATTGATTTTTCTGCTTGTAATATATGGTATTGTGGATTTTATTTCATATAATCGAAATTTACACCATAAATAGAGTGAGTTACACCCTCTATATAATGAGAAGGCTTTCCTAAACCCTACTATTTGGACATTCATTCTCTTGTTTTGTGGATGAAAACTAATTGTTTTGGGATATCTTCCAGCCTCCCTTCCTCCTACAGTGAGTATTGGTTGCTATGGTTGTGTTTTGGATATCTACGGTAAGTTCTCCCCTATCTAATGTTTCTTTGAATGATTCCCTTAAAAAACTATTGTAGTGTTTTTGATCACGCTATGTATTTGAATGTGTTTTCCCCAATACATTGGTGTGGTTCAGGGTGATTATGGTTTTCCATGTGTGGTTGAGGTTTTTGGGTTGTTATATCTTCACCTAGTGGTGCATAGTGAGATCAAGAAGCTTTTTTGAGTTAGGGTATCATCATTACCATTGGTTTATGTGCTATATGTGTGGATTGCCTGGTTTTTCTTTACATTGGGTGGATATTCATGTCTTTATAATAAGATAATAAATTTAAATAAACTGAATTTGATGGTAATGGGGGAGTAATCAAATGCTTTTATTTCTTTGATGATATTGATGATGATATTATTCCATGTTGTTACCTTACTGAAAATAACGGCTATTGGAAGCCTTTTTTTCACTATAATTGATGTTCTATGAGACCCTTACTATGTTGTTTTTTGATACCACCCTAAATAAAAGGGAAAAGAACCTATATATGGCTAATTAATTTATTTCACTTGGAAATAAGGTTGTGTGATAATACCCCTGATAAGTAAATAAATAATGTAAAATCCACGGAATAAATTATGGGATCCCAAATGTGTTGTTGTGATATGAGATGTGATTAATATTTTATTATGTTGTTTGGGATGTTGTACGATAGTGGAGGTGACCAGATGGGATGTGTGATGCGTGTGGTTGGGATTTAGTGGTTGGTTGGAATGGATAAGGTGTGGGTATTTGTGCAATGTGGTACTCAGTGGTTATGGTGTGCTATGGTTGTGGTGTTCAATGGTTGTGGTGCGCAGTGGTTATGGTTCCCAGTGGTTGTGGTGCACATTGGTTGTGGTTCATGGAGATTATGGTGCACAATTGTTGTGTTTATGTAGTGTTTGTGATGTAATGTTTTTGTACTGAGATATCTTATTTGATGTAGTGTAGTGATGATGGTGGTTATGGTGTTGTGGAGATGATTATTGTGGGGTGGTCTTACGGTTGTGTGGCATGGTTGTGTTATTATCAAGGATAGAAATAGAATAAATGTTGATGATAAATAAAATAAATAAGTTAATGTTTTGTTAAATGAATTATAATGGGAAATGTAAATTTTAATTAAGTGTCTTATTAAATGTATGTTAGTGGAAACTTGTTTAATTTGGAAAATGGTGGAAATTGTAAATGAGAGTAGAAATTGGTGTTCCTTGTTTGGTGGTTGTATGGGGTGTTTCACATAGTGGATGAAGTATTTGTGATAGTTGATGTGTGGTGTAATAGTGGTGGTGGTGTGTGCTGGTGTGGTTGTTGTGAACCTATAGGTTGGGTTTTATGTGATATCTATATATCATTTATTTTATTTTATTTTTATATGTGCGCCACCCGATTTTGATAACCTTACCAATGCTCAGAGGTTCTAGATTCTATGTGTTTTCCCCAATATCCAAGATGGTTATGATATAGATGGCTAAGTACCCTATATTTCACTCTCTTCCTTCAACAATGATGGTCCACATGTCTTCAGTTGAGGCGTGATGTGATGAGGCAGTGATGTGATTTGATGTCCCATGTGCCTTTAAAAATGATGTGATGTGATGAGGCTATAGTGTGATGTGATATGCGGTGGGGGTCATGCATGGTATGAGGAGGGAAAAAGTTTCATGTCCTTAAAATTCATGATTATCTATTTCCCTTGTTATATGATGAGATGAAATGTGATGGACAAGGTGTCTTCAGGTAGGATGTGGAGTGGTGATGACTGATGTCAGCACTCTATACTAGTCCTTACAAGGGTGGAGTAGGTTGAGATGTGTCCCGACACACAGAAAAGATTTTTTATGAGATGTGATATATATGGAAGGGAAGGGAGAACAATACATCCGATGTTGGGAAGTGAGAGAATAAAATTAGTGGGGAAGTGGAAGAATGGAACCATTGTTTTATTCATTATTATTATGTTACTATATTTTCTTGATTTGGTGAGTAAGCTATGGTGAGGTTCAGACTAGCTAGTTTACCCATTTAGGTACTTATTGATTCTGATGTTTTTTCAATGGCGCATTAGTATGATCTTTTCACAAGTTCACTTGAGACCCTCAGTGTGATTATTCTGACTATACTAATATGATCACCCTAAATATATAAACTATTTTCAGGTTTTGAGGAGGACTTTGGGGATCAATATGGATTATTTTATCTTGGTATGGATCTGCTGTTGATTCACTTCTATATGACTTATCTTTTGGGTATATTACTTGGATAATTATATTTGTATTGGTTCACTTTGTTCATGTATTATAGGATGGTTTTGGGTTTACTTTTAAATTATCTATTGTATTTTTTTTGGAGATTTCTTATCCTATCTCCCAATCCTATTTTATTATATAGGGTAATTCCTCCCATATGTGAGATTTTTATACCCTCAGTGCTTGTCACCAACCTAGGCCCTATTGGGGACAATACTTGGGAGTCATAATATACCTTCATTCATTTCCATCCTAGAAGGGATATCTTTGGAGGGAGGGAATCATGAAAAACATACTCAAATCTACTTTTTAGATAATAAAAAGGATAATGGGATTTTTCAAAATCTTTATCATGGTCCAAATACACCCCATTTTTCAAAAAACACATCTAAAATCTCAGGTATCTCTTTAAAAGACTTAAATACCTTTAAAATGGACGCTTTTAAATTTTTAAAAACATTTTGGATGAAAAAAATCCATTCAAACTAGAAAAACAATTCGAAAACCATATCAAACCTCTCATGGGTGAAGAATATAAGAATAATTTTAAAAAATAATGTAAAAAAATAATCATTTCATGGAATATAATATAATGTAATGACATAAAAACACCTAACTTGGTCTAAGTGGAAATAAGTTATAACACATTACCTTCAATTTAAAATGCCCAACCAAGAGAAAATACACACTAGAAAGCCCCAAAACATCAAAACACCCATGATTAGAACCATCCCAAACCCTAAAATTGAGCAACAGAATGATTAGGGTTTTTGAAAGTAATAAGAATCAAGAGTAATTATTAAAGGAGGAGAGTAGAAAAAAATAATGAAAATAACTTTATGGACTACATGGAATTGAAAGAGAAATAGAAAAAATACAAGATAGAAGAAGAAAGGAGAGCGAAGAGCTCCAAGATCTCACCCTATGTTCAGACATGAGAGTGAGCAGAGAGATGTATAAGATCTTCTTTTAAGAACCTGTATCTTCTTTTTTTCGGGTATGTTTTCCTTTTCTGGTCATTTTTTAGGAAAAGAAGAATTTCTGTAAAATTTTTAAGTACATGCCGTGTACTTTATGTGTTGGGCCATTTTCTTTTTTATGTGTTTAATGTTCATGGAATGAGTTGGGATGAGGTTTGGAGGGTTTGGAATAGTTTTGAATAAGTTTGAAGGCTTTTCTTAGGGAGCATGGTTTGATCACGGTTAAGGGAAACCGTGCGGGTTCTCTAGGAAAATAGTGCAAGAGGAGACAATAGTCTTTGCACGGCCTACGTACGGTTTGAAAAACTGTGTGAGGCAACCGTGTAGACCCCTCCTCCTGAGGCAGTGGCGTGTGCACGATTAGCACACATGTTTCCAAACCGTGCTGCGACTTAAAAATATGGTTTTTAAATCCCTACTCCCTTGAGGGTGCCTCATTTCACTCCAAACTCTCTCCCAATCGAGCCACACTTGGGATTTTGGGTTCTCAAAGGATGAAGGTGCTCTTCCACTTGTTTTGGAAGCAAATATAAGGGGATTCTTGTTGGGTTGAAGTCAGTTCTTCTCAGGTAAGTCTCCCCTCTTGGTTTCTCTTTTGTTTTCTCTAGTTCTTCTCTTCACTCTCTCTCAATTTTCTAGATCTACATCCGTTGCATTTATATCTAGTGTTGGGGTTTCCTTGGGAGTTGTTTTTAAGGCTTGTGGATGATAGGGAATGATATATAGAGTGGTTTTCATGAAGCTTTTTCCCGAATTGGGCTGTGGTTGTTTGTGGGTCGATTTCACCAGAACCCTAAAGGTAGGAGGTTTGGGCCTTTCCGTTGAAAGTCTTTGAGTATTATGTGCAATTTTTCCCAATACCCTTGAAATGGTTATTTTGCGTTTACCTTTTTCCCCTGTTAATTTCCTCCCATGCTTGTATGCTTTAGTATATGTTATTTAGATATGAATAGTGTTGATTCCTATGTTTTCAATGTGGTTTCCCATGAATGTTCTGTTATGAACGTTTGGTCCTGCATAGCCTTTTTGGAAGCCATGCCTATTTTCCCATGCCTAGTGTTTTAGGGTGGAGTGTTGTTTTCTGACATGCTTGATATGCTATAGACAAATTAGCTAAGTAGTTCTTGAGGTTTACTTGGGCCGTATTTCATTGCTATGCTTGTTGACTTACATAGGGCCATGAAAACCTGGTGTAGAAGACTATAAGGTCAATTGACCAAGTGAGCTTCCTTAGAGAGTCTTTGAACCATTTTAGACTATAAGGGGAATTGATCGAGTGACCTTCTCAGAGAGTCTTTGAACCTTTTTTGACTATAAGGGGAATTGATCGAGTGAGCTTCCTCAGAGAGTCCTTGACTACTTGGGGCTATGAGGGGAATTTACCATGTGAGCTTCCTCAAATATTCCTTGACTACTTTGGACTATAAGGGGAATTGACCACATGACCTACCTCAGAGTGTATTTAAACACTTGGGACTACAAGGGGAATTGACTGAGAGAGTTTCCTCAGAGAGTCTCTTTAGTATCCTTATTTTGATTCAACTAGAGGGGTTAGACTGAGAGTACTACCCAGAGGATTCCCTGCTTATTTTCTATTGTTTATGTATATAACTGATTGCATTGAAATTGTAGGGTTGGTTATTGCTGAGTACTTCCTTTTTTACTGTTTTCTTTTGTTTACTACATGCCACATATTCACTAACTGTTAGACACTGATCTTATGGTGATTGCTACTGGGATTTAGTATCACACCCTATTAGGGCTATGCATTAGGGCCCAAACATATTATATTGATTCATGCATAGATAAGGGCAAGCACCATTCTACTTTTGGTACTTGATATACTATGGTGCTGGAGATCATGAGACCAAGCTGAGGCTTGCGATGCAGAGGAGCTGTTTATCTGTTTTCTTTTGTACTTCGACTTAGTACTATTATATATTCCATAATTGTGATGTTTTTGTCTATTTCCTAGGCATATGTAAAATGCATCATTTTTATATATATACACACTCCAGCGATTTATTTCTTCAGACTTCCGCTGTTTACATTCATATGGATTATTACTGCTTCCGCTATTGTTATCTATTTCTCTTTTCCGCTGTGTTACTCTGCCAATGAGGGAATAGTTTCACCACTAACACACACAAGGCCCTCACTCTTAGTCGAAAGCCTTTGGTATTAGGGGAATTGCGCTTGAGGCCATGTGACTAACCGTGTACGGGGTGCCTCTGTGTGGCTTCCGGAATAGGGACGTTACAATGTGGTATAAGAGGAATTCTTTTCTTCTTTACATACTATTTCGATCCTATAGCCAGGGATAGGACGAGATTGTTTCTTTGGTAATAAGCTATGACTGAGAGTAGCTAACACGTGTACATCGAAAATCCCATCTACCTCGTTTAATTGCAATTGTCTGTTTTTGCAATTATTACAGTTCATTTGATTTTACCTTGAGTGATTCACATGATTTGTGTTGTTATTATCGATGTTATTGAGGTTCAATTTCTATTGAAACCTGATGAGATGATGGTATTACATTTCATGCATCATATAGGAACTTTCTAGGGATCACATGTCATGAATTGTTGACAGGCTATATAGGGTGAATTAGCAATTTCATGTTGTTGTGATACGTGTTGTGCTAGATATCCATGCTATTGTGATAGTTACAGTGATAAAAATACCTTCTATTTTATAGGGTATTGTTTGTGTAAGGTTTTTTTGAATGAACCACAATCTTTGGTTCTTGTGGTGTTATGATCTTTCATGGACTTGAATTTGGTGGATCATTACCCTATTTTTCTTGTTATAACATGTATAGGATTCCAAACATTGATTCGTGGGGTGTATGGGCCCTCACAGATCGGAATTTGGAACTTTGATGTTCATTTCAGTGTTTTCTGGGATTTGGAGTAGTTTCTAAGGCTTACTATCTGGAAAAACATAGAATACACGCCGGGTAGTTTTGACTACAAGCCATGTGTTATTCTATTCGAGAAGAAACTATTTTTCTTAAGTATACACCGTATACATTATGTACACGCCATGTAGTCTCTAACAATGTGACATGCCATGTGGGAAGAGACAAATGATAGGGAAATTCTTGTGGGAACACGCCATGTACCAGTTGTATACGCCATGTAGGGTTGACCTGGTGTCCGCCCGTGTGACTAACAACACGGACGAAGAAAACATAGGTGATACATGCCGTGTCAGTTATAAATAGGCCGTGTAGTGTAATCCTGGAATCCGGACATGTAACTAACAACACGGTTTGATGTTATCTTTTCTAGTACACGCCGTGTCCATATGGAACACGCCATGTAGTGTCAGCCGAGTACTCGACCATATCATGAACAACACGGGTCAGTGAATCCCGTATAATACACGCCATTTCTTGAACAAACACGTTGTGTAATCTTGTTCTAAGGGGAGCCGTGTGGCTTAGCCGTGTAGAAGGACTCGGGTAGGGGAAGAAAATTCCAGTACACGCCATGTGTAAGGACGACATGTCATGTGTTTGGGCTGTTACATGACCAGTTCTGGCAGAAGTACACGACCATGTGAAAGACTTAAGGGAACATTCTGTGTAGTTATTATACACGCAATGTAGTCTTATTTTGTAAAACTGGAATGTTTTCCTTTTCCTGTTCCCTTATTATGTTTCCAGTTCTTAGTTTATGATGATCTTAATCTATGGTGTGAGCTTGACCATGCAGAGTCATGCCGCCGAGACGTCCTCTGGTTGTATTCCCATTGCAAGGAGATGATCAGACACCAGATATGGTTGATCAGGGACAGCCGGAAGATCCTCCAATTATTCCAGTCTTGGAACCAACAATTATACCTGACACAAGTGCTGATGCACAATTCAGGGTGGGATTTATGATGATGATGCAGACCTTCCAGGGAGTGCCTCCTCCTGCCCCATCGATAGAAGAATATACGAGGAGCTTTCAACAACAACATCCTCCCACCTTCTCAGGGGATGAAGGACCCCAAGCTACAGAGTCATGGATGGAAGCCACGTTTAAGATATTCGATCATCTAAAGATACCTCCAAAGAGGAGGGTAAATATCGCTACCTACATGCTTCGAGAATCTTCCAAGAGGTGGTGGGATGTGATCTCATAGAAGGTATGCCAGCATAACATGACTTGGGATCAGTTTCAGTGCATATTAGATGATTAACTCTATCTGGAGACCTTAAGGGATGATAGAGCCCGAGAGTTCATGACTCTAGATCAGGGTACTCTTTCAGTTATGGTGTATTCCTCTCTTTTCACAGAGCTGCAACGTTTCATTCTTATTCTAGGAGGTGATGTGTTTTCCCTTACAAGGAAGTTCAAGGTTGGTCTGAGGCATGAAATCCGATCACAAGTGAATATATTTAGGTTGAATTCTATCTCTTCTATAGTCAACCAGGCGCTGATCACTGAGAAAAATTTGAGGGATTCTAGAGCTATGAGCCAGGGTGGTTGGGCATCCAGAGTTAGTGCTCTGGCAGCTGATAGCAGGAAGCTCCATAGAGAGATTGCATGAGGAGATCAAAGTAGGCATGTTGCATCTTTTGGTATCCAAGTGGTATGATACTAGTGCAGGAGGAGCGGGTATATGAGGCCACATTACCTGAGAGACCCAGTGGAGTGCCAATCTTATGGCAAGATGGGTCATCTTCATTGCTTCTATCAGATCTTCTCACCAGCAGCTGGTGACATGGGTTCTTCTATGACTCCTCGTTCCGAAGAATCACCACCAGTTTCTCACTAGTCTGGGAACTGGAGTTCTTTCGGCCATTCAGGTTGAGGTTGAGGTCATGGCTGTGGTATCCAGTCTCTGAGTTTTCAGTGACATCAGGGTGGATCATCTCAGAGTGGTTAGGCAGGGTCACAGGTCCGTGGTATAGGCCAGACTTTTGCAGTGGATCAGACCCAGCAAGAGAAGGATCTCAGACCTTCTACACTTAGAGGTATGGTCTTAGTTTCCTCAGTATAAGATTCAGTTCTTTTCGATACAGGGGCTTCAGAAGGCTTTGGGTACACAAGTACTTTTGAGTACAACCTACCATCCCCAGACAGATGACCAGTCTGAGCATACGATTCAGGTTATTGATGACATGCTTCGTGCATGCATCCTGGATTTTGGAGGTTCTTGGGAGAAGCATGTACATCTTGTGGAGTTTGCCTACAACAATAGTTTTCAAGCAACAATTCATATGGCACCTTATGAGTCTTTATATGATAGGCCATAATGATCACCCTTATGTTGGATGGAGGCAAAAGAGAAAGCTAAGCTGGGACCTCATCTTGTTCTAGAGACCACAGAGCTGATAGAGTTGATTTGGAAGAGGATGACTACCGCACAGTCTCGATAGAAGTCTTATGCTGATCAGCGAAGACGACCTCTGGAGTTCGAGGTCAGGGATCAAGTTTGTCTGTGTTTCACACCTAGGTTAGGGAAAAAGAGGATTAAGAGATAGGTTAAGCTTTCACCAAGGTACGTTGGACTGTTTGAGGTTTTGGAGAGAGTTGGGCAGGTTTCCTATCAGTTGTAGTTTCCTTAGAGGTACCAGACTATGCATGATGTATTCCATGTTTCTCAGCTTTGACATTACTTGTCAGACCCATCTCTTGTCTTCCAACCCAAGGAGGTTGAGTTGGAAGTGGATGAATCGTTTGGGGAGCATCCTATCCAAATTTTTGATTGATGTACGGAGGTTCTCTATGGATGGTCTGTTCCTCTGTTATGAGTGCTATGGAATCACAAGAGAATACATGACAAGACATGAGAGAGGGAGGTGGATGTACAATCACTGTGGCCAGAGATTTTTGGGGTTTCCTCTTATATGCCATTTTGAATGGGAAATTCAAGGGCTAATTTCTTTAAGGGGAGACGTTTTTAAGAACACTGATCTTCTTTTTTAGGTATGTTTTCCCTTTCTGGTCGTTTTTTAGAAAAAGAGGCATTATTAGAAATTTTTGAAGTACACACCATGTACTTTATGAGTTGTTCCAGTTTACTTTTTATGTGTTTAAAGTGCATGGAATGAGTTGGTAAGAGGTTGGGAGAGTTTGTAATGGTTTGGAATAAGTTTGGAGGCTTTTCTTAGGGAGCATGGTTTGAGCACGGTTAGGGGAAACCGTGAAGGTTCTCCAAGAAAACCATGTAGGAGGAGACAGTAGGATTCACATGTCTTATGAACGGTTTTCCAAACCGTGCGAGGAAACCGTGCAGACCCCTTCTCTCAAGGTAGTGGATTGTGCACAGTTTTTCCATGGGTTGCCAAACTGTGCGTACTAACCGTGCGACCACGTAAAAATTGGGTTTTTAAATCTGGGCTTTCTTGAGGGTGCCTCATTTTACTCTAAAATCTCTCCCACTAGTGCCTCACTCAATATTTTGGGTTCTCAAATGTTGAAGGTGCTCTCCAACTTTTTTTGGTAGCAAATCGAAGAGGTTTCTTGTTGGGTTGAAGTTGGTTCTTCTCGGGTAAGTCTCTCCTCTTGGGTTCTCTTTGGTTTTCTCTTGGTATTCTCTTCCCTCTCTCTATGTTTTCTAGATCTAAATTTGTTTCATGTAGATATAGTGTTTGGGTTGCCTTGGGTGTTGTTTTTAAGGCTTGTGGATGATAGAGAAGGAGATATAGAGTGGTTTTCGTGTAGCATTTTCTCAGATTGGGGTGCGGTAGTTTGTGGGTCGATTTCGCTGGAACCATAAAGGTAGGTGGTTTGTGAATTTCCGTTGAATGTATTTGAGTATTATATGCAATTTTTACCAATAACCTTGAACGTGGTATTGTTCATTTACCATTTTACCCCTGTTAATTTCCTGCCATGCTTGTATGCTTGACTATAGGTTATTTGGATATGAATAGGGTTGATTTCTATGTTTTGGATGTGGTTGCCCATCCATGTTCTGTTTATGACCGTTTGGTCCTGCTTATCCTTTTTTTTCCGCCTTTCCTGTTTTCCCATGACAAGTGTTGTTGGGTGATGTGTTGTTTTCTTACATGCTTGATATGCTGTAGACCAGTTAGCCAAGTAGTTCTTGAGGTTTACTTGCGCCGTATTGCATTGCTATAATCGTTGACTTACACGACGCCATGATAACTTGTTGTAGAAGACTAAAAGGGTAATTCACCGAGTGAGCTTCGTCATAGAGCATTTGAACACTTTTATACTATATATGGGAATTGACCAAGTGAGCTTCCTCAGAGAGTCTTTGAACCATTTTAGACTATAAGGGGAATTGACAGAGTGTGCTTCCTCAGAGAATCTTTGACCAATTGGGGTTATGAGGGGAATTGACCATGTGAGATTCCTTAGAGAGTCCTTGACTACCTTATACTATAAGGTTAATTGACTGTGCGAGCTTCCTCAGAGAGTCTTTAAACGCTTGAGACTATAAGGGGAATTGACAGAGAGAGCTTCCTCAGAGAGTCTCCATAGTATCCTTGTTTTGATTGAACCAGAGGGGTTAGGATGAGAGTGATACCCAGAGGGTTCCCTGCTTATTTGCTGTTATTGATGTATAGAACTGATTGCATTGAAACTGTAGGACCGGTTGCTACTGAGTACTTCCTTCATTACTACTTTATTTTGTTTATTACCTACGGTATATTCAATAATTGTTAGGCACAGATCTTGTGGTGATTTACTACTGGGATCTAGTCTCACACCCTATTTGGGCTATGCATTTGGGCCCAAATAGATTATATTGTTGCAGGTATAGATAAGGGCAAGTTCCCTTCTACTTCAGGTACTTGATATGCTGTGAAGCTAGAGATCATGGGACCAAGATGGGGCTTGCGATGCTGAGGAGATATTTATCTGTTTTCTTTTGTACTTTGTCTTAGTACTGTTTTTTATTACTGCATTGTGATGTGTTTGGATGTTTCCTAGACATATGTAACATGCTTAATTTTTACATATATACACTCCTGTTGTATATTTCTTCAGACTTCCACTGTTTACTTTCATATGGATTATTACTACTTCTGCTATTGTTATCTGTTTTTCTCTTCCGCTGTGTTACTCTGACAATGAGTGCATAGTTTTCCCACTAACACACCCAAGGCCCTCACTGTTAGTCGGTAGCCTATGGCGTTAGGGGAAATTCACTTGAGGCAATGTGACCAACCAGGTATGGGGCGCTTCTAAGTGGATTCCGGAAACGGGATGTTACACTTCCAAATAATTATGGGTAAATCACATGGCTACAACATAAATGATATGATAAATGGTTCACATATCACTTTATCTATGGAACCCCTATGTGTAACTGGAACACCTCTCTCCACACCCTTTGAGTCACCAAGTAAAAAATAAACCCCAAAGAGTATATAACTTTCATAGGTAACTAGCTAGGATATGAACACTAAACTAGAAAAAATACATATAGAACATATACATAGTTACCTAGGTCTCCAATGATTCCAATAAATGTAGGTGAGTAAAGAAAATAAACCAAAATATCATAAAATCAATCAATATTTAAAGTGAAACTAATAAAGATCATCTCACCTCCAACATACTCTCAAGAATCAACCCCTTTTACATCCATGAATGGTCATAAATAATAAAAATCTCCCACCAGATCCCAAACCATAAGGAGTATAATATAAATAAGGGGTTTGACATTGAGGTTAGTCATACCATTAAATATCATCAACATAAACAATCAAAATGAGGGAATACTCTTAAATTTATCTAATATACATATTTTTATTCACTCTTCCTTTATTAAAATTCATTTTACATAAGAAAGTATCCAATTTTGAATATGATGCCCTTAGAGCCTGTTTTATCCCATACAAGGCTTTTTCAATCTGCACACATAACTATCATCTTTCCCAACAACAATGCCACAAGGTTGTTCAATATAAACCTCTTCATCAAGATAATTATTTAGGAATATAGATTTAACATCCATTTGAAAGATCTTATAGCCTCATTGTGCAGAAATATAAAGAGAGATTATAATTGTTTTCAATATAGATATAAGAGAAAGGGTTTAATTGAAATCAATTCCTTCAATCTGTGAATACCCTTTTCAAACCAATAGTTCTTTTTTTCTTATAACTTCACCTTCTTCATTCAGCTTGTTTTGGAAAACCCATTTTATTCCAACGAGGTTTTTTTTGACTTGGGTATGAGTTAACATGTATTTTTTTTTCAATAAGATACAATTATTCAATCATGGCTTGAACCCATTCCAGATTCTCAATAGCTTATTTCACTACATTTGGTTCCACTTTTGAATATAGATAATTATGTGTGATTTCGTTTGATTTTCTTCTTGTATGAAACTTATGATGTGGATCACCAATTATATTCTGAGCTTCCTCTTACTTCTTCAGACTTGGGTGAGTTTTTAGGTGTCATCCTCATACCTAGAAATATCTGAGTACAATTCATCTTATTGAGTAGGAATACAATTATCTTCATCCTTATTAAAATTGTTTTCTTCAACTTTCTCAACTTCCTTATCATCAAGAGCATGTTTATTTTCCTCTTCCTTTTTAATTAATTTCAAATAAACTGAATCAAAAATTCTTTTTTTCTTTATCTAAGCAACTATAATCTCTTCCTTTCGAA
The DNA here is from genome assembly GCA_963277665.1 of Viscum album. Taxonomy (NCBI): domain Eukaryota; kingdom Viridiplantae; phylum Streptophyta; class Magnoliopsida; order Santalales; family Viscaceae; genus Viscum; species Viscum album. Next base: position 1,534,199,345 of record OY728126.1, read on the forward strand.
GAATATCCAAGAAAGATTCCATCTTCAACTTTTTTCTCAAGATTTCAAAGGTTTCCACATTTGTTCTTTATAATAAGACACCTGAAAAACCTCAAGTGTTTCAATCTTGGAGTTTTTCAATAAAAAAATTAATAAGGAGTCATACATGATTGAGGCCTGTAGAAATTATGGTTCTGAATATAAATAGTAGTACTCATGGCTTGCCTCCAAAATTAATTGGGAAAGTCCATGTTCAAGTAACATGGTTCTTCCCATTTGCACCAAGCTTCTGTTCTTTCTTTCAGAAACCCCATTTTGTTGAGGAATATATGGGGAACTATACTTTTTATGAATTCCATGCTTCTAAAGATAATATTAAAAATCTTTACATCTATATTTACCACCATTGTCTTCTCTCAACTTTTTGATTGAATACTCACATTCTTTTTAAAATTTCCTTCTAAAATTTTTAAACATTGTTTAAAGTATATGATTTATGTTTCATATACATAACATAAGTAATGTGAGTAGAATAATTAATGAAATTAATTAAGTACTTATCTCCATCGGTTGATTATTTTCTCATCATACCACATATATCTGAATGAATCTGTTCTAGGGGTTGTTTTGAACAAATCTCAACTTTATTATGCACAATGTTTGTCATATTTCCTTTCTGAAAAATAGTGTAACACCAATATATTATTATTGGAAAAAATAGGAATATCTCAAACATATTCTCTTTTGGATAACTTGCTCATGAATCTATGACACATAAATCCAATAATTTTGTGCCCCAACTGATTATTTTCCACCATGCTCATGTAACAATAGTTTTGGAAATAACCAACCTGAAGTAATATCATTTTTCATACATTGTCCTCTTGTAACAATATTCTCATATTCTTTAATTTTCACAACAAACCCATATTTCTTAATGATAATTTCGTTACCCTCATCACAAAATTGAGAAACACTATATAGATTGTTTTTTATCCAATCAATATATAATTTTTTCTTAGAGTTAATATTTTCTTTTCCAATGATGGATGAACCAACACCTTTCATTTTCAATCAATCCTCATTTCCAAATGCCACTGGGACTTATTTAAAATATTTTAGATCCTTCAAAAATTTTAAGTCTCCAATAATGTGTGAGGAACACTGATTATCAAGTATCTAGGGTCATTATCATTTTATGTATTTCAATACAGTTTCAACAATAAGTGATTTTTCTTCATTCCTTTCTCTCTTCACATTCAGCTTCTGAGAATTAAGAATCTTTTTGTTAAGCTGATAAAAAAACAAGAAATCCTTTTACAAGGTTTCCAGGTTTTTAAATCTTTGAAAAAATAGTTTCTAGGGGTTGGAGCCTATTTTAAATATTTACTCCATCCTTTTCTGATTTATTCATAGCAACATTCTCAGTCTTATTTCTTTGAAGCGATTGAATCCCCCTAAATATTTTACTTTCAAAACTTTTGGGATAATAGTAATGTTAATAGTTGAACTAACACATACATTCCAGGTGTCTGAATCCCCCAAAATACCAGTAATATCCATAGAATGAGTATTTTCATCTGAAACATCCATATTGATTAAGATTGAGAATATGTTTCTTAGAAACATTGTCATCTCTATTTTCTAAGAAACCAACATTATTACTATGAATCAAGTTCTTCTTATTTATTTCATATTTTATAAATCTAGATTTTTTCAAAACTTTTTTGGATTTTTATTTCTTTGAAACTTTATAATTCCCATCACTGTTGATTTTGGCCATATACATGACTTTCCAAGATTTCTTGTTTTCAGAAATAATTCTATCTTTATTTTAACCATTTGAATGTATATTTTGTTGAACCTTCTCCAGTTTCTCATTTAGAGAACATTAACCAACTTCAGTGATAGATTTTTGGAAACTTTTGTTTCCCAATTCATCTTTTGAGAGATTTTGCTGGACAAGTTTCAACTGTTCTTCTTTTCCCTTCAACTTAACCTCCATATTCTATTTACGAATCTTTTTCTTCTTTAATTGATTCATTAAAATCATAAATCTATTTCACTAACATTTCTTTATCATTATAAAAACATTATTGGTTTCTTTATTACTCATGTTCCAACTTTTTGTTTGGTTTTTCAAGTATTTTGATCTTTCTCAGACATTATTTCAACTTGTCTTTCAAATGGATTTCAAGTTGAGTGTCTTCTTCTTATGAACTGTTTCTTTCATATTCTTCATCATTAATAGTTGTAATAAATGTACTTTCAATACTATACTCAACTGACCTTTAGTATTCAATATCACTTCCTTTTTCTTCTTCGTCTTTAGATAAGAAAATTCTTCTTTTGGATTTGAATAAGTTCATTTCTTTCCATACAGAATATAACTTTCCTTTTCACCCTAGTTATTCCATGATATTCTCAGATTTATTTCTTAATTTTTTCTGTCCTCTTCATTATTTCTAAAAGGAAAATTATCCACAAAGTTACCAACTCCTCCACATTCAAAAAATATCAAGAGAAGTTTCCCTTTTTATTTTCCTATACCTATATTCACAATTTTAAAAAACAAGGACAAGATATCAGTGAGATTTTTACAAACCACATTTTTAGATTCAGAATCACCATATTCTTCGTCAATAAGAATCTTCGTCAAATTTTATTTATTCATATCCTTGAATAAAATTTCTCTATCATTCATTTTTCTTCTCATAGAATTCTCTCTTCTCATTTCATAAGTGATAAGAGTTCAATTCAAATAATAAAGAGATAGTGTCCCAAGATATCTATCTTATAATGAAGAATCTTTTTCAATGAATTTGTTATGTCAGATTATTAAAATATTTTCAACAACTATAGTGTCATCAATCTTTTCACCAAGATATCAAATAGTTCTCATAATATCATTCATCCTAGTAAAGAAATCCCCAATATATTCCTGATCACCTATCTTCAAGTCTTCATACTTCAATCTCCATATATGAAGTTTGGCCTTCTTGACTTTTGTATTGACTTCATATATGTTTTTCAGTTTTTCTATAAACATTTGGCTGTGGAAACACCTTTCACTCTCAATAATTCACTTTCATAAAGTGATGACAATATATAATTCTTCGCTCTTCCATCAATCTATAGATTCTTTTTCTCAATAGGTGTATGTGGAGCTTTATTATCAATGGGTAGAAACCCAACTGTTAGAGATTTAAGAACATCATAACTGATAGACATAAGAAAAGGCAACATTCAATTCTTCTAGATATGATAATTTTTTCCATCAAAGACCAAAATAAATTTATTGTTCACACAATTCAAATACTTTATTAGTAAAGACTAGTGATGAGAACCTCAGCTCTGATACCACTTGTAAGTTCCCAATCAGTGTATTGTATCCCTGAGAAGAGGATGGGGTGAATCAATGATACTCTTTTTCTTTTATGATTATTTTTAATTGAAAAAACCTTCGACTTATGTTAAATATTAAATTCTCTACTAAAAACAATTCAATCCACGCATCCACAGGAAAAAAAATATTTAGAAGGTTCACTATTAAATAAGAATATCTATATCCTTGTCAAGGTTTGGAAATAATATAATACCATAAAATCCACAATAAAACAATCCTTGAATTATAATGAGTAGGATATACCCTTACACTTGGGTAACACTATGAAATAATCCAATTAGTGCATGTGAACCCTCTTATCACAATTAGAGTAATAAAATTGTTATGTAACAAATCATGTTACCTGTTCTTATTTTCAATTCAAAAAATGTATTCAATTGAAATACAATTCTTTAATTCCTTACATAGAAGAAATGTAAGAACCTATTAGGATATGTTATGAAAATTGAGTCTGATTTTTTTGGGTTCGATTCTCCCAGTCTGATTCTCTGAGTTTGATTCTCACAAAAAAATTCTACAAATCCAATTTTATGATACAATACAATAGAAATGAATCAGAACCACTTCAATACTTGTGTATAAAACAAATATGTACAATTATTCCTCAGTTCAAAAATCCTCAGTATGGGAAAACCTATTACAAAAATCTCATTCTGATTAATTTATCCTGATACTTGAATCAACCGAATTCTATTGAGAAGCTGAATACAATGATTCATTGAATACAATAAATCTAGAATACAATGATCAGTGGAATAAAATCACTTCAATCTTGTATCTTCCCTATTGAAATGTGTTCAATAAAAAACAAAATGGTATCACTTTATCTCAATGAAAACATGGAGTTATCTATATACTACAGTGAACAATACCTCATCGTCAGTTAAGGACAATGTTCATTACGCCTTTTCTAGGTGACCCAAAATTATTTTAGGCAGGAATTCAAAAACAATTTCCCACTCACCAAAATTCACCCAAAATTCAGTTTCCCCAAAATCTCTAAATGCATTTTAAATTCATCAAATCTTCACAATTCCTCCCAAAACTTCTACAATCTTCACCTCTTCTTCTCCAAACTCCCTTTTCAAATGTCATTAAAATTATAGTTTTTGAGAAATACATGGGTCCGATCATCTGATTCGGATTGTCTCTATCAGATCTCTAAATACGATTCATAAAATCAATTTGAATCAAAATATTGTATTTGATTGTTAAGCTCACCATCGATAAATCATTCAAAAATATCTTTTCTTCACACAATTCATCCAAACAAAGTAATTCAACCCTTTTGAAATGGTTGACTAAATTGTTGATCATCCTCTTCACTTATTCTCTTAACTAACTTGAAAACATCACTTCATTTAAAAACATGTTCTTGAATCATGACTTCCTTAATGACTTTAAATTCATTGAGGATCGGCTATAAAATTGTCAGACTTAGATTGGAAAGTATCATAACCTTCCATTCATTCCTCATTATTTATTGTTTTACCAATCTAAGTGTGATATTTTCTAAATACAATTGGTCTAGATACAATCATACTGGGTACGATTATTCTGAGAACGATCATTTCTTCTTCCACCTAGATATGATCATTTTGAAAAAAATTGGCAACATTTTTTTTCTCTTCAATAGGCATCACATTCTCAATCGACACCACTTTTCCAAGACAACACCACATTTTTTAAAACAAAACCATCTTATAAAACAAAAAAACAATTTAAAACCACACCACCTTTGTAAGAAACCCCTCATTTTAAAACAACACCTTCTTTTAAAACAAAACCTTCTTTTAAAACAACACCTCCTTTTCAATTGATTAAACCATTTAAATCAATACCACATTTTCATCGGCACGAGAACCACTTTTCATCAACACTACTTTCACTGGAACTAATTTACATCGACATCAATCTTCATATGTACCACTTTACATCGACATTACACTTCTGCAACACCACTTTTCATTGAAAAAACTCTTCATCTTCTTTCACACGGTTGTGATTGTTTTGGGAAAACATCGAAAATACTTGTTTTTCTTTTTCACTAGGATATGATAATTCTGGATACATTCCTTTTTGTATTGGAAGCATATCTTTCACTGTCACTTTTTTCCATCAATATTTCATCAAAATTTATCCATTACACCGATAATTTATGTGAAATAAAAATCAGAAAATCATCACCACATTTAAAAAATTGTAGTCATAGTGACATTCATTCTCCATAAAAACACACTTATTTTATTCTGGATTCATAGTAAATACTATCAATTATTCATTATAATCTTTACCAATACTAGACACTCATTACAATGGACTTTAACAGTGAGTACGATTCTTTTGAAAACACAAGTCTCATTATTTTGAAAATGCAGATTAGATTCGTTTGAAAACATGGATTTTATTCTTTTAAAATAATCCTCATTACAATTTTTTCCATAAAAAAGTGAGGCGATTTAAAAAAAAATACTTAACAACAAAAGACAAAACCTAAATTCAAAACACCATCATCATCAGCTTGGTCCCAACAATATCATCCTTATTTTTATGTGATATTATAAAGTTATCATGATTTATATCATTAGTTAACAGTGGAATTAACCTTAATGAATATTGAACTAGAATTAAAGAAGGAATTGGTTTTGGGTTGTAGCAATGGCATGTGTTTTTTTGTGATAAAGGTTTAGCTAATGATTTTCTAGATAGTGTGTGATCTTTTATTTATACTATGGTTTAACATGTTTTTTTAAATATGATGAATGACATAATTAATGTAATTATTGTTGGATAACTAAATAAATAGGCATCTTTAATTTTTACAGTTATTCCTATTATTGATGAAATTGGAATCTTGGCTTGATTCATTATTAAATAAAATTTATTTTGATATAAAATTCCTTAGATATAATTAGTTTGTAACTTGTAATAATTTAATTTGTTAATTAAAGACTATAAATAATTGTTTGTTTGATAATGATAATTTCTTAGGTGTGGGAGAGCTCGTTTTCTTATGAAGGAAAAAACTTCTTTGTTCTAAGGAATAGTTTCCTTGTTTGTTATTTTTGTTTGTTTACTACCATGTTTGTTTTATTTGGATGAGGTAACTTTATATGATACATGATGTGAGACTATGATAATTTATTCTTTGATAAGAACTGGGTAGGTATTCTTAGGTTTTTGGTAGCAACTAGCAGTAGTGATGGTGTCACAGATGGTGATATGCATGATGGTATCAAGGATGACATTAACATTAATAGAGTAGGTTGAAGTTACAATTTCTTTTTTTTAATAAAAAATCGGATTATTTTTTATTTATGAATCTTTTTAATGGGATGAATGAATGGGTTTCTTTTTTCTACTTTCCTTACCCCACTATTTGATGCAAATGGTTTTGTCTAGTCTATACATATTTAAAGGTATCTTATAGAAAGACCTTGAGTACATGAAATTATGGAATGACAATAAGTTTTAAATAATTTAATCCAAGGGTTAGTGGCTTGAAAGAATGATAAAATGATGATAAATCAGGAGGAACCATTGAAACATCTAGATTATTCTTAGAGGTCATGTAAATTTGGTAGTTAATAAATGTAAATTTGAACTTTTTAATGAAAATAATTAAATTAATGTCTCTGGAAAATGGTTTTTGGATTATTGGATATCTATTAATTATAATTACTAGTTGAGTGTCTAAGAGGAAATAGATACAATCAAGGTTAAGGATAGGTAGTTTCCCATAGTGATGTTTTAAGCTACATAAATATTTCTATGTTATGTGATTTTATACGCCACCTCACCATGTTAGTAAGGTGACTGACACTATTGGACCATGGTGGGTGATTTACTCAATATTCAGTTTGGTAAGGAAAAGATTGCTAACTACCCCTATTTCCCAACTCTCTTCTCTTGATATTCTATTACTGATGTTAGTTCCCTTTCCAATATATGTGTGTAGAGGGATGTAATGGCTAGTTGTAATTTTCACCCACATATATATATATATCCAAATATAGTATCCTATGGATTATTATAGGTATGTTGTGTGTGGGATGTGATGGAATGAGGTGTAATACATGAGATATGGGTTTGGTGGATCCTAGAAACTACTCAGTTAATATATTGATATATTTATGTTGATGAAGAGATGATGTGATACATGGGTTTTGTGGTATATTACTATTTATGAGGTGTTTTCGGTCAATATTACTTATTTGGAGAGGGATGGATTAGGATGTGCAACGTTGGGCTAGAAATTTAAACAGGTGGGAAAGTGGTTGTGGGCTACCTTATTTTTTATATAATGTTTGATAGTTTATTATTACCTGTAAGTGATACTTGTTAAGATATCCATGGTAATTATAGTTACATTTTATACATATTTCTATGATGATTTAGTTTCACTTGGTTATTCACCGGTATTAATTATAATTCCTTTGTCTTTTATAAAAGAGGCTCTGGGGAGGATCCTTTTGAGTATACCTGTTATGATCATCATAAGTATATATAAATTTCTTTCTAGTCAATATGATCTGGTTGGAGATCAGGAAGGAAATTACTTACTCATGGATTTATTCATGAGCTATTTGAGATTCATGCTTTCTTTTGATGATTTTTATTTTGGTACTTGATGTTTACTTGTGGTTATTTCAATTGTATGAAATTACATACTTGTATTAGGATATTTTATTATTTTTCCATGTATTATATGTTTAGTGTTATTATCTTATCTCTTTTTCTTCATTCTTTATAGATTAATGCTTCCCATTTGTGTGTATGTTATACCCTTAGTGCTATTTTCCAACCTATGGTTTATTAGATTTAGACTTCAGGTATCATTATCTATATTCTCTTATTGTTTCCCCATGAGGGGTACCTTTTGGGGGACGATAGGTGGTCATGAAAAAGTGGTATCAAATTTGTTCCGTTGAGGGACATGATTGATTTTAGAGGTAGGCACTAGTGAGGACTGCATGGGTAAGTAAACAAACGGTGTCAGATATGCTTAGTAAGAGATATAAACAAGGGATATTGGAAAGGAAACTTGAATTTAGGCCTAATGTGATCTAATACAAGGATATTTATGTTTAAAAATCCTTCTTAGTGTAGTGATACTAGTTACAGGGTAAAGACTTAGGAAAATATCATGCTTAATTCTTGTTTGCGCAAGTGTTTGAAATGGGTAGACCTTGGGATTATGTTGAACCTTAATTAAATAATTAATATGAAAAATTAGATATTATAGCTTTTAGAGTCCCTAAATATATATTTTTAGGTATGGATCTAGGTTAAATTCCAATTGGGTTCACATTTAATATGTTTAAAAAGACGTTGTAGTAGATTTGATAAGATTGAGGTAACTATGAAGAAAATTGGAGGGGGAAATTCAATGAGATTCATCACCAGATTCAATAGAAGTATGAGGGATCCATTTAAGATTTAGTAACTAAGGACTAGTTGGAGGATTTAGAGATAACCTTCAGTTAGATTCATTCTTAGAAGGAGCGATTAGTTTTATTTCGGTGATGATACAATATGGGGAATCCATGTAATGGTGGTTCTTATTACATGGGGATTGTGAGGAGTTGGTTGTCTCATGGGAGATGTTTTGAGATCAGTTTTGAGTTGAATTTCATTCGTATACTAAGAAATTGTCCAGTCATCTTGAGATACTAACCCTTTGATAGGGAAGTTATACAGTGAGGGATTGTGAGATGCATTTCAATAACCTTCCCCAATATACTTTAATGGTACTACTAGAAAAGGAGGTCGTGAAGAGGAACTTCAAAGAGGATTTACATATAGATATCTAGTTACATGAGATTTTTTATGATTTCCACATATATTGATATACTATAAACAGAAATTGTTATTGGGAGAACATTTGATAAGACCAGATCATTATAAGATGGGAGTCATCAGGATTCTCTACTTCACATAAATGTGTTATAGGGTTCCTGTTTTCTTAGATAGAAGGGTTTTCAAATAGTTGGGAATATGTTATGTCCCTCTTCATCCCATTTTTCTAGGGATGGGAGTTCTCATTACCCTTACAAAATATCATACAATTTTGTTTCTTATGGAAGTCAGGGTCATTAGTAGTAAGTGTGCCTGAACTTTCTGTTTAGGCTACGTGCAGCTGGTGTTCCACTTTAGGTTCTTCCATTATAGTAGTTTCAATTTTGACAATATTTACAGGGCTCTCATACCTCTGGTCAATAGAGGAGAGATAATTTTGTCATATGAACTACTATTAATGATCCCCATCCTTGGTATGCAATGATATTCCATGGAGTTAGTGATCATTAGGTCCAGAGAAGTTTTAGGGTAGGTCGTGGCCATTTTCGTGCTAGATCTAGGTGAGACAGATTTCATTAAAGGTACCCTTTACTTGTTTTATTTTTTGGTTTACACAATTTTTCAGTCAAGACCTACACACTCCTTCATTTCATCTACCCGTGTGGTTGATTTAGGACTTTAGGTGGAGAAACTTACAGTTCCCTTGGAATTGACTACTAAAACCTGTGGTCAAGCTTATCCATGTGAATTATGAAAATATTTGAGGATATCACAAGGGAAAAACCGTTTTTGTGATACTTTCTATGTTTTTAGATACAACTATACAAGATCATCTTCGACATAGATTGATTTTATTCATTGTTGGATATCATAGATTGATTTATGTGGTTGGTTGTGTTATACGATACTAATGGAGTATGTTTTATGTTAATTAGAGATAAATACACATATATGGGTTGGAGGAATGCTATATCCTCATCTTTCTTAATGGCCGAGTTTATGTTGATCTTGTTTGAGGTTCAACCAGGAGTGTTTCCCATGGTTGTGGAAGAAAACCTTTATATATTTTATGAAGATTTTGTGGAATTACCCCCTCGATGGGAGATCATGTTTGGAATAGAGATTCAACTAATCTCTAATTTTATCTCAATGTATTCATATAAGATGACACATTCATAGTTTCATGATCTATAGATACAGGTCATTGATATCCTACAATGAGGTTTTATTCATCTGATCATGCCACCTTTGGGTGCTCCGGTTTTGTTTGAAAAGAAGGACAACGGTAGTATATGTCTATGCATCGATTATCATCACCTAAACTAGGTGATAGTGAATAATAACTACCATCTTCCACATGTTGATGAATTATTTGATAAACTAATGGGATCTAGTTGGTTCTCAAAGATTTATCTTCCACTAGGTTAACATCATATGCGAGTGATGGATGAATGTATTACAAAGTCCACTTTATGATGACTTTATAAGCATTTGTGTTCATTTTAATGTCATTATGTGTCAAAAACAACCCAACCATGTTCATGGGATTAATGAATGAAGTTTTATGAGAGGTTATTGATCAGTTCATGGTGGTTTTGATCAATTACATCAATATGAAATTTGCATATGGGGAAGATCATAGAGAGAATTTATGGGAAATGTCTAGAGTTCTTTATCATTAGAAGCTGTTTGGGAAGCCATAGAAGTGTAATTAATGGTTTGGGAATTTATTTCTTGAGGTATATCATGCCCAAGTGTGTTGCATCCATGAGTAATTTAATGATTGAGGTAGTTGTCTCTTGGGAATCCCCTAAGAATATTTAATAGGTGTTGAGTTTCCTCAGTCTTTATTACTATTACAGGAGGTTTTATTCTGATTTATCTTAGATTGTGACTCCTTTAATATCCTTTTACATGAAGGATCTAATTTTTTTGACTAACCAATATCATTTTGTTTTCATGTATCTGAATGAGAAGTTGGTTAGTTCCCCATTTATTCTTCTTTCAGAAGAGGGAGTTAGTTTGTTTTTTCTATAATGCTTCATGTATTTGATTGAGAAGTGTTGTGATATAACTAAGAATGGTTATTTCTTATGGGTCTTGTATGTTAAGACCCCATAACCATAATTATTTCACTCATGATATTTAGTTGGAAGTGGTTGTGTTTTCCCAAATTTTATGGAGACACTACCTTATCAGGGAACACTTTGTGGGTTTCATCAATCATAAGTTCCTAAGGTATGTCTTCTCCCAGTGTGACCTAAAACTATGAAAACAATGGTGACTGGAATTATTGAAGGAATACAACTTTGTGATTTTCTATATCTTGGGAAAGTGTATTGTTATGATTTATGTGCTAAGTAAGAAGTAGGAATTTATAATTCAATAACGTACATGATCAAGGGATTTCATGAAGAGTAATTGAAAAACTATCTATAATTCATCTTGATATGGGAGAGGGTAGTGGAATATAATTCCTTTCTAAGATGAAAGTGTATTCATATTTAGTGTAATAGTTATAGGAGTACTAGCTAGGGGATTCAGAGGTAGAAATTTAGTGGAATCAAGTTGTTTGTGGGGATGCCTTTGATGGATAGTATGTGGATTGTCAATACTGAGTGTTTTTCTAGTGGATTATTTTCATTTATTTGATGATGTGTAATGTGTTTCATCCTAAATTCCATAACTCACCTTTATTAATACATCATGGCATAAAAAATATGCACTATTATCTAATAGGGAAGTTTTGGTGGCCTAGGTGGAAGCATTTTGTTGCACAGTTTGTGTCTTGATGTTTAATCTTCCAAGTGGTGAAGGCTGAACACTATGATCTCAGTGGTTTTCAAAAACCATTAGATGTTTCATTGTGGAAGTGGAAGGGTTTTTATATGGAATCCATCACCATTTTTTTTGAGATCAAGGATGATATGATGTTATCTGAGTGATAGTGAAATCATCTCACTTCTTAGCGATCAAGGAGTAGATCTCAGTGGAAGTTTTTACAGAGGAAATATAAGGAGGTGGTGATAACGATTCATTGAGTTATAAGGAATATCAAACCTAGGCATGGTCTTTTATTCACCTCTAGAGTGTGCCGATGTCTTTAGTGTGCTTTTGGATCTCATTTGTTCCTTAACAATTATTTTAGTCCACATATTGATGATTAGATAGGGAAGACTATCCAAACACTTGAAAACATGTTGCACACTTGTGTCTTGGATTTTGGAGGTTCGTGTATGAGGAAATATACATTGTTCTAGTTTTATTAAAATAATAATTTCCAATCCAGCATTGGTATACCCCTATTTGAATATTTATACACCTGACCTTTCCATTCTCTATTATGATGGACTGGGGTCAGAGAGTCAATAATTCTCGAGTTGTAACTAGTGAAAATCATGATAGAGATAGTTCAGGTGATTCTAATGAGGATGGAGGAAGGAAAATATCATTAAAATACTTATAAATACCATAATAGGATACCTATCAAGTTTAGCATTAGAGATCACATATTATTGAATGTGACTACTCATCTTGGGTAGAAAATATTTGGCTATTATAGTAAGCTTTCTCCCCTATTTTTTGGGACTTTCATGGTTTTTGTGTATGTAGGAACATCACTTATTATATAACAGTTTCCCCATTTATGTTCTAGATTAAAGATTTCATTCATGTATCACATAACTTTTTATATTTTCATGATGAATCTCATGTCAATAATCGGGTTGACCTCAATGTTGATTATGATACAACCTTTTAGGAGTGGAATATGAAGATCTAGGACTTCTAGGATAAGGTGTTGTGAGAACATACTATTCCCATATCTCATGTTCTGTGGTGACATGGTGGTGTGGAGAAGATCACCTCAGAATGTGATTCATAGATATTTTCTCAATATCATTAGTTTTTTGATACATAGTTATTCATTTTTAATATGTTATAGTGATTTTAACATTTATCATGCTTATGAGATGGTTTTCTATTCTTTTATGCCTTTTTATGGTCTTTGTGTTATTTTATTGGTATATCCCACATGATAGTGTAGTGTAGTTTTGTGAATTTTTCCTATAAGTGAGGTGATTTTTATCTTGTGATGGAGATATTCTTGAGAGTTATGACATGGGGTGGGTGATTGGGTGACCATTTATCTTTCCCCTCTACCTAGGTTTGGTTTTAAATTCGTGAAGGTGAATTTTTTTGGAAGGTACTAGATGTAATTTCCTAGATCGTCATAGATCATTCCTTTGTGTTTTATGTATTGGAGGTTCCGAATGAAGGCTTAGAGGAGGAATAAGGGAATTTGAGTTGAAATTTATACTGTAGAGTATGACTTTGTTATCGAGGCTAGTATAAATATGTAGACCCTATTAGGATATAGAATAGATAACAAGTTGTGGTTCAGAATATCAAGATGGGATATTTGGTTGGTTATTTATTTGAGGGTCATTATACTATAGGAATTTGTTTTATCATATCCTTCCCATTTGGGAATGATAATTTGAGATGTGGTGGTTTACCTTGAACAATGACCCTATTCATAATTTATAGGATCTACACCATGGACCATGCCATGTTTCATAGATGTGTATTCGACCAGGTTTTCTACAATGTGGTCTCTTTTCATATGATATAGTTTTGTTCTAGGTTATTAGCTTTGCACCATGGTGTTTGGTGATATGTTGTGGCCTTGTAATTCCTATTTTTACTATAAATTCTCAAAACCCATTTGAACTTATATCTCTATCAACTTTTCTTCTAAAAGAATAGGCACCTGAGAGAGATTTTATAAAGCATTTTAAGAATCCTTTTACTAGATTCATCCCCCAAATTCTAGAGAGAAATCCATGGTAACCTGATATAATTTTTCCTCTTTCTCTTGTGGTTTATTATTTTTTTTGTTTTTTTCCTCTCATGAAACCCTTAAATGCTATGGTGGTTGATATACTTTATTATTGTGGAGTTATTTTTATGTTTGGTGGTGTGTTCATGGTGTGGGGTTCATTAGGACCGTTGCTTCAATACACGAGAGGTGATTAGAGATATACAATTTTTCTTCCATCCTCAAATAATATTGAGATTCTTGAGGTATAAGATTCATTGATTATCATTATTTTTTTGTGTGACCATAATGCTATCATGAATTATCTCATTGGATAATTGTTTAATTAACATCAATAAATATTAAATTGGAATTAAATAAGGAATAGTTTTTTGGTTATAGAATTCACATGTGTTTATAACATGTTAAAGGTTTTCCTATTTGTAATTCCCCAACCCATAATCCTATAGATGGTGAATTATATTATTACATTAGCATAATTAGAAGAAATAAAATCCTAAAGGACAGTTTAGTTTAGCAGTCTTGGAAAGGCATATTACATACACGATACCCATAATAAATTAGGGTAATAGTAAATGAAAACACAATAAAAAATTAAATTAAATAGACCATATCCTTGAAATATTATTCAAATATTTCTTCTTCAATACCTAGTGAAATGAAACATAATAAAGGTGATCTCAAATTATCATTAAGGGTAAGTAAAGAGGAAGTAATAATGAATCAAGGAGAATTAATTAAAAAGGAAAGGTAAATAATTTATAAAACATTCCATTAAAATATCTAGATAAAGAAAAATAAATATGGAAAGGTAATAAAATAAAACTCATTCCATATAAATCAATAAACTAAAAATGAAATGTATTCATAGACATTTCGACACAAAATCTTGTGGATAAATAATAACTGAATCTAGATAAGGGAGATGCTTGATTATTGGAATCCATGTTTCCTAGGTACATGATATTAGTACCGTTAAGAAGTTTCAAAATATGGTTTATCTATCGAGTAAAAACCCATCTAATTTGGCCAAATATTTCATCTCATGAGACTACTGATGCATCAAGGGGCTTTCATTAAACGGTCCCCAACCCGTAGGGATTTCGTTAAATGGTCCCCAACCCATGTATTGCTTGACCAAAGCATTCATCATATATCAAATAAGTAAAGTTGCTTATAAAATACCCATATTGAATAAATAATATTGATTCATCAATAATACCTAATAGTAGGATAAGTAACAATAAGGGTTGTTGACATTAAAACATTCTTGAGGAAAAATAATATTTAAACATTCCACTGTATCCCATACCACATTGAAACATTTAAATAATAATTAAGGATAGATTAAATGAAAATTATAACATCATGAAAATAATTATATTCATGATATATCATATAAAGGGGTAGTATATAAACTAAATAATATTGAATTTGTGCATAACAAAAATAAGTCTCAATGGAATGTAAACTGAGATGAAATCCCATACCATAAAATTGATTTTGTAGTGTGGTATTTATCCTCCTGTATAGTGGTTTAAAATATGTTAATAAATTTTACCAAAACCATAATAATGTTTATAATATCATATATTAATTACTTATAATGTTTTATTACCTGTTTTGGAACACTCTTTCATTAATTACACTATTTCAGGTGTTAATATCATAGTTTTCTAAATTATGTTTTAACTTGTTATTTGTTTCTATAATTAATTAGATCTTGGTTTCATAATATACAAAATGTAAACCATGGATTATTTTTTATATATAATCATTGTATATTGGTTTTTTTTAAGTTCATAATATTTTTATATTAGAAATTAAGTGCACCATTCATGGAGATGGTAGGTTGTATGTACGCATGAATGCTACTTCCATATCATTTTTTTATTTAAAATTAAAAAATAAATGAAAAATAACAATATTATAATTCCAGACTCATATATATTTTATATATGTTACATAGATTTATTAAAACAATCGTTTATACGTTTCATGTATGGTATGAATGATTTATATCGTTTTGAGGGGGTAGTAGTCCACACTTCCCCAAACGAAATTATCATATTTACACAAGATGGAATGCATAAAGTTATGTTATAAATAAAAATTACAAAATAATGAAGATATTATAAATATATTATATAACATATATAATTATAATTTTCACTATAATGGCCACCATGATAAGTGGAAAATGAAAATTGAACAATCATTGTTTCATGAGGTAATAGTTAACTGTACATAGAAACAATATGTTCGTTACCCATTAGATGGAGGTGTGTGTAAGTGTAGCTTGAAAACATTATTTAAAAAAATAATATTATATTTATTATACTAGTGTTTTTAAATAATAATGGAATAATGATATTTAGGGGTTTTATAATGAAAATAAGATTAAATAACTTTGGAGAAGACGTTACATCTTAATCAGGTAACTTCATTTGGTTTATACCATAAGGATTCCTTGGGAAGATTTATTCCAAAAGGGAGGATTCATGATATAGGGTATGGATTTTGGGAAGCTATTTTAGTAGATATTGTACGAAACTAAGAGGTTTTAGAGGTGTTAATAGGTGGGAGAGATGGTGACCTTTTATAGGGAAGGAAAATGACTCACTTTAAATTTTTAGAAACAGGTTAGGTGAACACATGTTATTATCAAAAAAGCCATAAAAACTAGAAAATCTAAATAATTGAAGTTTTATGGCCTATATATTTCCATAAAATAGGTTTTGGACTAGTGTATAGGTCATGTGGGAGCTTATGTTAAAGGTTTAGTCCTTTATTATGCTTAATTTTTCCTTTATAATTGATATTAATTTTAATTACTTTCACTATTATTTTTGGTCCAAAACTATGTTGAACTTATTAGACATTTTAAATTATTATGATTAAAAATAAAAAATCAAAATTTTAAAATTCTAATCATATAAGTGACAGAAATTAATTTAAAATTCATCCTGTTAGCGGGACGACAACAGATGTTTTAAAGTAAAATCAACCAAAAGATTTCTAGTTTTTTAGTCATTTTCAAACTAAAATTTATTATAATAAATTATATAGGATTAATTTATAAAATAAATACCTAATTAAACATAAAACCTATATAAAACATAATTTAACCATATAAATAAATTAGATGAAAAATAAATTTTGAACTAAAATTCAATATTTTTAACTATTCATTTAAACATGAAATGTTTCAATAAAATATAAAAAATTCACCCTAACCTCATTATTATATTTTTAATTCAAATTTGGAGTTTATTTTTACATATTATATCATTTAATGTGTAAAAATACAGATTTAAAATGAGTTCTCTATTAAATGATGGAAAATTACCTTTATAAAAATATAGGGTTTTAATGTGTAAAATAGGGTATGTTCCAATGTTATGTATATCAAACAAAATGGATTAATAAAAAAAATATTTGATTACATATATAACATATAAATTTTATTAAAATCATTAATTAATTTTAATTAATTATGTTTATTAAGATAAAAATCCTTTGGGAAATTATAATATTTCTTTTTTATATCCAATTGGTTCTTATTTTCATTTCTCATTAATTAGTAACCCATGAATTCATTTTATATTTATATAAACCATATATTTTCATATATATGTTAATACATTTCATAATATCTGGTTTATATATTATTATATTAAATAATAATATTTTTGTATTATATTATTATTTGATAAAACTCATTCTTGTGTGTAACACAATCCATAAATGAAGTTCTCTTGAGAGTGTAACACATGCTAACTTGGTGTTGTGTGAATTAAAAAATATAAAGTATATACAATATATTTAAAATTTTAATTATCTTCTAAAATATTGTGGTATTATATCCCCTTACGCACCTGGTCTAACATGTTGTACACACTGTTGAATATAAGGTTCTTACTTTAGAATTTAGGGGTGTTAATTTATCCCCACCTTAATTATATTACATAATCACTATTTAACCTTGATTCCAATGATAGAGGGATTGAAAAAAAAACTATTATTGAAATACCCACATCATAAAAAGTTTAATATATCATATTATTAATGAAAGATAAACAAATGTACGACAGTCATGTAACTTGGTTCCTTAGCTAGAGAACATTGGCGGGAAATGGAAACATGGATATGGAATAAAAAGTCCCACAATCAAGATATGATAGAGAGTGATAGAGAACATGTTCAGATGAAAGTTTTCAACCACAAAACCATACACTATAGTTGTGAATAAATTTTGATGATATCATAAAAATTATGATAATATGATGACATTTTTGTATCAAAAACATTTTTTCCTATAGATAAGGAATTATTTCACTCTATAAGAATATAAGTAAATATAATTTACTATAAAAATAATATCTTCCTTTTATTATGCCTTGACCTATTTATACTTCATCTCTTAGCATATGAATCATCATATGGTGAAGTAATATGTTGATATTCATAAACATTTCCAATTATCATCTTAAACCATTTTAAAAACAATTAACTTTTATAATGGTTTATAATCCAATTATTCAGAAGAGAGGTCACTATATTTCAAAAAATGAACTTATCATTAGCCTTTAATCAACATGAAGTAGCTTTAAATTTTCACATTCCAAACATGTGAATAACTTCATCATGTATCCTCTTAAAATATGGTAATAACTCAAATAACCATATAAACTTATTGGAAACATGAATTCATACTTATTTATTAAGTTAGAAGCATGTTATTAGATATACTCCGTAAATAAAAATGTGTTGTAAACACTATTAGTGATGGAATATAACACTTGTCGAAAATTAATTAATAAATTCCAAGGTAATCAACACATATACAAATCAATCATCCTCTCACTATTATCTCAACACCAGGAACATATTAATGGTTTTATTTTCCCCAATATTGTGTTTTATGAAAATTTTAAATTTTTACTGAATAGATTTCATTTGTACCATTCATCATATGATATAAAATTCTTAATGAAAAAAGTTATATAGTACAATCCTTACATATTTCATAAATCCTATGATTAGAAAATAAAAAAATAATTTTACAAAATATTTCTTAGATATAAAAATAGAAGTACATTAATCATTTCACTTAAGTTGTGTCAATATCATATGATTGACATTGACCCCTTAGCTTCGTTTAGAGGTATATTCTCTTAAAAATTGGCGAATTAATTTCCATAGTGACCCATATCCTTACAGTTGCAACACTAAATAGTATCCAATTCATTATTCTGTTTGCATTATCTTTCCTGATGAATCTTTTATCTTCACTTAAAACAAACTACTATTCCTTTAAATCATTTCCTAGTGTGATTCTTTCTATAGTTCTCACACAATGAGAATTTCATGAACATTTTATTCTTATATGATGAATTTGTTTTTTCTTGGTTCATATAAGGCCTCTTCTTCTCTGGTTTTCCTTTGAATGCATAGAATTTTGAGAATTTTGTCACTGTCTTGATGGTACATAAAACTATTTCTTTGTATGATAAAAAATTATGAGAAACCGTTTCCCTTTAGATATTTGGCTTATGACCTTAAAATAAGTGGTCAATCATGCACTCCGTGTTATGTAAATATTTCATAGCATACATGGATAATGCTTCATAATTCACAACACTATCCTCTTCCTTTTACTTAAGCTAAAAAAATATATCATCATCTCAAATTTATGATCATGAGGTAAGTATTTATCCAAGAATTAATCCTTAAATGTTCTCTATTCAATACGTTCTATTTCCCCATCCTACATAGTATATTGGATCAATGAACACCATTGATCAACATCACCTTGGATACAATACACTAAAAGTGTAATATTTTCATTTTAATCACATGTTAATACCATAAATATCTTCTCCAATTACTTAATCCACTAGTCAGATGGAATTGGTTTAGTTGTCCCACTAAATGATGGGGGCCTCTATAGAAAAAAGTGATCTGAAATCAGATAATATTATTGTGGAATAGGTTTCTCTATCTAGGAAAGGTTACCTTTCATAATATGATTAAGCCACCCAAATATTTTAATATTATTCTCAATCCAAATACTAGATATATTTGATTCCACAATAGGAAAATCTATACGTTTTCCATGAGTACTGATACCATTATTCATTCCAGGATCCATTTCTAAACAATGTCGTATACTAGATTAGCTCATAAAATTCTGAAATTTTTATAACTATAAATATAGAGTAAGATAAATTAAGAATATTATGCATAAATAATCTCGTAATCATAAACATGGATTCTTAGTGGATATCCTTACATCTAAATCCTTAATAATGGTAGGTAAAGAAAATGTGAACTATCCATAACATATACCACAGTTGTATCAAATCAGAAGCACAGTAAGGCCCGTTGTCGTGTACCAGGTTACCCCGAGTCAGGACTAAAACACCTTGTTAGAGTTATTACTCCAAGATACCTTAATTCTAGAACCACATCAACTTGTATTATCTAGAAAAGGATGTATTTATAAAAATACACACATAATCAATACCTTAAAAACATTCTAGGATGTTCTTATATACTTATCCTCAATGTCTATATATGGTTGTTCTCCATAATCTAAGTTTTCTAAATTTAGTTTCCAAGGTTTTTTCTAAACTTCCATTGATACCAAATATAACGGGTTGACCACAGAAGCCTAAAGATGGTCCATTGTCTTATTACATTGGTATTATTACAAGGAATAAAATCCAAAAGGACCATTCAAATTAGTAGTCTTAGAAAGACATGTTACATAGATGATACCCATAATAGATTGGGGAAATAGAAAATAAAAACATAATGCATAATGAAATAAAAATATAATATATAAAAAAATAAAATAAACGGAATCCCTGAAATATTATTCAATGATTTCTTCTTCATTACCTAGAGAAATAAAACATTATAATGGTGAGATCAAATTCTCAGTAAGGGTAAGTAAAGTGTAAGAATTAATGAATCAAAAAGAATAAATTAACAAGTAAAGGTAAAAAAACTAATCAAAAATTCCATTAAAATATCTAGATAAGTCAAAATAAATATTTAAAGGTAAGAAAATAAAAATCATTCCATCTAAATAAATAAATTGAAAATGAAATGTATCCATAGATATGTTGATGTAAAATATCATGGATAAATAATAACTAAATCTAAAAGAGGGAAATACTTATTTATCGGAAACCATGTTTCCTAGGTACATGGTACCAGTACAATCAAGACCTTTCAAAAGATAGTTTATCTATTAGGTAAAAAGCCATCTAATTTGGACAACTATTTCATCTCATGAGACTACTGATGCATTGCAAGGATTTCCTTAACTAGTCCCCAACCAGTAGGGGTTTCCTTAAACGGTCCCCAAAATGTGTATTTAATGTCTAAATAATTCATCATATATCAAATAAATAATATTACTAATCATATATCCATATTTAATAAAGAATATGTATTCATAAAAAATACATTTGGGTTGGATAAGTAAAAACAAGGGTTGTCGACATTAAAATATTCTCAAGGGAGAATAATATTTAACCATTCCACCGTGTCCCATACCACATTGAAACATTTAAATCATAATTACCTATGAATTTAATGAGAATTATAACATCCTTTGAATAAGTAGGTTAATGATATATAATTTCAAAGGGAATTATATACACCAAATAAAAGTGAATTGGTGCATAATAAGAATAAGTATCAATGGAATGTAAATTGGGAGGAAATCACTTACCTTAACCTTTCTTTTGTTGTCTGGTATTTATCATCCTATATTGTTGTTTAAAATACGTTAATAACTTATACCATAACCATAATATGTTTTTATAATATCATATATTAATTCCTTATAATATTTTATTACCCGTTTGTAAACACTCTTTCATTAATTTCACTATTTTAGGTGTTAATTGCTTAGTTTTCACAAGTCAGTTTAACATATTATTTGTTTTTATAATTAATTAGATAATAATTTAATCCTCTATAGAATTTATAACATGGTTAAAATTTCTTATTTAATCAGTATATATATTTATTAAATGTATTCTATTATATTTTGAGATAATAAATTAAGTTCACGGTCCATTGAGACGGTAGGTCATATGTACGCATAAACGCTACTTCTATTTCACTATTGCATTAGAAGAATGAAAACACACTAATACAAATGTAAATTATAATTCTATAATCATATATATTATATATATGTTATATAATTTTTTAAAACCATCCTTTATACATTCCATGTATGGTTTGAATGAGTCGTATTGCTTTGAGGGGGCGGTAGTCCACACTTCCTCAAAAAATATTATTTTATATACGCAAGATGGAAAGAATAAAGATAAGTTATAAATAAAAATTAAAGAATCATAAAAACATTATAAATATAATATATAAAATAAAAAAACAAATTTCCATCATAATGGCCACCATGATAGGTGGTAATGGAAAATTGAACAATCATCATTTCGTGAGGCAGTAGTTCGCCGTACACAAAAATAGTATGTTTTTAACCCATTAGATGGAGTTATTTGTAATTATAGGTTAGAAAAATTATATAAAAACATCCTAGTATATTTAGGATACTGTTTTTGTTACATAATAATTGAATAAATATATTTTAGTGGATGGATAATCAAAATAAAATTAAAAAACATGAGAGAAGATGTTCCCTCTTAATGAGGTAACTTCTTTTGGTTTAACAAAAAGGATTCATTGAGAGGATTTATTCCCAAAGGGAGGATTCAAGATAAATGGGAGGGATATTGGGAATCTATTTGGGTTTATATTGGCTGAACCCATGATGATTGAGAGGTGTGAAGAAGTGGGAGGTGTGGTGGCCTTTTATAGGGAAGGAAAATAACCCACTTGTAATTTTTGGAAACAAGTTAGGTGAAAACATGTTATTACATAAAACAAGTCATAACAAACAATAAAAAATAAATAATGGAATATTTATGGGTTATATATTTCTAGAAAATATGTTTTTTACATGTGACTTGGTCATTTTGGCCATTAAGATAAAGGCTTCGTCCTTTATTAAGCTTAATTTTTACTCAATAATTGTAATTAATTTTAATTTACTTATCTACATTTTTGGTAAAAATGCAAGTTGAAATTATTTGAAAATATAAAATTCTCTGAATAAATTTTTTTAATCCATTCATCTGAATTGCAATATTTGAAGTGGCAGAAAATAATTTAAAATTCATGGGATGACAGTGCAGGTTTTTAAAGTAAAAACATCCAACAGTTTGATATTTTTTATAGTAATTATCAAATTGAAATTGATCCTAATAACATAAATTTTATTAATTGATAAAAATATTACCTAATTAAACTTTAAAACCAATCTAATACATCATTTATCCTAGTAATTAAATTATATGAAAAAGTAGTTTTGAACTATAATTTAGTATTTTTGACCATTCATTTTAAAAAATAAATGTATCATAAAAATATCAAAAATTAACCCTAACATAATAATTTTTATTATATATCAAATATTAAGTTTATTTTGACATATGAAATCAATTAAATTTTAAAAATTCATATTTAAACTGGGTTTTCAATTAAATGGCGGTAAAATTGCCTTTATAAAAATATAAGATTTTAATGTGTAAAATAGTGTTTATTATTATCTTATGAATAAAAAAACTAATGGATAAATATGAAAAATATTTTATTGAGTATATAATATATATATTTCATTAAAATCTCCAATTAATGATATTTAATTATGTTTATTAAAATAAAACTCCTTTGGAAAATAATAATATTTCTTTTTATATTCAATTGGTTCTTATTTTTGTTTTTAATTAATTGGTAACCCATGAATTAATTTTATATGTATATAAACCATATAATTTCATAAGTTAGTTAAAAATATCCATAAAGGATAGTTTATCTTATTATATTATATATTAATATTTTAATAATATATTAGTGTTTGGTAAAACTCGATCTTATGTGGAATGAAATCCATTAAAGAAGGTCTCTCTTGATTGTCATACATGCTAAAATAGTGTTGTGTGAATTGAAAAATATAAAATATGTCAAATATATTTAAAATAGAAATTACATTTTAATGTACCATAGTATTATATCCCCTCACACACTTGGTGTCACATGTCATTCATGCTATCAAATATAAGGTTCTTACTTTAGAATAACGGGGTGTAACACAATTGATTTACTAGAGAGTGTGATATCAAATTATTATACTACGGTTTTTTTTGTGTTGGGAAATTGGATTAAGAATGATAAATCTATAATTATTGTTAGATAATTAAATAAATAGGTTTGTTTAATTGTTACCATTCTTAATATAATTAATTAAATTAGACGTTATTATTGGGGAAATTTTAAATTAATTAGATATTGATATATATTTCCTTAGGTTTATTGTGGTTGTAAACTATAATAAATGAATCAGTTAATTAATACTGGTAAATAATTTGTTGTTTGATTAAGATAATTTCTTGGGGTTATGTGATCTCATTTTCTTAGGAAGGATAAATGCCTTAGTCCTAGGGTATAAGTTCCCTATTGAATGAAGTTTGATATAGAAATAGGGTGTTTTTTCTAGATGAGGATCCATGATATGGGATGTGATGTGAGTTTTGGGTAGTTAATAGTTCTTTGAGAAATGGGTGGGGATGCCTGGGTTTTTGGTAGTATCCAGTATCTATAATGGTGGGATGGATAATTATATGCATTGTGGTATCATGGATGGAACAAATATTGATTGAACAGGTTGAATATGGTATTTCCAATGATTTATTTGTGCTAAAATTTGCAATTCTTTCTTGATGGTGAATCAACTTAATAGGTCAAATTACTAGGATACTTTTTTCCATCCATTCCCTATTACCTGAAATAACTAGTTGTGCATGGTCTATAAGTATTTTATGATAGTTAAGGACATGTAATAAAGTAACTATAATTATGGAATGATAATAAAGTTTTCAAAATATAACCAATGGGGATGGTGTCTTGATAGAATGTGAAAATGATGATAACTCATGAGGAATAGTGAAAATAGTTGATTATGCCAGAATAAAATTTAAATTTTGTTGGTAATAATTGTATGTGTGAAATGTTTAATAAAATGAACTAAATTAAAGTATATTGAGATTTTTTTCACTTTTATAGAATATAGAGTCCTTAGAATTGGTAGCCGAGTGTCCAAGAGGTGATATCCATAGTTGAGGTTAAGGCTAGGTAGTTTCGCATAGTGTGGTTATGATATATATATATATATATATGTAATTTTATTATATATTTAACCCTAACCATTTTGGTATGGTGACCGACAACAATAGAATTTGGAGAGTAATTTCCCCAACATTCAGGTTGGTGGGAACAGATGGCCGATTAACCAACTTTCTTCATTCTCTTATCCTAGTAGTATTATGTGTTGTTATGTTTAGAATCTACCTTTACCATATATGTGTATGTAGGGATATAATAGATTTTGGTTATTTTTCACCGAAATGTATCTCTATATATAGTATCCAATGGATTATTATAGGTATGTTGTGTATGTGATATAATAGATTGTGGTATAATACATAACATATGAGCTATATGGATCTATAAAACTACTCTATTATTATCTAGATATATGAATGTTAATGGATATATGATGTGATAAATATGGTACATAGTATTTTATAGTTTCTTATGTATTTTTGGGATGGAATATTTATTTTAAGAGTGATGGATCCAGACGTACGATGTTGGGGGAGTAATGAAAACCAGTGGGGATGTGGTATAAGGGTACCTTATTTTTGATATTATGATTGATATTTTATTATTAATTGCATGAGATAATTATTGAGAGATACATAGTGAGTCTAGGAACTTTGTTTACATTTTTTTGTGAATATTTAGTTTCACTTTTTTATTCACAAAGATTTATTATGTATCCATTATCTTTCACATGAGAGGCTCAAGAGAGTAACCAAATATGTATACTTGTTTTTCTCACCTTCCATCTGTATAATCTATTTTTCAGTTCTGCAGATGCAAGATAGAGATCGTGTTAGACATTAAAAGATTATAGAGTTATTCAATAACTATTTTTTTCTTTAGGTTCATTGATGATGATTTTTTATTTTGGTACTTGTATTTTAATTGCATTTTTTCTTGTTTTCTGGAATTAGACGGTTATATTGTGATTTTTTATTGTTTTTCTGAGTAGGAGTTGTTTGGGGGTAATTTCATATCATTAATTCCCTATTCTTTTTAGAGGGTACATTATCCCATTTGTGTTTATGATATAACCTCAATTCAATTTTATATCACTTGGCCTATTGATGTTGGGATTAGTGCATTATTAACTCCCTTATCCCATCCTAAACCTATGATGGGTTCCTTAGAGGGTGGGGGTCATGGAACCTACCATAACAGAATTTATTATTATTATTTTCATAGATTTCCACTTTTAATATAGAGATAATAATAGTTTTATATAGAAATATGTTTTATTTAATCACTTAAACTAACCCATATTAGTTAAAAAATAAATATATAAATCCCACCTTTACAAATTTTTTTAATATCAAAATATTATTAGGAAAGGATAAATATAAATGTCTCACTCTAATAATGAAATATAACATGAGAATAAATGCAGATAATGTATATATCATGTAATATTTTAAAGATATATTTTCCATAATATATTAATAGAACACTCTATAACTAAGAAATGGAGCTACCCATTAATTTCATCATCATATCCCAAACCATATAAAAGGAAATGTATATAA
The DNA here is from genome assembly GCA_963277665.1 of Viscum album. Taxonomy (NCBI): domain Eukaryota; kingdom Viridiplantae; phylum Streptophyta; class Magnoliopsida; order Santalales; family Viscaceae; genus Viscum; species Viscum album. Next base: position 1,534,226,157 of record OY728126.1, read on the forward strand.
TGTGCTCTATTGAGCTAGTGGAGCTAAAGAAGAAGTTGAAAGTTATTTTGGAAAGCTTTCAAATCATCTTAGTGAATCACCATGGAGGGACCTATTATATTCATGAAATTAAATTATATTAATGTGATTATTTATAGACTATAGATATATCAACAATATCAAGATTAATAATAAACATCATTTTTTAATATTTTATGATTTATTTGACCAACACTATGGTACTCATTAGATTATAAGATTGGTCATGGATTATGAAATAAATAGATCATAGTAATTAAGTAATATATCCTTGATATTTTATTTTAGATAATTTATAAATACTATGAATTTGTTGTTATTCACTTCGGTCAAATGAATTCACTGGTAGTGTTTATCAAATTAGGGAATAAAGTCTTTAAGGACTACCAAAAAATGTTTTTTTGTAGTTTTTATAATTAATATTATTATTTATTAGAAATTTTAGTAATAAAATGAAGATAGTTTATGTAATTTGTTTCAAACATTTATTATAAAGAAGTTATATTCCATGTTCAGAAAATTCAAATTTTGGTGGTGACAAGTTGTATTTCATGAAAATTTTATATATTGTAGTAGAATTTCCATTAATCATTCCGAAACCAATTTAATCAATGAATAGTTGAGGGATTTTTTTAATGGTATTTTGAAAAATAAAATTTAATATCTTGGTAATTTATAGTATTAAAGTTCTTAAGTTACCTCTCAATGGGGAGTCAGACATGTAATTATCTTTTTAGTGACACTTTTTTTATATTTTACGCATTGAGTAAAAATAATGTTAAGGATTTGGGTTTAAATTTTGTTTGTTTAAATGAAAAAAATAAGAAAATAAAATAATGATGAAAAATAGATGAATAAAATCAATAGTTAATTCATATTAGGGTCCTCAAGTCGATTCCATCATAGACCATAAAATATTTAGTTCACACTTTTAATCTTGATAGTGAGTAAATATATATTGATAGATCAGTTATTTTTTGAGTAAATTTTTTTCTTAAAACAAACTATGATAATAGTTTATATATCCCATTTTCCTATGTGAAATGGTATAACCAACTAAAAATTATTGAGTGAATGAATAATTCCATGGTTCTTACTACTCAAATAACTCTTAATCAAGATAAGTTAACTTTAATAAGAGAAAAATAAAGGCATTATTTATCATATATGTAACAATACTCACTTGGAAGTCACTACATAGCTAATTACATTCTAGTGTATATAAAATTATTTTCTCTCTCAATTTTTTTGTACAATCAAAAAATCCATTTTTGGGTTAAGTGGGAACTGAAAGTACCAATAAAACATAATTTTTGGTTAAGTGGTAAACGAATAGATAAGGGGAACTAACAATTAGTTAGAAACTAAAAATTACACAAGAACTAATAACCCACCATATGAAATAAAGGAAAAAACCAAACCTACTAGAAAAATTTAACAATACATGCTAATCCCATTTCAAGGACCCCCAAACTAGTATATCTATGAGAGATCACTAATTTCAAGATTTGGATTCAACCTGAGGGTTTACTCTATGATATCATATATTTAGTCCTTAATTGAAATTAAATCATCGAAGGGGAAGGAGTCAACATCCATTTTCATTTAGAAAAAATCATCTTGTGTGATAAGACAATCCATTATTTCTTGATTGAGACCGAAATGTAGTATTTCATTTTTTTCCTTAGCATCATTCTTTAGAAATAATAATATTTTTATATCATTATCCTTGCCACCTTATTACATAGAATCCTTGGTAAACATGTGAATAATACATATAATTTCTTTATAAAAGTTAGGGGGTGAAATATTTCTCTTTGAACTTTACTCCTTGAGGAATTACCCTTAGAATCTGAGATTCAATACTTGTTTTGTACCAACCTCATGCGATAACTCCTTTGACCAAAAAAATTGATAAGTTTTGAGTAATCCTTGTGCTGTATTTTTTCCCTTTATTCTTGATTTATCAAATATAATATTCTTAATTGACATATATATTGGTCAAAATCTTCTAAAATATTGTTATAATTTGTGCTATCATCGTTTTATACTTTATGTAAAAAATAATTTTCCATCTTAGACAAAAGATATGTAGTAATGTTAGATTCAACAAGCCCCATGCCTATTTGTTCTTCTATATAGATCCTTATAATTTTCAACTATATAATACACCCACGTTAACAATAGAAAAACAACTGAAACAAAAATATGCGAGTAGTCTTGAAATTTTTTCTCTTTGGATTTGATTCATATGATTAAACCTATCAGACTCGAGAGGGGAATTTAATTATTAATAGTGTTCAATTTAATCATATAAATTTATCCTTATATTAGTTATAATAACTTATATAGATTGATTTTTTATATGATTATATGAATTATTTCTAGTTGGGATATTCTCTAGTAATAAATATTTAAAAATCAATCTTCAGGTTGAATGAACCTCATTTGACTTTATACAAGATCTTCCTAATAAGTCACATTTAATATTCATGAAGACATTAGAAACCTAAGGTGCTTTATATTTTTATTATGATGATCCAATCTAAATAAATATATTTTTATCTTTAATTTCATCCAATTATAATTTATTATTTAGTGGAAAATTAATTTCCCTTGATATTCAAGGTGAAACCACTAGATATTCCATCTATCATGGTTTCCATTTATAAAAGTTAAATGTAAAATATATTTGTAATTTGTAAGAGAAAAAATCAACCCAAAATTAAAAAAATTATAGGTTTAATTTTACTATACCAACCTTAAATTTTAATCAACACAACATTTTTAGATAGATTCTAGATGTCAAACTTGGTAAAAATACATGGGATGATGGGATGACTAAGGGTGCTGGTATGGAGATCTGAGTAGAGATATCATCCCAAATAATTTTCTAACAACTTGAGAATCAATAGATTTTAGAATTAAAGTTCAAAAACTAGGATTTGAATCCATAAAATGGAAGGGTGAGGTTCATCCTTCAACTTAATGTCAAAGGACCATTGAATTAGATAGAAATGATAAGATCCAAATAAACATGAATATATGAACTATGATATCACTAGATATTCCTCCATTGATAACTAAATAATAAATTTAAAGGGGTGAAGAAACATATTTCTGAAAAAAATAATTTAAGAAACATTTTTTTCACATTATTATAAAATTCATCAATTAAATTACTAAAATTAGTAATCTATACCACCAATGTCAAGTCCATTAGGGACAATGCTTCAACAAAATATACCAGTGAGATAAAAAAACTATCGCTATTTTTTTCCAACCTTGGAACCTTAGGGATAATCATAATTCAAGGGACAATATTTAGGTAATTCAAATTGGTGAATGGGGAAAAATGATATGGGCCATTAATCATGGAGGATGATTTTTTGATTCATTGATCCCTAAGAAAGGGAATGGCTAAAGAAAAAGAAATTTTATTTTATGGAGAAGAAGGGTTACATGATTTTCCCTACATGACACTCCCTTTATTTATCAATTAGATCTCTCATGGATCTCATAATGAAAAACCATCTTTGTATTTTATTATATAATGGAGGATTATACCCAGGGCCTCCTTTTATAGCTATCTCCAATGAATTTTATTTTATGAAAATGAAATTTTTCAGATTTAATACATTTGATCTTATTAAAACATTTTCAATGAATATTAGGGGAATTTAATATATTATATTCATGCACTTAAATATTCAATTCATATTTCATTTATAAAAACATCTTCAATACCCCCCTCCAGCTATAATCCACTAGAGCATCTTCCAAAGGCTAGCTTCTCCTGAGATACCATATTTCCCAACATGTCTATTAGGTTATCTTTCATGTATATATTCACAAGTCATAGTAGCTATCAATCCATAACCTTACATATCCAATGATAGTGAATGTATAAGTGCTTCATCTAGGAATGAATCATAGAGTTCTTGATCAATCCAAAATCACTTGGACTATCATAATTAACATTGTACTCCTTCTTGATGGAATCCAATATTTAGGTGAAAATGATTTAACTAAAATATATCCTTGATAATATATATAGAAGAAATGTACTTTTCTATAGTCATGGATAAAGCAAAAAACATCTACAATATTTATTTACTTTATACAAATCCTCCTATAAAAGTATAGATATATCCTGATGTATAATTCCTACTATTAGGATCTTAAACTATATATACATATTTATAACCCTATAAAAGTGGATATTCTCCCTTATAGAACAAAAATAGTTTCGATGTACCATTATGATACATCAAAATCCACTTGACTACATCCTAGTTCATCTTTTTGGGGAAAGATAGAAATTAGATCATAGTTGCACTACATGGGAAATTTTTGGCCTCACACACACCACCATGAACACCAAGCTTCCAACTAACAAATAGCATGGTAGTATATACATCACCTCATTTTACTACTTGGTTGACAGGTCTAGACTCTTTCTCAACCTAATATGAATCAGTAGAGGATTTCTCACTGGTTTGGTTTTATGCATGTTGAGATGTTTTAGAACACATACAATAACATTCTATTGAGATGGCCATAAAACCTCCTCTTTTTATCTTGAGTGACCTCTATCCACAAAATCTATTGATCCACTCCCAAGTCTTTCATATCAAAGGTATTGGATAAATAATTCTTCAACTAGATGAACTTTACTATATCCTTCACAATGATCAACATGTCATCAACATAAAGTATAAGGGAAATGAAGTTAACTCCTGAAATTTATATAAGTAAAAACACTATTTTTCCTATTTATTATTATATCCATGAATCTCCATGAACGTTCAAAAGTTATTCTACCACTATATCAAATCTTGTTTGAATCTGCACAATCTCTTCTTCAATTTTCAAATTAGGTTTTCTTGTCTAGAAATTACAAAACCTTTAGGATTATTCATAAATATTTCCTCAATGAATTTTATATAAAGAAAATAACTTTTTACATACATATTCTCAAGATCCAAGTATAAGATGGATACTGGTCTAAAAATGACTTAGATTGAAGAAATACTTACCATAGATAAAAAGATATCATCAAATTCATCTCCATTCTTTAGAAGGAATAATTTTACCTCTAACTAATATTTGATATTGACCTCCTTTACACTACAATCCATCTTCATCCCGTACACCCATTTTTTTGTTAATTCCTTTTTACCTTTGAGGAGTTCCACCAAATAATACATTTGGTTCTTCATTAATTACTCCATCTTAACCTTCATTACATACAACCACTAGAGTTTTCAAAGATGAAATTATAATACTGATTACCTTATATCCCTCCCATTAGTTGGTAGTGGATACTCCAATTATAGATATTTTATTGATGGAGTCCTTCCTCATATAGATATTCAAACATGTTAAATGTTATGTTCAAGAGGAAAATCATCACATGGATCATGTAATGATTTTGTGACTTATTATGGAGAGGGTTGAGCCTCCTAGTCAATATTATCCTCTACTACCTCTTGGTACGTTAGTGATGAGTCTTATTGAACCTCGTCCACATCAGTTTAAGGTGGTTCTAGTATAGGTTTTAGTTCAGAAATTGATTCACCAACACTTCCACTTCATGTCATTATATTATTTTTAATGTACTCAATAATCTTGTTCTCATGGAACATGACATCACTTATCAAGATAACCTTCCTCTACTTCAGATCCAAAATATTTTATATGAACATATAATCTCCATAGTTGATGAATATTCATAGATTATATCAATTGTCAATATTTTTATTGATATCTTTGGATACATGTGAAAAAATAACAAAATCCAAATACTCATAATTGAGACTAAGAGGAATTTTTACCAGACCATATATTCTTTAGAATATCAATGTTCTGGAGAACTAATAGTGATATTCTGATGAGGTATCATGAAACTTGAACAAATTCACCCAAGAATGACATATAAAACATATCCAAACTCATCATGCTATAAAACTTCTCCTAAATTGTTCTATTAAATATGTTTTAATGTTCATTATATTGTTGAGTGTGTGGGAAAGTCCACTAATGTAATATTCTATGACTCTTACAATAAGAATCAAACTACACGGTTGTGTACTCTCCTCTGTTATATGAATGAAGATAGTTAAACTTCCTTCTAGTCTAATAATTTACCAGAGTGTGGGAAATATTGAATTAGTCCTACATGTGCTTCTTAATTATCAAAAATAAAACCCACAAATTTTGATATGAATCATCAATAAATGATATGAAATATTTGTTACCACATAATGATCACCTCCATGGGACTATATAAATAAAAGTGAAACTGGTAAAAAAACTCATATCTCCTTGATGATGTATTACTGAATAAAATAGTATTCTTCTTCGTTTATAGGGAGTAGTTAATGGATCTAGTGATTAATACATTCCAAAAATGATGTAATAATTTTTTCCGGGGATGATAAACATATTTTACTCTTATGGCCTAGTCTCCTATACCGAAAATTTTATGACGTCCCTCCTTCCAACTTGTATAGGGAGTTTAAAAAAATCTACACTTGAGTCTTGTACAACAAGATATTTATGTGTCCTTAGGTGGTGAAAGTGGATCCCTTCACTATATTCCATGCTCTATTGCTAAATATGTTTTCATATCATTTTATGTCAAATGATATCTCTAATAACAATATAAGAGGAAGTCTTGGAACAAGTTGGACATCTTTTAGGGTGATTTCATGTCCAACATTTATCTTGAATTGGATTCCACACAATCCAATAATCTTTGATGATATGGTGTTCCCCATCTGGACCGCATCAAATTCAAAATCGTGAAAATTAAAGACATACTCATGATATTAAGTTATTTGGTATGATAATTCAGTATCGACCATATTTTGTTTCTTGGCCCAATGTGTGGAAGCAAGTCTCTTCTTCATCTTGAAATCAAAGAGAAATTACTATAGCTATGGTCATATGTGAATAGTAATCTCTTATTTGCTGGTTGATACCTTTTCCTTTAACTTGTAGTAACTTTGTACAATTCTTCTTCATGTTTCCCTCCATTCCACAATATTATCATTTGTATATTATAATAATTAAATCTAGGGACATTCCTATACTCTTATTTGGACTTTAGTTTCCTTCCCCTCGACCACATCCCCATTGTTTCCCTCACCTCTCTAGGATGTGAGCTTGCATCAGGTTATAACTCACGTCTTTTCATCATTCCCATCTATTGAACAATTAACCCTTTACCATTTCCATGGTATGTTTTCCTCTACGTGTTGAGTTTCTATGGTTTACCACTAGTGTATCCTATTTACTAGATAGTGTTTAAAGTAGACGATTCACATGATCTTTATCAGTTAATGTCTCATTGATATCCACCAGTTAATTCATTACCTTTATAATGTTCTATTGTGTTTAGTTATTGATATCCCACTCTATAGTTGAAGATTAATCAACCAATTTAAGAACAAAATATTTTTTCATGGGGTATTTTATTGGTATATATTCTCCAACTTCATCCTGAGTTCAAACATGATAGTCTCCTAAGAAACATGGTGTCAGACGTTGTAATCAATCCATTGGTGGATTAGACTGGTCATCTTCTTTTTTAGATACTTCTACATATCTTCCCTGGTTCTATTAGTATGTCCTCCATTATTCTCAATGGGGTTAAATAGATCCTTGAAATTAATAAGATATTAAATTTGAGAATTTAAAATCGAGTAGTTCAAGGAAGTCAACATGATCACCCCTCTCGTTAATGGTCCCTACATTGAATTTAAATTCTATAAATATTAGAGATTAATATGAAAAAATAATGTGTAGCATTGCATTTGGAATGGTTAAAAATAGTGTAATCAACTCTTAGATCATTGAAATCGAATTCTGATTGATCAATATATTATTAAAATTTTATCAATGATCATGATTGACTAATGATGTGGCATGGTGAAGCACCTACTGGAGAATTCAATAGAAAAGTCACTGATATTGAAATAGTATTATCTGATTATAGTTTCCTCATTGAACCTCCTCAGATACAACTTTTTATGATTCCTGGATCACTAATAAAGGGAATGGGTATAGAAAAATAAATTTTATTTATTAGAGTATAAGGATTACATGAATTTACCCCACCCACTCGTCCCTTTTTTTCTCACTTGGAGCTCTCAGGCTCTGATAATGAAAATAATATCTCTAGACTTCATGGGATGACAAAGGATACTTCTCGAGCCCTCCTTTCATATCAATGTATAATGTTTTTTATTTTATTAAAAGTGTATTAGATATATTTAATATATTTACTATTATCAATATATATTCATTGAATATTTCTGGAATTTAATCTACTCTATTAATGCACCTAAATATACAATGAAAATTATATTAAGAAAATCCTCTTCAGAAGGAAGAGCATCATACCCCCCTCATCGGTAGGGTAGGGAACAAAGAATAATTCAATACTATTTATATCATTGATTCACTATAGGTTTTTTCTCCTTCATTGATGAACTTTGTTGATTATATATATATACATACACTGAAGAATTATCTGTCTATGTGTTTGACACTCCATAACTAATTTCGCTCCAAGTCACGATTCTTTTAAATCACGATTCTCATTTTATGCTTTAATTCCTTCCATATTTTTTTCCACCCAAAATACCGCTCCCTCTCTTCCCACTATCTCTTAATTTTAATGTATATTATATAACTACCCACTATAGTATCATTTTTCCACACCAAAAACAGTTCTCTTTCTACCCACTAAAATATGTATCTTCTAAGTCGGATCTATATGAATTAGTACTCTATTTATTTGTAAGGATCAATGCTCCATTTCCACCCACTTTTTCCCCTATCATACTATTAATACTAATCCATTAAAATAGGTTCTATAAAAATATCAATGAAACTATATTTATTCCCATTATTTAATCAAAAATTATTCTATATTTCAACATAGATTTGTGTTCTGATTCCCATCCATTATACATAAAATAGTAATATGACAATTTTCAACCTTAATTTTTTCACCCATAATTAACATTACTTCTAATTTATTTGGTTCTTCCTTATTTGAAACCCTAATTTTTAAAGATTTATTTTATTATGACCCAATTTTCTAAGGTTTGAATTTTATTACCCTGATTTTATTTTGATCATCACATATGTTACCCATATTTTATCAAACACTTTTCTAACCCTATTTTTGTGACTCAATTTTTTTCTTTCAAAATATATGATATTATGTTATTTTAATCCTCATTTTAACTATAATTTTATTCCTTTTATATGTTCTAGGTTTCAAATTCTATTACCCTTATTTTACTATGGTGTTCTATGTTCCATTTAAGAAACCTTTATACCCCAAATTGGTGGGTTTCTACTTCATCCTTTAGGATATAGAAACACTAGAGTTTAAAGGCCTAAATCAACATCAATTTGAAAATTTTAACCCCTAATTTATTCCAAAACATTATTTAATATATATTTTTTCCAATTTTATATCTTATATCTCTTTATTTTTTTATTCTTTTATTTTAAATTTCAATAGAAATGTTAAATTTGTATTCTAAAAAATTAGTATTTCAGTAATATAATAAAAATTAACTTCTATTATCAACATATTTCATTTAAATAAATTTAATTTTTAGTATATGCCTCTCCAAAACTAGTCTCTTATAATTAAAATAAAACATCAGAGTCTCTATAGTAACTTATTTCACCATTTAATAATTTCATTAACATTAAATGAATTGTTTCATTCTAAAAGTTTAAATTTAAACATTTTCAAATATAATAATTGCATTTTACTCTTTACCAAAAATACAAGAAGTAAATTTCCTATCAAAATATGCAGTTATTATATTTCATAGTACATTATTCTATTACATTGAGTATATAAACCTTATTCCATTTATTCAATGAGAAATTCATAAATAAAGCGACCTATTGTTAATCGGTGCATTGCCTTCCCCCCTTCATAACATTATAAATTTAAATTAATCTTCCCTAAAAACTATATAGTGACACTAAATATATATTTTTTACTTGGATACATTTTTTTACTATTTATCATATCAGAATTTCATATATTTCACCACTATATTGAAACTACAAGTAGATTTCTAAAGATATCAGATTCCAAATAAAATAAAGAGGTTGCAAAAGAATGACGAAGTTCGTATAGGTCTGCTAAAATATAATATTCTTATATTAAAAAAGTATACGATTCATTATTTATTAGAATATTTTAGTTTTTATGTGTAAAAATATCTATCACAATAAGTTATTCACATTCATCTATTGAACTAAACATTTTTCAGGCGAATCTAGTGTTCTATAAGGATAGTGAATTAAAAAAATTAAACATGGTTTCCACTATGGAACATAACAATTCATGATAAGTATACATTTATTTATTTTTTAATTATATCTACAAATTTCATTGATTATGTTGACTATATTTTTTCAATTTCAATGTGTTTTTAGTGAATCAACCATCCCAAAGTAAACATATTGTAATAAATTCCCCTACTACTTATACTATATCTAGGACATTCTATAAGGGGTTGTCATAAAATATTCCACACACATTTAAGTATTCAATATATATTATTATTTTTATTCAATTACGATTTTAATCAAGATTTTTACCAATTATTGGTATTCATCTTAGGTTATTCTAAACCAAGTTATCATAAAAACAGTCCATCCATCATAGTGGGAACAATTACCTCTAATGATATCAAAAATAATAATTTATTACTAATAATTAATCTTTTTTCCTTCATATTCAGTTAGATAATTATGATGTCATTATTTAAGTATACGAATTAATAAAAATTTAGGAATACATTCATACATTTTTATTTAAATCTATCCTTTACTATTATAAAAATATGAATTGGTTAATATCATTATTTCACCACTCTAATGATATAAATAATTTATGTATAAGTACTATCATGCATGATAATATTAAAATTATTTAACTAAGCCATGATAACAATGAATATTATAATAAAAAGAGTAAAATAATTTCTAAAACATATGTACAATTTATAAAATATATTAAATTATTTATTTTTCAATAATAGTGACTATGAAATGATGATAAATAAAATAAAATATTTCAAAATTATATGATTGGTATTTCATATAATAAATCAACTTAAAAATATGAAATTAAAAGTGTTCATAGAGAAAAATAGTTACCCAATTAAAAATAATCAAGCAATTTTAAATTATTTTAGAATTTTAAATATAACAATAACTCTATTTATTTTTTAATAAACTCACTTTCACAACACAAATTATTATAAGTAGAAATACGCTAAAAATTCTTAAATCTTTAAAACTTTGGATTCTATAGTAGAATTATTACACTAATAGTGCTTACACATTTAAGTTATCACTGGGAACATTACACTATCATTGTTAAAAATAAAAATTCTTACATTAGAAATACATTCACTAAAAACATTACACTTTCCGTTCTTACAATAATAATGTTTACACTATCCATAATTAAAATATAAAACGCTTACACTATAATTTCTAAAGACAACATTACAGTATAACCACTTATACATTTTTTTTATAATTTTAATAAATTTAATGTTTTATTTGTTTTAGATTCAAACCTCTCAAGTAAAAAATATAAAAAATCCATTGGTTAACAAATAATTATATATTTTTTGATCATGATTTTCTTTATCCATCAATAAAAAACGACAGGATTTTATAGATTCATCATAGGTTGATTGTTTATACTTAGTTGTTTGTTTTTATTATTAAACAAACACCACTATATTATTATTATTTTACATTTGATTACATTATTTATTAAATTTCTAGTTTTCTTTATTATACAAAAAAAATGTTTTACCACAGAAAAAATATGAACAATTTAACCACCTTTGGCCCGTTCTACAAGTCATGAAACTCTTTTATAAAAAAGTATCAAAATTAAAATGGAAGAAATTACTGTAGTAACTAAAATTTCTCCCATAAAATCACAAATCCATGATTTGATATCATATTTAACATTTCATACATCTCATTAAATAGTGTTACCATTTTATATGTTTTTATTTGGTTAAAAAAATAATTTTTTAACTACTAAAATGTATCTTCTATATTTCAGGATTTAGAGAGTAGTTACTGTTCATTGATTTTAGTAGAGAATCTTCAGTTATTTTCAAAAACAAAGGGATGTAATTTGTAAAAATTCATTTAAACTAATAGATAACTTGATTTAGGTAATATTTTAATATTATTTTACAAAATATTTTTTTATCTGGTATGGGGTTATACTAAACATTATTATTTTATCAATGAAAAATATTGATGAGTTCTGATTCCTTCCAAAAATGAATATTATGATGTAAAAAATTATGTTGTTGGATTTTTAAATTACTAATTACAACATCCAGAATCATCATTTCTCATCTGATAAAAACACTTATACATTTTTATTAATTTTAGAAATTGAAGCTAAAATATAATAATTCTGAAATATATTTAAAAATTAAAATGAAATATAGTAAACTTTTATTATATTTAAACAACAACCAATTGAAATATAAATTCACTCGGAATATAAAAGTACTAGAAATTTTTTTTTCTTCATAGTATCATGTTAATTATGGACCTTAAAAGATTTATAATTGAGAAGATGACATGGGGAGGGCCTCTGAGTGGAGGCTCCCCCCCCCCTCCGCACATGCCTAGGGTTTCTCTTTCAAGCTGTATCTTTCCCTCCTCCAGCTTGGCCCGTCCTCGGTGACATATTTATCATCTTCACACGATGTTGATGGGTGAAATATCTACGTGGTATGGCTTCGTTCTTAGCTCGGTGGTTGCTTTGTCGCGCCTGTCGGATTCAAGATCTCATCTTGAATCTGGTGTGATCAGCCTCGATATCAGTATTAGTAGTGAAAGATACAACGTTCCAAGCTTTAAATCTTCTTGGCCTCGACGTGCGTCGACTCCGAGTTGTTTGGCTTCGAGTTCTTGGCTCAGTGGTGGAAATGTTCCTTACAAATCTTGGATCTCTTTGCAGCTTCATGTGATTGGTGTCGACTCCGATGTGCTCGGAGATAGCCTTAGTGTTCCTTTGTATTTGGGATCTTGTCGTAGATATGGTGTGATCATCATCATATCCACTGTGCTATCCAATAGCTATTCAGGATTCTGTCGCGGCTATGGTGTGATCAGCATGTGTTACGGTGTTCTCAACATCATCCTTCACATGCCTTCCGGCTCTGAGATCTCATCTCATATTCATCCCAGCGTGATGTCGGTTCTGGAATGCTCTGGTGTGCTTGGGGTTGGATCCAATGCTTCGGAGGGGGGAGGTATTTCATTTTGGAACTCCTGTAAGTTTTTTCAGGTTTTTATTTGGTTAAGGTGGGATCATGTTTGATTGTCTATGAATGTGGTGGTATCTTGGTGGTGTTCCTGGTGTGGTTGGCTGTGAATCTGCTAGTTACCTGCTGTTTGATTGTTGTTGGAGGTGAAAGGGATGTACTGTTGGAGAACCCAAACTTTCTACAAGTTTTTTCTTCTGATGAGGAAAGATCTATTCATATTTATCATGCGTGGTTTTTCAAATTTGGATGATTGAGATGGTATGGAATTGCCATCGGTATCGGGCCCATGAATCATTGCACAAGACATATTGTTGAACAAACGTACTTTGGTGGAGGCGTGCCTTAATGATATTTATGCTGGGTAGAGTCACTTCCTAGTAGTATTGTTTTGGGTTGAAACCCATTTATTTTTTGAAACTTGTTAATGTCCTGAGGTCTTTGAAGTCCTAGTTTCATTCCTTTACACTTAAATGGGGCTTATCCAAAATCAATAAAAATATCGGCCTTCGGGCCATTCAGTCAGAAGTTGAGATCACTGATTCATATTACTCAACTAGAAGAACCCAAGTACATCATTATAATATCTTATTTATTTATCAATTTAAAGCTATTCATCACTATTGCCAATATGAAACTGTTATGCTCACACAACATAATATAATATATAAATATATCATAAAGGAATGCATCCAAGATAATATACAGAACAAAAAGTCAGAATCTATAATTTTCCAAATGTTAATATTGAATATTAAATACATATATTTAACATTCAATATGTTTTTTCATACTACTCATGATTTACACACTATAATATGTAATATTAATTTAGTGAATATGAAAATTCCTCATACATGATATGGTTTTATATAATATAATACACTATTATATGAATCATTGATATACGAGGACTATTTAAAATAATATATTATTGAATACATGTGTATAAACTAATATTTCATACACCATGTATAAACTACTACTAGATACACTATAAAAACAAACCCTGCACACACTAATATTTCATATAATTGATTAGAAATAACTATAATAAAATTTATATGAACTATGTAGTGATAAAATATATAAACATCTATGCTTAAAATGAGTATAATGTGTGTATAAAAAACTACTTCATTTATTGTTATGTAGTGACACATTGTTATGTAACAAAAAACTAATTTTAGCGTAAACTTATATTGGATACACTATACATTTATAAATAGTGATATAATGATTATATACACTAAACAATGTAACATATAAAATAATATTGGAACACTATAGAAATAACTGCTACATACACTACAATAAGTAATCTATTTTTCCTAGATAGTTACTTTAATATTCAATCTCTGTACAATAATTCTTTTATTCAATGTTTTTATCTTCAATTTCTATATATATGAAGTCTATGTATAATCAGTGTTGAAAAATATAGTAGACATCACTTCAAACTAAAGTCTATGTATCACTAAATTAAACTGAAACTAACTATATAATATGACATCTATGTGCAACAAACATTATCATGTGCTGTCAAATTGATCTATCCATGCACAATCACAGACTAAAATGATAATATGTTTTTATATAACCAAGTAAAATATTTGTTTTTTCTATGAAAATAAATACTTCACACACTATGTAATGGTAATATATTTTTAGTACACTACAATATTAATCTATAATGAGTGTTTGTAGTGCATTTGTCTACATTCCCTACTATAGGTAATAGTAATTAAATATGCAATATATGTTACTATTACATATTAATTACTATTTAATTATAGTAATGTATGTAATTTTTTTGACATATTTAGTATAATACAAAACCTACTATTATATACAATATATGTAATACAATTCTACCATATGCACTGCTATATACATTGGTAGTTCGAACTCAACTTTTTTTGAGATATGAACTAAGATATTTTGAATATAGAATTAATTTATAATATATAAATTTTTATTTTTTGAATTAAATTATAGAATAATTAGCTTTTTTTATATCAATACATTATTAAATTCCAAAACATTTTATGTAATATTTTAATGCTGAAGATGCCTCTAAAATTGGAAATAACTCTATTGATGTAGATTTTGGTTTCTTATAAAGAAAAGACAGTCATCATGTATTTTCATGTCATTCCATTACTAAGAATATGATATTCCAGAAGATGGAATTTTTTTTCTTCTATTTTAAATATCCAATGAGTTTTTGAACTCTTAATTCCATTATCATAGATCTTATGTTTATGATTTAAATTTAGTCAATATTTGTATGGGTTTTTATCTTTAAAAAATATGATTCTTTTGTATAAAATAAATATTTAAATTTTATGTTGTAAAAATTCATCGATGAAGTAATAGTAAAATAAAATTGGATGAGGGAAATAATATTGGTTTCCCCCCACCAGATCAAGCACTGGAAATTTGGTTCTGTGGATGTTATTATCTTTATGTTAGTTTTATTATTTACATATACCTCTAATTTTTTTCTGTTATTTTATATGTTCTTAATTATTTCACATATATTTTTTTTATTTTTTTTGTTCAATAATTTATTTAATTTTGTTGATAATAATTTATTAGTTATTTTGTGAATAATTTATAATGGGAGGATTCTATATGTGCAATATTGTTCAGTTTTATGACATTATCATTTTTGGTTTTATGTTTTCTCAAATGTTAAGAACCATATTTAAAATGTTTTGATTTAAATATAATTAGTGTTGAATTAGAGTAGTTATGTAAGAGTAGATCAGTAATAATGCACTAATAAGTGTAAGTTCATTGTTGTGTAAGAATAACCACATGTGAATTTTTCATGAGACTTGGTGCAATGTATGATTTTTTTTCACGGAGATCAATGCTATATAAGAATAAAACTAGCCATGAATAATATATAATTAACATTATGACATCAATATATCATAAGTTTTATCATATCTCAATGATATATCATATAATGAATTCAATCTCTTGATGGAACTGGATGTTATACTCTAAAAAGAACACATGATGCACCAAATAATAACATGTTATCACCTAAAGAATAGAATTATGAATTATCTATCATATTATATGAAAACATAAATTATATTCCATGAAGCCAATGCATGATAAATTCTTGAGACAATTCCATATTAATTAAAAATATGAGATTATAAACTCAAGATAATGTAATTGGTATCATGATTCCCTATGTTATATTCATTTTTGAAATCTTCTTATAAAACGTTTATGATAGT
Organism: Viscum album; assembly: GCA_963277665.1. NCBI lineage: Eukaryota > Viridiplantae > Streptophyta > Magnoliopsida > Santalales > Viscaceae > Viscum > Viscum album. The sequence goes on from OY728126.1 coordinate 1,534,242,799, forward strand.
ATTAAAGGAAAACTATATGTAAAGAGACAACACATGGAAGTGTTGGGATGGAATCACACTCTTGAATATCAATGAAATGTGTGATTTCAACTCAACATATCATCAATGGGATGTGCATGAGACAATGTTACATGGAGAGCACACTATCAATTGACATTTTGAGATTACATTAATATGAAAAAAATAATATTTGGAGCATATGTGAGGATATGTTGATGGAAAATGTAATATGATGAGATAACTATATATCGTTTTAGGTTAAGAATACAGTTTTGAAGTAAACCACAAGATTACACTGGATAAAATATGTTTGACATTTAAAATTTAGGTAACACTAACTTTAAATATATTGGATTACCTATACATTATGATTTATTGTAATTTTAAGTGAATTAATTAGAAAATATGTAGAAGTGATCATTGGATAAATTAATTAGTAATCATTGTTAAAATTATTTTAAAAGAGTGTACGAATAAAAATTTTCATATATTAGAGATCAAATAAAATTTGGATTGGACTACCATTCCAATAAAAAACATCAAAGTGATGAAATGTTAAGAATCTACCTTTTCCATATGTTTTTAATAGAAATTATTGAAAGATAAGTGTGGTTTACTAAAGAATCATCATTACACCACTTTTATGAAGGGGAGAATATATATTTTCTACAACAAAAAATAATATTATTTTACTCACATTAGTTTCATTATTTTATTTATTTCATAATTTTGTATTGTACTTGTACTATAAAATTATTAATTGAGTTTTAATAAAACTCTCACAAGGTTGTCCCTCCATAAAATTAAGTGTTGGGATATACTAAACTGATAAAAAACAATAAACATGTTTCCTTTCTTTTCTATTTAAAGGAAATTGATTAAGAATTATCTTATAAATTATAGGTTAGATTTTATCTAATTTAAAAGATTGGGTTAAGACTTACCCCATGTAAAATATCATCTTGGGAGTACTCCTAAAAAGGTATGAGTTCAGTACATGCCCACTATAAAAGGATATATCTATATTATAAATACATACACTTAGTTTTGAGGATGAAAAAATAGATATAGGACAATTTTTTCCCAAACTATATATTTCATGTGTAATTTTATTGATTACTTTTCTTCATACACTCTAAAATTTCACTGCCCAAATTCATTATTCATAAATAGTTATATTTTCATTCCACCTAATTCATATTACTTGTTTATATAATTTAATTTTGAGATTTAAAATCTATCCCCCTTTTTTTTATTTCCATATAATTTTTCAGACATAACAATTGGTATCAGATCCAACCCTGCGGAGATATGATTATTTTATTTCATTGTTGAATATACTCCTTATATGTTTTTATGTATAAAAACATTTCCCTATAAATTAAAAATTATTAGGAATGATATTTTTTAGTGAAGGATTTCCCATGGAATAATAATAGTTTTATTCCCCCACTTCTACCATACTTCAATGATTTTATGTTTCTTAGTGAAAAATCCATATGGAATCTTATTTTAATTGTATATTCATTTTATACTAGGATATAATGAAAATTTCAAATATTTTATAAAGTAAAATTTGATGAATCTACATATTTTAGTATCTATTATATATGATATTCATTTTAATGTTTTGAATATTTCTTATTTTCCATTTACAAGAATTTTTTTTGAGTAGACTAATTATTTTTCAACATCCCATTATAATTGAAAACATATTGAGAAAAATAAATTTGAAGATAAGTGATGAGAAAAGAAAATACCTAGAAATATGTCACTGTTAAATTTGGAATGCATAATAGAGATAAGATACTTGTTTTCTTTAATTGTAGGAACCCTGGTCACAAAAGTATTAATTGATCAACTAAGAAAAATAAAAACAGGAAGATCCCAAAAGAAATAAAATCATAGGGAACTACACAATATTTCTTATAAGAAGATTCCATAATGGAATTAATTAAAGGGAAAAATTATGTTACCAATTTTTTATGGATAAACATGATATGTTATCATCTTCATGTTAGGTTTCTTAGGATAGTTTAACATTTTAACTAAGCAGTGGAAGAAATTATGGAACCAAAATAGAATTACCATATAAGAAACATGAACACAATAAATACTAAAAATAAATAATAATGGTCCCGTACCTTACACAAATGTTTCCACTACTTCAAATTTATTATAAATGTTTTATGGGGATTACTATTGAAAAATCATAAATACATCCATCCTCTATGGTGTATCCAAGAGTTTTCTAAATCTCTCGATTCTCAAGTGGGACTTCTGTTCTCACCATAGTAAGATAATGCCTCAAAGGGTAAAACTGGAAGAAAATAAGGGCTTTAGAATAAATAGAGTGTTATCCAAAAACATCCTTATTAATAATTTTCTTTTGACCCCCTTTAAATAATTTATCATATAATCTTCTTGAGACCTTGAATTTACTCATTTTTTATATAAAAAAAGAATAATGCCTTAGTTTTTCATGAATTCATAAAATGAATGCACAGACACACTATGAATTTCATCATATAAAATGGTCACACAAAATGATAGCTAGGTGTACGAGATAATTGAATGTATAAATTTAACACAATACTTTCATTATAAGAAAGTGGCTACTAAGATTAAGATAAAACTAAAAATAAGGCATATTATATGCCTATGTTCTATATATGTCATACCATACTACTTAAAACATTTATCAAATATGACGTGGCCCAAAACTCATCATATGAGTTTAAGGATTTTAGTTATATCTATTTGACTCTCGTACTTACACTAAAACTCATAGAAACTTTTCTATTTAACCTTATACTATTTTATGTACAACAAATTGTGAAATCATATCCAATAATCCTTTTAGATATATTTTAATACAATTTTTCAAAACTATCATTAACATCAGCGTGTATCACATCATATGAAAAAATTTGTTAATAACCATCCAAAACACCTTTTCTATAAACTATAAACATTTTATATAATCTCTCTAAGTAATACTCAATACTAATTAAGTTAATAAAAAGTGTAACCTCATGGTAAAATGTTGAATTAAAAGAAAATAAAAATTCCAAAATTCATAAATGTAATAATGGTGCCGAATCTACAAAAATGAATGCTACACAATCTATAAAGGGATATAGAATGATCTACATTAAACATGTGTATATGAATACATGTGTCCACATGATACATAATATGCAAGAATTAATTTTTATATGATATCTTTTCCCAAGATATTGAGTGACAATGGAACACCGAGTATGTCAGTCCTAAATATAAAACCCATATATTCTCAATTCTCCAAATATAGATTGATTAGGTAGATGAATACATCACATGTCATTCACCTTAATGGTTGAGTACAAAAAATTACACTCATATGATAGATAGGCACATAATATGTGCAATCTAATCACGATAATACACTTCTTTGGTATCTCTAAATCAAGGGACTATATATCATAATCATTATATGAGAATAAAAATCCCAACATAGCTAATCTTTAATCAATTACCTCATTAGTAAAAAACAAAAGCACACCTTGATTTTCTAAACATCAAGGATTATATAAAAAATTTATCGAAGTATAAAGGTATTTATTCTAGGTATGTCACCAAAATCAGGTCGTAGGGCTCCAAATATAAACCATTCACCCCTAGTATACCGAATATAGTGTTTGACAATCCATGTGGTATACATCGTCGGTCATCCCAAGCACAAAACTCATTTTATTCCTAATAAACATATTTTATATCCCAATATAAGAATTTTAGTCATGATAACTTTAATATTTCCTCACAACTATAAATATTCATGAAAACCATCTATTTGGGATAACTCAATGTAATACTTTGAGAGGTCAATTATCATGTCACTTTATGTAATGCATATTAATATATACCTATATATAGTCAACATAATGGAATGATAAAGTATAGATTACCTTTCATATAAGATGATATATTTTATATACTAAAAAATATTAAAAAATATTTAATAAATCCATACATAAGAACCTATATAACCTATCATATATTATATACTTCCAGATCAATCTTATGTTTGACGAATTTTCAGAGGTTTTGTTAAACTCTTTTCATCCCTATGTAATTTTAACCACATATCTATATGACCACCATATAAAAATCTCCCAATAAATTATTTAGTGATTAAAATAACGGAATAATGAATGTTTTAATAATGGATATTCTTAGAAATAATTCTCTAATTATTTAACTTTTTGAACAAATTAAAACTCTTTAATTACACAATATCCAATTTTATGAAGTTAATAAATTCTATTGACTAATTTTAAATCTTTCTAAATACATTTTGAATATTATTAAAACACTTTATATCAAAAATATCTTTGAAATATAATCTATATATTTACATTATTACTTCACTAAAACATCTTAATTGTTTTAGGAAAAGGTGAGGTTCACTTTTTATTTTACTAGAAAAATATTTTATTTTTTAAATTAGAACATCTATAAGACTAAAAATACTCCTAATAACCTTTTAGCAACAATATCTCATTGATAATATCATAATGAGATTAAAAAAAATCCTTTTATCTTTAGGAAAAAACTCTTATTTCTGTTGGTGGAAATAGTTAACAAATAAACTATTGAATCTTTTTCTTATATTATATTCTAAATGCTTGCATAAATTTTCTAAAAATAAGTTTTTATGATATAAAATATTCCACTAATGGTGGTGTAATCTTAATTTCTTATATTTTAGTAATCATTTAGATATTTGTTTTATCCTAGATAATTTTATAACATTATTTTCTTTTCAAACATATTATAAGATCTGATGAATCATAATACATGGGTATTAATTTCATCACCCCATATTGTTCATAACAAATCCTTATTAGGAAATAATTTTTTCTATCAAATAAGATAAATGATACAACTATACATATCCTTTACTTATATTTATCCAAGCTGGTTATATATTTTTTAGATTCCAATACATTAAATAAAAACTCTTTACATTATCACCAGAATGAAAATTACAATATCTATCAATTCTTCCCTTGATTTTTAACTATTATATACTCAAATGTTTTATAAAGTATATATTTGGTATCATATACCCTTAAAAATAAGTAACTGATATCTATAACATCAATATTTGACAAGGGAATTCTATAAAGTTTCCGTATTCATTCAGGTATCCCAAACAATCCCATCATATAGATATAAGGTTTTCCCCCTTGATAACAATATGTTTCAGTGACCTTGAATAAATATTTGAAGAAACATTATTGTAAGTTCCAAATTACTTATTTTTTTCTTATATTGTTATGTTTTACCCACATATGCTATTAACAAAAAATTAGAACTTGGAAATTTTTATATCCTGGAAGATTTTTTGTATGATTTTCTAATATATAATTTATGTTTTGAATATTAAAAATACCTCACATTATTTTATTTTTGAAAAAAGTATTTTTTATAATTATATTTTATTATTAAAAAATGACAATCTATTCATTGTACAATTAATTGTTTATTTTATTTGAAGCTTTCTCTTCTTATATAGAATAATGTTTTTATTATTTTTTCTTTAAATAGTCTTTAAAATAACCTCATAACAATTTTTTATTAACTCTTCATTAGTTTTTTATTTATTCCTTATTTTATTATTGTTATTATTTATTCTTTAATTAATATATTTTTTATAAAATATATTTTCACGTTTTTATTGTTTTTTATAAGTATTTTTACATACCCATATATGAGTTTTGAAAACTAGTTTCTACCATTACATAATCTTGAAAGTACCCTTAAACAACCATTATAATTTTTTTACCCTTGCGCATGATTTATGAAACATGTTTTACCATTTCGTAGTGCTAAAACATTTTCCTTACCTTTATGAAACTTATATAAATTTCATGTTACCATTACATATAATCTATTCAATGTAAACTAAATACTTATGTTTTTCCTATTTCCATTACGCAGGGTTTTAAAATCTTTTATTACCTTTGAAAATCCTATACATTCACCTTTAGTCATTTTATATAACTTAGTGGTTTCCTTTGTGAAAGGTATAAAAACATCTTGCTACCTTTACACAACATGGTATTTCTCCTTCACAATTTTTATTTTATAAAACATGCAATGTTTTTACGTAGTCTTTGGTATTTTAAACTGATCCATATTTGTTTAAATTTTTTAAATTCATTAAAATGTTGTAATGCTTTTATAACTTTTTATTAATGATATTTAATCTATTTGAAATATTTTCGGGGTTTTAAATAGATTTATATGTTGATCAAATCTGTGGTAAGTTTTCCTATATATGTATACAAAAAGAATCCAATAAATTTTAATTTATTATTATTAGTTGATTTGTTTTTTTAATGTTTCTAAATTATAATTAAATGTTAATAAACTTTTTAAAACATTTATATAGTTTTTAATGTACTCTTATTTTTTTAAAAAAATTCTACACATATATGCATGTATTCAACATGTTTTTTAATTTTTAATTTTTAATTAAAATATATGATAATTTAATGGAATTTTATTTAAACTAGTATTATGGAGTTGTTTTCAGACTTATCTAAAGAATATTTAAAATTAGGTTGATTTGTTATATTGTTTTTAAATTCAAGTGTTAATTTTTCATTGGAAACATCCTCTCTCCTTGGTAATTATAGAGATAATTGTGATATAGATATTATATTTTTGAATTATAATTACCTAAAAATTTAATTTTTCATGTTGATTGGGTTCTTTTTAAAGGTATTCATACTTTTTTTATAAAGACACATAGAGGCATACTCAATATTTTCTTGTGCTACGTTAACCTTAATATTTTAAAGTAATCTGCAATTTTTCAATCATGTGTGAATAATTATAATTATATTGGATGAATTATATAGGAATATACCTAAACTTTTTTTAATTATACTACCTTTATGAGATGATATAATCTAATAATCAAAAAATAGTACCTGTACTTCTTTCATTTATTTTCTATTTCACTTTAGTTTCTTGTGTTTGTAACACTGCATCCCATATCTTTTGTAACATCCCAGGTAAATAAAGAATAAAGAATTTTCATATTTATTAATATTTACGAATTAAATATTAATTTTATTTTAAAGGGGTTTCTATGTTCGATAGCGTACCCGATACGCAACGATGAGTTTCTTTGAAACTTACGTAGCACACTAGTAATAAAATAATATTATTTTAAATGTTAGTTAACAAGTAGCCATTGTACTGGAGGGAATGGATAGAAATAACTAAAATATGATTAGATATGTTTTTAAATGTTTATACATTTACCCAATAAAAGATAAAGGCTTAAAATACGGAAAGAGTTCAATTTTAGGGCATATATACTCTAATTTTCACTAAAGGTTCACTTATCACCTTTTAATGGTGAACCGTCATAAAATATAGTTTTTATCACTCTTATACTTTATTTTGGACCAAATATAACTCTTCTTTAGAATCGGGACATCAAAATTTACTTTGTGTAAATTTTTGGTACCTTTCTGATAAAGTTCATTTTTTTGTGAATAGTGTAAAATGTTGTATTTTAATTCAAAACCTCTTTTTAATCTAAATTATTTATATGATTAGATTATTATTTTAATTTTTTTTAAAGTGAAATTAGAAAATATTTTTACCAGTTAATCCAATGGTGGTCATTAGAATCAATTTCACTTTGAAATTGGACTTAAACTGGTGTCAATCTTTTGATACTTATTGTTTCACAAAAACACGCTATTTGTCATGACAGCGGGAATTAATTATTGAATTAATTAATGTGACTTATATGATTTGAATTTTGTAAAATGGACTTCATTTTTGAATTCGGAATATCAAATATAGCTTAGGGTGAATTTTTGGTAATTTTCTGAAAAACTTCAATTTTTGATGAATAGTGAAACCACTAAGTGGTAATCAAGCAAACTGATTTTTCAGTTAAATGAAAGTTTACCACTAATGTGTATTGAATTTTGAAAATCCAACATACATGGTTGTCATTAAGAAGTAAAATGTGGTTCAATGAGATTAAAATAATTTTTTGGTGAATAGTAAGTTTTTTTCATTAATCGCGATTAGAGGTAATTAGTGTAGTTTAAGGTAAAAATGGTATTATAAGAATGTGAAAACACCATTAAACTTGTCCTACACCTATTGGGTGAGTCATGGCCGACCAATACAAGCCATGGGCCAACTTGGGGACCCCATGGAGCCACTTTAGTTGGAAAATGACATTAATATATTTTTATTTAATGTTAAAGTGAAAATGACACTAACATAAATTGTTTTACTAAAATAATTTTTGAGTGGGGTTATACAAGTCCAAATTTTGATTATAAATAGTCATTGGAAAGCTAAAAAGAGTTCCTACATCATAGTATTTTTTTTATAATTTTTAGACATTAAATAAATTAAATTATATATGACATAATAATGATGCAGCGATGACATCATTATTTGACGATTTAAATAAAATGGAAAGATAATGTAAAATCTATGAACTACACATGTCCAAAACCAATTGGATGAGTGGATTTCGAACCCTTATCACCTTATCCACGAATTCTTCCAATGTGGGATTTTTTAAAACCGAAAAACATTTTCAAATAAAGTAATATTTATTTACTTTCCAAAAGTGCCCCTCCTCTCCTCTTATAAAAGGCCCCCACCTCTACCCCATTTCACACACTTCTAAAGCCTTTGGCTCGGCCAAACCCTACCGAATTACTCTCTCCACACCCCTCTACTCATCCTAGAGGATTCCCTTTGGGCAGAAGCCTTTCAAAGGAAGCCTTTAGGCTCAAATCAAAAGGGAGTTACACTTTTAAAGGTAATTCATTCTCTCTTGTTCATTTGTTTTATTTTGCTTCTCCAACCCTCTAAACTCTTTTTATTTACTTCTTTTGTAACAACCCCAGTATCTTCAATATACTAGGATGTTTTTATAATATTTATTTGAGCTACACTCTCACACAACTACATCAAATGGTTAAAGAACATACGGTTTCCGTGGATGGCGAAATTCTGCCTCCCGAAACGATGATTGTTCAATACTCATTTAACACCTTCAAGGGTGGCCATTATGATGTCACTATTTTTATATATGATATATAATATGTTTATGTTTTCTTTAAACTTCTGTATTTTTCATTTTTGTCATACCTTTATGGTTTCCATTATGGGTAAACACGATATCTTCATTTAAGGAAGTGCGGACTACCGCCCCCTAAAAGTGATGTGATTCGTTAATGCCATATGTGGGACGTGTAAAGGATGGATTTAAATTTATTATATATGATGTTATACTGGAATTATAATATACCTCTATATCATTATTATTTCTTTACATTAAAGTATGAGATATAAATGAAAGTAGCGTTCATGCGTACGTACGGCTTACCGTCTCCATGAACGGTGCATTTCATTTCTTATCCCCAAATGTAATGTACTATTAAAATTACATGTATATAATGTATATATATAATTAATGATATATCTAAATAATGAATATAATTATGGAATTAAAATATACATACCTCTCATTTAGTTTTAATTCCACTAATATGACAAAGAAATGAAAGTAGCGTTCATGCGTACGTACGGCTTACCGTCTCCATGAACGGTGCATTTCATTTCTTACCTATAAATGATTATGTAATATTATAAATACATTTATATGCTGGATATATATGATACATATTATATCCAAATCGGGAATCTCATTTTGGATATAAAGAACTTTTGACCACATGAACAACATGTAATTGTAAGAAGTCAACTTTCGACTTAAGAACCAAATATCGACAAAACAAACATTATTAACTTAACTGGTTACATAATGTTTATAACATGGAAATAAGTGATATAAAAGGAATAATGAACTCTAAAAAGGTTCTTAATCAAGTAGAAATTAACTCAAGTTTATTATTCAGGACGTTAAAGAACGATCGAGTCAAGTCGGACCCGAGGTAAGGGAACTTCTTAACCCAACTTCCATTCTTTGGGTTAATCTCCTACTTTCAAATTATGTCATGATATTATTATGTCTTATTTTTTATTTTTACTTTCTTTATGTGTACCTATAGTGAATACACATAATATATCTATTTTATTTTAAAAATGATCTTTGTAAGGGACTTCGTCTCAATCTCCTTTCATTGAGGCATATTTCGTTTTATACACAACTTTCTTTTATACGGTGTATAAACTCCTTTGAATTTTACTTTTATACAAAAGGAATCTTTTTATATGAAGCGTTTTACTAAACGAAAAAAGGAATGTTTTTTTAACGTACGCGGTGACAACGACCTTTTCCGCCGCCGCGAGTATTATTTGATCTTTGGCTTTCTCAACAAGCCGTAATGTTTTCAGAATAAAATAAATACTATATACTCTTTTATGTATTTTGGTATTGAAAATGGTTTTGAAAAAGGATTCTATTATGTCAATATATTTATGATATATTGTGATTGAAATGTGGAAATGTTATCATTCCTTTATATTGGTTTTATGTTTTATGATTTTATACTGTTATATGGACATTTTAACGGGTGGTTACGTTATAAACCATATGACGAGTGGTGCCGTGAATACCAGGACGGGTGGTTACATTATAACCTCCAATGCATTGGGTATGGAAGTCGGCCGTATGGCTATTCCATTAAGTATGTATGGAAATTGGCCGTATGGCTATTCCATTAAGTGATAAGTGTGGAAGTCGAACGTATGGTTATTCCACTTAAGTATGTTTATGTCCCAAGTTACCTTTATATATGTTATGTGTTCTTTATATGGGTTTTATGGTTATACTTTGGTTACAAAAAGGTAAGTAATTATACTTTATTCAGTGAAGAGTTTTACAACTTCATGAAGGTGAAGGTATTACTTAGATAGAGTATACATGGTTTACTTGATTTTGAAAAACTAACAGTTTTCATTCTTTGTGTATCCCTTACTGAGCTTTTTATGCTCACCCCAAGTTTTTTTGAAATGTTTTTTCGCAGGACTTAATATGGAATAAGGTCAAGGATGGGATCAAGGGAATGTCATGCTATATAAAACATGGAACTAGACATGTTTCATTCAAGAGTTTTTTTTATTATGGAAACTTAGTAGAAGTGTCTACTTTGTAATCTTTTAAGATGTAATAGTTATGTTCTAATTCTCTAAAACTCTAAACCTGAAAAGATCCTCAATGTGAATTATTCATTTAATTCAATATTAAGTAAGGTTTAAGGCTGGGGCCTTATAGTTGGTATCAAAGGACGGTTTAGACAACTTTAGGAGTTAGAAAAGTGTTAAATTATAATATGATTGAGATGATATAGCATTTACGGATTACCATGTTGCTTCGCCTAAGATATTTCTGTGTTCAGAATGGTTTTCCGCAGAGGAAACAAAGCAGCTATGTTGGGACGACATCAGGAGGAAGATAACCTTCCAAATTAGCAACCTGAGATGGTCAGAATTGGAACTGAACAGTTTGTTGCAGTGATGGCACAGTTGACTCAGGCTATAAATGGTGGTGGTATCCATGCACGAGATCAGCCAGATCAACCGCAGAGGAACATGTCAGTGGTGGAACATTTCATGAGGCAACATCCCCCATCATTTATAAGATCATCTGACCCTGTGCAAGCTGGAGGGTGGATTAAAGAACTGGAGAAGATTTTTGATGTCATGGGGTGTTCAGAACATCAAAAGGTTAGTCTTGCTGTTTACCGTTTTGAAGGTGAAGCTGATCAGTGGTGGTCGATGGTGAAAAATATAAGGGATAGTGATGAGATTGAGGATATTCACTGGGACGAATTCAAAGGTATGTTTCTTGAGAAATATTTTCCTAAGGTGGTTCGTCTTAGGATGGAAAAGAAGTTCCTAGAATTGAGGCAGGAGGATGATTCAGTGGCTGCTTATGAAGAAGAGTTCACTCGATTGGCAAGGTATGCTCCAAACTTCATACGAGATCTTGATAGTAAAATAAACCGTTTTTACTCAGGGTTAAAGCCAAAGTATCGAAGGGATTTAGCTTCTCGTGAGTTCAAAAGTTATGAAAAACTTGTTCGATGTACGGAGAAGGTGGAAATGGAGTTTGCCGATGATCAGGTGTTCTATGACAAACAACAGAATAAGAGATCTAGTTGGCAGGAAAAGGGGAAGAATTCATCAAAGAAGCAAGGAGGTAAGAAAACCAAATATCCATCTTGTGAGAAGTGTGGTAAAATTCATCCTGGAGAATGTTTATCCAAGTCTGGTAAGTGCTTTTGGTGTGGTAAGTCTGGTCATATTGCTCGTAACTGTAAGGAAGATGATCAAGAAGGAAATGAAAAGCCAATGGTAAGATGTTTTAAGTGTAATGAAATGGGACATTATACAGACGAGTGTCCGACAAGGAGCCTGAGTGATGGGAAGAAGTTAGACTACAAGCAGAAAGGGGTGGTAAAATCCTTTGCAACAACTTCAGCAGATGTTGGGCCATCGAATGAAGTGGTATCAGCTCCAGGGAGCTCAGTATTTTTCGAAGATTGACTTGAGGTCGGGGTACCATCAGTTGAAAGTAAAAGAAGCAGACGTTCCGAAGACTGCGTTCCGTACTAGATATGGCCATTATGAATTTGTAGGTAAGCCTTTTGGGATAACCAATGCACCTTCTGTATTCATGGAACTTATGAATAAAATTTTCCATGAGTTCTTGGATAAGTTTGTGTTTGTGTTTTGAGGTTTGTGAAGAGGTTATGTGTGCCTTGTGATTCACAGTTGAAGAATGAGTTGTTTTTTCATCCTGGCAGTACTAAGATGTACAGAGGTCTGCGGGAGTATTACTGGTGGGATGGAATGAAAAGAGACATTGCTGATTTTACTGTGAAGTGTTTGACTTGTCAGCTGGTTAAAGCAGAGCGGAAGTTATCGAAAGGGATGCTTCAGCCTTTACAGTGCCAGAGTGGAAATGGGAGAATATATCCATGGAATTTGTTGTTGGATTACCGAAGACATCTCGAGGTAATAATGAAATCTAGGTTATTGTTGATCGCTTGACCAAATCTGCTCATTTCCTTTCTATATGAGATACTTTCTCTCTAGACCAACTTTCCCATTTGTATCTTAAAGAGATAGTCAGGTTACATGGAGTTCTTCTCTCCATTGTATCTGATCGTGATCCCAGGTTCACATCTAACTTTTGGAAAGGCCTTCAGAAGTCCTTGGGTACTGAATTAAATTTTAGTACAACTTTTCATCGTCAATCAGATGGGCAGTCAGAACGACCAATCCAGACATTGGAGGATATGCTATGAGCTTGTTCTATGGATTATCAGGGAAGTTGGGACCAACATCTTTCTTTGGTTGAGTTTTCTTATAATAACAGTTTTCATTCCAGTATACAGATGGCACCATTTTAGGCATTATATGGGAAGCGGTGTCGAACTCCAGCTTTCTGGGATGAAGTGGGTGAAAGGAAGTTGATGGGACCAGAATTGGTAGAAGAGATGGCAGAAAAAGTTCAGCTGATTCAGAAAACACATGAGAACAGCTCAGAGCATGCAGAAGAGTTATGCGGATAACCGGAGGAAGGATCTATCTTTCGAGGTAGGTGATCATGTTTTTCTCAAGGTTTCTCCTTGTAAAAGTGTGATGAGATTTGGTAAGAAAGGAAAGTTGAGTCCATGGTTGGTTGGACCATACGAAATTCTGGAAAGAGTTGGATCAGTTGCATACCGAGTGGCTTTACCTCCGAGTTTATCTCAGGTACACAATGTTTTTCACGTTTCGATGTTGAGAAAGTATATGCCAGATCCATTTCATGTTTTGAGTCCAGAGGTAGTTCGGCTGGAAGAGAAACTATCTTATGAGGAACAACCGGTCCAGATTCTTGACCACAGGGAGCAAGTGTTACGGAATAAGGTGATTCATCAGGTAAAGGTTTTGTGGAAAAACCATGTGATTGAAGAGGCAACGTGGGAATCTGAAAATGCTATGAGGGATAAATATCCCCACTTATTTTGATAAGTGAATAAAATTGCGAGGACGCAATTCCCAAAAGGGGGGAAGGATGTAACATCCCAGGTAAATAAAGAATAAAGAATTTTCATATTTATTAATATTTACAAATTAAATATTAATTTTATTTTAAAGGGGTTGCTATGTTCGATAGCGTACCTGATACGCAACGATGAGTTTCTTTGAAACTTATGTATCACACTAGTAATAAAATAATATTATTTTAAATTTTAGTTAACAAGTAGCCGTTGTACTGGCGGGAATGGATAGAAATAACTAAAATATGATTAGATATGTTTTTAAATGTTTATACATTTACCCAATAAAATATAAAGGCTTAAAATACGGAAAGAGTTCAATTTTAGGGCATATATACTCTAATTTTCACTAAAGGTTCACTTATCACCTTTTAATGGTGAACCGTCATTAAATATAGTTTTGATCACTCTTATAATTTATTTTGGACCAAATATAACTCTTCTTTAGAATCGGGACATCAAAATTTACTTTGTGTAAATTTTTGGTACCTTTCTGATAAAGTTCATTTTTTTTGTGAATAGTGTAAAATGTTTTATTTTAATTCAAAACCTCTTTTTAATCTAAATTATTTATATGATTAGATTATTATTTTAATTGGTTTTAAAGTGAAATTAGAAAATATTTTTACCATTTAATCCAATGGTGGTCATTGGAATCAATTTCACTTTGAAATTGGACTTAAACTGGTGTCAATCTTTTGATACTTATTGTTTCACAAAAACACGCTATTTTTCATGACAGCAGGAATTAATTATTGAATTAATTAATGTGACTTATATGATTTGAATTTTGTAAAATGGACTTCATTTTTGAATTTATAATATCAAATATAGCTTAGGGTGAATTTTTGGTAATTTTCTGAAAAACTTTAATTTTTGATGAATAGTGAAACCACTAAGTGGTAATCAAGCAAACTGATTTTTCAGTTAATTGAAAGTTTACCACTAATGTGTATTGAATTTTGAAAATCCGACATACATGGTTCTCATTAAGAAGTAAAATGTGGTTCAATGAGATTAAAATATTTTTTTGGTGAATAGTAACTTTTTTTCATTAATCGTGATTAGAGGTAATTAGTGTAGTTTAAGGTAAAAATGGTATTATAAGAATGTGAAAACACCATGACACTTGTCCTACACCTATTGGGTGAGTCATGGCCGACCAAGAAAAGCCATGGGCCAACTTGGGGACCCCATGGAGTCACTTTAGTTGGAAAATGACATTAATATATTTTTATTTAATGTTAAAGTGAAAATGACACTAACATAAATTGTTTTACTAAAATAATTTTTGAGTGGGGTAATACAAGTCCAAATTTTGATTATAAATAGTCATTGGAAAGCTAAAAAGATTTACTAAATCATAGTATTTTTTTATAATTTTTAGACATTAAATAAATTAAATTATATATGACATAATAATGATGCAGCGATGACATCATTATTTGACGATTTAAATAAAATGGAAAGATAATGTAAAATATATGAAATACACATGTCCAAAACCAATTGGATGAGTGGATTTCGAACCCTTATCACCTTATCCACGAATTCTACCAATGTGGGACCTTTTAAAACCGAAACACATTTTCAAATAAAGTAATATTTCTTTACTTTCCAAAAGTGCCCCTCCTCTCCTCTTATAAAAGGCCCCCACCTCTACCCCATTTCACACACTTATCAAGCCTTTGGCTCGGCCAAACCCTGCCCAATTACTCTATCCACATCCCTCTCCTCATCCTAGAGGATTCCCTTTGGGCAGAATCCTTTCAAAGGAAGCCTTTAGGCTCAAATCAAAAGGGAGTTACACTTTTAAAGGTAATTCATTCTCTCTTGTTCATTTGTTTTATTTTGCTTCTCCAACCCTCTAAACTCTTTTTATTTACTTCTTTTGTAACAACCCCAGTATCTTCAATATACTATGATGTTGTTATAATATTTATTTGAGCTACACTCTCACACAACTACATCAAATGGTTAAAGAACATACGGTTTCCGTGGATGGCGAAATTCTGCCTCCCGAAACGATGATTGTTCAATACTCATTTAACACCTTCAAGGGTGGACATTATGATGTCACTATTTTTATATATGATATATAATATGTTTATGTTTTCTTTAAACTTCTGTATTTTTCATTTTTGGCATACCTTTATGGTTTCCATTATGTGTAAACACGATATCTTCATTTAAGGAAGTGCGGACTACCGCCCCCTAAAAGTGATGTGATTCGTTAATGCCATATGTGGGACGTGTAAAGGATGGATTTAAAGTTATTATATATGATGTTATACTGGAATTATAATATACCTCTATATAATTATTATTTATTTCCATTAAATTATGAGATAGAAATGAAAGTAGCGTTCATGCGTACGTACGGCTTACCGTCTCCATGAACGGTGCATTTCATTTCTTATCCCCAAATGTAATGTACTATTAAAATTACATGTATATAATGTATATATATAATTAATGATATATCTAAATGATGAATATAATTCTGGAATTAAAATATACATACCTCTCATTTAGTTTTAATTCCACTAATATGACAAAGAAATGAAAGTAGCGTTCATGCGTACGTACGGCTTACCGTCTCCATGAATGGTGTATTTCATTTCTTACCTATAAATGATTATGTAATATTATAAATACATGCATATTCTGGATATATATGATACATATTATATCCAAATCGGGAATCTCATTCTGGATATAAAGAACTTTTGACCACATGAACAACATGTAATTGTAAGAAGTCAACTTTCGACTTAAGAACCAAATATCGACAAAACAAACATTATTAACTTAACTGGTTACATAATGTTTATAACATGGAAATAAGTGATATAAAAGGAATAATGAACTCTAAAAAGGTTCTTAATCAAGTAGAAATTAACTCAAGTTTATTATTCAGGACGTTAAAGAACGATCGAGTCAAGTCGGACCCGAGGTAAGGGAACTTCTTAACCCAACTTCCATTCTTTGGGTTAATCTCCTACTTTCAAATTATGTCATGACATTATTATGTCTTATTTTTTATTTTTACTTTCTTTATGTGTAACTATAGTGAATACACATAATATATCTATTTTATTTTAAAAATGATCTTTGTAAGGGACTTCGTCTCAATCTCCTTTCATTGAGGCATATTTCGTTTTATACACAACTTTCTTTTATACGGTGTATAAACTCATTTGACTTTTAATTTTATACAAAAGGAATCTTTTTATACGAAGCGTTTTACTAAACGACAAAAAGGAATGTTTTTTTTAACATACGCGGTGACAACGACCTTTTCCGCCGCCGCGAGTATTATTTGATCTTTGGCTTTCTCAACAAGCCGTAATGTTTTCAGAATAAAATAAATACTATATACTCTTTTATGTATTTTGGTATTGAAAATGGTTTTGAAAAAGGATTCTATTATGTCAATATATTTATGATATATTGTGATTGAAATGTGGAAATGTTATCATTCCTTTATATTGGTTTTATATTTTATGATTTTATACTGGTACTTGGACATTTTAATGGGTGGTTACGTTATAAACCATATGACGGGTGGTGCCGTGAATACCAGGACGGGTGGTTACGTTATAACCTCCAATGCATTAGGTATGGAAGTCGGCCGTATGGCTATTCCATTAAGTATGTATGGAAATTGGCCGTATGGCTATTCCATTAAGTGATAAGTGTGGAAGTTGACCGTATGGTTATTCCACTTAAGTATGTTTATGTCCCAAGTTACCTTTATATATGTTATGTGTTCTTTATATGGGTTTTATGGTTATACTTTGGTTACAAAAAGGTAAGTAATGATACTTTATTCAGTGAAGAGTTTTACAACTTCATGAAGGTGAAGGTATTACTTAGATAGAGTATACATGGTTTACTTGATTCTGAAAAACTAACAGTTTTCATTCTTTGTGTTTCCCTTACTGAGCTTTTTATGCTCACCCCAAGTTTTTTTGAAATGTTTTTCACAGGACTTAATATGGAATAAGGTCAAGGATGGGATCAAGGGAATTTCATTCTATATAAAACATGGAACTAGACATGTTTCTTTCAAGAGTTTTTTTTTATTATGGAAACTTAGTAGAAGTGTCTACTTTGTAATCTTTTAAGATGTAATAGTTATGTTCTAATTCTATAAAACTCTAAACCTGAAAAGATCCTCAATGTGAATTATTCATTTAATTCAATATTAAGTAAGGTTTAAGGCTGGGGCCTTATATCTTTCCTGTGATATCACTTTCTATTTATATTTTTCCATTCAAAATAATTTATTAATTCATCAGGTTGTAAATCACAAATGATAAAATATGGAATTCTCATGTTGTAACACCCGTAGTATAAATCTGGTGTTTGTAGTAGTGTTGTGAATCCCCCTAAAATAGTCATGTGTCTATTTTATACTCCCACTATAAAAAGTAAGATGTAATCGAGTTATGATTCCTCTTCAAAAATTAGTATAGTGAACAATTTATCTCTCATAGTGTATATATGATTAAGAGTATATTAAGTCCACATTTTAGCGAACTAATATAACAATTTCATGTGTTTATTAATTAAATTTACACTGATAATTAACTCTATTAATTGAATTTTAATATTAATTTAGATAATTAATCCATCTTGTTAATTTTTTTAATATGGTATATTCACCCCCTATTGTATATCTTCCATCAATATCTATATCTACCATGTGCTATGAGAGGTTATAACTTTTTGGAATTATAATCTTAACATTATAATCTTTTTAATGATACCAAATTTTGGAATCAAGAGAATTGTATCTTATGGAATTTATTATTCTATATTTTATTTGTGATATCCTTTTCCTATAATTCATTATCTAAGTAAGAATATCATTAAGATAGAAGGAACAAGTTCTTTTATACCTCCCCATTTTGATAAAATAGACTATAGATAATGGAGAACCCAAATGGAATCCTACCTTAAGAAACTAAGAATGATCATTGGAATTTCATGATAAAACTTTACAAGTTACAAAATTATTTTACAGACCCTCTTACGCTAATTGATGTAGATAAATATATTTGAATTACAAATCTATGAAAATATAATATTTTTTTTATTAAATAAAATGTTTTTACTTATGTATCTTACTATTAAAAAACTCATTAGATGTGAAATATTACGAATATTATTCACCTTAGACCAAATAATCTCATTAGAACTAATATTGGAATCCTTGGAGAGAAATACCAAAATTTCAATATGGGTGAATATGAATGTGTAAATTATTTGTTCCAAAAATTCACTATAATTGTGAATAAAATAAATTCTTATAGAAACATTTTATAATCCTATATCTGTTGATTGAGTAGTAAGAGATCTCTTAAATAAGTGGAATGTGAAAAAGGCCTCCATAGATGAAATCAAGAACATAAAATTGTAAAATCTTGATGAAATAATTGGTTCAATGATTCCATATCAACTAGAATTTAAGAACATACCTAAATATGAGAAAAAAATGTGTATATTTTAAATATGTAAATTTTTCTACTACTTTTTAATTTCTAAACATTAGTAAATTGAAAAGAGGATATGGATATTATTGTGAATATATTCTAAAAAAGGATTATAAATAATGGTTTTAAAAACAAATATAGAAGAAAAACATAGAAAAATTAGCATAAAATAGATAAGAAAGTAATTATTATTTTTAATACTTCAGATGTTCCTTGTTTTGAGTGTATAAAGAGAAGGAATATCAAGCCAAACTACCCAAAAATACAGAGTAAATAGAAATACAAAAAGAATAAGAAATGTCCGAAAAATAGTTTATGATATATAAATAAATCCAATTCTAGTGAATAATCTAGAGGTGAAAAAGAATATTATAATGCGAGATTCATGGATTATATGAATGAGGTTAGAAATTATAGTTTCTATTCAGGATATTTTGATTTTGACTATGATTTTAAAAATAACAAAGTCTCTAAGTTAAATGATGAAGTTGGAAGTTTGCGAAGACATTTTTTTAAAGACGTATATTTATATAACATTATTAAATAAAATAATGGAAAAATTATTTTGGAATGAAAAGCTACTTTTAATGAAAATAAAAATATAAGGAATACTGCATCCTCTTCTCATGATATGGTTTATAGTGATTTGAAACATGCTTAGGATTTGAATGAAAAATTTAAAATGAAATTTTAAAGCCTTATGAAATGCATGTTGAATTTTAAACAAGGTTATGAAAATATTAATAAAATGATGTATTTGAATAAAATAAATAAAAATAAATAAAAATAAATATGGTGTTTGATATTATAGGAGTTTACCTCAAATTATTTAAAATCATTTTTTGAAAAGTAAAAATGGTTGTACTTATACTATTTTATGTTTTAAATGTGGAATGAATGGAAAATATACATATTATTTTATATTAAATTTAATTAGTTTTTGTGAATTATAACGATTCATATTTATAAATCATTGTTATATAGAGTAACCTAATTTTTTTTAAAATTATGTGTAGTTACATAAAAAATCTTTTACTAATCAGATTGGACCCAAATTAGTTTGGGCAAAAAAATTTCTAGGAAATTAATTTTTATAGGGAAAATACCTCAGGTGAATCAGGAATAACATATGGTATATTTAAAGAGGATTCACTAGGAATATGACCAAAGTCCCATAAATGTTTTTTACTTATTAAAATGTGAAAGAGGAACTGTTATATTTTTTAGATATTTACAGAAGAAATGTTAAAGATTTTAGTAAAGTTGTAATTTCAAATTCCAATTTCATTTAAAAAGATTTATTTTTGCAAGGTTTAAAAAACAATTTAATTATTATATCAAATTTTTTTATGATGGTTTGGAAGTTTAATTTCAAAATGACAAATGTTTAGTTTTTAGGGACAATTATTTATTTTTAGGATAATCATAAAGAATATAATTATACTATATATATTTTTTTAGGAAATAACAGTTCAATATTTAATGTTTTTAAATGATGTGAAATTTGATAAAATTATCTGGCATCAACTATTTGGTAATATTAATTATAGAATGTTACATAATATCTCTAAAATAATTTCTATAAATTGACTATATACCAATGGTTTTAAATTATTTTTATATGTAGGGGAACCTTTGGTATATGTTAAACCAATGGTCTCCTCAATAGTTGGATAGAAGGCTACGGGGATATCCCTATACAAATTATTTCTAAAGAACTATTCTTATAGAACCCCACAATTTACCTCAAACCAATGGTTAGTGAAAAAATTTGGTATACATTATATAATAATAGTTTGAAAACCCATTGGTCTAACCTTACACCACAAATTCTAGTAGATTCCCTTCCCATATGAGTTTGGAACCTGAACACATCTCATACACCTACACCCCCACAAAAAAAAATATAACCAATATAAAAGAATATAGAAACATATTAATTCCTTGAACCAGTCACAATGAACATTTAAAAAAAATGTTGTATATATTTTATATTTGACTAGTTGATAACTACAAAAAAATCATAACATATATATGAAATCATGTTTTTTCATCAAACATCACTTAACATAAATATTTGTCAAAAATATAGGGGATCAATATTTGTCTAATGACTACAACTATCGTAATTATCATCACCTTCATAATTAATGTACTCATCACCTAATCATCACCAACTCCATCACCATCACCATAACCATCACCATCATTATAATCATGATCATCATCACCACTATCATCATCATCGTCATCATCACCATCAACATCTCCATCAACATCCCCATCAACATCATCATCACCAAAAAACTCATCATCTTAGACACCACCCGGGATCGTTATTTCCATCGTTCAGTTCATAATATTACTAACACATCATCGAAATGCATGTATAAAAAAGCATAGTGGTATCAGGTCGAAGTGATAGAAAAAATTCTTCCATAAATTTCAATAAAATTTCATTGGACTTTTGTCTTTATTAATATTATTTCATAGCTATTTGTTTCGCCTCTACTTCTTTTTTCGGTGCCTTTGATGGCTTTGTACGACCCATTTCCAACTCAGTTCTACAATATTTGTTAGAGAAACATGAAATGGGCCAATACCTAGTGGGGAAAATACTCTTCCCTGGTTGCAAACAAACTCTCCCTTCGTGACCATCTACTTATATCTATTGAAAATGATTTTTTGACCCAATTTTGTCATCTTCCTACTCTTCTAGGGCTTCCAAAGCCCACCATTGCAAATATAAATAAATAAATATTAAAACATGAAATCAATAAAATAAAACATAAAATATTTTGTTGTGCCCATTCATTTACAAAAATCATATATTTATATTTTATACTTTATTAAAATAATTTTTCTTGAGGCACATGACTATAAATGTTCAATACCTCCTTCTACAATGACATTGAATATAGGAAAGCATCATTAAATAATACAATATTTTTTAGAAAAATCAACCCAATGTTATCAATATTTAACTGATAATAAACTGAACTAATTAAACTAAATTTTAGAAAAATTTATTATATTATCTTAAACTAAGAGAAACTAGAATCAGTCAAACAAAATGAACATATTTGGATTGTTTTTATGAATATATATTTGTATTTTCTTTATAATTGTATTGGGTCAAGTTCAACTTGTGTTGGTTTGAATAATTTTGTATGAATTCACTTTGAATAATAATTTTTTAGGTTAATTAAACACTTTTATATCTGATTGATATTTTTGAATTATTTATGAATAAAAATTATTAATTCAAATAATTTTAGGTTAATATGGTTTTCTTTAGTTTGAGAAATTTAAATTCAACATAATTTTTACTGGTTTATTATTGTTAGGTTTAGTTCAATTTTAGCCATTTTAGTTTCATTCAATTCATGTATCTATTTTTGTAGTTCAATTCAATATAACATTTTATTTAGACTTATTTCTTATGTATAGTTATAATTTAGTTCATTTAAGGATTTATTATATTTATTTTGGTTCAATTTAATTTTATTTATGCTCAGTTGTGTAACACCCATATATATTAAAAGAATAACATTGTGTTTGATAACATATGAAACACAAAACACTGAACTGAAATGACTTGTGACTTTCATAAAATTTAATCTCTTAAATATATTAGGATACACACAACCCCATGTATAAATGAACTATTTTATAATATACCATTAATACCTACATGTTAATTTAACATCGCATTACTATTTTTAGGAAATCATAAACCCTTCATTTGATCATGCTTTGGTTGGGTTTAATTTGGGGTTATTTCTGGTTAAAACTTGGGTAACATTGAAAGGTATAGGAATATTCATGGCTGGTGCATGGTTTTTCGAAACCCTGTGCTATGTAGGAGAAAACCTTGCAAACCAAGGAAGTGTAAATTTTCATGATTGGTTCATAGATTGAAAAACCTTGTAACCACATAGGGGAAACCGTGAAACCCATTAAAAGGGGCGCATGACTAGGGCACGCGGTTTGTCTAAACTACGTGGCTATTCCTTAATAACCATGCATACATGATTTTAAATCTATATTTTTAATTTTAAAATTAATAAAATCCCCCTTTTAACTCCCCAATGGGCTTGTATGACCCCATATCGATTTCTCCTTCCAAGAGAGATAACAAGAGGAGTTTTGGCCCCTCAGAACCCTCCTAGACGTGGATAAAATCTTAGTAAATGATGCTCAATACTCTCCCAATTATATTTCTCTTCTCTTTATGTTTCTCTTGTTCTCTCTTGTTTCCTCCCTAGGGTTCCATAGATCTTCTTGTTGATTAGTAGATCTAGTAACCTTTTTTTTTTCAGATAATGGATCTAGGAATGATTCCTAGATTCTATTTTTATCATTATTCATAGGTAAATCCAGATTATGGTTTAGTGTTTTAATAATTAGAGATCCTGAGGTAAGAAGATTAATTTTTATCGGACAATTTAATTAACCCTAAATTAGTTTATTTGATTAAATTCATTTCAATTTAATATGTGGGATTTGATTCTTATAAAATTCAATTATTGAAAAACCAATTCCAATTAATTGGGGGATTTTGTTTTGGTAATTAGATTTTGGATTGATATTTGAAAAAGCCCACAATTCTATTGAATTGGAGTTTAATTATAAAATTAATGGAATTTGTTGGAATTTAAATTGTTGAATTTAAATTAGTGATTTAATGAATTTTTTTTGAAATCTAAATTGATGAATTTAAATTGTGGGAGTGAATTGTGAAATTGGATTGGGAATTGATTTCAAATTTTTATTTTTGAATAGAATGTATTAAAATGGGTTTGATAGAATACTTCAGGTTTTTTTAACTATTTTTCTTCTGGTATAGTTCTCCTAGTAGAGTTTTTCTTGTATGAATATTGACTTATTTATCTTTCTTATATTGTGTTTGTGGAAAATTTGATGTACATTCATTTTAAATGATTCCATGTTCTAGTCTGCAACCCATGAGGATTGAGAACACCCTTTACACCATGTTAGGACCATCTCCGTTATTGGGTTACTAAGGTACCCATTTTAGTTTGTGAAAATTGGTTGATTTAGATTTTGATTATCAACACAAAGGCATATTGAACCACCAATATTCTTAGTAAAGAGAACTTCCACTGACCAAGGTGACACACTTTGGTGTATAAATCTTTTCTCTAGAAGATCATCCAATTTAATATTCAACTATTTTATTTCATCATGTTCCATCTGATATGAGGGAAATGAAACTTTTTGATTACCAAACACTAAATAAATATAAAACTCTACCACTCTTACCGATGGTAGATGAGAGAAGTAAAATAGGAAAGAAATCAGGAAACTCGATGACAACTGGTGGGAGATCACCGCTCAATGATTCTTGATCCAGATAAAAAAGAAAAAACAGATAACACTTTCCCTAAATTAAAATAAAAGGTCCTGCTCTACTCGACTTTGGGTCCAATTCTCCTTGAAAGATATGACATACACCATTAGTTTTAGTGATGGAGACCCATAAAACATAACAATCAATCTTGGTTTTCTTTTAAATGAGCCAATCTATCCAAAAAATGAAGTAAAGCAGTTTCATGTTGAGAACAAAAAACCTTTGGGTTTTCTTCAGCAACTTCCAGTTACCTCTTGAAAGTGGGATGTTATATCTAATGATTTTTTTGTGGGTTTCCACATACCTAGAGAATGAAGAATAAAATATGTGCTGTGATTGATAGACAGATGAAATTATCTCATTTTATACCCATTTTTGATGCAACTAAAGTTAGGGAGTTGGTAAATATATTTAGGAAAGATATTTTTAACTTTCATGGAGTTATATCTTCATTAGTATCTAATAGTAATCCTCAGTTAACTTCTTGTTTGTACATAGGACTTAAGGAGGCACTGTGATATTTGGTCTGTTAGAGTACGACATACAATCCATAGTCATATGGAAAGACAAAAATAGCTAAAAATATTCTTGATAATATGCTATGTGCTTGTGTTATTGACTTTGGTGGGGGTATAGGATTACCATTTAGGATAGTTTGAGTTTTCATGTAACAATAGTTACCAGTTTGTGACCATAATGGATCATTTCAAGGCCTTGTATGGATGACTTTGTAGATATGATTTTTGTTGGTTGGATATTGGTGAAAGTTCCTTGGTTAGACCCATCAAGGTTCAAGAGATGACCACTAAAATTTAGTTGATTCATCATATGATTTTGAAAAAATAGAGTTTATATAAGTCTTATACTGATCATCATTGCAGGCTATTGCAATTTTTAGTTGGTGACCATATGTTCTTGAATCTTTCATCCCATTTGGATCATTGATAAATTGGGAGGAAATAGAAAAATTCTCCCCATTTTGTGGTACCTTTTGAGGTTATTGAGTAGGTGGGAAAGATTTCTTATCATTTAACACTTACACCATAGCTGAAATTGATACATAATGCGGTCCATGTGTCATAGAGGGGAATTTATCCATCTGATCCATCTCATGTGCTGAGACGGTGTGATCATGAGGTTCAACATGACTTATCCATGATTGAACGATTAGTTAGGATAGTTTATTCTATAACCAATGTACTTAATGGGAGTACAATACAATTAGTTAATGTGTTATGGATGCATAGTTTTGATTCTCATGAGAATAGGGAGAGGGAGTCATAGATGAGAGTGTAGTGGCGTCATATTTGTCTGGCATGGAAGCTTTTGAGTAGGATTTCTGGGGACATAAAGTTTCTATGATGGGGATATTGTAACATCATGTTAGTTTTTTCAGGTTTTCCAAAACTCCTCTTTTTATCATGAATTTATTCGGTTATGAATTGGTATTTTTCATTTAAAAACAAGGATAAATTTAAAAGTTCTATGGTTGTGCACAGTTTGAGATTGATTTTCCTAAATCATGAGCCCTATGAGAGAAAATTGTGGAAACCAATACAATGAGATTTTTCATGGTTGGATCATGGTTTGACAAACCATTTGACATCTTAGGATAAACTGTGTAACCTATTAAAAGGTGAACATTGCTTGGGAACTCAATTTTTGTAAACCATGTGGCTCTTCCCAACTAACTGTTTGTATGATATTTTTTAATCTAGATTTTTAATTTTAAAATTGCAAAATCCACACTTTTAGCTTCTTGATAGGATTTCATGAACCTACATATATTTCTATTTCCAAGAGAGATCCCCGAGGAAATTTTTTCCCCTCAACACCATCCTAGATGTAGATCGAATCTTGGTGAATGAAAATCGATCCTCTCCAAGATAGTTTTCTCTTCCCATTCTCTTTCTCCCACTATCTACTCTTTCATCGCTAGAGTTTTATAGATCTACATTTTGATTGGAAGATCTATTAAACTTTGTTTTAGATCATGGATCTAGGTGTGATTACCATATTCCATTTTCATCATTATTTTCTAGGTAAATCTCAATTAGGTATTACAATTTAAAGATATAGAGATCTTTAGGTAGTTGGTTACTTTATGATTAGATAATTTAATTATCCCTAAATTGCATGGTTTGATTAAATTTATTTTAATTGAATATGTGGGATTTTATTCTAATGAAATTGAATTATTGAAAAAAGAAATTTCATTTCATTGGGTTATTGGGTTTTGGAAATTGAATTTTTGAATGATATTGAGAAAAAACACCGATTCCTTTTTATTGGGGGTGTAATTGTAAAATCGGTGGAATTTTTAGGAATTTAAATTGTTGAATTTAATTACATGAAATATATGGAAATTGTTTGAAATTAATTTTTTTGAATTTTAATTGTGAAATTTAATTTTGAGATTGAATTGGGGATTATTTTAAAATTTTTATTTGATAAAAATGTCTTAAAATAGTTTAGAAGGAAAAATTTGGGTTTTATCATCGAAAAAGAATGTTTTTGATTAAAAACCCATTTTGGGTTTAAAATGGAAAATTAGAATATTTGAAATAGAGAATGTGATGAATTGTATTTTAATTAGTCTTAGAATAATTTTCCCTTCATGGATTTGTTATTGGAGCACATGCAATGCTCAGGTAGTTAGTGAGTTATTTGGAAATCACTCAAAAATTTAAAATATTACAAAACATAAATGTGGCATGTCACATCCCTTATAGGATGCTGATGAAGTCCTATAGACCTGTGTCGAAGGAGGGGGGGGGTGTATACACATATTTATAGGTCATCTTGAGTGTGTGGAGACCTATAGTCTAGAAATATCATACCATTTATGACATATGACTTTGTTGGTATCTTTTTTGTTTTTAAAATGAATATATGACATTGTTGTAAATTATTTTAAATTCCTTTTAAATTTGTATAAACTGTTTTACAGAAACTTTTTTATTAATTCATTTTTTAGAAACATTCTATCATTTTAAAAGTGTAGTAATTGTTTAAATTATTTCCGTCATTTGAAATACAAAACATGATTTGTTTAATTATGATTTAAAAATTAGAAACCTATTTATTTAAAATTGAAAAATCTTTTTTTGGTTTATTAAATGTTGGTATCTATTATGGATTCTTTTGTGAGACCCTACTAGGATTTGAGCTCACACCCTACCTATGCCTTTGGGTGTTTGTAGATTATCTAATTCCAGGATTGAGTAGGGGAAAAGAACCACTTAGAGACGGTTTTAGCTATTGATTTTTGGTCTTGGAGAGTTGAGTATGTAGGGTATTGGGTTTTCCTATCATTTTCTTATACTTTACAATAGTACTTTCGGCTATTTTACCTATTTGACTTACGATATAGTTCTCCTAATGGAGTTTTTATTTTATGCATACTAACTTATTTATCTTGATTCCATTGTGTTTGTGGAATTTTTTCCAACATTAATTTTTTTGGTGCCAGGTTCTAGTCACCAACCTATAGCGATTGAGAATGCCCTCCGTGCCATGTTAAGACATGCTCAATTTTTGAGTTACCAGGGTAGTCGAAATGGTTCATAACAGTTAAATTGGAAAGTATAAAAAGGGATAAATAAATTATTAAAATTTTATTGTTCAATATGTATAAAATAAATTCTATGGTCATCTACTAATTATAAATTAAAATAAAAATTATATAAATGGAAAATAATTTTTTCCATTCTAAAAGGCAGTTTCATCAAGCTTTGAACACATACATTAAAATTAATTTTTATTGGTTTTTAAAAATTTATTTTATAAAAATAATTTCATTTTTAAATAATTTTTTAAAAATTATCTTAGAGTGATATTTTTATAATTTTTTGAAAATATTATTTTTTTCAATGAATAGTGAAAATACTATTTTTTATTGAAAAATACATTTTCATTTAATGAATTTAAAAGTTCAATTTTTTTAATTTTTTATTGTAAAATTAGTTTATTAATATTATAATAAATAAAATTTCGGTCATTATAATAAATTTAATATTGAATTTTAATATTAAAACTTTCTATACTTATGAAAACATTTTCTATGGAAAACCTCTTTCATCGCATTTGTGGGATTAATTTTTCAATTAAATTCCACCAATTATGTGAATTGAATATGAAAAAATTGATTAAATAATTTTAATAATAATAAATAATATTATATAATAATTTCAATTTTTTATTTGCATAAATAATAGTAGAAACAATAAAAAATTAATTACCATGGTTAAGGTTAAAACAGGTTTACCGTGGGGTTAAAATAAAAAGATAAGTATTGAAATAACCCATAAAAGTGAATAATTATTATTATATGGCTATATTTAGAACTTATATCATCTATGTATCAATAATGATCAATTTTAAATCATTTTTCATGATAAAAACCTCATCATCAATTTTACTTTTAAAAGATTCCATGGGTGTCCTCTCCCCCAAAAATAAAAGGCCACAACTCCCCTATCTTATTCACAATAAAAAGCCTTTTTTGTTTGGGAAATAAATGGTAGATTATATTCCATAAATCCCACCCCACATAATATAGGTCTCTGTTTGATTATAAATCCAATCTAGGAAGCCTTTAGGTATAAACCTAATGATAGTTTCCCAAGAAGAGGTAAAGATCTTAACAAGGTGTTTTCATTTTACTTATTTTTATAAATAATTAAAATATTATCTATTAATTATGAAATAATAAAACATTTAATAACATATATTTATGTGTTATGTTTTTAATGTAATAATTTTTATACATCTCCTCATTCATCAAATGGAAAAAAATCATCAATCGCTTGTACGATGGACCGCCGTCTCGTGAACCGATGTAATTAGTTTTCCATCACAACTTATCAAGGCTATATATAATAATGGATTTAACAAATTTATATTATTTTTATGAAATTAATATAATTATTTAATTATAATATTACATATAACTTCTTACCTTCTAATTCGGTGGAAAAAATTACAATCCTCATGCGTATGTGGGGGCTACTGCCTCCACACAGCGATGTGAAATGTTTTTCATTTTATATTGACATGGTTAATAATAAGGATTTATTTTATGAATATAAATTAAATATTTAATATATTAATGGTCTTATAAATTTTTATTATTTCTTACCTTTATTACACTACATCTTTAGTAAAAATAGAAACAACATTCATGTATATGCACGACCTACTGTCTCCATGAACAATGTAACTCATTTTCCTAATTATAAATTTCCTAATATTATAAATACTTATATATTGACTATATATAATATTTATATCATTTTTAAATTATTTATATTATGAAACCATGATATATATAAAATTTCCTCAATTACTGAACTAAAAAATACATGAAAAGCGAAGTAATTATAACCCAAAAATATGATTTTAACAAATAAGTAATAATCAAATCGCCATAAAAGGATATAAGTAAATCATAATGGTTACAAAAAACCAGATTTTGGTTTTTTAAAACATTTATTATAAATCTATATTTATTATATAGAAGATACAAACACGTATGAAGAAAATTATACTTGACGTAAGCGTTTCTGGTCTCACTTTTGTTCTATGAGACATATTCCCTATTCGCCACTTAGTTATTTTTTGCGGTGTATATAATACCAATTTTACAAGTTATAAATTTAATATCTTTATCTTCATGTTATTTAAAGTTTCATTTGAATTTATTTCTTTCACAGGGATTATGATTTAGAAGTTACAAAATTGGTAAAGGTTTATATTATAATCATATTATTTATCAGGATTGTTCAAGACTAAGTTTCCAATGATGAAATATTACATTCTATATTTCAAAAAACTTATGAATTATATTCTCATATGGTTATTTCTATAGAATACATATTTTACTCTCATTTTCATCTATTTAAGATCAAAATAGATCAAAATATATTTTTAACAAAAACTGACTTTATTTCTCTCTTCAATCGAAAAAACTTTTTATTCCATATCCATGTTTTCTAGAAATGTTTTAAATATTGTCTAAAAATAATAAAAAATATTTATTAAAGATAATTTTACACATGATTTAATTTTTAAAAAATGGATCGAAAAGAATCATCATGTCTATTTTTGAATAATACATTTTTTAACCTTTTTATAATAGAGTGGATGGAATGTTTTTAAACTTATAAAGTGTGTAGGTGATTACCTGCCATCACTAACACTAAATTATTTAAATATTTCCTAATAATTTTACATGTATATTTTTAGATAATTTTTTTTTAATATTTTCATTTTTTTTGGGTTTTTGGAAGTTATTTTATAAGTGAGGAGGATATTTTCCTCAACAAATATTTAATGTATTTTTGTTGTATTTCAATTCATCAATGATTAAAACCCTTATTTAACTTATTCCCCATTTATAATATTTTTTAATGATACCATAATTATTTTTTCCTTAGATTTTTATGATCACTTTGATCGGGGATTTAATAATTCGATACCATTTTCCATGTTACTCTAAATCGTTTATAATTATATTTATAGATTGCGGAAATCATTATTGTTTTTCATTATAGTTTTTAAATATGAATAGTTATGTGGATTTTGTTTTTCCCTTACATATGAGGATTTTATTGTACTAATTAAGTGATGGGTGGGTCCCACTATATCCCTTTGATGCATCGATAAATCTAATTATAAAAAATTTCTTGGGTTTTAGGCCAAGGACTTACCAAATTTTGTAAGATTTCTTATCACAAAGGATTCATGGTATGATTATGTTATCAGACATTATTCATTAACTCATTATGACATTAGTTTTTGATTTCCATGTGATTATTCAACTAGTTATAATATCCATGGAAACACATCAATCTCATGTGATTATTTATATAGAATTTTTTGATTGAAATTTAATCAAAAAATATTATTCTTAATGTTCAAGTTATTGATTAAATGAAATGTGTTTTAGTTATTTACCTTGATATATTTATCATGTATTCTGAATTCATGATAGTTTCTATTGTACACATACCCTTTCGGAGAATTACCTCTCACTCCTTTTTTATTTTTCTTTTCCAAATGATTCCAAGAATTGTTTTATGATTGATATGCCTAGATATGATAAAGGGAATAATGGTTTACTAAATGACAATACACTGTTGTATTTTATGATTTAAATTGTAATATGATATTTGAGTCTGTATCTATTTTTCTGAATTACTATACTATTTGGTCCTTTTAGATGTGATTTACTTGCATCTATTACTAATGTAATAAAGTATGCACTGACTCTCGACAACTAGGGTCGGGGTCTTTATAGGTTGGTTTGAGTTTTTAGGGATGTATTATTTCCTTTTGGTTATATTTTGTATTATTATGTTTAGTTTTTATAGGGTAGGTATGTATAGTAAGGGTTTTTATATTTAGTTTCATTATATTCCCACCACTTTAATTACAATTTATAGTTGAAAATTAAATATGTTAATATTAAATGAGTATATTCATATGTATAAATATTAATATTAAATGAAAATATGTACATGCTAATAAAGCTTAGAGTTTTTATGTTAATATAGTTTAGATTTATAACTATGTATATGGTAATATTATGTGAAGTTATTGTCAAGTTTATATGTTAATATACATTTATACTATTTATACTATATAAACCAAAAAAATAAATGATTATATCAAACTATTTACACATGGTTTAAAAACTATTTAATTGTACTTTTAAAATAAAAATAAAAATTATTTTAAAAATTATTTAAAATTAGTTCTAAAAAAATAATTAAAAGGAGTTTTAAAAACTGTTTAATTTTTTTTAAACTATTGAAAAGAAGTTTTATTATTTTTAGAAATCATTTTCAAAATACCATGTAAAATATGTTTTAAAAAAAATTTAAAATTTGTTTTAAAAACATTAATATCTACCCTTGATATATTGAGATCAACTTTCGTTAATAGTAAATAATTTTAATAAGGTAACAAGGTGGTTGTGATAAATATTTAATTTCGAGGGGTTGAATTAATATAATGAATTGTTTTTAAAGGGAATTAATGGAGTTTTATTTTTTTAAATCGTGTGATGATTGTTTTTGGTTTGATTTATTTATAATTTATTTAAATATTTAGGTCTTGGTGGTGTGTTAACATTTAGAGGGATTCAATTAAATAATGGTAAATTTTTCTATGAGTAAAATATCATAATAAGAATTAAAATCATAGTTTAACTCTGTGTTTTCAATTAATAAACATAAAAGATAACATTTCATGAAACATATATGCTGGGATGGTTATTGGATTTGGTGTTTTACAACCATAGTTTCATTAGTAGTTTGAGTTAGGTTGTGAGATTTTGGGTTGTTCTCTATACTACTTCATCGTCTAAGTTTTATCATGGATTATACCTAATTTGGATTATTTATTGGATACTATATTAAAGGGAGGAATTTGTTTTTTGTTTTTAAGTTTTTTTAGGCATGATATAGTGACAAATATAAAAGTGATGAGTTAAAATCAAAAAATTCAGGGCCAACATGTGATGTAGACCAAGGAGACCAACCAGAGAATCAAAATTCTTCACCCCTGTGATCTGACATTGACTTTGGCAACCCACCAAATATTATTATATGGAATTGACAACTTTTCAAGGTAGAGATAATATGGATGTTCATGCATCATTTTCATTTTAGGAATTTAAATTTATAATATAGGGATTTTCCATGTTTTATGATTATGTTTTTGGGTTATAGATATTGATAATTTTTTAGTTATCCTAGTAAAATAATTATTTTTTTGATCCATTTAAAATAGGTTTTGCTCATTTGATGATTATTATGATCACACCAATTTCAACCCCTACCCATTTATGAATTCATGATTCATTTTTATTTTTAATGATACCTAATTGAATATAAGTTTCCATAAAAAATAACTGATTACTCTCATGTTTTTACATAATAGTTTTCCCCAAAGTGTTGATATACTTCATAGAATCCTTGTTTTTTGATGATTCTTAAAAAATATCATTCACCAATAAAAAGATTATTAACTTAAATTATCATTGATTTCAATCAAAAACCTTAAATAAGAATAATATCTTAAACTCATAACTCTTTTAATGACTTATCATTTCTGTATACTATCTTTTTGTATATTCAATAAATATAGGTATATCCTTTTCATTTATTCCAACTCAAAAAAATCAGGCATTATATATTGTTTATATGATCTCTAAAGCTCACCTAATTCCTTTAACTTTGTAGTTCTCATTGCATTAATATCAGGAAAATTATAATGAAGATTATACCAAAATACTAATTCATATAGTTAAAATAATAATAATACCCTAAATCTAATGAATTTACTTACCCATATTTGAGACCAAGAATTATATTTTATTTGATTTTCAATGTTTCTCTAGGAGTCTGGTTTCATGGGAATGATGTCATTTTATCTGGAAAGCATTGACATAAAACTTCTACATCCACTCATAGTTTTACCAATATTTTCATTTTACTCATTTTTTCTTGACCATCACCTATGTGTGTCAGTTTCACACTTCAAACAAGAGTGTATAACCTTGTTTCTTTATAGTGACAGATCCAACTATGAAATAAAAAAATATAAATATTAAAATAATATATCTTATAGTGAAAATATATTATTGTCACAAAATTTACTAGAATTATACACATTTACTTGATCCAAAATGATCAGTGGGTATAGATGGATCCCTAGGATATAAAAGATCAATGTCTTATGTAGTACTAATGGGGTCTAAAGTATGCTCGTGATAATCAGTATGCTTGAGAGGTTCAGAATACACCAAATAAAAATTAAAAACAAAATGAACATAAAATACAAGATAAAATGAAGTAGTAGGGAATGTATATGGAATATATTTCTATATAAAAGGATAATATGGATGGAAGAGTGAGAGATTTCATTGGATAAAGAAAATATATATGAGGAATATCATATGTAAATTTTGGTGACTATATAGCCGGTCTGAATATCCCTATTTCCTATAAGGTAATTTTTGGATAATAAATTATAATACATGGTATATATGGATAATAGAATGGGTGTAATTTGGTATAGAGTGTTCTATGGGTAGCTTTAATACCACCCCCTTGAATTATCCGAACAGGAACTGTTGTAACTGTTTTAGTCAGAGAGTAAATGTTTCCTTGACGATTATTCCTAATTAAAATTTTAAAAGTGATTGCTGACATGAAATTATATGCTATTGATATATAATTTTAATATTAAACTCACAATAGGAACTATAGAGTGAATTAACATCTCTCACATGAAGATATTATTATCAAACATTCTCTTCCTTTGTATTTATTCTATTTTTTATTTCTTTTATTGGAAAGTTAGTATTCATTTAATTAGAAATTCATAATTAATGTGAAATAAATATAAAAAATAATTGGTTCTGTGAAATAATTAAGTGATACCAATTTTCCATCCAAATAAACGATAGGTAATTATATAACATTATAAAATCATATTTATTGGAAAGAATATAAATGAATAAAATACATGTCATAGAAAATAAAAACATTTAATATTCATTTTCAACATGAGTTTGATATCATTTAATTATTATATTTTAAATTTGATTTAATTTAGTTTATCTCATGTCATTTGGTTCATTTTTATTATTCTAATAGGCTATTTTACCATATTTTGGGTTAGTCCATTGGGTTCATATTTTGTTATGGTCATTTTTTTTATATTTGGGTATGTTTATTTGGAAGTTATATTAAGTCAATTTTTTCATTTTGGGTATGCAATTTGGTTCATTTCTAGGTTAGATAATTTTATTTATTTATTTTTCATATGACTCAATTTTTTTCAATTAATTTTTTTAATGTTTTCATATTTTTTTATAATTAGTTTAATATTATTTAGTTCAATTAATGTTGATTTTATTTATGAGTGGATTGTTTCAACTTTTTTGGTTTTAACATTTTCTTATACAGTTTAGTTTAAAATTTGAAAATGAAACTCAAATAAATATAAAAAAAAATTATATTTAAAATACACATGTAGGGTTTTTAGATAAAAAATGAAACAAAAAATAATACAATCATAATAGTACCAACTAGAAAGACCCAATTCGAGATAAACCAAAAGTACTAAGGACCCATATAGTTGATTCTATATATTACACACTATAACTTTAGGTTCAAAATAAAATATTTAAATTATACTATTTTATTTATTGTAATTAATAAATTGACTTAGGATAATGTGGGTAGTAACAATGTCAATTCTATCCCCACCATCATCAAAAATAGCTCTTGGGATTACTTCAATATTGACAATGAAATTAGGCCTCAAATGATCTTAAAAAAAACCTATTTCAACAATGATTCCAAAATATATGGATTCTTAATATCAAATTTTTGATTCATTTCAATAACTATAAATCCATAGTAATCAGTAAACATTACATGTATCTTCATTGAATCAAAACAATTTGATTTCATCATAGCGAATCGACCATTGGAGTAATAATCCCATATTAGTTTTGAAAAAACTCCATAATAAGTTATATTTTAATATCAAGGCCTAAAATATGTTTCCTTAGAATTATAATATTTCATTGAAGTTACCATAATACCATATTGTTGTGTTATAATATTCTCTAATTTATTAGTGATAATAAATTTGTACCCAATGATCATATTTTATTTGTATTCATGAACCATAGAATTAGTAACAAAGTCCAAAGATATTATTTCTTGAGAGATAGAGTCAATATGTAAACTCAAAACCTAAAATATAAATTAATATTAAAATTAAATTAATATTTAACTTTTATATCATTATATTAATACTTATATCTTTAATTTCAATCAATCACGATACTCTTCATTATGAAAATTAACTCCCCTTTTCAAAGGTAATGAATTATAATTTATATTTATAATTTATTTATATTCCCCATATAAAAGGATAAAAATATTTTAAACCATATTTAAAATTACAAGAGATGATATAACATATATAGGCATAATTTACACACTTAATTTAGTCTTCAAACAAATCATAGTTACGTAAGACTATACGATATTCCATCTCTATCTTTTCAAGGCTCAATATAGTCAATGGATATGATCCAAGAATCCTCATATATGGGGAAGTTATAGAAAAATGGGTTAAAGTTTCTTGTACTACTTATATTAATTTCTCATTGGATGGTTACATCTCATTTTCTTATCAAAAGAATATATTCAATAGATATTAGTAAATTTATGGTCCAAGTAACCTTTCACAATGGAAAATTCAAGATGATTCCTATTACGGACATATAAATTTAATGTGTACATATTTATTTAATTTGGATACCTAAAATGAAAAGAAACGGGACCCCTAAAATGTATTTTACTTGGAATATGGATAATTAGATTAAACTTTCATGTGAAAAATTTTGGAGAAATTTTTTTCTATAAATCACAAAAAATTAATAGTTTCAACTCCTACATTTATTGAAATAAATAATTAGAATAATTTTTCGCATAAATACATATATAAAAATTACACAATAGAATCACTTCCACCCCAAAATTATTGGATAGTAGATGAAATATTTCTATTGTAATCAACTCATAAATAAGGATGTTATAATCATGATTTTCTAGAGAATTTAGCTTCAACACTATTTTATTTACCCATTTTGAAATATTTATTAAATATATATAATAAAACATGATAGTACCTACTAATTATATAATTATTTTTATGAATTTGTCATCACATAATAACTACAATAAAAATTTCATTAATTTTCATTGATACACACATGATGCAGTTCTTAAGAGATACCACAATTCACTAAGTCACATTGAGATCATAAATAATCAATTATCATTCCATTGAAATTAATAATAATAAAATCAAAATTTCACATTTTTTTGAATTATTAAAACTTATAAATAATGATTTAATACATTGGATTACCTATAAGAAAACTTGAACTATATAATTTTCTTTTTTCTAATTGTAACTAGATCGAGTGAAAACAATCTTCTTCTTTCTAGATTTCATATAATATTTCCCAAATAAAAAATTAAATCTTTTAATTTATTAATAACATCAATTCTAGACATATACTAAGGTGGATATTTGGTATTAATGGTATTTTCAAACTATTCATTAGTATTCCTATATATATGGTCTATGGGAAAGAATGATCAATGTCCCATAAAACTAAAACAATGATGATATTTATGTATTCAAGATCATTTACTCTTAAAAAACAATAAAAGAATTAACACAATTATTTCTCTAGCTAAGAGTCAATTAATAATTAATAAAACCATTTACCATCCACTTAATAACATAACTCATTTGACATATTTCTTTATACCAAGAATCATTTGTGAGCACACCCACATTACAAATATGATTCAACTCTTTTTTTAAAAGCTGTAATTATAAATCTATATAATTTCTATGATCAGAAGGTCTAGATATCAGAATAATTAATAAAGTTAATGGTATTCTCATAAAAATAAATTGATGAAGGTAATGAATGTGAATAAAAACTAGCCATGTTCATTGAGAAGTAATAATCTTACCAAATAGATTTAAACCATCACATGATTGAACTAACCTCACATTTTGCACCTAAGATGAAAAATAAAGAAATAAATAATCAAATATATTCCATAATAATCCAAATGTTTGATTAATGAACTCTTCATTATCATTATTTCTCTTAGTAAATTTCCATTATATATTTGTTGATATTTCATTATATATGAAATTTTTTAAATCATGGAAATATATTTAAAGTACTATATTACTCTCAATGGAATACAAGATGGTGTTTCATTTGTATCTAAATTACATAGATATGTTTACCATCTCATAAAAACATTTAGACCTATGGTTTCCTCCTATAATAAGTTATAATTTTATAGGGAAACATGAATTTTATTTATAGAAAATACAATTTGATCAATTAATTTTCATTCCATATAATGGTTTTATGGAATATATGTATAATCAAGAAGTTAGTCATAAAAATGTATAAATATAATTGATGTAAGTATTAGAAAATACATATATTATTTTCCCATGAAATATTCATATTAAAAATCCTAGCCTTTTAATTTTACCACGTTGCCGATATGCTTGAGTCATAGAATCATCATTCTATGTTTAGTCTATCTACATCATTATTCTAATTAATTTTATATGTGTAATTCTATAATTATCTTATTTTATTGGAATACATTATATCGCATGATGATTAATAAATTGAAACTAGTAATATAATAAACTCTCTAATCTAGTCCTCTCATTAAGATTATAAATATTTATAGAAAGTAATATCTCTACATTGGGATACAATACATAATAGTTCATTTGAAACCAATTATTTTAATATGGTAGTTGAATTTTTAATTAATTAAAACTTTTCTTATAAAACAATTATAACATGGTTAGTTTATAAGACCTCTGTATGAAGCACTGTTAAATAACAAACCCAATTAAAATCCAAATTGTTTGAAAATAAATTAAGAACTAATCAATATCAAACATCCAACTTCTATTCATTCTGTTAAAAAGTAGAACAATTTTATATGTCATTATGTAAAAGTATTGAAATAAGATTAATTTCAAACCGAAAATATATTTAATGAAATGATACTTGTTCAATTAATTTCAATCACTTTTAAAAACATTTAAATATTATTAATGTTAAATACATTTTAATTCGTCCTCTATTTATGTGTATAAATACCAAATATTAAATACATCAATACATAATTATAAAAAATAACTTAGTTTATCATGAGTACTACAATTTGATAAGTGAAAAGGCCAATTGGAAATAATTCAAAATTTATATTTATCACCCCTATCATTAATTTCATTACTTATCCCAGGAGATAACAAAATACCATATATATAAAATCATAATATTGAAATACATTATATCAATTATTAATAGCTATACATAATACCAACCAAAAAATCCCTATATAGTTACATGATGGGATTTTGATCAGGTTATGTAAAAAATTAAATGCACTTTCATTTGAATTTTTGTAAACATAATTAATAAATTAAGAGAATAATTTTTAATAATGTAGATTTATAATGTGAAATAATAATTAATTGTGACTATAAACACCGTAAATAATAAAACATAACTTGAAATAATGATCAATTTAATTTATTAACACCCAATAATAAATAAAACAAATATTTGAAACATAATTTCATTTAAAAACATTTAGAGTACATCAATTGTTTCTTTTAAAAAAATTCTAGAAACCATGAAAACCCACATTTCATTATTACTAAATACATGAATATTTTAAAAAATAAATAATCTATAAATCATACCTTTCAAATAAAATCACACCATTTTTTATAAAATTACTTTTAAAAAATTATATTTGAACTATTTATATTGATTCAAAACCAATCACAAAATAAGAAAAATAATATTTAGGTCATTCCCAATTTTGGGAATGAAATGTAGAAACATAGTGATAATATATGAGAAAATAGGAACATAATAAAAATACATTGATGAATTAACTTAAGAAATATTTTAGGAAGGATCCATTAAACCAAAACCAATCTAAAATGAAAGGTAGTGTATGAACCAAATGTGCTAAAGGAGAGAATGATCCAAAGGGGTGAACATGCGAGAGGGGAGAAAGCATCTTACGATTAGAATGAGGTATAATTAACATTATTTACCAATGGTTTTTTTTTTCAAAACCATTGGTATAATTCCATGTGTATAGATCTCATTTATAGTAGTGACATAAGAAAATGATACAATTACCTACCGCGATGGATGAGAATTTTCATTTTTCAATGATTTCCTGAAAGGAAAACAACATAATGTTTAATTATAACCCATAAATCAGAAAATAAAAAATATAGATTTATTGTTATTTCATGTTGATTTATTTAATTCCAGTCAAATTTCTATAATTGGAGGAATGAATTACACTTTAGTCATTATTACTGATTATAAAAGATTTACGTGAGTTTATTTTCTGACATATAAAAATAAAATTTTTTATTGTTTTAATATTTTTTTTAATTTAGTGAAAAATGTAAAATGTTGTATGATTGTTTCAATTCTAAGTGATAAATTTGGTTAATATTATAATTTTTATTTTTTTGGAAAATAATGGTTATTCTCATATTATTTTTACTTCATGAGAACAACAATAAAATGATGTAATAAAATCAAAAAATATAACTCCTATTGAAATTTATATAACTATGTTAATTGAATATAATTTACCTATATATTTTTTTGAACATTTTTTACTTCTTGTTATATTTCAAATATATTTATTGTGTAAGGAACGTACCTTAAACATTACATATTCCAGTTTCATTAGACTATAATGAACTTTATTTTAACAAAGAAATGTTTAGGATTATATTTTTTAGATAATTATATTATGATTAATACAAAATCAAAACTTATTTTTAATATTTTAACATTCTTATTAGTATCCATATTTCCTACAAAAGAGAAATTTTAAATAGAAACAAGTTATTTTTTCATGACAAATCTTCAAAATTTTAATCTTTATGTCTTTATATTACATTAATAATTCTTAAAAAACTATCAAAAACATTTTAAAAAAAAGTGATGAGAATACAAATCATGGTAAGGTACATAAAAAGAAATAAATAAACCAATTATATAATGAATACTTATAAAATTTTCCTTTTCAAAGTATATTCAGGCTCAAAAAAAATTATTACCCAAAAAAACACATTCTCTTCTAAAATAATTTCATAAAACATTTTAAAAGAAAAATTAATGGAATAAATAAAGATCATAAATTTTTCTATGAAAACATGACAAACTCATGAAAACGTTTTCACAAATGTATACTTTTCACCCTAAATAAGAAAAAAATACTTTCTTTCGAAAAATAAGTTCATTACATATATTTTTTGAAAACATAAGATTAACCAAAAACTCATATCAAGCATCAAAAAATCATGTATGTATCATGAGACATCAAATTATATTTAAATATTAAAACTGGAATAAATATATGTTCAACTTCCATACCAAATTCAATAGAGGTATATCATGGACCTACATATCCTTGGTTTACAATTTAACCACTCATACTTGTTAATAAAATAGTCACCCTTACTTTGTTTATCATTTAAACATCTATGCATGGTTTATACGGAAACCAAACATCATCATAAATAATTTAAAAGATATATAACATAACTATAACACAATAAATATTTTTATTTTCAATATTACACTCCTAATATATTCCTTTCACCGATAAGAAAATATTTATAGATATTGAAATATATAATATATTTAAATACAAATTTCAATTACCAAAATACCCAAAAAAGGTAAATAAGGGTTTTATTTAAATAAAACAGAAAATATTGTAAATGAATAAAAAAATCAAATAACTGTTATGGTGGTGGAAGTAGTCATTCTCACTGTATATGTTAAAATAGAACATTCCTTTTATCTTTATAACGAAAGTAAAACATTTTGAGAAACTATTACCTTTTAAAAACCTTTTAAATAAAGAAAAATAGCCATTATAAAACATTCATGACCATATAAGTACATAAATAATAATAATTTAAAAAATATGGACATGGAAGAAAAGGACTTGGAAGTGAAACTTTAAAAGAGGATTTTTAAAAAT
Organism: Viscum album; assembly: GCA_963277665.1. NCBI lineage: Eukaryota > Viridiplantae > Streptophyta > Magnoliopsida > Santalales > Viscaceae > Viscum > Viscum album. Next base: position 1,534,285,421 of record OY728126.1, read on the forward strand.
AAAGTCCCTTACATAAAACCTTAAAAGGATTCCTATTTTTAAGCCTTTTAAAGAAAGTAAAATATGTTAAAAAATTAGCCTTATCATACATTAAAACAAAAATAATATTTTTTTGAATCATTTAGAAGAACATAGTATAAAAATATTACGAATTTAATTCTTTAAAACTTTTAAAAAAATGTTTTATGTTAAAGGGTCCCTTACCTCGAGTCTGATTCATTTCATATGTTATTTATCTTCCTAAATAATAATAATTTGTGAATTATATAGTGGATTAATAACCTTTTTAAAGTTTACTATTCTTTTTATGTCAATTATTACCATGTTATATACAATTACTTAATAAATTAAGTTTATTTTTGATGTTTTAATGGTATTTGGCTTATATGCCGAAAATGACTTCGGTAGGTTGAATATGGACCAAGTTGTCATTATTTCAACATCAAAATAATAATTATCAGGAAATAATTATAATTTTTATACATCAATTATAATTATAACAATAATAATGAATTATTGTTATGAAAAATGAACTATGTTATGATCAAAGAGATGTTAGGTCGTACATACATATGAGTAATGTTTCTATTTTTCAACTATCCTCATGGAAAAATGTAAATAATATTTTATCATTATATATTGATAATAATATAATAAATTAATTATTATTTCATTAAATTTACTTATATATATCATCCATGTTATTTGGATATGAAAAAAATAATCTCATCACTTCGTGGAGGGGGTAGTTTACACGTACACACAACCAACGTTATAATTTTTCAGTGGAAGAAATAAAATGATATGTTATATTATTAAAATGATAAATATATCATTCGTATCATATTTATTTCATTTATATTAAATATATTCATTAATTTTACCCTTATTAACTTCCATGTAATACGTTAGTGAAAAATGAATCATATCGCTTAATGAGGTGAGAGTCTACTGTACACACGAGCGACGATATCTTATCTCCTAAAGAATTGAAAGTAAGAAATTTTAAGTGATATAATAACTAAATAAGTATACTTATTTTAAAAATATCATATATATACTTTTAATAAATCATTATAACAAGATTTCAGAGGTAGTGATGAAAAGTGATTAATATCGGTTCGTGAGGTGGTAGTTTTCTATACACATTAATGATGGGTTTGTTTCCCATTTGACGGATGGGGAGATGAATTTAGGTTATGAGATTAATATAATAATATATAATTATATCATATAAACTTATTCCATCATTTTATAATAAAATTTTATTATTTTAAGTGGGGGGAGAATGAAAATAAAACACTTATTTAAGAATGATAACTATTCATCAGAATCCCACCATATTTTGGCCCAAAAAATCCTCCTTAAGATGGATTTTGGTTAAAAAAGCAGATCTAGGTCATGGGGCGGGAATTAATTAAGTCATTTTGGTATTTATTTTCAAAAATTTAACATTTTAATGTGTTAATGGGATAGAATAGGTGGTGGCCTTTTAAAAGTGGGGGAGAGGACACACTTGGGACTTTTGAAAAGAAAAATTTATAAAATTTTTCTCATCCCAAATGGATAAAAATTGTTCCATGATAGAGAATTAGATGATATATAGTCTAAATATTCCAATAAAATATAATTTAGATGTGTTTTTGGTTATTTTAACCATTATCTTTTTTTAAACCCTTAGTAAACCCATTTTGACTATAGCCTAGATAAAATATTTTTACTGTTTTGAGTATTTATTAAGACATAAAATATACATGGAATTTATATAATATAAATTATTCTAAATCCAAATATGAAATAAAATATACCAAATTAAATTCAAATAAGTTTTATAATTTAATTTTAAAATAAATATGTAGAAGGGATTCATATAAATTTACTTGAAATTTATAAAATTTCAATTACTCTGATTCCAATAGATATATATTTTCAAGCATAAAATGATTTTATATTTACTCTATGACTAGTAATAATCATTATATAGATTTAATTTAATATTTATAGTTATATAATCTATAAATATCATTTAAATAAATCCTCACTAGAGTTTTTTTAATTAATATAAATGTGGAAACATTATTCAATTTAAAATAGTTTTCATAAAAGCTGGTTTTGAAATCCAGAAATAAACTTATTCTAACATAGTATATAAAGATGATTAAAATATAATTAGTTGGATTATATATAAATAAATAATTATTATTTTAATTTTAATAAAAATAAATTAATAATTTTACTTTTAAATTACATAATTAATTGAGAAGAAATGATTGTTTTACAAAAGTCATTATTTTTCCCGAATCGTAAAAAAATTAATATTTTTGGAAAAATACCAAACTTTTACTATATGTTATTTTTAATATGATTATTTAAAAAATTTATTTAATTTTATCAAATAAAACTTCTAAAATTTATATATTTTATTTATAATTGTTTTCACAAAAAATAATAAAAATAAATTTTGAAGAAGTCATATTTTTTATGAATAAAATGTCATTACTAAAAATTGTTTGATTATATGCTATGAATTTCATAATAAAATTATATTGAGTATAATATATATACATATATATAATTAATTAGTTTATCCCATTAATACCCTCCAATTTAATTTCTAGGATATAACGGTCATATATTTCACAAGTTGTTTAAGTTTAGTGTTTTGTATCGTATATGCAGTTGAACATAAAGTTATTATTTAAAAATCTCAAGGTGTGACATTATCCCCCATTTAATAAAATTAATCCTCTAAATTTGAATTTGACCTTGGTATACAATGAATTTACATTTCAAATATCCTTTTTCAAATCTGACATCATAAAAATAGTTAATAAATTTTTCACTTTAAAAGAGAGAAAGGAAAGTACATAGGTATTCTAGAATAATTCATATCATGGATTCAAATTTGGGAAATAATAATAGGAAGTGAATATATAGGCATTTAAGAAAATATTATTACCAAAATAATAATGGAGATTAAAAAAATCATTGATCACAAGAAAATGAACGATCATCAGGAAGTAAACAACTATAAAACCTTGAGCCAAAGAGGTGTGAAAAAGATAATCGATTTTATTAGAAAAGATAGTAATATTATTTTTTTGTTTTAATATAATTTTCTTAGAGTTGAGTAATTAATTTACTATTAATACTGATAAAATAAGTAAAATATATTTACATAACAATAATAATTACATCCTTTAATTAATTTCCACCACAATATTATCTTTTCTCTAAATGATGAGTATTTAAGTTGAATTTTTCTTTCCTGAAGTACAAAAATAAACTTATAAGAGATCACATAATACATAAAATGATAAAAATATAATATTAAATTATCTATAAATTAACCAAAACCAAAATCCTTTTCATAAGATTATATAATTCCACAAAAGAATAAACCTTTACATATCATTAATCTGTAAACATTCAAAGATCAACATTGCTCATTTGATAAATATCATGCCTCAAAATTATTCAAAATATTCCCAAACAAGATTGAAACCCAAATATCACAAGAATTTAATCACATAATCTTCTAGTATTAATTTTACATTTATCAATAATCATATTTTTCACTCATAGTGTCATATACCAAAAAATTCACCCGCCCTAATCATATAATCTCCAAAATATGCTTAAAAATTTCTATAAATAAAAAATATCACTATAAATCCACATTAAAATATTATATTCCTCCAAAATATAATTCAACTATTTTTTTCTCTAATTAAATCACATTATCTTTATTCTACCTTGATCACATATAGTTCCAAAAATCATGAACCTCTTTTGAAATAACATTAATAACCTATCGACCAAATCACATTTCAATCCAATTCTTTTACATATGATTAAATATATGTTTTTAATATAAAATTAATCAATATATTTGGAACCCATTAATTAAAAGAATTCATAGTACTTGGACATCACATAGTCCACTAATATGTTCTTCTAACTTGTCGCCCTTTAGTTGTAGGCTGAAGCTCTATGACCTTTCCATATGTGACAGTTTTTCAACTGACTTACGGGTTGTCCTTTTTCTAAAACCATCCAATTATTATAAATTTCACATAAATATGATGAACATCGATAATATTTTTAATGACATGAGATCATAGAAACTCTAAAGGTTATAAATACCTTTAAACATATATCCAAAAAAAGAAAATGATCATTTAACCTTAAATAAAATTTTCACATCTTAAAATTAAGGGTTACATATAATTTCAAAATCAATAAATTTATCCAAAAATTATCAACCATTTCTCTACACCGTACATTTACAAATTTTGAAAATATACTATGTACTAATCCTTAAGAGTTTCATGATTCTAATATTATGATTATATCAACACATCATTAATAAACACGTACTTCATTAAACTTCCTTCTCGAACATTTACCCACGATTTTCATCCTATTCAATAATATTTTATTAAAATAAATCATTGATATGATGCATTCTCTTTTAATTCTTCAATATCATCTCAACCATGTTTCATAATTAAAACATAATAAAATAATTCCTTCCTTAAATCAAGATATCAAGGTGTTTTTTATACTGTTGATATCCCGTTAATCATAAATCATAAATTCCATATTTCTAGAAAATAAGTAGTCATGTCCTTGAAGGTATTTCAATTTCCAAAATAGATATATTAATTGAGATCATTAAAACAAAATAATGAGATTCTATGATCCATATAAATTTTATTGAAATGAAAAGACTTTTGATAGGTCAAATAGATACCGGTAAGTAATTTTGAAGATCAGAACGGTTTCAAAATACTTTGAGTAATCTTTTTCTGTAACAGTGATGACTAAATAATATAGAAGGATTAAAATCATTTTACAAGATTCTTTGACTTCCATCATAATAAATTCCCTTTATTCTATAATTAATAACATCATTAAATCATGAAATTAATTATTTCTTGTAAAAATGAGAATTTTCCTTGTGATTAAAGACAATACCAATAGAAGTTCTATAATAATTTAAACTTCAAGTACTTTAAACCCAATTAGAATATCATTTTAAATCCATTCCCCAAAAATATCATTAATCACTGAAAAATCTATTACATAAAACCTCAAAAGTGGTGTCTAACACTTGGAACATATAATTAACTTTAATCTTATAAACCCATGATCTAATTAATAACTCTTAAGATAACATCACATGAAAATATCCTAATCTCAAAATTATTTAGACCCATTTCTGATACCAGCTATAGGAACCATCCTTAAAAATTACATACTCTTGTGTCTATAGACTATAATTCACTTTCTTTTTCAAAATATATTTTTAGGTTAAGAGTTTTAGAGAACTAGGTCCTAACTCATACATAAAAAAAACTTATTTTATAAGGTGGAAACTTCTAATATTCATCCATATTTCCCAAAATATAAAAATTTTCAATTGAAACAAGTTTTATTTTATATGAAAATTCTTCATTTTTTTTTGTAAATGTCTTACTTTTTCTTATAAACAATAAAACCCAGTGAATGTTTTTTTAAAATATAGTATAAAAAATTATTAGTATGGGATATAAAAGAAAAGAAAGAAACGACTTATTCCATAAAGGCTTATAAAAAAATTACTTTTAATAGTAATCTTGGGGATCAAAATAATAATTTTCTTACCCAAGAAATCAATTTATATGCCCAACTATTTCCAAAAAAAATTCATAATAAAACTCATTGGAAAAACAAAACTCATAACAGTTTTTAAACACATTATAAAATCATAAAAATATATTCACAAATTTATACCTTTTACCCTTAAGAAATAATAAATACTTCAATTTGGAAAAATAATATCATTTATTACCATTTTCGAAAGGGTAATATTATAATAGAAACACATATAAGTCATAGATAAAATATATTAGTATCTTGGGACATGATACTCTATATCACTATTAAGAGTAGAATAACCATACAGTCTACTTCCATACCCAATGCATTAGAGGGCTATCATGGACCCACCCATAATTAGTTCATAATATAACCAACCAACCTTGGTTTATAACATAACCTCCGATCCATGGTTTATCACATAACCACCCATACGTATTTAATATTGGAACTACCATTCATTATAAATAATGTCTAATAACCACAACATAATACTAACATATAAAATCCTTCAATTTTATACCTAACATTCACAAAATATTATTTTCTCCCTTATGAAAACATTTCAAGATATTAATATATTCACCCCATTTAAAAACTCTTTTTCAAAAACAAAATAACAAGAAAAAGGGAAATAAGGTTTATATTTGAAGAAAAAAAATGAAATCTTATAAAGGAATCCAAAAATAAAATAATGGGTATGGTGTTGAAAAAAGGCATTTGAACTATATATATATAAAATTATAAAATTCCTTTTTTTTAAATATATTAAAATATTCCATAAAAATATTTATTTTTGTAGTTCTTTGGAAGAAATAAAATTACTTTATAAAACTCTTATATAAATATATGTACATTCATAATAATTATTTTAAAAACATGTATATGTATGATAAATTGTTTGATGGGAAATGTTAAAATAAGAATTTTAAAAATAAAGTCCCTTACACAAAACCATAAAAGATTACATGTTTTTCAAAAATATTTAAAAGAAAGTAAAATATGGAAAAAAAATTACATTGATCATCCATTAAAACATAAATAATAATTTTCTTGAAATATTTATAATAATATAGAATAAAAAATATAAATTAAATCTTTAAAACATTATAAAACTATGTTTTAAATAAAAGGGTCACTTACATTGAGTTTGATTCACTAAAGAAGTTATTTATCTTCCATAGTAATAAAATTATGTAAATTATTTAATTTATTAATAACCATTTTTAATTTTATTATTTAATTTATTTAATTTATTAACATTTCATATATAATTACTTAATTAATTATGTTTACATCATATTTTTCTAGCTTATATCTCCAAGATGACTTCCGTAGGTTTAATATGGTCAAAGCGGTAATTATTTCAATATATATAGAATAATAATCATGAAATTATTATATATTTTTATCCATTAATTATACTTTCAAAACCAATTATCAAATATGGTTTTGAAAAATGATTATAAAGATAGTAGCCCGTAAGTATGCATGAGAATGTTTCTATTTTTCAACGATCATTATGAATAGAAAGTAAGTAATAGTTTATATATAAAGAATGATACTAAAATCATAAATATATTATTATTTATTTAAATATAATTATATATTTATCATACATGTTATTTAGTGATGGAAAATAAATCACATCACTTAGTGAAAGAGGTAGTCCACACATACACATGAACAAAATTATCATTTTTTAGTGTAAGAAATAAAATTATATGTTATCTTTTTAGAAATATAAATATTTCATGAATGTCATAATTATTTAATTTATATCATATAAAGTAAATTTATTTTTCCTTATTACATTTCAATCATAACATTAGTGAAAAATGAATCTTATCACATCGTGAGGTGGTAGTCCACAGCACACATGAGTGACATTATTGTATCCCCTATAGAATATAAATTAAGATAATATATGACATATCATAATTATATAAGTATAATTCTGTTTAAAATATCATATATATACTTTAAACCCATCATTATTACAAGATTTTGGAGGTTGTTAAGAAAAATGAATTAAATTGTTTCATGAGGACTTAATCCACTGTACAGATGAATGATGGTTTCATTTACCATTTTAGGAAATATGAGATGGACTTAGGTTATTAAGAAAACATAACAACAATTCAGTATGAGGAATAAACTTTTGATATTATATAATCATAATTAAATAATATCTGAATGAGGTGGAAGAATAAATAAAACAAAAAAACTCATTTAAGCACAACACCACTTCTTTAAACTGCCTCCATAGGTTAGCACCAAAATCATTATTAGAATGATTTTATGATAAAACTAGGGGTTCTATATAACATCCCTCAATTCAGATCTCACTCACATGGCTAAAACAGGTTGGTTATGAGACCTCAATAATGCCTCATTGTATTCCATAGGCTACTGACTAGTAGCCTGTGTGTTATGATATAGTGAGGAGACTATACCCCCTAGTGTGGAGTTACATAGTAGCATAAAAAAATATAAAAAATTTAATTGAAAAGTGAAAACAATATCTTACATAACTGTGAAATAATAGGGGAAATAAATAAACTAATATTAATGAATCTTTTTATGAAGGAATGTGATTTATCTAAATGTAAAACTGAAAACAATAAAAATAAAAGGATTTGTAGACACAAGTAAACACAAAAGAGGTTGGTTCTGAACCCCATGTTGGTCCAATATCAAGAATCTCTACCAACCAAAAATCATAAAAATAATTAACATAGTCCCTTAACCATTTCCAAACCTGTATCCATATAATCTGCTCGAGTCCTAATGATTCTTGAATAATATGTGATTATAACTCAGTAAGTCAACACCATATTGTCTAAAAAAACCATTATGATAATAAGCGTATGAAATAAGTGATAAACCATTGTATTTACTAATCAATTAAAATAATATAACAATAAAACCACTTTTAAACCATTCTAGAATGACTCTAAGCATGTAATACAACCATTCCAAACATAACCATATACCCCAAGAAAATCACACAAAAAATGGGGTGAGCCCGCTATATAAGCATTTAATAATATGATAGGGAATAACCTGGTATATAAGTCTTTTTAAAATTTCCAGGGAATAAATTATTATATAATCATTTCCACATGTGTCTGGGCATAGATTGGTATGTAATCATTTCAGCATGTGTCGGTGAATAGCCTAATATATAAGGATTTTATCACGTATCAGGGCGTACTCTGTATATAATAAATTCACCTTGTTTTAGGGAATATACCTGTATATAAGAATTTCATAATGTTTTAAGAAATATACTAGTATATAAACATTTTGACCTGTATCCTGGAATATCCTAGAATATAATAATTTCAATATGTGTCAGGGTATAGCCCAATACATAAGCATTTTAACCTGTGTCATCAAGTCATAAGAACAAGGATATCACAATAACACCTCATATGGATCAATGAATAATTATAAAAATTATCACTTATCTTTCAATTTGACTTTTATTATATATCAATTTATCAAAAAATATTAATAAATAAATACATTACCTAGGTGAATTTATATTAAGAGAAAACCTTAATCTAATGTCATTTGTAAGAAAACTTCAATCCATTAGCTAATTCATTATAATTATGGATTCTCTCACCCAACAGGTATACATAAGCCTAATCACATCAATAGTTGAAACTTAATATATCCAACCAATATTCCATTCCATTATTTTCCATTAATCAATGAATAAATTAATTAAAGTGAACATTTTAGAGGCATAATCATAATATTGTATATTTTTCACAATTTAAATAGACCATAGGGTTAGGTTCAAACTCCCTATAGTTAACAGGTGATTAAAGCAGTGCTTCCAAAGGGAAACAACAATAAGGAAATGAAAAAAAAAGATCGCAAGAAGAACCTAGATCAACCTTGGTCAAGATTAAAAACCCAAAAAACCCACGGTGAAACAATTACAACATAATGAACAAGGGGTTACGTGAGAGAAGATAACTCTTAGTAGATACACTTCATAGGGTTCATATGTGTAGTCATGATGTTTAAAATAGGAGAGGAGACTCTAAAATCACTTGAAGTTCACCCTAAGGTCGAGAAGAGAGGGATACATGAATTTTAATGAAATAAAATCATTAACACTACCCACGTAAAACCTCTATGGATGATAAATACATGATGGTCAAACAATTTATATGTCTTGTATTTAATTCTAAAGAGATATTTTAAAAAACTAATTCACTCATATTTATATTTATCCCTACTAGACAACTACATGATGTGGATGGATTACACAATGTGTAACAACTTCATGTCCTATACTGGTTCATGACATCTTCTAATGCATTTACATATCATGTAACATGTTAATGGTGTGTAAACATCTAGCGGGAAGTTCTCAGACGAGTTTATGAATATGGTCCCTAAACACCTCAAACCCTTCTACACCAAGGAAACCCACTTAAACCCATTTAACACATTTATAATCAGACTCCATTAATTTAAATAATCATACATCCATGAAATATAGGCTATTTTTCACAAAAAAGGATATCCTTCTCAAAATAAGACCCAGTCACAAGGGTTCCAAAAAATGGAAAATCCAACCAAACATGTTTAATGAAAAAATCAGAGAGGTATGTACCTAAAAAGTGATGCGATCTTACAACCTCGCCATAATATAATACATCATCCCTAAGATACTCCAAGCATCAGTGTAGGGTCTTGGTGAACAAGTCTGACCATTATGCTCACATATCAAACTCTCTATCCCAAGTTTCCTCTTGAACATTACCTTGATTCCATTACACACAAACAAGGGGTAAATTTATACCCCTAAGAAACTTCCTACTATGATCCATAATCCCTATGAGATTATCCTCAATGGAAGCATCATCACAAAGCTTTACACCCTCAGTGTCTATCACATGAGAATGGTCAACATAATATCTTTGAAGTTATGACATAGTAAACACATAAAACATGGATATGGAGTGTTATATAAGGTCTAATCGGTACACCACTGGACGGACCCTATCTAATATCTCAATTGACCAAACAAACCTAGGTGCTAGGTTACCATTTTTCTTAATACGGTGCTACCCTAACATAGAATACAACAGAATAAAAACACAATGACCTTACTAGAACTCCATAGACCATCTTTGATGGTCAGTATATGATTTATGCCTTCTCTATGTGGTCACCAAAAGCATCTTGATCAGATAAACATATCCATATGTGTCCTTCTTAATACAAGTCACAATAGGCACAGAGTCACCTACATCCAACTAACAAAGGGGAAAATAAAACTAATTTTCATACAAAGCCTAGAAAGGTTCCATCTGGATAGATACATAGAAGCCATTATTATATGTAAACTCTATGAGTTTTATATGATGCTACCCTAAACTCAAAAAATCCAAAACATAGACTCATAAAATATCATCCAAAACATATATATACCACTCAGATTGATCATTAGTCTAAGGATGATAGGATGTACTCAAAAGAATATTCGATCATAGAGCCATCTAAAGACCCTACCAAAACCATGATGGGAAATAAGGATCATTGAAACAAATGACACTACTTACAACACCATGAAACCAAACAATATTATTCATGTAGAGAAAACACATATCATCAATTTTGAAAGTCAACATGAGGGAAAAAATTTGGATACCTTCTCCATTCAATCCATATTGACCCATACTACATCATTATTTAAGGTTTTCCTAGGTAATACTATAATGAAGTTCAAGTGACATCATCATATTTTCACTTAGGAATGGGAAAAGCTTGAAAAATACCATATGGACTCAAATGCTTAGCTCTCACTTATTGACTGGTTGAAAATATCATCACAAAGTCCACTACCTCATTCTTCATTCCTAATCACATGTAGTTTCTATAGAGATCACGATAAATCTTTGCAAAACATGGAAATACAACTAATCCAGAAGCCTGGAAGTCTCTCATCAGTTCCCTGTGAAAGCCCATATGCACCCATAATCAACAACTAAAATGAATTTATTTACCACTCCCAAGAGTAAATCATAATGTTTCCTCCTCACCATACAAGATATCTCTCAGAACAATGCCCCCTGAATTAGATAACCACTCTATCTTGATTTGGTCCCAAATCATGGGTATAAAAGATATTAATGTTTGATATATTCATCCTTGAGACTCTTGAACGTCTATATGAATGTATAAATATATTTACATCATCCAACACTCATTACATGGCTCTAAAACTAATTTTGGCTACATCTTCTAGCTTAAAGAATCAGCAATGACGTTTCCCTTTCCCATTGTACAAGCCAAATCTAAGTAAAAAAGGCACCCAATACTCAATCCACCTCCTTTACCAAAGGTTCTAGTCCAACTAAGAAAATATTTACATGAGGCTCTTGTGGTACATGTATACCAATAAACTCTTACCCAAAATATAATATCTTCAGCATCATAGGGTATGTACCATTGCATGTTACTCCGAAATGTAAATAGAATAATTCCTCGCGTGAAGTCTCTACTGTATATAAAAATAATCCACCACTCGATCCTCCTATATAAAAACTTCACTGAGTTTAACATAGTATTAATTATATTACATGGAATATGATTTAACCTAAATATGAAACGTGAGGATAGATACTGACGTTATCCTAAATTTTAGCTCCATAAAATCTCTCTCGCACATATCTGACCAAAAAAAACATCACTCCCTTATTGGTCAGTTTTTGAATTAATGTCCCTGGATGGGAGAATTCCTTCATATACCATCGATAATATCATGTCAAACCCAAAAACTATGAATCTTAAATACATTATTTCTTCACCCATTAGGTACCATTGATAAATCCTTCTCTGGGTCCATTGAAACTCCTACCACTAATATGACATGCACAAAGATGTGCACTTTATCAATCAAGAAAATATATTTTCTTAGCTTTGTATAGAGACGAAAATCTCTCAATGTACTCATTTTTATGTCAATATGTTTGGAATGATCATATACTAATAGAAATTAAAATAACATGTTGTCGAAAAAATGCCACCAAAAACAGTTCCACAAAAATACCAAAGATCAGATTCATCATGTCCATTAATATCAAAAGTTCATTTGTCAAACCAAACGACATCACAATGAAGTAATATAAGACATAAATTATCCTAAAATTAGTCCAAGGTATGTTCGATGGTCTCTCCCTAAACGGGTGGTATCTATGTATTTTATATATTTTGGAGAAGATCTTAGCACCACTCAACTGGTCAAAGAGATAATTGTTATATGGAAGAGGATACCAGTTTTTAACCATCATATAGTTCAATTTTTTTTAATCCGAACATAAGTAAAAAGTAGAAAAAAATTTCTTGGTGAAAGGAAATGGGGAACCCCAAAGAGATGTAATCTTACATATGAGACCATTTCCGTCTAGATCATCCAACTGAACTTTCAACTCTCGATGCTTTATAGGTGCCATACTAAAAGGCCGAATAAAAATTGGATTTTCCTCCAGCACCAACTCATTTGTCAAATTGATCTTATTCTTGGGTATTCATCCATATAACTCATCATGAAAGTCATAATGAAATTTTTTTACCACTGAAAGAAAATAATCTTGTTTCATTCCACCATCATCTAGAACAAGATCGACTATATGAGGTGTGAGACAATCCAATATGTACTAAATTGATCCTTCACGACCTTCCTAAGGATCCTACTCACCTTAGTGAGAATAGATTACTCTATCTAGATATAGTATGTATAATATCCTCTGGTAAAAATAAAAATGATCCTAGTATAAGACTAACAAATCCATATAAATTATAATTTCAAAACTATTCATTTCCAGCACAAATAGTCCCCAAAAGAAATGGTGACCACCAATATCTATGAGATCATTCCATTGAACATTTGATATTTTCTAACCACACTCCCAATAGTTTGTCGACATTTAAAACAACATCCAATCATTCCAAAAAAAATTACAAACTACTTTTAAAGATCTAATATAAAATTGAATGTGGTTCTCATATATAAAAAAACTCAAGAATGGGTAGTTGGTAAAAGAATAATTCCTCTCACAATAGATGGTCTTGTATCCACACTAGCCAGAGTAGTCCATATAACATGAAACTTACTATCCCCTCTTCCCTGGGCTCTAATATAACTCCCATATGGTATTCCTTCTACTTTAAAATGATTGTCCTACACTGGGGTTCCACATACCCTTCCTCAACCTGAACGTTTATTGGATGCCCAACTACTAGTTAGCTGAGGAGTAGCTATGTCCTTCCCATACTCTGGTACCAATCATGATATCCTTCCACTACTATTCTACTGCATTCCCCTAAAAAACATCGATAGGTGTTCCATCCTGCTGTAAGAATGAAACTCCAAAGTGGGATACAAATATTGAGGTTTCTTGTAGCCAATATTGTATGAATTAAAACACTGCAACCAAATACAGTTTTGAGAAGTATTTATACAGCCCTGAATTCTCTTTCCATTTTTGACTTGGTGATAACTATCATAGTGATGCTTCTTTCCACTATAATAAGAGTTCCCAGTTCTCACTGTTGAAATAGTATGACCGCTACTCCGGGCCTCTCTCAGATTCCCTTTAATGATGGGTTCCTAATTCATCACATCCTAGAAACTAGTCAGAATGAATATGTTCATCTGCAACCTGATCTCATTGGGAAGCCCATTTTTAGAATGCCTCAAACTAGATATCTCATCAGTTGAAAAAATGGCACAATGAGTTGAAGGTTTGTGATATTTTCATCATATAATATCACAGACATGGCCTATTTTTTCCGATACATGAAATCATGAGCCTTATCATCAATCAAAGTCCTAGTAAATAAGTTGATCAAGAACATCACTGCAAATTCCTTCAAAGATAACTCATCTTACAGACCATCCTTCTCAAGAATATCCCACAAATGTTTTGTAGGTCCATAGAGAATATATACAACAAGATTCAACATTATATATAAAGGTGTCTCAAGACGCTTAAAGACTCTCTATACCAACTCAATATAGAACTCGACTGCATGGGGGTCTCCCTCCCCCATGAATGCAGGGTAAGCTATAACTAGAAATCATTATTTATATCTAACAGAAACTTCATTGTACAAATAGTTTCCACTTCTATGGATGGCATAAACCTCAAGAATCTTTTAGGAATATGAACATCCATTTGATATTTAAGAGCTACAATAAGCTCTCGCTTAGATGTATTAAGAACATGGTGATTTCAAGTATCGTGATTATCAACTCAAAGGTGATGAGAAGAAATTTTCTATATAATACAAACACACTCCTTAGAACATTGGAAATAACAAAATAGGACAACCTAAACAGGTGAAAACAATAGAGAACCACTTCCCCAAGCCTCTCTAAAGATGTGTAACATGTTTTTTATTAACACATATCAGTTTATTTGATTTTATTTATAAGATATTACTGGTTATAATATCATAATTCATATGGGAAACTATATATCACATAAAAAAATAGGTTCATATCATGACCAACACATGTTAATATATATCCCTCAGTTCCAGTCATAATTTATGCATACTCATCTCACATCATACCAGGCCACAAATGTAAATCACAAGAAAAAATATCACCATACAACAAGTGAATCTCTTAGGGTGAAATTAAATCAGATGTAATATTAAAAAAACTTAAATAGAAATCCCATCCATGGGAAATCTGATTCCCCCTACATGAGTTAGCTGCACCCATGCAGAAGCTCATTACCAAGTCATGACCTAACCTAGTATCCTTTATATATTTCCTAAATAGTAATGAAATTGAAAATAAAAACTGTATCCTATGATACCACTTTGTAACATCCCCAAATTAGGAACTCACTCACAAGGATGAAATGTGTTGGTTACAAGACCTAAAGTACATCTCCCCTTATTTTAGATTCTACTGAATCGGAGTGGGGTTGTGATGATATAGTGGGGAGACAATAACCCCTATTGCAGAGTTACATAGTAGTGAAATTAAACAATACAAAAAATATAATCATAGTAATAGACATATAGAAATAACATCTCATATATGACAACCCTGCTTTTATTACAAACTTAAACATGATTTATTACAAAAACTATTCACTTGATACAACATGGAAGATCGAGAGGACTAGTGTCTTTGGGGATTATGATCATTACATAATAACTTAAAACATGAAATACAACATCTTTATTGAAAACTTCCTTTACATTACCACTACATTCCCTCGTAAATAGCATTGCATGGGATAAACTGAGGACATGCATAAGAAAAGGGTGAGCTATAAATCCCAGTATGGGAATAAACACGGAATACATGAGGAGTAAAATACATGTTAGACAATATGTAAAGACACGTAAAATTCAAGGGAAAATTTTTTTTTCTTAATTTTATTTGGAATTTTACAAGAACACAGTTTCTGACGGCACCTGATTCTGAGCCCGGTGTGCCCAGAATCATTATCCGAAGTTTAGCTCGGGTACGATTAGTGAATGAATGATCGGGTTTTTCTAACTTTTGAACCGGTGCTCTAAATCAAATTCTGAGGGCACCGAAGGAATCACAGCGCCAGTAATTGCTTAGAAACACCTTTTTCGGAGTTGTGTTTTCTCGGGTGTGGTTTTTATTTTTTGGGGTTAAGTTAAGTAATAAAATAAAAATGATACACCAATTTTGATTTTATTTTACTTAACTTAAGTTAAGTGGGTGATGTGGGACCCACAATATCCAACCCACTTGGTGTGATATTTTTGAGGTGGGGCCCACATGAGCCCCACCGTTTCATTTTTTCTATGTAACGCACCCGCACCCCCCCTTTTAATGAAGTCAACTCGTGCGTTTAATCTGGTTAAGAAACGCCCCATTAATTGGGCGGTTTTGAACTCCTAAATTAATTATTCGTTTCGTTTATTTTTGAAATTCAAACGTTGGCTTGTGCGTTAATAAAATAAGACAAATCTTATTTTATTTCGGTTGGAACTTTCTGTATGGAGAGGATTTGGAGAAAAGCGTTCTTCTTCGATGAAGAATGCGAAGAATGCGAAGAACGTGGAGAACGCACCAACCTCCGACGAAGAACACCAAACCCTCGAGGATCGACTACACGACGCCATGTACCGCAATGCCAGCGACGATTCTCCGCAACGCGACGATCCTCCCTCCACGACGCCTTCTTCTGCAACGGTTATTTCCGCGACGAATCCTCGCTCAACGAATTCGACAAGGTAGGGGTTTTGATTCAATTATATCGTTGTGATTTATACCCACAACATATGTTTAAATATTTTTCAAAAGACTTTTTAAAACAGCTAACACGGTGGGTGCGGACCAACAAACAAGTCCGAACCCACCGTCCCTTCATTCTTGGTGTGCGGATCGGCGGGCGACGACAAAGCAGGCCGCGTGGGCATTGTGAGGTCTTCGCAGTGAAGAACCGGCCCCGGGAGGGCCATTGGTGGAGACGAAACCTCCTCATTATGACATTAACAGTTGGAAATTCACATTTTGTAAATAGAATGATGAAGTTTTGAAATAAAAACAACTCAAAACAACCCCCTACCTCGTATCTGACGTTGCACATTGACGAGCCGTAGAAGACGGTTGTCGCGGATGACAGACGTCGTTCCATCAACATTGGAGGGAATGACATTGTCGTTGGTGACGTTCTTCACACATGGAGTCCTCCCTTTCTAGCCCTGGTTGGATAAGAAGGAGACATGTCGTCATTCTTTCGGAGGAAACAAAATTCTTCGTCAAGAGAAAACGTGTTCTTTGAAGAGTTCTTCTCGAAGAATGTTAAGCCAAAATAATAGAGATAGTTCTCTATTATTTTTATGGCACAAAAACTCAAGATTTTTCGTCCATTAATTGTGACAACACATACATTAAATGCAGAGAGATGGATTCAAAATTTAAACAAGGGAGGTAGATAGTTTCAACAATAAATTCAGAGAGTTAGAATTTCAAGTGACTCTCCCAATTAAATGTGAGTTACATGAGGGTTAAAGGGGAGTTGAAGTTTGTGTGTCCCCCTCCACAGTATATCCACACATGGGAGGTTATGTGGGGGGTGGGACCCACCTACAACTTCTCTTCAGAAAAATTAACCACCACATAAAATAAAATTATGTCACACATAATTTTATTTAATTTAATAATAATCCCAAAAAATTAACATCCGCTCTCGACCAAATGTAACTGTGGTAATGGTCTCTTTAAGAGAATAATGGCGTTGCGAGTTCATTAATGTCCTTTTATTTCAATTCCGGGCACCTAGTCAAAAAATATAAAATCCTTCTTGTACATTCATTGAACGTACCCGAACAAAACTTCTGAAAATTATTCCGGGAAAACCGGGCCTCGAAATCAGGCAACGTCAGAAACTACAAACTCCTAAAATTTCCATGTATTAAAAAAATTACGTAGAATTTTGAGGTCTATAAATTGTCCACACCTCAGGGCTTTACATCCCCATAAGCTACAACACACACTAAGGAAACCAATGGGGGTACTGAGCACGCATCTGAGCCTTCTGCTCCTATGTTCTCTCCTAGAAGTTCCCGTGCTGCCAGCGAATGTGCACCAGAGGAATCGACCATCCACGCAGGACCCGCTTCTGTTGATCCTCATTCTCTACTGGAACCTCCATGAATGTCTCCACGTTGTCGATGTCAAGCTCTTCATGGTCGATGATGTGGGAAGGGTCATGTATGTATCTTCTCATCTAAGAAATGTGGAAGATGTCGTGCAACTGGTGCAACTGAGGTAGAAGAGACAAGCGGTAAGTCACCTCACTTACTCTGCTGAGGACCTAGAAAGGACTGACAATTCGCGGAGATAACTTGCCGCCTTAGCCAAATCTCTGTAGACCTCATCGAGGTGAGACCTGTAGAAATATGTTGTCGCCATCCTCAAATTCCAGAAGTCTCCGTCTCTTGAAAACAAATTACTTATGTCTGCTATTTTCAGTCTTCATATTCCACTGTATTATCTGCACCTTCTTCATGGTAGCTCATACCATCTCTGGTCGGTAGGATGTGGGCCGACTTGGTGAGTCAGTTAAAGATCACCCAAATTGAGTCATGTCCCCTAGAAATAGTGGAAGACCCGTCACTAAGTCCATTGATATCTCATCATTCTTCCACTCTGGGACCTCTAAAGGCTGAACCAAGCCTGCTGGTACCTGATAATCCGCCTTCACTTGCTAACTAGTGAGGCGTCGAGAAAAAACCTCTACTACTTACTTCTTCATACATGGACACCAGTGCTTCTGTCGAAGGTCTGGGTATATCTTCGCCACTCTTGGATGTACATCTAGAAGTGATGTGTAAAACTCCCTCAACACTTCCTCCTGGTGTAACACTTACACCATTTAACATCCTCTGAAGAGGATGACGTGCTCCCCACCTTTATGAAATCCATCAGGTTCCTGCCTCGTTGATATCTGAGCACGTCGTGTCTCACAGTCAGTATCCCCATGATGATCCTCCCTGAATTTCTAAAGTAGTAGGGGAGTGACTGTAAGAGACTTTAGATAGGATACTCTATCCCTATCCACAAAGGATATCTGCAAGGCGGCCAGCTTCTATGTCGCCTTCCTAGCAGTTGAATGCTCAAACTCCTATTTAGAGGATCTGATACAACGTTCCTATTTCCAGGAGTATAAACTATCTTAAAGTAATAATCCTGGAGGAATTCAAGCCAACATCGATGTCTCAGGTTCAGGTCCTTCTACAAAAAGACACACCTGCGAATATTTAGATTAGTGTAAACCGTAAACCATTCGCTCAATGAACTATGGGTGAGACTAGCCAATTGTAAAGAACTCGACCACACCCTTTTTTGCCTACGTCCAAAAAGAGATTCTAAGATTTCTCATTTGACGAGAAGAAAAATCTGGTATCATCCCCTGGATTAACCACGTTCTTTTCCTAATACAGTCAATCCTGACATGAATGATACTATTGCATGCCATGGAAGACGTCGTAAGGCCTCGATGCTGCTACCAAGAGATCCAACCGCCACTTTTGCCTCCAAATGATGAATCACAGTATTGTCATCAGTGTGTGTTCACTGGGTCTCCTCCAATAGGAATCTCAAATGTGAGGGTCAATTCAATGGTTTTAATTGGAATCTCTCAGTATAAACCACACAAAAAGGCAGAAAAACAAACATTACAAGGACAAGTGTCTTTTATTAATGAAAATCAAAGTACAAAGACACAAATCAACCACAAAAAATGACATAAATGAATCTAGAAACATCATGATCAATGGACACTATGCCTGGAGATAGTCCCGCTCCTGTCCACCTGCTCCCGGAGCTCGAGGTGAACTGTCTAAGGGTGGTGGTAGTAGTGCTTGATGACCCTAACCACCATTCCTTGAAGGACCTGCTTCACTGCCTCATCCACCACTCAGCTAATGGTCAAGCTCCTATCACTGCCTCAATGGTAATTTATTATATGAAAAAAATAAAAAATAAAAATGAAGATGATTCACAATGGTTGGAAACATGAAAACCATGGGTTTCCTCCCATGCAGTGCTTTTGTTTAACGATGTTAGCTCGACTTGTACCCCCAAACTTATCCAATTGCATCATTGAACATTTTTAGGACCCCATTTTTATCCACCTCATCAAGATTCAGATTAATTATTCTTTAGAATGTTTTCCATGTGAAATACCATGCTTAATAATGAGTGTGATTGTCTAAGGAATTTTGGTAATGGTTGATTGAGTTTCATCTGGAGTATTTCCTAATATTTCAAGGTTCATTCCTACTTTGTGAGATTGTTGATGAAAATGGATGATAATTTATTGGTCTTGGTTATCATAAATGGAGGGATTCTTGAGTGGGGGAGGAAGGATTATAACGTTGAGTAATGTTTCATTAAATTTTCCCAAAGAAGAATGGAAATTTGAATCCAAATTTGTTTCCTATACAAAACATTTTGAAAGAATGGGTTCCTTTTGAAAATATGATTGATCCCCGAAATTTTCCAGTTGAATATCAGGAATAGGTATGGACTCATTATTTGTGATCTATTCTAATTGTTTAATTATTGGTACTTTTGAAAATTTATCAATGGAGTTATTTCCAGGAAACTCAATCTATGATGTCAAATTTTCCACTTTTCATTCCAAAAAATCAATTTCCTCTTGAATTAAAGACCCTTGATCATTTCATTGATCTTATACAGTTATCTCATATCTAATGGTTAGTTAATTTTTAAATTAATGAGTGGTTTTGGGATAAATATTCATCTATCAGTGATGAGGAATGGACATCATGAGTGGGAGTGAGTTCTATATAAGTCTCAATGATTTTTATTTCTAATCTATGGGATGGAACTTATGAATTCATTTTAACCATTTTTTCACACAAATGATCATGAATTTTTTCAGAATTAGGATTGATAGATGTTTGGACATCATGAACATCATTTAGTTTTATGTCTTCAATCATCCTCGAGAGGTGTGTAAATTGATCCTTTAAACAATCAACATCCCATTGATTATACATCTCATCTGCTGTGGTGTATTCAATCAAGATTTGGTCAATGAAATTACATATATGAGGAGATTCAAAATATTTATTTTCTTGTTGATTATAGAATTGGTCTATCAATGGGTATAGTTGAAGATAATCTATTGGAGTTGATTCAAAATTGTGTTTGGGATTCATTAGACACACAGAAACAGAAAGGGGAATAGATAATAGAAATTAAAGTGAGTGTAGAAAATATTGGGTGAGAATAGAAATATGTTCAAAGGTTACATACTTGGTTCTTGACAGTGGCGCCGGAATTTGGTTGTGCCCAAATTTACCCATGTTGTATGGTGTATGAAGTCATTATAGTACGGCTTGGGTTATTGATCCTCAGAGACCTAAGAAGAAACCTATAAATCATACATTCTAAGAAGGTGATTTGATGATGTTGATTTGGCTATGAAGTGGCCAACTTGGGTTTTAATTTATTGGATTATTTGATATTTTAAATACTTAAGTGAATTCAATTTAAAATCATGAGTTGATCCTTTTTTATTTCATGGGGTGAATTGGATGATTTCTTTTAAAATTATTTCAATGTCATAAATTAGAGTGTTTCCTTTAATGAAATACGACCATCCCAACTCACTCACCAATGTTGGGTTTTCACTATCCTAAGGATAATCACATATACACTTGGAGGATCATATTGATGAGAAATCCAAGGTATAGGATCATTTTATCACTCAGGATGTGAATTCATAAAAATGGCGAGTTTAAAGGATAACGTATATCAGTGAATTACAATCTCAAAATTAGAATTGATTAAGAATTATTAAATTAAGAAATAACATCCAATTCACCCCTTACTACACCCTTTTATAAACCCATTATAGGAGTATCCCTCAATTGATGTTATTCTATCAATGAAAGTGGGTAGTAGACTTATTATGGTATAATTGTAGAAGAAGAAAAAATAACAATCCCTCCACCATTGTGAGAAGAGTTTCACAAAAGATAAAGAGAATAACCTCACTCTCTATGGAAAAGATATCAACATGATATGGAAAAAGAAATAACAAATTAATAAGAAGAATAAGATGGTGATATTTTATTAATTAAAAGAAGGTGAACACAAAACATACATGGGAGAAATTGACAAAGCGATAACAAAATGAAAGCATGACAATACAATTGAATGAAACTAAAAACTTCCATTCCAAACAAAAATAGTCGATGATAATTCCTTAAAAACCAGCTTCTTATATAGGCATATTCAAGGCCTTAGATACACCAACAAAAATAAATTACATCTCCAATAATTGGGAGAGTTAACTGGAGGGTGGGAAAATAAAGGGAATTTGACGTTTCGAAGTTGACCCATAAATTCATCCAGATTCATCCACCATTTTAATGTGATACATTGTAATTGAAGGAGGCCAAATATTGAGGGGTCACACAAGATAAATATTATCATCCATCTGTCCTTTATTAGCTTTAAATATTTCATGAAATTTGGTGCGGCTTCTTGGATGTTATGATCGAAATGGTGGGAATACATTATGAGCGTTCAGGTTAGGCCCACAATTTAAATGTTAACTTCAGATCCATATATCTCCATGAAAACTTTGGAACTATATCTTTTAATAGTTGAATAAAATGATCCCCATATTTTTCTCTTTCTACTATAATTTTTTTTTATTTACTGGGCTTGGTTTGTGGATCCCACATTTGTTTGATAGGCCTTAGGCCCATTATGATTTCTTCAGAAAAGTTCTGCATTCGTCCCCAAAAATCATCACCTTCCATTGGGATTCATCCATTGATCCTAAGGGAAAAAATGTTCCAAAAAAAGTGATCATTCATATCCGAAAATTTCAAATTCAGAAAGTGTATATAATGTTGTCCACAAACAGATTAAAGATTGGGCCTAAATTTGAATTTTAAACAAGAATTGTATTTATGTAGAGAAATGAAGTTCAATTTCTATAATGAAATAAAAATGATGTTTCTGGAATTTGGAACACATAAATATTAAGATATTAATAATTAATATTATCCACATTCAGTGGCTAATCATGAATCACAGTCGACATCCTCATCCCCATAATCCTCAAAAGCTCTTCCATCTAAAAATCTTCCCTAAATGACTGGCAGATATAATGTTTATGAAGATGAACCAATGCCAAGGACGAAGATGGATTTTACACTCCCGAATTTCATGACAACAGATCTTAAATTATAGTAACCGACACTCCAAATATCACCACTAATGTTAGATGATGTGGCAGAGTCGTCATTATATGAGAATCTAATTTTCAACTCCATTAATGTCATCAACTTAATGGACCCCCACTCTAACAAGGAGTGTAGTTACAAACCCATGTTCCCCACACTAAATAATAGAGGCAAAGGAATAGTTCAAAGGAGCTAGATATATTACAGGAGACACATCCATGAAAGAAATAATGTTTACAACCACACCCCCACTCATTCCATCAACATTATAGATACACGAGGAAGAGAAATCCAATGGACCCAATAGGGAAAAGGAATCTCTCCCGCACATGAAAAAAGCTACTCTAGTCCAATATTTTTAGAATATTCGTTTGGATAATAAAAAGTGAATAATTTCCCTCAACATGTGGGCAGCCCTTCCCGAACCAATCCAAAATGTAAAAAAGATCCTTTTCGTTAGTCCCATGGGATAACCCACCATCATCAAATGGTCATGATTTAAATAACTATTGAATGAGATTCCAAGAGATGGGAATCTTTGGCCATTAGATCATATATATGATATTCTGATGTATCTAGACTTGGTACCAACCAGGATTTCAATCTTGGATGCACTAAATTTATAAGCAGGTCTTAGGGAAGCACTCATAGAAGATTCACTAAGTCCATAGGATTTTGTTGTCGAGGTAGCCACTACTGAAGTCTACCCAATAGATACCAATCGTATAAAATTCATTGCGGTTATCTCCATCATTAATCAAGATGAATAATATATCATGAAAATGCACATCAAAACCCTATATGTGCTTGATATGATAAATGATTTTAATGTTAGCAAATTCTTTATTGAAAATGTCTCTAGAGTTAATCTCCTCACATTGTGGACACTTCGTCGGCTAGGCTATAGTGAATATGATCTTACACCTCGTATCATAACTTTGTTTAGCTATGACAAATGGAATAGAATACATTGGCCAAATCAAGCTAAAAACGCGGTGTCGTGACCTCACAGCCGACTCATAATTTATCGTGGTACATAAAAATATGGACTTTAATGTTAGGATACAATGGCACTGGTGGCATAAGAACATGAAAATTCCATCATCATACAATAAGTGCCTCAAATATTTCCTTAATGGGTAGAATGGGACATTGCACATTGATATATCCTTATACGATTCCTATGAGTCAAACTATATTGATGTAGGGTTCTATGATCCAAAAGGGAAACAACCCTCAGTCAATGGAATTGAATGGGTAACTGCTCCAAATGGCTTGAAAATGTTTCCCACTTTCCTCTTCAAGAATCTCTGTGAGGAGTACATACAACCCATAAAACAGATTGAGTTCATAGGTCCAAATTAAAACAGGTACTTAGTATTCCTCTATATTTTTTTTATGGATTCCAAGCTTGATAGTGTTTACAAATCCATTAATCCGTATTAAAATGGTCAATTTTCGGATAGAAATTCTCTTAAACTATCATCAGAGCACAAGATAATCCCTACCTCACTCACTAAGGTGGAAGAGAAAGAATACATTTTCCATTACCTTGATCTATCATCTCCAAAATAATCATTACTGTTAGTTAAATCAGAAGATGTTGCCTCAACCTCTAATTTCCAAAAATTTTACTCATCTCTCAACTCTAGAGAGCTCATTCAAATAATTTTTTCTCAATTCGATGAAAAATAATTTGAGATAGATGATGAGAAGAGAAATAATAAGACCTCAAGGATTTCCCTCTAGCATACAAGGAGGGTGTCTCTACAACCATTGGTGAACTCATGAAAATAAACTTGGGTACTGAAGAAGACTCATGGCCCACTTCAATTAGTGTGGCCTTGTCTTTATATGAAAAAGAGGTATACACCTCCTTCCTAATGTAGAATAGTGATGTATTTTCCTAGTACTATATGGAGTTGTCTGGTCTTGATCCCGAGGTAGCCACTCACCACCTAGGCCTACCATAAGACAATTGTGGTT
Source organism: Viscum album (assembly GCA_963277665.1). NCBI lineage: Eukaryota > Viridiplantae > Streptophyta > Magnoliopsida > Santalales > Viscaceae > Viscum > Viscum album. The sequence goes on from OY728126.1 coordinate 1,534,310,819, forward strand.
ACAAGTAAGCCATTATAAGGGAACATCTGACGAATGCTTCCAAGATAGAGGCTGAATTTGAAAATATCATTAGTGGAAAAATCATTCAGGATGTCCAATATCACTTATGTATAGACAATATAGTTCCCTTCAAGAATAAAAATAGGTAGATTAAAGTTTTCATTGATTTAAAGGATCTGAATCATTACTATCTGAATGATGATTATCTGACCTCGATCAAAGAATTTCTAATTGATGAATTTATGAATATGAGGATCTATAATTCATGGATTGATATTCAGGTGATAATCAAATCCTAATGGACCAAGAAGATGAATAATCCACTTCCTTTAGGCCCCAAGGAGTATTTTTCTAAAATATAATAACCTTTGGTTTGAAAAATGCCGATGCCACATATCAATGCGCCGAGCATCACATTTTCAAACCTTATTAGGATCATTCATTGAATGAAATGTGGATTATTTCGTATTTATGTCCTGATAGTGTTTGGCCCACCTGTGAGAACTTCATAATATTCTAAACAAACTGAGATAGCACATTTTGAAAAAACCCCTGAGATGTGATTTCGGTATCACCTCAAGAAAATTCAAAATATTCATCATATTCCATCATGGAATTGAAGTCGACCCTAAGAAGAAAAATGGTATCCTCATCATGTCACCTCCATGAATCATCATTGAGTTAATTGGACTTCAAGGACATTGGTCCTATTTTCAGTGCTTCATAGCCAACCTTGCATGGAAATGTTTCCCTTCACCATGTTGTTGAAAATGTTGGTCGAATACCAATGGCCTGATTACTATCAAAATGCATTAACAAAACTCAAGAAATGACTTCTATGACTGATAGTTATAATTCCACGTGTCGAATAAAGTCATATAATTATGTTTGTGACTATATTAGAATGGTCATTTGGAACCTTCCTCATGCAATATAATGATGCTGGTAGTGAGAAAAACCTTTATTATCTCAGTTGGACCAAGATCAATGCTGGCACTCATTATTAAAATATTGAGAAGATACGCAGGTATCTAATCATCATAGTCAAGACACCGAGGTGCTACCTACAACACCACAAGGTCCACTTGGTCTCTTGTAGCAAACAACTCAAGTATATTCTCAAACATCCAATGTTGACGGGATTCCTGTCATGGTGGGTGGTCATCCAATAGCAGTTTGATATACAATTCATACCATAGAAGGTCGTCGAGTCTATGAATTAATAGATATCCTAGCAGATCACCCCTCAAGAGAATTGGATCCTTTGAATGCTAAAATTCTCAATGAAGGGGAATTTATCATTCCAAAGAATCAAAAACATGTGGGATGTGTTTTTATTGTGCATCAAGAAGTCCAATAAAAAAAATTATGGAGGATACAATGTTCAACAATGTGGTGCTTGGAGTCCTCCTCATATCTCAGAAAAAAGGTATTTTTTCCACACTCTTTCCTCCTATTATAGGGTTCACAAACAATGAATAAGAGTACCAGACCTTTATCATAGGCCTGGAGCTATAAATCCAAGTACAAGATGGATATCCGAAGATAAAAGGTGATTCAAAACTAGTCATCAAGAAACTCAATGGTGACTATTAATTAAGAAAGTGGAGATGATACCTTTAATGAACCATGTTAGGGAACTGATGGAAGTGTTCCCATTAGATCCAACATAATATTATGTCCCTCAATCATAAAATAAGAAGGCCGATTCACTGGAAAATGCAGTCACAACTCTGGATGACCCAGATTGAAACAAAACGGTCATCATCATTTCCCATCGGTAGATGGTTTTACTGTTTGTTCATTCCATCATTGACGAAATCAAGGATATTAGTCCCACATATGAGTTGTATGGTCCTTCCTCTAGATGGATTACTCCCATTAAATATTACATTTATTGGGGAGAGATCCCCCCAGAATGGGTTGGAAGGGAATAGATCCGGAGATGAGCAGTAATCTCCTTGTTTTGCGATGGATCAAACCGGAAAAAGTTCTTCTAAAAGTGAGGCCTTAATTGTGTTGTTATCAAGTGAATTGATGAATTATAGACCACCACCATCATGATAGTAGAAAATTTATGATATTATGGGGAACACCAATCCAAATCCAAACACTCCCATAAAAATCAAAGTCTTGGGTACCATTGGCCCACTATGGTGTAGGATTCTGCCTAGATTACAAGGAAGTGCCACTCCTGTCTGGTTTGTTATAATTTTATGATCTAGATCCCTACGATAATTCACACATCAAAGTACTCTTGGAAATTTATCATATGGGTAATGGAAATCATGAGATCATATCCTCTTTCTATGGACAAACAATTCAAGTATATTCTCATAGCAATCATCTTATTTTCTAAATTGATAGAATCTAGACCCCTTAAAGAGGATATGGAAAGAAAAATTATAAGATTTTTGAAATACCTTATCATCACCGCATTTGGTGTCTTCACACAATACTAAGAGAAAATGGACCCAATTTTATCTCTGCAGAATTGGACTAAATATACCAGGAATATGGCATCAAGGAAAACCATTCGTCCCACTACCATGTAGTGGCCAATGACCTGATAGAGGCCTTCAACAATACCATATCCAATATACTCTAGAAGATGGTAGGTATGAAAAAGAATTTATTTCTGGAAAATATCCTCCATGCTCTGTGGGTTTTCTGGACTACCACCCGTACAACTACTCATTTGACCCAATATTCATTGGTATACGAGATTGAATGGATTCTACCAATTGAATTTCAACTACCCTTGCCCAATGATTACATTTATAATAAAATATCTATAGATGAGATATACTAGATGGATTTGAATAAATTAGAATATCTAAATGGGGAAATATTTTACACTCTCCACTATTTGGAAATATACCAAAAAAGGATTGCAGTAGCCTTCCACAAAAAGGTTCTCATTAGGTCTTTACTAAAAGGGGAAATGGTTTTAGTCCTAATATCTCTGATGATAAATCAAAATAAACCTCCAAAGTTGGATAAAAAATGGCATGAACCATACAAAATACACAAGGTCTACTCTAATGCATCATGTTCACTAATTTTGATGAATGGAAAACTTACCACAGTTCCCACTAATGAAAGGTTATTGAAGAAATACATTTGGTTATCATATAAAGGTCAAATTAGCTGCAAGACGTTAAACTTAATAGATAAATATAAATCCATCCTATATGATTATAAACTGATTAGGATCATAATCCTCAGTAGATGATTTTATACTTTATATCCAATATTCCCTCAATGCATGACATTAAAATTCCTGAAAAAAAACTTCCTAACTGCATGACATTAAACTGCATGGCATCTGTCATCCAAACAACAATATGTTAAAGTATATGTGGTTTACTATATTCTATTTAATGGTTCATCACATATTATTTAGATATGTGATGGATAAATAATTCCCCATCACCATGCATGGCCTCGACCACCATAGAGACCTACACAAGGATGTTTTTTTCCCAAGAACTGTGTATGGTTTCATTCGCATCTCCTAATGGGATTCGTAGGGATACCTCAATCCTAGATTTGGGTCTATCCACCACATGATGAAGAATTATTCCATTTTACCATCAATTGACTCAACATTGTTAGTGGAAACCCTTAATATTCCTTATTTCTCACACCGAGCACATCTCACGTGAGCTTAGAAGTGGTTATGAAGGCTTCCACTACACAAAAAAGGGACAAGGTAAACTATGGGACCCTAAAAAAATAAACAAAACAAATATTTAAAAATTACCCCCACTATGCATGGGCAGTAAAAGCTCTTTACTATTAAATATATTTCTAAACCTTCTTTTGTTAAATTAATTTTACATTAAATGGGAAAATTGGTTTATCAGTGAAAATTTGTTTTTTTGTAAAACACATCGCAGAATGGTGAAAAACAAAAATTAATACTCTCAAATATTCAATTAAATATTTTATTAGTTAAACACTGAGTAATTATGACATCCTGATGCCCAAATATACTCTAAAAAGTCAGAATAAAATTATTAAATAGAATAATTTAAATTGCGCACTTTTTATAAAAAATATATTAATATTTCTAAAACTATGCATCATTTGAGAAATCTGAGAGCACTGTTATGTCTAAAATAACTTTTTTACATTAGGAGGTGAATAACATTTGAGGCACTAGATTACTGGAATCCTCACTCCTGAGTTAATGTTATTAAATAAAATTATAATATATTATTTGTTAAAAATAATTATATATCTCCCAAATGGTGGAACGTATAGGGAAATTTGAGACCCCATATGGGTACAGAATTGGGGGTTTACCCTAGATAGGGTATAACATTTTTATGAATCATGTTTTTGGATTCCTCACTCAAAAAAATAATCCTTTTTATTTTATTTTATTATTTATTCCAATTTTTAATTAATAAATAATTAATATCTCTTAATCAGTTTTCTTTTGAGAAATATGAGACCACTCATGTGTCCATAACATGGTTTTTACCCTAAAAAGGGTATAACATTCATTAGAAATAGGAGTTTGGTATGTATGATTGTTAAAATAATAAATTTAATAATTTAATTGTTAAATTAATTATAAAAAATGAGTTTATTATTCACCTTCCCTTAAACCACACCGAAACTCCATTTCTAACGCGTTTGGTTTCCAAAACCTTCAAATTCCACCCACTTTTAACTATTTCAATCACCAACACTTTAATAGGATGAATTAATACCCTCATCAATTCACATTTAATTGAAACGGTGAATTAAATTAGTGTTTTAATAGTTTGGTGTATGAAGATTCTGTGGATTGGGGTTTTAAATACCTAAACCCTCCTATTGTGTTTCTCATTTGCTTTGGTTGAATATAAGGACCTTTATTTCTTCAAGAAAGTTTTTGGTGAATTGTTATTCCCTTTCAGTGGTCTTCTCTACTGGCGATGACCATCCTTCATGCACACCTAATGTGTGTGGCGCCCCTAGTTTGAGTTTCTTTACATTACTTTACATTATTTTCTTTTTTTATTATCCCTTCTCAATAAAAATATATTTGAATAATAATATGATGAAACTCAAATTATCTATGAATAATTTTGTGAAATATCCAATGATTATTATGGAAAATTATTTTCACTAAATTTTTGAATGATATTTGAATAATTATCTAAGATGATTGAGATTTATAATTATAAATAATAATCCGATGATAATTACCTAGAAAATATATTTTGAGCATGAAACATTTATAATAGAAAGGATAGTCCCAATAAATTCTCAAGCAATGAATAATTAGGTGACATTTTCAAAAAATATCTAGGATGATTTAACAAATGATTATTTAATCAAATTATTGAATGGATAATTGTTTAAATTTGTCAAACAGTAATTATTATGGTTATATAAACATAACGAATAATAAATATATATCGATAAACAAAATGGGATATTTTATTATTATTATCTAATGTTATTCATTTTTATTGTGAAAAGACATATATATTTATGTGTATATGTATAGTTAGATATATATTTTTAATAATTACATTAGAAGTTAATGATTATTTTTTTAAATATAAAATTCTCAACGTGTAATTGCATGAACTATTGAAGGATAATTTCAAAAACATGAATGGACATAAAAATATAATCTAGATATTATCCATGATATAGAAAATGTTATCTCATATATTATTTTAATCAATAAAATGAAACTTATCCAAGAGATATAAAATATTATCGTATGTAATATTTTAATCGATAATTTACAAATTATTTATAACAGATAAAATATTATTGCATAAAATATTTTAATCGATAATTTGAATATTTTCTCAAAATATAAAATGTATCATTGCATGTTAATTTTTATCTCTTTTTGAAATAAAATAATTGGTATTGGTTATAGGAACCATTAATGAACGTCGAAAATTGGCGATTCAATGCTTATGATAATATGGTCATGAGGAGGTGTATTAAGCCACACAGGGTGGTTCAACTTCACCGCTAACATCGACGATCATGAGGTAGGTGATTCTATTCCAATTAGCCAAATTGATTATCCTTGTATTTATTTATTTATTTCAATTGTTGATTTAAATTCAATCGATAAATTTAATTGTAATTAAATAGATAAAAACCGGATACCAGTGAATCAAGATATTTGAATTTGTTTTGGCATGGAAATTTTGAAAACTCCCAATTCTGTGGAATTTTCTGTGTTTAGGGAAATTGGATGATTTAAATTGTATACTATAAATTCTGGATTTGATGGAAATGATTTCAACTAAATTATTGAATTTAATTGTGGAAATAAATTGTGTAATGATGGAATTGGTTTTGAATGGATTTCAAACTGGTTAAAATGGCATAAAATTATCTGATATAAACCCAGTGGGTTTATCTTTTGAAAAGATATGTTTTTTTAATAATATTAGTTTTGGTTTTAAATGAAAATAAATTCACAATTTTGAAATGGAAGAATTATATTGATAATATTTTTATGTAATATTAAAATAGTCCACTCATCATGTAAGAGAGAAAGCAAGAGTTAGGTAGTTAGTGAGTTATTTGGATACACTCTACACTATGAAAACCTTCTAAAACATACTTGTGGCTGGTCACAACCCTCATATATTGGTGACGAGTTTCCTTTGGTCAGGGTCATAGGTACATGTGTATACACATTTTGATGATTTCACATGGAGAGTGTGGAATCCAATAGCTAGTTAATAATTTCACACCACTTGCTAGATGACTGTGTTGCTCACTTGTTTATTTTTATTTGAGATATAAATGTATGCAAATGATTTGGAACTAATTTACATGCCAACTGATTTTACATAAATTTTTTATGTAACTATTTTATTTAAGCCATTGTTTTAGAAATATTCCATCATTTTGTAAAGTATTTTTTAAAAGTATGTTTCCATCATTTGAACTGTATATCATGATTTCCTAATTATGATTTAAAATTTCAAACCTGTTTATCTTTAACATTGAAAGAATTCTTTTTGTTAATCAATTGATGGCATCTGTTATGTCACCTATAGGGATACCCTACTAGGTTTTTTAGTTAACACCCTACTTTTTCCATCGGGTGTTTGTAGCCTTTGTCCATCTATGTCCAAGCTAGGGAAAAGGATCTCTTGGTGGTGGATCTGGTTATTGAGTGTTGGGATTGGTGAGTTGTGTTACTTGTGTCCTTGGGTTGTTTTCCTTGTTTTAGTAATTTGGTTGTAGTTATTTGGGTTGGTTTATTCCTTATTATCTTCTAGTGCATTACCCCCAGTGGAGTTTCTTTTGTTATCCATACAGAATTGTTTCTTTTCATCCACATTTTTGGTGGAAAAATCATTTCTACTTTCCTGTTGTGTGATATAGGGTTCTATTCACTGACCCAAGTGGATTGGTAACGCCGTTAAGGCTATGATAGGGTCGGATCGGTTATTGGATTTACATGGTATCTGGTTTGGTTCCTGAATATATGGTATCAGAGGGAGGTTAATCACCTTTCCTTGATGAAAATATTCATTTTAGTATACTTTCTAGGTGGTAGTTGTGATTGAGTGCCTAACTAGCTATCACCATGGTGAATCTTAGGTCACCAGGGGTGGTTATGGAAATACTTATTGGGGATTAGTTCTGCTATTCCCCTATTTTTATTTGGATAGAGTGAAATCCAAATCATGTATGTTTTACCTTTTTAGATCATGAATCCATCATTTCTATGTACGAGAATTATATAATGTCTTCCTTATTTTCTACTAATTTTGTGTAACATCATACATCCGAGAAGATGTGATAATTGGATCAAGGAATGGGATACTGCTAAACCTCAGTGAGAGAATCTTCTAGCGGACCCGATCCTAGATGTGGTGGTTGTGCGCACTGTCCATGCTCTGAGACATGCACCACCTCTAGTCCCGATTCAGGCTCTAACTATGGAACCTATGGGTTTTAATTAAAATTTCTTATCAAGAGGTCTTTCACCATAAAACAATAGTTTTCAAAGGATCCCGTGATCCTCAACATGCTAAGTAATTGTTGGGTAGGATTGATCTTTTGTTTGAGTTCATGAAGACAACTAATGAGATCAAGGTTAAGTGTTTATCCTTTATGTTGGAGGGACCATGAAAGAAATTGTGGGACAAGATAGTGACAAAAAAACCAAAGGTATTAGACTGGAAGGACTTTAAGGGTCTTTTCACCAAATAGTTATATCTAGAGTTAATGGTGTTAGCCAGAGCTCTGGAGTTTTTCAATCCTGAGCAGGAGGAATGAATGTTTTCTCTTGTGGATGTTTGGGGGACTTGCAGAAGTTCTTCCACAACTTTTCCACTCCACATAGTGGCATAAAAACATCAACACCTTCAAAAATAGTAGGGAAATCAAATTCTTCATGTACAAATGGGTTCCAACCACAAGCATGTCCGACGAATATTCTTCACCTAGTGGAAGAGTATCCAGAGGAAGAAAATATAAGTCCATTGACTATGAGAGGTACCATTACTATAGTTTGGTTGTTAGTGACTACTATTTTTTATTCTAGTGCATCAAAATCATTTGTTTCAAATCGTACCGTTAATATACTTAATCTTTTTATGGAGCCGTTATCTTGTGCAATGGAAATTACTATACCCCTTGGTATAAAGAGAGAGAATGGTCTCTATAATCCCTCTTGTGTCTTCCCTCTATCAGTTGTCAAACATTATTAGAGTGTTTTGGTACTCGACATGAAATATCTTAACATCATATACGGGGTGGATTAGATCGTTACAAATAAAGCCCATATTGATTTTTATCTTTTATTGATGTACATTACTAAACCCAGTGGTGTGCCTCTTGTACTTCACAAATAATGTGACCAAAGTTCAAGCAGAGCCAGACCATTTTATCTAGAGTTGGGGATAGTTATATCAGTGATTTAATTTTTATCTGGTGTGAGATTCAATGATTAGTGATCTCCCCCCAAACATCGTTGAGTTCCCCGATGAGTTTCCTTTTGAATTAATTGTTTTTATACTAGTAAGGGTGGTTAATTTTTCAATTTATTTAATATCTGGAACTCAAATTTTTTTTCCCTCTTATAGAATAGATCTAGTTGAAATAAATGAACTAATGTCCTAGTTGAATGATCTCAGTGAGAAAACCTTTATTCACCCAAGTGTGTCACCATGGGAGGCATTAGTTCTCTCCGCCATGAAATCTAATGGATCTATGGAATATTCTATTCTGGAGATGATTCTTTTGGAATTGAATCTTGTTAACAAATTCAGTAAGTATTAGAGACTCTATTTATGGTGGGGAGACTGATGCCCAGTGGTCATTATCCAAAGAGGTTGTTTTGCGTTATCGAAACTGTTATGTAGCACCTTTAGTGACATGGATGGAAATAATAGGGGATTTCCATTTTTCTGATGGTTTCTGCATCCAGGCTGCACTAAGACATTCTATAACTTGAAGAAGATGTTTTGGTGACCATGTATTCTTAATGGTTTCAACCTGATTGTGTCATCCATAGCTTGGGAGGAAAGGTAAATTTGCTCCTCCTTTTCTGGGACCTTTCTAATATTTTTATTAGGTGGGGAATATTTCTTACCATTAATCACTACCACCACATCTGACATCAATTCATAACATATTTCCATGCATTGCAACCGTGAAATTATCTCTCTGATACATCTCAAATTTTTAGCTAGACTGGTCTCGATATTGAACCAGATTTATATATCACTAAATGACTAGTCAGGGTTATTGAATCGGATACCACAACACTTTGTGGGAGGTTGATACCTCTTATCTGTGTGCTATGACATCATGGTTCTGATTCCCATGAGATGTGAGATAGGGAGGAACTTATGAGAGAATAGTTTCCTTGCCACTTGGATGTAGAGGATTCTTGATAGTCTTTCTGGGGACAAAAAGTTCATATGGTGAGAAGGTTGTAACATCCCATTACGGTTGAAAGTATTTTGAAACCTTCTTGTGTTATATTATTATTACATTAAAATGGGAAAATGGTTTATCAGTGAAATGTTTTTTTTCTGTTAAACACAGTGCTGTAAGGTAAAATTCCTTATTAATACTCCAGAATATTCAATTAAAATGTTTATGAGTTTATAACTGAGTATGTATGAGATCTCGAGGCCTACAAAGACTCGATGAAGTGGAAATAAAATTACTAAATGGAATATTTTTAAGCATAAACTTTTTATTCAAAAAATTTGAATAACTTCAAAATGGTGTGTCGTTTGAGCAATCTGAGACCACTGTTATGTCCGAAATATTGTGTTTAACTAATGAGGGGTATATCATTTGAAGGTGGAATATTTTCTGATGTCACGCTCCAGAGTTAAATTTTTTAAATAATGTTAAATATATTATCTATTAAAAATAATTAAATATCTCTCATATGGTGTGACATATGTGAAATTTGATACCACCGATGGGTCCAAAATTGGGGGCTTACCCTAGACGGGGTATTCCATTTGTATGAATCAAGAGTTTGGACGCCTCACTCACAAAAATAATCCATTTTGTTTTATTTTATTATTTATTCTGATTTTTAATTAATAAATCATCAATATCACTTAAGAGGTTTATCATTTGAGAAATCTAAGACCACTGTTGTGTTTGGAATGGGGTGTTTACCCCTGACAGGGTATAGCATTTATTAGTGATGGGCATTTGGTTTGTATGCATGTTAAATTAATCTATTTAGTAATTTAATTATAAAATTAATTATAAAAAAATGAGTTTACTATTGACCTTCTCTATACCCCACTCTATAAACCCATTTCTAATGCCATTGGTTTTCAAAACCCTCAATTATCACCCATTATTAACTATTTTAATCCCCAAAACTTTAATAGGATGAATTGAAACCCACCATAAATATTTAGTTGAAACAATGTATTAAATTAGTGTTTTAATAGTTGGGTGAATGAAGCTTAGGCGAATTGGTTTTTTAAATACATGAACCCTGCAGTTTTGATTTTTGGTTTCTTTGGTCAAATCCGAGGACCCTAATTTCTTCAATCAAGTGGTCAGTGAAGTTTTATTTTTCTTAATGGTCTTCTCCACTAGAGGCGACCATCCATCATGAACAACTCATGTGTGTGACGCCCCTTGTATGAGTGTCTTTACATTACTTTATTTATTCTCCCTTATCAATAAAAAATAGTTGAATAACAATATGATGAAACTAAAAAATTAAATGAATAATTATGTGAAATATCCAATTATTATAATCAAAATTTGGTTTAGCGAAATTGTCAAGAGATATGTGAATAATTATTAGAGTTGATTAACAGGGATAATTATAAATAATAATCCGACGATAATTTTGACGATAATTTTTTTGAGAATAGAATCTTGTTAAAATAAAGGTTAATCCCAAAGTATTATCATCCAATATATAATTAGGTGAAATTATGAAATAATAATTGGGATGATTTAACAAATGACAATTTCAACAAATTAGTGAATGGATAATTTTTTAATGTTGTCCTATGATAATTATTCTGATTATCAACATTTAATGAATTATCAATATATATATATATATATCAATATCTATAAAAAACCTGGGATATTTTATTAAAATTATCTAATTTTATTTATTTTTATTGTCAAAAGAGATATATATCTATGTATATATATAAATATACTTTTAGATTTATATTATTGATAACTACATTAGAGGTTAAGGATAATTTTCTTAAATATAAAATTACCAACATGTAATTGCATGAACTATTGAAGGATAATTTCAAACACATTAATTGACAAAAAATGATTACCTTGATATTATCCATGGGGGAGAAAATGTTATCGCTTGTATTATTTTAATCCACAATTTGAAAATTATCCAAGAGAGACAAAATGTTATCTCATTTAATATTTTAATCGATAATTTTAAAATTATCCAAGGGAGAAAAAATATTTTCGTATGTAATATTTTATTTGATAATTTGAAGATTTTTCCAAAAGAGAAACTGTATCACCGTATGTGATATTTTATTTACTTTTGAAATAAAATAATTGGTATTGGTTCTTAGAACCCTTGATGAACATATACCAATGTTGTGTCGACACTTATGATAATCAGGTTGTGAGGAGGTGTATTAAACCACATATGGTGGTTTATATTTGCTACTAACATCGATGAACTTGAGGTAGGTGGTTCCGTTTCGATTAGACAAATTGATTAACCTTGTATTTCTTGATTTATTTCAATTTTTGATTTAAACTCAATTTGTCAAATTTAATTTGAATTATATTGATAAAAACCCGATTCTAGTGAATTGAGATATTTGAAATGGTTTGGTCATAGAACTTTGGAAAACCCTAAATTCCAATTAAATGTGTCTGTTTATAAAAATTGGCTGACTTAAATTGTTTAATTTAAATTGTGGATTTGATTGAAATGATATCAATTAAATATATGAATTTAACTATGGAAAGAAAATGTTTAAGGAAATAATTTGTTTGTAATGGATTTCAAACGGGTGAAAATGGATTAAATTGATTTGATAAAAACCCAATTGTTTTACCTTGTAAAAAAGTTTTTTTTTAATAAAACCAGTTTTGGTTTGAAGTGGAATTAAATTGACAATTTTGAAATGGAAGAATGAGATTGGTTATATTTTTATGTAGTCTTAAAATAGTTCACTCATCATGTAAAATCACATGTAATTCTTAGGTAGATAGTGATTTATTTTGTGACACTCTATGCTACAACAACATTCTAAAATATACTTATGGAAGGTAAAATCCCCAATGAGTTTTTGATGAGTCTCCATTTTCCAGTTTAATAGGGACATGTGTGTCCACATTTTTCAGAGTTCACATAGAGAGTACAGAATCCTATATCTGGTAAATAATATCATACCTTTTCGCAGATGACCATGTTGCTAGCTTGTTTATTTATATATGAGATATAAATTTATGCCAATGCATTTGAACTGTTTTTACATGCCTTCTAATTTTATATAAACTATTTTATGTAATTGTTTTATTGAAGCCATTTTTTAGAAATATTCCATCATTATGTAATGTGTTTGACTAATATATTTTTCCATCATTTGAACTGTATAACCTAAGTTGTTTAATTTTGATTTAAAATATAAAACTTCTTTATCTTTAAAATTGAGAGCATTTATTGGGTTAATCAATTGTTGGAATATGTTATTGAATCTTTGGTGATACCCTTTTGTGATTTTTAGCTAACACCCTATTTTTTCTATGGGGTGTTTCTAGTCTTTCTCCTTCCAGGTCTGAGCAAGGGGAAAGGATCTCTTGGAAGTGGATGTAGACGTTGAGCATTGGGCTTGGTGAGTTTTGTTCATTGGGGCCTTGGATTGTTTTCCTTAGTTTAGTAGCTTCGTTTTAGTTCTTTAGGTTGGTTTATTCCTTATGGTTTTATGGTACATTACTCCCAGTGGAGTTTTTATGAATAAAATATTGTTTCATTTATTCCACATTATTGGTGGAAAATCATTCCCAATTTCATGTTGTTTGATTGTAGGTGCTAGTCACCAACCCATGGTGATTGAGAATGCACTTTAGAATATTTTAGGGGTAGCTCAGTTATTAGGTTACCGGGTTTTTTGGGTTGTTTCGTGAAATAGGCCCGACTGACACATGGATCTTTAGAACCATGTGTGGATTGATTACTTCCATCACTTGGTAGATAGTGAAAACATGGATTCTACACCATAGTTCATCCACCACAATGTAAAAAATTTCCCCTCCCCTCAGCATCGGTCCGACTTATACATTGGAATTTATATAACCACATTCAGTTTGATTTCCATCTACACCAGTTATTTAAGAAGAATTTGGGTATCCAAACATTGGACTAGTTGTGATAAGATATTAATGGTAAAATTACTCCCTCCTTCATCATGTTCCCCTTATATAGTGGAGTAGTCCTTTTCAGTCCCTTGTTTCTCACACTTGTTCTACTCATGTGGGATAAGGTATTTCGGTAGGGGATTCCTCACATGCATATCAATTCACCGCAATCCAGTGTCCCAACCACATGATGTTAAACTATAAGGTACCCCATGATCTACATTTGGATTGATTCTCAATATGATAAGATACATAGTGATTCCAAAATTTTAAAAAATGGATCCATCCTTGAAAAATGGGGAAATAAAAATTTCCCCATATTCTACTCGAAAATGAAATGGTGGGTAAGGGATTGAAAATCTTGATTCAAATGACAACGTTTTTTTAAAAGATCATTCCCCCCATACACTTAAGTTAGATCTATGTAGGGGATTTCATGCTTCACAAGGAATCAAGGTCTGGATATTCCCCACATACCCAGATATATCCTTTTCATCCATAAAAATCCACAACCTAGGAAATGTTGGATCCCCATAAACATCCACTGACATCGGAGATGGGAAGTCAGTATCCTATTAAAACGTTTTCCTAAAAATGCACAAAATTTCACAATATCTCTAAATAAGATTTATAAAAACATTCGGTCAACCAAAGGAAAATTTGTCCTCTGGAGAGGATTATCCTACCTCTATATGCTCGGTGGATTCCAATTCATGTATCATTCCACCTGATATGGGGATCCTCACAATCATGGTTTACATTTTCGTTCCACCCTCACATCCAGGGAATACCAGAATTTCTAAGTCTGATCATCCCATACTTACTCATGGTACCTATGGAAGAATGTTCATCCAACGTGACGTAAAAATGTTTCCAATCTATCCTCACAAATATATGATAAACTAAATGGTAATAACATCCTTATCACACAACAATAAACTGTGTGGCACAAATGCCCATATCGCAAGATGTAAAACTGTAGGGATTGATAACATCGATGTACATTCACATAGAGTCACCCACATCCTTTCCACATGATGTTAAATTGAACAGTATATGTAGAACTACATACGGCTCAATTCTTGCCCTTGTATAATACCTCCAGACTCCCAAACTATCATCCTAGCTCAGCCACCCCAGTATGCCATATTCTCAAGAACATTTTAGATAATAATAACAATAATTATAATAATAATAATAAAATGTTCCCACTTTCATGTTTTTTCATGTACATCCTCACCGCACAATGATAAATTCCATGGAACCTACATCCTTTCAACATGATGTTAAACCAAAAATAAATCATCCTAATCATGTGATGTTGAACTATATAATAAAATTTACTTTCTTCATGATAATAAACTACACAATATCACACCGAGTATAAAATGATACTTTCATTTATTATTCAATCCCTAGTTGATGAATTGAAACAATTTTCATCCCTTGTTTCTCACACCATGTACAACCCACACAATCGTATGAATGTCGGAATGGGATTTAACATAGAGTTGTTGAAAATAAATCTCCAATGGTTGGTCCTTGTTGCATGACCTTAAAATAAAAACTACATTTCTTTTCTCCCACAATGGGGATCCCAATGTCCTAACTATATGACTTTAAACTTCAAAGCTCCCAATATATGGCTAAAATTCCCCTTCCCCTATTTATGGATCATAAAAATGTGGGAATATAATTCTGAAACACTAAGACCTTAAAAACTGGGTCTAGATCAAAATAAATAATTAAAATCCTCCACCCTATGTATGTGTCAGATCTATATAATAAAGTCCCCAATTCCAGGTATCATCATAACATAATGGTAACTAATATATCAAGACACGTCTTTTCTACCAATCAAAATTCATGCTATGATAGATTTTGGATCTTCATATATCACCATTCCCATCGGAAATGGTGGATCAGTGTCTTGTAGAGATCTTTATTTGACATTGCACAGAAGTCCCAATAGCTCTACATATGTTTCCCATAAAAATCATGTCAACGAAAGGAAAATATGTCCTCAAGAGAGGCTTTCATTACTCTATACTCTAAATGGATTTGATTCCACATATAATTTCTCTCGATATGAGATCCCCTGAAACCATTGATTACAATTTCCATTCTACCCACATCATGGAGATGTTAGGTCGTTCCATCTTATTTATCCTCTGTTCAATCAAGGAACTTATGCCAATGTCCTAATCACATGATATTAAAACTACATGGTACGTGAAATAGTGTTGTATCAGAAAGTCCATCATGAGCCTTTCCTCAATGGAAATCTTGTATACAAGATAAAAAATTCCTAGACCTATATTTGAATCAGATTATCTTATGCAATAATGTTAAGAGAAATACAAACAGACTGATTCCTATCATTAAAGGGTACATTGTGACTGAGAATTATCATACCTTTGGTCCACCTACAAAACAATGTTTCCCCCCTATAATGAACAAGGGTGGGACCTACACAAGGGATATACTCACACTTGTATGGGAAGCACATCACTACCTTATAATAGAGGTTTTCAGCCTAAATTTCCCTCTTTTATGTTTAGGAAATCTCTCCTCACAAACCAAAATTTGTGCACAGAATGTTCTGATCCTCCATGACCATCCATGGCAATTATATATGAATGGTCAGTGTCCTACATACATGTTTATTTGACACTGAACACAATTCCCCAGTGTCTATTCATATGATTCCCCCAAAAAATCCTATCAACTAAAGGAAAATTCATCATTAGGATATAATTTTTCCACTTTTGTATTCCCTATGTCCTTTAAGTCTCACCTCATTCCCTAGTCTTGGAAACACCCAGTTTTAAAATTTAAACCATCTCTCCCCATTCATGCTTAGAGATAAAAGGAAATTTATTGTCAGTCTACCATGAAATTTAGAAATCACATACCCTCATTTAGGTTAGGATATGATGAATATAATCCACGATTGTCAAACAACATGACTATATTATATGAAATATACTATGTGTTAACCCTCCTTTCACAAGCCAAAGTGATGTGGGAGTGAAATTCCAGTTCGAAGACAATACAAATGCTCAAACTAATTCAAACATCATCTTATTGAAAAGACACCAACTATGTTCTTTCAAACACCAGACAGATCAAAATTTCTATAAAACTACCTAGCCATCAAAAATGGGATGTCAACATCAAGAGATACATTTCTTTGATAATACCCAGAATGCCCCGATGACTTTTCATAAGTTTCCCAAAAAGTGGCATGTCAACCAAAAGAAAATTAATCCTCAAGAAAGGATTTTCCTTTTTTTGTACACCCCATGGATCCTGTGCCCAATATAATTTTTCATTTCCATGTCCTACCTCAATAAACCAAAAAAAAGGTGGAATGAAAAATCCCTAATTCATGTCCGAAAATTATTAGGACATCATTGGTCCATAAACCCTTATTAAGGTCCTGTCCCCATAAGTGATGGCCTTTGTTGGTCGACCTAAAACATCCATCATGGTCTATGATATTTGACTTAAAACATCTATCATGGTCTAAGATATTCGACCTAAAACATTAGTAATGGTCTATTTTTTTCAAACTAAAGCATTAGCCATTATCAAATATGATTGACCGAAAATGAAAAAATGATAGTTTGATTCACAATACATTAAAATTACACTAAGAAAGAGAAAAAATTCACCAGGATTAAAACCCACAAAGGCATATCTGGATAAATGTTTAGTACCATCTCACTAAACCAACATTGTGTGTGGTTTAGGAAAATGTTGAGCAATCAATAAATTAAAAGAGACAAAAATATTTTTAGGTAGAAAAACTCTAAAGGTATGCCTAAAAAATGTCTTATAGTACCATCTATGCCCACATCATAACAAGATAAATCTAAAATTAGGGTTATAATAAAAAAATTCATAAATATTGAAGTTTCTTTCATGTGACCCTAGCCATACTTAAGCTGCGCTTGCTGAGTCCCTTAGCTCAGGGATAAAATTAGAGAATGATTTTTGTTATTTCAATTTCATTAATCCTAGATTATGACCCTAATTGACATCTGATAGAGATTACTATCATTAAAATGGATTATTCAATTACAATTAACTGACCATGGAGGAAGAGATAATGTAGGAACACTAAAGAGTAAGAAAATTGTCCTTATATTAAAGAAGGAATAGATGAGTATATACATATTGTAATATTTCCATATGAGCAAAGAATAATAATTATAGGAGTTATTCAGTAGATTCATATAACTCTAGCATTGCTTGGTTTAACTCTTCAATAGCATAGTGGATCCCAGATAATGTCACAATCTCAACATCTGTACCTCACCACAATGCCTTCGCATCCATCACTGCGTCAATTCAATCCATTTCCCATCTTCCACTAGCCTTTTCCCTTCATCAACTATGACAATGAAATACACCCATTCATGTTTCAGTTATTCATATTATATGATCCACCACTCCACTTCATGAATGATCTGCTCCACTATGGGAATTTTCTTTGACATATTTCCATATATCCACGCTACCACCCCATCTTGCTTGAAAGCTTCATTCATAAGGATTTTTCTAGTAGTGGAAATATGATCCATGAAATATTTAGTGGAAATATGAGACTCGATACCAATAGTTTCATATCTATAAAAAACCACCCACTTTACTATGTCGTGGATACCATGATAATTGAACCCCTATACCATGGACTGAAAACATATGGTGTAACTTCGGATGCAAGGTCGAAGTGTCCAAAAGGGAGGATTGTGAAATCAGCTTCCAAATATTCCCCCAAAATTTCTTTTGAATATGATGGAGGCTGATCGATCACTCCTATTACACTCAAAAATCACTCTCGGAAGGTAGAATGTATTTAGAAATGAGTTCCACCAGATAAGGTCTCAATCCAATGGACTCGGTGTGATTCGAACCCTTGGTCTCCACATCCTTGATAGTGTTATCAAGATGCGGAATTTAAGTGTCAGCTGTAGTAACAGGTGCTCAGGTATATGATCCTCAAATCATGGGAAAAGTAAATAGGATTTTTGGATCCTGATAGAATAAAGGAAATGGTCGAAGTGGTAGAAGTCTAACCTACACTTTCCTTTGAACCAATTTATCCGACACTCATTAGGGAATTACCACTCGAGAAAGAGGGTGTTGTGCCCTCGATATGTAAATAGGAATTGAGATTTATCAATGATTAATTTGAATAAAACTAGAATCTCTCAAACCAAGAGACCCTGAGAAGTCACTAACAGATTCTATTCCCATAGGAATTACTATCACAGAATAAAGAATAGTATCTATTTCTATATTTCTCTAAGTCGAGACAAACCCCACTTTTGTGGTTGAGTCACCCATAAGATCATGATTTTTATGCTCATTGGGTGTTTTGGATCATAAAAATACCCCTTTCATGATGTCAGAACCCATTTGGTTTGGATCATGCACTCTCTGTGTACTCGGGATCACCTTTATGGCATTTGTAAGTTGAGGCTCCCCATCCATCTCCACTATCACCAGTAATTTTTACCAATTCATCTCTCAAGGATAATGATCCTTGGGTGTAGTTGAAGAATCCTCCTCCAAATATTATCTCCTTGTTGAAATGGAGGTTGTTTGATCTTGAAGCAAAACCCCTCATGGGAAAGGGACACCCTCAATATCCTCAGTCTTCTCATCTTCTATGACATTCAAAACCACCACTGCTAGTGGTTCCTCCTACATCCCTTATCCCTCAAAAGGGAC
Organism: Viscum album; assembly: GCA_963277665.1. Lineage (NCBI taxonomy): Eukaryota > Viridiplantae > Streptophyta > Magnoliopsida > Santalales > Viscaceae > Viscum > Viscum album. Next base: position 1,534,330,409 of record OY728126.1, read on the forward strand.
AAGTCGAGTAGATGCTCAGATGGATCTACCTCATTACTTATCATACATTCACAAAAAATATGTGATTATTGGGTGAAAAATTGAAACATTTTTGTTTCAACTAGGTTATAGGATATAGTAGATACTTATGATACTTGACTATACACATATCGATAGATGTATTTCATATTGATACTTCATGGTGCACCAGTTAGATGACCCTTCATTAGATGAAACAAAAAAAACCTAAAGTGGTAATACCCTAGTCATATTCTAAATGACTACCTCCATCTGTTCTGTCACTCAGATGATACCTCAGTAGAACCCCCCACATTAGAAGGGTAACATTCCACAACATCATAACATATAGAGGTATAAAATTGATAAATTATATCTTCATGGACCTCCAAATATCCCAAAAAAATTAAGGGATAATGTTTAGAATCCATAAACCCAATGAATATTGTGTTTGGGTCAGAAAATATAACTACCTACCCTTTTGTATCATCTATTTCTGATATTATAACCATCCACAACACTTGATCAGACTAGTAATGTCTTCCTTCACATGAATGAAGGTTGGTGCTCATCTCGTCCATATATATGGATACTTTATATGGATGTTCGTCAACAGTTATCCATAATGGAGAAATGGATTCTCCAAAACCCAGAAGATCATAATGTTCTTCATAAAGAATCAACCAGATGTTCTTATTGAAAGCACTCACGCTCAGGTCATCATAGACCATCAATGATTTTTTAATGGTGGTCATAATAGGGATAACTAGTACTTGAGGATCTTCTTGAGGAATCATGGTCAGTTTCATTAGCTGCAGCTATTCTCAGGGTTCCTTTCTTTCCCTCAAACTCATAGGTGTTGGGTAATTGTTAGACACTAGAAGAAGGTACCAAGATTCCCCTAATGCAGTCACACTAGGAAAATCAAAAATATTTTCACCCTCAGAGGTGTGATCATCATCATCACCATCACCCTCATCAACTTATGGTTACATCATGGGTTGTACTCGATGAGAGTGTTTGGAATGATTTTTCAAAAAATGAATATGGGTTTTAAAATATGGAAGGAAACAATTCACCCTTTCATGGTCATCATCATAGGAATCTTTGACCGGCATTAACAAATAACTGTGATTAGTAAGAGATATTTCTCTCTCCTGATGAAACTAAAAAAAGGAAGGGGGAATGATCAGCAAAACATTGAAATCCCCTTAGAATAATCCCACTACCTCCATGCCATGTGAAATTCAGCCTCATAGGGGATGTGTGGTCAGCCCTCAACAGTTTCACTGAAAGCCTGAGACATTGATCCAAGGCTCTGAAAGCCTTCCTTAGAGGCTCAGAATCTAGAGATTTCACAGGAAATTTCATGTTTGAGAGTTCTTGTAGGGTTTCATTTGCATCCCTTTTTCTATAGATTCTATAAATACTATATCAATGTGAACCAACTCTGTTAGTTGGCCGTTTAGGTAAGATCATATCCATGTATCGACATTACCCTTTTTGAGAGCAGGTTCAAACCCCACATGATCTGAAAGCATAATCTTTCATTGTTTCTCTTCTAGGGTAATCATCTTCCAAAGCTGCCAATAAATAATTAAATGATTTTCATGACATGAACCATTAATGTTGTGAGGATAAAAAATAAAAACATAGAAGAATTGATGGAAAAATATATAGAGCATATATCCCTCATAGATAGGTTCTTCTCTAATAAGGGAAACGAAGATATAATCTCTCAATAAAAAGAGGTATCCTCGATTAATAAAGTATTATGATTCATCATTCACTAATGAATATCTATTAGATACATAAGGATAATAAAAAAATACATCATGATAGTTAATTAATGTTATCAATTCTCAATCATTCCTTTCATTCCACTCATCCTACTTACCCTGTGTGGCCCATCTCGCCAGCATGACCCCACAAGTACTCTGATGATACGTCTGGAGTACATCATCTAGGATCGGCAGAGCATTGATAAATTTATACCCCCACTATTTGGGCTCTTATCTAGGCAAAAAGGATTTTTAAAGGACCTACTAACTAGTGAGGTGGATAAACCACACTAATATGGCCTAACAAGTGATATAATTTTTCCAATATCAGGATGTCCAGGTTGATGAATTTTCCAGTGGCCAGTTGAGCTACCATGAATAAGGTTGTAACTCTTATTCCACCAGATTCATGCACCAGAGAGATCCTACCACATTGAAACATGTCTAAGAAGGACACTAGATGAAACAACTACTTATCATTAGGAAAAATCTCCCATTCCAATTCATGGAACTGACCATCCTCTGCGACAGGATGATAGAAACCTACTCATAATTTGGTTTCTTTAGAAGGACAGGACCTAGGTCTCTGTTCATGGGTACCTTTACCATTTAACCTAGAAATAAATTAATCCAGTCAAAAAAAGGATGTATTTCTTCAGGAAAGGGTTGGTGTCTTTCGAAACATCATTGGCCTGTCTAGTAATATGATTATCTAAAGGAGGATTCCACTCTACATCACACCAAGAAGTGGGGGGAAGTTGGAATTTTTTATACAAATCAAAGATGATGGGGACTCCTGAAATCAACCGAACATACAAGAGGATAATACTGATTACCCCATGGACTAGATGAGTTCTGTTGGATTCTTGGATTTATCTTCTGAAAAGATGAAAAATGAGGGTACTGTATTGATTAGTATAGGATTGGGATACCTAGAGAGCCTCATACAGCCTCACAGTTTTCAATTAATCCTAGAATTTCTCCTAGCTTTGATGAACCTTGAGAGACCTCCTACAGTCCAAACCAAATGTACCTCTAGAATGAAGTTCCTATTTTGATGATCGGCCATGGTGCTCAGTTATCATATCCCTTCATGTAATTCATCGGTAGTTGTGGGACTTATCATCTGGCCCTCATATTGCATCATACGGTGATCAAGGGGTATAGTTAAATATGGACCCAACAGTGGTATCAGTCTATTTGAATCATCCTCTCAATGAAATAAGGGCCTTTAGAATAATGCTATTTACTATACATGTCACATGGTGGGTATTTGGGCATGCTTCAAGAATTTCCACATTATATAGTTAAACAAATACATAAATAGGAAATATATATTAATTAGGAAACCCTCTTGGACCTGTAATGATGATTTTAGATAAATATTTATACACTGGGGAAACTAGGAGATATTTTGAATAGAATCTATCATGTTCCTCCATCTTTCATCTGCTGCTGAAGGGGGAGAAATAGTGAAAACATCAACAATGGCCTCATCAGCATCTTTTAGACAGGCCATTGTTTTCGACAAAATACTATGCCAATGGTTAGTATAATTTATGTTTGGAAATGGACTAAAAGTGTTCCCTGTACTGATTTCATGTGAATGTTTCGTTGAAGGAATCATCCAACAAAAAAAAAGTTATTAAATCCCTATGAGGTGCAATATCAATAAGTGTTTCCTAGAGAATCGATGGTTTGTGGAATAGAAAAATGTACATAATTGTTGGTCGGAGTGGACACTCAAGAGGGGGGTGAATTGAGTTCCAATTAAAATTTCTGCTAAAAACAATTTCTATTAAAATCCCCCAATTTCAAAAACAAATTAAACTGTAGTGAATTTATACAGATTATAAAGGTTCAATTAGTTTCTCAAAGATTGATTAGTTCTCAGTTAACTTAATATTATGATTAAATTAACTTTTGAATATAACTTACTGGTTTATAACAAATATAAACACTTGCGAGTTTAACTTTCAAAGAGCTTTGAAAATAAATAATATTTCAATGTAATAGCAGGAGAATATGAAATAAATGTATATAGTATGGATATAGGTTTTATCTAAAAACACAAGAGTTAACCAAGAGGTTCAGTCTCAAGCCGAGACTTAGTCCTCTTAAAATTTATATAAAGTGATCCACACCCTGGATCTGGGTTAACAATAGTGATCACACTGTTCAGGTCAAGAGACCTATACCACAGTTATACGTGGGACAACAAACAATAGCTCAAAGCTGTCCAGGTCACACTCGACCTCTACCACTATCCACAGTGGGAAATAAAGGATGTAAAGATTGTGAGTGAGGATTTACAAATCCTCCAGTTAAGGTTCAGGAGACAGTGTGTGTGTAATAATTAACAAGCTACACACACTGTTTGTAATGAAAATACTAAATCACTTAGAGAAAGATATAGAGTTTAGAATGGATCTAGTGATTGCAGTGCAGGTCTGGACTCCTTTGGATTTGATCAGAAACGGTTCTGAGTCCTTCTCTTGTATTTGACTAAAAAACAGAGTATCGTTTCTTCTTTCAGTGCTTCCAGGTTCAGCTTGGTTATCAGCTCAGAAAATGAAGTGTTCTGTGTAGTTCTTCTTTAGCATAGATTGCTCGATGTATGCTCTGTGTTCTGGAGTCTGGTAGTAGTAGTCTTGTGAGTGAAAGTTCTCCAGTTGTTCCTGGCACGTTTTGAGCTTCATCGCAAGTGTGTTCTATGTGCTCGATCTCTTCAAGTCTCTTGTCTCTTTCTTTTTTTACTGATACATACACGTTGTCTTTTATACCTTTTTTTTCTGAGAAGAAGGAATGATTATGATTTTCAATCGTACTTGGTACAGTTTCCTAAAATGGCAACATAAATCATTTAATAACATTAAATGCATGAAAAGTAACAAATGTAGCCGTTAGTGTAGTAAACAAATAGTGTCGAGGATATAGGATTTGACTCCGCAGTTCATTATAGGTAGCCGTTTGTTTGTAGACATGTATGGTTGACTCTGTGTAGGATCTTCCATCGGTAGCTCTTCAAACTCTTATCGGTGTCTCTTATAGGTATCTCTTATCGGTAGCTCTTATCGGTAGCTCTTATCAATAGCTCTTATCGGTAGCTCTTATCGGTAGCTCGATGAACTTAGTTCCATCGGTTGCTCTTGGCTGTCGGTAGCTCTATGCATCGGTAGCTCTGTGCATCGGTAGCTCTGGCTATTACGCATATCAGTATCTCTATTCAGGTCAGTGATACTCACACTTGACTGTCTTATGCAAAACACATCTAATTCACTTTGAATAATTTCAAAACTTATATAAACATGGATAATCGAGATTAACATAAATCAGAAATTATTTTAACATTATTATTAACTTGATCATCGATTTGAAAGAATTAAAGTGTAGATCAACAGTAATTGTGAATATCATAATATATGAACACATAATTGGGATTGTCAAAACATATGAATACAAGATTGGGATTATCAAAACAGGTGAGGTCAACAATCTCCCCCTTTTTGATAATCACAACTTATGATATGGCCATTTTAAGATAGTGAGAATATAGTATTAGATATTATAACATTAATATTCAATTTTCTCAAAGAAAACAGTATCAGAGGAAAGAGGAAATAATAATAGAAAGATATAGATAAAAAATTATCATAGGTAGAATTAAATACAATAGTATCAGAGATAAGATTTGAAAGAATTAGTACCAAAGAAGGAAATGTAAGAAATAGTATCAAAGGATCCTCCTTTGATCATATTTCTCCCCTTTTATATTTCTCCTTTTATATTTCTCCCCTTTTGTTTTTCGTTTGAGCATATTTCTCCCCCTTTGTGATAATCAAAAAGTGGGAAACCAAACATAGAAAACTGATAAACTGAGACAGTGGAAAGAAAGGCATTTGTATTAGATCAGACCAAAATTACAGAAACATAATAGAGAAGAAAAAAACATGATTCCTATCAAAAATCCTTGCCACTTTATCAATCCACATCTTCAATGTGATATTTTCCCTTGGGATCAGAAGAGAATTCAGGTGTGGAGGATACTAGGGAGGACTTTGGAATTCCAGAAATGATCAGAGGAGGCTGAGCAACTGATACAGTGCCGGTCCGGTATTGGGAAGTCCTTTGAGTGATCATAGGTGTGAGACTTCTTATGGCTTGAGCACGAGTCAGCTGAACTGGAGACGCTGTAGAGGCAGAGGCGGGCAAAGCAGGCGGTACAATGATCGGTCTGGCATCCACATGCAGGAAGGGCAGCAACAGGTTTCAGAAATCCATTATAATGCTTCCTCCTCTCTCCATTACAGACACAAAATCATCTCTATTTTCAATGAATTTATCCAAAGTAGGAGTAAGCTCCCTGAGCTTACTAACTTGATCTCTGAAGGCCTGAGTCACTAGAGGTAACTTTAGATTCTCAAGCAGAAGTTTGAAATGGTTGGTCAGTTGTTGCTTGGTATAAACCTTTTCAAAATAAGTATCCACCTTATTCTTGGTTGCCTCTTGAGAAGCAGAGTCCTCTCTCATGTAGTCCTGGACGATTTTCATTATTTCTCTGGCTGAATCCCTGGTAGACAGCACAACTCGACTTAAATCTGATGAGTCCACAGAGCCACTGGTTGAAATAGAACCAAGCTCCTCCTTCATGAGAGCACAAAATTGATTCAGATCAATTGCAGGTTTTGGAACTAGAGGACCAACAGATAAGGATACAGTTTCTTTGAAGCTTTTGGTCAACCCACTAATCAGATTTTTCATTTGAGAGTCCTGATCTTTGTCATGATCCTTCACAGATGTTTTGAAAGCTTCAAACACCGAGACCAACTGACTTACAACACTCTTCACGTAAGCTAAATCCTTGTCAACTTGAGATTTTGAACTCATGAAAGAGTCTAAGGCAAAAAAAAATATCCACAGAGCTTCAATATCTACTTCTAGCCTAGAAGTTTGAGTGTGGCACTCCTTGACTTCTTCCATTAGCTCACCCACAAATGTTGACAGATTGCAACCAAGAGAAAGCTAAAAAGACCTTTCTAACAACTTCATTTCTTCACCAAAACAGTGCTTCATCTCAGAAATAGAGGCACTGAAGGATTCATTCAGCTCATGCTTTAGGGATTCGAGGTCAGAATTTGTAACAAAATCAGTAGGAGCAACTGTAGTAGGTACTCTTTCAGAAGCTAAACTGACTACAGAGTCAGCCATGACTGATTGAATTGAGGATACTAAAAAAGTTTCCATTGTCTTTACTTCTTCTAAAAAACTGACTTTGAGATTTTCTTTCAGCACATCTAAATCATGTACTCGGACCACATCGTCAGGTAATAACTCAGGATTGATGTCATAGCTGATCTTCGATCTATTCAAAGATACTTCATTATCCGAATCAGGATAATCCAAACCAAAGACTATAAAACCTGGGTCTTCTACCCAGTCATCAGACTCGATAGTCACTGTAACATTTCCAAACATGGTGTGATGCGCCCCCTCAATGGGTGCATTCTTATATATAACAACTATATTCTCTGCTGGTCTTTCTTCATCAGAATCTTCCACAACAACTTCCATCTCTATAGCAGCAGGATGATTTTCTGGAATAGGTACAACTTCTACTCTTTCTCTTTATTCATCCATAGAAGGTATAACTGAGCTTCCAATAACTGGACTCAGACTCAATTCAGCAGAATCAGATAATTCAGAGACATTCTTTTCTTCCTCTACATGCTCAGAGACTGACTGGTCTTCCTCATTAGCAGGCGTCTCCACTTCTGCTAGCACTTCCTTTTCTAAAGACATAATTTTAGCAACAGGGCTTGGAGGCAAGTTAGGATCTCCTCCCTCATCTATATGAGTTTCTTCCTCTTCTTTTTCTTCTTCTTCTTCTGACTCATCATTGTACTCAGGTTCGTCTTCATCAGGTCCTAGACCTGGATCTCTTTTATCCTTTGGCCTTGAAGGATAATCAACAGGGTTAAATTTATCATATACCTTTTGGTCATCATTGACCCATTCTCCTCTCCACGGATTCCAATTAATCTTCATATATTTTCAAACTGTAGTAGTGATACAAAAGTTGCTCTTCACTACAACTGTCTCATCTTTAGACTCAGTTATCCCTTTCACTTTGATCATTATAGAAATCATCTTAGCAAAGAATAGGGTGTTAGTCTTTGATTTCGGCCTTGTCATATCTTCCATTTGATTCATCACCAATCTGCCCAAATTGACTTTGACATCATGTCTCAAAAGATGTAGGAGATAGATATCCGGATATCTCAAATTAGCAAAGTCTCCTCTCCTTGGTATCAACACATGTTGAACAAACTTGAACAATAATCTGTTCTATCCTTCCATTTATGCAGCAACCACATGCCTTGGAGTTCCATCACCAGTCAGTTATTTCAACGCGGTCTCATGATCAAAAATGTCACTGGTAGGTGTAATTGCTCTTGATTCATATCCAGACACACCTTCATGAGGAACTTTTAAGCAATCATCCCATTCTACTGATGAAAATGATAGCACTTTACCATTTACAAATGATGATACTCGGTTCTCATTCTCTAACTTCTCGAAGCTTACGAACTTGTAAAACTGTTTTACCAAATTTGGGTAGTGGGGACCGTTGTTATTTGAAAAGCAGTCTACCCATCTCTGAGCTTCTAGAACTTCGAGCACCAACGACTTGCTGGGCAGCAACCAGTCTACACACAGCTCTTTTTCGATCACAATAGCTCTATTTTGCAAATGAGGATTTACTGGTCTCCTTCCTGACCTAGTTCTAACAGCACTACTCGCTTCTGGCTCGGACTTCTGACTTTTTGCTTGAGGCTCAACACAGTCTTCTCGGATGACAGGAATTTTGGTTTTTTCCATCACTGTTTCGAGGGATCTCAGGTTTTCAGAGGGTTCGGGTTCTAAGGTTCGAAGGTAAAAGGTTTTGGGTTCGGTGGAGTGAGAAGTGGCTTAGACTTAGTTTTATCATTTAGGAATCATATGTTAAATAAATAAAAATAAAATAAAAAAAAGAAAAAAATGGTTCAGATTCTTGACAGCAGAAAAAAAGATTTAAAACAACGCTTTATCGGTGAGGATTTCTATCGGTGAGGATTTCTATCGGTGAGGATTTCTATTGGTGAGGATTTCTGTCGGTGAGGATTTCTATCGGTGAGGATTTCTATCGGTGAGGATTTCTATCGGTGATGATTTATATCGGTGAGGATTTCTATAGGTTAGGATTTCTATCGGTGAGGATTTCTATCGGTGAGGATTTCTATCGGTGAGGATTTCTATCGGTGAGGATTTCTATCGGTGAAGATTAAACATCCCCAGCTCGTGCCTAATGTAACATAACCTATCCACACTTAAGGGTTTTGTGAAAATATCGGCCAATTGATCTTCAGTGCCGATAAATTCAAGAGAAATGTCACCCTTTTGATAATGATCTCTCAGAAAATGATGCCTTACATCAATGTGTTTGGTTCTTGAGTGAGATATATGATTCTTTGAGATGTTTATTGCACTAGTGTGGTCACAGTTAATCGAAACATTCTTAAAACCATATCCGTAGTCCAAGAGACTGTGTTTCATCCATAGAATTTGTGCACAGCAACTACCGGCAGCTATATGCTCTGCTTCGGCAGTGGATAGAGCTACAGAATTCTGCTTTTTACTACACCAAGATACTAAGGATTTTCCTAATAAATGACATGTTCCTGAAGTGTTTTTTCTGTCTAATTTTCAACCAGCAAAGTCAGCATCTGAATAAATCATTAACTCAAAGGATTGTCCTTTTGGATAAAATAAACCAAGGTTAAAAGTATGTTTGAGATACTTGAAAATTATTTTAACAGCAAGCAAATGATATTCTTTTGGGTTAGCTTGAAATCTTGCACGCATACATACACTGAACATAATATCTGGTCGACTAGCAGTAAGATAAATTAAACTACCAATCATACCCCTATAATTGGTTTGATCCACTGTTTTCCCAGTTTCATCTGTATCCAATTTACAGATTGTACTCATAGGAGTTTCACTCTCCTTAATACTATCCAAACCAAAACGTTTTAAAAGATCCTTTGTATATTTACTTTGATTTAAAATAATACCATTTTCATTTTGAAATACTTGAAATCCAAGAAAGTATTTAAGTTCTCCCATTAAACTCATTTCAAATTCATTTTGCATACTTTTTGAAAAATCAGTACATAAAGAATGTTTAGAAGATCCAAAAATAATATCATCAACATAGATTTGTACAACTAAAAAATCTTTATAAATTCTTTTAATAAAAATAGTTGGATCATCAATCCCTTTAGTAAAACCTTTTGAAATAATAAAATTGCTGAGTCTATCATACCAAGCTCTTGGAGCTTGTTTTAAGCCATATAAAGCTTTAGAAAGTTTAAAAACTTGATTTGGAAAATGGGGGTTTGTAAATCCAGGAGGTTGTTCTGCAAAAACATCTTCAATTATAAAACCATTTAGAAATGCACATTTGACATCCATTTGATATAACTTGAAATTTAGATGTGCAACATATGCAAGTAAAATCCTAATGGATTCTAGTCTAGCTACAGGTGCAAAGGTCTCCTCATAGTCTATGCCTTCTTCTTGAATATATCCTTTTGCAACTAGTCTAGCTTTATTTCTAACTATGTTTCCTGATTCAACAACTTTATTTCTAAAAACCCATTTAGTGCCTATTGTTAGTGTGTCCTTAGGTCTGTCAACTAATTTCCAGTATTTGTTTCTTTCAAATTGATTTAACTCTTCTTGCATAGCCATTACCTAGAATTCATCAACGATAGCATCATTAATATTTTTGGGTTCTAGATGGGAGAGAAAAGCATGATGTTCACCCTGATTTCTTAGAGAAGCTCTAGTCTGTGTTCCTCTATGAAGATTACCAACAACAACATCCAAAGGATGATTCTTTAGAATTCTTTTTGATCTAGTAAAGGTAGGACTGGACACTTCAGGTGCATCAGTAGGTTCGGGTTCAACCGAAACAAATTCTGGAAAATGTCCATAACTGGAAGTTTTTTATAACAGGTTCTTTGGATTTATCATTAAGGTCCAGAACAAACAAATCTTCTTCAAGATTCTCAAGAGAGGTTTTAGGATCATGTGGATCAGTTTCATCGAATTTGATGTGAACATATTCTTCCACACATTTGGATTTCTTATTAAAAACTCTATAAGCTTTACTTGAAGTAGAGTAACCCAGAAAAATTCCTTCATCACTTTTAGAAGAAAACTTGTCTAGATTATCCTTTGTGTTAAGAATACAGACTTTGCAACCAAAAACTCTGAAGTAATTAACCGTAGGCTTCCTATTATTCCATAACTCATATGGGGTTTTCTTAAGAACAGGTCTGATCAAGACTCTATTGATAACATAACAAGCTGTATTTACAGCTTCAACCCAAAAGTAAATAGGCAGTTCATATTCATTGAGCATGGTTCTAGATATTTCTTGAAGGGTTCGGTTTCTCCTTTCTACTACGCCATTATGCTGAGGTGTCCTAGGAGCTGAAAAGTTATGAGTGTATCCATTTTGTAAGAAATAAGATTCAAAGTCTTGATTTTCAAACTCACGTCCATGATCACTTCTCAGGGTCTTAATTTTGTGTCCACTAAGATTTTCTGCAGACTTTGAGTATTTAAAAGAGGAAGAATAAGCTTCACTTTTGTGAGCTAAGAAATATGCACAAGTATATCTAGAGAAGTCATCTACTAGAACATAGACATAGTGCTTCCCATTAAAACTAGAAACTCTTGATGGTCCAAACAAATCCATGTGAACCAACTCAAGTAGTTGAGAATTTGAGAATTATTACTTTGATTTAAAAGAAACTTTGTGTTGTTTTCCATTTCGACAGGGATTACACACTTTGTCATCTGGGAATTCTAATTTAGGTAAGTCTCTAACTAATTTTTTCCTAGCCAGTTTTCTAAGTGAGTGAAAGTTTCAGTGTCCTAATCTTCTGTGCCATAGACAATATTCTTTATGAAAAGCATTCAAACATGGAATATTTTTTTAGCTAAAGAATTTAAATCAACAGCATAAACATTTTCATTCCTTAGAGCAGAAAATACTAAAACATTTTTGGAGTTAAAAACATCACAGGAATCATTTTCAAACTTGACACTGAAACCATCATCACATAATTGAGATATACTAAGCAAGTTATATTTAAGTCCATCAACGAATAAAAATTTAGAAATTAATACTGAGTTAGTGTTACTAATCTGGCCTAGGCTGATGATTTATCCTTTAGAGTTGTCACCAAAGGTGACATGACCTCCATCAACCATTATTAAGCTCTTGGAGAAAGAATAATCTCCAGTCATATGTCTTGAGCACCCATTATCTAAATACCATATCTTCTTGTGACAGCACTTTATGCAGGTCTCCTATAAAACAGATTTAAACAAGAAATGACTTTGGTACCCAGATTTTCTTGGGTCCAGATAGGTTAGCAATCAGGGCTTTAGGTACCCAGATTTGTTTTATTGGTTTCATAAAATTAACAAAAGTAACAGATTTTTAAAGATAAACTTTATTTGGTCTATAACCATATGAATATCCTGTTGAATCATATGAATTTCCAAAACATGAACTAGCAATATTTTTTTCAGACTTAGGAATAAATTGGGTTCTAGTGAACTGTCTCTGTCCAGGTTGGTATCCTAAACCAGTAGCATATCTAGGTGCAACTTGCATTCCTAGAATTTGAGTTAGAGCATTCTTTCCATTTGTGAATTTTTCTATGTCCTTTCTGAGTTGCTCATTTGACAGCTTCTGTTCTGTATTTTCCTTTAATAATTGAACATTCTTTTCCTTTTCTATATCAAGATCAGATTTATGCTTAACACTTAAAGCATACTGTTTCTTTAAACCTTTGTATTTGTCATTAATCTCATTACAGGTTTCTTCTAACATATCACAATATTCAAATAGTTCATATTTTGACATGTTTTCCGAATCAGAATCATCTCCAGAATAATATGAATTTAAAATAGGAGTGTCAGATGTTACCTCAGAAGTATTTGTCATGAAACACATGTTGGCTCGATTCCTTTCAGAGTCTAAAGATTCGGCTTCACTAGTGTTGTCTTCTGAAGCACTCCAGGTAGCCTTCATGGTTTTCTTGTACTTATTTTCTTTGTAATCATATTTCTTTTTTAATTTTAACTTTGGATAGTCTGGTTTGATATGTCCTTTTCGCTTGCATTCGTAGCAGACAACTTCATCAATCCTGTCAGCTTTCTTTCAATCCTTTTTCATTTGCCTTGTTGATCATATGTTCCTTTGTAATTTGTTTTCCTAAAGAAATACTTTTTCCTATAAAACTTCTTGAATCTTCTGGATATCTGAGCCATTTCTGCATCACTGTCATACTCTGAGTTTTGACTTGTTGAACTCTCATCCTCCATTTGTATTTTCTCCTTCTCCTTACTCTTCAAAGTAGTAGACTTGAAAGCTACAGATTTTCTTTTCGGTTCATCATCTTCCTCTTTGTTTACCTTGAGCTCTTCTTCATACATCATCAATTTCCCAATAAGTTCTTTGACAGGTAGGGCATCAATGTCACATCATTCTATGATTGAGACAGATGTTCCTCTCCATCGGTCTGGCAGACATCTCAAGATTCTCATAATTTGTTCCTTTGGTGGAACAGCTTTTCCGAGTGAATTCATCATGTTGACTATCTCATTAAACTTGAGATACATGTCAGAAATAGGTTCATCAGACTTCATTTTAAAATTATCATACTTAATAGTATAAGTGTTCGATCTCATTTCTTTAACATTATTTGTTCCTTCATGAGAAACAGCCAAGGTATCCCAAATTTCAAAAGCAGTTTTCCATGCAAAAATTCTGTTGAATTCTTCATCTCCTAGAGCACAGTACAGAGCATTCATAGATTTACAATTATTATTGTAAACAGTCTTTGTAGGTTCATCCCAAGTAGATCTATCAATAGTGGGAATTTTGTATTCAGATTCAATAGCAGTCCAAATATCAAAACTCATGATTTCTAGATGAATTTTCATTTTATGTTTCCACTGAGCATAGTTATTTCCATTAAAGAAAGGTGGCCGGTTAGTAGCAGCACCCTCAAGTCTATTATCCATTATAAACAAAATTTAAAGAGATAAAAATTTAGAAATAACAGAAATTTTAAGAACTTTAAAATACAACTAAAATCACAATTGAAAAGCAGAGAGTAAATAAAATTTTTGCAAAACACACAACCTCTGATACCAAATGTTGGTCGGAGTGGACACTCAAGAGGGGGGTGAATTGAGTTCCAATTAAAATTTCTGCTAAAAACAATTTCTATTAAAATCCCCCAATTTCAAAAACCAATTAAACTGTAGTGAATTTATACAGATTATAAAGGTTCAATTAGTTTCTCAAAGATTGATTAGTTCTCAGTTAACTTAATATTATGATTAAATTAACTTTTGAAACTAACTTACTGGTTTATAATAAATATAAACACCTGCGAGTTTAACTTTCAAAGAGCATTGAAAATAAATAATATTTCAAAGTAATAGCAGCGGAATATGAAATAAATGTATATAGTATGGATATAGGTTTTAACTAAAAACACAAGAGTTAACCAAGTGGTTCAGTCTCAAGCCGAGACTTAGTCCTCTCAAAATTTATATAAAGTGATCCACACCCTGGATCTGGGTTAACAACAGTGATCACACTGTTCAGGTCAAGAGACCTCTACCAAAGTTATACGTGGGACAATAAACAACAGCTCAAAGCTGTCTAGGTCACACTCGACCTCTACCACTATCCAGAGTGGGAAATAAAGGATGTAAAGATTGTGAGTGAGGATTTACAAATCCTCCAGTTAAGGTTTAGGAGACAGTGTGTGTGTAATAATTAACAGGCTACCCACAATGTTCATAATGAAAATACTAGATCACTTAGAGCAAGATATAGAGTTTAGAATGGCTCTAGTGATTGCAGTGCAGGTCTGGACTCCTTTGGATTTGATCAGAAATGGTTCTGAGTCATCTCTTGTATTTGAATGAAAAATAGAGTATCGTTTCTTCTTTCAGTGCTTCCAGGTTCAACTTGGTTATCGGCTCAGAAAATGAAGTGTTCTGTGCAGTTCTTCTTTAGCATAGATTGCTCGATGTATGCTCTGTGTTCTGGAGTCTGGTAGTAGTAGTCTTGTGAGTGCAAGTTCTCCAGTTGTTCTTGGCACGTTTTGAGCTTGATCGCAAGTTTGTTCTATGTGCTCGATCTCTTCAAGTCTCTTGTCTCTTTCTTTTTTTTACTGATACATACACATTGTCTTTTATACCTTTTTTTTGCTGAGAAGAAGGAATGATTATGCTTTTCAATCATACTTGGTACGGTTTCCTGAAATGGAAACATAAATCATTTAATAACATTAAATGCATCAAAAGTAACAAATATAGCTGTTAGTGTAGTAAACAAATAGTGTCGAGGATATAGGATTTGACTCCGTAGTTCATTATAGGTAGCCGTTTGTTTGTAGACGTGTACGATTGACTCTGTGTAGGATCTTCCATCGGTAGCTCTTCAAACTCTTATCAGTGGCTCTTATCGGTAGCTCTTATCGGTAGCTCTTATCGGTAGCTCTTATCAGTAGCTCTTATCGGTAGTTCTTATCGGTAGCTCGATGAACTTAGTTCCATCGGTTTCTCTTGGTTGTCGGTAGCTCTATGCATCGGTAGATCTGTGCATCGGTAGCTCTGGCTATTACGCATATCAGTAGCTCTATTCAGGTCAGTGATACTTACACTTGACTGTCTTATGAAAAACACATCTAATTCACTTAGAATCATTTCAAAACTTATATAAACATGGATAATCGAGATTAACATAAATCAGAAATTATTTTAACATTATTATTAACTTGATCATCGATTTGAATTAATTAAAGTGTAGATAAACAGTAATTGTGAATATCATAATATATGAACACATAATTGGGATTGTCAAAACATAGGAATACAAGATTGGGATTATCAAAATAGGTGAGGTCAACAAGAATGTTGTGTTATGTGGAAGACCAAACTCAGCATTAATGGATAAATATTTATGGTTTACGGGATGTAATGAGAAGTTCAAGGGGGATGAGAGTCCAAAAAAGAGATGCCTCTCTAAGGCTAGGAGGCCAATAGTTTCATGAGATCACTAATATTAGCAAGGAAAATGGTAAAAGAAACGTGAGATGCCCCCCCTCATATAGGTGTGGTCCCTTTCCATGGGTATAATGTCATACCACAAACTGACTCACATTAGGACTGATTTATACCCCAGAATAGCCTCCTCTTCATCCATATTGGAACCCATTTAAATGGGGGAATTTGGTGGGTGCTGGAAACATTGAAAAGAGAAATTAAACACTCATAAAGATTTGATAATGGATTTAAACAAAACCCAATATGGTAGGATAGAAAACCTTGATGAGGCTATTTTTTGAAATTACAAATAGTGGGATGTAAACCAAAATTCCATTATATAACACCGCTCCGAATGGAGGTCCATGAATTTTCCTAGCCATCCATAAACCAATAATTTTGTGGAATAGTGGCGATGGTGCCTATTTTAAGGAATGGTATCGTTTTAAAAATGGAGGTGGAGAAATCCTCCCCCATGTGTGAGCCTCCCCATGAAATCAAACAGTTCACAGGAGTGGTGGATCCTATAGCCTCCCATGAATGGACAATGTCGTTTGTGGGAGAGAAGTATTGATTTCCGCCACCATGAATGACAGCCACATACAAAAACTATCGAGTCATTTTTAGGCTGAGGATTTCCCCATGGGCTCCCAAAAAAGCTGTCATGGGACCCAACACCCCATATCTATTGTTCTTCTATAAAAGGACCCCATGGGAGAAGAATGAAAAAAAGGGAATAATTAAGGAGAATGGACTTAAGATCCATGAAGGTGTAGAAAAAGAAAGTACCAAAAATATAGATTTTTTTAATATTATTTGTAGGTATAACTCATTGCATAAAATGATGGAATAAAATATAATAATAATTAGAAGAACACAATTCAAACTACCTTTGTAGATTAATTTCCCATGAAGTGTAGGACTAATTCCACTTCCTCAAATCAGTTCCCCACATAGTAAAATATTTGTTGGATGAAACCCTACACCATATAGAAAATCACTAGGTGGCTAGAACTCATACATGCATACCACCATGGTACGTAGTCAGAACATGGACCCACATTGCAAAGCACTATGCAAGAGGTTATCATCCCCACATAGCAAAGAACTGTACCAGCAGAACATGGTTCCATGTATGAAAATGAAATTTAGACCATATCCAGGTTCGCATACCATCATGGTACATAGCCGACTCCCCCACCCGCAAAGCAATACTCTATGAAAGGGAAACCCAATCCCACATGGAAAAAGGGTATTCAAAATGGGGTATTTTTGGGAATATTATCCTCTAGCTCCAACCCATTCATTTTTTTCGATGGAATCACCTATATCCCCTCCACAAACAAGTCTAGTGGAATTATTCCAAAGCCCCTTTCAAATCCACATGACCCATATATCGGCCGCATCAGCACACATTTATATGTTTACATATTCATGGCAAGCGGAGTCATGTGGGGAATCCCTAAAATGTTTTGGACCCCTATTATGTCAATAATTGTACATTCCCGTGGAATCCTGGGGTCCAACCGTATAATACTAATATGAACCTCCACATTCTATGGATAAAGGGTAATCAATGGCCTTTCCCTTTGATGAGGGTCAGTGATATCTGATGTAAATCACACAAGATTTTCTATTTTATTAGAAGAAAAATTCATCTCCTTTCCCATAACCAATTTCAGGGAAATCCTACGATGGTAAGCCCTTAACTTTTCTTGTATGAAGGTTTCATCAGTACTTATATCTAACTATGCATAGGCCATACCTGGATAGGATAATCTTAAAGTATAGGGTATGAAAAGACAATGAAGGAGATTAACACATTCATGACACCTCTTTCTCTCTCCCATTGGGTTCCAGTACAATCTATTAGTAGATGATGTGAGATGTGAGATTTTTAGATTCAATGACTCCTATAATTTCTAACATCGAGCATGAATCACGTGGTTTTAGAGGTTAATGGTGATCATGACATCCAAATAACCCTAATGAATGGGCGTACTTAATTTTATAATCCCATATATAGTCTATTTTCCAAACATTTCCCTCCTCCTAGGTGTAATCACCAAATGCTATGAATTATGGGGGCTCTGATTCCTATCCCATAAAGGTTATGTAGGACACCTATCTATGGCCTGACTTCAAAGGTTAACATTCTCAATGGTCTACCCCAATCATGATCCCCAATTCATCATGGAATAATTTTTGGTGTAGGTCCCAACTTTAGCTAAAGAAGTGACTTCTCCAATAATGTAAGCCATGCATCAAGCCTTGTTTATGGGAAGAAACCACGCGTAGGCCCTGTATTACCAAACTATGAGGGATTTGATTCCCAACATACTAGGACAACTAGGAATCCTCTCTATAGTTCAAATATATCATCAAAATCCACCCTCATGTTTTTTGGTCCATATCCCCAATAAGGCCACCCTTACCCCGAAGTCTATATCCCTTCAGAGAACCTCGGGATGCATTGATGTAAGTCTCAAATCAGACAATAACTATGAACATTTCACTTATATGTCCTTACCAAATTATTTTAAACTGCGTGGATAGGTCCTCATCACATGAAATTAAATGGTGATGTGTCTGGTTTAGCGGCACCAAAAAACATGGGCTCTGATTCCTATCACAAGGATACGTAGGAATCCCAAAGCATGTGTTTGACCCAAACATCAAAACAATTCCCATATCATATGGATTTAGATAAACTCCAAATCACCTCACCATAGGTATTAAACCCACAATGTCTCAATAAATGATACAAAAATTCTTGATCTATCCACAAAAGGGTAATATTGTTGATGAACCATGAATACATACATGTATCATCATCCTTGAGAACATTAAGTATATAATAATGATTCTAGACCTATATGTATCTATGATCGATTTTTCAACTTTGGAGTAATCCACAAACACATTCATGGGATCTAACCAAGGATTGAAAAACATATGAACATAACTTTTATATATAAGAGAGTCCCAGAATAGGAAATCATTTTCCCCAAAAGGGTGTAATGAGTCCGAACTCTATCCTATCAACCAATTTAAGTACTTATGTGTCATTGGCCAAATTATCATCCAACGAGTGCCTATGTTTCAAAAACAGATGCATGAATCATGTATAACAGGATCATTGTGATTTTTTTTTCTCCACAAATAAACTGGTTAGAGACCATCCGAGGACATCATACCCGACGTGGATTGATTGAAAAAAAACCAAAACCCAAACAATCACCCATAAAGGTCATGACTCAATTCATGTTAGACAAAAATAGTAATCTTAATACTATACACTAGACTATGGTACCTACTCACCAAGGAAAAAAGTATACACTACCCAACCCCTGTTGGAAGAATCTCGTCCTGGGCACAATGTCTCGTAAGAATGAAACGGTGATTGGTGGGACATATATATTTCTCGTATGAATTAGGTAAATATTTATATTTCATGAGATAAATAAGACTGGAATAGAAAGTTAAACATGTTTATTAATGGACATTGACTTCTACGATGGTATTGGGAGTGAACCTATACAAATATGATTGTTTATGGAGTAAACCCATTCAACTATTAAATCCTTGATAGTGAGCCATTGATATGATGAAAATTCTTTTCTATGCATATTTTTATTCCAAATATCTTTGTCTTATTCAAATGTTATGCTCTCATGGATAACATTCATTGATTTCTTTATGATTCATGTCTTATGAACTATTAATCTTTATTCTATGAATCAATATTATGATCATTGATATATCAGGTAGGGTTTTCAAAATGCTAAGATCAGGTTCACATACCCTTATTGTATTGTTATACTCATGTATCTCCATTGTTTACCCTTACTATGCATCTGAGCTTAGCCTAAATTATGTTTCCTTTCCCTAGGTTTTGAACAAAGGATCTAAGTAGTGTATGTCTAAGAAAAGTATTATGTGTAATGATCATTATGGGGGATGTTGAATATATTTCAACAAAATAGAATATTATGTACATATTCTCAAAAGGTAGTATAACTTTATGGACCTTAGGAAAGTTTAGGTGTAATGTAATGACTATTCATCTAATTTTATGTTATATAAAATTATTAAAAGACAAGGTCACTATAATTTATATCATATATAATTAACACATACCAGTATCCAAATCCCTTTTAACAACTCTAGTCCATTCTAATACACATAATATGCTCAGCTTGTAACCATATATATGGATTACACACATACATGATTTACTTTGATGCAGGTTATAAATAAATCATAGTCGGTGCTCAAAATGTGCCTCTAATATACTTCATAATATCATAGTGTATTCAGATGTAAAATAATAGAATAAAATAAACATTCATGTTTAGTCACCATGTTTTTAGAAGGCTTAAAAGAACTCAAAAAAACATGTTCATAATATATTGGATATCAGTCATCTCATGTCACACATACTGACCCATACTCAAAGATGAAAAGCAGTATGTGTTTCCATACCTTGACCTCTACCTTCACCATCTACATTAGGCTTACATCATCAACCCAATAATCCCCTCTTATGGGAGGCCACACATCATGTCATGAACCATATCTCATTTTCAATGAAGTAAACAAATCATGTTTTATTCTCTATATTATCACTCATGGTAGGGACCAATTTCACCTTCAAAAAAATACATTATTTTTCATTATAGGGACTTACATCACATTATATACATTACTAGCCTTATCAGGCAATATTGTCCATATTAAAACATTCTTCCTAATGATGGGACCATTAGTATAACCACTAACATAAAATTTAATTTATGGTTTCATATAATATTAAAATCCAACCGCAACCATATCCCTCAAGTCGGAATAATAATAATACCATCTCACTCAAGGTAAGTGTAATATACCAACATTTTGAGGAGGAACTTTATTGCTTAATCACGAATTAACTCCCCCTAAAATTGTCTATGAAATTAATTCTGAGAGTATGTGGGGCCCAAGGGTATCACTATATTTGGGACATTAATAATTAAGAATAGAAGATATACCATGTAGGAAACATAATTTTTGCATAATTTTTATAATGTGTTTTCTAGTGTTGTGAGGTGCATAGGGTGATGGTTCACATTTTAACAAACATGATATCAGAAGCCTAAAAATAATATAGTATGAAAGGATCCAAATTCACAACCTCCACATGGTTTTCCACACTATAGGGGATCTATATATAACTATGTTATCTACACCCCCTCTTTTATGGATGGTTACACATGGTTGGTGCATGGTTTGGCCTACAGTTCAGTGAAATAATGCATTTAATTGAAAGTATGTGAAAATTCCATTAACCTAGTGGGATTTAAAAATTATTACCCCATTTTATCCAATGTCCTCCACAGTAGACTACAGAATGAATCATGATATCAAAACGTTCCCAATGGAGATTATACTTCAATATTTGAGGTGATCTTGGTTGTGAATCGAAGGTTCGGGAGATTCTACCCCTCATCTTTCTTCTATTATCTAGGAGAATCATGGTGGAATTTTTTTATAATTTCTATAAATTTTACCCTCGTTTTTTAAATAGATTATAATATTTTTCATAAGGGATTTTTTTGGGATTTAATCGAGGTAATTTTAGTGAGTGATTGTCTATAAACTCAAGGTAGGTGGTCTATATGTTATATCCCATAGTCTTGATGTTTTATCATGTGTATATTGTTTTGAATTTGTTCTGTTACACTAAAAATATAATTTAATGGTAGGAAATGATATGTTGGGTTTCTAAATGATGAGATAAACCATTAACACACCCCATTGGATATATAAGTGAATAGTATATTGGGTTGAAGTCCAACCCTGGGGAATGCCACATTTTTTAAGATGTAACTGATTTGTTCAATCTAGAATTAATGTGTTTGTGAGGTTAGCATAATTTGAATGTTGTTTAGAATGTTATTATAGAATAAGGGGGTTTTTGGAATAGCATGAATAGGTCAAATGATTTATGGATTAAAATTGGATATATGTGATAAATGGTTAAAGATTCTTATTAGTGGGGCTTAATGGATTGAATTGGGTGAATATGATTAAAATGCAATAAAGTGGTGAAATGGGCCAAATATGAGACTTCAGATCATATTGAATGTATTAAACCATAGAAATGTGCTCAAATGAAACGGTTCACATTTTTCTTTTTTTATGATAAGAGATCAATGATGATGACCATTATAAATTTGACTAGTGGTTGGTGGGATGTTGTAATAATGATCCTCTCCCTTTGGCAGGCCATAATGACACTCTAGGATCCCTGATGGATAATATTTTTTGGAGGAATAACTAATTTTCTAGTCTCTAATGGTAAGAAAATAGAATTCCACATCATTGATGGGATGGTATCATGTAGAATTAAAAATACATAGTGGATACTTAGACTGATTCTCCAATTATGTCAACCAGTGAATCATTTGACCTATGGTACCGGTGAGAGACATGGGGAAAATCTGGTTTGATGTGTATGGTCAAAACTTGAAAATTAGAATAAATGTGGTTATGTAAAATACTATTAAATAATGGAACTTTGTTTATCTATTATTTTATATTAACTATAATCTTTTATGCACTATGATTGGACTGATTATTTTTTTAGACACCCTTGGTGGAGGCTTACAGAGGTGTACTCACAACAGTCTTAGGTCGACATTGGGTGTAGTAGATCAGTATTTATGGTTGAAGGTTAGATTAATGAAAACATTATTTTGTTTGACGGACGATATGAGAAATGTTATAGAGCATGGATGATGAAATGTAAATTATATCACGATCAATTTAGAAGGTTTTATTGTGTCTTTATTTTGGGATTATCATGAAAATTGACACTGCTATGAAATAGTGTGTTTGTTTTTATGTTTCCCGGTGTTTACCCATTTTGGGGAATTTATTTTATGATTCAGGGCATTGGATTATTTTTAATTTTTAATTATTTAACTTATTTACAATTTTATTTTACTCAGATAAAGAGGGTAGAGTCTCCCCACATTCCTCTTTGGACCCTCCCTGCTAGTCAGTAGGCTCTAGAATATGTGGAGGCACTATTTAGGTCAAGTAGTTCATCGAATCAGGGAACCAAATCAGTAGAACCTAGTTCTAAATCTAAAAATTTTTATAAGTGATTTTTCTTTTCTTTTAATTACTATTTGGGAATTGTAGGTAGGAGATTATGATGTGTCAGACCGTGTAAATGAGATCATGTATGGAAGTATCTAACTCATGTGTGAGGTAAAACCCATGGTCCCCTAGGTGAGATTATAGTTCATGAAGGTTTTTTCTTATGGATAGAAGTTATATGACGTTAGGTGATAAAATAAAAGTGTGGTGTCATTGTTTTTTGAGGATTAATTTATGGATCGAAATGTAATAATGTTTTTTATATGCATGCATCATTCAGGAACATCAGATTAATGCAAAAAGGATCATGTTAAGAACTCAACCAAACAAAGGTTATCATGCGTTGGGGTAAATGAAAAATATTTTATATTTTTCTTATGGAATTATTATTATAGTAATTAATGATGAGTTTTTACTATTTTTATGTGACAAACTTTGTTTTTTTGTGAAATATTTTTTTTGAATTAACATAATCTTTTTTTTGATATTTTGTATTTTCCATAAAACTGAATATAGATTGTGTTAAATGAAAGAAACAAGTTATTCAGTCCTTTTATGATACACCATGTTAATCCTTCATTATTCAATATCCCAATATATTTTTTTTCTACACACCACAACATCTTGTCTTGTGTTAAACGCAACAGCAACTTGGAAAGTGTTACATGAACCACTCAGTTTCTACAAAATATAATTTCATTATTATAATTATTTAACAAATATAATAATAACCTAGTTCTTAAATTTAATAAAATGATAATTAATAACTAATTTTAAAATATTATTTACAATTGTGATAATGAAAAATATAATTTTTTTAAAGTAATGAATTATTAAAAATACTCTTTTCTAAAAAGAACATATATTTTTGTCCTTGTATAAACAAAAATAAAGTTTATTTTATACTATTTTAGAAATTTAATTTGATAAAATAAATATCATTTTGAATTCTTAATTTCAAATAAACTGTAGGGTTTATTTTTATATTTTTTCTAAGAAACTTCATTTTTGGATGAATATAGAGAAATAGTGAATTTTAATTCATATTAACGTTTTTGTCTAATTTATATATACAGTTAAGTTATAATAAAAGTTGATATTATTGTAAAATAAGATTAATTATACATATATTAATCAAATTTAACCCATTTTTAATCTTTTTATATTTAATTTAAATATAAAAATGTAATGAACTTTATAACATTCTAACTTTAGAAACCGTATTTCTCACTATGTTTATGATATTATCATTTTACATAATTTTTCCAAATATTCAACTTCAATTTCTAAAAATATACCAAACCTGATGTAATAATTTTTATATTTATATTATAATAATGTCAACCTATTTTTTGAGAAAAATATTAGTGAAAGTTATTATGATTAATTACACTTATTATGGAAACATTATGCATTACAGTGGAATAATCCATAAACATAAGGGCCAAAATGATCTATACCCTTTTCCAACACCCATTTAATAAACATATTTCATCCATAAACCTTAAATTATTGTTTTTTTTGTTTTTGATGACTTAAATTGGTAAAGAATAATTGTACACCTAACTTGTTTTAAATAATACCAAGTTTCTCCCCTCCCTTCCTAATAAAAGGTCACCACCTATCCCCCTTCTTCACACCTCCCAATGAATTTTTATTCAGAAATTATATTTATTATAATATTCCCAACACCCAACCCATAGTCCTTTAATCCTAAATTTTGGATAAAATCCATCAAAGAAAGCTCTTTGGTGGAAACTAAAAAGAGTTACCCAATGAAGAGGTAACACCATTACACCATCTCATTTGCTTTATTTAATTTCTATTATGGCACAATTATTCTTATTAAAAAATCATATAATAACACCAGTATCCTAAATATACTTATTGTTTTTATTTTAAGGGTTTTACATTCAGTTAAACTCACTTCCATTTAATGGGAAATGAACCTACTATTCTTGTGTATGTCGAATTACTGCTTCACAAAATTTTGTTGTTCATTTTACCTTTACCACCTCTCATGGTTTGGAATTATAATGTAAAATATATTTTCATATGATATATGTGATATTTATGATGTCTTTATACTAATTTATTTATTATCATAATCTTGTCTCAATGATTTCTTTTTTATGTAAATATGATTATTTTGTTTGGGGAACTGTGGACTACATCCTCCTCAAAGAAATGTCATTCATTCACACACTGCAAGGAATGTATTAAGGATAGGTTTAGTTATAATTTCTATAAATATTAAATAATAATGATACTTTTAATATATTATATATAAACACAAGTTTCATTTACCTTCTTTTATTCAATATTACAACGAGAAACAAAAATAGTGTTCATGCATACGTATGACCTACCGTCTCTATGATCAATGTAACCCATTTTTACATTTTTATTTTATATATATTATTATAAATAAATATTTACTGATTATATATGATATTTATATCATTATTTATAGTATTTAAATCATTATAAATGTATGAGGAAAAAAAATATAATAATGTAAGACACATATGAAAAACAAAACAGATGTTACCCGAAGCGAAATCTTAACATGGAATCATTAATAAACCGCTAATATAAATCCCCAATAAAACCATATATGGTATTAGATATAAGAATTTGGTTTTTTAAAAATATATAATAAACTTATATTAATTATACATGAGGATTTTAGGGTTCAGATGAAAATCAAGATGCAGTGTAATGGAATTTCATCTAATTTTTATTTTTGTGAGATTAATGCTTTATTCACCACTAATTTTATTTGTGTAGTGTTTATAATACCCATGTATGTATTTTATGATTCTTATAATTATATTTTCTTTTATATACTTATCAGTTTTACGATATTTATTTCATGGTTTTTATGTTTCAAAAGTTACCAAATTGATAAATTTATTTTATCTCAATTTTTCTTCTTTGAGACACATGCCATGTTATGCACCTAAATTTTCATAGAAATTGTATACACTACCATTGAAATGTTATATAAAGAATATTATTATATTAATGTTGATTTAATCTTTATTTATTGTTATTATTTCTATTTTTTATGTTTTAAGGTTACCAAATTTGTAATGTTTTATTGCTACGATCTCACCATTTTTTGAGATTGATTATGATTATTCTCTAATTGATGAAATATTATGATACGTATATAATGTACTCTCATGAGTTTTTTTATTTTCTATTTATTAATTTTATATCCATGTATCTGTACTTTTTTCCTACTCTTTGTTACATAATATGATAAAGAATGTGTTTTAATAAAGTTAGTCTTTGCATCTCTTTATGGTCGAAAATCCATGTTCCTTCAAAACTACATATTATAAAAGAGTTTTCATTAGTATTATAAAATTCTTAAATGGTATTTATATTAAAATTTTATAATTATTTTGTCCTTTAAAAAAATTTTCAATGGAATATTTATGTCGTTTTCTGGGTGAGAGGATTTTCTAATCTTTGTATACTGAAAAAGGAATGTTCATCATTTATGGATTTACCCTCCATCATGACGGTCATTCCCTTGAAAGTGAATTTACAAAAATAGAAAGTTATTTTTTATATGAAAGAAATTTTTTCCTAATATTCTGAGATTTTTTTTTAATGTCCGTTTCAAATAAAAATGATTCCAAAAATGATTTATTTTTTACATTGTGTAATAAATAATTTTCAATACGTCCGTTATCAGTTTCAAAAAGTTTGTTTATAAATAAAAATATTTAAATTTTCTCTAAGATTATTATATAAACATTCAATTTATTTTAAAGGAATTTTTTTTCATAATGTGGTCAATAATCCTATATATATTTTTTCATCAAAAACATTTTTCAAAATTATTTCAATATTTTGTTTTATGTATTGAAAGTATTTTCTACGATTTCTTTTAAAAATAGTTTTATGTTTTAAATATAATTTTTAAAATAAGAAAGGATATATTTCTCAAGTAATGTTTTTGAATGATATATCATAATTATTTTACATCGATGATAATGTTTATTGATGTTACTCATGCCCTTATAGGAAATGATCCAAATTTTCCATTCATATTATTTCTTGGATGGTTTATGTTTTGATAAAATATTTTTTCTGACCACCATTTTTATTTAACTACTTATATTCTGTTGACACCCCATTCTATTCATAAGATATTATTAAATGAAATTATTCAAAAACATATCTATTTTCCATAAGTTATGATGTTATTAATATTTTATTATAGAAATTTCATTTCATGGGTTATGATTTTTTTGTTTATAAAACCAATTTTACTTCACTAGTACGGATGTGATGAAAGTTTTTTATGTGGTAAAACATGTATGAATGCTTTCATTATATGATTGGTGTGAACTATACCCCCCTATAATGCATTGGTAAATGATAAATGTTTTATGATCTTAGGAGGGTACACACAATGGAATACAATGCTATAAATTAGAGGGTATCCCATGTGTGAATCAAGATGGTAAACCGGAGGGAATATGAATACTAAAACAAGACTGCAAACTAGAGGGAATCATAAGCATGAAACAATATGATAAATGGAAGTGAATTCCAATACTGAATAAGATGGTACATGGGAGAGCATCTCAAGCCTGAAATAAGAGGGGACATGGGAGGGAATCCCAAGACTGAAACAAGAGTTTACATAGTTGTAAATACCATGTCAGAAGCAGGTACGTGAGTTATTATCCCAATCGTAGAATGTTATAATGGTCTTCTTAGGTATCCTTATTATATGATTTTCCATGTTTATGTATATTCCAAAATTCTGTGTCTTATTCAGATGTTATTTTTTCATGGATTATGTTATTTATTTTCTTCTGATTCTTGACATATGAACTGCTAATTTTTATTCCATGATTGATGTTTATATACATTGATATAAAGGATCTTATCATATTATGTTATGATCAAGTTCTCGTACACTTATTCTCATGTTTATGCATACATATCTCTGTTAATTTCCTATACATATCATATGATATCACCCCTTATTGTGTTTCCATCCCTAATTTATGTTGATATATTTAATTTATGATAGGTCTAAGGAGGGTTCCTGTCATGGAGAACATAGTGTGAGATAATGTAGCACACTTCTGTACCATTTTTTATCTTTATATATTTCCAAAGGCCCAAAACTAATGCAATATTTGGGAATCTATTTATGTAATGTTTTAAGTATTCTCTAAATGTTATGTAATGTCTATTCATGTTAAGAAATGGTCATTATATTTGGAATCAGAGTGAAGTTCTAGTTAACCATCGTAAACTAGGATGATAAAATATTTGTGAGATCTATTGGAATATTTCAAAGGTTATGTTTAGGAATGTCTCTTAAAATAAGATTAAGAACGAGGAAAAGTATAGAATTGTTTTTGGAATTTTGGTAAATGACAGTTTGAGTGGTTCCCAGGAAATACGTATAATAATGGATACAAAAATATGATGTGGCTCTAAAACATATGTGGGTTGGAGTAAAAAATAAAATAAGGTGCGTCATGCTTGGCTCACCATAACCTGATACACAACAAAAATCCATTATTCACACCTAGTTTGACACTCCAAGGGGATATTCATTTTGAGTTAACATACTCTTTAGGAACTATCATAAAGGATTTAAAAATAATTTGGATATGAATAACCTCAGATATATATAAGGTGTCATAGATTAAAGAAGTTTCCTAGACGTAGACATCCTATATGTTTTTTTCAGGATAATGTGGTTCCTCACATTGAAAAATGTTTCTTACTCAAGGAATGTTTGTTTGGAACTAGATTAATTTTGAATGTGACAAACAAATTTCTGATGAGAAGTCAAGTGGGATAATCACTAGAGTGAAGTTAGTTATAATCAAGTGTAATTAGTTTTCATCGAACATGATTAACAATGTATACCATAATAAACTCCCAGACTCACCAAATAAGATAATAAAAGTTATTTCTTGGATTTCAGGTAATTAAGACTATAAAATAAAGAAAATTTAGTTTCATACATGTCAATAATGTGTGATGAAACACCCAAGTCAATATATTATAGTAACATGAAGATGTTTTGACTGTGGAAAAGGAGGTCATAAATAATGTATCTATAAATAGAGAATTAAATGTTTAGATAACCTAATAGATTGAAATGTTGTCATTACTAATGT
Source organism: Viscum album (assembly GCA_963277665.1). Taxonomy (NCBI): domain Eukaryota; kingdom Viridiplantae; phylum Streptophyta; class Magnoliopsida; order Santalales; family Viscaceae; genus Viscum; species Viscum album. Next base: position 1,534,359,693 of record OY728126.1, read on the forward strand.
ATTATCAATTAATTATTTCGTTAAATGTGGAATGAATGAGATTTATTAAAATTGATTTCTTATGTCGAAGGATCATGAATACAATCCACTAGGTGGAACAAGTAATTGTTTTTCTACTGATGTTGAGGAGACCAAGAAAGATACATGAAAGGTATGTCATATTCTAAATGTAATGGAGGTTAGCCCAATTAATTTTATCTTGATAATTGTTAAGACCTGAGTCCTGATTCATATTCATGGAAATTACTATAAAGGAATAAGTTGATAAAACCCATGTAACTATTTAAGAATAATGTTTGATGATTGAATTGTATGTTTTATTGAATTAAAAGATTATACTATATGATAAATGAAATTTATAAATATTTTCACTATATGTTTTTCATTAAGTATTTGAAAAGATATGTTGAATGGTGATGGTGAGGAAGAAAATTGATTTCATGGAAAGGTGATATTTTTATTATGGGAAGATACCCCTTAATTATTTTATAATTATGTGATAATTATGTTTATATAATCATATTTTTCATATGAATTAGTTAATTGGATGGTACATATTACCTCAAAAATGAAAAAGGATTTGTTGAGAAAGTGATTTATATTATCATGGATTAATTTTACAACTTCTTGAATTTGTGGAATATATCAAGAAATATTTGGAATAAGGAAACATTAATGTTTTCCCAAAAGATTTATTGTAATTCAGTTAATTACCATGTTTCAGCAGAATATATGATGAGAGAATTTACATGTTTCGAATGTGAAAATGCAGAGATACATTATAATATATGGGGGGATCAATGTAAATCTGATTTAGAGACCATCATTATAATTCATTGTATTTTCATCTTTCTGAAGGGTTATAATGTAAACCGTTTATGGAAATTTTAATTTAATCTTAGAATGAAGTTTTTGAGATTAAATTAATATGTCACCACATGAGGATTTATGAAAATTAGATAACTTACCTCAATAATCATGTATTGATTGTAACTAAAGAGATATTAGATGACTTATCATAGATCACATGATCTATTAGTGCTTTTGGAATGAAAAATTCTTGTTACCTTTGCAGAGAAATAGGTAGCATAGAAATTTGTCACCACACAACAAAAGTGTTATATTTTACTTATAAAAGAGAATATAATAATGTAAGTACAAATTATCTTGAATATTATCAATCTACTGGGAAAGAATATTGAAACTAAAAAGGTTATCCGAGTACCTTATTTTTTAGGAATCAAATGGTCCCTTAAACCGTCACATATATGTGGTTTTATGATTGTTAACTTTATCCTAACCAAGTTCTTTATCACAGTCCACCAAAACATGATTGTTATTTTTTTCTACCACGCCCATGTCTTCTCTTCCCATATATGTTCTCTTATGTTGAATCCTAGTCAAGTGTCAGTTTGGGTTAGTTTTATGTTTCCAGTTTTTTAAATAAATTTTTATTATTCCTTTTTAAGATGTGGGTTTTTATGAATGGGACATTAAAGTATTAAACAATTTATAACCCAGATCAATTTCTTCTCAAAATTCATTTTTAGGGGGTAGAATGAAGCATCCCCATGTTTTTGAAATATATAATTTTTCGATTTTTTTAATATTATCCATTTCACACAATAATAAATATAGTTTGTTTTGAATGAAATAAAAAATTTATTATTAACTTTTACACTACACTATGTTAAGAATTCATTATATAGTACCCCAAGATATATTTTCACTACTTGCAACACTAATATGCATTGCGCTACAGGCAATACCCACTCCGTATGCAGCACATACAACATTGAGTTTTTATGAAACATAATTTTGTTATTATAATTATTTAAATTATATTTTTATAACCTAGAAATTAAATTTGTTATTATGAATAGTAAAAACTACTTTTCAAAATATTATTGAAAATGGTGATAATGAAAAATACAATATTTGGTAAAGTCATTAAATATTTAAAAATACTATTATCTTAAAATAACTTCTTTTTATGTCATTATATGAATAATAATGATTTTAATTTTTGAAAATTTTATACATTATATTTTATTAAATAAATATTATTTTTTAATTCATAATTTTTAAATTATCTTAGGTGGATGTTTTGGGATTTTTCTAAGATACATTATTTTTGGATTAATAGTGAAAAATACTTAATTTTAATTCAAAATTACTTTCTCATCAAATATATTTATATTGTTGAATTATATATATTTTGGTTTTAAATTCAAAATAGATAAATTATAAATATATTAATCCAATTTATGTCATTTTAACATTTTTTATTGAATTTATATATAAATGCATAATGGATTTTTGAACATTCTCACTTTAAAAATCGGCATTCTCAGCACGTTTTTCAGAATATAATTAATTGTATTTTTTTCATATTATATGAATTAAATTTCAAAAAAATTAATAAATATTATAATTATATTCTAATAAGTTAATATTATTTTTTAACAAAAATATTAGTGAATTATAATAAGATTAATTAAAATGGTAATGGTAAATTTAATCTTAACAAATGAATAAATGTTAAGCATAAGACCACATACGACCTCTAAACTTGTACATAACCCATTTGATGTACATATTTGGGCCATAAACCTTCCATTATTGAGTTTGGATTGTTTTGGATGACTTTTTTCAGTTAAAAATGATGGTACGCCAATCTTATTTTCCAAAATTCCAAGTGTGGAACATCCCTTCCCTACAAAAGGCCACTATATATACCCCTTCATTACACCACTCAAAAATATTAGGTTAGTACAAAATATTCCCAATGAAATTCCTATAATCCCTAAATTCTTCATTTATTCCTCCATTTGGGAAGAAACCATTCCATAGAATCCCTTTGGAGCAAACATAAAGGAGTTACTCAATGATGTGGTAACAACCTTCTTCAAAATCCTTTCCATTATTTTATTTATCCACCACCTAAATTATTCAAATTCCATGATCATATAATAAAAAAATAATCCAAAATATACTGATATGTTTTCATTATAATGTTTTCACTCAAACATACACACACTTCTATCTAATGGACGATGAACCTATCATTCTTGTGTATGATGAACTACCACCCCACGTATTGATCTTGTTTGTTTCACCTTTACCATAACTCATGGTTGGGAATTTTTATTTGAGAAATGTTTTTATATGATACATATAATATTTATTATTTATCTAAACATATTTACTTATTATATAATTCTATCCTTGAAACATTCCATTTTTGTAAATATGAATATATGGTTTGGGGAAGTGTGGACTACTACCTATCAATGTGATGTGATTTTTTCACACTCTACAATGAATGTATTGAAAATGGTATCAGTGAAATTATATGATATATATTAAATAATAATTACACTTTATTTATATGATATATATATATATAACTTTCTTTCTTTATTTCTATATTATAATGAAAACAGAAACAACATTCATGCCTATGTACGACCTACCATCTCCATGAATAATATATTCCCCTTTTTATTCATATAATATATATTATTATAAATAAATATTTAATGATTATAAATTATATTTATTTCTTTTTTAGCATTATGGAAATCATGATATGACTATTAAGACAAAAAATATAATAAATTAAGAATAATATGAAAAAATAAAGAGGATATTACCCAAAGTGGAAACAGAACATGGAATTTCCAATACATTGGTAATATAATTTCATAATATTAACATATATGAAAAAAATATAATAATATTGTCCTAGAAAATATTTTTAATATAAATATTTTTAATATATATGAGGTTTTTACATGTGCAAATAAATTCAAGACATAAGATAAGACAATTTAATAGCACTTTTTATTTTCATGATATTCATGCCTCATTCAAAACTCATTTATTTTTTCTGTAATATATAATATCCATTGATGTATTTTATTATTATTATAGTTAAATTTATTGGAATTTAAATATCCAATTTATTATCTTCCTTTCAAGGGGTTTATGTTTCAAAAGTTACTAAAGGGGTAAAGTAATGTTGTCTCAATTTTCATTCTTTCAGACTCATGTGACGTTATGCACCTACATTTTTTCATGAGGGGTATATACTAAATTTGAATTATTATAATTTTAATATACATAAATAAATAATATTTTAATCATCAATTAATTTTATTCTTTCGATTTTCTTATGATTCAATGTTACCATATTGGTAACGGGTTAGAGCCACAATATCACTATTTGTTGAGATTGTTTATGATTATGATTCCATTGATAAAAGATTATGATACATTTATCATGATAAATCATGTTTTTTACCATATTTTTATTCATGTTATATCTATCTAATGGAAACAATTTTCCACTATTTGGTACATAAGATGATCAAGAATTCATTTTTATGAAAGTAGGACTTTTCCTCTCTCTTCAGTTAGAAATATGTTTTCTTTAATACCCATGCTTTTTAAAAGTGTATAAAAAAATATTATAATATGGTTTTATGATATTTAAATTTCATTTTTACCCTTTATTTTACATTCAACAAATTTATTTTTTATTGGAATTTTATTTTCATTTTCAGGTTGGGCACTTTTCTAAACTATTTATTGTGAAAAAGAAATTTTCAGGATATAGTGATTTACCCACTATCATGACCATCATTACAATTATAATTTCTTTAAAATAGTAAAATTTTATTTTATTTTATAATAAAATCTTATCAAATTATTTAGGTAATTTTTCTTAAAATTTGTTTTCAATGAAAAATGTTTTCAAATTTTTTTTTGTTTACAAAGGCTTTTAAATGACTTTCGAAATATCATTTATATGATTTAAATAGGGTTTTTTCAAATAAAAATATTTAAATGGCTTGAAATATTAGTTAATAAGTTACCAAATTATCTTAAATGAAAATATTTTAGAAACATGTTCGATATTATTTTTTATGTTTTCATTGATTTTTTTCAAAATGATTTAATGATTTCTTTTTTAGTTCTCAATTCATTTTTCAATGAAAATACTATTCAAAAGGTTTTTTGTTTTAAAGATCATTTTTCATACAAGAACAGATATTTTTATTATGAATCATTTTTAAAAGATATTTCAAAATTATTTTCTATCTATGATGACATCTATTTATGTTACTTATTCCCTTCAAAGAAATTTTATGTAGGATCCATTAATATTATTTTGTGAATTGTTTATGTCTTGATGAAATGAAGCATATGAAACTTGTTTATATTCAACAGGTTATATTCTATTGAAACCTAACTATATTCATGGATTTTTATATTCATGGATTTTTATGTAATGAAATAATTAATAAACCTATATATTTTCTGTATTTTATGATATGATGATGTTTTAATGATACCCATTTGATTTCACGGGTTATGATTTTATGTTTAGAAAATCCATTTTTTCATGGGTCATTATGTGAAGATTGTTTTGTTATCTTGAGGAAAATGTTTGTATGATTCTATAATGTGATGGGTTGGAACTTTATACCCATTCAATGCATTGGGTAATGAAAAATATTTTATGAGAATAAGAGTGTACACGAGAGGGCATCACAACCCTGAAATAATAAGGAATCCCAAGCCCAAAACAAGTGGGTAATTGGAGGGTATCCCAAGACTAAATCGAGTGGGAAACCAAAGACCAAAACAATAGGGTAAATTGGAGGGAATACCAAGACCAATATAATAGGGTAAATGGGGGGGTATCCCAAGAAAAAACAAGAGGGTAAACGGGAGGGCATACCATGCTCGAAAGAAGAAGGTACATATGAAGGAATCCCAAGCCCAAAGAAAGAGGGTACCCAAGAGGGAATCTCATTCCCAAAAAAAGATGGTATACAAGAGGGAATCCCAAGCCCAAAATAGTTACACCCGTAATTATCCCAATCCAAACATGATATGAATGTCTTATTAGGTATATTTGACATAGTATTTTTTATCTTTATGTGTATGAAAAAATTATAGGTCTTATAATTATGTTATTATTTAATATATTATGTTCTTTATTTCCATATGATTCATTACATATTTACTAATAATTATTATGTCATGATTCATGTTTATGAATTTTGATATGTTGGGTATGATCATTTAATGTTATGATCACATTCTCATACCCCTATTATAATGTTTATGATCACATATCTCCCTTGTTTACCCTTATATAGAGTCTAACATTGCCCATTTTTATGTTTCATTCCCTAGAATATGTATATATATTTATTGTATTATATGTCTTTGGAGGGTTCTAGTATAGGAGAACCTAGTGGGAGATAATGTAACTCACTCGTTTGATTTTGTTGATGTTTCCATGTTTCCAATGGAACTAAAAAAATATGGTCTTTGGGGGTATTTTTCTTTATTGTTTTAAGTATTCCTCAAAAGTGATGTAGTGTCCATGTATGTTAAGATTGGGTTGTTATATTTTAACTAAGATGTGATAAATTTGAATGGTTCCTAAAAGTGAAATATTTAAGTTGATACAAATGGGGTCTTATGAAAGGATTGTGGATGAATAAGTTGGTTTACCAACATGTTATCCATGTCCCATGATAGGTATGTTTGAGGGTAGTGACTGAGATTCAATTATATCCATTGGGATAGTGTAGGTGGAGTGGGTTGTTTATGGATCATAATTATCACCATATTTAGTAAATTCTGAATGTGATATGTTATGTGTTTTGATACATGCATTTGAAATTATATAGATATTCCATCACTATTCCATTTACCAGTTGTAAAACAGAAGTAAATTTATGACAATTATCCTTCAATAATAGGAAAAGAACTCCTGTTAGTCATGGGTAAGATGGGTAAGATATGTTCCATGTGAACTTCACCAATTTTCTATTTCCATAGAGACGTACCTAGTGTGGGATTCACCGAGCATATTTGATCTGATGAGAGTGGTTAAACTACATAACCCTATAGTGTTTTCCAGAGAGGGTGGTCATAAGGGAGAAGTGTTTTGGACTGAGTATATCTAGATGATTATAGTGTATTTAGATAATCCTAGTAAAAGAGTGATATTTTGGAAGATTATATGTTATGATGTCCTATGATGTGATGGAAGAATTATTTAGATTTAGATGACTAGTGGGAAGGGATTGCATTAATTGACTTCCATGAGATGTTCCAGGATTAATTTTACCTCATGATCCTATGGAAAATAAAAACTGATTAGATTATATGATTGACATATGGATGTATGACAGTTATATTATGATTAATTCATAACTAAGATTCAGTTCTTTTATATGATATTTATAGGAGATGAATTGGCTCTATCTATATGTTTTTAGGATGGACTTACAAATGAGATAAAACTATAAATAAATATATTATGTGTAAAAAGGTTTGCTATGGTAGTGGATCATACCCTAATTTATAGGGGGAACATAAAATAGGATTTTGGTGGTGAGAAGATGGTTTCAATTAAGTGATATGGTTAAAATTATTCTCATGATTGGAAATTTGATTACGATAAATTCCACCAGATTGGTTTCAGATAGTGTAGATGAGGGAGAAGATCAGTTTCATAGGGATGGGGTTGAGGGATTTTCTATCAGCGTGGGAGATTGGGATACATGAATGGTCTGTGTATAAAATAACTATTTGAAGTATGAATTTGAGAAGGACGGATTATATACAATGGTTCTACTGGAACCTTAAATATATTTGTAAGAATGGATGATCTATTATATAATAGGGCACAAAAAATAGTTTTTCTACCCCGTATTAGTATGTTAGTGGTGATCCACCATCTACACATGTCAGGTTGGGGTACATGGTACTTTTGGAAAGGAGACACTATATCAGTAGGGTATTGAAATTCATGGGCCCTAGATATGATTGTAGGGTAAAGTGATCGGTTTGTTTCATGCAGTTAAACATACACACATTTATGGTGAGGCTGCACCATCAACTGCAAATGTTAATATTCTTTTAGCTTCAATGCTTGGTAGTTCTTTATTTTATACTTGAGCCTCACATGATTTTATATCATTCGGTCAATTATCTATTTGACTTTGGATACTGAGTATAATTTTTGGGTTTATTCATTCAACATGTTGTTGGGGTGATATTAGAGGGTATCAGTAAATTTAAGGAGTGTACACCTGATTATGGTTGGAATCATCCACTTTGGAACTTGTACATGCTTGAGATGATATGATTTTACATGATAGTGGGGATGGATTGGCTTGTTACATACCAAGAGGACAATGATTGTTATAATAAGAGAGTTAGTTTCACATCTCTTGAGGGAGACACTTATGTCAATCAAGCAGAATTGAGTATCTATGTAGGTTTTACAAGACCAATATGATAAAATATTTCTATTCTCATAGCCTAGGTGGAATGTATTCTATTTAATGAAATGCGAGATAAATATGAAGCATTCCATCATATAATGGATTATTTTCATTGTGTTTTTTAGGATGAATTATTAGGGCTTCCACTTAAGATAGAGGGAATGTTCATATATTAAGGGATCCTTGGAGCTGAGCTAGATTCTATTACACCTTATAGAATGGCACCATTTTTGAATAAATTTCATAAAACTAAATTAGAAGAGTCAGATGTTGGAGGTTGTATCTACTTGAGTATTTCACATTGGGGATCACTGATTTTTTTTGGTAGGAAGGTGGATGGGACATTATGATTATGTCATGATTAACAAAAAATGAACCATTTGTCAATTTTGAACCAATATCCTTTTTCTATATTGATGGGGTTTTTGAACTGTTGAAATATTCCATAATGTTCTAGAAAATTCACATGATGTCATTGTATCATCTGATTAGTGTGTGCATTTATGATATACCATCGATTTATTTTAGATTCATGTATGTTTTGTATTAGTTTTTTCTGTTATTTTATGGGTTAGGAGACACAACTGATGTGTTTATGGCATTGATGAACAAAATAATTCACCCATAAAGGGATTAGTTTATAGTTGTTTTTTATTACATCATGGTGTACTCAAAAACTGTCGACGATCATTAAAAACATGTTGACATCATCTTGAGTACATTGATAGAGAATAAACTATATTCAATGATATAATCATATCAATTAGAGATAGAGAAAATAATATTTATTAGGAAAAATTATTTCAGAAGAAGGTGATTTAGTGGAATCAGATATGGTTCAAGTTGTTTTTGATAAGTATTCAAGGAATTTTTTTGATAATTAAAGCTTGTTCGGTTTGGAGGGTTATTATATAAGGTTCATCAAATAATTTTTTCTATAATCAATGACACACCTAAGATTGACCAGGAAGGGTTTATGGTTTGTGTGGTATAAATCATTTGAGAATTATCTTTAGTATTTGAAGAGGCATCTGACCACTGCAACAATCTTGATCTTACTCAAGTTAGGTAATGAGTATACCATGTTTTTTGATTAATATGGGATTGTATGTGGGGTAGTGTTTATGTAGGGATATTTATTCTTAACATGGAAATCATGGTATTTGAGGACACATGAATGAAATTGTGCAACATGCTATCTCGATTTTTCTATAGTCGTTTAAGCCGTTAAATGTTTCTTGAATTACCTTTTGGGTGACATGTTTTTTTGTTTATACAGATAATATGATCCTGAAATATATCTTTTAATAGTATCAATAAAATATTGTATAGAAAAATGGGGGTTATGTATAAACATTATTTTGACTTTGAGCTAACTTATATAATAGGAAACGAATATAATGTTATAGGTTCATTGAGCCTAGAGACATATACTCTAGTGCTTCAAGAGTCTGGTTTCATGTGGAACATGAACGATTAAGTTTTTGATATGCATATAATATTCCAAGAAGAGCACAAGTTAATGAAATTCATCTCCTTATACAAGGTTTCCTCTCTTCTGAACAAGGTTAAGAGGATGTAGTATGGAAATTTATAATTTCTAGCATTGAGAGATAGTATTGATGGTGGGGATCCACCTTCTGATTTAACTATTGATGGGTATTATATTATTCACATTTGAGACCATTTTGATCTGTCCACTTGTGTGTGCGAATATTTGATGTATGATTTTCATCCCCTAAAGTGGTTGGTGGACCACAGTTTGACCAAAATGTACCATGATATTCATAGATGGGATTTGTGGATGAGAATGGAAAAGCATATTATAGGATTCATGAAATGGTAGGTTAAGACAAATAATAAATTAATTTGTGGTCTTATATAGCCATTTCATATTCCATAATGGATGTGGGGGGATGTTGCCATGGATTTTGGGGTAGGACATTCGAGGATTCCATAGAAAACTGATGGGATATGGGTGATTGTGGATTGGTTGAAAGAGGTTTCTAAATTATTTATGATATGGTAAACATTCACCATTACAAAGTTCTGTGACTTTTATGTCCATGAGATAATATGTTATCATGGGGTACCGTAGAGTAATGTTAATGATCATGACCCATGTATTACATCATGCTTATGCAAAGGGTTGAATAAGGAGTAGTGTAATCAGGTGTATCTATGTTTGAATTTTAAACCATAGATAGATTGTAAATTAGAATATAAATTCTAGGTATTAAAGGACATGTTGTTGGAATGTGTCATAAACATTAGTGGATCTTGGGAGAAACACATAGTGGTCATTGAATTCCCCTACAACAACAGTTATTTGGATACTATTTAGATGGAACCATATGAGTTTCTCAATGGTAGGCCACATAGATCTACCTTATATTTTATGGATGTAGGGGAATCATTGTTGTTGGGATCATGTCTCATGCCTGATATTTATGAGCATGTTCAATTTATTTGAAGGAGTATGTCTATTGCCTAGATAAAACAAATGTTTTATTCTAACCTTTGTTATGGACCTCTTTTGTTTGTGTGGGTGACCATGCGTTCATTTTATTATTTTCATAACTAGGTCACCAACATATTCTAAAATAGGTCATGTTGGTTCCTAGGTATGTGGGACCATTTGAGATTTTGGAGAGGATTGGATTGGTCGGGTATAAATTTTTTCTTATATAGTGTTATGGTGATATACATGAGGTTTTAATTATTTCACCACATTAGAAGTAAAAACCTGACCCATATCGAGTAATTTATGTTTTTTATGTTGAGTATGAGGTTGATACGTCTATTGTGGAGAATTTGATTCGTATTGTGGATTGTAGTGATTTTTTTTGGGAAGAATAATGCCTTTATTCTAATTACTATAGTAGAATGGTAAAGTTAAAGAGGAAAACGTTGATTGAGAATAAAATATATGGGCTCAGTGGAGTGATATTTTTACCTTGGGGGTTTATAAATTCATGGGAGTGTTACTCAAGGATGATATTTTATAAGGTTGTTAGGTTGTAAGATCATGGATTTTGATGTGATATGTCCATGTTTAATTTTGTGTTAAATCCCACTAAGATGGTTAAAGAAATTCTTTTAAAGATAATGGGGTGTCTCAAGGGAGAGTATAAAAACATTGTATTTTGCAATGAAATAAACACATGGCCTTCACCTAGTTTACAAAATCATGTGGGTGATGTAGAAAATCATATGTCTCAGTCTTCCTCTTAGATAGAGGGTTCCACTTGTTTTGCAAATAGTTTGGAAAACTATGTAGCCATACTATATGCTTCATTATAAGGAGGGTTAATTACCATTCCCCTCTTAATTTTAATTATTTTTACTTAATCTTTATCCAATTTCATTCTCTATTACACTATGGTATGAGTCAAGGTATCATAAGCATCCCAAGGGTGATTCTCTATCAATATTTTGTAGTTTGAAGCACCATTTTTTGTTAATCAGATCCCCATGTGATACTACTATTTTTCTATCTACTATTTCTAGGAAAATCACAAATGACTTTTTCCTAACCATATAAAGTCATAAACTATTTTTTCTAAAAGATTATGTGACTGAGAATTATGGTTTTTCTTGGATTAAATCAACAGCTGAGTTTCAACGACTTGTTTTTTATGAATTAAATATAGGTGATATACAAGTTATATCTCATAGTTTGGTTTTTGTTCATGTGTATATTGTTGTTTTTTTCTATTTGTGATGAATATTTAATTCATTGGTAGGGAAGGAAAAATTAGTTCTCTAAATTATGAGATGAATCATTCGCTGACATCGCTAGATCTGTGGATGAAGAGTAGATTGGGCCGAAGGCCACCATAGGGATTTCCACTTCCTTAAACATAGAATTATGATGTTAAAATGTTGAATTGAAAGGTTCATCAGATTTAACCAATTCAGTTTGTGTTTGAGATGATAACAGGGAATAAATGGGGGTTTAGTTAAACATGAATATGGAAAATGAATTATGGATTGTAAAATTGGTAAATTTGGTAAATGGTTATGGTGGATTTTCCAATGGGATAAATGGATTCAAAGGGGTGAAAATTAGTTTAATTGGATTAAATGGTGAAATGTGATAACTATGGGAATTTATTACATGATATATTTAATGAACCATGGAAATGTGAGAAATATAATTGTGGAGTTTTATGTTATTTTGTGTTAATAGGACATTGATTCTATCTTTCATAAATGAGACTAATCACTGAAGGGAGATTGGAATAATGATCCTCTCCATTAGATGGGCCATAATGATGTATAAACCCCCCACAAATCATTTTTTTGGAGTATGGACTAATTATCCAGAATATAAGGGTATGGAAATGGAGTTCTATATAATTTTGGGGATATTCATACTTTCCCGTCCAAATCTTCATTTGATACTTGGTGTAATTCTCCAAGTATGTAGACCTGTGACTACTTTTACATATGGTTTATATGACTAGTATTGGATGAAGCAGGTTTCATGTCTATTGGTAATAGATAGAACTGAGAACAAATGTGGAAAATTTAAACACTACTAAATAATGGAATCCTTTTTATCAACTATTTTTTTAGCGTTTCTATACTACATCAAACACAGTTATTATACTGGATATTTCTGTAAATACCATTTGTTGTGGCCTACTGAGTTTTCCTCACACCCTACTTAGAGAATCATTGGGTACCTAAAAAGACATAATGATTCAGGTCAGGATATGTGAACCATACTATGTTATATTGATGATATGGGACATGGGGCATAGCATGGATGAGATAACCATACATATTTTGAGATCTGTTTTGGAGTTTACATTCATATTTATTTTTGATTTCTCACAACACCTAACACTACTATTTTGTTTCATGTAAATTTGTATGGTCATGGGTATTTAACCGTTTTGGGGAAATGATTTTACTATTCAGGGTTGTTAATAATTATTTATTGTTTATTATTTTCACTGACTCATCTATTTTTTACTCATACAAAGAGGGTATAATCTCATCATGAACCTCTTTAGTCCCTCACCTATAGTCAACAACCTCTGGAATATGTGGATGCATACTTAAGGTCAATTGGTAGTAGTGGATCGGGGAACCTGTTTATTGGATCATTGGTCGGGATATTAAAAAGTTGTATCAAATCTTTTATTTTCCAATTCATAACTTTTTGAGAAATGTATACATGAGACTAGGATGTGTTGGGCCTTGGAAATGAGATCATTCATGGGAGTACTGAACCCATGTGAAAATGTTTTTAAAATAGGTAAATAAACAGGAATATAAAATGTGATCCAATATGGCACGACTTTCCCCTAGCTCGCTTTGCTCTCCCGCTTGATCCCTCCCCTAGGCATCTAGGGTTTCTCAAAAATCTCCAATCCATTTAGTGTTACTCACCTTTATACATCTCCCCAATATTTCCCCATATTCTTTCATGGATTCTCATAGGGGTTTTCCCTTACTACCATTCATGGATGGTCTACACTGATTATCTCTTTAGTCCCTTCCTTCAATTTTGATTTAGTAGAAGCACTTCGATCTTACCTTAGGCCGATATTCAACACTCTAACCTCACTTTCCAATGCACTCCAATAGGTAGGATATGATAATTAGATATTCAGAGGCTTTGGGCTGAGGCTTGGGGTTATTATCTTCTCACAACATTACATTTCTTCTCTGTTTAGGTTTCGGCTCCTGATTATTCTTCATTTTCCTTGGTTATGAATTCTATTAGGTTTTCATCCCAATTTTTGGATTTCCCCTTTATAATTTTTGATTTTTTATGATGTTTGTTGTTCTATTTTGGGTTATTTGGTTTCATTTTCTGGTTTGTTTATGGGGGTCTTGCAGATAAGCATCATCAGTGTCTTTGCCCGCTGATTTTTCTACTATGGCATCAGGTCTTCACCACTCTCTCTAAAGAGGATTTGCGTAGTGGTTTCCCCCATGCTTTGAGATGTGATTTTGAGTGGCATTTTGACTCATGGTGGTTTCATTTCCCCTAAACCCAAGAGGAATAATGTGGCCTTATTTTCATTGGCATGCGGTCTTATGGTTATCTATGTGTTTGTATCGATGATTACCATAAAATATGATGTTGATGATGGTGATGATTTCTGACGATTCCTTTCTGGTGCTATGTTGGTCTGTGGATTCTCATTTTATTTATCTATGTTAGTGATGGTGGATATAGATGATGAAGAGATAGAGATGTGGGTGACATGATGGTAGTGACGATGGAGGTGCGTCATGACGGAAGGTGACATGATTCACTAGGTGGTGTGACAATGGTTGGTTATAATTTTTAATTTCAAATTTAAATTTTTAATCATGCGGTGTCAGGGTTTTGAATTTTTTTTGGTTAGAATATTAGTGATTTTGGCTGTGATCTATATCTGTTTCTAAATTATATATTTTCCTACATTGTATAGTGGTTTTTTATATTATGCTAGAACTGTCGTTTATGGAGTTGTTCTTCTGAGGTTCCCACTGAACAAAAAATTGGTTAATTTAGAAAATCAAAAAAATATGAATTTCGAAGAGGAACCCATATTTAAGTGAAAAACCATGTTCATAGTGTAGCATTGTGGTTTATTATGTTTTCAAATATGGTTGGATATTATTACACCTTGTGTGTACACCAATTTTGAAATGTTATTATTTTATGTGGTTTTTTCTTGACCATATATGGATAAAAAATTGTGTATGAATGCATCAATTAGGAACTCAAGATTTATGTGTCTGGAAGAATGTTACGAACTCATAGAAAATAAGGTTTTGGTGGGATGTGAGAAATTAAAATTCTATTCTTGATTTTCTAGGGTTTTAAGAAAACAGTTCATAGTGATTAGTTGAATCTGATTTTAAATATGATGTGAAAAATGAAATAACTAAATTGGTTCCCAAAGGGGAGAGAATAATGTTTTTTTTAAATATAATTTATTAAAAATATTTTCTTATTAATGTATAGTTATTATGTATGTTATTTTACCCATGAATGCCATGGACCGTGAGAGGGATGTTTGAGGGCTGTGATAGATATGCGATTATATCCATTGGGATATTGTATGTGTAGTGGGTTGTTTATGGCCATTAGTGAGACCCCTATTTTTTAAATTGTGAAATTTATATGTTATATTTTTTGAGATGTGTATTTGAAATTTTTGAGAGTTTCTATCATGATGATATTTACCTGTTTGGGAGACATGAGGAAGTCACTCATAATGCTCCTCCAATACTGAGATAAGAACCCCCATTGGTTTAGGGTAATAGCAGGAAGAATGGTTTAATGATAAACTCACCCATTTTATGTAGTTTATGGAGAGATACCTAGGGTAGGCTATGAGGAGTAACTTTGATTTTACTATATACTTTTATCTGTAGCACACTATTAAAGTTTTAGAGAATATGGACCCAAGGAACTGGAATTATGGATTGAGTCCATCCAGATGATTCTAGATCATTTAAAGAATAACCCAAAAATGAGAGTTATGCTGGTAGCTTATATATTATTAGGACTATTGAAGCTCCAATGAGATGTTCAAGATTAGGATAAGAAGTTATAAGGCATGGATTATAAATAATTCCAAGAGATGTTATAGGAAATATTTTACTATGAGACCCTAAGGAAGAGAAGATTTTAATAAGTTTATATGTTTAATATATGGAAGTACATCAGTTATTTATTATTAATTCCACTAAACTAAAATACAACAGGTTTCTAAAATAGTGACATGAGATAAGGTAACTACAAGTATTAGTTTTTAGGAATTACTTAAATGTGAGATGATGTCCACAGTAAATATAATTAATTTGAAGTGTTATGTTGAGGTAGCAAGTCAGACCCTCATTTTTGAGGGGAATGAGAAGTAGTATTCTATTAAAGAGAATACATTTATAGTTGGTAGGTATAGTTGTTTGTTTTTTCATAAAAAGGAAGCTTAACTTTGAGAATAATCACTAGGCAGATGGGGGATACAGTATCCAATGGAAAGGGTCAGTTTCATAGCCAAGAGATCAAGTGATTTACACTCAGTCTAGAAGACTGGGCCATCTGTGTTGTTAGTTTTCACAACCACAAGTGGAATTATGATCTTTTAGACTGATGGGTCATGTGCAATGTATATATAAAAATCCTCAGTATATGGGCAGTGGTGGGGGATCCAGAATGGTACATAACACCCAAATGGGATTTGATGCTCCATATTAGTCAATATGTTTAATTTTCATTTTCCATACTACATAGGAAGTAAATAATTGTACTTAAATTGTGTAGAGATTGAATTGTATGGTAGTGAAGTGAATGGTACCAATTTTGGAGCTCGGGGTAGAGGGATAGGTCAGTTTCATGTAGTTCAGCATACAACCATTGGTGGAAAGGATATACTATCTATAGTTCGAGGTTCAATTATTATATATTAAATGATTTCAAGTGATTTATTTAATATGGGAGCCTCATATTCTTTTATATTTTCATAATTTGTATTTTTTTTGAGTTTAGAAATGGAGTATGTGATTGGGGATAAGTCAATTGAAACACCTTAGGGGTATGATCAGAGGGTATCCATAAATTTAAGGAGCATTCCCATGAGGTTATTGGGTACCATCTCCTTTGAGAACATTTCACTCTTGAGATGAAAGGATTGGACCTAATGATTGATATGGAATAGTAAGTCACCTAAAAAGATCAAATTTCTTCTTACTATAGGCATACATGTTCTATATATCCTCTAAGAGACACTTATATATATATATATATATTATGTGGAGAATATAATAACATGATAGGCCACAGGGGCCTAATTTTTTAAAAACCAAAATTATATCATAGACCAAGTGTAATGTTATATGCCTGACGAAGAGGTAGAGGATCACGATGTCTTCCCTAATATAGTGGATTTGTTTATGTATTTGTTTTCATAAAGAAATTTTTGGGCTACCACCTAATAGATAGGTTGAGTTCATGATTGAACTACTATATAGAGCTTAGATAATTTATATTCTATATTATATACTGGTACCAATATAACATAAATATCAAAAAAATTAGTTGGAGGAGTTATAGGATTGATGGATAACCTTCTGAATTACCTTTTCTTGGGGATCACTTGTTTTTTTTGTTAAGAAAGAGAGTGTAACCATGAAAATATGTTTTTATTTAAAAAAATCCAACCTGGTGGAAACTAATAACCGATATAATCTAATATATTTTGATGAGCATTTTGACCATATGCGAGGGTCCAATATGTTATCCAAAATTTATATGTGGAAAATGTATCATTAGTTTATTATTATACATTCTTATATACCAAGAAATACATTTAGAAGTATGTATGGGTTTTATGAGTTCATTATGATGTCATTCAGAATGACATAAAACCGTTCTATGTTTAAAGATTTGAGGAATTGAATATTTCACCTATTCTTGGATCAATTTTTAGTTATTTTGGGTTATGAAATCCTCATGCCCTTATAGACTCTTGATGATCATTCCATCCATCTTAACATCATCTTCAGTACACTGAGGGAGAATTTCCTATATTTTATGTTGTTAATGTTTTGATTATGGATGAAAAAATATATTTCTTTGGCCACATCAACTTTGACTAATGTGTTTCCTTGGACCCAAATAAAGTTCTAGTAGTTTCTTCTTGGGAGAGTCCAGAAAATATTATTGCCAATAAATTATTCATGGGTTTTGGGGGTTATTACTGAAGGTACATAATAGCATTTTCATGACAGGTACCACCTCTCTCAATATTGAGAAAAAGGTGTATATGTTTTGACTATTATGAATCATGCGATAATGATTTCGATGATATAAAGAATAATTTGACTGCTACATTGATCATGATCTTACATGTGTTATGTAAAGAGTATAACTTGTTTTGTAATCCATCTGGTATTGGAATTGGGGCAGTTTTGATGCAATAAGATTGAGTCATGCCGAATGGATCTGTGAAGTTGAGGCCACAAGAATTGAATTATCCCACACATTATCTCTAGTTAGCCACAATTTTTTATTCATTGAAACATTGAAAAAACTAAAATTTGGGTCTAAATTTTATTGGTTATACCAATTATAAGAGCATTAAATATATCCTTTCCCAATGTGATTTGAATCTTATGATGCGAAGATGAGTTGAGTACTTGAATTATTTTTTATTTCATCAAAAAAATATATGAAATTAAAAAAGGAAAATTATTGTAGATATTTTGAGACAAATTAGATAGACACATGTAATTCCATATTCAATTTCTGAGTAGAAGATAAAGTCATCATTTTCTAAGATGCATATTGGTGTCCAAGTGGATTATGAGTTGATGAAAATCATGTCATTTTATTTGGGGAACTCTCTTCTAAACTAGGTTATAGGACCCATAATAAGGAATCATAATAGTTGTCCTTAAGAGATATTTTTGATGGTGCAGATCCTTTGTCTAATTGAAATATTAAAGAGGAAGTGATTATTCATGTTTCATGGTATTTTATTGTTCTTACTTGTATACAACAAGAAATGATCATGAGTTTATATTGAAATGTTAGTGGTGCACCTTGGTTCAAACAAAATGTATCATGATCTTAATTGATAGTATTAGTGGCCAATCCTAAAAAAGAAGGTTACTGGTTTCGTGACATGATACTACACCTTTATATAGTTGATTTTTTTGTATCAATGACTTATTATACTTTTAAAACTATTTAGCATCTTGGAATTGAAGTGGGATAATGATGCCAGGGATTCTATGGTGGGACATTTGATGATTCCTTAGAGGAAATACACGATATTTGTGTTTTTTGAATAGATGATGAATGTATATCACTTTTTACGATTGAAGACACTTTTTCTATAATGATGTTGTTTAAATTTTAGTTTTCAAAAATAGTATGTTTTCATGGGGTACCTCAGAGTATGGATTTAGATCATGATCTACCTATTACTTTTCACTTTTGGTAGGGGTTGAAGAAGGTTCTTGTTACTGATGTGTATATTAGTATGACATTTCACCCACAGATAGATGGGTAATTTAAATTTACTATCAAGGTTATAGTGGGAATGTTGATGGAATTTTTAAAACACTTTCGTGGATATTGGGAGAAATTTATTTCACTCATTGAGTTTTCCTATAAAAATTATTATCAGTTGTCAATTCAGATGGGACCATATGAGGCTTTATTTGGAAGGCCATATATATCTCCATTATATTGGATGGAAGTATGGGAATCAGAGTTTTTGGGATCGAGCCTCATGCAAGATAATTTAGAGAAGGTTCAATTAATTTAAAATAATATCGATATATCTTATAGGAAACAGAATTCATATGTTGATTGAAAACATCGACTACATGAGTTTGTGGTGGTTGAAAACGTGTTACTTCAGGAATCACTGAGATTGGGTCACCATTAAGTTCAGAAAGAGTGAATATTTGTGCCTATATGTTTTGGGACATTTGATATTGTGGATAGAATTAAACTGGTGGTGTACCGATTGGATCTTCCAAAATGATATGGTTCTATGCATGGAAATTTTCATCTATCGATGCTTTGACAGTATCACCCTACCCCATTTCAATGTATTTATGTTGATGATGTTCAGATTGAGGATGATGTTTCCACTAAGGATAAATCTATTTCTATTGTGGATCATTGTAAAAATGTTATATAGGGTAAAACTATCCATTATTCTGAGTATTGGGGAAGCATAACAATATTCAAGTGGAATCATGGGAGAGAGACAAAAACATAAAAACCCAGTGGAACACACTTTTTTACATGGATGATGATAAATTCTTGGGAGAGTAGCTTGCTGATAATCAGTTATAAGGGTGGGAGGTTGTATGAACCTGACCTTATGAGGAGGTAAGTTCATATTTAGTATTGAGTAACTTCCTCCAAAATGGTTAATTAAATTTTTTCTAAGAGTATGAGGAGTATCAATTATTTCTTAGGGGTTGAGACATATAAAAGGTTGAAAATAGGCCATATTGTTTAGGGTATAGGGTTGACACATGGTTAGTAAAAATCGTGCTTCATAAAATTTAATCAATTAGGGGGAGGGTGAATGGTAAAAAAACCATGAAATGTGGATCTTGGAAACCTTGTGGGTTGGAGAAATCCAAATTCATGGCCTACGAACAATTTTAAAAACCGTTATATCTCCATAGAGAACCCTTAAACCATGCCCCTCTTAGAAAGATGGTGCCACATGTTCAGAACATGGTTTTACTACCATGAAACCAAACCACATGGCTCACTAAAATGAGGGATATTCATATTTCTCCCCATTGTTATATAATAATTGTTACCAAATATTCATCCCTATTTTTCCTTTATTATCTCATGGTAAAAAATATGATCTCACATGATAACCATGTTTGATTATACTTCAATATTTGGTTGTTTTAAGAACCATTTAATGAGAATCTATGATTTGGGTGAGTTTACCAATCCTCTATCATTTATTTTCTTGGAGAATAATGGTAGAATTATTTCATTCCTTTTAAATCCTAAATAACTTTTCATTATAGTAGATAACGATATTGGGGAGTAAGGGTTTATTGGGATTGATTCAAGGACCATGATTGAGTGAGTGGTTTCCTATAAATGTTAGGTAAGTATTCTACAAGTTGTATCCCATAGTCTTAATGCTTTTTAATGTGTATGATGTTTTAATTTTGTTTCATTAATTTACACATTTAACTACTGGGTAAGTAATGATAAATTGGGAATAAGGTTAAATTTGGAATAAGGATACCCTTGTGTTGTTCCTCTTACAATAACAAGGAATTGAGTTGTTAAATTTTGAATTTAAGGGTTCATGAGATTATCCCAATTGGAATTGTGTTTAGAATGATAATAATGAAAAAATAGTTTTTTATAACATGAATAGGTCAAATGAGTTTTGTATCATAAATTATTAAATTTTATTAATGGTTCATGTGGATTATCCATTTGGTTAAATGGATTGAAAGGGGTGAAAAATGATTTTAAAGGTATAGAATGGTGAAATAGTATAATTATGAGAATTCATAACATTATGAATGTAATGAATAATGTAAATGTGAAAAAATAAAATGGATCACCGTTGTTGTTGTTGTGTGAATAGAGGTCAATAATGTTAATCACCAGAAATGTGACTAATGGTTAATGGGATATGAGGCTGATAATCCTCTCTATAAGGTGGGTTATAATGATTCTCTAGGAACCATTATGCATCATTGTTCTTAGAAGATGGGGTAATGGTCCTGACTCAAAGGATATAGACATGGAATTACATATCTTGGTTGTTATGAAAGGATATAGAATTCAAAATCTTAGTTGGATGTTTGGACTAATGGTGCTTGTAAATTGACCTTTGATTCATTTGAAATATGGTTCAGATGGCTATCATCGGATGAATAAATATTGATGTGTATGGGGAGCACATGGAACTAAAAACAAATGTGGTTAATTAAAGAACTATTATATATTGTAACTAAATTTATCAAATTATTTTTTATTTTTTATTTTACTCTTATATTCATTTCCAGTTTACTGGATATTTTTTAGAAACCATTGGTTGTGGCCTACTATGTTTTACTCACACCCTTATTAGGGCATCATTGGGTACTTGAGTAGACTTCATGGTTTCTGGTTGGGATAGGGGAAAATGTCCTATTTTATATTTCTTATAAGCACGTAGGGTAGATCCTTGATGTAGAAACCACTCATAACATTGATACATATTTTTGGGATTGTCTGTTTCATTAGTTTGGTTTTCTCATGAATATTGAAACTACTATGTAATTTCATGTTTATTTGTATGGTTTTGGTTATTTACGCTTTGTGTGGAATTTATTGTATGATTCATGGTTACTGATAATTATTAATTTGTTAATATTTTCCTTGTTTCAAATAATTTTTAACTATAATATATAGGTTATATTATCTCCATTTACCACTTTAGACACTCAGTGATAGTTATCAATCTTTATCATATGGGGAGGCACCCTTTAGGTCATATGGTGCACATGCTTGGGGAACACTTACATAGACACTCAGTGATAGTTAGCAACCTTTTACTCAATGTAGGGTTTGATATCACATAACAACTAGATCCAAACCTTATCTGTAAAGTAGGGTATTATCTTTACCTTCCCTCAAGTTTATGAAAAGGTTGTACTATTTGAACCAGCGGTGTAAATGAAATAATCCTTACACACCCATAAGCATATTAATTGGTTCTCTTGGATCATTACATAGTTTTTATTTGATCTAAAGTCACCCAAAGTGAGAACAATCACTTACCATATATCTAGGAGTCTCAATGCCATCATATTTCTTTCTCTATTGTGATTTTGGTCTGTATACCTTTACTTAGTCCCCTGAAAACATGAAGGCATGCATAGTAATGCATAAAAAATATGGGTTTATTCTAGTGGGACCCCCTACATTGACAATGGAGTTACCATCCTCTTAACACCCTTCTACTTCATAGAAAAGCCTTCCCATGCCTCATCCCTACCCACATCAACACACAATCCTATATCTCATGAAATTAACCAAAAAATAAATAAATTTAAAATTTTATAATGAATTATTTTATTGTATTCAATGATTTTAATGGAAAATAGCCACCAAGATACATCCACTCACTTTAATGTCATGAAATAACACACCATTGGCTCATAGAATGTTTCCAGTACATTTATGAGAAAAATCCCTATCATATAACTCGTGATCACTTTCTAATTTCATCGTAAATAATTAAAACCATAAAAAATTTCACCATATAATTTTCTAAAAAAATTTATTTAGATGGATGGTGTGAAATCATACTTTTAAGACCTTCTTTATAAGATCCAAACTATATCCCTATTAATCCAACTCAATTACACTATACTTTGGTCAAATAGGTGTCCAACCACGATTAAAAAATACTATAAAATAGAGGCAACAGAAGGGTTGTTAAAAAGGATAATGGAGGATTATTTTAATTCCCTTTCCCATTTCATTCCAAATAGTATGTAGAGTAGTGGGTCCCATAATTATCTGGAGCGTAGTCCTACATGCTAGAGGCATCTAACATGCAGTCTGGTTCTAATATTATATAGTGAAGAGAATATATGAAATTTATTAGATTAATAAAATACTGAAAATAAAAATAATTAGATACATCCATATTATTAGTAAAAATATTCCAAAATAGGTTCTAATAATAAGAAAACTATGTCATATCCAAATTAACTATAAAAAATTGTATATAGTAAAATATATCTAGATAGATCACATACACATATATGACAAAAGAACAAAATTAATAAGTTGGAAACTACTAAAATTGGTCTCAAGTTCATGTCTAGTCCCCTCTACCATGGTCCACATTCCCACCAACCAAAATAATGAATCTCTTATGGGATGATTTCCCTTATCCAATCATGCAGTCAAAAAGTTTATTTGGTTACTACGTGGTGGCCCAGGTAGGGTGTGAATTTGACTCAGTAGGCCATCACCAATTGTGTCTATTAGAAAATCCCATATGAGAAATAAGTGAAAACTAATTTGTATAAAAAAAACTAAAACAATGTAAATAATCGATTTTTATTCCCTAGTACCAAGATGACACCCATAATCAACCATACCTTCATTGATCAGATCTCGATGTATATATCAATAGTAACTCAAGTAGGCCCAAACAAATATATGGGTAACTACCCAATGAAATTCCATATCGAGTATCATAAGTATTATCAAATTAATCTAAGGGTATTACCTCATGTCATTCCAAATAGAGTGTGATATGTTTTCTAATATGAATCCCAGGGGACTTACCCCAAGGTATTCAAAACATATTACCATAATTAGACCAAAAAGAATATTAATGTAATTAACCAAAGTTGTTCCAATCCATTTATAAATATCATACTCATATAAAATTCAATAAACCATTCTTTAATGAAAATTTCCATTCAATGGGCCTCATTTAATAACTATTTTCCGTAGATCCTAGAGTGTTATTCGGGATTCCAAAAGCATTACTCTGAGAAAAAATTCATTCTTAGACACTCTTATTATACGCCATTTCATTTTCAACATAATTTCCCTATGTCAATAATAATCACAAGGGTGGTAATCATTTAGTCTATTTTATAATAACCATTCATTGTCAATGCTAATGTATAAATCCTTTATTTAGGGATAACAACCATTAATTTATAGAACTAGTTCAAACATCCCGTAGTATTGGTGAGAAAACACAATGAACATATTAATATATAATTCTATAGTTTCATGATAGATGGAAAACCAACTACCCTAGGAGGAGAAGCAATACGAAATTGAAACGAAATTAGGTTCATTATGTATTAAAATTACATAGGGAAAACTAAAATTCAAAAAAATTAAAACGTTTCAAGGTTTTGAGACATGTTTGGCCAAACCATTATCTAACATTGAAGCTCCACCTACCTAATTAAAATCACCTCACATAGTTGGGGGACACCATTACGAATACCATATAAAAACCATGTCAATCACATTACGTCGGACACTCTGATTCACATAGGAATGCCTCATAATTTGAAAAACCATGTTCCGACCATGTGCAATGGAAATAAAATTAATTTTATAATTAGAATCATTTTTTGGATCCCATTATATAGTTTTATAAACCATACCCCTACCTCTTCATATTCACAAGGTGGGTGACATTGTTAACAATAACCATGAACTAACAATGATCTTAGACTGTGACTTCAATTTTTCGTATCATTGATCCTTTGACTCTTGAAATTATCTAAGAGCCTCTAGGAAACACTAAAATTATTTATATATAAATTAACCAATACATGAATGAATCTTGGGGAACTATTTTATATGTAAATCATGACATGAATTTTCAATGATTTACAACCTCCCCACCACAAAGTAGTTCACCCTCAGAATATGTTCTTAAAAGTCACATGGCCTCATATGAAACTAACACATGCCAATGAACCCTCTAATGAGCCACATGATTCTAAGTCTCCTCCGAGATAATTCCATTCTACAAATGTACATTTATTAGAGGAAGTATTTTTATTTCGAGTGATTTCTCACCCTTATAAAATATATCATCCAGATGTTACAAAAAGGAAACATCATCCTCTAGCCCAATATCATTGATATCAATACAATAAGATAGATCTAGGAATTGTTTTCTTAATAATGAAACAAGTCAAATGACATGAATAGAACTAAAACTCCACTTATGATCCAACTGGTACACAATTGGACTAATTATATTCACTATCTAGAAGGGACCCATATACATGGGTTTCAACATCCATTAAATTTGATTATATTAAGGTCGTAATATAGTTAACACCCACATAAACACCCAATTAACAATCTCATAATCTAGAGGATAGTTTCAATGGTCCACACAAGATCTCTTCCATTATAAATCAGTACCTATCAATTTCTGGATCAACTGATTATGATTATAATCCCACAATATGATACATAACCTAATATTGACTTCTTAATCAGTGTCAAACCATCAAAAAATGTGAATGAAATTGTAAAATATAAAATAATTCATATGAAGAAAAATTTATTATTTCACAATAACTCTTATTGTAGAATATATCTAATGGAGAAAATTTATTTTCTTAAGAACCACAAAAAATATATAACGCATTCTATTAACATATATTTTATGATATGTAAAATATGTTTATACTAAATAATCATTTATGGGTTATAGGAATATCATCGAATTAGGTATGTAACTTTTGTATTTTGAATCCCTTTCCATAACTATGATGTGAAACCCAGATCTATATTAGAGAAAATACTTCGTGGAACAACATTTAAGTGTACCACCTCCCATACATTATGCATCCCCAGATAAACCAATAAATTTATCCCAGATAGGTAGAATGTGTACCACCATTTTCAATCGATCCACAATAATCCACATTACATTTCTAACTCATGGAATCATTAAAAACACCATAATTAAGTCTATTGTGTCATCACATCATTTCTACTCAACGTTGAGAAAGAACTACAGAAGGCCCATATATCATTAATGTGTTACCATTACCCACTGATAGGTGGATCATCCCTTGATAAAAACCATTCCACCTTTATTCACTCCCATATAATCATACTAAATGATAATATACTAATGAATATTTGTAGTAAGTAGATATACCACCTACTTTGAGGCACTAGTCACTCATACCAGTTCCTCCTTTATTCTTGTTGGAATCAATATATGACTCTTAACAATGAGAATCTCATCATCATAAAAAATTTAAGATGGTGGTGTATCCCAACCATATATAATGTCCCTCAGGGTTGGGGATTAAATTTGAAAAATATATCCATGATTTATTTTTTTAATAGTTACGACAACTATATAAAATGGCGTGAGGGTTTTCAAATAATGGTACTTTGGAACAAGTAAATGCATCTCAATATAAAGATCCATAAAATTAAAATTTATAATATATAACCCAACCATTAGATTTTGTGTCTTATAGATCAGTTCATTATGAATAATGTTAACCTTCCATGTGTATCCACCTCTCCTAAATCAAATTATTACAGATACT
The DNA here is from genome assembly GCA_963277665.1 of Viscum album. NCBI lineage: Eukaryota > Viridiplantae > Streptophyta > Magnoliopsida > Santalales > Viscaceae > Viscum > Viscum album. Next base: position 1,534,386,599 of record OY728126.1, read on the forward strand.
CAACCCACCTTCTTGATTGAATGTTCAAGTTATTTTTTTACAATATATTGTTTAATATTTTATGGATGGTGTACAACAAAAAATTATCACCTAGTTTGTAGTGTCTCCAGAACCACAAGGATTGTACTTCCACTTGTAAATCGATGTCACAAGTTAGGTTGTTCTACTTTTGGGTTCAGTAGTATGTAAAAACATTTGAAATTACTCAACCTCTATGCATTATGACATCCCCTATACCGGCTCCTAAATAGTTACAGTAACGTTATTGCATCATTCTTGGATTAGTTAGGGTAATGATCGATGTTGATGTAAGAAAACCTTAAACTCGATATAATTATTTTTGTTGGCATATAAACAGATAATGAAAATTTTCCTTTTAGTGAAAATTTTCATAGTTTCTTCTAAATGGGAAAAATCATGTATGAGTTTTGTTAATATTCATCAAAGAAAAATATATGTATGTATAAAAAATATGATGGCCACTCCAAGGAAAGAACACTGAATTTATTAGGGTATATAGACATTCTGTACATAGATATAATATGACGCAATAAGTTCATCTAGTTAATGAAAAAGTGGAACTTAGAGTGCTTGTTATATAACTAATTATATCTAGGTTCTCTTAATTCAACCTCCTTGAGTTTTGTATTTTCATCCCTTGAATAGGATTATATGTGGATATATTTAAAAAATTAAAAAATAATGCTGTCCAAACATGGGTGGAAGACAAGATTCATCAAATCCATGAACACAAAGGGTGAATTTATCTGACCGAATAATATAACAAGATAATAATACATCCCATACATACTCCTACAAGAAATATAATTTATGTATTATAGAGTTACCATATATTGTTTATACCCCAAATTCAAATAAATATTTGATAATACTTGGGAATACCTAAGATGATCAAATAGGGAATAATTATAAGGAAGTGGATACCATTTTTGACAAATATATGATTTAGATTCTGATATTTTATATGTAATCTCAAGGACTATTCCACCATTATGTAGACTAAGATAAAAGAACCCCAAGGATATATTATTATTAAAATAAACCCCTTGTCCACAAAATCCATTAAATGATACTTAAGATTATAAATTTTCAATTGAGATATACAGTAGGGTATAATGGTATCTAGTTCTTATCCTCCCACAAGATATATGTTGAATTTCACATCTCTCTCTTATGATAACACAATGAAATCATAATGAAACACATCTAAGAACTGGACCACAACATAGGGGAATATTCTCTAGTAAACCATCCCATTATCAAACAAAAAATAGGCAACTGAACCATAATATTTCTTAGATACAAATGGACAGTCGCTGCATAACCTACTAGAACATAACCTTATCCATTATTAGTATTCTTACCACCCTCAAGAGACATCAATTTGACACATCGATAATAATAGTGTATTTGGTCTTGATATCTCACTAGCCAGCTCATATTAAGTATTAGATCAAAATAAGTAATCTCTCATATAATGATATCTTAAATTAATATTTAACCACAATCCTCTATGGAATACCTACAAAACTAGTGAATACATTATGATCATACTCCAGGGGGGTATGTGAATCGGAATATGTTATATCAATATTCTAAAACTAATACAATCATTATCCGAACAGAGTCTCTATAATGGAGGGTGAATCCCATGTATCCAAAATTGAAGAAGCTAGTAAAGAGGCTACTGATATTGCAAATCTGACTGAGGAAGTATGAACAATATTCTCAACTAGGGTAGGTTGGATAGAATTTCACTACCTTGAACATATTCCCCAAACCTCTACATGATCTACATGAAATATGTTTCCCTACTAGTGAAATATCTCCATACCTTAGGACCTGCACCCACCAATCTTCCCGGAATGGCTAATACACATCTAGTTTCTACCCTTACATGATGATGAAGACCTACTGGGTAAACCCCATACCAACTTAGATCCTGTATCACTAGGAATCCACAATATAGTCAAAAAAACATATATGGTTTCCATAACATACCACAAGACCCAATCACTAGTGTTTGTTGGTCATAAAGAAAATGATAGTGGCTAATCCAATCAAATTTGTAGAATAATCCTATTTTATCATTAAATAATAGAAAATACTATCCACCACCCCATCTACTTTTCCCACAACTTGTCTGCAAAGAGCCATAAAATGAGAAATTTCTACAACCTCAATATCTTACAATAGTTCTTGTAGTATAATCACATTATCCTAAGCCCATGACAACACTCATGTTCCTATTTAAAATAAGTTACAGATCCATAGCCTTTAAAATAGAAGAAAGATAATAGATGTTTACATAAACTTGATTTACATAACATTGTCTGTCCTCAAAGAGAAACTATAGGGCAACCTAATTACCTACCAACACATTGGATAAAATATATAAGCTAGTAAAGTGATATTCATAGTTTTCAAATGACATATTCTAGTCCATAATTATTATGAACTCTTTATATCTAATAGCTTTTAGGGTCTTAGAAATGACTTGATCATGAAAATGGGTCTCAATGTCCTCTATGGATAAACCCATGTTATAATATTTATAGAATAAAACATAAAACAACTAATTATGATACTAGAAAATCTTATAAACTAGTGACTTCACCCTCCTATCTTGATGAATATCAATATTCCAAAAGATAATCTAAATTTTGTTAATCTGGTAATAATATTCCTAGGGAAAATATCTAAAAAAATATTGGTGGATGTTAAAAAAGAAAATTTATAGTAAATTTTGAATGTATTGGAATATATTGATGAGTATCTCTATTTATTTAATATACTACACATAAAAAACTCTCTCAAAGTGGATTATCCATCGCCTACATCCGTATTATATGTGGTTTCATCCTAACAACAATTACAGAGTACTTATTTCAACCGTACTAGAACTTATCCGAAGGCCTCTATATATGAATTAATTAAAAAAATCAACTTCACACCTTAGAACATTTTAGATTAAATAATCTTGTCCTCATATTTTAATGAAATTAAAAAAATACAATACACCATGCTATCTAACGCCTCTAAAATCAAATGGAACACATATCTCCAGTTCTCTCACTAGCACCAACTACCCATAAATAGGGTTAATTATACATATATACATGGTTTAAATCCAATATATAAGGTTCCTTAAAAATTCACATTACCCATGTCACCATGATTTTCAATTATATGAATACAATAATTTCTAAAACCAACAATTAGTTAAATGAAATGTCAATTTTTTATTATAAAATTACAATAATTATAATTCTTAATTATAATTTTATCTAGGTTAACCCACACAATGATAATGTTAAGTGATCATAATACATTATTTTCATCCATTTATAGGATTTTTATATATGATTACTCTATAAAATGTAATAATGAAAATGACATAAAAATTGAAGAAAGTATTTTATATAACCATCATTATATTAAGAAATTTAACCAATAAAATCAAATCAAATAAAATGCATGGGAATCATGTACTCTAGGTATGAGGTCTAATTTCACACACACTTTCCATTTCCTTCAAAGAGGAAAAATCACATAAATAATACATCTCAATTCACATGAATCATTTAAGGTTAAATAAGTCAACTATAAAATAAAAAAGAAATGACTACAATCCCTTCCATAGATACTAAACCCTTACCACGTAAGTGAGTTAACTAATCCAAGGAATGATTTTTATAGCTAGTTATGATAACACACTATCTTATGTCTAATTTTACCAAATGAAATTTCAAAAGAAAAAACATTGATACCACTTCGGGGTGTCCCAATCTTGGTTTACTCAAACAACTAAACAGGGAGATAGATCTACTCGACCTTAGGAATGCATCCCCATATACTAGAGGCTAATAAAAAACAGTGGGGGTAAAATTTAGTTAAAATGGGGAAACTATATCTCATTTATTGGAGAAAGTAAATAACAAAAATAATGAAACTCAAATGTATTCACATTAGTTTTAAAAAGATTCTATAACAAGTTCAAATATCAACAAACAATCCATCTTGTATCAAACTATACTATACACATCTCTATATAGTCAAACATATCACAATATATGATATATATTAATCTCCCAAGAGAACAAAATATAGAAGTAGTAAACTCCCAACAACAAGTCATGAGCCCTTTCCAAATCCCATATCCCATGATACACATGACTATTAAACGAAATCAAGCAACAATTTTGTAGTTATTTCCTTTTTCCTATTATGCAATGAAATACATGGATCAAGTACCAAATGATATCCCTGGAATGGTGTGAGAATGAATTTTTATTCTATAAGTAATAGTATATATAATCATATCATGTATTCAAAATAAGTACAAGTGGATGTGTAAAATAAATATATCAAATTAATGTAAATAAAAAAAATTGGTTCTCAGTATCCATAGTGACACCTTGAATCACTTATAACATCTTTAGCCTAAAACAAATATCTCTATCCATTGTAAAACAATTCGACCCAAAGGAATCCCTAAATAATTACCCAAATACATTAAAAATTATGTATCCTAAATTTCCCCAAATGAATCCATGGGGAATTACCCAATGTCATTGACAATCGATAATCATAAGGAGGCCCAAATGAATCCAATGTGATTTCCCCCAAGAATTTCTAAATTGAGTATCATAAGAATGTATAATTAAATCGAAGGGTAATTACCTAAATTAATTTAAGACTATTCTATAAAATTATATTAAAAATAAATTTAGTTAACTATTCTAAAAACAAAATTCTAATTCAATGGAACTTACATAAAAAACATTTTTCCATGATCCTAGAGACTTCCATAGGAATTTCAATCCATTACTCTTGGATAAACATTCATTCTTGTGGACCCCTAAGGGAACCCCTTTTTTCCACTAAGTTTCCCAAGTCATGAACAACCCCATGGGGTGACAAAGATTCAGTATATTGGCAAAAAAATTGTTCATAGTAAATGGTAACATTGAATTCAATGATTTAGGGTTACAAAAATTTAATTAATAAAACAATGTTAAAAATTAGGTAATATCAAAATGACCACACAAAAAAAATAATCATAAATGGGACATGATTTTTGGGATAGATTTTATTCCAAAAACCATAGTTTTGTAGATTTCCACCCATCATTTTTTGTCATTTTATTTCAGATAAACTAGTAGAAATCTGAAAAATAGTCCAGAGCCCTAATAATATATCACAATTAAGTGAGATAACTAGAAAAAAAATAAACAAATAATGAAAGAAAACACATTCATAGATTTTACAAAATCCATTTAATTCAATGAATTCCACTTGATAAGGAGTTGAAATAGAAGATGAATCTAATGATTATGGAAGATGGATGGATGTGTCATGTATATGAGGAGAAGATTGCTAAAATGGGGAGTAAATTAGGAAATTTGGGTATTATAATCATAAGTGAAAAATATTAACTCCCTACATTTTAATTGGTTTCATGGTTTGTCCACATGGTTCGACAAACCATTCTACAAAATTGTGGCTCCCACAACCTAGGGAACCACAACATGTATGGTTGTGTTACATAATTAGGGAAATCATCAGAAAATCATATGCATCGCATTATCTATTATAGTCCACCTTGATAGGGTAGACGACACAGTTTGAAAAATAATTCATAAGAAATGTGAAATTGATTTGAAATTTATGGTATATTATCTCTATTGTATAGATATATTTTTAAGGTTTGATGAATTAACCCACCCCCTTCATATTTTCATTCCAAGAATCATTATTATACATAAAAATTAGATAATTGTTCCCCCTAACCAATGAAATTAAATTTTCATACATTAACTATAAGGAACCAATGTTTTATTAATGGAATTCACTTCGAATAATTATGGCTTCTAGTATATTCCCATTAGGCAGCATAATGAAATATTATGATACTAAATACTATGTGATCATTAAACATGATTTTTTCACTTCTATGTTTTGAAAATATGACATGCAAGGTTGTGATTAGTAATATGTTTGGATTCCGATAGGGAATAATTAAATTTTTTTGAATAGTAACCTACCATTATGAATAGTATCATAACCTTATAAATATTAATATGAAACTTATGAATATTAAATCATATAAAATATTATTAACATTACCCATGAATTATTAAAGAAAATTTAGGCATCTTATAAGTGATAATTGGACGTAAAAGTATTGGTATTTTTTAAATCATAAATAAATAATTATAGTTAATTAATTAATTTAAAATAAAATGAATTTTCTTAAATATTTTTCATTAATTAAAAAAATCTATTTCTTATAGTTTTATGATAATTCTATCAGGCCTTTCGTAATTTGGGATAGGATTTTAAAATCAGTTTGAATTTCAAAAACATTATTTTTCAAGTAAATTATGATTTTAATTAAAAAATAAATTATTTATAATAAGAAAATTATTTTAGGAAAATACATCAAAAAATGGTTGGGTTTTATTTTTGGGATTTTTATGAAATACATGAATTTTTTATGAATAGTGAAATACCATAATTTAAAAAATAAGGTAAATAATCTAATTATAGATACATGAATGATATTCTGATGATGTAAGACCAATTGGTTCGGTTCTACATTATAAAATTACTATTAGTGGTCATTCAAGATTAACAATTTCTTGCCTTGTGGGGAAATAAATAATTAATGGATTTTATATTGAGAAATCCCCTCTCCCCTCCACTATAAATACCACCAAAAACACCCTCATTTCCTCAAACCACTCAAGATTCAATACATGTCTAAAATCTACCCAAAATTTTTCCCTAGATCTTCCCCCACGTCCAATATCTTCTTGTCTCATCAAAATACTAATCCTAGCTTCTCTAAGGGGGGTCTCAATAGGAGGATTCAAGAGGTAATTCCTCTCTCCCTCTCCTTCATTTAAATTCCTTTCAATTTCATGTTCATTTATTAATCTCTCCCCACCTATCATCATACACAAGGTATGGAAAATCAATTTTTATACATATAATGTATTTTCATAATACCAATGTAATATTATATCATCCTACCCCCTTCTCCTCTTATTTTAATTTTTTAAAAGAAAACTGTGTTCGTGAGGAGTTAATTTATCGCCTTCAAGAACGACATGTTTTCAATTTCTTATATAGATTTTAGATACGGTCATGAAAACAATTTAATTATTGACCCTATTATAGTGCATGTATTATATCCTATTTAATGTTTAGGAAATAACTTGGATAGATATTAATATATGATTAAACAAAACAAGTTCGTTGTGGTCAAAAAAACCGCCCAAATTAACCCAAACAATCATCATTTAATTCATATCTAATGATTCATCCACATGGTATATAATATACTTGATATTAAAATAATAGAAACTTCTTTAATATCATTAATAACATTAAATATCAGTATTTTATGTTTTCCCATGTTCTACATGAACATCCATTTATGAATACTTGTGAACTGGTTAAGAAAACAATAAAAATGAACATTCATAAACAATGTTTATTAAACTCTATAACTCACCAAAAGTCCCATAAAATAATTTAATTAAACAATAATGAAAAATATTCATGTAATTTTATTTTAAATTTTCAATTAATTAATTTAATGTGGTTATACAGTTCATTAAAGTGACGAAATCCATCGAATACATGGTAGGGGGAAATTCTCAAACACAACTTTCATTCTTCTAGTTGTCCCTATTTCACTCCATATTTGGTATGATAACTATTTAAATATCATTATTTTAATAAATATAATACCTTTTTTAGGATATGCATGTTTTATAATGAATTTTATGTTCGACAAATTTTTTCCAAAAGTACTCTTCTTTCAAAAACACACCTTTTACTTCTCACCCAAGGTTGTTGGTTATTCTATCAGGTATGTTATTCCAACTTAATTTTGAGAAAAAAGTTTATTATTGTGTTATTAGGATATGAAACTAATTAAATTACATGGGTTATATATTTTCATTTTTGATATATTTTCATTATGGCATGCATGATAAATGTTAATGTTCTAATGTGACGGGTGCACTCGGAATTATATAGCGCAATATCTATGTTTCAATGTGACAGGTGCGCCTAGAATTATACAGCACTCCAATGCATTGGGAAAAGTTAGGATTCTCATAAGTTATTTTCAAATTATGTGTGAACATGATGAAATATGTTTTCACAAGTATGTGTCGTAGTTAACCACGAATACATGATGTTTTATTTTTATGAATTGCCACATTTCAAGTCTCTTATTTATGCTTCCTATCATGTTCAAGATCCTTTTCCTATGTTATGGTTATTATCACCCATTGTTATATTTTTCATATCTATCATCATACTAGTATTTTATCTAACCCCATTGGATTTATATCTTTAGGAGACTACATGTACTAAGGAGAGGTCAACTGAAAATAAGTTGCTAGAGAAGAAGGAATTAAATAAATTTTTATTATTGATGTTGTAATTGTTATGTATGGTCTTAGTTTTCCCAAGAAACTGAACCATTGGATCCCTTATTTGTAATAATATTATGTTTTTTATCACTAAAATTATGTAATTGTATTTTATGAAAAGGCTGGGCTTTTATAGTTGGTATCAAAGGGGAGGTTTTATTAGTTTTGGAATTAGGATTAGTAAACCCTAGAGAAAACCTCTAGTATGAGACTAAGTACAAATATGAACACAATAATCATTACAAAGGGATACCACATGTTATAATTTTAGTATAAATATTAAAAATGAATAAGTTATTCATTAATTATTTAATTATGTAATTTTCTAACCTTTTCTATTTTATAAAATGGTGGGAACTAGGAGAAACCTAGCAAACAACTCGTGTGGGGGCCAATGAAACAATTGCCCAAATGACATCCTCAATGATTTGGGAGGTAGAGTTCAAAACATCATGGTTATTGTTACCCAACTATCCCAGGATATGAAAAATAACCTTGATGATGGGGAACATCATCTTTCACCATAGAGGGAGAAACTGGAAATCGAGTGTTTTATGAGGCAATGTCCACCGATGTTTAGTGGATCTTCCTATCCACTAGTTGCGGAGCAGTGGGTCAAATCTACGGAGAACATATTTTCTAAGATTTACTGTTCTGAGATTTTGAAGGTGACACTATCCCTTTATTATCTAGATGGATAGGCCAATAAATAATGTTCATTGATTAAGAACACCTTGCTAAGGGAAGAAATTTAAGAGATGGAATGAAAAGACATTAAGATAATGTTTCTTAACAAGTATTTACCAGGAAATCTTCACACGAAGATGGTGAGAGAATTCATAGAGGTAAAGAAAATAAAAGAATAATCTATCACGACCTACAGAGGTAATTTTACAAGGCTTTCATGGTAAACTTGTGTTTTTGTTATCAACAACAATAGAAAAATGGATATATTCATTAGTGGATTAAAACCAAACCTTCGAGAGGCTCTTCAAATTAGTGACATTGGGAGTTATGAAGAAGTTGTTCAATGTGATATCTATGTGGAGATAGAGTTTGGAGAATAGTCCCTTGTATATGGTGATAAGAAATGAATGATGGAGTTTCAAGATGGTGTATCTAATGGAAAAGGTGGTAAGAAAACTCAACGACCTACATGACAAAAATGTGGGAAGTTTCACCATGGGAACTTCCTCAAAGGGATAGGGAAGTGCTTAAAGTGTGGGAAAGAAAGAAACCATGCTAAAGAGTGTCGAGAATACATGAAAAGTAATGATAATGTGGTGGAAGAAAGGAGAGAACCACCCATGGTCCAATGATACAATTGTAGGGAGAAAGGGAACTATGCAAGCCAGTGCACTAAACCTCGAGTTCTTGAGGGTAATAAGTGTCATCAGCCACCAAAGTCGATGGAATGGTGAAATGATTATTTTATCACTACTGTGGAAGCAGAGAAAGATAATTAAGTCGTATAAGGAGAAATTTTTATTCACTCAATAATGGAAAATGTCTTATTTGATTCATGTTTTACACATTCCTTTATATCTTGCATGTTTTCTATAACTATAGAATCGTTGCCCCGAAACCTTGAAGTTGTAATATCTGTAAGAACACTAAGTGGTGAAATCATTGCAACCCAAGTGTCTGAATCTTATCTTGTTGGCATATGTGTAAATATTATTCAATAAAATATCATAATACATCCCTTGGTGGAATTCTATGCTATAATGGGAATGGATTGTCTCTCCTTATATAGATCATGTATCAACTGTCGAGAAAAGGAAATATCATTTCATATTCTAAACCATTCCACACTCCACTACCAATTCAAGGAAGATCATAAATATCTCTTGAAAATTCTTTCAATGGTTTGGGTGTTGATTCCCAATGTATAAGCATACATATAATAAATGGTTGAGTCAAAGAATTATACCAACCTACCAGGAATGCCCACCGTGAGTGAATACGGTGATGAATTTCAAGAAGAGTTACCTGGAATTCCCCCAGATGGTGAGGTAGTGTACTCAATAGAAATTATACTCGGAGTTACTCGAATATCAATATTACCCTATAGGATGGATCCTATAGAGCTGGAGGAGTTAAAGAATAAGATTCAAGAGCATTTAGAAAAAGGTTTTATATGCCCTAGTGAATCACCTTGGGTGCACCAGTGCTCTTTGTGAAGAAGAATGGTGGAATAATGAGGTCGTGTATCGATTATCAGGATCTCAACAAGATCACCATAAAGAACAAGTATCCTCTCCCATGTATTGATGACTCGTTCGACCAGTTAAGAGGATATCAATACTTCTCAATGGTGGATCTTCATTTTGGATGTCATTAGCTAATGGTGATTAAGGAAGATATTCAAAATACTGTCATCCGTACAAGGTATGGGAATTATCAGTTTCTGGTGATTCCCTTCAGACGTACTAATTACCCTATAATCTTCATGGATATGATGAATAGAGTATTTAGACATTACCTCAACAAATTTTTGGTATTGTTTATTGATGATATTCTCATCTACTCCATGATAAAGGATGAATATAAAGAACATCTATGACTAATTTTGGAATCATTGTGAAAGGAAAAGTTGTACGCCATGTTCATGAAGTATGACTTTTGGATAAAGCAAGTCACGTTATTAGGACACGTGATCACAAGTGATGGAATTTCTATGGACCCATCCAAAACATAGATGATTGAGGAATGGCCTAGGCCATCTAGTGTTACAGAAATCAATTGTTTTCTTGGATTAGCTGGGTACTACCGATGTTTTGCGAGAAATTTATCACGATTTTCAAGTCTACTAACTATGTTAACAAGGAAAGGGGTAAAGTATGTATGGACGGAAGAATGGGAGGAAATCATGATGGATCTTATGAGAAATCTTATCACAGCACCTGTACACACACTAAATAAATGTGGGGAATGTTTTGTGATATAAATTGATGATTTAAAGAAACGATTGAGTTGGGTACTCATGAAAAATGACAATGTGATTTCCTATGCCCCATAGTAGTTGAATATACATGAGTCAAACTACCCAACACATGATCTAGAGTCGGAATCCATGAATTTGGCCTAAAAAATCTGGTGGCACAATCTTTATAGAAAGAAGAGTGACATATACACCGACCATAAGAGCCTAATTTATATATTAACACAAAAGGAGCTCAACATGCATCAAAGGAGATGGTTAGATCAAATCAAGTATTATGATTTATCTATTCACTATCATCCTGGAAAGGTGAAAAAGGTAGTTGATACTCTAAGAATAATAGAACCTGATACTCTATCCATGTTATGGATTGAAAACAACCCTATATTCTTGGATATGTAAAGGATGTATTTAGAAATCATAAGGGAAGGGGATACATCCAACATTTCCCAAATGATTGTGCAACCATCCATCAAAGAGATGATTAAAGAAGGACAAAGGGTTTTTTTGGATATACAAAAGAGGGTTAATGTAGTAAAGGAAGGAAAGGTGCAAGAGTTCCATGTTGATGATGATGGTTTTATTTGGTTGGGAATGCGACTTTCTGTGCCTTCATCACCTGGGAAAATGAATGAGCTATTGGAAAATTCACATAGCTCAAAATTCTCTATCCATACTAGGAGTACCAAGGCATACCATGATCTTCGAGAACACAGCTGGTGGGATAACATGAGGAATGATATTGTAGAATATATATCAAGGTGTTTGGTATGGATAAATGTTAAATCAGAGTAACAAAATTCCAAAGGGATGATGTATCCATTGCCTATAACTTAGTGGAAATGGGAGAATGTCACTATGGAAATTGTCACGGGTCTCCTAAAGAGGTCGAAGGGAAATAATGCGATATGGGTTGTGGTTGGATAACTCACAAAGACTACCCATTTTATCAATATTTGAGAAGACATATTGCTTAAAGAACGTGCAACGAAATACGTGAATGAAGTGATGAAACTGCATAGAGGTACACTATTGATTATCTCTCATCATGATCCAAGGTTCACATCTAAATTTAGGTAGACTCCTCAACATTATTTGAGTACTAAATTAAATTCCATCACGACTTACAACCCCCAACTAATGGACAATATGACAGGACTATTCAGATGCTTGAAGATATAATAAGAGCTTTCTCTCTATAATTCAAAGGTGAATGGAATAAACATCTCCCATTGGATGAGTTCTTATAACATAATAGCTCAACTCGAAAATTCAGATTTATCTGTATGAAGCTTTGTATGGAAAGCGTTGTAGAACTCCAACCTATTGGGATGGAGTTGGAGAAAGAAAGATACATGGACCCAATATTGTGAAATAGATGACGGAGATGGTTCATGTCATCCAAAAACACATCCATGATGCTCAGAGTCAGAAAAAGAACTGAAATGACAACCATTTAAGGGACTTGGTGTTTGTTTGTGGAGATAAATTCTTTATTATAATATCACTATGGAAGAGATTCATGGGGTTTGTAATGAAAGGGAAGATAATCCCAAGGTACACTGGCACCTTTGAGATCCTTTCCACATAGGATCCATGGAATATCGGCTTTCACATCCACAAAATATGGATTAATTTGATGATGTGTTTCATGTATTAATCTTAAGGAAGTACATACCAGATCCCACATATGTACTAAACTCAGAGGGTGATCAGTTGGAAGATGATCTCTCATGTGAGGAGCATCCTATGATGATTCTGGAGTGAGGAGTTAGTGTTGTATGCTCAAGAAAAACCATCTTGTCAATGTTTTATGGAGTAACCCTAAGTTGGAAGAAGCTCTTGGGAACTGAAGGAGGTGAGGAAGGAGATGTACCCTCACCTGTTTGTGTAATGTGAAATTTCTTGGGTGAAATTTCTTGGGTGAAATTTATTAAGGGGGGAAGAATGTGACGTCCAAATGTTTTATCAATGGAATTTACTTCTTATAATTATGCTATATTGTATAATCCCATTAGGAATCAAAATGACATATTATGATACTAAATACTATGTGATCAGTAAATATAATTGTTTCACTTCTATGTTTTGAACATCTGACATACACAGTTGTGATCAGTAAGATGTTTGAAGTCTTATAAGGAAATGTTAATTTTTGTTGAAAAGTAACAGAACCGTTTGAATAGTATCATACCCTTATTAATAGTAATATGTCATTTATGAGTAGTAAATTGTCCAAAGTAAGTGTAACCATATGCACGAATAATTAAATAAAATTTAGGCATCTTATAATTGACATTTTGACCATAGTTAAAGTATTTGTATTTTTTTAAGTCATAAATAATAAATTCTAATTAATTAATTCATTTAAAATTAAAAGTATTTACTTAAAATGTGTTCATAAATTAACAAATATATGTCTTATAGTTTTAATATAAATTTATATGACCTTACGTAATTTTTGACAGTATTATAAAATTAGCTTGAATTTTAAAAATTGTATTTTTCATTTAAATTATGATTTTAATAAAAAATTAAATTAATAAAATTCCAAAAATTATTTTTTAAAAATGTACTACATTTTTATATTCTACATGTTTATAAATGGTTTGGGTGATATTTTTGGGTTTTTTCTGAAATATTAGAATTTTTTATGAATAGTGAAATACCCCAATTTACAAAATAAACTAAATAAGAAAATTATAGAGTCATGCATGATTTTACATTGATGTATTCCCAATTTTTTGTGTATAACATGGTTAAATTACTATTCTTGGTTATCGATGAATATATATTCCTTGTCTTGTGGGGAAATAATAAATTAATGAATTTTATTTTGAGAAATCCCCACTCCCCTCCACTATAAATATCTCAAATCAGACCCTCATTTAATCACACCATTCGAGCTTCAAGACATGTCTAAACAGTTCCCAAACATCATACCTAGCCCCTACCCAAAGTCCAAGAGCTTCTGGATTCATTAAATATCCTAGCCTAGCTTCCCTAAGGAGGATCTCAAGAGGAGGATTCAAGAGGCAATTCCTCTGTCTCTATTTTACAATTAAATTCCTTTCAATTTCACGTTCATTTATTAATCCCTCCCCACGTATCTTCATCCACATGGTATTGTAACTCCAATATTATAAATATAATGTAATTTTATGATTCCAATGGGATATTATATCATCCACCACCCTTCTCCTCTACTTTTTATTTTATAAAAGAGAATGTTGTTCGTGATGTGTTAATTTATCACCTTCAAGAACGACATGTTTTCAATTTCATTTAAATCTTTTAGATCTGTTCAGGAAAACATTTTTATGGTTTAAAAAGATTATATTTTATGTATTATATCCTATTTAATTTTTTTTAACTAACATAGGTACATATTACAAAATGATTAAACAAAACAATTTCATTGTGGTCAAAAAACTGCCTAAATTAACCCAAACAATCATCATTTAATTATTATATAATGATTCATACAAAGGGTATAAAATATAATTCATTATAAGATAATTTAAAATAATTTAATATCATTAATAACATTATATATCTGTTATGTATGTTTAGCCATGTTCTAAACAAACTTCCATTTATGAATACATGTGAACCGCTGAAGATAACCATAAAAAAACATTCCCAAACAATGGTTTTTAAACTCTATAACTCATTCAAAGGCCCATAAAATAACTTAATGAGATCATAATGAACCATATCATGTACAAATGGTTCTGTAATTTTCAATTAATGAATATAATGTTGTTATACATGACATTAAAGTGAAGAAAGCGTTCAGATACAAGATAATGGGAAAATCTCAAACCCAACATTCTTTCTACGGGTTCTCCCTCTTTCAATCCATTTTTGGTATGGTCACTCCATAAAAATCATTTTTTAATCATTATGTTACCTTTAAGGGATATAAAAGTTTTATAATTATGTTTATTCCAAACAAATGTATTCCAAAAGAACTCTTCTTTCAAAAATAGACATATTCCTTGTCACTCAAGGTTGATGGTTATTATATAAAGTATGTTATTCCCAGTTAATTTTGGGAACCCAAAGATTAAGAATGTTTTCTTATGAGATGAAACCCATTAATTTTCATGGGATATAAATTTTGATTTTTATATATTTTCAATGTGGCATGCATGATAAATGATAATGTTATGATGTGACGGGTTCGCCCAGAATTATATAGTGTAATATGATTGTTTCAATGCAACCGGTGTGACAAGAATTATATATATATCCGATGAATTGGGTAGAGTGATTAATATCATATGTAAAATTGAAATTATGTGTGAACAATATTCTAGATTTTTTCACAAGTATGTGTCATAGTTAACCACTTAAACATGATGTTTCAATTTTAGGCATTTCTATATTTCATGTATTTTATTAATGATTCCTCTCATGTTCTTGATCCATTTACTATGTTATGGTTATGCTCACCCATTGTTATATAACTATTGTTGATCCCCATAATGGGATTTTATGTCACCCCTTTTGATTTATATCCTCAAGTGACTACACGTACTAAGGATAGGTCAAGTGCCAATAAGAAGCTAGAGAAGAAGGAATTAAATAAATGTTAATGCTTGTTGTTGTAATTTATATGTATGGTCCTCGTTTTCCGAAGAAACTAATACTTTGGATCCACTATTTGTAATATTATTATGTTTTTTTATCTCTAAAATGATGTAATATTAATGTATTAAAATGCTAGGATGAAATATTTGGGCCTTCGACCCCCAAAATTTTATATGAGTATCTGAAAATCCCTATAAACATATCTTAGACAAATTAATTGATTAATGAAACAAACATGGGTAGAAATTTTAAAAGAAAAAACATATGGGAATACCACTTCTTTAAAAAAAATTACATAGAATAGATATTAAAAATGATACATATTTCCCCACTTTATGGGGGATTGATCCTGGGAAGAATTGGGCATGATCTGGATGAAATGGAACTCCCCGAATACCCCATCTAATTATAATCAGAATAGGGAAACCATAATAAATAGTTCTAACCCTATTGTAAAATAATCTCAGTTACCAAGTGATAGTGCGCCCATCCCAAGTGAGGAACCATCAAAGAGTGACCATATTGGGTCGTAACATGACCTAACCAAGGTAGACTGCCATACCTCCTACCAAGCATCATTATGGAATGAATCCTCTAAGCCACGAAGTAATTCACATATTCCCGGTGAATCCCAAGCCCCTATGGCATGACTTCCATTGCACATATCATGTGCTTTATATTCACAACTGTGACACCCCTCATAATATCCTATCACTACATGAATGGATTTTTCCATTCGAATGACAAAGGTAAGCATATTATTTTTAATATATTACTCATGGGGACTTATCATGGTGTTTCTACTCCAACCATGGTGTGATTCACATACCAAAAATATTTTCATTAGCTAAAATCCCACACAAATAGTCATCATGGTGTGACTCCCAATAGTCATATTATGAACACGCTTCCTATGTATACCCTCCCAACCTTCACACCTCTACCACGACCTAACACTTATCAGTCATATATTGACCCAAAACTCTGTTCCATGATTCCTTCTCGTCCATGAATATATTCATCAACCAGAAAATCTTAAAAATTTGACACTTAATATCTTGACATGAATTTCTATGAAAAAGAATCAGCAATATGGGAACCTTGAACCTACTTTGAAATTCAACCAATCACCAAAAACAATAACTGGGTATCCAAACACATCTAAAAATATCGCCTTGATATGTTAAACCATTTAAAATTTTCATATGTGTCTAAATTATAAAAATATACTCTGTTTCAAGACAAAAATCCTAATTCCCTCTGAATTACACAATCTATAATGATGTTTATTGTTACAAACTCCCCGTAATAATGATTCTCATACTTGATAAACTGAAGTGGTCCTCTGGCCAATAATCCCAAACAACATAATTAATAAATTTAATTCAACATTTCTTATCCCTAAATATCAACTGATCATCCTCTATGTTGCTCATAACACTAGATCACACTATTCATTAATAACTGAGCTACCGACTCATCACTACCACCAACATCATGATTGATCTCAATTGCATTAATCTATCCTAATTCATTGAAGTGTCATCAACAGATTCATCCTAAGGACTAGGAAACTCCCCACTATTAGAAACCACATACAAGTCCCAATTCCAAGTTATGGTGTCCATTCCATTGGAATTGTCTATTGAAAACCTGCTCCTAATATTATATTTTTAAAATCAGTGAGGCTTCAACCACACCAAACCCAATATCATGAAAAAAACCATTTCGTACTAATCGAGATGACCTATAATAAAAACACCCAAATACATCATCGAATGTGCTACCAAATAACCTCACCTTATCATGATTCCTTAATTAATAGATGCATCATGAAATTTTCCAAATTTAAACATTGAAATCTGAGCCAAATAATTAGTGTAATTTCATGGTTGGGTCTTCAACCACTAAAAATGACCGACATACACTCTCTTTGAGAATAAGTGTTATTTCAATCCAACTCAGTATCAGATCAAATAAACTACACCCTAATCCTGAAGAAAACACTTCAACTCTATATAACACCACATCATAATCCAAAATTTTGTATTTACCAAGGAACATTACAAATAATAAATTCCTTTAAACTAACATCCTGACGTCGTCTAGACTACCTACCAACTGGTGTCACTATATCCATGGACCTTTTGAAAAAACAATCATATATCCATGAATGATATGATGCTCGTTATTATAGGCGGATCTTTATTATCACCTACTATTCTAAAATACTATTATCTATAGGAACAATATATCTATTACCGAATGTAATGAATTAATTTGACTTACCTGATCATACCAAATAACCAATAAAAAACAGTCCTCGACACCCATTCCAAACTCACTAAGTATTATCATCATCTTTATTAATTAAAACATACATAAAATATTGTTTACAATCTCCAGATTCCATGACTGTTATTCCCATTATATGGATTATTTGACATAAATCCTCATGTAGACTAACCAATTGATTTCATTATCATATGCATGTCTCTTCTTCTTATCCACGCTTTGCCCTTATTACAACCCCTATCAAGTACCAGGATCATATAACCCCTACCATGATACTTATATCAATACATGATGTTATATTGTATTATAGAGGAAAAAACTACCATTATCAATGAAACTTTTAGATTTAATGCCTCCAGATATTTTAATGATCATATCTGTTCTCAGACCATACATGAAAACTCAGTGATCCCCAAATCGATGATAGTATCCATAATTATAATGAATTATCCTTCCCATATTTATTATTATTATAAATGTAGATGATAAACCAAAATTAATTATAAGGAAGAGTGATCCCTTAAATAACCCTCTCACATGTTCTTAGCCACTATCCTACTTGGTCACAACTTCACCCAACAGGTGTATGTTCCCGTACAACCCGATCTCATAACCCAAGTCATGTCTTCATTTTAACATCCCATTGAACATAGGATCACATGAGTTAAATAATAACCCCATTCTACTAATGATTAAATCTTATATGGATAATATCATCCTCGATACTTCCTTTCAAATAAGAACAAAGAATCTTACTCAAGGTAATACCTACCATAATGAAACTCACCACCTGGGCATAGTTTAAAAACTAGAAGCATGTATCCACATTCGATAAATTCCATATCATACCATATGTGATCAGGATAAAATATATATAATAATCCAACTGATCCTACCATCTAAAGTATAATAATTACCCCAAAAGTGAAAAAGTCTTTCACATAACAAGAACCCATGGTATTTCCACATGACTTCCGTCATCCCACACAAGGGAATCAAAATCCTCAAGGAAATTATTTCACATCCTCAGAACTTATTTTTGGAATACATCACATATATTTATCTCACCATGGATCTATCACCATGGCACCAAATTTTTTCACAAACCCACCAAGGGAAATTAAACATATCCTACATAGAAGAATTTGGTAACCATGCTTGAAGAATGTCTCACTATAATATTGACATGAACTTACAATAGAATAAAATAACATGGTTTAGTATTTTAGAATGGGTCTAACAAGTTAATGGGAAAAATCCATATATGTATTTACTGACAGTTTAAATAATTAAATGCTCTGTCACTAGAGATATAAATCACTAATAAGAATATATATGCCATGTGAAACCTATAAGCTGAAAATGATTCATATACATGGAACTTATACCACAACAGGATGATATCCCAAACCATAAATCAAGAAACCACAATAATATTTTATGGAATAGTTCATAGGTAAAATTTAAAAGTCAAAAATCGAAAATTGAAATCCCATGACCATTGTAACCTTGTTTTCCCTCTGCTATTGTGTTCTTGAGTCATTATTTAGTGGTCCACAAAAAGAACTAAATCTATATTATTTTACATCTACCGTATCCAAAATAGAAATACAAAAGATATAATTCTCTAGTACCATTATTCAAACCTTGGTCAGGGACTAATCAAAAATATTTAGGATAGAGGTGAGAGAAGAACATAAGGACAAAGGGAAAGGTGTTCATGACTCACTATTATGTGGTCCATCACAAGATATTAAATGTCCATATTCTAATTCTACTATATACCAAATAGTAAGACAAAAAAACCATTTTGTAACACCTTGGATAGGTTCCATAATCTTGTGTTTGGGATGGAGGCACCACATGGCCTTAATCATGCATCTCTATATTCCAAAGGATTCTGTTTAGCAGTGAGGTCCAAAACCATACATTGGGGTGACTGTTAAATCGAATTATATATAAAAATAAATTAAATAACTAAGTATAATACGAGAAATAATCATATTATTCATAATCAATAACAATTTATGCAACATCAAATATTCTATTATGAAGTATATAGTTATATAAAGGAACTGATCAACCACTAGACTGATCACATATAAAAATTAAAAAAGAAATAAAAAAAGATGTTATAATAAAACCATTCATGGGAGTAAAATAATATTGATATCCAAATACTATCTAGCTTCTCCAAATTGATCCACTACCCAAACTATTTTAAACATGCTACAATACATAAAATATATATGCGTACTGGAGTTCCCATATATGGTGTAAAAAATGAAAATCATCATGGTCTCAAGAAATTAACCTAATAAAATCCATCATAACCATGTTAATGGAAAAGAAGAATTTATGAAATATATTAAACATGAATATTGGTTCATGATGGGTTAACTAGGACATCACAAAATCTGACCAAAATAACATTATCTCATGATAGTAATTAGTCATCTCAGGTCTCATATAATAACCCATACCCAAATATGTAGGGTAAGGTGACTTACCAAACATAAACCTCTACCTTCATCCCCATGGTAAGATTCAATTCAAGTGCCTAACCATCTTCTCTTAAGGGAGGTTAAACATTCAGTCTGAAACAGTCCCTTCACACTCATGGATGGCTGCACATCATGTTTTTTCCTTTATATTGTCACACTAGGAAGTACCCTATATCACATCCCCACTGCTAACTTATCACTCGAGGTTGTATCCTACATAGAATAAAACCATATAACAACATCATCAGCAAATAAAATTCCATTATAACAAAGCCTCACTCAAAATAGGATCATTTTCATGACCACTACTATATCTCTTAATGTAATGTTTGACATCACATTACAACCTACCAAAATTTTATAACTCAAGGAAATGTAATTGCAATAAATTTTTACACATGTTAAGGAAAATTTCCATACTAACATCTTATCACTCAAGGTTGGTTCTCATATCACATGATAATATTCCCAGTAACATATAACCCAAGGCAGGTTACATCCAATACCTCCTCACTCAAGTCAAAGATAGGCCCCCAGACTTATAATAACAGAAAACATGGTCGATTTCAAATCATCAACATACGGAAAATCACAAAAACAAAATATGATATAGGGTACAAAACCCATATCACAAGATAATATGCTTGTCACAAGGGAACTAGTAACATGAAACAAAGCCCGACATCTCAAATACATTTTGATACCCATTTTTTCTTAGAAGATAATATATTAATGTCAATAATGTTCTCTACTCATTGGCATGGAACCATATCCAACATCCCTCAATATTCATCTAGCCTATAGGATCTACCAAATTCTAGACTCATAAGGCCGATCCAAATCCTCATCAAAATCCTCTGTCACACTACGTACCTCTAACTAGGGACCATCTCATTAAACTTTACCTATTTCCCTTAGTATATCTATTTCATTTAATCTATACACTACCCATAACCGTCACATAAATCTAATTTTAAATAATCCTTAAGAGTGTTCTCAACACATCACCCAAAAGAAATCCATCTTTATCCCACCATGTAAAGAACTAAATGTATTATCCCACTCATAGTTTACACTAAACCTTTAATCAACCCTCATCATATGTCCCCCACTATAAGGGATATATACAACCATCTCAACAATCATCACTACACAAAAGCCTCTCATTCCAATCCACCTATCCCTTGGAAACTAACCTTGTGTACTTTAATCTCATCCCCAATACAAGGACCTATAATGCTTCTATATTAACATCAAAATTCACATTTTAACTTGGATACTTCAATTTCAGAAGATCCAACGACCCACAATGTTGTAAGGATAAGTTTCAGAATCACTTGGAGGCTCAATTACATCTTAGATCATTCTCTATGGTGGTCTAGATCCCTATCAATTTACCCAATAGTATTAAAATAAGTTGAAATATAGACTCTGGTATAAAAAATCATGTAGTTTTCTTAAAGGTACCACCATCCTCAACTACAGAGTCACGATACTCATGATGTTATACACATCCTTATAAAATATCATTTGTGCCTCATACCATCATGCATCATCAGTAAAGCCTTTATCTCAATCCATTCATCCCAAATAAATAAAAATAATATTTTATAATTAATTATTCAATTTAATTCATTGAGGTATAATGTCAAAAAATGTTCAACCGATATCCACTCAACAGATCCTTGATCATCACCATTCCATTAAATAGTTTCATGCCTTTTTTATTAATCCTTTCCACCCACAAATATCATCTAGAGTAATTAAAAACTATAGAAAAATTAAATGTGTACATTTACTCAATGAAACATTGAGTGACATAATGTGATATACTATTTTGGAACATCTAATGAAAAGGAAAGCAAAAACTCCATCATACACACAGAATAAAAATATTATTTTGTAAAATATATGTTAATACCTAACCCAAAATCATCATATATTTAGGGGAACAACGTGGAAAAAAAGGAATAATAAAGTGGAAATTGCATTGAATAACCATAGAAAACACCAAGGAATCACCCCTCAATAGTTAGGATCAAATGAGGAAATAAGTGGTGGGGGATCTGGCTTAAATATACCTCCTTACATTTCCACTCGACCTAAAATTTGAAAATGTATGACTATAAAAGAATAGGTGTGACCTTATTAAAAGGGAAACCTAGGTGTTTGGATGTTTAATGATCACTCTGGGCTGGGACATGACCACATCAAGATAATCCCACTCCTAGTATAACCCTCCATGATTATGTTATGATTTATCCCAGGAAGAAGGGATTACCTTAAAACAAGAACCATAGTGGTGAAACCCCTTGGTCAACTAACATGAACGGTACCCCGAGGCTCGTGTCGTTACTCCAAAAATCCTACCTCACAAAGGCCAGTGGTTGACCACTAGTGCTAAAAGAATTATCCTACAAGTGGGAGACATTTTACTGAGTACCTGTACACACCCACATACAACCACATCTCACGAAAACATTAAAAGTTAAAATACATGCTACTAAACAACCACTGAGTGTAATGGAACCACAGAAAGTAAATGGGTCAGAATAAAGACCCATCAAAAGAAAAATGCATCAATGGAATGTTCAATATCAATGTCAAGCCATCCACTAAAAACCAAACCTGATGGGTAGGTATAGAATAGGTACCTGAAGCTATAGAAGCTCGTCCTACCTACATTACCTTACTTGGTACTATCCGTTTTTAGGCCACCATGTCCTCTGCAAATTTTCTGTCATTTTTACCAAACAAAACATGTGTGTATGAAGCCCGTGTTGGGGTTAGTGCCAAAATACTCTGTAGAGACCACAAACCGACAAGGAATTACCAAAAATAAATCCTCAAAACCACAAAGTATGATCACATATCATGATAAAGAAGCAAGACAGCTCATTTCAGGTATAATCGTGAGTAGGAAAGTAAGACTATCTAAAATTTTACCTAACACCTTGGGCTGCTAGATAACTCCATCTCTATGAGTACAGTGGGCCTACCGGGTTACATAAATGCTTCTTCCCACTACTCATGGACTATTTTGGTACTCATCCCTATTGAATAACATGGGTATGTTGGTTCACACAGAAGCCTCTCCCACTGTGGCCTTGTCGGGTCACACAGAGATGCTTCCCTCCTCGGCCATACTGAGGTACTCATCCTGTCGAGTATCGTGGTCTTCTAGGTCAAACAAAGATTCTCCCTACCATTATTACATTTGTCCACTCATACAACACTTCCCAATGTTTCTTATTATATGATCCACCCATGGTCTCTTGTTAACAGTCTTTATGTCTCAACCAACCGTGCACGTAGTGATCTTGATTCATAGAGAATAGATCCTCATGACATTCATAGCTTTTCAACAGACATGAAAGCCTAATTAAATTATTCCCAAAGATCTTCCTCATCACTGGGGGTCAAATTCCGCCAATGGATAGTCAATCGGATGCCTGGTTTGAAATATATTGATGTTTTAGTAAATAGGGGCCAGTTATCTCTGGGCCCGGTCTGACCTGGTTAGACCAACCACCTGAACTCTACCTGAGGGCCCCACATGCCTCAGTTTAGTTCAACTGACCAGACCAGTACTGTATCGAGTTTGGGTTGTCCCGGTCCTGTATGTCTAGTGAGCCAGGACCATTGGGCCTCTCTTGACCCGGGCCGGTTCGGCTAGGGGTCCAGTATGCCGGGTAGCCCGAAGAACTGGTCTCATCCAACCTGACCTGATGGGGTGTGTTTGGCCCACATGGAATGGGTCTGGACTAATGGGGATTCCTACACCCCTCCCGGATGCTTGGTGCATCTGGGTGTGCCACCTCATTGCTACCACAGCCAGCCACCCCTTCCCCCCTTGCATGCGGTCGTAGACGGCATGCCACCTGAAACTATAGCCCGTAGATGCGGGATGCTCCACTGACGTGGTCGTGTCCCTGCTACCAACCATCAACACAGAGGTTGGAAACTCTCATAGCTTCATCAAGGCCTAAGATAGCTGCGGCTATTACCCCCGGCATGTCGTCGTGACATGACACCACCCACCAGCGACTACCACCGTCGGTGATGGCGCACTTTCGTGTTCTTCCACAGACCAAAAAGTCTTCTCCAGTGGTCCGTTCATCTCACCACTTGTGCCTACGACCTCTAAAAGATGAAATATTCCATGAAATGTCCTTGAATCCTCATTTCCACCATTTAAAGGAAAAGGCCACAACGGACACAAAAAAAAACACACAAGGAAGAGGGGATCAGGCGTTGTTTGTATTAGATCGTGCCCTCCTCATTAGAGGTTAAAAAACACGGGATATCGAATTTGAATTCTATCACAAAATAAACAATAACCCAGAAAAAAACCCAAGAAAAGTATCCTCCCTCAAGAACAAGAAACCTACAGATAATTCTATTCATGGGATAATCCGCGTTCTTCATTTTGATTATGGAACAAGGAAACTTAAATAAAAAGAACCCCTACCTAGTCCCGATCGTTCTTTTGCGATGAACGGTGTCATTGAGTTCTTCATTCCAAGATTTTCTGTTTATAGCTGTTAGTTGATTGTTGTTAGTGAAGATCCGTTCGAAGGGGGGGGGGGGGGTGGGGGTTGGTGTTCATCATCTTCACCCACCATAGCATTAGAGTAGAACTAGGATTATTCCAAATCTTCTAGGTTGTCTTCTTGGCCATTAAATGATGAAATGTGAATCATCATTTCGGTTATGTTTCTATTACGAAGTTGTTAGGCTATTTCATTTAATGAAAAATCATATTTAGTTTGTCTTGGTTGGAAAACTATTGAGCTTAAATTATTTAAATATTTAGAAAAGTAAAATAAAACAGGATTATTTTATTTTTAACTTTTTCTTTTAAAATTATGAAAAAATAACTTTTTTGTCGAACCACGCTAGTAGAGGTTAGGTCCATTCATGGAGAATCCAAACATTCCGAGTTCAATAGTTCCCTTAGATTTTTGATTTGAGCATCGATTTAAATGTTTGAAAAACCCACCCACATGTTTATTTAAATAGAACACAAATAAATAGTTTAAAAATTTACTTTCACCCTCGACCTATGACAGTCGAGGTTACACACTTCCTATGGAGAAAATAGCCTCATGAACTCAATGATACTCTTGTATTTCTAATATGAGTTACCATTTTGGAGTTATAAAGATTTGACAATAAAACAATTGTTACTTAATTAGTTTATTTACAATAAAAAACTAACTTCAACTTTTAGCCCATGTTGGCCTATGTCAGGATCTTACTAAGGAAGGGATACCATCATAATCTCAATAGTGGTCTCATATTTTTAATCTGATTCACCATTTGGCAGTTATAATCATTTTGAAAACAAAATAATTTTATTTAATAATTTTATTTATAGTTATGCCATCTTTGGGTTTTCCCTCCAAAATCTTGTATCATCTAAACATAAGTCGTGCCTAGGGTAATCCCACCATCCTAAACACAATGGTTTCATATGATTTCTGATCTGGGCACCACTTTAAGATTTACTTCTCTTTTTAGGAAAACTACTCATGTGCACTATTTAAATATTAACATTTTTCGACGGATCATTCCGGGCACTCTAGGACTCAGAATCACACTCTTTCTTACCACATAGTCTTGAAATAATTCCACATAATATAAATAATCATGAAATTTCCGAGACATTAAAATAACCCCCATTTTTCGGCTTCACGTTCTCCTTAACCAAAACAAGTATAAACAAACAATTTTGTGTTTAGAGAAATAATATGTGCCTCCAAATCCCATGTACTCCCATGGATATTCTCATGCTGCCACAGAACATACACTAGAGGAATTGACTATCTGAGAAGGACTCACTCCTTTCGATCCTATATCTCCCTAGGGAATTCCACAGATGTCACCCCATTATCAATGTCCAACTCTCTCTAGTTGATGATGTGTGGTGGACCATTCACATACCTCTTCAGCTGTGACATGTGAAATAAATCGTGCACCCGGTGCATCGGTGGGGGGAGATCATGGCGGTATACCACCTCGCCAACTCATCTCAGAATTTGAAAATGTCTGATGAACTTCAAAGATAACTTTCCACCCAGCACAAATCACTATAATCCCCATCAGGGTAAGGCCTAAATGAAAACATGGTGTCTATCCTCGAACTCCAAGTCCTATGTTTCCTATCCTCATATGATTTATGTCTCCTCTTGGACAATCCTCAACCACTCCTAGATAAACCTTACCTTCTTAGTGGAAGCTCGTACTGACTCTGGACCCACAAGTGCTGACTCCCCAAGGTCTATCCAGCATTGAGGTGACATGCATGGCTGCACATTAAAATCCTTTAATGGTGACATTCCAATGGTGGAGTGATAAATATTATTGTATGCAAACACTAGTAGTGTAAGGTGGTTCTCCCAACTATGAAAAAAAATAAATGATGCAAGCACAGAACATGTCCTCCAAGGTTTGTATTGGCTGCTCTATCTGACCACTAGTCTATGCGTGAAAGGCTTTGGTCAAGCCTATATGAGTCCCAAATGAATTCTATAACCCCTTCCACAAATGGGATGTAATAAATGCATCACAATATGAGACTATAGTAGATATGACTCCATGGAGTCAAAATATCTTCTATATGTAGAGGTATCCCAAGATCTCTACTGTACTCTTCTCTCAAATGGGTAGGAATTGGTCCAACTTACCGAGTCTTCCCTTGATCACCTAGATGGTATCGGGCCCCCCTGATGTATGTGATAAGGTATTCATGAAGTTAATTGATATTCCATCACACATTCACTCCGGTACCTCCTAGGATTCTATCAAACATGCTGAGACTTGGTGCTCAACATTCACATAATGACATGTGAGGCATCTTGAAATGAACTCAGTCACTTATTTCATTATCCCTAGACACCAGAACTAACATCGTAGATCCTAGTACATATTCACCACTCTAGGGTGTACCTCCAAGGGGTAAGTATGGAACTACCTCAAAATCATCTCTAAGAATTCCATTGGTATTACTATGAACCCTTTTAAAAAAGATGATGTTCAATCCACCTATCAAAAACCCAACAGGAGCCTATCCTAAGGATAGATGAACCCATCGGAACTCGCACCTGGAATTTCCAACATGCACCTCCCTATCTCGCTATAAGAGTGGAGGTGAAACGACCATCGACTGGGGAAATCATTTCTCCTCTCTATTTATGAAGGATATTTGAAACAAGGAAAACTACTCTATGGCCTCATTCAGTATCTATGAACTTGGTCTCCTGTTGATAACATCTTATACCACATTTCCCTTTCCAATAGTATAGAATACATTGAATTCATAGTCCTGGGGGAAATTCATCCATTGTTTCTATCTCATCTACTAAATATCCTATGACCACCATTCCATCAATGTGAAAGGATACCCCTTTTAACTTATTCCTATCGACCCTTTGGTAGCGGATACAGATTTTTCATGGACACTTGGTTAAATTTCTATTAATACAAACATAACATAAAACACTGGGTATTACTATGCCCTTTCTCTACAAGTCCCCCACTTATTCCCCCTGCTCACGAAGCTCTACGGAAGCCCTATGATATATTGATTCAGACATCAGTTCCATCTTAGGGTGTAGAATAATGTAGAAGTCCCCCTCCCTACAGGGAGGAAATACTAGAAACATATTTTGAAAGGACTTTCCCACACTCGTCCACTAATATTCGGAACTAGAAACTCAAAATGCCTAATGACCCAAGGGTAAGGTTGGCAGACTCGAGAGTGATCAGTTTCACCTTCCTATGCATGAGTTTATCCCATGATACATGGGTTTCCTTTTTCACCAACCAAGGAAAACACCATTCCAATGTTATAGATATACTGCATCCTTCTTCTTAAAATAGTCAACCTGAGCATGAATTTTGGATGACCAGTCCATAGCCAAAATATTTTCTTAAGGCCTCAATGCTTCCACAGAGAGGTTACAACCAAAACTCTCACCTCAATTTTTAGATAAATCCATCATAATAAGTGTGATTATGGAGTCTCCTCCCATAGGTATCTCTACACGCAAGGTTCATGTCAACAATTTAATGAGAATAACTAGGTATTGAACAAGATCCATGAAATGAAGGAATGACTTTCACCTATATCTATTAATATAGATTCTAGTAGTATACATAGATTATACCTGAAATCATTCATGGATCCCTAGGGTCATACTCTTTGATGGAATGTAGAGACTTCCTCCCCCTATCCCCTTTCTCCCTGAGCCTAGTGTGTAATGCCCTGAACCTAGTTACCTATAATCGGCGCATTATTCCATAACGTAGGCATGATCACAAGAGATGAAGTCTCTAAAGAACGATTATTTTAGTAGTCTTGCAAGTAATAGATATATAAATAAATTTTATATTACATCTTGAAATAAAAAAACATTGTGTCCCCTTTGAACACACTCATATACATTTGCATATCCTTGCAGGCTAATCATAATATAGTTCTTCACATCTTGGGAAAAAGAATACATTACCAAGGGGTGAGCTCAGATACTATGTAAGGATAACAATATAGCATAAACAATAATAAATAAGCCTAAAAATTTAAGGAAATGTATAAGAATAAAACACATCATTTTTAAACATAAACATCATCATAATATGGAAATGATTAATCAAATAATTCTATTTTCTTATTCACATGGATATTATACTAGTTGAATAATCACATGTAATATCAGCAGCTAATATCATAATGATGGAATGCATAACACGGGACATCATAACCACACAGTCAAGGCCTTATTCCAAGATTATATATAAAATTTTATTGAAGACTTATTCCAGATCACTGGTTTGTCTCATGAGACCTATTTATACATCAATGAGCTATAGTGGGCTCCACCCATCACTTACAATGTCCAATTCATTCCTCATATTAAAAGGATGAAACATTATATAAACATTTGTATTAAAACTAGCATAAGAAATGTTAGTAATTTAACAATTAACCATGAATGGAATAAATATTACACATCCACAGTCAGACGTATCAAAGAACCTTCAATAAAATATGGAAGATTGTATCATAATCAATAAAATTCAAAAAGGGTAAAATCCCTCAAAGGATATTGACATAGACGAAATAAAAACCATTTGATAAAAATATCTCTTTCTATTTGAAATCTTTTAAAAGGCACATAATTATAAAAGAAGAAATTTATTATGATATATTATTATAATCTTTTAAGGGAAGATTCAATTGTTTTATAGTGGTGGAAAATATCTGCACCCGTTGGATAAGTTAAAAAACATTATTACCTTAATTTGTCAAAAATATCATAAAGTGCCTCGTTTGGAAAATGAAGGAAAGATTCCTTTCAAATTTTTTTTAAAATTCAAAAAGGGTATAAATAACTTTATCCCATATTCCACGAAATATTAAAAATATTTTGAAATACATTTTAACAAATCACATATGTGGATGATAAAGAATACCAAGTAGATACTTTCATAAAACAACCTCAGATAATAAAGTGATTGAAATTTTAACTATTACCTTGTAGTTTTCTTTAGTCGATGGTACATTAACCTCATGTATAATAGTCTAATAATTTTTATTAAATTATAAAAGGAAAACATACATAAATATGATATCATATATGATCTTCTAATATTGCTTTGTTAATAATATTTCAGTAGTATCATTGTTTCGGGTGTTAAAAAGATACTTTTCCTTTATATGCATTGTAATGTAGGTCATGTTTTTTATGGATAAGATGTATTTTATTAATATCAATAATGATATTAAGTTATTAAACATTATTTTTAATCATAAGATGATAATTATTCTTGAATGGTTATAATGGGAATGCATCTCATCACGTTAGTGGAGATGGTAATTCGTACGTATGCACAAGCAACAATATAATTCTATTAAGGGTTAAATCAAATGTAATTGGATGGTATTTCCCATATCAATAATCATTAACATGTTTTATTTATTATTTACAAAAAATATAGTCATTATTATACCCATCCAAATAATGAAGTGTTAAATAAAAAACAACACCACGACGTGGAGACGGTAAGCCGTACGAGCGAACGTATGGTGACTTAGTCAATAATCAGATTGATAGTATAATGAATATGGTTTTACTATATTTATAAGAACATCACAGAAAGTAGAAGGAACTGGGGTAATTTTTTTGGTATGGAAACAACAAATAATGTAGAAATGGAAGAAGAAAATAACTTTGAAAGAGGGGATGAAATTATTACCTCTTCTTCAGGTTCTTCCTTTAGAATTGATCAAAATGACTTCATATGTTGGATTTTTGATGAATTTTAGGTCTCAAGGTTGAAGTGAGGTTATTTGGGAGGATTTATGAGTAGGTTTTATCGTATCCAAATGACTTTGGAGGTGTGAAATAAATATAATGTGGTGTACACTTTTATAAGGGTGGTGAAGGGCACTTTAGGTAGAGCTTGCTATATTATTTTATTATAAAATAATTTTTGGTTTATAATAGCTCAAAATAGATTTATATCAAGGATAAGGTAATGAAGGGTCAATATCCTCCCAAACAATAGGTTTTATAAACTTTTAGGTCACCATATTAACCTTATATTTTAGATTTGACTCTTACTTAAATAGTTTAACTTTTATGATGTCTTCTTGTTTTTTTATATTACATGGTTCACAAACATAATATAAAATTCCAAGAGAACCTCAAGAGGTTAATTAATGAAATATATATCATTATATAAGTCCTTGGGTAGAACCTTATATTTATTGGAATATTATATCTTTAAATAATATAGTATTTTTTTAAACTCATTTATGTAAATTTTTACACTATTTAGTATTTGGTTTTTGTGAAAGTCAAAAAAATGATTACTTCAAAAAAAAATATTAAATAAATACTAACATGATATATTGAATTGTAAAATTATTTAAATTCATCTGAAGTTTCAATTTACATTTATTTGGAAATTTATAATATCCATTATTTTAATCTTTCCTTAATAAGGTAATTACTGTATCATCATCGTGTCATATATAAATTTGATTATATATTTTATAAAATTATAAATTAAATACCATGATGTTGGAAGTAGTTTTATTTTTCTAATTAATATTTATAGTTTAGTTTATCTCATATATAACCATATATTAAATTTTTTTTATTTAATAAAATTTGAATTTAACACTTTTAACTCTTCTTTATATAAAATAATAATAAATATCCTAATCTAATTCAAGTGGATCAAAGAGGATCATATTTTATTATTAATGTTGATTATGGAAATAAACACTTATCCAATAGAATAAATACATATTTTAGGATAACTATAATCTCATTTTTACCTTTAATTAAACTGTTTACTATTAACCGTGGTAAATAAAATTCAAAAGTTACTATTCACCAAAAATTATTTTCATCATATTGAACCAAATTTTAGTTACTGATTTCAACCATGTCTCTCTAGATTTTTAAATTCAATTCATAATAGGGGAAAACTTAAGTTTTATGCAAATTTGCAAATGTGCTTAGAAGGTGAGTAAAAGTCGTTAAATAGTTCAGTAAAATTATATATATCTAATATTATTATAAAATGACACCAGTGAATTAAATTGAACTAATATAGGTATTATGTATCTATTTTTTACTTTGAAATAAATATTAATAAAAATAATAATTATTTAAATAAAGGTCAGGTTTAAATAATTACACAATGATTTTCACTATTAATCAAAAATTAAATGTCTCTAGAAAAAAAATTCACCCTAACATAATTTTTATATTTTGAATCAAAAAATGAGGTCCATTTTGAAAAAGAAAATTTATAATATTTCAAAAAAATGGTAGTACGATTCATAACTATTTTATAAATGGCTAGTTTGATTGGTTGTGGTATGCCAGAACTTGAAGTTGCATACAATGCAAGATATTGTATTATTAAAAGAGAAGTGTATTGTGGAAGCTTGGGACGTCACATTTTCCCTCCTAATTTTTTTTTCTCAACATTTCTATAATATTAATGCATAAAATGATTTGGGTGGTTCTTCATCATATGTTCCTCATGTTCCCACATTACCTCTTCCATTTTATGGTTTCTCCAAAGAACTTGTACTAGAAAAGTTGTCTGGTTTCACAACACTTGCTCTCTGGTATCAAGAATCTTGACATACTCTTTATAATAAAATAGATCTGGTTCCAGTTCTATTTCATCATAGCTGAGTACATGCGTTTGTTCTGGCATGTATTTTTTCAACAATGATACGTGGAACACATCATGGACTTTGGAGAGACTTGGAGGCACTACCCAGTGGTAAGATACAACTCCAATTAGTTATAGAATTTATAAAGGTATGATGTACCTGGGACCAAATTTACTCTTCTTACCGAATCATATAACACCATTCCAAGGAGATAAATTCAAGAAAACATGATCTCCTACTTGAAATTACAAATCATTCTTTGATTATCAACATAGATATTTTTCCTACATTGATCTTCTTTGATGGGGGTTTGGATAATCCTCACCTTTTCCATTGTTTCCTCAATAAGTTATGGGTATATGAGCTTTCCTTCACCAACATCATCCCTACTAGTTTGTGTGTGACATATCTTTCAATATAACACTTCACATGGTGCCATTTGAACACTTGAATGAAAGTTATTGTAATAAGAAAATTATAACTAAGGTAAATTAGGATCCCACATACCATGAATGTCAAGTGATAAATATCTCAACATTTCTTCTAAGGATTGAATATTCTGTTCGGATTGTCCACTTGATGGAGGGTGTAGGCAGTGCTCAAACGATGTTCAGTATCAAGTTCTTTCTGAAGACTTTTCCAAAATCGTGATGTAAAACGGGGATCATGATCCAAAACAATTGATAGGGGTACACCATGATGACATGCAACTTAATTAAAATATAGTCTTGCTAATCATTCAAGTGGTAAATCTTCTCTTATAACAAGAAAATTTTCTCACTTATTAAGATGATGAACAATGAACCATATTTTATTATTCCTTCTAGGAGTATTTAGTATCCCCATGACAAAGTCCATTATAATATCATCCAATTTACACTCAGTTATTGGGATAGGTTGCATGATTCATCTAGGATGTTTGCCTCCAGCCATCACCTGTTGAAAAACCATACATCTTGAGACATAATCACCAATCTACCTCATCATTTTTTCCCACAAAAAATGTTCCTTCCAATCTCTATACATTTTAGTGCTACCAGGGTGAATAGAGGAATTGGATCTATAAGTATCATCCAAAAATTCATTTTTTAGATAAGGTATATCGAGATCACAAATCCTTTTCCCAAATTTTAAATTCTATCTTCATATTCGAAGTCGATCAATTTCCTATCATTCACATATTTAATATTCAATTGAAAATTCCAATAATCATGCTGAGAACTTTTTACCCTTTCTAGTAAAGATGGTTGGGCAGCCGTTTGAAAAAGAATTGTTGTTTCACCATCGATTATTATTCACATATCCATATTTACTATATTCATGAACATATGATCCATTTCAACTCTCAAATTTTTCATAACTCCATGATACTTTCATCTCAATGTATATTCCACATTATTATCCTTAGGTGGTATTGTATTGTGCAATTGTAATCCTTGAGTAGTTCAATCCATCTTCTTTTCCTCATGTTGAGTTATTTTTGTGAGAAAATATACTTCAAACTCTTGTGATCGGTATATATTTCACATTTTACACCATAGAGACTGTGTCTCCATAACATCAGAGCAAATAGTATAGCTTATAACTCATGATCATGAGTATGATAGTTTTGTTCATGAATTTTTAGCTACCGTGATATATAGTAAATTACTCCACCATTCTGCATAAGGACACAACCAAGTCCTTTCTTGGAAGCATCACTATAAACAACCAAACCATTATTCCCTGATGGTAGGGTCAAGATAAGATAATTGTCTAATATTCTATTTAGTTCTTCAAAAACATTTTTCACACTCTTTTGTCCAATAAAATTTAACCACTTTACGTGTGTACTTTGTTAATGGGTTAGACAATCGGGGGAAATTCTGGACGAAATGCCAATAATAACATGCAATACCAATAAAACTATGTACCTTGGATATACTCATAGGTGCTGTCCATTATCGTATTTATCTTTTCATTGAAGGATCAATAGATATTCCATCCGTAGAGACAATATGGACAGGAAAATAAATCTCCGGAAGCCAGATTTCACTCTCTCTAAACATCCTATATAATTCATTTCTTCTCAGAGTCTTTAGAATAGTGTGCCAGTTATTTTCATGATCATCGTAGATTTTGGAGTATAAAAAGATATCATCAATTAATACCACTACAATTTCATCAAGATATTTCTTGA
Organism: Viscum album; assembly: GCA_963277665.1. NCBI lineage: Eukaryota > Viridiplantae > Streptophyta > Magnoliopsida > Santalales > Viscaceae > Viscum > Viscum album. The sequence continues at coordinate 1,534,421,796 of OY728126.1, forward strand.
AAACTCAATATATTAGATCCATGAATACATAGGGTGCATTAGTCAGTCCAAAAGGAATTTCTGTAAACTCATAATTCCCATAACTGGTACGAAATGTTGTCTTTGGAATGTCTTCCTTCTTCATGCACAACTGATGATATCGAGATGAAAGGTCAATAATTGAAAAATATTGAGCTCCATGATTTTGATTGAATAAGACATCAATGCAAGGTAGGGGAAACATTTTCATTACTGTTATACCATTGATATCCTTGTAGTCAACGCACAACCTCATTGATCCATATTTCATCTTAATAATTAGGAAAGGGGATCCACATGGAGAAAAAATAGGGTGAATAAATCCATTATTAACCAATTAATCTAGTTGTTTCCTTTGTCCCACTAATTCAACAGTGTCCATTCTTAAAGGGGTCTTTGATAAGACCCTTGAACCTGGAATTAAGTTAATGGAAGACTTAATTTTTTGTTCTGGAGGATATCTTGGTAAATTGTCTAGAGACACATCAACACATTCTTGAACAATATGTACCTACTATATTTGAACATTTGTTTCCTCACAAATCATTATTTCACTCACTTCCTCCCAATATTTGAATTTAGTAGAGCTACTGGGGTGGAAGTAGATAAGAATCTGATGGTGACATTTGTACACTAAAGATAATGTATTCCTTATCATAATAAAAAATTGTAACATCCTTCTTCTAAAAATAATATTTTTCATTATAGTTGAAAAGCCAATCCATACTAAGCATTATATCAATTTCATGCATGGGTGTGCCAATAAGATCAGCAGAGAAATCATGTTTATATTCCATAACGATAAATTATTCACAAAACATTGTTGCAATGAAACTTACCTTAAGTTTTTTGACTGACAACTGCATGGTTAAATAAAATTATAAATAAATAATTTTCATGGAAAATTGGGAATACATGAAAGAATGTGATGATATGGAATCAAATAATGAATTGGCAAAATTTTTAGGAAACAATTAATGCACCTACCATGACATCATTTGAAGCTTCATCCTTTTCCATTATGACCACATATTATTGGCCTTGATCTATTGGCCTTTTATGAGGTAATCTTCTTTGAAGATTAAGAAATTTATTTTCATAATTTCCCGTTTATTTACAACTGAAGCATTCAACATTAACAACATCTTTCTTCCCTTTATAATCATGAGTACAGTGGGTTTTATCTCCACACTTGTAACAGACTCACATTCCCTTCAGGCATGTACTAGGGTGTTTCTTCCCAAATTTACTATAGGTAAGAAATAAAACTTTTCACTTCTTCACATTATTTCCATTTCAAGAGGGTTCCTCCTATCTCTTCTTCTATTTATTTTCATTAATTTCATAAGACTTGAAGAATTATTTTTCTGTCCTGATTACACATGAGACTATATATTCATACGATGAGAAAGATTTTGAGAAAAATACTCGATGAAGAATTTTTTTTAACCCATCATATAAGCAATCCATCTTACTCCTTGGGTTACATATATAATCTGCATCATGTCTTGCTAACCTTGTAAAGTTAGCCTCATAATTTGAGATATTCACATCCTCCTTTTGCATCAGACTAAGAAAATTCCCTTCCATATTTACTCGATGTTCATGATGAAAATATTTTCCTAAGAAAATCTCTTTAAACTCCCTCCATTACATACTTGATACTTCATCATCTTCCTTTGTGTTTTTAATCAATTACCACCATTGATCTGCATCTCCTGTGAGGCGATAAACTACCATAAAAACTTTTTCCCTTTTGATACTCCCAAAAGCATGAAATATTTTTTCAAAAGAACTTATCCATTTCCCAGCTACAAATGGATTTTTAGTTTCATTGAATGTTGGTGGTTGTTTTTTCAGGAAGCGATCTAACATTGATCCTCCATATTGTGTATCAGGGTGCTCGATACGGGTAATGTTATTATTCATAACATGAGTGATTTATCCCAATATGGTTATATGTTTTTCGGCACTAGTTTCATCAATAGATCCACAATAATTATCTTGAGTAGGAGGGAAATCGCTATAAGGATTATGTGTGTTGATACAACTTCCATTTCTTCCACTAAGTGACATTTTTATATAATGGAATACACCAGGTTAGTTTAAGAATCACAATGCATAATTCAAAACTAGTAAAATACCTAAAATAAATTAAATAGTTTATACATTTAATCCATAATCATAAAAAAGTGTTTTTAAGGAGGTATTTAATCATAATTTCGTCATAATCTTTTGTAAAGAAAACGTGAATTATCCTAAGAATATCCCCCGAGAGTGTGATAACCAATAGTGAAGCAAGAAATGTTGTCATGTAGAAGTTCCCATTTGAGCCTAGCTCAATGCGTTGTTTTCAGGTGTTACCCCTAGATACAAATTTGACAGAGCCGCCACTACTTACTTGTATCCAGACAGGGATGTATTTCATGAAAAATTCAAAATCTCTACATTAACAAAATTATATGAAGTTATTTTATACTAATATTCAATGTTTATCTTAGGGTAATGTCCTCTAATCAGAGTTTTTCTGAATCTAGTTTCCATGGTTTGTACTGAACATCCCTCTGATACAAGCTATAACGCCCTGACTTAATTTACCAAGAATCAGTGCATTATTATATAACATTGGCATAATCATAAGAGATAAAGTCTCGAATGGACAATTATTTTAGTAGTCTTGGAAGTACTAGATACATACATATGTTTTACATTACTTCAGGAAATAAAAAACAATAAAAATGTGTCCCCTTTGAACACACTCACATCCTTGGGCCTATCTCTATAGGTTAATCATAATATAATTCATCAAATCCTTAGAAAAATAAATCATAAGAAAGGCATGAGGTCAGATTCTCAGTAAGGATAAAAATATAGTGGAAACGATCATAAATAAGCACAAAAATTTGTTGAAATTTATAAGACTAAAACAAAAGCCTTTTAAACCTAATATTCTGCATAATATGGAAAAGATAAATCAAATTATTCCATTTACTTATCCACATGAATATTATACTAGTTGAATAATAAAATGTACTATGAATAACTAATTTCATAATGATGGAACACATAATTTTTGACATCATAACCACATAGTCAGGGAGTCGTGCCAGGACTAAAAATAATATTTTGTCATGGATTTCTGCCGAGACACTAGTTTGTCTTAGAGGACCTTCCGATGCATTTAGGAGCTATATCAGGATCAACCAGTCAGTTACCATGTCCAAAGAATTCCTTATATGAAAAGTTTGAAACATTACATAATCATTTGTATTAAAACTATCATATGAAATGTTAATACATTAACCAGAAATATTGAATGGAATAAAAACAATATCTGTATTCAAACATATCCAAAAATCATCAATAAAATATGGAATATTCTATAATAATAAATAAATTTCAAACAAGTGTAAAATCCATTAAAGGATGTTGACATAGATGAAATCAAAACTATTTGAGAGAAATATCTCTTTCTATTTTCAAATCATTCAAAAGTCACATAATTATAAAAGAGAACAGTTATTTTGAAAATATTGTTATAATCATGTAATGGAAACTTCAAATGTTCCATAACGGCGGAAAATAACTACACCAACCATATAAGATAAAAAAATATTCTTACCTTAATTTGTAGAAAAGCTCCTAAAGTACCTTGTTTGGAAAAAGACGGAAATATTCATTTCAAAAAATTTTATAAAAAGTATAAAAGGGTATAAATGACTTTAACCCATATTCCAGAAAATAGTAAAATTGATTAGAAAGAAATTTTTAAGAAAAACAGATTTGGATGATAAGGAAGTCCTTGTAGATACTTTCGTAAAAATAACCTCAGGTAATAAATAGATTGTAAAATTAACCCTTACCTGGTAATTTTTCATAGTCAAGGGTACATTAACCTATTGTATAATAGTTAAATTGTTTTTATTAAATTATACCAGAACCACATACATAAATTTTATATCATATTTTATCTTCTAATACTGCTTTGTTAATAATATTTTAGTAGTATCATGGTTTCAGGTGTTATCTGATTTGTTTTAATTTATATGTTTTTTAATTAAGTCATGTTTTTTATGGATAGGATGTATATTATTAATATATAGAATGATATTATGTTTTTAAACATTATTTTTAATCATAAAATAAAAATAATTCTTAAATGGATATGATGGGGAATGAATCTCATCGCATTCGTGGAGAAGGTAATCCGTACGTCCGCACGAGCAACAATATCATTCTATTGATGGAGAAATAGTATGTAATTGGATGGTATATTAAATATATATAATAATTAACATGTTAAATTTATAATTTATGTCAATTATACTCATTATTATTCTAATCCAAATAATGATGTGTTTAATAAAAATCCACACCAAGACGTGGAGACAATACTCCGTACATACACACGTATTGTGATATTTTCATTCATAGGATGGATAGAATAATAAATATAGTTATATCATATTTATAATAACATCATAGTATTTATATGGTATTGTAGTTATTATATTGTTATGGTAACAACAAATAAAGGGGATGTGGGAGAGGAAAAGAACTTTGAAAGAGGTGATGAAATTATTATCTCTTATTTAAGTGATTCCTTTTGATTTGATCAAAGTGGCTCCTTTGGTTGTATTTATAATCAAATTAAGGTCTCTAGATTAAATTGAGGGTATTTGGGAGGGTATTTGAGCAGGTTTTGGGCAATCCAAATCGCTTCAGAGGAGAGAAATTAAGAGAATGGGAGGTACCATTTTATAAGAGTGTTGAGAGGCACTTTAGGAAGACCATGAAATATTATTTTAATATAAAATCATTTTCATTTTATAATGGCACAAAATGGATTTATGTCAATTATAACGGAGGTATGGATCGAAATCCTCTTTAAAAATTGGTTTTAGACAAGTTTAGGTCACCATATTAACCTTATCTTTTAGATTTAACTCTTAGTTAAATAGTTTAACTTTTACTATGTCTTCTTGTATTTTTATATTAAATGTTTAATAAAAACAATAAAATGATAATAGAACCTCAAGTGGTTCAGTAATGAAATATATATCACTATATATGTACTTTTTCCAAACCATATATTTTCAGGAATATTATATCATTTAATAATATAGTATTTGTTTTAAATCGTATTGAAGTCAATTTCGACACAATTTACTATTTGGTTTTGGTGAAAGTAATCAAAAAATGATTACTTAAAAAAATACATTAAATCAATAATAATATTCCATATTAACCTAGAAATTATTTCAAATGCATCAAAAGTCTCTATTGACATTTATTTCGATAATTGAAATATATATTATTTTAAACATTCATTAATAAGGTAATTAAAACATCATCATTTTGTCATAAATAAATTAAATTATATAAGGTCTAAAAATTATAAACAAAATACCATTATGTAAGAAATATTTTTATTTTTCTAATTAATATTTATAGTCGAATTTAACTTATGCATAACCCTATATTAAAAATGGATTTGTTATTAAAATTTCAATTTAACACTTTTAACTCGTCTATCAATTGAATAATAATAAATGTCCTAATCTAATCCATGTGGATCAAAGAGGATCATATTATATCGATTAGGTTGATTTTGGTTGAAAAACACTTATCCAATAGATTTAGGACATGTGTTGGGGTAATTATAATATCATTTTTACCTTTAATAACCCTATTTACTTTTAATAGTGGTAAATACAATTCAAAACATACTTTTCACCAAAAGTAAATTTCATCCTATTGTACCAAATTTTACTTACTAATTTCAACCGTGTCTGTAACACCCCAATCTTCAAAAGTACTTTTCTCTTTGAACAATAAAATACCATGTGTTGTTCCCAACACAGAGTTATAGCACACCATGACCAATCCAACTAGCCATTATTAATAGTAATACCCACTTTTTTAAAATTTTTATATTTTATTTTTCAAAATGGGCATCATTTTTATATTCGGAATAAGAAAATTTTCAAAGGGAGAATTTTTGGTATCTTTCTAAAAAAATTCATTTTTTGATGAATAGTAAAAAACACTGCGTTATTGTTTAAAACCAACATTTTATTTAAATAATTATTTATTTTATTTAAATTAATTTTAATTCAAAATATATTCATAATACCTATATTGATTCAATTTAATTCATTGGATTCATTTTATAAAAAGGCTAGATTATTAAATTTTATTAGTCTTTTTAATGTCTTTTACCCACCATTTAGGAATGTTAGAAAATTTTCATAAATTTTTTTTTCTGCTTATGTGAATTGAATTTCAAAAATCTAAGAGACATATTTTACATCAGTAAGTAAAATTTGGTTTAATAGGATGATAGTAATTTTTGGTGAATAGTAACTTTGGGATTTTATTTACCAAAGTTAAATGTAAATAGGGTAATTGCAGGTAAAAATGATATTATAATAACCCAAACACATGTATTAATTATACTGTATAAGTGTATTTCAACTAAAATTAACCTCATGAATAAAATATTATTCTTCTTGATCCACATTGATTTTATTAGGACATTTATAATATTTTATTTAAAGAAGTGTTAAAAGTGTTAAATTAAAATTTTAATTATTAATTTTTTTAATATAGGATTATACAGAAGATAAATTAGACTATAAATATTCATTAGAAAGATAAAACGATTTCCTACTTATTGGTATTTTATTTATAATTATTAAGCATTAAATAATTAAATTTATTTATGACACAATGGTGATACAATAATTACCTTATTAATCAAAGATTAAAATAATTGATATTATAAATATAACAATAAATATAAATTGAGACTTCCGTTGAATTCAAATAATTTTATAGGATAATATGACATGTTATGATTGATTTAATGTTTTTTTAGAATTAATCATGGTTTGTTTACTATAAAAAACAAAATACTAAATAGTGTCCAAATTGACATAAATGAGTTTTTAAAACAAATACTATATTATTAAACGATAAAATATTCCTAAAAATCTAAGGTACATTGAAATTACTTATATAATTATATATATGTCATTAATGACCAACTTGGTGTTCTCTTTTCATTTTATATTACGTTTATTAACCATGTAATATAAAAATACAAGAAGACATTGTAAAAGATAAACTATTTATCTAAGAGTTAAATATAAAAGATATGTTAATATGGTGATCGAAATCTTTATAAAACCTATTGGTTGAGTTTTTTTAGACCCATCACATCTTATCCTCCAAATAATTTCTTTTTAAGACATTAATAACTTAATATTATTTTACAGTAAATTAATATTTCAAACTGTTCCAAAAGTGACACTCACCTCTCTTATAATAGGGTACATCTACTTCTATCACTATCACATCTCCAAATCCATTTTCCTCGGGCGAACCCATATCAATTATCTTCCTAACTTCCCACACTTCAACCTAGAAGCCTTACTTTTATCAGAAATCCATCCTAAGTATCCCTTTCGATCAAATCATATGGAAGCACCAGAAGTGGAGGTAATAATTTCATCAGCTCTTTCAATTTTTTTTCATCATCCACTTCCTCTTTCTTTCTTGTTTCCATAAAAAAAAAATAAATCCAGTATCTTATATATACTGTTATGGTTTTATAAATATGGTTCAACAATATTCATTATTCTATCCGTCCTATGAATGAAAATTTCACCATACATGCGTATGTACATCTTACCATTCCACAACGCGATGTAGATTGTTATTCAACACATCATCATTTGGATCTGTATAATAATGATTACAATTGAGGTAAATAACAAATATAACATGTTAATTATTCCATATATATGATATACCATCAAATTCTATACAATTTCACCATCAATAGAATGGTATTCTCTCTCATGCATACGTACTGATTGTCGTCTCCATGAATGCAATGAGATTCATTCCCCGTCATAACCATTCAAGAATAATTTTCATTTAATGGTTAAAATAATGGTTAATAAGTAAATATAATTATGTATATATATATAATACATACTATCTATATCAAACATGACTTATGTAACAAACAATATAATGGAAAATGAATCAGTTAACACATGAAATAGTGGTACTACTAAAATATTATTAACAAAGAAATATTAGAAGATCATATATGAAATAATATTTATGTATGTCGCTATTTTATAATTTAATAACAATGATTTAACTATTATAAAGGAGGTTAACATACCCTCCACCAAGGAAAATTACAAGGTAAGGGTTAATTTTAGAATCTCTTTGTTATCCGAGGTTGTTTATATGTGAGTATCTAATGGGACCTCTTTATCATCCTCATCTGTGTTTCTTAAATTTTTATTTCAAAACATTTTTACTATTTAATAGACTTTGGGTTAAAGTCATTTATACCTTTTTAGAATTTTTATAAAAGGGATTGAAAGGAATCTTGCTGTCTCTTTCCAAATAAGGTACATTATGACCTTTTTGACAAATTAAGGTAATAATGTTTTTTTAACATATACAGTGGGGATGCTATTTTCCACCTTCATAACATCATTGAATATTACCTTATAGACATATAATAATCTTTTCAAAATAAATGTTGTCTCTTATAATTATGTGAATTTTAAATGATTTCAAAATAGAAAAAGATATTTCTCTCAAATATTTTTGATTTCGTCTATGTCAACAACCTTTGATTGATTTTACACTTGTTTGAAGTTGATTTATTATGATACAGTCATCAATATTTTATTGAAGGTTTTGTGATATTTTTGACTTTGGATGTGTAATTTTATACCATTCATGTTTAATGGATAAAGTATTAACATATCTTTTGATAGTTTTAATATGCATGTTTTTGTTATGATTTAACCTTTTCATATGAGGAATTAATTGGTCATTGTAAATGATGAGTGGAGCCAGAAATAGAACCTCGATGCATCAATAGGTCTCCAGAGACAAACTAGTGTTTTGGCACAATTTCCTGAAAAATCATATTTGTAGTCGTGGCACAAGGCCTTGACAATGTAGTTATGATGTCCGACATTATGCATTCCATCATTATAAAATTGGTTTTTGATATTACATAAGATTATTTTACTAGTAGAATATAAATGTGAATAAGTAAATGAATTTATTTGAATTATCATTTCCATAATATGCTGAATTTTATGTTTAAAATAATTTTTTTAGTCTTACACATTTCCTTAAATGTATATGCTTATTTATGAAAGTTTCAACTGTTTTGTTATCCTTACTAATCACCTAAACTCACCCCATTCAATGATTTATTTTTCCAGGATGTGATGAAGTACATTTTGACTAACCTACATTGATTGTTTAAGGGACATGAATTTATTCAAAAGAGACATAATGTTGTTGTTTTTCATTTCATAATGTAATGTAAAACTTATTTTTATATTTAGAACTTCCAAGGATACTAAACTGATCGATATTTTTGGATTTGATCCCCTGTGATCATGCCAATGTTATTTAATAATTCATTGACTCCGGGTAAAGAGGGTTGGGGTGTTATAGTTGGTATCACAAAAAGTTTAGTAGAAACCTTGGAAGCTATATTTAGGAAAACTCTGATTAGAGAACATTACCTGATGATAGACTTTGAGGATTAGTATAGAATAAATTTCATGAATATTGGTAATGTAGTGATTCTGTGTATCTTCAAAGAAATACATCTCTATCTAGATAAAAAAATGTTATAGGGGGCTCTTACTTAGAAGTTCTTGGAGTGAAAACACTGACAATGAGTTTCGTGCTTGACCCAGGGTATCCTGGTACATGACAACAGGGCTTAATTCACTCTTCACTATGACACTCCTGGAGGTTATACTTAGGATAATTCACATTTACATTACAAACCATTATGAAGGATTTATAAGTAAATACTTCATCAATGAAAAAAAAATTATTATGGATTATATGAAAAAACTGTTCAATTTATGTATGGTATTTTACTATTATGGAATTATGTAATGCTGTTCTGAAACTAATCTAGTGTATTCCATTCTTTAGAAATGGAACCTACTAGATGGAATGGAAATAGTATCAATGAAGGTAATCCATGTAGGGATATCCCTCATACTCAAGATAATTATAGTGGAGCTGGTGATGCAATCAGCACTGAACAACTTATTACCATACAGGGACAACTCACTAAGGTTATGAATAATAACCTTACCTGTGTGGAGGACCCGAATCCACAACGTTGAGGATCAATGTCAGACCACTTCATGGGGAAAAAACCAACAACATTAAATGGGACTACAAATCCATTTGTAGATGAGAAATGGATATGTTCCTTAGAGAAAATATTTCATGCTTTGGGGAGTAGCGAAAGGGAAAACATTTTCATGGTATTTTGTCGCCTCACCAGAGATTTAGATAAATGGTGATCAGTAATTCAAAACACAGAGGAGGATGAAAAAGTATCAAATATAGAATGGAAGGAGTTTTAAGGGATTTTAATAGAAAAATACTTTCCTCGTGACCATCGAGCAGATATGGAATGACAATTTTTGGGTCTGAGGAAAAAGGAGGATAAGAATGTCGGAAAGTATGAGGCTAACATTACAAGGTAAACATGGCATACATCACATTATATAGGTAACCCAATGAGTATGATTGATTGATTATATTATGAGTTAAAACTATTTATCTGTCAAGAATTAGTCTCACAATCCATGTCATCGTACGAAGATATTGTATTATGTGCTATCAAGACTGATAATGAATTCTCTAAGTATTAATACGTTAAATAAATGAAAGAGAAGAAGAGATATTCTAAACACTATGAAAATAGAAATAACGGGAATATGGGAAAAATATAATTTCTATCCTATAGTAAATGTGGGAAAAATCACCTTGGTACTTTCCTAAAGGGAATGAAAGTCAGTTTCAGTTGTGGTGAAAAAGTCCACCGAGATCGTGATTGCAAGGGGAAGAAAGTGGGTTTCAATGTTAAATTCTACAATTGTTGAGAAATGGGGAATTTTGAAAATTAATGTTCTAAGCGCCAAGGAATCTTACCTTAGAAAAGTATAAGGGATCAAGGCCAAGCTTATGTGATCACTACTGCTGAGGTTGAAGCTCTAAATGATGTGGTGGAAGATAATTTAACAATTTCCTCAAGTTGAGACAATGATTTATTTGATTTTGGATCATCACATTTTTTCATATCTTCCCAATTTTCTATGAAAATTATATATTTCTAATTTTATTTAACAAGAGATTTTTCAGTCAGAACATCTAAAAGAAGTAACATTACAACAATGTTTTAAGAATTAGTTACCATTAGGTCATATAAACGCGCATTATCTTCTGATCTCATCATCATACCCATGATTGAATTTGATATAATACTCGGTATGGTTTGGCTTTCAGATCATGTAGCATAAATTTATTATAATAAAAAAGAGGTTACAATTCATGATTATGATAAGAAGTACATTATCCTCATAGTTGAAACGTCACCACATGATTATAATCAATATCCACCAAAATAGCTCTACTAAATTCACTTATTGGGGAGGATAGAGTGAAATAACTATTGGTGAGGAAAGTAATGTTTAAATATAGGATGCACCTATTGTGTATGAATATGTTGATGTGTTTCTAGAGGATTTACCTAGGCATACTCTAGAATGAGAAATTGAGTTTTCCATTGATTTAATTCCTAGTTTGAGTCCCATATCGAATACCTCTTATAGAATGACCACTATGGAAATAGTGGAACCAAATATACAATTAATGGAATTGAGGAATAAATCACTTATGCACCCTAGTTTCTCTCCATGGGTATCCCCTGTTCTTTTTGGATAAGAAGAATGACAGATCTATGAGGTTGTGCATTGAATACAGAGAGATCAATGCTGTAACAAAAAAGAACAAGTATCCCCTAACTCACATTGATGAGTTATTTCATAATCTTCATGGAGCTCAATATTTTTCAAAGATTGACCTTCTATCTGGATATCCTCAGTTTTGTGTGATGAAGTAAGGCATTACAAAAATAGCATTTCTATCCAGGTACGAGCATTACGAGATTATAGTAATGCTTTTTGTACTGACTAATGCACCCTCTATTTTCATGGATCTAATGAATAGGTTTTTCAAGAAATATATTTATGATTTTTTTTATTTATTGATGATATATTTGTATACTAAAAAATCAACGAAGATTATGAAAATCACTTGGAAACTATTCTGAAAACCCTCAGAAGAAATGAATTATATGGAATGTTTAGCAAGTGTGAATTCTGGCATCATGAAATTTCTTTTTATGGCCATATTGTCTCTAAGGATGCAATCTTTATCGATCCTTTAAAACCTAAGTAAATAAAAGAATGACCAGCACCAAAAATTATAACTGAGGTACATAGTTTTATTGGTTTAGCTGGTTATTATTAGTGTTTCGTCAATAATTTTCCCAATTGGCTAGCCCAATAACAAAGATCACACGTAAAGGGGTTAAATGTGTTTTTACAAAAGAGTGTGAAGAATTTTTTGATGAACTGAAGATAATATTAGTCAACGATACTATCATTACTCTAACATCAGGGAATGATGAGTTTGTTATTTATAGTGATCTTTCAAATAAAGGACTTGGTTGTTTCCTTGTGCAGAATGATATAGTTATTGCCTATGAATCACGACAACAGAAAATTAATGAAAAAAATTATCCCACTCATGATATTGAGTTAGAATTTTTAATATTTACTTTGAAGATATGGAGACACCATCAATATGGTGAAAATTTTGATATATATAAAGAACACAAGAGTTTGATGTATATTTTATCATAGAAAGAACTCTACATGATGCAAAGGTGATGGCCTAACCTACTCAATGATTATGATTGCACTATACATTACCACATGGGGAAGAAAAATAAGGTGGAAGATGCATTGAATAAAAAATATCATGTGGTTTTCAACAATATGAGAGTCAAAAGGGATTGTATATTCATGGATCTAGTAAAGACGGATATGGGAATAATCATATAAGGTGATAAATCAATACTTTTTCAAAATTTAACACCCCAAGCTTCCACAGTACACTTCTCTTTGAAAAATACAGTAGCGTGTGTTGTATGCAACTTCGAGTTCTAACACAGACCACAACCAATCAAATTAGCCATCATGAATAGTAATACCTACTTTTTAAAATTTTATAAATTTTATCTTTCAAAATGGAATTCATTTTTGGATTCAGAATAACGAAATTATCCTATTTTGAATTTTTGGTATTTTTCTGAGAACATACAATTTTTTATGAATAGTGAAAAATACTTAAAAACAACTTTTTTAATCAAAATAATTTCTAGTGATAAATTATACTATTGAGTGGTTTTAAAGTTTAATTAGAAAATATTTTTACCATTTTATCCAATGGTGGTCATTAGAATTAATTTCACTTTGAATTAGGACATAAACAATTGTCAATCTTTTGATATATATTGTTTCTTAAAAACACGCTATTTGTTGTGAAATCGGGAATTAATTATAAAATTAATTAATTCAACTTATATGTTTGGAATTTTGTAAAATAGACATCATTTTTGAATTCGGAATATCAATTATAGCTTAGGGTGAAATTTTGGCATTGTTCTGAAAAACTTAAATTTTGGATGAATAGTGAAACCACTATGTTGTAGTTAAAAAACTGATTTTTCATTTAAATGAAACATTACCACTTCTATTATTTTAGTCACAAAAATCTGACATAAATGGTTTTCATTAGGATGTAAAATGTGGTTCAATGGGATTAAAATAATTTTTTGGTGAATAGTAACTTTTATGTTTAATTAATCGTGATTAATGGTAATTAGTGTAATTTTAGGTAATGATAATGTTATAATAATATGAAATGACCATTAAACTTTTTATACCCTTATTGGATTAGTCATGGCCGACCAAGACAATCCATGAGTCAAATTGGGGACCCCATAAAGCCACTTGGGTAAGAAAATGACATTAATAACTTTTTATATAAAGTAAAAATAAAATTGTCACAAACATGTGTTGTTTTACTAAAAAAATTATTACATGGGGTTATATAAGTTAACTTTTCGACTATAAATATTCATTGGAAATATAAAAATAATTAATACATCATGATATTTTTTTTTTATAATTTTTAGACCTTAAATAAATTAAATTTTTTATGACACAATGATGATGCAGTGATTACCTCATTAATTAACGGTTTAAATAAAATGAAAAGATAATGTAAAATCTAAGACGTACACTTGTAAAAAACTTATTGGATGAGTATATTTCGAACCCTTATCACCTTATACTCGAAATATATAAGTGTGGGATCTTTAAAATCCGAAACTCACTATATAATAAAGTAACATTTCATTACTTTCCAAGAGTGCCCCTCGTCTCCTCTTATAAAAGGCCCCCACCACTACCACCTTATTCACACATTCCAAGCCATTTGGCTCGACCAAACTCTGCCCAAATACTCTCTAAACTTTCCTCTCTTACTCCTAGAGGCCTCACTTTGTGCAGAATTCTTCCCAAAGAAGCCTTTGGCTCAAATCAAAAAGAGTTACCCGTTTTTAAGGTAATGCCTTCTCTTATGTTATTTTGTTTTATTTTGCTTCTCCAACCCCTTAAAATATTTTTATTCCTTTATTTTGTAACATAAATAGTATCTTAAATATACTAGGATTTATTTATGAGATGAATTTAATTTACACTTACACACACCTTCGTCTAATGGTTAGAGAACATACTGTTTCTGTGGTTGGAAAATTTCTGCCTCATGAAACGATGATTGTTCAATCTTCTTTTAACACCTCTAATGGTGTCCATTAAGATGTAACTATATTTATATAATTTATATATTATGTTTATGTTTTTTTATGCCTCTGTATTTCTCATTTATTTCATAATTTTTGATTTCCATTATGGGTAAATGTGATATTTTAATTTTAGGAAGTGCGGACTACCGCCCCCTCAAAGTGATTTGAATCGTTAATGCCATATGTGGGATGTATAAAGGATGGAGTAAATGGTATTCTATATTATATTATACTGGAATTATATTATACCTTTATATAATTATAACTTCATTTCATTAAATACGAAATAGGAATGAAAGTAGCATTCATGCGTACGTACGGCTTACCGTCTCCATGAACGGTGCATTTCATTTCTTACCTCTAAATGTTATGTAATATTATAAATGCATGTATATACTGGATATATATGAAATATATGAAATCTAAAACATGAATATAATTCTGGATATAATGGATAATTCACCACACGAACAACTTGTAATTATAAGATGTTTATTTTTGACTCAAGTATCAAAGATCGAAAAAATGACCGTTATTAACTTAAATAATTACATAATGATCATAACATGATAATAAGTGATATAAAAGGAATAATAAACTTGAAAAATGTTCTAAATAAATTATAAATTAACTCTAGTTTATTATTTTGGATTTTAAAGAACAATCGAGTCAAGTCGGACACGAGGTATGGGAACTTCTTAACCCAATTTCCATTCTTTGAGTTAATCTCCTACTTTCAAATTATGTCATGATATTATTATGTCCTATCTTGTATTTGTACATTATTTATGTGTAAATATAGTGAATTCACATAATAGATCCAATTTATTTTAAAAAAATGATTTTTGTAAGATACTTCGTCTCAATCTCCTTTCATTGAGGCATATTTGGTTTTATACACAACTTTCTTTTATACAGTGTATAAACCCCTTTCACTTTTACATTTATTCAAAATGAATCTTTTTATACGAAGCGTTTTTACTAAACGACAAAAGGAATTTTTTTTCTTACATATGCGGAGACAATGACTTCTCCGCCGCCGTGACTGTTATTTTAGTTTCAGCTTCCTCTATAAGCCATAACATTTTTTTAAATGAAAAATAAATACCAAGATTTAATTTTATTTTATTTTGTTATTGAAAATGGTTTTGAAAGAGTTTTTTATTATATCAATGTGTTGTATTTATATATTGTGATTGAAATGTGGAAATGTTATGTTTCCTTTATGCATGTTTTATGTTATACGATTATGTTATGGTTTATGATATTTTTAAACCTGTTCATATGAGGAATGCATTGGACTTAATAAGTGACGGGTGGAGCCCGCTATAGCTACTCGATGCATCGGCAGGTCTCATGAGAAAAACTAGTGTCTTGGCACGAGGACTTGACAAAATCTTATTTGTTGTCTTGGCACGAGGCCTTGGCTACGTGGTTATGATAGTCTGGCAGTATACATTCCATCATTATGAAAGTGGTTTTTGATATTTCATGTGATTATTCGACCAGCATAATATCCATGTGAATAATTAAATAGAATTATTTCATTTTACTTTTTCCATATTATGCTCAATATCATGTTTAAAAGGATTCTGTTTTAGTTATACATTTCCTTAAATGTTTATGTTTATTTATGAAAGGTTATGCAATATTTTTATCCTTACTGAGCATCTAAGCTCACCCCTTTCAATGTTTTAATTTTTCCAGGATATGAAGAAGTATTTTATGAATCACCTGAAGGGATAATATGAGGGGATTTGAAGACAATATGTTGTTGTAGTTTTGTATTAATTTATGTTGTAATGTAAAACAAATGAATGTATCTAGTGTTTCCAAGGCTACTAAACTATTCGATCTTTCGAGACTTGATCTTTGTGATCATGGCAATGTTACGCAATAATGCACCGACTCTGGGTAACTGGGGTTGGGGTGTTATAGTTGGTATCAGAGGCAGTTTAGTACTAACCTTGGAAGCTAGATTAAGATAAAATGTGATTAGAGCACATAACCCAAACATAGACTTTGAGGATTAGTATAGAATAACTTCCTAGAATTTTGGTATTATAGATATTTTGTGAGTTTTTCGAGCAATACATCCCTGTCTGGATACGAGCAGGTAGAGGCGGCTCTGGCACAGATGTACCTAGGGGTAAAACCCGAAAACACCTCTTTGAGCTAGACTTGAACGGGAACTGGTGCACGACAACGGGCCTTGCTGCACTCTTGGTTACGACACTCTCGGGGGATATGCTTAGGATAATTCTCATTTTTTTACAAACCATTATGAAGGGTTTATGAGTATATACTTCCTCAAAGAAAACGTTTTTGATGATTATGGATTATATCCATAAACCGTTCAATTTACATTAAGTATTTTACAAGTATGGAATTATTCATTGCAATTCATAATCTAACCTAGTTTATTCCATTGTATAGAAATGGCACCCAGTAGAAGGAATGTGAACTCCATCAATATGTATGATCCAAAGAGTAAGAAGGATCATATCTTTCATGGAATTAAGCCAATATTTAGAAGGGAAATAGTCTGCCATGTGTTCTCAACATATGAAGAAATAGTATCACGTGTTAATAAGATAAGTAAAGAATTATCTGAGTCTTATGGATTTGAAGGGAAGAAAGAGAAGAAAAGGATGGAAGAGAGAATGATGGACAAAGGGATGAGGGAAAAGATGAATTTCCCAATATGTGCTAACTGTGGGAAGAAACACCTCGGAACTTGCCTGAAGGGAATAAGAGTTTGTTTCAACTGTGGAGAAAAAGGACACTGAGTGCGTGACTGCAAGGGTAAGAGAAAGGATTCAAATTTACAATGCTTCATCTGCAAGGAGTGGGGACACTACGCAAACCAATGTCCAAATCATCAGAGTATTCCCCAAATGATGTTATTGGATAATAATCAACTTATGATACTACCACAGATTAGGATGAATGATTAGAGTTCTTATGTTGTTATTAAAGAATTTTGTCATTTGAGTGTTGTATCAATGATGTACTGGTTATAATAATTATGGAGTATATAAGGATTGTACTGCAGTACTATTTCATCTAGGACTTGAGATTGTGTGGAACCAAGAAAAGTGACTCCACAGTAGGTTAAATTTTTGGAAAATATATGGTTGAGAGAAAGATAAACCATAATATGGTTCTGATACCAAGATAGTGATTTTGTAATAATACATGATTGATTTGGATAAATTATACTGGATATTCTTAACTTCCTTGAAACAGATTAATGATTTGTATACATTTTTGGATAGAAGGAGTATATCTAGTATTCTATAAGGAATAAGGGATCATGAATGTAATCAATAAGGATTTATGGTAATTTAGGGTGTTGTAGTGTTTTGAAATAATACATGATGAAGGTTTTCACATGTTGTTACGTGGAAAAAAGGATCTTCATTATGTTTACCTTCCTTATAAAATTTGGACCGTGAGTTGGAAAGAAGTATTTTGGATAACTATAAAGGTTGGAATGGATTATGTTGAACCTTGGATAGTATTTTTTAAGGTTAAAACATTTCTGAATATTATTTTTGGAATATTATAATACTATAGTTTTAGAAAAAGGACAACACGCAGGTCAGGGGTAACCCGTCGTGTTGGACAAAGCTGTATGAATCGATCCCACAACCATAGTGCGACAGACCTTTATTACCTTCCACTAGCATACAGAAAGTCCCTGGTTATTAAAAAATATCTTTCCGAATCTAAATGGTATGTATTAATATTTTTAACCCTGTACGATTAGGATAAATATTATATTTTTGAGTTCTATTATCTTTTTGAGTGAAAGATGAGTTTGTGGTAGAAATTAGTTGAAGGTTGAAACTCTATTTGTCAAGCATAAATATATATAACTATTTCTATTTATATGAATAAATTAATTCTTAAACTTTATTAAAGGGATATTAAAATAAAAAAATGTGTTATCCTAATACCTTATGTCTTGTTGAACTGATAATATTTTAAAACAACATAGATTAAAGGCTTTGAGGCCCTCAATTTTACACTTGTTTGTGATTGATGACCCCAATCACTCCCTACAAATATTTATGTTTTTCCTCCAATTATATTTTCTAATTACCACCAATGTTCTCCTTATCACTATCATAATTTGGTGGTGACATTTTCATTTCCCTTTCCCTCTTATTAAGGCTACATTTCATTAACCATATTTCTGATGTGGGTTTTCCAGAAAGGTATTTTCTATTTTCAACCTTTAATTTTCAAAGAAAAATATCAAATTGAGAGGATGAAATTTATTGAAGGAGGGTAGAACGTAACACCCCAAGTTTCCATGGTACACTTCTCTTTGAAAAATACAGTAGCGTGTGTTGTACACAACTTCAAGTTCTAACACACACCACAACCAATCAAAGTAGCCGTCATGAATAGTATTTCCTACTTTTTGAAATTTTATAAATTATATCTTTAAAAATGGACATCATTTTTGGATTAGGAATATTTAAATTAGCCTATTTTGAATTTTTGGTATTTTTCTGAGAACTTACAATTTTTTATGAATAGTGAAAAATACTTAAAAACAACTTTTTTAATCAAAATAATTTATAGTGATAAATTATAATATTTAGTGGTTTTAAAGTGTAATTAGAATATATTTTTACCATTTTATCCAATGGTGGTCATTAGAATTAATTTCACTTTGAAATTGGACATAAACAATTGTCAATCTTTTGATATATATTATTTCTTAAAAACAAGATATTTGTTGTGACAATGGGGATTATTTATAAAATTAATTAATGCAACTTATATGTTTGTAATTTTTTAGAATAGACATCATTTTTGAATTCGTAATATCAATTTTATCTTAGGGTGAAATTTTGGCATTGTTCTGAAAAACTTCAATTTTGGATGAATAGTGAAACCACTAAGTGGTAGTTAAAAAACTGATTTTTCATTTAAATGAAACATTAACACTTCTATGATTTGATTTTCAAAAATCCGATATACATGGTTTTTATTATGAAGTAAAATGTGTTTCAATGGGATTAAAATAATTTTTTTTGTGAATAGTAACTTTTATGTTTAATTAATCACGATTAAAGGTAATTAGTGTAATTTAAGGTAAAGATAATGTTATAATAATATGAAATGACCTTTACACTAGTACTACACTTATTGGACGAGTAATGGACGACCAATACAATCCATCAGTCAACTTGGGGACCCCATGGATCCACTTGGGTAAGAAAATGACATTAATAACTTTTTATTTAAAGTAAAAATAAAATTGTCACAAACATGTGTTTTTTTTCTAAAACAATTATTACATGGGGTTATATAAGTTAACTTTTCGACTATAAAAATTCATTGGAAATATAATAATATTTCCTACATCATGATATTTTTTTATAATTTTTAGACCTTAAATAAATTAAATTTTTTATGACACAGTTATGATTCAGCGATTACCTCATTAATTAACGATTTAAATAAAATGAAAAGATATTGTAAAATCTAAAACATAAACTTGTGAAAAACTTATTGGATAAGTTTATTTCTAACCCTTATCACCTTATACTAGAAATATATAAGTTTGGGACCTTTAAAATCTGAAACTCATTATATAATAAAGTAACATTTCATGACTTTCCAAGAGTTCCCCTCCTCTCCTCTTATAAAAGGCCCCCAGCACTACCACCTTATTCACACCTTCCAAGCCATTTGGATCGTCCAAACTCTGCCCAAATACTGTCTCAACTTCCCTCTCTTACTCCTAGAAGCCTCACTTTGGGCAGAATTCTTTCCAAGGATGCCTTTGGCTTAAATCAAAAAGAGTTACCTGATTTTAAGGTAATGTCTTCTCTTAAGTTATTTTGTTTTATTTTGCTTCCCCAAATCCTTAAACTCTTTTTATTTTTTTATTTTGTAACAACAATAGTATATTAAATATACAAGGATGTTTTTATGAGATTGATTTGATTTACACTAACACACACCATCGTCTAATGGTTAAAGAACATACTGTTTCTGTGGTTGGCGAACGATGATTGTTCAATCTTCTTTTAACACCTCTCATGGTGGCCATTAAGATGTCACTATATTTATATATGATATAAATTATGTTTATGTATTTTTATGCTTCTGTATTTCTCATTTATGTCTTACCTCTCTGATTTCCATTATGGGTAAACGCGATATTTTCATTTTAGTAAGTGCAGACTACCGCCCCCGCAAAGTGATTTGAATCGTTAATGCCATATGCAGGATGTATAAAGGATGGAGTAAATGGTATTATACATTATATTAAACTGGAATTATATTATAGATTTATATAATTATAAATTCATTCCATTAAATATTAAATAAGAATGAAAGTAGCGTTCATGCGTACTTACTTCTTATCGTCTCCAAGAATGGTGCATTTCATTTCTTACCTCTAAATGTTATGTGATATTATAAATGCATGTATATACTGGATATATATGATATATATGATATCTACATCATGAATATAATTCTGGATATAATGGATATTTCACCACACAAACAACTTGTAATTATAAGAAGTTTATTTTTGACTCAAGTACCAAAGATCGACAAAACGACCGTTATTAACTTAAATAAATACATAATGTTCATAACATGGTAATAAGTGATATAAAAGGAATAATAAACTTGAAAAATGTTCTAAAGAAATTATAAATTAACTTTAGTTTATTATTCAGGAGGTTAAAGAACGGTCAAGTCATGTCGGACACGAGGTAAGGGAACTTCTTAACCCAATTTCCATTCTTTGAGTTAATCTCCTACTTTCAAATTATGTCATGATATTATTATGTTATATCATGTATTTGTACTTTATTTATGTGTACTTATAGTGAATACACATAATAGATCTATTATATTTTAAAAAAATGATCTTTGTAAGGGACTTCATCTTAATCTCCTTTCGTTGAGACATATTTTGTTTTATACACAACTTTCCTTTATACGGTGTATAAACACCTTTAACTTTTACTTTTATTCAAAAGGAATATTTTTATACGAATATTTTTTACTAAACAAAAAAAGGAATGTTTTTTCTTACAGATATGGAGACAACGACTTCTCCACCGCCGTGACTATTATTTGAGTTTTGGATTCCTCTATAAGCCATAACTTTTTTTAAAATGTAAAATAAATACCAAGATTTAATTTTCTTATATTTTGGTATTGAAAATGGTTTTGAATGTTTTTTTATTATATCATTGTGTTGTATTTATATCTTGTGCTTGAAATGTGGAAATGTTATGTTTCCTTTATGCATGTTTTATGTTATATGATTATGTTATGCTTTATGATATTTTTAAACCTATTCATATGAGGAAGGCATTGGACTTAATAAGTGACGAGTGGAGCCCATTATAGCTCCTCGATGCATCGACAGGTCTCATGAGACAAACTGGTGTGTTGGCACGAGGCCTTGACAAAAATCTTATTTGTAGTCTTGGCATGAGGCCTTGGATACGTGGTTTTGATAGTCTGGCATTATGAATTCCATCATTATGAAAGTGGTTATTGATATTGTATGTGATTATTTGACCAGTAGAATATCTATGTGAATAAGTAAATGACATTATTTCATTTTAATTTTTCCATATTATACTCAAGTTCATTTTTAAAAGGATTTTTTTAGTTATACATTGCCTTAAATGTTTATGTTTATTTACGAAAGCTTCCGCAATATTGTTATCCTTACTGAGCAACTGAGCTCACCCCTTTCATTGTTTTAATTTTTCCAGGATGTGAAGAAGTATTTTATGAATCACTTGAAGGGATAATATGAGGGGATATGAAGACAAGATGTTGTTTTAGTTTTTTATTACTTTATGATGAAATGTCAAACATATGAATGTATCTAGTGTTTCCAAGGCTACTAAACTATTCGGTCTTTCGAGACTTGATCTTTGTGATCATGCCAATGTTACGCAATAATACACTGACTCTGGGTAACTGGGGTTGGGGATTACACAAATGGTCTCCATTCCATCTCTACTAGAAAGGATAAAATGTTCTCAGAAAGATAATGAGGTGTTTCAAATGATAATTAATGCTGTGAATTATGGGAGATTGATTGAATTCATATATGAAGATGGAATTTTGAAAATTGGGAAGAGAATTTCTCTTCCAGACATACCCCATCTGAAAAGTGAATTTTTGGATGATGCTCATAGCTCTAATTTCCCAATACTCCCTGGTAGCACTAAGATGTATAGATATTTTAAAGAACATTTTCTGTGGGACAACAATAAGAGAGAGATTGATGATTATGTGTCAAGATGTATGGGTTTTCAATAGGAAAAGGATGGAAGACAACATCCTAGAGGATTCATGCAACCTCTTCCCATAACAAAGTGGAAATGGGATGATATTACGATTGACTTTTTCAATGGGCTACCAAAGATTCCTAGAAGGAATGATGCGATATAGTTCATTGTTGATCATATTATCAATTCATCAAATTTTAATGCTATAAGAGAAAATTTACCACTTCAAAATTTAGAAATACTGTATATTAATGAAGTTGCAAGAATTCAAGGAGTACCCCTTTAAATTTTTTATGATCATGATCCCAATTTTACATCAATATTATGGGAATGTCTATAGAAGGCCCTAGATACTAAAAATCTTTTGAGAACTGCCGACCACACACAAACTACTGGAAAATAAGAATGGACTATTTAAACCTTAAAAGACATGTTGAGATCTTTCTCACTTGACTTTAAAGGTATATGGAATCAATATTTTCCTCGGGTATAATTTTCCTAGAACAGTAGCTTCTATTAAAGTATTCAAATGGTACCATATGAAGAATTATATAGAAAGAGATCTAACACATCAACTTGTTGGGATGATATTGGTGAAAGAAAACTCTTAGGCCTAAAACATATTGAGGAAACAATGGAAAAGGCGAAGATTATCCAAACCCACATTAAAGCATATTAATGTATAAAAAATAGATATACTGATAACCTAATGAAGGATTTTTAATTTCATATAAGAGTTCATGTTTTCTTTAAGGTATCTCCATGGAAGGGTGTTATACAATTTTGTAAGAAGGTTAAATTAGGTCTAATATACATTATACCTTTCGAAATTCTAGAAGGAATTAGAGTTGTAGCTTACCATTTGGAAATGACTCCAAGTCTCTCCAATGTTCATGATGTGTTCCGAGAATCACTGTTGAGAAAACAAATTCCTGACCCAAGGCATGTACTTAGCTATGAAGAAATAGAACTAGAACCCGATCAATCTTACTGTGGGAACCTGAGGAACATATGTTGAAGAAAAACCATAATCTTTTTATGCAGTATTATTCTAGAAATTTCAAGGATAAAATTATTTTAAGGAGGGAAGAATGTAACACCCCATGTTTACATGGTAAATTTCCGATTGAATAATACAATAACTTGCGCTGTACACGACATCGATTTCTAGCACACCACGACCAATATAACTAGTTGTTATGAATAGTAAAACCCTTTTTTGATATTATATAAATTTTATTTTTCAAAATGAAAATTATTTTTGGATTCGGAATAAAAAAAATATCTTTGGGTGAAATTTTGGTATTTTTATAAAAATGTTCAATTTGGGATGAATGGTGAAAAACATTGCGTTATTGTTTAAAACCTACATTTTATTTAAATAAATATTTATTTTATTCAAATTTATCTTAAGTCAAAAGAGATACATAATATTTATATTAATTAAATTTAATTCATTGGAGTCATTTTATAATAATATTATATGTATTTAATTTTATTCATCTTTTTAACGTCATTTACCCACCTTTTAGGCATGTCAGCAAATTTGCATAAAACACAATTTAACCAATTTTGTGAATTGATTTAAAAAATTTGAGAGACAAAGTTTACATCATTATGTAAAATTTTGTTCAATTAGATTTAAATTATTTTTGTTTAATATTATCTTTTGAATTTGTTTACCATAGTTAAAAATAAACAGGGTAATTAAAGATAAAATGATATTATAATTACACTAACACATGTCCTAATTCTATTGGATATGTGTATTTCCACCAAAATAAACCTTAGAAATTAAATATGATCCTCTTTGATCCACTTGGATTAGATTAGGACATTTATTATTTTTTATTTAAAATAGAGTTAAAAGGGTTAAATTCAAATTTTAATGACTATAAATTTTTTAATATAGGTTTATACAAAATATGAATTAATGTATAAAAATTCATTATAATGATACAAATATATCCAACATAATGGTATTATATATATAATTTTTGGACATTAAAAAATTAAATTTATTTTTGAAAAAATGATGATGCGGTAATTACCATATTAATGAATTATTAAAATAAATGATATTATATATGTTACACCCAAGCTTCCATGGTACGATTCACTTTGAGTAATTCAATAGCTTGCGTTGTACGCAACTTTGAGATTCTAGCACATCATGACCAATCAAACTAGCCGCTACGAATAGTAATAACCAATTTTTGAAATTTTATCAATTTTATCTTACAAAATGGACATCATTTTTGGGTTAGTAATATTGAAATTATCTTAGGGTGAATTTTTGGTATTTTTCTAAAAACATTCAGCTTTCTGATGAATAGTAAAAAATACTAAATTTTAATTGAAAACAGCCTTTTTAATCATAATAATTTAATGTGATAAATTATACTATTGAGTGTTTTTTAATTATAATTAGATTATATTTTTATCATTTAATCCAATGTTGGTCATTGGACATAGTTTCACATTTAAACTGGACATAAGTAAGTGTCAATATATTGATAGTTATTATTTCTTAAAAACACGCTTTTTTGTTTAGACAACGGGAATTAACTTTAAATTAATTTCTGACACTTCTATGTTTTTAATTTAGAAACATGGATTCCAGGTTTTGAAACAGGAGGTGAAAATTTTGTAAATAGATAACTTTTATTTTTAGGCATTTTGAATTATTACTTCGGTAAATATTTTATTTATCATGGTTAAAGGGTGAATCTGGAAAATATGGGAGAAAAAAATAATATTATAATAATATTAAATTACAATAACACGTGTTCTAAATGTATTGGTTGATACATGTCTGGCCATCATAATCCTTGGGTCGATTTTGGGACCCCATTGAACTATTTGTAAGTGATAATGACACTTTATATTAATTAAGTTAATTTAAATACCAAAATGACATAAGCAAATATATTTCAGTAAAACAATTTTTACACAGGGTTATATATGTTATCTCTTCAAATAGAAATATTAATTATAAATCTAAAAATATTTCCTAGTCAATGGTATTTTATTTTTAATTTTTAGACAATGAATAATCTAATTTATTTTTGACACAATGATGACGTTGTATTTTCCTTATTAATGAAAGAATAAAATAAATGTTATTATAGATGTTAAAATAAATAAAATTTGAAAGATTTGTAGCCAAAAAAATTTTTATAGGTTAATATTACATGTTAGGATTGATTAATGACATTTTTTCGAAGTAATAATTCTGTTATAAATTTAACAAAAAAATAAGCAATAGTGTCCAAATTGACAAAAAAGAGTTTTTAAAATATATATTATATGATTAATTTATATAATATTATTAAAAATATAAGGATCGTCCAAATGACTTAGATAGGGATATATATTAATAATGAAGCACTTGTGGTTCAATTTTCTTGTTATAGTTAGATTATTATTCATATAATATAAAAATACAAAGAGACATGGTAAATGTTAAACTATTTAACTACAAGATATGTCTAAAAGATAAGGTTAAAATGGTAACCTAAACCAGTATAAAATCTATTGGATGAAAGGATATAGACCCATACCAACCTTAGCTTCGAAATAAATCCATTTGGATGCATTAGAAACCGAAAATTATTTTATTATAAAATAATATTTCAATCTTTCCCTAAGGTGCCCCTCACCCCACTTATAAAAAGGCATTTCCCCTTCACTCAAATTCACAACCACAAAGCCTTTTGGATTGGACAAACCATACCAAAATATCCTCTAAACTATCCTCCCTTAATCCTATAGGCTTTAGTTTTATTAGAATGCCATCTTATAGATCCCTTTTGATCAAATCAAAAGGAATAACTCGATGAAGTGGTAAATATCTCACCACCTCTTTCAAGTTATTTTATTCTTCAACTTCATCTTTCTTTGTTGTTTCCATTATATAACAATAAATCTTGTATCTTCTATATAATTTTATTTTTTTATAAAAATTTTATGACCATATTCATTATGTTTTTCATCCTATGAATAACATGTCACCATACGTGCGTACATACAACTTACAATCTCCACGTCGTGGCGTAGTTGTTATTCAATAAATTATAATTTGGATGGGTATAATAATGATGTATAATAGATGTAAATAATGAATATAACATGAGTATGATTCTGAATATATGATATACCATCCAATTACAAACTATTTTAATATCAAAATAATGATATTGTCACTCGTGTGTACGTATGGATTACCGTCTCCACAAATGTGATAAGATTCAATCCCCATCGAAATCATTCAAGAATAATTTTCATTTTATGATTAAAAATAATGATTATGAACATAATATCATTATTTATATGAATCAAATACATTATATCCATAATATACAAGGCTTATGTAACCCATCAAATAAAGGAAACCGAATTAGTGAACCCCCGTAACGATGATACTACTAAAATATAATTAAAAAAACAATATTAAGATCATATATGATATTATATTAATGTATATGGTTATTGTATAAATTAATAACAATTATTTCACCATTATATAAGAGGTTAACCTACCCTCGACCAATGAAAATTATAAGGTAAGGGTATATTTCACAATCTCTTCATTATCCGAGGTTGTTTATACGTAATAATCGACTGGGATCTCCTTATCAGCCACATCCATGTTTCTTAAAAATGATTCTCAAAGTCATTTTTACTATTTACTAAAAAATGGGGTAAAGTAATTTATACCCTTATTTGACCTTTTATGTTTTTCAAATGAATCTTTCAGTCATTTTCCAAATAAGGTACTCTATGACCATTTCGAAAAAATTAAGGTAAGAATGTTTTTTAACTTATACGGCGGGTGCGGTTATTTTCCACCGTTATAACATTGTCGAAGATTACTTTAAAAGATTATAAGAATATATTCAAAAAAGTTACTTCTTTTATAATTACTTGACAATTAAATGGTTTCAAAATAAAAATAGGTATTTCCTTAAAAAAATTTCTGATTTCATCTATGTCAACATCCTTTGATGGATTTTAAGCTTGTTTGAAGTTAATTTATTATGATACAAAACATCCATACTGTATTATAGTTTTTATGATATAATTGACTATGGATGTGTTATTTTATATCATTCTTGTTTAAGGATAAATTATTGAAATTTCATATACTAGTTTTAATATTAATGGTTATGTTATGCTTAAACCTTTTGATATGAGGAATACATTTGACTTAGTAAGTGATGACCCGATCCCACTATAGCTCCTCGATACATCGGTAGGTATCATGAGATAAAATACTATCTTGGAAAAAATCATTCATAAAAAATTATTTGGAGTCTTGGCATAAGTCCATGACTATGTGGTTATGAAGTCTGGCATTATGCATTCCATCATTATGGAAGTGGATATTGATATCACATGTGATTATTAAACTACTAGAATATCCATGTGAATAAGTAAATGGAATTAGTTTATTTTATCTTAGCCATATTGTGCTGAATTTCAAGTTTCAAAGGCTTTTGTTTTAGTCTTATACATTTCCTAAAATGTTTATACTTATTAATGAAATTTCCCGCTATATTGTTATCCTTAATAAGCATTTGAGCTCACCCCTTTCTATGTTATAATTTTTCCAGGATATGAAGAAGTATTTTATGACTGAACTATAGAGATTGTCTTAGAGGATATGAGTGTGGTATATGGAAACAATTTTGTTGTAGTTTTTAATTTTATAAAGTTATTTAAAACATATGAATGTACCTAGTATTTCCAGGGCTACTAAATTGATCGGTCTTTTGAGAAATAATTTCCTTGTATCATGCCAATGATATGTAATAGTGCACCGACTATGGGTAAATGGGGCTGGGGTGTTACAGTTGGTGTTATAGGAGGTTTAGTTCAAACAATGGAATCTATATTTTGATAATCTCTGATTAGAGTACATTACCCTATGATAGAATTTGAGGATTAGTATAAAATAAATTCTTATAATTTTTGTATTGTAGATATTTTTTTATTTTTCTAAGCAATACATCCCTGTCTGGATACGATCATGTATAGGCAGCTGTGGCATAGATATACCTAGTGGTAAAACACGAAAACACTGCTTTGAGCTAGACTCGAATGGGAACTGGTGCACGAAAATGGGCCTTGATGCACTCTTGGTTACGACACTCGGAGGGGATATGCCAAGGATAATTCTCATTTTCTTTACAAATAATTATGAAGGGTTTATTAGTATATACTTTCTCAAAAAACACATTTTTATGATTATGGATTATATCCATAAATTTTTCAGTTTATGTTAAGTGTTTTAAAATTATGGAATTATGTATTTCGATGCATAAAATAATCTAGCATATTCTATTGTTTAGAAATGGATCCTAGTGGAAGGAATGGAAACTGTATCAACACACATAATCCATGTAGGTATTTTCCTCCTACTCAAGATAATTATAGTGGATCTGGTGAAACAATTGGTGCTGATCAACTTATCACCATACTGTGACAACTCACTCAGGTTATGAATAATAACCTTACTCATATGGAGCACCCTAATCCATAGATTGGAGGATAATTGTTAGATAGCTTCATGTGGAAACAACCACAAACATTCAGTGGGAGTAAAAATCCATTATTAGCTGATTAATGGATAAATTCCATAGAGAAACTATTCCACGCCTTGGGGAGAAGTAAAAGGGAAGAAGTTGTAATGGAAGCATATCGCCACACTCGAGATGCTGATCAATGGTGGTCATTTATTCAAAACACAAAGGAAGATGATTAAGTATAAAAAATAGAATGGAGGGAGTAAAAATTGATTTTATTAGAAAAATACTTTCTTCATGACCATAGAGGGAATATGGATAGACAATTTCTGAGTCTGAGGCAAAATGAGGATGAGAATGTCGCAATGTTTGAAGCTATCTTTACAAGGTTAGCGAGGCATGCTATGGATTATATATGTAACGTGAGAAGTAATATTGATCTTTTATTTTATGGGTTAAAACCATTTCTCCATCGAGCATTATTCTTACTATCCTTCTCATCATATGAAGATATTTTCCCATGTTCTATCAAGACAGTAAATGAATTCTCTATGTCTTATGACATTAAAGAAAAGCAAGAGAAGAAGAGAACTACTGAACACTTTTGAAATAGAAGTGTGGGGAATAAGGGAAAATCTGAATATCCATCATACAATATATGTTGGAAGAAACTCCCTGGAACTTGCTTGATGGGAATGGGAGTCTATTACAAGTGTGGTGAAAAAGGCCACCAAGCTCATGATTGCAAGGGGAAAAGAGGATGTCAATGTTTAGTGCTACAATTGTAGAGAAAGGGGGAATTATTCAAATGAATGTCCTAAGAGCCAAGAAAACATACCTCAGAAAAGGCCTAGCGATATAGGGAATGTTTATTTTATCACTCCTACTGAGGTTGAAGCTCTGAAAGATGTGGTGGTAGGCAATTTTACTATTTCCTCAAGTTTAGAAAATTCTTTACTTGATTCTGGATCATCACATTGATTGATATCTTCTTATTTTACTAAGAAAATTTGATATTTCCAATTGGATTTTACAAGGGATTTGTTAGTCAAAAATATTAAGGGAAGTATCATTGCAACAATGTTTTGTGAATCAGTACCCAATAGGGCATATAAATTTTCTTTATCTAATGATCACATAGTCATACCCATGATTGAATTTGATATAATCCTCAGTATGGATTGGCGTTCAGACCATGATGCAAAAATTTATTGTATGAAGAAGGAGGTTAATATTATTGATGAAGATAATAATGAACACCTTATTGTTAGAGCAGAATCATCACCACCTGATTATTATATAGATCCACCCCCATAATCTCAACATAATCCAATTATTAGGGAGGAAGAGAATGAAATAACTATTGTTTAGGAAAAGAATGTTCAAATAAAATATGTACCTATAGTGCAAGAATATGTTTATGTGTTTCCTGATAATTTACGTGGACATCCTCTAGAATGATAAATTGAGTTTTCTATAGATTTAATTCATGGTTAAAGCCCCATATCAATGACCCATTATAGAATGTCCACTGTGGAATTAGTGGAACTAAAGAAACAACTAGAGGAGTTGATTAACAATGGATTCATCCACCCTAGTGTCTCTCCATGGGGAGCCCCTGTCCTTTTTTAAGAAGAAATATGGATATATGAGGTTGTGCATTGACTATAGGGAGATCAATGTTATAACAATATAGAACAAGTATCCCCTACCGTACATTGATGATTTATTTGACCAACTTCATGGAGCTCAATATTTTTCAAAGATTGACCTTTAATCTGGATACCATCGGTTGTGCGTGAAGAAGGAAGACATTCTGAAGACAATATTTTGAACCAGGTATGTGCATTATGAGTTTACATTAATGCCTTTTGGATTGACTAGTGCACCCTCTATCTTCATGGATCTAATGAATAGGGATTTCAAGGAATATCTTGATGACTTTGTAGTGGTATTTATTGATGATATCTTAGTATAATCCAAAATCTATGAAGATCATGAAAATCACTTGCGCATTATTCTAAAGACTCTTAGAACACATGAATTATAAGCGATGTTTACAAAGTGTGAATTATATTTTCAAAAGATTTATTTTTTTGGACATATTGTCTCTAAGGATGGAATATCAGTTGATCCTTCTATGACTAAGGAAACCCACGATTGGCCTACATCGACGAGTATAACTGAGGTACAGACTTTTATTAGTTTAGCAAGTTATTATCGGCATTTCGTCCAAAATTTTTCCCAATTGGCTAACCCATTAACCAAGCTCACATGTAATGAGGATAAATTTCTTGGGAAAAAAGAGTGAGGAGAATGCTCTGATGAATTTAATAGAAGATTATTCAATTCTCCTATCGTGAATCTACCATCAGGGAATGGTGGGTTTGTTATTTATAGTGATGCATCAAAGAAAGGACAAGGATGTGTCCTTATACCGAATGATAGAGTTCTTGCATATACATCACGATAGCTAAAAATTCACTATCAAATATATCATACTCATGATCTTGAGGTAGTAGATGTAATATTTTCCTTGAATATATGGAGAAATTATATCTATGGTAAAAATGTGAGATTTATACTGATCATAAGAGTTTGAAGTATATTTTCTCACAAAAAGAACTCAACGGGAGGTAAAGTCGATGGATTGAACTACTCAAGGATTATTATTGAACTATAAACTACCAGTATGGGAAGTCAAATAAGGTGGAAGATTCTTTGAGTAGAAAATATCATGGAGTTTTGAACAAGTTGAGAGTTTAAAAGAATCCTACATACATGGATCTAGTAAATATGGATATGGTATTAACCATGGAAGGTGAAACATCAATGATATTTTAAATGGTTGCCAAACCATCATAACTAGAAAGGTTAAAAACAGCTCAAGCTGATGGTGAGGAGTTTCAAAAGAAGATTAAAGCTGTGAATAACAATGGATTGAGTGACTTCGTATATGAAGATGGAATTTTAAATTTGGGAAGAGACTTTGTACTCCCGATATACTTGATCTAAAAAGATAATTGTTGGATGATGCTCATAGATCCAATTTCACTATACACCCTGAGAGCTCCAAAATGTATAGAGATTTGAGGAAACATTTTTGTTTAGACAACATGAAAAGGGAGATTTATGATTTTGTGTCATGATGTATGGTTTGTAAACAAGTTAAATCTAGAAGGCAACAACCTGGAGGAGTCTTGCAACCTCTTCCCATACCTGAGTGGAAATGTGATAATTTTACGATGGACTTTATCATGGGAATACCAATGAATCCTAGAATGAATTATGAAATATGGGTCATTATTGATCGTCTTACCTAGTCAGCAAATTTTCTTGCTATAAGAGAAGATTTACAACATGAATGTTTAGAAATAATATATATTAATGAAGTTGTAAGACTTCATGGAGTACCACAATCTATTGTTTCTGATCGTGATCCCCGTTTTACATCAAGATTCTGGAAAAGTCTTCAGAATTCCCTGGATACTAAACATCATTTGACCACTGCCTACCACCCTCAAACTGATGGACAATCAAAACAGACTATTCAAACCATAGAAGACATTTTGAGTTCTTTCTCACATGACTTTCAATGTATGTGGGATCATTATTTATCTATGGTAGAATTTTTCTATAACAATAGATTCAATTCATGTATTCAGATGGCACCATATGAAGAGTTATATGGAATGAGATGTAGCACACCAACCTATTGGGATGATTATGGTTAAAGAAAAACTTTTAGCCCCATAACATGTTGAGGAAACTATGGAAAAGTTTAAGGTAATCCAAACCCACATCAAAGCAGATCAAAGTAGGAAGAAGAGCTATGCTGATAACCAAAGGAAGGATTTGGATTTTTAGGTAGGAGATCATGTTTTTGAAGGTATCTCCATGGAAGGATGTTATACATTTTGTTATGAAGGGTAAATTGAGAACCAGGTACATCATACCTTTCAAAATTATAGTATGAATTGGGGTTGTAGCTTACCTTTGGAAATTCCGCCAAGATTCTCCAAAGTTCATGATGTGTTCCACGTATCACTATTGAGAAAATACATGCCTGGCCCAACACATGTATTTACCTATGAGGAATTAGAACTCGATCCCGACCTATCTTATTGCGAAGAGCCTGTCATGGTTCTTGATATAAGAGAACAAGTGTTGAGAAAATGGATGACTCATCTAGTAAAAGTTCTATGTAGAAACCATAAGATGAATGAGGCAACGTGGGAACCCGAGGAACTTATGATGAAGAACCAGCATAATCTTTTTATGCAGTAATATTCTAGAAATTTCGAGGATACATTTTTTTGAAGTAGGGGAGAATGTAATACCCCAATATTCCACAGTACACTTTTCTTTGAATAATGCAAAATCATGCGTTGTACGCAACTTCAAGATTCTAACACATTCCGACCAATTAAACTAGCTGTTATTAATAGTAATACCAACTCTTTGAAATATTATCAATTCTATGTTTCAAAATGGAATTCATTTTTGGGTTCATAATATAAAAGTTAGTTTAGGGTAAATTTTTGTAATTTTTCTGAAAACATTCAGTTTTTGATGAATATTGAGAAATACTAAATTAAAATTAAAAACAACTTTTTAAATCAAAATAATTTATAGTGATAAATTATAAAAATGCGTGGTTTTATGTATAATTATATTATGTTTTTTCCATTAAATCCAATTTTGTTCATTGGACATAATTTCACATTTAAACTGGACATTAACAAGTGTCAATCTTTTGATAGTTATTATTTGTTAAAAACGCTTTTTGATTTGACAATGGGAATTAATTTTAAATTAATTTCTGCCACTTTTGTGTTTTGAATTTAGAAAAATGGATTCCATATTTATAATTAGGAGGTCAAAATTATTCAAATAGGTAACTCTCTTTTTTAGAAATTTTGAATAATTATTTCGGTAAATATTATATTTACCATGGTTAAAGGGTAAATCTGGATAATAAGGGTAAAAAAATAATATTATAACAACATTAAATTACCCTAACACGTGTTCTAACCATATTTTATGATAAATTTCTGACCATGAGTATACTTGGGTCTATTTTGGGACCCCATGGATCCACTTGTAAGTGATAATGACACTTTATATTAATTAAGTTAATGTAAATAAATAAATGGCATAAGCATATATATTTTAGTAAAACAATTTTTACATTGGGTTATATATTCTATCTCTTTGACTATAAATTTTAATTAGAAAGATAAGAATATTTCCTACATATTGGTATTTTATTTATAATTTTTAGACATTTAATAATTAAATTTATTTATGACACAATGATGAAGCAATGTTTTCTTTATTAAAGAATGAATTAAATAAATGGTATTATAGATGTTTAAATAAATATAATTTGAAAGTTTTGATGCCATCCACGAATTTTATAGGTTAATGTGACATGTTAGAATTTATTAAATGAAATTATTTCGATGTAATAATGCAGTTAGGTATTTATCAAAAACAAAATAGAAAATAGTTTCAAAATTGATGTAAAAGAGTTTTTAAAACAAATATTATAATATTAATTGATATAGTATTCCTAAAAATAAATGGTTCAAAAAAATGACTTAGATAATGATATATATATTAATAATGAACAACTTTCGGTTCTCATGGCTTGTTATAGTATGTTTATTAACCATATAATATAAAAATACAATGAGACATGGTAAATGTCAAACTATTTAAATAAAAGACAAGTCTAAAAGACAAGTCTAAAAGATAAGGTTAAAATGGTAACCTAAACCTTTATAAAACCAATTTCTTGACAGGATTTCAACCATTCCCCACCTTATATTCGAAATAAATATATTTGGATTCATTAGAAACTGAAAATGATTTTATTAAAAAATAAATTTCAATATTTCCCTAAGGTGCCCCTCACCCCTCTTATAAAAGTGAACTTCCCGTTCTCTTAAATATATAACTCCAAAGCCTTTTGGATCAGCCTAACCTTGCCCTAATATCCTCCCAACTATCCTACCTTCATCTTAGATGCCTTAGTTTGTTCATAAAACCATCCTATGGAGCCCTTTTGACCAAATCAAAAGGAAGGACCCGAAGAAGAAGTAAATATCTAACCTCCTCTATCTAGTAATTTTTTTGATCCACATTCTCTTTCATTATTGTTTACATTATTAAATAATAACTCCAGTATATTATATATACCATGATTTTATTATTAAAATGGGAAAACCAAATTCATTATGTTATCCATCCTATGATTAACATGTCACCATACGTGTGTACGTACGGCTTACCGTCTCCATGTCGTGGTGTACTTGTTATTCAATACATTATAATTTGGATGGGTATAATAATGATGTTTAGTTGATGTAAATATTGAATATAACATTATTATGATTTTTTATATATGATATACCATCCAATTACATATTATTTTAATAAAAAAATAATGATATTTTCGTTCGTGTGTACGTAGGGATTACCGTCTCCACGAACGCGATAAGATTCATTCCCCACCATAATCATTCAAGAATAATTTTCCATTTATGATTAAAAATATGGATTATGAACAGAATATAATTATGAATATGAATCAAATACATACTATCCATAACAAGCATGGATTATATAACCAAACATATAAAGAAAAACGAATCAGTTAACACTCGATACGATCATACTACTAAAATATCATTAACAAAGCATTATTAAGATAATATATGACATCATATTACTGTAATGGTTATAGTATAATTTAATAACAATTATTTCACCATTATACAGGAGGATAACCTACCCTCAACCAATAAGAAGTAAAAGGTAAAGGTTAATTTCACTATCCCGTCATTATCTGAGGTTGTTTATACGTAATCATCTACTGGGATCTCTTTATCATCCACATCCATGTTTCTAAATAAATAATTTTAAAAAAAATTACTATTTACTAACAACTGGGGTAAAGTCATTTATACCCTTATTTGAACTTATATTTTTTTAAAGGAATCTTTCAGTCGTTTTCCAAAGAAGGTACTTTATGACCTTTTCGAAAAAATTATGGTAAGAATGTTTCTTAACTTATATGGCGGGAGGGCTATTTTCCACCGTTATTACATTTTTGAAGCTTCCGTTATAATATTATAAGAATATTTTCAAAAATAAATGTTCTCTTTTATAATTACATAACTATTAAATATTTTCAAAATAGAAATATGTATTTCTCTAAAAAAATTTTGATTTCATCTATGTCAACATCCTTTGATAGATTTTAATCTTGTTTGAAGTTAATTTCTTATGATACAAAACATCCATACTATTTTGAAGGTTTTGTGATATGATTGATTGTGGATGTGTTTTTTTATACCATTCATGGTTTATGGATAAATTAATGAAAATTTTTATGCTACTTTTAGTATGAATGTTTATTTTATGTTTAAACCTTTTCATATGAGGAATGCATTAGACTTAGTAAGTGATGGGTGGAGCCCGATATAACTTCTCGATTCATCGGTAGGTCTCATGAGACAAACTAGTGTCCTGGCACAAGGTCCTGAACAAATATTATTATTAGTCTTGGCACAAGGCCTTGTCTATGTGGTTATAAAGTCTGGCATTATGCATTCTATCATTATGAAAGTGGCTATTGATATTTCATGTGATTATTCGACTAGTAGAATATCCATGTGAATAAGTAAATGGAATTAGTTAATGCTATATTTTCAATATTATACTGAAGTTCAATTTTAAAAGACTTTTGTTTTAGTCTTATACATTACCTTACATGTATATGCTTATTTATGAATGTTTATGCTATATTTTTATCCTTACTGAGCATCTGAGCTCACCCCTTTCTATGTTTTATTTTTCCAAGGATGCGAAGTAGTATTTTATGACTGACCTACATGGATGGTCTATGGAAACAATTTTGTTGTATTTTCTCATTTAATAATGTAATTTAAAACTTATGAATGTATCTAGTATTTCGAAGGCTACTAAACTGATCGATCTTTTGGGACATGATTTCCTTGTATCATGCCAATGTTATGTAATAATGCACCGACTCTGGGTAACTGGGGTCGGGGCGTTACAATATATAAATGAATAAATGAAAATTGAGACTTTTGATGCATTCCACGAATTTTATAAGTTAATGAAACATGTTAGGATTTATTTAATGTATTTTTTTCTATGTAATCAATTTTTTTTTTAATTTCCAAAAAACGAATTACTAAATAGTGTCAAAATTGACATAAATGAGTTTTTAAAACAAATACTCTATTATTAAATGATATAATATTACTAAAAAATTATCTTCAGAATAAAGACTAACATAGTGATATA
This sequence comes from Viscum album, assembly GCA_963277665.1. Taxonomy (NCBI): domain Eukaryota; kingdom Viridiplantae; phylum Streptophyta; class Magnoliopsida; order Santalales; family Viscaceae; genus Viscum; species Viscum album. The sequence continues at coordinate 1,534,459,778 of OY728126.1, forward strand.
TATTTCATTAATGAACCTCTTGGGGTTCACTTGGTATTTTATAATATGTTTATTTACCATGTAATATAAAAATACAAGAAGGCACTGTAAAAGTTAAACTCTTTAACTATGGTTTAGATCTAAAAGATAAGGTGAATATGATGACATAAAAAAGTCTAAAACTTAATGGATGAGATTTTTTCTACCCATACTTACATTATACTTGAAATAAATAATTTTAGAGCAATTATAAATTTAATATGATTGTATAATAAATTAATATGTCAAGGTTTTCCAAAAGTGACCATCACCTCTCTTATAAAAGGAAACTTCCCCTTCTCTCAAAATAACACCGCCAAATCCATTTGGATCATCCAAACACTGCTCAAATATCTTCTCAAATACCCTAAATTCAACCTATAGGACTTATTTTGATCATAAATCTAACCTAATGATCCCTTTTGATCAAATAAAATGGAAGCACCTGAAGAAGAGGTAATAATTTCATCACCTCTTTCAAAGTTCTTTTCATCTTCCACTTCCTCTTTCTCTGTAGTTTCCATAAAAAATAATAACAACCATACATTATAAATACTGTGATGATATTATAAATATGTTATATCCATATTCATTATTTCATCCATCCTTTGAATGACAAAGTCATCATACGTGCGTATATATGACTTCTCGTCTCCACATCGTGGTGTAGTTTGTTATTCAACAATTCCTCATTTAGATGGGTACAATAATGAAAATAATTTATGTAAATAATAAATATAAAATGTTAATGAATATGTATATACGATGTACCATCTAATTAAATTCATTTTCAACATCAATATAATGGTATTTTTACTCGTGCGTATTTACAGATTACCGTCTTCATGAAAGCGATGACATTCATTCCCCAACGTAACCATTCAAGAATAATTTTCATTTTATGATTATAAAAATGTTTGATAACTTAATATAATTCTGGATATGAATAAAAAACATCCTATCCATACCAATCATGACATACATAATAAAACATATAATGGAAAACGAATCAGTTAACACCTGAAACAATGATACTAATAAAACATTATTAATAAAGAAATATTAGAATATCATATATGATATCATATTTATGTATATGGTTAATTAATAATATAATATCAATGAGTTAACTATTATATAAGAGGTTAGTTTACCCTAGACCATGGATAATTACAGGTTAAGGGTTAATTTTAAAATCTCTTTATTATCTGTGGTTGTTTATACGTGAGTATCTATTGGGACCTCTTTATCCACCACATCCATGTTTCTTAAAAATGTATTTAAAATATTTTTATTATTTACTAGACTATGGGTTAAATTAATTTATACCTTTTTTGAATTTTTATAAAATGGTTTTAATGGAATCATTCCATCACATTCCAAATAATGTACTTTATGACCTTTTTGACAAATTAAGGTAAGAATGTTTTTTAAACATATATGGTGGGTGCATCTATCTTCTTCCATTATAAAAACATCAAGGCATCCAATAAAATATTATAATAATATTTTAAGAATAAAATTTATCTTTTGTAATTATTCATATTTTATATGATTTCAAAATAGAAAAAGATATTTCTCTCAAATATTTTGGATTTCACTTATGTCAACATCCTTTGACAGATTCTACACTTGTTTGAAGTTGATTTATTAGGATACAATCATCAATATTTTATTGATGTTTTAGTGATATTTTTCACTATGGATGTCTAATTTTATACCATCCATGGTTTGTGGTTAAATTATTAACATTTGATATGCTAGTATTAATACGAATGATTATGTTATGTTTCAACCATTTTATATAAAGAATTCTTAGGACATAGTAAGTGACGGGTGGATCCCGCTATAGCTCAATGATGAACTCATAGGTATAATGAGACAAACCTATGTCTTGGCACAAATCCTTAAAAAATATTATTTTTAGTCTTGGCACAAGGCCTTGACTATGTGGTTATTATGTACGACATTATGCATTCCATCATTACAAAATTGGCTACTGATATTACATTGAATAATTCGACTAGTGGAATATCCATGTGAATATATAAATGGAATTACTTTATTTATCTTTCCCATATAATGATGAATTTTATGTTTAAAGGTCCTGTGTTTTATTCTTATACATTTCCATAAATGTTTATGCTTATTTATGAAGGTTTTTGCTATATTGTTATCCTTACTGAGCACCTGATCTCACCCATTTCTATGTTTTCTTTTTCTCAATATGTGAAGAAGTATATTATTACTGACCTGCAAGGATAGTATAAGGGAGATGAATGTGTTAAAAGGAGACAGAATGTTGTTTTTCATTTAATAATGTAATGTAAAACTTATGTTTGTATCTATTACTTCCAAGGCTACTAAACAGACCAGTCTTTTGGGATTTGATCTTTTCTGATCATGACAATGTTATGTAATAATGCACTAACTCTGGGCAACTAGGGTAGGGGCATTACAGTGTGTCTCAAATTTTTTAAATTCAATTCACTGAAGCGGTAAAATTATGATTTAGGAAAATTTCCAAGTGTTTCTAAAAGGTAAGTAAAAGGCTTTAAATAATTCCACAAGATTTTATATATCTAATATTATTATAAAATGTCTCCAATAAATTACAATGAAATAATATAGGTATTATTTATCTATTTTTACTTTAAGATAAATTTAAATAAAAATAATTATTATTTAAATAAAAGGCAGTTTTATACAATAATGAAGTGTTTGTCACTATTCATTAAAAAATTGAAAGTTTTCATGAAAATACTAAAAATTTACCCTAAGATAATTTTGTTATTCCAAATTCCAAATCGAAGTCCATTTTGAAAAATAAAATTTATAAAATTTTAAAAAGATTGTATTACTATTCATAAAAGTTTTTTTACGGCTAGTTTGATTGGTCTTAGTGTGCTAGAACTCAAAGATACGTACAACACATGATATTTTATTATTCAAAGAGAAGCGTACCATGGAAGATTGGGGTGTCACCTTCTTCCCTATTTAAAATAATTTCTTCCTTGAAATTTCTAGTATATTACTTCATACAAAGATTTAGGTGGTTATTCATCATAAGATCCTCAGGTTCCCACATTTCCTCTTCCATTTTATGGGTTTTCCAGAGAACATTTACCAGACGAGTCATACGGTTTTTCAACACCATTTCTCTCGTATCAAGAATCTTGACAGGATCTTCACAATAATACAGATCAGGTCCAGTTCTATTTCATTATAGCTGAGTACATTTGTTGGGTGAGCCATGTATTTTTTCAGCAGTGATGCGTGGAACATGTCATGAACTTTGGAGAGAATTAGAGGCATTGCCAAATGGTAAGTAATAACTCCAATTAATTCTAGATTATCGAATGTTCTAATGTACCCATGACTTAATTTAACCTTCTTTCCCAATCGTATAACAACCATCCATGGAGATACCTTCAAGAAAATATAATCTCCTCCTTGAAATTCCAAATCCTTCCTTCGACTATCGACATAGAACTTGTGCCTACATTGAGATGCTTGGATGTGGGGTTGGATAATCTTCACCTTTTCCATTGATTACACAATTAGTCCTAGTGATACAAGTTTTCTTTCAACAACATTACCCAAACAAGATGGTGTGTGGAATCTCTTTCTATATAACACTTCATATGGTTCCATCTGAATACTTGAATGGAAGCTCTTGTTATAGGAAAATTTTACCCGAGGTAAATTCTGATCCCACATGCCATGAATTTCATTTTAGCAAGATCTCAATATTTCATCTATGGTTTGAATAGTCCGTCCCGATTTTCCAGCCGTTTGAGGGTGGAAGGCTGTGCTCAAATGAAGTTCAATATCCAGGGATTTGTGAATTGTCCTCCAGAATCATGATGTAAATGGGGATCACAAAAAAAAAATCGATAGAGGAACACCATGAAGTATTACATAAACATTAATATATAGTCTTGCGAAATTTTCTAGTGTCAAATAATCTCTTATATCAAGAAAATTTGTTGACTTGGTAAGATGATCAATAATGGCCCATATTGAATCATTCCTTCTAGGAGTCTTTGGTAGCCCCATGAAAAAGTTCATCGTAATATCATCCCATTTCCACTTAAGTATGGGAAGAGGTTTCAAGAATCTTCTTGGATGTTGTCTTCCAACATTCACCTGTTGACAAACCATTCATCTTAACACACAATCATAAATCTCTCTCTTCATGTTGTCCCACTAAAAATGTTCCTTCAAATATATCTACATCTTAGTGCAACTAGAGTGTACAAAGAAATTAGAGCTATGCGAATCAACCGAAACATCACTTTTAAGATCAGGTATATCGGGAACACAAGGCCTTTTCCCAAATTTCAAAATTTCATCTTCATATTCATAGTCGATCAATATCCCATCATTCACAGCATTAATATTCTTTTGAAACTCCACATCATCAGTCTGAGTACTTTTTATCCTTTCTAGTAAAGATGGTATAAAAATCATTTGAAAAAGTACTGATGTCTCACCTTCCTTTATTATTCCCATATCCATATTTACTAGATCCATGAATATAGGATCCCTTTCAACATTCATCTTGTTCAGAACTCCAAGATCCTTTCTACATGGTGAGACCACTCTAACTCAGAAGGATCCTGAAAAAACATTCAAAGGCGCATAAAAATAGTTTTTTCATGTACCAGGTTGGAAAATAGAATTCAGTGTCCAGGTGTATGGATGTTTTGGTCGCTTCACCAACACTGGACTCCCTGGCCTAAAATCAAAACTTGAAACACATAACACTATTTCCCCATAAAAATTTATAGAATCTTAGTTATTCTGGTAGAACAAATCACCTCAGATACTAATTTTTCATGACCCATCCCCTGGGTCCCGTTCCACGACTCCCTAAAGACCGCCTCTGGAAGGCCAGAGGTTGGTGAATAGCACCAAAGGTGTCAACCTGCAAGTGGGAGGAATTCTCATGAGTGCCTGTACACATTGAAATAAAACCACATCCCATGAAAACTGGAAAAGAGAATATGCATGCCACTGAACAACCATTAAGTGTTAAGGTACAAGAGAATGCATATGTTCTAGAATACAAACCCAAAAAAGACAACTACAATATGAGAAAGTACAAGATCGATGGAAAGCCATCCACTAAAATCCCCAGCTGATGGGTAAGTATAGAGTAGCCACCAGAAGCCGTATAAGCTTGTCTCGCCTACATGACCTCACTGGGAATAGCTTGGTCATAGGCGACAAAGTCCTTAGCCAAGTCATCGGACGTCTACACTCTACACTACAAGTGCAAGAGAAGCCCATTTCTGGGTGAGTAACGAAATACTCAAGAGGGACCCCAAACCAACAAGGAATGACAAAAAATAGATCTTAAACAAGAATAAAAAGTATGATCAGGAATCATGATCACAGTGAATTAAATATCACACTGAGTTTAAACAAGAGTTGGAAAGTAAGACTATCACTCATTTCACATAACACTTTGGGCTACCAGAGAACTCCTAGTCAATGAGTACAGTGGCCCTGTTGTGTCACATAGAAGCCGCTTCCCAGTATCCTTGTACTACTCTGGTACTCATCCATAATGAGTACTGTGGGTATGTCAGGTCACACAGAAGATTCTCCCCACAATGGTTATGTCATGTCACACATATCCACTTCCCACATTGGTCATACTAAGGTACCTCTCCTATCGAGTACCACAGGTATGCCGAGTCACACTGAGACACTCCCCTATATGGGCCTTCCATTTGACATAGAAGCCACATCCTACTGAGTCATCGTAGTAGATCCACATAGGGTCGCATTTCAACATTATTCAGGTCTCATCCAACGGTAGGGTTTCCACATGTAGTGTGATTGATTCCAGGAGAATCATCCTCAAGAAATTCATCACATTTTATCTTCCATGAAATCCTACTTGGAGTATTAAAAATATCCTTGTTGTGACTAGGGTTATGACACTACAAAGTGATCATCAATTGGATGCCCTGTTGAAATATATTGATGTTTTATTAAACCGAGGCCAGTTGCGTCTAGGCTCAGTCAGACCCGGTCTGATCGACCAAAAAACGTAGCTTGGGGGCCCCACATGCCCTTATTTAATTCAAATAACCTGAACTGACCTTTCTTAGGACTGGGTCAACTCAGTTTGGCCTGGTTAGCAGGATAGGCCCATTGGGCCTTGCTGGAACCAGCTCAGTTTGTCTTGTGGACCATCCCACCAGGTCGTCCGGTAACCTGGCATCATACGGCCCGCCTCGTAGGGCATGGGTACTATCTACTAGGGGGATACACTATTCATAGATTCATGGTGCATCTGAGAGTTCCACCTCGTGGTTGACACATTTGGAAAACTGTTCCCCCATCGCATGCGGTCGAAGACCGCATGCATCCTAAAGACACAACTCAGGGATGAAGGTTGAATCCCTACCACCAACATCTGGCACACAAGCCGATGAATTTAGTCACTTATCCATGGCCAGATCCATCGATGAATTCTAGTTCTAGCATCCCATCATGGCACACCATCACCCGCCCATGGCCGCTACCGCATGCCACCACCGTTGGCACCCGCGAACCGATGACTTCTACCGTGGACCACCAGGTCCGCTCTGGTGGTCCGTTATTCTCACCTCTATCTCCTACGGCCTCCTATGGATGCCATATTTCCTATAATGGGCTGGAATCCTCCTTCACAACTTTTCAAGGATGAACCCATGAAGAACGCATAAAAATAAAAAAGGCATAGGGGCTCATGGATTGTTCTAGTCTGCCCACCCCCTCCATGTTAGAGGTTTTAAAACATGGGATATAGAATTAGAATTATATGAAAAAATAATCTATAATCCAAATGAAATCCCCAAGAAAAGTACCCTTCCATTATAATAAATGTCCCACAGATCAACCTATTCATGGGTTGATCCACATTCATCATTTAGAATACGGAATGTGGAAACATAAAACAAAACTACTCCTACATGGGTTGGATTGTTCATCAGTGATGAACAATGTTATTATGTTTTTTCATCCATGATCCTCTGTTTATGCCTGTTAGTCTATCGTCATTACAGATGATTAATTCAAAGGGGTGTTTGGCATTCGTCGTCATCACCCACCAGTGTTTCAGAGTATAACCCGGATTGTGCCAACAACTATGCAATATGTTATTTGTAATTTAAAGATGAAATTTTAATCAATTTTTCAATTAAGTTTAAATTATTAATATACTAACCTATTTCATTTAATGAAAAAATATATTTAGTTTCTCTATATTGGAAAACCATTGATCTGTAATAATTTCAAAATTCATAAAATAAATGAAAACGAGTTTATTTTATTTTTAACTTCTTTCTTTAAAAAGTCAAAAAAAATAAACATTCTATTAACCCACACAAGTCAAGGATAAATTTTTCTAGGTGAATCCTAAGATTCTAAGATAGATGTTGCCCTCATGTTTTTTTTATATGAGCACTTGTTTAAAAGTTAGACAACCCAGCTCACACATTTATTTAAATGAAAGTTAAAAAAATTATTCAAAAATTATCTTTCACCCTTGATGCGCAACGGTCAAGGTTTGGCTCCTCCATAGGGGAAAAATACCTCACGAGCGCAATGGTAATCCAATATTTGTAATCTAAGTTACTGTTTAGAAGTTATAAGGATTTGAAACTATAATAATTGTTACATAATTATTTTATTTAAGGGACAAAAACTAACTTCCAATGTTGTCCTGTAGAGGCCAATGTAAGGATCTTCCTAAGGAATGAATACCATCATGAGCTCAATGGTGGTATCATATTTTCAATCCGAGTCACAGTTCATGAGTTATAATCATATTAATAAGAAAATATTATTATTTAATTATTTAATTTACATTTATGCCACTTTGGGTTTTCTCCCTGGAGGCCTACGCCGTTTAAACTTATGTCATGCCTAGGGTAAACCTGACATCCTGAACGCAATAGTGCCATCAGATTTCAGATCTAGGCACCCGTTTATGAGTTATTCCACATTTTTAGAAAAAACACTCACACACACTATTTAGAGTATAATTCATTTGATAGATAATTCCTGGAAATTTGGGCCTCGGAATTTCACTATGTCTTAGCTTCTGGTCTCAAAATAATTCCATATAAAAAAACTAATTTTACATGAATCTTATGAGATATTACATCAGTGGTGTGATATTCCATTTCCAAGTGATTCCGAAACCCCAGAGAATGGGCCTCCCATCCTTATAGATCTGAATTTACACTTCCGGACAAAACAAACCTCATGATGTGACCTAAAGAGGCATGAAATTTCATATTGACAATAAAAAATATATAATGTAAAGTGTAAAGTATTTTGATATAATATTCATTGGGACATGTCAAGATGAAACATGTATCCCCAAAATAATCCTTAAATACATCACAACACCACCATGTTGTGACACTTATCATTCATGGAATGAAAAACTACCTCTCTGCCATAGTAAATTTTTGGAAATGGGAATATTCATCCAATAAAAACCCACTACAACATAACCCTTAATAGTTATGGTTTTAAAACCCATCTATAGTAAACATATCAAATGGGAGTTCAGAATAACAATACTATAAAACTCACCTAATAACTTGGAGCACTCGTAGATCCTTTTAACAGGTCTAAAAGCATCCCCTAAAGGCATTCCAATACTATAAATTTGAAGCATACTCCAAATTATAAAAAAATCCCCCACTCTAGGACTGAAACCAAATTCCCTCTAATTATTACAACCTGAATTTATACATGTTGTTATATCGGAGATATTACAAGAATAATTTACAAATTATTAATTTTTCATTGAAATTTTTGTACTGGGTTGAAAGTATAACATGCAATACAAATCTGGTTTTTTAAATCCTTAGAGACCTTAAAAATAACTACAATACAGACAAACAAACTACATAATTATTGGATATATCCTTTCATCCTTTATGGCTTATTTTATTTTAGAGGTTATGAAAAATTGATATCTTGATAAAATCCAATTAACATGAATTGGTATATACTATGCTATTAATAAAGATATATTTGAGTAATTTCCTTTTAAAAGATTTATATTTATAAAATTTTAGTAGGATTATCTCATGGAAATGATATTTTACCTCATCACCCACTAGTATAATACGTAAAAAAAATTATAATCACTAAAACACTAAATGATTTATTTTCATGAAAACATAAAGTTAGAAGATCATTCTATCCCACTGAATGTTTATCCATATAATTTAGTGATCAATAAGTAGTAAATAATTATATAATGGAGATATCAATTAAGATTAGTGACTATAAGTTAATGTTAAATTAATTAATATTTTATCCAACCCATTTAAAGAACCTGAGATCAAAACATAATTTTGTTATCCATTTTTTAATCCAAATAACTCTATGTAAGATAAATGTTTGCTAATTAATAAAGAATTGAAGAAGAGTAAATAATAAAATACTGAACGTTCCTCCATTGTGTGAAGAATTTCAGAATTATTGGTGTGGATAAATTGAAACAGTGATTAAATGGTATAAATTTGTAAATAATGAGAACAAAATATAAAAATAAGAATAAAATTTATTTATCAACTAGTTTTATTCATGATGAATATGTGGGACAAATTACTTTTGTAGGAAAAAACAATGTTAAATTACAATTGAAAGATAAAAAAACATACTTTAATTTAATTGACTGAAACTAAGTTAAATATTATTTTTAATACATGTTTAAATCCAATATATTTTTGTGATTCCCCCACTGATTTTGGTTGGAAATACAAGGGTGTATTGTTTGTGGAAAATTTTATTTACGATCCATGTCACAAAATTGGTGTAAGAATGTTTCCATCAATATGTATTGCCTAACTGAGCTTCTAGACGGATAAATTTCGGTGGGTTATAGTATTATTAATGTTTCCAAATTCGTATTTAAAATATTTGTTAAATTTATTCCCATTTTTTATTCTATTTGAATGTTATGATAATAATTATGGTCTATGATTCACGGCCATAGAAACTATCCATTTATTTTATTTTCATTTTGGGCCTCCTCTATTACCATTGAAACCATAAAAATACCTCTTATCTATTTTTAATGAAAATTTTCAAATGATATTAAATATTAACTATATAAATTTTGGTTTAACTGATGTTTTTAGATGCCATATACATTAATTTCATTGGAATGTTGACTAATTTACTTAACCCATAACATTATAGGTTCATGGAACAAACTGATTAGCTTCCCACATGAATCTCCCACTACAAGAGTAGGGAAAAAACAACAACATAAATATTTTATGTAGGTATTAAAAATTAAATTTCAAATAAATTCCAACTGGTTTTAAAAAGTGGTGAACAATGTTCGGTTTATTAAGGAATTTGAATTACCAATTGGAAATAGAGTATTGAATAATGTATAAATTGTAAAATTCACTAATATTGGTGTTTATGAATAGTTAATCATATAAATATTCAATATAAAATATGTAAAATTATATTCTTTGAGTGGAAAATGATAGCCCCCTCCCAACTTGAGTGTTTCCAGTCTCTAGAAAATAACTATATCTAAAATAGGACAATTGAATTTTTATTTCCCAACATATTTTTTTCATATAATTGTTAAAATTAACAACTATCACAAAAAATCATAGAACCCATGAAAACCACTAAAAATAATCTTTTTTCATAAGAATATCCTTTTCTTGGGCCCAATCCTTTATTCAAATTCAGCTCCAACTTTTTTTCCAATTCTAATTAATAATATATATGGGGTTTTCATCAAAAATCAAATAGGGGGTTCATTTTCATTCACGAAAAGACACACAAAAGATCTAGGTAGGATTCAATGTTTAATTCCAATATGTGTATTCAATTTGTTCCTATTTTCTATATTTTTTAATATCAATTTTTCCATAGTAATAGAAATTTTTATCAATCATATCAACCCATGTAGTGAGACATTTTTGAAGACTCATAGGAATTAGTACCTAATAGAATAAAGTGAATCTCATATTCTCTTGAAGAAACATGAATTCACGGATTCAATAAAAAATTTAAACTACCATAATAGAGATATATTTCTAAACACTGGGCTTGAAAACAATAGTCATTATCACTTAGTGTGAGAATCCACATATTAAGTCAATCCATTTATATATGTATTTTTTTCTATTCGGATTTTCATAAATTCTTATATAAACAAGAATTTTATATTTATTTTGGGATTCCACTTACTTAATATTATTCACCATAATCTAGAAGGAATGAATTGTGATATTTTAATTAAAAATATGAAAATTTATAATTGTGAAAAATCCAATCTGATAACCATTATTTATGAAATTTACTCTTGCAAACATAATCGTGATTTAAAATTTGAATAAAGAAATAAAAAGTTATTTTATATTTATATGTAGTATTTATGATGTACAATATCATAAGAATCGTTAAAAAATTTCATTTTCTACTGATGCACACAAATTTTTTCCCTTCCACCCACTAATTTAGAATGAAAATTATCTCAATGATACAAAATTACAAGGGTAATAAATTGAGAATCGTAGTTACAAAATTAAATTTGAAATAATATTATGAAACAATTAAACCTATTAGTTTAAAGATGAATTGTTTCTTTAATAAACTAATTGTTTGATCCCCTTGTCATTCTCATGCACCTCACAGATGATGAAAGATTATGTCTGAATGATTGAAAATAAACAACTTTGTTATAAATATTTTAATGGTAGGGAACCGTTAATTTTACCCAAAAACCTAACCAAAACAACATGGAATCACATGGGGTATAATTAACAAAAAAAATTAAATGGAAAAAGTATTTATTTATATCAGAGTACCGATCATCAACTCAGGGTACACCACTGAATTTAAAAAAATGAAAAAATAATAAAACATATTAAAGTACATATAAAACCAATAAAATATTTTTATATATATAATGGATGGAATATAAAAGAAGGAAAGAACAAATTCTAATGGTATGCAATATTTTTTTGTCTACCTTCATTCTTGAATTTGAGATCTAAGAACATACTAGACAAGATATGTTGTCTCCCCCCCTATGGGATACCCTTTTTTTTAAATTTTTAAATATCTTAATTTATTATTATTATTATTATTATTATAAATTTTTAGGATAAAATAAAGACACAATGAAAATAAAAAGAAATTTATAAAAGGTAGTTTTCAATACATAATATGATTAGTTTAATGTAATTTTCTCAACATAGACCCCCAACCAACTGAGTAAAAACTTTCAACATCTTAATGATTTAATTTTTCACCAATTCAATTTGACATGGTATGTGTCTTCAATGGGGTTTTTTAGAGGTTTTATAATCTCGTTCAAGAGTAATTATATGGATCTAAATAGGTGGAAAAATATAAGGAACAACAGAAAGGGTTGACCGAATTTCATTTTTAGTCATGATTAATTAATCAAGAAGAATTAATTATTTATATATTTTTGATAATATGAAATAATAATAGGATGTTTTTAGTTATTTTCAAATAATTAATACTTTAGTGAGGTTGGTAGTACCTTTAATTTGAGACAAGGTATAAAATTATCACTATAGGAATGGGAATATAATTAAAAAATGGTTCATATTTCTATAATTATATATAAAAATGGTTCCTTCAGAACATATGTTTCATTAAATAAACTATCTATATTATGGTTGGTAATCAATATAAACTCAATTTTTTTAGTTTTAAAATCGTTTCATTAATTATTGATCCTAAAATATCTTAATAGCGGCTATATAAAATATATTAAAGCTAATGAGACAATGTTATATCATTTGAACAAAGGAATTCAATCTTTACTTTTCATAAAAACCTTCAATGAACCCATTATATTCCTTAGGTTCAGTTTCAGAAGAACCTATCAAATTAATCTCATGAACATCCTAATCATTTCAAAATTGAGATGTTGCAACATAAATGTTTAGATTAAGGTTCATGCAACCAAATATAAGAGTAATTTTTCCAGTCCTCACTATGATGGAAAACAAATTTTTTATAATGAATAGAATACCAATAATGATATAATTTTGTTTCATAGTCCCCATTTTTGGATATTTTTGGAAGGAAAATAATTTTTTAGAAGGAAGACAATTTTTTTGGAGTAGATTAATATTTAAAATATTCATAAAAATTCATTAAGATACCATTATAATCCTGAACTCAACTATTTTAATGTTAAAGAGATATATATAGAGATTCAATATCCTTCAATCCTAAAAATTAAAAAAAATACGGAATGATGTAAAAACCAGGTTATAGATCACATAAGGCCTTGATTTTTTTATCTATGTATTACCCATTTATTTATAAATAAGCAGGTTCATTTAACATAAAGGGAATGGTTCTATAGATGGTTATCCACATAATAATTTAAAAGGACTTCATTTTTAGTTATAATTTAATTTTTAAAGTATAAATTCCATTGACATATTAAATGTATTCAAGTATGGTTTTTAGTTTCATCATAAAGGGGACTATTAAACCTAACTTCAGAGAATATATTCGTTAATGATATAACTAACTAAAAATTGGATTTTACTATAATTCTGGGATGAAATGGAGAATATTTCTGGATTTTTTTGAAGAGGATATCATTCATCCAAATTCTCATTAGATTTTTTAGATCATAATGGTTTTTATCCATCAATATGTTGATAGTTTTAAGCTACACAAAATATAATAATGGTTTGTGTAGGTTTTACTTTGGTTTCCAACATAATAAGATAGTTTATATTTTAATTTTTCTTAAATAACATTATGGTAAACATGATTCCACACATAAGTATATGGATAAAAACCAATAATAGGGAATGGGTGAACTTCAAATTTAAATGGTTTAAAATTTAGATTATATGGATAAGACTCTTGAATTAATTTTATCCATTTTCCTACATAGTTTCCCATGTGATGGGAGAGGAACATATTGGATAATTGTTTAAGATTGATGGTTTATCCTTGGATGATATTTAGTCTTTTGGATGGGTTATTTGAATTGGACTAGTGGATTTTATAACTATACAAGTCGGATTTAAAACTATGTAAGAGTTAGAAAATTTTGCGGAGTTTATGGACATTAATATCTTTTTTGATTGGTATGTTTATTATTATTCCAATTGAATCTTGGTTAGATATTTTACCTTAAATTGAAAGTAATTTGATACTATGAATTGTGAAAATTAATATCATTTATGTCTATAGGTGACCATCCTAGGAGATCATATTTTATTGATAGAATGGTTGGGTAATTTTATGTCCTGTTGTCTTTTTTCAAAAATTATTTATATATGGTCAATTAATTCAATTAATTAGAAATTCCAATGACATGTCTCCTCGATAAATAAAGTGACATATGTCATTTTAGTCCCATGAATCTCTTAGTCAATAATAATGTGAAACAAACCATATTTTGGAGGCTTCTAATATTTAATTGAGTTTATCGATTATTGGTTTTTTAGCATGACAATCCATATAATCATAAGCATCATTGGGTGATTTTTTTGAAGGTCTATTACACATCATGTTTATGTATTATTTTTTTTTCATGTCATAACCTTTTATAAAATATTCTCACATATGATGATAATGAAAAATAATGTCAGCATAACATTTATAATGGATCATTAACCCATTCCCATGTTTTATAAAATGAATCTCTCCATTTTTACATAATGTTTTGAAAGATATTTTTTAGTGAAATTTTTTTTTTGCTGGGGGAGTGTTTTTGTAGATATATCTATCTAATTAGTTTAAAAATAGATTTAATTCAGTCTTAATTAGTTTAACCAAATCATATATTGATACTTCAGAAAAAAATAGAAGAGTTTCATCTTAGATTTCTCAATTTCATGTGTGGGGAACATGGTCTCAAAAATTTCATTGAACTCCTTACACGAGGGAATGGAATCTATGAAACCACCCAAAAAATGGTCGGTGGGTGGTTTAGGAATTGTAGTTTGGTGATATTGTGGGAATATAAATGGTGAAAATATTTAAAGAAATCGGGTTCATTGGTCTAGTTAGGTGTGATGCAGTCATTCATGGTTTGTTCTAACACATTCCCCATGTTTTGGGATGAATCCTATATATTTATAATTTTGTCAACTCCCATGTTTCTGATTGAGTTTATTTAATGAACCTCTATAGAAATAGGTGATGTTTTATAATCTAGATTCATAAGAAGAATAATATATAAATAGAAAACATCCCCAGTTATACTTGAAAACCCACCATTGGAGTTACCCATAATAAATTGTTATTTTGACTAGTCATTGATATATCAGGACATAAACAGAGGTAAATAAATCAAATAATATAATCCGAAAGGATGTGAGAATAGATAAATGAAATTAATTAGAACTATTGTTTCCTTGATCAGTTACTCGGGTCACTCAAAATTTTTCCAAAATTAGGTTTTCCCAAATTTACCTTGGGGGTTGAAGTGGCTGCATGTAACACAACTAGGGTATATGAATTTTTAGAGACCTACGAATTAACAATAGAAACATAAATTCTATATAATGTTATTTGAATTTAATGTAGCCAAAATTTTCCTTTATACTATTTGAATTAATATGATAGAATAAGTTCATATAAGAAACTCAATTAAAAACAATCTTTTAATCCTATTTTATTTTAAGGGTAGATTGAATGCATTTCTTTTATGAGAATTTCATTTAATAAAATTTGAGAGGGATTAGCTCAATTGAATTAGAATTTCCCTAATTATTAACTATCTTAATTCTTACAAATTCTCTAGGATAAAAACTAAAACACATGGAGAATCAATTTTATGAACAATTAATGGTGGAGGATCATTCAACACTCATAATTTTTAACCAAAAAATATAGTGAGGATGATGTAGTAAATAATCATAGCAAGGAATTATAAATTAATATAAATAATTATATTTTAATAGAAAAATAAAAAAAAACCCATTAAATTCCCTTTTAAATTATATGGATCAAACCATTAGGGGTTTTTCCATCCATTGATTAAAATTTCACAATAGAAGATGCACTCTGACCCATAAAGGCAGAATCGGAGAAGATAAAAGAAGAAAATAATAAAAATCCCACTATTAAATTAAAAATTTCACTCATTTCAGTCCAAATTAATTCATAACATGTGAAAAAAATATCAATGTATTAATATGAATAATATAGGATATGAAAGAGAAGAATATTTATTTATAAAGTAGTGTGATTTGAGAAACTGACTTGATAAATAGAACTTGTGTAAAGAAAATAACTACATGATAATATAATTCTAAGAACACAAAAACATACTCACATTTAATTTACTAAAAATTCTTTAAATAGGAATGTTTAAATCCTTTAGTCAACTAACATCATTTGTAAACTATTTTCATTAATTAGCATTGGAATATATTGGTGGAATGTTTCTGTAAGGTTTTTTTCTACCATTGGCCAATTTTTTTAAAAAAAAATAATATCTCCACTTGACAAAAGAAAAATATGTTATATATTCTTTAGTTTGTAAATATATTAGAATAATAAAATTATATTCCATTATTGTTTATAAATTTTTTTGAAATTTTAACTATGTTTAATTATAAATTTGAATACTATGATAAAAATAGTGCTCTATATTCGGTTCCATGGAATCAATCATATAATTTTATGTTCAAATTGAAAATCCTATATAATCTTTCAAAACTATAAATATTGACTGATGATTTTTTTTGAAATATTACACGTTATTTTATATATCCATATTATATATTTTAGATTAATTGGAGTTGTAACATATATAACTAGTGCATTTTAGTGGTACGCTGTCTAGTTCACTTCTCTAAAAACATTATTGGTTCAAACCCGAAATTTACTATCTTCCCTTATGAATCTCCCATCGCTACAATAGAAAAAAATATTCCCCATAACCATGGTTATATGATACCAGAATTTAATGTTCAAATAAATTATAATTTATTTTTTATAATGTTTTGAAAAATTCATCATGTGTTAATATTTGTTTAACATGAATTGAAAATATAGTTTCAAATAATGTTTATATTTTAAAATGATCTAATGATATTGTTTATGAATAGTGAATCACATAAATATATAATAAAAAAATAAAAATTACCCTATTTAAATGGATAATAAATTGAAAGGGATATAATTTGATGAATTACATTTGAATGTTAGATACAATTCAAAAGGAAATATGTCCAATATAAGTGAAATTTCTATACATGTAAAATATTTAATTTTTTATGTCTTATATGTATGAATATTAAAGACAATGTTTATAAGGATAATTCAACTATGTGATGATATATAACTCGTGAAATTAAAAAATAAAAAATTTACCATAACCAATTCACATGAAGAGATTCTATTTTAATGGTTTTCAAGATAATATTTATATCTTATATTTTTATTTCCAGTAACATAAAAAAATATTTAACATACTATAATCAAAAATGATTCCACGATTTGGAATATATGGATACCAAATTTTATCAACTAGAACTTGAATAAACTCTCATTGAAATTATTATTGAAGAACCAACAAAATTATAAGCATATAATTCTAAATTTTATGTCCACATCCAATATAACAAAAAATAGAACATATTTTTAAATATTATAATATAGGCATAACATCCAAAACTGTGGAGTTGAATCTTATAAGTATATTAAGACAAAATAAAACTCAATTTACCAATGGGAAGAAATATTTATAAAATCTAACTGACAAGTATTCTCATTAAAATGGGGTTTTTATTCATTTTTCTGATCCCAGTGATTTAATTTGTCATCAATAACATGACAATGTGTGATTGAAAATTGAATGACTAAGGCAATGAAGATCGAAGCATACTAAATATAACGATTGTTGAATTGTTAATATGTTAAAAGAAATGTATCAAGGTGACACATTTATACAACACTTGAATAATTCCATGAAATACTCCATTGCATGAGGAAAGAAGTAGACGTTCATTCATAGTCACTATGTGGATGATGTGTTAAAGATCCATTCATTTAATATAAAATAGATGAAGTTTAAAATAACAGATGATTGTTTGAGCTAGTCCTCTAAGTCACAGCCATGTTTTAATGGATAAAAAATCCCTCATATAACGGAGATTCCATGTATTATGCCTTAATACCTGAGGAATTAAGAAATGATCCATGTATAATCCATGATTGGATCAAGCATGATGATTTTTTGATGAAAAAATAGAAGACAATTAATAAGGGACTTTGAGAGTTAAAGGTGTTTATGCATATTAGTTTATAATGATTTACAAAACTTTAATGAGAATTTGTCAAAAAATAACCATCCATGGAGGGCTAGTCGTGGACCTCACCTCAAGCACATGTGGGACCCATGGGGCATCCATGCCCGAGGGAAACCCTCTAGGCCAGCCCCAGATGGGGCATGTGTGCATGGGCCTTGTATAAGCCCATAGGTGCCACATGGTTGTTAACCCCTATATCATGGGTGCTAGGAGTGCACCCAGAGGAAGCATTTTAAGTGCTAAGATCATACTCACATAACATGGTACGGGGTGGTACCGTGGTGGGAGAGAGGAGATTTATGAGCTAAGTTTTTGGCGGCTTGTTATTTAAAGAACAAAAACTAGAGGAGTGTTTCAATGTGAGACTAGTTTTAAAAACTCATACTTGATCTCAGCCATATGATGTATCACAGACATGCGGTCTTATGTCTGATCGTTGCACCATTGATCCAGCGCATTTAGGAAATCCATTTGATAGTGCACTTGATGGATTCGACCATCACCATATGATCTCTCCATCAAGGTTTCCTTCAACCTCCTGACACCCAAGCTTCTCTTATGAACTAGTGATGATACAGAACACCGATCACATCACACCAGCCACCGTTTGAGCGTGTTACAATCTCATCTAGATCATCTGGATGAACCAAACACATGCATGCATTAAAATTTTCAAGCATGCATCGATATAAAATGATCATATGTTGGACAAGGAAAACGAATTTATGAGGATACATTAAGCCTTCAGAGAAAGGATTTACAGGCATTCATAAGGGAATGAACATTTGGATCATGCTATAATGAATAAGTTAGCGTTCTAAATAAATATCTCATAATTCTCAGCTTGAACTTGTATCTCGCATTTTAAGATGTCAAAATTCTGTATTTCTCGTGCAATAAAACCATGATCACCTTCAAATATCTTGAGTATTTTGGTTGTTCAATAAGGAGTATAACATGCCTATAAAATGAGGTTTCCCTTATCACATTCGGTTGTTGAAATAATTGAGAGAAAGACACATCCTGTGGAGCAATACATCATACCCTACTCGAAGGAGTATTCCGTGTAGATTCTGCTTGCATGTATAAAGGTGACCCCCTCATGGTAATCCAACACATGGTATAAGGGGAACCCACATGAAATCAATAAGTTCTTTTCACTCTTCAATTGTTTCATGAACAAACAAACTGTGAATCCATACAAGGACAATGCTTTCGATCTCCATCGTTTGCACGCCACATCCAAAACCATGAAGCATCATTGGTTCACATGTTTTGTGGATCCTCAAATACAAGTGCATATATTCAGTATTTCTTGAGAAGAAAAACCAGTGAACCCAAATTAAATATCCAATCAGGTATGAGTTTGTGTGCTTGAGAGGTAGTATAAAACCATCTATAGGTTTGGTTTTTGATAAGTGGAGATTGAGATGCCTTAAAAACCAGTGAACATCTAAAGAAGGAAGGAATCCCACAATTGGGTATTTGGGTTGCATAATAAATAACTATGATCATATATGAACTTGTGTATACCCATGAAAATGTGGGGAAATCATTGTGTGTGCAATGTAATTTGAGAAATACTGACAGATTCATCCAGAGTTTATTGAAACTACATGGATATATGTAAGAATATCAATCCATTAGAATGAAGAATTTGAAACTGGGGGCATAAAAAGTTTGTGGAATAAAGAAGATGTCGCAGATATGCTAGGCGTTTAGCTAACCTGTAATTGGGGGGTATAACCAATTACCATTTTAATCATCTTCTTATATAGTGAAGAAACTGTATTGGAGAGAATAACCAAAAAGGAAAGGTGTATCTATTTGTAAAGAACCTACTAATTCCACGTGTCAAGTTCTTTTTTTACATCATCATATGAATAGTGGATCAAGGCCTTAACCATCCATAAGTGTTTAATTGAAAAAAAAGACAATTTATAAAATGGAAGTTTTAAATTTATAAAGGGGATCACCGATTCACCCGTCCCCTCTCAGTGTTATTGAACTATTCTTGGTATTTCATTTTGTATCAGAGGAAGGTTCCCTTTGTAAGGATCTACTGCATTGATAAGATGGAATATTAGAATTCTGTCAAAAACATGGGTGTTCCTAATTTCGATGAAAAGAATATTCACATTTGAAAGAATAGGATGTTACCCTATCTTCTATCTCTTGGCCTTGAATTTAGAAATATAGTGTTTGGATTCAATCTGATTTCTGAAGAAACTGTTATGACATGCAATGAGAAAATAAATATGGATGTCGATGGAAATGCTCCAAATTCTATATTAATGTATCCTTTGTAAAAAGTGTACACAACGGTTATGGGACTTAAAATTTCCAAAGAAAATTGGGAAAAATTGGAATGTATCAATGAAGGATACATGAAAGTCAAGGGAGACAATTTGCAAATTTAGATGATCAAATTCGAAGATATCAAGATGGGAGAAGAGGAAAACATTTATGATTTTTAAAAAGAGTTAATGAGATTTTTAGTAATATTTAGGGAATCTAAGATTTGTTGGATGACTAAACTAATGTAAAAAAACTAATGAGTAATTTTCCTAACAGGTTTGATCCCAATGTTTCAACTCTGGAAGATAGAGATGATCTTTTTATTGATATATTACTTAACATTCTCATTATGTATGAAATGTGAAAGATACCCCAATTTAAAAAGAATATCAATGATGATATGGATTTCGAGGACATGAGAAAACTCAAAATCTATGTTCATGAAGCTTTAAAATCAAGTGAATCTAATAATGAAGATTAAGATAAAGAATATAAAAAATAATTTCTCTTATATCAAAAAGATTCAGGAAAGAAAAAATTACGGGAAAAGGAAAACTACCACCAAGGTATTACAATAAGAATAACATTGGACACTTTTCCATTAATTTTCCAATGAAAAGGTTTGTTCCACCTGAGAACGAAGAAGTAAAACCTCAAAATAAGAAATGGGGTAGAAGATTAAAAGACTCAATCAAATTTGGTACAAGAAATAAAATATTCTTTCTGTGTGAAAGAAGAAGCCATGTGTGAATAGTATAAGATGTTGTTTCCACATCGTACATCCAACCAAATGACGTAACCATTTTAGTGGATCATGTGGGAATAGGGTTTGATACTTATAGCAGTGAAGATGATGAAAGAGAAAAAAAATATATTGAACACATGTTGAATAATGAATTTGAAGCATGTCTTGAAAAAGAAGAATGATAAAAAAGGATAAGATTTTGTTACTAAAAGAAACAAATAAGATTACTAAAATAAAGGAAGTTTGTATACATAAAGGAACATTTTACATTGAAGAAATAAAAAGAAACCAACTAATGAATGAGGAGAATATTTACCTAAATGAAGAAGAGAAATAAATGACTCAGACTATGTTACTTGAAAAATATAATACCTAGAAGAAGATCAAAGAAGATTTCAACAAGGCTGTTGAGGTCAATGGGGAATTATCACACACTGGAAAAAAGAATCTGTTCAATTCAACACTAATCGAATTTCAAAATATATATATTATTTCCAACAATGTTGGTCCAAAATCAAATCTAAGACATGTTTGGAGCACAATGTCTTATGACAAATCTTATTCTAATCTAAAGAAAGAGATAAATCCACCAGGAAGATTTACTGAAGTTATGGAATGAAAACAACAACAATCTTCTTGAAATAACTACTATTATAGAGGAAGATCATTGTTTAGAGTAGACTGTTGGTTCTGCGGAGTTTTGGGGAACAAAGCATATTTATTCTGGTATAAAATATCTCCACCTCAATTATGGCATGAATCAAGGGGGAGCTATTTTAAAAACAAAAGGGTAGTGCAGAAACTATCTAATTTGAAAAGTTAGAAACAATTATTTTTTTTGGAAGAATCTTATGGGAGATGTGATTATAAAGGTCATAATGTTGAAAATTGTATGAATTTTTTTCCTAAACAAACCCTCAAAGTCATAAAAGGAAAAGGAATTGAAAAAATAAATTGATAAAACAAATGTTTTACTGATGTTTCTTTGAAAAACATTAGTAAAACCAAGTCATGGATTCTCGATAGTGGATTTTAATCAAAATGAATGGTGATACAAAAAACATAAAAGAAATAGAAAATCATGGGGGAGGAGTCAGAATATCTGGAAGTTAATGTTCTATGAAAATCAAGGGAGTTGGAAATGCTTTGATTGAAGCAAAAAATCTGAAGTCTAAGGACATGTTATTTGATGAAGGGTTAAAAAATTTTCCTTTGTATGATCAAACTATGTGATGATGGACATTAGGTGTTGTTAAAAAATGATTCATGTGTCATTAAAACCTCAAAATATGGAAGAACCATCCCTTAGGTAATGAGAACGACTGGATATCTATTTCAAATCAGTGATTCCATTAATTCCTTTTATTTGAGTTCCAAGGATGAAAATAACATATGGCACTGAAGACACGACCATCTTGGTCAAAGGAGTATATGAAAAATTCTAAAGTATGACATTGTGAGATATCTACCCAAATTGCAAAGATAAAGGGATGAAGCTTGTGAAACATGTCAAAAAATAAAATTAACACAATGTTCACAAAAAGGAGTGGATATCCTATCCACTAGGCCCCTTGAACTTATTCATAGAAACATATGTGGGAAAATGAGGAAAAAGTATTCACGATTATATCTATATTTCATAACATTTATTGATTATTACGCTATAATGACTAATGTCATATTTATTAAAGAAAAGTCAGTGGAAACCATAATGTTCAAAAATTATATAAGGCAATCTGAGAAGGAATTGGGTATCTGTATCAAGAATGTGAGATCAGGTAATGGTAAAGATTATTCTTGTTATTCTTTTGTAAGATATCTCTACAAGCTTGGAATCAAGTATCAATTCAAAACACCAAATAATCCCTAAAAAATGGAGTAGGTGAATGAATGAACAAAAGCATAGTTGAAATGGGAAAAACTCTATTGGATAAACATAACATATCAACATTTTTTCTGGAGAGATGCTATATGAATGCCCATACAAATATAGAACAGATGTCTAATCATACCAGAAACAAAAATGATAGCTTTTCAAATGTGGTACAATAGAAAACCAACTATTAAATACATCGGATTTTTTAGAAGTCCCTATATCATAAAGATTAAGAACATTAATCTAGGAAATTTTTAAGAAAAGGAAGTGGAAGGGATCTTCATGGGCTACCTACCTGATGTTGAAGGATATAGATGTTGGAAGAATATAATGAACATGTTATATGATTGTAGTGATTTGATAAATATTTAAAATAATATCAAATTAGATATTTCAAAGAATAGTGACTCGGAAGATATGGTAGAAAATAAAATGACTATGGAACAAACGAATGATGAAGCAGCTGGGATAGAATAAGAAAATATTTACATCAATTCTAAATATAACTTCAATGATGTATAAGGTAATGAAAATAAAAGAAAATTGTACAAAAAATCAAAGAAACAGGTTGAGATAGAAAATGTCATTGGTAATCTACATTCTCCAATCCAAACAAAGCGAATATTGAGAATTAGAGATCGAACTGCATTAATTTCTGAATTTAAACCTCATATAGTGGCTGAGGTAGTTGATAATGTTGAATGGATACAAGATATGCATGAGTATCTTGATCATATTGAATATAACTTCACTTGGGATCTTGTGTCAAGAACGAGGAATAAAAATGTTATTGGCACTATGTGGGTTTTTAGAAATAAGCCAAATGAGAAAGGAGATGTTTCAGGAAAAAATGATATACTAGAATGTAAGTGATATTTAGAAATTTAAGGTGTTGATATTGAAGAATATTTTTCACCAGTAAAAGGACTAGAAACCATTATAATATTCATATTAGTTACAGCACACAAGCATTATATGGTATATCAAATTGATATGAAATATGCATTTCTAAATGGAGATTTTGAGGAAGAGGTATATATCTAACAAAAAGATGGGTTTCTTCTATTCAAATATGGAAACATGGTATGCAAGTTGAGAAAAGATCTATATGGTTTAATATAGTCCCCAAGAGACTGACACTCTAAATTGGATGGTTGTCTAAGAGATATGATCTTTTTCAATGGTATAGTTGACAGTAATCTTTCTGTCAGAGAAATGGCCATTGGTACACTCAATATCATTATATATGTGGATGAAATCATTATTTTTGGGGAATAGGATGGTTTATGTAAAGAATTTTCTGAGAAGATGCAGAGAACCTTTGAAATGTCCATACTTCATCAAAAGACATATTTTATGGGATTTTAGGTTCAACAGAAACAAAATTCTATATTTATATCACATGATAAGTATGTAAGGGAATTGGAGATGATTTTTGGAATGGAAAATAAAAAAGTAGTTTCAACACCCATTTCTATTGGAACCAAATTATACAAAGATGAAAATGTAAAAAATGTTGATCAGATTGATTTCATAAGAAACATTGGGAGCCTACTTTATATCACAAAATCAAGGCCAGATATCACTTATGAGTATCTCTATGTTCCAGATATTAGAGTAATCTAAAAGAATCTCACTTATCATAATCTAAGAGAATTTTGGGATATGTGAATGAAACATTGAACTATGGGCTGTTATACAAACACAGTGGTGACAAGATGTTTTTGGGGTTTACAAATGCTGATTGGGCTAGTGATTGTACAGTTAGGAGATCCACCTCTGATGGAACCCTCTTTTTGGGAGAAGGATGTGTTTTTTGGTACAACAAGAAACAATAATTAGTATCTTTGAGCACACCTGATGAAGAGTATGTGGAAGCTACACATTCATGCACACCGAAGATTTGGATGCTAGTATAACTAGCAGATTTGAAAATTTAAATTGAGAAGCCTCTAAAGATGTCATGTGATAATAAAAGTTCCATTATATTATCTATTAATTAAATAAAACATTAAATATACAAGAATATTGATATATGATATTATTTTATTAATGAAATTGTGGAATGTGGGGAAAGGAAGCTTCAATACATCTCTACTCCAGAAGAAATTGTAGATATTTTTATTAAAGCAATGTCAGTAGAGAGGATTGTTAAGCTAAGGATGAAACTTCATGTTCAGACTTCTCCTCTCACTTGAATACCAACAACATATTACTCCATATTCCCTAATTCTTTATACTTTCTTTTCACTAATTTTTATGGAATTGTAGAATATTAATGCATCCGTTGAGGGGGAGCATTGTTTGTTGAACGTTTGTGTAGGAATTTTTTCATTTCAATGTAAAATTTGTTTTCTTCCACTCCCTTGGATGTGATTTGATTCATTAGGGGTATGATTTCACATGTATGGTTGTCTCATCATAGTATTGAAAACCTTGGTTATATCTCTCTGCTTTTCTACATCTGGTTACCTCACATAGATATAGATTTGATTAACTACAATCTCTTTGCTAAATGAACCAAGTGCTATTATCCCTTTGAATTTGTTTTTGAATAAGGGGGAGAAAACAATCCCAACACATATTCTCTACTAGAGTGTTCTTAGCCTACATTGACAAAAAAATTCAACGGGAGAGTTTTTTGAGCCTTGTGATTACATTTGTTGTCAGTAACATGTTAATGTGTGCTAGATTATTGAATGACTAAAGCAATGAAAATTGGAGCATACTAACTATGATGATTGTTTAACTGGTCATATGTTTAAAGACTTGTATCTAGGAGATACCTTTCTACAACACTCAAAGAAGTCCATGAAATACTCCATTGAATGAGGAAAGAATTGGACATCTATCCATAGTCACTGAGTGGATGATGTTTTGAAGATGCATTCATTGAATCTAAATGGATGAATTTTAAAATATCAAATGATTGTTTGAGATAGTACCCTATGTCCAAGACAATTTTTAATGGAGAAAAAATCCCTCGCATCAAGGATATTCTATGTATTATTCCTTAATTCATGAGGAATTAAGAAATGATCCATGCATCGTCAATGATTGGATCTAGCATGATGATGTTTTGAAGGAAATATAAAAGAAAATGAAGAAGGGAATTTGAGAGTTGAAGGTGGATATGAACCTCAGTTTATTATGTTGGAACAATTTTTTATGAGACTTTATAAAAAAATAGAAAACAATGGAGGGCCAGCTGAGGTCCTCACCTCAAGAACGTGCAGGACCCATGGGTTAACGTTGCTCGAGGGATTCCATGAAGACTAGACACACATGCGGTAGGTGTGTTTCGGCCGTGTATAAGCCCGTAGGTGCCACACAGCAGTCAACCTGTGCGACATGGGCACTAGGAAGATGCCTGAAGGAAGCACAATGGGTGATAAGAGCACGCTCGTTGATCACGGTACGTGGTGGTACAGTAGAGGGAGAGAGAGGAGAATTATGAGATGAGGTTTCCATGAGTTGTTATTTAAAGAATCCAAAAAGGGCAGTGTGTTTTGATGTGGGACAGGTTTCAAAAATAAAATGTGATATCTTCCGTCTGATGTATTGCAGACACGTGGTCTTCTATCTGATCGTTGGGCGATCGATCCAGCGCATCCAGGCCATACATCTGATCGCATGCTTTGTGGATTCAACTAGCGTCGTCCGATCTCTCCAACACGGTTTCCTTCATCATATAGACACATGATCTTCTCCCAAGAACTAGTGATGATCTAGAACATCAATCACATCACATCAGCCACCGTTTGATCTCGTTCCAAGCTCATTTGGATCGTCTTGAAAAACTGAACCCATGCATGCATTAAAAGTTGCGTGCATGCGTCGATATAAAAAGATATTATTTTAGCTAATGAAAATGGAGTTTTGAGGCTACTCATAGCCTTAGGAGAAAGGATTTCCATGTGTTCATAAGAAAAATCACGTGAGGATCTTTCTACAATGAATATGTCAGTGTTCAAAATATATATCCCAAGATTCTCAGCTTGAACTTCAATACCATGTTTTAAGATTTCAAAATGCAGTATTTATCATGCATTATTGTCATGATCATAGTGGAATATCATGAGTATTTTGGATGTAGAGTAAGAAGCATACATCACTTATAAAATGAGGATTCTCTCGACTCGTTCGAATATTGAATTAATTGAGAGAATTTTCATATCCCGTGGTGCAGTACATCACACCCTAGGAGAAGGTGTCTTCTGCACAGCTTCTGATTGCATGCAGAAAGGTGGCCCCATCATGGTAATCTTACGCGAAGGAGAAGTATAACCCACTAGCACTGATCAAGTGTCTTGAAATCTTGAGTTGTTTTGTGAAGAACCATATCATGAAGCCATACAAGGATAGTGCTTTACACCTCCGTAGTTTGTGTGACACATCCAAAACCATGAAGCCTCCTTTGTTCGTGTGTTTTGAGAATCCTTTAAGACATGTTCATATATTCATTATCTCCTGAGAAGAACTACCAGTGCACCCAAATTAAATATCCATCTAGGTTGGATTTTGTGTTCTTGAGAGGGAGTAGCGAACCATCTACAGGTTTAGTTTGTGATAATTGGATATTGAGAAGCCTTAATAACCAGTTAGCATTTAAGGAAGGAAGTAAGACAAAAATTGTGTATTCGGGATGCATAATACATAACCAAGATCATATATGAACTTCTGTATAACCATGAACATGAGGAGATAGAACTGTGTATGTAATTTGATTTGATCATGACCAACAGATTCAACTAGATTTTGTTAAAGCAACTTGAACAGAAAGAAGATTATCAACCCATTCAAATGAAAAATTTAAAAATGCGGGTCATAAGTAGTTTGTGGAAGAAAGAAGAAGGTGTAGATAAGTTGGGGGATTTATCCAACTTTTAATTGGGGGGGGGGTCTAACCAATAACAATTTTTAATCATCTTCTGATATAGTTAAGAAACTGTGTTGGTGATAATAACCAACATGGCAAGGATTTGGTCTTTGTACTGATCCTCGTAAATCCATGTTTCCTGTGATTTTGTTTTATAGGATAATTTAAAGAGTGGATCAAGGCCTTAAACAACCAAAGAGATTGAATTTAAAAATGAGAAAATTCATAAAAAGGAAAAATAAAATTTAAAAAAGGGATCACTAATTCATCCCTCCGTTCTTAGGGATCTTGCACTATTCTGGGTATTTTACATTTTCAAAAGAAAAATATATTATGTATTGTAACAATTTAAATCTATTACTAAAAATGAAAAAACAAATCAAATAATATAATCTTATGCGATCAAGGTGGTTGGTTTGAAAATAATTATTTGGAATAGTTTTGTATTACAAATTATAATTATTAATTTTTTCTGATATCAAAACTACCTAGTAGATCATTTCTTACCGAGTAAAGGAATAAAACCCTCTAAAAGATGTTTAAATTTGTTTCATAAATAAAAAACATCAGAATTAATTTCTGATCAATTTGTGGTTGTTATATTATATAGTGTAAATATGTTTTTATTCATATGATTTTAATGAAAAAAATTTACAATATATGAAATAATATAAAACCAATGATCAAATACAATTATTTGTTTTTATTTTATGTACCTATCTTGATCACACATTATCAATATATAACATAAGATGATAAATATTGTGTTGGAATCTTACTTGGAAACTTCATATCCTGTTTTTATTTATAATTTATTGAATATTAAAAAGAATGAATTAAAAGGTAATTGTAAAATTTTATGTGTATGAATATTTTAGTTTTTAAAATTGTATAAAAACCAACTTTTTAATTTTATTTTCAAATAGTATATTTCATTATGAATATAAATGAAAAAATGATTAAATTTATCAAGTGAAAAGAGTGAAATAGAAATTTAAATAAATAGTATTTGAGAAGACATCAATTATCTTACCTAAACCCAAAAAATGTTTTCATTTGGTAAAAATTTCAATGGAGATGTTGAAATTCTAAGTACGAATCAATTTTCCTCTTGAATTAATATAAAAATCATGTAATTTTCTCCCATGTTGGAATATGAAATAAATACTAAATATAAGATTACTTTTAATAAATATATATTACATTATTTTTTATTAATATTAATTACATTACACGTAGACACATTTGAGGCATGTAATACTATTGTTCATAAAGAAACCTAGAAACATTAATATTGGTCCACAAGTTAGGTACATCATGTCCCAATATATTATTCACAACTATATCCCAGTATAGATTTACCATGAATAATACATATCATCATAATGTGGGGAGAGTAAACACAATAAAGGTGATCTTAGATTCTTAATTTGGGTAAACAATGGAGATATGTAACAATAACAAGAACATAAATGTATGATAATCAGATAATTACATTAGATACCATACCCTACATTTCAAATATTATAATATTGTGTCATTGAATAAAAATCGATACTTCATAAGACATTAATGATAAGGGAATAAAATAACATGATCTGTGAGAGCATAACATTGGCATAAAACATGTAGTTTCAGGCATACCCATAAGCATAGAAAATAATTTCAATATTAGTGAAGGATCCCTTCCAAGACCTTCCTAGAAGAAAAAGTACATTACGAAACAAGGTTCACTCCCCATTCCTACCCTCACCTACTAATTCAAGTTCATGATTAGTCAAAAGTCCTCTATGGAATTTAATTTTCTTTTTCTTTTTTTTGGAAATCAAAAAGGCTCCTTTAAATACATATATTTCTTTTAATACTTTTTTTTCATTTCTAAATTTTATTTTTTTCATATGAATATGATAAAAATTGTACCCAATTTTCTTTTAGTAATGATTATTTTATATAACGATCCTTGATACGATCTTTATCATAATCATCAAATAAAATATGAATACGCTTTTTATCAGTCTCAGTAATTACGTTCTTAATCATACTCACCGATAAAATCACAGGATCTTGATAAATTGTACTCACTATTTCAAATTAAAACATTCATATAAATTTATTTTTCTATTTGTTTTTTATAGAATATGCCATATTATTTTCATACACACACTATCATATTCATAGAATAAGTATTATATCAAGAATAAATCCTTTGAATAAAACAGATGTCGTTGTTTCAGTTAAAAAATGACTATATGTTATTTCAATCAAAATGATTTTATGTACTCTACTTTGATATATTTTCTAAAATTATTTTCATGTTTTTGTTACATTATGACCATTGAAGTACTAGATATCATAGTCCCTCATATATTTCATGAATAAATCCAACCATTCATGCCATATTATGACTTTTGTGTTGATGGCTATAAATACTCGGACATTCTGATGAGGTCAACTCTTTTTGACTAAATGGAGACACTCTGCGAGAGATCATTCAAAATTCTACTTTCTGCGAAAACTATAAAGTGTTCAATTCATGATAATCTTATTTATAATACTCATATCTACAAGGAGTTTAGTTTTTTGTGTCTGATACTGATAAATTTTGAAAACGATCAAGGGATTATAGAGATACGTTGACAGACAGGTGCTGATCTTTTACTAAATGAGGGATTCTAAGGATAGGAGGACAAAGATGTCGATTAACTTCTTTAATCTAGGGATTCCAGTGATAGGAAGATAGACTGAAGCCAATCATCATACTGAGGACTTACCCTGGTGTGGGTAAGAAATAATTTATTGAATGTTTTAATAAAGGGACCTCTATCCTAGTTGAATGATACCCATCTATTTGGGATAAAATATTTGTATTCTTTTCCATTTCCACAGAATTTTAATAGATAGTGGATTTATTTATTTATTCATATATATGTATTTTTTATATTGATTATTGTAACCATTCTGGGTATGATTACTCTATAATAATTTGATAATGATTTATATTTAATACACAAATAACCATCATTTTAATACCCAATTCAATTTTTACGCTTTATAATAGAATCAATTGTATTGTTTCTAATCATCGTAAATATTATACATAAAATCTAATACATGCTTACTACGATCAACTCATTTCGTCTATGAATATGATTAGTTTCAATTATGACCTATAATATACATTATCACAATCAGTAAGATTATGATATTTATCGTGACCAGGTCATGTCAGATAAATTGTTTTAATAGAACAATAGGCTTTGTGAATTGAATTAATTTATCACCATTTAAACTAAATCCTTTTATGATAAAAAGTTATATGTATTTAAAACTACAATTTAATAAACATTTTGTATTGTTGCATCTACATTCATATTTCCATCCAAAAATTGGTATTAGTGTAGGTTTCCACTACTCATATATTTTATTACATTAATTTTACAAGGTAGTTATATTCCTTTTATAAACTCTTTGTTTATAAATACATACTACAATAACATATGGAGTGGAAAAGTTTTCGTTTATAATGATAAAAAGATTCAATGTCAGATCCATAGATAATTTTATTCCTATGAGACCACTTATTTTTGATGTAACCTATTACAAATAAAAGAGAGATATAATTAAGATGATTTCCATCAATACTGGAGTAGAAAAATTTTTAATTAATACTAGAGAATACAAGATACATGACAAGGAAGTCATAACTTTTAGTAATCATGAAAAGAAGGCATATTAGATTAACTATAAGGTATGAAATACATTATATTGTTCAATTACTAAGAATACATAAAACCATATATCATCCCATGAAAAAGAAAACAATATATTTAAGTTGTTAGAAAATACTCATTTGGTTAAATCTAATTTTATAGAGACAAGATGATCCATGCTCATTGTAGATTATCATGGTTTTGTTTTTCCATATGGAGAACCTGTAACTAAATTATCATAGATATTCTAGACTATTGTAAAGAGACAACTTTCAATGAGAGAGAATGGATTATATGATGAGATTATTATATATAATATTATAGATAATATTCCAAACGAATGGGAATCAAAGAGAAATGTTTTTGATGAGTCAAGGAAAGTCACAACTGTAACTCTTGATTAGTTACTTGGAACTCTAATTTAACATAAAAATAGAATAAATAGGGATGTTGATAATTTAAATAAAAATAATGGGAATGTATCTTTTTACTACTACCTAAAATCATTCCAAATCCAAAACTCCTAAGAATGTTCTTAAGTCAACAAGGAATAAATATGTTATTCAACTGGGATCATGTGCATCTAAATAACCAAAAAATGAGATAGAAAACATTTTTTAATGGTTTAACCAGATTATTTGAAAGAATGATTTCCAATGAATATATAATATAAATTATAATAATGATAAAAATGATTATAAAGTCACATGTTATGAATGCATGATATATAGACATATCTGACTTAATTTTCCATAGTTGAAAACAACGGACATGAAAGATATACATAATGGAAGAAGTCACAATAGATTTTATAAGAATAAGGGAATTGATTTTTTTAAGGAAAGTTATTATTTTTTGTTAAAGTGGTGGATACTCATATGAGTAATCCTCAGACAAATAATGCTATGCCAAAAAGGAATATTGTTCATATAGATTGAATCTCTATAGAAAGTTATTGCTTCATGGATAAGGTACGCAGTAATGAATCCATAAATAATATAACCTTATGTTTTAATTATCCTAATGATGATAATTCTAAATACTAAGATGAATAATATTCCTCATCATAAGAAAGTTTTCTACGTTAATGGGATGATGTCTGTAGGTTTTCCATGATGCTTGAAAATAAAAATAATATGAAGAAAATGAAACATAATAATAGAATATTATTGAATAAATGTTCTAACAAAATAAGTATCAGATCTATCTAAATATCTGGATGTAAATTATTTTGAAATTAGTTCTATTTCATAAAACTTTAAGAAGTAAATTCTGATGAAATATAAATTTTCTAGGAATCTGGAAATATTTGTTTCTTAGAAAAAAGATTTACTGGAAAATTAAAATTCTATATCTAATACTAATGAGGATATGAATTTAATACTAGGACAAAAATATGAAATATTTTCTATTAATTAACACTTATCAAATATTAATTTTGGTAATGAATAATTTGATAAAAATGTATAAAATTTTTTGTCCTCTAAAGAATTGTTCTGGAATTGGATATTCTCACTGTAACCCATTTTCAGTCACAATTATTTTATTAATAAAATTAATAAATTTTTTCACTATGAGTAAAAGTGGTGGAAAATATTTTAATTTTTTCATTAAATAAAATTAAATCATTATGATTTCATGAATCCTATTTTAGTATACAAATGTGGGTTCTTGAGATTTTATTTTTAGGCAAATCAAGATCAAAAAATGATTGGATTTTGAAAAACTATATGCTTTATTTTTATACAAAAAAATAATGTACAAACAAAAATAAATTGTACACAGATAGTGGACGTTCTAGACACATTATTGGTCACAAAAAATCATTTAATATATTATCAAGACTAATTTTATAAAAGTAACTTTCAAAGACAATGATCATTGAACGATTGCTAGTACTAATAACATTACTATTATGGGAAAAGCATTACTTTAAAATGTTTTTTATAAATATATTAAGAAATACCTTATAGGCATACTCCAATTATATGATGAAAGCTACCTTTTGATTTTTATGAATGATAAATTCTTATTACAAAATTACAAGTATGAATTCATTCCTTCTTCCCATTATCATGAGAATGGTTATACACATCACACTGAATACCATAGGAGGAAAGACTTACATTATCTTAGTTAAATGAAAGATCAATCATAATTATGGTATAGAATTAAAGGACATTTTATCCATTGGAACATATGTAAAAGATATATGAAATGAATTGTTAAGTATATATCAGATCATAAATTTTATTGTTCAAATGTTTGTGACACTTTTAAATATGTCCAGAAACATAATTCAAAATTTATATCAATTATTAAAGTCTCAAAATTTGATGAATTTTAGTTAGTTTTCATTTATCTCTTTATTAATAAACAAACTGGATGTATTAGAGGCAAATACTACATATTTTTTAGTTTATTATTTCTCAATATTTACATGGGTCAATTTCTAGATAAAAATATAAATAAATTTCTTATTTTAAAAATTTTTCATCCAAAGATAAAAGTGAGAATTTTTTTTCATTTATACTTATTATAGTGACCATTGTGGAGTGTTTGAAAATTCATATTTTGATGTTTTTTATTAATAATAGAATTAATTATAAAATATCAACACTAAGAAAACCACAAAAAATGGTTTTTTTGAAAGAAGAAACTACAATTTTTAAGATATAACAAGAACCATGATGAGTGAATACTGTAATGGACAAAAAAATATGGGTTGAAGCTAAGTTTACTATTTTTCATACTAAAATTGAGTTTTAATTATTCTATTTCTTAGAAAAACATCTTATGAGCTGTAGACATGCCGAAAAACCAAAGTCCCATACATCAGCGATTTTGAATGCAATGTCTTCATTTTTAATATAAAATAAAATTTACATAAATTTGAACCGAAATTTAATGACAATATTTTCATTGGGTATTCCACTACTTTGATGATATAAATATATATATATATATATATATATATATATTTAAAAAAAATTATAATATTAAAGAATATAGTACATGTTAAAATGGATGAAATTGATCCTTTTGTTTTTAAAAAACCTTAACCCACATCTTCTATTCTGTTTTCATGAATTTATTTTCATTCTTTAGTATAATATTCTTCAAATAATAAAAATACTCAAGAAATTGTTTCTAAATAATTTAACCAAGAAGATATTCAACCCAATGATGATGATCATGTTTTACCAAACCCACGTCAAACATTTCTTATGAATCATCCAAGTGATAGTATCAGTGTTTATGTAAATAAAACCATATGGACTAGAAGTTATTTAAGAAATTAAGTAGAGAATCTGGTATCTATTTAAAAATTTTAATCAAAAATTATTGTTGAGGATTTTGGTGATTAAGATTAAATAAAAGCAATGTCAGATGTGCTAAATGAATTCAAAATAGACAATGTATAGAACATGGTTAAAAGAGATAAATAAACATATGTTATTGGAGTAAAATGGGTTTTCATAAAAACAAATGTGATGAAAATGGAATCATAGAATGAAATAATGAAAGATAATTAACTAAAGGTAATAATAAAAAAGAAGGAATAGACAATGAAAAGTCCAATGCTTCAGTAGATTATCTTGAATCTATTAGAATTTTATTAGCCTTTGTAGTATTATTTAATTTCAAACTTTTTCAAATGGTTGTGAAGTGTTATTTCCATAATGGATATCTTCCAGATAAAGTCTTCATAGAATAACCTCTTGGTTTTTAAAACAAAAAAAATCATAAATAAGTTTTTAAACATTCCAAATCTTTATATGGTCTTAAATAACCCCCTTGATCCTGGTATGATAGAATTACATTCATTTAGTTACAAAACAATTATGTTAAGGGAACTGCTGATCCAACCCTTTTTATGAAGAACGACAATAATTTTTTTTAATTGTTTAAATTTATATTGATGACATTATGTTCAGATCATCTTAGTCATCACTAACTAACTTATTTGTGAATCTAGTCAAATCTAAGTTTGAAAGAAGTATGATGGGTGAGTAATGATTTTTAAATGGTATTAGTATTTTCCAAAAAACTTGAAGGAACCTATGTTTATCAACATAATTATGTAAAATATATTCTTAAAAATTATGGATATGAAAATATTAAAAAGATATGTACAACAATAGGTAGCTCAAATAACCTTGATCTGGATGAAACTAGACAACCAGTGGATCAAATAACTTTTAGAGGTATGATTGGAAGTCAACTATACATAACAACTTTTTTTTACTAGGCTTAATGTTTTCAATATGTTTATGTGAAAGATATCAAGAAAATCCAAAATAATCCCATTTAGAAGTAGTGAAAACATTTTTTCACTATATATAGGGAACTATGGATTTGGGACTTTTGTATTCCTATATAAATGATTTTGTCTTTCAAAACTTATCGGATATGGACACTGGGGGTTGTAGAATGGACTAGAAAAGTACATCCAGAACCTATCATTTCTTAGGTGATTCATAGTTTATTGGTCCTATATGAAAAGAAAGTCAGTATCCCTTCCCACTACAGATGATGAATATGTGGTATCTGGAAGTTGTCGTGCTAAAGTTTTATTTATGAAACACACAATCAATCATTATGGAATGAGTTTTACTAAAACTAAAATACTTTGTGATAAAACTACTTATATTTCATTAAGTAAAAACCCTGAACATCACTCACATGAAAAAATAGATATTAGACATAACATTTTTAGGGATAACACACAAAAAGGATATATCATTTTACAATTCGACGGAATAGAAGAACAACTTATGGATATATTTAAAAAACCTTTACCTTCTGATAGATTTTAAAACATAAAAAGAATATATAAATAATCACTATAAAGTATTCATTAATATATAATTATTTTTTAAAATATATCATTACATTAATATACTAATGTAAAATGAGGTAGAATATATGTATCATTTCATTTATTTAATTGGTTTCATGTTTTTAATCAGTTTCATGTTTTTATTGGTTTTATGTTTTTAGGAAGTTTCATGTTTTTTTGATATCTCAATTTTAACAATATCAATATTTTTTGATATCAAATTTTATAAACAAAAAATTTAAAAAACAAACTTTTTTAAAAAAAATATTACAATCTATTAAAACCAAAAAATCTATACTATGATTCTGAAAGTTGAAAATCTTATATATTTCACATTTTTTTCAATACATTCATATCTGTTGGTAGTTAATTTCAAACCTGTATTGAATTTATTTTAGATAAGATATATTTTTTTTTAAACCACAAGAGATAAAATATTTTCAACCATTATATCTGTTTGACCTAATTTGTACCGTAGAATCCCAAAGGTCACATTTCATGCCTATAAATTGGGACACCAATCCCAATCCCACATTGAAAGTTATAGTGTTTTTGAATAATATTTTCCCCTATTCAAATTTTTGAGAGAGATTATCTTCTACACTCATAATATTCTTGTGTATTCATGTCTGAGTCCATTGATACATATCCAAAACAAATGGAATTGTATGATTATGAAGAGTTGATGTTTATTCGAGGAAAGATGCTTAACAAGGATTTATTTTGGAAATATGATTCTACAATGATATTAATTATTCAATTATAAGGATTGGAATTGATATGTGTAGAGAAATCGAAGGCTCATAATCCGATAATTATTGATGAAGTAATTCAATTCTATATAATAATGGAGGTTCATGAAGAAAACTTGAAGGTGACATTACTTTTCTATAGAAATAAAATACATGTTTCAAAAAAAACGTGCAGTATTTTTTCTCAATATTCAATTTGAGGGAGATTTTGTTTTCCACTCACATAAATTTCCAAAAATCATAGGGTATTTTTTCCTAGAAAAAGGTAAAACATCCCGGTATGAGGTGCATGAAGACAGAAGTGAGGTAAATCATCTATCAGAAGACAATATGCTAATCACTTTGTGGATGAAAGGATTTCTAATTCCCATGAGAGGAGACAAAAAACCCTTAAAGGTATCAGAAATATTTACCCCAACTATCTTTTGAATATTTAGATGATCAACCTTATGTGTTATATCTTCATATCTATCAAAAATATCAAAACTCGAGGTATTAAGTAAAATTAAAAAATGTTTCCATCCATTCTAAGAAAATTTATTCATGAACCTATTAAGCTTTGAAACACCACCCTTGCTTAAATACTGAGAAATTTGATAGTTTTTTGATCAATTATGATACAATAAGAACTATGAAAGTCAATTTTGATTCTTATTATATGAAATTTGTGACGAATTTTTAAGGGGGAGTCCCTAAAGCAGAAGAATTTCAAACTGAAATGCCGACTGTGTCATAAGAACAAAATAAAGGAAAGTTTGATGTATTTCCATAACCAAATAATAAAAGTGTTTATAGTGGATGAATGTATGAATAGTTGAAGAATAAAACTGAGGAAATAGAATAAGAAGATCCACAATTTTGGATCAATCGAGCTGGAGCCCTTTTGGAAAAGAATTGGATTAAAGAGTCATTCAAATGTTATGAAAAAAAAAGAAGAAGGAAAAGTGAAAGGAAAAACGTTTTGATATTGATAACCTGTTATTTTCTGTAGGGATATCTAGTGCTGCTATTAATATTAGTAATCCAGAACATGTTAAATCAGCAATACCCACTTTTTAGGATAATGAAAAGAAGAAAAAAATAGATGGAGAAAAGTTTTCTCTTTAAGAATAAAAGGCTTTTTAAAATAAGCCACATAGATGAATACATTGATGAAGAACAGGAAAGTGAAGATAATATTACTGAGGAAGGGAAAAGTATGTCAAAAGTAAAAAAGAGCCGTTGAAAGTATAAAATATCATATTGATATAATACCTATCAGATCCTAATAAGCCACTTCAATCAAATTTTCAACACCAATAATGTAATTCACATTGAAAGCTGATCGAAAAATAGAATCCATAAAAGTGATTTAAATATCAGATGGAGAATAAAAATAAAAGACTGATTAAAATGAGAATCAAAAAATTGAGGATGTTCTCATAGGAACTCACTATGGTGATCTTACCAATTTCTAGTATGACACTGATTTTGATCAAACTATTGCAATAAAAGGATTTAAATACATTGAATATGATTTAAGAAGGATATAAATGGTCATTCCCTATTTTCCAAATCTCATTGAAACGATTGCAATTCTTTCTAATTGTCAAAATGAATGAATAGACTCACTTAATGTTATAAAGGATAAATTTTTAATACTAGAAGCTGATCACAAAGAATTTGAATGATTTTATTGGGAACTTTGGAAGTCTTGTCATAATGTTTTCATGTGTTCACATAATATCAATGGGAATGTCAAGAATCATGAATATAAGATTGATGATATGAGGATTCTGGTAAACAATCTACCACATTCCTTTTACAAGTTGGTTAGTGAAACAATTTATAATGTAACGACATTAGAAATTACAATCACATCAAAATATACTCATTTTGGAGAGTTTGAGGATCTCAAAATCAAAGTATTAGATTTAAAAAATGAAATTTCTTTATTGGACATAAGGTTCATAATCCTAGAAAAAGTAACTATATTTCAATGTAAAAAGTTTCATGTTCAAGAATAAAACCTCAATGGGAGTCACCAAGATCAAGAGGATGAGATAGAAGCTCAGAAATAAATGACCAATCCCAAAAAAAAATGATTCAGGATCAGGAAGTTTAGATTTAGTCTCTATATGAGTAGATACTTTATCGAGAATAATCAATATGGAATTAGGATATGTTTTTATAGTCTAGGAACAAATTCATCACTCTCATAAGGAATCTCAAAAGAAAACTGATGGAAGACCGAAAAGTGATCAAGATGATGATGATAGATGTCTTAGATCTTATGATGAATGAAAAGATGAATGAAAATGATATGAAATTATTTTTTTAAACTCTTGTTGGATCATGTTTAAAAAAAATCAATGGATATTTTATTTATTTTGATTAAATGTTCTCATTCAAAGATGAATGATCATTCAAACATTTTACAGAATAGAATACAGTATAACTCTGTATATTATTTTTCTTCCTAACCATTTTTCAGTCATTATAAGCTATTCCCTATTATTTTTTTAAAATCAAAATGCTGGGGAATTTTTTGAAAAAAGTGGAGAATGTGTTACAAAGGGGGATATATTTTTCTATAGGGGGAATTCTAAAATGGAGAATACTTTTATTAGGAGGGAGTTTACTATCATATAATACAATCCTAAAGGTATTTTATTAACCTACGGGTGAGATTATAAATATTAAAATGTTATACATAAGAGTATTAAAACATGAAGGGATATAAGTATATGTCTTATGAATAAGAAATTTGTTACCTTTGTATTTCTTTACATGTTTTAACTTGTGGGTTTTGATTTCTAAATGGGGGATATTGGTATGTCAAAATTATTATTTCTACTTTTCTTGTTATTTCTGTTTTGTAAAGCACAAATTCTTTTTAAAATACTTATATTATCAATAAGATATTTTTCCCATTTCTAACTATGAATATTCTCTTATGGATATGATTATATTGGTACCCAATAATTTTATATAAATTATCTTTTTATGTGATTATCATAGATATGATCATCATCGTACTCATCAGAAGAAATATAAATATGATTTATATTGGTCTCACTAATTACATTCCTAATTGTATCATCGATAAAATCACAATGAATGGATAAATAGTACTCATTATTTCATAATAAAACTATCATATCATTTTTCTATTAACTTCTATTTTATCGTATAGGTCATATTCTTTTCATAATCACTAAAATCTATTCAAATAATAAGTATTTCATTAATAATAATCTTATGAATCAAAATGATATCATTTTTTCAGTAACAATATGACTTTTGGACCTTTGAATCTAAACTATTTCTTGTATTCTATTTTTATATGTGTTCCAAAACAATGTGGTTGTTTCATTTACAATATGACCATTCAATTACCCGTTGTCCATGTCCCTCTTAGATTTCAGGAAGAAATAAGACTATCAGAGGAAAAATATGACCACTAGGATGTAGCAAAATAATACCAGGTCACTAGGATGAGCTCAACACTTTTGTTCTTACTAGAGAAACTATGTATAAGCTCTGTAAAAAAATTTCTTTTTGCTAAAACTCTGAAGTCTAAATGTCATAAACAACTTCCACATAATAAATATATCTTCTAGGTTTTTTTCTTTGTGAAATAGAGATCAATTGTGAATATGATCCAGGGCTACTAGGGATAAGAAAATAGACTAGTGTCGATATTTCAAAAATAGAGTTCTTATGAGGCTATGAAGACTCAGGTGATGAATACCTACTTAATCGAGGGCTACCGTAGATAGGCTAATAAACTAAATTCGATCATCGTATTGAGGGATTTACATGGCTTATGTAAGATAGAATTTATTTAATTTATAAATCAAGGAACCTCTAGACTAGGTGAAGGATTCCCTTTTCTTTTGGATAAATGAATTATATTCTTTTACATTTCTACTACGTTGTAATAGATAGTGAATTGTTTGACTTATATATATTTTTATTCTTTATTTTTTTATCGTAGCCATTCTAATTACGATATCTCTGTAATACTATGATTATGATTTATTTTTAATAAATTCAGAAAAAAAATTTTAATAACTAATAATAATTTTTATGATTCATGATAGACTTGATTATATGGTTTTTAATAATTGTAACCATTGTGATTACGATCTAATACACACATAATCTGATCGAATCATTTTTTCTATTAATACCATTAGTTTCTGGAAGTATATGTGAATAAATTAACTTAAGTAGTCTAATTAGGATATTTATCATACCTAAAGACAGTTCGATTAAATGTTTTAATAGAAAAGTTGATTTTTTGAATTGAATTAGTTTAAATCTTCTTAAAAAAACCTTTTAGGATAAAGAGGTATATTTTTTAAAACATATAATTCAACCCCATACTGTATTGTACCATCTACATTCATATTTTAATCCAACAGTTCATGCTAATTCCAGCCCTCTTTTATTGAACTCGGTTCACTCCCCGTTCCATCCCTATCATACAGAACTGGGTTCACTCTCCATTAAAATATTTTCTATCTCAAGAGATATAAATCATTACCTAATGCATAGGAAGGATTTTTTGGTCCCACCCATCACCTAATTATAAATACATTTGGGTTACATAATATCATCTACATTGATCATATGATAACTCATGAAATGAAATAGTATCATAAAATTCCCATCATATCAGAATATGTGGGAATGATACATTTTTCCGAATCATTTCATCAAATAATATCTTATGAAAATATGTTGGTTTCAAAAAAAATTCCTTATGTTATAACACATGGAAGAGGAATGTGTTTTACAAAAAACTTCTCATCATGAACAAAATCCATTCAGAGAAATATTTAGAATAAAATCTATGGATAATATTTCTAGTGAGGAATAATTAATGTTAAGAGAATGAATATTATTTGAAAAATTATATTGATTGAAAATTTAATACATTTCTCAATGAAAATTTTTTTTCACTTTGAAAATAATATTAAAAACATAGAAAATTGTGAAAAATGTACTTTTGAAATAATTCATTTAAAATCTAAATTAATTTACCATATATTAATGAGGACATTTTATTTGAAAAGGACATTGAAAATTTCTAAGTTAATATTGAAACCATTGAGCAGTCCAAACAACTATAAATACTATGTGGGTCATCCATGTTAAACAAACAAATAATATTTTAATTTTTTTGGTAAAATCCAAACAATCATGGTTTTTCAAAATCACATGAGGATTCATTTGAAAATAATTTATGAAATGTAAAACATCATTAAAAATATTTTGGTTAAAATAATAATTGAGAAATAGATTTTTTTTAAAAGTTTTATAAAAAATGGTTTTGGAAGACAATAGACATCTAGCCAAAGAGAGATATAAAAAAATATTTTCCTAAAAGCATTTTAATAATGTTTTTATGTAGTAAAGAGTGGTAAAATGGTAGAATTAATTGATGATATCATGAATAACTATATAAGAAGATAATTAATGAGGATTATTTGAGTAGTATATTATGATATCTCAACATTGAAGAGTTAATCATCTAGAATTTTCAGAACTGGTGAGATTGTAACATAAAATCTTTATCACATTGATACCATTGAATCATGATACATATTAAGGAATAACATAAAATGAAACATAAAGGATAATGATAATGGATAATTCATTATATTAATTTTAAAATATGTTTTATATATACCTTGTGGATGATTATAGGTTCATAATATAATGTTTGTCTAAAAGAATGAAAGTTGAGAAAAAAATCATTTTCCTTATATCTTGACATCCATCGTACTTGTTCAAAACACTATTATAATAAATTCCATTTTGTTATAAAACTATTCCAAAACCATATTCATTAATATTATACAATATTTAATTCTTTATTGAACTTTTATAACCTCTTTATTAATGATTTCATGTTAGGGTTACTTCTCTGATAATAATCAGTTTGTTTTCAGTATATGTTCTAATTTGTTATATATTTTGTTCATTTTAATTTGATCATGGTTCGATCATCTAAAAAATGATAACCATGATATAAATATCAAATATATTTTTTATATATGTGTTTATATTAAAATATTATATTTATTTAAAGGAAATAAAATAAAATGTTAATGGAGATCATAATATGTATGTACAAATGAAAACTATTTTTCCTTTTTCATATTGTGTTGAAA
The DNA here is from genome assembly GCA_963277665.1 of Viscum album. Classification (NCBI taxonomy): domain Eukaryota; kingdom Viridiplantae; phylum Streptophyta; class Magnoliopsida; order Santalales; family Viscaceae; genus Viscum; species Viscum album. The sequence goes on from OY728126.1 coordinate 1,534,503,389, forward strand.
GAAAGAAAAAGTAATTGATATATATATTATAATTATTGAATAATTTTTTTATATATATAAATTTTTTGTTAAACCGATCTTTAATAAATTCCATTAATATGATAGAAAAATCACATCTCTTCACATCGCTTCACAAGGTGGTAATTGAAAAACAAATTACATCAATTTGCAAGGCGGTTGTTTGCCTTACACGTGAAATATGATTTCATAACCCATTTGATATAAGAGGATATGTTTTTAGGTATTTAAATTAACATAAAATAATATTCACATATTTAATAAACTAATGTTCTTATATAATAATGATATAAAAATAAATGATGTTGGTGGAGTAATAAATAAAATAGAAAATTTCACTTATGAACATGACATATTCTCCGGGCATCGTCCATACATTTTCAATAAAAGAATTCCTAAGATGTGTTTCATTCAAATATAAGGTTATATTTTGAGGTTTGTGAAGTTTGGAAGTTATTTTGGATGTCTTTTTTGAAAAAAGTTCTCATAATGCGTGAACATATGAGGGGAGTAAATATACATGTATAATAGAGGAGTGACATTCTTGTAAATACCAAAAACTATTAACTATTTGGAGGTATCCCTTACCATATGTTACAAAACAATAGATAAAAATATAGGGTAGGGTTTATGTGGTTGATAGAAACCTCTATAAATCAAAAAGAAATATATTTTTATAATCTTATTCTTTGGTCTCTATGTTTACTCCATTTTAACCTTTTAGTTTTAATTGGTTAACTTTAATATTTTTATTTTCTTAAGTAATTTGACCTTTAAAAATATAATTAAAATTATTTTTATAAAATAATATTGAAATATTTATTATAAATATTAAATAAAATTTAAATTATAAAAATATCATGTGTGTTAAAATTATATTTTAATACAAACCCATGAAATGCGCAAAACCTCATTTTAACATTAAACCCAGTAATTAATTAAAACTGTTTTTAGTAATTATTATAGTTAAAAATTATTTTAACCATATTAGATGGTATATATTTTCATGACTCAAAATGTGGAATTTAGTTGTCAAATTCAACACATAGAAGTTAAATAATATAATATAAAATTTATCTTGTAGACATGATGAGATACTCAGTTTTTTTTAAATGGAAACTCGTTAAAAGATTTCTATGTTTTTAAATATAATTTAATTATTAAAATTATTGAAATTTCCTACAATTTTTAATTGATATAAAAATAATATAAAAATACTTTAAAAAAAATGGAAAATATAATTTAACAATATTAATCATTTAAATGAAAAAGTTGTTTTGAAGTAAAATTCAGTATTTCTTACTATTCATCCAAAAAAATAAAAATTAATTGAAAATTAGACAAAATTAAGAATATATTAATTTTGAAAATAAAAATTTAATTGTAAAGCTTATTTTTTCATATTTATTTACTAATTATTTTTGGAAAAGTCTAAAATAAGTTTTTTTTGAGAAAGTAATATTTTTGAAACAAGTATTTGCTTTATCAAAAATATTTACTTTATTCTAAATATGTTTTTATATAAAACCATTATAATTTATATATTAAATGTAGTTATTACAATTAATATCTATAATTTTAATGGGTATGTTAAAACAGTCACATTTAAAAATATATATATATTTATAATATATAATTGTTTTTTAAGATACAATTCTATGTGTAATGTAACATAATACAATGTTTCATGTAGGAAAATAATATCTTGGTATTTTTTATAACATATTCCATAAAATAAATTTAACTTATTTATGGGAAAAATTAATAAAAAATGAGGTGTTACATTCTACCACTTTAAAATTAATTTCTCCCTAAAAATTCATTAGTATTATATACAAAAATGATGATACATCTAACTCATAATATTGATATGTTATTATGTAAATTCCAAAATTGTATTTAAAAAAACATTGAATAGGTGAGTGGTGTTGTTTTTTATAACATTTTTCAATGATCCCAATTCTCCACCAGTTTTTCCTCAAAAGAAATATATTTTCCCAATTTTATGACCTATGAATTATATACATGTAAAATGTAATATGTGTACATTATCAGAAGAGATACATAGAACACGTCATGGACTTGGCAGTGGTTTAGGGGAATATCTAACTGATAGTCTATCGTCTCTATAAGATCAACATTTTTGAATGGATATATATACCTAGGGATTAGTTTCCATATCTTCCCAAATATCATAACCTTATTCCATAGAAAAATTTAACTAAACACCTTAATAAAAACTTCAAAATCTATATCATGATTTGTGATTATCATCATAAATTTCTAGTCGACTCTGAGCTTCCTTAATGTGTAGCTGAATAGCCTTTACATTCTCTTCCATTTCCTCTACTATCTTCGGTACCAGTATCTTTCTTTCTATAACTTCATTCCACTATGTTGGATATCGATATTTGTTTCTATAATGAGATTCATGAGTATCCATTTTAATTATTGAGTGAAAGATATATGGTTAAGAAAAATCAACTAAAGGGGATTTTTGATCCCAAAAAATGTTGATATCCAAAGAAAAATATCTCCCTATTTTATCATGGGTTTCATTTTTTAATTCAGATTGAGCATTTATCTGATGATGACACATAGTTTTATAATTTAACTCATTTTCAAGATTATGTTGAAGAAATCACTAGAATAAGGAGGTAAACCTGAGATCTCGATAATATATAATGGAATGTGGTAATCCCTGAAACTTTACCACTTTTTTAATGTATATCGTAGTAGTATGATCAAGAGAGTAGTGTTCAATTACAAAATTTATGTGTTTATTAAGGAGATATACTTCTACCCTTATATTATTATTCCCTCTAGAGGATTTGGGATGTACAATGGAAAAATCCCTGGAAATGTTCTCCCATTTAAATTCTAGTATAGGATGTGGATGCAATATCCTCTTATACATTTTTCTATCATACTTAACATTTTCACATACCACGCACTAAAATCCAAAATCTAATATATCTATATTTATATCATCCCAAAAAAATTTATTCATCCAAATGACTATACATATTTGTACTTCCAAGATGAATAGAGAATGAAGAACTTTGAGAATCCTCTAATAACTCCTCCTTGATGTCTTTTATGGATGAAACACTTACACGATTCCAAAACCTTATCATTCTATCATATTGAAGGATAATCATAGGATTATTTCTAACCTTATTTTTTTACCTATATCATAATTATACACCTTGTTTATATTCACATTGATAGATGTTTGAAACTTCAATTAACCAAGATAATATTTTTCCATTTTTTTAGGATTTCCAGATTCATCCATTAAAAATATAGAATTATTGAATATTTTATTGTCATCATAATGGATACTTCTACATGATCCTTTAAACTAAAATAATAATCAACCTTATTTTCATTCCCAATGTTGAACTCTATTGAGTAGTCATAATAGTTAATCAACTCTATCTCCCTTATTTGGTGCATATTCGACTCTTTCTGTTTAAATATGTACATTAAAATTTTCGAATCAGTATATATGTCACACTTTTCTGCATGAATATACTGACTACATATATTCAATTCAAAATATTAACACATCTAACTCCAAATAATGTTTTGGGTAATGTTTATCAGGAATCATCAGTTTTCATGAGGCTTAAACTATAACCATTTAATTAGTCATTATCAAATATCTCAATCCCTTCATGGATGTGTTAATATTTATTACAAATCCTTTTGCACTATAGGGTAATGTATTTATAGGTGTTCTAACTAACCTTCCATTTAGCCCATTATAATTTCCATCAAATTAACCTATCCAGAATAACATTGACCCCCTTATTGTTATCATGGTTGTAGGATTGTATTGTTTTGATATATTATATATAAACCTTCAATTAAATAAACATAATCCAAGAATACTATAAATCATAGTTTTCATTATTGGTATAGGCTATCATTAAAGAGCCTCCGGCCTCGATGGATATACTAATTGAACCTCTGTTGAGAATTATTGACCCAAAAGTAATCTTTTTACATCTGAAAATCACATTTAAAAAAATTTATATAGAGAATATTTTCATATGGATTTTAGAACAATTATAAAGTTATATTTATACTCTTCAGTTCTATTTGAATAGATAACAATATTACCTATGACGACTACCGTAAATTGATAAAGGTAATCTCTTAGGATTATATTAATTAAACACATGATGATAGTTGGGGAACTAGTAATACCAAATGAAATCACTATATATTCAATGTGTTCATACCTTGTATGTAATGATATATTGGGTATATCATCATTCTTTACCCTCAATTGATGATATCAAGAATAAAGGTCAATATTGGAAAAGTATTGAGCTCAATTAAATTAATAAAACAAGTCATTAATATGGGGAAGAAGTTAATTTTTCTTAATTGTTATCTTTTTAAGTCCCAATAATGGATGGAAGTCTGTATTGATCTTTATTTCTTTCTACCAAAAAGAACAGGTGCACCCCAATTTGACAGACATTTCTGAACGAATCCCTTTTAAATGTTCTCTTTGTGTTGATTATTATATTCATAAAACCAAATCATAGTCATTCTATTAAGACTCTATGGTTATGGTGTGGCAGTAGGTATGAATTCTTTTGAGAACTCCACATCATTTTTGGAAGAATAATATGAAACTATTCTAGAAATACATTAACAAAATCAACAACAATGGTCATATCATCAATGTCAGGTTTCTCCACAACCATTTTAGATAAAACCCCTTAATAATTGAAATTAAGACCCACATAGTGGATATAATCTCCACCATAATTTCATAAATACAATAACATTGATAGAAGATCATAATCTAGATTAAAATACAAAATGTGACTTACCTTACATGAAAATTGATATCGGATTTTAATAGATAAATCCAATCCATGCCAAAGATGACATCAACATCCACTAGAGCTATAATAGAAATATTTATAGGAAGCATATTCCACCATATATTAACTATAAATAATCATAAACATGAGATATGGTCATCGTACCATTAAGGGGTTTTAATGAAAATTCATGATATAATTTTTTGGGTGGAATCATAAACCCTTATCAATTTATTTATTAAGAAAGAGTATGTATATCCATAGTCAAATACGATATTAGCAGTTCCATAGTGGATGGTATGTGTTTCTTTCACAACATAATTATCTCACCCTCATCAAAAAGGGTGATTGTATGAGATTTCACAATGTGAACAGACTTAATGGGTTGTTATCATTGATCATCATAATTAATCTTTCGGTTTGGGAACAAGAAATCATAATTACCATTCCCATTATGTTTTAGACACTAATGTGTGGCAGTTTCATTCGGTGTAGTTTTGTCACTATTTTTATCATTAACTATGATCTTCCCATCACTTTATAAATCAATTGGTTGATAACCTTCCTTTTCAGGCATAAAACATTTACCATTACCCTTAATAAAAGTTTCTCAATTATTATTCCAACAATTTTACCATAAAATAAATCTAATCTTCTTCTCTCCATGATTTTTAGAATTTCTTCTGGACTCAATCGTCCTTTTCCTATAAAAACCATGATATTGGTACATATAACCAAATTAAATATATAAATTTAGAGCACGTAGATCAATATATTCATAGAAAATAACATTTTATATGGATAAACCCTATCGAAGACATTATTTTATGTTTCTAATTAATTTATCAACCTCACTTTTAGATTGTATGATTATAAAAGAATATTAACTTAGATATCTTTTCAAATTTCATCATAGGTACCAAAAAATTTATCATAATTTTTATTTATCTAAAGGAACTCATTCATCTTCATATAAAGAATACAAGGAATGTACTTATTTAAAAATATGTTCTGGAACTCTTACCAATCCCTGGATTCAATTTCAATATTTTTCCTCTTATTCTGGATAAGATTGCACCATTGATTCTTCACCTTTTAAATGGTATAAAACTAAATTGATATTTTATTGTTTTGAATGTTGGAGAGTTGATAATATATTTTCATTAGTACTGATTTATTTTACACCAACTAGTGGATTATAAGACCCAATGGAAGAAGGTGGATGTTTCCTCCTGAAGAAATCAACAAAATGTTGTACCCTCTTTTGTATTTTAAGATGTCTATCATGATTCATAAGTTGAGAATTGTTTTTGAGCATATAAATAAGATTTTTCATTCCATGTCCCCAAAAAAAATTTATTCACAGGAGTAAAGTCCTTTCATTTTACATCACACTCTACAATAACACACCTCCTTCAGGTTCTATCCATTTACAAAATCAAAAAATAAATATGTCAGAAACAATTAAAATTTTAGGGAACCACATAATCATGAAAAAACACAAGTAGGATTCCTAAAAAATGAAACCATATTCAATAATCTATGACACATTATGTTTATTCTAGGATATTAATTGTAATATTTTATTTAAATCCTTGAACATAGTTTACAATGAGTATTTAAATCCCTAAAAAATATCCCTCAGGAGTGTGAAAACATGTGTGCAACAAGTCCCATTATCGTTCACCAGTTCTTGATCAAGTCTATATCAATATGTTTTTGTGCTTGTCACCCCATGGTATATGTATTTCAAATCCACATAAACTTGTATTATCTAGAAAAGGATTTATTTCAAAGAAAACACCCACTTTATCCTTTATCAAAATTTGATGAAATTTTATTATACATTGAATCATCTATAGGAATATACTTATACATACCCTTAGGGATCACACTAAGCCTTTGTCATCGAATATTCTAAAGGATAACTATTCCAGTCTATTGAGATCAACTGTATTGACCTTGGCTTCTCACACATTAATATTACTTCAATTTTCCGAATATTCATTACATTACACAAATACATGACGGAGGACCAGAATAGTTTAGTTCATTTGGAAACATGAACAAAGGCCCATAAGTGATATACATAATATCCCAATACATTATTCACTACTATCACCGATCATATACATATCTTTCATAATACATATATTCATTACTTAAGAAAAAAATAATATATGGGGGAGATCTGATGCTTAGTAAGGGTAAAAATGGGAGAGATGTAACCATAACATGAACATAAGTGTATGAGAACATGGAAATAAAATTATAAAACCATGTGATTCATATCAAAAATTATAATCTTGAGTAATGGAATAATGATTGATAACTCAAAATACAAGAATGATAATGGAATAAAAGAAAATTATTAATGATAGAATAACAACGATAGTAGATAATGAGTTTGTGACATAGACATAACCATATGTAATCATTTACATATTGTTTAAGGATCACTACCAAGACCATCATAATAGAGAAAGTCCTTTTTAGAACTAGGTTCACACTCTTTTCGAGCCCTGCCTTTTGAAAAAAAGATTACTCTGTAACGCCTCGACCCTAGTTACCCAGATTCGGTGCATTATTACATAAAATTGGAATGATCACTAGGAAATCATGTCTCAAAAGACTCATTAGTTTATTATTATTGGAAAAAATATTCAAACACTAGTTCAACTTTACAACTTGAAAAAAATTACAACATGAATTTATTCCATTAGAAACATCCAAGCCTCCTAGATTATGCCTGCAAGTCACTCATAACTAAATTCTTCATATCCTGGAAAAATAAAACATAAGAAACAGGTGAGATCAAATTATCAGTAAGGGTAAGCAATACAATGGGAGATAACATAAATATTATGCATGGTGAATAATTGAAACCACATGCCTTTACCAATAATAAACTGGAATATTTTTATGCCAGGAATATGATCTGAGTAAATAATGAGATAATAAAACATAATCATGGGTCTTATAGTGGTCGAATGACCACATGAACCATAAATATTATTTTCATTATGAGGGAAGTTATAATGCCAGACATTCTGAAACATTTTGTCAAGGCCTTGGAAAAGATGTCTAAAAATGATTAAGGCCTCGGCAAAATCCACATATCAAATTGGGAAAGGCCTCGGCCAATTCCACATATAGTTTTCTCATGAGATCTACTGATTCATCAAGGAGCTATAGAAGGCTCCACCCATCACTTACTAAGTCCAACCCATTCCACATATGAAAAGGTTTAAATATAACATAAGAATTCATATTAAAACTAGCATACGAAATGTCCATACTTTAACCGTAGACCATGAATGGTATAAAAATATTACATCCATAGTCAAACATATCACAAAACCTTCAATACAATATAGATGTTTTGTATCATAATAAATCAACTTCTAATAAACTTAAAGTCTATCAAATGATGTTGACATAGATGAAATCAAAACCTTTTTTTAAGAAATATCACTTTCTATTTTGATATAATTTATGAGTCACATAATTATAAAGAAAACAATAATTTTAAAAATATTATTATAATATTGTAAGGGAATCTTCGATGATGTTATAATGGCGGAAAATAGCCGCACCCGTCGTATAATTTAAAATAAACATTTTTATCATAATTTTTTTGAAAAGGTTATAAACTACCTTGTTTGGAAAACGACAGAAAGATTTCTTTCAAAAAATATAATGTTAAATAAGGTTATAAATTACATTACCCCTTTATCTGGTAAAAAAATGGTTTGAAACACATTTTTAAGAAACATGGATGTGGATGATAAAGAGGTCCCAATAGATACTTACAAAAAAACAATCTCGGATGATAAAGAGATTGTTGAATACCTTACCTTGTACTTTTCCTTGGTCGAGGGTAGGTTATCCTCCTATATAATGGTTTAATAATTTTTATTAAATTATTCTTGAGTCATATATATTAATATGATGTCATATAAGATCTTTTAATATTTTTTTGTCAATAATATCTTTGTATTATCATCATTTCGTGTGTTAACAAATTCATTTTCCTTAATATTCTTTGTTATGTGAGTCGTATTTGTTATGGATGGGGGGTATCTTATTCATAACCAGAATTATATAAAGTCTTGAAACATTATTTCTAATCATAAAATGAAAATTATTCTTTAATGGATATGATGGTAAATGAATCTCATCGCGTTCGTGGAGACGGTAATCCGTACGTACACAAGAGAAAAAATATCATTCTTTTGATATTAAAATAATATATAATTGGATGGTATATCATATATACATAATCATTATCATGTTATATTTATTACTATGTCAATTATACATCATTATTATACCCATCCATATATTAATGTATTGAATAACAATTACACCACGACGTGGAGTCGGTTAGCCGTACGTACACACGTATGGTGACATGCCATTCAATGGATGGATAGAATAATTAATATTATTGTACCATATTTGTAATAACATGATAGTATATATATGAATCTGGAGTTATTTTTTTATAATTAAAACAACAAAGGCAGAGGAAGTTGAAGAAGAAAGGAACTTGAATGTGGTGATGAAATATTTACCTCTTCCTCGGGTGCTTCATTTTGATTTGATCAAAAGGGATACTTAGGTTGGATTTTTGGAAAAAGTAAGGCCTCTAGGATAAATGGAGGATAGTTGATAGGGTATATGGGCTAGTTATGGCGGATAAAAATGGATTTGAATTTGTGAATTATAGTTAAGGGGGAGTGCCCTTTTATAAGAGGGGTGAGGGGCACCTTAGGAAAAGCATGAAATATTATTTTACAATAAAAACATTTTTGTTTTCTAATGGTTCAAAAATAAATTATATAAAGGCTATGTTGGGGAAGGGTTGAAAACCACTCATCCAATTGGTTTTATACTGGTTTGGGTCTCAATATTCACTTTATCGTTTAGATTTAACTTTTGGTTAAATAGTATGATATTTACGATGTCTCTTTGTATTTTTATATTATATGGTTAATAAACATACTATATACTCCCAAGTGAACCCCGGGTGGTTCATTAATTGTACCCCTATCATTATATATGTCTTTTGGCTGAAACATAGATTTCTAGGAATATAAAATCAATTAATAAAATAATATTTGTTTTAAAAACTCTTTTATGTCAATTTTGACACTATTTGGTATTTTGTTTATCCTAAATTCATAAAAGCATTATTACATAGAATAAAATTCATCTAACCAACCCTAATATGTCATATTAACCTATAAAATTAGTGGAATTCAAAAAAGTCTCAAAATACATTTATTTAGATATTTATAATGTAATTTGTTTTAATCTATCATTAATTATATAATTACTGCATCATCATTGTGTCATTAATAAATTAAATTATTTAATGTCTAAAAAATAAAAAAATACCATTATGTAGGAAAAATTTTATATTTATAATTAATATTTAATGTTGAATTTATCTTTTGTGGAACCCTATATTAAAAATGCATTAGTTATTAAACATTTATTTTAACTCTTTTTACTCTTGTTTGAATTAAATAATAATAAATGTCCTAATCTAATCCAAGTGGACCAAAGAAGTTAATATTTGATTCCTAAGGTTGTTTTTGGCCGAATTATATTTATCCAATAGAATTTGGACATGTATTATGGGAATACTAATATCATTTTTATCCATAATTACCTATTTACTTTTAACCATGGTAAATAAAAGTAAAATGTTACTATTCACCAAAAATTATGTTCATCTTATTGAACCACATTTTACTTACTAATATCAACCGTGCCTCTCGGATTTTTTAAGTTCAACTCATAGAGGAAACTAAATTATTTTTTATGTAAATTTTCATATGCTCCTAGTATGTAGGTAAAAGACGGTAACAAGTTCAATAAAAAAATTTATATATATAAAATTATTATAAACTAACTCCCCTAAATTGCATTGAACTTATATAGTTATTATGTACATATTTTTACCAAAAATAAATTTAAATTATATAAATTATTATTTAAATATAAATTCTGTTTTAAACTATAACTCAATGTTTTTCAATATCCATCAAGAATTGAAGAAAAATATCAAAAATTAACCCTAGGATAATTTTGATATTATGAATTCAAAAATTTGGTCTATTTTACCAAATTCAAAACATAGTAGTTGAATTTTTTAATTTAAAATTAATTCCCGTTGTCAAAACCAAAAGAGGTATTTTTAAGAAATAATAACTATCTAAATACTGACACTTGTTTATATCCAATTTCAAAGTGAAATTACATACAATGACCAGGATTTGAATAAATGGTAAAAATATAATCTATTTATAATTACAAACTATTAAAATGTATAATTTAACACTACAAATTATTTTTATTAAAAAATTTGTTTTCATTTAAAATATATTTTCTTCACAATTCACCTAAATATAAAAGTTATCAGAAAAACACCAAAAATTTATTAAAACTAAATTCTATTGTCCTGATTATAAATAAGAGGTTTATTTTGTGAAATTGAATATATAAAAGTTTCAAATATTGGATTTATAATGTGTTCACCATTAAAAGGTGGTAAAAGTGGATTTTTTTTAAAAATACTTCTTATATCTGAAAAAAATGAATTTATTCTTACATTAGGCCTAATAAAATCATAATATGGATTATAAAATTATAAGGATTATATAATGTTCAAAATTAAGTTAATACTATTCAAAACTGCTTTTGAACGACTAGTTTGGTATGTCGTGGTGCGCTTGAACTCAGGGTTGTTTTTAGCGCAAGTTATTGAATTATTTTGAAGAAATAAGGTACTATGAAATCATGGGGTTTTATATTCTTCCCTCCTTCAATAAAATGCATCCTTGTAAGTTGAAATTTTTCTTCTAAAAGAAAAGGTTGAAAATAGAAAATACCTTTGTGGGAAAACCCACATCTAAAATTGGGTTAATAGAATTTAGTCTTAATAAGTGGGAAAGGGGAATGAAAAATTCACCACCAAATTATGATTTATATTAGTAGAACATTGATATAAATTATAGACACATAATTGGAGGAAAAATGTAAATTTTTATAGGTAGTGATTGAGGTCATCAATCACAAACAATTGTAGAATTGAGGGCCTCAAATCCATTAATCGATGATGATTTAAAATATCATCGGTTCTACAAAACATAAGGTATTAGGATACACATTTTTAGTTTTAAGATCCTTTTTCTAAAGTTTAATAATTAATATCTTCATAGAATAAGGGATGGAAAAAATATATACTTAACAAGTAGAGTTCCATCCTTTAACTAATTTCTACCACAAACTTATCTTTCACTCTAAAATATAATAGAACTAAAAATATATTCTATTTATCCTATTATTATAGTGATCCAAAAAATGAGTTTATTATTCACCAATTAGACCCTTTAAAAACGAAACTACATTATAAAATCCAGGGACTTAACATAGTCTAGTGGTAGGAGACAAATTCCAATCGCACTATGGTTGTGGGTTCGATTCCCACAGCTTTGTCCGACGCGACAGGATGTCACACGGTCTGTGTGTTGTCCTTTTTATAAAAATCCGAAAATAACCTTAACAATAGTATCCAATTTCAAACATAATCTATTCCAAACTTTAGACTTATCCAAAATACTTCTATACAAACTCATAGTCCAAAACTTATAAGGAAGGTAAACACAATGAAGATACTTTCTGCCACTTAATAACATGTGAATTCATTCATCATGTATTCTTTTAGAACACTCCAAATTCCTGAATTGCCTTAAAACCTTATTTATTACATTAATAGTCACTTATTATTTACATATTAATTGATATACTCATTCTATCCAAAAAACATGTAAACTCCAACAATGATAGAATATAAAAATCATTAATCAGTTTCAAGGAAGTCAAGAATATCTAATATAATTTATCCATATCAACAATCTCTTATTCCAAAATCACTACCTCATTATTAAGACCATATTAAGGATTACCTTTCCTTTAACCATGTATTTTCCAAAAAGTGTAGATTACTATTAAGCCACTTTTCATAGACCATATAATCTCAAATCTTCAATAAAATAGTGATGCAGTAGAATCATTATATACTTGATAATTCTTATAACATGTACATCATTAATACATTAAAAAAATGATTCAATACATGAATAACAATGTAAGAAATATAATCATTCATCTTCATCTTCGGTTGTATAATAACTTTATTATTATCCAATAGCAGCATTAGGGGTATACTCTAATGATTTGAACATTGATTCACGTAGTGTCCCATTTCCTTGCGGAAAAATATTTGTATATTTGAATTTTTTTTCGTACCCTTGCAATCATGTACATGGTGTCCTTTTTCTCAACACTTATAACAAACTCACATTCCGATCAAGAGTTTAACATGGTTATTCATTCCACATTTATCACATATGGGAAAATCCTTCTTTCCCATATTCCCTTCATCCATCTTTCTTTCTACCATCCTTTTCTTCTCTTGCTTCCCTTCAAAGCTGTAGGACTCATAGAAATCTTTACTTATCTTATTAACACATGATACTATTTCTTCATATATTGAGAATACATGGGAGACTATTTACCTTAAAAATTTTGGCTTAATACAATGAAAGATATGATCTTTCTTACTCTTTAGATCATATGTATTGCTGGTGTTCACATTCCTTCTACAGGGCACCATTTCTATACAGTGGCATAAACTAGATTAGTTTATGAATCAAAATACATAATTCCAAACTTGTAAAACACTAAAAATAAATTTAACAGTTTATGGGTATAATATATAATCATAAAAAATGTTTTCTTTGAGGATTTTTATACTCATAAAACCTTCATAATGGTTTGTAAAGAAAATGAGAATTATCCTAAGAATATCCCCGGGGAGTGTCGTAACCAAGAGTGTAGCAAGGCCCGTTGTCGTGCACCAGTTCCTGTTTGAGTCTAGATCAAAGCGATGTTTTTGGGTTTTAACCCTAGGTAAATCTGTGCCAGAGCTACCTCTACTAGCTCGTATCAAGATAGGGATGTATTGCTTGGAAAACTCAAAAAATCTCTACAATACCAAAATTCTCGGATGTTCTTCTATACTAATCTCCAAATTCTATCTTAAGGATATGTACTCTAATCAGAGTTAATCTAAATCTAGTTTCCATGGTTTGTACTAAACTTCCTCTAATACAAACTATAACTCCCTGACCCTTGTTACCTAGAGTCGGTGCATTATTACATAACATTGGAATGATCACAATGAAATTATGTCTCTAAAGACCAATGAGTTTAGTATTATTGGAAACAAGATTCATACATAAGTTCAACATTACAACTTGAAAAGAATTAAAACATTAATTTATTCAATTAAAAACATCCAAGACTTATATATTATGCATGAAAGTCACTCATACCTAATTTCTTTATATCTTGGGATAATGAAACAAAAGAAACTGGTGGGCTCAAACACTCAGTAAGGTTAAGCAATATAATGGAAGATAACATAAATATTATGCATGGTGAATAATTGAAACCACATGCATTTACAAATAATAAAAAAGAACATTCTTATGGAAAGAATATGAGATTAGTAAATAATTTCATAATAAAATATAATCATGGGTATTTTATTAGTCGAATGACCACATGAACCATAAATATTATTTTCATAATGAGGGAATGAATAATGCCAGACATTCTGAAACATTTTGTCAAGGCCTCATCCAAAACGTCAAAAATGATTAAGGCCTTGGAAAAACCATATATAAAATTGGGAAAGGCCTGATCCAATTCCATATCTAGATTTCTCATGAGACATACTGATGTCTCAAGGAGCTATTGTGGGCTCCACCTGTCACTTACTAAGTCCAATACATTCCTCATATAAAAAGGTTGAAATATAACATAAACATTCGTATTAAAACTAGAATAATAAATGTCAATAATTTAACCATAAATCATGAATTGTATAAAAATATCACATCCACAGTCTTACATATCCCAAAAACTTCAATACAATATAGATGTTTTTTATCATAATAAACAAACTTCAAATAATCTTAAAATCCATCAAAGGGTGTTGACATAGCTGAAATGAAAACATTTTTTTTGTGAAATATCACATTGAATTTTGAAATCATTTAGGAGTCACATAATTATAAAGAAAAAATTTATTTTTAAAATATACTTATAAGCTTGTATGGAAAGCTTCAACAATGTTATAACGGCAGAAAATAACCGCACCGACCACATAAGTTAAAAAAACATTCTTATCTTAATTTTGTCGAAAAAGTCATAAAATACCTTGTCTGGAAAACGACGGAAAGATTCCATTCGAAAAATATAAGGTTCAATAAAGTTATAAATTAATTTACCCATTTATCTAGTAAAAAACTGTTCTGAAACACATTTTTAGGAATCATGGATGTGGATGATAAAGATGTCCCAGTAGATACTTACATGAAAACAATCTCGGATCATAAAGAGATTGTAGAATTCAACCTTACCTTGTACTTTTCCTTGGTCAAGGGTAGGTTAACCTCATGTATAATGGTGATATAATTTTTATTAAATTATTATAGAGTCATATACATTAATATGATATAATATATGATCTTTTAATATTGTTTTGTCATTAATATCTTAGTATTATTGTCGTTTCGGGTGTTAATAGATTCGTTTTCCTTTATGTTCTTTGTTATGTGAGTCATATTTTTTATGGATGGTATGTATATTATTCATAAACATAATTATATAAAGTATTTAATTAATATTTTTAATCATGAAATGAAAATTAGTCTTGAATGGATACGATAGGAAATGAATCTCATCGCGTTCGTGGAGACAGTAATCCGTATGTACGCACGAGAAACAATATCATTCTATTGATTTTAAAATAATTTTTATTTGGATGTTATATAATTTATACAGAATCTTTATAATGTTATATTTATTACTATATAAATTACAAATCATTATTATAGACATCCATATAAAAATGTTTTGAATAACAATTACACCATGGCGTGGAGACGGTTAGCCGTACATATGCACGTACGGTGACATGCCATTCAATGGATGGATAGAATGATGAATATGGTTGTACCATATTTATAATAACATCATAGTATATAGAATATAATGGAGTTATTTTTTTATAATGTAAACAACAATGAATGAGGAAGTGGGAGAATAAAGGAACTTGGAAGAGGTGATGAAATATTTACCTCTTCCTCGGGTTCTTCATTTTGATTTGATCAACAGGGCTCTTTAGGTTGGATTTTTGACTTAATTAAGGCTTATAGGATAAAGGGTGGATATTTGAGAGTGTATATAGGTAGGGTACGGCCGATAAAAATGGATTTGATTATGTGAATTAGAGAGAAAGGGGAGTGCCCTTTTATAAGAGGAGTGAGGGGCATCTTAGGAAAAGCTAGAAATATTATTTTATAATAAAATAATTTTTGGTTTCTAATGGCTAAAAAATGATTTATTTAAGTGATAAGGTGGTTATGGGTCGAAAACCACTCAAGAAAAAGGTTTTAGATAGGCTTGGGTTAGTATATTAACTTTATCGTTTAGATTTAACTTTTAGTTAAATAGTTTGACATTACCATGTCGCTTTGTATTTTTATATTATATGGTTAATAAACATACTATATACTTCCAAGTGAACCCCAAGTCATTCATTAATGATAAAAATGTCTTTATATTAGTCTTTTTTCTGAACATTATATTTTTAAGAATAGAATATCAATTAATAATAAATATTTTTTTAAAACTCTTTTATTACAATTTTGACACTATATGGTATTTTCTTTTTGGTAAATTCATAAAAGCATTATTACTTCGAATAAAATTCATATAACTAACCATAATATGTCATATTAACCTAAAAAATTAGTCTAATTCATAAAAAGTCTCAAATTACTTTAATTTGGATATTTATAATGTCAATTATTTTAATCATTCATTAATTAGGTAATTACTGTATAATCATTGTGACATAAATAAATTAAATTATTAAATATTAAATAAATATAAATAAAATACCATTATGTATGCAAACTTTTTATATTTCTAATGAATATTTATAGTCGAATTTATCTTATGTGTAACCCAATATTAAAAATATTTGAGTTATTAATCCTTGATTTTAACTCTTGTAACTCTTCTTTGAATTAAATAATAATAAATGTCCAAATATAATCAAAGTGGACCAAAGAGGTTCATATTTTATTGCTATGGTATTTTTGTTCAAATTATACTTATCCAGTAGAATGAAAACATTTTTTAGGGTAATAATAATATCATTTTTACCCTTAATAACCCTATTTACTTTTAACTGCGGTAAATAAGAGTAAAAAGTTACTTTTCACCAAAAATTATTTTCATCTTATTGAACCACATTTTACTTAATGATATCACCGTGTCTCTTGGATTTTTGAAATTCAACTCACAGAAGCGGTAAAATTATGATTTATAAAAATTTGCAAATGCTCCTAGAATGTGGGTAAAAGACGGTAAAAAGTTCAATAAAACTTTTATATATCTAAAATTATTATAAACTGACTCCAATGAATTAAATTGAACTTTTATTGGTATAATGAATTATTTTGACCTAAAATAAATTTAAAAAATAAATAAATATTTAAATAAAAATTTGATTTTAAACTATAACTCAGTGTTTTTCACTATCCATCAAGAATTGAATGTTTTTAGAAAAATACCAAAAGTTTACCCTAGGATAATTTTGATATTCTGAATTCAAAAATGAATTATATTTTACCAAATTCAAAACATAGAAGTTACATTTATTTATTTAAAAATAATTCCCGGTGTCAAAACCAAAAGGCGTATTTTTATGAAATAATAACTATCAAAATATTGACACTTGTTTATGTCCAATTTCATAGACAAGTTACGTAAAATGACTAGAATTGGATTAAATGGTAAAATATAATATATTTATATTTACAAAAAATTAAAATTTATAATTTATAACTATAAATTATTTTGATTAAAATAGAATTTTTCAGTTAAAATATAGTATATTTCACTATTCAACCAAATATGAAAGTTATATGAAAAACACCAAAAATTTATTGAAAATAAATTTATTATTTCTCGATTCTAAAGAAGAAGTTTATTTTTTCAAATTGTATATATAAAAGTTTCAAATATTGGATTTAAAAAGTTTTCACCATTAAAAGGTGGTAAAAGTGCATTATTTTGAAAAATATTTCTTTTATCTAAAAAATTAATTTGGTCATACATTATTTCTAAGAAACACATAATATGGATTCTAAAATTATAAGGATTATATAAAGTTCAAAATTCAGTTAATACTATTCATAACCACTTTTGAATGGCTGGTTTGGTAAGTCGTGGTGTGCTTGAACCCTATGTTGTGTGTAGTGCAAGTTATTGAAATATGTTGAAGAGATAACATACTATGAAATCATGGGGTGTTAAATAGTCCATATTGTAGCCCCTTATTACTAAACCAGGTTCACTTTTCATTCCATCCCTATCTTACAAAATTGGGTTCACATCCCTTTCTAGTTCAATATATGCAATGATATGTAAATCTATTCCCAATTCATTGGAAGAGATATAGGTCCCACCTGTTACATAATGAAATCATACACATGTGTATGAAATGATAATAAACATTAATATTTTCAAAAACCATGAAATAAAATAAATATAATAAAAAATTTATCGTATATTATATTGGGAAAAGAGACTAGTTTCATAATCATTCCATTATATTATAAACCTTAAAAAGTGGAGGTTTTCATAATAATTTCTTAATTGTATAACCCATTGAAGAGAAATGAGTTTCACAAAACAATTATCATTACAAACATAAAACTTTTATAGAAATAATATGAATGGTATCCCTAAAACATATCCCCCATAAGGAATAAGTAATTTAAATAGATGTAATCATTGATAAAAAATGATTTTTATCGATCATTAAATCATTTTCTATGGAGAATATCCTTTTGACTGTGAAAACAATTCTTAAAAACATAGAACATATTGAAAATAATTTAATTTTCAAATCATTTATCTAAAATAATTTTTTTTTTCAAAAAATATAAAAAAAATTATTTTAATATTAAATTGAAAAATGATATTGTAATCTTGAAATCAGTAAGGATTAATGAGATAAAGAAATATAAGGCTTGATGTGCATATAAAGAAACAATGATTCTTTTCACATTTTACTTTAAATCCAAACATGAATTATTTTTGAAAATAAAATGAAAAAATCATTTATTTTTTTTATAAAAAGTAAATGATATGAAATAATTTAATTTTAAAAATAAAAAATTAGTAGTGAAACATTTTTGAAAACATGTTTATAAAAAAGTTTTCTGATTGAAGAGATAGATAATGTTAGATTTTATTTAAACCATGTTCTTTATAATTCTTATAAAAAGAATGGAATTTGATAATATTACTTTATAAAATCCTGTATTACCATTCTCTATGGTAATGCATGAGAATTTTTGAGATTTTCATTATTATATTTCAACATTTCAGAATTCATCATAAACTATCCTAATAAATGGTGAGATTGTAACATAAAACCTTTTCCACTTTGGTAAAATTGAATTATGAGCCCCATGAATGAAAAACATAAAAGGAAACATAAATCCTTATTAATATGAATAAAATAGTTTTATTACAATTTAATCATTTTATATATAAACCATTTTAAGAATATAGATGCATAACATAACATACATATCAATGAAGAAAAATTGAAAAAAACCCATACCTTATGTTTTAAATTAAATCGTGCTCATTTAAACCTCATGGATAATATATATCAGTTTACTTTACATCCATTACATATCCATATTTCATATATATAAATCATATATTTTTTTTCTTAAGACAATTTATTACCCTTTTATAAATTATTTCCTCTTCAATTTACTCCTTGGGTAATAACTACTTTATTTTTTTATATGTTTTTGGATTTTTTATATATTGGTCCTTCATAATTTGATAATGGTTTTTTAATCTATATACTAATAACCATTATATAAAATACAGGTATATTTTATACACATTTTTTTACATTAATCATTAAAATGTAGTAATATTAAATAAAATATACCATTAATGGGTATGGTTGGCTATTCGTATGCATGAACACTTTGTTTTAAATTTCATGATAAGTTTAAAGAAATAAAAAGTAAATGAAATATTTGTTATGATAATATAATCATGGTTATATCATATATATATATATATATATTAAACCATCCCTTAATACATTCCTTATAATGTGTGAACAATTCACATCACTTCACAAGGTGGTAGTCTGTCGTACACAAGATTGAAATAATTGTATTACCATGTATCATAAATCATCATTTTTTATGAGATATTAAAATTTAATAATCCCAATAAAATCATAAATATCATAAATATCAAAACAAAAAAAAATTCATCATTACAACCAGTATTGATTAGTTGAAGAGAAATAATGAAGGCCATAAGTTTGCAAGGGGTTGTATAAATTATTCACGAACTATTATTTTTTATCCCATTTGATGGATGTAGAAATTTTGGTAGTTAATTAAAATAGTCTAAAAAATATTATTATATATAATAAAACGATGTTATTATATAACCATTATATAAAAAGAATTTAATGGGATATATTAATAAATAAAAAAATAATGCTCGCTAATGAACAATACTTCTTCTACGGTTATCCTCCTTTGGTTTGATATAAATTATTTAATAGATGGATTTATAAAAAACAAGTAATTATAAGACTAGGGGAGGTATGTTATGTTGTTATTTTTGTTGTGGTAGGTCTAGCCAAAGGGATTGATAGGTGTCAATATATGAGGGGATTGAATGGCCTTCTATAATTGGGGAGGAGTGACATTCATGTAAACACCCAAAATCATTCACTAATGAGAGGTATTCCTTACCTCACATGCCACCAAAATAGATAAATAATTTATTAGAGAGATTCATAAGTCTATAAAATCTTCTAACCCAGAATATAACAAATTTTTTCATTTATAAATATTTATGTTTATTAATTTTACCCTTTTAGTTTTTACCACAGTAAATTTTGTCTTTTTAATTACATAGGTAATTTATGATAGAAGCGTAGAATACAAATGAATATTATTTGATTATTTGAGAATAATTATTAGCAATTTGAAAGATTTTTTTTTAAAAATAAAACAACAATGTTAGTGAAAAATTAATTTTTATATAAATTCATGTAATGCACAAAACCTCATTTTTACTTTAATCATAGAAATTAATTTTAACTATTTTTACTAATCATTATGGCCAAAATATTTGTAGGCCTTAAAAGATAACAAAAAATATAATGATTCCAATTATGGAATCCAACTAAATAAACTCAACTCACATATGTGGAAGATTAAAACTCAAAATAAATTTCACAGAAGTGATGAAAAATATGATTTTTTTAACGAGAAGAATTTCAAATGTTTGTAAATTTTTCATATCCAAATTACACAATCAAATTATTGAAATTGCCAAAATTTAATTAATTGAAATTTTTTTTATCTAATTTCACTTTAAAACAATTCAAAATATAATTTAACACTATAAATTATTTAAACAAAATAGACAATTTTCAATTATAATTTTTTATTATTCCCTAGTAATCATAAAATGAAACTTCTCATAAATATACCAAAAAATAACCCTATACTTATTAAAAAAGTTATAAAAATTATATTTACGTTATCAAAATTAATTTTTTAAAATTTTCAAAAATTAATATTAATATAGTTCTGAAAAGACAGAAAACCATTTTTTGAGAAAATAATTTTTTTGAATGTTATGAAGACTTTACTGAAAATTAATTATATTATATTGAATATTTTTTATTTATATAAAATAATTATAATTAACATTTAAAATTAATTCAGTATTATTCATATCAATATTTTTAACAGCTTGGTTAAAACTACAACGTTAAAATTAATATACAAATAATATATCATGGTTTTTCAAAACTCAATGATGTATATAATGCTTTCTAAGCCAATGATTCATGTATGGAACGAATAACATGGTGTTGTGTGTAATTAAATATATAAAATAAATTCAAATTATTCAAAAAAATCATAAAAACTCAGAGTGCCTCACATATTTTTCCATGATTGATGATAATTGGATTTTATCTGGGAAATATGAACTAAATTAATTTATAAAAAATAATGATTGTCCATTAAATGAATGTATCAATGAATCTATGTTAATAGGTGATAATTGGGTTTTCCTGAGCATTTATGATTATAAAGGATTCATTATCTAGAATATAGTAATTTTTTCTAGATCATACAATCATGAATAAGAAATAAATTATTAGGGAAAATTTCCTTTATAGAGATGATTGAATCTATAAATTAAAAATTTCCGTTATGTCACATATAATGTTCTATGTATTTAAAATTATGGCCATAATTTATTTTGAAAATGGGAATTTATTAGAGAAATGTTTTATATTAAATCAACAATGTTTTGAAAAAATCAACCTTCCAAAACATGTTTGTAAACATACAAACGTAATATATAAAATTAAACAATACCTAAGGTCTCATGAGGATATAAAAAGTTATTTTAATCTTTATAAATTTTTTAAAAGTGCAATAGAGAATCAAAATATTTTTATCAAAAAGTTTCTAGGAAGATTGTTATTTTCCATAATGTGTGAATGATATCATTTTTATATCAATCACAATGTCACTAGATGAAATATTTCCCAAACTAATAAAATGGGAAATTTATATAACAACGGTAGTTAGATTAAAATTTTCACATTATTTTGATATATTTAAAAATATTTAATAATTTGTTTTAATTAATAATCTTATTACATATATTTGTTGTAGTATCTTGACATAAGACACATTATAGTATTTTTTTATAGTGCATGACTAATAACAAATTGAGATTAATGAATTTTTTAAATGTGAGATCAAAATATCTAAAATGTCATTATTGATAGTTTATTTGACGAAATGATAGTTTACCATAATGTTTTCATCATGCAACCATTATTAATTATTCGAGAAAATCTAATTAAATTTTAATTGAACTATAAAAATAATTAATCATTTTCCTTGATGTAAGATACTTTATGGTATCATGTATATTCTCTCAATAATAATAGGTTAATTACATGTGGTGTGCCTTAATAATTATTCATGAGTGAATTATTTACCATTAAAACTCATTATCATGTTAAAAACATTTAGTATGATTTTAGAATTAATTATTTATACATTATACATACTGTAAACATACCCTGATAGAAGAAAATATCCGTTGTATCATAAATACTAATAAAAATATAATAGTAAAAATAATTAAAATAAATATGGTGCAACTATTCAGTGTAATGAAATATATATTTTTTCTAATAAAAATATAAAACATACATTAAGAAATAATTTTTTTTAAAAAATTAATCATGAATCAACTTATCTTAAGGAGAAACCATTTATTATAAATATATTTAGTACAGATGATCCAAATTATTAATTTTTCTAAAAAATAATTAAATATTGATCGTATACTATGTGAAATTTATACCTTAATATGAAAATATTAATTGGAAACACATAAATACATAAATATTCTAAAAAATAATCATTTTTATATAAAAAATAGAAATAGAAATTTATTCATCCACTTTTTCTTGATCAAGTGGTTCTTGATGTTAACATATGATAATGATGAGAGTTAGACCCTATTTATTATATTTTTTATTTTACTCAAAATTTTTCAACCAATTAAAAAATGATTATACATTTAAACTATAAGGTGTTTTACCGAAGTCATTTTCAATTTCAACTATTTCTCCACTTGAGTCTCATCCATATATTATACTAATAGAGCACTCGTATCCAATTATTATTTTTTTCATCTTACACCTAAAGATAAACGTCACAACTAATAAAAAGTTACAAATGATGAAGACTTATGGTAATAAAAATCTCTATCCCAATACAAATTTAAAAATATAAAATTTTATTAATTACTATACTATAATATATTATCAAAAACTCAATTATACCATTTAAATTATATAGGATTCACTTTCTTTATGAGGTGAAAATCCTTTGTTGCACATTGATATCCATCGAGTAATGAAAAAACATCAATGACGTTTGTTTTGATGTAATAAAATAAATTAAAATTATAACTAGATTTTTTTAAAATAATTTATAAACATGTTTATCCATAAAATTTCTATAATTTCTATTTCATATTTATTTTATTTAACAGTACCTTTGAATCTCTTGTACAGTGTTTCATCAATAGTTATCAAGAATATTTTTCTTAATGAATAATAATGATATCATTACCTTGAGTGATTTATATGAACTGATAAATATACTATGTCTATGAGAATCATCCTTTAAAACCACTTCTTCATCATAGAATAAAATAACATGATACTTCTTAATATTTAATAAAAATATTATATTATTTATATAAACAAGGTTGATGAGTGATTTCGTTGAATTTTATTCATATACTTGTTATGAAAAACTATTATTTTCTGGAGTTTTAAAATAATTAGGACATATACCTAAATTTATGAATATATATTTTAGTCATATAATATATATATAAGTCCTTTTTCAACATACACACAACTGCATTATAGTATCTATGAAAAAGTGCATTGGGACAGTTATATTAAATGGTTTAACACCATGAGATTTTAAAATACAAACGTCATATTTGATATAATGTATGAAATGTAACATCAACCATATAAGGAAATATAAATTCACAAGAACATACAATAGATTTATTTTTATATAAATTCAATATCTTTTATATCATCTAATTTATGAAATATCAGGTTAGAATAAAACACAACACTCTATTAAAATATTGTTATGTAAACACTGCAATTATTACATAGTTGTTAAATTAGAGAGTAGACATAATACTAAATAAATTATTATAATTATATGGATTACACATATATAAGAATAATAGGTTGTATATCAATTTATTATAGATAAAATAAAACCATTTTAAAAAAATAATGTTTTTTGAAAATTATATTTTACTAAAAGGAGGTTTAGGCGAGCTTTGCACCCTTAATGTATAATTAATTAATAAAAAATTTACTAAATCTATTTGAAAAAATAAACATCATTTTCAAATTAGAATATTAAATTTATTTTATGGTGATTTTTTTTTATTTTTCTGAAACATTTCATTTTCAGATGAATAGTGAAAATACTAAATTTGAATTGAAAATAACCTTTTTTAATTTTTTTGTAGAGATATATTATATTTTAATTAATTTAGAGTAATATTAGGTAAATTAGATATATATATTAAACCAATATATTTTATTTGAATCATTTTCATACTAATGGTTTTTATAAAAACTTTTTAATCATTGAAAGATTTTCATTTTCAAACCCAACATTCTCATCTTTTCTACAAAAATAATTATGAATTAAAATTTTTACCTCTATGAACATAGTTTTAAAAAATTTATTCCAAAATTGTAAATATCATAATATATATTTCATAATATGTTAATATTAATTTTCTACAATCATAAATAGTAAAAATAATAAAACATATTTATCATGGTTAAGGTAAGAATTAGGTTACTGTGGGTTAAACATAAAATTTAAGGGATTAAAAGACTTTATAAAATTTATAATATATATTATATGCCCATATTTAGACCTTATTGTTCCAATTTATCTATAATAATTTATTTTCTACTCTTCTGGCATGTAAAAAATATGGGTACACCTATTTCTTTTCAATAATTACAAGTATATCACTCACCAGTCCTAAAACAGCCACAAAAAATCCTTCCTTTTATTAAATTCAAAACAATATTTGTAGGGCCAATACCTATACAAATATAGTTCAATCATATATATCCTAATCATATAGACATTTTTTTGGATAAAAATACATTCAAGGATTGATTTTGGTATATTCTTAAAGAGGTTGTTTGAGAAGTAGTGAAACTCATAAGTATGTGTTTTTATTTTAATTATTATTTAACCTCATTAAATTTTTATTCATTTATGATTATATAATAAAAAATGTATTTACCACACATATATATATATATATTATTATGTTAATTTAATTACTAATATCCATCTCATCTTCCATCAAATGTGAAACAATAGCGTCGCTCATATGTATGGTAGACTACAACCACGCGAACTGATGTGACACATTTTCCATTAACACCTCTCACAATTTGGTATGGTGATGGATATAAATAATATATATGAAAATTATACAATAATTATACCTCTTGATTTACAATATCATATATACTGGTTTGTATTCCATTTCAAAGGGATTCGATAACATCACTTGTGTGTAAAATGGACAACCGGTTCGTGAAGCAATGTGATTCATTTTTCAATAATGCTTAACATGGATGGTAATAAAGACATTTTTATTGAATATATTTGATATAAATGAAATTTTATTAATTTTAATAAAATATTTTTATTATTTAATGATAATATATCATTTTATTTCTTGCACATAAAAATAATAACTTCTTCTGTGTACGTGTGTACTACCGCCTTCGAGAACCCATGTGAATATATTTTCATCAACAAGAAAAATACATGATATATATATATATATATAATAATATTTAAAGAAATAATATTGTACATTTTATAATATTATCATTAGGTTAATATATAATATTACTAAACTTCTTTCTGTAATTATCATTGACAAATGGAAACGTTGCCCTTGAAAATGTATGAAATACTTTCTCCACGATTGTAACATTTTTAATTTATCATAACCATATTTAAAGATTGGTTTTTATAGTATTATTGATTTATAAATATAATAATTATTTAATTATTATTATTTATGGGATTTTTACATAATGACCTCTTGGACTATTGTCAACCTACAAAATTCCATTTTGACACAAAATCCAAATATAAAAAAACACACAAGAAGTTAACATAATTGATTAGGTAATAATATATATAATTGAAATAAGTGAAATAAAAGGAATAATACAAATTAATAATTTTCTTAATATTTTAAATAATTAACATAAGTTTATTATTCATTAAGATAAAGAAAAAATGTGATGAGTCAGATTGATGATAAGGGTTTCTCAAACCACAAACACTTAAATTAGACATATTACTTATTCACCACTTATTTATTTTTTTGGTGTATATAATTTCCCATTCTATATGCTATCAAAAAACTATTTAGATTCATGTTTAATATTGTTTAAATTTATGTCATTTCTTTTATGGGGCATATGTGTTAGATGTTACCAAAGTTGTAAGAATTTATTTCACAATCTCATCATTATTCAAGATGGTTTGTGTTAAATCGACCATGTGAGGATTATTCAACATTTATACCTTAAGAAAAATATATTTTATTAAAATATTATTATTCATTCTATTTTTCAATTAATAGTATCATTTTTTTACTCTTTGTAAAATAAAATTAATTATAAAATGCTTTTATGAAAATCCAACATTATTTCTCTCTTCGATCGAATACCATTTTTTAGCATAACCAATTTTTATATAAAAATAATTTTAAATGTAGTTATAACCTTGTAAAAAACATTTATAATTTTTTAACCATTTTTAATTTTTAATATATTTTTTGAATGTAATTATCTTGTATTTTTCAAAACAATTCCCATTTGGGGTTTAAAAAAATGTGAATGAATATTTTATTTTAACTTGTTCTACATGAATTGAATTTTCTACCATCATGACCACTAAATATTTTTCATATTATGTTAAATTTTTTCAAATGTTATTTTATAGAAAACTATTTTAAAATTTTTATTTCATCTTTTCGTTTTCAATCATTAATATCAATGTGAAGATTTTATTTTCCTCAAAAAACATTTATTAACATTTTTATCCTATTTATAATGTTGAATTACATCAAAATCTATTTTAATTATAATACACTCGGTATATTTATCATCAATACCATATTTCTTATTTATCCAAATGGTTTGTGATGAATTTTTCAAGGGATGTGAAATTTTATTACTATTCACTATTTTACTCTATAAGTATTATGATTATGTTTATTGATTGGGTAACTATTAACAATTCATAACATATGTAAAGACCCATAAAATTCAAGGGAAATTTTTTCTTAATTTTCTTTGAAATTTTACAAGAGCGCGGTTTCTGACGGCACCTGATTCTGAGGCCCGGAGTGCCTGGAATCAATTTCCGAAGTTTGGCTCGTGTACGTTCAGTGAACGAACGATCGTGAATTCCTAACTTTTGATCCGGTGCTCGGAATTGAAATCCGAGGGCACCGATGAACTCGCAGCGCCGATATTCGTTTAAGGAGACATTTTCAGAAGTTGCGTTTATTACGGGTTGAAAGTTAGTTTTTGGGTTTTTAGATTAAGTTAAATAAAATTTGTGAAATACAAAATTTTATTTTAACTTGATGTTTTTTTATAAATCCTTCCAAAGGGAGTTGGGAGTGGGACCCACATCCACTTAACCTCCCTTGGGAGGATTAAGTGTGGTGGGGCCCACACAAAACCCAACCTTCCATCTTCCCTCAAAACTCCCATTAACCCTCCTTTTATTTATTGTTTGACAACTTTAAGTATTAATTGAGGTGAGTTGTTCAATTCAAACCTTTGAAATTCATGTGGTAAAGTTATTTAATAATATAAGCTTAAAGCTTATTTTTATTCTGGTTGAATTTCTTTTACCACCTTTAGAGGAATTTTGGGAGCTTCTCCTTCTTCTTCTTCTTCAACTCTGACGAAGAACACGAAGAACCTTCGAACTTCGACGAAGAACTCCACGTTCTCGGGAACCGTTTTCCGTGACGACATAACCGCTACATCGACGTTCTTCTTCCGCGACGCTCGACTTCCGCGAATCGTTATCGATCATCGAACTTCGTTCCAGAACCAAGTAGGGGTTTGTCCTTTTTAAATTACGTGTTTTCATTCCCTCGAACATGAAAGAATAATCCGTTGGGCGAAGTTCCAAATTTTATTAAAAATTTGTGAAACGTTCATTGTTGTGTTTATACGATTGGCCAACTGTTATCGTTATAACGGGAGGAGACCGGACCACACGAACACGACCGATTCTCCTCCCCCTTCTAAATCTTTCGTGTTGATTTAGCGGAGACAGCGCGGTGTCGTCGCACCGCGCAGGAACAAAAGAATTTATGGCTGGAGCGAGCAGCGATAAAGAAATGCAGTGCCGACGCACCGCGTCGTTGTTTACGAAAGAGACCGCGGCCAGAGACGGGCCGCGACGGAACGAGGAGGCGACCGGCGGCCAGCCGGGCCGCCGGCGCCGGAGATCATGAAGAGCCGCGGCCCTACGGCCGCGGCGGAGCGGCCAGGGGCGGCCGGCCTCGCCGGCCGCCGGAGATCGGAAGAGCCGCGGCGATGGCCGCGACGGAGAAGAAGAAGGCGGGACCCGCGTGAGAAGAGAAACGGCCGGCCTTAGGCCGGCCGAGATCCGAAAAAGGGGGGTTTAACCCCCCGCGTGCGGCACATGCGCGGCACCCTGGCCGCACCGCCGCTGGCTGGGCTACGCCGCCACGCCGGGTCCAGCGGACCCAGTCGGTCCGACCCGGTTCGGGTCGGATCCGGGTCGGGTCGACCCGGTTCGGGGTGACCCAGGGGGGGTCGGGCCGGGTCGGCCCGGACCCGGACCCCCCGTTTTCGAGACTGTTTCGGTCCTTTGGCCATAACTTGAGCCACAGACCTCCGATTGGCGAACAGTCTGCGGCAACGCGATCCGTGGATCGAGGCAGTCGTTTCGGAATATCGCACTCAAGGTTTCGGAACACTTTGAGTTCGGCCGGGTAGGTTCGTTCACGAAACCAACCGGGCCTTCGGAGCAGAAACGCTCATATCTTGAGCTACGGACGTCCGATTGACGTGCCGTCAGCTTTGTTGTGTTCCTCTTAGTGAGACGGATCTTTTGGCATACTCCGCCCGAGGTTTGGACGCAGGTGGAGTATGGTCGTGTTGGTTTTGCCTTAAAAACCAACCGGGCCCCGGGGACGAAAATGCTAATATCTCTCAGACCGGGCGTCCGATCGACGCGCCGTCTGTTGCGTTGAGTTCCTGTTGACGATACGGAACTTTTGGATACATCAACTTTGGACTTTGTGATAGTTGATGTATCAGCCTCTCGGCTCGTGGAGCGGACCCTCCGAATGAGCTTGCTGTGTGCGGGAACCCTAGTGCTGGCTGCGACTGTTACTGTGACTGCTACTGCTACTGTGACTGCGACGACGACAGTACAGAGATCCTGTGTGGATTCGACGACGACGATTTCAGCACTCAGCGATCCTACGTGGATAAGTGCTACAAGTCCTGTGTGGGCCCGATCCTGTGTGGGTCCGATCCTGTGTGGGTCTTTGCGCTCAGCGGTCCTGTGTGAACCAGTGCCTACAGGTCCTACGTGGGCCCGATCCTGTGTGGGTCTTTTGCGGGGGTTAGTTACCTATCGATCCTTCGTGGGTCCAACGACTTAGATGGATCAGAGATCATCTTTATCGTCTTTCGAAGATGTATACCTGTGTGAGCTGAATCCTGTTGCATTCCTGTGTAGATCGTGTTGTGCTATCCTGTGTGGATTACGTTTTGCTTTTCTGTGTGGAATACGTTTACTTTCCTGTGTGGACTGAGTTGTACTTGGGCTCGGAGGTTGGAGCGTATTTGAATTTGATGACTTAGGTATATGTATGGGCATATACCTAAGCAGTGTCGATTGTTACTTCGTGATTGTAACTTTCTTCGTGGTTTATCCTTGTGAATTTGAGAGACCTTCAGGGGTCTCGGGGTCCCTACTGACTAGCTTATACTCACCCCTGCACGGGCTTTGCCCGCACTACGTTGTGTTGGTTGCAGACGACGGACATCGTTGATCTTAGCTGAGGCTTGCAGAGCAGGACGGTACCTGGAGGTGGACCACTGGACGGGACGTGCTCGGAGCGGATGGCGGGACCCATGGAGCAGTGGAGCTATCTGTACCCACCCTTCAGGTGGGATTTCCAGTGGACAGCCCGGTGTAGCGGCGTTTACTTTTCAGTTGCTGTTTTCCCTTTCTAGTTTTACTTTACTTTCAGTTTGGGTTTGTATACTGGCCCATTTACCTTTCCGCACTTTCAGTTGTACTCTGCTTTTTCTTAGTGTTTACTTTCCACTTGCTTACTCTGTGGTGTTTGTTTACTTTACAAAGGAAATGCCTTCCCTTTTTACCAGGATTTACGCCTTGGTGCTAGTCGCCAGCCCCTGGCCAATGGAAGGCGGGCTTGGGGTAGTCACGGCACGGACCCCGAGGGCCGGTCGTGACAAATTGGTATCAGAGGAGTTCGGTTCTACCGCGAATTCTGACCTTTTCTATGTGAAGCAATAATGTTTAGTGTATTGAGAGTGGTTATCAGTCCCGGGAGTCCAGTGTTGGTGCGGCGGCCGACGTATCCGTACACCAGGACCCTGACTTCTGATTTCCGACTTAATGCACGAAAACATTGTTTGCGTGTGTGTTTCAAAGTTTTCTTTGTAATTACTTATATCAGCTCACCAGGTATACTGTTCTGACCGTGGCGCACCTGTTTCCTTTTCAGGATGGCCCCACGACGGCAGCCAGCTAGGGTTCCGAGAGTCGAGCGTGACGACAACCCACCGAGCGACGAGGCCTCGGTGCAGGGCCCTTTGTCAGTAGTGGCACCGGCGGTAGCTCTTCCCGCCGAGCCCCCGATGCTTCCAGCACCAGCCGCAGACGATGCACGTCGCCTCAGCGCACTGCATGAGTTTCAGTGCCAGCGAACACCCAGGTTTCGCGGGGAGACGAATCCCCAGGCAGACGAGGACTGGCTGGAGGCAGTTGTACATGTGTTTAGGCTAGTGAGGACACCAGCAGACCTCATGGTGATCCTCGCTGCGAGCCTACTATATGCAGTAGCAGGACGATGGTGGAGCTTGATGCTCCAGGTGCACGATGAGGCATCTCTACTTTGGACGGACTTTGAGATCCTCTTCCGCTCGGAGTTCGTCCCAGCCACCCTTCGTGCGGTACGTATCCAGGAGCTTCTTCAGCTGCGGCAGGGCAGCATGACGGTCGCTCAGTACTCGGCGAGATTTACTGATCTCTCGCGCTACTCGACCGACATGGTACGAGACCCATTCTTCCGGGCCCGGACCTTCGACCAGGGTTTGAGACACGAGATCAGGGCATCACTGATCTCCCTCAGCATACCGACTCTGACAGGAGTACTGGAGCGGACCCTTCTGATCGAGAGCTTCTTTGCTGAGTCTACACCAGCGCAGCGACCCACCGCAGGGCGGCACATGGCAGAGTAATCTGCAGCAGGCAGTCGACGGATGACTCAGGGGTCCAGACAGACCAGACCTTCGGGCAGACGACCTCAGGGCACTGGCTCAGCAGTGCATGGCACACAGCGAGGAGCCAGTCTTTCGAGAGGCAGACAGTGCTACTCGTGCGGCGTGCAGGGCCACATGGCTCGTGACTGCCTGACCCTCCGTTCCGAGGAGCAGCAGTCGGTTGAGGGACCACCGAGGCAGAGGCAGAGGGTCGACCGTGGCGGTCCGTAGGGAGGCGGCGGACGAGGCAGAGGAGCTGGACGAGCAGCCGGTGGTGGGCGACACTTTGAGGCTCTGCCACCACCACCACCAGGAGGTCCACCCCGACCACAGGTAGCTGGCGGGCAGAGACAGGCACAGCTCCAGGCAGCAGAGGCCTATGACCACTGTGCACCCTAGATGATTCGAGGTACTATCTGTGTCTATTCCACCCTTGCTGCAGTTCTTATAGACACTGGAGCGAGTCACTCTTTCATAGCCGCTGCCCTTGTTCGGAGCTCGGAGATTCCGACAGAGCCGTTGGCTCTATCCTTACGGCTAGAGACTCCTACGGGAGCAGACTCGACGATTACGCACTGGTGTTGGCAGTGTGAGATTACTCTAGGAGGCGAGAGATTCGACTGGGATCTTCTTGTAGCAGCGTCGAGGCCTTACGACGTCATCTTGGGCATGGATTGGCTATCTACGGTCCATGCACAAATTGACTGTTTTAGGCGCAAGGTGCGATGTGTACGCACCGATGGGAGCAGGTTCACCTTCACCGGCGAGAAGGGAGCCTTAGCAGCACAGGATGGACTTCCGCGGAGGAGAGGACATCCCATTACTCATCAGTTAGCTAGCCTCATCCTTGGAGCAGTTGACGTGCAGAGTCTTGGTTTTCCTGCAGTGGTGGATCAGTTTGCGGACGTTTTTCCCGACGACGTTCCAGGGCTACCTCCTCGCAGAGAGGTAGACTTTTATATTGACTTGTACCCCGAGACAGCCCCGATATCCACTCCAGCATATCGGATGGCCCCCGCCGAGCTTCGAGAGCTACGGGTACAGTTGGAGGACTTGCAGGGCAAGGGGTTCATCCGACCCAGTGTTTCACCCTGGGCTTCCCCGATATTATTCGCCAAGAAGGAGGACGGGAGCTTGCGACTTTGTGTTGACTATCGTCGCCTGAAACAGGTGATAGTGAGGAACAAGTATCCGCTACCGAGGATTGATGACCTCTTTTATCAGCTCAAGGGAGCACGGTGGTTCTCGAAGATAGACCTCAGGTCAGGCTATCATCAGCTCAGAGTCAGAGACGAGGATGTGCAGAAGACAGCCTTCAGATGTCGGTATGGCCACTATGAGTTCTTGGTTATGCCTTTCGGTGTAACCAATGCTCCAGCAGTGTTCATGGCTCTCATGAACAGGATCTTTCAGCCATACCTCGATCGGTTTGTCGTGGTCTTCATCGACGACATTCTGATTTACTCTACGACTGAGGAGGAGCACGCCTATCACTTGCGAGTTGTACTAGACACACTCCGAGAGCACCAGCTTTATGGTAAGCTCTCAAAGTGCCAGTTCTGGATACGTGAGGTCCACTTCTTGGGACACGTTATCTCTGAGGTGGGAGTTGCAGTGGATCCCGCGAAGATTGAGGTTGTGTTAGCTTGGGAGCCACCCAGGAGCGTGACTGAGGTTCAGAGTTTCTTGGGACTAGCTGGATACTATCAGAGATTCGTTCCAGACTTTTCTAGAGTTTCGGCATCACTCACATCTTTGACGAAGAAGGGGAAACCCTTCGTGTGGTCAGACAGATGTCAGCAGAGCTTCCAGGAGCTGAGACAGAGATTGACTAGCGCACCTATCTTGAGGTTGCCCGAGGAGGGAGTAGGGTACGTAGTCTACTGCGATGCATCAGGGACCGGACTCGGATGTGTTCTGATGCAGGAGCGGGCAGTGATCGCCTATGGATCACGTCAGTTGAGTCCACATGAGCAGAACTACGCTACCCATGACCTGGAGTTAGCAGCAGTGGTCTTCGCTCTGAAGACATGGCGACACTACCTGATGGGCGAGCGCTTTACAGTCTATTCCGATCATCAGAGCCTCAGGTATATCTTCTCGCAGAAGGACCTGAACCTGATACAACGGCGATGGCTCGAGTTCCTCCAGGACTATGACTTTGAGATAGTCTATACTCCTGGGAAGGGGAACGTAGTAGCTGATGCCCTTAGAAGGTGGACGGGCATTCAGCTACTTGAGGAGGCGACATAGCAGCTAGCCTCTTTGCGGATATCGTTTGTGGATAGAGATGGAGCAGCATTCCTTCAGTCTCTCACAGTCACTCCTCCACTACTGCAGCGAGTCAGGGAGGCACAGCGTGGGGACGCTGACTGTGAGACACGGCGTGCACAGATATCCTCGGGACAGACACCTGATGGTTTCTACCTTGGATCAAAGCACGACATCCTTTTCAGAGGACGTACCATGGTACCAGTCGCTTTGCGAGAGGAAGTGCTGAGAGAGTTTCACACTTCTCCTTTGGCGGTACATCCTGGAGTGGCGAAGATGTACCAGGACCCCAGACGACAGCACTGGTGGCCAGGCATGAAGAAGGCAGTAGGAGAGTTCG
The DNA here is from genome assembly GCA_963277665.1 of Viscum album. NCBI lineage: Eukaryota > Viridiplantae > Streptophyta > Magnoliopsida > Santalales > Viscaceae > Viscum > Viscum album. The sequence goes on from OY728126.1 coordinate 1,534,538,295, forward strand.
TTTCTCGATGCCTCACCTGCCAGCAGGTGAAGGCAGAGCATCAGGTACCAGTAGGCTTGGTACAGCCCTTGGAGGTTCCAGAGTGGAAGTGGGACGGCATATCTATGGACTTCGTGACTGGACTTCCACGCACTTCCAGAGGTCACGACTCCATCTGGGTGATTGGTGACCGACTCACCAAGTCGGCACACTTCTTACCCATTAGAGAGCAGGGCTCAGTGGAGAGTTTGGGACGTCTCTACGTTCAGGAGATTGAGCGGCTCCACGGTGTGCCATCATCTATCGTCTCCGATCGAGATGCTCGCTTTACTTCCCGACTTTGGAAGGGGTTAGAGGAGGCGTTCGGGACGCAGCTACGTCTGAGAACAGCCTTTCACCCACAGACGGATGGTCAGACGGAGAGGACCATTCAGACTCTCGAGGACATGCTCCGCGCATGTGTCCTCGACTTTGGTCGTAGCTGGGAGGACCACCTACCCTTGGTGGAGTTTGCGTACAACAACAGCTACCACTCCACCATCGGAATGGAACCGTATGAGGCATTGTACGGCCGACCTTGTAGATCTCCTTTGTGCTGGACAGACCCTGGGGAGTCAGCACTTGTGGGACCGGAGATGGTCCAGGCCACGACAGAGAAGGTCCAGGTCATCCAGGAGCGGATGAGGACAACTCAGAGCCGGAAGAAGTCATATGCTGACAGGAGGCGGAGGCCACTAGAGTTTGAGGATGGCGACCACGTCTTCTTGCGGGTCTCACCTCGACATGGTATTCAGAGATTTGGCCGAGGCGGCAAGTTATCTCCGTGCTTCATCGGACCCTTCCAGGTCCTCAGCAGGGTTGGCGAGGTGGCTTATCGCCTGGCTCTGCCACCTCAGTTGCACCGGGTGCACGAACTCTTACACGTATCCCAGCTAAGGAGATACGTGCACGACCCGACACACATCATTGACCATGGAGAGCTTGACGTTGACGATGGGGCGACTTTTACGGAGGTCCCGGTGGAGATAGAGGATCGACAGGAGCGGGTCCTGTGTGGGCGATCGATTCCTCTTGTACGCATTAGATGGCAGCATGGGAATCTCCAGGAGAGCACATGGGAGCGGGAGGCTCAGATGCGTGCTCAGTACCCTCATTTGTTTCCCTAGTTTTTGAAGTATCTTTACGGGGACGTAAATCCCTGAGGTGGGAGTAATGTAAAGACCCATAAAATTCAAGGGAAATTTTTTCTTAATTTTCTTTGGAATTCTACAAGAGCGCGGTTTTTGACGGCACCTGATTCCGAGGCCCGGAGTGCCCGAAATCAATTTCCGAAGTTTGGCTCAGGTACGTTCAGTGAACGAACGAGCGGGAATTCCTAACTTTTGATCCGGTGCTCGGAATTGAAATCTGAGGGCACCGATGAACTCGCAGCGCCGATATTCGCTTAAGGAGACCTTTTTGGAAGTTGCGTTTATTACGGGTTGAAATTTAGTTTTTGGGTTTTTAGATTAAGTTAAATAAAATTTGTGAAATACAAAATTTTATTTTAACTTGATGTTTTTTTATAAATCCTTCCAAAGGGAGTTGGGAGTGGGACCCACATCCACTTAACCTCCCTTGGGAGGATTAAGTGTGGTGGGGCCCACACGAAACCCGACCTTCCATCTTCCCTCAAAACTCCCATTTACCCTCCTTTTATTTATTGTTTGACAACTTTAAGTATTAATTGAGGTGAGTTGTTCAATTCAATCCTTTGAAATTCATGTGGTAAAGTTATTTAATAATATAAGCTTAAAGCTTACTTTTATTCTGGTTGAATTTCTTTTACCACCTTTAGAGGAATTTTGGGAGCTTCTCCTTCTTCTTCTTCTTCAACTCTGACGAAGAACACGAAGAACCTTCGAACTTCGACGAAAAACTCCACGTTCTCGGGAACCGTTTTTCGTGACGACATAACCGCGACATCGACGTTCTTCTTCCGCGACGCTCGACTTCCACGAATCGTTATCGATCATCGAACTTCATTCTAGAACCAAGTAGGGGTTTTTCCTTTTTAAATTACGTGTTTTCATTCCCTCGAACATGAAACAATAATCTGTTGGGCGTAGTTCCAAATTTTAATAAAAATTTGTGAAACGTTCATTGTTGTGTTTATACGATTGGCCAACTGTTATCGTTATAACGGGAGGAGACCGGACCGCACGAACACGGCCGATTCTCCTCCCCCTTCTAAATCTTTCATGTTGATTTAGTGGAGACAGCGCAGTGTCGTCTCACCGCGCAGGAACAAAAGAATTTATGGCCGGAGCGAGCAGCGATAAAGAAATGTGGTGCCGACGCACTGCGTCGTTGTTTACTAAAGAGACCGCGGCCGGAGACAGGCCGCGGCGGAACGAGGAGGCGACCGGCAGCCAGCCGGGCCGCCGGCGCCGGAGATCATGAAGAGCCGCGGCCCTACGGCCGCGGCGGAGCAGCCAGGGGCGGCCGGCCTCGCCGGCCGCCGGAGATCGGAAGAGCCGCGGTGATGGCCGTGGCGGAGAAGAAGAATGCGGCCGGCCGCGCCGGCCGCCGGTTGGATAGGAGGCGGGACCCGCGGGTCCCGCGTGAGAAGAGAAACGGCCGGCCTTAGGCCGGCCGAGATCCGAAAAAAGGGGGGGTTTAACCCCCCGCGTGCGGCACATGCGCGGCACCCTGGCCGCGCCGCCGCGCCGGGTCCAGCGGACCGGGTCGGATCCGGGTCGGGTCGACCCGGTGCGGGCCGACCCAGGGGGGGTCGGGCCGGGTCGGCCCGGAACCGGACCCCCAGTTTTCGAGACTGTTTCGGTCTTTTGGCCAAAACATGAGCCACGGACCTCCGATTGATGAACCGTCTGCGGCAACGCGATCCTTGGATCAAGACGGTCGTTTCGGTATATCGCACTCAAGGTTTCAGAACACTTTGCGTTCGGCAGGGTTGGTTCGTTCACGAAACCAACCGGGCCTTCGGAGCGGAAACGCTCATATCTTGAGTTACGGACGTCCGATTGACGTGTCGTCAGCTTTGTTGTGTTTCTCTTAGTGAGACGGATCTTTTGGCATACTCTGCCCAAGGTTTGGACGAAGGTGGAGTACGGTCGGGTTGGTTTTGCCTTAAAACCCAACCGGGCCCCGAGGACGAAAATGCCAATATCTCTCAGACCGGGCGTCCGATCGACGCGCCGTCTGTTGCGTTGAGTTCCTGTTGACGATACGGAACTTTTGGATACATCAAATCTGGAATTTGTGACAGTTGATGTATCAGCCTCTCAGCTCGTGGAGCGGACCCTCCGAACGAGCTTGCTGTGTGCGGGAACCCTAGTGCTGGCTGCGACTGTTACTGTGACTGCTACTGCTACTGTGACTGCGACGACGACAGTACAGAGATCCTGTGTGGATTCGACGACGACGACTTCAGCACTCAGTGATCCTACGTGGATCAGTGCTACAGGTCATGTGTGGGCCTGATCCTGTGTGGGTCTTTGCGCTCAGCGGTCCTGTGTGAACCAGCACCTACAGGTCCTACGTGGGCCCGATCCTGTGTGGGTCTTTTGCGGGGGTTAGTTACCTATCGATCCTTCATGGTTCCGACGACTTAGATGGATCAGAGATCATCTTTATCATCTTTTGAAGATGTATACCTGTGTGAGCTGAATCCTGTTGCATTCCTGTGTGGATCGTGTTGTGCTATCCTGTGTAGATTACGTTTTGCTTTCCTGTTTGGAATACGTTTACTTTCCTGTGTGGACTGAGTTGTACTTGGGCTCGGTGGTTGGAGCGTATTTGAATTTGATGACTTAGGTATATGTATGGGCATATACCTAAGCAATGTCGATTGTTACTTCGTGATTGTACCTTTCTTCGTGGTTTATCCTTGTGGATTTGAGAGACCTTCAGGGGTCTCAGGGTCCCTACTGAGTAGCTTATACTCACCCCTGCACGGGCTTTGCCCGCACTACGTTGTGTTGGTTGCAGACGATGGACAGCGTTGATCTTAGCTGAGGCTTGCAGAGCAGGACGGTACCTGGAGGTGGACCACTGGACGGGACGTGCTTGGAGCGGACGGCGGGACCCGTGGAGCAGTGGAGCTATCTGTACCCACCCTTCAGGTCGGATTTCCAGTGGATAGCCCGGTGTAGTGGCTTTTACTTTTCAGTTGCTGTTTTCCCTTTCGAGTTGTACTTTACTTTCAGTTTGGGTTTGTATACTGGCCCATTTACCTTTCCGCACTTTCAGTTGTACTCTGCTTTTGCTTAGTGTTTACTTTCCGTTTGCTTACTCTGTGGTGTTTGTTTACTTTACAAAGGCAATGCCTTCCCTTTTTACCAGGATTTACGCCTTAGGGCTAGTCGCCAACCCCTGGCCTATGGAAGGGGGGCTTGGGGTAGTCACGGCACGGACCCCGAGGGCGGGTCGTGACAACCTAGTTTTTAAATATGGATGTTTATGTTGATTATGATTCACCACATTCATATGTGGAATCAATTGGAATTAATATGTCACAGGTGAGGCCCTCTATAGCCCCTTGATGTATCAGTAGGCCACATGAGACAAAATAGATTTGTTCTTTGTCAAGGACATACCCATTCATATATATGTCCTTGCACAAGGCCTCAACTATATTAGATGTCTTAGAAAAATTCCTCAATCATATTTTTTCTATTTTCAACATTATTCATTACGTAATTATGAATTCATTAATTAATAAACCATGTTATTTTTGATTCGTTAAAATATCCATATGAAGTTCCCCAGACTAGATTGACTATCGATATAGTTGGTGTGAATTAGTTGTCTCTATATATTTTTAAAATTTTTTAATTTCAATTAAGCCTATATGGCTAGTTAAATCCAAAATCCAAAATTATTTTTTCTCTTAGGGATTCATGAACAATTGTAGTAAATATAAAGGCATAGAACAGAAGGATTTACTAGGATCAGAACAACGGCCCACTCTTTTCCATGATAGTTATTCCCCCAACACAGATTATACAATATAATCATAATTCTATTATTAAAAAGGTCTATAAATAATCACACTACATCACTCATGAAGCCTCATAAATGTTTCTTTCATACTATATTCCACATTGTTGTTAAAACTCCCACTGGCCTAATTTTAAATCCACACTAGAGACTCCTCTGGTTTAAACTAATGATTTCCCCCATTCATAAATGTTGATTCATAGTAGTATGATCTATTTATATTCCTTTACATGATGCCTAAATTGCTCTAGTTTTTTTACCAGGTCAAGTACCTTTGAATAAATCGTAATCTTACTCAATTAATTTTGATCAACTGTTTTCGATCAGTTTCCCTAGTGCAACAATTCTATGGAATTTTTTCCTTATATCTGATGTCCCAAGCATGATTAATACATTCAAAGGTGAATTTTTTTTATTAAATGTTATATATATAAGTAGCTATTTCAAAAATATCAATTCTTAATGAATGATCAATTCTTCTCAATCATAGATTGCATGGGGTATCCATTACATAAATCCGAGAACATGTTTAATCATTAATTTTTATATTTGCTACCAAATATTATGTTTTGGGTGTCTTAATTTTAATCTTTCAAGATCTAAATTTTGAAAGTATTTTTATCTTGGGTTCATATATTCTTTTTAATGTTTTCATGCATTTTAATGACATGCATTCATGAAAACATGCATAACTATCCACTACCTTGTGCACAAACCTAAATGTGTGTACAAAATTCTTTTAATACTCTCATGAACTCTCCAACTTCACACACTACATGAACACACTATTTATTAAATTATTCAAGTTTGGAAGTGATAATTAAGAATGGATATTCATGATTTTATGTGAACTGGGTCTCAATATTGTTCAAATAATTTGAGCAAGCATAGGTTTATGTTTCTCCACACAAACTTGGAGGAATATGCATGAAGGTATCTCGCTTCCTCAAATGGATTCATGGAACTCAGTTCTCATCAAAGGTTCTTTGAGTGTGTGAAAAACTTGTTTAAGGTCTATAAATTCTTCATTATCCTTAATGTAAGTATATTATGATAAGGTATTTTATGTTTGTGAACATGAAGGTTGTGGTTACTATATTTTCTATGAAACAAGGATCTCTCTCAAAAATCAGAATACAATCATTAGCTAAATACTCCTACATTTATATACATGAATCAAAATATCCTTCACTACATATAAATGTTTTGTATTCCATGTACAAGGATCCATCAAATTTCTAAATATATGATGTTGATGGCATACCTGTGTGATTTGGGTGTTTCAAATATACACCACATTTCATGGTGTTTTTCATCATCAAGTATGCGATCTCCCTTGTAGTGATATCATCATTTTCTAATGATGTGGATCACATAGTCCCCCTTAACCAACAAACTCTAACATATCCATTATTTAAATGATGTATGAAACATAGTTTGTTGATCAACAAATAACATCCCCCAAAATTCTATACATGCATGTGTGGCATTAGGTCACATGCATGATTTGAGTTTGATCAAGGAAACTCATCCCTTAAAAATGATAGTTAACGATGAAAATTTTATCATTAATCAATTGTTCATCCTGAGTTATTATGTAATGGAATTTCCTGAGTCGCTATAGTTTGGAGATGACTTCTATGAGTGATTGAATGACTGATAACGAGTGCATCATGTGATCCTTGTTCTGTTCAGCATTTTCATGATGTAATAACAATGTCAGCTACCTGTATGTCCAACATCAATGATTCACTCAATATTATCATCTATTTATAAATAAATTCTTGACTATAAATCCTAGATTTGGCTACCGGAAATCTACATTGATTACACCTTCCGCACACCCCACCATGGTCATGCTCTTGTATTGCACCAGAAATCCTATGGGTGAACTCATCTGACCACCCTATCTTATGGGACATATACATGGTCCATATATGGGCTTACACATGACCCTTCCTCCTATTGGAAATCCCTTTATGGCTCCAATAGGGAATGGTAGTGTTTGGTCCCACATAAGATATTGGTTGATCCATAGCCTTGGTAGGCCAGTAGTTTGGTCTGTGTTTTTACACAAAGAAAATCTTGAATAATTATAAATAAACTAATTATTATAATTGAAATTCATATCCATGTCAATTATAATTTCATTCCACTCATTTTTTATTTACATAATTAAATATGAGATCAAAATTTCAAAAAATTCTGTATTCTGAAAACAAATATTGTAAACAATGTGTCTTTCATAACACATATCTTAGACATTGAATATGAGATAAAATAATTATTAAATTTTTTTCATACACATATTTACACACCTAATTTACAAGAAATTAGAACCTAGGAATAAAAATAACCCCTTTTTATTTTTTTTCCAGTACACACATTGCACACTTTTGGTGAGTCTATATGTGTGATCAAACTTTTATCCCATTATTAGAAATCAAATGAAAAGATTATGTAGGGTCTTCTTAAAAAACATGTTCTCCAACCTTTGATTATTTTTTCTTTAATTATTATGAGATGTAGATGATATAACATGGGGTTTTTTAAATAAATATCCTCTAGTGGATTAAATAATCATTTAATTATGCTTTCCCAATGTAGAAAATGAATGATATATAACCACAGTTCTCAATGATATCTATAAACAACCATGAATTCAAAACCATTCACAAAATCATCCAAGGGGTTATAAATAGTCATATTTATAAAAATAATTATTAATCCTAACCATACCTAAACAAAAACATTATAATGTTCATGTTTAAAGATATATATACCAGATTATATAATTTTTTAATCAAATAAGGACTCCATCATAATAGATATGATAAAAATAATTTTGAATTGGTGATGGATGTGTGGTTAGAATGACATTGAATTCATTTTTTTAATCTGTTCATAATTTCCAGATTCATTCTTAGTGTTTCTCTACCATAAGGGTTTAAAAATTTAAATATTAATATTCAGCAATGATAGCTTCAAACATATCCTTAAATACCATTATAAATATCTCAAAAAAATAAAATAATAGGTAATAAATAGGTAACTATTGGTTTCTCATAAATCGAATTCAGATAGTGAGATTCCTCTAAATATATACATCTAATTCTTTATATTTCCCTTATATATTGTTCCGTATCTTCCATCATTTGTTTAAACTTATAATGTGGATATAGAATCCTTTTCATAAAAAATGGTTTCTATAAATTTTCTTATCTTATTATAGATGTCTTCTTAGGATGGTCTAATTGCCATACAATATCTTATGTCATTCCATGTCCCTTACAACCTTTCACATATAATGATTCCGAAGTAATTACATGTGGACGAATTATCATAAAATTTTTGTGCAATAACATTTCCCACATTATATTCTATAATGAATACATTTCATTTAATTTAAAAAATATTTAGGAAACCTTCAATTTCGGATCCCATCATACTTGGTTTGAATATACAATAAGGAGTTCTTTGTCGAATTTTTTGTTCTTCTAAGAATATCTACAATAATTTCCATAGATTTTATATTGAATCATATTACATATTTCATCATATGGAATATCCCCTAGTAGTACTATCAAGAATTTCTCATCATTTTTACTATCTTGACCACATCTTCCACATACTATCTTCATGCATTCAAAATGGTTCTTTGTTGAAATTTTTTATGATATATTGGTCAAATGCTACTTTTTTATAATAATATAATCATATTTGTCCAAAACTTATCCCCCTTCATCAATGAATCAATATTGGTAGGGACATGTTATACCGATATGAATATGCTTTATGACCATAAAAATCACAACACTAAGAATACCCTTTGTAGAAAAATAATCTAGAATTACAATAATTCTTGTATAAATATTTTTATTTCATTACTTTTATAGTGCTTGTGTTTTTTATATTAGGAGGAATCCTTTTGTATTAATTACTAAACTCTTCCTTTGTGGAACATGTTTAGCCATTTGTTATTTTAGCCCTTCCATATTTAGTCCTGTCTCTTGAACCCATATTTTTAGAAGTAAAAAGGTACAAAATGATTAATTAGGTATAGAAACTAACCATTTATAAGGACTCTTCTTATCAACTACATTATAAAAATCACCCTAAACATCAATATATTTTATTTAATCTTATTTTATCATCTTTAACTCACTCTGAGATGAATGGCTCATAGACTATACTCATATAACCCTCTCTTTCTCCATAAGGCCTTACATTATGATAATTGAACATATTTTAATATTCATTTATATTCAATTTTTTTTATCTCCAATGAATATTGTTTCATTAGTGATGAATTCTTCTCTTAAAAGTGAATTTTCTTAAGAATCTTTCTGTTTCATTTCTAGATCATCTTCATTTTTTCAGGGATACCCTAATCTCATTGAGTTGTGTCTCTCCCTTGTTGAATTTTTTTTCATTATCCTTTATTAGTTTTATTTATCCTTTGTAATGATTCATTATATTATCAGGTGTATCTTCTTTATTGTCCTTTGTGTGCAATTATAGATCAATTCTCTCTTTAACTTCTATACCTTCAAATATTTCATTAGAGTTTCTAAATTTTTGAATAAGGAGTAAATGATTTCTAGATGGTCCGGAATCAGTAGTCTCAATAAATGATGATGATGATTCATCAATTTACTGACTTATAATATTTATTTAAATTTTATTTGAGTAATTTTTCATTTTCTCGTCATAGTAATCCTTTTTTTACTTAGTGAAATTCTTCTCAAAGTGGTCTTCTTCTTCATTACATTCAGTGACATTGGATTTATTATTCAGAATGTCATATAAAAAATGTGAAAACCAATGATAGTTAAAGAAATTTAATTGATTATTCCCATTAACTCTTCTGTCTCTATTATATATCCTTGTATTCAATAAAATAATTTTATTTTAGTCCTCTTTTTCTTCTTCATCCTTAGAATTACTTGATTTTGATTTTTATTCATGTCTAGTTTCACATTTTATATAGGATTTAAAATACTCAAAATCCATTGAATTATTTTTAAAAGACATTATTTTTATCATATAATATCTTATTATAATGATATAAAGTTCATCCAATAAAATATCATATTTTTCTTACCATGAATAAAATTTTGAATCAAATATTTCTAGAAAGATTATCATCAATTTTTTTAGTATTGTTGAATCATCATGCTTCTCACAAACACCTTTCATGAAACTCACAATCTTTTTAATTTTTTAATTTTTTCATCAACATAATATTCTTTACCCATTTTATTATCATCAAATATTAATCTGTATATTTATAGCTCAATATCATTTACTTTACGTTTTCTTTCATAAGCATTTCTCATTTTATCATAGATTCCCTTGGTAGTTTGGAGACCCATCACATTATTTCATTACTTTTTGGATGAAGAGGTAATTATTTTATTTTCGGCATTTATTTCCATATCCTTGTTTATATTATCATTACATGTCATAGGAGATTTCTCAAAATAGTGTGGATATCCCAAAATTACAACATCTCTCACTTCTACCCCAACTGATATGAGAAACATTATCATCCTAGTTTTTGATCCATGATAGGTTTCAATATTGAACACTAGAATAAAATTTATATTTAATAAATTCATTTTCTCTATCCTCATGATCCAATTAGATCCTTAAGAGGTGACCAACACTATGACACCACATGATGCTCCCTAGGAAATATTGATGACATAGAGGGGTTGTACGAATTAGTGAATTATTTATCTTTTTTCAAATGTTTATCTATAATTTGATCCTATATTTTTTTAATGACAATATACATTCTTCTTTTTCCACTCAACCTTACATTTAATTACGTAATAAATACAAAGGCAGAGAACCCAATGATTTATAACATTTTCTATAATGGCCTAATCGGTACTCTGTTGGTTATTCCTCCTAATATATATTCTATACTGTAGTCATATTTTAGTGATTTAAATGGTAGATAATGAATAAAATTTTATCTCTCCATAATACTCAGAAGTGGTTCTTTATACTTCATACCATAATGTTACAATATTCCAAACAATCTTGCTCCAGAATCCACACTGGAGACTTATCCTTCTGAATCACATAAGAGACTTTTAATCCAACACCAAGCGAAGAGATACAAATTATGTAAGGTTATTTCAATATAGTATGATCTTCTAATATTCCTCTAAATAAATACTGAATCACACTCTATTTTGTAACTGTTGAAGTACCTTTTCAATTATCTGGTCTTCATCAAATAATCTGGAACATCTATATTTGATCATTGCCAATATTGAAAATCTACTCAAGAAATTCTTCCTTATATCTAATGTGTCCACCACAATTGACATGTAAACTAACGTACACAATGTTATTCATTGTTTTGGGGAGAAATATTCATTTCCAAAAACTCACATCTTCTATAAATCTGAACTCAGTTCATTCTAGATTGTTTGATGTTTCCATTGTATAAACCCTATCACATGTACCATCTTTCATTGTTACATTATGATCTCCCCAACTTTATGTTTTGGGTGTCACAATTTTAACTCTTCAAGCATTCAAGTTATAGATTATATATATATATTGGGTTCTTCAATTATTCCTTAAATTTTCATGTGTTTTAATGACATGCATAGACCCAAACATGCACCACACTCCACTACTTTATGCACAAACCTACATGGTTTTAGAAAATAGAAAAAAATATATTTGTCACATTTTCATTTTCACATCCGTTATTCAATACTAATATAGATGGGAATTTATCTCCCATTATCACATAATGTACTATATAATCGATGTGATTAAGCAATTAATGAGGTTTTTAATGTCAGTTATATACAGAATGACCGAAACAATCTGGGTATATTGAATTATCCTTTCAGTTATGTAGTAACCGATGTAAAAAAGTAATGAATATTGATTTATCAGATCAGTTACATAAAAACTGACATGATAAGGCATATTTATTTGGATTTATATAATATAACTGAAATGATAAATAAATATTCATTGATTATTCATTTTAGTTATTATATAACTGATGTGAAAATATTATTTTTAACATTGGTTAAAATATAAATGATGTTATATACCATTATAAATTTCATAAAGCATCATTTTGAATCATTTCTATGTTATAATATATCATGTGACTTAATTCTCTCATCTGGAAGCAGAACTGTCATCTCATCAATCTGGTGTACTTAAATCTTATGATTTAGTCATGATAGATCCTTAGGATTCGACAACATTAATATTGTGCATTCGATCTGATAGATTCATGGGTAAGACTCAAACAACAATCATGTGTTTTGTTCATTAAATAGAGCCACCCTAACTATTGTTCTCATCTATTCTTTTTACTCAAATCATCCATTATCATTTTCTTAAACCAACATATTTCTTCTTCCTTTTCATTGTTCATTCATATATAGATATTCTCATCTTAAATATTACATTACAATCTTCATATACCTTTTTTATGCATTGATTAATTTTATAAATTGTATGGATGCCATTATTTCATTATTTTTTATTTTTTATTTCAAATGAAAAATCATTTACATTGAATTTTTTCATAAATTTTTATACTAAATCCCCTCTTATATTTATTCATTACATCTCAAATTTTTTTTCCTTGGGATTATGTTTTTTTAAATTTTTTTGGTTTATGTATACACTCCCAGTATTGTGTTACATTCAAATGCACAATAATAACAATCAATTGGTTCCATTATATATCATTTATATATCCGGATATATATATTTTCAGGGAATTACACACTCATCACATGGTATTCACATTGAAATCAATTTTCTCCCCATAAATTTGGATTTTTATTTTAACAATTGATGTTTCCTAAAATATATAAAATTTGGGTTATTAGTGTGTTACATTCGAATGAAACATGTGTTTATATAATAATAAGTATTTAATATTATTTGAATAATTTTTATAATACACTAGAAAAAATAATATATAATTTCAATTCAGTATATAAATTTGTACCACATTAAAAATACATCATTTTGTTTCTAAAACCCTAATATATGATTATATTATACTATGAATTAATGTTTCAACAAATAATTGTTTGATCTTTCATGATTATTTTTAGAATGTGTGATAATAAATATAGTAATCAAAATGGAACACGTGAACTTGATTTGGATTTTGGTTAATAATATTCTATATTATGTTCTTTCTAATTTCATTCAGATGAAAATGAAAAATTAATGAATTGTTTAAATATATTTTATTCTTTAAATTAATTTTATGGATTTCATCTTATGATTTAAAAATTATATTTAAACAACTAGTCATTTATTTCATTTAATTTTTATTAATGCTTCTTAAATATGAATATATTTGTTTTATATTTAAAAATTTTAATAGATTAAAAATATGGTTTCTTTGATATAAATTGAAACATGGATTATCATGAAAAAAAATATTTTTATATTTGTCATAGAAAAGAATTTCTCGATGTTAGTTGATGAAACATAAAATATACAATGAATATGAGGAAGGTTTTTATGCTTTTTTTGGAATTTTTAACTGAGATCTTCTAGAAAACGACATTTTTTTCAATCCATGCATGTATTGTTTAACCATGAAGAAGTTCAAAAGTATAGAGATTAGATATCATTAAATTTTTAGGGTTTTGACTCAAGTTATATCTCAAGGAATTCTCATGGTGAAACTAGGATGAATTTATGATCTATGGACATTTTTTCCATGATAGATGATTATTATGATCCAAATAATGAAATAATTCATGATATTGAAGTAAATGTAATTGATGATGAAATGAAAATTGGTCGTCAATACTGATATTATCAAAATCAATTATGTTTTGGGTGAATGAAATTTATAGTCTTATCGATGGTGTTAAGAGTGATTAACTTGAATGATATACATGGATAGAGTGACAAGTGTTTTACATAGTTGCTACAATTATTTAATGATATTATTCATAATAAAATGATCTTCTAGTTTCACATTATAAATAAAATAAAATATTATTCATGATAAGATTAGAAAAAAATACATGTATTCCTGATTTAATGTGTATTATATAAGAAGGAATAATAATTTATTTTAGGGTGTCCTAATTATGGGAAGTCGTAGTATAAGATAAATGAGAAATCATTGGATGATTTACCAGTTACAGAGACCCCTTCCCTAAAATTTTGGAATTTTCCTCTAATTCCATGATTAATGATTTTTTTTTTGAAAATTCAGTTGATAAAAAAAAGTTAAAATGGAATGCAGATGAGAAAATATATGAGGGAAAATTACGGTATGAAGCTAATTATCCTCATTGGATGAAAATTTGTCACCAATTTCCAACATTTGGAATTCTATTCATAAATCCTAGACTTAGACTATGTATGGATTAGATGAAGCTATATCAATGAATTAATAGTTCACATAGTTTAAATCAATTTTTAATTTGTAACTTATCTCATGAATTTTATATGAAGTTAAAATAAGTCTTGTTGAGTTAAATGATCTCTGGACTAAACCTACATGGAAATGATATTTGAATTTTCTTATCAACATTAATTGATGGATTGAATTTTTTATGTGAGGAAAATACAAGGGTTTATGATTCTTAAAAAATGGATTATTTTAAACTACATTAAATTTATATATTCACTTCAAATTATTTATAAGAATATATAAATTTTTATGGATAAATAGTTAAGGGGAATAAATATTTTCCAATTTGTGAACAATAGATTTCATATATTCAACTGTGTTATGGGATAAAAATATAATTCATGGGTCATGAAGATTTTTTATGTGTATAACTCTTAAATAAGATCACAAAAATAATTGAATAGCAAAGAGGAATATGATATTTCTCAAAACAACATTATCCAGAAATCGATATTTATAATGGGTGAAGAAATTGACAGGGCTTTCTGAAAGTCATATTAATTTTTTAATGATAGAAATATTAGGAAGAAATGGTCAATATTTGATATCTACCATATTGGAGCTATCATGAGGCCAAACATCACATTGATGTAATCCACATTGAGAATAATATCTTTTATAGATTGACTATAAATTTTTTAGATATTAATGTAAATAATAATGATGCATTGAATACATTATTGGACTTATTCTCAATGGGAATATGTTTAGAGCTATCCCCCACTCAAGGATAAAGGAGAAAATTATTGTTCTTAACAAGTTATATATTATCCAATAGAGATAAGGTTATAAATTTTCAATGTTTTCATGATATCAATGTTCCATAGTGTTATTATTCAACTATAAAAATATTTTTTTCATTAAATGATTTGAATTTGACAGGTATGAAATCTCATGACTATCACATCATGATTCAATACCTCCTACCAGTGGATTTCATGGAATTTTTAACATTAATTTTTTAATTACTACGATGAAGGTGTGTATCTTTTTATACTGAATTTGAAAATTTTTTATTAATCCTATTACTTTAAATAATTTTTTAGGATGAACTAGTTTCTATATTTTTTCAATTGGAAATATATTTTCACCCATATTATTTAGATATCATGGTGTATTTAATGGTTTAGTTGTTGTGAGAAATAAGTCATTAAAGAACATTATATCTTTGAGGAATTTACCATTTTGAAAGTTATATGAATGTATTTATGTGGTATGTTAAGAATATATATCATTCTAAAGACTCCATTATTGAGAATTATATTTATGTTGAGGTCGTAGAGTATTGAACACATTATTTATCTATAGTGGAGCACATCAGTTTGCATACTTCTCTCCATGAAAGAGATATTAATGGGGTAAAGGTGGTCTATGTATTGAAATTCAAATCACTGAGAGGTGAATAGATAAAGAAGGTATAGTTATATTTTAAACAATATTATCATTAATTGTTTTCCATGCTTTAAAGAGACTATGTGTGGTAGATCAGATGCATCAGAAATATTGATATTGTTAGTGGGATGTACATGTTTAATTTTTATAATATGTTACAGGTATGAAATTAATGGTTATAAATTTCATAAAAATGACTACGATAATACAAGTGCAGTTTAGAATATTATTGTACTGGTGTTCTGTGAATAAATGAATATTTAAGGTTCCATAGAAAAAATACATAATATCAGCCTCAACAACATATTATGGAGTCATTGATGACATATTGGAGTCTAATTAAATTAAATTTTATGATCTAATGTTTAACTACCAATGGTCTATTGGTAACAAAAGTTTCAGACAGAGGGAATTTGGAATGATAGTATTTAATCAGAATAAATTGGAATACGTAGCAGATCCTTTTATCATAGAAACACATGGATTTTTTTTTTAATATTCATGATAAATCTGAAATGTAGTGGTGTATCTTTTCAAGGAAAAAATAGTATGTTGGTTTTGAAAAAAATAAATGAAGATGTTGATTTATGTGGGGTCCAAACTTCCATTGAATTATTTAGAGATAATATTGACGACCACATCATTGAAATGGTTTCATGAATATGAAACAAATAGGATAACAGAATTTGTGTAACGATTTACTACATTATTAATATTATAGATAATATATGTATATTTATGGTTTAATTTTTAAAAATTAAAAAATTGATAGATATTTTAATTTTATTTTCATTATTAAAACATGTATTATAGATAATAAGTTAAATTTTTTGTTTAAATTAGTTTATTTATTTTTATTGCTGTGTTCACTCTAAGTAACATATCTATTAATTCATTTTTATGATAACCAATTATTTTAATTTTCATTTTTTAAATAAAAAACATTTTATAATAGTGTATTAATAAAATCATTTTGGTGTTTAAATAGTTTATGAATCTTGAGAACTTTCAGTATTCAAACACATAGTTTTTTGGAATTTATTTCATCCATTTATCTCATTTTATCGCTCTATAATATTTTTAGCATTTTATTTCACTATATAAAATATGAAAAAGTATGTGCTATGTTTAGTGTTAATTTTTATTTGATAATTTTAAATTTTTTATTTTAATTTGTATGTAATATTTGGATTTTTATATCTCTGTACTATTGTTTTTTTACATTCATTTGTAGGATAACAGAAGACCAGTCATCTAATTCACTACATATTGCCAATGAGGATTGTTATCATACCTATGAGGAGAAATATAAAAATTATCCTATTGATGAGCATCCTCATTCTGCTTTATATGAGACATCTAGTTCCATGGGGGAAAAGAAATGTTAGAGTCTCTTTAAATGTAGAACCACATGTTTATCCAAATTATCAGTTTCCCAAAGCAAGGACTAGAGGATATCAATAGCCATTATTGGTAGTGATATTATAAGGGGTAAAAATTTAAAATAATTCATCAATTTTGTAGTAGTGATGGGTAAAATAAATGTTATTATTCTCTATAAATTTAAGAGAAGGGTTGAAAAAATTGACAATATCTTACTTGCATGAGGTCATTTTTGTAAGCTAATTTTTTATTATTTTTCTTCTCATGACATTTTTATAGTAATATACAATTTCCCCCTTATTATTAGATGACCGACGATATAAATAATATTGGAGGAGTGAAGAATAATTGTTAATAATTAGATTATAGAATATGGAGGTATTTTAAACAAACCCTAACATAGGAATTCATTTTTTTAAATTCGAAAAATCATAATCTATGGTATATATATATATACTAATTTATATATTAAGACACATATAAGAATGATTTTGAAATTAATAAAAGATAAGAATATTTCTTAACTACAATGTAATGTTTTAGAAATTTTTTCATGTTAATGATCTTATTAAAGATTTCTGCATTCTTAATTTATAGTAATCATAGATATTTAAATGGAAGACCCAATCTATACATGTATAGCCTCATCCATTTTCTAGAGGATGGAATACCTTATTGGAAGAACAAATGATGGATTCAAAATTTCAAAAATGGATATTTTAGTCCATAGCCCTTGTAGAGGTTGACCATACTTCCTACAACTATACTTGGAATATGGAAGATGGATCAGATGATAAAAAGAGTACATTATATTAAATAAGAGTCAAGGGTTGTAAATGAGTGGATTATAAGATGTCAACATTATTCATTTTTTATGTTCATTCAATATTTTGTATATTGTGATTCATTAAATATTTTATCACATATTTCATACAAGAATATCTTGAGGCGAAGAGAACATGTGGGATCATTAAAGCTATATGTGGGAAGGATATTTTAGCAATAACATTGGGAAAGGTCAAACACTCAAATAAAGTATGAGGATACCTGACATGCATATGAGTGAAAAAATGCAAGATATACATATTCTTAAATAGATAATATTTATAAAAAAATATATAATTATTGAAATATTATGTTCATGATATTCTTATGATGATGGAGGATAGGACTAGAGATTTAGTATAGTTGATGTTTGCAGACATGGAAACACTATTTCACACTGCTAGTCCCTTTACACCACTTCCATCAATTCCCACTCCTCCTGAGTATCTGACATGTCTATATCCACATGAAGTTACAATCCCTTCTTATACTACTTCTCAACCCCCTAATCCATATCATCCTTGTTATTGTTAGTTATATATTGATGACCCCAAGTATATTGTTTCACATGGGATAATATTTTATAAAGTCTGTATGATTCATCATCGATAGATAATGATAGGGAACCATATGGTCAAAGTACATTATATTATAGACTGATATGTAGAAATTCTATGTCTTATAGATGAGGATAGTATAGTTTGACATTGTATCAGTCATTTTTTTTTGTTTTTCCATCTTTACTTGTTCGACAAATTACCAAAAAGCTATGTGTATAATTTATCATTCATTTCTTTTTTATATTAATTTTTTTTGTCATTTTAGTTTTTATATATTTATCTAATTCTTTATAGAAATAATATAACGTATTGAAATATATTATAGGCAATAAAAAATACATAGTGAAACATCAGATACAGTTTCTATCAGTCTTGATAGATTGTCTACAAATTAAAATTTTTTATTGGATTTATATGAGATTCCAATTAAAGAAGTTTTTTCTAAGCATGAAATGATTTAGTGTATTTTTAAATGAGATATCATGGAGCTTATAGGTGGATTTTAGTTTTCATTAAAATAATGAAATTTTTACCATTTATGATGATATAATTTTTTTTCTATTTGTTTAATTTATTGAAAATTTATACATATGTTTGTTTTGTATTATGTATAATTATACAATTTTTAAAGATCATGAAAAGATATATGTATATGGATTTATGGACCAACAATTTATTTCACCTTTATTAAGGACAACAATTGATGTAGACTAAATAGTTCCTATTGCTGTATGATTTTTAAAGAATGTAAATTTTTAATGATCAATGTTTTCTTTATCTTCAAGAGAATGAAACATAAATATAAAAAAAATTCCATATCTCATAAAATAATGACACCAAACATTTAATTTAATTTTACATTAGTGGTCGTTGGATTTTGGGTGTTTTCTGTCTAATGGATAAATAAATTTTCCTGACATGAACCACCCATAGTGAAGTGTGAGAATATTTACAGAATATATTGGAAATAAGTTTTAATATTTTAATAACTATTTATATTTTAAATATTTTAAAATTCAAATATTCATTTTATTTTGAAATTGGTCATGAAATTTATTTCATGAGATCACATGAAAGAGGAGTTCTAATATCAAATATACAAAATATGTGAGTATTCGTTTACAATTAATAAAATTTTGGATAAAATACATAAAAAATTACTTTTAATTGAAAAAATATTTAAAAAAAATTCATATAAAAGTATATGTGATGGAATGTGGATAATATTTTATGATTTATATATTAAATAATCACATCTATATCAGTTTTGATGATCTATCAGATTTAAGTTAGTTATAAAATATTCATTAATATTTCATTCATATTATTCGTTATACATGTTGATTGAATAACTTTTAATTTTTAGATTTTTTAAGACCCATGGCCTTATAGTGTACATAAGATGAGACACATTCAAATAGATTGGGGGAAATCAGCTTACAGGTTTCATTAAATTTTACCTTATTTGTGTTACATATTTTAAAAATAAAATTTCCAATTTTAAGTGTTGTATGTTGGTTGTTCTAGTTTTTTATCTACAAGAATATTTTCTTTATTTATTCTATTTTCTGATTTTTTGAGGAGGAAAAGAGTAAATATTTATAAAAAACATGTTTTTCATGTTGGTTATTTGATAACCATTGTGGAAAACCAATTATAATTTATTTTCACGTTAGTTACCAAAATCAATGTGAGAAACCAATAATTAGGAATTATTAACTTTGGTTACTGAATAATAGATGTAAAAAATCAATAGTGATTATATTAACACAATATTTAGTTGATAATCTATGTGATAAAAAATCATGTGGGATTTTTTTTGAAGCCCGACATGATGAAATATTTTTAACATTGGTTTTGTAATAACGGGCATGAAGAACCATGACATAATTTTTTTCAGTGTTAGTTAAATAAAAATGATGTTAAAAAAATATTTAAAATGTCACATTCAAAAAATTATATTAATCACTGATATGAAAAAATAAAAAAATGAAATGAAAAATATTGTTATGCACTATTGACAGAAATCTTCTTATACAGTCATGAAATATCCTACTTCGCACAAAAAATGAAAAAACTATCTATTTCACCCTTCATGTGGAAAATTCATTCTTATGAGAGGATATTATTTAATTTATATTCATTGGGTCATAATATTCTTCATGAATGTTGATCATGCACAGGGTTTTCTTAATTCAAGAAAACTAAGAGGAATACACATGGTAGTACCGTGCTTCCTCAAATCACTTCATCAAAATCTATTTTTAATGAAGGTATATCAAGAGTCTACATCTCTAAATAAATTCATGTGAAATCATCCTTATCCATCTAAAAAATCATTCATGATAAGGGCTTCAATCATCATGAATTAGAAGGTTTTATTTTCAATATTTTCCATGAATACTTGAGTTGTTAGAAAACATAGAAGCTACCCGTCAGCAACATACTCATCATTTTATAGGCAAGAATTATAGTCCCATTAACCAGCCAGATCCAATTACTATTTTGCATCCACAAATCCTTCAATGACCCTATGTATATGTAATTTTATTTATACCAAATTCCTTTAGGTGTTTCAAAAATATAATGAATTTCATGGAATTTGTCTGATGTGAGTACATGATCTCCCTTATAGTGGTATCCCCATTTATATTTTACGAGGATCAAATGATCCTCAAAAACCCAAAAGAATGAAATAATCCCTTATTTAGAAGGCATCAACAACATTATTTATAGATCAATCTATGTTTTTACCACAAAGTCTATGCAAGCATACAGGACGTTAGGTCACATGCATGATTTCTATTTGATCTAGAGTACCTATTCAATATAAAATGTTCGGGAAATATATCCAGTAAATCATTCATCAATTTTTCAAATATAGTTTAGACAACTATAAATCCTCATGCGGATGAACGTAGAAGCTGATTCCCTAAGTAATCATACTTCCATGATTTACTGCATTATGTGATCCTTGCTATTTTCATCATTTTAAAAATATAGAATGATTATTTTCTACCACTTCATCGAACATTAATTATTCTCCCAAGGTTAACTTTATTTTATCAATAAAAATTGGATTTACAATCCCTATACAGGTTATAGAGGATTATAATTAATTACACATTTCCCAAACACCGCAACAGTCATGTCCCTGCATGGTCACTAGAACACTTCATGCTAGATGATATTCTCAACTACTATCATGTGACTCATACATGGGCACATTTCTGACATACACATGACCTGACTTCCAGGTATCTATACTAGGATTTATCCCATTGTTCATGGTGGAATTTGGTCCTAGATGAGACTTTGGTTGAGACTGGGAGATGGATGGATAGTGGTTTAGACCTATTTTTTTGTAAAGGAAACATTAAATACTTATAAATAGTTTAAGTATTATAAATGAAATTCCAAGACTTCCCGACAATAATTTCAGACCACTCATTTCTATTTTATTTAGTACAATATGAAATATACATTGCAAGACATTTAATCATCCATAAATTATTTTTCAAAATGTTTTCTTCTTAACACATGTCATAAACATTGAATATCAATAGAGAAAACCATTACATTTATGCTAATTACATATTTACACACCTTGTTGAAAACAAATTAAAAATTATTCCCAACACTATGTTTATGTTTCCAGACCAATTTATTATTTAGGTTTCATTATTTGATCATTATTTATTCATTCTAAATTAAGCTATGGTTATTGGCTAAATAGAATTTGTTTTAGTTATATACCTTAACGTATTTATTAATCCTTGTTTATTCATATATTCTACTATATAATTACTCTTTTTTAGAATCTAATCTCACCCCTTATTTATTTTTTATTTTCCCAATGATACGAGGAAGTGTTTTATGATTTATATATAGGGATACACTAAGGAAAATAATGGAATTCCAAAAGGAAATTATTTTTTATTTCATAGTTTAAAATGTAATGTTAACTTTAAATATGTATATTGTTTACCAAGAATGATAATAATTTTTTCAATAAGGATATTATTCTAGGAATCTTATTAAAATGTAATAAAGTAGACATATGCTCTATGCTACTAGGGTCGGGGTCTCTAAAGTTGTCATTAGAGGAAGTTTACTAGAAACATTGGGAACTATATTTAGAAAAAAAAATAGATTACGAAACATATCCCAATGATATAATTTTAGGATATTTATAGAATAATATCTTAATGTTTTGTTAAGAAAGATATTTTTTAACTATTCCTATGAAATATATCCATTATTGGATAATATAAGTGGATGTGGTTCTCGAAAAGACATACCAAGGGGTAATAACTTTATAAAGTATACATCAATCATGACCATATCATCACATGGTTCATTACGGAGGGCCATAAATTTTACCACGTTGACACTCCCAAGGGATATTATTAGTGTAATTCAGGGTTACATTTCAAACTATTAGGAAAGAATTAAAAATAATGTTATCAAATCAGAAACCATGTTTACAATTATTGTATTAGAAACATAATTTTTTCAATTTAGGTTAGGTGTCTCAACAGCTTTCATATTATACAATTTGATACATAATATTAATATATAATCTAGTGAGTTATATTATTTAAAAATGGAACCTAATAGAAGGAATGAGATCTGTATCAATGCATGAACACTGTGTAGGGATTTTACACCTTGGAATGATAAAGAAGGTGGAGGCGGATATGGAAATGTAACTAATAAAAATATTACAATATTTGGATTGATGGCTCAGGTTACGAGTAAAAACATTTCCTATAGGGAGGTGTCTATTTGTCCAACATGGAATGTAACATTTTTTTTCACTCATTAATCAACAACCTCCATAATTCAATCTTAATACAGATCAATTTTTAAAAATAAAGTGGGTATGTTTTTTAGAAAAGATATTTATCACATTGGGATGTAGTGAAAGAAATATGGTTTTCATGGGTGTTTATTGAATTTCAGGAGATGATTATCAATGAAAGTCATTGATTTAAAAAAAAGGTATAAAGAAGAAACCTAAAAGATTAAATTTAATGATTTTAAGGAACTCCTATTGGAAAAATAATTTACTCATCATAAATGAGAGGATATTTAAAGATAGTCCATGATTCTATGATAGAAACAAGTGTAAATTTTTTCATATTATAAATACATTTTTTAAAGGATAATAGGGTATAATTTGGACTACAAACATAATCCAAGGAACAAGATTGATGATTTCAATGTTGGGATTAATCTAATCTTTTTATCAGAACTATTATCCCAAACATTCTAATCATATTATGATGTAGTTTCATATTCTATAAAGATAGGGAAATAATTGTACAAGTATTATGACTTTAAAGGGAATAAATATCAGAAAATTATAGTAGAGAAACAGATAAATATAATGAATGTGGTAAGAAATAATTTTCCAATACGTTATTAATGTGGTAGTAAAATCCTTGGTACATGATTAATATGATACTAAATTTATTACATGTATGGGTTAAAAGGAAACTATTATTATTATTTCCAAAGAAAAAATGAATCTTCCTATGTGAAATTATTTATCCATAAATGATTGGGATCTTTAGAAACGAATGACCCATGTATCATGGTAATATAACTTAGAAGATGTTAATGGATGAAGGTCATTCTTATGAATTTATATTAGCTGAAGTTGAACAAATACTCTTCTTGTGTATTTGTATATGAGACATATGTTGTGAAAGCATTTTATTACAGAAATTACCTTTATAATAATTATGAAATTAAAATTTATTTTAATGAATTACCATTTACTAAAGGATTTGAGTGCATATACTGAATGTAACAAAAAAATTAGAAAAGTGATCCTATGATAAATTGATACTATTTGAAAACACATAAATGAGGGAGTATAATAGTTAATATGTTCTTAATGTTGATATAATAATGATAATGTGGTGTTTATAAAGGTATTAGTAACATTTATGTTTAATCTAGTATTTGATGTTGATATAATTATGGGTATATTTTAATTCACTAACATTAGGAATTATATTAATATGGTTTTAGAAAAATGAAAATCCACATGCTAGGTGAGAACACATACTATTCTACAAGGTGTTAGGGATTAAATGCACAACCAATGGATGGAGCGGGTTTAACACCTACCACTAAACTACATGATGTACTTCTTTATATGTCATTATTTTTTTTCAAAATGATTTGAAGGAAAAATATCAATTTTTAACAAATGGTATTAATTTTTAGGAATAGAAACTAATGTATTCTATTAGAAAACAGATGATAACAATATTGGTTTTAGAAAATCTTTATAAAAGAAAGAAACAATTATCACTCTTTTATGGATCATATGATCCATTAAAAGTTATTTTTAGAAAATTATTCATAAAAAGTAATCTTTAATATTCATCTATTATAGTAATAAATGATATGAAAAGTTATTTAATCACAACTAAAATATGAAATTGTGCATATGAAATAGAGATATATCTAGTAAATTTTTTTAATATATTATCAGTCTAAAAGGTAAAATAATAATTCATCTGTAGGAAAATTAAATTAAAAATCCTATCATAGTGTATTCAATTATGTTGAATTGGTGATTTCTTAAATAATAATAAATTGTTATGTTTCACGGTCCTTAAATTTCTGTTGACCATTAAATTTCATGTGATCAATGACCTCTATCACATTATGTAATTAATTAAGAATTCCATCCATGTCCATGTCATCACATTGGACCAATTATTTCTAATAGAGATGATTAGTTATGTGTTATTCCATATGAAATTTGTATTTCCCTTTTTTCAATTATCAATAGGTTGTTTCATTAACCGATCTGATGATGATTATTTCAATAATTTTATTATAAAAAACCCATTGAATACTGAGATCAAGATTAAATCATGAAGATACAATTTATTTAAGGGGGTAGAATGTAACACCCCTTGATTTTAAAATATTACCATAATATTATCTAGTGTATGAAATGAAATAACATATGTATAAGGTAATATACAAAACCAATAAAATATGATCTATTTATGTAAATTCAATCTATTTGATAGCTTTCAATGAACACAATGCATGATTTGAATGAAACATGGTTCCCAATTAAATTATTAATGTTTAATTATTACTAAATAGGAGTGTAGGAATAATAGTAAATAAATTCTGAAAATTGTATGGTTTAAACATATATAAACTTAATAATAACGATATCTTTTGATTATATATAAAATTATTACATTTTCAATGAATAAAAAATGTTGTTTGAAAAGACATATTTATCAAAACTGTGATTTAGTAATGCTTTTCATTCATAATATATAAATATGTTTTTACCAAATTTTAAAAATTTTATTATAAAAAAAACTTCATATTTAAAATCATCCTAGCTAAAAGTACATTTGGGAAATTTTTGGTATTTTTTCAAAAAGTATATTTTATTGATGAGTCATGAAAAATATATAATTTTAATTGAATGATACAATTATGTTAAAAATATTTATAATTTAATTTTTAGTTTAATTGGATTTTAATTAAAACATTTTCAATTATATATATAAATATATCGAATTTATTTCATTTTAATCATTTCGATTTTGAATTTTGATTGAAAAACATTGTATTGTTTTGATCATTTTCTCTTTATAACCCTAATTTCCCCTGGCATTTGAAGGATTAATTTTAAAATAAAAATTTCCCACATATATGAATGTATCATAGAAAAATGGATTCCATATTTTTAATAAAATATTATATATTATCATAAAATGTCAAAATAATTCTTTACAATAATTAATAGAAAAAAGAGTAAACATTATTTATCATGGTTAAGGTAAGAATGTGTATACCGAGGGTTAAAAAAACAATACAATGGTTAAAATGTTTTTTTCTAAATTAAATATTATTGAAATATTTAGAACTTATAATTTTTAATACTTTTTAATTAAAAATTTACACCCCTGTGGCGTGTGGAAAACACATGTAAACCATTTTCCTTAAAAAATATCATGTGTTTCATGGACCTCACCTATAAAATTCCACCCTCAATACTTTATTATTTACATAGTAAAACCATTTTGGATTGTAAAATACCTATCAAAATAAAATTAATACTTCAATATCCTAATCATTGAGTCCATGGTTTTGAAAAAAATACATTTATGGAATACTATATGTATAATTATAAACAGGTGGTCTGAGAAGATGTAAAAAGTTTAAGTGTGTGTTTTTGAATTATTTTTTGTTTCACCTTATTCAAATAATATTAATTTTTGATTATATTATAACACTATTAAATACCATAAAAATGTTTTATTATGTTAAGTGAATTAACTATATCCATATACTCTTCCCTCAAATGTTAAATGACAACGTCGCTCATGTGTATGGTGGACTACCGTCTCATGAACCGATGTCTCACCTTTTCCATCAACATATCTAATGGTTAGATATGATTATATATATGAAGTATATATATATATTATATTTAAAAAGTAATTATACAATTGAATTCCATATATCATATATAACTATTTATTTTCATTCATAGGGGATATGAAAAGGTTTCTCGTTTGTATGACGAACCACCACATCATGAAGCAATTTGATTTTTTAACTAATGATTTACATGGAAGGTATTAAGGATAATTATAAAGAATTTATGTTTTATAAATGAACTAATTATGATATTTATGACTAATTCATTATTTATAGATTATAACATATCATTTTAATTCATACACGAAATAATGATAACATCGATCATGTATATGTGGACTACCGCCTTTAAAAAAAGATGAAAATATATTTTCATCACTAAACCTAAAGGATTATATATATATATATATGTATATTTAAATAAATAATTTGGTATATATAATATTATGATTGTTATAGAAAGAAAAGTATTACTTAACATCCAACTATAATGATCATGGAAAATGAAAATTTTAGTCATACGTACATACAGCCAACCATCTATATGATTATAATATATTTCTTTTTTGTTAAAAATATATTATGATTGTTTTGAGGAGTATAATAGAAAGATAAATATTTTAAATATTAAATGATTATTATTATATAGAAGTATAAATAGAAAGTCATTGGACATTTTTCATCCTACCAAATTAATTTATGACACATAATCCAAATATTGTCGAAACATCCGATGTAAACATATTTGATTAAGTAATAATATATAACAATGTAATAAGTGATATAATTTCAATAAAAAAAATAAAAAATGTTATTAAAAAATTA
Organism: Viscum album; assembly: GCA_963277665.1. Lineage (NCBI taxonomy): Eukaryota > Viridiplantae > Streptophyta > Magnoliopsida > Santalales > Viscaceae > Viscum > Viscum album. The sequence goes on from OY728126.1 coordinate 1,534,566,144, forward strand.
TTTAATTAAAATGTGTTTTTAGGGAATATAAAGAACATTCGTGATGATTAAGACTCTAGGTAAGGGTTTCTCATCTCACATTTACTTCTGTGAGATATTTGACATATTCACAAAATATTTCAATTTTTTGGTGTATATATCACGCATTTTGATATTATATATCATGAATATATTAATGTTTATGGAATTTAACATTTCAATAGATGAAATTTATTTTATGGGGCTTACTATTCAAGAGATACTAATGTGGTAAGGATTTATTTCAGGATCTCAATATTATTCAGGAATTTTTTTGTCTATGTCTACCTTGGGGAATATTTATGATATTTATATATTAAAATAAATATATTTTTGTTAATATTCAGTTATTTATGTAATTTTCCAAGTGATATTATAATTCATCAAATCATTGGTACTTAAAAGGATTGGACAATTATTTTTTATAAAATCGGCCAATATTTCTCTCCTCAAATGATTATTCTTTTTCATTAAAATCAATTTTTTATAAATATATTTTCAAAAATAATTTAAACATATAATGTAACGACCCGAAATTTTTAAATAAATTTTGTTTCCTAATTTTATGTGTTATTGTTAAACTCAACAAAAATGTTTTATTTGATAAACATGATTATAATTAAAATGAGATCAGTGGGTTTTGACTATTATATAACCATCGGTCAATATGACCGCTGTGAACAAAATGTTTTGATTGTTGTCTCTAAATATAAGTAATCTTGGTTAATTATTATAGAAAGAAGGTTCGATGGCCTCACCTAGTAGTCTTGGACCGATCGAAGCCCATCTAACAGAGCTTGGGAAGGAGGTAGCACCACTGGGCTTTGCTCTGGATCAAATCCAAGCCGAACTTCATCATGTGAAGCTGGAACGGAATCACCTTCGTGAGAAGTTCAAACTGACAGAAATTATTACTCGGGCAATGCTGACTGAGCCGCCCCAAGCTTCTATCACCCTAGCACACCTTACTCTTAGGTCCTATGCTGGTATTATAAGGGGTTATGTAACGAGACCGTAACTACCTTGTGTAATCCTTGTTTTAAATAAAAATTGGGATTTCTTCTTATGATGAAGTTTATGAATTTTGAAATGACCGGATAAATATAGTATGCATATTTTTGATGAATTTTAGAAAAAGGATATTTTAAATATGTTTATGTAAACCCTAAATAATTAAAAATGTGTAATTATTTTCAAAAAATGGTCTTCTGCAATTATGTTCAGTACTAAATTTAGAGTCTAATAAGATCCACTTGATTTTTGATGAATAGTAAATTATGAATAGTGATTTTATGATTAGGATTAGTAATATGACCAAATGGATTAGTAATCTCACTTAAAGAAAGTTTTAAAATAATCTAGGCACCTTGATTAAGTAATGTGATTCAATAAAATAGTTAAATAACGGTTTCATTAATTATTATTAAAGTATTAGTTTTTTCGGGTGAATAGTGTTTTTTAATTAAAAATTTAATTAAAAATAATTAGAAAATTATTTTTATAAAAACGACTTTATTTTTGAACTCAGTGCATCGATATTATGTTATGGTAATTTTTGGGGTTTTTTCTGAAAAAAATGAATTTTCGATGAATAGTATTTTTATTTAAAAATTAAATTAAAAATATTTAGAAAATTATTTTTCTAAAATGGATTTCATTTCCGAAATCAGAGCATTGATATTTGGTTAATGTGAAATTTTGGGATTTTTCTGAGAAAGTTGAATTTTCAGTGAATAGTAAAAATACAGTTTTAGGGTTTCGGTATGTTTAATGACATCATAACGGTGTCATGATGATGTCATGAGATCTTTTGAGGGTTGGCCGGCCAAGGGTGATGAATTATTGTTTTGGGGGCCCCATGTTGCCTAACTCCATGATAAATGACAAGGGAGAACACATGGGTTTGAGAAAAGCACATGTGAGGTGTCCCTTGGCCATTAATGCCTTGTCCCCTCACTTTCCCTATAAATACCAAGCCCTCCTCTCATCCATTCGACTCCCCACTCATTCCCAACTAATTTCTGGTCTCATTACCTCCCAAGGAGTCCTCCCAAGGTTCCCCCAAGCCCTCAAGGTCCCAACCTTTGAGGTTTAAGAGTTACATTTTAAGGTAAGGGATCCGACCTCTCTCTTTCATTTCAAGTAATCTCTTTTATGTCATTCCTTTTATACTCCATGTTATTATGTTTGAGGGTTTTCTCTTATACTCCTACTACTGCCCTTTTCATGTTAATATAATGAGATATCTCCTCTTACCCTCATTATTTCGTTTTATGAAGTTTTAAGTGGCGCCGTTAGGCTGCCGAAATTTTTGTAACAGATTCTTTCTCCCTTCTCATTTTTCAAGATCTATTTTCATGTAAAGTATTTCATGTTCCTTTTTTTATTATGTTGGGGTATGATCTCTAAATTTATCATACTGATCTTTTATGATCATATGATGAGAGACCCCATTTGATCACTTCAATTCAGTATTTTGAAGTTTTAAGTGGCGCTGTTAGGCTGCCGAACTTTTAAGTGGTTCTTCACCATTCCCGTTTTGAAGTTCTACTTTCATGTCAATTCTTTCAAGTTCCTTTCTATTATGTTGGGGTATGATCTCTATATCTATCATACTGGACTCTTATGTTCTTATGATGAGAGACCCTATTTGACCTTGTCAATTCAATTTTGTTGAAGTTTAAGTGGCGCCGTTAGGCTGCCGAATTTTTAAGTGGTTCTTCACCATTCTCGTTTTGAAGTTCTACTTTCACGTCAATTCTTTCAAGTTCCTTTCTATTATGTTTGGGTATGATCTCTATATCTATCATACTGGACTCTTATGTTCATATTATTAGAGACCCTATTTGACCTTGTCAATTCAATTTTTTTGAAGTTTAAGTGGCGCCGTTAGGCTGCCGAATTCTCACAAGAGAAATCTTTTTTTTTCTTCCTTTCATGTTCTTCATTTCATATGGTATATTTTCAAATTTCATTAACATGTTCTTAAAACCCTTATATTTTGCCTCTCTACTGTTTGATGGGTCATTTATGAATGTTTGACCCATGTCCCCTCTCTTCTCAATGTTTTCTAAAACCCCGAAACATAGTCGTTATGCTGTAGAATTTTCGTCTCAAAGTGCCTCTATCTCTTTTTTAAAAATTATTTTATGTTATAAAGTGAATACTCAAAGCTATTATTTCTATAGGGGTATTCACATATATATCAAAATGTTCTATTTTAAATTCTGGGATTTACATATATGAAACCCGCTTTCCCTTTCTGTGGGTTTAAAGTGCCGTAAAGATCATGTCTTTAAAGCAGTTTTTAAAACGTTATGATTATGAAATGAAACCCATTTATTTTATGTTATGTGGGTTATTTATGAAATGTTTGATGATGATATATGTGGCTCACATGATAATAAAGGCAAATTTAAGGGTTCGCCCTGATAGCGCTCCAATGCATTGGGTAATGATGTAACCAATAGAGATTACAATTTTCATGATACCTTGGTGAATAACCTTGGTAATTTTCAAATGACACCTTGGGGATGGACCTTGGTGATATGTTCATGATTGTCTATGTTAAATGATGTAGCCACATCTTCAAGTTATGGAAAATGTTATTTTTATTATGAAATGCCTCATGATTTTCTTTCTCATGCCATAAAGTTCTTTTCATGACTTTATTGATGTATCTCAAGTTCATATGTAAAATGTTTCACTTGTTTCCCTTGCTGGGCCTTCTGCTCACCCTTCCTTTTGATGTATGTCCCCAGGTTATGAGATACAGTAATGAGCCTAGGGTGAACATGAGGAGAAGCCTTTCAAGTGTTTAAGAAGAATGTTTTTTTTGTTTCATGTTTTATGTTCCTTGTTTCCAAGACACTAAACCTTAAAGATCCTCAGTTCCGTGTAATGGAATGAAAAGTTATGTTTTAAAAAGACGGGATGCTATAGTTGGTATCAAAGGATGGTTTAGTTATTTTTGGAAATTAGGATATGAAAACTCTAGGAGGAACCCTATAGAAAAGTTTAATATAGGAAATCTTCCTGGTATTTTGGTGAGTATTGAGTAAGGGGTTGCCAAGCAAATACATCCCTGTCTGGATACGAGCAGGTAGAGGTGGCTCTGGCACAGATGTACATAGGGGTAAAACCCGAAAACACCGCTTTGAGCTAGACTCAAACGGGAACTGGTACACGACAACGGGCCTTGCTGCACTCTTGGTTACGACACTCCCGGGGGATATGCTTTGGTAAATTCATAAGCTTGGTATGAACCATTGTTAAAGGAACAAAGATAAAATAAAATAAAGGTTCACATAAGAATATATGATCATTCATAACCTAGATTGGAACCTAGGAGATCACAAGTTAGGGTATACCTTTCACATACAAGTTATCCTCATATGCTTTCAGTTCCTTTTCATGATTATTAGCTAAGTACTTAAGCCCCTAATTATGCTTTCTCTTCTTAGTAAATGGTGGGAAATGGAAGAACATGTTCCGAAAACCAATGTGATAGGAAATGCGATGATTTTCGTATTAATATGACCGGGATGATTAGGGGATTAAAATATGATTATTATTTTGGGAGACGTTCATTATTTTGGGAACCATATTTGATCGAGGTAAATAGATTACTACGGTATTTTCATTGAGGAGTAAGGTTGACTTATATTTTGAAGAATCGATGAATTTAAGGTGAACTTATAGTAATTTAGGTTACTTATGGGAATGACTAACCTATCTTTGTTAAAATATGTTTAGGTTAGCTACTTTTTTTATAAGATGTTAGGAGTGGTTGATGTTGTCTGGAGATGAACAATGAAGTTGTTTTGGAAGACTATGTTATCAAGTCCTTATTGTATTTGGGTTTCAATCTTAGTTTGGTTTGTTTTGAGGAATTTTAAGGACCGTTATTTATGGAACGGTCTATGATGAACTTTGGGTAGTACCATGGAACTTTGATGATTTAAAAGTAGTTTCCATTCCTATGGGATTCTTTCTTTTTGAAGAGTTGTTTTACCTTAACCTTTCTGTTTTTGGGATAATGTTTAAAGATAGAAGAAATAGATAGTTAATCTTTTGTAGATTATGTGATTCTATAGAAGATGATTCTTGTGCTTTTATGAGACCAAGTGTTTTTGAATTCTCATCATTTGGAGAAAAGATTAGTGTTGGTAGGGACTTGTTAAAGGATGAAACTCTACTTGAAGGTAGGTATATTTTCATATGTTTTTGTTCTATGTAGTAAATGAAATCCTCAAAATTATGAAAAGAAACGTAAAACAAAAATGTTGTTGGTTTACGTTTCCTACTAGGTAATCAAAGACCGTTTACACACATCATAAGTTTGGGATTTTCTCATGGTTAACTTTCTCCTAATCATGTTTTCTATCACTCTCCCTCAGAACTTGACCCTTTGTTTTCTCCTCCATGTCCATGTTTTCCTACATGGAACCCTAGTGTGGGTTAACTCGGGTGACCTTTGTACTTCCCTTTGTTTATTTTAAAGTAATAGTTTTACTGACTCCTTTTCCGATGTGGGACTTTCAATGAAATTTCAAAACCCAATTTTAAAATTGCGAGGACGCAATTTCTTAAGGGGGGAAGATTGTAACGACCCGAAATTTTTAAATAAATTTTGTTTCCTAATTTTATGTGTTATTGTTATAATCAACAAAAATGTTTTATTTGATAAACATGATTATAATTAAAATGAGATCAGTGGGTTTTGACTATTATATAACCATCGGTCAATATGACCGCTGTGAACAAAATGTATTGATTGTTGTCTCTAAATATAAGTAATCTTGGTTAATTATTATAGAAAGAAGATTTGATGGCCTCACCTAGTAGTCTTGGACCGATCGAAGCCCATCTAACAGAGCTTGGGAAGGAGGTAGCACCACTAGGCTTTGATCTGGATCAAATCCAAGCCGAACTTCATCATGTGAAGCTGGAACGGAATCGCCTTCGTGAGAAGTTCAAACTCATAGAAATTATTACTCGGGCAATGCTGACTGAGCCGCCCCAAGCTTCTATCACCCTAGCACACCTTACTCTTAGGTCCTATGCTAGTATTATAAGGGGTTATGTAACGAGACCGTAACTACCTTGTGTAATCCTTGTTTTAAATAAAAATTGGGATTTCTTCTTATGATGAAGTTTATGAATTTTGAAATGACCGGATAAATATAGTATGCATATTTTTGATGAATTTTAGAAAAAGGATATTTTAAATATGTTTATGTAAACCCTAAATAATTAAAAATGTGTAATGATTTTCAAAAAATGGTCTTCTGCAATTATGTTCAGTACTAAATTTAGAGTCTAATAAGATCCACTTGATTTTTGATGAATAGTAAATTATGAATAGTGATTTTATGATTAGGATTAGTAATATGACCAAATGGATTAGTAATCTCACTTAAACAAAGTTTAAAAATAATCTAGGCACCTTGATTAAGTAATGTGATTCAATAAAATAGTTAAATAACGGTTTCATTAATTATTATTCAAGTATTAGTTTTTTCGGGTGAATAGTGTTTTTTAATTAAAAATTTAATTAAAAATAATTAGAAAATTATTTTTATAAAAACGACTTTATTTTTGAACTCCGTGCATCGATATTATGTTATGGTAATTTTTGGGGTTTTTTCTGAAAAAAATGAATTTTCGATGAATAGTATTTTTATTTAAAAATTAAATTAAAAATATTTAGAAAATTATTTTTCTAAAATGGATTTCATTTTTGAAATCAGAGCATTGATATTTGGTTAATGTGAAATTTTGGGATTTTTCTGAGAAAGTTGAATTTTCAGTGAATAGTAAAAATACAGTTTTAGGGTTTCGGTATGTTTAATGACATCATAACGGTGTCATGATGATGTCATGAGATCTTTTGAGGGTTGACCGGCCAAGGGTGATGAATTATTGTTTTGGGGGCCCCATGTGGCCTAACTCCATGATAAATGACAAGGGAGAGCACATGGGTTTGAGAAAAGCACATGTGAGGTGTCCCTTGGCCATTAATGCCTTGTCCCCTCACTTTCCCTATAAATACCAAGCCCTCCTCTCATCCATTCGACTCCCCACTCATTCCCAACGAATTTCTGGTCTCATTACCTCCCAAGGAGTCCTCCCAAGGTGCCCCAAGCCCTCAAGGTCCCAACCTTTGAGGTTTAAGAGTTACATTTTAAGGTAAGGGATCCGACCTCTCTCTTTCATTTCAAGTAATCTCTTTTATGTCATTCCTTTTATGCTCCATGTTATTATGTTTGAGGGTTTTCTCTTATACTCCTACTACTGCCCTTTTCATGTTAATATAATGAGATATCTCCTCTTACTCTCATTATTTCGTTTTATGAAGTTTTAAGTGGCGCCGTTAGGCTGCCGAAATTTTTGTAACAGATTCTTCTTCCTTCTCATTTTTCAAGATCTATTTTCATGTAAAGTATTTCATGTTCCTTTTTTTATTATGTTGGGGTATGATCTCTAAATTTATCATACTGATCTTTTATGATCATATGATGAGAGACCCCATTTGATCACTTCAATTCAGTATTTTGAAGTTTTAAGTGGCGCTGTTAGGCTGCCGAATTTTTAAGTGGTTCTTCACCATTCTCGTTTTGAAGTTCTACTTTCATGTCAATTCTTTCAAGTTCCTTTCTATTATGTTGGGGTATGATCTCTATATCTATCATACTGGACTCTTATGTTCATATGATGAGAGACCCTATTTGACCTTGTCAATTCAATTTTGTTGAAGTTTAAGTGGCGCCGTTAGGCTGCCGAATTTTTAAGTGGTTCTTCACCATTCTCGTTTTGAAGTTCTACTTTCACGTCAATTCTTTCAAGTTCCTTTCTATTATGTTGGGGTATGATCTCTATATCTATAATACTAGACTCTTATGTTCATATTATGAGAGACCCTATTTGACCTTGTCAATTCAATTTTTTTGATGTTTAAGTGGCGCCGTTAGGCTGCCGAATTCTCACAAGAGAAATCTTTTTTTTTTCTTCCTTTCATGTTCTTCATTTCATATGGTATATTTTCAAATTTCATTACCATGTTCTTAAAACCCTTATATTTTGCCTCTCTACTGTTTGATGGGTCATTTATGAATGTTTGACCCATGTCCCCTCTCTTCTCAATGTTTTCTAAAACCCCGAAACATAGTCGTTATGCTGTAGAATTTTCGTCTCAAAGTGCCTCTATCTCTTTTTTAAAAATTATTTTATGTTATAAAGTGAATAATCAAAGCTATTATTTCTATAGGGGTATTCACATATATATCAAAATGTTCTATTTTAAATTCTGGGATTTACATATATGAAACCCGCTTTCCCTTTCTGTGGGTTTAAAGTGCCGTAAAGATCATGTCTTTAAAGCAGTTTTTAAAACGTTATGATTATGAAATGAAACCCATTTATTTTATGTTATGTGGGTTATTTATGAAATGTTTGATGATGATATATGTGGCTCACATGATAATAAAGGCAAATTTAAGGGTGCGCCCTGATAGCGCTCCAATGCATTGGGTAATGATGTAACCAATAGAGATTACAATTTTCATGATACCTTGGTGAATAACCTTGGTAATTTTCAAATGACACCTTGGGGATGGACCTTGGTGATATGTTCATGATTGTCTATGTTAAATGATGTAGCCACATCTTCAAGTTATGGAAAATGTTATTTTTATTATGAAATGCCTCATGATTTTCTTTCTCATGCCTTAAAGTTCTTTTCATGACTTTATTGATGTATCTCAAGTTCATATGTAAAATGTTTCACTTGTTTCCCTTGCTGGGCCTTCTGCTCACCCTTCCTTTTGATGTATGTCCCCAGGTTATGAGATACAGTAATGAGCCTAGGGTGAACATGAGAAGAAGCCTTTCAAGTGTTTAAGAAGAATGTTTTTTTTGTTTCATGTTTTATGTTCCTTGTTTCCAAGACACTAAACCTTAAAGATCCTCAGTTCCGTGTAATGGAATGAAAAGTTATGTTTTAAAAAGACGGGATGCTATATATAAAAATTATTTATTAATGTAATTTTTATGGATTTTTACATTATATAAATTTTTAATGGAATCATCATGTCATTTTGAATATAACTCGCATCAGGCTTTTACTGAAAATGAGAAAAGAATCATTATTTTAATATATATAAAATTAATGAAACTTTCCAACATAATAAAAAAACAATGATTTAAATATTAGTTTAAAATTTCTCAAAGGTTATTTTAAATGAAAATATTTTCAATTTTTTAGATAATGTTTTTTTCAAAGGTAATTTTTGATATGAAAATGTTATTTTCCTCAAAAATGTTTTTAATAAAATTTATCTAGATTTTTTACCCATCAATGATATCAAAACAATATTCTACACATAATCCTTTAAGGATATATTTTATTGATACATTTCTTATTATTTCCCTATATGGTTTATGATATTTTTGGCTATAGATGTTCAATTTTATTACAATTCAATATTTTACTCTAGAAGGTTTAGGATTATGTATATTGATTGGGGTAAGTATTAACATTTCATATGTTTGTTTTTTATATGAATATTTAAATTTATTATGTTTCATCCCTTTCATGTGAGGAATGCATTAGACATAGTATGTGATGGTATGTGTCCAAAATCGACCGTTGATGTGTCACTAGGTACCCTGAGATAAATTTGATTGGGTTTTGGCTGAGGCCTTACCCATTTATATAGATGTTTTAGCACAAGGAATCCAGGATATTAGATTTTTTGGGAAAAATGAATCAAAATTATGTTTTAGATGTAGATAATTATGTATCCCACTATTATAAATTCAGTTATTGATAATCTATATTATTATTCAATTATTTATATTATCCATGGTTAATTTTCCTTCTCAAGTGACTATTTATAAGGAATTATTAGATAATAATTTATTATTTCCATATTATTATCATGTTATTTATTAAATTTCATGTTTTTTACTTTTTTACCATGCCATACAAATTTTGACTTATTTATTAATAGATTATAATGTATTCTTACCCTTAAAAAGCATATAAAATCACCCATTTTTTATACTATAATTTCCCTAAGATATAATTATGTGTTTTGTAATCAATATTTAGTGATAAACTAAATGGAATAATCTAAATCTAAAAGATAATTCTTTTTATATTTTATGATATAAAATGTAATGTGATATTTAAGTATGTAACTAGTTTTAAAATTTAAATAAAGTATTTAGTCCTTAGGGATGAGATTCCATGTATTTTATAACAATGTAATAATGTATACCCTGAATCAAGGCTAATGGGGTCAGGGTCGCTATGAATTCCATCATAAATTCTTCCATTTATAATTATATAATTATAATACATATTAAATATCTCATATCTTTTATGGGTGGTGATAATGATAATTATTTATATGGAATTTATAATTGATATAGGATCATATATCTCATCAAATACTACTCCTACAAATTTATAGTATCCACTGAAAAATATTATATCCTTTTTTCATTTCCACTTCACATCATTCAAATACATTTTTTTTAAAAAAATCATTCATCTTTATTAAACTCAAAAAAAACAACCATGAGTTACACAATATCTCATAACTATATATTCATATTTTCAATCAATTTATGATGTTTTAAATTTTCATTCACATCATTTGGTTAACATGATAAATCGATCAGGTATGAGATTTTTTCATCAAGTATTTACTTGTTTAAACTATTTAAATATGTTCTCTAATGATTCTATGAGCCTCCATTATTTATAATATACATAGATTAATTGATTCATATTTCTCCTTATATGATGAAATATCTAAATCATATTCTTAACATTTAGGTTATTTTGAAATTTGAACTCCTTTTAAAATTCTAATTAGTTATCTAACCGAATTAACACAACAGTCTTCATATTATACTGGATAATATTTCTTTTCCAATATCATGATAAATTATGTTGAAACTCCTTTATATCATTTATGTAATATATTTTTTCAGTTATTTATCATAACAATATTAGGCACATCCATGTGATGAATATCCTAAACATTATACATCAATAAGATGTTTCTCAAATTTAAATATGCTTAGGACATTCATATTAATCATACAATTAATTAAAAATACACTAAATTATGTTAAACATGTGTTATACATATAAAATATCATATAAATACATGTTTTTAAATTTTGATGGAATAAATTGAAATTTAGAATTTGAATGATTTCTCTGATGGCTTGTATTTAAAGGTAAAGTAATTTTTCACATTTAACCAAAGTGGTCCTAGATATGTCTATTAAAACAATAATCATTATTTTTGAAACATTAATTTCATGTGCAATATACTATGCAATGAAAACATATATAGTTCCTTGATTTTACATGTAAACATCAAAATTTTCACATTTATACTTGACCATATCATTTCATCCAAAAATATTTACCAGGAAACTAATTACTCACATTCCATCATTCTAAAACTATTATCCTCATTCATAGAATCATAATTAGGTAACATAAAAACAATCACTACCACAAAAACAGTTTTTCGCAGCGCCCCCCTTTATCAGTGCTTGTTTAGTAGCGCTGATAAAGGGGGCCTTTATCAGCGCTTTTTTAGCGCTGATAAAGGGTCGGCTTCCAAAAAAAATTTAAAAAATATATTAATGTATTAAAATATAAATATAGTTATATTGTTATATAAATATAATATATAATTTTTAAATATATTTTAGATAAGTATAAATGTACATTTACACTTATTATACTTAATATATAAAATATTTAGCGAAAATGACTTCTTAAAAAATTAAAAAAATATTTTTAATTAATATTTTGATAATCATTATGGAGTAATATTCATTTAATAACAATTTGAGGACTAAAAAAATAAAAAAAAAATTAAAAAAAGATCCAAAATATGTTGAAAACGCAACTCATACTTCAAACGGCCATAACTTTTGATCCGGGTGTCCGTTTGAGCTCTACAACATATCATATCGAAGTCCGAGACGATCTCTACGTCGCTGTGACCTCAAGGGACTCTGGTCAAGCGTTTTTCGAGGCCAAAAGAGGCCCAGAAGGTCTCCAAAACTGATTTTTTTGTGGGGGTACCCAGATTTTTTAACATTTTGTGGATTTTCAAACTCGTTTAAGGAGGTATTATTGGCTTTTCTTGGCGGGGACTGAATTTATTCAAAGGTATTACATTCATATTGATATTATGTCTTTGAAATTTCAACCTTTTTTATAATGAACTGCTATTTATAATCAAATATATAACTATATGTACATATTTTTTATATATTCGCACCTAAAAATTAAATTCTTTAAATAAATAATTAAACATATTTACATATAAAATATATTAGCTTTATCTAAATAATTACTAATATCCATTTTATTTAAAATACCAAAATATGAATATTTATATACCTATATATTAATTTAACTATATATATATATTAATCTAACTATATATATATTAATCTAACTATATATATATTAATCTAATAACTATATATATATTAATATAACTACATATATATATATTAGTATTACTATAAATATATATATTATTATCACCATAGATATATATATTAATATCACTATATATATATTAATATAACTATATAAATATATATTAATATAACTATATATATGTTAATATAACTATATATATGTTAATATAACTATATATATGTTAATATAACTATATATATGTATTAATATAAATATATATTACTATACGAATAAATATAACTATATATATATAGATATAGATATATATTAATACCACTATATATATATATATTAATATTACTATATATATTATAATATAACTATATATATATATATTTTATAATATAACTATATATATATATATTATAATATAACTATATATATATATATTAATATAAATATATATTACTATATGAATAAATATAACTAAATATATAAATATATATATATAGATATCATGAATTGGAAAGAAAATCAAAATAGAGTAGTGGTAAGGGCTTAGGCGCGCAGGGGGGAGGTCTCGAGTTCAAATCCTGGTGGAGGCAGGGGTGCACGTGCATGTGGAATATTGGAGAAAGCGTTGTTAAAGGGTGGAGGGGGGTGCGTGGAGTGAGTGGGGTGTTGTATAGGGGCCGAAAAGCGCTGTAAAGTGGGGGGGGGTTCAAGCGCTATAAAAGCCCCCCCCCGATTGGCAGTATTTTTTAAATTTTTTTTAACTTTTATCAGTGCTTTTTTAAAAGCGCTGATAAAAGGGTCCTTTATCAGCGCTAAAAAGAAAGCGCTGATAAAGGAAGCGCTGATATAGGACCCCTTTATCAACGCTAAAAAAAAGCGCTGATAAAGGGGTACTTTTATCAGTGCATTTTTTAGCACTGATAAAGGGGTCCTATATCATCACTTTTCGGAGCGCTGATAAAGGGGACCCCCCCTTTGTCTACGCTGGCTTTATCAGCGCTTTTCTAGCGCTGATAAAGGACATTTTTAGCGCTGATAAAGGCCGTGTATGTAGTAGTGAAACCTTGCGATCCAAGTGAAATTATAAATATATATTATTAAATATTTTTCTTGATGTTTTGAATTATGATAAACCAATATACATATATCAAATTTAATATAATCCAATGTTGATTCATTTAAATCATTATATTTATTATTGAAAATTTTAATATCTTCCATTTCTAACATGTTGTACTCATCCATTATTTTTATTCATTTAGAATTAGAATATCTCAAATATATGTTTATTAAGACAAATTATACATGTTTCTTTATCCAATTTTACTATGGCCTCAATTATTTATATTAGTCACCTTATTTACTCTCAAATAATATGTTTTTAAAATATTCCCTACTTGAAATATGCTTCCCATTATTCAATGTTCTAGAGCCAATATATGACCATGCATTTCCCACTATAAAACTCATTCATATTCATGTCTCCAGAGAATTTTAATCCAGAACCTTTTATCATGAAATATATATCATTTAAAATTATGAAAGGAAATTATTTTTAATTATAATATCCTTTGAAAGAATCAAATAACCTTTCATGTGATATGAATATTTTCTAAAGAATATCCAAGGTTTTTAATTTTTCAAATTCTCATGTGAAATATCTAAAATAAAAGAAAACTATTTTTCATTCCACAAACATTAAAAAATATTGATATCTTTCTTCACATTCATTTTCATTGGTAATATAGTGGTACATTAATCCATATAATTAATTTATTGGTCTTATCTTCTATTATGTTCATTTTGAACATTTATTATTTTAGTGAGTTATCTCCCTATGTAACCAAAATTTTTTATAACATGGATAACAACTAAAAATAACCTAACACAACTAGACATTATTTGAAAAAGGAAATAATTAATATAACCCCAATAAAATAAAAAAATTGAGAAATTTATTTTAGAAATTATTTATTTTTTATTTTGAAGTACTTGTGAATTTTCATTGATTTCACCACTACTTTCTAAATAATTTCTAAATAAAAAATATTGATTTGTGATATTCATATTATAATGTAATGAAAATATTTTTCATATAAATTCCGCTTTGTTTTTTATGTAATATATTTTTTCAATTATAAATATTCAATATAAAATTGTTCTCTAAATTTCATCTTTTTATACCACACACTTTATTTCCTTCATCTTTTTTTGACTATATGTATTATATTTCTAAAATATAATAAATTTTAGACCACTAAAATGTGATTTTTTTGTATTCATATTAAAATTATATTAGTGTTAAATAGTTTTCTATGTAAATTCTTGTTTTTCACCTACTTAGATATTTTTATAAAAAAAAATTGAATTTCAATCAATTATTGTAATCTAACAGCTTCTATAGTAAATATTGTAGTTCTTTTCCTTTTTATTTGAAATTATTCTTCAGTTATTTATTTAAAATATTTTACATTATTACTAAGAGTTTCAAAAAAAATTCTTCATTAAATAATAAAAAATCCTTCTAACCAAGAGTTATCACAACCTAATTTGATGTTATTTGTAATTTTGTTTACTTCTTATTTTATTTATAAACTATTAACATCTTAAAATATTTATACATATGTTATAAAAATAAATTCCATCAATATATATCACTGGTCATAATTATCACTCTAATATTTTTATAATTAGTGTATAATTCCCCTATCAATTTATAAATCGATAAATTATTGTCATGTAACTAAGAATTATACCATCTTTGTCGTAATTTTTATCACTTTTTTTCATTATAAATATAGTATATAAAATTAAATTTCCTCACATTATTTGTAAGACTATATTTCCCCTTGAAATTAACTATAACGTAGTATAATTTTTATGTTTTATTCTATAAAACATTTTAATGAATCACTATAATAATAACATGTACCTGGTTTTATATTAATATAACTACTATAAAATTTAGTAATTGGTCAAAAAATGAATCATTTCAATATAAAATTATCATAAGATTTTATATTTCTTATATCAATATTTATAATGATAAGTGATATGAGTTTCTCAAACATTATATTACTATAATCATCTGAAATTGGATCCACATCATCATCTATTTTCTTAATTGAAATATAATCCTTCTTTAGAGAGTAATAGAAAAATATAATTTGTTCTCATTTTTTCAAAAAGACAGCCATTACTCATACTACAAATAAAAAAATAAATAATTCAATTCATCCAATGCGATTGATTTTAAATCTAGATATTCAATATTTGAAAACAATACAACAAATCTATCTATAGGGATAAATGGTATCATCCTGAAATCTATAAAATAATTTATTGTTTCTCCATATATGTTTATGGAACTTGTGATTTTATAATATCTAGTGAATAATTTTTCATTATTGATTCATAAAATAATTTTAATATCATCATATTAAGAACCTATAAATTACTATTTTTCATAATTAACATTACAATTACCTTAAAATATATTGTTAAAATTATGCCAATATCCTTTTATTTTCATAATCCCTTTTTCATTAAGGAAGTTAATTTCTAAAATATAAGATAAGATACAAAATGTATGTGCCTTTTATTCTCAATATTATCATTATTTTCTTCTATCATCACAAAATATTCTATATTTTGAGTGTACACACAAGTTAAAATATGTTCCAAAACTATACTTATAGAAACAAAATCATCAAAAAATACACTATTTCTAAAAATTAAAATTCATTCAAAAAATAACCCAATTAATAATTTTTGAATTGATATGATATACATAGGATATCAAATTCAAAAATTAGATTGTTATTATAAATTTATGACGAAAGAAAAAAAATAAAACCTTATCAGTGAATGGAAACTTGGTTCTATCTGACACCTATTTCGAAAGACCCAATTAATAATACCCATTTAACGATTCATATATGTGAGTATTTAGTGAATTTTATCTTCCACTATTTTATATACCTTTACCAAACCTCCATTAATAAATTAGATTAACTAACATGTGTTTTTAACTTTTTTGAGTGATAACCACCAAATAATACAAAAATATTTTCATAATCAATTGTAGGGTTAACCAATAAAACAGGGAAGACTATAACATTGGTATGACCTGGAACACACAGGGTAATAGAATCCATTAGTAAACACTAGTGATTAATAATTAGTAGGTTATATTATTACATGATTTATGAGTCAATCTCATAACTCATAAATTACTCTAATATTAATAATTATATACAAGGAATATAATAATCTTGGAACATCTTACCTCGATACATCTTATTATCACTAAATTTGTTTCCATCCAATGAGTCTTAAATTTTCAAATATTTATATTGGATAGGATTTGTTTTTGACATCTAACTATACGAATATTCTTACAATATTTCAACACAACCAAAACCTAACTATCTCTTACTAAATGATGAAAATCCATTATCAATATAATATTTTAATAAATTAATTATAGTTAGGATAATTTTGATACTTTATAAAACATTTTATATCTTATGTATTTCTCTATCTTGGTCCAATTCACAATTTTTTGGATCTCATTTTTCTTAGAGGTAACTTATCTATCTATTATTATTTATTTATCTTCTATGAGTTATACTAAAATATATATTTGTGATATTAAAAAACCATAGATTATCTTACTCTAAAAAATGTGTTTTCATTCAGATTTCAATTGTTTATTCTCATATTTTATTTCCCATATTTTTTGAAAAATTGCTCAAGAGGTGATTTAAATGAGCTCTAAAATTTCATTCCCTATTTTTAAGAATATAATTTAAAATATAAATAAAAATTATGTAATATTATACAAGATAACATGATAAATGATCACATAATATTTTATAGTTCTTTACGGAACAAATATCCACGATTCCACTCTATCAACAATCTCACGGTGAGAATTATTATTTTCACTATGATAAGTATTTATCTTAGGTAACTACTAGTATAAGTGTAAGAATACAACCCTGATATCAAATAAAAGAGAATAATATTTTATAGGGTTTCTTCAAAAGTACATATAAGATCCTTTACCCACACTCATTACAAGGAGTATTCACCTACTAAGGAGGAGAAATGATGTAGAAAATAATTTTCAGTTGTGCTGCAAAGATGAAAATAGAAACTAATAAAAGAGAAGTATTCTTGGAGAATAAATAATCTATTTAGATATTGTTATGAAAATATTTATAATGAAATATGTTTCTTGAATGATTAAGAGCTCAATATTATGTGTAAACTTTTTTTCTAATTGAATAAATATTATTTTAGCACATAAAAGAGGATGTTGTATATTTAAAATGAGATCCCAATTTTCAAACACATATGAAATCTTATAAATTTTCTTTGACTTAAAACAAACCATTGAAACCATCACTTAATTTTCCTTAAAATACTATAATGGTAAAAACAATCAGTTGAATTGTAGTAGTGATTATGAAAAAAATACTTTTTTAGTAGAAATAATTATATACAATATCGTTTAAAAAATATATATATAAATATCCATAATTATGTGTTCGATTGGATCACATAGAAAAGATACCATTGTGAAATGTTCACATATCCAAATCACCTACATAAAAATATTATATAGTTTAATTAAAAAAATTCCAAAAGAATTATGCATTTGGTTATGAATAATGAAGGTATATTTGTATGTGAATCTATGTAATAAAATCTACCATTCATGTGATTCATTTGAACCGAATTATCTATGTATGGAAATTTTATTTAGTCAACCATATTGTGTAGTTGATTTCATGTAGGTATATTCACTATGTTAGTGAATTTATATTGGTTGTCTTCATTACCTATAAGAATTGAAATGAATAGTTTTTTCTATAATCAATTTTAATGTAGACAAAGAGTTCCACATAAAATAATTTTCCTAGATAGAGTAAAACATTATTTTAAGGATAAATTAACTTTATAAAATAAAAAATACCATTTCAATCAATTCAATAATCATTTAATGTGATTTATATTTTTTTACATAAGAATAATTGAAAAATTAAATCATTTTTTCGTCGATATCTACACCTCCTTATGTGATATCAAAAAGGAATAATAAAGAATTAATAATAAAAAATAATATTGAACACAAATAAAGTAGAATTTATGAATATAGAACCGAATGGAATAATAATTAAAAATTCACTAAAAAAAGAGCGTAAAAAAGGTAAGAGAACAAATAAAAAGAAAACAACATTATATATAAATAAAAGTTGCAATAATGAATTTAGTTAATATTTTACTAGTTTACAAGATGTATATAAAATAGTCCATTAGGTTCAATAATTTATAATATGATCGAGGTCAAATTTTTATTGATGTTGAGGTTTCATGAAGTTGGGAGAAGGAGAATATGTTAATATAGGTTCAATATAAAGATGACAAAAAACACTATTGATCCCAAAATTAAAATTTATTTATCCTCCAAAACTAGTTATTTCCTAAACAAAGGGAATCATAGGAGTATATAGGAATTTCACTTAGTCCTCTGAAGCAACACTAATGTTATATATTTAATATGTAGTTATAAATAGTACATGTAGTAGTATGTGAATATTGGTTGGTAGGATCTATTAAAATATAGTTCCTATAATAACAAAAGGTGAAAGAAGAAAAATAAGATCTAGCTTCTGGTGATATACTATATACCAATTAGTTGGTTCATGGTCAATATATATTCTTATCCAGAGATGAAACATGTAATCTACACATATATAAATCATATTGATAATATCCTCCCAAAATATTCTAGGGTTGTCTCATATTGATTCCATGTTTTCTTCGACTGAACCATATAAGAGTGCTTAAACACACCTTTGAAGGATTCTAACTGAGTAGATGAAAACCAGTAGGTTTAAGAAAACTATACTATGAAAAAAAATAATTCCAACATCCTCTATGATAGACTGAATATCATTAAATATAGAATCTAGGGATTCAATTATAAAATCATGATTAGAAATATTAAAAACTCAAAAATAAAATAGTTGAGAAACACATTCTGGGATAGGTTGAGGAGAAGACATTGATGCATGGATAAAAACTAAAATTGAATAATCAAAAACATAGTTCATTCCTATATAGACCTTAGTTTCTTTTCAAATGTTTGAAATAGGTGGAATGTGTGCTACATGATAATGAAAAAATGAATATTCATTCATAGAAACCTATTCGGGATCATTAGGGTCATGGTAAATTATTATAAATTCTAATTTTTAAGGCCTTTTCACATTTCTAGATGATTTAGAATACTCTTTAATTGATCATAGGTCACAATCACCATAGACTGAAGAGAGGGAATAAACTCCTAAAGGTATCCAATAAAAATTACGAGTTGATTATTGGTGCCAAAAAATTCATTTCTATCATCAATTTGTAATTATTGAAACCCTAAGAGAATATTATGTAGAGACCATGTCACTCTGAATAGAGCCTACCGAATCATTCACAAAACTCAGATATAAGGAGATCTTATAAATTTATGATTGGAGATCTGGACTGAGTACTTGGATATAAGAGGATTCCCTCCGTGGAAACATATATAGTGGTTTAAAATATCTACTAACCATAATTTTTATCTAGTGAAAGTAAAAACTTAAATCATATCTCACTCCTTTTAAAAAATTATTCACATTCTAAAAAATAATAAATTTTACCACAAATATAATCTTTACCAATTTATATTTTGATGACAGCATCTCACATAGCTCATTAAACTCATATAAAATTGTGCCACTATCATTTTGTTCAATTTTATTTTTCATCAATAACTCAAACACTTATTTTTAAAATATAAATATAACATGATTAATATATTATAACATATTTAGAATTTTAAATTGATCAATTATGAAATCCATCATATTATTTTAATTCGTTTTAGAAATTAAATTTTCTTTAATGATTATTAACTCATAATGAGTGGAATATTTCTCATCCTTGAGCTAAAAAATATTAACCTTTAATATTTTCAATAACATAAAAATATTATGAACAAAATGTTGGAACACATTCTTTAAATACTACGTGTTCATTATCATTATTTATTGATGTTTGATGATAATGAGTTTGAGATGGAAGATCTACATCCCCCACTTGATTGGTCCTTTTGAATAAAATAACATTGGACATCCAAACACTAGAATATTTATAAAATTTTATATTGGTAGATTCTTAATGTATGAAGACATTATAAGTAGTATCCGAAATTGGATTAGGTGATCAAATAGGTAGAAAACCATCCGTATGAGCAGATATCCTCCTCTCTATGAAAATAAAAGACATAAAAATTTCAGGCTAATATTATATTTACACATCTATAGTTACAGCTTTTGAAACTATAAAAAAAATAGATTTATAACCATATTTTTTATCACCTAACTCAATCCTATTATAATTACCTGTTTCATATCTATTTTACATAGAATGTTGTCAAATTTCTTCCCCAATATCACCCTCAGTGGATGTTGAATTTTTAGGAGGACTAGATATAGATAACTCCATGACAATAGGTTAAAGAGGTACTATTACGAGTATAACATCTCCTTACCTTAAAATGATCATCAACTTACTTGAGAAATATTCCTTAGTGTTCCAAAAATAATTTAGTCTGGTTCTGAGCGCATTAAATTTGTTAAATTTTAATGATTAACCACTATTTAAATCCACATCATTCTTTTTTAAACAAAAGAGATAGAAAAATACCAAAAGGATAATAACATATCATACCATTTCCAATATAAAAATAATTCATTATGTTCCTCATATATCATTTATGTTTTAAATTTATATCATTAAATAATTGTTAAAACATATACATACCGTGGAAGTTTATCTTCTAAAACACTCATGCCCATCAAGTAGTACCGGTTTTAATGATCTTACAAAATACCTTCCATTCATCCTCTCAGTACATAAAAACCATATTTTGAAAAACTAATATTCCATATAGAGATTAAAAAAACACATTATGTAAAATCGAGATATTTTAAAAAAAACATTTTTGAAAAATAAATTTATCTACTTTGATAGTTTTCAATACACAAAACATCATGTTTAAATGAACCATGATATGCTATTAAAATATAAATATTTAATTTTTGAGTCATAACCTAGATTATAAAATTGTGGGTATTAATAAGACTAACTAAATTATTAAAAATTTATAGTAATATTTTATAAATTAATACTTTTTGTATCAATTAATTATAAATAAAATAATAAACATTTGAGCATAAAGGATATGTTTTTATAATATCTATTTATGCACACAATGTATTTTTATTTTAAAATTTTAATTATTATATATTTGTGAATAGTTTTTTTGAAATTTATGTATTATTTTGTAAATTAAGTATTATATTTTTTTAGTATTTTTTAATGCATGCGATAATAATGAACCATTTTTTTATGATTAAAAATATATTTAACTAAAATGAAATTTTTGTCACATAATGGACACATATTTTTAAATTAATTTTTAAAAATAATATAAATTGAGTTTGACAAAATATATTCTTTATTTGGATTCATGAGGTCAAAAATTGGTTCTATTATTTTGTCAATGTGAATAGTAACCATGGTAAAAATTATTCCCTCGATAAAGGGTAAATCGGGATAATCTAGGTTAAAACTAAGTGGATAAGACAAAATATTTCATTATAAATATTATTGGATAAATAAAATATTATATTTGACCTTATTATTAAATTTTATTTTATTATGGATACTTATACATGAAAATTAAATATATAATATTTAAATAAACAAATGATATAAAAAGTCACTCTCTTAGTTTTAAATATTAATTATAGTTTCAAATAATGAAAAAAGAATATTATGAATGAATCAATGTTTATATTTAAAACATAAAGAAAATAATGCCCTGAAATAATTTTATTTATTAATTTTAGTAATTATTTAATTACTTTAAATGAATATGAAACACTGATGTATAATATGTCAAATTAATAAAAATATATATGAAACAAATTTTAAAAAAATAAAAAAAATATAATTAGTGTAAGATTATGTGATCCAAATATTTTATAGATAAATATTAAATATTACTATTATGTTACATGATTTTATTAAAATTCCAACTTCTTCTTTATGCCTTTAAGTCAAATTAAATAAATATAGTTAAAATTGGAAATAATGATAATGTAAGAAAATAATATTTTCCAAAATTACATTAAATCCATAAAAATGGTAAAATAATATAATTTGAATATCATATGATATGAAATTGTATCTCATTAAAATTTATAGTCCATTTAAAACCAGAAATTTTAACAATGACTATAATATACCATGATCTTTTAAAAAATTCTATGAGTTCACCTCCGCTAAATTATAAATTGGAACCCCATCATTATCTTCTTCAAAGATATTTTAGAATTATAGATTGATGAAATATACCATGTTATCTTATCCACTCCCGTATTCAAATTATAAAGATACTTTTTCCCCAAAAGACCTACCTTATAACACTTAAGAGGAGATCTAAAGGAGTTGTTTCAAAGAATATGTAATCATGTTAAATGATGAAAATATTTCTTATTCTTCTTTTAACACCTATAAATATTTTATATTATTAATTATATAATATATTAATTATACTAAATGAAAAATAAATTATTCTTATTATGGAACAACCATTACTACACGTATTTTCTATCAAATTGGATGTGAAAGCACTTTTTATGCATGCATGCAACTTACTATCTCCACATAGAGATAAAATTCATATTTCATTAACATATTTTATGAATGAGTATTATGTGGGATTAATATTTATATATGATAATTATGGAATAATTATTATTTCTGAATAACATTTTCATATCAACCTTATTACCATATGATTCATTAGAAAATGGTAATGTCACTCGTTCGTATGTCTTTACAACCACCTCCACGCAATGACATTATTCATTTTTTATTTCCAATTGAAATTGATTTTAATAACTATTGATTTAGAGACCATTTCTATGATATATATGATATAATAATTATTTTAGAATCTTATTTATAATTTATATTTTATTATTCTATTTTTTGAAAAATGGAATTATTGTTAATGCGTTAGTTCGACCTACTATTTCTATGAATGGTGTACATAATTTTTATATATAATAATTTATAGATAAATATAAATGTATATAATTAATAGATATAACTTTTAAATAATTTTTAACATTATTTAGATGATTTAAACATGATTAATGTTCACTAACCAAAACTACCAAAACAAAACATACCTGAAACATGAATCATATGTCACCCATAACTATGATTTAAATAAATAATTTTCAACAAGTTGGTGATAATAATTTATATGTAAATAAAATATGAAATGATATATATATGTATGCATATTTAATATATTTATATTTAATATATATTTATTTTATTGGAAACTCCAATGTTTATGTGGGATGTCAAACCTGTTGTAAGGTATCTTCATCTCACATTTATTTTTGTGAGTCACAATCCACATTAAGAAATTGTATTTTTTATTGGGTGTATATACTAACCGTGAATGTATATTATGATTATTATTAGGAATTTAATGGGTATTAACATATAAATATAACTTTTTAAGTAAAATCATGTTTATTTAACTCTTTCGTTGAAAAACCATATATTTTATATCCATGTGTCCTAAATGTTTTTTAATGATGGTTTATAATATTATCATATAATTTTTTAATTTAATTTGTACCCATGTTTTACCTTTTTCTAATCATCAAATCTCTTTTTTGAGTGATGTAATTTTTGTTTTTTTATAAAATAATAAAAGGAATGTTTTCTTTTATCAAATATGGCAAGAAGGGAATTTCTTTCCATCATGAAAAATTAATCCATTGAATCCTAAATTATATGTTTCCATGTTTATTTTTAGTGTAATGTATTCCATATTTTCTCTATATTTTATTATTTTGAAGATATGATTACAAAATGGAAGTGTTCTTATCCAAAATATATAATTAATTATATTTTAATGGTACTTTTATTTATCAAGGAAAACCCACATTATTTAACATATGATTTAATAGGGTTATTATACAAGGATACCATACTTATACTTTTACAAGGATTTTTATGTCTAATATGTAAATATTTATATAGAACTGATTCCTTTTTAATGGTTTATAATATGATGAAATCATTAAATATTTTTTCAACCTATTACCTTTCAATTGGTTATGCTATGATGAAATGTTTTTGAAACTATCTAATTTAGCAGCATTTGATATAAATAATGGTTTATGATATTTTGGAACAAACATATATTATTTTCATTATATAATGCGTGGTACATATATCTCCACCAGTTGGATTATGAAAATAGGGATATCTCATGAGATAATATAGAAATGAATGGGGAGTGAACCTAGTTCAGTAAGGTAATCTGTCCACTATGATAGTAATGGGAGTGATCCATGATGGTTATTATGGCTTGGTGAGTGAATCCAATCCAGTATGTTAGTCATGGGTGTGAACCTTGACTAATACAATTGTTTGGGTAGGGAAACCAACACACAATGAAAATCCTATTAGTTTATCCTCGACTAATGAGGAAATGATTTTATATCCATATATATGCTATAATTCCATGAATTACACCAATATTATGCCCTCATAGATCTTGTTATTTTATTCCACAGTGGTTTTAGTCTTATGAACTACCAAACATTACGTCATGACTCACTATTATGATCTATAAAAAAAATGTTATGGATTCTTAATATTATGACCATTTTCTCATAAAATTATGATAATTATATGCTTATGTGATCATTATTATATATATTTTTACCCACAATGGATATATAAGGTACTCTTTATTATCGTTCCATTCCCCAGGTCAAGAAGAGAGGATTTAGGATTGAAAAGTATAAGAAGGGTTCTAGTAATGAAGAACTGAATGAGAGTATCTTATGAACCAATTTATTATTTTCCCACTTTTCTAATGGTAAAATAACTATATGAATCCATCATTGCTCATTATGATATGTGAGGAATATTTCATGAATAATATTTCATATCAATGATTGGAAACAATGGGTCTCTATGCATTAGGTTAAACTAGTAATGACCCACAATATTTTGGATTGTAAATCTAAGAGGATGTTTTATTATTAAATATATTTTAGGGATCATTTTGTGAATAATGTATTGAAATAGTATGTTACATGTTCAAGAATCATTATTAGGTGATTATGGACTCGAATGGAAGAAATGAAGGTGGGTTAGAGCTCATAGTTTTAGTGAAGAAGACCCATAATAGCCGAGGCTCTAGAAGCATCCATTGGATTTCCTATGGGGTTTGGACTATCCTTTATATCCTAAATTAATCACCAGTCATCTAGTGATATTGTACTAGCCAAAATAGGGAGTGCACTAGGTGGATTTTAACAGAGAATTTTTTAGTTTGTTTGACACGAAATCTCATATTGTTTTATCTCATGTGTCTAGGTGTTTTAAGGGCATTTTGACTATTCTCCCCTCACTACCTTTTTCGAGTACCTCTATCTGATCTATGGTGTATTTAAATTAAAAAATTTGGTGAACTCCATTGAGATCCTTTTATCTTTTTTAATTTTTTCCACCTTATTTCCCAAATGGGGGTCAACCATGTTTCCATTCTTCATAGATGATCCTTTCAGCATGTTAAAGCATTTTTCGTCATTGAAAATCAAAATTATCATCAATTATTATTCCTGTTGATCTACAGTCATCTATATTGATCATTTTATTGTATCTATATAGATAATTAGAGAAAAATTCCCTCATATCTTGAGTGAATTTTTTTAGATTGATAACGTTTTGGATCCAAAAGCCCAGAGGATTTCTCATGATGAAGAATCTATATTTTTTATAAATGATAAAATTTAATTATATTATGTTATAGAAATTTTTTTTTCATCTAATGGAGTTTTTTCTTAAAATTATGGTGGATGTGTTTGAATGAATTTCCATGGATGGCCAGTAAAGTAACTAACTAGGTAGTGATGTCTGGTGAGTCATTAAAGAATTATAATAATCACTATTAAATATGGGTTCCTTGTAATTATTTGATTAATTAGAAGTTAGATATAAATAATTAATAGTAAATATTGGGAATAAATAGGTCCTCATGGAGATAGATGATGGTTGAATGGATTTGGATGAATTGGAAAATTCTTTTGAGCCTAGATTAGCTGGGATTTGAATCTATTTGAGGTAGCTGGATCAGTTTATTCTACACGTTGGTATTATGCACATTTATTGTAAAGATATATAAGGGTTTTAACATTGGTTTACCAAATCTAAATTCATAACTTTATAAAAGTAAAATTTAATTCATTATTAATTAACCATACTTGAATATTAATTAATTAAATGAACTTTTCCAAATGTAATTGGAGAATGTTAAAAGGGAAATGAAAATACCTTAGGCACTAAATTGATGTAAAATTATGATGGATGAAGATTGATCACTATTTTTTTATATTACATGTATAATATATAATGTGTTTTTATGATATATAGTACCTAGAGTCATGAGATGATGTTTGAAGATTTGGGCATATATGTGTGTTTAGCTTGTCAAGGCCTTTATGGTTCTTTCCACATGAGTATGCCTGTATAAATTATTCTTATTTTTGATGATGACCAGATTTAAAATATTTTTGATATTATTCTCATGATGATATACTATGATCTTCTTATATGTACACCATTGTATCATTGATTTGATACTTTTGTTAGCATAGCATTTTTGACATTTCGTAATTGTAATTTCATGTCGGTGTGCGTAGCCTCTTGAGAACTACTGTTGATATTCAATTTTATTACATGTTATGAAATGTATAAATTTTGGTATTTTATAGCCAACAAAACATTTTACATGTACCTATGTGATGAGGTTTCTCATTTTAGGTTATAAAAACACAAGCTGGGGAATCATGATGACATAATGATGGATAAGAAATATCGATTGTTAGATTGTATGGGTTGGATCAAAAAAATAATAATGACATTGGATTATACCATCCAAGGGTTGATAAATCATCGGATATTTCTTGAGGTGAGATAATTTAATGAAGGGGTGTGTTATTAGGAAATTTTTTTAAGCATGGATGGTGGGACTTACCATTTTGTGTGGATAATAACCACCAGAAGACTGGGGAATGACTAGTCCCTTATAATGACCATTTTCAGGGTGAAGGTTTCATGTTACTAATAACGAACACAATTAGGGTGGGTCATTTAGTGTTTCTTTAAAGATAAACTTGAATGATTGGTGGGGTTCCAACCAATTCTAGGAATTGTGACATGTCTCATGAAATCAGGATACAGAAATTTACATGCATGTTTACTTCAATATTTTCAATGAGATGAAGAAATTATAGTTTAGTGTACTTTATATATTGGTAATGGAATTACAACTCAGTTTTTTGTTTTCGTTTTCTTGTCTACGATTTAGTTATTCTATGATATGCTTATACAGTGGTGTGTTGACTTTTTGTTTATTATGTTGAGCTCATCACATGAACATACACTGCACTTTACCTATTTTTTATTAGACCATGTTGGTAGTGCACTAGTGAGTTGTACTCATACCCTCCATATGTTTCCATGGTATATCTGTACCCGAGAGCCTCTCACTTATTAACAGTACATGTTGGTTTGAGGCATGAGTTTGAACATCTAGTGGGATAACTCACAATGAGTTGGGAAACATTAATTATACATGTAATTTAGAGGGGGATGTGGCTCTTATATTTTCAATAATTTTATTATCTATGTGTTTGACCTGGTGGGGGATTGGTGACCTATTTCTAGTTTTGACTATTGAGTCTGTTGCTTCCACATTCCTATACAGTGGTTTTATTTTATTGGTCTTATTTGTATTTTGATAGTATAATATTTACATTCTTGGTATTTATTATAATTGAAAATGGTGACTGATGATATAGTCTCCCCCTTATTCCACCGTATACCCTTGCATCTATTTTGGAGGCTTAAGATTATATAGAGACATTCTTTATGTCATCTGGAATTCCATATCGGACATGGTGATTTTGGGTATGATTTTACTAAATTGTATAAGAGAATACATGTTTTGTTGTTCCTATTTTATGGAGTTAGTGGATATAAGATGTAGTAATATGTTAGAGTTGGTGATGAAACTCTACTGCTGTGTCACAAACACTATTTATGAAATAATTTTATATTACTATGGCCTTAGAATAATTTTTCGTTGATTTTAATATTATGATCATGTGATTTTATATCATATTATGAACATATATTTTGAGTTTTTGATTTCATATTTTCTGAGTCAAGGAAGTATCTTTAATAGGGATATTATGCATTGTATTTTCCACATTGGTTTTCACATGACATATAGGATACAAGACTGCGATTTTACTGAGGAAAATCACATTGTTTATTTTAGGTCAATGAATTTTACTATGTCAAACATATGAGTTATTGCTGAAATTGATTTATCTGAAGTCATATTTATGTATAATTTGGATAGCATATCACGTTTTACTATAATATTGTCACCTTTGGTGATGACATCAATTCTGAAGATAACGTTCATTGTCATGTAGTCTATTTATTCATAAGTGGAGATGCATACCTAGTTATATATTATAAGATATTAATTAAATTATAAAGGAACCAGGTGTTATTATTTATAATATAGGTCTATCTAACTAAGGTATTAAATTTTTTCTATGTGTAGTTATCTATCAAGGACCTAGTGGAATTAATTTTTATTAACACTAGAGTCCTTGGTTATTGACCAGGTGAGTCTATGTTATATCCTGAGATATATACCAAGATGAAATTTCACTAATATAAACCCATCGTTATACATTTTTTGTGTTATGTATATCACTTTATAGAATCAAATTCAACTCTAGTTAATAATGATCCAATGTTTCATTCCATATGAATATAACATGATTGATGATATTCATTATCAATAAATAGTTAAGTTTAATTAAATAAAAATGTTTTTAATTGAAGTGAATGGAATATTCATGAGACTAACCACTAGAATTATTGAAATATTCCTTTACAAATGATAGTATAGTGAACCTTGGGTTCTAGTACTCATGATACGAGGATGGGTTTTTGAGGGATTGAATACATATAAAAATAATCATATAAATAGGGTTTTTAATAAAAATTGGATTGGAATGAATCAATCATGGAATGGTGATTGAAGGACCAAATTTCGTGGACCCATGGGGGGTTGATCATGGGAATATTCTTAGTGTATTGATCTTACACCCATTTATCAAGTGATAAAAAATGAATCTCTATAAAAAGTTGTTTCCATTCTAAGGAGGTTCATTATGACTGCCAATTATTGAAGAGCTATCACATTTTGGGGAAAAAACTAAAGAGTCTTGTAATTATAGGCTCTAGTGGTCTATTAATATTGAGTAATTCCACATTTATGAGAATTTAGTGGTGTTTTTAGGCCCCACTGTTTAGTTGAACTCATGGTAGAAGGGTAGTGAAAGGAGAATTCAGTGGGTTAGGATCTACTGATGAACCTGAAAGAGCAAGTGATGCTAGTTCATTGATATTATTAGTTTAAGTTCACACTTTCAATTTGATATTGACACATTCAACATCATGTTCATATATTATTGAAGACATAATATATTTGTCAGTAGGGTTGAAATTTTGGAGGAAGAAAACATCGATAATTGAAATGGGAACCCTAGTGTGGTCATCCCTATTGGTCATTGGTGATGATGTTGTGGTTAAAGGTAATATATTATTTATGTTTGAATTACTATATGATGATATATTATTATAACAAATGTTGTTTGTTGATGGTTGTATTTAATGTCAATAATTGAATATTTAATAAAGTGATATATGTTCTTAAAATTCAGGTGTGTTCAATTATTGATTATTTTCACAAAAATCAGATAAATTTATAGTTACTATTAGTCATTGTTCTTTGTTATGGATTATTTTAGGATTGGGTAAACTAAGAAAAGAACATCAAGGAAACTAAGGATATTATTATGGGGTGAATCATAGACTTTTAATGTGTGAAATAATCCCACATGCGGAAATGAAAGTGGGCTTGTATAAGAACGACCATTGAATTTTCCTGTTGACTCCATAATACTAATGTGTTTTGTACTGAAGATAATATATTTCTTGATAGTATGATTGATGTCAGATTCATATATATAATTGTTTGGAAATTATATGTGGGAATAGAAAGGAGGGAAAAATTAGTGTTATCTAAGAGGGAGTCAGATCCATAGTGTCTTAATACAAGGTTGGAAGCATCATAGCTGGTGAAAGAGGTTGGTGAAGAAACTAGTAACACTCCTTTAATGTTAGTTCAGACATCATAAAGGATATTTAGCTAATTTAACAATTCCTATGGTGAATAAGTCAATATGCTAAATGGATTCATATAGTGTAAATTTTTTAGGTTTAGAACATATGTAGATGAATGTAAATATATCAAATATTATGTCCATGTGAACCTAAATGTAGTGGGTTAGAACATAATCGATCACATCATACTGGGTATGATTGATGTGTTTAATAATCAGTTGGGACCTTCATTGAAATTCAACCCTATTAGGGATATTTTTTGTAGATAGATACTAATTTCTATGACTCGTAATTGGAAATGATGTGTTTATATCGACCCTTAATCCATGTCTCTGATTTTTTCACGCCTAATGGAATTCAACCGCTCCAAATTAGTTATTAGATTACCAAAAAATTATTTCAATTGATGATTCCTATAAAGGATAGCACCATTATTCTTTATAAGGAATCAGTTAAAGTAAAATGCTATGATTTGATATATGGTTTTTTTGATCATGGCCTCGATGATAGATATCCTCAAGATATTTTATTGTCTTCCATTTTTTGTTCCTAAAGTTATGTAGTGGGAGGGTGATGGACACTAAAAAATAAACATATTATTAATGTTAAAAAATTGGATATCAAGGAATGAATATCGAGGAATCCTTGTTGATGATGATTGAGGAAGATAAAGAGGTTTTATTACAGTGTTTCCATAAATTAATATGTCTGATAAGTTTTTTGGTTGAGAAATTAAAATGACCAACATCCTTGTAGGTTATAAATCATGTGGGAATTTTGAATGTTTTAATAGGTAGATAGATCTTTTAATGAACTTTATATTGAACCAGTATTATGGTTATTTAATCAACATCATTCCATGGGTTTAGACATTAATGGATTAATAGGGTGATTTAATGAGATCATATTTTTAATGGTGGAGACTCAGAATCATCCATTTTTACTGCATAATCAACCGGAAAATTAGTATCCCCCACCAACTAGCAGGTACATGTGTAACCGGTAGCCAGTGGGGAGCACTGGATGGATTTAGTGGGGAATATTTTGGTCCTTTTTATAACAAAATACCCTAAATGTAATCTCTATCGGCCCATTTTTTATATAATTTCATCCAAGAAATAATATATACCCCCTCTTAGACTGCTACTTGATTTTTGGGGGAGGTGTAACCAAACAGATGGGGAATTCAGGTGAGATCCATCTATATTCATCAATTCTACTTCTTTCTAACACATACATTGATATATTAGGTTTTAATTCACCATGGAAGATCCTCTACTTATGTTAATGCCTTTGTGGTATTTGTATGTCACAATTTTCACTAGATATTATTCCTATTGATCATATTTGTTCTTGATTGACAATTTTATTATCACAAAATATATAATCAAAAGATAATTCCATCAGATCATGATGGAATTGTACATGATTGATTGGTATTATGTTTATCATATACAATAGATATACATTTTATAATTTATGTTATTCACATATTCAGAACATATTATATACTCACTTTATTGATTTTATATTAAATGTGCATAATTTGCGTGAAATATTAATGTTTAAATATTAAATATAATTTTTGAGCACTATTTGAATTCATCCAGATTCTAGTATATTTAATGTATTAATAATAAATATCACCATACTAATCCAAATTTAATATTTCTTCTTTTTTTGATTCCTCATTGAATATAAAACATTTCTTTAGAAGGGATCATTTGACAATTCTTCCATTTGAAAGATTATATGGACAACCAAAGAAGACCCAAAGAATTAGTGATGAAACTGGACTAGCTATTAGGATTGAATTACTTGGATCAATACATAATTATAAATTATTTTATTCTCCTACAATGTTTGTGAAAAATTTAAGGAATAATGTATTAAAATATCATGGCCCAACTACAATTACAATGGGCCCAACTAATGCTTTGATGTCCATCCCACCATTCTCGCCGGGAATTAAAATCATAAAACTATTCATTCCGTTTCTCATGATATATTAATCAAATAAATATGATTCTTTTCAGTGTGAATTATAAATTATTGGGGTTCGACTTTGTTGAAGAAATAATTCTGATTTTAAGGAATCTTTTTATTCAAAAATCTATTCTCATTTTGGCCATCGAAAAAGCATGTATAGAAATGGGCAGTTTAACATTGTTTGTGAAAACTGCCATAACATTGTCTCCATAAGTCCAAATGACTCAAAATTGTTAGAGTTGTTGGAAAAAATTATATTATAAAACATTTAAGAATAAATATCTCATGATTCAGTAGTCTGGATGTCCAAATCATTGAGCCAAGTGGAGGGTTAGGTAAGGAATGAAAACAGTCCACTTCCTTGGGATATAAATACATCCCCTCATATCCTTTCAAAAGGGTTGGAATTTCAGAATATAGAAGCATAAATTGGTAGGAAAAAACGTATTTCTAAAGGCTTGGGAGGACCTTTTATACTCATTTTTTCATTTGATTGACCCTTCCTCCTCTCGTTGTTTTCATTTACATTGTTGTTCTTTTTTGTTGTAATATTGTAAGTATTTTGTTTTGTAATTCTGTTTTAATGAATTTTTATTCTTAAATATATATTATTATCATACACCATATGTAGTTTAATATTATTTTTCTTATAAAATTTTGAATCAAGATAAAACCCATTCCATTCTTTTTCTTTCTCCTTCAATCCGATGTCTATATTTAATTCCCTTCGTCGTTTGTGTGTGTGTTCGGCGCACCACTCTTTTATTATCCCTTTATTTTTCTGATATTATTAATTTATAATCATAATAATTATAATAATATTAATGATCATTTAAAAGGATTAGTGATTATTTAATTTTTTTGAGATATAATTTATGTATGTTAAGTGATTAAGAGCTCTTCCTCGATGAATATACTTTATACTAACATTGTGTAAGTTGGACTTAACATGACATAGATTAATGACTTGTTTTGAATAATGTATGGATTCAATGGATTATTGGAACCATAAATACACTACCACAATCATGTAATGATTGATATTATAACCCTAGTAATGTTATGGTTTGGATTAAAGACTTGACACAAAACAATTCTAATCAACCTCAACTTGTGACATGGTTGTTAATTAAATGCAATATTAAGAAAAGCACAAGGATATTATAACCTTTACTACCTAATAATAAGCTCATTCAAAAATTTATAATATTGGTAAATCAATATTAATAAATCAATCATTTCAATTAAGTAGTTCAAACAAACCCCCCAATCAAAATACAATCAACTAAAAACATTCAAAAATTAAATAGTATCATCTTCAAGGATTCAACCCGAGTGATGTTATACACATTATCAAAGCATCAAAAAATTGAACATTTTATATTAAATAATTATCCTCGATTTCAAATGGCACTATTTACATGGGTGGAGCAATTAAGTAGTTGTTAGTTTCTGGTTATTGTAAAAAACAGAAAAAATTGATAATTTTAAAAAAAATTGATAAAAACACATTGAAAAAACCGCCATCTCATGAAAATCATAGATGGAAAAAATCATCTTCCACTTTATTCCAAAATATATCTGAATACCCCATAGCCTCCCAAAAAATCCCTCATATTTTTTTGACCCTAAAATTGATCAAACATTTCGCCAACTTAGGAAGAACATAAGAGATAATCAACTAATTCATGAACCTTTCCATGTCCAACCAATTTAATTAGATATGCCCAATCATAGGGAAAGATGACTTAATGAAATTTATTCTCCTTATATGTATTACCATGATCTTATTATTCAATATCCAAAAATATTGATTTACATTGAACTCCAATAAAGTTTGTTTCAACTTCTACCACATTTCCTTGGGCTAGCTGGAGAGGATCCACATCTCCACCTTAAAGAGTTCCAAATGGTGTGCTATAACAGATGACTCAACGGTTTTCTAAGGAACAAATCAAAATCCATTCATTCCCTTTCTACCTAGATTACAATACTATGTTATGGATTTACTACCTCCGTCCTCGTTCTATAACCACATGGAATGACAAGGCGCGTCACTTCTTAGAAAAATTCTTTCATGCTTCTTGTACTACTTCTATTCGAAAGGAAATAAGTGGTATTAATCAATTCCCAAATTTATCCCTCCTTGAGTATTGGGAGAGTTTTAAAAAGTATGTGGCAACCTGCACACACCAGCAAATCCCTGACCACCTCTTGATCCAATTATTCTATGAGGGGATATTGGCTATAGGGAGAACCCTCATTGATGCCGCAAGAGGCGGTGGTATTGTTGATAAAAATCCTACATTTTCAATAGATATCAGGAACAACATGGCTGAAAATAGATAAAAATTCCATACTTGAGCACATTATCATGTAAAACAAGTCCAAGAGAATCAATCCATAGATTCGAACAAGATGACTGAGTGGATGAGTGAACTTACTGTTCTTGTGTGACAACTAGCCGTGGATTCCAAAGCCCCAACCTCATCTTCTCCATAATCAGTGTTTCCTGGACCTAACAAAAATAGAGAAATTTGTAACTCACCAGCTCAACCAACAGACAACTATGCACAACTTCTAGTTGAACCATCTAATTCATCTGAAACAATGGATCTCAATGCAACCTATGCTCAGAGGAACACCAAACCTCAACTATTAGGTCAATTTATTAGAACATCTAACCAACCTCATTTTAAGACCTTATCTTGTTATTATAACCAAGCATTATAGTATGGAAACCCTGTCTCTTGTCCCCCTCAATTCCCTCCTCAAAACCCAAACCAGTTTTAATATGGTCAATGTGTTGATAACGTCCAACAACCTTACCCTTTTGTTCCTCAACATCAAATGATCATTCCTCCTCTTCCTCCTCATGGATTGTACAATCATAGTGAGCCTTCCTAATTCCTAAACCAATTCAATTACTTTACCAAGAACCAAAATCAAGGTAAACCCAATCCGGGACAAGCATTATTTTCAATGAAACCATGGGAAAGTGCATTGGGAGATCTTTCCTA
The DNA here is from genome assembly GCA_963277665.1 of Viscum album. Classification (NCBI taxonomy): domain Eukaryota; kingdom Viridiplantae; phylum Streptophyta; class Magnoliopsida; order Santalales; family Viscaceae; genus Viscum; species Viscum album. The sequence goes on from OY728126.1 coordinate 1,534,602,084, forward strand.
ATTCACTTGTTCTAGCCTTAAAAACATTGAAACCCAAATAAATGAACTTGCATCATAACATAGTCATCAAAAAACCATCCAATTCTTCCAAAATCCCAGCTCAACCATTACACAACCCCAAGGGTAATGTAACTGCAATAGCACATTGATCAGGAAAGAAAATTTCTATGACTAAAGATAATTCTTCAAACCCCCTTTGAATGTTGAACTAGAAAACTAAATGAAAAATAATATTAAAAATGAACCTGAGGTCATTCCCTTACCAGATTCCATCCATCCTAGGAATCCATTTTTGTTTCCTAAAGTATTTTTTAATCCAATGATGTCCTTTGAACCCGATACTAAAATTCTCTACATTTTTTGACGTGTTGAAGTCCACATTACCCACTTAGATGCCATTAAGAAATCCCAATGTATGCCAAGTTTCATAATGAATCGTTCACCCACAAGAGGAAATGTAGGACCTTAGAAATTTTATTTGTCCTACAGTCTATTCCCATAAAGTTCAATTATCCCAAGTCCTTTACGGTTCCATACCAAATTGTATGTTCCAACTTAAATGATGCACTCATTGGTCTAGGAGCCTCAATTTATATCATTCCCAAATCATTCTTCACTATCCTTGGTATAGGTACCTTTCACCGAACAGGTGCTGTCATTCTATTATCCATTATAGCATAGCCAGTTCGTAGGGTATAATCAAGGATATCCTTATTGGTGTGAATGATCATATCATCCCTTCTAATTTATATGTCCTTGACATTGATGGTGAGACTAAAACTTCTCAATATCCCATAATTTTAGGAACACCATTCTTAATGACCACGATAAACAAGATTGATGTCCATTTAGGCATCTTATCCATGGAATTTAGTGACCAACTAGCCAAATTCAACATTTTCCAGGCCATGCGATATCCATATGAGGATCACTTTACATTCTCAATCCATGCTTCTGAGGACATTTATAAGAGTCAATAAAACCCCAATCCATCAAGATCTTCATATTCCAATGACATGGGATCTTGTGAAATATTTACCATGGTTATAAAAGTCATAAATTGTGAAGTTGATACAGACATTTCATTCATAAACTCTATCAATCAGGAGGAACTTGAAATCTATCTTGAATCCCACATCAACTCTAATTTCTACTGCCCCAACTTTGACTATATTAAGGAAAATGATATTGAAGAAAATGAAATCCATTCCTCCTTTCCTAAGATATCTATCCCACAAATGAATGGGGATATTGATCTGAAACTACTTTCTGAACACCTAAAATATGCATTCCTTTTCCATGATCACTCATATATTGTTATTATCTATGCTTCACTTACTAAAACCGAGGATTCCAAACTTGTTCAGGTGTTAGAGGAAAACAAAAAGGCATTAGGTTGTACCCAAAATGACATAGTATGAAACAACCCTTCCCTTTTCATGCATCACATCCATATCGAGGAATCATCCAAACCAATTAGACAACCATAATGTAGACTCATTCCCCTCATAATTTAGGTAGTTAGGGATCAGATCACCATGCTACTTCAATCTAGTATTATCTAAAAAATTGGAGATAGTGAATGGGTTATTCCAATTCATGTTGTACCTATGAAGAGTGGGATAAATATTGTCAGAAATGAACATGGTGAGGTAGTCACAACTTGAGTGAAGAAAAAATGGTGCATGTGCATCGACTATCAAAAAATGCACGTTGAAACAAGAAAAGGTCACCACCATATTCCATTACTTGATCAAATTCTAGAACGATTAGCTGGAAAGTCACACTATTGAATTCTTTATAGATACACCAGCTAATTCCAAATCCCAATCGCACCTCAAGAACATGAAATGACTACTTTAACTTGCCCCATTGGAACATATGCATATAGGAAAATGCCTTTCAGCCTTTGAAATTCTCTTGAAACATTCCAATGATGTATGATGAATATATTTTCAGAATTCATTGAACACTGCATGGATGTATTCATGGATTAATTTACCATTGATGGTGACTCATTTGAATCGTTATAGAATTCACTCCCTCTAGTACATAAAAAGTGTCTCATGTGTAACCATGTTTTAGATTTTGAAAAATATCACTTCAGTGTTGAAAATGTGATTTTTCTAGGGCACATAGAATCAAAAGAGTGTATTGAAGTTGATCATGAAAAAATTGAAGTGATCCAATCACTTCCTAAACCCACTTCTGTTTGAGACATCCGTTCATTCCTATGTCATGCAAGTTTCTATCAGTGATTCATCAATAACATCAGTACGATTTCCCTCCCAATCACGTGTCTACTCCAAAATGATGTTTTTTCTATTTTGACAAGGCTTGAAAGAGATCCTTAATTAAGCTCAAACCTTCTCTTCAATCTCCCCTGATAATCCAAACACCAGATTATTCCTTACCCTTTGAGTTGGTGTGTGATTCTTCTGGAAGAGATGCTGGGAATGTTCTTGGTCAAACCAGAAAAAAGATGTTGTGTCAATATGGTTTCATTTTGACTTTTCCATTCCTCTGTGTTTTGAAAATCACAAACACTTTATATTAATGAAAATTATTGTTTCCCTAATCATTATCCTAATAAGGAAAATTTTTCTTCCACAAGGAAATTTTATTCTTACCTTTGTTTTCATTGTTCATTTTATAGTTTCTAAATATAATTTTTTTATTTATAAAGGGTAAAATTTGGTTTCAAATCTAAAACCATAAAATTATATAAATCTTTTGTTATGGGTATTCTAATTTTATATTCTGAATTCTTTGAAATTCATACTTTGAATTCTATGAAATTTAGAGTCCAAATTCTATGAAATTCAGACTCCGAATTCCATGAAATTCAAACTCCAAATTCTCAGAATTTCAGACTTCGAATTCCATGAAATTATGACTTTGAATTCTATGAAATTCAGAATCTGAATTCTCTAAAATTATGAATATGAATTCTTCGTAATTCGGACTATGAATTCCTCAGAATTTTGATTCCAATTCAATAGAATTCAGACTCCAAATTACTTATAATTCTGACTCTGCACTTCTCAGAATTCTGACCCCAAATTCATCATAATTATGAATCCAAATTCCTCAAAATTACAACCCCAAATTCCTTAGAATTCTGACTCCAAATTATTTATAATTTAGACTCTAAATTTTTAAAAATTCAGGTTTTTAATTCTTAAGAATACAGATTCCGAATTAATTATATTTCAGTTATCGAAATCAATAGAATTCAGGTTCCAAATTCCAAGGAAAATAGAATCTGAATACCCATGGTTTATTGTCTCCAAATTTTTATTTACTTAAAGTCTGAATTTTTTCCCCATACTCGAAAAAATAGTTTCTGTTAAGAAACCATATTATGCTTATACCTGTTATACTAATGAAACAATGTTGTACATAATTTTTCAAATTAACTGTTGTATGAGTGAAACATGTACAGGTCCCATCGATATTAAAGGAAAAATATGACTGTTGGAGGAGGGGACCGACCATTGGAGGAGGTTGTTGACCGTTGGATAATTGCTTATATATAGGATCGCATTTGAACGAGATACTTATTACTTGATCATTCTAGAGATTGCATACTGTTGAAGTGATTTATAGAGAGAGAGAGAGAGACACTCATGCCTTGAGCGTACTAAAATTCTTGTTCAGCTTGCTTCGTGAAACTCCAATTGTGGCTATGTACAATCGAGGTCTTCCAGGGATAGGAAGACAGAGTTTCCGACTACCTTAATGTTTGAGGACCTCCGTAGAGAAGCAGATAGAGGTTCTGACAACCTTAATGTTAAAGGGCTTGCGGACATAGCAAGACAGATTCAGATATTACTATCAAGGGCTGACCATGGTGTGGGTAAGAAAAACATTATTGAATGTTTAAATCAAGGAACCTTTAACAATGGTGGTCAAATACCCTACTCTTTGGGATAACAGATTTCATACTTGTTACTTTTTTTGTTTCACGTTTATTTTCCACTATTTTTATAAAGGAATAATGTATAACCTTCTTATACAATCTTTTTCATTTGTATACTCTAATAAGTAATATTTTATATGCTATAAGGTAGAATATTTTCCTTGTAATATATTATTAATATTAATTTCTATAACCATATTTCTTGAACATATCATGTTTGTAGTACTAAGAGTTCTTGTGAACTTATATTTTTTTAACTTTATTAATCACAATTTTCCCTTAAGGATAAAAAGGAATGTTTTTATACATAAAATTCACCCACCAATTTTAAATGAGCAATGAAAAAAAGTATACAATGAAAAAAGATATTTCCCTAGGTTAGGGGGAGTTCATCGAGGGCGGAGTTCTTATCAAGGAATATTTTTGTAGGCAAGAAATTAATAATTTTCTTTTAGGAAATCAAGAATACGATCCTAAGTAATTTCAAATGCTAAGGGATATTTATTAATATTCTCTATGATTCATATGTAAAGGGAGATAAGTTTTCCTTTATGTTCACATTGAAAACAATAATTCCATTTATTTTTTCGTATGGATGTTTGTGCTTTCCAAAAAGGGGGAGATTATTGAGTCAATAAGGTTTCCTTATGAAATTTCCATTCCTCTAGGTTTTTAATATCAAAAAAACTCTACCTTAAGGAAAATTATTTTTTCCCTATGCTTTATCTTAATAATGAAAATTTTTACTTCCTCAACAAAATTTTATTCTTACCTATATTTTCATTGATCATTTTAGAGTTTCTAAATCTATTTATTTTTTATTTATAAAGGGAAAAATTTAGTTTCACGTCTAAAAACTCATAATTATATAAATCCTTGGTCATAGAGTATTATGTTTTTAGATTCAAAATTCTATGAAATTCCGAATCCAGATTCTCTGAAATTCAGAATTCAAATTCTCTGAAAATAAGACTCTGAAGTCTCTAAAATTTTAACTCCAAATTCTCTGAAATTCGGAATCCAAATTCCTAATAATTTGGACTCCCAATTCCTTAGAATTCAGACTCATAATTACTCATAATTCGGAATCTTAATTCCTCATAATTCGGACTCTGAATTCCTCATAATTGAGACTTATAATTCCTCCAAATTATGAATCCGAATTCCTTATAATTCATACTATGAAATCTTAAGAATTCAGACTCCAAATTCCTTATAATTTTGACTCTGAATTCATCATAATTTTGAATCTGAATTCCTCATTATTCAGACTCTTAATTCCAATGAATACAGATTCTGAATTCGAATGAATTCAAATTCTGAATTCATTAGAATTCGGATTCCAAAATCTATATAATTTAGGTTTCGAATTCCTTTGAAAGTAGAATCAGAATACCCAAGTTTTATAGTCTCCATGTTTTTATTTACATATAACCGGAACATTATTTTTCCCTAGACTCTAAAAAATAGTGTTGGTTAAGAAACATTATTTTTCTTATACAATTTATAGTTATGAAATTATGTCGTACATTCGGTTTCCAATTAACTATTTTTTGAGTGTCATGTTTACAGGTCCCTCCAAGATTCAAGAAAAAATATGTTCATTGGAGGAGGTTTCCGACCATTGGAAAAATTCCTATAAATAGGAGATCATTTTAATGAGCTCATAATCGATTGATCATTATAGAGATTCCATGCTGTCGATGTGATTTATAAAGAGTGAGAGACTCTCATGACTTGTTTTTAATGAACATCTGGTTTAGCTTGCTTCATGAGACTCGGATTATTGCTGTGTACAATCAAGGAATTCTGGGGTTAGAAAGACAGAGGTTCCAACTACATTAATGTTTGAGGACATCTGTGGATAGGATGACAGAGGTTCCAACTACCTTAATGTTCAAGGGCTTTCGAAGATAGCACGTCCAATTTCGATATTCCTATTGAGGGCTTCCCTTGGTGTGGGTAAGACAGTCTTTCATGAATGTATAAATCAATGGACCTTTATCCAAGGTTGTTGGATACCCAAATCATTGGGTTAAATGATTTTATAATTGTTATTTGTTTTGTTTCAAGATTATTTTCTGATATTGTTTTTGATAAAGGAAGAATGTATATCCTTTTTATACATTCTTGTTCATTTGTATACTATGATAAGTAAGATTATATATTATTGAAGGTAAAATATTCACCTTATAAACATTTATTATGTTTCATTTCCGGATCCATATTTCCAGAACCTAGCATGTTTGTTAAACAAAGAGGTCTTGTGAATATACATTGTTTGAATTTGTTAAACATAGTTTATCCTTAAGGTAAAAAACTGACGTTTCTAAATTTACAATTCAACCCCCCTCATGTAACCGAGCATCTATATTCATAATTCTATCCTAGATAATATTTCTCATGTAATCTATTATACCTCAAAAACATTGGATGAAACTCAATCTCTCTACACTATCATTGAAAAAGAACATTTAGATGTTGTTTTTACCTTAGATAAATTTCATCCCTATCTCTTATGTGCCAAAATCATCATCTTCATAGACCATTCAACTATAAAGATATTACTCAATAAAATTTATTCCAAACTATGGATAATAAGTTGCATTCTAACGCTCCATATGTTTGACATTGAAATTAAAGATAAAAGAGGAAAAGAAAACCCTGTGGAAAATCACCTGAGTAGAATTACCAATTCTTCTCATTCAGAAATCATCGATCATGAATTCACCACTGATAACATTTATCTCTAACTCCAACGTTACCATGGTATTCTCCAATTGTAACCTACTTGGTTACTATTATTTTTCGAGAAAATTTTTCAAATGAACAAAACATGAAGTTGAAACGTGATTAAAAATAATATTTTGTGAAGAAAAAAAAACATTTGTAAACTGGGGCTGACATGGTAATTATAATATGTGTTGATGAAGATAAACATTACCCCATATTATAATTTTGTTACTCACCTCCCAAGGTGGAAAATTTTAATAACAAAGGACCTCCTAAAAGGTCCTAGACTCTGGATTCTTCAGGCCTTCACTCTTCAAGGACTCACATGGGTTCTTCCAATCATGTCCCCCATAAAAAATGTTTGGAACAATATCCAAAACAAATGAAAATCCCCAAAATCCTTTAATCTTCTGTGAGATCTTCGATATTTGGGGAATCGATTTCATGGGACCATTCCCCCTTCCAATGGTATCTCATACATTCTTCTTATTTTTGATTATGTTTCTGAGAGGTTCTGTGGTAATCCCACTATAAAGGATTATTCAAATACTATTAGTGAGTCCATAAAAACACACATCTTCCACCGATTTGTCACACCACATTCCTTGAAAATTGACTTAGGAACCCATCATTGTAATAAAACCATGAAATCTATTTTGAAAATTTATTTTGTTGTACATAAAAATTCAACTACATATCACCCCCAAAAAAATTTCATGTATAAAATTTCTAATATATAAGTTAAAATAGAGCTTGAGAGAATTGTTATGCCCACTAGAAAAAATTGGACTAAAAGACTTGGTGAAGAACTATGGTATAATCGAACTGCCTATAAAACACCCTTTGAGATGTCTCCTTTTAGGATAGTTTTTGGTAAATATTTTCATTTACAATTTGAAATCCAACATAAGTATTTTTGGGCTGTGAAAACCAATAATTTTTACTGTGAAAAATCTGGTGTTGAAATATTGTTGCAATTAGATGAACTTGAGTATCTTCAACTTGATTCTTTTTATAATTCTATTCTCTACCAAGAAAAATACAAGACACTCCATGACAGACACATCCTGTGAATGGTATTTCATGAAGGTTAAATAGTAATTCTCTTCAATTATCGATTTTTTACTTCACCCAAGTATGCTTAATTCTCATTGGAATGGTCTTTTTGTTATTACTAACGTTAACCCATTTGGTGGAGTAAAAGTCCAAGACCCCTCTAAAAAAGACATTCAAAATTAATGGAAATCAGTTAAATTATCACCATGATAGGACACAAAATCCTGGAACCTCATCGACTTCCATCGGATACCCATCCTCTGATGTTGATCAATAAATGGATGGAGATGGAAACCCACCAAATCCAAAGCAGGGCCCCATTTTTTCCTTTAACTCTTCTCTTATCTCTCCCTCTCTTTTTCTTTTTCTTCCTTCCTCTTTCTCATTTTTTTACCACATTACTCATCAAATTTTTTTTACTCTTTCTATTTTGTATGGGAGTGTCTTTAAAAGAAACTAAAAAAACCAATAAACAAAAAAAAACAACAAAATAATAATAATTTAAAACACAATATGTAAAATAAAGAGTCATGCTTACTCACTTTATAAATGTTTTCTTTTGTACGAAAATTTTGGGGAGTCAAAAGACATGGTTTCATCTAAAGGCTACGTATGGTCATATTTTGAAAATGCGTGTTTTAACCCCCATTTGTGAGTCTTGAGTTTGTGGATGTTCGAACTGAATTTCTTACTTTAGTGTGCATTAATATGATAGAGGAATTTTATGAACCTCATGAGATTTACAATAGCCAAATAGCCTCCCATTAATATTATATTAATCATCCTTCAAAAACCCCTTTGAGCCTATGAAAAAATTATCTTTGTTAGCCACATTAAAAGTCCTATACCTTATCCCACCAAATATCAACATGAATTTTCTTTACATAAATATTTTAAATTTAATTGTGGGGGATGGATTTAATTTTGGGTACCCTTTGTTGATTTTAACCATGTTATCATATGCTCAAGAGAATTAATCAGTTTATGTGTGGGGGTGGTTTTCCTTGAGTGGTTTTTTGAATGTTTATATGTTTATCTTGTACAAAAGATATTGAAAAGTGCTTAAAAAATCCAAACTAAATTAAAATAAATCAAAATAATTGAAAATAATAATGGGTTTTGTCTTAGTTCGGTAAAAACCACTCTTCCTAAAAATTTGATCTTGTTATAACAATTACAATTAGTGTTGTGAGGAGACCAGTCATGGGATGGGACAATAGTTAAAGATATTATTCAAATTAAACATTTGAAAAAAAGAAAAAAGAAAAAAATGAACACTTATGTCATTGGGAGAGGTTTTTTGGTTCATTAATATTTCATCTTCTCATCCACTTCAAATTTATTTCCACATTTATGTCTTATTTCAAACTTTTATTTCCTTATAAATATGTATTTTCATTTCCTTTCAGGTCTAATTTTAAAAAAAATTATGCACTGCTATTTCAAATTTGGTGTTTTACCCCATTTTTCTTATCTTTTGGATATCATATTCCTACCATCCCATAGCCAAAGAAAAACCCCAAAAAATACCACTAGATTTTTTATCACTTTAGGATATTGAGTGGAAGTTTAGAGCACTTAAAAACTCTAAATTTTTTAGTTTTTGTTGGTGAATGAGAGAAATTTCATAAATTATTCTTATCATCTTCAGATAAGTATGTTTTGTGTTCCACCATTTTCCATTTCTAAATTTCAGCATGAAATAATGAATTGTTTTTGGAGAATTGTTTTTGTATGATCTTGTGGTTTAATTCAATAAGGATGTGTGGAATTGTCTATACCTCCTCTGATTGGGGAAAACAAAATTTTAATATTTGTTGGTGAGGGAAAATGAATTTATCATTTTTTTATATTTGTTGCACATGTGGACCTGCAAAAGGCTATGGGTAGAGGTTTTGATGTGATTCACTTATTGAAAACATATTATATACATCATTTATTGATTTTATATGAATTTTTCATAATTTGGGGGAAATATTAATGTATAAATATTAAATATACTTTTTGAGCACTATTTGAATTCATCCGGATTCATGTCTGTTTAATGTTATAATTATAACTATAACCATAAATATCTGAATAGAATTGTTATTTTTTTGAAGGATTCCAAATTCTATATTAAAAATTTCATTATAATGGATAATGGGACAATTTTTCCATTTGAACGGTCATATGGACCACACAAGAAAACCTAATGAATTTGCGACAAAACTGGGCCATCTAGGAAGATTGAATTACTGGGCTCAATATAGAATTACAATGTCTTTTATTCTCCTAAAATTATTGGGGGATATTATGGGGAGTCACAAGAAAAAATTTCAAGGCCCAAATACAATAACAAGAGGCCAACTATTTCATTGTAGTCCATCCCACAATTCAGGCTAGGAAATAAAATTTTGACATTATTCATGACATTTCTCAGGATCTATTAATGAAATCAAGTTTTTATTTTTCATTGTGAAATTTGAGATATAGGTTAAAGAATTTTTTGAAGAAATAATTTTATTTTAAGGCATATTCCTATTCAAAAATACATTCACATTTGGACCATCGAAAAATCATGGATAGAAATTGACTGTTTAACATTGTTTATGAAAACCAACATAATATTGGCTCCATATATCCAAATGCCTCCAACATTTGAGAGTAGTAATAAAACATAATTATATACAACTTTGATGTAGGATATATCTCAATATTTAGCTATTTGGATGTCCAAATCATCGAGCCAATTGGAGGTTCCATTTTGGAATGCAAACAGTCCGCCACCATGGGCTATAAATACATCCCCACCTATAAATTCAAAAGGGTTGGAATATCAGAAGTTACAAGCATAAATTGGAACGATAATGTCTTTGAATAAGTCATGAGAGTAGATTCAATACTCATGTTTTCACATGAGAGACGTTCCTCCTCTCTTAGTTTTAATTTACTTTTGTGTTCTTCATTGTTGTAATCTTGTAAGTCTTTTTTTGTAATTCTATTTTAATGAAAGTTTCTCATTCAATATCTATTATTATCATCCACCATCTGTAGATAAATATTAATGTTCTTAAAATAGTTTTAAAAAAGTTAAAACCCCTTCCCCTCTTTTTCATTCTCATTCAATCTAAGATCATTATTTAATTCCCTTCATCGTTTGTGTGTGTGTTCGACGCACCACTCTTTTCTTATCTCTTTATTTTTGTAATATTTTTAATTTATCATCATAACCATTATAACCAATTTACTAATCATTTCAATGGATTAGTAAATATATCATTGGGTTGAGATATAATTTAGGTATGTTAATGGATTGAGAGCTTATACTTGATGATTTTTATTTAAATTAACATTGTGTATGTTGGACTTAACATATCATGGATTAATGAATTGTTTTGTTTAATGTATGAATTACATAGATTTTTGAAACCATAAAATCACTACCAAAATCAGGTACTGATTCATATTAGAATCCTTGTTAAGTAAATTCTATGATTAAAGCCTTAACACATTGAAATTTCAATCAACGTCAAATGTGACATGGATGTTAATTTAATGAAATATAAAGCAAAGCTCAAGGATGACACAAGATTAACTACCTAATGATGAACTCATACTAATATTTATAAAATTTTTAAATCAACCTTAATAAGTCAATCATTTCAATTAAGCTCTGCAAACAAACACCCCGATCAAAATACAATCAACTAAAAACATTCGACTATTAAAATGTTTCATCGCAGAGGATTAGACATGAGTGATTCTATACACATTAGCTGAGCATAGGAACTTTGAACTGTTGATAGGAGACAAATGGCCACACGTTCAAGCATCTCACCCAAGATACCACTTAGCGGTTACCTATGATGGTGGGGAAAATGACGTCAACTATGATTCCTTATTATCCAGAGTTTGTCAACTATAAGTGGGGGCCAAGTGTGTGTCCATAGGGAGACTATTTCCTCTTAGTTAATAGTGAAACAAAGTGTTAAATATGTTAATAAAACACTTAAAAAAACAATATGATGACATTACATGTAACCCATAGTAGAAGAAGTAGTAATTCAAAACAGATACTTGTGAAATAAAAAAAATAAGAATAATAAATCATCCAATTGAAATAATCAACATACATAAGCTGAACTATAATAATAGATAAAAATGATGATGATCATGATGTCATTTAACAAAAAAAATGAGTTCATCAAGATCATGGTAAAAAAATATACCACATTTAATAAAAAAAGGCTAAAATAAACAACTACTATAATCTGGTGCATAGGTTCGGTCCCTTGCTCATGAACTCCTTCCTAGATAAGTCCATCAAGAATCGGAAGGCAACCACTTCCCTTTATCTATATATTTAATCATGAATTCTTATTGGGTAAACATTGTTGGCCAAGAAGGGTGAGAGATATAATCTGAGTAGGACACCAAAAATATTTTCTAGATTAGTTCACTTCATACTATATGACATGACCAATGTTCCAATATAGGTAAATGAAAGGAAATTCAGAAATAATGAAATAAATAAACAACTAGATCACAGTTCGGGTTCCCCAATGGATTTGTGACTGATTTTACCATCTTATGACAAATGTTTTATGTCTGATTCAAGGGATCATGTACAAGAAATGAAGCTTATACATGGGTCATCATCAATAATGATTTTTTTGGCCAACACCAAGCTTGTGATTTGTATCGGTTGCCACACCATTATGACATCAATTAAGTATTATCATCCTTTTATAATAATGATAAATCACATTTAATCCATATAGGGAATCTAGAATGTTATATATGGAATACTATTATCATCCAACCTGATCCATGTAGAATCCAAAGGGTTGTATAGGATCCTCTAATATATCTGATACTATAGAGTGTGTCCAAGGTGACCAAAAATGTTGTCCACCATATCACTCTTGGAATATTAACCTTTAATACCATCCTAGTAATCTCACATAGGGTACATTGTATCACCCATGGTGTGACATAGATATATTTCCAATGAACCCGGCTAAGATTTATCCCACAGGGAACCAGTGTCACACAAGATTATAATTAATACAGCTGGATCTCCAGACAAAGGTAATCCAAGGGTCTCTACTAGTGCGTCTATCATATCTAGATACACAACATGATAATTTAATCCATTACATCCTTATGTCTAGACATGTGTTCCCACCTGGCCCAAAATCGAGCAAATCATGGTAAAAAAAACCACATATTACCATGATGCATTAAGTTTTCATCATGCTCAACAATCTATCCCATGAATTTTATCCTAGGAAAGAGATAATTTCATAAGAAATAAAAAAATAAACATTTATCATAAGCATAAGAATATGGATTCAATGAATTCATAGACACCATAAAGAAACAGAATTAAAAACATTCCATATGTGAAATGTAAATTTTATAATGAATAATAAAATGAGCATGAACATTGAATTTTGTGGATAAAAATTATTCCTAAGGTAAACTCATAGCCTTCCATTATTTTTAAATCAATTATTTAATTATAGAATCCCTTACCAATGATACCCATAGAACATGGTTTTTTAATATCTTTAGGAAAGGGAAAACTCATTGTTATGGTGGGAACCCCAAGGGGTGGATTCTAAAAAGGAAAATTCCTAGGAATGGTTTTAACTAGAGGATAGTTACATAATAGACATGAATAACCATTTACATCAAAATATTTTACATTTTAGTGGTTTTACCATATGTATTTAGTGAATAAAACGTTGAAGAACTTTATAAAAGTGACTGGACTACTCGGAAATAAATATAATACCTACCTATGTCTTGTATAAGACCAATCATCAATTTATGACCCTTTAATTGAGCATGGATAATAGATTTTGAAGAAATTATCAAAAAACCTAAAAAGGGTGAATGTTTTTTCACAACAAAAAAACGAAAGAAAACATGTGAAGAGATACTTGAAATAGAATGAAGAGGAGCGTTTAGATTAAATCAATCTTTCTAACACACCTGATGGTGAAGAAATTTGAGGTCGGATGCATGATATAGAAAAAAACCTAAGATAAATTGAGGAGGAACAAACATGCGGCTACTATAGGAGAAGAATCAATGATGATAAAGGATTTAGAGAATTAAAAATGTGTAGATAAAATGTGTAATTTTATCCACACAGATATGAATACATGGTTTTTCCCCACATTTGGCCAAACCATGAACTGACCATACACCCTGCCACTACCTAAGGACCCTCACCTGGGCTGGGCACACAATTGGTTTAACCATAAAGAGACCATGGAAAATGTCTATTTAACTTGTCTAAGACAATTTTTTTCATCATAGCCACAAGACATATTTCTATGGACACCATGTGGATCCATGATCTCTACTACCTCACAAAGAAATTTTAGGTAATCCATGTGGGTAGGGAGGCTTAATGTCTCTTAACTGTGTGACCTGGTTTTCCTCTTCAATATTTGGGGCTCTGGGTTTTGAAAAATCCCTAACCACCCTCGTGAACCCCATTAATCCATTAAGAATCATTTAAAGGGACAAAAAATGAATTCAAACTATAATGTAATTGTGAGTATCCTTGAAAAAAACTAGGACATTACAACCTTCACAAATTAAGACTATTGGTCCTTGAGTTTCCCTACTAAGGGTGGTAAAAAGTAACATTAGAAAAGTTCTAACCACTAATCTTGTACATTAGATTACAAATCCTAGTTTATTTCATAAAATAACCCATTAATCCACATCTACTAGACCAAAGGAACTGGAATACCTCAGATATCATTTATGTTCAAATCAACAATAGGTATCAGATGCTCCTTAAAAGGAGCCTAGGCATCCATCTCAATTTCCATATGGTCAAATGAATGATATGGGTCAATATGGTTCTTGTGAAGATGAAATATGTGAAATATGTCATGAATGAAATATTAAAAATCAGTTAACAAGAACTGATAGGATACAACACAAACTATTTTCCCTATCTTGAATGTCTGAATGTAATGAGGGGAAGGATTGGGCTTTCTCCGAATTAAACTATGATGTAATAAATATGATAAATGTAGAAATATCGGATGTCCAACATCAAAATAAAGAGGATGGTGGAGAAAATTGGAATAATAATTCTTTCTAGATAGAGCAATATACATTCAATTCTAAATCTATTGTAATTTCTTTCATTTATACTATTGAGATGTTGGCTCAAGAGCATCACCTCACCTACCTCTCACCATTATAGAGGTGAAAGACATGACCTACAGTAAATGCAATCATACAAAGACATCCAAATAATTTGTAGGAATAAAATATGTAGGAAAACTAAATAAGAGGGATATGAATTCCCCATAATCCTAAAAAAAATTACGTATACATGCCTGATTCGTATTATATAACAATAATATCAACATCTCGGACTTCCCGTCGGTCTGAGGGTGATATGCTTTACTGAAGAGGATCTTTTAACCTTGTGCCTTCAAAATCCCTTTCCAGGACTACAATGTAAAGATGGTGTCTTAGACCGAGATGATATAATGAGGAACACCATGATGTTGAAATTTCTCCCATATGTAAATCCTTTTAAGATAATTGTTATATTATGTTTCTTGGATTGGATGAAAATGTGCATACTTTTTCACCCTATAGATGATCACCAATACTACATCGCTACCTTGAGGGATCCCCGAAAAATCTGTCCCTTAATCCATGGTTAAATCATTCCACTTACAAAATGTTATTGATTAAGTCCGTAGATGTCATGCAGTTCACGGGTGCTCAACCATAACTTAATAATATGTGGGGCACCAAGTGATAAATTCTATAATTTACCTATTCATACCCAACCTCCAATAATTAGGACATACAACACAGTACATCTTAATATGACTGAGATAGACATTATAAATAGATTCACGATATTCCATCATCATATATTTCCATATATCTATAGGAACCCACACATTCTCACAAAATAGCATTATCTTATTCTCATCAACAACCCAACTAGGTGGTGGGTTCTCACCTATGATTCTCCCCCTCAAGAAAAGGCCCATGGAATTAGCTATCTTCCTAATCCAGACCCACATTAGAAGGAAGTTTTTCCTTGTTAGAGATACAAAAATGGGGTTGCCTCACTGTTCTTAATCCTCCAAGTGAAACTTAGAAAATAGATCCATCAACATGCACTCACTACTATCCTCCATGAAGACATCAGTTTTATTCTTCCTACTCAATCATTCAAAAATGGAATTACCTTATCCAAGTGTGTATGAAGCCCCAAATTCAAACAACTATGTGTATTATACCCACTCTCACTACCTAAAATCCATGTATCACTATGTTGAGATGTATTTGAGAGTTTTTTTATCTTTTTAAACAATAAATTAGTCACCCAATTGTAATTCCCTAAGCATTGTAGAGAATGAACCATAAATTCTTTCTCAAGGTCATGCATATGAATATTATTCTCATGAGGTATCTGCTAGAAGGAACTATATTGTGTAACCCGATCACCCTACATAAAAACATATCCTACACCAATACCTAATGCATTATAATAAATAGTAAACATTTCTCTGGATCTGGAATAATCATGATCAGTGCAGAAGTCCGTCTATATTTCTACTCCTTAAAGTTTCTATCACAAGATTCACACAAGATGAACTTCAAAACATTCTCAGTCAATACCATGTGTGGGGTTTCTATGTGGGATAATTCATGTATGAATCACATTTAATATCTACAAATTCCTAAGTAACATTTTATGTCAAACAAATTATTGGGATTCCCCTACGAAACCATGTGGATCACCTTCTCTTGGTCCAATGATACACCAGCATCTGAAATGATATTACTATACCAGTGAACCTTACATATCCAAAAGTGTAATTTCATGATATTCATATATATATATATATATCTTAGTGTATTCATCAAGATCACCATATGGTTAGAATGAACATGTCTGTTGTGGGAATAAACTAACATGTCATCTACAAAATCTACCATAAATAAATAAAATTACACATGGGAATCCCAATTCATCAGATCCATAAAGACTATGTGAACATTCTTCAAGATGAATGGAATAACCAGATACTTATACATGTCATACCAGCATTGACATGCTGTACATGGTATGTCTTATTTCCTTACATGAACCAAATGGTAGCCCAAACTCAAATTGATATTTGAGAAAGCTATCGCTCCATGAATATGTCTTAAGAGGTTGTATATATGACGTAGTGGATAACAGTTTTTCATAGTATGTTAGTTCAGTCATCCGAAATCCTTGCACAATATATGGGGACCATCTTCTCTATTGGTGAAAAGGAATTGTGAACCCCACTACAGTGTGTTGGGTTGGGTAAAACCTTTTTCCACTATACCTTCAAGCTACCTATTGAGTTCCCGGAGCTCTATATATGCCATCATATTGGGAGGAATAGACACCGGTACCACACATGTAACTAGATTGATAGTGAACTCAACCACCCTCTCATGAGGTAAGCCTGAGAAATAATTAGGGTAGATGTCACTAAAATTATCCAGAATAGGAGTGAAGTCTACAGGATACATTCCATGATCTACCATAAAGATACTTTCCCATTGATCTATCACCCTATCTAGCCCATGACACTTGGATCTAGATAAGCTAACCTAGGTGTCCAATTTTATTTATTTGATATATGTTATACCCTTGGGTGATGTAAAGGACCCCATCAAGTTTTTGAAATCCACTTGGACATGATAAGGGTTGTGCCAGTCTATACCGAGAATGAAATTGAAGCCTTTCATCTCAAGGACAAACAAATTCCATAGAAAATTGTACCCACCTATCTCAAGGGGGAACTCTTGGAACTGGTTTATTCTTTAAAATTAGTCCCATAATGGTGTATCAAGTGACATAATTCCATAGACGTACTATATTTCTAGGAAAAAACCTTCAAAAAGAGATGTAAATTTAAAGGAGTGTGATGAACTTATATGAAATAAAGAAGAGAAAAATATAGAGGTTAAAATAATAGTAAATTGTAATGTAGAAGTCTCTAGAATATTATACTATGGTGTGGGCTGTACTTTATAGATAATGCTTGAAATTCGTCCCTAATATAATATCAAACTAGCTAGGTAAGGTCCGCTATGTTGAGACTGAAACAATGTGGCATGACTACCTCATCAATTACCACCTCCTCTACCTGATATTCTAGTAGAATACTAACACCCAACATTACATGGAATTTTTGATCTTATACATGATTATGGTGTTGTTATGAATCCCATATATCTAGAAACTAGAGAAAAATATGGGGAAAAGCATTGAAGGTGACTCATCAAATCATAGGCTCGAAACTCGATTGGTTTCCTCTGATACTAAGTATTATCATGGTATTCAATTCCACAATGGTGACACAACATATACCTATCATTGTGTGTCACCTCAGTGGCACTACCCTCACATAAACCTTCAAAATAGTGATTTTTGTAAGAAGATGAACAATCACCCGACCTCAAAACAAAGCCACCCATGGTCCCAAAACTAGCTTCTCTGAAGTTTGTTCCATTACAAGGGCCTTTTCACTACATATTTAAAAATATTCAATTGTAAGACATTAAAATATGACCAAATAGTATATGAATCTCATCCTCAAATTTCCTTGCATTTTTCAACTCATTATCCAAGGATGAATCAAAATGTTAGAGATCTATTATATGAGAAGAAAAATCTACCACATTCAAGGATCCCTGATAAAGATGCATAAACTTCCTAGATCTGTTTTCTTAAAACTCTATAGGAATATGCGATCATATAAGGTAATCTGTATGTCTATCCAAACCATACCCTGATGATGCTATTCCTGATAGACGATCTCACACCAGTTCTTGAAAGAATAATGTAACATGTAAGTGGCGATCATTACCCTCCACTATGTAGGCATGTCAAGACGGTCAATGATAAATATGATGGATTAGTACCATGTTCATTAAGGCTAAGGTCCTACATCCCCTAAAAATGTGGGAGGATACAAATGATGAAAATCTCGAGTCAGCTCTTTCATAGGCAGGCTAGACTCGGGAGAACCCTAAAAATATATCATGAACCATATGAAGCCTTCAGAAAACTAAGAATCAGTGCCTAGTGGATTATCTACCGGAGGTACCTGAGCTGGAACTATAAGAGGTATCACATGTGGCTCATTGACCACTACCCATGGAGCATTATAATCTCCAATTTCCTAGAATATGACCCGAGGGAATCATGGTGTCATAAAATTAAAATTTTAAAGTGCACTCTATATATAATATTTACACCCGATTGAAAAAAAGATACCTGAAAATAAATGCTCAGTATTCTAAATGAATATGTAACACCTCTCTTCCAAATCCGTGATCCATGTATAGGTGATAATAAGAAACAACCTATTACCCACTACAATTCTTGTGTCGGAGTCAATGTCTCGTATCAAACATAGATGGTGACTATTCAGTTTTGGTGTATTGTCTATTTAATTTTTTTACTCATTCATGGAAATAAATCTAATTAAATAGTTGAATAAGATTGATCATAATATCTATTTTATGAGGGGCTATATACCATATAAATTGGATTGTCGAATCTAGTTCGACCAACCATAATAGGTTTTGGCCAATGTGATGAATGTTCCATGGATCAATGTGCCATGAATAGTTGTTTAATGTGTCTTATATTTCCAATAAAGATAAAAAAATTTATGTTAAGGAATAAAAAATTATTACCAATTATGTTTTCATAAAATTTATGGAATGTGAGTGCATTTTCATATATAATAAACAAGACACGGTTAATATGTGATAGAAAATGCGTGCTAAAATTAGATATAGTAGGGAATAATTAATGGAATTTTAGACCATATGATTTCTAGTATGATGCATGATTTTTAATATGGACATGTATCCATAGGCTAGTGTAACACAACCTAGAAAATATTTAATTTTATAAATAATAATAACATTACAAAACAACTGAATCACCCAATGGTTAAATCCATGAAACTAGAATAGTTCATGATATAATAGCATTTACCCATCCCATGTAATTTGGGTTTCCCCAGTACATGAGTTATCCACTCCCAGGTACAAGATCATTATCAATTTACAGTATCATAGTATCATTTATAATTCCCTAAAACATTATAAAAAGAAAAAAATCTTTGATACCAATTTGTATTGTATATCCTTGAAGACCACGTAATGATTCCCTAAGAAGGTGGGCCAAATGACCACATATGTGCCTCCCCATATACTAGAGGATAATGACTAGAAGTGAGGGCCTTGGGTGTTTCCATGGGGATACTATTCCATCATAGATCAAAGTGGAACACAATGGTGAATATGTATATAAAAATAGTACATGTAGAAACTATAATGAGTATAGGAGTAACCCACCTTACAAGAAAGAGTAAATGGAAATAGATAACAAGGAAATAACATTAATAATAATAATACACCATCGAAGAGAAATAACCCAATGGAAGAATATGAATCAAAAAATTGATACCAAATATAATGATCATTTTTTCATATAACTATAAAAATGAGTGCATTTGGATTAAAGTATAAAACCATGTACCACTTTCTATCAAAAATTAATAAAGGCAAAAAATGATACTACATGAATCACAAGAATATAGTAAATACCTTGATCCCATACATCATCCAATAAAAGATAATAATGCATCAAAATATCACTGCTTCCCTTAATCTATAAATGTAATCAGGAAGTCTGGTTGGGTTCCTAAGTCATACTAAGAATTTTGTGAGATATAATACCAGTAATCCACAACCAATGGTGTTCATATCAATCTAGTTCATGAAATATATCATGTGAAGTGTGCCAATATAGGTAAAAATATGAAAAGAAATAAATAATTCTTAGTTTGTGTTACTCAATGGATTCCTGACCTGTTGTAAATACTTAGGCTATGCTAGATGTCTGATCCAAAGGAATGTGTACACGAAATGAAGTGTATACATATGTAACCATAAATAAAGAAACATATGATGGATATCCCATAGACTTGGATTTGACTTATAGGTAACAACCCTATGAAATCATTAAAGTATTACCTTACTTTATAATAACTATGCATCCCATGTAATCCAAACTGAGCATCTCTCAAATCCAGTATTGAATTCAGATCCCATCTAAGGTGATCTATATGTAATATAAAAGGTTGTTACGGGATCCTCTAATGTAAACAATACTGCATACTCCATCCAAGGTGACTCATAATAGAAACTATGACATCACTACTCACATAGTGACCTCTAAGCCCATCCTAGGCCTCTCACATAGGGAATCAAGTATCACACATGGAATGGAATAACCATCATTCCAATGATCATGTCCATGGTTTCTCTATAAGGGAACCAGTTTTTATCAAGTGTATAAGTAATCCTCTATGATAGCTTATACACATCAAGAAAAGGTCCACTCTAAAAATAAATAACATATCTAGATATATATCATGGTGAGTACATCAACAACATCCCTATATCAAGTCACATGATCTCAACCGACCGATATGAATGTAACACAAGGTTACCAAGATCACATATTATCATGATGCATTACATTTTAAAATTTATCAACAAAATAGCCTATGAATTTTAACCAAGAAGAGAATGTATGACATATGTCCTAATATAATTGATATTTGGTTTAATCATAAGCATAATTCTTTAAGGATTTCATAAAAGTCACAATGAATATGTTTTTAGAAACTTGAAAAAGGTGGAATGAACATGGTATAATGGATAAGAAAATAAGAGTGAGCAACGAAGTTTGAGAATAATCATCAAGATGAAGGGGAAACTTGTGGTCTACAATTAATCATAATTGAATTCCTTTTTATGGAATTCATTACATGTGAAATCTAGAAAACATGGTGGTTTAATCTATTTAGGAAACATTAAACCATCCATTCAGGAAGGAACCCTTATGTGGTGGTTTCGGAAAAAGGTAACAACCCATAAATGAATTATTTAATTAAGATAAGCTCACAAAGGAGTTGATGAACCATATAGATTAATTTATTTTACTTCATAGAGTAGTCACTGAAAGGGTATATCACACAGAATATTGACACACATTATAAAAAACTAAACCAATTGGAATGAACTAGGCCGCCTACCTTAGACTCGTAGAAGACCAATCATCCCATACCGACCATCAAAGCGATATATAATGAGATATGTGAAATAAATAATCAAATTCCATGAAAATGGGACAAATGTGGTCTCACCCAAAAAAATAAATAGATTCGAAGAGAAATTTTCAATATAAGGAATATGATCATAGAACTTACCTTAAGATTTCTAATGAACAAGCTAATGAAGGAATTTGAGATTATATAGATGAGGTTGTAAAAGTTCTAATATGGCTTATGTAGGATCTCAAAGGTGAGTAATAGAAGAGAAAATCGTTAAATGAGAGAGGGGATAGGGTATTAAAATATTTTTTTGGGAAAAGGTTGAATTTCAACCATGGAGACATGGGTGTACTATTTGACGGCATGGTTAGCCAAACTATGTGTCAACTGATTTCAATTCCACTACCCAAGGTGGAACCTTGAAAAAACTAGTCACACTATCTGGTTATCCATGAACATCCATAGAAAAATTCCTCTAAAATCTGTCTTAGACATGTTACATGGCCATGTAGTCCTCTTCTATTGGTTTCGTAGAAATTGTGTGGATCCCTCCTTTCCATTGCCTCACAATGCTCAACTATAGAAACCATTCAATCTTTGTGGCTTAGTTTCTCCAAATAATTTTTCACAGTCTACTTCTTCAACAATTGGTTTTTTATGATTTGAACAAGTCTTATACACCCCCGAGAACCCCATGAATCCATTAAGAACTAATTAATGTAAAAAAAGATATTAAATTAGAAAACTAATAGTCCATAACATTGATCAAAAATGAGATGTTATATCCAAAGATGATGAAAATATACCATTGATTTGATATTTGATTGATTTATGTAATTGTATAACCCCTCTTATGGTTTTTAGGAAGTATTTTTATCGTTTTCCTAAAAAACAATGAATTTATTTGTGTTCTTTCTCATCATCTAACAAAAAGTGTGATAGTATTGGATAGAACCTTGTAATATAATGCTGCAACTAAGAAATATCAATTGGTTAGATTCATGTAATGGTTCCAATATATTTATGTTAAATTAGACAATATTAGGGGTGTAAATGATATTTTTTTCAAGAACTTTGTTTTATGTGTGAGACAAACCATTTATGAATGGTTTGTAGAGGTTCTAAATTGCTAGTGATGTCTAGTATGACTTTTGGAATGTGGACCTTTAACATTGGAATTTGGGTTCCTAGAAAGTAATCAATTAATTAATATTTTGATATAATTAACTTTTATTATGATTTTTAATAAGGATGAATTCTTGGCGATTGAAAGTGGCCAAATGTACATAGATGGATCAAATAAAGGTGTTGAACCATTTTTTCAAGGAGTTGAGACTACATGATGTAGGTGGTTTCATGAAATCTACCCATTGGTATTATTTATATTTATTTGAATGTTATATGAGGTTTCCATATCATGAAAAGGAACCTCAATTCATAATATTTCATAACTAAAAAGTAATTTTTTATTAATTAATTATCATTATGTATTAATTAACTAATAGAACCAAAATTCATGTAAATGGAAAAAGTGCATAGGGACATGGAATTCAGTAATGTAGTGTATTGTTGTAAACTGTTGATGGTTAAGGTTTCAACACTAATATAAGACATTAATAACATGGATGATATTTAATTTGTGGTTGTATAATGTGAGACCTAGAGATCTGATACCATGATTGATAGTTTGACCACATGTGTTTGCGTGTATCCCGAATGAAACTTTATCTTTATTTTCATCATCTGTGTATGACTACGTACTTTGTTAACATGTTTGATTATAATAATATGTACATGATTTTTTATAATATTATCAGGGAATATTATATGATCTACTTATATATATACCATTATTTCCATAATTTGATAGTTTTATTGTCATAACATATTTAACCATGCTGGATAGTAATCACATATGGGTGTGTGTGTGTGTCCAATTGAGAAATATTATTGATATGTCTTACTGTTACATTTTATCATATTTAATTATTATGGTATTTTATTACATGTGGAACCCTTCATCGTGTATCAGGATTATCTTGTTAATCAATTTTAGTAAGATAATTCCTTCAAGTGGAATCATGATGACATGATAAAAGATATATAATATGGATCATTTTACTGCATGGTGAAAACCAATAATATGTTACAGAAAATGGATTATACCACTAATGATTTGATAATCCAATATCTACATACTAAAGAAGGTTAATACTCGAA
This sequence comes from Viscum album, assembly GCA_963277665.1. Lineage (NCBI taxonomy): Eukaryota > Viridiplantae > Streptophyta > Magnoliopsida > Santalales > Viscaceae > Viscum > Viscum album. The sequence continues at coordinate 1,534,626,183 of OY728126.1, forward strand.
AAGGGTGATGTGGTTATCAAATAACATCAAGTATGTTTGGTGGGACCTAAAACCATTCACGGATAAAAATATCCATCAGGACAGTGATTGTAGAGTTCTTGATAATGACTAGTATTAGGGTTCAGCATGTAGTGTTATGGATAATGAGAACCCTTGGTTTAGGTTATATAATGTTTCCAAAATGGAGGAACATTGAATGATGGGCGTAGGGTTCCAAATGATGTTCGGTATTGTGAAAAGTCACTCATAGTGCAGTGAATGAAGTTTACATAAACTTTTATATCCATACTTTCATCGAGCTAATGACTATATAACTATGGGCTTTCCTACTTCTTAAGTGAACAACCACATGGATTTTTATTTTTTTTATTTTTTCCCTTTCTGAATAAATGATCTTATTATGTTCTTGTTTTTTATACATTATATAGATCATTTCAACCACAAATACAATTCATATTACTATTATTGTACTGGAATACATAAAATATATCTTACATGAGTTTTAATCACACCATTCATGGGTGTCCATGAAAATTGAGGGCGTGAGAAACCCCCCTTGTTGTAGGTACTGTATGGGTTGTTTCACATGCTTGATTTTATATTGGGATAACATTCCATGTATCTAGATATAGGGATGAGATATGATATGGAGTAGTAGTAGAGCCTCTTTTCTTTTCATTATATATATCATTTATGTGATCAGTCTAGTTCGTTATCAATGATTTTTTTTAGTTTGGAATGATGAGTCTATTCATTCCCCTTTTATTTTTACTTGTGCTACAGTAGTTGTTTTATTCTTACATTGAATGTATATGGATTTCAATTTTTGTTATATTTTTCGATTTTTTACACTAGTTAAGGGAATATTCACCCCATTATTTACACTTAGACCCTCACTTCTATTTTTTAGCCTCTACCATATATGGAGGCACACCTAAAGTCATGTAGAATTTCCGATATAACCCCGATATTTGGGAATGAATTTTACCCAACCCCATCTACACCCACAAAGGTTTGGATAATATTATATCTTTGTTCGTGATCTAAAATTATAACTTTTTTCATAATGAAAATTAATTTTATACCACAATTATTCCTTGTATATTGAATACAAATTTCTATTAATTTTAGGAAAAAATATTATCCCCGCTCAACATAAACTTAAACAACACATTCACATAAAAATCAAAAATTTATTTCTTAAGAACAAAACCAAAATTCATTTAATAAAAAAAATCTCCCCAACCATGAAAATTAAATAAATCCTTAAAAATAATATATGTACTATTTGACCAGTCGGGATTCATGGAATTACGAGGAACTGTATGACAATGTGAGATAAAAGATTTAGTATTCTTCAAGGGTGTTGATGTCCCTTTTGATGTAATATTTTTTAACCATACTTTATCCAGGAACATGATTTAAACAATTAAGGGTTTTTATGAATCTATTAAAGGATTTTAGAGTTTTAATCGAAGGATTTCACATGTAGGGGAATCTGGTGAGGATATTACATCTATGAGTTTTTGTGTGTATGGGTTTTAGAGAGAATGGGTTTTCTAGTGATATGAGTTGTAGATTAAAAAACAAAAGAAAATAAAATAAAAAAAATTACTAAATATAAAGAGTATTGTAGCCCAAAATAAATATTTAAAATAAATCTAAAATAATATTACATAATATATTATTAAAATAAACTACTTGAAAAATATTATATAAAAAAATATGAAGTATCCAAAACTGAAGTATGTATTAATTTTTAATGGAATATAATATTCTTTAAAAAACAAACAAAATTTCATTTAAACCTATTACACATTATATAAAATAAAATCCTTCCAAATAAAGAGGATTAATAAATTTATTAGCTAATTAATATTTAGTAAAAATAAATTCAAGATATATGTCACATTTTGAGTATAATCTATTAATAAATTATATATCAAATATATGTTGTTTTCCAAATAATGGATTAGGGAGTTATTATAAATGACGATAGAACTAGTGTCATCACATTTCACTGGTAATTTATTAAAATTATATCCAAAGTACATTAAGGTGTGTTTTATCAACTAAAATTTCACACAAAAGGTACAAGAACAATTTAATTCATTATCTACTGTAGATAATTCAACTGGTTGTTTCTTCATACTCAAACAAATGACTAATTATTTAACAGGATTCTTCTATGTCTCTTCTATGATATTCTTGTTTAATACAACTACTATAAATCAAACACATGAATATGATATTAAAAATATCAATTTTATTTTCTGAATTGAAATTAAATATAAACATAACCTTAAAAATACAATAAATTTAGTTTTGATTCTTTAAAATGAGATTCTTTGGTTTTATATTTGAATATAGAACATAAGTATACAAAAAATATATTTTTTGGATGATTATATTTGATATTTTATAATATCAAATAAACTATTGTACATATTTATTTCTTATTGGTATCATGTCTTCATCAAAATAAATCTTTTTGGTTTCTACTAAAAATATATTCTTATACTGTAATACATTTAAGTTTAAATTTCTTATTTAAATCAATTATGAGTTCCATTTTATTTAAAACATTAAAAAAAATACTTTTTTATAAATCTAAAGTCCAGTAATGTTATTTATCTAATCATTATTACTCATTTCATAAATTTCCAACATGATTGTTAAGAAATTATTTCACAATGTTTGATTGTTTGAGAAACAAATAACATCATTAAAACATATTGGAATAAGTAATATATATATATATATATATATGTGAAGTTTTCATAAATATGGTAGGATCATTCAACCAAAATAAAAATCATTTTTAGAAAAGAAAAAGAATAAATTATTCATACCAAGATTTAAAGACTTATTTAGTAAAATATATGGATTTACTATTTTAAAATTTTAATTTTTATGAAGATTTTTTTTTTAAAATGTGTGGTTGTTAAACATATACTCCTTCCAAAATAATAACATATATAAAACATGATTTATCGTGCATAATAAATAATTTAAAATTTATATGTGATTTATACGATAAGATATTCTCATTAGCTTCCAATCTTGAAACTGGGGGAAATTATTCCTCATAATATATCCCTTCTTATTCATTGTAACACTTTTTAATAATCGTAACCTTATTTATAATGATAACAACATGATCATACTACTTATTTATAAATAATAGAAATATAATTATTTTAGGATAATAAAAGTCACTTTAAATAAATTCCCAATCCTTGTTCCTATTGAAAATTTTTCATGTCAATTAAATATCTAAAACCCAACTCTCATATGATATGGATTATTCAACAGACTTTTGATTAAGTTAAAAGATAATGAAATATAACCAAAAATACATATTATAGTATTTCTAGTTCATGATAATTTATCTATGATTCCTATAATTGTATTTAAATGGTCTTTAATTAAGGTTCTTGGATACATAGTTAGAACACTTTTTGGTTCTCTATATTCTATCCTTTAAAGTTAAATTATTTTAAAATCGTCAACCAAATCAGCATATTTTTTATCATAAAAAATGTTTTCTATGTCTCATGTCTCCCAGAGTGTAACATAAATCAACAATTGAATTCTTTTCTTGACCAAAAGTATTAATTGCATCAAATTTCATTTGAGTTAATTCTTCAATAATCCATGAATTTTTAATAATAAATTCTATAATATTTATAAGTTATTGAATTATCAATTAATATTCAATCATTATCCTTTAAATAAAATTTTACTACAATATAAATTGTGTTATGAATATAATATTTTCTAACAAAAAACTAGGAAGTTCCCAACTTCTAGTTTTTTTGTTACGGCATATCTCATAAGGTTCTATCATTAGAATAATCATGATTAGAATATTGTTTACGACATATCATGTTCTGCAAACATCATTATCACAAATTGTTTTGGAAGACTATATTTACAAAACCTATTCTATGAAATTTATGACATGTTATTATTCCTCATTTTTACTATACCATAATGTTTGGGTGTACTAGGGGAAGAAAAATAAAAATTGATTCCATGTTTTGAAAAAAGATAATTAAACTCAGGATTTTCAAATTCTATCACATTGTTACTTATTAAAGATATAATTTTGACCATTATTTCTAATTGAGAATTCATGGTAGAAATAATATGAAATAAAACATCACTTTTAAGTATCAATATCAAACCACTTGTATATATATAAATACCATTAACCAAAAAATAAAAAAATTTATTTATTTTATTAATGCTATTCTAGATGGTCCAAAAAATACATGTAGATGTTTATTATTGGTAGTAATATAGTGATATTTATTTGGATTAAAATTTGACTTATGTTGATTAATTACATGGTATGATGTGCAATGATTCTTTTTATCCAATTAAAGTTGAGACAAATCAAAAAGATGATTTATATTAGGAAACATTATCATAGAGAAAATATTACAATGTCTAATTATTTTATGCCAAATCCAATATTCATTTACTTCATAATTCAAAGACTCTAATTTTCTATAAAAACATTTATTTCTAGTGTGTAAAATTTTTTTATTCGTGGTGAATTATCTTTTAATACAATCCATTCATGTTTCAAGAAATTTGATAAGTAATATTCATATCAAAATTGGGAGATAATTTTTTGGTTTTTCATGAATCCTTTAGAAGAATGAATGTTTATGATAAGAGCTGAATTTGGATTTTCTAAAGATACAACCATAATAATTTTTCATTTAACAATGTCATGAAAACTGAAATAACCTCTATCAATTTAGTACAATGAGTGAAAAGTTAATAAATTCCTACCTTTATGTATTGATTATCCAATATTTGTATACCCCATCTTTTTTCCATTATTATTTCTCTTACCATATAAAAAAATTCCAACAATTAGTCATTCTTGGATAATATATACTCATGGGTCCTAGAATGTTATTCACCAGTGATGTTAGAATCTATATGTGATTATATAGTCAATAAATATTATTATTGAACTGAGAAATAATTTTTTCCATTAATACATGAATAATACAAAAACATGATGTATTTATTATACAATACAATTTCTCATATATTATCAGTTATGTAAAATGAAAAAGGAAACTTTAGAGATGTTCGTATTCATAGAAAAGGTATAAAATAATATCTATATTGATTCGGCCAAAAAAATATTCAAATACTAAATCATTTCATATTTTACCCATTGATTAATCATCTTTGATTGAAATATTTACACCTTTATAAGAAATTTGTGCAACATATTTAAGAGAATAAATGACATTTTTAAATAATTTCGTTTTATCATTATGTTTGGGAATAGAGAAAAAAATCTTATCTAGTTATGTTTTGAGTTATAAAATTTTCTTACATATGACATCTATTTCAAATAATTTAATATTTTATTTAAAATTTCAATTTTGAATATTTAGAATAAAATTATTAAAATGATATAACTTTTAAAATATAAAAATAATAAAAATATTAGGCTTAAATTTTTTTATCTTTCTAAAGATGTTTATTTTTTTAAATAATAAAATATGATTAAATACAGTATTTATCATTAAACGATAAATACATGAAATTTTGAGTCTTAGATGTTGTATGTAACCATTAGTTAAATATAAATTGTACAATTTAAAACAAATAGTCAAAATAATCAATATTATTTGTAGTCATGATCCAAAATAATAAACAATGCAATATAATATAAGAAACACCTCTCTCATCCACTAATTAAAAAAACCCCACTCCACCACATCATCTCAAAATATAAAATATTTGGATATTGAAATATATCTTAGAAATTCACATAAAAATATTATACCCATGTGTTATTAATATTATTATAATCCAAATACCTTTCAGATGATCCTTAAGGGGTTTCCTAAAAAGATATAACTATAATGAGTAGTAAACACTAAACTATATCTCTTTAAATTTTTATCTTCCTCTACCACCCAAAATTGATCTTCAAATAGAAAAACATGGTAAAATTAATAAAATAAAAAATAATATATTATTAAATTTTTTTAATATTAAACTTGTACCCGCATTTTTGTTTCTTAAATTAAAGCGTTGTTTACAATATGGTCGGTTCACAACCTAATTGAACAATAGTCTTCGTTTTTTCTCCACCACTATTTGGGGTTGATATAAAAATATAATTACCATTTAATATGAATACTATAAATATAGTGTTACATATATAATGTTTATTAATGTTTTAATAATCATTTAATTACATAAAATGAATCAAGTTATATATGGTCAAAAAATGACCTAAATTAACAAAATGTAGACCTATATCATTTTTACTAAATTAATCAGCCCTAAATTGAAAAAAAATATTTATTGGGAATAATATAAATTTTATAAAGTAAATTATTACCGTTCATTTTCACTTCTATAATTGTAGCACCATTTGAAATGATCTTCTATAATTATCTACTAGCGATCTAACCTTCAATCTATGAAATGAACGACCACATGAAAAAAGTGAACATTATATATCATAAAAATGGTTTTAAATTAACTAAATTAAATTATAATAAATAATATATATATTTTAAATGTAATTTAGTTAAGTAATTAATTAATTTTATATTATTTTCTAGGAAATTATGTATATGTAAAAAATTATTCTAAAACATACGGTGAGGGATCTCTCTGAACAACCATTTTTATTATGGTTTTGACCTTTATATATATAACTAACTACTTCTCTCTTTTATGTTATTAAATAAAAATAAAATTGCTTTATATTTATCTAAAAAATATACCTATCTTATTAAACTTTTTGTATATGGGGTGATACATTCCATAGGATTCTATCTTGAAATGTCCTATTTAAAATCAATCCTCATTAAAAGGAACTATTTTAACCCTTAAAGATGATTTTATTTTTCAAATAAACAACATGTTTGAGACATAATATTATTTATTCTGATATAAGAATCCAAAATATAATATTCTTTCTACCCAATGTAATATTTATTATATATTCTTTTAAAGTGATTTGAGGATAGATTATGAAACACATCTTAATCCATAAAAAAATTATAGGTTTATATATTATGATAGATTTAAATTTATATCACAAAGAATATTATCCATGTTATGATGGGTTTTCCCAGATAGAAATACAATAAATTGGTTAATTTTTCTTCCATATTTGATTGAATATATTAAATTAGAGAGTGAACAAAATCAACGATAGGACTTTGTCCTCCATTTGATGTTGTCTTTGCGGTTAGGCTTAACTTGTGATTATGTCATCTTTTATGTTGCTGACACCAATATATGTTACCATGTTCTAATTATAACATATAAATCATGATATTGTGCCATGTATTCATGGATGCTATTTCTATTTTATGACATAATGTTATTCCTTTTTAATCATATGCTATGATTCAGTGCCATGTTTTTTTCCCTAACTATGATTTTAGATCAACCAATTTGTTTCCTTATTTTCCCAGATAATCATGTTTAGTATTAGGAGATCATTGGAATAAATAAGATAATGATGGATAAAAATAAATTTTATTTATTTTATTTTCTTTAGTTTCATTTTGATTCATTATTAATATAGTGTTAAAAAAAACACTTGGTTTGTTGATCTTTGGGTGGTATTTAGTGGTTGTTTTTGTTAAAAATCTCATAACAATAATGTAAAATTATTGGGTTACTGTAGATGGTATTAGATCAAGGTCTAGTTTTTATATTGTATTAGTAATATAATACATTATATATAACCCTATTTATAATTCTATGTATAGGAAAATATCATGTAATTTATGTGTTTTATAGAGGCACTATTTTCTGAGAAATTACATCCCTAAATGAATGATGAAAGTGAATGTGGCTCTAGTAATAATTTCCCTAGTGGTCATAAACTGAAATTAGTGTATTAGGTATTAAATCATAAATCACTTAGTGCACAACAAAGAGGAATTGTTTCAGAAGAAATTTATCTCTCCTGGGGGATATTCTTTGGATAATTTACAAAGTCACTACAAATTATCATGAAGGAATTCAATTGAATGATAGAATAGAAAAAACTAACAGGAACATTACCATGGGTAAACTATATTAAAACATAGGTACACAAAAGTAAGAATATAACTTTTATTTATAGTTTATCCCTTCTAAGTTCACTATTTCCATTTAATGAGTCTATTAATTAATGTATTTTACTCATGTTATTCATTTATTTAATTTAATAGTACGATATAGGAGGAACCATGGAAACAACCAAATTGATAATTAATGTGATGACTACCCTACTGAGATTCCTAAACATATAAGTTATGTATTTAGTAACTATATGGAAGAAATATATTGTCTATAACATTATATGAATAAAAACATGATTCTAGTGGAACAAAATCCTTCTCTTAAGGAAGAAGAGGCTATTAAATAGTCTTTTATGTGGAAAATTCATCTTATCTATAGTGGAAATTTGGATACCATAATTATAGGAAGATGGATAAAATCTATTACTAATATATTTTATATCATCTAAATCTTATAATAAGTGAATGATGGGACTAAATTCTAACATCTTGATGGCTAATTTGACCAGTTGTGGAAACTATTCAAAAATATGATGACAAAATAAGAATTAAATGCCATATAGTATTATGAATTCAAGAAATTATAACTTCCCATCTAAAAATATAGAGGGAGTTCCTATTAATGAAGAAGAAAGATGATAAGTCATTGGGGGTGTATGATTCAATCATCGTATGAATTTCAAGGTATTCCTTCAACTTTTTTAGAACACTGATTGTATGGTGGACTATATATTTAATGGGTTAATGATGATTCAGTGAAATTTTTTAGAAATAAGAGATTTTGAATGTTAGGAAGAGAATTTCCATTTACCCCTCGTGGATGATATGTATATTGGAAACTGTTAGTGGTTATGTTGGGTGGGAGAAAAAAATAATAAAATAGATATTTACTCAGGAGGATCAATGGGTAAATATCATGGTGGAAGGACAACCCAACATCAGAAATGTGAATTTTTTGGGTAGAATCATCATGGAAACTATCTGAATGTAACTAGGATATGCATTAAGTGTGAAAAAATGGGCATTTGGTTAATCAATTACATAGGGGTGTGATGAATCCAACTTTCGTGATAGAGTAAAAGAAGGTATATTACAAAACTCAAACAATGTTATATTTTTTTAACTACAAGAAACATGGTAGTTATGAATAACAATGCTCTAATACAAAGGGTTTTTAATGAAAATCAATTTCTAGAACCTCTAAGCCATAACTAGCATGGAATATTATTTTATATAACTAATGTTGAGTGGATCTTAAAAATGATGTGTTGAAAATTATATTAGTTATTTATTCAATAATATAATTTATACTATTTCACTCTGGTTCTAAAAATTATTTTATATGTTGGATTTTTAATAGAACTATTAAAACACTACCTTAAATATGGTGATTGAGTTATCTGCGAGAATAGTAAACGAATAAATTTTTGAATTAATGGTGTATAACTCCCCTCCCAACAAATATTTGTGACCATAAACTCAAAAAAATTGTATTACATCCTTAAATGTATTTTGGTTATATATTAATAATATATAGTCTAGACTAATAGAAATCCAACATTAACTTTCTAAGGAGGGAGATCACTCTTCACGTCCCGAGTTGTTCTTCGATTCAATAAAAGTATACAGAGGTGGATGAATCTCTTTAGGAATTTTCTTCTCAAGAGTTGATATTATCACCTTATGAGAAATCATATCTAGATAAAAAGATTCAGACCACGTATGGAATCATTTTTGAGGCCATGCCAACTTTGATCGATTAAACTTATGTATTCAATGAAATGTTTACTAGTTTAAAACAAAACAAAGAGTGTTTTTTCTCTATTGAACTTATACCTGGACCTTTACCTACATTAATGAATCCCTACAGAATGACAACTAAGTAGTTAGAGAAACGAAATGTGTTATTTTAAGATAATATAGATAATGGATTTGTAAGCATTAGTTCTTTACCATGGGTTTCATTGATCCTCTTCTTCAATAATAACGATGGGTCAATGAACCTCTTCATTGATTATCACAAGGTAAAGAAAATTACAATAAACAACTAGTTTACTATTCACAAGACAACTAAAGTGTTTTATAAAAAAAATTGGACCCATTATTTACCTATGATGATAATTTTTTTAGATATGAAATTTTAATGGTAAACAATGAATATATTTTCAAGACTAGGTTTTGAAAAGTATATATAAAATATGAGTTTATGGAAATTCCCTTTGGACTCTGTAATTCCCCAAAAATATTTGGGGTCACAATGAATAGAATATATTGTGATTAAATACATAAATATATGTTAGTATTTATAGATTATATAATGAAATAGTTCATAATAAAGGATTATCATGGGAATCGTCTGAATACTCTTCTAAAGACATTTTTAAAGGACATGATATATGAAACGTATAGTAATTGTGAGTCATGAATGGGGGAACAATCATTATTGGGGAACATTTTCACCATAAAAGGGGTATCTATGGACCCATCTAAGAAATTTTAATAAATTATTGACATTGACCAACATCTATAAAGTATATGAATTGTTTGATTCTCCTAAATGGGTATTAATGTTGATTTGTGAGTATGTTATCATTATTTTGAATCCTGATAACCAAGATGGATCAAAATGGTATTTTTTATAGATTAAAAAATGACTAAATAGAATCAATGAAATAAAAAATTGTATTATCAATGAACTTGTACTCACAGTTCCCTCCCAGTGATAAATGTTCATTCCATATACTGATATATCAAAGAAGGCCTTGGGTGGTATAGTAATAAAGAAACATAAAGTGGTAGAAAATACATCAAGGTAATGGAAAGTGAAAGTGTCTAAATTCCCAATACATTATCACTATTTGTATTCAATGATATTCATGTTGAAAATATTTTGCATTTATCTGCATGAGAAAAGGTTTGATATATATTCAGATTATAAGATCCTAAAGTATATATACCCAATGATGGTGTATAATATTCACAATCAATGATGGTTTGAGAAGATCAAAGACTATGTATACTCAATCGATTACCATCATTGGATGTAAAATAATTTGGAAGACTCTGTAAGTATAATGTATCATACAAAATCATCAATTATGAAAATTAATGATTATATAATTTTCATTGAAATACAATGGGAAAACATGGGTTTCATAAAAGAATGAAAATAATTATCCATTTCTCAATTGATAACATATCATTGAATTCAAGAGAAGATAATGGATGATAAAAGATATGATGATGAAATTGAGAAGAATGCTTAATATATTAGAAAAATTTAATTCATAGAGATTAAAATTGATGAATCAGAAGTTGTAATTATTAGTTCATAACTATGAGTACAATAAAATCCCAATATAAACATGGAATTGTTGAATGGTGAACATATCATGACCATATTCATCCACTCGGGGGGTAAAAATTGCAATTATATATATGAGAGCACTATTTTGGGGAAAATATGAAGATCAAGACTATAGAATATACATAAAAATGTTTGCTATGTCATAAAGTGAAAGGTAAAATGAAAATGTTAAAATAGTTGTTGTAATAAATTCCCATCCAACATAAAAATGGAAAAAATAATATTGCATACTATCACAGGTATTCTAAAGATATAAAGAGGAAACAATTCTATATGCATTGTGGTGGATCCTTTTAAAAATACTTCTCACTTCATTTCATTTGGAATAATATCTCAATGGATCAATGTGTAATAATATTGATCTGAGAAGTGGTGGGGATGTCTGAAACGCCACTATCCATTATATCTAGATGGGATCCCATATTTAACTTCATGTTCTGGTAGATTATCCAACATTCAATAAAAACTATCTTGATCATCAATATATATTATCACACCCAAACCGAAGGCCAATCTGAGCAGACTATCTAGACAGTTAAAGCTATATTTAGAACATGTTTGATATACTTAAAAAGTGTATTTAATTATCATCTTCCTCTAGTTTATTTATCCTAAAATAATATTTTCCATTGATACATCCAAATATATCTCTATGAATATATTTATTGTAAGAATTTTAGAAACACTATTTTATTTGATGATGTTTGAGAACACAAGCTTCTAGGACCGAAATAGATGAGTAGATAATAAAAAATGTCAAGACTATTAAACAATTTTTTTTGGGATTATTATAGTAGAAATATATGCTATGATCAAAATAATTTTTGAGACCATGAGTTTTTTGTTCGAAATAATGTGTTTATATAAATATATCTAGGTAAGACAGTCATGTGATTTTGGATGAATGGAAATCAATTTCCAATGTACATCATCTCTTTTGAAATTCTCAATCAAATTATAGGTTTTTCATGTTGATATGAACTAAAAAAACCCTTATCATGTACTGGATGTATTATACATATCTCTCTTAAAGAATTAAATACTATATCAAACATATTTACTAAATTGACATGTTTAACAATAAAAAAAGATCTCACTTATGTGGTGTAGATGGTGAAGATCATGAATTGTATAGATAATGTTTTCTGTAATAATAAAAAACACCTAATCACAATTTTAATGTGAAACCCTATGTATTTGGAGGTGACAAAGGAACATGAGGAGCCCATGTAGTATAAGTACCTGCAACTATTTTCACCTTATTATGTAAAATAAAATTTCAAGGTAGAAATTTATTATGTGGGAAAATGTGATGACCTAGAATTTAATCAATATAATTTCTCTCTGATTATATTGCTCTATCATATTCATTAATATTATATTATATTAGTCATATGCACCACATGATAGAACCAACTACATTTTATTATGTTAATTTAAACATTAAATTTCAATAATTGATATATCCATTAGAATTGAAAATATTATAATTAGATATAATATAATAAAATAATATAACTAAAATATGATAATTCTAATATGCTTAATCTCCCAGAATTACGCACTCATGAACGACTCTGACAATATGAAGTAGAATATTAGTAATATAATATTAATTTTTTGAATTTAAATACATAACCTTGAAATAAAATATTTGTTCATTAATATTGAATAAAATGTGTGGTATTTATAGGAATAATGGAACTATTATGACTGTTACAAATCATACCATTGGAAGACTAATTTGATCATTTGAATAGTAACCTAACCACTGTTACATTAATATGGACATTAAGAAATGTAACCTACCCATTATAATAAATTATTAAACTATGATTGTTTAAAATAATATTTTGGTATCCTAAAACATGAAAAAACTATATATTAATACCATGGTACAAGTGAATAAATGTTTAAAAAATTATAAATTATGTGTTTTTAATTTTAAAAAACATATATGTTTTTTTTGCCAATTTATAAAAAAAATTAATTATTAAAAAATATATTCAAAAGATGGATTTATAAATTTTAATTATTTATTATTTTAATTATTATATAATTTAATGAGACTATGTGTAAATTTTCAATGACTCAAAAAATGAATCATAATATATAAATTGATATTTTTCAAATAAATGTGTATAATATTTTAAAATTAAATTTTCAATATTTTTGAAATTGTTTTCATTAATTGGATTTCATTTATTAATCTAATAAATATATAATGGTAATGGTAAAATTTTAAAATTTTATTCTTTTTTTGATTTTCTTAAATAGTGAAATATGATAAATTATTTTATTGAAATTATAATCTCAATACATGAATTTTTGAGTCTTGGATGATGTATAAACCGATTAGTTTGAATTACCATACACCATTTACTATATATAGTCACAAGAGTCAATACTATGGGTAGTATTGAGATAAAATATTAAACTAAAGAAGATAGTATTTATAAACACCCCTCTCCGCCCCTAGTAAAAACCACCTCTCATCACAACTTCTCCTTAAAACATCTAAGAATTGAATATTTCCAATTTTCCCCTCAATTAGCTTCCAAATATGCTCCTCCTTGTAATAGAATGTATTTTTCATCCAATGTCCATTCCAACGAGCATTAATGGGAATCTTAAAAAGATACAACTAAGAGGATATTCAAACACTAAAGTAGATTATCTTTTAATTTTTGCAACCACCGCATATGATCGCAATGAACATAAATAATTCAACACAAGATAAATAAATATAACTATGTACAATTATAAATTTATAATAATTATAATTTGTTTTACCTTCTTTTTTTAATTAAATTAATGTGTTTTTATAATATAATTGGCTCAATACGTCCTTGAACAACACACTTCACTTTTCTTCACATCATTCTAGGATAGCTATAAATATATTATTATGGTAAAATATGAAGATAATAATTAAACTATATCTCTATTAATTTTATATAATTTATAATAATCTTTTAATTAAATAAGTTTATTCTTGTTTTTCATGGTCTTTAAAATGAATTAAATGAACTAACATTGTAAAATTAACTTTTTTACTAAATGAGTCATCCAAATATCAGAATAAAAAAGGAAATTTGAGAATAGTTCAATTCATAGATGTGAAATAATACTATTTCATTTCACTTATGTAATTATTACCCAATTTTATAAGATCTTCGACAGTTATCCACATTTGATTTGATCTTGGGACCAGCAAACAAACTCCCTTGGAATAATGAAATTAAAAACTATATACATTTAAAATGGATATAAATGAACACAAAAAAATTATAATAAATAAAATATAGATGTAAAATGTTGTAAATTAACTAATTGTCGATTTAAATTTGTTTATCTATAAGATTACTTCCATGTACAGAAGAATTTTGGAACATAATTTATGTGATTTATCTAAATATCTCATTGTCTTTGGGTTATGATCGTTTTCTCTTTAACTCACTTTATACCTGAATTTTATTTTATGTATGGCCTCTAATTTATGTACATATTTCTATTTCACTCACAAAAAAACACACACACACACACACACACATATATATATATCTAAATATTCATTCCTTTGATGGTGAAATACATATCGTGAGTTAATGTCTCAAAATTCCTTCATTAAAATCATTTCCCATTAAGGGGATCTTTACTATCCTGTAATCATGATTCTTTTCCAATGAACATAATACTTTGAAACATAAGATTGTGAAATAAAATACAAATATAAAAAATATTTAATTCTGTATTCAAATTTTAATCTTTATGACATAATATTTGATTAACATATTATGTAAGATTATGTAATCCATTTGTGTACACGAGTAATTATTATTTTTATTCCCTTTGAGTTAATTTTTGGATTAAAAATAATCATGTACATGTTTTGATGTGTTTATATAGATAGTTATCAAATTAATTGGGTTATATTTCTGCCCCATGATAGGATTTATATGGGTTTAGGGAGTGAACCTAATCCATGATGGGACTTTATCAACCATCTAATTCTGGATTGGTGGTTAGCCTTGACTTGTTATTTTGTCAAGTTTTATATAACATTCACATCCCTATGATTCTATGTTCATTAGATACCATGTTATTTATTATATTATCCCATGTTATTATTTTGGATCCTTCTCATTTGTGATATCTTGTTATTCCTTTGGAATCATATGTTCTACTCTGATATCATATTAATTCCCATTATGTTATTTTAAGATTACCCTTTATAATGTATTTATCTTGGGTTTACTATAAAAATTCAGGATCTAATTTGGATATATGAGCTCATTATAGATAATAGTAATATGGATTCTCTATTCTTATTTCTTTTCCATGAGTTATGAACCATGTCATCCAAATACACAAGGAATCAGAATCCTTGCATTTTATTTACTAAATATTTATAAAAACAACCATGTAATAATATGGGTAAAGGTTTTGGGTTACTATAATCCAAAATCCATTATATCCCCTTTCTATTTTCCATGAAAATGTAGATTTATTTTTAAAATCAATTCATATTTCATGTTCTCATTTAGTTTATGAAATTATAGCATTATGCATCCATTATTTTTCACCCATTACATTTTATATTTTAAGAACTTTGAATTCTTGTATTTATTTTAATTGATTAGGAAATATATTCTTTTATAATACAATATAATTATCTTTCTATCCAATTTATCATGTTAACCATCATAGTTAAAAAAAATTGAGTCCTATTCACTAGATGATTTAGATGGTAATTGTAGTTCTACCATTTTCTAAAATCCTTTAAGGATGAAAATGTTATATCAATACTACTTCATAAATAAATTGTGTTTTCTGCCTTGACCTTCCATTTTCGATTAATACATCATAATATTATAAAAATTACCATTTATTAAAATATATTTAACAATATTATATTTAAAATATAAACTGAAATTCCACTATATTTTGATGGCCTAACTCTGAGTACTCTGAGAGACTTATTTTGTTAAGGAATAGGTACTCCTATGGAAACTATAGTGTGTACCATTTATTCAGCCTCCTATTCATCTTCGGGACATTCTCACAATAATTAATTCTCAAGTTTTCAAACATTAATTTGAATGTGGTGTATCTATGTCACATTATATAATGAGTAGCTTCATAAGATACACATATTTTTTTTTTCAATTTTTAGGTGTTTTGGTACATTTTGAAACACATTTGAACTTATTGGGGAGTAATAAACTAAAAATATCACTTATAGAATGAGAGTTATATTCATATAATAAAAATATAGTAACAACCAATTTAATTTGTTCAACTTCCGGAATTCAATATGTCTTGATGACTTTAAAATAAACCTTTTAGAGAAAGATTTTTAGACAAATAATCACTCGAGACATCCTTCACATGTTGTTTATTTATTGAAATATGGATCCTTGATCATAGACATTCCTCAAATAATGTCATTAAATATAGCAATTATTTTAGTAGTATTGAGAGATCAATATAATTAAATTAGTTGAAGGATGATAATGGAAATTTACTCCTTTTATTCAAAATAATATCCAATAGTAATTGTATAATGGATCCCGAGGTGGTTAATTGACCATTAAAATTTAACATACTAATTTTTTAGAATGTCCATTAAAATATAAATATATATTATATAACACAATAGAATTAATATAGAAGAAGGGACATTAGAGATTTTATACTAGGTTGGGGGAAAAAATATCCCCTATTAAACACCAATAACACTCTTTCAGTATGAGTAGTAATTTTCCCTCTATCTAATAATTCTCAGGTATACTATATGACATGAGTGAAGAAACCATCACTTGGTATAGTTGTTTAATAATTATACTTTAAATTGATTCTATTACATGAATTTTCACTTCCTTAACCCACGATCTGTATAATGAGTGCACCTAAACATGAGGATAAAATATTTATTAAACATTTATCATTTAAGGAACATTGTTGTATGAAAAAAATGAAAGTGTAGTCATATTCTAGGAAAATAATAAATTTCAACAAACCAGACCAACATGAAATTATCAAATCCATAATTTGTTTTTTAAATGCATAACAATAGATGACATTTTGTAGCCTTCTTATTTTCAATTATATTTGATCTAGTGGAAACATAAGAAAGAAGATGATGTATATTCTAAAGGTGATATTTATTTTCATACATGAACATACACCTATACATTTTCATTAACACATATATCCTTGTATGTATTTCATATCTATTTTTTATAATGTAATGTAATATAAAAAATACAGAATTTTTAGATTTTTTTTCTCTTTTTATAAAAAATCATGAAAGCATATATAAAATGGTTTTATTAATATTCATAGAACAATAATTTTAAAGAGAGTCTACATATACCTTATTTAATCATACCTTATTCCAAATGTTCTAAAAATTCTTTATTTTCATTAAAATAATATAATGGTAATAAATAAGTTGAGTTATAGGGGTGAAAATGGAAAACATGCTTACATTATAAAACTCTACATATCCAACATCACATTGGTGAAATAAATCTAACAATCCAAAACTACTTATGCTGAAAATTTTTGTAGTTGAATAAACATAATAAAATGCCTATATATTCAAATCTTCCATGAAACTTAGTTAATGTAGATGAATGAACCACATAACAAAAAAAAATCAAGTGTAATATTCCATGTATAAAAATTCTCTAAATAACAAATTCTTCCAAAGAAAGTCTACTACATTGGAAATTATATATTGTCAATGTATATATATATATATATATAAATTCTATCCATTTTATCCCACTATGTAAATAGTTTCATTTAGATATATTCACAATATAAGTGAATTTATATTTTAAGATACCATAATTTATCTGAATTAATGTTTATAGATTCCTAAAATTGTGATTTTTAGGTTGGAAAATATTTCCCCATTAAGAAGTTTTATATACATATAAAAACATAATTTTAGTGAAATATTATCTTCAAAAAATGAAAATATAATAAGAAACCTATTAAGGTAGGAATAAATATTGTTCTATTAGGAAATTAATATAGGTATTTTGAGATTATCATAACATTTGACAAATAATATATACTAAAACTACATTCCTAGTCCAATAATCTATACTAAAAATAAGTTCCAATTTAAAATAACTATGACATGTTGGATAACAACTAGATGTGTTATAATTATATATGAATCCATTTCCAAAATACAATACATATTAAGTTTATGATTTTAACTAATTGAACATTATTCTATAAAACATGATAGAATATGATGTGTTATTCCACAATGAATCAACCAGATGAAATTTAATAAAAACCATAATCTCTAAAAATATTATATTAACTATTAAGTCTTAACTAGAAATGCTTCACTAAAAGTCATGATGTGAAAATATTATGAATATTATTTATTTTTTCAGTTTGTTCAAGAACCACTATAATCTAATCCCTAAAAAAATCAAATATTAATGAATAATTTGTTAAATGATAATATTATTTTTTTACAAAGTTCCACATAATACAATGACATATAAAAATAATTTTTAATGTTAAATAACACTTAAATTTTATCATTATTATTCACCTTATATATATTTTATTAATTTTTATGACATATTAAACATGTGAAACACTAATTTTGTATCATATATTGATCATATTTTAATTTCCCTCTATTGGTGATATCAAAATAAAACCATTGTGGACCATGAATTCCAAATAATTATATTTACTAAAATACATGAACTTATATTTTGAAACATATTGAAACTCGATTTACACAAACTTTTATCTTCATTTAGAGATAATACATGGTATTAATTTCCTTCATCTATGATATAGGTGTTGATTCACTCAATAAATAATTAAATACATTAGAATATGAATAAATTACATAGATATCCCCTTGAAATATCTCTAGAGTCCACAAAAGACTTTTAAAAGTTGTTAAAAGTCATAAATAATTGGTTTTTGTGTTTTAAAAGTAAAACCTTATATCATTATATTTCATTAATGGTTGTGTTTCATGGTCATATAATATTGTTTTATAATTTGTAAATTTAACCAAGAAATCATGGTTATATTTAATAGTATGCCTATTCATGTGTCTTACCATGAATTAGAGTCTTCTTAAAAAACACCACTATATTGAGAGCCTATTCACCCTATAGATCGTTTCCTAGAACAATTAATAATTTAGGAAATGTATTTTAAATTAAATTTCTTTTCAATCTTCCAAAAAAAATTAAAATATCCAAATAGATAAGATCTGTGTTTTTAATTCAAAAAAACAGCCACATAAATCTATAACATAATAAAATTAATTATATTGGAATTTATGTTACATTTATTATACAACCGATTTTTTCTTAAAAATAAAAACAGAAATATGTTTAAAAAGATAGCGATAATAACATTAAATTTATTTTTTCACAATATAAATTTCATAATGGATGTTTTAAAAAAATAGCATTGTACTTCCAATACAATTTGAAACAACACTTTATTACGAGGATAACTATATTAAAATCAATATCAGCACATAAATAAAAGAGATAAGAAATTTAAAATATCATTGAATATTGAACTATTATCTTTGACTCTCATTTTGTAGTGAACTCCATTAACCCCACATGACTAAAAAAATAATACTATAAATATAAATAATATAAGAAATTCCTTATCTTTATGATAATATAACTCCATGAGATTTTTGATAAATTCCACAGATTACTTAATATCATGATGACCACAATTAATCACATAAAACACTTCATGGAGATACTTGTAAATTTTTCAAATGTGAAAATAGTTATGATATTTCAACCACTAGGTGGATGAGATAACCGATACAACACTTCCCAATGTGATCCAAAACCGCAATGAATTTAAAAATATAAGTGGAATGTTTTTTACCTGTGCGAAATACATATTTACTTTATTTGTGTGAAATCCTTAAAATACATGATCACTGATATAAAACTATAACGATCTTATCCTATGATCCACATATTGCATATAATGATTACTTTTTGTATTAAATCATTCTTGAATCATTTATTCCCTTTCAATTGTATCTAGATCCTAGTTTTTTTAGCACAGCAAATTTATAATATAAGAACATTGTATATGATAGTGTATGTGACACACAAAAACAATATTTGAAGAAATATATCAACCCAATTCATTATGATATATTTATTTTTAAATAAAATAAATCTACACAATATCATTCATTACACATAAAAATGTGTTCATATTTCATTTAAAAAATACTCTAATTATATGGTTTGTTACCTATAACAATAAGGTTAGATTTCATTCCATGCAACACTATGTTTATATATAATATGAAATATTATTAAAATATTTTTATAATATATATATAACCAATCATTAAATTTGATGGTATTAATAATACTAACTATACTATGAAAAATATTGTTATATATTTATTATAAATAAAATATGTTTAATTGAAAATAAATATAACAGTTTTAAAAAATACTATATTTTTTATAAAAGAATGATTAGTCATGCTTTAAAATAAATAATTTGAAATTATTTATTATACCTTTTGGAAATGATTTCTAAAAAAATAAACATTACTATTTTCAAAGTAAATTTAGTTCAATTTTATATCAATTTATCAAATTTTAGTATTTGGAATATTTTCAATATCTAATTTTAATAAAAATACATTATAAATTCACTAAGGTTTTGGATCACATTGGGCTGTGTTATATTAGAGGAATGTTTCCAAAAGTAATAAAACATAGTTTTAAACAGTATGTTTAAAGTAAATTTTGTTCAATTTTATATCAATTAATCAAATTTTTGTCATTGGAATAATTTCAATATTGAAATTTAATAAAAAAACATTATAAAATTTTTCACTTTTCTCTTGAAAAACCCGTAGTTTTATTATGTCTGTGGGATTAATTTTAAATTAAAATTTTCCAGTTCTATGATTTGAATTTGTAAAAAAGGTTTCAATATTTTTATAAGAATAAAAAATAATTTATAATATGGTCAACATAATTTTTGACCAAAATGAATTATGAATATAGTAAAAATTAATTAATGATGTTAAGGTAATCATATGTTTACTAGGGGTAAAATAAAAGGATATGTGTAAAAATGACCAATAAAATTAACAAAAAATTATTTTTTATACATATTTACACTATTAAACCTCTACTCATAAATAATAGACCATTTTACTCTTTTTGGTATATGAAAAATTTGAGGGTGATCAATTATTTTCAAAAATACCAATTTTATCCTCTCCCCTACATATAAAAGGCCACTAATATACTATCTTATTCACATAATAAAACCACTTTTTTCATAGAATAATTTCCCAAATCACATTGAAATATACCTCCTTATATTCTAAAAGCCTGAGTTGGGGAAAAATACAACATGTAGAGGCTTTAGTGAAGACCATAGGAGGATACCCGAACAAGAAGTAAGGTTCTTCAGTGGGAATTTTTATTATACTTTATCATCATCCTCATTATAATATTTTTAGACCATTATTATATAATAACATTAATATAATCCATATAAATCAGTTTTCTATTTAGAGTGATGAGGTGAAACTAGATCCACTTTTATCAAATGGGTTACAAAATCATTATTCATGTGTATGACATACTACCATGTCGCGAATCGATATCATTCGTTTTTCCATTATCACCCATCATGGATTGTTATTATGATGGTGAAATAGAATATATAAGATATTTATAAAAAAAATATTCCTTTGAGTCATTATATTTTACATTCATTTTTTCACATTCCATTCCATATAAGATACAATAATATCACTCGTTTGTAGTATGGACTACCGCATTGCGAAGATATGTAATTCATATTTCACATAATATTTACATGGTAGTTGAGAAGGGTATGTTTAATGCATATAAGTTATATTAATTAAAATATTATTATATTCATGACATATTTATCAATATATGAGGATAATATATTTCAGTTTCTTGCTTTCATTTTTCATAAAATGAAATATGATAAGGTCAATCGTATACATGTGGAGTACCAACTTAAGGAAACAACATGACTCTATTTTTATCACCAAACTACATGGATAATATACATAATAATATTTAAATAAATATTATTTTTTATTATATTGTTATCATTATTCAATGATAAAATATTACTTACCACCATTCCATAATGATCATTGAAAATGTAAATGTTACTCAAGTGTATGTATGTGCTTCCATCTCCAGGATAAAGACAAACATGATTTATCAAAATATAAAATTAATAATTGGTTAAAAGTATAATTTATGTGTAAATATGATATTATGTGATGATTATTATTTTGGATATGATTGAACTATATATTATGTGGAAGATCTAGTTTTTCTTGATGAAATATGCATAATGAAACAAGGAAATTATCACCCGAAACAAAGAAAATAAATAAATATCATTAAAATGGTGATAAGATTCCATAATAAGATATTATTTGCCATTATAGATATTAATATATCTTTGTAATAAGTTAATTTCATTTTTAAACCAACTATGTAAGAGTACAAATCACAAAAAAGGAAATGGTAGTGTAACTAAGGGATTTCATCTCTATTTAAATTCCATTGAGAATTATTTATTATTTTTCACAAATTACATTATATATATAATTAACATTTGACATGTAACATCAGGATTCAGTCATACTTAATGGTATTTTATGCAATAAACGGTATTTTAATGGTATTTTACGGCTTATAATGAATCATTTTAATCCAAGGGGACTCAATTAATATTCATTTTATGATTGTTAACATTACATTGAAACAATAAATTCCTTGAAATCAATTTTCATTGTAAATTAAATTTTTATTAAATATCCTTTTTCTAGTATGTTGGATATGATTATTTCTTAAACTATATAACATTTTTACATATGGTGTTTACATTTATTCTAATTCGATTATCTGAGTAAATATTGACAAACATGTATCATGTAATTAATACTTATTATTGATGATAGGGAACATTGTTTATAAATTAAATTGAATATAATATATAAAATGAATGAATTGGATAGGCATGAAATGGTTTGGAGACTATATATATAAATCTCCTCAATGCATTAGTAGTCTCATGAAATTATTTCAGTCGATAAATCGAATGGGTTATTACCCAGTATGTTTTAATCAAAATTGTGAAAGGTCTTGAATATAAAGGTATCATCTTCCCGAGAGATATGACATCTGATAATTAAGAATTTATTTAACCTAGGATTTAGTTATTATTTTCAATTATTTTATCACTATGATATTATATATGGATTAATTTCACTATCATCATATTATTTAAATTGAACGTGTTCTCAGTTGTTTACCATTATATATTGATTATTCATTTTCTTATCCTGATAGAAAAGTTATTCTAATGATATGTGTTCTGAGTTATTTACCTTTAAGTATTGATTATTCTATTTTGATTCATGATATCATATTATTTATTTAATCCTTATTGATCTATTTGGATCACCCTGATCTTTTTTATTTTCCCCAGATGACACAGAAAAAATCCTTGAAAGTGTTTTCAATGATGTATTTTATTTTTCTTTGTTATATATAATGTTTTTTTCTATTAGAAATTTAAAATGAGTATCCTTTATGTTTATTGTTCAATAAAACATCAAAACTAATTAGCCCATTAGGATTTACTTCCTTGTGTTTAGTCCAATGTAATAAATTAAGACACCAACATTAGGATATTAGTTTCGGGGTCATTACTGTTGGTATTACAATTTGTTTTGTAGATGTAACACCCCAGGTAAATAAGGAATATGAAATTTTCATATTTATCCATATTTGTGAATAAAATATTAATATGACTTTAAAGGGGACGCTATGCTTGATGGCGTACCCAACACGCAACAACGAGTTTCTTGGGAATCTTACGTTGCACCCTAATAATAAAATAATATTATTTTAAATGGTAGTTAACATGTAGCCGTTGTAATGGCGGGAATGGATAGAAATAACTGAAATATGATTATATATGTTCTTAAATATTTTTACATTTATACAATAAAAGATAAAGGCTTAAAATACGGAAAGAATTCAATTTTAGGCGTATATGCCCTAGTTTTCACTAAAGGTTCACTTATCACCTTTTGATGGAGAACCGTCATTAAATATAGTTTTTCTCACTCTTAAACATTATTTTGGACCAAATAAAACTCTTATTAAGAATCGGGACATCAAAATTTACTTTGTGTAAATTTTTGGTATCTTTCCAATAAAGTTCATTTTTTAATGAATAGTGTAAAATGTTGTATTTTAATTCAAAACCACTTTTTAATCTAATTTATTTATATTATTAGATTATATTTTGAATTGGTTTTAAAGTGAAATTAGAAAATATTTTTACCATTAAATCCTATAGTGGTCATTGGAATTAATTTCACTTTGAAATCAGACTTAAACTAGTGTCAATCTTTTGATACTTATTGTTTTATAAAAACACGCTATTTTCTCTGACAGCGGGAATTAATTATTAAATTAATTAATGTGACTAATATGTTTTGAATTTTGTAAAACGGACTTCATTTTTGAATTTGTAATATCAAATATAGCTTAGGGTGAATTTTTGGGATTTTTCTGAAAAACTTCAATTTTTGATGAATAGTGAAACCACTAAGTGGTACTTATAAAAGATGATTTTTTCATTTAAATGAAATTTTACCACTTATGTGTTTTGAATTTCAAAAATCCGACATACATGGTTGTCATTAAGAAGTAAAATGTGGTTCAATGAGATTAAAATATTTTTTTGGTGAATAGTAACTTATTAAGTTTTTAATCGCGATTAGAGGTAATTAGTGTAGTTTAAGGTAAAAATGATATTATAAGAATGTGAAAATACCATGACACATGTCCCAACCTTATTGGTTGTTTCATGGCCGACCAAGACAAGCCATGGGTCAACTTGGGGACCCCATGGATCCACTTTGGTTGGGAAATGACATAAATATCATTTTATTTAATGTAAAAGTAAAATTGACATAAACATGATATGTTTTACTAAAACAATTTTTAAGTGGGGTTATACAAGTCATCATTTTGATTATAAATATTCATTGGAAATCTAAAAAGATTTCCTACATCTTAGTATTTTTTTTATAATTTTGAGACATTAAATAAATTAAATTATTTATGACATAATAATGATGCAGCGATGACATCATTATTTGACGATTTAAATAAAATGGAAAGATAATGTAAAATCTATGAACTAAACTTGTCAAAAACTTATTGGATGAGTGTATTTCGAAGCCTTATAACCTTATCCACGAATTATATCAATGTGGGACCTTTTGAAACCGAAACACATTTTCAAATAAAGTAATATTTCTTTACTTTCCAAAAGTGCCCCTCCTCTCCTCTTATAAAAGGCCCCCACCTTTACCTCATTTCACACACTTCTCAAGCCTTTGGCTCGGCCAACCCCTGCCCATTTACTCTCTCCACATCCCTCTACTCACCCTAGAGGATTCCCTTTGGGCATAATCCTTTCAAAGGAAGCCTTTAGGCTCAAATCAAAAGGAGTTACACTTTTAAAGGTAATTCATTCTCTCATGTTCATTTGTTTTATTTTGCTTCTCCAACCCCCTAAACTCTTTTTATTTACTTCTTTTGTAACAAAACCAGTATCTTCAATATACTAGGATGTTGTTATAAGATTTATTCGAGCTACACTCTCACACAACTACATCAAATGGTTAAAGAACATACGGTTTCCGTGGATGGCGAAATTGTGCCTCCCGAAACGATGATTGTTCAATACTCATTTAACACCTTCAAAGGTGGCCATTATGATGTCACTATTTTTATATATGATATATAATATGTTTATGTTTTACTTATGCTTCTGTATTTTTCATTTGTGTCTTACCTTTATGGCTTCCATTATGGGTATACGCGATATCTTCATTTTAGGAAGTGCGGACTACTGCCCCTTCAAAGTGATGTGATTCGTTAATGCCATACGAGGGATGTATAAGGGATGGATTTAATGTTATTATATATTATTTTATACTGGAATTATTATATACCTCTATATAATTATTATTGCTTTCCATTAATGTATGAGATAGAAATGAAAGTAGCGTTCATGCGTACGTACGGCTTACCGTCTCCATGAACGGTGCATTTCATTTCTTTTCCCCAAATGTAATATACTATTATAAGTACATGTATATAATGGATATATATGATAAATGAAACATCTAAATTATGAATATAATTCTGGAATTAAAATATACATACCTCTCATTTAGTTCCATTAATATGACAAAGAAATGAAAGTAGCGTTCATGCGTACGTACGGCTTACCGTCTCCATGAACGGTGCATTTCATTTCTTACCTCTAAATGATTATGTAATATTATAAATACATTTATATGCTGGATATATATGATATATATGATATCCAAATCAGGAATTTCATTCTGGATATAAAGAACCTTTGACCACACGAACAACATGTAATTGTAAGAAGTCCACTTTCGACTTAAGAACCAAATATTGACAAAACAAACATTATTAACTTAAATGGTTACATAATGTTTATAACATGGAAATAAGTGATATAAAAGGAATAACGAACTTTAAAAGGTTCTTAATCAAGTATAAATTAACTCAAGTTTATTATTCAGGACGTTAAAGAACGATCGAGTCAAGTCGGACCCGAGGTAAGGGATCCTACAACTCTCTTTCTTTTTAAGTACACTCTTTTATGTCATTTATTTTAAGCTCATATTTCTTATGATTGGGATGTTATTTTATATTACATTTACTGTAATTTTTATGTTCATGTGATGAGAGAACCTATTCTCTCTCATCAATCCATTTTGGATGTTTTCAGTGGCGCTGTTAGGCTGCCGAACTTTTGTATGAGATCTAACCTCTCTCTTTCTTTTTAAGTACTCTCCTTTATGTCACTTCTTTTAAACTCCTCCTTGCAATGTTGGGGGATTTTCTTTTATATTCCACTTGATGTAAATTCTATTGTAATATGATGGGATAATCTATTTGATCTCATCATTCCATATTCGGAAGTTTTATGTGGCGCCGTTAGGCTGCCGAGTTTTCGTAAGGGATTTTTCATCTCACTTTTATTCCCGTGAGATTTATGCTACATTTGCCACAAATTCCATTGAGTGGTGTATGTACTGCCAATTATTCTACTCTTTGTGTAATATACTTTCGTTTATGAGTATTTAAATCAATTATCTATTGTCCTTCTTTCATGGGGTGTATGTTTTGAAAGATACCCAAGTCGGTAAGGGGACCTTTCACCCTCCTCTTTTTTAAAAGACTTCTTTTGTTGGGTCTTTTAATTTACATATTTTTATGTTGGGATATGTTCTCATATATCCTTATTGATGTAAATTTTATTTCCAAGTGATTAGATACACTTTTTATCTCTCATCAACTCATTTTGATGTGATGCCGTTAGGCTGTCAAGGGAACTTTTTAACCCAATTTCGATTTCTTTGGGTTCAACTTGTAGTAATTGAATATGTCATCCATTGAATATGTGTGAATGACCTTTTATTGTTTTACACTTAATATCCACTTATATTGGGTGTATATATATTTTTCACACATATTTCTGAGATTTATTTGTCCTTAATTTAAGGCTACCTTCTTTATAAGGGATTTCATCACATTTGACATTTCTATTGAGGGTTCATTGTTGTTATGCACAAATTCACTCTTATATGGTGTATATACATTCCTTTGGAGTATTATATCATGAATCCTTTTATTCTCATGATATTATAAAGTTCTGAATTAATGTTATTCCTCAATTATTGTATTCAAGTGTCTCTAATTTTGGTAAAACCCCTTTAACCAAAATATCGTTTTAAATGTTTTAATTATTTGTTCTTATTAATATCCATGTTTTCAAAATGGTTTTAAGGATTTATTTATATGGATATTAATGGTTTAAAATGTTAAAAGATTCAAGGTGGTATGGGACACTTTGATTCAAAAATCTCTTTATTAAATGTTTTAAATGGTTTTGGAAATGGTTTCTTTTTGAATGGACTCATTATTTCAATATCCTAAAATGTTATATTGTGATTGAAATGTGGAAATGTTATGTTTCCTTTATTCATGTTTATGTGATACGATTATGTTATGGTTCTTGGGAATTGTTATGAAGAAAGGGTGGTTCTGTGATAAACTAAGGGCGGGTGAGCCCGATATAGCTCTCCAATGCATTGGGTAACGCGAAGGAGTGAAACGTTAAGGTTTCTCCGAAGAGATTTAGGGAATATACTGTGATGGGTATTCCAAACGTAACCAAGAGGGTTACTCCCTACGTAGGAATGTTATGAATGCCTCAAGTTACCTTTATGTCTTATGTTTTCTATGATTTATTCATGGTTTGATGAGGTATGTTAAAGTGCCTATGTTTTATGGGTAAAGTATGATTTCATTCTCATGTATATATGAACTCATGTTTCCTTTCCATATTTTTTGTAACCCTTACTGAGCTTTTTATGCTCATACCAAGTTTTTGAAATGTTTTTCACAGGTCAAGGGAAAGGTACATGATGTGATGATAGTGTCAAGGATGTGTCAATAAAGAATCCGTGTTATATTTTAAATATGTTTCCGTTGATGGGAAGAATGAATACTGTCTTTTATGTAACAACTTTGTTTAAATGTGGAATGTAATGCAAGTTTCATGATCTAATTCTCTAAAACTCTAAACCTGAAAAGATCCTCAATGTGTAATCTTGTAATAACTCAAGATTAAGTAAGGTTTAAGGCTGGGTCCTTATAGTTGGTATCAAAGGTCGGTTTAGATAACATTAGAGGTTATGTTATTTTTTAAGCATAAGTGACATTACCATAATGGTTAGGATTTCAGAAAGAGTCCTAGTTTTAGATAAAGTGAATGAGTAAGTGTATATTAGTGTTTACCTTCCTCATTAGTACATGATGATTTTTTTGATATACTCACACTGACATTTCTGTTTTTAGTGAATGGATGGATCTAGCAGGCACCGAAGTGACAATTGGTTTGAAGGAAACTTTAGTGGTTCTCTGATTAAAAGACTCGATGAAATGGGGTATTCAATGAGGAATCTCATGGCTGTTCTAAACAGACTATCAAGGATTCATGATCAACCACTTCAACCTTGGTGAGTTCTCTAATGCATCATGTACGAGATGGACAACTTGATGTGGAAATTCAGGTAATAATTATTAAGGTAACCATTAGGGTTTATATGATCCTTACTTTTTAGGTAATTATGGGTTACTCTATGATATGATGGAAAATGAAGGGCATGAGATAAACTTGAGGTTAAAATATGTTATGTGTAACGCCCCGAATCCAGTTACCCAGAGTCGGTGCATTATTACATAACATTGGCATGATCACAAGAAAGATCAAATCCCGAAAGACCGATTGGTTTAGTAGCCTTGGAAACACTAGATATAATCATAAAGTTTTACATTACATTTCAAAGTGAAAAACTACTACAACAACATAATGTCTCAATAGACCACACTATTATCCCCTCATAAAATCCCTGCAGGTCATTCATAATTTACTTCTTCACTTCCTGGGAAAAATAAAACATAGAAAAGGGGTGAGCTCAAATGCCCAGTAAGGATAACAATATAGCGGAAACTTTCATAATTAAGAATAAACATTTAAGGCAATGTATAACTAAAACGAAAGCCTTTTAAATATGAACTTTCAACATGGTATGGCATAAATAAAATGAAATAATGCCATTTACATATTCACATGGATATTCTACTAATCGAATAATCACATGCAAAAATCAATAACCACTTTCATAATGTTGGAATGCATAATGTCAAACGTTAATTCCATTGTCTAGGCCTCATCCCAAGACCTAGGGGTTACTTCTAACCGGAACCCAACCCGGAGTGCCTCTAATAACCGGACACCAACCCGGAGTGCCTCTAATAACCGGACACCAACCCGGAGTGCCTCTAATAACCGGACACCAACCCGGAGGGCATACTTTTACCAGTCCCTAACCTGGAGGGCTTACTTTAACCAGTCCCCAACCTGGAGGGCTTACTTTAACCAGTCCCCAACCTGGAGGGCTTACTTTAACCAGTCCCCAACCTGGAGGGCTTACTGTTACCGGTCCCCAACCCGGAACATTCTTGTTTAGCACATTCATCTGAAGAAAAGTTTGAAATATAACATAAACATTCGGATTAAAACTAGCATACGAAATGTCAATAGTTTCACCATAAACTATGAATGGTATAAAATAGCACATCCACAGTCAAACATATCACAAAACCTTCAATACAATATAGAAGTTTTGTATTATAATAAATCAACTTCAAATAAGCGTAAAATCCATTAAAGGATGTTGACATAGATGAAATCAAAACACTTTTTAGAGAAATATCTCTTTCTATTTTTGAAATCATTTAAGAGCCATATAAAATAAAACATTTTCTTGAAAATATTCTTGTAAGCTTGTAAGGAAAGCTTTGATGATTTTATAACGGCGGAAAATAACCGCACCCGCCGTATAAGTTAAAAAAACATTCTTATCTTAATTCTGTCGAAAAGGTTAAAAAGGACCTTGTTTTGAAAACGACGGAAAGATTCCTTTATAAACCTCTTACAAAAAGTCAAACAAGGGTATAAATTAATTTAACCCATATTCTTGTAAATAATAAATATGTTTTGAAATACATTTCGAAGAAACATGGATGTGGATGATAAAGAAATCCCAGTAGATTATTACGTATAAACAACCTCGGATAATGAAGAGATTGTGAAATAACCCTTACCTTGTACTTTTCCTTGGTTGGGGTAGGTTAACCTCCTGTATAATGGTGAAATAATTGTTATTAAATTATACAAGAGTCATATACATTAATATGATATCATATATGATCTTTTAATATTGATTTGATAATAATATCTTAGTATTATCGTTGTTTCGGGTGTTAACTTACTTGTTTTCTTTTGTATGTTTTGTTACGTAAGACATGTATGTAAAGGATAGGTTGTATATTATTCATATCCAGAATGATATCCAGTCTTTAAACATCATTTTTAAATCATCAAATGATAATTATACTTGAATGGATACGATGGAGAATGAATCTCATCGCGTTCGTGGAGACGGTAGTCCGTACGTACGCACGAGCGACAATATCATCCTTTTGATATTAAAATAATATATAAATGGATGGTATATCATATATACAGAATCATTAACATGTTATATTTATTATTTACATGAGTTACACATCATTATTATACCCATCTAAATAATATTATATTGAATAACAATTACACCACGACGTGGAGACGGTAAGCCGTACGTACGCACGTATGGTGACATGTTATTCAAAGGGTGGATAGGATAATGAATATGGTTGTACCATATTTATAATAACATCACAGTATATGTGAGATACTGGAGTTATTATTTTAGAATGGTAAGAACAAAGGAAGAAGAAGTGGAAGAAGAAATGAACTTAGAAAAGGGTGGTGAAATCATTACCTCTTCTTCGGGTTCTTCCTTTTGATTTGATCAAAAGGGCTCCTTAGGTTGGCTTTCTGATCAAACTAAGGCCTCTAGGTTGTATTGAGGGATGTTGGGAGAGTATTTGGGAAGAGTTTGGCCGAACCAAAAGGATTTAGAGGTGTGAAGAAATGAGAAGGAGGAGTGCCCTTTTATAAGAGGGGTGAGGGGCACCTTTGGAAAAGCTAGAAATATTAATTTATAATAAATTCATATTCGGTTTCTAATGGCTCCAAAGTTGACTATTCAAAGGTTAAGGTGGGGATAGGTCGAAAACCACTCAACCAATAGAATTTAGACAGGTATGGGTACTTATATTAACCTTATCTTTAAGTATTAACTCTAAGTTAATTAGTTTCACTTTTACAATGTCTCTTTGTATTTTTATATAATATGGTTAATAAACTTACTATATACATCCAAGCGACCCCCAAGTGGTCCATTATTGAGGAACCTATCATAATATAAGTCTCTTGGCCGAACCTTAGATTTTTAGGAATTTAATATCAATTAATAATATAATATTTGTTTTAAGAACTCTTTTATGTCAATTTTGACACTATTCAATAGTTGATTTTTGTGAAACTCCTAACAGATTGATTACTTCGAAAAAAGTCAATTAAATCAATCCTAATATATCATATTATCATAGAAAATTAGTTTAATTCATTAAAAGTTTCATATTATAATTATTTGGGTATTTATAAGATCAATTATTTTAATTTTTCACTATTTTAGTAATTACTGTATCATCATTGTGTCATAAATAAAATAAATTATTTAATGTCTAAAAATTATAAATAAAATATCATTATGTAGGAAATCTTTTTAGCTTTCTAATGAATATTTAAAATCGAAAATCCAACATGTATAACCCTATGTAAAAATTGTTCTTCTAAAAGATGTAAGCTTATGCCATTTTTATTTTTATTTTAACTTTATTAATATAATGTGTCATTATCACTTACAAGTGGATCCATGGGGTCCCAAAACAGACCCAAAGATGCCAATGGTCGACCATGTATCAACCAATAGGGTTAAGACACGTTTTAGGGTAATTTAGTATTATTATAATATTATTTTTTTAACCCTTATTTACCGGATTTACCCTTTAACCATGGTAAATAAAATATTTACCGCAGTAATTATTCAAAATGTGTAAAAATAAAAGTTACCTATTTACATAATTTGGATATCCTGATTCCAAATATGGAATCCATTTTCCTAAATTCAAAACACAGAAGTGGCAGAAATTAATTTAAAATAAATTTCCGCTGTCAAAACAAAAAGCGTGTTTTTAAGAGGTAATAACTATCAAAAGATTGACACTTGTTTATGTTCGGTTCAATTGTAAAATTATGTCCAATGACCAAAATTATATTAAATGGTAAAAATATATTCTAAATATACCTTAAAACCACTCAAATGCATAATTTATCACTATTAATTATTTTGATTAAAAAAAGTTGTTTTTAATTAAAATTTAGTAATTTTCACTATTCATCAAAATATGAAAGTTATCCGAAAAGTACCAAAATTTCACCTTAGGCTAAATTCGATATTCCGAATCCAAAAATGAAGTCCATTTTCAAATATAAAATATATATAATTTCAAAAAGTAGGTATTACTATTCATAGCGGCTAGTTTGATTGGTTACGGTGTGTTAGAACTCGGTGTTGCGTACAACACACGCTAGCGTACCGTGGAAGCTTGGGATGTTTCATTTTAAATTTTTGATGTCCCCATTTAGTCAAAAAGTTTAAAATATAGTATCTAAAAAGGGTTCAATATTAAAATTTTGTAAAAGTGAAATACTGAAAATGAATTTGTTCTTACATTATGTCTAAGAAACTCATAATATGGATTCTAAAATTATAAGGATTATATAAAGTTTAAAATTTAGTTGACACTATTCATAACCTCTTTTGAATAGCTTGTTTGGTAAGTCATGGTGCGATTGAACTTGGTGTTGTGTGTAGTAAAAGTTATTGAATTATTTTGAAGAAATAACACACTATAAAATCTTGGGGTGTTACATTCTCCCCTCCTTCAATAAATTGCGTCCTCGCAATTTGAAATTGTTCTTCGAAAATAAAAGGTTGAAAATAGAAAATATCTTTGTGGGAAAACCCACATCGGAAATTGGGTTACTAAAATTTAGTCTTAATATGAGGAAAAGAGAAATGAAAGGATCACCACCAAATTATGATCTCTATTAGGAGAACATTGGTGGCAATTATAGACATATAATTGGAGGAAAAACGTAAATATTTATAGGTAGTGATTGAGGTCATCAATCACAAACAAGTATAAAATTGAGGTCCTTAAACTCATCAATCTATGATGATTTGAAGTACCATCAGTTCAACAGAATATAGGGTATTGGGATAACACATTTTTGACGTTTCAAAATATCTTAGTTGAAATCCCACATCGAAAAATGAATTAATGATGCCTCTATTTTAAAATAAAGAGTGGAAAGTATGAAGATTACCGAAAATAACACATACTAGGGTTCCATGTAGGAAAATATGGATATGGAGGAGAAATCTAACCATCAATTATCTGATGAAGAGTGGTAGAGAACATGGCTATGAAAAGGCCAACAATCCCAAAGCCATAAATTAGTGATGATTTAAGGTACCATCTAGGACAACATTTTTGTTCTAAGTTCCTTTTCTTAATGATGAGGAATTTATTTATGAGATTGGCTAAGATCATAAGGAGATATACTTACTTTAAAATTAGAGTTTTATCCCTTAATAAATTTCTACCAAAAACTCATCATTCACTCGTAAAAAAAAATTCTATTTATACTATTCATAGAGGGTTCCAAAATAGACGAATTTATAATTCATCTACCAGATCATTTAAAAAAACTACTTTATTTAATCCAGGACATCTCGTGGGATAGTGGTAGGTGATACACCCTTTTCGCCCTTCGGTTGCGGGTTCAAGTCTTGCGGCCTTGCCGGACGCGACGGGTTGCCACCCGACCTCCGGGTTGTCCTTTTATGGCAATCCAAAATTATCCAAACTAGAACTATCCAAAATAATTCTGTCCAAACTCACAGTCCAACATTTATAAGGAAGGTAAACATAATGTAGATCCTTTTTACCCCGTAATAGCATATGAATACCTTCATCATGTATTACCATATTCCTTATTGATTACATTAATGCTCCCTTATTCCATATATAATGCTGGATATACTTCATTAATCCAAAAATGTTTTAAACCCCAACAATGATGGAATATACAAATCATTAATCAGTTCCAAGGTAGTCAAGAATATCCAATATAATTTTTCCAAAATAATCATGTATTATTCGAAAATCACTACCTCAGTATCAGAACTATATTATGGTTTATCATTCTCTCAACCATATATTTTCCAAAAATTTATCCTGCTATTGAGTCACTTTTCTTTGTTCCACACAATCTCAAGTCCTTAATGAAATAGTACTGCAGTACAATCCTTATATACTCCATAATTATTATAACAAGTACATTGTTGATACAACACTCAATTGACATAATCAACATAAGAACTCTAATCATTCCTATTCATCTGTGGTAGTATCATAACTTGATTATTATCCAATAGCATCATTTGCGTCATAGTCTGATGACTGGGACATAGGATCGCGTAGTGTCCAAACTCCTTGCAAATGAAGCATTGTACATTTGAAACCATTTTCTTACCCTTGCAGTCATGTACTTTGTGCCCTTTTCCTCCACACTTATAACAAACTCCCATTCCTTTCAGGAAATTTCCAGGGTGTTTCTTTCCACAGTTACCACATATGGGAAAATTCTTCTTTTCCCTCTTCCCTTTATCCATTTTTCTCTCTTCCATCCTTTTCTTCTCTTGCTTCCCTTCAAAGACATAGGACTCAGTAAACTCTTTACTTATCTTATCAACACAGGATATTATTTCTTCATATGATGATAATACATGAGAGACTATTTCTCTTATCAATTCTAGATTAAAACCATGAAAGATATGATCCTTCCTTCTCTTTGGATCATGTGCATTTCTGGAGTTCTCATTCCTTATACTGGGCGCCATTTCTAAACAATGGCATAAACTAGATCAGTTTATGAATCAAAATACATAATCCCATACTTATAAAACACTTAACATAAATTGAACTATTTATGGATATAATCTATAATCATAAAAATGTTTTCTTTGAGAAGTATATACTCATAAACCCTTCATAATGATTTGTAAAGAAAATGAGAGTTATCCTAAGCATATCCCCCGGGAGTGTCGTAACCAAGAGTGCAGCAAGGCCCGTTGTTGTGCACCAGTTCCCGTTCGAGTCTAGCTCAAAGCGGTGTTTTCGGGTTTTACCCCTAGGTACATCTGTTCCAGAGCCGCCTCTACCTGTTCGTATCCAGACAGGGATGTATTGCTCGGAAAACTCACAAAATCTCTACAATACCAAAATTCTAGGAAGTTCTTCTATACTAATCCTCAAAGTTCATCTTAGGTCTACGTGCTCTAATCAGAGTTTATCTAAATCTAGCTTCCAAGGTTTGTACTAAACTTCCTCTGATACCAACTGTAACGCCCCGACCCCAGTTACCCAGAGTCGGTGCATTATTACATAACATTGGCATGATCACAAGAAAGATCAAATCCCGAAAGACCGATTGGTTTAGTAGCCTTGGAAACACTAGATATAATCATAAAGTTTTACATTACATTTCAAAGTGAAAAACTACTACAACAACATAATGTCTCAATAGACCACACTATTATCCCCTCATAAAATCCCTGCAGGTCATTCATAATTTACTTCTTCACTTCCTGGGAAAAATAAAACATAGAAAAGGGGTGAGCTCAAATGCCCAGTAAGGATAACAATATAGCGGAAACTTTCATAATTAAGAATAAACATTTAAGGCAATGTATAACTAAAACGAAAGCCTTTTAAATATGAACTTTCAACATGGTATGGCATAAATAAAATGAAATAATGCCATTTACATATTCACATGGATATTCTACTAATCGAATAATCACATGCAAAAATCAATAACCACTTTCATAATGTTGGAATGCATAATGTCAAACGTTAATTCCATTGTCTAGGCCTCATCCCAAGACCTAGGGGTTACTTCTAACCGGAACCCAACCCGGAGTGCCTCTAATAACCGGACACCAACCCGGAGTGCCTCTAATAACCGGACACCAACCCGGAGTGCCTCTAATAACCGGACACCAACCCGGAGGGCATACTTTTACCAGTCCCTAACCTGGAGGGCTTACTTTAACCAGTCCCCAACCTGGAGGGCTTACTTTAACCAGTCCCCAACCTGGAGGGCTTACTTTAACCAGTCCCCAACCTGGAGGGCTTACTGTTACCGGTCCCCAACCCGGAACATTCTTGTTTAGCACATTCATCTGAAGAAAAGTTTGAAATATAACATAAACATTCGGATTAAAACTAGCATACGAAATGTCAATAGTTTCACCATAAACTATGAATGGTATAAAATAGCACATCCACAGTCAAACATATCACAAAACCTTCAATACAATATAGAAGTTTTGTATTATAATAAATCAACTTCAAATAAGCGTAAAATCCATTAAAGGATGTTGACATAGATGAAATCAAAACACTTTTTAGAGAAATATCTCTTTCTATTTTTGAAATCATTTAAGAGCCATATAAAATAAAACATTTTCTTGAAAATATTCTTGTAAGCTTGTAAGGAAAGCTTTGATGATTTTATAACGGCGGAAAATAACCGCACCCGCCGTATAAGTTAAAAAAACAATCTTATCTTAATTCTGTCGAAAAGGTTAAAAAGGACCTTGTTTTGAAAACGACGGAAAGATTCCTTTATAAACCTCTTAAAAAAAGTCAAACAAGGGTATAAATTAATTTAACCCATATTCTTGTAAATAATAAATATGTTTTGAAATACATTTCGAAGAAACATGGATGTGGATGATAAAGAAATCCCAGTAGATTATTACGTATAAACAACCTCGGATAATGAAGAGATTGTGAAATAACCCTTACCTTGTACTTTTCCTTGGTTGGGGTAGGTTAACCTCCTGTATAATGGTTAAATAATTGTTATTAAATTATACAAGAGTCATATACATTAATATGATATCATATATGATCTTTTAATATTGATTTGATAATAATATCTTAGTATTATCGTTGTTTCGGGTGTTAACTTACTTGTTTTCTTTTGTATGTTTTGTTACGTAAGACATGTATGTAAAGGATAGGTTGTATATTATTCATATCCAGAATGATATCCAGTCTTTAAACATCATTTTTAAATCATCAAATGATAATTATACTTGAATGGATACGATGGAGAATGAATCTCATCGCGTTCGTGGAGACGGTAGTCCGTACGTACGCACGAGCGACAATATCATCCTTTTGATATTAAAATAATATATAAATGGATGGTATATCATATATACAGAATCATTAACATGTTATATTTATTATTTACATGAGTTACACATCATTATTATACCCATCTAAATAATATTATATTGAATAACAATTACACCACGACGTGGAGACGGTAAGCCGTACGTACGCACGTATGGTGACATGTTATTCAAAGGGTGGATAGGATAATGAATATGGTTGTACCATATTTATAATAACATCACAGTATATGTGAGATACTGGAGTTATTATTTTAGAATGGTAAGAACAAAGGAAGAAGAAGTGGAAGAAGAAATGAACTTAGAAAAGGGTGGTGAAATCATTACCTCTTCTTCGGGTTCTTCCTTTTGATTTGATCAAAAGGGCTCCTTAGGTTGGCTTTCTGATCAAACTAAGGCCTCTAGGTTGTATTGAGGGATGTTGGGAGAGTATTTGGGCAGAGTTTGGCCGAACCAAAAGGATTTAGAGGTGTGAAGAAATGAGAAGGAGGAGTGCCCTTTTATAAGAGGGGTGAGGGGCACCTTTGGAAAAGCTAGAAATATTAATTTATAATAAATTCATATTCGGTTTCTAATGTCTCCAAAGTTGACTATTCAAAGGTTAAGGTGGGGATAGGTCGAAAACCACTCAACCAATAGAATTTAGACAGGTTTGGGTACTTATATTAACCTTATCTTTAAGTATTAACTCTAAGTTAATTAGTTTCACTTTTACAATGTCTCTTTGTATTTTTATATAATATGGTTAATAAACTTACTATATACATCCAAGCGACCCCCAAGTGGTCCATTAATGAGGAACCTATCATAATATAAATCTCTTGGCCGAACCTTAGATTTTTAGGAATTTAATATCAATTAATAATATAATATTTGTTTTAAGAACTCTTTTATGTCAATTTTGACACTATTCAATAGTTGATTTTTGTGAAACTTCTAACAGATTGATTACTTCGAAAAAAGTCAATTAAATCAATCCTAATATATCATATTATCATAGAAAATTAGTTTAATTCATTAAAAGTTTCATATTATAATTATTTGGGTATTTATAAGATCAATTATTTTAATTTTTCACTATTTTAGTAATTACTGTATCATCATTGTGTCATAAATAAAATAAATTATTTAATGTCTAAAAATTATAAATAAAATATCATTATGTAGAAAATCTTTTTAGCTTTCTAATGAATATTTACAATCGAAAATCCAACATGTATAACCCTATGTAAAAATTGTTCTTCTAAAAGATGTAAGCTTATGCCATTTTTATTTTTATTTTAACTTTATTAATATAATGTGTCATTATCACTTACAAGTGGATCCATGGGGTCCCAAAACAGACCCAAAGATGCCAATGGTCTACCATGTATCAACCAATAGGGTTAAGACACGTTTTAGGGTAATTTAGTATTATTATAATATTATTTTTTTAACCCTTATTTACCGGATTTACCCTTTAACCATGGTAAATAAAATATTTACCGCAGTAATTATTCAAAATGTGTAAAAATAAAAGTTACCTATTTACATAATTTGGATATCCTGATTCCAAATATGGAATCCATTTTCCTAAATTCAAAACACAGAAGTGGCAGAAATTAATTTAAAATTAATTCCCGCTGTCAAAACAAAAAGCGTGTTTTTAAGAGGTAATAACTATCAAAAGATTGACACTTGTTTATGTTCGGTTTAATTGTAAAATTATGTCCAATGACCAAAATTATATTAAATGGTAAAAATATATTCTAAATATACCTTAAAACCACTCAAATGCATAATTTATCACTATTAATTATTTTGATTAAAAAAAGTTGTTTTTAATTAAAATTTAGTAATTTTCACTATTCATCAAAATTTCAAAGTTATCCGAAAAGTACCAAAATTTCACCTTAGGCTAAATTCGATATTCCGAATCCAAAAATGAAGTCCATTTTCAAATATAAAATATATATAATTTCAAAAAGTAGTTATTACTATTCATAGCGGCTAGTTTGATTGGTTACGGTGTGTTAGAACTCGGTGTTGCGTACAACACACGCTAGCGTACCGTGGAAGCTTGGGATGTTTCATTTTAAATTTTTGATGTCCCCATTTAGTCAAAAAGTTTAAAATATAGTATCTAAAAAGGGTTCAATATTAAAATTTTGTAAAAGTGAAATACTGAAAATGAATTTGTTCTTACATTATGTCTAAGAAACTCATAATATGGATTCTAAAATTATAAGGATTATATAAAGTTTAAAATTTAGTTGACACTAATCATAACCTCTTTTGAATAGCTTGTTTGGTAAGTCATGGTGCGATTGAACTTGGTGTTGTGTGTAGTAAAAGTTATTGAATTATTTTGAAGAAATAACACACTATAAAATCTTGGGGTGTTACATTATGATTATTCCTGAAGATTTTATCTCATTTTGGGGAATGTTTTAAGAATTATATAGTTTTGAAAAAAGGACAACACGCAGACCGTGTGACAACCCATCGCGTCGGACAAAGCTGCGGGAATCGAACCCACAACCAAAGTGCGACTGGTATTTATCGCCTACCACTGGACTACGTGAAGTCCCTGGTTAGTTTGACTGATTCTTTTTAGTTATATGATTTTATGAATTAAGAGTAAGTTTATTTTGGGTTATTTATGAAAATGATTAACCTATCATAGAGGATATGTGATTAGGTTAATTAATTTTCAATACGAGACAGTAGGAGCAACTGATGTTGTTTGGAGATAAATGTTACGATTTAACTTGGAAGACTATGTGACTAAATCCTTCAAATATTTGGGTTTCAATCTTATATTGGTTTACTTTGAAGAATTTTATGGACAAATTGTTTATCGGATGATCCTTGTTGAACTTTGGGTTTTGTTTGACAAATTTTGGAGATTAAGAATAGATTTTCTTTTTATAAAGGGTTATCCTTTTCTGGATTATCTGATCTTGTACTAGCCTTTTTGGTTTTGGTTAATGTCTAAAGACATGGTAAGTATATAGTTCTCTTTTGTGGATTAGGCGATTCTCTAGAAGTTGATTATAGTACTCTTAATGTGAACAAGTCTCCCTAAATACTTGTCTTTTGGAAAAATTATGAGTTTGATTAAGGAATCTAGTAAAAGTTGAAAGTCAACATGATAAGTGATTATGTTTCCTTATGAATAAAATTCCTCAATAAAAGTAACTTAAAAAAAATGTGGTCTATTAACTTTTCCTACTGGGGAACCCAACACTGTTTAACCCATCACAAGTTTGTGATTTTCTTATTGTTAACTTTCTCCTAAACATGTTTTCTATCACTCTCCATCAGAACATGACCCTATGTTTTCTCCTCCATGTCCATGTTTTCCTACATGGAGTCCTCGTATGGGTTAACTTGGGTGACCTTTGTACTTATCTTTCTTTACTTTAAAGTGATTGTTTTACCGACTCTTGTTCCGATGTGGGACTTTAAAGGATGTTTCCAAGCTCAATTTTTTAAAATTGCGAGGACGCAATTCCCAAAAGGGGGGAAGGATGTAACACCCCAGGTAAATAAGGAATATGACATTTTCATATTTATCCATATTTGTGAATAAAATATTAATATGACTTTAAAGGGGACGCTATGCTCGATGGCGTACCCAACACGCAACAACGAGTTTCTTGGGAATCTTACGTTGCACTCTAATAATAAAATAATATTATTTTAAATGGTAGTTAACATGTAGCCATTGTAATGGTGGGAATGGATAGAAATAACTAAAATATGATTATATATGTTCTTAAATATTTTTACATTTATACAATAAAAGATAAAGGCTTAAAATACGGAAAGAATTCAATTTTAGGCGTATATGCCCTAGTTTCCACTAAAGGTTCACTTATCACCTTTTGATGGAGAACCTTCATTAAATATAGTTTTGTTCACTCTTAAACATTATTTTGGACCAAATAAAACTCTTATTAAGAATCGGGACATCAAAATTTACTTTGTGTAAATTTTTGGTATCTTTCCAATAAAGTTCATTTTTTAATGAATAGTTTAAAATGTTGTATTTTAATTCAAAACCACTTTTTAATCTAATTTATTTATATGATTAGATTATATTTTGAATTGGTTTTAAAGTGAAATTAGAAAATATTTTTACCATTAAATCCAATAGTGGTCGTTGGAATTAATTTCACTTTGAAATCAGACTTAAACTAGTGTCAATCTTTTGATACTTATTGTTTTATAAAAACACGCTATTTGCTCTGACAGCGGGAAATAATTATTAAATTAATTAATGTGACTAATATGTTTTGAATTTTGTAAAACAGACTTCATTTTTGAATTCGGAATATCAAATATAGCTTAGGGTGAATTTTTGGGATTTTTTCTGAAAAACTTCAATTTTTGATGAATAGTGAAACCACTAAGTAGTACATATAAAAGCTGATTTTTTCGTTTAAATGAAATTTTACCACTTCTGTGTTTTGAATTTCAAAAATCCGACAAACATGGTTGTCATTAAGAAGTAAAATGTGGTTCAATGAGATTAAAATATTTTTTTGGTGAATAGTAACTTATTAAGTTTTTAATCGCGATTAGAGGTAATTAGTGTAGTTTAAGGTAAAAATGATATTATAAGAATGTGAAAACACCATGACACATGTCCCAAACTTATTTTTTGTGTCATGGCCGACCATGAAAAGCCATGGGTCAACTTGGGGACCCCATGGATCCACTTTGGCTGGGAAATGACATAAATAACATTTTATTTAATGTAAAAGTAAAATTGACACAAACATGATATGTTTTACTAAAACAATTTTTAAGTGGGGTTATACAAGTCATATTTTTGATTATAAATATTAATTGAAAATATAAAAAGATTTACTACATCATAGAATTTTTTTTATAATTTTTAGACATTAAATAAATTAAATTATTTATGACATAATAATGATGCAGCGATGACATCATTATTTGCAGATTTAAATAAAATGGAATGATAATGTAAAATCTATGAACTACACATGTCCAATACTTACTGGAAGAGTGGATTTCGAAGAATTATCACCTTATCCACGAATTATATCAATGTGGGACCTTTTGAAACCGAAACACATTTTCAAATAAAGTAATATTTCTTTACTTTCCAAAAGTGTCCCTCCTCTCCTCTTATAAAAGGCCCCCACCTCTACCTCATTTCACACACTTCTCAAGCCTTTGGCTCGGCCAAACCCTGCCCATTTACTCTCTCCACATACCTATCCTCACCCTATAGGATTCCCTTTGGGCAGAGTCCTTTCAAAGGAAGCCTTTAGGCTCAAATCAAAAGGAGTTACACTTTTAAAGGTAATTCATTCTCTCATGTTCATTTGTTTTATTTTGCTTCTCTGACCCCCTAAACTCTTTTTATTTACTTATTTTGTAACAAAACCAGTATATTCAATATACTAGTATGTTGTTATAAGATTTATTCGAGCTACACTCTCACACAACTACATCAAATGGTTAAAGAACATACGGTTTCCGTGGATGGCGAAATTGTGCCTCCCGAAACGATGATTGTTCAATACTCATTTAACACCTTCAAAGGTGGCCATTATGAAGTCAATATTTTTATATATGATATATAATATGTTTATGTTTTACTTATGCTTCTGTATTTTTCATTTGTGTCTTACCTTTATGGCTTCCATTATGGGTATACGCGATATCTTCATTTTAGGAAGTGCGGACTACCGCCCCCTCAAAGTGATGTGATTCGTTAATGCCATACGTGGGACGTATAAGGGATGGATTTAATGTTATTATATATGATGTTATACTGGAATTATTATATACCTCTATATAATTATTATTTCTTTCCATTAATGTATGAGATATAAATGAAAGTAGCGTTCATGCGTACGTACGGCTTACCGTCTCCATGAACGGTGCATTTCATTTCTTATCCCCAAATGTAATGTACTATTATA
This sequence comes from Viscum album, assembly GCA_963277665.1. NCBI lineage: Eukaryota > Viridiplantae > Streptophyta > Magnoliopsida > Santalales > Viscaceae > Viscum > Viscum album. Next base: position 1,534,670,622 of record OY728126.1, read on the forward strand.
AGTACATGTATATAATGGATATATATGATGAATGATACATCTAAATGATGAATATAATTCTGGAATTAAAATATACATACCTCTCATTTAGTTCCATTAATATGACAAAGAAATGAAAGTAGCGTTCATGCGTACGTACGGCTTACCGTCTCCATGAACGGTGCATTTCATTTCTTACCTCTAAATGATTTTGTAATATTATAAATACATTTATATGCTGGATATATATGATATATATGATATCCAAATCAGGAATGTCATTCTGGATATAAAGAACCTTTGACCACACGAACAACATGTAATTGTAAGAAGTCCACTTTCGACTTAAGAACCAAATATTGACAAAACAAACCTTATTAACTTAAATGGTTACATAATGTTTATAACATGGAAATAAGTGATATAAAAGGAATAATGAACTTTAAAAAGGTTCTTAATCAAGTATAAATTAACTCAAGTTTATTATTCAGGACGTTAAATAACGATCGAGTCAAGTCGGACCCGAGGTAAGGGATCCTACAACTCTCTTTCTTTTTAAGTACACTCTTTTATGTCATTTATTTTAAGCTCATATTTCTTATGATTGGGATGTTATTTTACATTACATTTACTGTAATTTTTATGTTCATGTGATGAGAGACCCTATTCTCTCTCATCAATCCATTTTGGATGTTTTGATTGGCTCCGTTAGGCTGCCGAACTTTTGTAATAGATCTAACCTCTCTCTTTCTTTTTAAGTACTCTCCTTTATGTCACTTCTTTTAAACTCCTCCTTGAAATGTTGGGGGATTTTCTTTTATATTCCACTTTCTGTAAATTCTATTGTAATATGATGGGATACTCTATTTGATCTCATCAATCCATATTCGGACGTTTTATGTGGCGCCGTTAGGCTGCCGAGTTTTCGTAGGGGATTTTTCATCTCACTTTTATTCCTGTGAGATTTATGCTACATTTGCCACAAATTCCATTGAGTGGTGTATGTACTGCCAATTATTCTACTCTTTGTGTAATATACTTTCGTTTATGAGTATTTACATCAATGATCTATTGTCCTTCTTTCATGGGGTGTATGTTTTGAATGATACCCAAGTCGGTAAGGGGACCTTTCACCCTCCTCTTTTTTAAAAGACTTCTTTTGTTGGGTCTTTTAATTTACATATTGTTATGTTGGGATATGTTCTCATATATCCTTATTGATGTAAATTTTATGTCCAAGTGATGAGATACACTTTTTATCTCTCATCAACTCATTTTGATGTGATGACGTTAGGCTGCCAAGGGAACTTTTTAACCCAATTTAGATTTCTTTGGGTTCAACTTGTAGTCATTGAATATGTCATCCATTGAATATGTGTGAATGAACTTTTATTGTTTTACACTTAATATACACTTATATTGGGTGTATATATATTTTTCACACATATTTCTGAGATTTATTTGTCCTTAATTTAAGGATACCTACTTTATAAGGGATTTCATCACATTTGACATTTCTATTGAGGGTTCATTGTTGTTATGCACCAATTCACTCTTATATGGTGTATATACTGTCCTTTGGAGTATTATATCATGAATCCTTTTATTCTCATGATATTATAAAGTTTAGACTAAATGTTATTCCTCGATTATTGTATTCAAGTGTCTCTAATTTTGGTAAAACCCCTTTAACCAAAATATCATTTTAAATGTTTTAATTATTTGTTCTTATTAATATCCATGTTTTCAAAATGGTTTTAAGGATTTATTTATATGGATATTAAGGGTTTAAAATGTTAAAAGCTTCAAGGTGGTATGGGACACTTTGATTCAAAAATCTCTTTATTAAATGATTTAAATGGTTTTGGAAATGGTTTCTTTTTGAATGGACTCATTATTTCAATATCCTAAAATGTTATATTGTAATTGAAATGTGGAAATGTTATGTTTCCTTTATTCATGTTTATGTGATACGATTATGTTATGGTTCTTGGGCATTGTTATGAAGAACGGGTGGTTCCGTGATAAACTAAGGGCGGGTGAGCCCGATATAGCTCTCCAATGCATTGGGTAACGCGAAGGAGTGAAACGTTAAGGTTTCTCCGAAGAGATTTAGGGAATATACTGTGATGGGTATTCCAAACGTAACCAAGAGGGTTACTCCCTACGTAAGAATGTTATGAATGCCTCAAGTTACCTTTATGTCTTATGTTTTCTATGATTTATTCATGGTTTGATGAGGTATGTTAAAGTCCCTATGTTTTATGGGTAAAGTATGATTTCATTCTCATGTATATATGAACTCATGTTTCCTTTCCATATTTTTTGTAACCCTTACTGAGCTTTTTATGCTCATCCCAAGTTTTTGAAATGTTTTTCACAGGTCAAGGGAAAGGTACATGATGTGATGATAGTGTCAAGGATGTGTCAAGAAAGAATCCGTGTTATATTTTAAATATGTTTCCGTTGATAGGAAGAATGAATACTATCTTTTATGTAACCACTTTGTTTAAATGTGGAATGTAATGCAAGTTTCATGATCTAATTCTCTAAAACTCTAAACCTGAAAAGATCCTCAATGTGTAATCTTGTAATAACTCAAGATTAAGTAAGGTTTAAGGCTGGGGCCTAATAAAAGATAGACTAGATAACATAAAACTATGATATAAATTTAACATAAGTGTAGAATAACATATGATATTTTTTGTAATGTAGATATTATGTGATTTTCCATGATATACATCCTTATCTAGATAAAAAAATTTGACATGGTTCATGATGATATATATGTAGGAGTATGAAATCTAAAAATAGTGCAATAGGCATGACTCGAGAATTACCTTTTACATGAAAACAAGTGACATTAAACACCTAGTTTGACACTCATAAGTTTTATTCCACAGATAATACATATTTTATTTAGAAACCATTATGAAGTACATGCAAATAATGACATCTTAAACGAAACCATGACTAGGATTCTGAGACTAGATATGCATGAAATTTTAAATTTTTAATAAGTATTTCACTATTTGTTGTATTGTACAATATGATTCATAAGTATATGGTATAATATGGTTTATTTTATAATTTAAAAATGGTTCATAGAAGAACTAATGATAACATCACCACTGTATATAATCTAATGTCTAATGATGACCATTTATTTGATGGGTTTAATCCAATATTTAGAAAAGAATAATTCTAAAATACATTCTCATTATATGAGGACATATTATATTATTTTAATAAATAGTGATGTAACTCTCTAGGTATTATTTCATTGAAGATAATCAAGAAAAGAATAGGATAACAAAAAAAGCAATATAATCAGAAGAAGGGAAAGAATGATTTTCTCACATGTAATAAATCTCGAAATAAATAACATGGTAGTTTCATAAAAGGAATGTGAGTTTTCTATAAGTGTGAAAAAAGTAATTTTTTTTTAATTTCATGGGTATATGAATAGTGTCCAATTTACAATGCATAAACTGTTAGAATGTTGCACACTACAAAAATCATTATCTCAAGCATCGATGGAAAATACCTCTAATGAATATAATGAATCATGTTTAAGTTTATGATATTAATATATTTAAAGAGGACTGATTAATTTAATTTTTTTGGATTCATGAATTATGTAATATAATTATATTAATAATGATATCTCGGTTTCTAGAGTATTAAATGTATAATTATTTTACTGATATAGATTTTGATTAAGTATTTTCAAGCGTATGTTTAATAGTACCAATGACCAAGAAAAATGATTTATCATAATGTTTATGTTCATAAAAAACACATGAATGAGAGAAAAAATGACACTTAATTTGTTTTTGAATTTTAGATATTGATTTTTATATGTATAGATGATTGACAGGGGTAAAGTAAATTAGGTATTACAAAATACCTTGGAACTGATTAATGATTTATTGAAAATGTAGTTCTTGCTGTGACCATATTTTTATTTAAGGAATATAACCAATATTATGTGTTTTATTTAATGAATAAAAATCCCTGAATTTTTTTCAAAGATATTTTATGGTAATTCAGGTTATTATCATGATTTAAGAGAATACAATATGAAAGAATTGCCATGTTTGGTATATGAAGATTAATAGCTACATCATGTTGTTCAGAGATTAATTATAATATCATCTTGGAAATTTAATAACCCTATTTTTTATGTTTTGGATAATAATATTTTTGAATGGTCATATGTTTAACCATTTATGATATGTTTTAATTTGATCTTTGGATGAGGTTTTGGGGATTAATATATTATTTCACTGCATGGATATCTATGGGTATTGTATAAATTGTTCTAACCATTGGGGTTTTGGAAAATAGTTAGAGATAAATAAAAATAAAATTTCAATATTTTTTGGATCTTATGAACTGTTAAAGAAAATTTTATATCCTTATTCATAAAAAAATTCATTTATGGGTATTCATCTCTTTAAGAAAGCGATGAATTAGAAAATTATTTGAGAACAACCATATAGTGAAATTATTCGTATGAAATAGAAAATTTATGAGTATGTATATTTCCTCATATTCATTAACATTAAAAAACTTTTACATCCTTAAATAGAATATCATTAAATAAACATGTTGTTCTTTTTAATTCATATAAGATAAATTAGATGATAATATAAATAGTCATATATTTATAGTTTTGAGGCCCTTAATTGCCTATTTATCATTCATATTCATGTGATCAGTGTCCTCAATCACTCTCAATAATGATTTACACATTTCTTTTTTATTTTTTTTCATTCCCACCTATGTTCTCTTACATGAAATCAATTATTTTACTATTCGATACGATCATTTTTCTTCTTATTATCTATTTTTAAGTGTTTTTTTACAACCCTTCCCACAATTTGGGAATTTAAAACATATATTTTCAAATATCTATCTCTTTATTATCAAGATATTGTTTGAATTGGGAGGCTGAAATTTATTTTCGATGGGTAGAATAAAACACCCTGCAACTCTAAAATATGGAAGATAAAATTGATAGTATATGAAAAACACAGCACTAATATTAGAAAATATATAACAACAAAATAATTTATAATATATTTATATTTAAATAAATTCAATATATTAAATATCTTTCATTAAACATAAGATATATTTTTTCTTTCATTACATGTAACACAATGATTAGCATATGTTACAGACAATACTGAGTTTATCTTGCATTACACACAACTCCAATTTTAAATAAAACGTGACATATTTATAAAATATAAATATTTAATATATTATATATATATATATATATAATAGACATTAAATTGGTAAGTATGAATAGTACTAACTAAATAATGAAAATTATACATATGTTTTCATTAAAAATAAAATTAGAATCATTTAGAACAAAAAGGATGTTGTCTAAAGATTTGTATTTTTTAAAAAATATTGATTAGTCATCCATTGTGCATATAATTTTTTTAAAAATTTCACAATTTTAGAGAAATTATTTAAAAAATTATTATTGACATTTTGGATAAACAATTATATTTGAGTGAATTTTTGGGAATTTTATGATAAGATACAATTTTTTATGAATAGACAATTATACTAAATATTAATTGAAATATCATTATTTCATTTAAATAATTTATAATGTTGAATTATATTTTTTTTAATTTAAAATAAACATAATTTTATGTTAATTAATTCAATTTATGTAACTGAAATCATTTTTATATTTAATTTTTATATATAAACTTTATAAAACATTGTAATTTCTCTCATTTAAAACCTGCTTTCTCAACTCGCTTGTGAGAATAATTCTAAATTATATTTTTCCATATATGTGAAATATTTCAAAGAATTGGAATCTATATTTGGAATTAAAAAACTTTATAATATCTAATGGGTTCAATTTTTTTTTGAAAAAAATGAATATTTAATGCTGAAAAATTTAATTACCATTATTAAGGTAAAAATGAGTTTACCAGAGTGTTAAACCTAAAAAATAAGGGTAAGAATGACCTATAAATGTGTAAATTTATTTATAGATACTTTTCTATATTAAATCCAAGAAGGTTTGATAAAGGATCATTTTGGTCCTTTTTTGAATATGAACAATGTGGGAGCGATCAATTCTTTTCAAAAATACCAAGTGCGTCCTTTCCCCCGTATATAAAAGGCTACCCTTAACCTCTCCTCATAACACCATAAAGCCACATTGTTTAGGTCTATAACTACAAAAAATACTTCCCAAATTCCATCCCGCCACTAGTTAATTCTTTTTATTATAAATACAACATAGTAAGTCTTTAGTAAAATCATACGTAGGATGACTGAATAAGAATTAACATTCTTCAATGAAATTTTATATTTTATTTCTTCCTCCACATCCATAAATTATTTTTTTACCACGATAATATAATAAAATAAGTATATAAATTATTCTAAGAAATTATTCTATTAGTTTAATTACATAAAACCATCTCAACATCAATTAAATGGGTTATGAAATCATTGTTCGTGTGTACGGTAGACTACATCATTGATGAATGATGTTGTGTGTTTTTCCATTACCACCCCTCAAGGCATGGTATTATTATAGATATTTTGTGTGTGTATATATATTTAAAATTTTATTATAACTCTTTAGTAATTGTATAATATATTAATATTTTCACTTCCATTATGCAGGGGATACGATAACATCACTTATGTATACATTGGACTACCGCCTCACGAAGCTATATCCATAATCATTCAATGATTCTTTACATGGAAGGTGATGAGGGTATGGTTAATGATTTAAAGGTTATAAATGAAATAATTACAAAATTTATAAAATATTTTTAATTATTTAATGAGAATATTATCATTTTCACTCTTTCCATTTTCATTATGTGAATGGTGAAAACATTGTTCATGTAAGTATGGACTACCACCTTCACAAAATGTTGGGAAACTCTTTTCATCACCACAAAATATAGATGATATATAAAAGTATATTTAAAGAAATAATATTCTATTAATTATATTATTATAACAAATTAAATATAAAACATTACTTAACACCCCGATATAATGATCATTGAATAATGTAAATGTTACTCAGGAATTCGTACGACCTACCCGGTCCATTATCATAACATACTTAATTTCTCAAAACCATCATTCATGACTAGTCTTAAATTTATAATTTACCTATATATATTATTATTATTTAATTATTATGATTATATAGGTGATATAACTACAGAATATATGTAATAACATTATCTTACATGATGAAACACAAATGATTAAGCAAGGCTATTAAAAACAAAAAATGATAATAATGATTGATTATTAATGAAATGATGATAATATGTATTAAAAGAATAATACATGATATTATAAATATAAATATGGTTTTATGTATGTTAAAAAGATGTTTAAAACCACTATATATTAGTTCAAAGAACAAAAAACTGAAATGAAGTGTAAGGTAAGAGATTTCATCTTAATTTACATTACATTGTGAATTGTTTATTATTAGAAACAAATTTAAATTTATGTTGTGTATATACATTCCATTTTTCATGTAATGTCATGATTAAATCACACATAATTGTATTTTTTGTTTCTCTTTGAATCATTTCATCCAAGGTGATTTTACAAGAAAATTACCAAGTGGTAATAGTTACTATACAATTACAAATACATTTATTATTGTTACCTTTCTATTTAAATGATCACATCATTATAATCATTTTTCCATTATATATAACATTTCTCTTAAATATCCATATAATTCTATAATTCATGTGATTATATCTTAAATAGTATACCATTTTAACATATAGTGTTTACATTGAATTTTATTTGACTAACTGGGAAAATAGTGATAAATCGATATTATATAAAAAATATAAATACATTATGAAAAAGAAATTTTTTGTTGAATTAAATTTATTATTTTATATATTTTTAATTAATTAGAAATTCATGACAAGGGTTTTTGACCTTTTATAGAATTCCTCTTGATGCCTCTGAAATCTCATGAGATGAATCAGTTTCCCAAATCAGATGGTTTTTAAAATAGTATGTTTTATACTGTACTGTGAATGATTTTGATGGTAAAGATATCATGTTCATAGGAAATATGATTTATAATAATTAATAATTGAATTAATTAATAATTAATTTTTTATTATCCATGATATTTTCAATATGATTTTATCAATGGATGCATTTCAATCATAACATATAGATTAAATGAAATATGTTCTCTATTATTTACCTTTCTATTTTAGTATTTCCTTATGTTATCATGATTATAATTTTATATAAATACAATTTTCCCATATTTATTTATCTTTCCATATTGAGTGTTATTTATTGATTCATTTTATATTTCTCTATACTTTACCGATTAATAGAATTTGAACTCACCCTAATTTTGTATGCATTCCCTAAGATATTAAGAAGAGATCCTTGAATAACTATCAAATGATTCGTTTAATTTATTTTTTTTATTTTTTATTTTATATTTTCTATTACAAATGTAAAATGGGTAACATATTTGTATCTGGTTCTACGAAACTTATAAATTGATATATCTGTAAGGAATCGATCATTGTATCTATGCCATTTTCATAAATAAATACACTAGATCTGACATACTGTGTTTAAGGCCATTTTTATTTTATCAATGATTGACTCACTAATATTAATCCAACATAATGATGATTAGTAGGGATGCCCATAAAATTCTAAAAATGGTGTTAATCATACATATGTTCAATATTTATTATCATATGAGGATTCCACCATGGGTAAATTCAAACCCATTTATATATAAAAATAAAATATTAATTCAATCAATATAACCTCTATGGTCAGAATAGTTATCTCTCATTTACCATCTTTATATTGGAGGAAAATGGTACGGGATAAAAACCTGGAATCAAAATAACATTATAATCCCCTTCACATTTTTGTTTTAAACCAAGTATCTTAGTTTAAATTATTATCTATGAAATTACATGAAGCATAACTACATTATCATAAAAATATATTTTATACTATCCATTTTAATCAACTACCTTATTGGTAATCAATGTGATAAATATCAAACTAATATAAAATAATCCAAAACATAACATGTCCACTCATTACATATAGAATCCTTATTTCAAAATCCATAAAGATATAATTTCACTCACACTACTATATACTAATCTGTTTCAACATAAATATAAAAATATGGCATATAACCTTGACATGTTTTAAAGTATGACATCATGAAAAAAAATTATGGATTCCACATCCATTGACAATAGAACATATTCTTTAGAAAAGATTAATTTTTTGTATCATGTTTTTTCAAAAGTGGATATCTATGAAATTCATAAAAAATAACATCCTATAAGCTCAAGGGATATATATTATTATATGAAGTAATATTTAATGATATCAATTTTTTTAACCATCAAGAACTACTGTATCGAAAATATTCTCCCTCCATTATTGTATCATGTCATTTCCAAAAAATTATCCTAATAATTAATTAAAAAATTTGGAGTCTATAATAACATATAATAAGTCTCATTTTCCATTTTCTTATCAATTTATAAAAACAAATACAATGTCTTCTCCACCATCATTCATTCATCACCTAATTCCTAGAAAATATCATTGTAAAAAAAATCTTGATGTATCAACTAGCATGTTTCCCATACTAAGAGTATACATGATATAATATATATACTCCTGAAGTAATAATATCTAAATTATGTAAAATATGTTTAAATAAATGATTAAAACTATATATAATTATTTATTTTTGTTTTTATAAAGAACGACTTATATTACTAAAAAATAATTTCTCTATATTTTAAGAGTAAACACTATTTTGTTAAGATCATTATCATGGTATTTAAGTTATATTAATGAGGCTATTAATATCTATAACCAATGATATAATATCTCAATCATGAATAAGGACACCACTTAGAACATGTGGTGATGTATCACAACATACCAATAACTTAATTCCTTCTTTATGTAAATAGATTATAGTATAACTTTTCGGTTTCTAATTAAGTAATGAAATGCTAATAAAAACCTATGGTTTTTCAAATAAATTCATGAAATTTCATATCAAATTATAATAAAAAATTCATAACCTATGTGATTTAATATAAACCTAATCGATAATTAACTACAAAATCAAGAAAACTACATACATTGGTAATATTCCTCGGTAACTCCTAATTCCAAATTCTCTAAACATATAAAGGCCTATATCTACACATCATTAGAAGATAACATGAGCCATGAAATAAATCATTTTTTCCAAAACATTCATTTTTATCTTATTTACATCCATTTTACCAATTATATCCCAAAACATTCCATTAATGGTCTTCGTGGTCTTCAAATAGATAATATTAAACAATTATCTGATCATAAAAACTGCTATATATCAATTTATATAAAGTTATATGATATACTTAATTAATATTATTAACCCAATATATGTATTAATAAATTTTAATTATATCCCAGTGAAATAAAATTCCCCTTAAGGAATAAATATTTTCTTTTTTAATCATCATTCCCATTTACTTTAATTTAATTTTATTTTGGAAATAATTCTATCATATAAGAGTAAATAGTTTCCTCAAGTTGATAAAATAGATAACCAATTATTTGTTGGGGATATATAATATTTATTGTTAACTAATAAAACTATCATTAATAGTTAAAAATCTTGAAAATTGATCAGTCTTTTGACCGTGTAGTGATTCATATTTCATTTCCACCATTAAACCACTATTTTAAACCCGTATTGTATTACAAATTAAAAATACAAAAAATAAATGATCATCATGTTAGAGAGCCCATGATATAATTCAAGAAAATAAGGACAAACTATGTGATAGCTCGAGAACACTTGTGGAGTTAAATTTTTATGGTGGATAATATATGCATCCAATTGGACTCTTAACTATTATACAAGTTCAAACCCATGTGTGATACATTTATCATGTAGACCAAGGAGTATAATTTTTCCATTTGGAGTCCCAAAAGAGGTGTACATTGTTAAGGTATTTTTAGGTGTGCTAGATAGAACCACCATTCTATATTTGGGCCATAACTCAGTGCCTCATACTCCAATTGGGATGACTAATCCTCAATTGAATATATATCACAATTCCCACCTCTTAACTGAATTTGAATTCATTTTCAGTTGTTTTGGATAGTCAACCATCCAGATAAAGATGGAGGAATAAGTCTTCCATAAATAATCACAATTATCCTTAGGGACTTGAATTCTTTGTTGGAATGTGTGATGTATTTTTTAATAAAATATACCCTAACCCAAATTATATAGTTTTCATTTCCATGGGTATAGGTGAGTCTAAATTGAGAGCTCTCTTCTTCCATTTTAATCCTTTCTCCCTCTTGTACTTCTAAGCCTCTTAGTGATCAAATTGGTTGGTTTTCATTGTTGTAATCATGAGATCCATACTTATAACCATTGGAAGGTAATCAATTTTTATGGTTTTTAGACTATTGGTATTAATTTTTGCTTTTTTATTTTGTGTTTATTTTGGTTTGATATAGTACAAATCAAAGTATAAATAATATTCAGGCTTCCATACATAAATAGTATTTTGTGATGATTTAGTGTGGTTACCTCTTTTCTCACCTTTTACATCAATGAGTGTGATAATGGATTATGTCAGATCATAAAATATAGAATCATGAAGACATGAATATTATTGTTCATGTCTTCTGGAAATATTATCATTAACACAAATCTAAAAATTTTCTCATGTTGCCGATGTGATTCCTTGATTGAGTTGTTTTTAAAAGATGATTCATGTTTTGTGATTTTGAGTAGTAAATAATAATCAATATCATTGATTTATCCAATAATAGTTGGTAATAAAGTATTAACTCATATAAAAAAATAGTTTTTACTATGTATTAAGTCAAGGAATCAATTATCCTTCTCATTACATTGAGAGTGATGATGGATTGAGCATTAATGAACACTTACCCGGGTTGATCACAATTTATCCAATGAGTTTCTTTCACAATGTAATATAGTTAAAATGTATATTTTTAATCACAAAAACCCATGTTTTATAAATCCACATTATAATTGTACTTTAAATATAAAAAACTTTTTTTAATTGAAGATCTAAGTCCTTGTTGAGAGACGACCAAGGGTTATTATTATACTGTATAAATTCTAGTAAAACTAAACAAATAATTTGATGTTCTAGACAAATTGATCAATTTTTTTTATATTTATAGTGACCCAATATCATTTTTATCCATTTTATTTTTTTTATTCTTTTTTCCTTTAAGTATCCCCTTTTTTCTGTTTGGTTGTTTTTTTGTGTTTTTGTTTGTTTTTTTTTTGTTTTTTGTCTCTCTTCTTCATCCTCTTTCTAATTATAATTTATAGAATTCTATTTTCATTTATAATATAATTACTCTTTGGTGTTTTTATTTTATCCACCATAAAACATAAAAGTAAAGAGAAAAAAACAAACAAACATTACAACTTATTTGCATGACCCGATCTAGAGAAGAAATTTTTTTTTGAAATAGACCCTAAAATTAAAAATACACATCACTCGAATATTAGGTCATCCAATTGAGTAAGTTCCGGTAACATAGATAAAAAAATTCTTATCCTCAGTTGGTTTAAAAAAAATCAAAAAATGGAACTAAATCAAAACCCGGAAATCATAGATGAAAATTATAAAATATTATAAGAACTAACCACCCCAGATGTGGAGTACCACCCAGTGTACATCCAATATCCTGAGGAAGTGGACAAATTTTAGTTTTGATACAGCCTCATCCACCTCCTTCTAAAATTACATTGTCTTACAGGTGAGGACCATCACAAACATCTCAAAGAGTTTCAAATAGTTTGCTCTGCCTTGAAACTATAAAATGCCCCTGAGGACAAAATTAAATTTTTGGACATTCCCTTTACCCCTTGATAGTTTATCCAAGTAATGGATATACTATCAACCTATTAAAATTGGGGGACGTGATGATATAAATGAATATTTTTATAGAAGTTATTCCCTACCACCCGAATAACATCTATTAGGAATGATTCTTATGGCATGAGGTGATCACAAGGACATAACATTCACGAATAATAGGAGATATTCAATAGACATTTCTCAAATTTCCCCCAACATGAAATTTATTAACAAATGTTAATAAAATATATATATATAAGGAACAAATCCCCATGTATTTTAGAGTTATTGATGCTACATATGGTGATTACCTATTTAATAATACTCATTCCACAACTCATGATTTAATAACCCAAATGGATCTAAATTCACTACAATTTGTTACATGAGAAACTGCAGTAACATGAGTAGTTAATGAGGTAATTCATTCGTTCCTTGTATAAATATAGATAAATAACATGATGATATGAATAACCTTATAAGGTAACTATCTCAAGAACATGGTAACTCACACACTTCTCCAATATGGTTACATTGTGGTATATTTTTTGAAAATAAACATTTATTTAATCAATGTACACATAGGATTCACTTGATTCATATGTAGTAGTAATACCAGGGTGTCCATTCCTACAGGAACCTCCCTTCAAGCAAGAACTATTTAGGCCAAATCCATTCCACGGGTGGCAAGCACAACAACAATACCAATAATGAGGAAACTCAAGGAACCATAAGAATAATTAGTATCATCATTTCCAAGGTATAAAACCTTTGTATACTTCACCTTATGGAAAAAATCATCTTCCTCCCCCTAAATAATATAAACCAAGCCTTAAATATATATTGAACCTAATGGAAACCCGGAACTTCCAGTTCCAACAGAATAAAAAATAAGATATTCAAGACCTACAAACTCAAGTGAGATAATTAGAGAACACCATCGGTGAGATAATGAGGCATGGATTTGAAAAATTCCATTCCTAGAGTATATTGAATTAAAAATAAAAAGGTAATATTTGTTTAGTCAAAATTTATAATGGCAAGGATGTTTATTTTTTGAATGATTCTACCCAACTGGTATGCCCCACTATTAAAAACACTCATTCTCCACCCATAATAGAATCTAATGAAAACAAAACAAAAATGGTAAATATAATTATCATTTATGATTCCCATGAACAATCCATTCCTATTTTTTTCCTACAACGACTCACTAAATCTAAGAAGAATATTGATAATGACATTAATAATGAAATAATTTATACATTAAAAAAGGATCAAGTTATCTTTCCTTTATTTGATGTAGTTAAAAAAATCCCTAGATATTAGAACATTCATAATGAGATTTGCGACCATAGATCGAGGCTGGAGGGTAATGAGAAAGTCAACCTAGGAATGAATGTCTCAAAATTGATTCAACCCTCAATGGAAACTAAATACATGGATCTGGGAACATTTATGGTATATTTTACAATAGGGGAGACATTCTTTTTGATTATATTTTAGATTTAGGTACATCCATTAATGTAATTCCTCACTCCATGTATACTTCTCTAATGGTTGGAGTTCATCAACTAATCTGAATTATCATGCAACATGACATTCATAGCACTACATACCCAGGATGAGTGATTAAGGATGTGCCTGAAATAATGATGAATCTCATCTTCCCCACCAATTTATACATTCTTTAGATGGATGATACCCAAACCCAAGGACATGAAACTCTCACACTAGGGCATAAATTCCATAAAAAAGAAAAAACAATCATCATTGGTCATTATGGTATATTATCCATGGAGTTCAGTGGAGAAAAGGTATGTTTTAATCTCCTTGATGCAATGAAACACCCCATTGAAAGGAACTCCACTCTTCATGTAAATTAAATGGAAGTGCTCTCTAACGACACCCACACATAAAATTATCTACTTCTCCGATGATCTGATTCATTTTCCTCTTCATCACCCATGGATTATATGTTCTTTGATTCATTTTTTCAATGTTTTTTGGGTTTTGAAAAGTGTATATTTTTTGCATTAAATGATGAGTGTGTTCATTTTGAGGTACTCATGCTTGTCATTGATTATGAAAATGTCATTTTGATATATTGAATTTTCATAAAGAATAAACATTACCAGATAGAAAATTTCATAGACCTCAATCCCCTAAAATCTACTCCCTTAATTAAAAAAACAATTGCTGTTGGAATTAAAACCACTTATTTATAATTTAAAATATTCTTATATTGAGGGGATTTAGAAATTTACCATTATTTTTTCCAATAACTTCTCTCCACATAAAGAATAAAAACATATCTTCCTTTTTAGAGAGTGTAAAAAGATAATAGTATAAAAATTGGTTGATATTACTATTATTAGACCATCAATTAGTATGCACAATATACATTAAGATGATATGGATATGACTATAAGGCAATGTCAAATCTGGTCAAAACACACTCTCCTTAATGTGTTAAAATAGGAAGTCAGTAAATTACATGTTTTTATGATAATTTGATATTATACCTGATATTAAATGGTTTAGACAAGTGGTAATTTCCTTAAAAACAAGAATAATTGTTTTTCAATTGAACAAGAAGAATTGGTCCCAATACAAGTGAAACTAGTTGATGAGTCTGTATTGATATCCATCGACTGAATCAAGACACACGAAGGGACCACATTCCTCTACATTTTATTAACCAAATGATAGAAAAATTGTTTGGTATGTCTAATTTTTTTTCCATGATGGATATTCATGTTATTTCCAAATAAATGTAACACTCTATGATCAATAAGAGTAAAAATTTACTTGTTCATTATGCAAATTTTCATAGAAAATAATGCCTTATAGTCTATGTAAGGATTTTTGTTCCTTTTAGTGATGTATATTGATAAATTTTTATGAGTTCCTTTATAATTTTTTGTACCTCTTTATTTATGATTTCATTGTATATGGATCTTCTTGTTATTACTCATTAGGACACCAAGGTTTTATCCTCCATTTTTGAATTGAAAAAGATGTTGTATTAAATTATGAGAAATTTCATTCCATGGTTGTGAGGGGGATAGTTCTTGTAAAGGTTATTTAAAATTTGGGAATTCAAGTAGATAAATAAAAAATTGAAAAATATTTAACCCTTCCAAATCCAAAATGTGTTTTTGACATGATATCATTATTAGGTCATGCTAGTTTTTACCACCAATTCATTAAAGACATTTGTAAGATCACAAATCCATTTTATTATTTATTAAAAAAATTCTGAGTTTTTCTTTTGAAAAAAATAGAGATAATATGTAAAATGAACTTTAATGTAATATACATCACCTCCCATCATCTATCCACCAAGGTGGGATCTCCCCTTCGAACTTATGTGGGATGCCTCTAACTTTGATGTTGGAGCAGTTTTTTGAAAAAGGGTTGAGAAGGCTCATCATGTCATTGTGTATGCCTCATGTTCCCTAGATCCTTCCCTGGTGAGAATGGGAAGCTAAAAATTCAAGACATGGAAGGAATTAAATGTGATGCATATGAGAACACTCTAATTTATATAGAGAAGACAAGGATATCAATTATATCATGATTCATTAGCATAAGTCCCATATTTGTGAGAAGGTCTTCATATACAATTAAATTATAAAAGCTCCACCCAGGTAAGCTTCATTATCAGTGGATCGGTCCTTAATCTAATACTAATGTTTACCCTTTTGGTGTAATACATGTTTTTCATGAATAGAGTGGACGATATATTATCGTCAATGGGATATCGACTTGAACACTTCTATGAGGACTTCCCAAAGAGTCTGATGGAGTAAATCCATATTTATATAGCAACATACCCGTGAAACACACTATGTTTTATCCTTCCTTTTCACATTCCTATTTTTTATAGTGAAGAAACTTCACATTTAATTTGGGGGGGGATCCAGGTGGCTATGGGTGGGTACATTCCTTGGTATGTTATGATTTAATATCATCTTTATTTTTTTCAAAGGTTGATTGGTATTTCACATTCACCATATTGTTGAGTTCCTTAGGAATTTCATCACATTTCTTCTTCATTACCTTTTTCTCATTCATTATTTTATTTTTACATCTTCCATATTATTTTCAACAAATCACATAACTTGTTGAAAATGCATGTTGAAATTTTTATTTCCATGTTTTTATAAAATTTAATGAAACGTTGTCTTAGTTATGGAATGAATATTTATATGAATTAGTCACTAGGGTGTGAATTTTAGAAAATTGGTTGACTTTAAATTATATAAATGGTTTTATCTCTATAAATCCTTTTAGATAATTGATACCCTTATTTGAGTAGTTTTTAGGAAAACAGTGTCACTAATATCTTTATACATTTTTTCACTAAACCCTGAATATTGAATATTTATTACTTGATAGAAGGTAAATATATGATAGGTTAATATTTATTATATTTATAAAATATTTATTCCATAAATTTGATTCTTATTTTATCTATTTCATTATTATACCAGATTTACCGATGCGTGTGTACCTGATATATAACTATTGTACTCCTGAAAAAAAAAACATTTTAAAAATGAGGGTTGAATCTTGTGAAGTATAAAAACTACTCCACAAAAACATATACTATTTTTATAACTATTAAAATTAGTGTCTTGAGGTGATCAAAAAAGGGTTGAGAGATGAGTGTGATATTTTTTCCAAATGAAACTTTTGAAAATAAAAATAAAAAATGGGGGACGTGATGAAATGTGAATTATAAGTATATCTAGGTCAGATGATTAAGGATTGAATTTGGGGAATGCTTAAGTGAATGGGTCTTGAAATTTTATTACAAATGATGTAGGGTAGGTTTTGTGGAAAAAATCATTTAAAAAAAAGATTAAATAACCTATAATTACTGGATAGAAAGTGGGAAGAATAGAATGGAATAGTTTTCACACACACACAAGGAAATTTAGTGAAATTTTTAAATTTTTTATTCCTATATAATTTTAGTATCATGAATCCATTTTAATTTCATTTTTATATAATTTACGAGACATATTTTTCCAATTATAATTGGAATTACTCCTTGGTGCAGTATGTGCTTTGATAAAATTAGTTTAATGAAAAAAATATTTCATTGACTGATAAATATAAATAAAGTTGGTAATATCTACATGAATTTTTTTTTCAAAATCTGACTTTTCATTAGATTTCAAATGATTATGTGTGGGGGTTTGAGGGTGAAGAGATTTATTATTCATTTCCACCCTTACACCACTTTTTTATAGTGGTTTTGTATTGAAAATTTAAAATATAATAACAATGTGTACATTATGTTATATTCAATTATTTAATTTTTATGAATATTAAATAGAACAATTTTAATTTATTTAATTATAACATTTTATTAGGAGGTGATTTGGAGATCCTAGGATAGAATTCAAGAAAAAATGTCCAAACTGTGTGAGTGTCCGAGCACACTTGTGGAGTTCAATTTCTATTGTGGATAATCAATGCATATAGTTGGCTAAAAATTGGTATAAATGATCAAAACAATGTGGGATACATTTAACAAGAAGATCATGGATCTTAATTCATCCATTTGGAGGCCCAAAAAAGGTCAACATTGTGAAGATATCCAGGGCATGCCAGATTGGATGTCCCATCTATATTTTGGACAAAACAAGGGGCATGGAACTCCAAATGGGAAGATTCTACCTCAATTAGATCAATAACACGGAGACCCACTTCTTCACCGAATTTGAGGTCATTTCCATGCAATTGGATTGTTAACCATCCAGATAAATATGGGGGAATAAGTCTTCGGTGAATTGCCACCAATTCCATTAGGGAGTTGATATGTTTTGTGGTTAGTGTGATGTATTTTTCTATAAAATAACCCATCAAACTAATTATATTATGTTTCAAGACTAGGGGTAAGGGTGATTCAAAATTTAGATATCTCTTCATCCATTTTAAACCTCACCCCCCCGTATACTTCTATGCCTCTTAGTGATCAAATGAGGGGGGGGTGTTCTTTTTTTTAATCACAACCACCATGATTGTTAACATTTGAAGGTAATTGAATTTTCAGGTTTTTCATCTATTTATATTCATTTTTTTCATTATGTTTTTTGTTTTCTATGGTTTTATATAATGAAAATTCAATGTAACAAGAATCTACAATCATCCATAAATAAATTTGATCATTTGATGATTTGAGTGTGGTTTCCACGTTTCTCACATTTTACATTCATGAGGGTGATAATGGAATATACCGATTGATAAAATCCAAAAGCTTGAACATATGAATATTAATGTTCTTGTCTTATGGAAATATTATCATTGACACAAATATGGCCATCTCATTACTTTGTTTATGTGATTCCTTGATTTAGTTGTGTTTTTACATCGATTCAATTTTATTGATTTTAAGCACTCATCGATAATATATATCATTGATTTATAAAATCATATGTGGTATCTTTTTAAGAACACACATATCATTACTAGTTTGAATTTGAATAAAATAAATGAATCAATGATCCTTACCATTCCCTTGAGAATGATGGCAGATTAAGCATTAAGGGACACTTACCTGGGTTGTTCATGATTTCTACAACCAATTTCTCTCAATTAATAATATAGTTTCAATTAATGTGTTTAAATTAACATTTTTTTATAAAACCCCATTCCCTATTATTTCAATGTAATATCCTTTTTTTAATTAATGACATAACACTATGTTGATAGACGACCTAGGGTTACTATTTTACTGCAGAAATTCATGTAAAATGAATCATCTAATTATGATGCAATCAACAACACGATCCCCTTCATAGATATTATGTTTAGATAACCTCATAAAACAATTTGGTTAAATGAATCCCACATATAACATATCATCTATTTTAATATTAAATTTCCTAGTTTATATATGTATTATATCATAATTTGTCATCAAAATTGATGATAAACCTGGATATAGTTTTATAAAAAAACATGATATCTTTACTATGAGGAGAATTAATAATATTATTTGGAAATACATTAGTTAAATCTTCTACAACCGTACTAATATTTTGTACTTTATATTTAGATGCAAATTTCTGAATCTCTCTAGTTAATATATTATTATCTATGGTTCAATATACCTTATCCCATGTAATTGATCTTTCTTACTAATAGATACTGCAATACCCAACTTTATTTTGAAAGATCAACCTTATATATTAAGAGTCTATATTGGACTACGTAAAATAAAATTATTCTTTAAAAATGGTGATATTATTTTATTTTATAATTTATAATATTAGATCCCATTTCAGATAATCTATTTCTAATCAATAAATTAGATTAAATAATAATTTTTAATAAGAACAATTGATCCTTTAACAAACTAGATAATTTAAGGTGCTGATGAATCCTCTCTATAGGAAAATGCAATTCTTTATCTAGGGATTGAATGATGAATGATTTTGGAGAACTATTATGTCAAAAGTCGACCCCAGACATGGTAGAATATGCAACAACACCAATTCCTTTTCTATAGTACATGGGGTAGTGACAACAGCCAAATGAATAACTAACTCGAGGATTCCTTTTTCTAAGAACACGTACACATGAAGACATCCAATTCAATGAAAAGTGCACTGGGAACGAAATTAATGATTCAAAACATCCATAAATATAATTAATCTTCATGGAACACTAAATAAAATGATGTACGGTATTGAATACTGTAATGTAAGAGGGAAAAAATAAATGACGAAACCCATAACATGTTCCAACTTAACATTGATAGAAAAGAGTAAATAGCATTGAGAGACCATCTCATGTATCCCAAGCCACGACCACCATACATGGTCTAAAAACCCTGTATCCATAAGATATATGAATTCAGGATTGATAAGTCTGCCATCTAAAAAAAGAAACGACATGTGTTATGAAAATACCATGTATGGGTGAGTATGTACATTCCAAGTAGAATGCCCCATAAAAGTGATGGGGGCGCAGTAACTGGTACAACTGAATAGAGAATAAGTAGATAGAACAAGGTGCAGTAAGAGAGTACAGAACAACCCAAAAAGGGATTGAATGTTAACTCATCCAAAAAATGATCTCAACAAGGTGAGAAGATTAAATATTCCTCAAGTCTTCACTACCAATAGAAGGATAATAGACTTATCCAACCATGAGAATCTAAACACGGAAGCACAAGTCATATCCTACGCATCATCATATCTCTTAAGACGATTGTAACTATACCCACAAAGTGGGTATTGACGTTGGATATATATATATATATATATATATATTCCTGGTCTAAGAAACCCAAATGAGAGAGTAAGGGATCTCCATCTCACAGCTCTAGGTAAGAAGAAGAGTATCCAACAGTTCAAAAATATGTCCATCTACAATGCCCAACATCCCACGTGCCTACCCTAAATAGACAAGTCTAAGAGAATAAATCACCTAAACTTGATACTATCCCTTTTGATTAGTAATGATTCATGAGAATAGTTTTATGTCGTGTTACAAGGACCCATCTCGGTGGGGAATGTGTCCATATTCCTTGTGAGCCGAATGATATGTCAAACCATGTATCATAACTATGTCTCATAGTCTAGGGGATAAAAATTATAAGTAGGATCTTGTACACTAGTATGACATGAGGTTCCTAATATGATATTCATGGAAGAAATCTAATTCCATACCCAGTTGGAGGGTAACAGTTTGGAAAGTCAATGGTGAATGCCACTACACAATACTACTAGATGGTAAGCTCAGTGAGTCATCTGGGAACTCCACTACCCAGCCCACCTAGAGGGTTATGCTTGAAATATGTAATCGAGCAATTAGACTCCCCATCCTAGATAGAGGGTATGTCAAGAATATAGGGGAAATCCATTGAATAGTCCTACTAGATGGTAACTCGGACAGACCATCAGGGATTGCCAATGCACAGCCCACATGGAGGGTAACATCAGTACTATCTCCGGGGAATTCCACTACCTACTAAAGATAGGGGTAATCCAAATAATGTCTTCAATAATTCCACTACCCATTCTAGTGAGAGTAATATGCACGAGATTCTCTATTTATTTTGTATGAATGATTCTATCATAGGTGTCACCTTAGTGAGTGTCAAACTCAGAAAATTTCACACCGAATATCAAAATCCACTTTTGAGTGCACCATCTCGTTGTATGAATAAAATAAACTCAATATATAAATATCATGGACTAATATCTTAGTTCAAAATAAGTATATGAAGGAATTATAAAATCTCATTGAAGAGATCAAGGGGAAAATGACATGTGGGGGACCCAAAAGGCGGGTAGTCCCTCTCCAAAGCCCATCCATGTCCCTGGTCGGCACCCAGATCCACTCCATTTAGTTGAAAATATAGTGTAGGTGGACTACATGTTGTTTCCTGAATAACTGGGACCAGGACCGTGTCATCTTGTCATTTCTATATACGTTGGTACACGGTGTATGGATTAACACGGGATGTCATCTCTGTGGCAATGCAATGTAGGTGTACTATAAAGGTGGTGCATGCCTTACTGTGAGATCATTAACATGGATTGCCTACATAGAATGGTGGTACACATAGTACCAAGGGGAGTACATGTCATGTTATCATTATGGGTTTCCATAACCCTAACACCATTTCTAGAATGGTGTACAGAACATGTGTTCATAGTTTAACATGGCATGTAGTCAGGTTTTTTAAAAATACCAAGATCTATGATTCACATGGTAGATCTAATTTTATACCATTTTTTAATTGATATAACCTCTAATAATACCATGGATATTGGATCTAGTTTCTATTTATCATTTTCATCTCTTAGTGGGCTAGAAACCGATCTACGAATGGGTTGTTCATTCCCGAGCACCAACACACTTCTCAGATATTATTTGGTTGATTCCTCATGGATCATTCATCTAACAATTATTCAACAAATCCTACACATTCCATATTTGACACCACTTCATCGATCCATCATTTCATCACTGATTTTCCATGGATTTTGGTACGTGATCGGGCTCAAGTTTCTCGGCAATCTATGAAACTAGAAATCATAGAATTCCATTGAGGAAGAACATGATGAAAGGGGGGGGGGGTTCATGATGAAAAAAGGTATAAAACTTATCCTACAAATAATTATTGGCTAATAATCAAGAATCGGGAAGGATGTTACTTATAAATTGTTCAGTCAACATTTAATCTAATTTTTTGGCACATTCAAAGAACAAACATGGTGCAGGTTATAGAAAAAAGATCAATCATATCAAAACATTTAATTCGAGAAATAAAAATGCACAAATATAATTCCTACTATTTTTGGATTGATTGTTGGTAAATTACATGGACACAAAAAATTTGCATGAAGCCGATGCATTCATCATGCTTTGATTCATCTAGATCTAGAGGTTTTTCATCGATTGCCAAAGGATGAGGTGGGGAGATATATCATTAGAGATATAAATGATTGGATAAAACCCTAGAAGAGTCACCAGAACTATGAATTTATAACTTTTTATTCCAGTTCAATGTGATTTGATTATTTAATTTAATAATTAATTCTATAACTAATTATACTGTCAATGAGCATGGGGTCTGAATATACCACTCCGAGTCATTTTATGTCACACCTGGGGTAAAAATATCATTCTAGACACAACCATGGTATCTTATTTTTCATCCAATAAACCATTTATGAGTTATCTTGTTTTATAATCCAAATATCATATGCCTAATATAAAATATATTTAATATTTTTATAAAAATTAATTATGGGATATTCGGGCTATAAAATCACAAGTCGTCTTTGCACCTAGCTCAGGAAATATATTTATAATTATTTAAATACTTATAAGGAAAAGATCTAGTACCTATATCATTCCCCCATTCAATATTTTCATCATAGAAAAGATAAAACATGAAAATAAAAAAAACATGGGATACTACAATTAGATCATGCTCCCCCTCTCGATGTAACTCTCTAGCACATTTCTCTGTTGCCACAACACACAAAGCAATGGGATGGTATGCCCACACATTGTCCACTACTGGTGGTCCTCGATTGCAACTGGGTGCTCTGCAAGGGTCACTCTATCCTCAATGTCCATCTCTACATTTTTAATGACATTCATAGGTTCATGGAATATTTTCCTCTGCTATGAAATATTGAAGTCATTTTTAACCCACTTTAGATATGGGGGTATGGCGAGGTGGTAGGAAACCTCTTCAACCCTTTGAACGATCTCAAATGGATAGAAAAACCTTAGGGACCACATGACTCCACAGATGAACCTCCACATTCCTCATAGTGTGGAGACTCTCACGAGGACATGGTATCTAGGATAAAATTCCATGAGCCTATAATAATGAAATGAGTATGATTTATGCATATATTGGTCTATCATCATCCATTTACGAATGACCTTCACTTTCTCCATTGTCACCTATACTAACTCTGGTCCCCCAAGAGATGACACCACGATCTCTGTATAGAATCGGGGTGATCTCTAGGGTCTCCCTTATAGTTACTCAAAAGTATAAACGATTATTTTAGTATAGTAGATAATGTTTTATTTAAATTATAACAAGGAATTGTGGTCCTCCCAGCTCTATCCAAAGTCTAACATGGATGCCCTCAAAATATCCTCTAGCACCTAAAATGTATGCTCAGTCCTCCAATTGGTTTGGTAGTGAAATGATATAATCATCCAAATCTGGGTCTTGAATTCTACATGTATGCCTCTCCATAATCTTGACATACCCCATTATTCATTATCAAAGATAATTGTCAAGTGTATCTGATGAAGGAGGATGATATCATGTATGTAAAACATTCATAAACTCTCAACCGAACATTGCTCCATGATGGAAAGGAAGTGCACTGACTTCATGATTCATTCAACAATCACCTGGAAGGAATCATGGAGCATCACTGTGCATGGAATCCCCTAGATGAAATTCATGGATATGCTATCCCATTTCCAATCAGGGGTCTAACGATGCTGTAACAAACCCATCGAAACATGGTTCTCATCTATCACATAATATCATGTAAGGCACCATGAGACAAAATAAACTATTATTTCCATCATTCTGGACCACAGAAAATACTATAGAATCTCCATACACATCTTCCCCACACCAAAATGTAAAACTAATGGAGAAATTTGGAACTCCCACATCACATCCACCCACATCAGAACTGGAACAACTATTATCCCCATGAATAATATTTCATGATTCCTTTCTTCACAACATACATCATGTACATCACCAGCTGTTATTTGATCATGCATGACCTCATAGTTGATGAATACCTGGGGAGACTCTCTCCAATTCTCGAAGAGGGGAGATGCCAACATCATTTACTGTATAAAAGTTGTACCCTCCACATCCACTAGGGAAAACTGTTGGAAAGATAACTTCCATGAATCGTCCCTCATGTGGAGTGCCTGAGACTTTATACTAAGGTAATATGTTAAAAAAATTCCCCTTTCCTAGAGTATATACTATCTTAAATTCATAGACCTATAAGAACACTAACTAGTGTCACTGCATCAGGTTCCAGTCACTCTGAGTGAAGACGCACATGAGACACTGGTGGTATGGTTAAACTACAAAATGCTCTCCCAGGAGTTTGGGAGTCAATATATTCAGGTTTTATACTAACACATCTAGTTATAGGGCATTATTCACATAGTATTTCTCATGGGTTACCAACTTCCTCTATTTTTATGGAATTACTACATGTTGTTTCCTGATGGTGGCACGGTTTTGAAGAAGCAGGGTCTCGGGAATATGGAGTTTTTTTTGTAGTTTTGGGGAAGTTTTTGAATATTATGATGTATGGTTACCACTTTACCTTAAATTAGATTATATAAAATATAAAAAAAGGCTTTGTCCAGACTACATGTTGTTTCATCCGCACCCAACCGAGACTAGCTCCTGAGGCATCGCAGTACACTATGAACTCAATGCCTACCTCTGGTATTTTAAACACTGTATCACTCATAAAACCCTACCTAAACACCTAAAAGGCCCTCTGGCACCTCTCATAAAATGTAAATGGTTGTCCCTTCCAGGTCAGGGTGGAAAAAGGGTATACAATTCAAAATACAACTTCCACAAATCTCTTATATCACACTGCAACGCTAAGAGAACTCTACAACTCTGGAACATTCTTAAGTGGCTCCCAATGAATCATTACATAAATATTCGATCGATCCATGTATAATATATCTTTATAAATTAAACTACCTTTAAATTTAATCTTATGTATCATAAATTATCACTTTCAGACCTTCCTGTAAAGATGATGTTCTTGATGTAAATCAGGAACCAACCTCAAGAGATCATCATGTTCCACCTATGCTGCAGAGTATACAAGAATTTAATTGATGATGATAGAAAAATATTGGATGATGTATGTGGAAAAACATGGTTCATCAATTCAATAAATATGGTGCTTCTTTTCTCAAAACAAAGGGAATCACTATGAACTCCTAGTGTCCTTATCAACATCAAAACAATATCTTAGGAATGTCATCCTCATTAACACTAAACTGGTGGTATTCGGACCTGATATCAATCTTAGAGAACCACATCACACCACAAAAATGATCAAATAGGTCATAAATCCTAGGAAACTTGTACAATTTATTTATCATTTCCCAGTTCTGTTGATGATAATCCACACAATGTAGTAAGTTCACGTTCATGTTTTTTACAAACAGAATAGAAGGATCCCCAGGGACACACTGGGTCTGATGAGGCCCTTCTCATAATGTTCCTACAACAAATATTTTAGCTCATAAATCTCAGTATGTTCCATATGATACACTTAAAAAATTATTGGGGTGTACCAAGTTGCAAACCTATGAAAAACTCCATCTTCGACCACTGATGTAGTCCTAGGAAGTATTCTGGGAAGACATCCATATAATCCACCAAAACATAAAGAACCCAGATGTCTGACGATTTTTCTAATCAAGGGGTTACAATTACTAACTAGTGGGTGATAAGATAGAACCTTCTGCTCATATTCTCTGCTCATCCTACTACGTTATCGCTCTCACCAAAAAAGGAGAACCCCATCCCATCAGCAGGTAGGCATCTAACAAGTCTTTAGTGAAAATCTATCTAGTGTCTTACCCTGGAATGAAAATCCATAACCAATAAAAAATAATAAGGTAACATCATGACAACCATTTGTTTCCAAGTGATCCGCTTTTCAACAATCAATAACTCACACTTCTAATAGATAAAAGATACAAAGCAACATCCCCAATATGAACCTTGATCCAATGTTTTAGTGCTAGTACCCCACCGAGAGATCCACATTGTATTCATAGAGTATAAAGAATAAATAATTATTGGAATCTATGTCTACTAATAATGAGTAAATAGTAAAATAAACACAGATCATATCTTAAATCTTATCGTGTGCTCTAAGGTCATAGGCATCCCAAGATTGCAGTTGTCTGAGGCACCGCCCTCCTACTACATAAGCATGTTGTGGACCACCAGGTGGTTGTGGTGGAAATATCTCATACCACCATCCTCTATATATGGATAATCATGCTCATTTTCT
This sequence comes from Viscum album, assembly GCA_963277665.1. NCBI lineage: Eukaryota > Viridiplantae > Streptophyta > Magnoliopsida > Santalales > Viscaceae > Viscum > Viscum album. The sequence goes on from OY728126.1 coordinate 1,534,698,184, forward strand.
ATTTCCTCCCCCTTGGGTACCACCCTATCCGTGTCTGATAGATCTGTAATAATAACGTTGTCTCTGTCAGGGCAGTCTATCAGCTATCCACCTTTGGTGATCAGTATGTCTTGTTAGTAAATCTTATGCCATGTGACCTATTCCATAAAAATTAATGATCAAACTTTATTCGAGATGCTCTGGCCCCTTGGAATATCTTGACTCCATACAACCATGTGTCAAATCCTTCACATGGAAGGGTCTCTAATTCCAAGATCTTCAGCACTATCCGATTGTCGTATATAACTCAGATCTATTGCACCCACTACTATATATGACTCATCTCTATTTAACACACTCCATGTTAGACCGTGACTTCATATAATCATGGATATATAGGGTTATTAGACCGCATATGGTGGTCGTATCATGGGATACAAGATCTAGTCTCTCTCAACTATTTACTCTTTTCTAGTTTTTTTAGGTTGGTCCATATTTATTGATGGATATTGTTTTCACTCATTTAAATTTTAGTATACACTACATTACATTATTGTATTTAGCAGTTCATGCATATTTGGTACATAGAATCCCTTGTACAATAATAGGGTATTATTCTGATAACCATCAAGGAACTCCATTGCTAAGCTCGGTTGGTGGTTATGTTCAATAAAGTCATTAGGAAACACCAATACCCAGTACTATAAGAAGTTATGCCTATAGTGTCATCAAGAAACTCCTCTACCTATACATGATGGAGGGTTATTCCTAGAATATGTTATCAAATAATTACACTTCCCATTCTAGATTGAAGGTATGCCCCAAATGTTGAATAACTCTACTGCCTAGTCCTAAAAGGGGGAAACTCCGAATTATCATCAGGAAATTCCAATACCCATCCCAGATAGAGGGTAATCCACGTTCAATATTCAGGGAATGAAAAATCCATACATAGTTGGAGGATAATCCCATTTCTATTTTTTTGGGAACTCCACAACCCATCCCAGTAGACAGGATATGCCTGGGATGCTCTAGTGATTCTGTATGATTGCTCCCATAATCAGATGTTGCCTCAGAACATTTCAAACCTATAAATTTTACACCATAACTACATATATTCTTTTGATGGAAGCATAATGTTTTGTTCCAAAAAGCACTTATGATAGGAATCCTAAGGGTCAAAAATATGAGTTCAAATGATGTTGATATAGACATTCAATAACCTCCCAAAAGTGATCAATGGGTACATGACTTGTGAGGGGAATCACATGGAATGTAGTCCCTCTCCAAAACCTTGAAATTACCCTGATAGCCACATGGATCCACGTTAGGTTGTAAACCATGTCATGTCAAAGGAAAACATGTTGTGTATGGACATACTGCGATATGGGCCATGTACTATGGTTGTGTCCATGTACCTTAGTACACGGTGTGTGGATTAAAATGGGATGATGCCTATGTGTCCAATACGTATCTGTTTACATAGAAAATGGGTTGTTCCAAGACATGTGATCCATCACATGACTTCCCCACAGGTATAGGTGGTACATGTTGTGACAAAGGGGGTAGAAGTCATTCCATCCTTATGGGTTTCCAAAACCCATGTGTCGCCACTGGAAATGGCTACACGTCATGTGTTCTTAGTTTAACGTGTTGTGTAGTCATGTTTTTATTGATATCCAGATATATGATGTGCATGGTTGATCAGGTTGTTTCATATTGTTTTCACCATAGATTGTTCCTCCAAAATTCCCTTGAATGTCATATCCAGTCCGAATCTAGTGTTTCCTAACCTACAGGGGCTGAAAACCAATCTCAGATTGGGTTGTTGTCATAACCCACCTTCTTCTATATGAGGGAAGGTACAAAAACGTTCTACACCCTTATTTCCTCATAATTAAGGAGTGATAATGACCCATGAGTCCCAGATTCAATATGCACCTGAGTGGTGACTAACACCAAGGTTACCGAATCACATAAAATATGGAACACAATACCCTTTTCCATAAAACAATATTTGGAGATAAGATGGTAAATCCTAAGAAACTCCATGTACCAAAAGTAAAAGTAAATCCAAAATCCATTCCCACTTGTGTGGTCAAATGTTAAGCTAATACAAGGTACAATAAACTCCAATGTAAAGTACAAAAAGATAAGAGAAGAAGTATAAAAATCAACTAATCATAACACCCACGATATTAAAGTCCATCACAGTCCTCGAAGTCCTCATAGATCGATGAAAACAGTTTTACATACATAGGGTGAGTATAAAAGTATACTCAATAGGAAAAAAAAGGTAACCATACACAAGTGGCGGAACATTCTAATATCCATATGAAAAAAATAGTAGAACCTCATAAAACCTACCTAAGAATACCAACTAGCCCGACCACACCAATGAAAGCTCACCAAATATAATTAGTCATGTAAAGTAGTATAAGCACTTTGATATTTGGGTACCCCACAACACTTTCACACTAGTTAATTGCTCATTCATAATAGATAAATTCTTGACACTACTAATCTTCCCATACACTTTCCCACTACCACAACCTTCCCACACACTACTGGGCCTCAAAACATACACAATCCCACCTACAGACAAATGGTCCCCAATAACTATTCCTCTTGCCGGAAGAAACCTTGGCCTCATCCTAAAGACAAATGGGAAAAATAATTCTATCCTGCAAACACCTAGAACTCTCATATTTATCAAACATGCCCAACGGATCTTGGGTTATGGTAAGCCTCAAGAAACTATATCCTTCATGGATATACTCAAGTGGTAAGAATATAAAGAGGGTGCAAGGAAGAAAGTTATTAACCATCCATCCATCCTCCCACTAGGATGTTGGGAAAGACACCCTCTCCCATGAATTGGGGTATTTGGAACATGGTTCTCAACGAGGGTGTGTGCTTTCGGAAATGAGAAGGAAATTCAATATATATATAGATAGGTAAACAAACACTCAGCCTAACCCACAATTTCCCAAAATAGACAAACAACTCATATAGAAGCGCATTTGTTGCTACCCTTATATGAATAACCACACAACAACCACTGCCAAAGCATAACCCATCCCTGTTTTCCAATTAACCACTTTATATTTATTAATTAATGGATTATTTTAAATTTATTTTATCACTACCAAGGAACTACCAACCACAACTATATAACAACAACAAACAAAACAAGATTCGTAGTCCCACTACACCACATCATTCGACAACAACAACACTACAAATTTGTTTTGGATTCCTATAAGTCCATCCATTCAACAGTAAACCAGTCTCTCAAAATTGTATACCAACACACCCCCAACAATTCCCCACACATGAACCCACAACAAATTCCATGTACTCACATCCCCACTGCATATACATAACACACTATTCTCATAGAAATAACTCCTCTATCCACCCATGTACCCACAACCCAGATTCCTACAGCAAAACCACACAACTCACACAGTGTCACAATACCCAACAGAACATAGCTCTCAACCACACCAATCAACATGATATATTTAGTTTTAGTAAACTTTGTTCATTAATCCACTTATTCAAACATGGGTGATCACACATGTGTATTAATCATAGGGAATCTATTTAATTAACCATGTATACATGATTAAATAGATTTCATGTTATGGTCAGTTACTAAACATCATTGTGGAAACAAAGAAAACACCACTAGTGTTCATGGAAAGACCACAAATGACCATGATTTTTAGAAGGAATAAAACCACAAAAATCCCTAAGAAAAAAAGGATAACAAAATAAAAAAGACAATCAAAAGTCAATCCACTCCCGTCCCATTATTTCATACCTCATTATCCTTGATCATATTCCCTTCTTAATTATTTACTGATTTAGGAAACGTATATATCTATTCTACACAAGGAATCCTTATATCACCCACCCTACATGATGCAAAATTTAAGAGAGATAAAAGTGAACCCTACCTAGATAATCCATGGATGAAGTTACTTCTTGCACTAAGAATAGGGGATCACTTTAGTAGTAGGAATGAAATCGAAGGAAACTGAGTAGAAGGGGCTCTATCATAGTAGTACGACTTGTCTGGGGAGGAATGCTCTAAAATCACCAATAGTGAATGAAAAAGGTACCGGAAAGGGAATATCCCTAGTTTGATGATCCATATCCTATATTAAATGAAGAATTGTTTTAAAAGAATGTAATCGTGATATTGTGTCCACGATTATATGGTTTGAGTGTCTCATGTCCCATAGAACTATAGGAAGTTAAACATAGACATAATATCATTCAATAAATTATTAAAAATTACCAAAAAAATTAATTAAACTCGGTTTACATTAAATAAGATGTAAGAGGAGAGAAACATGAAAACTGGTGAAAAAAAACTGAAAATAAGTCACCTATGTGTGAGTCACTAACACAGATCCATTGACGATGAGCCACCAATGCCGACCTACTGATGCCCCTGATGCACCGATGTCGACACAACTGAATCACTGATGTCAACAAACCTGACTCATCAATGTGTCGACATGATGACCTAGTGACATGCCAATGCATCGACATTCCGACACACTGACATACCGATGAACTGACATGAAAATGAAAATACCATATGTTACCGATGGAAAATTGGATATTTGGAAAACTCTTGAAATAATCCAACAATAACTCCCATAACACATCAAACACTATATTTCCCCAAAGGAATCACTCAGGAAAATCTGGGTTATTACCTCAGATACATCTCAAACTATTCCTAACCTTGAGAATTCAAAACTAAACCAGAAGAGAGAGTTCAAACAACCACCCCTTAAGATACCTCTTAGGAGAAAACCATGATGTGTTATTTTTTATGATGGAATGAAATCCTTGACATCCAGAAACACCTCCATGTAATCTATCTCCTATTCGACTGTAGAAACACTCTGGATGACCCTACATACCCGAACAATGACACAGAAGCCATATGTCATATTGTCTAGACACCTAAATTAGGTAGATCTTTCCTCCATGTAAAGATAATATCCACTTTCTGTAGAACTATATCTCCCATGTAGATTTAATCTCATATGAATTAATGTTATGTTATTTTCACACACATTAAGTGAATAGGGAAACAACTCATCTGATAGAAAAATATGGTCTTGCATTACATCACATGAAAAGTAAAATAGAAACACAAGTGATAAACTAAGAACATCTTTGGGTAATAGACACACATCTTTTCCTCCCAAACCTATGTAGTATCATCAAGGTAAACATTCCTCTAGAGAAGATGAACTAAAGGAATGGTCCATCCACGAAGCACCATCTTTTCGTGATCCATGATTCTTACCGATAACTCCACTAACACCACATTGTCCTCGATATCCAACTCTCCCCAGTCAAGGACATGGGATTTATCATGTAGATACCTACATAGTTGAGAAACATGAAATATGTCATGGGTCCTCTCCAACCATGGTCGCAACTCCAGCTGATATGCCACCTAGCTAACTCGTCCAACCACATTGAATGGTCTGATAAACATCGGAGAAAGCTTTCTTCCTTTGCCAATCCCTCCCATCCCACACCGAGGGGAGACCATTAATAACACATGGTCTCCAAAAACATACTCCAAGTACCTCCTAATATGATCAGCATATTATTTTTATTTTCCAAGTTCCACCTTCATTCTCTAACACATAAGAAAGAACTTTTTTATTATGGTCCGTCACACCTCTATTCCATGAATGGATGCCTCCCCAACTACTATCCAACATACTGGTGAATGAAACTAACTTCCGAAAAAAGCCTCGAATGGGGACATGATAATGGTATAGTGATATCTATTTTTGTAGGAAAACACTTCTAGGGGAAAGTGTCATACCCACAATCCTCTGAAGTCCATAACACACGCTCACTGTATGTCGGCCAACATCTCGATGGTCCTCTCTGTCTGCCCATCCATTTGGGGGTGGAATTCAGTGTTGAGGCATAGCTGGGTGCCAATAGAATGATTAAATACTATCCAGTCTATCATCCTATAACATGTATATTGATCTATGAATATAGATCATGTAACTCAATGCAACCTTTCCAACTCATCACCATACCTCTCTGCTAGGGATCCCACTACATTCGACTCCTTGATCTCTAAGAAGTGAGCTGGTTTCATCAATAGATCCACTAATACCCAAAGATCATAACATCCGCCCATATCCCTAGGTAATCTTCTGAAGAAGTCCAAACATATGTAATCCCACACCCACTCAGGAATATCAAAGGGTTACAAAAGACCTCCAGAAACATGTGCTCAGACTTCTTTTGTTGACACACTAGGAACCTTTCCACAAACTCTTCCACTGCTCACATCATAATGGGCCACAAAAAATATTCTCTCATGACTTGGTAAATATTTTAAACTCTTGGGAGTACTGTCATTGGTGAATTATGGAACTCACAGATAACTCCCTCTTGAATTTCCCCTTGGAAAAAAATATCTTTCTACACAAACACATCTAATTATGACTATCCTCCAACCATCCCTCTAGAGCGTTACCTTGGAAAATGTGATCACACACCACTTTGGTCTCTAAGTGTCCCCACTGAGACTCTTACACCTTCCACATTTAAGAAGACACCACTTTCATCTGAAATATATAACCTTTTCCACTCTCCTCCCCAACATCCAGCCACAAAGCAGCCAACTCCTCCACTGCCTTCCAAGCAGTTGTGGATTCTAGAACTACCACCTACTGTGGTATCTTTCTCAATAGAATGGCAACCATGTTCCCCATCCTTAGTGTGTAATAGATTTCAAAGTCATAATCCAAGAGGAACATGATCTATATTCATTGTCTCATGTTCAGGTGTCGTTGGGAAAATATATACCTCAAGATCTTGAGATATGTGAAGACCACAAAATGATCTGCAATGAGGTAATGTCCCCACAAATTCTATGAGGAAATGAATGATGCAAGCTCTGGATTGTGGGTCGTGTAGTTAAATTTGTGAGGATGTAACCTTTAACTAGAATACTCAACACAAGGGGCACAAAAAGTCTCACTATGTGTAGACCGAGATCATGGTATAGACAGGGAGAAACAAAGGAGTGACAATCTTCTGAATCAAACAATGTTCCCACAATATTACTAAACAGAATGATCGTACATAGAACAACCTCGGGCCCGGCTGGAGTTTCTACCTCTGCAGAATGTAACATCCCATGCACAGCTCTTCTACCCCTCTATTGTCATCTGCCTCCCCAACCACTCCCTAGTATAGGTCCCTGAGGAGAACCCTGAGGTCAGCCTCCTCTATCAACATCCATCTACAGTAGAGTGGGAGCTCGCTTCCCCTATTGCGGGAAAATCTTGACTAGAAACTGCTTCTACTGAGGTGGGTGCTGAACTTTCCCACCCCCACCATACTGAGTTCAAACTAGGCAATTATTCTGAAGATTACCATGGAATCCATAGGCAAAAGCACATCTGTCCTAGTCCCATGAGAAAAGGGTGTGGAATAAGAGACCATTACTGGAACTGCTGAGGCATACATCCCTCTTGCCAAAACCTGGAAGGCCCACATATTGGATACCAACTAGTGATGTCCATGCCCTTCTATGAACATGGATGGATCCCCTTGCATGGAACACCTCCCATTGAGTGAAACCCTTCCACTATCGCATCATTATTCAAAACTTTTATATATGTCAGTAGAGTAAAGAGGGTGATGACATTCTTAATAGAAGGTCAGAGTGCCTTCTCTAAGAGTCTTGCTCGAGACTCCTCATCTGGAATGTTATCCAAAGTGAACCATAAGAGAATCTGAAACTAGATCCCCAAATCCCTTAATTATATACTCCCCAACTCGTGGGAGGGTAGCTTGTGCCTCTTCTCGTCCTTTATTGTGGAAGAAAGTAAGTCATCCCAGAACTCTCTCTCAAATTCAGACCATGAAACTTATGTTTCCTTCCTCTCCTCAAGGTAATGCATCCTCCACTGACACACTTCTCCCCATATTTGTCTCACTTCCAAATAAACCCAGTACTCAATTAGGGACCCAATCAAGCTAAAAGCCATCACCATCTCCTCAAGAAAACCCTCAGCCTCCATCTCTATGATGTTTCCCTTGTACTTCCACAAAGTCTTCCGCTAGAAGCCACCAAGAGTCTTCTTCCACTATCTATATTCCCCCTCTCAATCGGCCCTCTACAGATCAACCATATCCTCTTGTTGGGCCTCAACTACTCATACTACTTGTGGGTGAGGTCTGGGAGGAATAGCTGAAAAGTAAACAAGGATCTCCTAACACTAGATAGTATGTAAATTTTTATTTAAATCCATTTTAAAACATTCATTATTTTAAAATTCTGAAAAACCAAATACATACATGAACAAAAGTTATTATTATGCATGAACCTTTCCTTGGGTCTCTACCCTGCAATCGATATTTCCTCACCTAGTTGTTTAGTAGGTACAATTTATTTGCATCAGATCGCGGTGGGTCCTAAAATCTCATGTCCTAGACAATCCTCCCTATCATATATCACTCACCAAGATTTCCTAACACTATTTCCCTACCATCCCATAAATCCTCACTATTCATAAGTCCAAACTCCATATTACCTCTCACACTCCAAAAAACTCCCTTTGATACCAATTTTTCATGACCCACCTTCTACAAGTTGATGGAAGGGACAAAAAAGAGCCACACCCTTCCTTCTTAAAGATGAAGGAGAGAGAATGAACCCCTGATTCCTACCTTCAAATGGCCCCAGATTGGTGAAAAGAACCAAGGGTATAGAATTTCACATAATATGGAAGGAATTACCTTTTTCATAGAATAGTATTGGGAGATAATATGGTAAATCCCATGAAAATATATATACCAAAAGTATAAGTAATGCCAAAACCCATTACCATGTGAATTTTCAAAAGTATAGACAATACAATGTACAAAAAAACTCTGATGTATAGTTCCCAAAGAAAAGAGACCAAGTAGAAAAAAAACTAATCATGCACTCAAGCTAGTAAAGTCTAGTAAAGTCCTCCATGTCCTCTGGGAACCCTAAAAACATTTCTACATACGTAGTGTGTGTATAAAAGTACACTAAGTAGGGAAACTAAAGAAACCCATGCTAATGTGGGTGTACATACTAATGTTCCTCTGAGAAAAATAGTAGAATCTCAAAGCACATACCAATGAATACTAACCTACCCAGACTCACAATGGCATGATTACCAAATATTTCAAATCATGTAATGTAGTTTTATATGAACATCAAAATTTTGGAACCCCAAACAAATTTCCCACTTGTAAACTACACATTATTAATGGGTAACATCTTTACTCTACCACTCTTCCCATACACAGCCCCACTTCCACAACCTGAATGAAAAAACCAGGGCCAAAAACCAAACCTATTCTTGCCCGCACATAACAGGAACACCACAACCACCCCTCTTTCTCTGAGGAGAAGGAAGTGTGGATCGACAAGCAAGATCGAATAATTTCTGGGGGTTTCAATCAAGGAAAAATATCTTTGGAAGAATTCATTCATACAATGGACAGGATGATCTATCATCTCGAAGAACTGCTCAGTGAGGATCCAAACACACAGGTTAGCACTTTGCACAAGGAATTAAATAGAGTGGTTGATTTAAATAACCTCAGTCTGGTGTTTAATAATTTTGTGAGCTCTTTTAGCACGTAGTGGTTGTGGTTTTCCGAACTATGGTTTCCTACTTGTCCTTAATGTGGATTTTTAATAAAGATTAATATTTGGTGTTGAGGACACATTGGAAAAAAAAATTGTCCTGAAAAAACCATGGCCTATCATCCACAATAGACCTAGTTGAAGGATCTGGGAATATGGTAAGCTAAAAGCCATTAAAGCCCACCCAGATACGTTCAAGTGGTAAGAAACAGAAGAGGGTGCGGGGAAGAATGTTAGTAACCAGCCATGAATCCTCCCACTATGATGTTGAGAGAGACACCCTTCCCCAAGAATGGGGGTGTTCAGTACATGGTGATCAGCAATGGTGGGGTGTATATATGAATTAAAAGGAACATCAATATATATATGTAAACAAAAAATCATCCCAATATAAAATTTCCCACAATACATGACCAACTAATATAGATCCACTTTTTCTGCTACCCCTATATGCATAACCACACAACAGACACTACAAAATAATAACCCAACCAATTCTTCCAATTAACGACTTTCCATTTACTAAATAAGGGATTTACTTTAATTTATTTCATCACTACTAGTAAACTACCAACCACAACCATATCAAAATATCATACAATACCAGATTTGTAGTCCCCATACACAATGTCATTTGACCAGGACAACACAAAAAAGGTGGATCAACTACCTACAAGTACATCCTTTCCACAATCAATCAGTCATTCAAACTGGTATACCAAAACACCCCCTGTAGTACCCCACACACGAATACCACCTTAACTTATATTAAACTATAGCCCCGCTGCATGAACATACCAAACCCTTCTCAATGAAAAAACTCATCTGTCCACCCTTGTAACCAAAACCATACTCCCAATAGTAGCACCCCAAAACTCACACAATGTCAGAAAACCCAAAACATCACAATAATCAACCAAACCTATCACAAGGATATATTTAGTTTCAGTAAATGTTGTTCTTTAATCATCTTTTTAAAATAGTTGTGATCACACAAAGGTTTTCATCCTGGGGTATCAATTAACAATGTATGCATGATTAAAAATATTTCATGTTAATACTAATTATAAAAAATCATAGGATAATCAAACCGAACACCAGCAGTTGGAAAGAAAAAATCACTAATGACCATCAGTTTTATAAGGAATACTGCCCCAAAAATCCATGAGGAAATATGGATAAAAACAAAACATATGATCAAACATCAATACACACCCAGCCCGTTATTTCATTAACCCATAATCCACTGATCATATTCCCTTCTTATTTATTTCTTGTTTTAATGTTAGTATTCATTCTATCTTCACTTGGAATCATTAGTGAAAGAAACCTACATGATGCACAATTTATGAGAGATATAACAGATACTTACACAGATGTTCTAAGGGTCAAAGTTCCTCCTGGTTCCAAGAATAGGGGATCACATGTGCATTTGGAAAGAATATTAAGGGAACTCAGCCAGAGGGGCACAAGAATAGGTTCAAAACTCATCTAGGGAGGAATGATATATATGAACCAAGTGGGAACAAAAAACATATTATGAAGGGAATATTATGGTATTGAAGAGACAAAACATTTATTAAAGGAATAAAAGTTTTAAAAGTCATTAATCATGGGATTATGGCAATGATTACATGGTTTGAGTATCTCAAGGCCCCAAAAACGTTAAGAAATTAATAATATACTTAATAACCATCAAAATTCATTTAAAATTTCCCAAAAAAGGAATTGAACTCTTTCTATTTCAAATAATACATTAGAGGGGTGGAACTGGAAAACATAGAAAAAAAACAGCAAATGAGTCACTAATGGGTGAGTCACCGATACTTAGCCACTGACACTGATCCACCGGCACAGACCTACCAACATAATGACCTACTGACACAACTACTAACTAACACCAACAAATAATGATGCCTTGAACTAATGACACCCTTACTGCCTGATTCTGACGCCCTAACCTCACTGATGCTGGTGCTACTGGCTCACTGATGTAGACGCCCCCGACTCACCGATGAAAATTCCCCTGACTCACTGAAGCCAATGACCTTGACTCACCAATGCAATAACATGATGATGCATTGAAATTTCAATTCATTGACATGCCAATGAATTTAGATTCTTACACACTGACATGTCGACGCTGATTCCAGGAGTTACCAATATGAAACATGAAGTTTGGAAAAATATTGAAATGAGCCACTAACAGCTCCCAAAACACCTCAAACACTAGATTTTCCCAAAGGGCCCAAGGGAATATATGATATTAGAGTTGTACATTCCAAAATGACTACGCATGTCTAGGTTATTTTATGTTTGAATAATCACCAATCATTCATAAAAATAATATCCAACCACTCATATGATTTCTAGATCTTAAGACACTTTAACAATTCATCGTTGCTTTGCAGATTTACTATGAATCTGAGTACAAAATTAGGCTCAAGTTTCCCAGGAATATATCGAATTGGGAACCAATAGATTCCTAATGTGAATAACAGGAATAAAGTGGGTGAAAACCACCATGAACATAGGTTTAGAACATCACCAAACATGTTTTCATGGAGAACAATCGAGAAAGGGCCACTACGACAGATACAAATTGTTAAATGAATATTTAATCTGATACTTGGAAGCACAAAAAGGAAAAAATGGGTAATGATCGTAACACGAATTTTCCTCTCAAAAAATTCAATAAAATGTGAAAAAATAACCAATTATGAGTCCAAAATATTTTTTGGATCAATCGTTTGGGATTAATTGTCCCATATAACATTCAGACGAAGCTAATGTGTTCATCGTACTTTGATTCTTCTTGATCTAGAGGTTTTTTGTTGATCTCCAATGGAGGTGGTGGAGAGAGATCTCATTGATGAAATTAATGTATTGGGGCCAACCCAGGAATAGTATCCATAACTATCAATTTATAGTATTATATTCTCAGCCAAACTGATTTTACTATTTAATTTAATAATTTATTCTTTCACAGACCATGCATCCAATGAACGAGTGGTCTGGACATCCCATTACAATTCATATTATGTTTCTATTATGGTAAAAAAAATATGTTCTATACCCTAGAACATTCTCTGATTTACATTCAGATAAAACATTTATTATGTATCATATTTTCTTTAATTAATCATATCTGAAATAGAAAATATAGAAAATATTTTTATAAAAATTATTTCTGGGCACACCGAGCCTCGGATTCGCACACCATCTAAGTTCCAAGATCTATAAACATATATATAACTATTTAAAATTATTATAATGAAAAAACCAGGGTCTTAAATAGTGTTAAATAAAATAGACTATATGGTTAAAAATATTTATTTTTTATATCTCTCTATATTAGGCCGTTCTAGATCCTTGAATTTTATAGCATGTTGTTCGATATGAAAAAATCCCCTCTTATATTTATAGGGTTTTATTATGTAAAATAAAATCTAAAAAACCACTAGTCATTTTAAATAGGGATAATATTTGGCTTACATATTCCATCGCCACTATATTTTAGTGATTTATGAGGTCATTTATTTTTTTGTAATGAAAGGTATCCGGGTGGATATTGTGCACGATGTGAAAATTCATACACTATTAAAAATAACCCCATAACATGCTGGAAAACACAATTATAAGGTAATAATACTTTTGGATTCCAATCCCTCCACATAAATTATATATCATAAACTTATTCACACTCGATAAGGGTGAATACACAAAGATGAAGATTCATGAATAAGGTGTTTATCTATACGAGAATCCCAACTATGTTGAGGAATAATGCACAATTGTCCTAGATCCACTGAACAATAATCTATAAACCCCTAGATATCTATGAAAAATATCCTTAAAATTTAACATAGTAACCGAATAATTCCTTTCCACATTGATGGAAGTAATTATAATGATGTTACTAACCTATTTTTTGATTTATATTTGAAAACTCTATTAAAATAGTTGTATGACCATTATTCCAGAGAGAAAATTTCCATGAAATATAAGAAAGGAATTTTAATGTTCACGCCATTCTCCTACATCCTATAACTATCATACTAAATAAGAATTAGGTTATATTGATTCTCAAAATAAATTGTAGAAGTTACCTCTCCAAAATAATCCTTATTCTTACTGTAAATTTTCATGGAAACAATAAAATCTACCAAGAATAATGTTCAACACTACCATGTTTATCCTTCTAATAAGATATCCCATAATGGAATCCATTTCTACCCAGAAAATTAAATAATTTTAAAGGTACTTCTACTTCCACTATGCAAGTTCACATTGGAATTGGTTCAATACCGATAAGGGAGTGGAGAATAAGTTTTTGTTCTTTTTTTAAAAAAAAAATTCATCTTTTTATCGATTTAATAATTTAATAGGTTAGGATCAAAAAATCAATCATATTGTTAACATAAATTTAATCATAAAAAACACACACAATTGGTAATATATTTTTATGATTATCTATTCATTTAGAATGGATAATCCTTGGGATGTATGTTAAATAATATGCACACGCAATAACAAATTAAAATAGTCATTTCATATACAATAAGAATAGAATGTACTAGAAACTATAAAGGAACATCAGTATTGGAAAATTGAAATAAATACCACCTTGGTATTTATACATCCATCTGATAGTTGAATAATAAGTATTTTATAACATGAATATTTTTCACCATTTATGATTCTGTCTAGTTATTAGCGTACTATTCTGGACATATTCTTATTCTTCAATTACCAACATGGTATAATGAAAAAAATTATTTCTTCTTCTACTACCTGAAAAAAAAAATTAATCAATTCCCATCCTTCTCCACCCTCTCCAACAATCCTAATATAATGTTTCTCATTTGACTATATGAATAGTTATATACAGAACTCTAATTTTTTCATGAAAACTAAAAATTGAGTGTGAAATTACATCTTTATCATTGAAGAAACTAAACGAACATTTACTCATTATCCTCCTTTTTCATATGAACATTAAATAAAACAAAAGGATAATCTTTTCTTCTCAACATTCATAAATTCAAGTCCCAGTATTTCATGTTCCTTTAACATTCAAATGTGTAATATATTCATTCTTCATATTGAGATGAATAATTTCAAAAAAAAATTATAATTTTTTATTCCAACATTATTATGTCTCTAGTATAGATGGATTACAATAGATTTATTATTTTTCACTATCAATATATAAAAATAACCGGTTCTTCTTTATCCATTATTGTTTGGTCTTTTTTATGTATGAATGTTTGTCAAAAAGTCATCTCTATTTGTTTATAGAAATTAAAATTTACACTTTTCTATAGTTTCATAATTACTTTTTGATATATAATAATATAGATAGAAATGTGTGGCATCATGAATTCCTACATAATGATCACATAAAAAAATTCTAAATTCATGATCATTAATTAGAAGATCCCTTAGTATATTATAACACATGTGTTTCCTTTTATGAATCCATGTTGAATTAGTTCTTCCACAATTTTCTATTGTCATGATAGATGAAAAAATTATAGTGATATTCATTACAAATAATCCCCAACATTAAAATCCCCCACACATGAAAAAATATAAGATTTTTCAATGGTCACAAGATCATTGATAATTAACATAGTCATCATTAATTCATAATGCATAGATGAATTTACAGATATGAGAGAAAAATATCTTATTTATAAAATAAATTTTTTAGATTATTGGAATAATTATAATAAAAAAATTATATTACACATTAGATAATATAAATAGGTGTATTATAATTTTCTTATGCACTGGATTCTTACTTTACATCCTAATAATTATTTTCATAAGCATGTGAACATAGAATATGGAATGGATCAAAAAATTTATAATCATATCATGAACTTCATTCTCTTTCTAAAAAGAAATATCTATATACGTTCTCTTAATGATCATGAAAAACTAAATATTGATGAATCAACCCAATTTCATTCAAGTTATTAGTTGTTTCTAATCATATGATATTATAATGTTTTTTGGGAGTTATAGGTTCCAAGAGATTATGATGTTTTCATATAGGTTTCAAAGAAAGTAAAATTTTATCTCATGATGAGATATAATTACTAATTCTCTTAATTATCATTCAAAATATAATGACCCAGAATAAGAATTATCTACTAGATTTTAAAGATGATGTGAAAAAAATAGTTTGATGTTACCTATGACCGTATATTTTAAGAATAATGAATAACACCTAAAAACACTACATAACATTTAATCATTTTCAATGATAATAACACTAATATATAAACATGGAAATTCTATAGGAAAGTTATATAATTCATTCAGTGCTACCACACATCATTGGCCCACTCATTCCTCTTAACGGGTTTTTGAATTTTAAACTCTCTCCTTTGATGATCTGTATAAGGGATATTACCTCTTACACTATG
The DNA here is from genome assembly GCA_963277665.1 of Viscum album. Lineage (NCBI taxonomy): Eukaryota > Viridiplantae > Streptophyta > Magnoliopsida > Santalales > Viscaceae > Viscum > Viscum album. The sequence goes on from OY728126.1 coordinate 1,534,714,303, forward strand.
CAACATCTTTAATATATAGTTGATATTGTTTATGTATCCATTTAATAATGTAATTTTTATAGTTGTGGAATTTATATAATGTTCAATTACTTTCTTGAAAATAGCTTAATGAAATTCAAACAAAAAATAGTATCAATGTTTCCTTATAACATTAAAAATCCTTTTCTTATAATCAATATTTTATCATCACCAATATTATATAGTTAATTAGTTTTTCATTGAAAAAAAACATATAACTTCAATATTATTTATATATTTTTTCATTCTTTTTAATGAATCTAAAAAATATTATTAGGATGGAAATTCCATACTTAACATATAGACCATGTTAAGAAACATCAAAAAACATCAATAATTAATCATAAAATTTGGAACATCAAATTTATATAAAAATGGTATTGTACAAAAATACCTCGCAACTTCTTATTCAATTTTTTTCTACTATAATTGACTTCTAAGACGTTATTTTTCTCTATATATATACTTAATCCTATTGACATAAAACTACATTAGTACTTCATTAATATTTCTTATTAAAATCAATGCAGAAAAATTGGAATCAATAATATCTTATGTTTATTTTTGTTAAATACTCATTTGAAATGATATGTTAAATATATGGTAATATGTTATCTTAATTAAATATTCCTTCTCTTCCACATTCTTATCAATATATAATTCTATTTTACTCTATCTAACTTATTGATATGAAATAAAATTACTTGAGAGAGATGATATTATTTCATACATATGAAAAGTTTAATTATTCATTAAATTATATGTTTACTAGATCAAGTCAAGATGTAGAAAAAAATATGGTTTGATTGAGGAATTTTTTTCCATTATGAATTTAATATTATACAAACTAAAATGAGGCACTTGTTACTATTCAAAAATTCATTCCAATCTATTTTCATGTAGAGATAATTATTTAATAAAAAATGAGATATATTTTTTCATATAATATTTAAACCAACAGTTTCTAAACCTAATTAAACATACATGTCAATAAAATTATGCAAAAAATAAACAAGATTTTATTTTAGATGACATCTCAAAATCGTCATCAATATATCACTTCTATTTCATCTGTTAACATCATACCCTCCCCCCTCAATGTTATAATTGTATTTTTAAAACCATGTATGTGAGTTTAATTAAACATAACATGTTAATTACACCCATTTCCAGAACATTCGTTATATTTCCTAATTTTAGGAAGTGAATAGTTCTAAGATATTATTCGTATCCTTTTAAATTGTCTTCCCCAAAAATAGAAACACCATAACTTCTTCATCATAGTGGGTCAATTTTATATATAGATAACAATATTTTTATAATAACATTCTATGAAAATTTAAAATTTCACACTACATTATAGATTTGAAAGAAAAACATTAAATTTATCTGTGATGAAATTTATTTATAACTTATTTAGAAGAGAGTTTATGATCTTAATATTTGTTAGTGGCTTATAGTTTTCTAATTTTATTGTCTAAAAATTTCTAAGGATCACCCCATGGGAATATTTTTCACCATAAATCAATTGATTATTATCAACAAATTATAATGCATATGTTTTAAATAAGGTGGGTCTTATAGTTATTCATTTTGAACATCAAGTTTGAGAGTATTTTATAGACCAAGATAATTTATTCATCATGAATAAAAATATAACATTCAAATATCTATTTATATTTGGAAAAATAGTAACCGTCATATATTTAACATCATGGGAACATGGGAAGTCATTTGTTAAAAACCACTCTTGAAATTCAAGGTCTTCATGAGGAAAATTTTATTTCCCATTAGGATAATATCACATTTGGATTACTATATCATCCTTACTCTCTTATAATAATTTGAAATATTACTAGAAAAATATTTTGGTACATTGGGATCCTTTTTGGGGTATTCACATGTCATTATTTGACTTCCCTACACTGGAAAAGTGTACTTTATATATTCTTATATTAATTTTAATTTATTTCCATCATTACACTGACACATAAATGCATGGTATGTCCTTTATTTGATAAATAGAATCATATTTTCCCGCTGGATTTATCAATACTATTATTAATATTTTGTTACTTTTTAGGATTATCCTAATTATAATTTTTTTTTATTTTATAAGGATCTATACCCTTTATTTACTATCATTTTTTGACTTATTTGTTTATTAGATTTATGTATATATATATATATATATATATGAGAGAGTGGACCATTAATGTGATCAAATCCAATGAAAATTAAAAACATATCTATGATTTTTAAATCTATTTGACATAGATATATTTTATTATAATTTATTTACGATACATATTTTCATGGTTACTATACATTTAATCATGATTCTTGATTTTATTCTAAATAAAATGGATGGTTCCAATATTTCAATGTATTATTCTCAATGTAATTCGAACATAAATAATGACCCATGAACCATTATCTTATATTTTAGAGACCATTATAACCAAAATATCTATATCAATAAACCGTTTTTAGGTTTTATTCTCTACTCATTAGGATCATTATAGTGATATGACACTCATACTACTTATATAAACTATTGAATTGTTTGTAATATTGTCTTCAATTTTCATCATCTATTTTTGTATGAGTTATAATCTGAAAACAAAATTATTTTCCAAAAAAAGATTTATTGTTATAAATTTATTTTGAAATAGATACTATCCCTACCTAGGATTTTTATAATGATCGATCAGGAGATAACCACAATTTATTTTTTCACATAATACTGCCTTATAAAAATAGAATAATTCTTATGAACAGTATAAATAAACACTATTTTTTCCATCATATTCTTGTAGAGACATGGATTAATAAATTTATTGGTTTTCCAATTTAATATTACAAACATATAATCTCATATTGAGTTATTTATTCTCAATAGCCACTAAATTAAATTTTAATTCACATTCCATGTTTCTTTTAGTATCATCATCACAAATTTTTAAATTTTATTACAATAGAGAGTAATGTTCAATAATCTTATTAGTTTATCCTATAATTGTTCCTTTGTGATGTCATTTATATATTTTTTATTTTTCATAATGTTCATGTATCTAACCCTCAATAATAATATATATTTTATCCTTTTATTTCATTTTATTGAGGGATGCTTCTTGAAATTTAGAGTGTCTCACTTTATGTATTACATTCGTAGAATCATTGGATACAATATGCTTGGATAGATATGATATTAAAAATTAAAATCATCTAATTTTTTATTTAATTACCCATAAGGTATGTTATCTCCTCCCGATTACATTGAAAATTTCTTCAAATCAATTAAATCAATTAATTAGGGAAATAATATAACACATCTTTTAATGAATTAGTTTATAGTTAAATTTTCCTAGTGTTACTACAACTTATTCTTGTATCTTATTATATAGATATTTTAAATTATTTATCAATATACTCATTATCATGAGATTAAATATATTGAACTGAGTTATAATGTTTTAACATTTTCTTAGTGGTAGATTAAACTATCATTCATTCCCCTATGAATCTAGATTTAGCATATTTATTATTGTGAAATAGGGGAATATACATTTATTCTTCTTAGAATATTAGATAATCCTTTTAAACCTCACATTCAATTTCTTCATTCAATTCATCATAGTTTGGGTGGAAATTAAATCCACCTCATAATTTTAAGACATCACCAAAACTAAATTTTGATAAATATTATGAAAGAGAAACTAAAATCATCAAAATACATTTACATCAAAGTTTATAATCAATTAAGTTATGTGAAAAACATTGATAAAAATTTTAGGAAACATTTGAGATATGTATAATGATCAGAGGGTATTAGTGAATCAGTTATGGTGGATATTTTTTTGTATAAATCACCTTTTAATCTCATTACCCTTTTTATCCATTAGAATCTTAGTAATATCATTCTATTTCCATAAATTCATTCACCAAAACATATGAAAAATGAATATAAGGAATATAATGTTCATATTACAATATTTAATGATAATCCTATGAGTTAACGAAAAATAATCAATGATCACACTTTTCACTACAAATAATTCTAGGAGAAATAACAAGTACGAAGTATCATTGAAATATGAATTTCGCCTGAGACTCTTAATAGTGCATCCAAAACAATATGTATCTTTATAATACCTCTAAATTGTTTCAAAATAGTTATTTGTAAACAGGAATACCTTTCACTAAAATATATTATACCTTATCATCATTTTTACAATTGTCCCTTCTTATTCATGTTCACTTAATTACGCAAACATATGCACACAATTATTTCTTCTTCCTCTTCCCTTAATTACAAAACAATAGTTGTGTAATTATTTATTATTTATCTTCATTAATGAATTAAATAAATAAGCTTTTTCCTCACACATATCTTAATTTCACTATAATAAGTGTCTCTTCGAGTTTTATGAATTGTTATGAACATATCTCATTATAATCATTTATAGAAGAAAACATTATGTTGTATTTATTATACTTCTCGAAGATAATTAGAAGAGTTTAAAATACTTATTTATTATCTAAAAACAAAATATCCTATAAACATCCTATATTCTTCTCAACATGCATAAATTGAAGTCAACTTACGTTATAATAATTTATCTTTCACAAGTATATCCTTATCCAAATTATTTTTATTGCATGGAATAAATTTCATAATACATCTACTTCTGATATTTATATTTTCTTACTTACTTATTATTTAAAATAAATTAAACCATAGATTCTATTTTGTTTTTTAGTACATAGAAATAATAATTTTTCTTCTCACCCAATTTTTTCGTATATTTATGGAGTATATAGGTTCATTAAAAATAATATCTCTTTATTTCAGGATAGAATTATTTAATTTTTATAGGACAACAAGGTAACCTACTTTTACACTTATTCTTGTATAAATATAAATATATATTGTTCTTTGAAGTAAAATAAATTCCTCAATAATTTTCCCTATAAACATCTTAAAATCAAGAACATTAATTCATTGAATCCACAGTATTAAATAATTAACTTATTTAAAATTTAAAATCCCTGAGGACTCAGATATAAACTTTGTCCTTCCTTGTTATTATCTCATCATGATTTATGAAAATAACATAGTGATATTCAGTTCTAAAAAACAACATGTTAAAAGTAATTCACACATTACTATGAAATATGCATATTACGCTGTCATATATCCTTTATTTATAGAATAAAACACTAATAAATTATATTCCAATCTTTTTATTCTTTTAAAATTATTATATTTTGAATAATTATATTTTAAAAATTAAATATCTCCACACCTAAAATCTTCTAAATCAAAAACATCATATGGTTTTCTATTTTTTCCATAGATCATGCAATGTGATAGATGTTCCCAAATTATATACACTCTTACAATATCATTTCTTATCTTCTAAAAAAATATTTATCATGTGGAGTTATATAAAAATATACACAATATTTATATTCAAAGTTGAATCTTCATATGTGTCAAAACTGTCTCACATGATGAACAACGAATATTCACATTGTTGAATTTACTTATGGAGATAAAAATATACTTGGGGTATGAAATTTTTCTAACACAAAAACAATTTCAAGAATTATATTCCAATTAAACTACATAAAATTATCTAAATCATAAGATAATTTATTATATGTATAATAATTTTTTGAAGCACTAAAAGTTTACTTTGTGACATGAGACTTTTTTTGAACCATGTGTGCTTTATACATGGGTAAGGAATTCAGCATCGTGAAATGAAATTCATTATCTTCCATGAGACTACTATATTTAAGTTTTTCAATTTTTTAAACAACATAAAATTAGGTGGAATCCAACAATGTTCATTAAATTCTTATGGACTTTTCATAATATAATATTTTATCTTTTGATAGACATACCCTATCCATGAGTATCTGATGATCTTCTCAATGCCTAGATAAAACCTAAAATTGTATCTTATAATGAGGATTAATTATGTATTCTCGTATGAAAAGTTATAATCTTATGAAATACAACAATTAGGAACTTATCATTTTTAATGTTGATGGGAGAAAAATTTATAATTTATTATGTGTCTATATATTGAATGATTGATGTATAAAACACTGATAAATGTGTCTCACATTGATTTTATAACTAATAATTCTACTTGATTACCAATTATGAAATAAAATATAGAATTTTTAAAATACCTTATGTGATTCCCCACATAGTAATCTAACCCATAATGACCTTAGCAAGTTTTTTTTGGACAACAACATGATTTAAAATTTTATTCCACCCTCATGCAACTATGTGAAACAATTTTAATATTTAAAAATTATAAATTTAATAACCAATTTCTCTTATAATTTCATTGAAATAGTTATTTGTATTTAATTTTAAAATTATAGGTTTCATGTGTTTAGATTATTTTTTTGTGGTAAGTGGTGATTGAGAGGACCGAAGATAGAGTATAAGAAAAATGGGCCAAACTACATGAAATCAAAAGAAAATTTTTCTAATGTTTCAATAATTATATGAAATAAATCCTTTTAACTAAAATATTTTTATAGGATTATTCAAAAATACATGTTCTAATACTCTCCCGAATAATCATAAAATATATTTATCCAAAACAGGTACAAATAGACCTAATATAACTAGAAAATACAATATTCTCTACATCATGAATTTGGTTCAGTAATTTATCAATTTTTTCCTAATCTAGATATCAAATTCCTATAAAATTATATAGGGATACATTAAATGGTATGTTTAAAAAATATCTTCATTTTTGAAATTAAATAATACATTTTCCCACTATACTAAATAGAGAAACAAGTGGTGTCTCAAATTATATGTTCTCAAAACAACCATATAATTTTCCTATAAAATAAAATCTTCGATAACTCATTTTCAAGATCGATGAAGAAGTTAATTTATTTTATTAAAGATTCCAAAAATATTACACTCATTAACTAGGAGGGGTTGTAGCTCCATATCATCATAGATATAGTTGTTAGGAAGTAGGATATCCAACATATCCTTGACCTCCTCACAATGGCAAGCTAATCAATGGGAAATCATTAAAAAGAATATATTATATAACATCCAGAAATTTTAGAAAATATATTCATTAAAATATATTTAAATTATTTAATACATTTTATTACCCAAAAAACATATTTTAGTCTTCAACACATGAAATGCTAATATTATATTGTGTTTAACACAACATCAAGTTCCTTTTACTACATATATTATACAGAAGCATGATTCTTACTAGAAAAAAAATACTATTAATATTATTATAATAGTATCCTCCTAGAAAATTGAATGGGAGGAATTAATGATATTATTAAAATTAGGAAATTATAGTTTACAAATGTTAATATAATTAATTCATTTGTTACTAATTCACTATTAATGAAAAATAGTAATCAATTAAATATAAAGGGTGTGCTTTTATGGAGAATAATTTCTATGACTGGAATGGAGTAAAATATTAATAAATTAAATCAATCAGTATTAGTGAAAGATATTAATGAAATATAAAATTTATATATTTAATAATTTATTTAAAATCATCCAATATGTTTAATTTAATAATGATTAGAATGAATCTAATTTTAAGCATAAAAACTGATTATTTTCTAAAAGGTAGTCTTCCAAACATTTAATGGAACACCAATTGCTTTGAAAAAATTCAATGATTTTTAATACTTATTTAAAAAAATTAAATTAAATAGTTAAAAAATAATATCAATATTTACTTTTGGTATTATTTTTATTTTCCAAATATTTTTCATATTTTGATAAATTGGGAATAATATTGAATTTTAATTGAAAACCACATTTTATTATATAGTTAAATTATATTTTGAATCAGTTTTAATGTATAATATATTCAATTTAACTTCTATTAATACAATTTAGGTCATTGGTATAATTTTATTAATTATTTTATATATAAAAAATTTCTAAATTTTACAATATTAACATTAAAAACCTGCTTGGTTGTCCCGTATATGGGATTAATTTTATATTAATTTCATCCACTTCTGTTTTTGGTATTTGGAAAAAAAATTCATATTTTTAATAATAAAAATTTATAATGTATAATATGTTCCACATTTTTTTTCCAAAAATATTAGTTATACAAAATTAAATTAAGTATATCAATTAAGGTAAATATTTGTCTACACAGTGGTGAAACAATAATCGTCGGAGTCCAAATGACCTAAAAACATTTTCAAGACTCATTGGATGGAACATATATGACCTTAAACCCACTTTTATCTAATTTGTTTTCTTATTTCAGACAAATGATGTAAAAGAGACATCCTTATATATTTTCTTCTTTTATATTTAAAAAAATGTCACCCCCTACACTATTAAAATAACTCACTTCCATCACAACTACACCTCACTAATGAAATTTTAGATCATAAAACCACTACAATAATTGGCTAAAAATATCTCTTATCACCCTTGAAGCCTCAATTTTGTAAGAAAAAACATCCTAGGATGTCATTTGGTGTAAATGAAAAAGAGTTACCTGAAAAAGTGGTAGCATTCTTCAAAAATCACTTTTCCTTTCTTTATTTCTCAAGAGACATGAATTTTTATTATTATATGATTATATAATAACCTCAATATACTAAAATGTCTTATATTTGTTTTGTTTACTTTTCACCCATCACCTTTACACACTTCAACCAAATGGGATACACCATCGTCATCTGTGTGTACAATGGACTACCACCTAACGAAACGATGATGTTCATTCTTCCATTACCTCCTATTAGCATTGGTATTAAATATTGAGATAATTTTTTTTATTATATATCAGATAATTATTAATTATTATTACTTCATTAATTATTATTTAACTCATACCTTTATGCTTTCCATTCTTTGGGAATACAATAAAACATTTGTGGATGAGTGGATTGCGGCTTCCTAAAAAAGGTATAGTACATCCATAACATACATGGATGGTATTAAAGATGAATTTAATATTAATATGTTATTAAAATTTAATATATGTGATATTACTAAAATAATGAACATTCTGTAAATATAATATACCATTTTCTAATAAAATTTCTCACTAAAAAATGTGACCACGCCGTTCGTCGACGTGTGGACTACCACCTCCGAAAAGCGATGAGATTCATTTTAAATCGTAGGAATTATATATATAAGTATATATTATTAAATAATATGGAAATTATTATATAATTATTATCTAAATATTAATGTTACATACCATATTTTTATAATCATCATTGAAAAATGGGAATGTTACTTATCTGTACGTACGACATATCATCTACCTGATTGTAATGTCGGTTCATTTTTCATATCCATATTTTGGATTGGTTATAGATATTTTATTAATATATATATATATGATAATTATTTAATGAATTTTTTCTGAGATATTTTTATATAATTACCACTTCAACAATAACTGACCTAACAATTTTGTTTTTGACACCTGGCTAGAATTTGGTAAAAACACCGGATAGAAAATTAATTTTTTAAATAGTTGTATAAACTATTTTAATAAGTGATATAAAATTATTGATAAACTTGAATATGGTTTTTCATAAAGTAATTAATTAATATATGTTTTTTTTATTTTGGAATATAAAGTGACACGTGTCAATTTATACTCAATGTCAGGTACTCTATCCCAATCTACATTAATTGAGGCGTAATTTTATTTTATACAACCACCTTTTTTATGAGGATTATATACATCCAAATTGACATATCATATAATTAATTAATTTATTATCTTTTTATTAAATCTTTTTAAATTTTTTTATTCCATGGGGATTTTGAGTCAAATATTTCAATGTTGAATGTGAAACATTGATTAAAAAATATCTTTTTATATGTTTAATGATTTAATTTAAATTTCTTTTAATTTATGTCAATATTATTTATCTTATTTTATATGATTATTTATATATAATTAATATAAAATATATATATATAATATTAATTTTATTAAAGGTATTTTGAAGAATAATGTTTTCGTGTTTTATAAAGAATGTTTTGAAAAACTACACATGGAATGTTTTATTATTAATGTACGTGGTGAAAATGACTTTTCTAATATCATAGACATTATTTTATTTTTGGATTACATTGAGTTATTTCAGGTATCATTTATTATAAAACAATATTAATATTATAGTGTATTTTACTATTAAAAATTTTTTTCAAAAGAAAAAATTTATTTTATTGATGATGGGGTTTTAAAAGAAAAATTGTATTTTTACCTTAAAATTTTCATATGAGTTTAAAAGAGTTTTTAAAAAGTTTATTATGAGTAATATATTTTATTCATAAAGTATTACATGATAATTACATGATGGTGTGACTATATAGAACCAGAAATACCATTGCAACATAACATGGGGTGGCCAGATAGCGTTTGAAAATCAAATTATAGGTTAACATGGGGTGACCCAGAGAGCATCGTGAAATCTTGTTACAGCCTAACATGGGGTTCCTTGATATCAAATGGAAATACCACTAAAACTTATCATGGGGTAGCCATGATATCACTGGTTGATCTTGTTATATCTCTTCTATTAATTGAGTAATGATAATATTGTAAGTCAACCAAATGGTTATTCTAATTTTAAGTCAGTTTAAAGGGGTTTTATGAATGTTATTCTCTATGTCACAAAAATATATTTAATTTCATACCATGTGTTTCAAAGATTAAATTTTAGAAAAATGTGTGGATATTTTCATGTGAATGTGTTTTATTAAATATTTTCAATTGAATTTGATGATAAAGGTAAAAATTATATGTGTTTTAATTTTTTTACTAAACTAATTGATTCCATTATTTTAATATCCATTACTATGATTTTGAGATCATGACATATCTTTAAAATGTTTTCATAATGCTCAATTATGTTTATGAAATAGAATGAAGTAAATTCCGAGTGCTGTGGATATTTTCTGAGTTTTTAGAAGAAATGGATACTGATATGATGTATCTAGTTTTTTGGGTTTTTTCCAGGTATATTTTATGAAAAAACTCTACAAAATTCATAAACTGAATATATCATCAAAGTGAAATAAAGTAAATTCTGCACTAAAACCCAGGCTAATGTAATTTTTAATGAAAATACAATATATTTGTTATAAAAGGATTGTTTAGTCAAATTTTGATGTTAGGATAGTGTTAATTTATTTACATTAGAACATTTTACTTTTTCTTTTAGTTTAAATGATATACCATTTGAAGATGTCCATGTTGATTCTTCTAAATTATGATAATGGTGAGACTAATGGTTATATATATACAGAATTAAGTTGTTGTAACATTGGCTATTACTATTGAAAATTAGATATTAATGTATTATCTCAACACATTAATGTTTAAATTATCTTACAATGTTATAACCAATTTTTTTTGGTCAATATCTAATGATAGGGGGAATATCGTGTAATCCTTTTGTGGACTATATGATCAATTAAGAGTTGATTATCCTTATTTAGGAATGAAAATTCATCTTTAATACCCACTATTTGATGATATATAATAGTATATTGTGGAAATTTATTAAAGGATGAATATATACTCATCATGTAACCATATTTTCTTATTCTCATAGTTTAGACGGTGAAGGAATCCATATACTCTAGGAAAAGGATCATGAAACAAAATTTTTCCCTATTAATATATCTTCTAATGATATCTATGAAATTTTCCAAACCAATTTAGATTGTGGTTTTTTCATCATTGACTTCCAATTGTCCTTGTTTTCTATCACTATCTACTCGTCTATGAGAATTTTTCACCCTTACAAATATATCTTTAAATTTACAACCATTGTTATCCCTATGTGGAATCCTAGTTAAGAATTACATAGGGCGACCTATTCATTTCACACATTATATTTTTAAGAGGATTTTTTATTTACCCTTTGCAATTCAATTTATAATTAATGATTTCTAAAAACGTTATACATTTGATAAAAAGAAGAATTTCAATAGAGAAATTCATTTTAAGGGGGGTAGGACGTCACATCATTCTATATTATAAAATATATTCCCTAAACAAAATTTTAATTATTTTAAAGATTGTGTTACAAAAAATACGTACTATATCATCCATGACATGTAACAACAAATTTAACTTGATTTGCAGACAACCTCGAGTTCCTTTGATGACTTATATTACATAGAATCTCAAGTCTTAACAGAAAACTATATAATCTTTGTATTGTTACGATAGTTGACACATATACATTAAAATAGACTGAATTAATGGAATTTACTAAATTATTAAATTAAATTTTAAACATGTTTATAAAATTAATTCAATGGATACCAACTAATTAAAACTGTAATTAATGACAAAATAAACATAATGGATAAGTTTTTATGGAAATTTTTTTTTATTACAAGAATGATGTTTTATCATAAAAAATTAAACTAATCATTATAATTGAAATATATTTATGAAATTAATTTTTTATTTATTTAATAATTTGTTTTAAATTCATACAATATGATTTCTAGTCTTAATATAAGAATAAATCAAATTTTATCCATAAAAAGTAATTTTTAAAATGTAGTTTTATCACATTTTCATGTGGCCCCTATATTAAATATAAAATTTTGATGTTTTATAATTATTATTAGAAAAAATTAAATTCATTTTTAAACTGTAAAAACAATATTAAATATTAGTTAATTTTTAAATTTTTTCTGCGAAGTTAGGAATTTTTTATGAATTGTGAATAACACTGAATTTTAATTTAAAACGTATTTTTTATCTAATTTATTGATATTATTATGTTGTATTATTAACTGGTTTTAAATTAAAATATGTTAAATTTTATATATATCAATCCAATTTTTTTTCATTTTTATCATTATTAATTTAAATTAAAATATAAATATTTAACAAACCGTTGAATATATTCAATATAAATACCTGCTTTTCCATCCTGTCTGTGTGAATAATTATATATTAATTTCTAGAACATAGATTTTTTCAAATATAGAAAAATTGATTTCTAATATTTAATCAAAATAATATATTATTTATAATGAGTTCAACATTGTTTTAAAAAAACTTATTGAAACAAATTAAAAATCATTATAGTGATTAAGTTAAAAATGTGTTTACTTTGTGGTTAAATATTAATATTATGAGTTCAAATGACCTAAAAACATGTGTAAAACCAATTTTATAGAAAATTTGGTAAACTTTGACATGTTTTATTAGGAATATATATATTAGTGTCACATAATGTAAGGTAGACCTCCCAATAGTGTTCATCCTTTTAAATTTAAGAAGAATGTCGCTCTCTATCAAATAAAAAAAGTAACTCAACCCCACACTTGTACAATCCAATAAATCATTTTCTCCTAAGAAATAAATTTCCAAATAATCTTAAAAAAATACCTAATACTGTACCTGGGAATTCAATTTTAGAGGAAAATAATCCATGGAGGGGATTTTGTGTTATCTAAGAGGAGTTACCCAAAAAAGGTGTAACATTCTTGAACGAATACTTTTTTAGATCTCAAACCAATTCTATTATTTCTATTTCATGATTATATAATTACATAGTAATTAAATATATATTGATATTTTTTTATGTTAATAATTTTACCTACACATTAACAAACTTCCATCAAATGGTATACAAAAACTGTTGTTCGTACGTATAGAAAACTATTGCCTCACGAACCAATGTAATTCATTCTTCCATTAACACCATGAAATGTTATGAATAATTATGTAATTACTATTTTTATGATAGAAACGGTATTTATGATTTTTTAATGCTCCCGAAATTATTATATAACACATAACTTCAGGATTTCCATTTTATAGGAATATGATAATATCATTCATGGGCGTGTAGACTACTTTCTTCTCAAAGTGATGTGATACATTCACATATTACATGAAATGTATTAAATATTTATTTTTAAAAAATATAATTATAATGAAAAATATATTATATTAATAACATAAATACTTTTATTTAAATATAATATATTTTTTCATTAACACCTTTTCAAACACTTAAAATGTGATAATGTCATTTGTGGAAATATGGACTTCCAACTCTATGATGAATTTTTATTCCATTTACATCACAATAATACAATTTATAAGTATATACAATTTGTTATTTTTGATATAATGATCTTTATGGAAAGATAAATGTTACTAACATGCATTCCATAAAGATCATAGAAAAATGGGAGTATAACTCTTGTGTTTGTATGATCTATCATCTCCATGATTGTAACATTGACTCATTTTTTATAAAAAAAGTTTATGTTATGTTTTAAAATTTTAATTAATGTATAAATATTATACTTTTATCATGATTATTATCTTGGATATACTAACATAATGGCCCCTTTGATCATTATCCACCTAACAATGATTATTTTGAAACATGAACCAAATTTGGTCAAAAAAACAGACATAAAGTTAATATTTTAAGTAGCTGTATACAAAATTTTAATAAGATAAATATAATTAATTATAAAAATTAATTTTTTTGAAGCAATTAAATTATTAACATAATTTTATTATTCAATATTATAAAGGAATATTTGAAAAATCAAACTCGGGGTATGGTATTCCATCTTAATCTTCTTTCATGAAGGAATATTTTGATTTTATACAGTTGAATTCTATTATAAGTTGTCTATATAAACCAATAGAAAAATAACATAGTGATTTTATTAATTATAATTTTATGTAACGTTAGGTTAAATTTTATTCTTTCGTGAGGATTTTGATTCTGTTATATATAGAACATTTTGACAAGTGTCTAAAGGAATGTATTGTTCTTAAAATACACGGAAAAAATTAATTTTACACCACCACATCCATTATTTATTTTTGGATTATATTGAAATATTTCATGTTTCATTAAATCAAATAGCCTCTTTATATTGTTTATTATTTTGGTATAATAATTGGTTTTCAAATAAGAGGGTTATTTTTTTTGAAATGTGTTTTTAAGTAATGTTTATCTAAAATTATTTCTAGATGAGTTTGAAATAAATTTTAAAAGGGTTTATGTAGAATTTGATTTATTCGGGTTGTTTTACATGAGCATTACATGATGGGGTGGCCAAGATAGTGTTGGGAAATTCCGTTAGAGATTTACATGGGGTGGCCCAGTTAGCACCATGAAATCCCATTATGTATTTACATTGGGTAGACTATATATATCTGGGAAACCCATTACAGATTAACATGGGGTGGCTCAAATAGCACTGGTAAAGTCTGTTACATCATAACACTGGTTATCCCAGATAACAACTGGTGATCCCATTATATCATTCCAATTCATTGATAAATGATAATTTTGTAAGTCACCCATATAGATATTACAATTAAAAGGTTATTGAAAGTGGTTTCATGAATATGATTCTCTAAGTTACCTAGAGGAGTACTAATTTTTTCCATGGGTTTTAATTATTTTCTATGAGAAAATTTGTCGTTTTCTCAGGTGAAATGATTAATTTCATATTCTTAAAGAACATTTATTATGTGGGTAAATTTTTAGTGATTATTCATGTTTTTTACATAACTAATGATTTAATTTTTTTATATTGATATTGAGATTTTTTTTCTGATCCAATGTTTTTTTTTAAAAATCACAATATTGATGGATGGTTATGGGAAAGGAATATGTCATATTTAAATTCATGTATATTTTCCATGAAAATTATTCATTTCTTTTCTAAATATTTTAATATTATTGAAAAATTGTTACCAGTCAGATGTTTCTACATTTTTGTCTTTGATTATCTAAATCAATAACCCTTAAAAGATCCTAAATGTAATTGAATGTAATATTTTGGCTAAAATTCAGGAAAATGTTACTCTTTGCGGTTGGGTTGTTATATAAGAATATTTAAATGTAGTCATGGAGCTTATATTACAAACTAGTTTATCATAATTTAGTTTTGAAAACAACCCTTTTAGTTGTATCTTAAATTTATTCATGTTCTAAAAAATTTTCATGGGGTGATTAAATTTAATTCTCTACCTTTATAACCAAATAGTGTGATATTTTTATTCCATGACTTGTGTTATTATGATTTTAAAAAATATGAATCATTTTATTGCACAATTATATGATATTTCAATAAACACTGGATTCTCTAATACTATGAATATATATTAGGACATTACTACAAGATTATTTTTATTAATGATTAGGTTCCACTAGCATTGGTAAAAATTCGTTGGGAGTAATCATGATTTTGATTAATCTCAACCATGGACTTTATAAAAACCTAAGTGATCCTTGATGAAAAATTATCTTTCAATGTGTTTAGATAACCAAAAATTAACTCTTTATCTTGTATTTTTTGAAAAAAATTGTTATAATATATTAATTATTTCAATAATATAGATTCACTATAAATAGTACTCAAATACTCCCCATATTTTCTTTAATTTTATACTAAAGATATTCAATTCAAACCTATATAAATCCTTGAGAGATGGAATAGGGTTTTTTCTATGATATAAATATACATTTATAACTTTAAAAAGTTATATGTGATGATAATTACGTAAACATTTAGCACCATTTATGTGGATAAATTCAGTGTTCATTGTGAGTTTTTGAGAATCGAATTCTCTATTATATATATATATATATATCATTCTTCTGATTTTGTAAATATGTTTTTATCTGATTTTTTTTTTAATTAGATTGATGAATGAAAGATTCTTCATTGAGTGAAATAAAAAATCTCTAATATATACCAGAGGGGATAATATATCTTTGACACTGAGAAACAGAAATAAATCTTTAGAATGAGGACACACAACCCATGGAAAAAATATGTGTAAATCACCGTTATCATCCTTGAAATAAAATAGAAACTATAATAAACATGCATAATATTGATTAAAATAACCCGAAACTAAACGAATAACCTCTCTTAATGCATGTATATGTCCCACATACATTTAAATTCGTAGTGATGACCCTATTTTCTAAATAAAATATAGAATCCTTCAATTTTTACAAACTATTTCATTGACTAAATTAAAAAGACCCATAAAATAACATAAAATAATTACATACTATTTGTTAAATATTAAAAGCTGAAAATGTGGGTGAAGAATTGGTTATGACTATATAATTTACATTCTAATAAGAATTCATTTTAAACAATTTCATATATTATGTTTATTCACCAATTTGAGGCTATGTGGACATGATATACCTTTTCCATGAAAGATGATTCCAAGACACTCAAACTGAAAAAATATGGATATAAATTTGTTGAATATGGATATATAATTGGTAGACACATAAAAAATACCAAGGATAATTCATATAGTTATTCTAATGATATTCACACCACCAAAAAATTGAGAAAATTATAATGTGTTACTTTTATAAATGGTTGAATTTCAATCAATTGTAACCTTCTTAATTATATTTTAGGAGGTTCCTTAGTGTAAAATATCCAAATTTGTGCAAGTAATTTATTTCAAACATGGTATAAAAGACCCACCAATATGGTACAAGGTCTAGTGTAAATATTCAATGACTCCACAAGGGAAAATTTCCAGCCTTGTGAAGCTAGTGGATAAAATGTTTTAAGATTTATGTATCATACATCATCAAATTTTTATTTATCGAGGGAAATCCCAACTACAACATACTTTTCATTTTGGTATCTATGATGTAGACTGCTAATAAAAAATAAAATATGTTTTAATAATATATATGGACACATCATAAATTAATTTTAGGTGATAAAATTGAGAACATGTTAGGGAATGTCTCTCTATAGATCCAGCTATCACTTCCAACAAAATGTGAGGATCCTAGTACATCCTCGATTATATATATCATAGTGAAATATTTCTTTATAGAATCTATGGATGATTTGGGTGTTTACATAAATTATATGTCTCACCCTATTTTCTACTAATTTTACGTTATAGAACTCAATACTACTATATTTTTTTCATAATTTGAAGACAAGAGTACCACACACCCCAATTGTGTGTTAGAGGATGTAATTAGAAGGGTTAAAATGCTATTTTTTTCTAATTATTTTTATGTTTTAAACATGTAATATAATAAAATGTGTATAAATTCACTAATTATATTATAGAAATTATTATTTAGAACCATAAAAACAATAATTGTTGTCTACAATGGTAATTTATCTATGGAGTTTAGTATTGAAATTTTCCACATCATTATCCTTGATTCCATTAAGAACCCCTCAAAAGAGCATTCCTCTCCTCCAACAAATTATATTTATGTACTTTATTTCCAAAAAAAATTATATTATTTCCCTTGATCGTAGATCTGAATTTTCATCAGTGATAGAAATTATTTATAATGTATCATGAGTTTAATGTTGTAGTGGTTTATAAAAATGTTATTCATGTTTATTAATTAATGATTTATTTTTTATTGAGGATCCTATGACAATCAATGACACAACACATCATTTAAACGATTATTCTGTATCTTGGGATGTTACTATTGAGTAGTTAGATGATATAATTAACCCATAACATTCATTTTCATGCACATATATCCCATATCCACTAGAATTTGAAAGTATCAAAATTCCATAAAATTTATAATATTCATATCTTGATAATTGAAAGAACTTTATTATCACCCATTATATATCAAACAATCTAGAGATTATATTATGATTTCTTGAAAAATTTATGGATTAAAATAATGAATTGGGATTGATTCTTATTGACATTTAATGCAATATACCATTGGTTTTTAAGAATAATATATTATTTTATGATGAAGATAAAATATTTTAGATGGTAAACTGTTGATTGAACCCAATCATTATTGATGTTTTTATAAATTATGATACCATATTAACTATTTCTATAATAATTACACTAATATGTATTAGCTAATAGACAAAATCAGTAATGGTTGCCCCCTAAAAAATTTCTCATGATAATCAAAAATTAAGACAATGAGTTGGTACCAACCTATATGAACTATAACAATAATATATATATATATTTACTATCATTGACTAAACTAACACACTTGTAAAAACCCTTTTCAATTTTAGTTCATTGATAATGTTCATGATAGGCTATCAGGGAAGTGCAACAACTATTTTTTTGATGGGTATTTTGGAATATTTCTCACGCTTATTTCACCATATGATTCAAGAAAAACCCTTACTTTCCCTATTTGAACATTTTTGTAGAGGATTATTCCACTATGTTCCCTAAATTCTCTATGGACGTAATATTGATGAAATATTGGTGTTTTTTTAATACTTGCTTAAATCCATGCACATATTAAAAAATTATTTAACAAATTATGGTTTCTATTTTAACATGTTCTTGAGTAATCATTCTTGTTTAATACATTTTTGTATTAAAAATAATATTTTATTAAATTAGGAAAGAAATCATTTCATTATGAAAATTTTATAATTCATTAACATGTAAATTTTAAGGATGGAATCCAAGTAGATAAATCAAAAGTGAATATCATTTATTCTGTACCATTCCATAAAAATGTGATGGAAGTTCTATCTTTTATGGATTTTTAGGGATTTTTTTTATGTTTCATTAATGAATTTAATAATATTTCAATCCCCTTTTCTATATTACTCAAAAATAAAAAGTAATTTTTTTAGATAAAAAATGTAATGTTTCTTTTATCAAAAATAGAAGAAATATCAAATCACCCCTATCAATCCAACCACATTTAAGGGATTTAATATTTTGTATTGTAGTTGATTCCTCTTACTTTAAAATTGGGCCAGTCCTATCATATTTTTTTGATCATGTTCGGCATGCCATTGTATATGACTCACACACATTAGAACCTATCTAAGAAAACAACATCACAACTGTAAAGGAATTAATTTACATTTTGATTTAATTGTATAAATTTGGGTCATATCTTTTAGGGTGAAAAATAATTGTTCTATTTGACGATGAAACCCACTAGTATATACTTATGAAACCATAAACCAAACCTAGTTCTATTCATTGAATAATCATCATTATGAAATTTAATTTAAAATGTTGGGTTAACAAAGGAGGAGGGAATTTTATGGCTGACTATATGAGCTTGATCTATACTAACCCAGGTAGATAAAGAAATTTTTTCTTATAAAACTAAATATTAAAATTAATTATAAATTTATATATAAATATATTGTATTTATACAAAGTATAGAATCTATAATAATGCAATGGTAACCTGACCATTATAATTGTAATTTGAATGTTAAGAACAATATTTTGGTAAATAAATTAATAACATCACCTATGAAGATATAAAAAAACTTTATGTATATTATATATTAAAATACAATATATTTGAAAATTCCTATAAGTAAAAAATGGTTTTTAAAATGATAACTTATGTGTAGAAATTTTTATAAAAAAATTATTTTTATTGATAATATTATAATAAATATATTGATTTTATGTAAATATTTTTTATAATATATATTCATAAAAATATATATTAAATTATGATAGTAATAAGATATTTTTTTGAGATATTAATTATGTTTTATATGTGTCATAAAATTAATCAAAATATTAAAATATATTTTTCCGAATCATCGATAATTTTAAATAGAAATTAAATTTATAATATTTAGAAAAACTATTTTCAAAGAATAGAGTCCATTTTTTAAAAACAAAATGACAAAAAATTATTAGGGTGACTTTTTGGTATTTTTTAAAATAGTTGTGTTTCTAGTGAATAGTAAAATATGGCCATTTATGGTATTGAAAATTATAATTAAATAAATAAATTAGTGAGTAATGAATGATGTATGATTTTGGTAATAAAAAATTATATCAAACTCACTTGCACTAGTTATTGTATGTATTCAGATCAATTAACAATATTGGTTGTATGGATCCAAAATAATAACCACCTAAACAATAAAATAAAAAACACCCCTATCCTCTCTCTATAAATACCAAATCTCACAACCTCTTCCCCTAAAACTTTATAATCATTGAATATTGACAATATTAAACAAAATTTCCTTAAAAATTATCTTCCCCAGAAACAGTGTCTATTGTTATCACTAAACTCCCAAAACCATGTTTCTTAAGGAGGCTCTCTAGGAGAAGATATTCAAGAGGTAATAACCACTTTGTTTCTCTTTTAAATTCAATAATTAGTTGTTAATTTATACCTTATCCTCATATCACCTATCCAAAGTTTCATGATAACTCCATTATAATAATAATACTATAATTTAATTATTTTAATGTTATATTCATCATTAAACTTCTTATCTTCTCCTCTTATTCTAAAAATGATGAAAATGGACATAACGTGTCGATTCACTACTTTCTAGGATGATGGGTTTTAATTTAAATTAGGTCATTCAAATATGGTCATAAAACCATTTATATGGTTAAAAAAGATTTTAATATGTATATTATAACTTTTTTAAAGTCCTATGACTAATTTAGTGAAATAATAATAAAATAAAATTAAACTAGTTTGGGATGGTATGCAAATGGATAAAAACAAACCAAATAATTATAATTAATGTTTTATATAATGAATCATCCTCATATCACAAAATTTATATCTGCTATGATATAAAAATATGGAAATATATTTATAATATTTTATTCCCCTAATTGGGGTTTTCATACATTTTATAGAAAGTCACATAATTATATGTAATGGCATCGACTATAAATCCATGAATCGAAAGATCCAAGAACTAATATTTTGATATTTATAACTCAGTGAAATGGAAATAATTAAACTTAATAAAATAATACTAAATAAAATATATGTGTAAATGGTTCAAAATTATATAAATAATGAATCTAATTTTATTATCAATTACATTAAATATAAGTGAAAAACACATTCGGACATAAGGTAAGGAAATTTCTTTAAAAAAAAATACTCTTTTAAAGATAAAATTATTTTCATTAGAATTTGATTTCAGTTATACAGATTTATTAGATTTTATTTCATTCATTATACCTTGTTGATTTTATGTTTTCATTACTAGTTTAAAATTTTATTTTCGAATAAAATGTTTTCATTTATTATTGGTCGAATTATTAAAAATGAAAAGTGGTTTTAACCTAGAAAATTTATATTCCTTAATATTGATTCTTTTATGCATGATTTATCTTTTATGATCTTGTTACGGTTATTGGGAATTGTTATATAATAAAGTAATGTGAACCTGTTATATCTTCTCAATACTTTGGGTAATATGACAGAGTGAAGCAGATGGGTTTTTCATAGGAGATTAAGATAATATAATGTGATGGTTCTTATATGTGTAATCACATTGGGCACTACATATGTTGTTGAGAGCACTACATTATAAGAAAGAGTGCTATGAAAATAATTCCAAAAGTTACCTTTTACAAATTATGTATGATTTCTATTGTTTTATAAGAAAATTATGATTTCATAAGGTATGATAAAGATATTATGTATTATGTGTAAAAGTTATAACTTTATGAAAATGTCTTCATTCATGGACTAAGAATTTATTTCTTCATTTTATATACCTTATTATGATGGTGTGCTCTTCCTATGTTTCAAAATTTCTTTCATAGGGTTTATATATGTTTAAAGTATAATAATAATTCATTTTTAATGTTGTGATGTATTATTTTGGAAAGAAATCATATTTTTCTTCAAAAGTTTTATACTGAGAAAATATGGATATTGAGTATAAGTTTATACACTTTAATATATGAATTTATATGTATGACGTTATGGAATAATTCATTCAAAAAACAAACCTAAAAGATCTTTGGGAATGTATGAGATTAAATTTAAGATGAATTTACTAGATAATGTAATATATAAGGCTAGGTCATTACAGTTTGTATCATATAATGGTTTAGATAACTTAAGGGGTAGGATAATTTTATTAGAATTCCCAAAATTGATTTTTTTTAATTATTCTTTTGTTAAAATGATATAGAATTTAAGGGATACAATATTCCTTAGTGTAATGTCCCAGACCTCTCCGGCCCATTCCTTTGTCAAAAAGAGGGTCTTGAAGTGTTCTGGAGGGTAAAATGGACTTTTCCCACACTTTTTATAATTTTTGTAAGTACACATCGTGTAGTGTGAGTACACGCCATGTACCACCTTGTCGAGTATACCCCGTGTTCAAGGCCGTTTCCTTTCAGTGTGAAAAAAATGAGTACACTCCCTGTAACCCAAACTACATGCCGTGTACCCCCTCGTCAGGTATACCCCGTGTGGAAGGCCGTGTCTTTGCCGTGTGAAGTAAATGGGTACACTCCATGTACCCTAAACTACACGTCATGTAGTCCCTCCCTGCGTAAGCGTTACCAGTCAACGGTTGTGTGCCGTGTTGAAGACGTGTCTTTGCTGTGTGAAATAAATGGGTACATGCCGTGTGTCCAAACTACACACCGTGTAGTCCTTCCCCGCGTATGTGTTACCCTCAAACCATGTGTTGACCAATCAACATTCGTGGATCCATGTTGGAAGCCGCGTGGAGACCGTGGGAAATTACCGAGTACACATCGTGTACCATAAATTACACACCGTGTACTTTCTCTTTTCACGCCTATAAAAGGAGGGGACCCCTCCTCCTTTTCAACACACCCCTCTCCTCCCCTCTCCTATGAGCAGACCTCTCCCAAGAGACTCGAAGTCTCCTTTTTATTCCATAACTTCTTCATACGAGCTCCGATTTACGATTCGTTAGAGACCAAGGGATTGTAGCGACGAGGCAGACCTTCCGAGCTTGGATCTATTGTCTTTCCTTCGGCCTTTACTTTCCAACTTCCACCCGATGAGGTTTTTCTGGGTTTTGACAGAAGTGACGGACGCCGACGAACGTCTTCTAAAGTAGATCCGGGGGAGCGTTGTGATCATAACCTGTTGTGGTAGGGATCTTACCTTCATCTCTCTAAATTTTGCATCATGAGGGGTGGGTATCCTCTTGTTTTCATGAGAAACATCTAAACCTTTAAAAAATGATAATAACTAGTTAAAGAACGGGGATGGGGAAGTTGTTATGTTTATTTTTTTATATCATGTGAGAATATGTTTTGAATTGAATAGGTTTATGAATAATGAAAATCATGGTCATTGGGGGCCTTTGATTGTGCAATTAAATGCTGCCCTATCTTTCTAGACCGTTTATAGATGGAAAATTTGTGGAATGTGGAAATTGGTTAATCACTTAAAGTTGGCTGATTAAATGAAATTCTGGAACCCTTGTGTGATCAACACAGTTGAACAAAATGGAATAATGAAGATGTGGGTATTGTCTTGGATACGTAGCATGTGCGGGGGTGTTTTGTTGGTTGTTGTGGATCGGGTGAGCAGCGGGGCTGCGGTTGACTTGGTTGTGGGTTGGTGTGAATGCTATGTTGGTGATGGGAAGCGGGGCTGTAATGAATGGTATTAAAGGGGTACTGATGTACGATATGTTTGTGTTTATGGTGGTTGGCAGCGGGGCTACAGGGATGGGTTT
Source organism: Viscum album (assembly GCA_963277665.1). Taxonomy (NCBI): domain Eukaryota; kingdom Viridiplantae; phylum Streptophyta; class Magnoliopsida; order Santalales; family Viscaceae; genus Viscum; species Viscum album. Next base: position 1,534,738,859 of record OY728126.1, read on the forward strand.
GACTGTGAACGAACTCTGGGTTGTGATTAATAAATAAAAAGTGGAAGAGTTAATGAATGGTGGGGCTTGGTATTATAACGGAAATAATAATCAATGTGGTTGGTTGGTTAATAAGAAGGACTTGGTTCTGTTGCTTGTTTTTTCCATACGTGATTTGTGGATGGCAGGGATATGTTTTACGAATGATCATTATGGTTGTTTGTGGATAGTTTCCCATTAGTTAAGGAACTAATAAGCTGATTCTATTTAAACATGAAAAACTAAATGGGGATGGGATTGTTTGTTATATGCATGCTTCACGGTAGTAGTGTCGAGGCACGTTCTCAATTCTTGGATTAGAAGCCATTGGTTGGGCTGAGTGTTTGGTATATATATATATATATATATATATATATATATATATATATATATATATATATATATATCTGTATCTTTGTGTTTTATCGCACCCCACCCATGTTGAGCACTTAGTGCTGAACACTCCCATTTCATGGGATAAGGTGTTTTCCCTTTAGTTACTCGCTCCTTCCTTCTCTTTCTTCCCTAGGATGTGATGGCTTGAGGAGACCTTACACCCAAGACTCTTTGGGTAGGTTTCGATTGGGGTGGTTTAGCCCAAGACTCTTCGAGCAGGTTTTACTATTTCCCAAGATCCTTCGGGATGAGTCTCAGGTGTGTGCGGGCGGGATATGTGGTTGTGAGGCCCACGTGTGTGCGGACGCGATATGTGGTTGTGAGGCACAGTTGTGTGCGGTCGGGATACGTCGTCGTGAGGCGCATGTTTGTGCGGGAGGGATATATAGTTGTGAGGCCCAGGTGTGTGCAGGAGGGATACGTGGTTGTGGGGCCCAGGTGTGTGCGGGCGGGAGACCTGGTTGTGAGGCCCAGGTGTGTGTGGGCGGGATACGTGGTTGTGAGGCCCAGGTGTGTGTGGGTGGGAAGAGTGTGGTAGCGTCAGGAAATTCTCTGTTAGGAAGAGCATCTAGCTAGTGGAGGAAAATGGTGCGGGGTACCAAATACTCATGTTCTTATATACTACTACCTGTTGTGATTGTGTTTTGGTGAGTGTGGCTGGTGAGGTTGGGTGGATAGAATTCCTTGCTAGGTATCTTCTGTTGTTCTCACGAGACATTAGGATGTTTCCCCACTTGTGAACAAGAGCATTAGGTTTCCCAACTGAGTATACTTGTATGCTCACCCTACGTTTACTTTCAGGTTTCCAAGAGGACTACCAGGGCCGTGCGGGACCCTACTAGTCGGGGCAGTTGGAGCTGCTGCAGTTTGATGTACTTGTTTCTTTTGTTATTTTACTTTTGAGCATTCTTGTACTTGTACCTTGTTTCAGAACTATTTAAACATGCATGTGGAATTGGTTTGGGATTATTTCAATACACTTGTTCTTTTCCTTTTTGGTGGTTGACTTGTCCTATTTCCTGATATTAAATAAAAAAGGGTAATGCCCCCATATTTTTGAAAACTCATATCCTTGGTGCTGGTCGCCACCCCGAGGCCTACCGAAGGAGGGACTCGGGAGTCATTATCTTCTTTTCACCATTTCCAGCTTAAGAGGGGCATCTTTGGTGGGAGGGGGTCATGAAAGAATGGTATCAGAGGTGATGGTTGAGAGATAGGATGGATTCTAGAGTTAGGTACAGTGAGGATTTCATGGGATGGTAGGGAAACAGTGTTGGTTAATCTTGGTGCGTGACATAGGCCAGGGAAGACCGGCTGGGACACAGGATTTTAGGGCCCCCCGTGATCCGATTCATGGACTCTATGCCTACTGAATGACCAAGTGAGACCACATTGATTGCAGGGTAGAGACCCTAGGGAAGGTACATGCGTCATCATGATTGTGTTTTATATGACTTGGGATTTCTGGGAAAGAAATTAAAATAATGAGATTAAATAAAACCTTGAGAAATTTCCTTACTACATGGGTTAGGCGATCCTTGTTTACTGTACAGCTATGGATCCTGGATGTCATCCCCAGGTGGCTCAAACGGCCGAGGCCCAGCAGATCCAGGTGGTCGATCAGTTGAGGATTGACCGAGAGGAGGACGATAGCCAGTGGCAGAAGACTCTCTGTTCTTTCCAGCCGCATACCCTCAAAAAGTATGAGGGTAGTACTTCGGATACGGAGACGGAGGGGTGGCTTGAGGAGCTAGGGATCACTGTTACCTTGATCCATGCTCCGATGGAGTACTGGGTTCCCCTAGCAGTCAGTCACCAGAGAGGCGCGGCGCTACAATGGTGGAAGCTCTACCTCAGAGAGAGGATAGAGGCTGAGGTTCCATGGGCTGACTTTGAGAAGGAATTCCGAGAAGAATTCCATTATTCCATGATCAAGGATGAGAAGCGGGAGGAGTTACTCTCCCTTCAGCATGGGATTATGTCAGTATGACAGTTGGGGATCAAGTTCAAGGATCTCCTGCGCTTTTCTCCGGATCTCATTCCGGATGAGGAGTCCTGAGCGAGACGTTTGGAGGAGGAGCTTCACCCTTCGCTTTAGTATGCTGTCACCCCCATTACCCTTCCGACGTACTTGGCGATATAGAATAAGGCATAGGTTGTAGAGAGGATGCACTCGCTGGAAGGTGCACCAAGAGAGGGGATCCAGTCGAGCTCGTCGATGGGGAAGGCAGTTAGAAACAGGTCTCCCGCGACGGGACCTTCCAGGTTCAGGCCAGTGGGGAGCAGGCCCCAGCAGTTCCGGTTCAAATCTTTGGGTCCTCGTCCCTTTTTCACGAGCCCAAAACTGAAGTGTTTTTCTTGTAGCGGTTTCGGCGATGTTCAGAGTCAGTCCCCGACTCGAGCTCAGTACGGTAGAGGTGGGCAGGTTCAACGCCCACCTCAGCAGCACTAGTTGCCAGCGAGGACCTTCCAGCAGCAGCAGGACCATGCTCTTCCGAGGGCATACTTTGCAGGAGGAGTCCGACCTCAGGGTTCTCCTCAAGGACCTCGACCAGGGCATGGTTGGGGAGGTGGATGACATCAGAGAGGCAGAGGAGCTGGGTGTGGACAGTTTCATGCATCAGAGTTGACAGCTCCAGCAGGACCAGAGGTGGTGCGAGGTATGATTTGTTTGGTCAACACTCTTGTTTCTAATTTTTTTGATTAGGGATATTTTCACACCTTTGTTGCACCTGTTCTATCCCATGCTTTGGGACTATACATAGAGAGACTTTTCATACCACTCGTGGTGAGTACACCATTTGGAGGCCAGACCAGCGTATCTTCTGTTTGCCGGAGATGTGGGCTGACGTTGGGACGACATCAATCTAGTGGGGACCTTCTTCTATTACAGATATAGCCATACGATGTCATCCTAGGCATCGACTGGTTGCTTTCTATTAGTGCTGTTATCGACTACTTCCGAAGAAGAGTCGTGTTCTCCGACGTGGATGGGCAGCATGTATCTTTTGTTGGCGAGAGGAGCTATCAGGTAGGAAGCCGGCATGTAGAGCCTCACCTTTCCTTTTTAGGCGGGTTATCAGTTGTTCAAGCTGATACAGAGATGATGGATGTCCCGGAGGTTGTTGGGGAGTTCCTCGATGTTTTTCCCTAGGAGGTTGTGACTCTACCCCCCCCCCCGGCGTGATTTTGTGTTCGGGATAGACTTACAACATGGTGTCCATCCGATTTTGATGGGCCCTTATCGGATGGCACCTTTGGAGTTGCGGGAGTTGCAGATTCAGATTGACGATTTGATGGAGAAGGGTTTTGTTCGACCCAGTGTGTCGCCATGGGGTGCTCCAGTTTTGTTCGTGAAGAAGGCAGATGGTGGTCTCAGGTTATGCGTACACTACCGAAGGTTGAACCAAGTAACGGTCAAGAACCGTTACCCCCTTCCAAGGATAGAAGATCTCTTCGACCAGCTGAGGGGAGCAGGTTGGTTTTCTAAGATTGATCTACGATCAAGATATCATCAGCTGAGGGTAAAGGACATTGACATCTCGAAGACGTCTTTCAGGTGCAGGTATGGGAACATCGGGTTTGTAGTGATGCCATTTGGAGTTACGAATTCACCGGCTGTGTTCGTGGGACTTATGAACTTTGTCTTCCGAGAGTTTCTGGACTGATTCATTGTTGTGTTTATCGATGATATCCTGATCTACTCAAGATCAGAGGAGGAGCATGTTGAGCATCTCATAGCAGTCTTGGAAGACCTTCGATACCACCAAATTTATGAGAAATTGTCGAAGTGTATGTTCTTGATGCAAGAACTACACTTCCTTGGGAACGTAGTGTCTCATCATGGAGTGTCAGTGGACCCGTCGAAGGTGTAGTCAGTTGTGTCTTGGGCAGCACCCAAGAGCATGGTAGAAGTTTGTAGTTTCCTGGGTCAGCAGGTTACTATCGGAGGTTCATTCCAGACTTCTCTCGAGTTGCTACTCCATTGACAGCTTTGACTAGGAATAACCAGGTTTTCCTATAGAGAAAGTAGTTCCAAAAGGCTTTCGACAACCTAGAGGAGAAGTTGGTTAGTTCTCCCGTACTCACGTTTCCATAGGAAGGGTTGTTTCTTGAGGTGTTTTGTGATGCTTCTGGCCTTGGTCTGGGGTGAGTGCTGATGCAGAAGAAGGGAGTGATCTGTTATGGGTCTAGGAAGTTATTCCCTCATGAGCATAACTATGCCACCCATGACCTAGATCTTGCAGCAGTAGTGTTCGCACTGAAGTTGTGGCGGCATTACCTCTTTGGGGAGCGCTTTGTGGTCTTATCATATCACAAGATCCTACGTTATATCTTCTCCAAGCATGACCTGAACATACGACAGTAGAGATGGGTCAATTTTCTTCAAGACTATGAATTCCAGATCACTTACACTGAAGGTAAGGGAAACATTGTGGCTGATACCCTGAGCAGGAAGTCGCATAAGGAAGTGGTTCGGGAATCCACTGATTCTTGGAAAGCGATGGGAGAATTGCCTGCCTTACACTTGGATTATAGGGTATAAGGTGTTAGAGGCTATTTGTTTTAGATGATGGTGGAGTCCTCCTTGTTGTAGTAGGTGGAAGAGTCTCAGTGGGGGGACTCCGAGGCAGAAGTAATGCGGGATCGTGTCAATTAGGGAAATGCTCCAGAGGGATGGTCAGAGGACAACAGACATCCGATACTTTTCCATGGAAGGTTCTTTGTTCAGGAGGCGATGCATGAGGGAGTTCTCTGTGAGTTCCATAGCTTATCCTTGGAGGTACATCCAGGAGTTTCAAAAATGCACTGAGGCCAGAGGGAACAGTTTTGGTGGCCTGAGGTGAAACAGGCAGTGACAGAGTTTGTGGCTAAATTCCTCGTGTGTCAGCATGTGAAGGCTGAACACTGTGTTCCCAGTGGTTTTTTGCACCTTTTAGATGTCCCAAAGTGGAAGTGGGATGAATCTCAATGGATTTCATCACAGTACTACCCATAGCTCAGGGTGGTTATGACTCTATCTGGGTAGTGGTGGATCGACTGACAAAATCAGCTCACTTTATAGCAATTAAGGAGTCAGGCCCAGTGAGTACCTTAGCACAGAGGTGAGTAGATGAGGTGGTGTGTTTTCATGGAGTTCTGAAGAATATCGTCTCAAACATGGATACTTGGTTTACCTCACGAGTCTGGAAGGGTTTACAACATTCTTTTGGCACCCAGCTATGCCTTAGCACTGCTTTCCACCCCCAGACCGACGGGCAGGCAGAGCGGACTGTCCAGATGTTGGAGGACATGTTGCGAGCATGCGTTCTAGATTTCAGAGGGTCATGGGTACGACACTTGCCTTTAGTAGAGTTTGCCTACAACAAATGCTTCCACTCTACTATTAGCATGGAACCGTTTGAGGCCTTGTATGGAAGACAATTTCATTCACACATTTTTTGGGAAGAGGTTGGTGAGACAGGTGCTCATGGGCCATAGGTAGTGCAGAGCACCACAGAGAATGTCCAGCTTGTACGTTAGAGGATGAAAGCAACTCCGGACCAACAGAAGTCTTATGTTGATCGTCGGAGAAGGCCCTTCGAGTTTGAGGTGGAAGATCATGTGTTCTTGAGTGTTTCCCCTCAACGGGGGTAACAGAGGTTCAGGAAGGGGAGTAAGCTCTCCCCTAGGTTCATCGTACCTTTTGAGGTGCTGAGGCGAGTTGGCGAGGTGGCATATCAGCTAGCCCTGCCACTTCAGTTGGAGAAGGTTCATAACGTCTTCCAAATCTCCCATCTTCGTCGGTACTTACACGATGACTCTCACATTATCGACTAGGGAGAGATAGATATGGGAGATGATGGGACCTTCGAGGAACGACCAGTCAAAATCTAAGATCGTAAAGATAAGGTGCTTCGTGGACGAACCATTCCCTTGGTTCACATGTTGTGGAGGAATGGAGGCCTCAAGGAGAGCACTTGGGAGTGGGATACCCAGATGCACGCTCAGTACCCGAAGTTGTTTGGACTTGTGTTTTATTTGTTCATCTGAGATTTGTTTTGATGTTATACTTTGTACCTTTGATGTATGGAATGTTTGGCTTGTCGGTTATGAGACATTTTTTTCCTTGTTATCTGGGAGTGTGTAACATGTTTGTGCATGTGGGGAAGGGAAAAACCAGATCCATAATCGAGACACATTAATACGGATGAGATTGAACTCGTGAAGGTGAGTCAGTTCCACCTAAAGCGGATAATATCTCGACATAGGAAAAGAAATTTTCTCCAAACCATGTGTTCAGGCAGTGTGTGGGTTGTGCGGTGTTGGGGGCAGTGTGAGTTGAAAAATCCGAATGTATGAACGTGGGAAGACCTGATTCTTAATTGATACGCATTAATGAGGATGTGATTAAACCCGTGCAGGCAAGTCAGTGCCGCCTAAAGAGGATAAAATCTTGACATAGGAGAAGAAATTCCTAACACCTATAATTAGGGTTGGTGGTTAGGTTCCTGTTATAACAAGATCCCTAAGAGGTATCTTGTTGGGTTTGTCTGGGATGGTTTTGAATTCTCGGGGATGAGAATGTTTTAAGAGGTATTTGATGTAATGGCCCGGACCACTCCGGCCCATTCCTTTGTCAAAAAGAGGGTCTTGAAGTGTTCTGGAGAGTAAAATGGATTTTTCCCACACTTTCCAGAATTTTTGTAAGTACACACTGTGTAGTGTGAGTACACGCCGTGTACCCCAAACTACATGACGTGTACCCCCTCGTCGGGTATACCCCGTGTGGAAGGTCGTGTCATTGTCGTGTGAAGTACATGGGTACACGTCGTGTACCCTAAACTACATGCCATGTAGTCCCTCCCTGCGTACACGTTACCAGTCAACAACTGTGTGCCATGTTGATGCCATGTCTTTGCCATGTAAAATAAATTGGTACACACCATGTAGTCCTTCCCCGCGTATGTGTTACCCTCAAACCGTGTGTTGACTAGTCAATGGTCGCGGAGCCGTGTTGGAAGCCGTGTGGAGACCATGTGAAATAACTGAGTACACGCTGTGTACTATAATGTAAACACTATGTACATTCGCTTTTCTCGCCTATAAAAGGAGGTGTACCCTCCTCCTTTTCAACACACCCCTCTCCTCCCCTCTCCTCTGAGCATAGCTCTCCCAAGAGACTTGAAGGCCCCTTTTTCTTCCATAAATTCTTTGTCTGAGCTCCGATTTATGATCCATCAGCGGCCACGGGATCGTAAAAATGAGGCGGGACTTCTAAGCTTGGATCTGTTGTCTTTCATTCGGCCTTTCCTTTCCAACTTCCACCCGAGGAGGTTTTTACGGGTTTCGTCAAAAGTTAAGGATGCCGATGAACATCTTTTAAAGTTGATCCGGGGAGCGTTGTGATCAGAACCTGTTGAGGTAGGGATCTTACCTTCATCTCTCTAAATTGTGCATCATGCGGCGTGGGTATCCCCTTGTTTTCATGAGAAACAGCTGAACCTTTAAAACAAAGATAACAACTGGTTAAAGAACGGGGATGGGTATGTTGTAATGTTTATTTTTTTATATCCTGTGATATTATGTTGTGAATTGAATAGGCTTACGCCTACACAAAATCACAGTCGATGGGGGCCTTTGCTTGCACAATTAAATGCTTCCCTATCATTCTAGACCATTTATAGATGGAAACATTGTGGAATGTGGAAATTGGTTAATCACGTAAAGTTGGCTGATTAAATGAAAATATAGAACCCTTGTGTGATCACCCCAGTTGAACAAAATGGAATAATGAACATGTGGGTGTTGGATTGGATACATGGCATGTGAGGTGGTGTTTTGTGGGTTTTTGTGGATCGGGTGAGCAGCGGGGATGCAGTTGAGAAGGTTGTGGGTTGGTGTGAATGCTATGTTGTTGATGGGCAGAGGGGCTATAATGAATGGTATTAAAGGGGTAATGTTGTGGGGTATGTTTGTGGTTATGGTGGATGGTAGTGGGGCCGCATAGATGGGTTTGAATGTGAATGAACTCTGGGTTGTGATTAAAAAATAAAAAGTGGAATAGTTAATGAATGGTGGGGCTTGGTATTGGAACGGAAATAATAATCAATGGGGTTGGTTGGTTAATAAGAAGGACTTGGTTGTGTTTCTTGTGTTTTCCTAACTTGATTTGTGGATGGCAGGGATATGTTTTATGAATGATCATTATGGTTTGTTGTGGATAGTTGCCCAGTAGTTAAGTAAATAATAAGATGATTCTGTTGAAACATGAAAACCTAAATGGGGTTGGGATTGTTTGTTATATGCATGCTTCGTGGTAGCAGTGCCGAGGAACGTGCTCAGTTCTTGGATTAGAAGCCATAGGTTGGGAAGACTGTTTGGTTTATATATATATATATATATATATATATATATATATTTATCGTTATGTTTTATCGCACCCCACCCATGTTGAGGACTCAGTGTCGAACACTCCCATTTCATGGGAGAGGGAGTTTTCCCCTTAGTTATTAGCTCCTTCCTGCTCCTTCTTCCCAAGGCTGTGATGTCTTGAGGCGGCCTTACACCCAAGACTCTTCGGGTAGGTTTTAATTGGGGTGGATTAGCCCAATAATATTCTGGCAGGTTTTACTATTTCCCAAGAACCATTGGGATGAGGCCCAGGTGTGTGCGGGTGGGATACGTGGTAGTGAGGCCCAGGTGTGTGCGGGCGGGATACGTGGTTGTGATGCCCAGTTTTGTGCGGGCGGGATACGTGGTTGTGAGGCTCAGGTGTGTGTGGGCGGGATACGTGGTTGTGAGGCCCAGGTGTGTGTGGGAAGGATACCTCGTTGTGAGGCCCAGGTGTGTGCGGGCGGGATACGTTGTTGTGAGGCCCAAGTGTGTGCGGGAGGGATACGTGGTTGTGAGGCCCAGGTGTGTGTGGGAAGGATACGTGGTTGTGATTCCCATGTGTGTGCGGGCAGGAAGAGTGTGGTAGCGTCAAGACATTCGCTGTTAGGAATAGCAGCTAGCTAGTGGGGGAAAATGGTGTGGGGTACCCAATACTCTTGTTCTTATATACGACTACCTATTTTGATTGTGTTTTGGTGAGTGTGGCTGGTGAGGTTGGGTGGATAGAATTCCTTTCTAGGTTTCATCTATTGTTCTCATGGGACATTAGGATGTATGCCCACTTGTGCATGAGAGATTTAGGTTTACCTTATGAGTATACTTGTATGCTCACCCTTCATTTACTTTCAGGTTTCCAAGAGGACTACCGGGGCCATGCGGGGCCCTACTAATCGGGGCAGTTGGATTTACTGCAGTTTGCTATACTTGTTTCTTTTGGTATTGTAGTTTTGAGCTTTCTTGTAGTTTTACCTAGTTTCAGAACTATTTAAACATGCATGTGGAATTGGTTTAGTTTTATTTCTATACACTTTTTCTTTTCCTTTTTGGTGGATGAATTGTCCTATTTCCCAATCTTAAATAACAAAAAGGGTAATTCCTCCTATATTTGTGAAACCTCATACCCTTGGTGCTAGTCTCCACCCCGGGGTCTACTGGAGGCGGGACTCGGGGGTCATTATCTCCCTTTCACCATTGCCAGATCTGGAGGGGCATCTTTAGCAGGAGTGGGTCGTGACAATTAGTCTATGACATGTCAATTCAAAATAGTATTCCATAGAATAAATATGGATGATTAATTTAGAAGGAACCGAGAGGATGATATCAATCTATATCCACAACCTGGAATGGAGGGAATTGGAAGAAAGTAGTTTTTGATAATAATGGATCAGTTCATGTAGTCTATAAATTAAAGAAACATCCATAAATGATGTCAGAAAGATCAATGTAACGACCCTGACTAAAATATCTGGGATACAGTTACATACATCATGAAATTGGAATATGATATAAGAAATCCCATCCCAAAGGTCCTAATAGTATTTTTATTCTTGATGAAGTAGATACATATTGGATATTTAAGTTATATTTTCAAAATAAAAGTATGAATTTTTTTTTTGAGAATACCATTATTACCCATAGCATAAACCTACATATTAATTATAATAAAATTCTAAGAATCCTGGGGGAAAAACATTATAAACATGTGTTCTAAAATTATCAATTAGTGTAACGACCCACGTATTTATAAAATAATAAATTTTCATATATATTAATATTTATGAATAATATATTAAATTTATTTAAAAGGCAACTTTTTCTAATAGCAATCTCAACATGAAAAAATTTGTTTCTTTTACATCTTACATGGCACACAACAATGAGTTATACCAAAAAATTAATATAATAATATTATTATTTTAAATTATAGTTAACACCTTGGCATTGTTTTGGTGGGAATGAATTGAAATAAATACAACATTATTATCAAATTTCATTACAATTATCCAATAAATTTTATAGGATTAAAATAATAATGAATCTGACTTTAAGCCTGAAAAACTCAAATATTTTTAAAAGGTCGTTTTATCACCTTTTGATGGGGAACCCTTGTGAAATCTGGTTTTTCCTCATTAATATGTTCTATTTGAAAAAAAATATTCTTATATAGAATAAGTACATAAAATTTTGCATTTGATAAAATTTTATTATTTTCTATTAATGTTTCTTTTTTAATGAATAGTGAAAAATACTGAATTTTAATTCAAAATTGCCTTTTAATCTAATTTATTTGTATAGTTAGATTGTAAATTTAATTGGTTTTAAAGTGTAATTTGATTATATTTTATCCTTTAATCCATTTTTGGTTATTTAAAGTATTATCACTTTGAAATTTCACATAAACACATACCAATCTTTTGGTACTTTTTACTACTTTAAAACACTCCTTTTGGTTTTGATAATGGAAATTAATTTTAAATTAATTTTTAAACTTATGTGTTTGGAATTTAAAAAAATGGAATCCATATTAGGAATGATAAGTTCCAATTTTTTTAAATAGTTAACTTTTATTTGAAGACATTATGAATATCAACCTTAGTAAATATTTTATTTACCATGGTTAAAGGATAAATTCGGTAAATAAGGGTAACCAAATAAAATTTCAATGGTGTTAAATTACAATAACACATTTCCTAACCCACATGGATGAGATATTTCTAACCATGGGAATCAATGAGTTGATTTTAGGACCCCATGGAGCCCCTTGTGTGTTAAAATGAAATTTTATTACTATTAATTTAATGTTATGGAAAATATTATCTAAACATATATCATTTAGTAAAACAATTTTTATATGGGGTTATATAAGTGAACTCTTCGACGGTAAATATTCATTTGAAATATAAAAATAATCCAACATCATGGTATTTTATTTATAATTTTTATACCTAAAATAAATAAATTAAATTACGACACAATGGTGTTTAAGTTGTTACTTCATTAATAAAAGATTAAAATAAATGATATTATAAATGTTAAAATATATGTAATTTTTTATTTTGATCCCATCCAAATTTTTTTGGATTATATTTACATGTTATATTTGTATTAAGGAATTTTAGTTTTCTAATAAAGTTTTTATTGATTTTTAAAAATTTCATGATATGAATTGTGTCAAAATTGACATAATTTATATTTTTAAATATTATATAAATTATTAAATATTATAAAATAAAAAAATTAAATTTTAGTTAAAAAGATATCATAAGTTTAAAATTTTATTATTGACCCTTTGTAAGAATATTTTTCTTGTTTTGGTAATGGTATAGATTCTCAATGTGTTAAATGCTTGATAAAACGGCAATAGTAAAAAAGGGATATAGAAAATATATAATGGATAAAAAATATCTGAAACCTATATAATTCATATTGGATGATTTTAGTTCTAATTATTCTTATCTTATCATCTATCTAACTGAATTTTTACTCATTTATAATCGAAATTGAATTTACAATAAAATAATAATTCAAGATAATCTTTAAGTGCCCCTCATCCCCCTTATAAAAGGACACAGCCTCTAACCCTGACTCACATCTCTCAATTCCACTTATATAATCCTTACTCAACCCAAACAATCACCCAAAAACCATTTATTTCTCTTAGAATACTTACTTTGGTAATAAGTCCATTAAATATGGCCTTTTTTCTTAAATCAAAATGAGTTACAAAATTTAAAGTAATGTCTTCTCCGAAGATTCTTTCTATTTTTCCTTCTCCAACCCCCTAAAATCTATTTGTTCAATTATTTTGTTACATCATTAGTATTTGAAATATATTATTTTATTGTTATTATATGGATTTTAACAACACTTTCACACACCTCCGTCTAATGGGTATAGAACATACTATTTCTGTGGACGGTGAACTACTACCTCATGAACCGATGATTGTTGAATCCTCTCATACCACCTCTTATGATAGATATTATGATGTAACTGTAATTATATATGATATATATATATGATATTTTTATTCTATTAGTCTTTAATTATCATTTATATCACACCTTTATTCTTCCCATTTTGTATAAATACAATACTTTGATGTGAGGAAGTGCGGACTACCGCCCCTCAAAGTGATATGTGTCATTCATGCCATACATCGAATGAATAATTGATGGTGTTAATGATACTATGTATTATATTATACTGGACCATTAATATACCTATTTATCATTCAGAATATGTTCTTTTAAATATGAAAAAATTAATGTAGCGTTTATGCGTACCTACGGCTTACCGTCTCCATGAACGGTGCATTTCATTTATTATATCTGAATGATATAGACTATTATAAATACATATATATGAGATATATATGATATATATGATTTCAAAATAATTAATATCATTCTTGACATAATTTATTTTTGATCACATGGACAATTAGTTAATATAACATGTTCATTTTTTACTCATGTTCGGAATATCGAGAAAATGTCCGATATGAACTCATATAATTCACTAATTGTTATAGTATGGTTATATGCGATATAAAAGAAGTAATAAAACTGAAATAGTTTATTAATCATGTATAAATTAAATTATGTTTGTTATTTAGGAAGAATAAGGAACATATTGGAGAAGTCAACCTCAAGGTAAGGTATCCTTTTATCCCAATTTACATTCTTTGGATTAAACATCTACTTCTTGATTATGTTGTGCTATGATTATGTGAGATAAAATATTTGTTAGTCTATTTTGTATTTATAGATTATTTATGTGAAATTATTGGGAATAAAAATATTCCATCTATTTTATTTAAAAAATAAAATTTGTAAGGCAACATCTCAACATCCTCTTTTAGTTAAAGACTACTTTATGTTATGCCTTTTAGTTTCCATTTTCTAATGTTGGGTATTTTATTATAAATCCATATTTTGTATATTTTATGTTGATGTGATAATATACAATTTCTATCTCTTCAGCTCATTTTTTGAATACTTAAATGATGTTGTTAGGCTGCTTGACTTTCATAATGGAATTTCTAAACTCTATTTCCACTCATTGGATTTTACGCACACTTCATTGATTATTTTATGCCGAGATTCTGTGTGGAATATTTTATTATATTTTTGTGTATTAATTTATACTTATCCATGTGTGAATATACTATTTATACACCTAATCACCCCATTTATAAATTCTTACGTCATTTATATGATCATTGTAAGGGACATTGTCTCAATATCCTTTCATTGAGGCATGTTTGCATAAAATCTGCATCCTTGTTTTACACAATGTATAAAAAAACCCATTGAAATTTAATTTCATTCAAAGGGAATATTTTATATATGAATAATTTTACTAAATGACAAAAAAAATTAATATATTCCTTAACAATGACATATACACCACTGTAATCATTATATGGCTTCCTCCATAAGCATGAATGTTATTAAAAGGAAAAATGAAACCCGTTATTCTGTTTTGGGGTGTTTTGTAATTGAAAACGGTTTTCGAAATGGATTGAATATTTCAATATCTTGAATTGATTTTCTATGATTGATGAGTGAAATGGTGATATTTTAAATCTTTTATGAAATGGTAATAAGGCATTTCACTAGTGGTTACATGATAAACTTAATAAAGGGTGGTTCTGTGATAAACCAAGGACGGGTGGTTACGTTATAAGATCCAATGCATTTGTTATGGAAGTCAGCCATATTGATATTCAATTTAGAGATATGTGTGGAAGTCAATCATATGGTTATTCCATTTATGTATGATTATGTCCCATGTTAACAATATATGTTATATGATTCTTTCTATGGTATTTAAGGTAATATTTTGGTCACAAGAATGGTAAGCAATGAGATTATATTCAGTTAAGTGTTTTTTCTACTTCTTAAAGATGAAAGGTTTCACATTATGATAACGTATTCATGGTTTACTTGTTGTTTTTAAAAAACGAACTTTTTTCCTTTTTATGTATCCTTTATAGTAATTTTTGTGCTCATCCCATGTTTTTGAATTTTTTTGTATAAAATAATGTAGAATATGGTCAAGGATAGGATAATGGAAAATTCATGATATATAAAACCTAGAATAAATTTTTTTTAGTGTTTTTGTTTTATAAAAAATAGACATTGATTAGAACTGTCTATTTGTAATATTCAATTTGTTGTGTATATTTTTATGTCATGATTCTATAATGAACTAAAACACAAAAAAATCCTCAATGTGAATTATTTATAAAATTAAATATTATGTAATATTTAATATTGGGGCCTTATAGTTGGTATCAGAGGTCAGTTTAGATAACATTAGAGGTTATGGTGTAATTTAAGCATAATTGACATAACCATAATTGTTAACATATTATAAAAATTCATAGTTATTTTAGATAAACTGAATGACATTAAGATAACATGAATAAGTATATCTTAGTGTTTACCCTCCCCATAAGATATTATTTCTTGAATTTATGATATACTCACACTGACATTTTTTGTTTTAGTACGTGGCTGGATGTAGTAGGCACCAAAGTAACAATGGATGCGAAGAAATTTATAACGGTTTTCTAAATAAGAAACCAAATTAACTATGAGATTCAATGAGAACTCTTGTGGTTATTCTCAACCAACTATCTGGAGTCATGAGTTACCTCCCAGAACTTGGTTATTTTTATAAGGAATCGTATATGTGAGGAAAAAATCCCTACATATGTTCAGGTAATAATAATAAATGTAGGTATATTAAAAAACCAATGGTTAAAGGATGTGGAAAGAAAAACCATGTAAAATGCTTCAAAGGGAAGGGAATATGCTATAGATGTGGTAATGAAGTTCATAAATCAAGCACCTATGTTGAAAAAAGTAGCATCCAGTTGAATACAAGAAATTTAAAGAAGTTATTTTTGAGAGATTAATTAAATTTTTTAAATGTGGTGTGCATTATCATTATACAAATAGATGTCTTAAGTAAAAGGTTCATGAATGGGAGCAGCAGGTCCATAGAAATTTATTTTTACCAACACCTAATGTCATTCCAATTGAGGATGAGGAAACTGACAATGACAAATGAAATTTATAGATTATTTCATAGCTGTGGTTTTTACAGTATTGAATCTTTGGATATGATTCAAGATTGTTTTGTAGGAAAGAAGAATTAAATAATAAGATGGAAAAAATTGTTACTGGATTATGAAATGTTCAAAATTTGTATAAAGTAAACATATAAGGGATTCAAGATTTATCGTATATTGTAGGATGTAGAAATTTTAAAATGTATTAATGCTATTTTGATGATGGGATTACTTTGGGAATATTTTTCTAATATGTGTAACCCTGATGTTTGATATGTGAAAATTTTATACAAAGAAGAATAATTTTTTCCTTCTGTGGACATAATTAATAACCTTATGGGTTCATATGAACTTTTTTTTAGGTGATTAATGGTTATTAAATTTTGGAATGAAAAATAAAATCTATTAAATATCCTTTATGGAAAAAGAAGGGTAATATAATTT
This sequence comes from Viscum album, assembly GCA_963277665.1. Taxonomy (NCBI): domain Eukaryota; kingdom Viridiplantae; phylum Streptophyta; class Magnoliopsida; order Santalales; family Viscaceae; genus Viscum; species Viscum album. The sequence goes on from OY728126.1 coordinate 1,534,755,177, forward strand.
TTGAAGAAATTATATTATTTGTGATAATGGTGTTATGATGATATGGTTTTAGAAAAGGTAAACCCCATAAGATGTGTGAAAACCCATCAAGTCTGACATGGTCGTAGTAATAAAACCCAGAACCGAAGAGTGATAAAGGCCCATCGCATACCACTAGCATACATGATGTCCCTGGTTATTATGACATATTATTTTTAGTTAAATGATTTTATTTATCAAGAATAAGTTTATTTTGGATATTATTTTTTATCAAATGGATATCTATAGTATAAGAAAATGATTTGGTATTTAAGTGATATAGGTTATTTTAGAAGACATTTTCTCTTTTGTGAACACTATATTCTTATTCAAAATAGAATACTATGGGATTTAGTTTGTGGAGTAATGGTTGAAATATTATTTTTTATGAATATATGTGTTATTTTGGTCATATATATATTTATGTTATTTATGTAAATGATTAACCTATCATAGATAATATGTGTTTAGGTAAATTACACTTTAGTATGAGACTTTAAGAGTAGTCAATGTTATTTGGAGATAAATAATAAGATATACTATTGAAGATAATTTGATTATATTCTTCTACATTTTGGGTTTCAATAATATTTTTTATTTTATTGATGAATTTTAATGTCAATTATGTGTTATATGTTCTTTGATGAATTTCGGGTACCATTTGATGATATTTTTCAGATTAAGAGTACTTTTTCATTTTATAAATGATTATTTTTTGGGGGATTATCCGATATTGTACTAACCATTTTGGTTTTGGTTAATGTCTAAAGGTAGGGAAAATATATGGTTTATCTTTTGGGTATCATGTTATTCTTATGTAGTTGATTCTATTTCTTCTGGGCTGACCAAGTCTTTTGGAATACTTATCATTTGGAGAAAAGATGATTTTTTGGTAGAAACTTATTAAAGGAATAAAATCTACTTGAAAAGTAAGTATTTTTCCTTATGTTTTTAGTCAATATCATAAATAAGATCCCCAGATGGAAATTAAAAGAAAGAATGATTTTTGATTACTTTTCCTTCTGGGGAATCAAATACTATTTAACCCATCACATGTTTGTTTTTTATGGTATTTAACATTCTCCTAATCTTGTTTTCGGTCTCTCTCCATCATAATTTGAAACATAGTTTCTCCTCTATATCAATGTTTTCATACATTGAATCCTAGTATGTGTTATCAGGGGTAACCTTTTTACTTCTATTTTTTTATTTTAATGTGATAGTTTTATTGAAACTTTTTTCGATGTGGGGCATGCAATGATGTTTCTAAGCATTATTTTAATATTGTGAGGACACAATTTCCAAAAGGGGATAAGTATGTAACCTCCTTGGTATTTATAGAATAATACATTTTCATATCTATTAATATTTATGAACAAGATATTATTATAAATTTAAAGAGTAAACTCTGTCCGATAACGTACTCAACACGCAACAATATGATACATTGAAATCATACGTTGCACACAACTAGAGTTATACCAAAAAATAATATTACAATATTATTATTTTAATTGATCGTTACTTCCAAGATGTTGTATTGGTTGGAAGGAAAATATCTAACTAAAATATGATTATTAAATGTCTATAATATTATCCAATAAATTTGAGAGGCTTATTATAAGAATTAATCTTATTTTAATCATGAAAAACTCTTATATTTTTAAAAGGTCATTTTACCGCCTTTTGATGGGGAACCCTTTTTAAATATATTTTTGTCTATTTTATATGTTCTATTTAAAAAAATAGTATTCATATTTAGTATCAAGAGATAAAAATATACATTGGATAAAATTTTGTAATTTATCTTGATAATGTTAATTTTTTGATGAATAGTGAAAATTTTTGAATTTTAATTCAAGACAGCCTTTTAATATAACTGATTTATATAGATATATTGTAAGTTAAATTGGTTTTAAAGTTTAATTGGATTATATTTTTATTGTTTAATCCAATTTTCTCACATTGGATGTCATTTCACATTGAAATTGGACATATTTCAATCTTCTGGTAGTTTTTACTTCTTTAAAAGACATTTTTTGGTTTTGACAACTGGAATTAATTTTAAATTAATTTCTGAAACATCTATATTTTGAATTTGTAAAATTGGATTCCATATTTATATTAAATAAGTCTATATTGTGTAAATATGTAACTTTTATTTTTAGATATTATGAATAGTAATTGTAATTTATATTTTATTTGTCGTGGTTAATGGGTAAATATGGTAAATAAAGGTAAAAAAATTAGTATTATAATTATATTAAATTACGCTAAAACATGTACTAACTCTATTGGATGAGTTATGTCCGACCATGGAAATCTTTGGGTCGATTTTAGGGCCCCATAGAGACACTTGTGTATGAAAATGATATTTAATTACTATTAATTTAATGTTAAGGAAAATATAACCTAAACATATATATTTTGGTAAAAATATTATATAGGATTATATAAGTGATATCTTGGACTATAAATATTAATCTGAAATATAAAAATATTTCCTACATCAGCGTATTATATTTATAATTTTGAGATATTAAATAAATAAATTTAATTTTGACACAATGGTGATCATCTGATTGCTTCATTAATAAATGATTAAAATATATGATATGATAAACGTTAAAATAAATTTAATTTTGTAATTTTTTTTTCATCCAATAATTTTTTAGATGATAAATACAAATGATATTTTTATTAATTATTTTTTCTAAGTAATCAAGTTGATATGGATTTTTTAAAATGTCATGATACGAATAGTGTCAAAATTGACACAATTCATATTTTAAAATATATAATATTTTATTAAATATTATTATATTTAAAAAGATATAATATTCCACCAAAACGTTATTATAAGTCTGAATGTTTATTATTGACTCATTCATTGAATATTTATCATGTTTTGGTAACTATTTTGATTCTCAATGTGTTAAATTATTGATAAAACAGTATGAGTAAAAAAGGGTTTAATAAAAAATATAAGGATTAAAAAAAATTTCAAAACCTCTCTAATTCTTATTTTATGATTATATTTCGGCTTATATTCATCGTATCAAAGAAAAAAAGGAATTTGGACTCATTTATAATCGAAATAGAATATATAATAAAATAATATTTGAAGATTTTCTTTAAGTGCCTTTCCTCCATCATAAAAAAGGAGAACAGATCTAACCGATACTCACACCTCTAAATCCCCCTTGGATCATCAAAACTATACACAAATAATCTCAAAACATCCCTCTATTTCTCCTAAAATCCATACTTTGGGTAGACGGATAATAAGATGGTCTTTCAGCTTTAATTAAAAGGAGTCACCTGATTTGATATATTGTCTTCTGTCACGATTCTTCCATTTATTTTCCATCCCCAACCCACTGAAATATATTTAATCATTTATATAATAACATCACCCATATGATAAATAATATATGTTGTTTTTATTAATATCATTCGAACTACACTTACACACTCCCCCGTTTAATGGTTATAGAATATACTGCATATGTGGACGGTGAAGTACTTCCTCACAAAATGATGATTTTTAATTCTTTTAATACCTCATCTTACGGTGGATATTATGATGGAACTGTAATTATATATGATATATTTTATATTTATTTTTTCACTGTGATTATGTAATTATCATTTCGAACATACTTTTATGCTTTTCATGTTGTATAAATATGATAATTCCATTTGAGGAAGTGCAGACGAGTGCCCCATCAATGTTATATGAGTCATTAATTCCATACAAGAAACATATAAAAGATGTAATTAATGAAATTATATATTATTTTATACTATAATTATAATATACCTATTCATAATTTTGTTTTCATTCCTTTAAATATGAAAAGAAAATCAAAGTAGCATTCATGCGTACGTATGACTTACAGTCTCCATGAACGGTGCATTTCATTTCTTATATCCAAATGCTATTGACTATTATAAATACATATATATTAGATATATATGATACATATGATATCTAAATAATTAATATCATTCTGGATATAATGTAATTTTTACCACAAGGACAATTTGTAATTATAACAAGGTTATTTTTATCTCAAGTTCTGATCATCAACCAAATGTTTGATATGAACTAAAATAATTAACTAATTATTATATCAAGGTAATATGTGATATAAAAGGAATAATAAACATATTTTTTTTAAAATAATGATTAAATTAAATAAATTTTCTTATTTAGGATGAACAAGGAACATACAAGACAAGTTGAACTTGAGGATAGGGAATTTCATAACCCAATTTACATTCTTTGGGATAAACTTCCACTTCGTCATTATTTCCCCCTATAATTATGTGGGATATTACTTTTGATATACTAATTTTTATTTATACATGATTTATGTGTACTTATAGTTAATGCACATAATCAATGTATTTTATTTACAAATTGATCTTTGTAAGGGAACCTTTCAACCTTTCCTTTTTGTCAAAGACTTCTTAATGTTATGTCTTTCAATTTCCATTTTCTATTTTTGGGGTATGTTATTATATATCCTTATTAATGTACATTTTTTTCCATGTGATGTGATACATGTTTCTCTCCCATTAACTCATTTTCTAAATTTTTATGTGACATCATATGGGATCCTAATATTCGTAAGGGAATTTCTAAACACAATTTCCACTCATTGGGTTTTACACATACTTCATAAATTATATTATGCCAAGATTATGTATGGAATCTAAATTTATAAATTTAGAAATTAATTTAATATTTTCCTTATGTGGATATACTATTTCTACACATAATCACCCCATTGATAAATTATTACGTCATTTATATGAACATTACAAGGGACTTCGTCTCAATCACCTTTCATTGAGGCATGTTTTGATAATATAAACCTCTTTATTTTAAAATGTGTATAATAAACCCAATTGACTTTTACAATCATTCAAAGGATATTTTTTATCAATTAATCTTTATAATAAATGATTAAAGGAATTTTTTTAACATATGAAGTGACAATGACCACTCTTCTACTGTAATCGTTATTTGGATTCATGTATAAGCCATAATGTTTTTCAAAGTAAAAAAGATACCCCTTATTACATTTTAGGGTGTTTTTGTATTGAAAATGGTTTTAGAAATGGATTAAATATTTAAATATCTTGAATTTGATTCGTGTGATTGATGAGTGAATTTTTGATAATCTCAATCATTTATGTAATGGTACTTGAAAATTTTACAGGTGGTCATGTGATAAAAAAAATGATGAGTGGTTCCATGATAAAATATGGATGGGTGGTCATGTTATAATCTCTAATGAATTTGGTATGGAAGACAGCCATATGGCTATTCCATTTAGTGATATTTGTGGAAGTCTACCATACCATTATTCCATTTAAGTATGTTTATGACTAAAATTACCTATATATGTAATAAGTTTCTTTTTATGGGCATTATGGTAATATGTAGATTACAAAATGGGTACGTAATATGTTTATATTCAGTGAAGTCTTTTTGTACTTCTTAATGGTGAATTTTATAATATAATGATAATCTATTCATCATTTACTTGTTGTTTTGAAAAAAAAATAGTTTTCCTTATTTATTTATACCTTTTTGTGTTTTTTATGCTCATCCCATGTTTTTGAAATGTTTTTTGTAGGACTTAAGGAAAAATAGGGTCAAGGATGGGATCAAGGAAAAGTCATGATATCTAAAACATGAAACTAAATATGTTTCTTTTTTATGTGTTATTGTTTTAGGAAAAAATTATATACTGAGTAGAAGTGTCTACATATAATATTCAAGTTGTTATGTATAAGTTATGGCCTAATTCTCTAAATCTCTAAACCTAAAATATCTTCATTGTGAATTATTAACTTAATTCAAGATTATGTAAAGTTTATGGCTAGGGCCTTACAATAAAGGTTATGTACAGTGGAATCTAATACAAATAAATAAATGATAATCATCTTGTAATGGTAAATAACCGAACACACATTCCATGTAACCAATAAAATGAGAATTAAAATGCATCCTTATATTTTTTTTCATAGGTAAAGAACTCTACATACTAAAAAATGAAATTAAGGGAATTCATAATTTCAGACATTTGATTTATCATGATATATTCTCAAGATAGTTACTATTAAGAACAATCCTCTTTCATGTTTAATTACTTTGGTTGAAACTCATCATAATCATCTTGGAAGCAAATGTGAAGGTTTTTTTCATAAGTTTAATTCATCCCATGAGATTACCAATGAAATTATGGTATTTTCAATATATATTCCCCACACTTTATTTTATTTCAAATTTATTCCTCACATGAATATCTAATACAATAGAATAAATATTTCCTGAGAAATTAAAGAACTAGTCATACAATATATCAAGAAACCCATAGTAAAACTGACCAAAAACCATTTACTGAAGTATGAAATATGGTATCATAAGAGAAAAATCTAGATGATGTATAATATTAAACAATGAATATATTTATATATATGATAATACATTAAATGAGATTGTTTTAAATAATATTGAGGAAAACAATATGTAAACATTTCAAAGGTCCACACACCCCAAAGTAGTTTTTAAATTAAAATCCCCATAATGTAATAACATTAATTGAAATTTATAATATCAAGATAATAAAGATTTTCAAGATATAATAAGTCAATGGAGACGCATATACACCTTATGAAGGAATATATGCATATAAAAAAATTCTTAATGAATTAAAATTGTGAAAAACAACTAATTACCACTTTGGTGGAATTGAAACCAAAAACCCCATAAAAGAGAGAAAATAAAATGGTTATGTGAATCCAATTAAATTAAATGATAAGAAACTTAGAATTTATTAATGGGAAGTATATAACCATTAGAAAAATTACACGTGTTGAATGAAGAATAAATCTCATAGAAGTAAATGGGAGACGAGAAAACCCTTACTTCATGCTTCCCTATAGAGGTGTATATTTTTACCAATTTTATAATAGTTTAAATAATTTTATTAACTCATTATAATACTATTTTTTTATTTATAATACCTTATGTTATAAATTTATATCATCTTATGACAAATTCACTATTAATATTTATTTCTTTTCATGGTTTTAGGTGCATTCATTTCATGATTTCATCATCAGTTCATTTGTATAAAATTATAGATATTCTTCTAGAATAAGATTAGAAAACCAAAAGTGTAAAGAGATATCATTAATTAAATATTATAATTATAAATGTTTAAATATATAATATTTTTATTGTATGAGTACGATTCTTTTAATATATTTTTAATGATAATAATTTAGTTAATTTTGAGGTTTTTTCAAACACTGTGAATTAGTTTAATTTTATTTTCTATTATGAGTATATATTAGTTCCTGAGCATGAAATAGGTTATAATATAAATATTAAAATATTATCCAACTATAACAAATATTTTAAAACTATTCATGAAGGCGGTAATGGAAAAATAGAAAAACCCATATTCACAGAGGCGATGAACTGTCATAAAATGGATAATAGTTTCAGTTCCTTGAAAAAGATTAGGAAATAAATGGGATGTTTATAATATATTTTATTATAAACATAAAATTAACGTATTTAAATAAGTTTTTACTTATTATAACTTGATATATGAAGGTATTGAGTATAAAGTAGAAGAATAAATGAAAATAATAGTGGTGTTTTGAGAAAATTAACACTTGATTATCACATCATTGTAGGACCCATTTAGGACCTTGGATTTGGCAATGTGTTAAAAACCATATCCATTTTATCTATGGATATTGATTAAGAGAGGTTTTGGTAGAAATTTTTGGAGAATCATGGATTTTGGGTCTAAATGGGGGTGGTGAGAGTGGTATTTATACTTGAGGAGATTTGGGACTATGTTATTTAGATAATTATTATTCTATTCTTGAAGCCATCCAAATTGATATGAAAATTATTTCAACGAATATTTCTGTAAATTAATTTTATAAAGGTTGTTTATGGTTGATAAATACCTTTAAAACACATTATAAGTGGTATTTTTTGGTATTTTAAGTGTTTACATTTAAACATTAACCATTTACATTATTTTACATATATTATAGTAAAGAATATTTTTACTATAGTATTTATTTATGTATAAAAAAATAATCCTAAATATTAATACGTAACTTATGATAGTAAATATAGATACCATATATTCAAACTAAATTCTTAGAATTAGATAAATATCATTTAAAAATAATCCAACTGACATGATAAAAAAGAAGGTATTAAAAGATAAAAGTTCAAGAGATTGAAATGTTTTTATATATAATTTCAATGTAAAATTTATCCCGAAGAACTAAATTGGATTTTTATACATAATTTTACTAATTAAAATTTACAACAAATTTAAAATATAATATAACTCTATAACTAAATTAAAGAAATAGGTTTTTAATTAATATTAATTATTTTTCAAAATTCTTCAAAAAATGCAACTTATCCCCAAAATACCAACATATTACGATAACATAATTGTAATACAAAAATTTCAAAATTTAACATTATTTTTACAAATAAATCATATATATGTGTCCAAATTTAGATCTAAAATAGGATCACCTTCAAAATGAGGAAAAACTTCCTTTATAAATATATAGCTTTTTATGATTAAAATTATATTTATTCTTATCTGATTTGATGAATTTTAATAAAATATTGGATACATGACTTATAAATTTTATTAATATATTTAACTACGTGTGATTAATTTAATTTATTATTTTAAAATTACATTGTGGAAATGAAAATTCTGTTTTATAAATTTTAATACTTTTTGTTAAACTGGTTTTTATTTTTATTTTCTAATTAATGAAAATCCAATTAAATATTTTTATAAACATGTGTATACTATATTTTAATAATATATTTAATCTTATTTATTCATTACATTCCAAGAACTATGGGATAACAAGCATGTACGAATAATAATATGAAATTGTTGATTGTGGTTCATTTAAGCATGCAATCCATCAAGGAGAATAAATTTAAAAGAGATATATCGAAAAAATATTAGTGTGTTGCATTATGCACTCATTAAATAAATTGTTTTGTTAAAATTAGCTATTCTACATTGAAAATTATTGGTTGATTTTTTTAAATGTTTTTGGGGGAAAACTACATCCTAAATAGGTTTAATAAAACATCCCATTAATAAGTGGGATAGCGAAATTCATAGATCAGCACAAAATTGAGATTTCTAATATGATATCACTAGTGGGAGGTAAAAAAAGGTACATGGAAGAGAAATAAAACTATCTTGTTCTGATGGAGAGTGATATATATCATGGTCATCAGAAAGTTTACCATCAAAAAATCTTAAATATGTGATGGCATAAGAAGGCCATTGATTTCTCGAAAAGAAAAATGAAACTAATATAATTTTTTATTTCCCAATTCATTGTATTGAGTTTATGGATTATTTTACTATTCATATTCGCTCTTTATAAAATAACCATACATTAGTTATTTCTATTTATTTAGTATAACATTATCGATTAGTTATGCTTTGATCTATTTTCACTCCATCTCTTATATTGGGAAATGAATTTTAAAGATGATTTTCCCCTACCTGAAACACATTAATAAATCAAAATATACATAATTCATTATTTTATCCATTAAGTATTTATTAAAAAAATATGGAAATTAAATTTTATAAATTAAAAATAATATTGAAATTTCAACTTAATCCATTCCATAAGTAGTTAATAGTAGGAATGTTTCTAAATATTTTGGTAGAAATTCAAAGACAAAACATTTACAAAGACGGTAAGGAAATTTATGAAATTAAAAAATTATATTCTTTAAAAGTCATAGTATAAATCTTAATTTCACATACCAAATATATTAATATCATGATCACCATAAATCATTAATGAAAACATGAATTCTTCTAATAGTGTAATTTATGGTATATTATTGAAAATAAAACATGGTGTATACCAATTAAATATAATATAAACCGTAAATTCACTAACCACTTTCATATTAAGAAATAATATCACATAAACATCTATTTCTCATTATTATTTGATTATCAAGAATATATTAATGGTTATTGTTTTCAAATAATTTGTTTTCCAAATGATTAACTTCAAAAACAATAGCATCTCTTGGTACAATTAATCATTTTCTTCATATTATTTAATAATATGCACTGTAGTACAATCCATATACATTTCTAAAATATTATGATTAAAATGTCATTAAGAGAATAATATTTTATCATATTTTATGGAACATAATAAAAAAGAATATTAATAACTCAATTTATTTTATTAATAGCATATTATTGACATTTACCCCTTAGATTCATATGAGTTATATTACCTTTATTATTTGGACATTTATTTTCAGTGTTCTCCATTTAACTATAGTTAGAACACTCAATATTATGGTTTTCTTTCCACCCTATACATTCTTTGGCTAGGTAACCATTTGATCCACAATTATACAAAACTCCCAATCCTTTTTATAATTTGAGAGGGTGATTATTTCCTTAGTTATCAAATTTTGTAAAGTACTTCATTCCATTATTCTCTTTTTCCATTATTTTCTCTTCCAATATCTTATTCTCTTTCAACCCATTGAATTTTTACGATATAGATAAATATTTTTCTATCATTATTTCCCAAAAAACTATTTCATTGTATGAAAAAAAATGTTTGAGTGGCCAGTGCCCTTCAAAGACATGGATTAATACCTTCATTCTAATGATAAATATTGAATTTTTTATTGCATATGTAATATGTAGGATAACATTCTGTCCTTTTACATGTGGATTAATAATTTTTAATGATTTCTTAAGTATTTTTATTTAAACATTGAAATATTCAAATAATATCACATTGATAATCAAAAGGTAAATATTTTTCAATGAATATGTCCTTCAAATAATTCCAATACTTGTATTGTCTTTCCTCTTCCTTCCTAATGTTAGGGATCAACAATGACTATTGATCAGTATTTTCATTGAAACAATACATGAAAATTTTAATGTGTACCTTTTTATGGAATCCCATTTGTAGAAATAAATTTTAAGGGAATTGATGTATTGGTCAATTATCACTAGATTATTAGTTTGACAGAAATATAGGGGCTTATACTGCATGAAATGATTCTACATAGCTATAGCCAAATTATTTTTCATGGACTAAGTATACTTTCTTAATATGATCATAACATACCCAGTACCAATACTAGCTTCATTTTATTCTTATGCAGGGAACTCCATAAATTGTTCATGGGTACTAATATCGTTCTTCTTTCCATGTTCCATTAAAAAATAATTACATATACTATATTATCTCATAAAATTATAGACATTGTATAATTATAAACACGAGGTGATCTAAATTTCATAATTTATGAAAATATATTTTTATAATCACAAACAATGTTTCATTGGGGTGTTCTTCTCTATATATCCTCAAAATCAGTCATAGTGTTACATTCCCTAATTCATATTTTCCTAAATCTTATTATCATGGTTTGAACTAACCTTCATCTGATAAATAATGTAATTACCTTGACTCTAGAAGCCTATAGTTGGTTCCATAAATTATTTCATTAGAATAAGATATATGAAAATCCATCTCAAAATACTAAATAGGTTCTTTATCTTGTTAATCTAGATATATTATTGAAATTCAGGTTACATTTTTTATATAAATTTCAACAAATATTTTCTTTGAGAAAACAATTACTCCTCTTAGTGTAAACCTACATATCAATCATAATAAAATACATATATAACAAGGGGAAAGTTAATCATTTGAAAGGGGTGTGACCAAATTATTACTAAGGGTTACATCCAATGAACGATAACATAAATAAATAAAGGATAATCATAATGAAAAGGTGAATAGCTAAAAAAATATGACATGTAATCATTAACTAAGAATGAAAATAAATCAATGGATTTTTTCATATTGAAAATCCTCAGGATAGTAATAAAAAAATGTAGAAAATTCATAATTTTAGAAAATGTCAACTATCAAGATAAATCTTCTTGAAAATTAATTTTATGATCAATCCTCTAGCTTGTTTTTTTTGGTAGAAAATCTTCTAATTCAATTTAGAATCAAAAACCAAGGGTTTTCCACTAATTGAATTCGTCAGATGAGAAAAACAGTACACTAATGGGATTCCCTATATTTTTCCCCCACCCATTTCTTCATGTCAATTTAATTCCTCACATCAACCAATAAAACAATATAAACAATATGCCATTACAAAATCAATAACTAGTCATATGGTATATTAATACTCTAACCAATAAAATTTAACATAAACTCTTTACTATATTCTACAATTTAGTATCACAATTGATAAATGTAAATTAATTTCAAGATTCAACAATGCATTTTAACATATATTAAAATAATTTTAATTATATCATTGTAATAATATTGATGAAAATTTTGTTTAAACATTCCAAAGTGTCACATACAACTTTTAAAATAGATAATTATCAGCCCCGTGAGTGAATAACATCAAATAAATCTTAGAATATAATTTTATTAAGGATATTAATGATATAAAATGTAAACAGATAAGTATATAAACATCATAATATAATATTGTTTTAAAACATAAAAAATGTCTCAAAGAATGGAAATTGTTGAAGCAAGTCAGTACCGCTTTAGTGACATTGAATCCATAAATCCCATGAAAGAGATATGAACAAATAGATTTTTGAATCCCCATAAATTAATAAGAAAAAAATAAAATACATTAATGAGTATTATATACACCACAAAACATAAACAAGTGGTTAATAAGGCATATATCTCGATAAAGTAATACATACATGAGAAAACCCTTACCTCACACATCCCTTTACTAGTGAATATTTTAACCTCTTTTATAATGATCTAAATAATTTTATTAACTAATTAATTAATTATATTAATATTTATAATACCTTATGTTTAGATTTTAATACATCTTACATCCCATTCATCAATTATATTTTAGGTTTTTTTGTTTTTTGGGTGCATTCCTTTCAATATTCATAATGAGATCATATTTTGTAAAATAATGGATGTTCTAGTAAAATGGGATTACAATAAAAGGATAAGAATGAAATAGACATAATTATATTTAAATTGTATAAATATTCCCCTTTATTATTTTTCATTCTTGTTTGAGGATGATTCATTTCATAAAATGACAATGATTAATGTTGAGTTTATTTTTTTCAATTTTTATCTACAAAATGAACTAGTTTAATTTTATATACTATTATATGTACATATTAGTTACAGTAAATGAAATAGCATATATTATACCTATTAAAATATTTTTTAACCATTATATGAATTTTATTACTATACATTAAGGTGATAATGGAAGAAGAATAAAAAAATTATTCACAGAGGTGATTAAACATCATAACATGGAAAACACATTCGTATCATTGAATAAGAGGAGGTAATATAAGGGATGGATGTAGAAAATTCTGTTCGAATAATAAAACTATATTATTTACAAGATCATTGACATATTATTACTTTATTAATAATCTATATGAGGATAACGTAGAAGAATAAATGAAAATTGGAGAGGAGTTGTGAGAATATTTGATCTGGAATTTCACTCCTTTGGAGGATACCGTAAGGACTTGGGATTTGGAAATTTGGTGAGGAATGCCAAACTTGTATATGTAGAGAATGAGTATGAGAATAATTTTGAAATATTTGGGTAGGTTCAATTATTTTAGATGAAAATTGTTTTGTGAGGGGTTGTATATATACTTTGTGAGAGATGGGTTTAAGTGATACAAATATTGATTATCTTATATTTAATGAAACTAACATTGAAGTGATATTAATTTAAATGAATTTTGATGATATTATTGTTTTAATGGTTGTTTAGAGTCAATAAATACCTCATAAACCCATTAAATTTCATTATTTATGTATTTTAGGCCTTTATCTTTTCACTTTAACCGTTTTAATTATTTTACCTATAATGTGGAAAATAATGTTTTCACATGGTATTTTTTTAGGTTTAAAAAAGAAAATTACATTAAAAAATAATTCAGAACATCATATTCCAAATACAGGATAAATTTTAACAATTTAAATTGATATTATTTTAAAAATTATATTTAAAAATAATTCAACAAACACAGAAAAGTTGTGTTTTAAAATAGAAAATTTCAATGCTTTGAAATATTTTTATATCCAATATCAATGTAAAAGTTGATAAAAATTACCTAAATTTTTTTACGGATGCATAATTGAAAAAAATTTACATTAATATCAATTTAAAAAATAATTTATCTATATTATGAAATTATATTAAAATATAGTGTTTACATAATGTTTAGTATTTTTCATTATTCGTTAAAAAATGAAAGTACTTCCTAAAATAAAAAACTCTATCCTAAGATAATTTTTATATTGAAATTTCTAAAATGAACATTAATTTTTCAAATAAATCTTATAAAAGTGTCTAAATTTATATTTTGTATAGGCACAACATCAGATGGCAAAAGAACAACATTTAGATATAATTAGTCTTTCAGGGTTTAAAATTGGATTTATTCTTATATTAGTCATATCAAACATTTTGTAAGAACTAAAAAACATTTGAGATAATATATAACATATAATTTTAAATGTAATTTTTCTAGTTGAATTCATTAATTTAGTTTATTAAGATAAAATTTCATTGTGGTCATAAAATATAGTTTTTTATAACAACACATCCTTTATATTAATTTTTTTTTTCATATTTTGTTTTTATTAAATTGGTAACATATTAATTAATTTTAAAATCAATTGTAATATTTATAATAAAATCTTATGTAATCACCTTAATTCCTTCAATTCCAATGGATAATTGATAGAGTTCATGTTAAAATAATAATATTAAAACTATATTGTTGTTTGTTTATGAAGATAATAATCGATGAGATAAAATTTAAAAGAAACATAACCTAAATTATTGGGGGTGAAATAATTCGTAGAGGAATATGTTAGTGGTAGAACATTTTATAGAGAAAAACCTTCTTACATTTAATGGATCTTCAGACCAAATGGTAGATAAAAGGTGATTAAATCCCCGTAAAATGCTTTCTATTTTATGGGGTTTTCAATCCATAATAAATTTAGTCATTAAATATATTATATTGTAGGTAAACCAGACTATTGGTTGTCAATGTTCAAGAATAATAGGGGTAAAGAGGATATTTATGATTTTTAATTTGATGAATTCAAAAAATAATATCCATGAAAAATATTTTCCTAAAGATACAAGATTTAGGATGAAAAAAAACTTCTTGGATTGGACACATTATGTGAATTTAGTTATTGCATATGAAGAAACTTTCACAAACATTGCAAGACACACCCACAAAATTTTATAGGATCCTGATAGAAAAATTAACTATTTTACATTATATTAATCAAAAAATATAAAATGGAATTGGATTCTCGTGATTTCATAAGTTAAGAAAAACAGGTTTGATGTGATGAGATAGTGGAAATGGAGTTTTTCGATGATCATCTTCTTTGAGAACTAGCAGAAAAAGAGGTCAAGGTGGAAGATAAAAGAAAAATAATTAATCAAATTAGTTTGATGTTAAGATTTTTATGTTTTCTGTTTGTGATAATAATGGTAATAAACACTTTTGAAATTCATTTAATTTCTGGTAAGTGATTCTATTTTGGTATGTTTGTGAATATGGCTCATAAAAGAGGTGAAAAACTTCATGGTATTGTTAAGAATTATTCAAATATTTTAGTAACACAATGTTTTAAATTTAATTAGATGGGATGCTATGTAAATGAGTGTCCAAAGAAGAACCAAAAGGATGTGAATCAGGTAGAATATATGCATTAAGGTGTAGAGAAGTCCCTCTAAACTACATTAGATGATGTTATTCTATCCAAATAAGTTATATCAGGTATATTTTTTGTTTACTCAGGATTTTAGAAAATATTTTTTGATTCACGGTCTATAAATTATTTTATTTCAATGAAATTTTTTAGTAAATAAAAAATATATCTTCTAGAAATGAAGCAAAATATTTGGTAACGATAAGTGGGGGAAATTTTGAAATAAATAAATTTTAAGAATATTCATGTCAATGATAGTAGAAATAATTTACCAGTTAACCATGTTATCTTTCCTATGGTAAATTTTTTTTATCTTGGGTATGGAATGGTTTTCAATTTACCATGAATGATTGATTGTACTGATAATGAAGGTTCATTTTAAATAGAAATATATTTTATAAAATAATACACCCATACAATTGATAAAATATTAGGAAGAAAATAAACTATTAAAATATAAAATGGAATATTATCTTTCACATACCATTGAAAATAAGGGAACTGTTCAGTTTAATGATTCTAAATTTATAAATGATTATCATTATTTTTTTCAGATGGATTGGATTGTATTGTACTTAATAAAGAGATTGATTTTACTATTTATTTTCTCCTAAAATCTAAACATATAAAAAAAACCCAATTATATAATGTCTCATGTTGGACTTCATGAATTGAAAAATAAGTAACTAGAGTTCTTAGATAATGGTTTTATTCAACCCAAAACTTCATATTGGTGTTCTCCTATTCTGTTTGTTAAAAAGAAGGATGGTTCTATAAGAATGTTTATTTATTACCTAGAATTTAATAACATCACAGTTATGAATATGTATCCTTGGACTCATATCAATGACTTATTTTACTAGATCTAGGGAGCTCAATATTTTTCAATGATTTACTTGAGATTTGGGTACCATCCGCTAATGGTGAAAGAGGATGAAATTCCGAAAATAAAATTTCATAATATGTATAATAATTATGGGTTTTTTCTATTTTTGTTTGAAAACATCCATTTATGTTCTTATGGATCCTATGAATAGAATCATTTGTGAATATTTGGAAAAGATTGATGTTGTTTTAATTGAGGATACATAGGTTTAATAAAAATTATATGAAGATTCGAAAAATGATATATGGATTTTTCTAAAAACTATTAATGAAAATAAATTTTATAATAAAAGAAGAAAATTTGATTTTTATTTACTACATATTTATTTTCATGTGAAAATTTTAAATAATGATTTCAAAAAAGTAAATCACATCGAAAAGTGAGGTTGAGAAATGGAAAAGACCCAAAATTTTTACTAAGATCAATAGATTTCATGAATTACTTTCCTATTACCAATGATTTATTATAATGTTCTCAAATTTATTTAGCCCACATAATATGTTAACATGAAAACAAGTTAACTATTTTGGGATGGAAGAATTTGATGTTTGATTTTAGCAATAGAAAAGTATATTCATAAATTCGCTAGTTTTTTCCCTATCATACACAAATAATTTGTATCTATTTTGATTCTTTTATAAATGGAGTTGGTTGTGTTTAGATAAAGAATAATTAGGTAATTGACTATACCTTTTTGAATTCAAAACCTTATGAATTAAATTATTCTACTCATGATTTAAAATTACCATCTATGGTTATCGCATTATATTTTAGTATACATAATATATATGGGTAAATGTATAAAATATATAATGACTATAAAATTTTGAAGTATATATTCACTCCCATGAAATTGAACATGATATTGAGAATATATTTATACCTGATAAATTATTATGATCACATGATCAATTATCTGGATATTATAAAAAAACAAAGTGGAATATGTCTTGGGATGAAAACATAATACCACATTAACCATGTATAATTTGTAAAAAATCCCCTTGTTTATTGATATGATGAATTTTGGATACGAAGTTATTGGGTTGGGAAATTCCTCTATATTATCATATGTGTCTGTGTAATCTCCTCTGTTAGAAAGAAATAATCATGAGTAGATGGATGATGGTGTGTTATTGAAAATAGTATAATTGGTTATAAGGGAAATTTTATAGAATTTAACATCAATAAATATTATGTTTAGAGATTTGGTAAGAGGATATCTATTACTGGTGATTCACTATTGAAGAAATATTTATTATGTGTTGCTCATAGTTCACCTTTTTTAGTTCATCCTTGAAGTACTAGGATGTATTCAAAACATTAGGATTTTTATTGGTGGGATTGAAAGAAAATTGATATTCCAGAATTTACCAAGATATTCATGATTTTTCAACATGAAAAAGAACAATGAAAATTAACTATGGGGAAAATTCAGTGTTTTCCAGTTAGAGAGTCTAAATGGGAAAATATATCTATGGATTTCATAGTCAGATTACCGAACACTTCATCGGTTAATAGTGATATTTGGGTTAATGATTATTTAATGAATAAATCATTATATTTCATACATATTTTATATACAATGTATTTCTGTTATCTTTTTTGGAATTACATGAAAATGATAGTTTGGATTTATGGGTTTACTCTCTCCATTGTACCTGATCACGATTCTTGGTTCACTAATAATTTTTGAATGGAATTCAGATGTTATTGGGAACAGAATTTAATTTTAAAACTCTATTACATCAATTAATTTATTTAATGTGTAAGATATAGTTCAAATATTAAAGGATATTATTCAAGATTGTTTAATGAATTTTCTGGTAAATTGGGATAATCATTTTTTTGGTTGAGTTTTCTCATAATAATAGTTATCTTACCAATATTTAGATGTCTCCTTTTAGAATATTTGTTGGAAATAGATTTCAAACTCTATAATTTTGGGTTGAATTAGGTGATAGATAGTTGATGGGACCAAAATTATAAGAGAAAACGATAGAAAAATTATAAATCATTTAGTGAAACATGAACACATATCAGTGCTAGTAGGAATGATATGTATATAATCAGAGGAATGATATTTAATTTGAAGTAGGTTATCATTTATTTCTCAATGATTATCTATAGAAAA
Source organism: Viscum album (assembly GCA_963277665.1). NCBI lineage: Eukaryota > Viridiplantae > Streptophyta > Magnoliopsida > Santalales > Viscaceae > Viscum > Viscum album. The sequence continues at coordinate 1,534,774,103 of OY728126.1, forward strand.
GGGTAATAAATATTTTTATGAAGGGTAATATAAATCCATGGTTCATTATTACCTATTAAATCCTAGAGATTGTTGGATCATTTGCCTAACGAGTGGGTTTTTGTATGATATTTACCTTTTTATGGAGATTTGACCTTATTTTTTATGGGTATTAGTTTGCCTCATTTTTAGTATAACATATATATTAATTTCTTTAGGAGTTCATGAGATAAATTGGATAATTTTTGAAGGAGGAGAGGCTTTTCATGGTTTTCACATGGTTAAACAATGTATGCAAGGGGATTCACGATTTAAAGGTGGTTTTCTAATGGTTAATAAATGAGTGTGAGGTGTTTCATGGTTTTTCCGTGGAAAAATAAATCATGAACCATGGTGCACGGTTTTCTCAATGTTTTTAAATTTATTTGATATGTGTGTAGCCTGGACAAACAATTTTTTAATGGTTAAACGAAGTGAGCATCTTATGTGTGAAACATTTTACGTTTAAGGGGAGGGTTAGTAATAACCATGTGACTTGGCCCAATAAGACATGTGTAAAAAAAATTAATGTTACAAAATTTGATTTTAAAATTTATCAGACCCCCATATTAACCCCAAATGACCCCACCTTGACCCTAATTGATTTCTCTTGATTCCAATGCCTCTATGAGAGATCCCAAAGCCCACCTACATTTATTAATGTTGGTTCCAAGCCTGGTTGGTTGATCTGAACATCATCGTGTATGTAGTTTATTCACCAATTGATATTCTTTCTATCTCTTGGTCTTCTCATACTCTTTTAGTGGTATGTTATCAATATTTTTATCTAGATTTATAATTAAGAGATATTGTTTTCATTCATGGATTTATGTTTTATATTTGAATCATTTTTTTTGTCGTATTCCTGATTGATCCACTTTAGTTGGCGTGTGTTTATCCATGAATTGAGGTAGGTTGTCTATAATTCAAATCCCATAGTATTAGTTGAAATACTGTGTATGTAATTTAAAATTTTCAATTAGTTTTTTCGAAATTTTATTCTTGATCAATTTAACTAATTTAGAGAATAAATTATTCAAATGAAATGATCAAATGTTTTATATTAGGAATATTGATTAAAAATAGTTAATTATTTAATTAATTAAGAGATGTTGGGATATAAACTGATAATTAATTTTTTAATTAATTATAAAATATTTAAATTGTGATTTTGGAATAATTAATCATACAGTTAATTATCGTAAAATTGAATTGTGAGTTGGAACAATTAATCGGTGTTATTGAATTGTGTAAGTTGGGATTAATTAATTGATTAATTAATTAACTGAGTGATGTGATTATTTAACTGATGAACTAAATTAAAGGATTTATGAGGTTAATTAATTTAATTAATTAATGGGTATTTATTTGATAATGATATTGAATTAGTTATATTAAGTAATTAGGGAATTAATGAAAGTTGATTGATTTATTATTGAATATGAATGAGTTATATTAATTAATTTTTGAATTAATTAATGGGGATTTTTTGTTAACATAATTTAACGAGTTATATTATTTAATTGATGATTTATTTAATGGGTATTATTGTGTTAACACGATTCAATGAGGTATATAAATGAATTATAAAATTAAATAATGGGGATTGTTTTGTTAGTGCTGTTGAATGTGTTAGATTAATTAATTTTATAATTAATTAAACATGACTTTTGTGTTATTGTAATAGAATGTGTAAGATTAAAAAATTGGAGAATTAATAAATGAGTATTTTTGTGATTGTTTAATTGAATTAATTAGATCAATTAATTGGCGAATTAATTAATATAGATTTTTTTGGGATACTGAATTGATATAATTGGATAACTAATTGTTGAATTTGTTTTGGGACATGAGATTTATGAATTGGATAATTATTTATTGAATTAATTATGAGATATTTTGATATATAATTTGATATAGTTAATTGTAGAATAATTTATGAGATATTTACATTGTTGAATTGAATAATTAATTGTTGAATTATTTATTTTATATTGAGTTTTTGGATATTGATTAATTAGTTGATGAATTAATTAATGGTATTGACATATATATTTAATTTGGAATTAATTAAGGGGAGTTATGTGATAACCTAATTGATGAATTTTTAATGAAATATGTATGATTATTTAATTGTTGAATTGAATATTAGAATTGAAGTGAATAAATAATTATTGAATAAATTAATGTAATTTTTGGGATTATTTAATTATTTAATTAATTAATTTTATTGATATGATTAGTTTACTGTATAATTAAATATTAAAATTTATGTGAATAAATAAATATATAATTAATTAATGTTACTAATGTGATCTGTTTATTGATTAATTAAGTAAAGAAATTGAAGTGATTAATTAATTTTTGAATTAATTAATGTCATTGATGTGATTAACTAATTTTTGAATATAATAATGTTATTGATGGGATTAGTTAATTATTGAAAAAACTATGTAAATTGATTTGAATAAATTAATTTTCAAATTAATTAATGATATTAATATGATTTTTTAATTTTTGAATGAAATACTGGATTGATGTGAGTAATTAATTGTTAAGTTTTTTAATGGGATTGAGATTATGAATTAATTATTTAATTAATTAATGAATATAAATGTTGAATAGTAACAATGAAATTAATACAAGAATTTAAATGATGTACGGTAACAATAGTATTCATATGGGAATGATTGATAAAAAATATATGTGAGATGGACCGATGCTCTAAAAAACATGAGGTGCTAGACATGTAATTATACACCCAAATATTAAATGCAAAATTTATGAGACAAGGATTGATTCTCAAAATAAACATGATGTGTGGGATATGGACTGATTATTCAAATACCCATGATCTGTGAGACCTGAACTGATTCTCAAAATACTAAAAAGGGGCTAGACATAATGATATATGCCCAAAATGGCTGAATTGGTAAATTTTTCAAATTAAATGTATCATGAAATGAAATTAAAGGGATAATTAAAGCCCATTTATTAAAATTAATTTGAATTGATAATGTAAAATTGTTCCGACTCTATAATGAGTCAAATCAGTTATGTAGATACGGGTTCCCATGGGTACTTGAGGTTTTATGTGATTAAATAAAGGATAATTGAATAAATTAATGACTTTTTACTTCATTACCATTATTTTATTCTTTCATCAACAACATAGACTTTTATTAACTATATTTTTTTAGACACCATTGGTGGTGTGCTGTTGAGTTGTACTCATACCATACTCGGGCTGCCTAATCAATACCCAAATAGACTATATGTTTTCAGGATAGGATAAGGGAAAAACATTATGTTCGATGAAATAATTGGGAATGAAGAATGGATGGGGGAACCATATGGGGTTCATGAACTCCTGGGAAGTTTTCAATGTCTTCACTTTTGGGTTCTAATTTTGGAACATGGCACATACTTTAGTATGACATATATACTATTCACTTTGACATTGTATTTCTCGATTTGGTTATCTTGTTATACTGTATTAATCATTTTATGTGATATCATTTCTATTATTTCTTAATTATTTATACTATTGTATAACTTTGATTAAAAAATTGGGTATAGTATCCCAATGGATGATATTAGTCTCTCACTACAAGTCGGAATCCTCTATCATATGGGGAGGTGCACATGAGGACATGTGATTAACTGGATTAGGGAACCAGTGTATGAAACCTGGGTTGGGACATTATAATGTTTTATCAGAGCCCAGTTTTATTTCCTTTTATCTTTTTTCTTACTATTTGTGAAGGGTAGACAAAAAAACTCTGAAGGGTATAAACATGGTTATGAGCACGGTAAAGGGAGTAGCTAACCCATATATGGGGTACAACCCAATGTGCCCAGGGTGGGATTTTTGTTATTTCTATTGCTGTTACAGTTGAAAATTATTTCACATTGGGTGATCCACTTGTCGTGTGATGGGATTGTTGATGATGATATATTTCAAGTTTTGAATTTTTTCCTTGAACTATATGAGAGTTAAAATCAATAGTTTTAGGGCTGACCGGAACCCATAAACTTAGTTACATCATTATTGGTGCTACTTTTAGAAATATTTATATGGATTATCTTTGGATCTTTGACCACTCTTAATTATGAAATGTGCCTATATTTAATAGTGACACTCAATCATTCACATGTGAACTTACTTTGAAAAAAATTAATATCAATTAAAACATTATTTATGATAATAATTGGTATGATGATTGGATAACTCTTTGGAAAAACTTTTTTGATTTAGAAAATACGTTCTGAGCACCTAGGATCATTTCTGGAGACTTCAATTCTTTTCTTGGACCTACTGAAAAATGGGTATCTCTGACTCTAACATTTCTTCTAAAGAATTAAAATCTTTTATTGAGGAAAAAACCACTTGGAGATAAATCTAATTGGATCCAAATTTAATATGTATAGGATACATAAAAATAGTGTAATGTCTAGTAAACATGATAGAGATATCAAAATCAACAGTGGCCTTGATAACTGGGACACTATTTCAAGCATCACCAAGCCTCATCTTAACTTGGATCATAAACCTCTTCTAATCAGTCTAAAAATTTAACAATCCTATCATTCCCTTTTGATTTAATAATGTCTGGACCTCTATGACTGATTTTTTAAATCTTGTTAAACTCACCTATAATTCTATGAATTATAATAATGATGATTTTTCTTGTATTATAAAACTAAATCTTTTAAAGAAAAAGGTAATGTCATTGTTCAAAGAAAGAGTCAAACAAGATGATAATGAAATTTATTCTATGGAAAACACTCTCAATCAAATTAATATCGACTCTACAGACAATGCCATCTTTAATGATCTCCAACAAGAAATTGTTCTTTTCCCTAAACTTAAATATCTTCTAACCATAAAAGATAATCTGTGAAAACCAACCATTAAAATTAATTGGCTCAAATATGGTGATAGAAAAACTAAATTCTACAATGTAATGCACTTAGCTATGAAATCTTGTAGACCCCTTACCATCAATAAAGATGAGGATAACATCATTGAAAGCGAGGACGGATTGACTAATCATATTTTCTCTTAATTATATATTATCTTTAATAGCCTAGATATTAATAAAGACAAAATGTCAGATAAAATTCCTTCTATAGTGTGCGATAATGAGAACTTTATCTTTACTAATGTTCATTTATAACGCAATATTAAAGAGGCTTTCTTTAACATATATAATCAAAGTGCCCCAGGTCAGGATGGTTTCACAAATTCCTTTTTTCAACACTATTAGGATATCACCAAATATGATGTTTTTCAATTGATTAAAACCTTTATCACTAATGGTTTCCTTACGTATGAGATTAGTGTCGATATATTTTCACTTATTCCCAAAGTCATGAACACATCATTAATACATCTTTTTAGACCCATTTCTCATATTTACATAATAGATAAATTCAAATCAAATCTTTTAGCCAACATTCCTTGCCCTATTGATGGAATAATTGTCTCTTGGAAACAGTTAGGATTATTTAAGGGTAGAAACATCTAGGACTACATCTATCTTTCTAGTAAATGTAATAATTTACTAAAAAATCTAATAGAGGTGGATATGTTTCCATTAAAAATGTCATAAGAAATTATTTGGACATCATGGACTAGAGTCTTATTTCCAAAGTCCTTACCATGTTTGGTTTTATTGATAATTTATTTTAACATTATTAAAAATATTTTTGGTTATGGTCAAATTTTAGTTTTGATTAATTCTGCTCAAAAGGTCTACATGAATTGCATAAAATGCCTCAGAAAATGGCACCCTCTCTCTACCATCCTTTTTATTTATAAAGAGGACTGCCTAGACATACTTATCACCAATCTTCCCACCCAAGGTAAAAGTATGCACATTATTGCCTATAAAAACCTAATTTTTTCCGATAATATTTTATATGTGGATGATATTATTTTATTCCTTAGAGGGGAATATCCAAACCTAAAAAATCTCAAATATTCCATCTCTCACTACGAAGAGGCATCGTTGAAATCCATAAACTGGAGAAAAGTTCCATTTTCTTCGAAAAAAATTTCCAATAACCAGAAAGGATACTATGATAAATTTTCTTGGATTAAAACTAGGTTATCTCCCATTCATTTACCTATGTGTTCCCATCTTCTGGGGGAAAGCAAAAAATCACTTACTTCTTCAATATAGAATATTATATTAATAATCAACTCGATGCATAGAATAAAAAATCCTTATCAATTGTAGGTCATACTTTTCTTGTGAAAAATAAAATTATTCTTAAAATGGTTATCTTCATGAATGTTTAAAAATGACATATTAAATTAATTAAAAACCATAACAATATAATAAAAAAAATCATGGAGTGGTAGAACTCTTGAGGGGAAACTTGTCACTATCGCTTGGAATAATTGTTGAATTCCCTTTTACAACAATTTAAGAATATTTTGGACCTTTTACAAGGAATCTTTTATATGGCCTTCCATTTAGCACCCTTTTTTTCTAAAATCATATATCACACAAGATGGATTTTCAATAAGGAATATTCTTTGACATTTTGGCTTCATAACTCGAATGGGTTCCCTCTCTCCTCTTTGACCAATTCAATGAAACTATTTACGAATATTAATATCTCCATAAATGGTTTTATTCACTCATTAGTTATGGATTTACCTAATTTGATCTGTGCCATTATTACCTATTACCTTTTTGTCAACACTGATGATTTTTTGGTTTGGGAACTAGCTCTGAATGGTTACTAAACCCAACTACAATCATATTTTAGTTAATTCTATAAAAGGTTTTTCCCCAATCAAAAATGTTAACAAGACTTGGGATAGACACTCTTGATTGAATTTGGTCTATATAATTTCTAACAATAGAGTTTCTAATTATTATGGTCTTTAGTTTTTTTTCATTCAACTTTGTTCAAAATGTTGTATTTGTAATCAACACAAAAAATATTCCCACCACTTGTTCTTATCTTGTGCTAATTCTATTGTGTAATAGAAACACATATTTAATATTTTTGATCTCAACTGGAAATTGCAGGACTCCATTCATACTTGTCTTCAAAGATACACAACTTTGGATGCCACTCCTCTAGTTAAACAGCTTTTTGTTGCTGTTATTATAGAATTGATACATGCCCTATGGTATGAGGCAAATACTATCATTCCAAAAAAACTATAATTTCAATATTCATGAAGATCAGGTGAAGATACTCATTTCTATAAAAGAAAGATGGAATGATGCAAAAAAAGGTACCTTATACAACTCCGTCTAGGATATTATTGTTTTTTATTGGATCCGAGTCAATGGAAGATTCAGTCAGATGAAAGGTACGTTGGATGTCTTATGGAAGAACCCTATCCTTGGATGGATCAAAATTAATGAGGTTGGTGCCTCCAAAGAAAACTCAGTCCCATTTGGCTATGGAGTAGTTTTCAAGAACCATAATGGGAATATTTTGGGATGCGGATATGGAACGCGTGGTTTCACCTCCTCCATAGAAGGTGAAATGCACAACGTTATTATCTCCATGAGTCTCAATAATAAAAATTGATAGAACAACATAGGGATTGAATATGAATCTTCTAACATCAATCAATATCTTCTATACGGACTGGTTCACATGGCGTGGCCCCTCAATGCAAGACGGTTGGAATGCCTCCAACATCTGACTGAGCTCAATCATATTATATCCCTTTCTTACATTGAGGTGAATAGGGTGGAATATGGTCTAAAAAAGGAGTTAACCATGATATTTCTTTGATGGATGGCCTCTCAACAGTCCTCATCCCTCTTCATGAAATAGATTTTAATAAATTTCCCACTTTTAGACTTTTGTAATCTTGTTTTTTCCATCCATTTATATTTTCTTCTTTGTTCTTTTTACCAAGGCACCATCTTTAAAAAAAATTAAAGCCATCATATCTCCCTTATTTATATATAACTTTGGTTAAATAAATATTTTAAATATAATATATATAAACATATAAAATATACTTTTGAGTTAATACAAATACATATCCATATATGTTTATAGTTTAAATTAGTTAATTAGGTTTCCATAATTAAAAAATTAGGAAAATATTAAATATTTTCTATTAATTTTTAGTATGGATTGTTTTCTCATTCCTTATTTAATATAAAAATGAATCATTAATTTTATTAAACTATGTTCATATATTTACAAATATTCTATTATACCAAAATATATATCTAAAAATATTGTTAACCAAATAAAGTATTTATACACAAGGTAATGAAATAAAATGTTATGAAAATTTGAAATCAGATATAGGGGCATATCCCCAACCAACCACTTTTTCATAAAATTAATTGATTACGTAAGAATTCATAAAAAAAATACACTGATAAAAGATATTTATATATAATTTTTCATGTATTAAATAATATTTATATCCATTCATATACAATATTGAAAAACTTATAACAAAATAATTTCTTGAGAAAAGGGAGAGGTTTTTTAGATGAAAATACTACAACACAATGTCTATATAACATGGTTTTAGAAAATATTTAAAAGAGATGGGCCAACGGTCACGCATTCATAAACATCTCATAATACAGTATGGGTACCAAATAAAAGGAAATAATAACATGGTATGGATATTTGAATGACATAACAAATATAAAGGAAACTAGAATTAAAAGAGATGATGCGATTTGTTTTAAGAAAATTTTGGCATCATAACAGGATCACATAAATATTCAGAAAATCAATTGAAGTGATTGGAGAGGGTCTCTGATCATTTGAATATTTTATTTAAATTAATAAGGATATATAATAATTTAACCCAACTTTATAAGATTTAAACTAGAAGACATTACATAAACGAAGTCACCACTTAAAAGAGGTGGGTGAAAGGTTACCTTACCTTGAAGAGTGACTTCGAAATCTCGAATGTTTAGACATTGGGGGCTTGAAGGCACCATTGGAGGAAATATTTGGATGTAAAAAGACTAGAAATTCATTGAGGAGTATTTTGGTATGAATTTAATGAGGGTATGGCTTGGTATTTATAGCAAAAGTGAGTTATTATTGAATAAATTTCCAAGGGACACCTCATCGGTGGTATTTATAAACATATAGGGATGCCCATGGTTTTTTTCCATGGTATTGGCTACATGGGACACCTCGAAAAATATCTTATTATTTAAAAGTTGACCAGATTTATTACATCATGATTAAATCATTAATGTTGTCACTAACCACAATGAATCCTAAAATTGTATTTTTAGTATTCACCGAAATACAAACTTTTTTATAAAAATCATATAAATTTACCCTAATCTAATATAGATGATATGAATTAAATAATGAACACCATTTTATGAAAACAAATTTTTAAATATCTATAATTAAATTTTAAATCAAAATAATTTTTTTTCAAAAATAAAAAAAATTCCAAACTATAACTTGTTTTGTAACAGCTTGATAAAGCAATAAAGGTCCTATAAAGTTATCATATAACCATGAGGAAATAAACTAACAATTTATGATAATATTTTATGAGAATGGATTTCCATTTTAATTTATTAAATTTACTATAAAATTTAAAATAATGTATTTATAACATAAAAAAATACAAAAACTTATACTATAATTGTTTTCTCACTTTTAAGATGTCTAAATTGTATTTATACACTAATGGGTGAAGTTTCTATTTTTCCCCAATATACTATTCATTACTATTCATAAGGGAATATTACTATACATACTTTATTATTCACTAAAAATTAAGTTGATCTTATTAGACTCTAAATTTCTCACTTGTCACAACTATAGAAGAAAATTTTTTGGAATTCATTTTACATTGTTAATTATATAAATTTTAAATAAATATTTCAAAATACCATTTTCTTCCAAAATTCATGTGTAATATAGAACTATAAATTCATTATACATTTATCTGGATATTTGAAATTCACCAACCATTCGATAATAAGAAATAAAAATTTTATTTATACAACAGGTTTACACAAGTAACTATGGTCGTGTTATATATCCCCTTATAACACCTGCATAAGACCTTAGTGTAATGTGTGATATAGTAATAGAATATTGGGGCGAATCAGACAAAATTCTCCAAGTGATGATTTCTATTAGCTTGAACTTCTTCTATAGGCGATTTTATTCAAGCTTCACAAGTTGGTGTTCAGTTTGGGCTTGGTCCAGAGGAATTCCCAGTGATACAACCTCCTTCACAAGCTCTGACAGATGGGCTTCATATGGCCTGATTCTACTGGATGAGGTCATTGAATCCTCTTTCTATATTAATTAACCATGATCACTTTTATTCATAAACAAAAATCATAACGTTTTGAATTTTGTTCCTAATGGTCATATTCACCAATGTTCATATAACAATCAAAACTCAGTGGTATTATTTTAGTAATACTGACTTAATTAATTAAAGGTTATAGTATTGTTGAGTATAAATTAAAATATTACACAAAATTGTGAATAATTATTATTCAAATGTTCGGGTTGTGAAATTATTCCCCCCTTAAGAAATTTTGGCCTTGAAATTTTAACACATGCCCTTAAAATGAGAAAAGGTGTTGGTACAACCACCTCATAGTCTCCTTTGTATCACACGAGGATTCTTGGGATTTTTTGTTTCTCCACAACTACATAACAAGGTGGGTTCTCATGTTGCATAAAACATTGTCTATACAATTGAAGATCTCCACCGGTTTCTCCTCATAAGAGAGGTTATGTTCCAGTTGCACCACCTTTAAATTTAGTACATGTGAAGGGTCAGGTATGTACTTCCTCAAGAGAGATACGAGGAAGACATCATGACCAAGTGCTAGATTTGGAGGAATTGAAAGCCAACAAGACATTTATCTTATGTGATCAAGGATCTCATAGGGGCCAATGTACCTAGGGCTGAGAATCCCTTTCTTCCAAAACCTCAAGACTCTCTTCCATTAAAAGAATTTTACACCCACATCAAACTCTAGGTTCCTTCGACGGTTGTCAGTATAGAACTTTTCCGAAATTGGAGAAATCGTAATGTGTTTCTCGATAGTGTGTACTTTTTCTATCATCTCTTGCACAAAATCAGGACCATGATTCTTTTCTCACCAGCATCATCCCAACAAGTAAGAGTTCTACATTGATTGTCTTATAGAGCATTGTAGGGTATCATTTGAATGCTTGTGTTGAAGCTGTTGTTGTATGAGAACTCAATTAAAGGGAGATGTTGATCCCCTCCTCCTATAAATTCCATTGGGAGTGTTCTCAACATTTCATAGAGTGTTTTAATAGTCCTTTCAGATTGGATATTAGTTTTGGGGTGATAGGATGTACTGAAATTTAATTTAGTGTTGATGGAATGTTAGAGACTTCTACATAATTTTGATGTGATCATGGGATCACTATTTGATATGATAGAATGTGGAACTTCATGCAGCCTTACCACTTCCTTCATGTAAATCACGGAATTATAATGAAGAAGGAAATCTTCCTGAATGATGAAAAAATGGGAAGTCTTGGTGAGACGATCAACAATAACCCATATCACATTGTTTCCTTTGGAAGTTCTCAACAAAACAATGACGAATTCCACAGTGATATTGTTCCACTACCATACTGGTATGTGGTAGAGGTTGCAATAACCTTTCGAAAGTTGTAGCTCTGCCTTCACTTTCTAACATACCAGGCACCTTGATGTCTAGTCAGCAATCATCCTTTTCATATTATACCAAAAATAATGATCATGAAATTACCTCTATATTTTGGTGCTTCTAGAATGTTTAAGGAAGGTTGGGCTATGAGCATCATCCATCAGCTCATTATTTATTTCTAGAATATATGGAACACACAACCTTGTACAAAATTTATGTACACCTTCTGGATCGATATTAAACTCAGTGAACATCCCATATTTCATAGCCTCAAACTTTATCTGTAACAAAGGATATCCTTTTTGAGATTTCTTGATCTTCTCAAGAAATGATAGTTGAGAAATAATTTTGGTTATGGGTAATGATGTCTCATACCTTATAATTCCCATGTTCATCTTTACTAGGTCATTGATCAAAGGATATCTTTGAATCCTCATTATGGAAAGAACAATTGGGTCTTTCCTACTTAATGCATCAGCTATATTTTTTTCTCTTCATATATGATACTGAATTGAACAATAATCATATTTGAGAAGTTCCAACCATATCTTCTACCACATGTTCAATTACCTTTGTGTGAAAATATAATTCAAACATTGATGGTCTATGTATATATCACATTTCTCCCCATTTTGATAGTGTCTCCATATCTTAAGAGGAAATACAACTACAACCAGCTCTAGATCATGCGTAGGATAGTTCTACTCAAGAGTCAGCAACTATCGAGATGCATAAGCAATGACTTTTTCATTTTACATGAGGATGCACTCAATACATTTTAGAGATTCATCCCTGAAAATAAATAATCCATCCCCATTTGAGGGTAGAGTTAACACGGGATTAGTAACAAATTTCTTCTTCAACTATTAGAAACATTTATCACACTCCTTGTTCTAGATGAACATGACCCCTTTTCAAGTTAACTTCTTTAATGAATTAGAAAGTTGTGAACATTTTTTCACAAACCTACTATAATATCCCACTAGTCCATGGAAAATACGAATCTCAGTTATTATTGTAGGCTGGGGACACTCCTCTACAACTTTTGTCATTGCAGGGTAAACTGTAATTTCTTCATTGTTATCAATGTGCCCCAAGAAATAAACAAGTTTTAACCAAAATTCACATTTGATGAAAATTTTAGAAATCCTCTACTTCCGCAGAGTTTTCAAAAAAAATCCTTATATGATCCTCATACACATTGCGACTTTTGGAATATATTAAAATATCATCAATTAAAACTACCAAAATGTTTTCAAGGCAGCCCTTAAAGACTATATTCATAAAATCCATTAAAATGAAGGAGCATTAGTTAGTCCAAATGGCCTAACAAAAAACTTATAATTCGTATATCTTGATCAGAAGGCAGTTTTTTTAATATCTTATTTCTTCACCCTCAATTGATGATAACAAGATCAAAAATCAATCATAGAGAATAACTAAGTAAAACGAAGATGGTCAAATAAGACATCAATTCTTGTAAGAGGGTATTGGTTCTTCACTGTTATCTCATTCAGTTATCTATAATCAATGCATAGTCCTGTTGATCCATCATTCTTCTTCACTAAGAGAACATTTTCTCCCCAAGGAGACACATTGGGCCAGATAAACCCCCTTTCCAAAAGATCTTGTAGTTGTTTCTATCATTCCTCCAGCTCAATATTTTTTATCCTATAGGGGGTCTTTGACATTGGATGAGATCCAGGTACATGTTCAATGGTGAACTCTTCCTCTCTTTCTAGGGGAGATCCGGGTAACTCCTTGGGAAATACGTCAATGTATTATTGGATGATGGGGACATTTTCTATCCTAAAACTCTCATTTCCTTCTTCTTCTTCATTGATTATATCCAAAAAAAGTATATTATAGGTTCATCTAGGAAAATATTAGTTTGAGATATATCTCCTTGGAAGATAACCGTAGTGTTTCCCTTCAAGACTACAAATATTTCCTTACTTCTTCATTCGATCTTAGCATTAAAAGTTGTGATCCAGTCCATCCCTAGTATATTGTCGAATTCTAGAAAGGGAATGAGTACTAGATTTGCGATAATATTGTGCTCACTAAAGTGAATACTTGAGTTTCTAAACACTGATGACGCTTGGTTAATCTAACAAAGACTCTTTAATGATAACTCTACTTTTAGAAAATATGGGGTTGATTATAAATTCTATGAAAACTTGGAGGAAATTAAGAATGCGTAGAACTAGAATCAATAAAAGTACTTTCTAGCATTGAGAGAACAACAATAGTGCATGCCTCCACATCATTTGGCGCCTCAACTTCAGCCATAGTTATTTCAAAAGTACAACTTTGTTCGCTTGGCCGTTTCTGCGGCTGATGGTGATTCCCATCTACTACTGTTAGATTTGGACACTGATTGGAAAAGTTGCCAAGTAGAAGATTCGTAATTTTTGGATTTAATTAGTAGAAATAAATATTCAAATTGGGGATATTAGGATTATTGATACATAATAAATAATTTTGTAATAAAGTATAATATATTGGGATTGAATTAGATAATTAATTATGATATATTAAAATTATGATTTTGGAATAATTATTTGTTGAGTTAATTATCAGAATATTGAATTTTAGGGTGGAATAATTAATTGATGATTTAATTTGGGATAATGAATTAATTGAGATAGATCAATTCATTTAGAAACTAATTATGGTTATTTAATAGTTTAATTTGGGGTTAATTAATTAATGAATTAATTAATGGAGTAATGTGATTATTAAATTAGTGAATAATATAATTGGATTCATGAGATTAATTAATTGAATAAATTAATAGAGATAGGTTTCTTAATATAATAAATGAGTTAGATTAATTAATTGTCATGATAATTAACCAGTAGTTTTGTTTAAATTCAAATGAATGAGTCATATTAATTAATTTGGTGGATTAATTAATAGGTATTGTTGTGTTAATGCAATTGAATGGGTTAGATTAATTAATTGGTGAATTATTTTATGGGGACTATTGTGTAGATGAAATTAATTGAGTCAGATTAATTAATTGGAAAATGAACTAATTGGAATACTTGTTCTAATAAAAATTAATGTGTCAGCTTTATTAATTGGATAACAAATAATGGGGATTTTTTTTAGTTAAACTGAATGAATAAAATATATTAATTGGTTAATTAATAAATGGATATTTTTGTGATTGTGAATTTGAATGAATTGGAATAATTAATTTTTGAATTAATTAATTTGTGTTGTTGGGATATTGATTTGATAGAATTGGATAACTAATTGTTGTATTAATTATGGGACAATAATATTTTTGAATTTGATAATTAATTGTTCATTTAAATATGAGATACTTGGATAGGTGATTTGAGATAATTAATTGTACAATTAATTATGAGACATTGAGATTGTTTATTTGAATAATTTATTGTTGAATTAGTAATAGGATATTGATTTTGTGTATATTAATTAATTAATTTATGAATTATTTAATGGGAATAATGTAATAAATTAATTGGTTAATTATTTAAGGGGATTTATGTTATAAAATAATTTTTTATTTAGTAATGAAATTGGTATGAATAGTTAATTGTTGACTTGACTAATAGAAATAAGGGGACTAATTCGTTCTTGAATTAATTATTCTAATTTTTTTGATTAATTAAATGTTGAATTACATACTTTTATTGATGTGATTAGATAATTTTTGAAAAAACTAAAGGAATTATTATGTTAAATTAATTTTATTAATGAAATTAGTTATTTTTAGATTAACTATTAAAATTTAAGTGATAAATTAATTATTTTATTATTTAATGTAATTGATGTGATTAGTTATTTTTTGAATTTATTAATTTTATTAATGTTATTATTAAATTGTGGAATTAAAAAATGAAATTTATGTGATTAATTGATTATTGAATATATTAATGTTATTGATTTGATTGGTTAATTTTTTAATTAAGGAAATTTATGTGATTATTTAATTTTGGAATTAATTATTGTTATTGATGTGATTTTTTATTTAGTGAATTAACTAATAAATTGGGATGTTTAATTATTTTTTGTGTTAATTAAAGATATTGATATTATTAATTAATTGTTGAATTAGTTAATGGATTGAAATTTTTAATGTTAATAATGGAATTGAGACATGAATTGAAATGATGAATGGGAAAATGTAACTAATATATGAATCCTTAGTAAATGATGTGTGAGACAAGGACTGATTCTCCCAATACTCATGGGATGTGAGGAAAGGCATTCAATAAAAAATTCAAGCATGAAAAATTATTTATGATAAAGAATAATTCTCTAAATACCCTTGATGTGTTGGACAAGGACTGCTTCTCCAAATACCATAGATGTTTTCGATATAGTATGATGCTACAAATAATCATGGGGTACTAGACATGATGATATATTCCCCAAATAGAAAAATGTGTATATGAATCCAATTATCTCTTTAATGAATTGAAATAAAACAGATAATTAATGCCATTTCATTTGATGAATTGTGAATTGATAAAGAGAAATGGGTCATACTTGAGCATATTCTAAATCTGGTATTGATATATAAGATTCAATTAGAACTTGAGGGTTCATGCGGTTAAATAAAGGATAATTTAATAAATGTGAATTGTTGATTTATTTCATTTATTTTATTCCTCATAAAACATCATACACTATTATTGAATGGATTTGTTTTAGGAACTATTGGTGGTGGCCTACTAAGATATTCTCACACCCTACTCGGGTTTCTTGGCCAGTACCCAAATAGATTACATGTATTTATGATAGGATAATGGAATATTACATGTGTTGCATTGTTGAATTGGGGATGGAGAATGGATGAGGGAACCATATGTGGTTTTGGAACTACATTGTAGTTTTCAGTGACTTTAGATTGGGGTTTTCAGTTTGTCAGTTGGCATGTACTTTAGTATTCCATATCTAATATTCAGTTTGAAAGTATATTTTCATATATGGTCATACTATGATATTGTAATCCTCTTGTTATGTGATATAATTTCCCTTATTTCATTCATATTTTTTTGGTGTTTTAATATTATTAATTATAAATGTGGGTATAGTATAACCATGCATGATATTAAACACTCACTGTTTGTCGGCAGCCTCTGGATCATCTAGAGGTGTGCTTTAGGTAATGTAGAAAACCGGCTATTGGAATTAATGTATGGAACATGTGGAGAGATGATAAAATTTTCATCAAACATTATCATAGGTTTTCAATGTCGTTCATGTTTCTATGTTAAGAATTTTTGTAATGGATTCATCAAATGTTTCGTGCCCTAATTTTGTTTTATTAGAATATTAACATTCCTATGAAGAATAAATTTCCAAATTAGAGATCATAGAGAGCATGTATTTAAAAATAAGGTAATTAATGAGATTAATAATTTTTGGAGAAACCATATATTCAAAGAATAAATACAGGAATATTAAAATTTTATGAGGGAAAGGTATCTCCACTTGTAAAATAAGTGAATAAAATTTCAAGGAAACAGTTTCAATAGTGGGGTGGGGTAGATAATGTGAAAAAAAGTTACAAAAAGATTATGTTTTTTCATTATATATTTAAATAGTTAAATTCGTTAAAATTTATGCTTAAATAAGTGGTATTTTTTGGAATAATGTAATCTATTCTAATGGAATAGAAACTGGACCGTTGTAATTGTACTGTGACAATTAGGAACAATTATCCACCCTATTGAATATTAACCTCACCTATGAATTCAAAAATAATGTTCTAGTATCTTATGAATGAATATGTGATATATTTATATCGAGGTATAAGTAAAAGAAAATTTATAAATGATAAATTAATTGTTCGTTTTTTTTTGTGAAATACACATTGCAATTTATAATTTTATAAACAAAATAATGATCTCAAAGATCTTTTTAACCAAAAAATAAATTCATAAATTAATAAATTCTAGAATTATATTAATAATATAATTTTTGAGACCTTAATTAAAATTTCATAGTGACAAAAAATAAGTTATAATATTAAAATCCGTGTTTAGAGAATAAAAGATGATTTTAATTAAAAAAATATTAATTGTAATAGCATTCTGATGAATGTTCAGTCACGATAAACCCTCATTCAGTACATATGCTCTTATAATCATCAACCAAAATTAAGGTTGATATCTTATTCATCCCCATGTAAATTATTTGGGGAGAAATGATAGGTTTAGTTTTTTTGGTCCCAATCGTTATAATCCTATATGTCGTAAGAAGAAGGAAATGTTAAGGGTAACTCATACTAACAAAAATTACATTCCACCAAGATCTGATTCCAAAATCAAAAATAATATATATATAAATATATAATATTGAATTTACAAAAAAAAAGTGGATTCTAAAAGAAATAATTTATCCTATAAATGAATAGGATTATTTTATGGTGATGACTATGACCTTTGGTGGTCATTGACGATGTCCCTTCATCGATCTTACCCTTGAAATCCAAAATCATACCATGATCATCCTGCTAATATCCCAATTATACAATTAATTTTTTTTTATAACCATAATTAGAGGGATTAATGGTGTTAAAATAATGAAAGGGGGATTGGTTTTCATTAAATAAATAAATAAATAATTTAATCCTATTTTTTATCTTTTGATGATGCATCCAGAAATTCATAAAAAAAATGAAATTTTTACATCTACTATGGTAATTATCCTATTCTAAAAGAAATGATTCCCATATATTCTCTGTTTAAGTTATTATTTACATACATATAATCATTATTTTATATAATATTGTGCATGATTGAAAAAAAATATTTTTGTTTTCACAAATTTCTGTTACCATGATCTCTCTGAAAATATAATTCTATAAAATCTTAGAGTTTCATTCAATATAAAAGTTGAGATAAATTCACAAAACGATAGCATCCCACTCTAAAGGGTCATTAGAATTATTACTCTAGTTGTATCACACCAATGGATAAATTTAAATATAATTAGAGAATGTTTTTATGCGAGGATAACTCATCTATGATGTACTCCAATACTGAGTATCTCAAAATTATTTTTCATTAACATTGTATTAATTTTATGGAAATATTATCTTCTTGTTCCTTGTCAGTTTCTATGTAATTTCCTAACAATATGGTACAAATAATAATAAGAGATTCTCATTCCAAAGAGGAATAATGTGACTTATTTACTTATCGGAAACATCTAAATGAATCTCCATCCTTATCCAGATCACAAACAGGTCTACATCAAATATATAAGACAATATTATTATGTTGCAGCATAATTTTCAAAAAAAATTCAACAATCACATTGGTAAAACCCCATCAACATAAATCCTATCAATATCTCACCACATCCTATTGTGTTCTTGAATCCCTTATATTTTTTGATTGTCAAAATGATTCAGATTACCCTATTCTATCATATCCAAAACCCATGAAAAAACCACGATGAAGGTCCACAAAATCTTATGAAAACCTCTTCCTCCTCAATATAGAATGTGTTGTTGTCTGATGAGTGAATATATAAAGATCGTTTATATCTACCATACTATGGGTCATTCTTCAATAGGGTTTCATCCATATTGGATGTGTGTCATTATATACAATATAAATATCATCATAAAATGACTACCAACCTAATTATGTGTTGAAAGATCTCCCAACCCATTATAAAACATGTCAGTCATGATGATTAATAATTTATTATCACTCTAGATCCATAAATTGACATTATCATCATGAACTACCCCAAATAAGGGAGGGTTTTAGGGATATCACTGTCAATCAATGGTGAGAATCTTAACTCTATATATGAATGATTTAAACAACCCTATTCCATCTTCTTTGGTTCCTCAAATATTACGCCTTTACATATATCCACACTAGTGGTGTCAACCACCACTTCACTATGACATACCTATGATCACATTAATTATAATATTTTTTATTTTCATGAAGGCCAACCGGTAATCAATGAATTGAGATCACATTCCACATGTGTTATTTCATAAATATAACTCTCAAAGTAAAACTATGGAATTTTATTCCTAAATTCAATGCTATATTATTAAAAAACTGAAAAAAGGGGAATATGTAGAGACCCGAAGCCTGACGTACATTTACATTACATTAATTTTGCGGAATACTTAGTACATAACAAAAACACACACACAAGGATCGTAATAGTTTAGTGTCTTTGGAAACCCGGAATATAATCTTCTAATCGTGGTGAAAGATCTTCAACATCTCCCATAAAGATCTTCCTTTTTTACCTAAAACCTTTCTTTATATCCTGGGGAAAAGAAAACATAAATGGGTGAGCTCAAATGCTCAGTAAGGGTAAACAAAAGAAATATCAATCACATCATATTCATAAGAACATAACATTTTGGAAATCATAACCTGCAAAAGAGAGCATAATTTCATAACATGGGATAAATCATAGTAGTGAAATGAAATCCCAATAATCATAAAATACAACATGAAACTTTGTGTCATACACACATAATCATAGAGAATCATTTCTTATTAGTCAAGACTCATTGCCATGAATATCTTAGTGGACAAAGTCCCTTTCTGAACCGAGTTCATTCCTCGTTTCAGTCCTGTTTCACTAAACCGGTATAACCTACCATTCCAGCCATGTCTATCTCATGAGATATAAAATCTTTACCCAATGCATTGGAGGGAGATATAGGTCCCACCCATCTCATAAGGACACCATTCATATGTGTGCCACAAAATCATAAATCATACATCATTGCATAACCCATGTAATAAAAAATGGGAATCTCAAACATCATGACATCATAAAACAATTCATATAGGATAAAGGAATTCATAAAAATATTTCCATCACAACATAATAAAATCCATGTAATAATAGGTATTGAAACAGAACCCTTTATTATCTTAGATGGAAAATAATTTTGATAAAACACTTGCACTCCATTCTTGAGGAAAATATCCTTTATACTTCAAAAACAATTTTTCTATCATAACATGTCATAAAATTTTAAACTGAAATAATTTGATTAAAATTAATCTTTAAAACTTGTAAAGTAATCTTCTTGGAAATAGTGTTTTAAAAATCCATTCATTCCGTATAAGTTAAAAAAACATGCTTCATACTTTTGTCGGAAGAGTCAAAATGTACCTCGTACGAAAAATGACAAAATATTCCTTTCATATCCTTTACTAAAAACTCACCGAAGGGTAAAATAGGATTTAAATAAATTTTAGGTGAATGGAAATAATATTACATATTGAGGAAACATGGATGTGGATGATAAAATACACCCCAGTAAATGCCAAAGTATAAACAATCTCAGATAAAAATGAGATTGTGATATTTCCCTTACCTTAGGTTCGATTTGCTTCGTAAGTGTCTGAACCAACTGTATAATGATTTAAATAATGTCATTGACTTATTCCAGAATCATACTCATTGTTATGATATCATATATGGTTCACTAATGACTTTATATTACCCGTTCTTTTGTAAATTCCATGTTAAAGAGCATTTTGGGTAAAATTGTTTCATTTGTCGTCCGTTTTTTGACTTGTAATTATTCATATGATTGCTTAGATCATAATTACTTAATTCAAGAATATAAAACATGATTTATATATAATATATGTTCATAATATACATATATATAATAAATTAGTAAATGGAAAGAAATACACCGTTCATGGAGACGGTAGTCTGTACGTACGCATGAACGCTATTTCCCTTTCCTTATTGAGTTGAATGGAATTAAGTATATGACATACATATATATACACATAAATCCAGTATCATTATTATGTCATATATTTCATTATTACTTATTATATATACTTTATAATCATTCATGAATGGTTAACGTGGAGAATGAATCTCATCGCGTCGTGGAGATGGTATTCTGTACGTACGCACGCGCGGTGATTTCATTTTCCGTATGATGTATAGATGGTGAAATAGGGTTGTTTCATACTTATAATAACATATCAGTATATTAGTGATACTTATGTTATTACTTCATAATGAAAAAACCTAAGAAGAATAAGTGGAAGAAGAAATAAAGTTGAAAGAATCGGTAACGGACATTAACTCTTCTTTGAAACACCTCTTTGAGATCTCCATTTAGGGCACTAAAATTGGTCTTTGAGGAAGACCAAAACCTCTAGGATGTTGATATGGAAGTGTAGAAGAGAATTTGGCAGGGTTTGGCCGATCTTGACGGCTCAAAGTGGTGTGAGGAAGAGGGGGAGGAGGTTCCCTTTTATAAGGGAGGAGAGGGGTACCTTTGGAATAACTAAAATTATTATTTTATTATAAAGTCAAATTCGGTTTTAAATAGATCCAAATTTATTTATTTCGAAGCTATGGTTGGGATGGGTAGAAATACTCTCATACAATAGAATTTAGACAAGTTTAGGTTCCAATTTTGACCTTATCATTTACATTTAACATTAAGTTAAATAATTTTACTTTTACCGCGTCTTCTTGTGTTCTTACACTATAAGGTTAATAAACTTACTATAAGCAGCCAAACGATCCCCAAGTTGTTTATTGTTAATATATATAACCTTATATAAGTCATTTGGCCGAACCTTATATTTTTAGGAATAAAATAACAATTACTAATATAATATTTGTTTTAAAAACTATTTTATGTCAATTTTGACACTATTTAGTAATTGATTTTTGTGAAATTCATAACAGAATTATTAGTTCGAACCAAGTTAATTAAATCAATACTAATACGTCATATTAACCTATAAAAGTTAGTGTAATTCATAAAAAGTCTCAAATTACATTTATTTTGGTGTTTATAACGTTAATTATGTCAATATTTCATTAATAAGATAATTACTGTATCATCTTTGTGTCATAAATAAATTACATTATTTAATGTCTAAAAATTACAAATAAAATACCATTATGTAGGAAATCTTTTTACATTTCTAATGAATATTTATAGTCGAATTTATCTTATGTATAACCCCATATTAAAAATTATTTACTTATTAAACTTTTATTTTAACTATTTTAACCCTTCTTTAAATAAATTAATAATAAATGTCCAAATCTATTCCAAGTGGGCCTAAATGGTCATATTTTATTCCTAAGTTTGTTTTTGGTCGAATAACACTTATCCAATAGAATTAGGACATGTGTTAGGGTAATAATAATATCAACTTTACCCTTAATTACCCTATTTACTTTTACCAGTGGTAAAAAAAGTAAAAAGTTACTATTCACCAAAAAATTATTTTCATCTCATTGAACAACATTTTACTTACTGAGATCAACC
Organism: Viscum album; assembly: GCA_963277665.1. Taxonomy (NCBI): domain Eukaryota; kingdom Viridiplantae; phylum Streptophyta; class Magnoliopsida; order Santalales; family Viscaceae; genus Viscum; species Viscum album. The sequence goes on from OY728126.1 coordinate 1,534,797,080, forward strand.
GTGTCTCTCGGATTTTTGAAATTCCACTCACAGAAGCGGTAAAATTACGTTTTATGAAAAATTCAGTTTTTTAACTACCACTTAGTGGTTTCACTATTCATCAAAAATTGAAAGTTTTCAGAAAAATACCAAAATTTCACCCTAGGCTAATTTTGATATTTCGAATCCAAAAATGAGGTCCATTTTGAAAAATAAAATTTATAAAATTTCAAAAATTTGTTATTACTATTCATAACGGCTAGTTTTAATAATATTTTAATAGCATATCATTATTTAGTGAAACTCGATATTGAGTACGACGTAAGCTATCGAGGAAGGTCGTGATTTCGTGTAAAGAAAGCCAAGCAAGTGTTGTGTAGAAAAAGATTCCTTTGATGATTTATATAACATAAAAGTCTCAGGTGTTACATTCTACCCCCCTTAAAATGAATTTCGCCCTCGAAATTCATCACTTTGTAACAAACAGATGAGGATACCTCTCCCTCATCATATCCTCAAGCTCCCATGTAGCTTCTTCTAATTGGTGGTTCCTCCATAAAAATTTCACCAATCGAGTGGTCTTGTTTCGTAGGACTTTTTCGCTATGATCCAGAATATCTATCAGTTGTTCTTCATAAGAAAGATCATGCTCCAGCGGTACAACTTCTGAGCTAAGTACATGTGAATGATCAGGTATGAACATTCTCAGGAGAGATACATGGAACACATTGTGAACTTGAGAGATATTCGGTGGAAGCACCAATCTGTATGCTACCTTCCCAACATGATCCAGTATTTCGAATGGACCGATATATCTTGGGCTCAACTTCCCCTTCTTTCCAAATCTCATGACTCTCTTCTAGGGAGATATTCGTAAGAACACTTTATCACCCACTTCAAACTCTAGGTCTTTTCTTCAGTTGTCAGCATAACGTTTCTGTCGACTCTGAGATGCTCTTATGTGTTGTTGAATAGATCTGACCTTTTCTGCTATTTCATCAACGAGATCAGGTCCTAATTGCTTTCATTCCCCAACTTCATCCCAGCATGTTGGAGTCCTGCATTTCTTTCCATAGAGAGATTTATAAGGAGCTATCTGAATACTGGAGTGAAACCTATTATTATAAGAAAATTCCACCAAAGGTAGGTGTTGATCCCAACCAGCTTTCAAATCCATAGAGCAAGCTCTCAACATATCTTCTAGAGTTTGAATTGTTCTCTCAGACTGACCGTCTGTCTGAGGATGATAAGCAGTGCTGAAACTTAACTCTGTATCCAGAGTATGCTGAAGACTTCGCCATAACTTCGAGGTAAATTTCGGATCCCAATCAGATATAATAGAAAGTGGTACTCCATGAAATCTTACAACTTCCTTTACATATATCCTGGCAAGCTGATCCAGATTGAAATCCTCTCTAATAGCAATGAAGTGTGCATACTTTGTAAGATTATCAACTATGACCCAGATAGAATTATTGCCTTTGGATGTTTTAGGAAGTCCTCTGACAAAGTCCATAGTGATGTTTTCCCATTTCCATTCAGGTATGGGTAATGGTTGTAGCATCCCCTTAGACTTCTGTCTCTCAGATTTAACTTGTTGATAAACCAAGCATCGAGAGACATATTCAGCAACATCTCTTTTCATGCCATCCCACCAGAAGTACTCTTTCAGGTCCCTATACATCTTCATGCTTCCAGGATGAATAGAGAATGATGAAATATGAGCCTCATCCAGCAGCTCCTTCTTTAATTCGGGGATGGGAGGAACACAAACCCGATTCCTGAACTTTATTATCCCATCACAATCAAGGTTGAATTCAAGAACATTTCTCACCTTCTTTTGTAACTTGGCACCTTCTTTCTGTGCCTCTTTAATCTTCACATGTATATATTATTGAACATTAATTTGAGAAAGATAAGATTTTTCCACTTCCATTATAATTCCAAGATCCATCCTTTGTAAATCTATAAATATTGGATCTTTTGTGATCCTTATCATGGATAAACTGGCATGGTCTTGTCGACTTAATGCATCTGCCACCTTGTTTTCTTTCCCAGGGTGGTAATGGATTGAGCAGTCATAATCCTTAATCATCTCCAACCATCTTCTTTGACGTATATTCAGCTTCTTTTGTGTGAAAATATACTTTAAACTTTTATGATCAGTATAAATGTCACACATTTCTCCATAAAGATAATGCCTCCAAATCTTTAATGCAATGATTACCGCAGCTAACTCCAAATCATGTGTTGGGTAATTTTGCTCATGGAATTTCAACTGTAGTGAGTCATAATCTATCACCATATCATTTCGCATAAGAACACACCCCAATCCCTTCTTGGATGCATCACTATAGATCACAAACCTTTCTCCACTACAAGGCAGTGTGGGCACAAGTGCACTAGATAACCTTCTTTTCAACTCCTTGAAATTCTCTTCACATTCCACAGTCCAAAAAAACTTAACTCCTTTCCGAGTCAACATGGTGAGTGGATTAGATAATCGTGAAAAATCTTTCACAAAATGTCGATAATATCCAGCCAACCCAAGAAAACTTCAGATCTCAGTTACTGTTGTTGGTCTCGACCATCTTTCGTTAACCTCTGTTTTTTCTGGATCCATAGATATCCCCTCTTTTGAGATTATGTGACCCAAAAATGCAACTTTTTGAAGCCAAAATTCACACTTGGTAAATTTGGCATAAAGCTTCTCCTTTCTTAGGGTCTTCAATATAATTCTCAAGTGATCTTCCTGTCCTTCCTTGCACTTTGAATAGACAAGAATATTGTCTATAAACAATACCACAAATTGATCAAGATAGTCTCGAAAGACTCTATTAATCAGATCCATGAAGATAGCAGGGGAATTAGTAAGACCAAATGGCATCACTATATATTCATAGTGTCCATACCTTGTATGGAAAGTCGTCTTTGGTATATCCTCCCTTTTGACCCTTAATTGATGATACCCTGAACGAAGATCAATCTTGGAAAAGTATTGAGCTCCGCGTAGTTGGTCAAATAAGTCATCAATGCGTGGGAGAGGATATTTGTTCTTGATAGTGATCTTGTTAAGTTCTAGATAATCAATGCAGAGTCTCATTGATCCATATTTCTTCTTAACAAATAGAACAGGTTCTCCCCAAGGTGACGCACAAGGGCGTATGAATCCCTTATCATGATTCTCTTGGAGTTGCTTCTTCAATTCCTGCAACTCAATTGGGGCCATTCTATAAGGTGTCTTTGAAATAGGCAAAGCACCCGGTACGAGTTCTATTGAAAACTCAACATTAAGATTTGGTGGAAGACCCGGTAATTCCTCTAGAAAGACATCATCAAACTCCCGTACAATGGGAATATTCTTATTCGTGAGTTTCTCAACAACCATTTGAGATAAATAACCTTCATTTAGTGGAATCAAGACCCATAAGGTAGAAGGAATTTCCACTGGAAGGTTATGTTCATCCTTGCATTGATAGACGATCATATATTGATCTGGAATATGAAATGTGACTTCCCTTTTTTGGCAATTGATATGAGCTCCATATAAAGAAAGCCAATCCATGCCAAGAATCACATCAAATTCCACTATAGGAAGGATCACAAGATTTGCAGGAAGCACTTTCCCGCAAACTTCGATCGGAGAAGAATTATAAACTTTTGATGCGACTGTTGTGCCATTAGGTGTTGTCACAGCTAACTCAACATCTAATTGTTGAGGTAATACGGTGATACCCTTAGAAAATTCTTCAGAAATAAAAGAGTGGGTGGATCCAGAAGCAAATAAAACATTTTCTACTTTAGAGTGGATGGTAAGTGTACCATTCACCACATCGTTATCGTACTACACATCGCTGATAGAAATTGCATGTGAATTTCCATTGTATTTAGCTTTAAGAGTTTGTTTACGTCGACCATCATCATCAGCCCTTGGATTAGGGCATTTATTGGCATAATTCCCCATCTCCTTGCACTTGAAACATTGAAGTGTAGTAGGTTCATTATATGTATCCCTTCCTTTGTTTGCATCATTAGACATCTTCTTCCCATCATCACGGCATTCAAATGCCCGTTGACCTTCCTTTCCACATTTGAAACATTTACTTGTCCCTTTAAGACAACTCCCTCCATGTTTCTTTCCACAGTTTGAGCATAAGGGAAATCTCAACTTCTTTTCAGTGTGCTCTTTAGATTTTCTATTGAATTCCATTTTCCTGTTCTTATCAAACCCATATGACTGATGGTTTACTCCAATATCCATCTCAACTTTGAGAGCACATCGAACGATTTACTCGTAGCTATTGAACTCCCTTATGGCTAACTCCCTTCGAATAGTTGGTTTTAAGCCACTAAAGAATCGATCGATCTTACTCTCAGGTTGGATAATAATACCAGAAGTGTACCTTTCAAGTCTTGTAAAATTTGCTTCATAGGTACCAACAGATTCATCATCCTTTTTCTTTAGTTCAAGAAACTCTTTCTCCATCTTTGTTCGGAGAATATGAGGGAAGTACTTATTGAAAAATAAGTTCTTGAACTCGTCCCATTCCATGGACTCAATTTCATCCCTTTGCCTAGTATTCTTAATAAGATTCCACCATTGATCAGCATCACCTTCCAAATGATACACTGCTAAGATGACTTTATCATGCTCAGAACATTGAAGAACTAAAAATATATTTTCAGTAGTACTAATCCATTGTTCAGCGACTAATGGATCAGTAGACCCGCTGAATGAAGGTGGCTGCTGTCTCATGAAGGATTCAACAGAATGTTGCTCCTTCCTTTGCTCGTTTGGAAGTCCTGCATGATTCAAAGCTTGTGTAAGTATAGCAATAAGATTTTTCACTCCATCTCCCATAACACTTGTTTTTTCAGGAGGACAATCATTGCATTGTCCATTACAGTGATCAACACGGTTCCTTCGGGTTCCAACCATCGTCTAACACCCAAAAATAATAGTGTGAGAGGAAAAAATAATGCTAGGGAAAAAAACATAGTAAAGGGGGAGTACCCTTAATATCTAACATCTTAGGTAAAATTCTAAGATTGTTACCATAGATCTAGGACTATATCCTATACGTATACTTATCTTTAGGGACATCCATAGAAATGCCTTAGAAATATCTCTAGGGATCTCACTAACGTTCTCACATCCTAGTTTACAAAGGTTGACTAAACCTTTCCTCTGATATCAACTGTAGAGACCCGAAGCCTGACGTACATTGACAATACATTAATTTTACGGAATACATAGTACACAACAAAAACACACACACAAGGATTGTAATAGTTTAGTGTCTTTGGAAAATCGGAATATAATCTTCTAATCGTGGTGAAATATCTTCAACATCTCCCATAAAGATCTTCCTTTTTTTACCTAAAACCTTTCTTTATATCCTGGGGAAAAGAAAACATAAAAGGGTGAGCTCAAATTCTCATTAAGGGTAAACAAAAGAAATATCAATCACATCATATTCATAAGAACATAAGATTTTGGAAATCTTCACCTGCAAAAGAGAGCATAATTTAATAACCTGGGATAAATCATAGTAGTGAAATGAAATCCCAATAATCATAACTTACAACATGAAACTTTGTGTAATACACACATAATCATAGATAATCATTTCTTATTAGTCAAGACTCATTTCCAAGACTATCTTAGTGGACAAAGTCCCTTTCTGAACCGAGTTCACTCCTCGTTTCAGTCCTGTTTCACTGAACCGTTATAACCTACCGTTTCAGCCATGTCTATCTCATGAGATATAAAATCTTTACCCAATGCATTGGAGGGAGATATAGGTCCCAACCATCTCATAATGATACCATTCTTATGTGTGCCACAAAATCAAAAATCATACATCATTTCATAACCCATGTAATAAAAATGGGAATCTCAAACATCATGACATCATAAAACAATTCATATAGGATAAAGGAATTCATAAAAATATTTCCATCACAACATAATCAAATCCATGTAATAATAGGGATAGAAACAGAACCCTTTATTATCTTAGATGGAAAATAATTTTGATAAAACACTTGAACTCCATTCTTGAGGAAAATATCCTTTATACTTCAAAAATAATTTTCCTTTCTTAACATGTCATACAATTTTAAACTGAAATAAGTTGATTAAAAATAAACTTGAAAACTTTTAAAGGAAGCTTCTTGGAAATAGTGTTTTAAAAATCCCTTCATTCCGTATAAGTTAAAAAAACCTTCTTCGTACTTTTGTCAGAAGAGTCAAAAATTACCTCGTACGAAAAATGACAAAAGATTCCTTTCATATCCGTTACTAAAAACTCACCAAAGGGTAAAATAGGATTTAAAAAATTTTAGGTGAATGGAAATCATATTACATATTGATGAAACATCTATGTGGATGATAAAATACACCCCAGTAAATGCCAAAGTATAAACAATCTCGGATAAAAATGAGATTGTGATATTTCCCTTACCTTAGGTCCGATTTGATTCGTAAGTGTCCGAACCTCCTGTATAATTATTTAAATAAAATCATTGACTTATTCCAGAATCATACTCATTGTTATGATATCATATATGGTTCACTTATGACTTTATATTACCCGATCTTTTGTAAATTCCATGTTAAAGAGCATTTTGGATAAAATTGTTTCATTTGTCGTCCGTGTTTTGACTTGTAATTATTCATATGATTGCTTAGATCATAATTACATAATTCCAGAATATAAAACATGATTTATATATAATATATATTCAGAATATACATATATATAATAAATTAGTAAATGTAAAGAAATACTCCATTCATGGAGACGGTAGTCCGTACGTACGCATGAACGCTGTTTTCGGTTCCTTATTGAGTTGAATGGAATTAAGTATATGACATACATATATATAAACATAAATCCAGTATCATTATTATGTCATATATTTTATTATTAATTATTATATATACTTTATAATCATTCATGAATGGTTAACGTGGAGAATGAATCTCATCGCATCGTGGAGACGGTATTCTGTACGTATGCACGCGCGGTGATTTCATTTTCCGTTGGACGGATAGATGGTGAAATAGGGTTGTTTAATACTTATAATAACATATAAGTATATGATTGATACTGATGTTATTACTTCATAATGAAACAACCTAATAAGAATAAGTGTAAGAATAAATAAAGTTGAAAGAATCGGTAACAGACATTACCTCTTCTTTGAAGCACCTCTTTGAGATCTCCTTTTAGGTCACTAAAATTGGTCTTTGAGGAAGACCAGAACCTCTAGTATGTTTCTATGGAAGTGGAGAAGAGAATTTGGTAGGTTTTTTCCGAGCTTGAAGGCTCAAAGTGGTGTGAGGATGAGGGGGAGGAGGTGCCCTTTTATAAGGGAGGAGAGGGGTACCTTTGGAATAACTAAAACTATTATTTTATTATAAAGACCAATTCGGTTTTAAATATCTCCAAATTGATTTATTTAAAATCTAAGGTGGGTTTGGGTCGAAATACTCTCATCCAATAGAATTTAGACAAGTTTATGTTCCTATTTTAACCTTATCATTTAGATTTAACATTAAGTTAAATAAATTTACTTTTACCGTGTCTTCTTGTGTTCTTACACTATAAGGTTAATAAACATACTATAAGCAGCCAAACGAACCCCAAGTTGTTTATTATTAATATATATAACCATATCTTAGTCATTTGGCCGAACCATAGATTTTAGGAATAAAATAACAATTACTAATATAATATTTGTTTTAAAAACTATTTTATGTCAATTTTGACACTATTTAGTAATTGATTTTTTTGAAAATAATAACAGAATTTTTAGTTCGAAACAAGTTAATTAAATCAATAATAACATGTCATATTATCCTAGAAAATTAGTTTAATTCATAAAAAGTCTCAAATTACATTTATTTTGGTGTTCATAACATTAATTATGTCAATATTTCATTAATAAGATAATTACTGCATCATCTTTGTGTCATAAATAAATTAAATTATATAATGTCTAAAAATTACAAATAAAATACCATTATGTAGGAAATATTTTTAGCTTTCTAATTAATATTTATAGTCGAATTTATCTTATGTATAACACAATATTAAAAATTATTTACTTATTAAACATTGATTTTAACGATTTTAACCCTTCTTTAAATAAATTAATAATAAATGTCCTAATCTAATCCATGTGAGCCTAAATGGTCATATTTTATTCCTAAGTTTGTTTTTGGTCGAATGAAACTTATCCAATAGAACTAGTACGTGTGTTAGGGTAATAATAATATCATCTTTACCCTTAATTACCCTATTTACTTTTAACCGTGGTAAAAAAAGTAAAAAGTTAGTATTCACCAAAAAATTATTTTCATCTCATTGAACCACATTTTACTTACTGACATCAACCGTGTATCTCAGATTTTTGAAATTCCACTCACAGAAGCGGTAAAATTATGTTTTATGAAAAATTCAGTTTTTTAACTACCACTTAGTGGTTTCACTATTCATCAAAAATTGAACGTTTTCCGAAAAATACCAAAATTTCACCCTAGGCTAATTTTGATATTCTGAATCCAAAAATGAAGTCCATTTTGAAAAATAAAATTTATAAAATTTCAAAATGTGGTTATTACTATTCATAACAGATAGTTTTAATAATATTTCAATAGCATATCGTTGTTTAGTGAAACTCGGTATTGCGTACGCCGCAAGCTATCGAGGAAGGTCGCGGTTTCGTGTAAAGAAAGCCAAGAAAGTGTTGTGTAGAAAAAGATTCCTCTGATGATTTATATAACATAAAAGTCTCGGGTGTTACAGAATATTTATCCCCCACACCTTAATTTCCATAATAATGTTAATCATACCACTTTTGAATATTTTATCATCGTTGAAAAGAATGCAGTTTGAGGAAAACATACAACTGTTGAAGATGGTTAAACAAATAAAAACTATCAAAATATTCTGGGTATTCTACCACACTCATATAAAGATAATATATCATCAACTCCAAAAAAATACAAGGTTACATATAGTATGTATTGTATAGTAGACTACAACTCCAACATATTGGGATCAACTCGCTAGACATGAGGGGATCTCAATCACCACTGAATAAGCGGCATATTTCATTTAATCCATTAATCATCACCACATAGTCATGACATCAGTACCTAATCCATACCCTGATATACACCTTTGAATCTCAAATCTTCTAGGAAGGGACCCCATGGGAGCCCTCTTTCTCCATTATATACAAACTCATATCACTGAGAGAGGTGAGAAGAATATAGCCACCAATAATAGAAATAATGTAGATATAGAGGGCCTAGTAAGAAGAATAACTAAATTTTCCACTCATATATATCTGATGTGGAAATAATAATTATTTTCTACAATATTCATTACAACGTTCCATGAATAAAGATCAATAAATTTACTTCAAACTATTTCCATTGATTCTTTACAATGACCATCCATTATTGACATATTCCAAGAGATCAAACAATCAATAATTATTTCCTAATAGGAACTATACAATAGTGTTGTTTTTTGGAAGTTAAATGATGACTCCACTCCCTCTAACTTCTCTCAAACAACTAGTTTTCCATCTAATAAATATCAGGTAGGAAACTAATCCCACAATAGGGTATCATTTAGTCTCAATGTTACCTCCCTTGTGGTGGTACATCCAGTAAACCACAATAGATATCATAAAAACACCATATTTCTCTCATAGACAAGGTTTACCCCCACAAAGACAAATCGATATTCCAATTCTCTCCTTGGGTACATTATCATATATTGTGTTTTCATGAGACACATACATAACTCAGAAAATATTCCTATAATTTTTTTTGAAACCATATATCTTGAAAAAATCCATCAAAAAATATATAGAACACCACATGCGGTCCATGGATCTTGATGAAAATATGATTGTTCATAATTGAGGAGGGTTCAACATCCATAGATAGAAATTTATTCTGAATAATATTTGAAACACAAATCTATTAGTGTTGTACTATCTCAAATTTATGTAACACATTTTTCACTAATGGATCATTATTATTTGTAGGATAGTCAATATAAGAATTAAAATTTCATTCATATAATTCTCAACAGGATGGAGTAGATTTCATCAGGGATTTTCTACTAGTTGTAAACCCTAATTAAATCGAAGTCATCCAGGGTTCACACTACCATCCTTGTACCATGAGGACTCATGCATCTGAACGCACATAGAAAACCTTTTTTAGGAGTAAACTATTACATATAGGTGGTAACCACTATCCACTATACAAAGAAAATGTTTACTAAATAGTTTGGGGAGGAAAAATATGATATATCATGTTACAAGCATGTGTTTCAACCAAGTCATGATATAAACACCTCATACCTATCTAAATATCATAAAGAAACTAAAGTGCATGAAAAATATATTCAGAACCGTACCTCAATGTACATGTAGACTATCTATGGGTAACACCAATCATTTTATAGGATTGGCCCATATATATTAGAGAATATATGGATGATCTCACATATAAAGGATGTGAATGGTAAAAAAAAAAATTATATGATTTAGGTAACAACATTCATGTGATCTACAATGATTCCTCAACGTCAAGGGTAATATAACAGGTTATCAGAGTCCCGACAAAAGGACATGAAATATGCTTTACTTACTTTGGTCTTCTTGGTCTAAATATAAAACCTAAAACCCGATTAAAATCATTTCCCTAAATTCCCAAAACAGTATTCTCATGAATAATACCACCAAACTCTATTACCCTGAAAAACACACATTGATCCAAATTTCACATGACTACACCCTCCATTGACTCACCTAGACTCCCAATAATTTATTTATTCCACCCAAGATTCCATACAATGATAGGGGATGGAAACCAGCATCGAGTTAGTGTAACATAAAATATGTTAGTCTTTAACATATATTAACACCTAATAATGTAATATCTCTAAAGAAAAAAATTGGTATAATATACATAAAAACATAAATGTATAAAATACATGCATGAGAAAAATATTAAGAACCACATTGATAATAAGTACATAATCCATAATGAAAAAGGAAAAAATATACACCCATTAACCAAAAAAGAGAATCCTATATAGGCATCCTAGATTATTACATTCTCATTGTATGAAGGTTACAAATAAGAATTTTTATTTCAATAAATTCCACACAGTACCACCAGGCTCTACTAACAACATGTTTTATTAGGTCACCAAGAATCATCCCCAAAAAATCCACATCATGTCCTCATATTTCATGGAGATCTTTGAAATATTCACCATATCCTAAAATCATCATGTATATAAGCAAGAATAATATTTGTGTGTGTATAAAAATAAATAGTAGGACACCATGAAACAAAAATGAAATTCAAATAAAACCCTCATCTCAACATCCATTGTAATAATTAATAACATTGAGTAAGACATGAAATGATCTATATATTATTTACAACTAGAATTTACTGAGATATAAATAATTCCCAACAGTCATAATTACAATCCATGAATTTATTATCTAAATAAAAATAAATGAATTATTTAAGAACCAAAAATACCATATATTAAAAATTCAATGTCAATTCACAAGTTTTATCTCAAATACCACTTATGGGTGACTCAAATATCACCAGTATTGAAGAATATGATGTTCTCTACATTAATTTCATAATTCCATCAGATTCCACAAATGGGAACTCTCTTGTCATCGATATTCAAAAATCAATGAAGGGTGTTCCACATAATAAAATCCACCATTTTTAACTCATCCCTTTGAAATATGATGGGTAACTAGTACCCTAACCAAGGGTAAATTATAATCATTATAGTACAAAACTTCACCATAAAAAATACCTCATTAAGAAAAAAATGTGTCACCTATGAAAATTTACAATAGTGGACCAAAATATCATCAAGTGATTCACATCCAATTTGGGAGTAACGAAATCCATGGGTAGAGGACCAAAATCCAAAGTATATGAGGTAGTAAAAATATATACTAATCTTGTGGGTGGGGTTTATGAGACAGTTTAGGATAAGGATCGATATGAGGTGTTACAGACCCCTGTATAAGAAATGCATAATATATGAGCTCTTAGATGTGGGAGTATCAATACCATAAATAGAGAACACATTCACTGCCTGTATGAGGGATAACATAAATCATATTTTTTATAAGGGATCTATTCCCTAAAATGAAACTAAATGAGGTGAGTATTCACCTCATAACTATATGACCGTAATTCTTGAACCACATAATCATTCCTATAGTGATTATTCATTAAAATACCCATATATAACACCATGTTATTTTATGAAATATAATTGTTAAATAAATTAAATATTTTTGATATTATTTATGACACACTACATTGAGTTTATCTTTTTTTACACATAACACATAGTTTAAATGAAATGAAACATACTAATAATATTTTATTGTTTGATATGATACTTATAACATATCCAATGAAATTTTGGGTATGAATATGATAAAATAATTTATTAAAATAATTTATTACACATGTATATATAATTATTTCTTTTTTGACCACCAAAATATAAATGAAAATAATAACAATTTGATAAAACATACAATCTTTTTGGGAAAATAGTTTTTATATAAAAAACATATTTTATCACAATAAATTAAGTAAATCAATTTTGGTGAATTATTTTACGGAAAGTTTTTTATTATATATTCTATCAAAATTATATCGTGTACCTTAATTATTTAATAAAAAGTTATACGTATAAATAAAATATTATATTTATATAAATTTTTTTATCTCATTCAAAACATATAATTTGGAATAAAATTTTTACATTTTTATAAAATGAATTTGAAATAATCAAATTCATTTTTCAATAAATGGTTTAAAAAATATTTTAGGGTGAATTTTTGAGAAATTTTTGTTGAACTAAATATTTTATTAATCGTTGGAAATACTTGTTATTATTAAGAATTGTCATTTCTTTTGAAAATTAGAAAAAATAAAAATTATTTTAAGATGGTTGAAATAGTAAAATTAGTTTAATTGTATATATATTTAACCAATTAATATCGTATTATATAATTTCATATCTAATTTTTATATATGTACTTTTAAAAAATTCGATCATATTCTCATTACAAAACCACTTTCTTGTCGTGTTTGCAGGATGAATATTAAATTAAAATTTTCGATTAATAGATTATTATATATTAAAATGGATTAAATATATTACATAATAAAATAGTTATATTATCTAATAATTTTTTCATTATTTTTACCATAAATAAATATTAAAAATGTAAAAAAAATTTCTAATGATAATGTAAAAATGGATGTACCAAGAGATTAAACTAAACATAAAAGCATTAAAAATGACCCAGAACATTTTAAACTCCAATTTTATAGAAATAGTTACACATCATATCTTCATGTATCAATAATGGGGTATTTTTTATCATTGTGTAATTTAAAAATGTGGTTTCCCCACTTTCTTTTCATGAATTTATAACTTTCCACTTGACTCACTTATTAAATGCCACCCCTCTTCTCTCTTCATCACAAACCCAAAAACCTTTGGTATATAAATACATAAAAAAACAAAATACATAACTACCTGTTATCATCCTATAGTCATTTTTTTAACAAATATTACATTTAAATCATTTTTCATAAAATCAAATGATGTTGTTCGAAGAAGTGGTGAAGTCCCTTATTAAGCATTTTATTTTCATTATTTCTCAAAATCCATCAATTATTATTAAAAAATGATGATATAATATAATAAGAATGATCCATATAGTTATATTTAATTATTTGAATCATATAACCTAAATCTCTCTCCTCTTCCCTCAAATGGTTCAAAAAATAATCAATTGTGTGTAGGGAGGTCTACCACCTCACAGTTCGATGTTATTCATTTTATATAACCACTTATCACGGTTGGATATGATGTTGTTATTATTTATATATTTCGTTTTTCCTGATATTATTATTCTTCTGAAATCATGATTTCATATATTACTTCTCACCATCCATTCCTTGGGAATACAATAATGTGGTTCGGGTGTACGATGGGAAAATTCATTGATAAGAGATGTGATTCATTCATTATTTACATGGATGGTAATAAGAATATTTTTAACATGAATATTCAATATATATGATATAAAAATTATTCTATAATGATAATACATTATTTTCTATTCTTTGTTTCAATTCGTGTTGATAATTGAAACAATGTTCATGAGGATGTATGACATACCGTCTCCATTAATGGTGTATTTCATCTTATCAGTCTAATATTTAAAGATTAAAATAAAAATATATATAATGAATATATATAATATATAAATTATTGTTCAAATTATGAATATTATGTAACAATGATCAATATAAGGTGACCAAAAATACCAAACCAAATCTTATGTGAAAAAAAGTAGTTATCACCCAAAAAAAATTAAAAAATTATTATTATTAAACAGTTACTGAAAGATAACAAGTAAATAATATGTGGTCATATTTATATAATTATGTTTTTTTTAATATATGTATAATCAAATTATATTAAAAATAAATTATTTCGGACTGTGTGCAATAAAATTCAATACTTAAGGTAACAGATTTCCGTCTCACATTTAATTTTTGTGAGACACATGAAATATTCACCACATTTTTATTTTTGTGGTGTATATACTAACAATGAATGTATTATATGGATTTTATCTTGATAATTATTGGAATTTACATATAAATGTTTTGGTCAATCGTTCACTGGGGTTATTTGTAAAATTATAAAAAACGGTAAGGGATTGTTATCTCAAATTTCATTCTATTGTAAATAAGTTATATTCTACACCAATAATATTCTATGAGGTTTATATACTTACCCGTGGACATGGGATATCATTAATATAATTCTATTAAATATATTTAATGTTTAATTTTATTTTATTCTTTAATGGGGCCTATTATTCAAATGATACCAAAGTGGTAAGGGTTTTATGATAAAATCTCATCATTTATTTGGATTATTTATGGTTTTTTAGGATGATAATGTCTTATGATCCATCTCTCAAAAAACTCACAAAATATATTATCCTTTTGTTATTTCTTTAAAATACATGTTTTCTACTCATTTTCCTCCCATCATCTATGAAATGGTTCAAATGATTTTTTTTTTGAAAATTTATCTTCCTTTATCACTTCAGTTAAAAATTATTTTTTCATTCAAAACCTTGTTTTCAAAAAAAAATATTGTTCAATATTTTAATAATATAAAAATTATTTATTAAAGAAATTTTTTTCAATTTTTTATTTTTTTCAAAAATTTTCTTATATAAATCTTTATATCATTTTCAAAATATCTCCTTTTTTACGAAAAATGTTAATCGAATTTTTTTTAATATTTACTACATGAAAAAGTTTTACCTCCATCATGACCAAAATTTTTATTGGGGATTTATTTAAATGTTTAAAGGTTATTTTCTATGAAAATTATTTTAAAATTGTTTGGGGTTTTATTTACAATTTAAAGAAGAAATAATATGTTTCTAAATATAATTATTAAATGATTTTTAATTAATCTTTTATAATATTAAATTATTATTTTCAAAAAATAATTAATAATGTTTTAGGTTTTAAAAAGTGATTTTTAATGAAAAGATATTTTGATGAATAAATGTTACAAAATTATTTTAAAAACAATTATTCATCTAATATGACATCTATTAATGTTACCAATAGTATTATAGAGATATTATCAAAGTATAAAATAATCATTTCTTCCATAAATGGAGTATTTTTATGATGTATTGTGGTTTATGAAATTGGTTCCTCTTCCATAGTTTATACCATGATAAGATTCTTATGATCATTATTCTTCTTAGTAGTTATTCAATGTTCATATTATTAACTTATTATAAAACAAATATCTTATCCATAGTTTATGATATGATTAAATATTTATTAAACCCATTTTAGTTCATTGGTTATGATATAATTAATGTTTTATGATATTTTCAAACTATTATGTACAATTTTAATGACTTATTAAGTTGGAAATATACCTACCTCTAATTAACTGGATAACGATTTATATCTCACAAGATAATAGTGAGAAAAAATTCTATGAGATTGATCAACTATGGGAAACATCTGTGTTCTGATACAATATAGGAAAAATTGTCCACCCAATCCACAGTAAGAATCTTAGGATAATTCCTGATCTACTATGAATATTGTCTTGGTAGTTATCCTTGACATATGAAATTTATTTTATATATATATTATGTCTCCACAATTTTATGAAATGATGATATGGTTAACGATTTATTTTATTAATTATTTGTCAATATTATGTTACATATTTTCATAATTGATAATCTTTGATGCCATGAATTAGTTTTATATTTTTTGAATGGTTGGGTATAAACTTCTTATTTTAAGACCATGATCACATTCATTATTCTTGTCATATTATTTCATAGGATCATATATTTTTATCTATAATGTTTACACTTCCTATGTTTTTTATCACTTAATTTTTTATATCTCCATCATCTCCTTTATAAGAAAGGTTTAGGTATTGTACTCCTAATAAGATTAATATTTCAGAACATCCATGTGGGAGATGCTGAAGGTATTTCATACAACAAAAATATTGTGTTCATGTCTCTAAAGACACTAACCCATTATGATCCTCATGTGTGTTTTTGTTTCATGTATGGAATACTCATTTAATAAGACGTGTTATTTGTGTATAAAATCCCATGTCACTATAGTTGGAATAAGAGTGATGGTTTAAAAAATAATTAGATATTAGGATTAGAAATACATTAGTGATAACTTTATTGATATGGATAATTAAATGTATATGGATAAGTCATGTTTATCTCTAAGGATAATTATATAAGTAGAAAAATATTCTAGATATTTGGTGAAGTAATGATAAAGGAAATTTAATGTAATTATATACCTACAAAGATACATAAAGTATGAATGTCTCTAGAAGAGAGGAAGCAAAGAGAAATTAATCAAAAAATGGAACATTTACCTCCACTCAAACATCACAAGGATGAAAATTAATTTCTTATAATCAAACTTGGATTGAAAGTCATGAGGTTTATTGTTTGAAAATATGAAAAATTAATATGAAGTATACTGAATGATTTGAATAGTGACCATGAATGACCAAGGATAAGCCTACAGTTTCAAAAATTTAAAATATAGTTTCATTATTTAGACATCAAAGAAGTTATATTTTTTTATATGGTTTCCAAATATGAATATGATTACTCACAGAATGAATTTTATATTATTTAAGGGATAAAACTAGAAGGAACTATATTACCATAGTATTTCACGGACATTTTATCGATGAAAAAAATGGGATAATGATTGGATTAAAGGATATTTTTATTATTCATAATTAGTATCATGATATATAATTAAAAAATTCACCTTAAGAAACTCAATGAATTTATAAATAACATAATGATAGAGTTAATTTAGATTTTGGATGGTGTAAACCCTAGAGGAAATAATGTTTAATTTATTATATGCTAATAAATTTGGAATAAGGACATTAGTTGATGTATTAGAAGAATTTGAATATGTATAGAGTATATAAAATAAGGAAACAATTAATGTAATGGTATTGAAAAAATGAAATGTTTTGTTAATTAAATTTATTTGAATAATTTTCTCCTAAATATATCATGGATGCTTTAATTTTTCAAATGTGGAATGTATGGGAATTCTAAAAATCAATGTCATAAATGAAAATATGGTGGTGAGAACCAAAATAGTGTTTCGTATAATGGTTATATTACTGATGATGAAGAAACTACAAGTGACATATGAATAAAAAAAAGTGTTCAGGAAAATGGAGATTAAGATTTGTTAATGGTGCATGAAATTTTTTGAATGATTTATGGGTTAATATAATAGGACCAAATGAATTATATTTTTATTATGGGTATTTTTGATATGAGAATCATGAAACATCTATGGGTTGTTCCATAATAGTTTTTTTATTAAGGATTAGTAAGACTATATTAAATTGAACTAATGGCCTAGAGAAGTGGTTTAATGAGATGGATATATTTGGATTAGTGGAATATAACTATAAATATGAACTTGATATTGAGAAAATATTCTTTATATTTATTAAAGAGATGATTAATATGGATAAATTAAATTTTATAGTATTGAATACCAGGGATTTTTTTTACTTTCTAATAAAGTGTCCTATTTAATAATTAATGGAGTTTATAACATTATTTTAATTAGGGATCATATTCAATAATATGTTATTTTATTTTATACAAGGAATAAAGAGTAAAGTTTTTTAATAATGTTTGTTTTCATTATGGTTTTATCGTAATTCTTGAAATTTCCATGCTTCAGGAGAATAAATGAATAATGTATTCTCATATTTGGTATGAAACATTTAGAAACAATTATAACTGCTTTGGGGATTAATGATGTCACGACCCCCTCCCCATAATGTTTACCCCTCCTGGGCCAGCAATGTGATATGGGAGATAATGACCCCCCGTGTCCCGCCTCTAGTAGGCCCCGGGTTGGCGACTAGCACCGAGGGTATAGTAACACAAAAATGGGAGGCATTACCCTCTAAGAGAACACATGCAGAAGAGAGAGATAAGATAGACACCAATAAACTCCATCTTCGAACTAGAAATATAAAAGAAACCCATGTACACAAATGGAATGTCATGCAAAAGTACTACAAGTGGAAGGGAAAAACTGCAAGTACCCAAAAGAATGTAAAAACAGCAGTGCCCACAAGCCCGAACAGCTGCTACAACCACAAGCTAGTATTAACCTACCTGATCTCCAACCTACTCCAAGTGAATTGAAAACCCGTTTACATATACATAGGGTGAGTATAACAGTATACTCAATATGATCCTCCCCAAATCCCCACGTGCAAAAGTAAAGCATGCTAAAGCACAGTGAACAAAAAGTGAAACTAACTCATCATCTAAACAGGTATTCTAAGTTCCCAACCTCACCATGGATACTCTAACCATGTAACTCATATAAGAATATATCATATAATAAATAATATCAAGGGTACCCCGCTACTACATCCCAACTAGTTTTCTTCTTTTCTCCAACGTCGCATGTCCTAAGCATCTCTCTATAAAAAAGGATTGACCATAGACACCTGGACGAAGCACCACAATATGCACGTCATACACCACACAGGCTTTCCCTCAGTCACCGGGGCGAAGCAACCACACCATCCTCCCAACCAAAAGTAACCAAGTATTTTTCAGGAGCCACCATAGCTCTCATAACATTTATCATACGTCCGGTATTATACCTCAAGACATTACAACCCATACACCGAGTAAGGATACTCAGGACATCACAGCCCATACACATTACACCTATAGTATTCCATATGATACTATATTTAGATTACGTGTGTCTGAATAACCACTAGCCATTACAGCCCACTACACACATATATGGGTAAAACTAAACGATGTGCCTAATGGAACAAGTATCTACCAAGAGAAGGGAGCGGGGCCAAAGGGGGTTGTCAGCCATTCATCCATCCACCAAGAATGTTGGGGATAACACCCCATATGGCTTAGAATCCTTGGGGTGTCATTTTCCATAACTGACAGGGTGGAGTGGCGAATAGAAACACAAAAAGTAAAAAATATACTATATCTCACAACCACACTATGGGTATAACCTAGTCTTAGATGCAACTACAGCTAACATATCTCGGACTCTGGGATGCCACTTCTAAGACTAGGTATCCTATAAGAAGACATCCATTTAAAGAACATTATTATATTAATTAATTCCCTTATTATCATTTTCACTTAATGTTAATTAATTCATTTAACATTAATTAACAATGAACAATTCCACATTAAAGATTCCATTAACATTAAACCCAAAATCCATTGTCCCTTCAAAAGTACAACATCATCATTATGTTCTAGAAAACTCCAACCACATGGGTTAACAACATTTATTCAATTATTTATTAGAGAATTACTTTCCCATATTCTCAGGAATTCTAGAAAAGTATTATATGCTACTAAACACAAGGGGGCTCAACACGGTGAGTAGATGTACTACCCATCGAGTCTCTGCCGCCTATAGCTAGAGCGTAGACCTATTCCCCCTATAGAAGCTAAACACGGAAAGAAAGTGGCATACCCCGCGTGTCTTCGCCTATTTCGGGAGAAGGGTAACCAAGACCAGCTGCCTTGAGCAGTGGGGAAAAGTAAACCATATGAACAAGCAAAGAACCATCAAGCAACCAACAATCACATCCATCCCATTCCATCAACTCTGGTGTCCTCCCTGACACCTGCATGCTTAAACCAATGCATCTCGCCACTCTAGGCATCATCTGCTGCCACAACCAAAATGCCTCTATGACCCAACATATCACAACAACCATCCAGGATCACATCACAGCACAAGAAGCAGGAAAGAAAACATCACATCAATTGGGCTCTTATCCCTTTAACAATAAATAGCGTAACTTAGAACCCTTCAAGGAATTATCAAACAATAAAATCATTAAACCATCTTGAATTTAAAGATTTATAATCCGTTGGTTCCAAAATCGGGAACCTAACCAGTAAGCTATCACAAATTATTATACATGGTTCCTATTCTAACTTGATTAATATCTAATTACAATAAGAACCAGATTCTTTCACATGCCTCTTTATCTTTATCCAAAAAATATTAATTAGTCCCCATTTACGTTCATTACCGATTTTCATCAAGGACAACAGCTAAGCAAAGCATGCATAGATATCAAACTTTCTAGAAAAACAAGAGGCAATAACATATGATCTATACCAATTTCTTTATCCGGTTAAAATATTTATTATTTCAATTCCATTTTTCATCTAGGGGGATTAAACAAGTTAACAATACAATTTCACATAATATAAAGAGAAGCAATGAATCCCCTACCTCAAGGATTTTTTGATAAAAACCACGACAGACAAAGAACGCTCAAGAAACCCGGGAGGATTCTCCAAAACCTGCCTTAGATCTCTTCTCTTAGAAAGGTCAAGACCAAAGGTCATCAAATTTGGCATCCACACACTTATATATACACATAATGGGCATAGATATATGAAACCGGGGGAAAAAGAGGAGCAGATCTATGTGGATCTATGAAACCGAACAAGAACGATCATGAAAGATCACATACCTCAAGAAATCGGCTTTGATTCGTCAAGAGAATCCTACAGATCACTTTCAAAAATGCTTGGGTGAGGTTCTCCTACCTTCAAGGGAGTCTAATCCTATGTTATAGACACTTAGGGGTTTAAATGAGCACGTTAGAGGAAAAACGGTTGTGATCCACAATTTTAGGATCTACATATATGTTCTCGCATGGTTTTCTCGCACGTTTAGACAAACTGTGCGCTAACCGCACAATCGCTACTACCTCGTCAACACTCCTCGCATGGTTAGGACACACTTTTAGACATACCATGCGCTAACTGTATGTTAGCCACTGCCTCCAATAACAACCTTGCACGGTTTAGCCGAACGGTTTAGACAAACCGTGCGTAGCCCGTGCGAAAACTACTGCCCTTTAGTCTTCCTTAAAAGTCCACCGAAAACGCACCCCCTAGTCACTATAACCTCGGAGAACACCTCTAACACCAAATTTTCACAAGTAATGGACTGGAGAGGTCCGGTCCATTACATCATATACCTCTCAAAACATTCTCATCCCTGAGAATCCAAAACCATCCTAAAGAGAAAACGAAACAGGGTCTGAATAGCCACCCATCAAGATACCTCTCAAAAAAGAGCAAGCCACAAAAGCAACAAAGGGAGCCATCTCATAAACATGACAGTTTCATAACCAAAAAAGCTATATCAATACATGGAAATAGTTAAACATCAAACAACTCTGGGTACTGAGAATGTATATGTGACTCATGTTCCCAGGTACTCTCCTCCAAGCCGCTGTGTCGCCACAAGACACGAACTAAGGGGATATGACAACCGCTCACCACCTTATCCTTGTGGTCTTGGATCTCCACTGGTCTCTCCACAAAGGTTTAATCATCATCAACATCGAATTCTCCCCAATCGATGATGTGAGAGTCATCATGAATATAACGATGGAGCTGTGATTCATAGAAAACATCATGTATCGGACTCATACGTGGGGGAATTTATACTCGATACGCCACAGATCCAACAAAAGATAACATCTAGAAAGGCCCAACTAACCGAGGAGAAATCTTACTTCCATGACCAAATCTTCGCTGCCCATGACGGGGAGTCATCTTCAGAATCACATGATCTCCAAAATTAAAATTTAAGGGCCTCCTTCTTTGATCGACATATGATTTCTGACGATCATGTGCTATATTCATCCTCTCACGAATCACCTCAACCATCTTTGTTGTATTCTTCACTAGTTCTGGTCCGAGAATTGCTGACTCTCTGACCCCAGTCCAGCACAATAGAGAACGGAAAGGCCGACCATACAAGGCTTCAAACATCGCCATACCAATGGTGGAGTGAAAACTATTATGGTAAGAAAACTCCACCGAGGCTAAGTGCCTCATCAATGAACATCTTAAATCAAGAACACAAGATCGTAACATGTCTTCAAGAGTCTAGATGGTTACCTCTGTCTGACCATCCATTTGAGGATGAAAAGTAGTGTTATGGTATAGTTTACAACCAAAATCATGTTGGAGACCTCTCCACACCCTGGAGATAAAATGAGGATCTAGATCAGAAATGATCATCCTAGGGACTCTCTGAAGTCTCACCACCTCCTCTAGATACTGCCTCGATAAGACTTCCACTGAGCTCTACTCCTTGATCAATATGATGTGGGATGATTTTGTTAAGAGATCCATTATCCCCCAAATAGCTTCATGTCCTCCCAGAGCTCGAGGTAAACCAGTAACGAAGTCCATTGATAATTCCTCCCACTTCCACTGAGGAATATCTAATGGATGGAGAAGACCACTAGGAACACAGTGTTTGACCTTCACCTTCTGGCAGACTAAACATCAAGAAACAAACTTTGAAACTGCACGCTTTAGCCCAGGCCACGAAAACTAGCTCCTCAAGGATCGGTACATCTTTTTCATGCCAGGATGTACCTCTAAAGGAGAACTATGGAACTCTCTAAGAACCATCTCATGCATCTCCAAGGGAACAAAAATTATTCCATGATATAACACTATGTGTTGGTCATCCTCTGATCAAACATTAGGGCCCTCACCACAAACAACTCGGTCTTTCCAGACATCCACCTCAATATCCCCCAACTAGGACTCTTCCACCTTCTGCACTAGGGATTACTATACCATCATCTGAAAAAGACAGCCTCTACCCCCAACATCTCCCATATCAAAATGTAATGCTGACAATTCTATGATTACTCTCGAGGAATTACGAGATTCAATTATAGAATCAATATGTGACTTTCGACTCAGTGCATCAGCTACAACATTCCCCATTCCAGGTGTATATGATATATCGAAGTCGTATTCTTGTAAGAACTCCATCCACCGATGTTGTCGTAAGTTCAAGTCACGCTGGGAGAAAACATACCTCAAACTCGTATGATCGATGTAAACCATGAAGCACTCACCAATGAGGTAATGTCTCCACAACATCAGAGAAAACACCACGGCTGCCAACTCAAGATCATGGGTGGCATATTTACGTTCATGAGGACGTAACTGCCGAGACCCAGAAGAAACAGCTGACCTCTGCTGCATGAGAACAAAACCTAACCCCGGATGTCATGCATCACAGAAATCATCAAATTGAACTCCTTCAGCTGGAAGACAAAGGACTGGAGCACTTACTCAATTATCCTTTAGATACTCGAATGATTCCTTGCATAGATCAGTCCATTTGAATGCCTGATCCTTCATGTTCAAAGCTGTCAGAGGAGTAGCAACTCATGTGAAATTGGATACGAACCTCCTATATTAGCCTGCGAGACCAAGGAAACTTTGCACCACTGACACTGTCTTGGGGGCTGCCCAAGAAAAAACTACTTCAATCATGGACATATCCACAGGTACTCAATGTTGGGACACAACATGCCCCAAGAAACAGACTTCTCGGGCCCAAAACACGCACTTTGACAACTTTGAAAACAACTGATGTTGGAGAAGAACTCCCAAAACGGGCCGTAGATTCTCTGCATGATCCTATTTAGATGTGGAGTACGCAAGGATTTCAGCGATGAAAACTACCATAAACTTGTATAGGAACTCACAAAACACAGTATTCATCAATCCCATGAATACAGAGAGAGCATTCGTCATTCCAAATGGCATTACAACAAACTCATAATTCCCAAGACGACAACAGAAAGTAGTCTTCGTAATATCCTCATACTTCACATGCATGTAATGATATCCTAACCGGATGTTGATCTTTGAGAACCAACTTTCACCCTTCATTTGATCAAATAAATCATCAATCAGTGTAAGAGGATATTAATTCTTTATTTCACATTGTTCAAGCGATGATAATCGACACACAACCGCAAACTGTTGTCAGACTTCTTCACGAACACAATAGGTGCACCACACGGTGACACACATGGTCGAACAAAACCGCACTATAACAGACCATCCAACTGTATACGTAGATTTCACAACTCAGAAGGGTCCATCCTATATGGAGACATAGAGATAAGAGATGCTCCTGGTTATAGCTCAATCCCAAACTCGATCTCTTATCGAGGGGATAATGTTACAACCACTTCTGGAAAGACATCTGGGTACTCCTCTATAACCCTAGGAAAAGAAAATTGCTGAACTTCAGAAGAAAACAACATCATCTAGGAAAACGTGGATGATAAGGACGAGACACACCTGTGACCCATATGAGGATCTCGCTCACCAACAAACACCACTTCCTCTCCATCCGCACCAAGGAAAATGACCTTCTTCTTGAAGCAATCCATGATATCATGTACCGAAGACAACCAATCCATGCCAGGGATGACATCATATAGTTGTATTCATAATCATAAGAAACCTACCCAAGAGCGGTGTTTCCCCACCTCTAGTCCACTATCTCTACATACCTCAAACAAGTCAGCTCGACCTCCAACTGGCGTAGTCAATGCCAAGGGCACTGCAAGCCTCTCTACCTCAAGTCCCAAAGCATGGACAAGGGAAGTTAATATGAAGGGGTGTGTCGATCCTAAATCATACAAAGAATAAACCAAGGTAGAAAACAATCAAAGGGTACCTCAAATGATGTCTCGCTTTCCTGGAGCTGGAAACACTAGAGCATGAAGCTGACCACGACCTCCCCCACTACCTCTCGGACCCTGATGATGACCACCACCATGGCCACACTATACTCTCTGAGGATGAGGAGTGTCATGGGGATGTCCTCTACTTTCCCCATTTAACCTCTACTGATCTAAAGCTGGTGCAACTGGCTGCTGCTACCCTGGATTGAACTGCCTCAATAGAGGAACCTGGAGCATTGTGCTCAGTGCACAATGACTGCTGAAAGGTCGGGCACTGCTGCTGCTAATGGCCACGACCACCACAAGAAAAACAAGTATCTGATCCCTTGTCAAATGCCAGAGAGTTTCTTTCTCTGGAGAAACGAGATGTGAAGGGTTGGGACCTACCCTCGGCTGAACAGAAACTCTTCTATCCTGAAAACTGGGAACCTCAGACTATAGCTCTACTTCGTGAGGGATCATGATGATCCCCCTCTCATGATGATCCGGTCCTGGCCAAAGTCTTCTCGACAACCTATTCCCTCGGCAGAACCTCAAGATATGTCTTTAGCATAAATCGGGTGACCTGGTGTTGGATCTCTGGATGCAAAGCCTCCTCGAAATGTCTCGCACTGGCCTCTTCATCTGGTAATAGGTCCGAAGAATATCATAAAAGGTTCCTAAAATGGATTCCAAACTGTCGAACAGTAGAGATCCCCTGTTTAAGGGTAAGAAGCTCCTAGTGACTGGACACCTTCGCATTCAAAGAAAGGAATTCGACTCTAAACTTTTCTCGGAACTCCTCCCAAGAGATCACAGACTCCTCACGGTCCCCGAGGTACAAGAACCACCACTGCCTCACAACTCCACGTAGCATCGTCATAGCTAAGGACACACAGTGCTCCTTCCGAGCATGGATCGAACTGAATCCTATCTCAACCTACTCCAACCAGTATTTTGTGACTGCATCTGAAATGGAGCCCTCGTACTTCTGCAGACTCCGGCACTGAAAATATCAAAGTTCCTTCCTCCAAGTGTCGTCATCATCAACCTATACCCTTCGACGATCTGCTGGAATAACCTACTAGACATTTCCTACGCAAACCACCCCAGGATGTAGACCCGGAGCCATAACTATAAAATAACAACCGTTGGGGTTCCTAATCCTAGAATATAGAAGACTCAACATTAATTAATTTACTTTTTTCTTTCATTCATTTTAGGTTAACCTACCCAATGTTCTACCCATTCAAAAACATGCATAATGAAGAATGATGCACGATCCTTTCCTAGGTATCTACCCTGCAACTAGTATCACCTTGTTTAGTAGACATTAAAAACTTAAAGGTCTGTAGATCAGATCATAGGGGGACCTAAATGCCTATGTCTCATCCAGTCTCCAATGTTTACCTCACTTGATGAACATGAATGATAACATTGCCATACCAACCCATGCAACCTCACGTATGCCTAACTCCAAACTCCATCTTATCCCTCAACCAGAGCTCTAATACCACAATGTCATGACCCACTCCCCACAAAGTGTACCCCTCCTGGGCCGAGAATGTGATAAGGGATATAATGACCCCCGAGTCCCGCCTCCAGTAGGCCCCGGGTTGGCGACTTTCACTGAGGGTATAGTAACACACAAATGGGAGGCATTATCCTCTAAGAGAACACATACGGAAGAGAGAGATAAGATAGACACCAATAAACTCCAACACAGATCTAGAAATATAAAATAAACCCATGTACACAAATGGAATGTCATTAAAAACTACTACAACAGGAAGGGAAAAACTGAAAGCACCCAAAAGAAAGTAAAAACAGCAGCGACCACAAGCCCGAAAAGCTCCTGAAACCACAATCTAGTAGTAACCGGCCTGATCTCCAACCTTATCCAAGTGACCTGAAAAAAAATTTATATATACATAGGGTGAGTATAACAGTATACTCAATAGGATCCTCCCTGATGCCTCACGTGAGAAAGTAAAGAATGCATGCTAAAGAATAGTGAACAACAAGTGAAACTAACTCGTCACCTGAACTGGTATTCTATGTTCCCAAACTCACCATGGCTACTCTATCCATGTAAATCATAAAAGAATATATCATATAATAAATAATATCAAGGGTATCCCACTACTACTTCCCCATTGGTTTGTCGCTTTTCCCCAACATCGCATGACCTAAGCATCTCTCTCCAAAAAGGCTTGCCCGCAGACACCTGGGCAAAGGACCACAATCTGCACCTCAGGCACCACAATGGCATTCCCACAGACACCTGGGTGAAGCACCACACCATCCTCACAACCAAAAGTAACTAGGTGGCTTCCGGGAGCCACCACATCTCGCGTAAAGTGTATCATACATCAGGTATTATACCTCAAGCCATTACAGCCCATACACCGTGTATGGATCCTCAAGCCATCACAGCCCATACACATTACACCTATAGTAGTCCATAGGATACTATATCCAGATTATATGTGTGTGAGTAACCACAAGCCATTAAAACCCTTTACAGACATATCTGGGGAAAACAAACTGACGTGCCTAATGGCACAAGTATATACCAAGAGAAGAGAGCAGGGACAAAGAGGATAGTCAGCCATTCATCCTCCCACCAGAATGTTGGGGAAAACACCCCCCAGGGCTCAGAATCTGAGGGGTGTCAGTTTCTCTAACTTAAAGGGTGGAGTAGCATATTGAAACACAAAAATTAAAAAATGTACTATATCTCACAACCACACTATTGGCATAAACTAGTCTTAGACACAACTGTAGCAAACGTCTCCCGGACTCCGGGCTGCCACTCCTAAGACTAGGTATCCTATAAGCACACATTCATTTAAGGAAATTTATTATATTACTTCATTCTATTTTTATCAGTTTCACTTTACATTAATTAATTCATTAAATATTAATTAACCATGAATAATTCCACATTAAAGATTTCATTAGCATCACACCCAAAATCCACTGTCCCTTCCAAAGTATAACCTCATCATTATGTTCAAGAAAAATACAACCCCATGGGTCAACACCATTTATTCAATTATTCATTAGATTATTACTTTCCCATATTCCCATGAATTCTAGAAAAGTATTCTATGATACTAAACACAAGGGGGGCTCAACACGGTGAGTAGATGTACTACCCGTCAAGACTTTTCCGCCTATAGCTAGAGGATAGAACCATTCCCCCTTGAGAAGCTAAACATGGAGAGCATGTGGCATATCCCCCATGTCTTCACCTCTTTCGGGAGAAGGGTAAGCAAGACCAGCTTCCTTGAGTAGTGGGGAATAGTGAAGCAGATGAACAACCAAAGAACCATCAAGCAGCCGACAATAAAATACATCCCATACCATCACCCCTGGTGTCCTCCCCGACACCCTCGTGTATAAACTGATTCATATCACCAATCTAGGCGTCATCTGCTTCCACAAACAAAAGGGCTCTATGCCCCCACAAATCACAATAACCATACATGATCACATCACAGCACAAGCAGCAGGAAAGCAAACATCACATCCATTGGGTCCTTGGCCCTTTAACAATCAAGAAGGTAACTCAGAACCCTTCAAGGAATTATCAAACAATCAAATCTTTAAACCATCTTGAATTAACTAATTTATAGTCTGTTGGTTCAAAAATCAGGAACCTAACAAGTAAGCTATCACAAATGATTATACACACTTACTATGCCAATTTGATTAACATCAAATTACAAAAAAGAACCAGATTCATTCACATGCCTCTTTATCTTTATCCAAACAAATATCAATTAGTCCCGGTTTACGTTATTTACCAATTTCCATCAAGGAAAATAGCTATGAAAAGCAAGCATAGATATCCCAATATCTAGCAAAACAATAGTCAATAACATATGATCGATAAAAATTTATTTATCCAGTTAAAATATTTATTAAGAAAATTCAATATTTCATCCAGGGGGATTAAACATGCTAACAATACAATTGCACATAAAATAAAGATAAGTAATGAATCCCCTACCTCAAGGGTTTTGGACGAAAACCACGACGGTCGAAGAACACTCAAGAAACCCATATCGATTCTCCAAAATCCACCGTAGATATCTTCTCTCTGCAAGTTCAAGACCAAAGCTCATTATATTTGGTATCCAAACACTTAGATATACCCATAACGGGCATAGATATAAGAAATTGAGGGAAGAGGAGGAGTAGATCTAAGTGGATATAAGAAACCGAACAAGAACAATCAATAAAGACCACATACCTCAAGAAACCACCTTCGATTCATCAAGATAATCCTTCGGATCACTTGAAAAATGCTTTGGACAGGTTATCCTACCTTCAAGGGAGGTTAATCCCGAGTTATGGCCGTTTAGTGTCTTAAACGAGCAAGTTAGAGTCAAAACGGTTGAGATCCACAATTTTAGGATCTAAATTTAAGTTCCCGCACAGTTTTCTCGCACAGTTAGAAAAATTGTGCACTAATTGTCCGGTCGCTACTGCCTCGTCAACACTCCTCGCACGGTTAGGCCGCATGGTTAGACAAACCATGTGCTAACTGTGCTTTAACCACTGCCTCCAACACAAACCTCACACGGTTTGGCCGTACGATTTAGAGAAACTATGTGCAGCCTGTGCGAAAGATAAAACCCTTTAGACTTCCTTAATAGTCTGCCCAAACTCACCCCCTAATCACCTTAACCTCCCAGAAAACCTATAACACCGCATTTTCACATGTAATGGACTGGAGCGGTCTGTTCCATTACAAATGATAAGTTGATTTTTTAAATTTACTAACCTTATTTGCATATTTTTATTTTGGAAAAACATGGAGGACCATTATAGTTAACTATTCATAAAATATATTAAGTTCAACATTAGGTGTTTTAAGATAATATTTTTTAATTATACTATTTTTTATAATATAGAGATTCAAGGAATAAATTATCATTATTTTATGGATCCTATTATCTATCAGTGATGCGTGAATAATAAATTCACCACTTATAGTAAATATATGCATTGGAAATTAATCAAGGATAACCAATGGATGAGAATGTGTTTATGAAATATCATGAAATAAAGTATGTGTGTCTTCTCAAGAATGTTTTCCAAATTTAGTAAAATGATCATTAAATAATGATTCAAAAATTAACCATAATTTATAATAAATTAATATCATTTCCATATACCCTGGACATATAGATTGGGGACAAATAGCATTCTCATGACCATGTTCTATGTCACAATCCATTGGTCATTGGGTGTTAGTATTCACTTATATGTCAATTTTTTTACTTCCCAACTATATTATAGTCTTTGGAAACCTAGAATGTGTTTTTCCAAGTAAGCCTCACACATAACATTCTGTAATTTGAAGAGGATGTTCTATTCATCATTTTGATGATATGGAATTCCCAAAAATGTGATTTTAAATTTTAAAACATTCTCTATAGAAAAAATGTTCAAATTCAGAGGAAACAATTTTTAAAGAAAGTAGAATGCAACACTCTGCGATTTTTTGAAATATATTTTTAAAATAAATTTAATTATTTATATTTTTCATTACAAGCAACACTTTTCTTATATTTTTTAATTGGATTCACTATATTAATCTTGTGTTACATGCAACATAAAATTTATATGAAATGTGAAGCTATTAAAATATGATCAATGAATATGATATTTATCACCTAGAAATTAGTATGATGGGTATGAATATGATTAAGAAAATTATGAACTTACATCATTTACACTAGTATATATAATGATTTTCTTGGTTACCAATTAATTATAATCAAAAATAACGACCATTTGAAAATAAAGTGAATATTTTAAAAAAAACAATTTTTACATACACAAACATGTTTTCTTTAAAAGTTAAAAAAACTTCTGGGGAATGATTTTAATTAAATTAATATTTTTATATTCACATAAATGTTCAACATTATCATAATTTTTTCTATACAGAAGATATGAAGAAGAATAATTATATATATATAAAAATATATTTCTATAAAATGTTTCCATTGCATTTTTAGTAATTATTTAAAAATTAATTTATTACAATATTACAATATTTGTTTTAAAAAATTAAATTAAATATTGAATTCAAAATGTTAGAATTATTATATTGTGATGATTTAATAATTTTTAGAAATGATAATGTTTTCAATCCATAGTGAGTAATAATCAATTTTACAATTAATTGTCATTTAATAATGAATTTAAATAACTATACTTTAAATATGGTTTTAAAAGTAAAATTAATTCAATTAAACTCTAAAATTCCAATTTTGGTAATTAGAGTCAATTTAATATTTAATTTTGGTATATACTCATTTTAAACTTTTGATCATTTTCACTTTGGAAAGGAGTTTTCTCAAGACGTCCACATGAAAACTTTTAAATTAAAATATTATACGTATTTTAATGGAATATGAAAAATAGATTCAATATTTGTAATAATAATAATTAAAATTGTTTAATATTGTCAACATATTTTTTTAGAATAATTATTAGTAAAAATAATAAATATTTATTACATCCGTTGAGGTAAATTTTGATTTACAGAGTTGTTAATCTGAAAAAATAAGTGTTATAAAGGGCCAAAAACCATGAAAACACCATTATATAGAATCTTTTTTATGATATATATTAAATCATCTATAATTTTACAGTTTTGATCCTTGGTAAATGAGAAAAATGTGGGTAATCATTTTTCTATTACTAAATTGCATGTGGGAAACTCACCTTACTTATAAAAGGATACCACCTATCCTCGACTATTCACAACTTACAGAACCCTATGGTTTGGAAAATACTATCCCACATCAAATCCTTAAATTTCTCATCACATACTGGAATCATGTTGTTTTTTTATATCCATAATAGGAATCCTTTTGGTCTAATAAAATTGAATTTCTCAGATTAAGTTGTATTGTCCCTGACCAAGCATTTTATTTTTTTTCATCCTCATTGTATATAAAATAATGTTAAAAAATGATGATATAATATAATAAGAATATTTATTATATTAATATGTGTTTATTTTAATTTAATGACCAAAATACTTCTCATATTCAATAAAATGGGTCAAGAAATCTTCATTCATGTGTACGATAGACTTCCTCCTCACAAATCAATGTTTTCAGTATCCCATCACCACCTCGGAGGAATGGATATAATGATTTTTTTTATTTATGGAATTATTATTTCACATATGACTTCCTACCTTCCATTCTGTGGGAATATGATAACCTCGTTCGTGTGTTTGATAGAATACAGACTCACTAAGCGATGCGATTCATTCATGATTTAAATAGAAGGTAATAAAGATATTTTTAATGAGAATATGTTATATATATTAAATAATAATTTTTTTCAATTGTAATATTTTATTTACCTTTATTTATTTAAATATGTTGAGAAAATGGAATAATGTTCTCCCATATATATGACCCACTATCTCCATGATCGATGTATTTTATATTAAATCAATAAATTTGATGGATTCAAATAAAGATATATTTAATGAATACATATGATATTAATATAATACTTAACATTTTTGAGATTATAGAACCAAGATAAATTAATTAAGAATTAAAATACCAATTTAAACATACATGAAAAACAAAGCATTTATTAACAGAAACGTAATTTTGACAAGGAATTAAAATTAAATGGCTAATAAAAAGGTCATAAGAACATAATATATAGTATGATATATATAATTATAGATCTAAAATATATTAATAACATTAATATATTTATTATATAATATGGTCAATTGTGGATGAAAAAGGTCAATACTTATGGTAAGGGATTTCCATCACACTTTTACTTTCTGGTGAGAGACATATGATATTCACCACATGTTTATTTTTTGTGTGGTATTTACAAACCATAAATATATTTTATGATTATTACACTGAATATTATTGATATTTACCTATCAATTTTAGGATATCTATTTTATGGGGTTTATAATCCAAATTTTATAAAGCGGTAAGATATTTTTGTCTCAAAATGCCTTCATTAGGACATAAGTTTTATTATGCACCTATTATCCTCTATGAGGCGTATATACTTACCCTGTGACTTTTTTATATCCTTAATATAACTATTTTAATTATATTAAATGTTTTATTTATTTTATTCATTAAAGGGGTCTATAATTTAGATGACCAGAATGTGTTATGGGTTTTATAATATAATGTCATTGTTTATAGAGATAGTTTAAGGTTATGTTTCCGATGATAACGTATTATTATCAATATCATAAGAAACTCAAAAAAATAATTATCCTCTTATTAATTCTTGAGAATAAATTTATCAATTCATTTTCCTCTCTTTATGTATTAAATACATAAAAATATTATTTCGAATAAAAATATTTTTGGGGATTCTCTTTGGTTGAAACCTTTTTCAATAAAAAAAATATTTCCTAGAAATATTTTAAATAAGGTTTTAAAATTATATAAAATGTTAATTATTGATATTTTTACCTGTGTTTTAATTTTTACAATTTTATTTTTAATTTTATCTTCTTATTGTTTTCATAACAATTCATGTGAAGATTTTACCAAAAATGGGAGAGGAATCATTGTTTTCACGTGTTTGACATGAATGAAATTTCATTCCATCATGACCATTATTTTTGCTAAATCAAAATTAAATTGTTTTCATGTTTATTATAAAATAAAAATTATTTTCCAATGTTTTATGTTTTAGAAATTTTTTTCAAAGCATGAAATATATATTATTGATGAAAAATTTCCTGCTATTTTTTAATGTATTTCATTATATGTTTCATTGTTTATTAATAAAATAAAAATCCAATTTTTTTTAATTTTTAGATTTAAAATTGATTTTTAAATAAATTTTATTTACCACATGAAATGATCCATCATAATTTTCAATATAATTTTACAACTAAGATGATATCAGTTGCTTTTATCTAATCCTTAGATGGAATATTATTCATGGATACCATTATTATTATTTCAATTTATTGTTTAGGTTTATGATGGGATGATGTTTATTAAATATATTTCTCATCCAAATGTTATACCAACAGTACACTTTTATGAAACCAAATTCTATTCATAGGTTATTCTTGGATGAAATGATGAAAAGATTATGAAACTAGTCTCTTTTCCTCATGATATGATACAATGAAATTTTTATAAAAATGATCTTATTTAATGGGTTTTGATATAAGGAATTTCATATAATCCTGTGACATTCATATGTTTTATTTTTACTATTTGATGAGTTGGACCAATATCTTCCCCTAAGTAATTTTGTAATGTTTTTTAACTAATGTGATCACAATTAGAAATATATAGTGGGGGTTAATTGACTATGTGAAATTGGTGAATCTTGACCCACTCTGAGAAACGGTACATTATGGTCAGTAATGGGAATCATGTGATAAATTTAGACCCACTATACTGATCATCATGGTAGTTAAACTTGAAATATGAAATGATTTTTTCATTTTTATTATGGATCCACAATTTTTTAAAACGAGATTATGGTTAATAATTGAATTACATTGCTTTCTCACTCTTATTGAACATGTTTTCTAAAATAATAATAGTTTTTTCATAAATCATGTTTTTGATCTATGATAGATTGGGAATGATCATTATACATTATTATCTTGATCACATACCCTTATTATTATCTTATTATTTCAAATGTACATGGATTGATATCTCGTGTGTTTAAACATTGTAATCATTTTAGCTCACCCTTTTTCATGTTTCCTTTACCATGTTACAAACAATGGTTTAGAGATGGCATTTATAAGAGGATTACTATATGAGTAGATCCATGTTAAATATTTTGAAGATATTTAGTGAAATAATATGATTGTGTTTATAGTCTCAAAATAAATTAAATAATTATGATCTCTATACATTTTTTTATCTAATTTAATGAATATTATTACATATTTTTTATTTTCATGTATAAAATTCCAAGTCCCTATTGGATCACACATCACAAAAAACGCATAATATATAAAAATCATCTAATATTTTGATATATATAGAAAGATAATATGGATATCCCATTAAATAATTAAAAACCTGAAAAAATAAAAAGTCATTTCATTTTATAATGGATGGGAGGATCTATGCGATGAGACCTAGGGATCATACTGCAATTTAGAATTATATATAACATATTGGTTCAAAACCATCACCGAAATATCATGTTCACACTTCTATATACAGATCTTCAATCTAACAACCCATTTAAATGTTACATCCCAAATAATTTAAATTATAATAAAAGTAAATAAATTATTATTATTATTATTATTATTAAATTGTAATATAAGAAGAGAAATTCACAAGGTAGTCCCCCCTATCCAATTAGATACCCATACCATATTTAAATAAGGTTACTTATTCATAAAATATTATTATTTAAATTATTTCATTTTTTACTTTACACTTTCCAGACATAGTGTGAGTAGATATCATGAGGCGTCTCCACCCATGCCACCCAACCGAAATGGCCAACATACCCTTCGAATTAAAAACTTATCACAAAAGATACATATACATACATCGATAATATTTTTAATCCCACACATCCAAATATGATCTTTTATACTTGAATATCCATTCCTCTGTTATAACAACACTTTTGGGCATCACGTATACAATTGCCTTTATGTGAATGTCTGGTCATGACTAACCCCCTTTATTCTTGTCTTCATCGCTTCCTTCATCTAATTATTTGAAAAATTGACTATTTATACATACATTAATGAATAAGTGTGATAAATTACTTAATTGTTTTAATACATTCTTCATCAATTAATTTATACATAAATAAAGAACAGTTGTCAATTATGATTACAAGTAAAATGACACAACATAATATTATAAATAAAGAAATAATAATCGTATAATTTTGATAATTTATTTTCATGATGAATGGAGTTTAAATGGAATAATAAATATCACCTCATATTTGGATTATCGTATGATGAAAAATTAACTCTCTATTGGTTGTTGATGATTAATCCATGTTGATCTCACCCATAACATCCGAAATCCTCTGTTGATCTGACATATCCTCTCTGATTTATCTAATTAGGGTTCATATAAAACCGCAGTTAGAGGGATTAATTTTTTTTAAACATTTCTAATGATCTAGGGTTATATTAATTAAAAAATTACTAAATTCTATCTTTTCATCCACCCATGAAAATGCATCACGAGATTCCTTGATTAGTAATAAAAATATACCTTTACTAAGGTAAAGTCTACATTTTGTACACAAATAAGGAATAAAATTTTTCATTTGAGGATTTCTTTGTTTTATACAATAATTCTTTTATATATTCACATTCACAAAATGAATATAGTATTCAAATATATCGAATATTGTTTTCAGGACCCCACCATACCATTAAATTTGTAATGGCTCAAAATTTAATAAAAAATAAAAACTATAACTATTTCAATGTTTAAAATCCAAAAACATGAGTATCTACATCACCATACATGTTCCAAGAGTAATAAATTTCCATTAAAAAAATAATAAAAATCATATAAACCTCAACATGTAGGAAAAATTAAAAAAGATCCTCATTAGTGTAAAGAATTCATCTTGAGAAAAATGGAACCAATAACTTTCTCAGAGACAATCCACATAGTGAAAATTAATATTTTACCCCTAGATAGGTCTTGTAAGTCATTATCTTAGAATTATTCTATGCTTAATTTAGGAAACACAAGGGACACTATATTTTGGTGGCTCACTATTGACCATTATAATATAATGTTTAATTTGTTTGATTAGTAATTTAACATCAAATTATATTATATATATATATATATATATATTCTTCATGTTCACTATTATACATTTCAATTACATTTATCAATCATCACATTTTTAAACCTAGTGAAAAATTAATAAAAATAAAAAAATAAATATATAAGGGTTTTTATATTAGTTGTGCCCTAATGGTCCCATACCATTTAATAGAAAACTGTAAAATCATCACCACCTCTAAATTTTTCATATGAAAATTCTAACATATCATTCAAATACAATCTAGGGAATTTATTTGGATGTCTTAAACCATATCCTTCATTTTTATGTCGGTAACTTCCGTTATTTAGGGTTTTACACAATAAATTAATGTTAAAACATTTTCAATCAATTGTCAATCTTCATATTCTATTCTATTCATTATAATAAAATAGACCATATATATTTTTATCATGTGGGTTGGTGTTATTGACAATATTTTTTTTGGATTCGATGATTTTATAAATATTATTATTTTAATCTTTATTGATATTATAAAATGAAAAACACATAAAATATTTATTTTGAGGAAACATTTCATTAATGGTGACCAATATATTTATTATAAATTATGTGATTTCAAATGAATAATAATTTGATTATTATAATTTTTTATATGATGGCTTGGTTGAAATTGATAGTGTGATGCTTCATAAAATGAATTCTAATTTTAAATATTTTTTTTCAACTTTCATAATTTCTCTTGAATTTGGTTTCTAATTATAAATATTGATTACAATTGATTAGATAAATTTTATTATTATATAATTAGAAAAATTATTTTTTTATTAGGGATATTTTTTATTTTAATGATATCATATGGATGGTTTAATATTTTCATTGAAAATTATGTTTTTATTAAAAAAATCGTTAAATGGTATTTGTGTTATGTATTGAGTAATGTAATTACCCATTGGTTAGTAGAATATATATTTAAATAGATAATTTCATGATAAACACTATAAGGGGGGAATATTTATTGATATGGCTTTGGATTTATGAGATGGAAGGGTGAGGGTGTGGGTGATTGAATAAATTGTGACTTTGATTTCACATTATCTCAAATGAAAACTGCCTCATTAAAATTGATATATTATAACCCATAGGTATAACAACCTAGGACCCACACTACCTAGTCCTATGCTAAAATCCAAAAGTTTAAATATATGGATTTTATTATAATAAATGTGTCCTAATTTTTTTCTTTTAAAACATAAAATATCAAAATGAAAATTTCAATTACATATATTCTAGATGAAATTTCAGTTTTAGAGTTACATAGAATTATGAAAAAACCATATATAAATGTTTTTTAAGTCCTAAAAAGAACATTTATCACATTTAACACATGTTTTCCTATTTCATAATAGGTCATCAACAATATCCTCGTGAAATCCTTTATAGAAACATAGAGTTCAACATAATTCTATAAATCCCAGGGAAAAAGAAATATAATTAGGGTGAGATAAGTTTCTCATTAAGGGTAAACATAAGGATTAACAATTTTTTGTAACCAAAAATCATAAGTGTGAATAAGGGTATTATGAAATAATAAAATTGAATGTTTGAATTATAAAATAACTCATACACATCAATACCTAGGTCACCTAATATAAAAACATCGACAAGAAAAAATTTATTAAAATAAATAATGAAAATATATTTGATATCAATCTCAATCATTAGGAACGTTAAAAACTCATAAAAAATATTGAAACTATTTTTTTAATGTGGATCAAAATTATCATAAAAACATTCAATAACCACTCAAGAAAACATTTTTTAGAATAATCATATGACCAACTACAAAAATTATAATTACTTAACGCATAAGAGAGCTATAATGGGATCACCTAGCGCTATCTGGGAGTCCCCATGTAAAGAAGTTACATGATTTTACAGAGATATAAACTAATCCTCATTATAATTTACATCATGATTTCCTAGTTCTCTCTTGGATACCCCCTTTTAAGTTTTTTTGGTCTTACCCGAATTTATCTAGGTCACCCCATCATATAAGATGTGAAAGATCCACAACATGAATAAAAATAATATAAAAATAATTTTTCATTTAAAATATTTAATAACTAAAGGAAAGTAAATTATTATCATGTAAATATCTTTGAAATTTTTTTAACTCTTGGAAAAGAAATAGGATTAAAAAAATCAGTTCGAATCATGATTAATCCATTGAAATAGAAGGGGTTTGTTATAATCTCATTGAAATAATGAAAATCCATCTATAGAAATAATGAGGATGGAAGAAATATAAAATATCTACAATGGAGGTTAATTAAAAATAGGTATCATTGATATTGATGAGTGGATGTTCTTTTAGTATATCATTAACAACATTCTTATGGGAAATAGTCCATAAACATTCAATAATGTCCAATAACACATAATAAAAATATTAAGGAATGAATATCACTAAATGAAATGTATAATTTCATGAAAATAAGTACACTCATCATATTACATGTCAATGTTGAATTATATACACCTTATAAAATAATATATTTGTATAAAATAAAAAATTTCACAAATAAGGAAAATTATGAAAATGATAAATTAATTATTTTTAACATCAAAGCTATAAACCACATGAAAGAGAAGAAATAAAATGTACATATAAATAAAAATAAATTAATGTATAGTTATATTAATAAAAATTAATGGTCATTATAGAAATTTCGCAATAATGTATGTGGTGAATATAAAATATTTCTCACAGAAATAAGATCTTGACTAGAAATCCACTTAAAACTATGGAAACATCTAAATTGAGATCCAAAAAAATAATAATAATAATATAAAATAATTAAATACAATGAAAATAAAATATGTCTTGATATAATAAAATAAAATTGATGTAGGTTCACCACAAAAAATAATTAGTTGGATAATCTAAAATTTATCTCATAGATATAAAAAGTTAGATGAAAATCCTTTATAATTTTAGTAACATGTAAATTAAAATCCACTAACGAAATAATAATAAAATAGAACATTTAATAACCATGAAAATAATAGAATTAGAGTTATAATATGTCAAATTAGAGTACATAAATCACCCCACATAATTATGTAGTGTATATGATTGTTCTCTCAAATATATAAAAGGTGAGATGAAAGTCCCATAAAATAATTGTATCATCTAGATCAGAATTCCAAAAGGTAATAAACATAAATTATGCCATATTAATATAATAAATCTAAAATAATTCATGATATAATATGATAAAATTTTAATAAATAAACCATGAAAATTTTTAAGTAGAGAGTATGAAATTTATCACTGAAATATATATTGTTGGATGAAAATACATTACAATGATCATGTCATTAGAGTAAGAATAAATCAGTGAAATAATTACATGGGAAAAATTTAAGTATAAAATATAAAATATTGAATACATTATAATTAAATAATATGCAATTTATCACATATTCTTATCAAAACATAACCAATGACATATATGTTTGACCCATTAAATGATAATTGAGTGAAAAAATCCCTTATTACTAGGAAACTTTTGATTTATAATCTTCCTGAAAGAAATAAATTCAAATTAAACTCTGCATTATCCTAATATAAACATATTGATGATATAATATATAATAGGGGTATAATATACACCACACAAAATAAATAAATATTGAAAATTGTGTATGCCTTATATAAGAAAAAGTGAGGCAAGATTCCCTTTCCATGAGTTTAATTTTTTATATTTAGGTCCTCTATATTACGGAGTAATAAAATTATATTTATTATTTTATTTCTTAAAAACATTAACTAATATTATTATTAATCTTCATTCACATATAAATAGATTATATTCCATTACAAGATCAATAATTTTTAAATTAAATGTGCTGACCATATTCATTTTATGTGTCAAATAGACGTTTATAGAATTAAAATTATTTCAAATTTACAATGTTATGAAATTATATAAACATTAAAAAATAATTATTGTTATATTATAATTGAAAAGGAAGAATCACATCACATCAAATAGGCAGAAGTCCAAACATCCATGAACAACTTCATTACATATTCAGTGTGAGAACTCGAATCTATAAAATGATATATTTTATATAGAGATAATTAATTATGTAATGAATATCTTAAATATTTCATTTTTATAATATATGTTTTTAAAACCATTCATGATAAATTAAAATTAAATAACCAAAAAATCACATCACATTGAGGATGCAGTAGTCCACACATCCACAAATGATGTTGTCGTATTCCAAAAAAATTTAAATAACAAAGGTCTGAATTACACCAAAAATATAGAAACATGAAGAAATAATTAATATAATAAATATATCATATATAAAATATTTTCATAATAATTAAAAACCATAATAGGTGGTAAACTAAAAACTAAAAACATCATTTCGCGAGGAGATAATCATCTGTACACACGATCAATTATTTTTTTACACGTTTGATGAAAGTGTGTATAGGTGTTAGTAGAAACATTAACACAAAAAATATATCATAAAATTAATCATACATAGGTTGTTATATTAAATGGATTAAAATTAATTTTTCAGGTGTTGAAAGAAATAAAAAAAGTGCATATTGAATAATGTTACCTCTTCATCAAGTAACTCCTTTTGGATTTCCACAAAGTAATTCCTTAGTTTAAATTTAGAAAAAAAATCATTATTAAAATATGATAGGAAGAATTTTGGGAGATTATTTCGGTTTGGGTTAGATATTTCAATATTTATTGAGACATGTGAAGAGAGGGGGATAGGTGGTGGACTTTATGGGGTGGGTGCAGAACACACTTGGTATTATGTAAACAATTTGAATTCTATGCAATTTTCTTACCCCTCAATGATACAATTTGTAAAAATATAACCCTTATAGGTTTAATGATAGGAATATTTCCATAATATAATTTTTATTCATGTTTACGGTAATTCCTACACATTAAATCATATGTTTAATCATTTTATAAACTTGTTTTTACAATAATCACAGTAGATAATTTTAATTACAATCAGTAATATTTTTGGTACAATGTATAGTTTATCAAACTATAAAATATAAATAATGATTTTAAAAATATGAAATACTGTTTTTTTCAAATTCCAATAAATAATGTGGAAGAATTTAAATTATTATTAACCGGTAGATGAGACGACACAATGGGTTTTTAATGTTAAAACATTAAAAGATTGAAATGTGTTATTATCTAATTTCATTGTGAAATTAATTCAAATTAAATATATTATATTTAATGATTTACGATTTTAATAATTATATATAAAAAAATAAAACATAAATTAAATATATAAAAAAATAGATTAAAAAGATGTTTTCAATAAAAAATAAGTGTTTTCACTATTCATAAAAAATTGAGTCTTCTCAAAAAAATATAAAAAAATAATCCAAAGAAGACAAATGTATTCATATGTAAAATAATAATTTTTCATTATCTGATAAAATTTATAATTTATTCAAAAGATAGTTTTAAAGCATGTCTAGCATTAAATGGTCGGAAACCCACATTTACGAAAAATACACCATTTTAATGATTAAAATTAGATTTGTTCTTATTTTATTCCTTTACAACATATCATATTAATTTTGAAGACATTAATTTAATATATAATATATAAATTTAATTAATAACATTCACTAATATTGACTAATTGACGTTATTATTTTAAAAGACAATTCTGTTCATAAAAATAGTTTTTCAGAAAAAAAACCATTTATATTTAAATGGTTTTATATTAATTTTGGATTAATTGGTTACCAAGTATTTTACTATATAATAATTTTAAAACAATATATTTAAAATTTATCTAATTACATTCATTCCCACCATTCCAATGGCTAGGTTATAACTATTAAGTTAAATAATAATATTATATTGTTGTTCCATAAAATTATTTCTTGAATTTAACGCACATTATAAAAGAAACATGTTGTTTCATGCAATGAAAGAAAAAAATGGTGTTCTTTAAAACATAATCTAAAATGTTATTTGTGTGTAATACAAGAATCATTTCATTTAAATTAATTTTAATGTATATATTTCATGATATTTTTGAGATGTCAAATCCTAACCCCAACAAAAGGAATTTTACTCTCAAAATTTTCCATTGTTATCAAAGGCTTAACTTTATATGAATCCCATTATTAAAATAAAAATAATAAAAATAATTAATAAATCATTATATTAAAAATATAATGTGGGAAACATAATGGTCATTCACTGTTACACATAACTAGGATTCGACCTATGGAGAACATAGGTGGGAATGGAGGAAAAAAATAATTATTGAATGTTGTTATGGTCATTGATAAAAAATGTGAATGACTAATGAAAATATAAGGGTCTTAAAAACATAAATATATGATTATGAAAAATTCTATCAGTTATTCAGAATTGTTGGTACAAGGATAATACTTTTGTTTCAAAATCATTTTCTAAAATTTCAAAAATTCTCTTACTCTCTAAAGATAGTGAAAAAGGAAATATACTTGTTTTATGAGTAGAATTTTATCCATTAATCAATTTCTACAAAAAATTAATTTTTTTCACCAAATTACGTGTATTCATTATGATTTTTTAATTTCTGAAGCACTAAAATCAACCTTTTAAAGTCCACATAACCAAAAAAGTTTCCATCATGATATTCCACCCGTCTTGATGCATTAAACAAAAACAAAATTTTTATCATGTGGTAAGATAATTACAAAAATGGGTGGACCTTCATATGATACATTAATTCTTAAAATTTATACCCAATATTGAAACTAAATTATTCCCTAAATAAATATCCCTGAAATTATTCACATATATCCTGACTTAGATTACAACCCAAATATTACAATGATTTTATCATATATTATTCCAAGATAAATCATCAATTATTCATCAAATAAAACAAAATATGTTTCTGAAATAAGAATAAAATTTTATTAAATTTTTTTAAAAGTTTTCAGGACATTGTGTGGGAAAGTGGCACTGTGTGGAAACCATGAAGTCCTTCAGTCATGGGTTTACGCCCCACCACCTAGTCGGATGTGACGGGTTTTCACCTAGTATATGTGTTGTCCCTTTTTTTATTATATTTAAAAAGTAATTACTCCATGAAAATACATCATTTTGAACATAGGGGTTACAAATATCTCATCCCAAAAAAAACCTCCAAAAATTTAACTAATCACATTATGATATCATCACTTAAAACCTCAATGGGGTGAATAACACCTTAAACATATTTTTAATCGTTGATAATATCTGTAACTATTAAGATATACTCACATGAAAATATCATAATATCAAATGTTTTCTAAACTGACCTTTGATATTTATTATAACAAAAAATGAACCACACTCAATTATTATGTATTGAAATCGAAAACATTAAATT
Source organism: Viscum album (assembly GCA_963277665.1). NCBI lineage: Eukaryota > Viridiplantae > Streptophyta > Magnoliopsida > Santalales > Viscaceae > Viscum > Viscum album. The sequence continues at coordinate 1,534,841,602 of OY728126.1, forward strand.
TATGGATTTGATTCTAATAATTTTTACCCAATTTTTTTCCTCAAACCACAGAACATAAAATGAAATACTAGGGTCATATAAAATATGTAGACTCTTTTAATATTAGAGTTATTTAAAATTTGAAAAATATTATATAAAAAATTAAAAATTCAGATAAATAAAATTTCTCACATATAGCACAACATTTTTTATGTCACAATTGTTAATGAACATCTTCACTGTGAAATCCACTAGGGAAATAAATCATTTGACATAAATATTTTAAACACTTGGAATAGGAAACATAATAAAGGTTTCCTCATATTCTCAATAAGGTTAAATATATTAATTAATAATTGATTGTAATTAATGATCATAATAGAGCATAAGGGTGTGATGAGATAATAATATTACATGAGAAAATCATAAAATAACTCATAAAAATATATACCCAGACTGTCAAATATAGAAACATAAAAAAATTAAATTGTTTTCAGAAAAAATAATAAAAATACATGGTGTTTCAATCTCAACCATGAGAAAAATTATAATCTCATAAAAATAAATTAAATATATTGTTGGTAATATAGAGTATCAATTTCATAATAATCTTTTAAAACATGTAAAAATGATTTTAATTGGAATAAACATACAACCAATATCCAACATTATCATTACCCAATGAATTGTGGAGATAAAAAAAGATCACTTGCTGCTATCTAGGCAATACCATGTTAAGTTGTCATGGGAATTAAAAGTGGTATCTTTTTCAACTCATGTTAATAAATAATGGGATTTCGTAGTGCTATTTGGGCCACCAAAGGTTATGCTCTATTGGGATTTCCTAATGCTATCTCGCCCACCCTACCAGATAAGATCTCCAAGATCCACAATATGAAGAAAAAAATTGTCAAAATTATTCAATTTAAAACATGATTGACCCATAGAAAATAAATGGGTATCATTTAAATATATTTTAACTATGATTAACTCATTGAAATAAAATAGGTTCTATAAAAATATATTTCAAATTAGATTAACCCATAGAAATGGAATATGGTCTTTACAATATCATTCAGAAAATATTAATACATCAATATATAGGATTAGGATGGTATCAATTTGAAATATTACCAGGATATAATATGTAACTATAAGGTTTATTTTTATTTATGAATGGAATTAAACTATAATTTTTATTAACAACATTATTTGAGAATGTAATCTTTAAACATTTCAAAGTGTCCCATACCACATTGAAACATTCGAATCACGATCCCCATGAATTTTTAACATTAAATGAAACTAATAAAATCATTAAAATATTTACATTAGTAATATATATTTTTAAAGGGTACATATATACACATTATAAAATAAGATATGTGTATAACCTAACAAACATCACAAAGATAAAAAATTGTTAAATAAATACCATGCCACGTTGGAAAACTTTAATTGGTAAAACAAATAAATTATATTTTAGAAATTGAATATAGAAATACAAATAAATTCATGTATAATAACATTAAACTAAATTCTCTAGTATTATAAAAACACACAAAACAAAATATTTGGTGAATATTTCATTGGTCTCACAGAAATAAATTTGAGACCATAAAAATGATTACAGCTATTGAAACATATGAATTGGATACCCATAAGAGTAATAATAATATAATTAACCATTTAAATAAAATTAAGGAAATATAATCCATGAAATTTATATTAAATTTTCAATTGATACACCAGAAGAATAGAATTAAGTTTTGAATATGAAATTTATGTCACAAATACAGAAAGCGAGATCAAAATCCCTTAAAACTATGGAAATTTATGAATCAAAATCCAAAAATGTAATATTAATTAAATGAAACATTAAATTAAAAATAATATAAAATAATTAATTATATAATATAAAAAAATTGTAGTATATACACCACAAAAAACAAGTAATTGGTGAGTATTCAATTTATCTCATTGATATAAGAGGTGAGATGAAAATCCCCTACAAATGTGGTAACATCTAAATCAGAAGATAAAAATTAATAAAAATCAAATAATTTTTTTTATAATATGAAAAAAATTTAATTCATGATATTATATATCAAAATAAAAGTAGATAAAACATAGAAAATATGTATGTGATGAATATGGAATTTGTGGGAGAGATATAAAAAGTGAGATGAAAATACCTTTCAAAGATCGTTTCAATGGATTGAGAATAATGAAATTAAATAATTTTTTTGATTTTTTTTAATAAAATAAATAAAATAGAAAATAATTTATAATATATTCATATTTAATTTCGCACATATTATTGTCATAACATAACCAATGTAAAATATGTTTAACCTAAATAATTAAAATTGTGTTAGGGAATAACATATTAATTTCTCACTTTTTAATTATAATCCAAATGAAAGAAATAGAAAAAATGAATGTGTAAATACCATGGAGATAAATTTAGAACGAATATAAATTAAAATGTGATAATAAAATACACAATATAAAATTGATAAGTGGTTAAAATGGTGTGTGCCTCACAAAATTAAAAGTGATACATTAATCCTTTATCTTGTGTCCGATTTGTTTTGGTTTTCCTCTATCCAACTAAGAAATAAAAATATTATAATTATTTACTTATATAATAACCTTTTACATTTTTATTATTAATTTTATTTGAATTATATAAAATTTATATACAATTACTTTATATATAATGGTCAATTCAAATGTTTTGACCAAATTCAGCTTATTATTCAAAAGTGAATTTGATAGGTCCACTATGGTTAATGAGTTTAATATTTTAAAAAAACTATAACAATAGAAATGAAATAATTGTCTAATTTTTAAATAAATTATAATTTTAAAAACATATAGGAATGTTTATTATGAAAAATCAACCAATTTTAAGATCCTGGAGATGGTTAGACATATATATGAATGAGTAACATTCTCATTTTTCCATGATCATTATGGATTAATAGTAAGACAATTATATACATACAGAATTACCACTATATCTTAAATACCATATAATTAAATTATATATATTTATTGATATCATTCATGAAATTTGGTTATTAAAAAGAAAGAATCACATCGCATTGAAGAGGTGGCAGTTCACATGTCCACGAAAGATGTTACCACATTTTTAGTACGTGAAATGGTAAAAATAAAATGAAATGATATATGTACAAATATATAATTATATAATTAATATAATATATATATATATTTAAATTCATTAATACATTTCTTGTAAAGAGTGAATGAATCTCATCACTTTGAAGAGGTTGTAGTCCAGACGTCCACAAACGTTGTTATCATATTATCATTAAATTGAAACCACGAAGGTATGAGTTATATAATAATTAAAGAAAAATAAATACATATTAATTATAATATTTAACATACATAAAATTATTTCAATCATAATACTAAACCATAAGATGTTGTATATTAAAAACAAAATCTATCGTTCGTGATGAGGTAGTTAGTTGTACACAAGAATGGGGATTTCGATACCCATTAAATGGAAGTGTGTATAGGTTTAGGTCTATCCATTTATAAAATATCATATTATTATATTTATTATATTTATTATATTATATATTCATGTAATTTAAATAATTTAATGAGGTTATAATGATATAAAACAAAAGTTCTCGTAAAAGAATCATACATAATTATCGGGTTACTCATTTTCGTTTTTATGAAATGATTTATTTGGTTAGAATTTATTACAATATTATGATTATATTTTCAGAGGAAGGATGAAGGGAGTTTAATTTGTTATGGTTTTGATGATGAAAAATTAATTTATTGGTTTAAGAGAGAGGGAGGTGTCACTACTAGAAAATAAGGTTATACCAACGGTTTAGAACTGTTGGTATAGGCTGGAAAACTGTTGGTATAGCCTATACCAACGGTTTTCCATACCGTTGGTTAGTAATCTGTGATGAAAGAATTATACAAACGGTTTGATATAAATTGTTGGTGTCTTGCTTTATTAAATTTCTCCTAGTGTATACAAACAGTTTATAACCATTGGTACTTCATTTTTTGAGAATTATTATTCCAAAGGTTTTCAACCGTTGGTAATGTGATTTTCCAGAACACTAATACCAACGGTTTAGAACCGTTGGTATTGTGTTTTTCTAGAATTCCAGAACACCTATACCAACTGTTCTAAATTTTTGGTATTGTGTTTTTCCATAATTCCATAACACCTATACCAACGGTTCTAAACCGTTGATATAGTGTTTTTCCAGAATTCCAACACTCTTATACCAACGGTTTAGAACTGTTGGTATTGAGTTTTTCCAGAACTGCTGCACATCAGCCCCCCTTCAGTAGCCCCTCCACTATACACCTACACCTGCATAAAAAATATCAAAAAAACCACATAAGAACTTATAAATGTATAAAAACACCTAAAATAGCACAAAAAAACACATAAAACCCTCAAACTCTTCAAACCATGTCATGTACTACAATTCCTTATTTCAATCTTAATATAACAACAATCATCCGATACTAATTCACCTCACCCCTGCACAACCCCCCAACCAGCACATCCCCCCACCTCCCCATCAAATTCTAATAGGCAGAATAGTATGAGAAATACCTATTAGAGTTGAATAAGAGTTTGAAATTGGCGCATATCCCTGTTTTTTCTGATCCTAGATTTGGGTTTGTAATGATTTTTGATGAATTTTGCATTGAAATTGTATTGTTTATAATATATGGTGAATAGGTATTTTCATATGAGTCTCATCACTTATGACCCCATGAGTGAAACTACCCAACTCAAGAAAAATAGTTTGCAACTATCGTTGATGAGTGTAAATTTCAGTTTTATTCACTTAAAATGATGTCCTTTTCAAACAAAAGAGAGAATTTGAGCGGTCCCATCCACACCGCACCTCGGATTGAGGCGGGGTTTACTGGTACACATCACATATGACCCATGGACCATTTTCCTAAAGTTTCAATATAATCAGAATGCGTTTGGTCGGTTTTCTGTATTCTGGTAATTTTTTCACTTAAAATCTTGTCCATTTCAAATAAAAGTGAGACATTTTGAGTGGTATCAGACACTCTGTGCCTCATATTGAGGTAGGTTTGACTCATAAATGTCACAAATGACCCATGGATTCTTTTCCTAAAGTATCAATAGAATCCAAATGCGTTTGGTCCGTTTTCTGTATGTTAGTTGTTGTTTTTACTTAAACTGTTGTCCATCTCAAAGAAAAGTGAGACACTTTGAGTGGTTCCGTCCACACCGCGTCTCAGATTGATGCGGGGATGACTCTTAAACATCAGAAATGACCCATGGATTGTTTTCCTAAAGTATCAACACAATCCGATTGTGTTTGGTCAGTTTTCCCTATGTCGTTTATTTTACCTAAAAGCGCATCCATTTTAAACAAAAGAAAGATACTTTGAGTCGTACCAGCCACACTAGCCCTCGGATTGAGGTGGGGTTGACTCTTCCACGTCACAAATGACCCATGGAAACTTTTCCTAAAGTATCAACAGAATCTGAATGCATTTGGTCCGTTTTCCGTATGCCGGTTGTTGTTTTCACATAAAATCTTGTCCCTTTCAAATAAAAGTGAGACAATTTGAGTGGTACCAGCCACACCGTGCCTCAGATTGAGGTGGGGTTGACTCATACACATCACAAATGACCCATGGATACTTTTTCTAAAGTATCAACAGAATCCGAATGTGTTTGGTCCGTTTTTTGTATGTCCTTTATTGTTTTTGACTTAAACTATTGTCCATTTCAAAGAAAAGTGAGACACTTTGAGAGGTTACGGCCACACCGCACCTTGAATTGAGACAAGGGTTGACTAGTACACGTCACAAATGGCCCATGTATCATTTTACAAAAGTATCAACACAATCCGAATGTGTTTGGTCAGTTTTCCGTATGTCGTTTATTTTACATAAAAGTGTATCCATTTTAAACAAAAGAAAAACACTTTGAGAGGTACCTACCACACCGGCCCTCAGATTGAGGTGGGGTTGACTCGTACACGTCACAAATGACCCATGGAAACTTATCCTAAAGTTTCAATAGAATACGAATTCGTTTGGTCAGTTTTCCGTATGTCGGTTGTTGTTTTCACTTAAAATCTTGTCCATTTCAAATAAAAGTGAGACAGTTCGACTGGTACCGGCCACACCGTGACTCAGATTGAGGAGAGGTTGACTCGTAGACATCACAAATGACCCATGGATACTTTTCCTAAAGTATCAATAGAATTCGAATGTGTTTGGTCCATTTTATGTATGTCAGTTGTTGTTTTGACTTAAACTATTGTCCATTTCAAAGAAAAGTGAGACACTTTGAGTGATTCCGGCCACACCGCGCCTCAGATTGAGACGGGGTCCACTTTTGCACATCACAATTGACCCATGGATCTTTTTCCTAATGTATCAACACAATCCGAATGTGTTTGATCGGTTTTAGGTATGTTGTTTATTTTACTTAAAAGCGCATCCATTTTAAACAAAAGAAAGACACTTTGAGCGGTGTCATCCACATCGTGCCTCGGATTGAGGTGAGGTTGACTTTTACACGTCACATATAACCCATGGATCATTTTCCTAAAGTTTCAATAGAATCCGAATGTGTTTGGTCAGTTTTCCGTATGCCGGTTTTTGTTTTCACTTAAAATCATGTCTATTTCAAATAAAAGTGACACACTTCGAGTGGTACCGGCCACACCGTGCCTCAGATTAAGGCATGTTTGACTCGTATACGTCATAAATGACCCATAGATACTTGTCCTAAAGTATCAACAGAATATGAATGTGTTTGGTCCATTTTCCGTATGTTAGTTGTTGTTTTGACTTAAACTATTTTCCATTTCAAAGAAAAGTGAGACACTTTGAGTGGTGTCGGCCACACCGCTTCTCAGATTGAGGCGGGGTTGACTCATACATGTAACAAATGACCCATGGATCATTTTCCTAAAGTATCAACATAATCCAAATGTGTTTGGACAGTTTTCTGTATGTTGTTTATTTTACTTAAAAGCACATCCATTTTAAACAAAAGAAAGACACTTGGAGTGGTGTCGTCCACACCACGCCTCAGATTGAGTCATGGTTGACTGTTACACGTCACATGTGACCCATAGAATGTTTTCCTAATGTTTCAACAGAATCTGAAAGCATTTGGTCAGTTTTCCATATGCTGGTTGTTGTTTTCACTTAAAGTCCTGTCCATTTCAAATAAAAGTGAGACACATCGAGTGGTCCCAGCCACACCGTGCCTCAGATTGTGGCGGGGTTGACTCATACACATCGAAAATGACCCATGTATACTTCTACTAATGTATCAACATAATCCAAATTTTTTTGGTCTATTTTCCATATGTCAGTTGTTGTTTTGACCAAAACTGTTGTCCATTTCAAAGAAAAGTGAGCCACTTTGAGTGGTGTCGGCCACACCGCACCTCAAATTGAGGTGGGGATTACTCATACACGTCACAAATGACACATGGATCGTTTTCCTAATGTATCAACACAATCCGAATTAATTTGGTTGGTTTTCTGTATGTCGTTTATTTTACTTAAAAGTGCATCCATTTTAAACAAAAGAAAGGCACTTTTAGCAGTACCAGCCACAAAGGACCTCGTATTGAGGCGGGGTTGACTCGTATATGTCAAAAATGACCCATGGAAACTTTTCCTAAAGTATCAACATAATCCAAATGCGTTTGGTCAGTTTTCCATATGTCGGTTGTTGTTTTCACTTAAAATCTTGTCCATTTCAAATAAAAGTGAGACAGTATGAGTGGTACTGGCCACACCGTGCCTAATATTGAGGCGGGGTTGACTCGTACACTTCAAAAATGACCCATGGATAGTTTTCCTATAGTATCAACAGAATACAAATGCGTTTGTTCCATTTTACGTATGTTTGTTGTTGTTTTGACTTAAACTCTTGTCCATTTCAAAGAAAAGTGAGACACTTTGAGTGTTTCCGGCAACACCGCTCCTCGGTTTGAGTCAGGGTAGACTCTTACACTTCAAAAATAACCCATGGATCGTTTTCTAAAGTATCAACACAATCCGAATGCGTTTGGTCAGTTTTCCGTATGTCGTTTATTTTACCTAAAAGCACATCCATTTTAAACAAAGGAAAGACACTTTGAGCGGTGTCGTCCACACCATTCCTCAGATTGAGGCGGGGATGAATCATACACGTCACATATGACCCATGGATCGTTTTACTAAAGTTTCAACAGAATACGAATGCGTTTGGTCTGGTTTCCTTATGCCGGTTGTTGTTTTCACTTAAAATCATGTCCATTTCAAATAAATGTGAGACACTTCGAGTGGTACCAGCCACACCATGCCTCATATTGAGGCAAGGTTGACTCGTACACATCAAAAATGACCCATGGATACTTTTCCTAATGTATCAACAGAATCTGAATGAGTTTGGTCCGTTTTCCGTATGTCAATTGTTGTTTTGACTTAAACTGTTGTACATTTCCAAGAAAAGTGAGACACTTTGAGTTGTTCTGGCCACACCGTGCCTTGGATTGAAGTAGGGTTGACTCGTACACATCACAAATGACCCATGGATCGTTTTCCTAATGTATCAACACAATCCAAATGCGTTTGGTCAGTTTTCCGTATGTCGTTTATTTTACTTAAAAGCATATCCATTTTAAACAAAATAAAGACACATTGAGTGGTTCTGTCCACACCGCACCTCATATTGAGGGAGGGTTGACTCGTACACGTCACATATGACCAATGGATCGTTTTTCTAAAGTTTCAACAGAATCCGAATATGTTTGCTCAGTTTTCTGTATGCCGGTTGTTGTTTTCACTTAAAATCATGTCCATTTAAAATAAAAGTGAGACACTTCGAGTTGTACCGGCCACACCGTGCCTCATATTGAGTCAAGGTTTACTCGTACACGTCACAAATGACCGATGGATACTTGTAATAATGTATCAACAGAATCCAAATGTGTTTGTTCCGTTTTCCGTATGTTAGTTGTTGTTTTGACTTAAACTGTTGTCCATTTCAAAGAAAAGTGAAACACTTTGAGTGGTTTCAACCACACCACGCCTCGGATTAAGGCGGGGTATACTCGTACATGTCACAAATGACCCATGGATCGTTTTCCTAAAGTATCAACACAATCCAAATGTGTTTTGTCAGTTTTATATATGTCGTTTATTTTACTTAAAAGCGCATCCATTTTAAACAAATGAAAAGAACTTTGAGATGTGTCGTCCACACCATGCCTCATATTGAGGCAAGGATGACTCTTACACGTCAAAAATGACCCATGGATAGTTTTCCTAATGTTTCAACAGAATCTGAATGCATTTGGTTGGTTTTTCGTATGCTGGTTGTTGTTTTCACTTAAAATCCTGTCCATTTCAAATAAAAGTGAGACACTTCGAGTGGTACCAGCCACACCGTGCCTCAGATTGAGGCGGGGTTGACTCGTACGCATCACAAATGACCCATGGATACTTTTACTAATGTATCAACATAATCCAAATTTGTTTGGTCTATTTTCCGCATGTCAGTTGTTGTTTTGACTTAAACTGTTGTCCATTTCAAAGAAAAGTCAGAAACATTGAGTGGTTCCGGCCACACCGCGCCTCAGATTGAGGCGGGGATGACTCGTACACGTCACAAATTACCCATGGATAGTTTTCCTAAAGAATCAACACAATATGAATGAATTTGGTCGGTTTTATGTATGTCGTTTATTTTACGTAAAAGTGCATCCATTTTAAACAAAAGAAAGACACTTTGAGTGGTACCGGCCACAACAGAACTCGGATTGAGGCGGGGTTGACTTGCACATGTCACAAATGACCCATGGAAACTTTTCCTAAAGTATCAGCATAATCCGAATGTTTTTGGTCGGTTTTCCGTATGTCGGTGTTGTTTTCACTTAAAATCCTATCCATTTCAAATAAAAGTGAGACAGTTCGAGTGGTACCGGCCACACCGTGCCTCATAATGAGGCATGGTTTACTCGAACACTTCAAAAATGTTCCATGGATACTTTTCCTAAAGTATCAAAAGAATCCGAATGTAGTTGGTCCATTTTCTGTATGTTAGTTGTTGTTTTGACTTAAACTGTTGTCCATTTCAAAGAAAAGTGAGACACTTTGAGTGGTGTCAGAAACACCTCTCCTTGGATTGAGGTAGGTTGGACTCGTACACTTCACAAATAACCCATGGATCATTTTCTAAAGTATCAACACAATCCGAATCCGTTAGGTCGGTTTTCTGTATGTCGTTTATTTTACCTAAAAGCACATCCATTTTAAACAAAAGAAAGACACATTGAGCGGTACCGTCCACACCGTGCCTCATATTGAGGCGGGGTTGACTTGCACATGTCACATATGACCAATGGATCGTTTTACTAATGTTTCAAAAGAATCTGAATGCGTTTGGTCGGGTTTCCTTATGCTGGTTGTTGTTTTCACTTAAAATCATGTCTATTTCAAATAAAAGTGAGGCACTTCGAGTGGTACCAGCCACACCATGCCTCATATTGAGGCAGTGTTGACTCGTACACATCAAAAATGACCCATGTATACTTTTCCTAATGTATCGATAGAAACTGAATGCGTTTGGTCCGTTTTCTGTATGTCAGTTGTTGTTTTGACTTAAACTGTTGTCCATTTCAAAGAAAAGTGAGACACTTTGAGTTGTACTGGCCACACCGTGCCTCGTATTGAGTCGGTGTTGACTCGTACACATCAAAAATGACCCATGGATCGTTTTCCTAATGTATCAACACAATCCAAATGCATTTGGTCGGTTTTCCGTATGTCGTTTATTTTACATAAAAGCGTATCCATTTTAAACAAAAGAAAGACATATTGAGTGGTTTTGTCCACACCTCACCTCATATTGAGTCAGGGATGAATCTTACACGTCACATATGACCCATGGATCGTTTTTCTAAAGTTTCAACAGAATCTGATTGTGTTTTGTCAGTTTTCCGTATGCCGGTTGTTGTTTTCACTTAAAATCTTGTCCATTTCAAAGAAAAGTGAGACACTTTGAGTTGTATCGGACACACCGTGCCTCATATTGAGTCGAGGTTGACTTGTACGCATCACAAATGACCGATGGATACATGTACTAAAGTATCAATAGAATCCATATGCATTTGTTCCATTTTCTATATGTTAGTTTTTGTTTTGACTTAAACGGTTGTCCATTTCAAAGAAAAGTGAGACACTTTGAGTGGTGTCGGCCACACCGCACCTCGGATTGATGTGGGGTTGACTCATACACATCATAAATTACCCATGGATCATTTTACTAAAGTATCAATACAATATTAATGTGTTTGGTTGGTTTTCCATATGTCATTTATTTTACATAAAAGAGCATCCATTTTAAACAAAAGAAATACACATTGAGTGGTACCGGCCACACCAGACCTCGGATTGAGGCGGGGATGACTTTTACATGTCACAAATGACCCATGTAAACTTTTCCTAAAGTATCAACAGAATCAAAATGCGTTTGTTTAGTTTTCCGTATGCCGGTTGTTGTTTTCACTTAAAATCTTGTCCATTTCAAATAAAAGTGAGACAGTTCGAGTGGTACCAGCCACACCGTGCCTCATATTGAGGCGGGGTTGACTTGTACACTTCAAAAATAACCAATGGATACTCTTCTTAAAGTTTTAATAGAATCCGAATGTGGTTGGTCCATTTTCCATATGTCAGTTGTTGTTTTGACTTAAATTGTTGTCCATTTCAAAGAAAAGTGAGACACTTTGAGTGGTGTTGGCCACACCGCTCCTCGGATTGAGGCAGGGTGGACTCGTAGACATCCCAAATGACCCATGGATTGTTTTACTAAAGTATCAACACAATACGAATACGTTTGGTCGGCTTTCCATATGTCGTTTATTTTACATAAAAGTGCATCCATTTTAAACAAAAGAAAGACACATTGAGTGGTGCCATCCACACTGTGCCTCAGATTGAGGCAGGGTTGACTCTTAAACATCACATATGACCCATGGATCGTTTTCCTAATGTTTCAACAGAATCCGAATGTGTTTGGTCGGTTTTCTGTATGCCGGTTGTTGTTTTCACTTAAAATCCTGTCTATTTCAAATAAAAGTGAGACACTTTGAGTGGTACCGGCCACACCATGCCTCAGATTGAGGCGAGGTTGACTCGTACATGTCACAAATTCCCCATGGATACTATTCATAATGTATCAATAGAATCCAAATGCGTTTGATCCATTTTCCGTATGTTAGTTGTTGTTTTGACTTAAACTGTTGTCCATTTCAAAGAAATGTGAGAGACTTTGAGTAGTTCTGGCCACACCGCGCCTCGGATTGAGGCGGGGTTGACTCGTACACGTCACAAATTACCCATGGATCATTTTCCTAAAGTATCAACACAATCTGAATGCGTTTGTTTGTGTTTCGTATGTCGTTTATTTTACATAAAAGTGCATCCATTTTAAACAAAATAAAGACACTTTGAGCGGTACTGGCCACACCAGAACTTGGATTGAGGTTTGGATGACTTCTACCCATCAAAAATGACCCATGGAAACTTGTCCTAATGTATCAACAGAATCCGAATACGTTTGGTCGGTTTTCCGTATGCAAGTTGTTGTTTTCACTTAAAATCCTGTCCATTTCAAATAAAAGTGAGGCAGTTCGAGTGGTACCGGCCACATCGTGCCTCATATTGAGGCGAGGTTGACTCATACACTTCCCAAATGACCCATGGATACTTTTAATAAAGTATAAACAGAATCTGAATGCGGTTGGTCCATTTTTCGTATGTATGTTATTTTTTTGACTTAAACTGTTGTCTATTTCAAAGAAAAGTGAGACACTATGAGTGGTGCCGGCCACACCACTCCTTGTATTGAGGTAGGGTTGACTTTTACACATCACAAATGACCCATGGATTGTTTTACTAAAGTATCAACACAATCTGAATCTGTTTGGTCGGTTTTCCGTATGTCGTTTATTTTACATAAAAGCGCATCCATTTTAAACAAAAGAAAGACACTTTGAGAGGTGTCGTCCACACCACGCCTCGGATTGAGGCGAGGTTGAATCTTACATGTCAAAAATGACCCATGGAAACTTATCCTAATGTATCAATAGAATCCAAATGAGTTTGGTTGGTTTTCCGTATGTCGGTTGTTGTTTTCACTTAAAATCATGTCCATTTAAAGTAAAACTGAGACAGTTTGAGTGGTACCGGCCACACCGTGCCTCAGATAAAAGCAAGGTTGACTCGTACACGTCAAAAATGACCCATGTATAATTTTCCTAAAGTATCAAAAGAATCCGAATGCGTTTGGTCCATTTTCCTTATGTCGGTTGTTGTTTTGACTTAAACTGTTGTCCATTTCAAAGAAAAGTGAGACACTTTGGGTGGTTCCGGCCACACCGCGCCTCGGATTGAGGCGGGGTTGACTCGTACACATCACAATTGACCCATGGATCATTTTATAAAGTATCAACACAATCCGAATGTGTTTGGTAGGTTTTCCGTATGTCGTTTATTTTTCTTAAAAGCGCATCCATTTTTAACAAAAGTATGACACTTTGAGCGGTTCTGTCCACACCGCGCCCCGGATTGAGGCGGGGTTGACTTGTACACATCACATATGACCCATGGATCATTTTCCTAATGTTTCAACAGAATCCTAATGTGTTTGGTCAGTTCTCCATATGCCGGTTTTTTTTTCAATTAAAATCCGGTCCATTTCAAATAATTGTGAGACACTTCGATTGGTACCCGGCCACACCATGCCTCATATTGAGGCGGGGTTGACTCGTACACGTTAAAAATGACCCATGGATACTTTTCCTAAAGTAATAACAGAATCTGAATGTGTTTGGTCCATTTTCCGTATTTCAGTTGTTGTTTTGACTTAAACTGTTGTCCATTTCAAAAAAAAGTGAGACACTTTGAGTGGTGTCGGCCACACCGTGCCTCATATTGAGTTAGGGATGACTCGTACACGTCACAAATGACCCATGAGTCGTTTTCTTAAAGTATCAACACAATCCCAATGCATTTGGACAGTTTTTCATATGTCGTTTATTTTACATAAAAGTGTATCCATTTTAAACAAAAGAAAGACAGTTTGAGCGGTACCGATCACAATAGACCATGGATTGAGGCGGGGTTGACTCGTACACGTCACATATGACCCATGGATCGTTTTCCTAAAGTTTCAATAGAATCTGAATGCGTTTGGTCGGTTTTCCGTATGTCGGTTGTTGTTTTCACTTAAAATCCTATCCATTTCAAATAAAAGTGAGACACTTCAAGTGGTACCCGGCCACACCATGCCTCAGATTGAGGTGGGGTTGACTCTTAAACGTCTCAAATGACCCACAGATACTTTTCCTAAAGAATCAATAGAATCCAAATGCATTTGGTCCATTTTCCATATGTCAGTTGTTGTTTTGACTTAAACTGTTGTCCATTTCAATGAAAAGTGAGACACTTTGAGTGGTTCCGGCCACACCGCGCCTCTGATTGAGGAGAGGTTGACTCATAAACGTCAAAAATGACCCATGGATCATTTTCCTAAAGTATCAACACAATATGAATGTGTTTGGTTGGTTTTTTGTATGTCATTTATTTTACTTAAAAGTGCATCCATTTTAAATAAAAGAAAGACACTTTGAGCAGTACCAGCCACACCAGACCACAGATTGAGGAGGGGTTGACTCGTACACATCACAAATGACCCATGGAAACTTGTCCTAAAGTATCAATAGAATCCAAATGCGTTTGGTCAGTTTTCCATATGTCGGTTACTGTTTTCACTTAAAATCATGTCCATTACAAATAAAAGTGACACAGTTCGAGTGGTACCGGCCACACCGTGCCTAATATTGAGGCGAGGTTGACTCATAAACTTCAAAAATAACCCATGGATACTTTTACTAAAGTTTAAATAGAATTAAAATGTGTTTGGTCCATTTTCCGAATGTCAGTTGTTGTTTTGACTTAAACTGTTGTCCATTTCAAAGAAAAGTGAGCTACTTTGAGTGGTGCCAGCCACACCCCTCCTCGGATTGAGGTGAGGTTGACTCATACACATCATAAATGACCCATGGATCGTTTTCTTAAAGTATCAACACAATACTAATGTTTTTGGTTGGTTTTCCATATGTCGTTTATTTTACATAAAAGCGCATCCATTTTAAACAAAAGAAAGACACTTTGAGCAGTGCTGTCCACACCACGCCTTGGATTGAGGCAGGGTTGACTTTTACACGTCACATGTGAACCATGGATCGTTTTACTAACGTTTCAATAGAATCTGAATGCGTTTGGTCGGTTTTCTATATGTCGGTTGTTGTTTTCACTTAAAATCATGTCCATTTCAAATAAAAGAGAGACACTTCGAGTGGTACCAGCCACACCGAGCCTCAGATTGAGGCGGGGTTCACTCTTACATGTCAAAAATGACCCATGGATACTTTTCCTAAAGTATTAACCAAATCTGAATACGTTTGGTCCATTTTCCGTATGTCAGTTGTTGTTTTGACTTAAACTGTTGTCCATTTCAATGAAAAGTGAGACACTTTGAGTGGTGCTGGCCACACCATGCCTCAGATTGAGGAGGGTTTGACTCGTACATGTCACAAATCACCCATGTATTGTTTTCCTAAATCATCAACACAATCCGAATGTTTTTTATCAGTTTTCCATATGTCATTTATTTTACTTAAAAGCACATCCATTTAAAAAAAAGTCACTTTGTGCGGTGCCAACCACACTGTGCCTCAGATTGAGGCGGGGTTGAATCTTACACGTCACATATGACCCATGGATCGTTTTCCTAATGTTTCAACAGAATCCGAATGCGTTTGGTAGGTTTTTCGTATGTCGGTTGTTGTTTTCACTTAAAATCCTGTCCATTTCAAATAAAAGTGAGACACTTCGAGTGGTATCGGCCACACCGTGCCTCAGATTGAGGCAAGGTTGACTCGTACATGTCACAAATGACCCATGGATACTTGTCCTAAAGTATCAACAGAATCCAAATGAATTTGGTCCATTTTTCGTATGTCAATTGTTATTTTGACTTAAATTGTTGTCCATTTCAAAGAAAAGTGAGACACTTTGAGTGGTTCCGGCCACACCGCACCTCAGATTGAGGAGGGGTTGACTCATACACGTCACAAATGACCCATGGATCGTTTTCCGAAAGTATCAACACAATCCAAATGCGTTTGTTTAGTTTTCCGTATGTCGTTTATTTTACTTAAAAGCACATCCATTTTAAACAAAAGAAAGACACTTTGAGTGGTACCGGCCAAACCCATCATCGGATTGATGCGGGGTTGACTCATACACGTCACAAATGACCCATGGAAACTTTTCCTAAAGTATCAACAGAATTCGAATGTGTTTGGTCAGTTTTCCGTATGTCGGTTGTTGTTTTCACATAAAATCATGTCCATTCAAAAAAAAAGTGTGACACTTTGAGTGATACCGGCCACAACATGCCTCAGATTGATGCGAGGATGACTCGTACACGTCACAAATGGCCCGGGGATACTTTTCCTAAAGCATCAACAGAATCCGAAAGCGTTTGGTCTGTTTTCCATATGTCAGTTGTTGTTTTGACTTAAACTGTTGTCCATTTCAAAGAAAAGTGAGACACTTTGAGTGGTGCCGGCCACACCGCGCCTCATATTGAGGTGGGGTTGACATGTACAGGTCACAAATGACCCATGGATCGTTTTCCTAAATTATCACCACAATCCAAATGCGTTTGGTTAGTTTTCCGTATGATGTTTATTTTACGTAAAAGCGCATCCATTTTAAACAAAAGAAAGACACTTTGAGAACCAAATGCATCCTCTATGAAGACACCCTCCCTAAAGGTCTGTTTGAAGAGGACATCATGAATGATCAATATTATGAACCTTATAACAATATTAGATTCCATCCAAGGAGAATTTTTTTATATCGTGTATAAAACTCGCATTTTGGCCCAAATGAGATTCCACTTCAGCAATAACCATTTTTTGCTGACTTCATATCATAAATCCCAACAGAAGAGACCTATCCTTTTCTTTAAGAGAATACCCATCACAAAAGACACATTGATCTTCATAATAACCAAACTATTTATTTCCCTGAATAATTTTCCACCATGCATCTGCACAGCTATGCAACAGCAGAAAGAATAAATTATATTGGAACAGGATTGAAAAATTTATTCTCAACAAATTGAAATAGTAATCCTAAATTAACATACATTTAAAATAATAAAAGGAAACAAAATCAATGAAACATGAAGCACCTCCACCTCCCACCTCAGAACCCCCCATGTGTAGCCCCTCCCCCCAGCAGTCCATCCCCTGCCCCTCTCCTCCCCTCCCCCATGCCCAACCTTTTCCCCCAGCAGCCTCCTCCCTCCTGCCATCACCCAGCACCTGCCCTGCCCTACCCTCCCCATCCCTGCCCTCCCCTCCAACCTGCCCAGACCCTGCCCCTCCCCTCCCCTCCCCCCGGCCCACCCTTTTCCTCCAGCAGCCCCCTGCCCCTCCCTCCCTTCCCCCCTGCCCACTCTTTTCCCCCAGCAGCCCACTCCCCTCCCCTCCCCCCTGCCCAACCTCTTCCCCCAGCACCCCCCTCCCTCCTGCCATCATCCTCCTCTCCCCGAACCTCCCCTCCCCTCCCCTTCCATGCCCTCCCCTTCAACCTACCTAGCCCTAGCCCCCCCCCCTTCCCACCGTTTTCCCCCAGCATCCCCTTCCCCCTGCCCAACCTTTTCCCCCGGATGCCCCCTCCCATACCCTCCCCTCCCCTCCCCTACCCTCCCCCATGCACACCCTTTTACTCTAGCAGCCCAATGCCCCTCCCCTCCCCCCCTGCCCACCCTTTTCCACTAGAATCCCCCTCCCCATGCACAACCATTTCCCCCATCAGTCCCTCCCCCCGCCATCACCCAACCCCTCCCATAACCTCTCCTCCCCTCTCCTCCCCTTCCATGCCCTCCCCTCCAACCTGCCTAGCCCCAGCCCCTCCCCTCCCCCCTTCCCACCCTTTTCCTCCAGCAGCCCCCTACCCCTCCCCACTTTCCCACCCTTTTAACCCAGTAGCCCCCTCCCCTCCCCTCCCCCTCCCCTTCCCTCCCCTCCCCTCCCCACTGCCCACGCTTTTCCTCCAGCATCCCCCTACCCCTCCCCTCCCCTCCCCCCTTCCCACCCTTTTCCACCAGCAGCCCCCTCCCCCTACCCAACCTTTTCCCCCAGCAGCCCCCTTCCTCCTGCAATCACCCAGCCCCTCCCCTACCCAGCCCCTCCCCTCCCCTCCCCTCCCCTCCCCTTCCCTGCCCACCCCTCTGACCTTCCCAGCCCCAGCCCCTCCCCTCCCCTCCCCCCTGCCCACCCTTTTCCTCCAGCAGACCACTGCCCCTCCCCTCCTACCTATCCTTTTCACCCAGTAGCCCCCTCCCTTCCCTTCCCCCTCCCCTTTCCTCCCCTCCCCTCCCCCCAGCCCACCCTTTTCCTCCAGTAGCCCCTGGCCCTCCCATCCTTCCCACCCTTTTCACCAAGCAGCCCCCTCCCCTCCCCTCCCCCTGCCCAACCTCTTCCCCCAGCACCTTCTCATTAATGAAATCTGTTTACATGCAGATATAGTAATATTTCAAAATAACAATACATACTATGTATGACTAATATGGAAACACTTTAATAAGAAATTCATATTTATGTATCAGAAATCTGTTAAAACACTAAGTATGATAAATTTGGAAACACTTCAATTAGCATTCCAGAATTGAGTTGGCATCCCCAAAATTACCAGAATATCCACCATTACTAAAACAAAAATCATCCAGAATGGTAATTCAAAAACAGCACGATTCACTTCAAAAACACAAAAATAAGAACATAATCAATATTGTACAATTACTACTTGAAAAAGTACATATATTTTCATGTTATTATTCCATGCATGTTACTATTAGGCATAAACCTATCAGGCATAAATGACATAAAATGCACTTCTATGGGAAAATGACATAAAAATGAAATACATGGAAAACTAAGAAAGCTAAGTAATAGAAAATAGAAAATTGGGTATCAAAGTACCAAGGAATACTAAAGGTATAGGTAGTAGACTAATCATACAATAAAAATCAAGTGAAAAAAATAGATCTGATAAAAACATTCCTATGAAGTAGAGGAAAACCCCAGAGTGGAAAACGAGGTTCAAAAATAAAGAGTTATACAGAATTCAAAAATGTAATGGATCAATCTGCCCTTGATCACTATCACCATCACCACTGTCATCCTCGGCCTCATCCTCACCACCATATCTGTCCTCGTAGTCATCCTCGTCATCATCCCCATGCTCATCTTTGGCCTCATCCTCGTCCTCGGCCCCATCCTCGCACTCGGCCCCATCCTCAGCCTCGGCCCCATCCTCACCCTTGACCCCATCCTCTCCCTCGTTCTCATCCTTATCATTGACCTCGTCCTCTTCAGCATCCTCATCATCACCAGGAATGTCATCATCTCAACCACCACTAGATCTGCCACCTGGAACATAGGATAATGCACCCATCGATGACATAAATGTATGAGAAGCCGCGCTAGACTCTGGTGGAAGTGATGAAGATAAATCTTGCATCAGTTTCATAAATTCTTTGTCCCTTGTTTGAACTTTTACTTCCAACTCTATGACCCTTTTATCAGACTTTCTTGCATGCTCCATGGCCTTTTCCAACTCGGTGGTACTACAATGGATACCTAGAGAGGACCAATACCTCTTCGGGACTATATTCTTACTAGTTCTCCAGCGTACTCGACCAGAGTGCTCCTCTCCCAAAACCTGATATAAATGATCATGTAGCTCAAAATTGTCATGCTCCTAGGCATCAAGAGCCTCTAAAGAAGCCAGTTAAAAATATTAATAGATTAATAAATTTAAAAATATATATTAATCTTTGAAATAAACAAATTATAACTTACAATCTTTTATTGGGATGATTCCTTTACCGCAGTTCTATCTTTTTTTTCTTCTACTCGAGAAAAACAATTTTGCTCAGGGGATACGTCCTTCAATATTCAATTTGTGCTTCTGTAATGACATTGAAACAATATAAAGTGAAAGTATAATCATATATTCAATATTCAATAAATCACATAATTTAATTAGGAAATAATAAAAAGGGAAAGTCCTAAAAAAAATTATAAACAACTATATCATACCAGCTGCCTCTCATGATCTGACATAGTTGTGCGCCCCAAAGTGTGGAGGTATTTCTTTGAATCAATGTTTTTTTTTGTTTTTTTCCGAATATTCCTAAATAATGTTTAATAATAAATAATATTATATTAATGAAAAATATGAAAACTCTCATTTAAATTCCTCAAATGATATTAATACCTTAAATTTGGAAGTCGCCCAATGGGTAATCATTTGGCGATATTGCTCTATCAGGCAGTCATCGACAATATGTAATGTCTCTAACTCCGTGCCCACTCTATCACACCATCCAACATACAGGACATGATTATAAGCTCTCCAAAGCTATCCTAACTCTTTTAAACGAGCTGGTCGTGCACCTTCTCCATCAGGGAAGTTAAACCGAAGCTGAAACACAATAGATTAGTTCATATAAATTCAAAAAAATACTACATTAAATCCAATAGATTTTTTACCCATATTTGTGCCCATGCGTTATCTTTGACTTCATGTGGCATAGGTCTCCAAGAGAGAGGGCTAACCGGAATGCTATCGGAGTATTTGGCTAGCGTCGCCAAAAAACCCCGACATTCCTACCCAGATTTATGAATCATTTCTTCATCAACATTGTAATCAACCATCAACTGTGTCTGGTGGTTCCATACCACAAGCAAGTGAGTACGCCCCCTCCCCTACCTCTAATCTGTCGAAGAATCTGTTTTTAATGAAAAATTATATCAGTACAAGTTATAATAAAATAAATTTTGGTATAAAAATTTGATAGAGTTATATTAATATACTTGTGGTAGTCGGATCAATGGGAATCCCTGGATGTGTAGAAGCTGAAGGAATATCCTGTATAGGTGGAGTGTCCCTCAGTGTACTCTCCTTAGCCACATACTTTTTCACAGTAGGAGTCGAAGAATGTGGAATATAATAGCTCGATGATAATTAACCACAAGAAAAAGATGATGGCATAGACGTCTAGCCAACTGGTATTGTAAACATTGGAGGTCTAAATATCCCATGTGTCCCTGAAGACACGCCAGGATCAAAATGGGGCGAAGAAGATACGTCTTTGATAGTGGATCGTCTAACTCTCTCCCCATGATCCCTCGTACCACCGGCCTCAGTACCGGGACCACTAGATGATCGTCCATCTCTGACACCACCAATCCTCCTACCACCAGCCTCTCTAATGGGAGCAATAGTAGGATCCTTTTCAGATATCTCTCGTCTAGGGGGTCGATCTTGAAAAAAAGTTTAACACAAAAGTAAACACATGATATTATAATTTATTGAAATATTTATTTTTGAAATAAAATACTAACAATAGGGATGAGTGGAGGAACACCAATTTGTACCATGTGACTATTATTATCTATCATCTTTTTTAGTCGCCTCTCTTCAATGGGTGTCATTTTCTGCAATGAAAAAAAATATGGAAGTAATTAGAAGTAGATAACTAATTTGTAACCAAAAAAATATAGAAAACCCATTCTGATAAAAAAACATAATGTAAAAGAATATTTATGGTGGTTTGAAGGTATGTAATATGATACACACTCTGAATGATGTAGGTAAAACATGTAGGTGAGAACTACGACTATATGATTCTATATATTTCCCACCATAACATCGGGTTCACAATCAACTCTGACAATTGAGCTATTGGAGTCATCATAAGTAATAAATGGATTTCTTCCAATTGTAGTTGGGATAGTGTCAACTTCATCATCACCATCATACAAAACTTGTCTAGGATTTACTTCAATAATTAAACTGAATTTAGGATGACGATGATCTTTGACATAAAAAAAAATGTTTCACCATTGATGCCAATACATATGGTTCATCGGTGGCAAGAGTGCGAGTCATGTCCATAACTTGAAATCCACAATCATCATTAATGGTGCCTTTCCTCATCATTGAATCAAACCATTGACATTTCATCATCGTGACTCGACCATGCGAGTAATAATCCTAAATTATTATTTTCTCCACGACTCCATAATAAGAAACATTTACAGAATGAGGTCTAGTATCTGATGAACTAGAATAACAGTCTGTTGTGGAAGTTAGAATAACACCATTTCTTATTCTGCTGTTCTCATGTTTCCTGCTCGTTCAGTGATAATAAATTTTTATCCATTGATCACAAGATATTTACAAGCAAGAACCATGGGATTAGGTCCAAATTCCAAAGCTCTTATTTCCTTAGAAACAAATTCTACAGGCAAACTCGATACTTGAAATATAAACAAATAGTAAACTTAATTAAATATTTTTTTATTTAGTTATTATAGAAATATTTTTACCTTAAATTTCAACCAAGAAGAAAACCCTTTTCTATGAAAAGTCTCTTTCCTTCTCAATGATAAAGAATGATTCTTTCTATATATCAATTATTTATGTTCCCTATAGATAAAAATAAAAATAGTTTAACAAATATTTAAAATTACAAGAGATAAGATAAGAGATACACATACAATTTACTTACTTGATATACTCATTTAACAAATCACAATTGAACAAAACTGTGCGATGTGCCATCTCTCTCTCTTCAAGGCTTAATGTCGTCAATGTATATGATCTCGGAATTCCTCTTGTCTGAGGAAGTGATGGAAAACTGGGTTCAATTTTCCCATACTATTCTTCTTAATTTCTCATTGGTCTGTTTATACTCGTAGTATGATCAGACAAATACATTGCGCAGAAATCCATACATTCTTGGGCCAAGTAACCATTCACAACAGAAACTTCGGGATAACTCCTATTCCGAACATATGATTTCAATGTGCACATGTTTCGTTCGATTGGATACATCCAATAGAAAGAAACGGGTCCTACAAGAAGTATTTCGGTTGGAAGATGGGCAGTCAGATGCAACATGCATGTAAAAAATGAGGGAGGGAATATTTTTTTCTAACTCACACAAAATTAATGGTGTCTCTGTCAACAGTTTTTTCAAGAAGGATTTGGACAACCTCTTTGCACAAAGATCTCTAAATAAATAACACAACCTAATAAATGATACTCTAACATTATTGGACCAGAGATGACATATTTCTATTGGAATCAACTCATGCAAAAGGATGTGATAATCATGAGTCTTCAAAGATTTCAGCTTCAACTCTTTTCTGTTGACCCGTTTTTATATATTGCTTGAATAGCCATCAGGAACTTTAACAGTCTCTAGCACTTCCAGAAATTGATTTTTTTCAGCAGGTGTCATCACATAAGAAGCACATAGAACTTGCCATTTATTTTCACTAATATAGGTAGGATGCAATTCTAGTATGATCCACCAATCTACCAAGTTACGCCGAGATCGTAAATCATCTTTTTTCTTCCCCATGAAATTTAGAAGAATAAAAAGCAACATTTCACATATATTCTTTTCAATGTGCATTATATCTAAGCAATGATGTAATAAGTTGGTTGACCAATAAGACAACTTAAAGATTATACTCTTATTATTCCAATTGTAACAGGTATCATTGGAAATATTGTTCCTCTTTCTATATTTCATTACACCCTTCCCAAATGAATAACTGAAATCTTTAAATTCATTAAGCACATCAGTTCCAGACATACGCTGAGGTAGATCGTCATTCTCCATCGTATTGTCAAATCTTCAACGATTGTTTCTATATGGATGGTTCATTGGCTAGAATCGTCGATGTCCCAAAAACTAAAACTACGACGATATTTCAGGATTCTCGATCGATTATTCTTCATAAAAATAGGACATTAAAATTTTCCTTTTGTGCTCCATCCAGACATCATTGCATAAGCAGGAAAATCATTGATCGTCCACATAAGTGCAGCACGCATCTGAAATATGTCTTTTGAACATGCATCGTATGTGGGCACACCCACATCTCAAAAAAGTTTCAACTCTTTTATTAAATGTTGCATGTATACATCTATATCATTTCCGGGATCAGAAGGGCCAGATATCAGTATACTGAAGAAAGTGTAAGTCTTTTTCATACACATCCAATGGATAAGGTTATAAATGTGTCTAAAAACCGGCCATGTGCTGTGCGAAGTAAGAATCTACCCAAATGGATTAAAACCATCACATGAAAGACCTGGTCTCACATTACACATGTCTGCTACAAATTCAGGATATCGAGCATCAAATCTCTTCCATGAAAATCCATCTTTAGGGTGAACAAACTCTTCATTATTCTTTATTCTATCGGTGTCATGAAATTTATGGATATTTCATCAGAAATGAAATGGTTCTGTAATCTAGGGATCAATGGAAACTTCCACATTACTTTTCGTGGCACACGAGATGGTGTTCTGTCATCATTTGGATTCCATCAGGAGGTTCGACATTTGATACAATCATTTCTTTCAGCAGTTTCCTCCCAAAATAAGCTGCAATCATTCGGAGAAGCATTCATTTTTTTAGAATCCAATTTCACCAACTAACTTCCATACCATATAGTGGTTTGAGGGAATATCTGCATCATCTAGAAGTAAGTCCTTCAAGAAGTTAAGAATGTAATCAATTTCAGTATTTGAAATACCATACATAGTTTTCCCATGAATCAATCGGATTAAAAATTTAAACTTTTTCATTTTATGACATTGCCGATATACTAGAGTCGTCTCAGTATCATTCAATTTTTTCACCCTATCAACATCATCATTTTCATTGGACACATCATGTGTGCTTGTATCAAAATCCTGTTGGCTGGACATCATTTCCTTCTCAGTATGCCAAATAAATGGAAACCAATCATATATCAAACTCTTCAATTCAGTCATATCATTTGGATCATAAACATTTTGAGATTCCATTTTCTCCCCATTGTGATACCACACATAATAGTTTGTTTGGAAACCATATTTGGTTATATGATAGCTAACTGCTTCACGACTCAAAAAAGGTCTTCCAACACAATTAAAACACGGACAGTGTATGCAACCACTATTTGAAGCCTTGTCAAATGCAAAATCTAGAAAGATATTCAAATTATTTTGAAAATCCATTGAAATCTGATCAGTTTCGTACATCCAACTTCTGTCCATTCTGTAAAAAAATTGCAATAAGTCATTTCAAAGCGATTCAATAATATTTATGTTTATTCAAAGAAAATTTAGGTAAATTACAATTGATTACATTATATAAAAGCATAACTGACACATTACTCTATATGAGAATTGTATTAAGAAATATAAAAAAATACACTGTATATAAGTAAATAGGATACAAAATTTATAATGCCTATATTCATGGATTTCCCAGTTAGATATTGGATGTGGATCAAGGAATACATAATCCTTAAGGATCTTGTTGGGAGTAAATGAGTTTTATACTTTAACCTTTTTAGGGAGATCAGGATGAAGAGTAGGATGAGGATCAGGGGAGTGGTGGGAATTTCCAAGGGGGTGCGGGGTTTCCAGGGGGTACGGTGTGTCTAGGGGGTGTTGGGGTCGTCCGGGGAGTCGGAGGTGTCCAGGGGGTCAGGGGCTGTCTAGAGGGGTCGGGGTGTCTAGGTGGGCGGGCTGTCCGCGGGGGTGGTCAGGCTGTCCAATGGGGTAGGGGGAGTCTAGGGGGGGTGGGCGGGCTATCCAAGGAGGTGAGCGGGGTGTCCAGGGGGTGAGTGGGGCTGTCCGGGGGTACGGGGTGTCCAGGGGGTGGACGAGCTTCCCAATGGGGTGGTGGGGCTGTCCCGGGGGTCTTGAGTATCCATGGGGTGGGCGGGCTATATAGGGGGGTGGGCGGGCTGTCCACGGGGGGTGGTCGGGCTGTCCATGGGGGTGGCGGTGCTGTCCAGTGGGGTCGAGGGTGTCAAGGGGTGGGGGGATTTCCAGGGGTGGGGGGTCTTTCTAGGTGTGGGGGCCTCCGGGGGGATGGGGGTGTCCAGGGGGTGGTGGGCGGGTGTCCGGTGGTGGGGTGGGCGGGCTGTCAATAAGGGTGGGGGGCTGTCCAGGGGGGCACGAGTTGTCCAAGGTGGTGGGAGGGTGTCCGGGGGTAGGGTGGGCGGGCTTTCAATGAATCTTAATTAGTTAATAGAGATGAAGATGTTCTCTATAACAAATATTAAGAATAATTTATCTATTACAGGACATTGTGTTGCTTTCTATGGATTAATATCCTTAAAAATACTATTAGTAGTGGGTCATATAAACAATTATTCCCACGATTGAGTTTAGGAGTATATATGGGTTTTATTATTTTTTCCATGACTTTAGGGTTGATAAAAACTATAATTTTCTTCATAGATCTCATGAATATGATTTTCCATCCATATAATGTCTCTTAAATCATAATATTTATAGATTAAATGACAATATAGTTTATGAAATTATTTTTTAATGATTGACGCTGTGACATATTAATGATTAAAATTCAATAAAATTTGATATATAAAAATAATTTTTTGTGTCAATATTGGATACAACATACTAAGTGCTATTGAAATTAGAGAAGCACCAAGATTTTGGTGTATCTCAATCTCAAGAGCATGTAAAGGGAGTATCATCACAACCACCTCATAAAAAAACCCTAACAACCTTAGTATCCTCCAACATAATAGCTTTAATATATTCAATAAAAGTATGAACAATCACATAAACTAGGTGGTCCACATATCAACTTCCCACCTAAAATTCCCAATAAATAACAAAAACTACATTTTTTCTATCCCAATATGATTACAAAACCATCCTTCAGAATCATTTGATAAAAATATATAAGGAATATAACTAGTTTATTCATTTGATGACATAGTATAGGTATATATATATATGAAAAGAATACCCCCACAATAATCATGCAGCCCTGTCATCAGTCTAAACGACTAGAACACATAAAATAAGCTAGTATGGACATTTACTAACATATTTAACACCATAAGAATAAAAATACACTCTAAATATAGTTTGAGATGATGTAATGGTGTGTTTAAAAAAAATGATATTAAATCAATTTAAATTAATATAGAACAAATGAGGGTTTACAATACACTAAGAGTACTTAAAACAATCCAAACCCACTATAGAGCCATATATTCAATTTCATGAAACAGGACCTAGAAATATTACATACGTCTTTACTGATGAACAGCTAATTGGAACACTCTATTTATGGCTCATGAACACAAGGAAAAAACTATTTTTGTTCTCTACCAACTCAATCACCCCCTTGTAGATCGTAATCATGTTTCCCCTTATACTAAAATGGTCTCACTAGAACTTACTTATAATGCTGGTCCTAAACCATTAAATATCCACAAAACAATGATCAAAGAACCATTGTACACATCTTAATGATGATACAAGCTCATCACATACATGTTAAATCAAAACAAAATCAAAAATATATACACATCAAAATCAAAACTAAAAAATGAAATATTAGATAAATTTTAATAAAAATAAGGCACCTGTTAAGAAAATACCTAGTTTTGGATGGGTCTGGTAAGATTCGGAAGGAGATTCAACAGATTGGATGGGATGGAGGAAGGGGAAGATGAAGGAGCTCCAAGATCGCCAAACTCCTCCCACCGAAGGAGCTCCAAGATCGCATGTTGCTCCCGTTTAGGTATCTGTATTGCGAATGGGGGAGAGGACGGGCCGCTGGTATTTTGGGGGAACATTTTACCAACGGTTTCTAAAAACCGTTGGTATATACCTTCAGGCAAAACCTATACCAATGTTTCCTTAGAACCGTTGGTAAAATCTTCCCTGAACCACACCTATACCAACGGTTCTCATTGAACTGTTGGTAAAACTCCCCTAAACTACATCTATACCAATGGTTCTAATGAACCGTTGGTAAAAGCTCCCACAAACACACCTATACCAACGGTTCTATGGGATAGTTGGTAAAAGCTTCCCTAAACCATCCTTTAACAATGGTTTCATGAAACCGTTGGTATGGAAGTGTGGGGAAAACCAACATTCCAGTAGTGCGTGGTGGCTATTTATAAGGGCGGGGGAGGACCCATGTGATATTATTCAAAAGATTCGAGTTCTCCCAACATTTTACACGTAAAAAAAGGGGTAAAAGTGGACTATTATATAACTATATAGGTTTAATTATAAAAATATTTAAAGAATATAATTTATGTAAATGTGTAGGGTAAATTTCAAACAATATATTTTATGTTTAATAATTATGTAAACTTGTTTTTTACTTTAATCACTGTAATTAATTTTAATTTAATTGACTAATATTTTCGGTAGAAAACAATATTGAATACACTTTAATTTATAAATTTTTTGGATTACAAATATGGAATCCCTTTTTCCAAATTCCTATCATAGGATTTGTCGAATTTAATTTTTAATTAATGACATCGACAGGACGACACATCGGGGTTTTAATATAAAATGTTTTAGAGCATGAAATGATTTATATCCAATTTCAATGTGAAATTGAATAAAATGACCTAAATTTTATTTATTTATGTATAATTGAACAAATTATACATTAAAATAAATTTAAAACACATTTTATCTATATAAATAAAATATATGAAATTCATTATTTCAATTACAATTCAGTAGTTTAAGATATTCCTCAAAAGAAGAATCTTCTCCAAAAAATATTAAACAATCACCAAAAATTTAATTTTTATCTTAATTATTAAATAAGGAAGATCATTTTTTCCAATGATATTTATCAAATTTTATAAATATAGGTTTAAAATGTTTCCTCCATTAAAATGTATAAAATCATCTTTAAGAAAAATACTCCCTTTAATTATAGAAATTTGATTTTTTTTATTCCTATAAAACTTATATAATGAATTAAAAAATAGAATATATGATATATAAATTTTATTAATATCCAATTATAATAGTTAATAGTATATTTTACTTAGTTGAATTTTCATTCTCGTAATAAGTGTAGTTTTTCATAAACCCATTCACGTTAAATTCAATTAGTTTTTTCATAAATTTAAGATAAATTGGTTACCAAATAATTCATTATATAAATATGTGTAATCCATATATTCATAGTTTATTTAATAATATTCATTCAATCCATTTAATTGACTAGTTTATAACAATCATGTTAAATAATAATATTAAATTGTTCTTCCCTAGAACTCAGTCTTGTGTGTAAAAATGTTATCAAAGAGAGTTAATGTCACATTAAATGGAAGATAAACTTGTTGTTGTATATGAAGAAATATAAAGTTTTCATTTTGTGTAACACAAGATATCAAATAATATAAAATAATTTGAAACAACATATTCTTTCTAATTCACGGATGTTATAATGACTGTGTCCCTTTTAGGTATGTACTCTTATTCTATATATCATTGTATATAATTGACGGATAAAATATGGATAACCAGGTATTTTCATATAATTAAATAAACTATTCGTTGTGTTTTATTTCTACTAGATACTATTAGGTGGGTTGGATTGATAATCAAACTAGTTGGTGTGTTGGAATAATAAATAAAATTGTTGGGTGAGTTGGGTTTCCGGGAATCATTTGGATTTTTATAACACTTTTTGATAATTATATTATATTGTTTTTAATTTTATTGTTATTATTATTATTATATCGTGATATTCTTATAGTCATACTTTAATTATTCATACAGGGAAAAATATTTGAATCTTTTAATAGAATGAGTATTATTTAATCCATCCCCTATATTCATAACCTTATTGTGCATGCATATATTATATGTATTGTTATGTAAAGTGAAAATAATTTATAATTTATTAATGATATACCATAAAGTGACATGTGTTTCTATTGAGGATAATTTATATTCATGTAATGTACCATGTTTACATTGATAGAGTTTTGATATCCTCAAAGCTAGTTTTTTTTATCTTATATATTTTATTATTTGACATATGTTTCCATGGTCTTATTATGACATAAATGGTCAATCATACATATTAAATGATTTAGCATTTAGGATTCTATGTTCCATTGGATTTTTTAGTTTAACTAAGATTAAATTACGTTTTTATAAAGTTTATGGCCATGTCTTTTTCATATCCACCATCATTCATGTTAAGACTCTAATGATTGGAGAACAAGAATGAGCCTACAGAGTATCTCATGTTTTGTACTTAGGTAAATTATTCTGGCCAAATATGTATAAAATGGTGTTAAATAATTTTTATATCATGTCAATAGAATTGAGTATAATTATTGTAGATAAGGTATGAAAAACTAGAAATATTGTTATAAAATGGAATTTCTATCCTATTTATAGTAAACTATGTGATTCAAGGGAATTTGAGTACAACAATAGGTTAGGAAAAAATGTAAAAGGTTTTTATTCAATTTTTCTATGATGGGTTCCATCACATATTTTAGGTTTATATAGTCATTATATTTTTTTAATCCCCATATATTTAGGAAGAAGATATATTACATGTGCCTGATTTTACAATTTTTAATTACATGTGAATGGATTTTAAATAATTTCTCTAAATTTTGATTATAGGTTTTTTTAAATTTTCATGAAATGTCAATATATATCATACATAGTGTATATGTATAATAACCTGAATATAAAAATTACATTATCTTGGGTTTTATGTTAATAATAAATTATATTACAATAGTGGACCATTTCAAGTTAATAATTATTGAGAATTAGTCTGTAACTCATACATATCCCTACCATATAATACAATTTGGTCTATAATAACCAGTATCTATATTTTTCATGTTAAGAAAATTTTATGAAAAAAAAGATTTATTTTGATGAAAAATATTAATGAAATTCAATATATATTCTTTATTTCCCTTTATATTCCTTATACCCATTGAATTTTTAAAAAACATGGAATTCAAAAAAATTTCAATAATGGATATAAACAGAAAGAAAAATATTAGTCCAGTGAAAAAAAATACGATGAAATGATTACCTTTATACTTATTTTTTTACGGAAACAAATAATTCATTTTAATAAAAAAAATAGACACTTTTTTTCAAAAATAAAATTATTAAATCCTATATCATTCAGAGTTAAATCACATATATTTTTTGGGATATCATCATCTATATAATTCTTATAAATATAAAAAACATATTATTGACTTCGATACCAATTTCATTATAGAGATATCACAGAACTACATATTCTTGGTTTATAATGTTACCACCCTTCTACAAAAATAATTTCCAAGAACTATAATATAATCATAACACATAATAACATGAATGTTTCAATATCACACATAAAAATATTCTCTTCATCCATATGAAAAATAGTTCACATATAAAAATATACACCCCATTTATAAACCCATTTTTCAATACCAATGTACCTAAAAATGAAATTATAGTTTTTATTTAAATAAAATTTGAAATATTATAACGGAATACAAAAACCAAATAATGGATATAGTAGTTGAATGTTCATTGTAATTATATTCATTAAAATAGGACATTCCATTTCTCATTGGTAAAAAAATCACACATTCCATAAAATATTAATTTTTTATGTAAATATAAATAATGAAAAAATTATCTCTATAAAACAGTAATTTACATAATAAAATCTTTTTCAAAACATGGAAATTGAAGGAAAACATTGTTAGAGAGAGAACATTAAAAGAGATTTTTGAAAGAAAAGACCCTTGTCACTTTAGAAATTTTATAATCATAAGACCCATGAATTAATATCTTTAAAAAACAATAAATACCATGATAATTTATAAATTCTATATATAATATAACAAATGGTCTCTATTTGAACCTAAAATGATAATATCAATTCACAAGATAAAAAATATGCCTCCAAAAAAAGAAAATTTACATAAAGTACATTACATTGAATCTGAATTATCCTCTATGTTATATATCATCATGAATAATTAATATTGGTAAAATATTTACATTTGAATGAAATTTTATCATGTTTATTATAAAATATATTTTACTTATTATCTCATTATATATGATTACTAAATAAATTATGTTCATATTGGATGATTCGATGATATTTAGATTGTGTGTGACAAAAACATTGGACAATTGACTATGGTCATAGATGTTATTTTTTAAACATATACAAATTAAAAATAATGGAATAGTTATAATATTTATACATCATTTATAATTTTTTCATCAATAAGGAATGACAATTTTTTAATTTATATTTGTTATGATCATGGAGATGGTAGGTTGGACGTACTAATGTGTAACCTTTCAAATTTTCAAAAAATATTATGGAGATGAGAAATGTAATATATTATCTTTTTGGAAGGATAATTATATAATATATCCATTATTATTTCGTTAAATATAATTTTATATTTAATCCATGTGGTTTTGTAACTAAAAGTTAGTTACATTACTTTTTCAATGTAGTAGTGTACATGTACATGAAATACATTATAGTTTTTCAATGAGATAAGTGGTACAAATGAAAAAGATATATTAGAATTTCATAATGATAAATATACAATGAATATAATAATTATTTCATATATGTATAATATTTTTATTTAATTTATATTCATTACCCTACATGTAATGATTTATGGAAAAAACGAATCATGTTCCATCGTGAGGCGGTAGTCCACTGTTCATATGAGCGATGTTATCATAAACCATACATAATTAAATATAAATGGTTTATATGATATATTAAGTATATAGATATAATTTTGTTATGAATATCATGGATATTTTTTATATCCATATTCACACCCAATTGTGGTAGTGCTTGATAGAAAACTTGTCTTGTTAGATAATGTATGGTAGTCTGTTGTTCACAAGAACGACGTTATCGCTTCCAATATGAGGGAAGAGGATATTGATGTATTCCATTATATAAAAATAATAAAAATATATGTATATGGGAAATAATTTTTTATTTTATAATAAAAAATGAACAAGATTTTAATTATTTGGAAGAAGAAATTAAAAAACTCATAGTTCGTAATTTTACCACTTCTTAGACAACCTCTTATGAATTATAGAAATTTTTTTCCAATATTGAATTTTGGTAAAACAAATGGATTTATGATGATTTTTTTGAATTTGAAAATTTATTTTGGTATGTATTTTCGTAACTATAAAGGTTTAATGGTGTGAATAATAGAGGAGAGTGGGTGGACATCGTATATGGTAGGTGAGTGTCACGCCTGTAATCTTCAAAAAGAACTAGGTGTACACATATTATTCCCATGCCACTAGGGTTAGAAAATTTTGTATTGTAGAGAAATATAATATCTAATGTCTAAATATTTCCATTTATTTATTACTTGGACAATTGATTAGTTCTTTTTATCACTAATATTTTTTTAACCCCTAGTTGTACCTATTTCACCTTAATCGTGGTAATTAATTTTTATTATTTTCACTATTCATTATGGTAAAACAAATAAGGTAAAAATAATAGAAAATATATATGATCATGATTATAAATATGGAATACATTATATCAAATTCAATTCACATAAGTCGAAATATAAATTTTTTAACTAAATCCTCATAAATTAGGAAAAAAGTTGTTTTTCAAAATGTATATTTTTTCAAAGAAATTTAATCTTATATTAAATATATTACTAGTAATAATAATTGAAAGTATCTAAATTAAAAATTATTTAACTATAATATCTAAATTTTATTTAAAATATTCATCATTTGGAATTATTTTAAGTAATTATAAATGATAAACATTTCCCACTTGAAAATATTATATACAAAATTATTATTGTTTAAACCCAAAAAAAATATATGTAAATATAATATAAACTTCATTAAATAGTTATTATGTTGACTAAATAAAATTATTTAAAAACATTGTTACATTAAATAATGTTGAGAACATATTGGGCTTTTTATATTGATTAATTTATTGAAAATAACAGTCATTTTTTTCAAAAAAATAATAATTTTCACTATTAAATGAAAAAATATTATTTTTCCAAAAAAACAAAAAATTAACTCAATCATAATTATTATTATTTTTATTTAAAATATGAAAATACATTTTCGTAATTTAAATGAATTTTTTTAAAATTTTCATTTAAAAAAACATATAAAATTTGTTTTGCTAAAAAAATTTATTTGTTGATTTCATAAGTCATCAATATTTTAATGTTCAATAAAAACATGAAAGTGATTTATTCTATCATCAATTTCTTTATTACTCTCTTACCCCTTTTGTAAATTTATTCCGTTAAATTTATTTAATTATTAATAAAGCAGGGTTATCATTCTATCATATAATTTTTAAATTCTGATGTTTTCTATTCAACCATATGTTTTTTTTGTCAGAAAACCAATACCTGGTGAATAAAATTATTCCTTAAAACATGATCTATATGGAAAATAATCATAACTGGTTGTTCCTAATAATAAATATTTTCTACCAACTAAATTATATTAGGTCTAAAAACATGAGGTGATTTGAACACACATCCCTAACATTGAACATTAAAATATGATGTAAACATAGGAAAAAATCAGAGAAAAAAAAACTATATCGGCAACTGACCCAAAATTATATGGTATTTAATATTTTCTAATTATCCAGAGAGATAGATTTCCCATTATACAAAAAAATATGAAACATTTAAGTTGATATACTTTACTAAAAACATGATCGCATACCTCGAAAGAATGATATTTCCTCCAGTCATCCACATAACGTTTTTGTCCACTACTAGCAGACCTCATATGTCTCTAAATCAACAATAAGTTTTCATCTATTTCGACTAAAAATATTAGTAAAATTTAATTCTTTTCTCCTATATTATCCCAAATAGTTGTTTTGAAAATATATTTTAATAAAAAAATTTAAATGGATCCATTTTCATAACATATTGAAAATTTATTTTATAAGAAAACTAAACGAAAAGTGGTATTACTTTGAATTCCCTCTCAATCCACTGAATATGAATGAATATTAGAATCCATCGTCGAAATTTTCTTAAGAGTCTAACTAACAGTTTGATGATAAAAATTTGTTCTAGAATTTATTTCGATAACAAATATTTTCTGAAGACACTTTTTAAAATTACACATTAAACAAGGATCCCATTCTAATTCAATGAATAGAGTAACTCTAAATAACCTAACAATATCCTTTAGATAATGTCTATTATTATTATCTAAAGACATTTTATCCTGAATGGGAAGGAAATTTGAATATTGTGTAGTCAGTCAAAAATAATTAAAATAAAATTATTACCTCATGGTTTCTCTGGTAACCCCACTGAAAAATCCATGGATACATTTTTTGATTTTTACTCCAGTACTAGAAGAGGTTAAAGAATTCCTTTCTGTAATTTCGATTCTGCTTTATCCTATTGAATATTCAAACACTTCTAGGTAAATTCAATAATATTTCATTTAATAGAATTACATTAGAAATAATCTTAATGATATTTTTATAACTTATTTCTTCCTAGAAGAAAAAAATAGAGAACTATGTGCCTATCAAAAAACACTTTCCTCAACAAGTAATCACAACAAACATATAAATTTTTTTCTAAATCATGAAGTATCTTTCTTATCAATATTAAAATCTATAAAATTTCCATTATTAATGGACTATACCTTTTATTATAAGTATTAATCCTCTTTTTGTGATGTATTAATTTTTTTTAAAAATTTGACAATAATGAATCAAGAAACAAAATAGAATATTTCCCAAAATCCGCATCTTCTAGGCCAAAATTTATTAAATTGTTAACCAAAGGGGCATGTTCAAAATGTGATGTGGTTAATGATGAATTATATTTTTTCTCAAATTCTCATCCAATTTGTATTCTTTTTAGAAATAGTAATGTATCATGAAATCATAATTCATTAGTATTTCCATACATCTTATATGTATCATGTAAAGACCCGCAAATTTCAAGGAAATTTTTTTCTTAATTTTCTTTGGAATTTTACAAGAGCGCAGCTTCAGACGGCACCTGATTCCGAGGCCCGGTGTGCCCGGAATCAATTTCCGAAGTTTGGCTCGGGTACGTTCAGTGAACGGACGAGCGGGTTTTTCTATCTTTTGAACCGGTGCCCGGAATCAAATTCTGAGGGCACCGATGAAATCGCAGCGCCGGTATTTGCTTAGAAACGCTTCTTCCGGAGTTGCGTTTGCTCAACCGTGGTTTTTAAATTTTGCGGCTTTAAGTCAGAAATAAAATAAAGTTTGTGCGACAACTTTATTTTATTTCACTTAAGCTGCTTGGGAGCCACTTGAAGCCACTTAAAGGCGGCTTGAACTGAGTTGAACTGGATAGGATGCTATCCAGAAATATCCTACCCCCTTGGTAGGATATTTGTGAGGCAGGGCCCGCACGAGCCCCGCCGTTTCTTTCGCTAAGTAACGCACCCGCGAAAACCCGTCAAAGAAACTGAAAAGTCAACCGACGCGTTTCTTTAATTCTTAACAGACCATTTAATTGGGCGGTTTCTTTCGTAAATTAAATGGGCTGTTTCTTTCGTGAATTAAATGGGCTGTTTCGCTCGTTGAATTAATTCAACGAATTAAATGGGTCGTTACTTACGCGTTTTACGTTTGTTGGCAAAATAATAAAATAGACAAACTTGTCTATTTTGGAGGATTGCTATCGTTGTGCAATTCCTCTGAGCCTCCACCCTCTCCGCGAAGAACGCGAAGAATGCGAAGAACGCGAAGAACGCGAAGAACGCCGGCGACCGGAATTCGACGACGCACTACGAGATCTGCGACGTCGACGAGCCCTACCCGCGACGTTCTTCGGCGACGCCTCTTCTTCCGCGGCCGATCCTCGTTCGGCAACAAAGGTGAGAATCGAATCTTTTATTTCTCCCTTTTTAAATTTCAATAACAACGGATTTAATTAATTAAATCCGCTTGTTCTTGATCCGGAGATTTGCGACGCGACGCCGGATACCGCGACGACGTGACGATCTCCTTCTTCCGCGATGAGCGATTCCGCGACGACCTCTCGTCCGACGACGACGACAGCTGCGAGGTAAGGGATGTTGGATTATTTTATCTTTTTCCCCGTGTTTATTCTTTTAAAGTGAAGAACATGATCTCCGACAATTTTGATTTATTTAAAAATTGTTGTTGATTATTCCTCCCGTGGATTTTGACTAACGCGGAGGGTGCGGGTCTAACGAACAAGACCCGGCAACCCTCCGCCGATCTCTTTTGTTGTGCGGATTTGGCGGACGACGAAGAACCGCGCGGCAGGGGCGATTTGTTGATTTCGCAGTGAAGGACGCGTCCCGGGAGGAACAACGGCGCAGACGGGAAAGGAATCGGGCCACCGGAGCATCTCCGACGGCCCGCGGAAGGCGGCGGCGGCGCGGGTCGCCGGCGCGGCGGCGCCGGCGACCGGAGGCGGCGGCGCCCGGCGCGCCGCCGTGGAGGAAGTCCGCCGCGGCTGAAGCTGCGGTGGCGGCGGCCGGTTCCGCGGCCGCGCGGAACCGGGAACGGACGCGGCGGCCCGGCCGCGTCCGCGTGACAGGCGGCCCCCCGCGGGGCCGCGTTTTGCTTGAGCCGCGGGTCAAGCCCGCGGCGCCCTCCTTCGGTCGCTCGGCCGAAGCCGAGCCGGCCGGTCTGGTCGGCCGGGCCGCGCCCAGGCCGGACCGGACCCGGCCTAGCCGGGTCGGGCCGGGTCGGGCCGACCCGGTTCGGGCCGACCCGGTGCGGCCGACCCCAGGGGGGTTCGGGCCGGGTCGTCCCGGGCCCAGAACCCCCGTTTTGGGCCCTCTTCGGTCTTTCGCCCATATCTTGGGCTTGGGACCTCCGATTGACGAACCGTCAGCGGCTACGCGATCCTTGGATCGAGACGGTCGTTTCGTTATACTATACTCAAGGTTTCGGAAGACTTTGGGTTCGGCCGGGTTGGTTCGTACACGAAATCAACCGGGCCCTCGGAGCGGAAACGCTCATAACTTGAGCTACGGACGTCCGATCGACGTACCGTCAGCTGTGGTAGTTTCCTCTAAGTGAGATGGAACTTTTGGCATACTCCGCCTGAGGATTAGA
Source organism: Viscum album (assembly GCA_963277665.1). Classification (NCBI taxonomy): domain Eukaryota; kingdom Viridiplantae; phylum Streptophyta; class Magnoliopsida; order Santalales; family Viscaceae; genus Viscum; species Viscum album. Next base: position 1,534,879,784 of record OY728126.1, read on the forward strand.
TACAGGCGGAGTACGGTCGGGTTGGTTTTGACCTAAAAACCAACCGGGCCCCTGGGACGAAAATGCCAATAACTCTCAGACCGGGCGTCCGATTGACACGCCGTCTGTTGCGTTGAGATCCTGTTGTCGATACGGAACTTTTGGATACATCAACTTCGGACTACGTGTCAGTTGATGTATCAGCCTCTCGGCTCGTGGAGCGGACCCTCCTAAACGAGCTCGTTGTGTGCGGGAACCCTAGCGCTGGCTGTGACTTCGACGGCAGAGCAGAGATCCTCCGTGGACTGCGACGACGGCAGAGCAGAGATCCTCAGTGGACTGCGACGACGGCAGAGCAGAGATCCTTCGTGGACTGCGGCGACGACTGTGCAGAGATCCTCAGTGGACTGCGTCGACTACTGCACTCAGCGATCCTACGTGGATCAGTGCTACAGGTTCTGTGTGAGCCCGATCCTATGTGGGTCCTTACTACCGGTTCTGTGTGAGCCACTGCCTACAGGTTCTGTGTGAGCCTGATCCTGTGTGGGTCTTTTGCGGGGGTTAGTACCTATCGATCCTTCGTGGGTCCGACGACTTAGATGGATCAGTGATCATCTTTGACGTCATCTGAAAAAGTATACCTGGTTGAGCTGAATCTTATGTTACTCTCCTTTGTGGATTGTGTTGAACTATCCTATGTGGATTTACTATTTACTCTCCTTGTGGATTTGAGTCTTGCTTTCCTTTGTGGATTGAGTTGTTCTTGAGCTCGTGAGCAGAGCTAGAATTGGGGACTTAGGTATATGTATGGGCATATACCTAAGTCGAGTCAGATGTTACTTCGTGATTGCATCTTTCTTTTGTGCTATATCCTTTGTGGATTTCGGGAGACCTTCGGGCGTCTCGGGGTCCTTACTGAGTAGTTTATACTCACCCCTGCACGGGCTATGCCCGCACCTTGTTGTGTTGGATGCAGACGACGGACATCGCTGATCTCGGTTGGGGCGTGGAGCAGGACGGTACCTGGAGGTGGACCACTGGGCGGGACGTGCTCGGAGCGGACGTGGGACCCGAGGAGCCTGGAGGCTATCTGTACCCACCCTTCAGGTGGGATTGCCAGTGGACGACACGAGGCCGCCGTCTTTTCTTCAGTTGCTGTACTTTACTTTTCAGTTGTACTTTACAGTTGGGCTTGTATTTCCGGCCCCCTTTACTTTTCTGCACTTTACTTTCCGCTTGCTGACTCTGTGTGGTTGTTACTTAAAGGCAATGCCTTCCCTGTTTACTGGGATTTTACGCCATGGTGCTAGTCGCCAGCCCCTGGCCTATGGAAGGCGGGCTTGGGGTAGTCACGGCACGGGCCCCGAGGACGGGTCGTGACAAATTGGTATCAGAGGTGGTCGGTTCTACCGCAAACTCTGATCGTCCTTTCTTTCTATATGAAGCAATAGTGTTTAGTGTATTGAGTGTGGTTATCAGTTCAGGGAGCCCAGTGTTGGTGCGGCGGCCGACGTATCCATACACCAGGACCCTGACTCCTGATTTCCGACTTAATGCATGAAAACATTGATTGCGTGTGTGTTTCAAGTCTTCTTTGTGATTACTTGTGTCAGCTCACCGGGTATACTGATCTTCTTTATGAAAGTCTCAAGTTTTCCTTGTGAATACTTGTGCCAGCTCACCAGGTATATTGTTCTGACTGTGGTGCTCTTGTTATCCTTTTCAGGATGGCCCCGCGACGACAGCCAGCTAGGGTTCCGAGTGTAGGGCGCGACGGCAGCCCACCGAGCGACGAGGCCTCGGTGCAGGGCCCTTTGCCAGCAGTGGCACCGGCGGTAGCTTTACCCGCCGAGCCACCGATGCTTCCAGTACCAGACGCTGACGATGCACGTCACCTCAGGGCACTGCATGAGTTTCAGAGCCAGCGACCGCCCAGGTTTCGTGGTGAGGCGGACCCCCAGGCCGCCGAGGACTGGCTAGAGGCGGTGGTACGGACCTTTAGGCTAGTGAGGACACCAGCGGATCTCATGGTGATTCTCGCGGCGAGCCTCCTGCAGGCGGCAGCAGGACGATGGTGGAGCTTGATGCTCCAGGTTCACGATGAGGCATCCTTGCTCTGGGCGGACTTCGAGAGCCTCTTCCGCTCTGAGTTCGTCCCGGCCACCCTCCGAGCGGTGCGCATCCAGGAGCTCCTCCAGCTGCGCCAGGGCAGAATGACGGTCGCTCAGTACGCGGCGAGGTTCACTGACCTATCTCGCTACTCGACCGACATGGTACGGGACCCCTTCTTCCGGGCCCAGACCTTCGAGCAGGGCTTGCGACAGGAGATTCGGGCGTCGCTGGTCTCCCTCAGCATTCCGACCCAGGCGGGAGTGTTGGAGCGAGCCCTCCTGATCGAGAGCTTCCTGGCAGAGCCTTCTTCAGCGGCGAGACCTAGCGCAGGGCGGCAGGTAGCTGAGTCTTCGGTAGCAGGTAGCCGACGGATGACTCTCGGGTCCACGCAGACCAGACCCCCACGCAGACGGCCTCAGGACACCGGCTCAGCAGTGCGGGGCACACAGCGGAGTGCCAGCCTTCCGAGAGGCAGGCTGTGCTACTCCTGCGGCGGGCAGGGTCACATGGCTCGCGACTGCCCGACCCGCCGATCAGAGGAGCAGCAGACGGTGGAGGGGCCACCCAGGCAGAGGCAGAGGGTCGACCGTGGCGGTCCGCAGGGAGGAGGCGGACGAGGCAGAGGAGCTGGCCGAGCAGCGGGTGGTGGGCGACGCCTCCAGGCTCTACCCCCACCACCACCAGGAGGGCCACCTCGACCACAGGGAGCTGGCGGGCAGGGACAGGCCCAGCTCCAGGCAGTGGAGGCCTACGACCCCGACATGCCAGAGATGATTCGAGGTACGATCTGTGTCTATTCCACCCTTGCTGCAGTACTTATAGACACAGGAGCGAGTCACTCTTTCATAGCCTCTGCCCTTGTTCGGAGCTCGGAGATTCCGACTGAGCCGTTGGCTCGATCCTTACGGCTAGAGACTCCTACGGGAGTAGACTCGACGATTACGCACTGGTGCCGGCAGTGTGAGCTTACTCTAGGAGGCGAGAGCTTCGGCTGGGATCTCCTTGTAGCGGCGTCGAGGCCTCACGACGTCATCTTGGGCATGGATTGGCTATCCACGGTTCATGCCCAGATCGACTGTTTTAGGCACAAGGTGCGATGTGTTCGCACCGACGGGAGCAGGTTTACCTTCACCGGCGAGAAGGGAACCTTTGCAGCACAGGATGGACTTCCGCGGAGGAGAGTGCAGCCCATCTCTCATCAGTTGGCTAGCCTCATCCTAGGAGCAGTGGACGTGCGGAGTCCGGCTTTTCCTGCAGTGGTGGACCAGTACGTGGACGTCTTTCCCGACGACGTTCCAGGGCTACCTCCTCGTAGAGAGGTAGACTTTTACATCGACTTGTACCCCGGGACAGCCCCGATATCTACTCCAGCATATCGGATGGCCCCCGCCGAGCTTCGGGAGCTGCGGGTACAATTGGAGGACTTGCAGAGCAAGGGGTTTATCCGACCCAGTGTTTCACCCTGGGCTTCCCCGATTTTGTTCGCCAAGAAGGCGGACGGGAGCTTGCGACTGTGTGTCGACTATCGTCGCCTGAACCAGGTGACAGTGAGGAACAAGTATCCGCTGCCACGGATTGATGACCTCTTCGATCAGCTCAAGGGAGCGCGGTGGTTCTCGAAGATAGACCTCCGGTCAGGCTATCATCAGCTCAGAGTTCGAGACGAGGACGTGCAGAAGACGGCCTTCAGGTGTCGGTATGGCCATTATGAGTTCTTGGTTATGCCGTTCGGCGTAACCAATGCTCCAGCAGTGTTCATGAGCCTCATGAACAGGATCTTCCATCCATACCTCGACCGATTTGTCGTGGTCTTCATTGACGACATTTTGGTATACTCGACGACTGAGGAGGAGCATGCCTACCACCTGCGAGTTGTGCTAGACACGCTCCGAGAGCACCAGCTTTATGGAAAGCTCTCAAAATGCCAGTTCTGGTTACGTGAGGTCCATTTCTTGGGACACATCATCTCTGAGGCGGGAGTTGCAGTGGATCCCGCGAAGATCGAGGCAGTGCTAGCTTGGGAGCCACCCAGGAGCGTGACAGAGGTGCGGAGCTTCTTGGGCCTAGCGGGATACTATCGGAGATTCGTGCCAGACTTCTCCAGAGTTGCGGCACCACTCTCAGCTTTGACGAAGAAGGGGAAACCCTTCGTGTGGTCAGACAGATGTCATCAGAGCTTCCAGGAGCTGAGGCAGAGGTTGACCAGCGCACCTATCTTGAGGTTGCCTGAGGAGGGAGTTGGATACGTAGTTTACTGCGACGCATCAGGGACTGGACTCAGGTGCGTCCTGATGCAGGAGCGGGCCGTGATCGCCTACGGATCACGTCAGTTGAGGCCGCATGAGCAGAACTATGCCACTCATGACCTGGAGTTAGCAGCAGTGGTCTTCGCTCTGAAGACTTGGCGGCACTATCTGATGGGCGAGCGCTTCACAGTCTTTTCTGACCACCAGAGTCTCAGGTATATCTTCTCTCAGAAGGACCTGAACCTGAGACAGCGGAGATGGCTTGAGTTCCTCCAGGACTATGACTTTGAGATAGTCTATACTCCTGGGAAGGGGAACGTGGTAGCTGATGCCCTCAGCAGGAGGACGGGCATTCAGCTACTTGAGGAGGCGACAGAGCAGCTAGCCTCCTTACAGATATCCTTAGTGGATAGAGACGGAGCAGCCTTTCTTCAGTCTCTCACAGTCTCTCCTCCACTTCTACAGCGGGTTAGAGAGGCTCAGCGTGGGGACGCTGACTGTGAGACCCGGCGTGCACTGATATCCTCAGGTCAGGCGCCTGATGGTTTCTCCCTTGGAGCAGAGCACGACATCCTTTTCAGAGGACGTACCTTCGTACCAGTCGCTTTACGAGAGGAGGTGCTGAGAGAGTTTCACACTTCTCCCTTGGCGGTACATCCCGGAGTGGCGAAGATGTACCAGGATCTCAGACGACAGCACTGGTGGCCGGGCATGAAGAAAGCTGTGGCAGAGTTCGTTTCACGATGCCTCACCTGCCAGCAGGTGAAGGCAGAGCATCAGGTACCAGAAGGCTTGGTACAGCCCTTGGAGGTCCCGGAGTGGAAGTGGGATGGCATATCTATGGACTTCGTGAGTGGAATTCCACGCACTTCCAGAGGTCACGACTCCATTTGGGTGATTGTCGACCGACTCACCAAGTCGGCACACTTCTTACCCATCAGAGAGCAGGGCTCAGTGGAGATCTTGGGACGTCTTTACGTCCAGGAGATCGTACGGCTTCACGGTGTGCCATCGACCATCGTCTCCGATCGAGATGCTCGTTTCACTTCCCGGCTTGGAAGGGGTTGCAGGAGGCGTTCGGGACGCGGCTCCATCTGAGCACAGCCTTCCACCCTCAGACGGATGGTCAGACTGAGAGGACCATACAGACACTCGAGGACATGCTCCGTGCATGTGTTCTCGACTTTGGTCGCAGCTGGGAGGACCACCTACCCTTGGTGGAGTTCGCGTACAACAACAGCCACCACTCCACCATCGGGATGGCACCATACGAGGCGTTGTACGGCAGACCCTGCAGATCACCGTTGTGCTGGACAGACCCCGGGGAGTCAGCAGTCGTGGGACCAGAGATGGTCCGAGCCATGACAGAGAAGGTCCAGATCATCCAGGAGAGGATGAGGACAGATCAGAGCCGGCAGAAGTCATATGCTGACAGGAGGCGGAGGCCACTAGAGTTCGAGGATGGCGACCATGTATTTTTGCGTGTCTCACCTCGACGTGGTTTACGGAGATTTGGCCGAGGCGGCAACTTGTCTCCACGCTTCATCGGGCCTTTCCAGGTCCTCAGCAGGATAGGAGAGGTGGCTTATCGCCTGGCTCTACCACCTCAGTTGCACCGGGTGCACGACGTCTTTCACGTGTCTCAGCTGAGGAGATACGTGCACGACCCGACGCACATCATCGACTTTGGGGAGCTGGACGTGGACGATGGGGAGACTTTTGCGGAGGTCCCAGTGGAGATCGAGGATCGACAGGAGCGGGTCCTACGTGGGCGGTCGATTCCTCTTGTGTGCGTCAGATGGCAGCACGGGAACCTCCAGGAGAGCACTTGGGAGCGGGAGGCTCAGATGCGTGCTCAGTACCCCCATTTGTTCCCCTAGTTTTTGATGTATCTTTACGGGGACGTAAAGCCCTGAGGTGGGAGTAATGTAAAGACCCGCAAATTTCAAGGAAATTTTTTTCTTAATTTTCTTTGGAATTTTACAAGAGCGCAGCTTCCGACGGCACCTGATTCCGAGGCCCGGTGTGCCCGGAATCAATTTCCGAAGTTTGGCTCGGGTACGTTCAGTGAACGGACGAGCGGGTTTTTCTATCTTTTGAACCTGTGCCCGGAATCGAATTCTGAGGGCACCGATGAAATCGCAGCGCCGGTATTTGCTTAGAAACGCTTCTTCCGGAGTTGCGTTTGCTCAACCGTGGTTTTTAAATTTTGCGGCTTTAAGTCAGAAATAAAATAAAGTTTGTGCGACAACTTTATTTTATTTCACTTAAGCTGCTTGGGAGCCACTTGAAGCCACTTAAAGGCGGCTTGAACTGAGTTGAACTGGATAGGATGCTATCCAGAAATATCCTACCCCCTTGGTAGGATATTTGTGAGGCAGGGCCCGCACGAGCCCCGCCGTTTCTTTGGCTAAGTAACGCACCCGCGAAAACCCGTCAAAGAAACTGAAAAGTCAACTGACGCGTTTCTTTAATTCTCAACAGACCATTTAATTGGGCGGTTTCTTTCGTAAATTAAATGGGCTGTTTCTTTCGTGAATTAAATGGGCTGTTTCGCTCGTTCATTAATTCAACGAATTAAATGGGTCGTTACTTACGCGTTTTACGTTTGTTGGCAAAATAATAAAATAGACAAACTTGTCTATTTTGGAGGATTGCTATCGTTGTGCAATTCCTCTGAGCCTCCACCCTCTCCGCGAAGAACGCGAAGAACGCGAAGAACGCCGGCGACCGGAATTCGACGACGCACTCCGAGATCTGCGACGTCGACGAGCCCTACCTGCGACGTTCTTCGGCGACGCCTCTTCTTCCGCGGCCGATCCTCGTTCGGCAACAAAGGTGAGAATCGAATCTTTTATATCTCCCTTTTTAAATTTCAATAACAACGGATTTAATTAATTAAATCCACTTGTTCTTGATCCGGAGATTGGCGACGCGACGCCGGATACCGCGACGACGCGACGATCTCCTTCTTCCGCGACGAGCGATTCCGCGACGACCTCTCGTCCGACGACGACGACAGCTGCGAGGTAAGGGATGTTGGATTATTTTATCTTTTTCCCCGTGTTTATTCTTTTAAAGTGAAAAACATGATCTCCGACAATTTTGATTTATTTAAAAATTGTTGTTGATTATTCCTCCCGTGGATTTTGACTAACGCGGAGGGTGCGGGTCTAACGAACAAGACCCGGCAACCCTCCGCCGATCTCTTTTGTTGTGCGGATTTGGCGGACGACGACGAACCGCGCGGCAGGGGCGATTTGTTGATTTCGCAGTGAAGGACGCGTCCCGGGAGGAACAACGGCGCAGACGGGAAAGGAATCGGGCCACCGGAGCATCTCCGGCGGCGGCGCGGCGGCGCCGTCGACCGGAGGCGGCGGCGCCCGGCGCGCCGCCGTGGAGGAAGTCCGCCGCGGCCGAAGCCGCGGCGGCGGCGGCCGGTTCCGCGGCCGCGCGGAACCGGGAACGGACGCGGCGGCCCGGCCGCGTCCGCGTGACAGGCGGCCCCCCGCGGGGCCGCGTTTTTCTTGAGCCGCGGGTCAAGCCCGCGGCGCCCTCCTTCGGCCGCTCGGCCGAAGCCGAGCCGGCAGGTCCGGTCGGCCGGGTCGCGCCCCGGCCGGACCGGACCCGGCCTAGCCGGGTCGGGCCGACCCGGTTCGGCCGACCCCAGGGGGGGTTCGGGCCGGGTCGTCCCGGGCCCAGAACCCCCGTTTTGGGCCCTCTTCGGTCTTTCGCCCATATCTTGGGCCTGGGATCTCCGATTGACGAACCGTCAGCGGCTACGCGATCCTTGGATCGAGACGGTCGTTTCGGTATACTATACTCAAGGTTTAGGAAGACTTTGGGTTCGGCCGGGTTGGTTCGTACACGAAACCAACCGGGCCCTCGGAGCGGAAACGCTCATAACTTGAGCTACGGACGTCCGATCGACGTACCGTCAGCTGTGGTAGTTTCCTCTAAGTGAGACGGAACTTTTGGCATACTCCGCCCGAGGATCAGATACAGGCGGAGTACGGTCGGGTTGGTTTTGCCCTAAAAACCAACCGGGCCCCTGGGACGAAAATGCCAATAACTCTCAGACCGGGCGTCCGATTGACACGCCGTCTGTTGCGTTGAGATCCTGTTGTCGATACGGAACTTTTGGATACATCAACTTTGGACTACGTGTCAGTTGATGTATCAGCCTCTCGGCTCGTGGAGCGGACCCTCCTAAACGAGCTCGCTGTGTGCGGGAACCCTAGCGCTGGCTGTGACTTCGACGGCAGAGCAGAGATCCTCCGTGGACTGCGACGACGGCAGAGCAGAGATCCTCAGTGGACTGCGACGACGGCAGAGCAGAGATCCTTCGTGGACTACGGCGACGACTGTGCAGAGATCCTCAGTGGACTGCGTCGACTACTGCACTCAGCGATCCTACGTGGATCAGTGCTACAGGTTCTGTGTGAGCCCGATCCTATGTGGGTCCTTACTACCGGTTCTGTGTGAGCCACTGCCTACAGGTTCTGTGTGAGCCCGATCCTGTGTGGGTCTTTTGCGGGGGTTAGTACCTATCGATCCTTCGTGGGTCCGACGACTTAGATGGATCAGTGATCATCTTTGACGTCATCTGAAAAAGTATACCTGGTTGAGCTGAATCTTATGTTACTCTCCTTTGTGGATTGTGTTGAACTATCCTATGTGGATTTACTATTTACTCTCCTTGTGGATTTGAGTCTTGCTTTCCTTTGTGGATTGAGTTGTTCTTGAGCTTGTGAGCAGAGCTAGAATTGGGGACTTAGGTATATGTATGGGCATATACCTAAGTCGAGTCAGATGTTACTTCGTGATTGCATCTTTCTTTTGTGCTATATCCTTTGTGGATTTCGGGAGACCTTCGGGGGTCTCGGGGTCCTTACTGAGTAGTTTATACTCACCCCTGCACGGGCTATGCCCGCACCTTGTTGTGTTGGATGCAGACGATGGACAACGCTGATCTCGGTTGGGGCGTGGAGCAGGACGGTACCTGGAGGTGGACCACTGGGCGGGACGTGCTCGGAGCGGACGTGGGACCCGAGGAGCCTGGAGGCTATCTGTACCCACCCTTCAGGTGGGATTGCCAGTGGACGACACGAGGCCGCCGTCTTTTCTTCAGTTGCTGTACTTTACTTTTCAGTTGTACTTTACAGTTGGGCTTGTATTTCCGGCCCCCTTTACTTTTCTGCACTTTACTTTCCGCTTGCTGACTCTGTGTGGTTGTTACTTAAAGGCAATGCCTTCCCTGTTTATTGGGATTTTACGCCTTGGTGCTAGTCGCCAGCCCCTGGCCTATGGAAGGCGGGTTTGGGGTAGTCACGGCACGGGCCCCGAGGACGGGTCGTGACATCTCATGATCAATTCATTTTGAGTGAATGTGTACATCAATCTAATATGATCATTATATATTTTCAAATTAACATCATTGAGAAGATGCCTTTATTTTTAAATGAAAAAACCACATCCTATAATTCCATATCATGAGTATGGTAACTTAACTCATGATGTTTCAATTATTTTTAATATGAAGCACTCACATGATCATTCTACATTAGCAAAAAATCATGTAATTTCAAATAAGAATAACCATTGATGAAAAATTCATAATTTCTGGTGAGAAGGGGAAAACTGGATCCATCTAAAATATTCATTTTACATCCAGAAATAAATCATCACGTTCTTTTTTCTAGAATTATTTAACACAATTTTAATTTAATATAGAAATTGGGATAGTCAACTAAGAATTTTTTTCAAAAAAACAACAGTATTAACAAACTTATCCATGAAAACTACAGATCTCTCAGATATTTGACGGTCTTGTCCATTTGATAAAATAATAATTTATCAGCATTAGTTATTATTCCATATTTAAAAAATATATATACAGGGAAATAATTTTTTTATAATTAAAATTCACAATTTTTATGTTATCCATATACATTCCTTTAATTTAATGATTGAAACTAAATATTTATGTCATTCATATTCATCATAACTCATAGAATATAAAGATATTTAATCATTAATCACAACGAAAAACATTTCCCTACACTCATTAATAAATCTATTCATATGGTCTAAAAATTCAGTTGGTGCATTGAAGAACCCAAACGACACAGCTAAATATACATAATGAATATATTTTGTCAGAAGCATGGTCTTCAATAGATATACTTCATCCACATTCAACTGATGGTTCCTAAACCAGAGATCTACCATCTAACAAACTATGCATCATGTAGATGATAAAAAAATAATTAACATGTGGAAAAAGGATACTTCTTTCTAAAAGTGATGTTTTTTAAGCCTTGATAATCAATCCATTATCTCATTGAACCATCATTCCTTTTAATAAAAAATATGAGCACCCCATGGAGAATTTCTTGGGTGAATAGAACCCTTTTCTAAAAACACCTATGGTTATTTTTTCAATTTTAAATGTTCTAATTTTTAGATTCAATTAGGGGTTTTATAAATAGTCTTAGCATCAAGATTATTTTAAATAGTAAAATAACATCCTCAATCAATAATATACATAGGATAATATTATAAAAATAAATCTAGGAATTTAATTACTACTAGAACATCACATATTTGAAAATTTTATTTATTTTGAATAGTATGAGATAAGTGTATTTCACTACAATATAAAAACATTTTTCATCTTCTTATTAAGCTATCAATGAAATGAAATCATTTATCAATAATTTAATATCTATGAAATTTATTTTAGCATGATAATATGAAATCTAATGGATACAAATAATGATATCAATCTCTATAATGACATGTTCAACAAGATTTATAGGAAACACCATACAACTTATTACAATAGGAATATTACTAGAAATTATGGTTTCATTAATATCTACAGTTATATTTTTCAACAAATGTTCAATCTTCTTTTGATGAGATGATATACCAATTTTTTTTAACATTTCTAAAAAATAAAGAATATTAAGATCAAGAGTTAAAAACGGCTATGGAATAATTTTAATAAACTAGTAACATACATAAGCCCACGAAATTTGAACACCCAACATCATCCATAGTAGTATTAAAATATTTTTCCACACACATTTTCTAGGTATGTTCTTGTTTTCAACCTTTAGTAATCATCTTGCGACACAATTTGGTATAATTTACAAAATAATTACAATTAAAACATGTTACCATTTTTTCTCTGTTGTCTTATTATTCTACAAGAAGTCATGTGCCATATGAAAATACTTACCACATGGAAATCACATCCCATACATTATAAGACATTTACAAGGATTATTTTTACCACACATATCACAAGATGTGAACATAGTCTTCATAGCAATTGGAAACATTGAGGAAGTATTTCATATTACCTTCTAAAAACACCTCAACTTATACATATTTTTATATAATACATGATCATTTGAGAACACCATTTATATCTTCCTATCACATCAAAAAAGTTTCTCAAAAATATTGAATTCCAAAGAATCGAATGCCCTTCTAAATATTATCTTTAATCCAGTGTATAAATGATTAATATTACTATTGATATCCAAGATAAAATGTGGCACATATATTTACAATTCGGTGAAGGGTTTTTATATAAAACTACAAAATCATCCTTCATTCATCTGAATTACTAGAATTGGTATTCCATCCTAATTATACCAGCTATATGAAAATATTTATGAAGGAAAATTTTGTTGAATTCATCTCATTAAAAGGAATCAATATATTCCCTTTATATTAAATTATTAATCATTATCTATCAATGTTTGGATTCACATTCCAAATGGAAAATAGAAAGAGTGATCTTTTCATTTTTTAACATCCCATGACTTCAAATATCTTTTATATCGATTTAATTCATCCTTTACCTATCACCAGTTGAGATGATCTACCTCATGATGTGGGATGTTTTATCTAGAAATAATCCACTATTAATATATTCAATCAACGTAGATCGAGATAATATCTAAAAATGATACCATCATGGTTAATAAAAATTTTAAATTGATCTATCATTGGAATAAATTTTTCAACTTCAATTCATACCATCTTCAAATGCTGATTTATATGGATATTTTATTCACATTGTCTTCCAACTACAATTTCCATGTCTCTTCTATGGATAACCCTTTTGAACAAACAATTTTTTTATGATGTAACATGGTAATATTTAAATTATATATCATTTGAACATAACCATAATGTAAATTCAATTATGGGTTAACTATTATCATTACGCTAAACTATATTATTATCTAAACATTTCTCTGATTCTAATTATTGGGCCCCAGCATAAAACATTCAATAATAATGAGATTTATTTAAAAAATTAATTCTCATTAATTTTAGTATATTTTAATGTTTACTGTATTAGATAATTTCATTTTAAATCATACATAAATTAATAGTATAAAATAAAGAGGACACTTATTATCCGAATCTACTTTTAACAATTTGAAACTTTTAATATAATAGATGGGTTCTTTTCATGAAAAACATTCAAAACATTAAATTTGAATTCTTAATTTACATTAAAAATCCATAAATACATTGAAATTATTTTAAAAATATGGTATGATAAAAAATGTGAGGTGTAAAAAAAGATATAAAACCATTAGTCCTGAGAAAACATCAAAAAATCATGAAATGTTTACCTTTATATAAATGTTCTTTGTGAAAAATAAATAAATATTTTTCACATGAAAGAATAGTTTTTTCTAAAATAATATCATTAGATACAATCTAATGCATATATAAATTATATCAGTATCTTGGGACATCATTATTAATATCACTTTTACAAATCAAATTACCATACACTCAACTTCGATACCTAATTCATAGTAGGTCTATCAAAGACCCAACCAACATTGGTTTATAATGTTACCACCCATCATTGGATTTTATCATAACCACCCATCCATGGTTTATAATATAACCACCCATAATTTTCTTATTAAATAACTTATAGTAAACACAAATAATGTCAAATAACTATAAAATAATCATAACACATAAAATCATGTAATTTTCAACATCACAGTCAACAAATATTATCCTCAACCATTAGAAAAAAATATTCAGATAGTCAAAATAATTGTTATAGAGATGGAAAAAACATTTTCGTTGTATATGATAAAATAGAAAGATTATTTTATCATTTGAAAAGAATGTCACCAAATATTTGAAATAATTTCCTGTTTTGGATGTCTTTGAATAAAATAAATACATTATAATTATAAGACTCTTATTTCAATTATTAAAATATTTTAATAATACAGACCTAGAAAAAATAGAGAGTTCGATGGAAATAATCTAAATAGTATTTTCATAGAAAAGTCACATGTCACTTAGGAAATATTTGAATCCTAATACTCTTATAAGAATAACACTAAAAAATTAAATAACATAATAATTTATAAATTTGTGATATAATATTTAATAGGGATATATATACTAATTATAAATGAATATGAGTTCATAATCTCAAAATGTCCCTCTATGAAAAGAAAATTGAGTTAAACTCCCTTACCATGAATCAGAGTTGACATGTAATTTCATTATCATATGGAATAATAAATGTATTTAATTATTTAACTTTTAAAAAATATTTACAAATTTATCATTGCATTAATTTAACTTATTAAAATAATATAGATGATTATATAATAAATAAAATTGACATTGGTTGTTTTGATGGTATTTGGATTGTGTGTGAAAGATGAAATTGGTAGGTTGAATATGGTGAAAGTGGTAATTATATAAATATATACATAAGAATTATGAGGACCTAATTACGATTTTTATCTATAAATTATACTTTTAGGATTAATAATTATTCAGGGTTACCATAAATTATGTATGCTACAATCTTGGATTTTGTGGGGAAAACATATGAATGAGTGATGATTTCATTTTTCAAAGAAAACTGTAGAAGGGGGTTAGTATATTTCTATCCATAAATATAGATAATAATTTCATATATACCATATAATTTATTTAATTATACTTATATATATCATCCATGTGGTTTGGTGGTGAAAATAGAGTCATATCGCTATGTAAAGGCAGTATTCCCCAAATACATGAATGATGTTAGCATGTTTCAATGAGTCATAAGTTTTGAAAAATATGATGTATTATGATTTAAGAGAGATAAATATGTGATCAATATCATAATTATAGCATGTATATCACATATATTTATTAAAATTAACCTTATTAAATTTTAGATAATGTGAAATTAAAAAATGAATTGCATGGATTTCAATGTTAGTGGTCCACTGTACACATGATCATCATTATCATATCTCCAACGGAATGGAAAGTAAAAAAAATTATTAATTGATATAACCTATTTATTTATATATTTATGTTTTGAAAATAATTTATATAATTTATAAACATCATAATATTAAACTGCAATAGGTTTTGGCGTAAAATGTGTAACATTGGTTTGTATGGCGGTAGTTCATTGTACACTTGATTGATGTCATCATTTACCATGTGAAGGCAAAGGATATGAATATAGGTAATTCACCTATAAAAATAAAATATAATAAAATGTTATAAACTATTTTTATTATATATTCATAAAGGAATATGATTATATTGAGGTTGAAGAGGACATAAAAAACACATAGTGTGGATTTCTACCACTCCTCAGACAACAATTTTTATTATACCATACATTTTCGTCAAAAGGATTGATGAAACAAAGGAATCTATGATTACTTTATAGATTTTGGGATGTATTTGGGTTGGTTTTTTTAGATAAAAAAATGTTTTCTGGTGTTAATATGAGATAAGAGTGAGTGGCATATTATATGTGAGGTGAGAGGCACACATGGGAATTTGGATATAAAATGGTGTAACCAGATTTTCTACATTCGATAAGTGTCCAATAAGGTATTTGTTCATGAATTTAGAAGTATAGGCCAATATATTGTTGAGTCAATAAGGTTTTTCTTATGACTTTTACATTCCTTCTTGTTTTGAAAATCACAAACACCTTATCTTTAAGAAAATAGCTTTTATAAAAAAAATTCTTTTATAAGGAAAATTGCTTTTATAAGGAAAATCGCTTTTATAAGGAAAATCGGTTTTGTAAGAAAAATTATTCTTATCATATTTTCATTCATATTATTTCCTAAGTATAAAATTCGGATTCATTTCTGTTTTCTCAGATTTATTTGAAACTTTAATATAAAGTATTCTATTTTAGGATTCGAATTATGGATAAGAACTGTAAGGATGTTTCACTCCGAATTCCAGATGAGAACTGTAATAAAGTTTCATTCTGAATTCTGGATACGAACTCTATCTAATTTTTATTCCAGATTCAGGATACGAATCCTTATGAAGTTTGACATTGAATTCTCATTACGAATTCTAATGACGAATTCTTATTACGAATTCTGACAATGAATTTTCATTAAGATTTACGATACGAATTCTCATTATGAATTCTTAAGATGAAATCTCACTATGAATTTTGATGATGAATTCTCATTCCGAATTCTCATTCCGAGTTCATCTATTAAAAAGAAACTGAGCATATTTGTTTTATACACTCTGAATTTATTCAGACTCCGAATTTTCACTCCGAACATTCATTTTTCTTGTGCCTTTATATTTTTTCTACTCTTTATTATTTTCCTTACACTCCGAACCTTCACTCTGAACCTTCACTCCGAATCTTTTGAGTTAGATTTTAAACGGTGTCGTACATTTTGTTACACTTGTTTTGTTATAAAATGATTTCATCTATTTTGATATAAACTAACCTTTGACTAAGTGACACGTGTACAGGTCCCTCCAATTTTTAAGGAAAATATGACCCTTGGAAAGGAGGCCGACCTTACCTATAAATAGGAGCTAATTTGAAAGAGCTCAGTGTTGAAGTGCTGAAAAGCTGAATGATCTTCGACTCATGTGATTACATGCTTGAAGTGATTTCTGGAGAGAGAGGCTCTTATTAACTCTCAAAGCTTCGTGCGACTCCGAATGTTGGTGATTACATTCGAGGAATTACGGGGATAGGAAGACAGAGGTGGTGACTACCTTGAAGTTGAGGGCTTCCATGCAGAGGAAGACATAGGTGAGAAACTACCTTGAATTTGAGGGCTTGCGGGGATAGAAAGATAGAGACACTCCGATCTTCGTATCGAGGGCTTACCCTGGTGTGGGTAAGACAGACTTGCTTGAAAGTATAAATCAAGGGACCTTTATCCAAGGTTGATGGATACCCTTCTCTTTGGGTTAAAAGACTTATATCTTTTTACTTGTAGTTCTACTACTTGTTTATTTCTGCTGTATTTTTTATTATAAGGAAAGTATAACTTTTTTATACTTCCTTACTTGTACTCTGTCTCATTTAGATTCTATACGCTTTAAGGTAGAATCTCATATTGTAATCTTTTGTTAAGTTTCAATTTCTGGAACCATATTTCCAAAACCTATTTTCAGAATCTCTTTCCAAGTTTTCATTTGGTATTAGAGGTGTTGTGAATTTTCTTAAGTTTAACTTTGTTAAACCTAGCCCTTTCCTTTGCTTAAGGAAAACAGAGTTAAGCATAACTGACATTAAAAGTTACAAAGGAATTTTTAAAGTATAAAATTCACCCCCCCTCTTGTAAATTGAGCATCTACATCGTTATTTCGATCCTATAATTGGTATCAAAGTAGGTCTCTGAAATACTTATTCTCACATATAAGTTTTTCTTGCTAACTTTGTCATTCCGAAACTTTCCATTCCGAACTTTTTTATTATGAATCTTTTCTACTAACAAGTTTGTGTATCGAAGATTATTATAAGTATGGCAGGAATTAATGTTGGTTCAATTGATAATCTAAATCCTACAAGACCACCAATCTTTGATGGTAATGATTATGAGTACTGGAGAGATCGAATGAAGACTTTTGTAATCAATACTGGAGTAGAAAACGTTGTTATGCTTACTGGTTATTATAAAGTTCATGATAATGAAGTTAGAACTTTTACTAACCAGGAAAAGCAAGAATATCAACTCAACTATAAGGTAATCAATACTCTACTTTCTTCACTGACCAGAAATATATATAGCCAAATTTATTCTTGTGAAGCATATAATTGTATCTGGAAGAAGTTAGATGTTACGCACTTTGGAACTTCTAAGGTGATTGAGACTATGAGAGTTATGCTTAGAGCTGAATATCATGGCTTCAACTTTCCTTATGGTGAACCAATCTGTAAAGTACAACAGAGATTTATGACTATCGTCAATAGCCTACAGTCTATGGGAGAGAAAGGTTTATATGATGAAGCTCTTGTGGATAAGATAATTGATATCATGCCTAATGAGTGGGAATCCAAAAGAACTGCTATAGATGAGAACAGGAATGTGACTCAGATTTCTCTTGATGAGCTTTTTGGAACTCTTCTCCAACATGAAACCAGAATGAAGAGAGATGCTGACAACATAAAAAAGAAAAATGGAAATGGTACTGTTGCTTTTACAACAACATCAAATCCTATGAAATCTAAGACTCTTGAGAGAGTAACTAGATCCAAGTCTAAGAAGATGATAGTTCAATTAGATTCTAGTGAGAGTGAAATATCAGAAAATGAATTAGCAAATCTTGCTTGAAGGATGAACAAGATAGCTGGCCAGAGAAATTTCCAATCCAAGTATAAGAAAAAGGAAAGGAAAGATAAGAAATATGGAGAAGTTACTTGTTATAATTGCAAGAGAGCTGGATATATAAGACCAGATTGCCCTATGCTCAAAAAGAAAGAAAGGAAAGAAATACATTCAGACAGGAACAGAAAGAAGTTTTATAAAACAAAATCTAAGAATGTTCTGAAAGCTAATGACACCCGGAGTGCCAGTGGTGGTGACTCCTCAGATGAATCTTATGATTATGAATCTTCAGGACAGAAGAATCATGGTCTTATAGCCAGATTACCTATTGATAATCATTTTTTTATGGCTAAGGTACGAAATGTTGAATCATTGACCAAATGTTTCTTTAAATTATAATAATAGTAAGTATTATAACTCTTCTGATGAAGAATTCTCTTCTGATGAAGAAAATGTTTTACCTACTTATGAAGAAGTCTCTAGGTTTGCTGAACATCATGAAATTGAGAATTCTAAACTCAATAAAATACTTGATAAGGCAAACTCTAGGAATTCTATTCTTACAAAAGAGATATCAGATCTTTCTAAATATCTTGATAAAAAAATTCTGATTTTGAAAGTATTTCAAAAAATATTGAGGAAGTAAGTTCTGAGAAGAACAAACTTTCTAATGAATTAGAATAAGTAATTTCTAATAATTTTTTTTTTCAAGCCTAGATCTAGTTCTAAAACTAATGATTTTGAGGATAAAAACTTGTTTGTAAAACTCAAGTCCGAAATTTTTTCCTTAAATAAGTTTTTATCAAACTTTACCCATGGTAAGGAAAATTTTGATAAAATGTATTCCCAAATACGAACTTTAAGAAATAAATCTGGATTTGGTTATACCCATGAAAAACCAATTTTCAGTAACAATTATTTTGTTCCTCAAAGTGCCCCATTTTGTACCAAGTGTCAATGTGGTGGTCATTGGGAAAATAATTGTTCCTTAAACTAAACTCAATCTCTAGGATTTCAAAAAGCTTACTTTTCTAAGAAGATGTGGGTACCTAAAATTTTATTATCTGGAAATCTCGGAACCAAACAAGTTTGGATTCCGAAAGTCTAATTTTCTTCTTGATTTCAGGAAAATAAAGAGAGTACTAGAAACAATATGTGGTACATGGATAATGGATGTTCCCGGCCATGACTGGTAACAAAAGCTATTTTGAAAAGATTATCAAAATGAAAGGAGGAAAGGTAACTTTCAGAGATAATGCTAAGGGTGAGATTGTTGGTATTGGTAATATTGTTTTTCTTGGTAAACTATAATTTCAAATGTTCTTTTTGTTAAGGGTCTTAATCACAACCTTATTAGCATAATTCAGTTATGTGATGAAGGTTACCTTGTAAATTTTAGAAATGATAAGTGCTTAGTTCACAATTCCATGGAAGAATTTATTATCTCAGCCAATAGGCAAGAGAATGTTTACACCTTAAACTTAGAAGATCATAGAAGCCAATATTTACCTTGCCTTAGTGCAATGGAAGATCATTTCTGGTTATGGCATAGAAGACTAGGTCACTGTAACCTTGGGAACCTATGTAAAATATCTAAGAAGATACTAGTTAAGGATCTACTGGAGCTTAGATTTTATTCTTCTAAAGTTTGTGATCCTTGTCAATATGGTAAGAAACATAAATCTATTTTTAAATCAATCGGTAAAGTCTCAAAAACCGGTGCATTGCAGTTAGTGCACATGGATCTTTTTGGTCCAACAAAAACTAGAAGTATTGGAGGAAAATACTATGTGTTTGTTCTAGTTGATGATTACACTAGATTTACTTGGGTTTATTTTCTATCAAAGAAATCTGATGCTTTTTCTTATTTCAAAAGTTTTATAGCTCAAGTTAAAAATGAGAAAAACCTTCCATTGAAAACTATTCATAGTGATCATGGTGGAGAATTTCAAAATTCTGATTTTGAAACTTTTTGTAGTAAAAAAGGTATTACTCACAATTTTTCAGCACCAAGAACTCCTCACCAAAATGGTGTAGTTGAAAGAAGAAATATAATTCTTCAAGAAATAACTAGAACCATGTTGAGTGAATATTCTATAGCTAGACATTTCTGGGCTAAAGCTGTAAGTACTGCTTGCTATACTATAAATCGAGTTCTGATTAGACCTTTTCTTAATAAAACTCCTTATGAGTTATGGAATGGTAGAAAACCAAGACTATCCTACTTCAAGGTTTTTGGTTGCAAAGTATTAATTTTGAATACTAAATATAACTTACATAAATTCGCACCAAAATCTGATGAAGGAATTTTCTTAGGTTATTCCACAACATCTAAGGCTTATACAGTTTTTAATAAAAACACTTGTACTGTTGAAGAAACAGTACATGTAAAATTTGATGAGTCAGATCCTTTTGTTTTTAAAATACCTCAGCCTACATCCTCAGATGTGTTTTCAAAAACTGATTATCAACCATTCATAGAAGAACCTTCTAATAAAGATAATGTTCAAGAAGATATTCCTGAAACATTTATCCCAGAAGATTTTCTACCATATGTTGATGAACAGGCTTTTCAAAACTTAAATCAGGCGTTTCTTAAGAATCATCCCAGTGATAGTATCATTGGTGATGTAAATCAACCTATAAGGACTAGAATTTCCTTAAGAAATGATGTAGAACAGCTACCATTTCTTTCCCAATTAGAACCTAAAAGCACTGATGAAGCTTTAGGTGATGATGATTGGATTAAAGCCATACAAGATGAACTATGTGAATTCGAAAGGAATAATGTTTGGACCTTGGTTGAAAGACCTAAGGAAACTTCTGTTATTGGAGTAAAATGGGTTTTCAGAAATAAATGTGATGAAAATGGAATCATAGTAAGAAATTAAGCTAGACTTGTTGCCAAAGGCTATAATCAATAAGAGGGAATAGACTATGAAGAAACCTATGCTCCAGTATCTAGACTTGAATCTATCCGTATTCTACTTTCCTTTACAGCATTCTTTAATTTCAAACTTTTCCAAATGGATGTGAAATGTGCTTTTCTTAACGGTTATGTTCAAGAGGAAGTTTTTGTTAAACAACCTCCTGGATTTGAAGACACAAAACATCCTGATTTTGTATTTAGACTTAGCAAAGCTCTGTATGGCCTTAAACAATCCCCACAAGCATGGTATGATAGACTCACTGGATTTTTGCTTCAAAATAACTATGTTAAGGGAAATGAAGATCCAACCCTTTTTATAAAGAAAGATAAGAAAAATGTTTTGATTTTTCAAATTTATGTTGATGAAATTATATTTGGTTCAACTCATCAATCTTTGACCGACTCTTTTACAAGTCTAATGAAATCTGAGTTTGAAATGAGTATGATGGGTGAGTTAACATTTTTCCTTGGTTTTCAAATTTCTCAAAAACCAGAAGGAACCTACATATCTCAACATAAGTATATTAAAGATCTTCTTAAAAAGTATGGTTATGATAATACTAAGAGTATAAGTACCTCTATTGGTACCTCAAACTCTTTAGACCTTGATGAAGCTGGGAAACCAGTAGATCAAACATCTTTTGGAGGTATGATAGGAAGTCTACTATACTTAACAGCTAGTCGACCAGACCTAATGTTTTCAGTATGATTATTTGCAAGATATCAATCCAATACTAAGGAATCTCACTTAAAGGCAGTAAAAAGAATTTTTCGCTACCTTATGGGAACCATGGATCTAGGATTATTTTTTACTTCTGGAAATGATTTTATCCTAAAAATCTTTTCTGATGCTGACATTGGTGGATGTAGGATGGATAGAAAAAGTACATCCAGAACTTGTCATTTCTTAGGAGATTCATTAGTTTCTTGGTCCTGCAAGAAGCAACATTCTGTAGCACTCTCCACTGCTGAAGCTGAATATATAGCAGCTGGATGTTGTTGTGCTCAAGTGTTGTGGATGCAACACACACTCACAGAATATGGCTTGAGTTTTACTAAAACTCAAATTTTGTGTGATAACACTAGTTCCATTTCCCTTAGTAAGAACCCTGCACATCACTCCCGTGCAAAACACATAGATATTAGGCATCACTTTCTTAGGGATCACACACTTAAAGGAGATATTATTTTTCAGTTTATCAGATCACATGATCAACTTGCTAATATTTTGACAAAATCATTGCCTTCTGATAGATTTGAATATATTAAACAAAATTTAGGAATGATAACTGTAAGGTAATCCTTCTTAATTAACTTTCTGTTGAAAAATTCTCCTTAAAGCAATAAAATCCTTTTCATAGAGGGAGTACATTTGATTCTTAGTTTAACAAAGTTTTTCAAAATCTGTTTTCAAACTTTTCTGAATTAAAATTCTGGAATGGAATTTCCGGAACTAAAACTTTCCAGAATGGATATTTTCATATAGAAAACATCTGGAATGGAAATATCCTAAATGGAAAATTTCTCACTGGTATTTTCATAACGGGATTTTCGTACCGAATCTTTCAAAATAATTTTTTCGTTTTCAAATTTTGTAATAAAATTTTTGTACTGAGTTTTCCTTACTGAGTTTGTTTTTCGTAGTGATTTTTCCGAATTTTGTCTTTTCGTAATAAAATTTTTCTTGTAGATTTCGTAAGAATATTACCCATTACGAATAATCCTCCTAAGCCAATCCGAAAGGTATGATTTCCTTACTCAAGTTTTCGTAATCATATTTTACTTTCTGTCATTTTCTTATATTTTGTTTTCGGATTATATTTTTCCTAATTCTTTGTTTTAATAAAAACCTCAAAAGATCAAATTCAAGAGAATTGGTTTTTGACCGTCAGATCTGATCTCAGCTTATCACAACCGTTCGATCAACCATGGAAGTTGAACCGTTTTTTCGTTGCCTATATAAAGGGGACCCCAAACGGTTGTCCCACATCGGTTTTCAAGCTCTAGTGTCTCGAAGCTCTGCCTCTCTGTTTTAAAGTCATTCTGAACCTCATCTTTTTCCGTTCCGAACTTCTCAGAGGTCTTCAAATCCGAATGTCTGTGGAAGAATCTTCTCAAGACATGTCTTCTTCTAAGCCGATTTAATAGTGGTTAGTATATAGAGAGAGGCTGGTTCATCCGGATTTCTTCAATAAGTATGATTCTCTTATTTCCATGAATATCAAGCTAAATGGTTGGGAAGATGTTGTGGTGTCAAAACCTGGGAATCAAGATGAAGTTTATTCAGATTTTCTTATAGAGTTCTATGAGACAGTCTCCTTTCTTAATGAAGATGGAAAGGATAAATTGTCTTTTATGTGTAAGACTTATATGCTTTCATATGCCAAGGAAGCCAGCTTGGTTGGGCTGAATAATTAAGGTGAAGCTGAATTTATATCTAATGTGTTGCCGAATTCAAAAGGTAGTTTCGACAAGGAAAACTCTTTAGAAACTCTCGGACTAGAAGATGACAAGGCTCCGAAGATTGCTAGTTTGTCTACAAATTTCCAGATTCTGGAGTTATGGGTACAAGGTCTTATCGTACCAAGGAAGGGTGACAAAGATAGCTTAAAGAAGAGTGAGATCTACATCCTAGATTTTCTGATAAACCTGAAGAAGTTTAATTTGATGAAGCACATTCTTATCACTCTTGAGAATGTGAAGAAAGGAAATCTGAGAGCTCAAATTATAATGTATCTAGCAATTCTCTCGAAGTTGATAGTTCGTTGTCTTGAGTCTTTCAAGGAGGCTTGCAAGTCTAAGCCAATAGTTTGCAAGATTATGCTGGTGAGTGATGGTACTCTTAAGATGATGGATGTAGCTTTTTACAAGAAGACTGATCAGTTTGTTGATTCTCCTTCTCAAGAATAAATAGTTCCGAAAGTTGCTTATCCGGAATCCTCTAAACCGGTAAGGAAGAGAAAGCTGAAAGAAGTGGAAGAAGAAGCAGAGAATCCCAAGTCTAAGGAAGTTCATTCCTTACCTCCAAAACCAAAGAAGAAGAAATCTTACCCAGATGAGGTTGTTTCTAAATGGAGGGAGATAAAAGAGAAGAGAGTGCAAGGGGAGCCTCAGTTTGGCTTGGACCCTACGGAGGGTAAGGCCATGAAGGAAAAAACTGCGGATGAGCTAGAAAAACAAGAAAAAGAAATGAAGCTTAAGAAGAAGATGTCTGAGGATGAGGTAGCTCAGGATTTGTTGAAATTCAATGAGGTGGTTTCTGCAAATATTCTTGTTCCGAGATCTTTTTCTCTAGAATCTCTTCCTGAGACTCCAGGAAGAAATTTCGTTTCTCCGGAAGAAGCTGTTTCCAAGACTGCTGAGGAAGTAGAGAAAATTGAGCAAGTGGAAGAAGAAGAAGATGTTGCTGAAGGAAGTGGTGAAACTGGAGATGTGTTGAAGCAAGTAGATGATTAAAAGGGGACACCTTTGAAACACTTATCACTCCGAACTTCAGAAACTGAATCTTCGAAGCTAGTTACTCCATAAATGGAAGAAGAGAAAGGAGAAGAAGAAGTATCTTATCATGGAGAGGAATAAAAACTTCTACAAGATATTGCTCAAAATGAGAATATAGAGGTTGGTGCTCAGAAAGTTCCGGATGAGGAAGACAATGTTGTCCAAGTTTCTGATAGTGAAAAGAGAACTCCAGAACATGATTCTATTCTGAAAAAAGACAAGGGAAAGAAAATTCATGCTGATACTCCAAGCTCAGAAGAGATGAAGAGAAAGGAAGTTGGTAGTTCTTCAAAGAGAAATATTTACCTTATTGAAGAAGAAAATTCTCCAAGCAGAGTCTCAGATTTGGAGTCATCTTCGTTGGGGAATGACTTTGTTGTTCAGTCTTTAAAGAAGTTGGTGGGAACCATTCTGACCTTCTCAAGTATTGACTCAAGATGTCAGATTCTCCAACATGCTTTGAATCAGAAATCAGACTCCGTATCTATGGTTATGGACAAGTGTGTTGAAATAGAGGTTCAGTTCAAAACATTTTTTGTTGGCTACGAAGCCCATAGAAAATCTTGCAAGAGGATGAAAAACTGGTCGAGGAAGACTATAGAAGAAATGAGGTTATTTGATGAATTTCAAGACAATGTTAAAGATGATTTTGAGACTGAGGAAAGGAAGATAAATGAGCTGACTTTGTCCTTTTAAGAGAAGCTAATAGATGAAAAGAACTTTCGGATTCAAGAAGTCAGTGATCTGAATGGGAAGCTAAATTTTGTCTCTCAAAACTGGAAGTTTGAAAGGGATCATCGGATTGAGTTTCAAGAAAAGATGAAGGCTCAGGAAGAAAAGCTTAAAGCCCAGGAAGAAAAGCTTAAAGCTCAGGAATAAAAGATTGAAGCTCAATCTTCAAGAATAGTGGCCTTAGAGAAGCAAGCTTAAGAAGATCATAATGACTTAAAGAAGATAAAGAATATTCTAAAGGGTCTCATGGTGAAGGAGAAAAATCTCAAATAGACAGATCCGATCTTTTGTTGTACCTTAACTCGTTTGTTGTTCAAATTTTCAAACTTAATGAAAAATTTGTACTTGCTCATTTCTTTTTGTTGTTACTACTAATCTTTCAGGTTCTTTGCTATATTTTTCCATTCCCATTTATTATTTTTGAAAATCAAAAAGGGGGAGAAGGAAAAGAACTCTATTGAAAGGGAAAAAGAATCCTAACAAAGGGTGAGAAAGAAAACAAACTCTAATAAGAGTTTATCTATGGGGGAGTTTTTCATTAAAGATGACTTTCTTATTCGTAATGAAGTGTCACTCCGGAAATATAGAATATGATCCTTAGAGTTTCAAAGCCTAAGGGGGAGTTAGTCATATTCATCAATATCCTTAAAGCAAAGGGAGATAAGCCTTAATGTTTTTCTTTCTTCTTAGAATTTCTTTTTCAAGGATGTTTGTGCTTTCCAAAAAGGGGGAGATTGTTGAGTCAATAAGGTTTTTCTTATGACTTTTACATTCCTTCTTGTTTTGAAAATAACAAACACCTTATCTTTATGAAAATATCTTTTATAAGAAAAATTGATTTTATAAGGAAAATTTCTTTTATAAGGAAAATCGCTTTTATAAGGAAAATCGCTTTTGTAAGAAAAATTATTCTTATCATATTTTCATTCATATTTTTTCCTAAGTATAAAATTCAGATTCATTTTTGTTTTCTCGGATTTATTTGAAACTTTAATATAAAGTATTCTGTTTTAGGATCCGAATTCTGGATAATAACTGTAAGGAAGTTTCACTCCGAATTCCAGATGAGAACTGTAATAAAGTATCATTCCGAATTCCAGATACGAACTCTGACTAAGTTCTATTCCAGATTTAGGATACGAATCCTTATGAAGTTCGACATTGAATTCTCATTATGAATTCTAATGATGAATTCTGATTACGAATTCTGAGAATGAATTTTCATTAAGATTTATGATACGAATTCTCATTACGAATTCTTAAGATGAAATCTCACTATGAATTTTGATGACGAATTCTCATTTCGAATTCTCATTCCGAGTTCATCTATTAAACAGAAACTGGTCTTCTTTGTTTTATACACTCTAAATTTATTCAGACTCCGAATTTTCACTCCAAACATTCATTTTTCTTATGCCTTTATATTTTGTCTACTCTTTATTATTTTCCTTACACTCCAAACCTTCACTCTGAATCATTTGAGTTAGATTTTAAAGGGTGTCGTACATTCTGTTACACTTGTTTTGTTATAAAACGATGTCGTCTGTTTTGTTATAAACTACCTGTTGACTAAGTGACACGTGTACAGGTCCCTCCGATTTTTAAGGAAAATATGACCATTGGAAAGGAGGCCAACCTTACCTATAAATAGGAGCTCATTTGAAAGAGCTCAGTGTTGAAGTGCTGAAAAGATGACTGATCTTCGACTCATGCGATTACATGATTGAAGTGATTTCTAGAGAGAGAGGCTCTTATTAACTCTCAAAGCATCGTGCGACTCCGAATGTTGGTGATTACATTCGAGGACTTCTGGGGATAGGAAGACAGAGGTGCCGACTACCTTGAAGTTAAGGGATTCCATGCTGAGGAAGACAGAAGTGACCATCTACCTTGAAGTTGAGGGCTTGCGGGGATAGCAAGACAGAGACACTCTGATCTTCGTATCGAGGGCTTACCCTGGTGTGGGTAAGACAGACATGCTTGAAAGTATAAATCAAGGGACCTTTATCCAAGGTTGTTGGACACCCTTCTCTTTGGGTTAAAAGACTTATATCTTGTTACTTGTAGTTCTACTACTTGTTTATATCCGCTGCATTTTGTATTATAAGGAAAGTATAACTTTCTTATACTTCCTTACTTGTACTCTGTCTCATTTAGATTCTATACGCTTTAAGGTAGAATCTCATATTGTAATCTTTTGTTAAGTTTCAATTTCCGGAACCATATTTCCGAAACCTATTTTCGGAATCTCTTTCCAAGTTTTCATTTGGTATTAGAGGTGTTGTGAATTTACTTAAGTTTAACTATGTTAAACTTAGCCCTTTCCTTTGCTTAAGGAAAACATAGTTAATCATAACTAACTTTAAAAGTTCCAAAGGAATTTTTAAAGTATACAATTCACCCCCCCCCCTCTTGTAAATTGAGCATCTACATCGTTATTTCGATCATACATATATGTTTATTACATATATTTTATAAAATATTTTTGGTCACTTTTAAAATTATTTTTGTATTTTAACCCTCTAAACACAAATTTTTATGTTAATAAGGGTCATTAATTTTTTAATGTTTTCACTATTACTATTGGTAAAAAAACTATGATTAACATATTTGAAAATATTAATTAATTTAATTATAAAAATAGAATAAATTTTGAAAAATTAAATTCATTGAACTGTAGAAATGAAAATTAAAACTATATCTACATAAACGATGAAAAAGAATGTTTTTAGGAAGTGTATTTTTTTAGAAAAAGATGATTTGTTATTTACTATATTTCTACTAATAAATATAATATCATTAAAAATTAATATTAATTTATCTATAATCTATAAATATTATATAATATTTCTTAATTAAGTATTATTTTAATTAATAAAAAATAAGATACATTTTTCATGTTAAAATATTTTTATAAAAATATAATTTTTAATCCAAAAATTAACTTATACTAAAATCCAATAAAATGTTGATTAAAACGTTAACTTAGTGTATTAAATATAATTCTATAAAACATTTTTTTTAATTTAACAAGATTTCAAAACATAATAAGACTTCTGAATTAATAAATTTATATAAAATGAAATACATTGTTTAAAAAAATCATTTTTACTATATTCACTAGAAAAACAATATTTTTCGAAGAATAAAAATATTTCACCAAAGGTAAATTTTAATTTGATTATTTGAAAAAATGAAAAAAATATATATTTAATTCAAAAAATTATAATGTATTATATTAAAAAAAACTTACAAAAGATGATTTTAGATAAAATAATTTACATTTTTATTTAAAAATTACATCATAATTCTAAGAGGAATAAAAACATAAATGTGATTTTTTCTATCATTAAATTCATTGTCAAAGTGTTAATTTCATTTAATTATTTAAATTTTCTAATAATTATCAATTATCCTGAATTATGTTGTTATAATACATTATGTATCTTTATTTTCAAATATATATGTTGATGTGGTCGTTCATTCCATGAGGAATAAATGAAATATTGGATTTGTTATTTATGTATTCATTAATGTGTTTTTACATGATTTGAATGATAATTATAAGAAGGATGAAAATTGAAGGATATAATCATTAACATTAGAATAATTATATGTATATGATAGGCATAAAAGGGGCATAGATACACTGATAGGGGTGAATCATGGCATGTATGTACTTTCCAAACATCTTCTAAACCAACTAGATAATGACCACTTTATTAAGCGGTCACTTTTTTATATTTATTATTTATATTGATATTATTATTTCTATATTAATCTCATGATTATGTATATAATTTATATCTAGAATTAAAGAACAAGGACACATGAATTTTTACTTGGTTCACCCACACTTGGCTGCAACCATGGATAGTGCAACCAAAATGCAATTGTGTAGCAAATTCATGAAATATCATTTCTGATACAATGTTTGGGGTAGATAAATTATAATCCCATGATCACTATCTGACATGATTTAGGGATATCCCACTACTTCTCAAGGGTCACTCCCTTGATCATTCCTTTGATGTATCACTGGCATTAGAAAAAGATCACCTACTTCATATTTATTTTCACACTGCTCTGGGAAGGATTCATACACAGTTTTTGGATAGGTAAGTCACTTTATCAGAAATATTTAATACGTCGTCAATTGTTGTTTTATTCTCTATTGATTTATTTATGTGATTCATATTCAATTCTTAGAAGACACCTGGATGTGGAACATGCACTTTCCAGACAACTAGGACAAACATGTCTTTAATATAGACACAAAAATTACCTCATCTATGGCTAAAAAAAGTTATCTAATATATGTAATGGGTTTAATTCACTTATATTAATTTATAATGGAATAATATCCTTTCTATAAATATAGTTCGATGGTGAATATCCTCCATTTTCTTCTTATCCTTAAAAATTATGATATAATAATGATATGATTCCTTATATAATCACAGTATGTATCTCTATGTGGGAGTCCCCCCAAATAGTTTCAAACATAAGGGTTCAATTAATCCATAGCTTCACCTATTAGAATGAATAAACATTTCCACATAGTGTTCATCTTATAGACTTTCCTTTCATGATCTATTTCAACACATTCATGAAGTCATAAAAAACCATCATAAAAAACCTTTCACAACATAATGTGAGTACTTCATGAGTCACATATCATTCACAGGAAAAATTTTGATTTCATTTTATATGGTGACTCACAAAATAAATTTAATTGATATTATATATTGACCCATAATAAAACATCCATTGAGAACTATTCCTTCATTGAATCCACCTTCGTAAACCACATAATCTTTCATGGAATACCTCCTTCTTTAACCAATTTCCGACTCACCAAAATTTTCCATCTATAATCTTCTATGTTAAAATTTTCCCTAAATAATGATGTGATTGGTGTCCATTATTTTGGAAAATAAATTTCTAAAAAATATGTAATTATAATTACCAGAAGATCCTTTGTAGAATAGCCATATCCACACACTATAGGTTCCTTATTGTCCACTTAACCCAAACTCTTTTCGATAGTCTCAAATTACCTTCTTCATCCACAAATGAAAATTTCTTATTGACACAACATAGATAACCACCTTACAAAAATGGTGTGCCTACTAAGTGCTGATTCCATTTAATGGTTTGTGTAGCATGTTTTGTCGTATGTATAGTCCAACAATGTGGAAATATTTCCTTTACGGATTTTCCTTCACTGTTCTAAATTCCACTTTAATGGTCATCATATAACTAATTCACTAACACATATTCCAGGAAATGAACATTTAATATTACATAAACAATGTTATGGTAACTTTGTAGATTCTCTATGGTTCAAAAACCATTCAGAAACTTGTTAATCTATAATTTTCAACAAACATAATGACCCCTAAAACACTAATATGGAAACTCGAGGGTTTATTACCATTAGGGTATTACATGGAAAGTAGATCATTTATGATCTATTATCATGTATCTGATATCTTTTAAAGGTGACTTCAACTTATCTATTATTCATATAAAAACTATAGGGAATATAAAATATCATGATTGGTTCCTAGTGGATACTGTTACAACATTTCAATTTTCATATTTTACTTCAGAATGTTATATTAACTATTCTATAATATATTCACTAATACAAAGTGATATTGAAAAGCCCGGTGAGCTCGGAAAAGATATTTAAAAAATTCTAAAGATAATAAAATCATGTGCATGCATTTTTCATGAAAAGTGGAATAAATATTAAATAGAGGATATGAATAGAAATATGAAGCTTACATTGAGTAAAAAACATTAGATTTATCCAAGGAGTGGCTTAATATTTGTCGTTGTTTATCGTTTATATAATGTGTATCATAGGAGAAAAAAATTTAGAAAAATTAAATAATTAATTTTTGTATTTTGAAATATTGATCATGAATCCTCTATTTAACCCTGGATATTACTAAATCCATAGGGATAACCTTCAATCTTAGGGATTTAGAGGAGAAAATGAATAGGATCCATCTTAGGATTATTGGCGGATAGCACATGATATGATTGAGATAGAAGATCACTGCGGAACCAGAGATTGTAGATCTCCCCAATGAAGACAACACGTGAATTTTTTTCATTAGTTATTAATACAAACTCTAGATTTGATGTCTAATTTATATGAATCCAACATATTAAATTATCCTGATCAAATGTGAATTATTTACATGAAAAATAATTGATTCTAGCACCGATGAATGTTTTATTTAGGGTAGATGTATTTGATCAATTTTTCCCTATTTTTTTTTTCTGGTTCCTTAGAAATAAATCACGGACAAAATGATAAAGGAAAGGTTTCATTCATTATTTTTTGTTTTTTACATATTTCTACACCATTTCATTTCATGTTCATCATTGGTAATTTTTTTCCTTTAGTTTGAATAATACTATGTATATGATCATTATGTAACTATTCTTCTGTCACAAATATCAATACCACATGTGCTGTTTGTGATCAAGGGTGTCATAGTAGAGAAATTAGGATAGAGTATGGTCATAAGAATATTGTAACAAACTAAATATCCATGTTCATCAGGGATTTATAAACATCATTGAGGGAGTGGCTTGATGTTGGTGTATTCAGAGCGGATAGGAATATTGTATTAAAATCTCTAGAGACGTGAGGGTCAGATGAACTCAAATACATGCTTCAAGAATAGAATTGCAGTGTGATTATCAAAGACTAATTAAATGGAGGATAGAACTGATACTTCAGGAAATTTATGGATTATATGTTCATATGTTTATGATCACACGCCATGTGGGGCCTTGTTAGTGTCCCTTGGGATATTACATAGAATAAATGATCACATGTTCTATCACACTTATCACTTCTTGTATGAAATGTTCTTATGTATCATAATGTATGGTAGAGAATACACATGATCTATCAGTACAAGGATCACTATCATGATTTGAGTACCAGGGAGAAGTTGCGTACATAGACACAACTACGTGTACAAAGGAACATTCTATTGTACATAGGTGGGTACATCGGCATGTCCAAAATTAAACTGTCCATGAAATTTGGAATAGAAGGTTAAAAATAGATCTATACACATTATGTATCCATACTTATTGATAGTTTATATGCATATCAACATTCTATGGGAAATAGAATCACACTGGCAGACCATGGGATGGAAAGAAACACAGTTTAGCCCTAGTACACATCGTATACCACTATTAAGGGTGTTTGGAGCCCTTCGTCTCATAATATTTGACTGTTAATGGTTTATATTATTCTTATATCCATACCCTCAAGGGTATAGTGTATAATTTCATGAAAAAAATTGAATTTTGATCCCTCGGTGGAGGATGAGTCTCAGATTGAGTATGTTGTGTCCCTCTATAGGACTGAGGTTTGACCAATATTATACCTTAATATACCTTAGGTGGTGTTCATGGAATAAATGTGGACCATTTAAATTAGGTGTAGATACCCCATATAAAGAGAAATTTAGTTGGGTCATGGTATCATTGGAGTATGATCCCTTACACAGCATGTTGATCCAGATTGGTTTTGTGTGTCCCACAACTGTCTTCAGTGTGACCTGTTATCTTTGTATTGAGAACATAGGATGGGAGTGAGTTTTCTATGGTGGGTAAAAACAATAATGACATCTTGGATTAGTTTTATTGGTGATTTCTGGGATAGTGTAGTGGGCTCTCCTAGAACTAGCGTTTCCTAGAATCTTCAAGAAGAATACTCTAGATACTTTTGGGTTGAGACCGCTTGGAGATGAAATGTCCTTCATGAGTATATCATGGTTTTTTTTCTATTTTTGTTGTAGTAATAAAATAATTAGCTAGGTAAAATTTAAGATTTGTGTTTAGTATTATTGGAGTGTCCTACTTTGTATTTTTATAATCAACCCTATGTGTATTATTCCCATATGTAAACTGTACTATGAAGATAGTGACCCATTTAACGGTGTCCTGGGAGGATAAAAAGCCGGTGGAACACTGTTTGGGATAGATATAATTAGGGGTTTTCAAGGTGGTTTCATTATATTGTGGTATACTCCTTCTAATTAGTTTGGTCTCTCTACTGTTTTTTGGTTGGGCTTATATAGTGAGACATCAGGGAATTCAGTTAAATATTAATGTAATATGATTGTTAGATTTTATATGTATGTATAATGTTTTTGGTTTCACAATTCATCATTCTATGTCCCTGAAGATGTTTTAATGTGTAAAATTATATTAGTAAAACAAATATTATGTGTTTGATATGCCTACTCAACATTGGTTTCCATCCCTATGCCTATTAGAGGTTGGAATGTTGTAGTCACGACATGGGCCCCAGTGAGTTAGATCATGATAGAGTTGTATAAAATGATTCAGTTCTACATTAGGACCAGATTCAGTGATATTGATTGGGATTTTTGAAACAGTGTTAAATTGTTTAGAGGTTAGCTGTCAGAATAGGAACCCTATTTTGTGTATCATAGTCAATTTATGCATTCACCAGACCATTGAAATCCTACTTATTGACACAGAACATATAGACATGGGTATTCATGAAATGTATAAGTAAATATATCATATATGAATAGGTGTGGTTTCCATTTCCTTTTTTAGTGGGCTTCATAGATATACTTCTTGGAAGTGGAACATCTTATTTACTTTTAGATGCTTATGTGAGGATATTTATTAGTATGGTACTGAGTGATCATGAGGATAACCCAGAGAGTGATATGGTTTCTTTATAGGATAATGTATTGAAGAAAATAACTTATGAATGTTTATAATGTATAACATCATATTTTTGAAAACTATAAGCATCAGTAGTACTAGCAGACAATAAAGAAATATTGAGTTCACTTCAAGAGTTCTAGAGGTAGTGGACTCCATGGTTTCAAAATGACTCAAACATCATGGTGGATAAGGTCTAGATAGATTATGTCACTTGATTTTTCCTCAATGTGTGCACACTTGTATATCATATAAGAGTATCCACAGTGAGTCTTCATTCAGGATCTTCTAGGTGGTAGTATAGTCTTGTGAATTAGTCACAATATGAGACAAATCACTCTGCATCAGTCTTCGATTGTTTTTTTATATATGATTTTTATCTTTCCACATTGAGATTAGTGTTCATGAAAGAGATTCAGTATATGTAGTACATTAGTAAGACCATGGAAGAGTATTCAGTGATGTTTATTCATCTCCCATTTTACTTCATAGATATGGAAAAATATCAATTGATTAGAGTATATATGAATGAATAGGGCTTAATCTATGATATAATGTATTTAGTTCAATATATTTTAATTCCATACAATCGTAGTTTTCATGAGAATATCATTCTAGTGTGTAGATTTATGTTAGAGAAGATGCTGATAGTGGGTGCTAGTAGTGGGAAATAAGAGTTGATACCACAGTTGCATGTAGTTGGGGGCGGTCATATGTATTTGGGTGTGTGACGCACTTCAAGAGATTATGTTAGGATAGGTTATCACACATTTATGGTTATTAGGAATAATCGTGTCTATTTAGGGAGATTTAGTTTTTCTTCTACGATGTTTGTTGACATAAGGCAAGAGATTGACCATCCCATATCACAAATGATCAAGATAAGGTCGAGGGGCCACCCAGATAGAGAAGAAGGGTGGTTTACGGGTTTTTTTTCATTCAATGGACATCGAATATGTGAACATATGGGTGTATGATATAGTAGGAAGATTGACCTATTCCCACCACCACCCCCAGGTGGTCAATGCCAATCTCAAATAGATTATGGTTAAGGATGAGGAAAGCTATACGGAATGGATTCTTATGAACCTGAGGCCATAGGAATTAAAAGAGATAATATTTTTATTTATTGTACTTTATATGAAGTACTGATAGACATTGGTGTGATTCATTACATTATTTCCAATTTAATTTTTAAATACATAGTGATTTCTGTTGAGCTTTTGGCTCTAACCATTCTCTTTGAGACGCTGAATTGAGTTGACTTTCCAATTTCACACATTTACTAATAGTGATATCTGATGATGTTAGGAAATATAAGATTAATGGATTTAATTATATTAGAAATGATTATTTATAATATAATATTTGGTATATACTATATGTCCATATATAATGAAAAAAATATTGTTTTAGGTGGAGGATGTGGTGTGTCTGCAATGACAGGATGAGGATTTACATTGTAGGGGAAAAGGAACCCTTTGAGAAGAAGTAATGGATTAATAATTGGAAAGAGTTATCGAATACTCCCTAGTTTTATAGAATGAATCATAGTGTAGTGGATTCCATGGGATACGAGTTTCCAATGGTGTTGAAAGAGTGTGAGGAAGTATTTTCGAAGGAAATTATCAGAGTACCATCCCCTCAAGATTTAGAGTCCTACATTAACAAAAACCATAGGATGACCCTGATATATACACCAGTGTATCAGATTCATCAAAAGATCTTCATATTAATAAGGTGTATTTGTATGGATTTTTGAATATGCGATTTCTGAGACCGAGCGTTTCCCCAAGGTTTCTCCAGGCTTGTTCATTAAGAATAAAGATGAGATATTGCGTTTATGTGTGGATTACATGTTCCTAAATAAGGTGAAAGTGAATAATAATTATCCACTAAAAATTATTATAGACTAGTTTTATTAGTATAAATAGATTGAATGGTTATCAATTATTGACCACAAATCAATCTATCAGTAGTTGTGTGTGTGGGATTAGGCTATACCAAAAATTACAATTTTTTTCACTGTCACTATGAGTACATGGTAATTCCTAATGGTATAAATAAATTCCCAGTAGTGTTCATGGGACCCATAGAACAAGTATTTTAACATTTCTTAGACCAATTTTGGTTTTGTTCGTCAATGATATGCTAGTGTACATAGTGTGTGAGGAGGAGATTGTGATGCTCCTGAGGATGGTCTTGGACACACTCTAATTGAACTATCTTAATGAGTATCTATGAACGTGTTTGTTTTGGAATCAACAGGTCCAATTCATCGGACATGGAATCTTATAGGAAATACTTAATGTTGATCTAGTTAAGGATGAGTGGTTCCATATTAGTATCCACCAAATTGTTTATCCAAGCTGTGGAGTATCCTTGGGTTGGATGGGTACAATCAGAGGATTTACTCACTTTATCTAGAGTTTCCACACATCATACTTCATTTTACCAATAGGGTAATCCTTTCATGTGGATGGATAAGTGATAGCAGTTTTTTAGGATTTGATTCATTGGTTTCAGATCACCTTCATCTTGAAATTTCTAATGGGGGTGTCAGGTTCGTAGGGTACTTGGATTCCAAATGGAACAGACATGGTTGTGTTCTAATGAATAGTATGTAATTGATTGAAAATTGGTCCAAGAAGTTGGTATCAGATGAATAGAACAATTAAACCCACAATGTTTATCTAGCTCCAGTAGTCATCACCAAGAAGATGCGGAGGAGCGACTTTCTAGGGTGAGAGATTTATCATCTACTATGATCACAAGATTCTCAAGTATAAATTATCTTATAAGTAACATAGATGATATATAGATATAGGATAGAGTGGACATTGTTATTTTAATTAATTATGTGATGGGTAATGTGCAGGAATATTCTCATAGGAAGAGATCTTGATCTTAGTTATCTTTTGGTGTTTCAGAGTAGTACGCCTTATTATTGTTTTCCATAGTGGAAACTTTTTGTGGTTATATCCACATTCAATGGTTGTTTCCATAGATAAATTATACAATATTAGGGAGTCTCAATAAGTAGACCATAAATATGATACCTTATATACATAGATATCCACTAGACATGCTTCTTATGGATTTTCTGATGGTGGAGAGCACAATATCTAATTCACAAGGTGGATGTTGGAAGTAGTGTTGTTTCAAAAAGTGTAGATGACAGAACTATATACATCCCATTTGGATATATATAAAATTGTGGAAAATATGTACCATGGAATCCATTGTATGTTTCGGTCAAAAGGAATAATGAGACGTGTTTTTTTATTTTGTCTCTCGACTTCTCACAAGTCATCAAGTGAAGGCGGACAACTAGGATTCGATAGGTTCACATACACCCCATGATTTTCTAGAGTGTATGTGAGATGGTTATCTATAGACCACGGGATGTGGTTACCATGTACATCCAGTGTACATTATGAAATATGGGTGATTTTAGAATCACTCACCATGTCATCCCACTTCATAGTTATTGTGGATAATATATTAATAATCATCATGGGATGAATTGACATGCAATAGGTAGTTTGGCTCAATATATTTACCGTGATGATGATTTTAGACAATGATTATTGCTTCATGTATTGATGAAGTAGAGGATTAAGGGAGGCTTTTTTGACTCAGTTGTGCTTGAGCATGTTGTTCCATCCCCAAATAGATTACCATACTAATTAGACCATTTCGATCATGGAGAACATTCATTTGAATTTTATTTCATATTTTTTCCATAGATGGGATGATCACCTACCATTGGTGGAGTTTTTCCAATAAAAATATATAAAAATACACAATGGGTAAAAAATTATTTGAGTCATTCTATAGGATTCCATGTTGGTCAATACATTATTGGACTGATCTAGGTGAGTTGGTAGTCATGGGACAAAAGTTGGTGTGAGATACTACAGAGAATTTGTAGATCATCCAAGATAGT
Source organism: Viscum album (assembly GCA_963277665.1). Lineage (NCBI taxonomy): Eukaryota > Viridiplantae > Streptophyta > Magnoliopsida > Santalales > Viscaceae > Viscum > Viscum album. Next base: position 1,534,917,605 of record OY728126.1, read on the forward strand.
ATAAGTACTATATAGATCCATAAAATTTCCTATACATACCACTAATAGATTCATTTGCATTTCAAGGATGGAGACCATGTATTCCTGAGAGTCTCACCACAACATTGGTTATATAGATTTAGTAGGGGTGGAAATTTATCTCCAAGATTAATCAACCATTTCCAGATAAAATGTATAGTGATAAAGGTGGAATATCACATAGCTCTACTTTAGCAATTAGATGATGTACATGAGAAAATCCACATCAGAAAACTAAGGAGGAATGGGAATGAGATGTAACATTGTATCGATTGAGGTGTGTAGGAAATCGATAATAGGTAAACCTTTGTTGAGTACCTGGTAGGTATTTAGGAATTATGGGGAGGATCCTTCATTGAATTTCATCCTTTATAATTTTTCTAGTGGATGCATGGGAATTTTTAGGAGAGTAGTTGGGAATGGGGGACCTAGGTATGATCTATGTACCCTAATCTATTTGACTTGGTTTATATATTTTATGGATGAAAATCCCAAATTTGGGGATAAAGTATTGAATATAAATTTTACAGGTATTACTTTATAATTTTATATGTATTATTTTTTGATATGGGCACTAAGATGAGAAGAGATTCTGAGGCTTAGGGATCCTATAATTTATATTTTCAAAATGTTGGAAATATTTGTATCATGATTGTATAGAATTATAGAAAAATAAGAATGGATCATTAATAGATGATCAAGGTAAATATATATGTCCGGGTTTGAGTGTAATGGTAGGAATTTACCTGAGGCATGACTTAATAATTTTTAACAATGATGAATTTAGTAAATTTCTGTCGGCTGAAGAAATAAAAAATAATTACATATAATTTATTTGTTTCTTTATTTCGACCATTCATCATGGAATACTCTATTTAATCATTGATATGCCAAAATTTTTAGTTTTATCATTATAACATAAAAATTGAGAGGATCTGTTGGAGATGAGACAATGGAGGAACATTATGGATCACGTCATATTGGATTGAGATCAAGGATAAGTACCACCAGAGATCCTGAATCTTGCGAACGAAGACAATGTATGACTAATATTTTTCAGTGATATATCCTAAATCTATGTATAATTTTCTATTTTTGTGTTGGTCTCATTTTTTTCTCTTTAAATATTAAATCCATTCCATTAACAAGAATTGATTTATGAATCGATTGATTATTTATTTATTGTAGATATATATTTTCATTAATCATCCAATGATCATTCATATAATTATTTGAAAATGGATCAAGGATTAAATGGAAAATGGATTAAGTTAACTCCTCATGTTTTGAATTTATGGATTTCTCCCCCATTTGTTTAAATGTTCATTACAGAAAATTTCTTTTCTCCATGGTTCAATGAATATCAGGTATATGATTTTTATGGGATTTATATTCATTGAAACAGATCAATACCATTATTGTGGTTCATGATAGAGGGTTTGATTGTGGAGAAAATACCATGGAGGATGATAAGATTTCGATCAGAATGGATATACTGTTCTTTTTCTTCACAGTTCGACACATGGTATTGGAAACACGGCATGATAGTTCCATTTAATAATATAATTCAATGTTCATATTTGGATCACTAGATATTCTAGTGTTTAATGACATCAATTTCCCAATTATAGGCTAGAATAATATCACCAACACCATAGATTTATGATACAGATGGGATGCTGAGTGTTCGAGAATTTCCAAGGTTACAGAACATGTTATCTGGGATAACACCTCATGTGGGGACTTTGCTTCCATTCTAGTGTTTATGCAGAGAATAAGAGAACACAAACAATAAATCACCTATCAAAAACATCATGACTAAATCTAGAGGCATGAAATGTATATCATAGTATATAGGCAGGCGTAGACCCAAACATTCTGAGTATACAAGAAGATTCATGTAATTAGACAAAATGTGCACAACCATATGCACAGTGGTTGTTGCATGTACATCTCTACAAGTACATGGTCATGGAAAGATGAAACATGAAGGGTTCTGGGAGACATATAAATTTTTTTATCTATATTAAGATTTCATTTATATATTTACCTATACTTTTTGTGAGATTGAAGCACCTGGGTAGATTGGGAGTTGGATAGGAATTCCTTGTACCCTTAGTTTAGATCATGTATGCTCAGTTTATGGTGTATACCCCATTTTATGGTGTTTAGAGACCTTCAATTCTTTATTATTGACTAGTAGTGGTTTAGTGTGTTTTTTTGTCCCATCCCCTTTAGGTTATAATGTTTAATTGTGTCCTAATATCTGGATTGTCATACCCTTTTGAGGATGAATATCAAATAGAGATTGTGGTGTCCCTCATGGAGACAAGAGTGTCATCCTCTACCATTCCATCATATACCCTAGGTGTGGTACTTAAAATTTGTGTAACCTATTTATACAGGGTTTTGATCCCACATATAGCATTCTATTTTAGTTGGGATTATGAAATTGTTAGTATACAATCCCCTATATAGTGGGTTAATCTAGACTGGTTTTTTGTGTCCCCCAACTATCCTAAGAGTGATTCCCTTTAGGTATATCATGATCTCTATAGACCAGTGAATTTTTTTAGAGGGATCTAACAAACAATGAAACATGGATGAGTTTTAACGGTGATATAATTGAGCATGGAGTGTGTTCTACTAGAATGATCACTTTTTAGAATCTTCAAGAAGAATACTATAGCTGGAAGATTGGTTGAGACTAATAGGAGGATTAGATTCCTTCTTGAGTATATGTATGTTTCTATTCAATATTAAATTCATTGTTACTTTTATGAGATTAAATTTTTCATTGATTAAAAATGATTCTAAGATGATGGAGACTATGAAAATGATGATGAGGATGGTGTTCTTGTAGTTTAAGAGATGTAATTGTATGTTACTACTCATTAAAAAAGATACAGGTGAGTTAAATATGAATTTGACGAGGATAGATAATATTTTTATAATGTTAATAAAAATTACATTTCTCATACTTTTGAATAAATTAAACATAATAATTAATTACATGACCTTAATATTTAACTACCAAAAGTAAATGGTATGAAATTTATTGTCATTTCTAAAATAGGCATATCTGGAGATAATATTTCAATGTTTTCTTAGGTGATAAATGTAAAGGGTGTCATTAATTCATTGAATGTTCCTTATTATATCAATAATCATAAAATGAATATTTCTTCTACGAATATTAAATCTAATAAGGATGTAAATGAAAATAGAATGTTTAAATCAAGATTAAAAATATGAAATAATTCTTGATAATTTTTTAAAACTGGTAGAAAATATTTTGAAAAATCTATAACAAGATAAGACGATATTAAGTAAAAAAATATAGACATGGAAGTAAATCGAATATATTTCTAAAAAAGTAATAAAATCGCCTCTTGTCCAACCAATTTCCTTTTTCATCTTGTGTTCAAAAGGATGGTTTTGGATAATTAATTGTCATGTCAATAGAGTCAATCATTCAGAAGATCTGGAGTTTTTATCTCTATGGAATTGGTTGCTTATAGTATCTAACAGACTAATAAAATATGGGTAATGAAAATCCTTTTTTAAAATACTATTGGACCTAAAATGTTATAGCTTCCATCAACAAAATTTATAATGATATAAATTCTAAGATCACTTGTAGCTAATTTTATATTCAATGTTCCTATTTAATTTATATTAAATTTACTGTAATATTTAATATATTTTGAATATTTGTTGTTTATGATATAAACATTTAATTAATTAATTATATATAGGTGTAATTTTTTATATGTTTTTTTAAATTCAATGGCCATAAAATGTTAATTTATTGAATATAATATATTTTAGTATTTCAATCTGGAACCATATTTAACAGTAGAATATTATTCCAATTTACCATATGATAAATTTCAATGTATTATGAAAAGTTGTTTTAATTTTGTGGATTATTTATAGAATATTTATTTTATATTTAATTCAATTACATGTCATTTTAATGGTATATTCATGTTTGGAATTAAAAAAAGAAATTTATTTTCATCATAAAAATTTCATCCAACCATGTGTTTTCATGGGAAAATTTATAGACTATTTGATCATAGATGATATAATAAAATTTTAATATGACCTATGAAACCCATAATAATGTTTTGATATGGAGTTGGTATAATGAATTCAATTTATATTTTTTATGGTAGAATGTTTAATTTCTAAAATACTATTCATTTTATGATTCAAATTGGAATTATTTAGAGGGTTCTCATGATGTGAAATCATCTTAGAAAGGTTATTAGACCATAAATTATATCTCAAGTATAAATTTATATTAATTTTTGTAGATATATTTCAATGATAATAAGATATCACTATTGAAATTGAATATAATGTGTTTTACATTTTTATTATCAAACTAAAGTTGTTTGAAACAGTGACATTTTGAGAATGTGGTGATAGGAAATGTGTGTCCTTTAATCATTTTGAAAATATACTATGTTTAACAATGTAGATTCTATTTTACCTATTAGTATTATGAATAGATGTTGAATAATTTTTTATCACATAAAAACATTCTATTGGTTTTCAGATACTTAGTAAAAACATGGATTAAAAAAAGGCTTTTATTGGTTAAGGAGAAAGTATAGAAGATGAATCATATCTTACCAATGGTAACAATTTTATTTTCATTTTTAAAATCAATATTAAATTTTATTATTTAATGAAAAGATAATTAGAATTTAAAATATTTTATATATTTTATTTTTCTATTCAATATACATAATTCAAACCTAGAAAACATCATTTTTAGTTATGTTAAATCAATCTTGACAGGAATGGTGAAGATAAAAATATGGTTGTTTTATCATATGCTGAACAAATTATTATTAATGATGTTATGAGTTAAGTGATTTTAGAATGAATATTATCCTAATATGTTAAAGGAAACTCTATTTGATGCGGAAATAAAATTCTAAGATGAGGATGATGTATAACATCAATATAAATATTTTTTTTGAGAATTCATCGAAAGCTTCTACTTTGGATTAATAGAAATTTATTTAAGATAAATATAATTAAAAGGGAAATAATAAAATAAAAGAGTAGTGGAAAATACTTAAAGAATATTTTTTCTAAAAATATAAATCTACGGAAGAAGAAACACATTGATGGTTAAGTGAAACCAAAAAATCCTATAAAGTGTATGAAAACTTATAATATTTAATATTTCTATAAAATGGATACTTACCATATAAAAACATTATAAAAAATATATAATTAGATAAATAATAATAAATAAGAAATAATTATGGGATACAAAAAAATCATTATTTCATTTTATATACTTAATAATTAATGTATTTAAGGTGAGAAACTCATCAAAATATAACTAAAGATATTTAGAATTATAAGAGATAGACTCAGAATATAAGAGCTTCTCAAGTATAATGGGACATCCTAACCGCTATTACGATTTTTGAATAAATTTTTTAGGAGGCTGCAATTTACATGAAGTTTATCCTTTAAGGTAAAGGTATGGAGATATAAATTGAAATTTAGTATAACTCTTTTTCAAATTCTTCTCTAAATTTTATAAATAAAATAATTAGTTGAGATGGATGTGGAAGTTGTGTTACAAGATTTTATTCCACTAGTAGTTAATAATATAGATTTTCACCTTCCAAATGTTACCCAATGAGAAAAGACATTGAAATTAAAAAAGAGTATAGGGACATTGGGAAAATGTTTTATGATTTTTATGCTCAAAATGAGAAATAATATATCGAATCATGTAGTTGATCTCTATTAGTCATGATTTTTTTATCGGAAGAAGAAATTTTTTCTAAATCCAGTCAAAACTCTTATAATTAAAATTTATATTGAAAGGAAATACTATAAGATTTAGATAATCAATTTTAAATTTTTAAGATAAAATTATACTCTAAATGTGAGTGAAATTTCATCGAGTAATGTTTACACACCAATATTTCAACATTTTAATGTTTTAATTGAGAATGAGAAATGTGATATATCCTTAAAATATTATTCAAGATCCATAGTTAGAAGGATATAACAGAATTTTAACTCCAAATATATGATTTTGAAGATTATGAATACATAAATTCTTATCATTAATATATGTAATTAATGGGTGATGTTAAAATAATTTTAAATTAATAAAAAAAAGTTATAAATAACCAAAATAAATGGATGATATTGTTTTTTATGTTAATGGTTATTTGTTAAATATTTAAAAAAAATTTGAATTATATAGTTTAATGATGAAATAAATATAAAATTATTTAAAATCTAAAGGAAATAACATAAAATCTATAAACATGTATGCTTATAAGCTGTAATAATTGGTTTGTGTTCTCTGAATTTTGTAATGATAAATTTTTGACTTTAAAATATGTTTTAATGAAAAAGGTTGTTGGTATTTATAAATCCATCAATTAGATAAATCATGATAATCCCAAATTAGAAGAGGTGATTTAAAAACTAGATTTTTTAGAATAAATATTTCTGATATGTACATGAATGTAGTCATTTTAAATGGAACACTAGCTTACCAGAAGAGGAAGATAACATTCCAGAATTAAATATATAATGAAAAAATGAATATTAAGAAGTTGATACACATGATGGATAAAATTTATCAAAATGAATAAAAATAAATTTATTTTATTTGAAGATATTTTTAATTTTTTTTATAAAACATAACTATGGTACTCTTTTGTCTATAATGTTATTATTCAATAGAAAATACCAATTATTTACATGAATGTTTTACAATTACTATTTGTTAATTTTTTTCCCCTTAATCTCATTATTTTAAAACATGTAACACATGAACACACACACATATATATATTTCTCAAGTGTAAGAATGTTTTTTGGTTTTATATTTTAGGCCACATCATTGGAAAAAATAATAATATAATTTTAATAGATACTAGAATTGAATGTTCTTTAAATTTAATTGAATAATATTTTTAGGGTGAGCTTTTGTTTTAATGCTTGTTCATTTATTCCTTTCATTTTGAAAATTGAAAAATGTTAGGGATATGAAAATATTAGAATTAAAAAAAATAATACACATGAAGTCAATAAATTAAATTATCATTTATTAATTTTTGAGAACATTTTTGTATAGAACATTAAAAATTTGATTTAATCAATGTTGAATTTACAATTATCTTAATTCATTAAGGTGGGGTGTTTCTTGTATGAGGAATTTTTTAAATTATATATCATTTGATAATTTTTAATTTTGTTTTTCTGGTTTGTGAAAAGGGGGATAGTTTTGAGTAATTGATTTATTTTAACCGTCATTATAAAAATCAAATTAGAATCATCATATAATTTTTTTAACATGATGTTTTATGAAGTGTTTTTTAATACAAAATAAAATTTATAGTAAAATTATTTTTCATTATCATTCAAATTAATGTATAGAGTATCGAGTTTAAATTACTATATTGGTGATTTATGAATTCATTGGAAGATATGTGGGGTAGTAGATTCTAGTAATAGGTAATAAGGATTAAAATAGGGATATTAAAAATGAACCGAAATATTGTAAAACCAATCCATTGGAGTATATCCTAAAAGTATAGTATCCTTTAGGAATATATGTACAGTAATAGCCTATATTTATAAATGTTTTTTATGACATGAATTCATGAAAGTACATATTTTTTGGGGTTATTATTATCATTTTAATCTATGAATTTGAGTGTTTTCTAAGATCTAATATTTGTGAGGATTGATTTTAAAATATATTACCATTTCTTATTGTAATAGTTATATTTTTATTCTTGATGATTGTGGGACCTGAGGAATGGATGATTGAGTCATTATTCTAATTTATAGAAGTGATAACTACTACTTATCATATTTAATAAATGATCCTACCTAGAAACATGTATATAATCTTAAAGATTATATAAGATATACCAACTAATGAGTTAAGTGGAGGGCTCCTTGGGTTTTTTTAGACAATCATTCCAATATGTTAAAATTAAGGACACATTGACTTGTTATAGTTTAAGATACATGAAATATATTTTGGATTACAATTATTATTTGGGATGTCATAGTTCATTATAATATCCTATAAAAGGTACATTATATTTAAATCTTAATGTTTTTAGTATTTTTTATTCACTGTTTGAATATTATTCTAAATATTTTATCATAATTCCAACACATAATTAACTTTTTGGATGTACAGAATGTTTCGTGAACTAGAAATTCCATCACATGTAAAAACATATTAGCTGATATATTTTAGGGGATTATTGTTTTTTGGTTTATCATATATTTATGTTTCTATTATTGTGAAAAATAGAGTTTTGGATGGATATTATATGTTTTTTAAACTATATTTCATACCCCTCATATTGGTTTTCTCTCCTATTCATTTCGGATATGAGATAAACATCAATTTCTTATTTTCCAAGAAATTGTAAACTAATAGTGGTAAATTCATAAAACCATTAGTGGGAGATAATGAGGTAATATAACAACAACATCATGATTAATTTTTTATTTTGATTATGTATCTATATTTGGAGAATAGACAACTGAATCTAAAAGAAACTGTACTAAAATATAAAGAGATGGTTTTGATCAAATTTTAGATTAATTTCATTATACTACTATTTTTATTAAATTTCCATTCAAGATGTTTCGAAATGAAAATTTGGTTATGATAGTGAGTATTTGTGATGATTTTATTTACATCATATTCAAAGTGTTTATTTATGTTACTATTAATATCATACAAGAAGACTATGCATGTCATGTTGGGGGATTTCATATCCACATATTTTTCACTAATCAAACATGATAGTTATGGAATAGGCCATGGAGATTATTATTTCTGTGTATATTTATGTCTTCATTCATATTTACAATAATACATGTCTCCTATATTTTTCACTCTTGAGGGTCATTCATATACACATACTGAATTAGAATGTTCCTTACTTGAAAAGTGGTTCTTGAAATAGATTGTCATGATGAAGAAAAGAAACACTAGGAGTAACAAAGGGTATATATCATTATCATTATAATAGAATATATGATATTCATAAAAAATGATATTTCATGATATCTATAGTATACAATGATTATGATAAAGTCCATAATATTCCTTTATTATGTCGTGGAATAAACTTATGAAGGGAGGTTTGTATGGATATTTTAGAATTATGTTACCATAGATCAAATAACATAATTAACTCAGGAAAAAAATCATTGAAAATGGATCATTATATAGTTTATGAAGGCTGTGAATGTTTTTATATCTCCACATTATGATTATATTATTTTTCATAATTCAAAACAGAGTCTTCATACCAATGGATGGAGGTCACATATAAACACTATCCAAACAGATCTTCTGATGACATAAACATTAAAAATAGTTGAAAACAAATTTTACATATGATGAGGAGTTAATGAAACTATTATATATTTACTCTATAAATATTTTTGATCATGAATGTATTGTTTAGTAGATATCTTGTTGACTGTTATAGAGATTGACAGACAATAATCTTATCATGTGGATAATAAAGAATAGAATTGATGAACACGGATCGTGATTAATGGCTTTGATAGATTTGATTCAATATCATTATATTTAATATTTAAACTCATTATGGATTCCAGATATAAATAAAGATGTTGTTGATCCTTATAAATAAATGAATTTAGGGAAATATAATGTTTTAGGAAATCATGGTGCAACATATTTGTGTCAATAAATGATTTGGAAATATAAATGTTCATTTAATACGATCATTCATGAATTATATATTAATTTTGTGATAAAAATATATAATTAATAAAGATATTTATAAGTCTAGTATTATATAATATTTATATCAAAATTAATGTGTGTTCTTTCATAAAGTATCTTTTTAGGAATCATTATCTCTAGTTTGTGATGTGATTACGAGCAATTAAAATTTTGATCTGTTCAATTTATAGAACCCAAAAATCACCCCAATATAATAAGAGGGATCATAAAAGAATAATGGTATCCAAACTATAAGGATTAATATCCAATTAATTTCATGTATTATTATATTGGAAGAAATATCTGTCAGCCCACATGGAATGGGGTCCTATAGAATCCAATATATAATAATTATGAGTAGAAAAAAGATCAGATTGAAACTTATCATATCACATGATAATAGATATGAATATTTCATGGATCTCAACGAATATATAATTACTGAAACATGGATCATATAATTTAATTTTATGGAATCTTATTGCACTGTGATGTGGAACATTGTTCCATAATAATGAGTTGCATTCCATGATCTGAATATTTATAAAAAATATAGATATTACATACCTTACTTATTAGGAATGTATTAATAACTCATATATCATAGTTTTCTACTAGAAAAATATGACTCATGATTTAATTGACCCAAGGAATGAAGAATAAGATTTTATTTGGGAATCATGTACTTATATTGATCATTGTAATGATATTTTGACATAAAATATCTCTATAAATGGATCTAATAGGCTTCCATGAAGAGGTATTATGAGATAAATATATTAGTTTATTAAATAACTCATGATAGATCCATTCATATAATTTATTCCTACGATAAATGAATTAAAAATAGAAACCTTTAAAATGGTGATCCTTGAGTATAATAGATGAATATCACACACATCAAATAGATTCATGTTATTAATATAATTTTCTTTTATTCTTGCTACATACATGCAGGTCTGTAAGAATATATCTCATCATTGTTTATTTATTTAGTCATCAGAAACAATAATTTATTGAATTAGAAAAAATGATAATAATCAATTAATATTAAGGATGTGATAATTCAATGACAAGAGTGTTTTAAAAAATTTAATCTTGATGTCATATTTATTACATTCATAATAAATTATCACCATAATCATCATATTCATTTTATTGATCTTAATACACTCCACACGAAATCCAATAAAATGGGAAATGAATTTTTATTGTTTTAAAAAATTTATATAGGACTCCAATAATCAATTTACCCCATTATTAGTGTTAGGGAATCTCTCATAATTTATGAATAGTTTTAAAATGAAATTTTCCATGGGAATATTTTTACTATTTTTGATGGATGATAGAAAAAAAGGAAAATAGTGATAAAATAAGATAAAAAATGAGTAGTAAAGATTTGATGATATTTTGGAGTTTAATATATTAGTGAAAAACATAGTGAATGTGAAGTTAATATTTTGTGTTTTAGAATAAAATGGTTGAAATGGTTCATTTATTGATTTTGGTGAAATTTTAGTTTGTCATGTGTAATAGTCATCTATATAGGGGAATCACATCATCGTTTGTGACATTATTTAAAATAATTGATTTGAATTTGTGATTTTTTGTTTTACATGTGTTTTAGAAGTCACAAATTGTGATACATAGATTCTAGAAAGGATTTAATGTTGTATAGTATTGAAAATAACATTGAAAAAAAATTATTTATTTCATAAAATCTATTACAAATTTTATGATTGAAATGTTATTTCATATAATTGTTAACACACTGAATGATATTTTTTATAATTTTTTTATAAATGTTTAAATATAATTATTATGTTGTTTTATTCCATGATTGGTTCTGGTTTCTCAAAAATTGTAATATATTTCAACTTATTAAAAAATTTGAATAATTTATTTTATGATATAGAATTCATTATAAGGACATGAAATTCGCTTATAATGAAAGATATAGTACAATCCTATTAATTATTATGGTATAATCCTTTTATTTTTAGAGGTTTGGGTTGTTTTTGGGTGGTATCCACTAGTAGTGGGAGTGATTTGGATTAAAAAGGTGGTTGGGCCTTCATCAACTAGCCACCAATTGGCCAAGGAAAATCCATTGGCTAGAAAGAATTATAGTCACTAGCCTTTAAATAATCTTGGTTCTAATAGTAAGACAATAGTATATTATTTGTTATCTAATGGGATATGTAGTGGAATAGTTATCTGGATTTATACAGTGGGTATCTGGTGGCCTAGAACTAGCTGGCGAGTGGACATGAAAGGTGGAAAATTTCAGAATGTCCCCACTAGGTTTGTAATGTTGTTAATTTCATTGAGTTACATTATATTTTAATTTTTGTATAATCTGGAGGCCAAACCTCCCACCCAGTTAGTTAGTTGTACGAAAGGAGTTAGAATATTGGTTGGAACCTAGCTCCAGAAAAAAATCATGATGTTTATTTGAAAATAAAATAGTTATTTTGGCTGAGTAGATCCCCTTTCATTATGTGTAGAGTCTTTTCTTTTGTTAAGAATACCATTCAATATAGGATGTGTAATCGGAGAACACGTCATGTAAATTCCCATATATTATTTTATTAAAATTTGAAGGGGAGAATATTAAATGGCCTCATTCTATATTCACATAGAGGATTAATGTGATGGGGAACCCTCCAATGCACAATGAAGGTTCCACAAGATCGTCTTTGTACGAACTCTATTTTCATCATCGATGGGTGAATTGGATTCCTATTAGTATATTTTATATTCTTGTTCCATTATTCCACTATTTATCATTTGGTATTTTCACTATTTTTGTGTGTGTTCATTTTCAATATATTTTTTAATTTTATGAATCATTTTATTTCTCCAATTTTAGATTTATCCAAGTAGTGGCACTTGATGAGGAGAGATCCACAATCCTAAGGTAGATGATCTTGTTTCCTTACATAGGTTTATTTGAATTTATTTTATGCACCATTTTTCTTTGAATCAGACCATTCCTACAATGCCAATTAAATGTTAAATAGATTAAAATTAATTTTTATATGTACCATTTATAGTATTTTGAAGCACAGAATAAAACTATGGTTGATCGCCCTTATAAGAGCCACCCATATGGGATTGGATTTCATTAAAATCCTAATTTTCTTTTTCCCATAAATTTTCTATACACATCCTATGATGTGGTTCTTATTATATTTAATTATTTTGATCTATAAATTGGATTAAGTAAATTAGTATTCCATGAGATAGGCCCATAAACATTCTATAATTATTATATTATTTTTGTTAAATGATTTCAAAAACTTTATTAAAGCTTTATAAATATTATTCCTTATTAAATGGTTGAATCGTTAATGATAATATATACTTCTATACATATAAAATGGTGATACAATGGATTCCCCTAATTTTTATCCTTGTATGGGTACTTAGTTCTAAATAAAAATAAATTGTAAATGAGTTTCATATAAATCAGGAGTGATAGAAGATATAATTTAAAAGGGATCAAAATGTGTTTTCTCTACCTCGATGTTAGTGATTCCAATTTCTAATGGGAGACATTATGGATGGTCAAGGTAGTTATATTGATATATTAGGACATTAATTATAATCATACCCCAATGTCAGATTCCTGGGATGGACTCAGTGGGTATTTGACTTTGTATCATGCCGAGAGTGATAGTTGGGATTCCATTTATGGATATCCTTGTATGGAAGCCTACATAGTTTAGTATTTTTTTGCACTCCTAGTGTGTTTCATGGTTTCCTTGATACGGTTCCCTTGGTAAAATTCCAGGATACCACATATTTGTTTTTAAGGATTCATTTTTATTTAAATTCATGACGATTAATTTATTCAATTAATGAATGCATCTGACAGTACATATAACATGATTGAGAACTATCCATATCTTGGTCAATTATATATTATATCCCATTATACATGATAAAATACTTGTATAGGTCACCTTGGTTTAGAGATATCCAACATTGACCAAAGAAGTTATATTTGGTTTGGTACCCTATGCTGATCATGGACTGACATATTGATTTATTTACTCCCATTCATTTAGTATTGGCACAAAAATCATTTAATATGAACTAAATAAATTTTTATATACACTTCTTGTGGTGGATTACTGAGTATACATCACACCCTTCTTGGGTCTCCCTTGGTACTGATGTTGACATCAGGATTTCAGGTGTTGTTAAAGGGAACCATCTGACTTCCAATGCTTGAGTTTTATCATAGAATAGAGTATGAATTCAGAGGATTGTGCCTTTGTTCATAATGATATTTTTAGATGTATTTTGTATTCATGTATTTTTATTCAGTTTGTGGTATATGACTAGTCTCTTGTATCTCAGTTAATACATATTTTACAACTACCTAACCAAGTTATCATCATCATTTTGTATTTATTATATTTTATATTTGGCCATATTATTTATCTCGATTATTTTGTATTAATCAACTAATTCTTTCCTATTATTACATATTCTATTTCCCTTATTTTATTTTACTATTGTGCTACACTTTTATGTAAGAGGGAATAGTATCCCCACGGACATACCCATATTCATCGCATCTAATTGATAACCACTATAACATGGTGAGTCACACTTGAGGTTATGTCACCAACTATCTCGGGGCACCAACAAGTGGCTTACATGGTGGGACACTAAAATTGGTAATAGAAAGGTACCCATTTCCTTTAATATTACTGTTTGGATATTAGATAGGATGCTAGATGTTTTAGAATTTTTTAATGATAAATTTAATGGTAACATCTATCCAAAAGATATGGGTAACTCAAATTTCATGGGATGGGTTATTTTTGTTTTAGTTTTTTCCTTTTATAGTTGTGTTAATATCACCATTGGGTGACAAAAATGATTTGTGATCTTATTATTACTAATAAATTGTTTTTAAGGATTATTTCCTTATCTTAGTTTGGAAATATTGTATAAACTCATGCATCACTGTAGTAACCTTAGGATTCAAATGTCGTGAATCACGTTATGCTATATTTATGTTTCTAGATGAGTTTCTTGAATTTAATGTGCTTTTTTTCAATGCCTTGACTGTTATATATATAAATATTGTAATGTTTCTTTAAGGGAAAAATATTTGGATTTATTAATGTTCCTAGATAAATGTAACATTTTATATCATATATAGATTTATGAGGACATATTAATAATCCAATTATACCCCATTTGATCCATGAACCATTTTTTCTACGGGATGTCATATTAGTTCATTTAGATGAGTTCTGCCAATTTTAATTTTTTGAAAATTTACTTCTATAAATTGGGATTGGTATTTCATTCATTCAAATTAATATAACAGACTTTGTATATTCTTAAACTAGGCAAAAAGAACAGGTCACACTTATTTGAGGTAAAAACCGCAATTTTAAAGAGTATGTGCCCTTATTAATTCATAATAGAGAAGTGTATCACTTTACAGAGATCATTATATCTATATAAATATGAATTTACATCAATATATTAATTCTTTAAATGAAAATGGATAAATCTAAATGGCGATTCTAGTTTAAAATTATGGATTTTTTCTTATATAACTTGTAATTAAAATTTCATTTACCCGAACCTATATTATGTTATACGAGTCCCTGACCTCGACCCAACCATATTAGTGGATAGAAGATAGTTTCTCTTGTGAAATATGATCTATTTTATCACCAGTAACATTTTTTAGTATTTGGATGATAGGTGTGACTCATTATAGGAAGGATTATGTATTTCATTTCCTTCATTCCTTATATTCTATTACTGTAAATCATATATGAGGTGTGGACAGGAAAAATATTGACATATGTTGCCATGAAATCATCAAATCATATTCCCGGAGGGATGGGATGTAGAGACCCGAAGCTTGACGTACATGGACATTACATTACTTTTTCGGAATACTTAGTACATAACAAAAACACACCCACAAGGATTGTAATAGTTTAGTGTCTTTGGAAACTCGGAATATAATCTTCTAATCGTGGTGAAAGATCTTCAACATCTCCCATAACGATCTTCCTTTTTTTCCTAAAAACCTTTATTTATATCCTGGGGAAAATAAAACATAAAAGGGTGATCTCAAATGCTCAGTAAGGGTAAACAAAATAAATATCAATCACATAATATTCATAAGAACATAACATTTTGGAAATCTTACCCTACAAAAGAGAGAATAATTTCATATCATGGGATAAATAATGGCAGTGAAATGTAATCACAATAATCAAAACGTAAAACATGAAGCTTTGTGGAAAACACACATAGTCATAGAGAATCATTTCTTGTTGGTCAATACTCATTGCCAAGACTATCTTAGTGGACAAAGTCCCTTTCTGAACCGAGTCACCCTCGTTTCAGCCCTGTTTCACTGAACCGGTATATCCTACCATTCCAGCCATGTCTATCTCATGAGATATAAAATCTTTACCCAATGCATTGGAGGGAGATATAGGTCCCACCCATCTCATAAGGATACCATTCTTATGTGTGCCACAAAATCATAAACCATACATCATAGTATAACCCATGTAATAAAAATGGGAATCTTAAAGATCATGACATCATAAAACAATTCATATAAGATAAAGGAATTCATAAAAATAATTCCATCACAACATAGTCAAATCAATGTAAAAATAGGGACAGAAACAGAACCCTTTATTTTCTTAGATGGAATTTTTTTTTGATAAAACTCTTGAACTCTATTCTTGAGAAAAATATACTTTCTACTTAAAAAACACTTTCCTTTCTTTAACATGTTATAAAATTTTAAACTAAAAGAAGTTGATTAAAAATTAAATTGAAAACTAGTAAGGGAAGCTTCTTGGAAATAATGTTTTAAAAATCCATTCATGTCATATAAGTTAAAAGTAAACATTCTTCTCGTACTTTTGTCGGAAAAGTCAAAAAGTACCTCGTACGAAAAACGACAAAATATTCCTTTCATATTCTTTAATAAAAACTCACCGAAGGGTAAAATTGGATTTAAAATATTGTAAGTAGATGGAAAAAATATTACATATTGAGGGAACATGGATGTGGATGATAAAATACACCCCAGTAAATGCCAAAGTAAAAACAATCTCGGATAAAAATGAGATTGTGATATTTCCCTTACCTTAGGTCCGATTTGCTTCGTAAGTGTCTGAACCTCCTGTATAATGATTTAAATATTGTCATTGACTTATTAAAGAATCATATTCATTGTTATTATATCATATATGGTTCACTTATGACTTTATATTACCCGTTCTTTTGTAAATTCATGTTAAAGTAGCGTTTTGGGTAAAATCGTCTCATTTGTCGTTCGTGTTTTAACATGTAATTATTCATATGATTACTTAGATAATTATTACATAATTATATAACATAAAACATTATTTGTATATAATATATATTCAGAATATACATATATATAATGGATCGATAAATGGAAAGAAATACACCATTCATGGAGACGGTAGGCCGTACGTACGCATGAACGCTGTTTTCGTTTCCTTATTGAATTGAGTGGAATTAAGTAGATGACATACATATATATACACATAAATCCAGTATCTTTATAATGTCATATATTTCATTATTATTTCTTATATATACTTTATAATCATTCTTAAATGGTTAACATGGAGAATGAATCTCATCGCGTCATGGAGACGGTAGTCCGTACGTACACACGAGCGATGATATCATTTCCATAATTATTGAATTGAATTGGAGTGGATGATACAATATATCCGAATAATTATGATGTTATAATAACTATGTATAGTTATTCTTTACACCATAATACCCATCCATGTAAGGTGTTGGTGGAAAAACAGATTACACCAGGGCGTGGAGACGGTATTCCGTACGTACGCACGTGCGGTGATTTCGTTTTCCGTAGGATGGATAGATGGTGAATTAGGATTGTTTCATACTTATAATAATATATCAGTATATGAGTGATACTTATTTTATTACTTCATAATGAAACAACCTCAGAAGAAGAAGTGGAAGAAGAAATAAAGGTGAAAGAATCGGTAACGGAAATTACCTCTTCTTTGAAGTGCTTCTTTGAGACCTTCTTTTAGGGAACTAAAATTGGTCTTTGAGGAATACCAGAACCCCTAGGTTGGTTCTAGGGAAGTGGATCGGAGAATTTGGCAGGGTTTGGCCGAGCTTGAAGGCTCAAAGTGGTGTGAGGAAGAGAGGGAGGAGGTGCCCTTTTATAAGGGAGGAGAGGGGCACCTTTGGAATAACTAAAAATATTATTTTATTATGAAGTCAAGTTCGGTTTTAAATAGCTCAAAATTGATTTATTTAGAGGATAAAGTGGGGATGGGTCGAAATCCTCTCATACAATAGAATTTAGACAAGTTTAGGTTCCTATGTTAACCTTATCATTTAGATTTAACATTAAGTTAAATAATTTTACATTTACCATGTCTTCTTGTGTTCTTATAATATAAGGTTAATAAACTTACTATAAGAAGCCAAACGAACCCGAAATTGTTTATTATTAATATATATAACCTTATCTAAGTCATTTGGCCGAACCATAGATTTTTAGGAATAAAATATCAATTAATAATATAATATTTGTTTTAAAAACTATTTTATGTCAATTTTGAAACTATTTAGTAATTGATTTTTGTGAAAATCATAACAGAATGATAAGTTCGAAAAAAGTTAATTAAAGCAATAATAACATGTCATATTAACCTATAAAATTATTATAATTCATAAAAAGTTTCAAATTATATTTATTTGGGTATTTATAACATCAATTATGTCAATATTTAATTAATAAGTTAATTACTGCATCATCGTTGTGTCATAAATAAATTAAATTATTTAATGTCTAAAAATTACAAATAAATTACCATTATGTAGGAAATCGTTTTAGCTTTCTAATTAATATTTAAAATCTAATTTATCTTATGTATAACCCTATATTACAAATGTATTAGTAAATACACTTTGATTTTAACTCTTTTAACTCTTCTTTGAATTAAATAATAATAAATGTCCTAATCTAATCCAAGTGGGCCTAAATGGTCATATTTTATTCCTAAGTTTGTTTTTGGTCGAATTAAACTTGTACAATAGAATTAGGACATGTTTTAGGGTAATAATAATATCATTTTTACCCTTAATTACCCTATTTACTTTTAACCGTGGTAAATAAAAGTAAAAAGTTACTATTCACCAAAAATTATTTTCATCTCATTGAACCAAATTTTACTTACTGACATCAACCGTGTCTCTCGGATTTTTGAAATTCCACTCACAGAAGCGTTAAATTTAACTTTTATGAAAAATTCAGTTTTTTAACTACCACTTAGTGGTTTCACTATTAATCAAAAATTGAATGTTTTCAGAAAAATACCAAAAATTAGGCCTAAGCTATATTTGATATTATGAACTCAAAAATGATTTCTATTTTACCAAATTCAAAACATATCAGTTGCATTAATTAATTTAAAAATTAATTCCCGTCGTCAAAACAAAAGGCGTGTTTTTAAGAGATAATAACTATCAAAAGATTGACAATTGTTTATAACTGGTTTAAATGTGAAATTACATCCAATGACCAACATTTTATTAAATTGTAAAAATATATTCTAAATATAAATTAAAACCACTCAAATTAATAATTTATCACTATTAATTATTTCGATTGAAAAAGTTGTTTTTAATTAAAATTTAGTAATTTTCACTATTCATCAAAATATGAAAGTTATCCGAAAATTACCAAAATTTCACCCTAAGCTAATTTCTATATTCCGGATCTAAAAATGAAGTCCATTTTGAAAAATAAAATTTTCAAAATTTCAAAAAGTGGTTATTACTATTCATAACGGCTAGTTTTAATAATATTTTAATAGCATATCGTTGTTTAGTGAAACTCGGTATTGCGTACTACACACGCTATCAAGGAAGGTCGTGATTGCGTGTAATGAAAGGCAAGTCAAGGATGCGTGTTGTGCAAGCTCCTTTTGGTGTAGCGTACAACACAAGACATTAATGAAATTAAAAAGAATATTTTTAATAAAATCTCGGGGTGTTACATTTTACCCCCCTTAAAATGAATTTCACCCTCGAAATTCGTTGGGGTTATAAATGGTTTACTATTCGAAAGTTTCTTTAATAGAAACCCACATCGTAAAAAGGAATACCAAAACCAATCTTCAAAAACAAAATTATGAAACGTAACGATTAACCAAATAAACTAATCACTGGGTTTCCACATATGTGAAAATATGGATATGGAAGAGAAATATAACCATCATGTTTTGATGAAGAGTGGTAGAGAACATGGCTATGTAAAAGCCAACAATCACAAATCCATAAATTTGTGATGATCTAAGGTATCGTCTGATTAATCAGATATAAGAGCACTAGGACAACATTTTTGGTTTTTAAGATCATTTCCCTAAAGTTGATGAAATTAGAAGAAATACTTTCATGATTTTGGTATAGTCTCACCGTTTGTCATTCTTTGGACAATTTCCACTTCATCTCTTAAAGAAATGAGGTTGAATTTGTCATTCGTGATGTGTTAGCAGATCATGTGATAGAATGATGGTTCATTCCATCTGTCTCAAACAAAAGGTTAGAAAAGATATCAAAAAATACATAAGTCCATCTATAGTGAGATTAATCCAATATAGTTCCTAAAATGAACTTATACTTCATATATCATACTGCTTAATAAAATAAAACTAGTTTCCACTAACCAGGGACTTCCTGTAGGCCAGTGGTAGGCGATAAAGGCCAATCGCACTTTGGTTGTGGGTTCGATTCCTACGACCTTGTCCGACGCGATGGGTTGTTGCCCATCCTGCAGGTTGTCCTTTTTCTAAAACTATATTACTATAACATCCCATCAATAATATCGAAAAAACATATATCCTTAAACAATACTAAATTATGTAACACATAATCCATTCCAATCTTTAGGCTTATCCATAATACTGCAGTCCACTCTCACAATATAGTGAAAACGATTAGCAGAGATTTAATACCATTGTTGATCCCCATATATCATAAGATATGTCTTGTTGGTCACATTCCAAACATTCAAAGGCCTTAATCATGTATTCTCTTTAATACCCATTGAACCATAGTGAAAACATGAATGTAGTTAAAAGTTAACACTTTTCACATACCAAAATCCTCAAAATTCTATATACTCAAACCATGATATCACTTAGTCCTTATATCAATCATGAGCACATGAATACTGTCAAATACTTCATTTTCTCATTTTCCCTTCATTATGCGAATATCATCTTTTTTCTGAAAATATCTCAATCACTTTCCATGGTTACTAGTACCATAAAATTATTGAAATCCACAATAGACCAATACATAAATATTCCAATATTCCACGATACTATATACAACACTATTTTGGAATCCCATTACATAAACACTTAATCATTCCACCACATCGTTGTCATATTCAACATCGCCAATAGTGATCGCATGTGACTTCCCTTTGTCCTTTTCCTTAAGCGGTTGCTCATGTCGATCATCACTAACCCTTGGATTAGGGCATTTATTGGCATAATGTCCCATCTCCTTGCACTTGAAACATTGAAGTGTTGGTGGTGCGTTCTCTGCAGTCTTTTCTTTATTCACATCATTAGAAACCATTTTTCCATTACATCGACAATCAGCTGCTCGATGACCTTCTTTTCCACACTTAAAACATTTTCTAGTCCCTTTAAGACAATCTCCACAATGTTTCTTTCCACACTTTGTGCATAAGGGAACATTCATCTTCTTTTCACCATTATTATGAGATTTCTCCTTGAACTCCATCTTTCGTTTCTTGTCAAATCCATGAGATGGATATGTAACACCAACTTCCATTTCTACCTTGATAGCACAATTCACAATTTCTTCATAGCTATTGAAGTCTCTTATAGCTAATTCCCTTCGAAGATTTTGTTTTAAGCCACTGAAAAATTGATCAACTTTACTTTCAGGTTGGATGATAATGCCAGATGCATACCTTGCAAGTCTTGTAAAATTCACTTCGTATATACCAACAGATTCATCATCCTTCTGTTTCAGCTCAAGAAACTCCTTTTCCATCTTTTTTCGAAGAATACGAGGGAAGTACTTACTGAAAAACAATTTCTTGAACTCGTCCCATTCCATGGACTCAATTTCATCTCTTGGCCTCGTATTCTTGATAAGATTCCACCATTTATCAGCTTCACCTTCCAAACGATATACTGCTAAGATGAATTTATCATGCTCAGAACATTGAAGAACTGAAAATATCTTTTCAGTGGTACTGATCCATTGTTCAGCAATAAGTGGATCGAAATACCCACTGAAAGAAGGTGGACGTTGCCTCATGAAGGACTCAATAGAATATTGTTCCCTTCTCTGCTCATTTGGAAGTCCAGAATGATTCATAGCTTCTGTAAGTATAGCAATAAGATTTTTCACTCAATCTCCCATAACATTTGTTTGTTCAGGAGGGAAATCATTGCATTGTCCATTGCATTGATCAACACGGTTCCTTCGGGTTCCAGCCATCGTCTAAAACCCAAAAAGAATAGTGTGAGAGGCAAAAATCATGCTAGGGAAAACAACATAATAAAGGGGGAGTAACCTAAATATCTAACATCTTAGGTTAAATTCTAAGATTGTTAGCGCAATTCTAGGACTATAACTATACGTATACTTAACCTTAGAGACATCCCTAGACATACCTTAGAACTATCTCTAGGGATCTCACTAAAGTTCTCGCATCCTAGTTTCCAAAGGTTGACTAAACCTTTCCTCTGATACCAACTGTAGAGACCCGAATATTGATGTACATGGACATTACATTACTTTTGCGGAATACTTAGTACATAACAAAAACACACACACAAGGATCGTAATAGTTTAGTGTCTTTGGAAACTCGGAATATAATCTTCTAATCGTGGTGAAAGATCTTCAACATCTCCCATAAAGATCTTCCTTTTTTTTTTCTAAAAACCTTTCATTATATCCTAGGGAAAAGAAAACATAAAAGGGTGATCTCAAATGCTCAGTAATGGTAAACAAAATAAATATCAATCACATCATATTCATAAGAACATAACATTTTGGAAATCATAACCTACAAAAGAGAGCATAATTTCATATCATGGGAGAAATCATGGCAGTGAAATGTAATCACAATAATCAAAACATAAAACAAGAAGCTTTGTGGCAAACAAACATAATCATATAGAATCATTTCTTGTTAGTCAAGACTCATTTCCAAGACTATCTTAGTGGACAAAGTCCCTTTCTGAACCGAGTCACCCTCATTTCAGTCCTGTTTCACTGAACTGGTATAACCTACCATTCCAGCCATGTCTATCTCATGAGATATAAAATCTTTACCCAATGCATTGGAGGGAGATATAGGTCCCAACCATCTCATAATGATACCATTCTTATGTGTGCCACAAAATCATAAACCATACATCATAGCATAACCCATGTAATAAATATGGGAATCTTAAAAATCGTGACATCATAAAAAAATTAATATAAGATAAAGGAATTCATAAAAATAATTCCATCACAACATAGTCAAATCAATGTAAAAATAGGGATAGAAACATAACCCTTTATTTTCTTAGATGGAAAACAATTTTGATAAAACTCTTGAACTCTATTCTTGAGGAAAATATCCTTTCTACTTCAAAAACACTTTCTTTTCTTTAACATGATATAAAATTTTAAACTAAAAGAAGTTGATTAAAAATAAAATTGAAAACTTTTAAGGGAAGCTTCTTGGAAATAATGTTTTAAAAATCCATTCATGTTATATAAGTTAAAAGATAACATTCTTCTCGTACTTTTGTCGGAGAAGTCAAAAAGTACCTCGTACGAAAAACGACAAAAGATTCCTTTCATATTCTTTACTAAAAACTCACCGAAGGGTAAAATTGGATTTAATATATTGTAAGTAGATGGAAACTATATTAAATATTTAGGGAACATGGATGTGGATGATAAAATACACCCCAGTAAATGACAAAGTAAAAACAATCTTGGATAAAAATGAGATTGTGATATTTCCCTTACCTGAGGTCCGATTTGCTTCGTAAGTGTCCGAACCTCCTGTATAATGATTTAAATAATGTAATTGACTTATTACAGAATCATATTCATTGTGATTATATCATATATGGTTCACTTATAACTTTATATTACCCGTCCTTTTGTAAATTCATGTTAAAGTAGCGTTTTGGGTAAAATCGTCTCATTTGTCGTTCGTGTTTTAACTTGTAATTATTCATATGATTACTTAGATCATTATTACTTAATTATAGAATATAAAACATGATTTATATATAATATATATTCAGAATATACATATATATAATGGATCGATAAATGGAAAGAAATACACCGTTCATGGAGACGGTAGACCGTACGTACGCATGAACGTTGTTTTCGTTTCCTTATTGAATTGAGTGGAATTAAGTAGATGACATACATATATATACACATAAATCTAGTAGCTTTATAATGTCATATATTTCATTATTATTGCTTATATATACTTTATAATCATTCTTAAATGGTTAACATGGAGAATGAATCACATCGCGTCGTGGAGACGGTAGTCCGTACATACGCACGAGCGATGATATCATTTCCATAATTATTGAATTGGAGTGGAGTGGGTGATACAATATATCAGAATCATTATGATGTTATAATAACTATGTATAGTTATTCTTTACACCATAATACCCATCCATGTAAGGTGTTGGTGGAAAAACAGATTACACCACGACGTGTAGACGGTATTCCGTACGTACGCACGCGCGGTGATTTCGTTTTCCGTAGGGTGGATAAATGGTGAATTAGGATTGTTTCATAATTATAATAACATATCATTATATGTGTGATACTGATGTTATTACTTCATAATGAAACAACCTAATAAGAAGAAGTGGAAGAAGAAATAAAGGTGAAAGAATCGGTAACGGAAATTACCTCTTCTTTGAAGTGCTTCTTTGAGACCTTCTTTTAGGGAACCAAAATTGGTCTTTGAGGAAGACCAGAACCTCTAGGATGTTTCTAGGGAAGTGGATAGGAGAATCTTGCAGGGTTTGGCCGAGCATGAAGGCTCAAAGTGGTGTGAGGAAGAGAGGGAGGAGGTGCCCTTTTATAAGGGATGAGACGGGCACCATTGGAATAAATAAAAATATTATTTTATTATAAAGTCAAGTTTGGTTTTAAATAGCTCCAAATTGATTTATTTATAGGCTAAGGTGGGGATGGGTCGAAATCCTCTCATCCAATAGAATTTAGACATGTTTAGTTTCCTATGTTAACCTTATCATTTAGATTTAACATTAAGTTAAATAATTTTACTTTTACCATGTCTTCTTGTGTTCTTATAATATAAGGTTAATAAACTTACTATAAGAATCCAAACGAACCCGAAATTGTTTATTATTAATATATATAACCTTATCGAAGTCATTTGGCCGAACCTTATATTTTTAGGAATAAAATAACAATTAATAATATAATATGTTTTTTAAAAACTATTTTATGTCAATTTTGAAACTATTTAGTAATTGATTTTTGTGAAAATCATAACAGAATGATAAGTTCGAACAAAGTTAATTAATTCAATACTAACATGTCATATTAACCTATAAAATTAGTGGAATTCATAAAAAGTCTCAAATTATATTTATTTGGGTATTTATTACATCAATTATGTCAATATTTCATTAATAAGATAATTACTGCATCATCGTTGTGTCATAAATAAATTAAATTATATAATGTCTAAAAATTACAAATAAAATACCATTATGTATGAAATATTTTTAGCTTTCTAATGAATATTTACAATAGAATATATCTTATATATAACCCTATATTAAATATGTTTTAGTAAATACACTTTGATTTTAACTCTTTTAACTCTTCTTTGAATTAAATAATAATAAATGTCCTAATCTAATCCAAGTGGGCCTAAATGGTCATATTGTATTACTAAGATTGTTTTTGGTCGAATTACACTTGTCCAATATAATTAGGACATGTTTTAGGGTAATAATAATATCATTTTTACCCTTAATTACCCTATTTACTTTTAACCGTGGTAAATAAAAGTAAAAAGTTACTATTCACCAAAAATTATTTTCATCTCATTGAACCACATTTTACTTACTGACATCAACCGTGTCTCTCGAATTTTTGAAATTCCACTCACAGAAGCGGTAAAACTAAGTTTTATGAAAAATTCAGTTTTTTAACTACCCCTTAGTGGTTTCACTATTCATCAAAAATTGGAAGTTTTCAGAAAAATACCAAAAATTAGGCCTAAGCTATATTTGATATTATGAACTCAAAAATGATTTCTATTTTACCAAATTCAAAACATATCAGTTGCATTAATTAATTTAATAATTAATTCCCGTCGTCAAAACAAAAGGTGTGTTTTTAAGAGATAATAACTATCAAAAGATTGACACTTGTTTATAACTGGTTTAAATGTGAAATTACATCCAATGACCAATATTGTATTAAATTGTAAAAATATATTCTAAATATAAATTAAAACCACTCAAATTAATAATTTATCACTATTAATTATTTCGATTGAAAAAGTTGTTTTTAATCAAAATTTAGTAATTTTCACTATTCATCAAAATATGAAAGTTATCCGAAAATTACCAAAATTTCACCCCAAGCTAATTTCGATATTCCGGATCTAAAAATGAAGTCCATTTTGAAAAATAAAATTTTCAAAATTTCAAAAAGTGGTTATTACTATTCATAACGGCTAGTTTTAATAATATTTTAATAGCATATCGTTGTTTAGTGAAACTCAGTATTGCGTACTGCACACGCTATCAAGGAAGGTCGTGATTGCGTGTAATGAAAGGCAAGTCAAGGATGTGTGTTGTGCAAGCTCCTTTTGGTGTAGCGTACAACACAAGACATTAATGAAATTAAAAAGAATATTTCTCATAAAATCTCGGGGTGTTACATGGGATGACTATAATCTCAAGGTGGTGGGCCCTGAGATAGTTGTATTACAAATTATTACTACACATGAGGCATATCCTATAGATCATTCACTATATATTCATGCCCAGTTTTGAGACGTTTTATCACACTTCTTGAAGTATGTACAAGGTGTATTGTGATCTTCTCCTACGATGGTGGATCTTGTAACACCCCGAGATTTTATGAGATATATTCTCATAAATTTCTTTGATGTCTTATATTGTACACTAAACATATATTATCTTGTACAGTACACAAAACTATATTAACTTGTTGTATATGCAACACTATTCTTGGATCGTGTTACACACAATTTCATGTTTGTCTTGTAGAAATTATTCTACACAACATTATGTATTGATTTTGTTTAATGTACAAATGAAATATGTTTTTATTATGTTATACACAACACCAAAGGGAGCTTTCACTAAACACAACCATGACTTGGATTTCATTACACACAATCGCGACCTTCCTCGATAGCGTGTGTAGTACGCAATTCTGGGTTTCACTAAACAGCGATATATTGTTATAATATTATTATGAACTATCCGTTATGAATAGTATTAACTAAATATTTAATTTTATAACATTATTATTCATCTTATAAATTTTCTAGAACATGGTATGAGAACAAAATTAATTTTTCGGGTAAAATAAGTAATTTTTTTTAAATGTGGTTTTGCCGCCTTTTAATGGTGCACCCACAATAAATATAGTTTTTGAAATTTTTATAAGTTCAATTTGAAAAAATAATATTCTTTTTTGGAATCAGGATATAAAAATATACTTTGGATAAATTTTTCATATTATTCTGATAACCTTTATATTTTATTGAATAGTAAAAACTTGATATATTTTAATTAAAAACAACTTTTTTTCATCATAATAATATATATGAAAAAATTATAATATTGAATGGTTATAAAGTATAAATATAATATATTTTTACCATGTAATATAATTGATTTAATTAGAATCTATTTTACATTGAATTCATATGTAAAATCATTTCAATCTATTGCAATGTTTTAACTTTTGAAACTCATTTTCTTAATAACGGGATTAATTTTAAATTAATTTCTACTACTTCTGTGATTTGGATTTCGAAAAATTTAATCCATATTATTAATCAGTGGGTCCAAATTATGTTAATAGACTACATTATTTTGGACCTATGAATAGTAATTATGGTAAATTTTATTTACCATAGTTAAAGGTAAACCGGGTAATTAAGGGTAAATATATATTATAAAATTACCCTAACATTGTCTTAATATAATTGGATGATTATATTTCTTCCTAAATCATAATTTGGTGGAAATGGAATCTATTTGAACCCACTTGGATGTTATTAATAACTTTTATTTATTTTATTTAAAGGAAAGTGAAATATGTCTCACTCCAACTTTAATAATTAATGTATTTTTAATATAAGGCTATATAGAATATAAATTCGATTATAAATACTCATTTGAAAGATAAAATGTTTTTATTTGTTATAGTAATTTATTTTTAATTTCTAGGAAATATTTAATTACCTTAATTTCTTATACATTATTCATACAGAAATTATTTACTTGTTAAAAAATCAATAATATAGTTTTTATTAATGTAATAATAACAATCTAAAGGCTGAAACACTTGAATAAAATTTATTGGTCGAGTATATCTATACCATAAGAATCCAATGGTCAACTTGTGGACTATTTGGATCCGTATAAATGAGATTAAGACATTTATATTATTTTTTTAAATGATGTAAAATTTGTCACCTTCATAATTTAATAAATATAACAATTTATATGTTGTTATTTTAAGATGAGAAATTCAAGTAAAATTATTATTATTAAAGATATTATATTTATCCTCATCAAAGTATTTTTTTAATTTTTATGCAAAGGTAAGTATATTAAATAATTATTCTAATATTTTTTAGTAATTATTTCATTTAGATAAATATCAAACAAATTGTTTTAAAAATATTAAAATAAATATTATATGAACTAAATAATGTTATCCATAAATTTTACAGATGAACATGAAATTTTGAAAATCTATTAAACATTTTGGTCTGAATATATCCTCTGTTTGTATTTTATTTAAATTCAAATAAATAAATAGTTTCAATATTAACACTACTGTTATTTTATAAAATTAACATATTATTAAATTTTTTAAAAATCACAAAAATATTTAAAAATTATACATTGAAATATATATGGTCTAAAATTTCATGAAGTACCCAATTATGGATAATTAACAACACATAAGTAATTATTTATAATAAATTAAATTTGTGAATTTAATTACCACAAATAAAAATAAATAGATTAAATAAGGATAAATCAAGTTGATAAGTTTACAAATAAATTTCCAAAATGTCTAAACATTATTAGAAGATGATATTAGAACCTTATATAATCTCATATTCGGATTTGAGTCATTTTTGGAGGTTTTTATGTGGGTTTTGAGTTAATTATAAGTTAATATTTTAGAGGTTTCAAAAAGTGCCCCTCTCCTCCCTTATAAAAGAGAACATCCCCCTCTTATCTAAACAACACATTGAGCCTTCAAGATCAGCCAAACCCTGACCATTTCTCTTCTAGACTTCTCTAGAAATATACTATAGGTCTTGGTTTTCTTCAAAGGCTATCTTTAGTGCCCTAAGAGGAGGATTTGAAGAGGCGCCTCGAAGAGTAGGAAATATCCTTTACTAATTCATTCAAATTATTTTATACTTCTACTTATTCTTATTTTTCTGTTTAATAATAGAGTAATAACATACTTATCACTAATATATTGATATGTTATTATAAATATGAATCAAACCTATTTCACCTTCTATCCATCCTACGGAAAATGAAATCACCGCGGGTGCGTGCATACGAAATATTGTCTCCACGCCGTGGTGTAATCTATTTTTCCACCACCACCTTAATTGGATGGGTATAATGGTGTAAATAATAACTATATATTGTTATTATAACATTATTCTAATTCTGAGATATTATATCATCCACTCTAATTCCATTAAATAATTTTGCGAACGATATCATCAGTCATGTGTACGTACGGAAAACCGTCTCCACGACGCGATGAGATTCATTCTCCAAGTTAGCCATTCAAGAATAATTATAAAGTATATATAATAAATAATCATGAAATATATGACATATTAATTATACTAGATATGTTTATATATTATTTCCTTACTTCAATTCAATTTAATACCGAAATGAAAATAGTGTTCATGCGTTTGTACGGCCTACCGTCTCCGTGAACGGTGTATTTCATTCCTTTTATAGATCTATTATATATAAGTATATTATGAATATATATTATATATAAATCATGTTTTATATTCTGGAAAAAAGTAATCATGATCTATGTAAACATATGAATAATTACAAGTCAAAACACGGATGATAAATGAAACGAGTTTACCCAAAACACTGCATTAACATAGAATTGATTAATGAACGGGTAATATAATGTCTTAAATGAATCATATATGATATAATAAATATTATTATGGTTCTTTTACAAGTTAATAATATATTTTAACCCACTATACAAGTGTCTCAGACACATACAGATGAAATTGGACATAAGGTAAGAGATAATTTTTCAATATCATTTTTTTCAAGATTTCTTCTACGTAAGTATTTACTGATGTTTTATTTTTCATAAATGTAAATTAAAATGTTTTCATAAATTTTTTAATATTCATACATGTATATTTAAAGTCATTTTTACACCTCTTTGACTTTTAATTTGTGTTACGGGATTAATCTTTATTTTTTTACCATATGTGGTACTTTTTGACTTTTCTAATAAAAGTATGAGAAGAATGATCTTTTTATCTTATACGACATGAATGGATTTTTACGATTTCATAATGCCTTATTTCCATGAAGATTACTCTTCAAAATTTCTTGAATATTTTCAAGAAAATCTTTTTCTTTTAAAATTTCATTGATTTTTGAGAAAAAAAAATGATTTTGAAGAAGAATGGTTATTTTCTTCAAGAATTAATTTTGAGTGTTTTATCAAAACTATTTTCCATCTAAGGTGACATTATTTAATATCTTTAGGTTTCATGTATAATATCTCCATGATTTACATGGTTTCATTTTTTTATGATGAAATTATATCCATTTATTGTCTATGGATTATGTTATAATAGGATGAGGTTTATGGAACCCGCTTTATTTATTGGGTTATGATGAATGATTTATGATTATTGTGTGGCACATGAAATAATGATTTCATTATGAGATGGTTGGCACCTATATCTTTTTCCAATTAATTGGGTAATGATTTATATCTCCTGATATAAACATGGCTAGAATGGTAAGTGAATCCAGTTCAGTAACATAGGACAGGAACAACAAGTAAACACGGTTTAGTAATGTACTTTGTCTGCTATGATGGTCTTGGAATAATTTTATTGGATAATATGGAAATCATAACATGTGATTAATGGTTTTCCACAATTACATGTTTTATTACCATGAAATTTTATAATGATTAATATTATTTTATGATCTATGCACTACGTACTTCCAATATTTTTGTCACTACTCAAGATTTTGATGATTAAAAATTATGTTCATATTTCTAAGTTAAAATGTATATGTTTTGTTTTATTTTCTCCACTCTTACCCTTACTGAGCATTTGATCACACCCTTTTTATGTTTTCTTTTCCCTAGGATATATATAAAGGTTTCAGGTAAGAGAAAAAAGGGAATGATCTTTATGGGAGATGTCAAAGATCATTCACCAGGATTTGAAGATTGTGTTCCAAGTTACCAAAGACACTAAACTATTATGGTCCTTTGGTGTCTGTTTTTTTCATGTATTAAGTATTCTGAAAAATTAATGTAATGTACAACTATGTCATGTTTGGGTCTCTACAGTTGGTATCAGAGTGAAGGTTTAGTCAACCTTTGTAAACTAGGATGCGAAAAAATTAGTGAGATCCCTGTAAATATTTAAAAGGTATTTCTAGAGATTTCCATAATGTTATGTATATGTATAGGTTACAGTACTAGAATTATGATAACGATCATGAATATCCAAGTATTAAACCTAATATATTAGATATTGAATGTACTCCCCTGGGTTATTTTGTTTTCCTAGTATAATTTTTTCCTCTTACTCTATTCTTTTTGGGTTTTATAAAATGGTGGGATACAGGAAGATTCACGATAATAGAGGATATGATGGAAAATGGAATGATATTCTTCAGGAGAAACCAAATTAAATGGTATTTTAAAGTCCAAAGATCATTATAATGCCTAATCAGCAATCTCATAATATGATCAATAATCTCAACATTGGTAAGTATTTTGACTCAGCTAATAAGAGAACGATGGAGTTTCATGATGATCATAGAGGAAAGAAAGTTCAATTTTTTCAGGTAATTTATGTGGTAAGAGGAATCATGGAGAATGTTTCAAGGGAACTAAAAGATGATTTGGGTGTGGAAAAGAAGGACACAAATCCTATAATTGAAAAGGAAAAGGTTCAGTTAACACCGCGGACAAGGATAATGGTATTGCTAAGACATCAATAGCAGTTAAATGTTTGAAAAGTGGAATGTACGGGAATTATGCAAACCAATTCCCTAAGGAAAAATCTCACGAATTGAATCAGCATGGTCTCATGGGTAGTATTTATGTTGATGATGATGAAGAGACTAAAAATGATATATGAGATGAAAAAAGTGTTGAGGAATAAAATGATAAAGCCCTGTCAATGTTTTAAGAAGGTATTGGAATGATTTTATGTTTATCAAGTGTTCGGTTGTATAGGTAATTTAATGGTACAATGGAATAAGTAAACTTACACTATTTTTTTCAAATGTATTTGAAAGCATTTGTTGAATGGTACTGGTATCCATGAAAGGTTATCCAGATATTTTTTGAAAGAAGATGATATGCGCATATGAATCGATAAGGATAAAATAATATGTTTGAGAGTATTAATGAGCTCATGATTTATATAAGGACAAAGTGATATCATGGTTTGAGTAAATAGAAATTTTTGGATTTTTCTATGTGGAAAGAGTTATATTTTGACAGAATTCATTTTTTTCACTAAGGTTCAATGGGTATTCGTTTTTCATGAGAATAAATGATTAAGGTATTCACATGTCTGTAATTTGACCAACAACAAGATATATCATAAGATATATGGGGTATAAATTATGGTAATCACATTCTTAGTAGATGTCCTCTCTTGAAATATTTTTCTTTATACTATAAGATTGGATAGAAGTATTTTGGATATGCCTAAACATTGGAATGGATTAAGTTAGACATCAGATATCATTGTTTAAGGCTAGAACTTTTTGATATTATTTATGAAATTTGATAATAGTATAGTTTCAGAAAGAGGAAAACTAGTAGGATGGGTGACAACCCATTGCGTCGGACAAGGATGCGAGAATCGAACCCACAACCGATGTGTGACAAGCCTTTATCACCTACCACTGGCCTACAGGAAGTCCTTGGTTAGTAGAAATTAGTTTTATTTTTTTAAGAGGTATGATAGTTGGAGTCTATGTACATTTTTGGAATCATATACGATTAACCTCACCATAGATGGACTTTCGTATATTTGATAACTTTTTCTAACATTTTTTTGAGATAGAAGGAATGACCTTTCATTCTATCGCATGATCTGCGAACACTTCACTAAAGACAAATTCCGCTTCATTTCATTATGATATGAAGTGGAAATTGTTCAAGGCACAAGAAATGGTGAGATTGTACCAAAATCAAGTAAGTATTTCTTTTTAAAAAATTCTTCTACATTTGATAAATGATCTTGAAAACAAAAAATGTAGTCCTACTGCCCTCAAATCTGATGAATCATATGGTACCTTAGATCATCACAAATTTATGGCTTTGTTGTTGTTGGATTTTTCATAGCTATGTCCTCTTCCACTCTTCATCAGAAGTTAATGGTTATATTTCCCTTCCATATCCATATTTTCACCTACGTTCTTCTATGTGGAAACCCAATGATGAGTTAATTTGGGTAACCATTACGTTTCTTACTTCACTTTTTAAAATTAAATTTTATTATTCCTTTTTACGATATGGATTTCTATGAATGAAACTTTCAAGTAATAAATGACTTATTACACCGGCAAATTTTGATGGTGGAATTCATTATAAGGGGTTAAAACGTAACACCCCGAGATTTTATGAGGCATATTCCTTTTAATTTCTTTGGTGTATTCTATTTTACACAATATCAAGATTATCTTGTACTATACGTAACACCGTATTAGCTTGCAGTATACACAACACTATTCATGGGTCATGTTACAAACAATTTCAAGTTCTTTTTGTAGAAATTATTCTATGCCACATTAATTATAGATTTTGTTTAATGTATAAAAAAATAAGTTTTTATTATGTTATATGCAACACCAAAGGGATATTTCACTACGCTCAACCCTGACTTGGCTTGCATTACATGCAATCGCGACCTACCTCGATAGCGTGTGTAATACACAATATCGGGTTTCACTAAACAATGATATATTGTTATAATATTATTATGAACTAGCCATTATGAATAGTATTAACTACAATTTTAATTTTATAACTTTATTATTCATCTTAAAAAATTTATAGAACATGGTACGAGAACAAAATAATTTATTCAGGGAAAATAAGTATTTTTAAAACAATGCAATTTTGCCGCATTTTGATGGCACAACCACTTTAAATATAGTTTTTGACTTGTTTATAATTTAAATTTTACAAAATAAAATTAATTTTTGGAATCACGATATAATAATGAACTTTGGATAAATTTTTCATATTATTATGATAAATTTTATATTTTAATGAATATTAAAAACATGCTATATTTTAATTAAAAAAATTCATCTTAATAATTTATGTGGTCAAATTGTAATATTGAATGGATTTAAAATATAAATAGAATATATTTTTACCATTTAATATAATTTCTATCCTTATCATTGATTTTACATTGAATTCATAGATAAAATCATTTCAATCTTTTGCAGTGTTTTAACGTTTAAAACTCATTTTCATAACAATGGGATTTATTTTAAATTAATTTCTGCAACTGGTGTGATTTGATTTTAAAAAAATTGATTCCATATTTGGAATAATTATGTCCAAATTATGTTAAAAGTCTACTTTTTATTTTTGGGCACTATAAATAGTAACTATGGTAAATTTCATTTACCCTAGTTAAAGGTAAATTGTGTAATTAAGGGTAAATATAATATTATAAAATTACCCTAACACTTGTATTAAAGTAATTGGATGACTATATTTCGTCTTAAATCATACTTGGGTCGAAATGGATCTATTTGAACCCACATGGATGTGATTAAGACCTTTAATTTATTTTATTTAAAATAAAATAAAATATGTCTCTCTCAAACTTTAATAATTAATGTATTTTTAATATAAGGTTATTTAGAATATAAATTAGATTAAAAATACTCATTTGAAAGATAAAATGTTTTTAATTGTTATGGAAGTTTATTTTTAATTTTTATGAAATATTTAATTACCTTAATAGCTTATACATTAATGATACATAAATTATTTACTTAGTGAAAAATAAATAATATAGTTTTTATTAAAGTAATAATACCCATCCAAAGTCCCAAACACTTGACCAAAACTTATTGGTAGAGTATAGATATACCATAATCATCCAATGGTCGGCATTGGGACCATTTGGAGCCGTATAAACGAGATTAGGACATTTATATTATTTTATTGCAAATGATGTCAAAGTGGTCCCCTACCGAATTTAATAAATTTAACAATTTATATGTTGTTATTTTTAGATGGTAAATTCGAGTATAATTATTATTATGAAATATATTATATTTATCCTCATCATAGTATTTTATTTTTAGTTTTTATTCCACAAATAATTATATTAAAATATAATACAAATATGTTTCAGTAATTATTTCATTAAGATAAATATCAAACAAATGGTTTTAAAAATATGAAAATAAATATTATATGAACTAATTAATGTTCTCAAAAAATTATCCAAATGAATATGACATTTTAGAAATCTATTAAACATTTTTTTTGAATATATCCACTGTTTGGGTTTTATTTAAATTAAAATAAATAAATAGTTTTGAAAATGACACTTTTGTTATTTTATAAAAATAACAAATTATTAAATTGATTAAAAATCACCAAAAAATTTAAAAATTATACATTGAAAATTATATGGTCTAAAATTTCCTAATGTACCCAATTATGGATAATTCACAACAAATAAGTAATTATTTATAACAATTTAAAATTTAGAATTTTATTACCATAAATAAAATTAAATAGATTAAATAAGGATAAATCAAGTTGATAAGGTTTAAAATAAATTTACAACATGTCTAAATTTTATTGGATGATGAGATTACAACCCTATCAAATATCATATTCATATTTGTGTCATTTTTTGAGGTTTTTAGGTTGGTTTTGAGTTTAATATAAATTAATATTTTAGAGGTTTCCAAAAGATCCCCTCTCCTCCCTTATAAAAGGGCACCTCCTCCCTCTTCTCTACACAACACTTTGAGCCTTCATTCTCGGAAAAACCCTTCCCACATCAATTATCCACTTATTTAGATACATATTAGAGGTCCTGGTTTTCTTTAATGACCATCTTTATTATCCCAAGAAGAGGTTATGAAGAGGCACATCGAAGAGGAGGTAATATCCTTTACTGATTCTTTCAAATTAATTTTTTTCTCTACATAATCTTATTTTGTTGTTTCATAATAAATTAATAACATCAGTATCACTCATATACTGATATGTTGTTATAAATATGATCCAACCCTATTTCACCTTATATCCATCCAACAAAAAATGATATAACTGCGTGTGCGTACGTACAGAATACCGTATCCATGTCGTGGTGTAATCTGTTTTTCCACCACCACCTTACTTGGATGGGTATAATGGTGTAAATAATTGATATATATAGTTATTATAACATGATACTAATTCTTAGTTATTATATCAACCACTCTAATTCCATTCAATAATTATGGGAACGATGTCATCGGTCGTGTGTACTTACGGATTACCATCTCCACAACGTGATGAGATTCATTATCCATGTTAACCATTCAAGAATGATTATATAGTACATATAATAAATAATCAGGAAATATATGACATGATAATTATATTGGATCTATTTATATGTTATTTACTTACTTCAATTCAATTTAATAAGGAAACTAAAACAATATTCATGCGTACATACGAACTACCGTCTCCATGAACGGTGTATTTCGTTCCATTTATCGATCTATTATATATATGTATATACATAATATATATTATATATAAATCATGTTTACATTCTATAAGTATTTAATTACGATATAAGTAATCATATTAATAATTTCAAGTCAAAACATGGATGATAAATGAATCAATTTTACCCAAAATGCTACTTTAACCTGGAATTGACAAATGAATGGGTAATATAATGTCTTAAGTGAATAATATATGATATCATAAATAAGATTATGGTTCTATTACTCATTAATAATATGTTTTAACCCATGATACACTACTCTCAGACACATACATAATAAATTGGACATAAGGTAAGGGATAATTTCGCAATCTAATTTTTATCCAAGATTTCTTATACGTACGTATTATGTGGGGTTATATTTTGCATCCATGTCCATAAAAATGTTTTCATAATGTGTTTAATATTATTTCATGTGTGTTTAATGTCATTTTTACCTATCTTTTACTTTTACTTTGTGTTATGGAAGTAATCTTACTTTTTTTTACCAAACGTGGTACTTTTTGGCTTTTCAAATAAAAGTATGAGGAGAATGTTTTTTTAACATATAAGACATAAATAGATTTTTACAATTTCATAATGCCTTATTTCCATGAAGTTTACTCTACAAAATTTCATGGATATTTTTAACAAAATCAATTTCTTTTAAAATATCATTGAATTTTGAGAAAAGAACATGATTTTGATGAAGAAAGGATATTTTCCTCAAGAATTCATTTCAAGTGTTTTATCAAAACTATTTTCCATCTAAGGTGACTTTATTTAGTATGTTTATGTCTCAAATATAATGTCTCTATGATTTACATGGTTTCATTTTTCTTATGATTAAACGATATCCATTTATTCTATATGGATTATGTTATAATGGGATGTGGTTTATGAAACCCACTTTATTCATTGGGTTTTGATGAATGATTTGTGCTTATTTTGTGGCACACCAAAAAATGATTTAATTATGAGATGGATGGGACCTATATCTCTCTTCCATTCTTTGGGTAATGATTTATATCTCATGAGATAGACATGGCTGGAACGACAAGTGAATCCGGTTCAGTAACACAGGGCTACAACGGCAAGTAAATGTGGTTTAGTAGTGGAATTTTTCCACAACGATGGTCTTAGAAGCAATGATTTGGATTCTATGTAAATAATAACATTTTCTTAATGGTTTTCCTCAATTTCATGTTTTATTCCCATGATATATTATCATGATTAATATTCTTTTATAATCTATTCCTTATGTACTTCCAGGATTTATTTCACCACTCAAGATTTTGATTTTTAAACATTATGTTCATATTTTTACGTTCAAATGTATATGGTTTGATTTATTTTCTCCATGCCTACCCTTACTGAGCATTTGATCTCACCCTTTTTATGTTTTATTTTCCCCATTATATAAAGTAAGGTTTTAGGTAAGAAAACAAAAGTGAAAGATCTGTATGGGAGATGTTGAAGATCTTTCCCCATGATTATAAGATTCTGCTCTAAGTTTCCAATGACACTAAACTATTACAGTCTCTGGCCGTCTGTTTTTTTCATGTATAAAGTATTCCGAAAAAGTAATTTAATGTACATGTACGTCATGTTTGGGTCTCTATAGAGATAAAGCATGAATTTCATGAAAACAAATCCTCCATACCTTTTGTGTGATGTGAATCCATTGGATACAGTGTATTGGATAGACTCTAATCTATCAATTTTTGAGAATATGAGTGGCCTCCTGAGTACAAGGCCCGGTTTGATACCTATATGCATCTGGATTCTAAAAAAATGTGGGATCTCATTTCCAAAGATTGATGTCATCAGGGAATGGTTAGGGATGGATTCTATAAATCCGTCTATGACTACTTATTCTCCTAGACTATGAGAACCTACTTTTATTGAGAGTTTATGTAGATAAAACAAGGTTCTATGTCAGTAATATAGCATTCATCTTATTTCACTGAACTACAACATTTCATTCTTACTCTTACTAGTGATGACCTGATTACTATGATGTATTTTGATGATGGTCTTGTATATTCAATATAATTGTAGGTGAATGTTTTTGGGAAGACAACCATTTCATAGATATCAAAACATGACCTAATCATATATCCAAAACCAAGGGAAGGTGGAAAATTTTGAGAGGGCATTTCATCTTCTTTGGTTGTTGATAGTTTATCAAGTGGTAGGAAGAATAATTTTTATGGACTATGTATGGGATGTTTAATAAAGATGGTATGTACCAATAACTATGTGGTGTCCCCCTAGTGCAGTAGGAAATGGAATAAGAATAACCAGTGTACGAAGAACCCAATTTATTGTTGATATTGCAGTATGATGGTTAAAATCTACCTATTATACAGAACATTCCCACCATTGCTTGGAGAGAATTGATATATACTGAATTTTTTATAGGTATAGGATCGTAAGTATGATGTCATACTGGTAGTTGTTCGACAAGCATCTAATCACGATGAAGAGGCGGGTGTGACTGAGGTAGTCAAACATCGATGGTTATGTTCCAGTAATGTAACAACCAAAAATTTTATTAATGGAATTTTCCACCTATTTTAATTATGTTATACAGTATTAAATATATTCATAAATATATATCCCATCAAAAAATTAATTCATTAAGAATGAAATAAGTTTTTCTCATCGAAATTGGGGAACTTATACCAATGGAAAAGAAAATTGATCTTTTAAATAGTAAGGTGTTCATTATGAATAGTAATTTAGCCAATAGAATTGTAACCTCACCGATAAGTGTATAATTTTTTTCATCTTATACATGAACATATGACATAGTAATAACATAGTTTATGTACATAAATTTTTTAAAAATGATAAATTATGTATTGGGATTTTTTAAACATAAATATTTTTTACAATTATATAATTAATATAATTATTAAAAATAAAATTTATTTGCAGAAAATAGATTCATCAGTTAATATTCTTTATCTTATTTTTATAATATATTTTTATGAGACCTTAACTATTTTTACAATGTGTTATAAAATTAGTTATAATTTAAAAATCTGTATTTTTGAAATAAATGTTGATTATAATTAAAATTAAATTTCACATATATAGAAACTTATTTTCAAAATTTAGTGTTTATGTTTAATTCCAAGATTTTTAAAAAAGGATATCCTTAATTTTTTTTATTTTTCAAAAATAGTTGAATTTTTTGTTGAATAGTGAAATGTTGTAATTTACGATATTTAACAAATACATGAATTATTTTGTCATATATGATGTATGGATGACATAAGCATATAGTATCAAATTCTCCATCATTATGTAATATATTCTCTAATATGGTTAAATCTATTCATAGTCTAGAACAAATAATAAAAAACTAATTAATAATATACTAAAAGACACCCCTCTCAATCTCTATAATACCACCCATCACCACCGGTGCTCCTCACACCTTCCAAGCATTGAATATTGATCAAATTGTACCAAATCCAATTCCAATGAATCCCTCCCAATTCTAGGAGACTTTTTTTCAAAATAAACCCCAAAACCTATTTTTCTATGGAGGTTCTCAAGTATAATAATTCAAGAGGTAAAACACTCTTTGATTTTATTTAAATTTCATTTTAATTTATTTTATTTTAATATTTTCTCTTCACCTCATATTACCTAATGGGAATGATATGTTTATTATTGTATATATATTTTAATTTTATTATGATAATGAAATAATCTATCATCAAACCTTTTCTCCTCACCCTTTAATTCTAGAAATGAAAACATTGCCTATGAGGTGTTGATTTATCAACTTTGTGGAAAAAAAGAATTCATTTTATATTACTTATTTCAAGGTTTATTAAAATATGGTTATAATGGTTGAAAATAATTTAAAAATATTTTATATCCTTTTTAATTTTCTAGGAATACCATATATACCTGAAACTAAATAATAAAACAAAACTAGTTTATGATGATTAAAGACTTCCAACTAAATCTAAACGATTAACATTAACGTTTCTCTAATGAATAATCCTCATATTTGGAAAAAAAATATTACTTCATTTAAACATCTGGTTTCTTATTAATAACATATAATTTCAATTATGGATAATTAATCTCATTTTACATGATCTCTACTTACAAGTGAACTGATCATGAAAAAAAGGAAAACGAACACTCTTGAATAATGTAAATGAACTATATAACTCATTAAAGTTTGAATAATAGAATTTAATAAAACTTTAATATATAATATACAAGAAAAAAAATTCTAGATTTATCAATTAATGAATATAATTTTATTATCTAGTAAATTAATGTGATGAAATAATCCATACAAAAGGTATGGCGATTCTCGAACCCAATTTCCATTCTTTGGGTTATTCATTTATCATGCCAAATTTTTGTGTGTATGTTATTTTAATATTAATAAATTATATTTTAGTTTTTCATTATTTTTCAATTATGGGGGATATATTCCTCTATTCATGGTTTTTTAAAAATAAAATTATTTCTCAAAAGAACTATTCTTTTCAAAACACATCACGACTACACATGAGATTGTTTTTCTACACTCAAGTGAGATGATTCATATACAAAATAATTTTTTCTTTTTAAGAATCCAAAAGTTTTTTCATAAATATATTATTTATGAAATGAATCCCATAACATTCTGTGAGTTATTTTGTTAACATGATTGATATGAATTCAATGTGGATGACCTAATTATGTAAATGTTTATGATGTCATTAGTGCACTCATAATTATATATCACTCTAATGCATCAGGTAATGTGAATTATATCCTGATATAATGTAAAATAATCATCAATATTAGGATATATGTTTCCCCAATGATGATATTATTATTATGAACATATGTTATGTGTAAACATGATGGCAGTTTTTCTCATAACAATGTATCATTTATGAAAACTATGACATGATGTTTTAGTTTAATGGATTTCCATATTCCATGCCTCTATATAATGATTATTTCGTGATGATGATAATGATCCTATAATTATCTAATTATTATAATGATTATGATCACCCATGTAATAATGAATCATGTCCTTATCTATCCCATTACTAGGATTTTAGATCACAAATTGTTTTATGTATATCCTCAATTGACTACTCATAATAAGGAGTAAATGATGGCAACTAAAAATCTGTAGAAGAATGAATTATATAATTTTTATGTTTTATTAATTACATATTATTTATGTTCTTGATTTCCCCACGACATTATGCCTTTGATCCTTATTTTTTTAATTTCTTTTAGTTTTATATCTCTAAAATTGTGTAATGGTCATGAACCAAAAAAAAGTTCACTATAGTTGGTATCAGAAAATGGTAAATTTAATTTGGGATTTTGTATTAGAGAAAATAATTGAAAACCCTTAGTGTGAGACTAAGAAGATGTAATAACCCTTGAATAATTGTTTTAGACAAAATTAAACATAGGGAACCCACAACATATGAATTCAGAGTAAATTTTGAAAAATACTAAATAATTTATTCTTGATGCGTGAATTTATATTTTGTTCAAACCATTTCTAATATACAAAATCAAGAAAACCAAGAGAAACTATCCCAAAAACACATGTGAGGGACAATAAATTGAATTCTTGAGCATTATCCCCAATTCATTGGGAGGTGGAGTTCATAATTTCATAGAGACTATTACACAACAATATCAGGCAATAAAAAATAAACTAAATAATGTGGAATTCGGTCATTAACCTAAGAGAGTGAAACCCGATGGTTAATCATTAATGTTGTAATTTCCATTGAAATTTATTGTATATTTTAATTCAATTATCACAAAACAGTGGGACAACTCGTTAGAGAAGGACCCTTTTGTTCTTCACTGTTTTAAGATGGAGAAAGTGACTATAGTTTTCTATCATTTAGATGGATATTCTGATCAATGGTGGTCCTTGATTAACAACACCAATCGAAAATATTAAATTGAATAGGCGGAGTGGTAATAAATTAATAAAATCTTTCATAATAGGTATTTACCTCAATCTCTTCATAAAAAGTTTGAGAGAGAATTCATATAGATGAAGTAAAAGGAAGGTAAATATTTTACTTCTTACCAAGAAAATTTATTAAGGTATGAAATGTATGAGTTGGTATTTATGTTAATAATGATAGAAAAAATATAGATATTCTTTATTGGTTTAAAACCACACCATATAAAGGATTTATCTATTAAAGTCTTTTGATATTATGATGAAGTTGTTCATAGTTATATCAATGTTGTGATGAAGCATGGATAATGGTCATGTGGCTATGTATATAAGAAAATAATGATGGAGATTAATGGTAGTGGATCTAATGATAATGTTATATAGAAATATAAAACACTCACAATAAAAAAATATGGGAAGAATAATCATAGGAATTTCCTGAAAGGGATGGAAAAATTCTTAAAGTGTTGGAGATAAGGACCCCAAGATCATTAATATCTAAGAGACATGAAAAATCTACAAAATGTAATAGCTGGAAGGAGATAACCACTCATGGTTCAAGTTTTCAACTGTAAGGAACAAGGGAACTATGAAAACCCATGTACTAAACCTCGAGTCCTTAAGGGTAATCAATGTCATCTTGGACTAAAGAAAAAGGTACAAGGGAAAGTGTATTCTGTCAGTAATGATGAGGTGGATCCCAATAGTGACAAGGGGAAATTTACATAGGTTATTCATTCAAGAATAAAAAACTTATTGTTTGATTATTTTAATATATATTATTTCATATCATTCATTTTTAGTATAACAATTCAAAAACCACCTAAATATATTGAGGTTTTGTTTTATATGAGAACTGTAAATGGAGAAATTATTTTATCCAATGTAGATAACTCATCCCATATTAATTTTTGAAGAATAAACCACCAAATAAATCCAGTATTACTTACTTTTGTGTATATTGATTCTATATTGGGCATGGATTGGCTATCTTTACCCAAAGGAAACATCAACTATTAGGAAAGGAAGATCACTCTTCACATCCCAATGTATCCTCCAATTATATACATGTGTAGGTAAGGGGATGAATCTCTTTAAAAATCATCATCTCAATTATGGATATTATTTCTTTATGAGTAATAATATCAAGTTAAAAAGATTAATACAATGGATAGAATCATGATTGAAGACATTCCCATTTTGGGGAACTACATTGATGTGTTCTAACGGAGAGGTTGAGTTATCAATTTACCTTATTCATAAATCTCATCCTATATTAATGAATCTTTATAGAGTGTCCATATCTAAGATGGATGAATTGGAGAAGAAGTTACAAGGTAATATAGGCTTGGTTTTCATATACTCAAGTGATTCGCCATGGGGTGAGCTAGTTCTCTTCATCAAAAAGAAGGATGTATCAATA
Source organism: Viscum album (assembly GCA_963277665.1). Lineage (NCBI taxonomy): Eukaryota > Viridiplantae > Streptophyta > Magnoliopsida > Santalales > Viscaceae > Viscum > Viscum album. The sequence continues at coordinate 1,534,962,223 of OY728126.1, forward strand.
AACCTTTGAATTGATTAATATAACATTAATAAAATCATGATAAATAAAAAGTACCCCATTAATGAATAGATAACTTTGTTCGATCAGCTATACAAGGAAAAATATATCTCTATGGTGGATCTTTGGTTAGGAAATCACCATATAATTTTAAGGAAGGAAGAAATTTCAAAGACTAACATTTTAATGAGCTATATAAATGTGATTTCATAGTGAAGAATTTGGACTCACTAATTATCTAGAAATTTTCAAGTAATTAATTAAATATTCATTAAGGATTACCTTGAAAAAACTATTTTATTATTTATTGAGGATATTATGATATAATCCATAACAAAATATAAACATTAGGATCCTTTGAATAATGTTCTAATGTCCTTGAAATTGGAAAATCTACATACCATGTATAGTAAATATGATTTCGGGATGGATGAAGTATAATTATTGGTGAATGTTATTACCATCTAAAGTACATTTTTGGACCATTCCAAGACAAAGGTAAATAATGAATGTCCTAGGAAAACATTAGAAATATAGATCGTGAGTTTCCTTCGTCAGGTAGGTTATTATAAATAATTTGGGATGAACATCCCATGATTATCAAGCCCACTATAAAAGATTACTCCAGAAGGAGTAAGGTTTTTCTGGTCTAGAGAATGTGATGATTGATTCAAAGAGTTGAAAAAGAGTCTTATCAGTACACCAATACACACAATATGAAAAGGTGGATAACTATTTATAGAATATGGTGATTTTTGAAAATGAGTTCATGATTTTTAAGAAATAGAAATTAAAAATTGATAGCTTATACATCAACAGAGTTTAAATTATTGAGAAAAACTATTGCACACATGATCTGGAATTAGTGGCTATGAATGATTTGGAGAACATCATCCAAAATTATATTTATGGGTTGAAATTTGAGATATATACTAATAATAAGATCTTAAAATTTATATCATCACATAAGGAGATTAATACGTGTCAGCAAAGATGGTGAGATATCATCATGGGCAGTGACTACTCAATCCATTACCATCCTGGAAAGGAAAATAAAGTGGAATATTCAATAATTATAAATGATCCTGAAACATTATAAATGATGAAAATTTAGAAGGATCCCATTATCTTAGATTTGAAAAGACTTGACGTGGGAATCGTTAAAGAAGGAACATCATCAATCCTTTTTCAAATAATTCCCAATCATCCAAAACTTATAAAATAAATTATGCTCAGTGAATTGATGTGTAAATTCCTAAGACGGTGTAGGATATAAAAAATGAGAAATATTCCAAGTTCAAAACTAATGTGGAAGGATCCATAAGACCTGGTTCACGATTATGTGTACCAATTAGTTTAGTGATAAATAAATAGATTATTGATGATTCACTTAGCTCAACATTCTATATTCAACCACGAAGAAAAAATATGTATCGATATCTTTGAGTGAACTATTGGGGAGAAAATATGAAGATGTTCATCACTGAATATACATCAGTGTCTTGTGTGTTAGGAAGAGAAGGATGAATGGAAAATTTCTATGGGGATTATAAACCCATTACCCATGACAACATGGGAATGGGAATAAATCACTACGAAATTTGTCACCAGACATCCAAATAATTCCAAAGGATATAATGATTTATGGGTTTTTATTGATCATACTACAAATATATCTCACATTATAACAATTCGAGAGGAATTTAGATAGAATTAGATTTTATTCATATACATTATGTAAGTGTTAATTATATATACACTACAATTATTGATTATATCTAATCAGTATTTCATATTCACCTCCATGTTTTGTAAAACTTTTTAGAAAGATATAAACACATAGTCGAACGTCAATACAACATATCATTCTCTGACTAATTGCCAATTTGATTGTAATATTAATACATGGAAGGAAATTTTGAGAGAATGTTCCATTGAATTCAGAGGAGGATATTAATATCTTCTCACATTGGTTGAAATATATTATAATAAAAGTTACATCTTGAGCTTCCAAATGGATGTACATGAAGTCCTTGGTGATAAATGATGTAGAACACTAGCATGATGGGACGGAATTTTTTAACAAAAGATGCTAGGAACTGAAATTGTTGAAGAAATTGTAGATATGGTAAAAACCATTCAGAAACATATCTTGGAATCCCATTGTTGTCAAAGGTGATATGCATGAAATCCTTGATGGTAATTGGAGTTAATGATAGCGATGTAGTATTCCTCCACGTCTCTTTATTGAATAAAATAATGGTATTTTGGAAGAAAGGAAACCAATGTCCAATGTACATCAAACCCTTTGGGATTCTTGATCATGCTGGAGTTGTGGCCTATCGACTAGAACATACACAAAACATGTATCAATTACATGATGTATTCAATGTATCCTTTTTGATATAGTATATTCCATATCCACCACATGTACAAAATTTAGAGGTGGTTCATTGAAAACTGATATCTCTTTCGAGGTGTAGCCGGTCAGGATCATGGACTATAGAGATAATGTTTTATGAAAATTGACCACTCACATGGTCGGTTCACTATTAAGGAACCATTAGTAAGAATAGTAAAAATTGTAACTAGATTAATTAATTAAGTATAATGTCCGTGACATATTTTTAACTAAAAATTTAAAACAGTATTTAAAGGGTTAAATTTTGAAAGTGGGGAAGAATGTAACAACCCAAACATTTAACAATGTAATTTTTCCCTTATTCTAATTGTGTAATATATTATAAAACACAAAAATAATATATATAACCCAATAATAACCATATTTTCATGAATTATGATTGAAATAACTAGTATTCCTATATATTAGGGAACCTATACTTATAGAATAATAACATGACCTTTCAAATAGTAATGTGGCAATTAGAAATTTTCATACCTCCAAATACAATAGAAACAACACCCATGAACTTATAAACAAAATATATCCATTTTATAAAATAAAATATGACATAAATTTATCATAGTATGGGGAAACTAATGTATTAAAATTTATATTATTTTTATTTTTATTTTTGATAATCATAAATATTTATTTATATTTTTATAATTAATATAATGATTTAAAATAAAATTTATTTTCATAAATAAAGATTCATTAATTAAAATTTTATTTTCATAAGATTATAAGGTAATTTTATGTGAATATAACAAATTTTTCAATGTTTTATAAAATCATTTATAATTAGAAAATTGATATTTTTCGAAAAAATGATAAATTTATTTTTAAAAAAAATTATAAAATTTAAAAAATTATTGTAAAGAATGGACATATTTTTTGAACTCTAATTATCTATAAATTTGTTAGGTAGAGTTTTGGATTTTTCTATAATAGTTGATTTTTTATTGAATAGTGAGATATGGTAATTGATAGTATTTTAAAAAATACACGAATTATTAAGTCATAGATGATGTACGGATGAAGTAATACCATTATATCAAACCCTCATTCATTTTTTTAATATATTTAGTGATAAGGTCAAAACTATTCATAGTTTGGTGAAAAATAATACACTAATGATGAAAATAATCAAAAAAAACACCTCTTCGCCCCTATAAATACCACCCATCATCACCACTGCTCCTATCACCTTCTAGGAATTGAATTTTTCCAAAATTATGGAAAATACTCTTCCTGATCCAGATCCCCATGTCCGAGAACCTTTGGTCTAAAAAATTGTCAAAACCAAATTTCCATAATGAAGTTCTGAGGGAGAATAATTTAGGAGGTAAAATTCTCATTGATTTTCATTTAGGTTCTTTTCAATTTCATATAATTTATTATATTATACTAATTACTATTAATTCAAGTGGAATGAATAAAATTTCATATATATATTATTATTTTATTATTTTAAATTAATAATATACCATATTTCATGTTCCCTATTCCCTTTTATTCTAAAAATAAATACAACGTCTATGAGGTGTTTATTTATACATTTCAAGGGTGAAATGTCATAATTTTCCATTAACTCATCTCTGGATACAATTAAAACAATTATAATGGTCGAAAAAGAATTTAAAATTTATTTTATTAATATATTTATGTTTTGTATACAATATATATATACATAATTATAAATAATAAAACAATATTAGTTCGTGCTGATCGAAAACCGCAAAATTAATCAAAATAATTATCATTAAAATTAATAAAATGACTAATAATAAATTCTATAATAAAAATAATATATAAGATCATTTAATAATATAGAATTTAATAAATAAGGTAAAATTTCAATTATAGATATTTATTCTCATTTTACATTATCTGTCATACATATATACATGTGAACTGATCCGGAAAACCAAGAAATCAAAAACTTTTTAATGACGAAATTGAACTCTATAACTCATTAAAATGGTCATAAATAAACTTAATAATATTTTAATGATTAAATTACATTTAAATGTTTTTCTATATTTAGTAATTATTGAATCTTATTTTGTTATTCTAGATATCAAAGTGAAAAAATCATTCTCACATAAGGTAACAAGATTCTCAAAATGAATTTCCAATCATTAGGATATCCCTATTTCATTATAGATTTAATTGCTTATTTTTATTTAATAGTCCTAAAAATAAATTCTTTTATATTATATTTTATTTTCTCTATTATAAATATATCTAATCTGGTGTAATGACAAATAAAAATATTTTCCAATATAACTTTACATTATAAACACAATCACGACTCATCGTGAGATTGTTTCTTATTCACTAAAGAGTGAAAATTGTTATACCAAATATGGTTTTTCAATTTCGGAATAAAAAATTTAATTTATGAAAATATGATTTATGAAATGATATACATTCCTTTTCATGTTTTATTTTATCTATATGATTGATTTAAATTCTATGTCGCAATCATGATATGTAACTATTATGACATGACTGGCGCACCTTAAATTATATAGCACTCCAATTAATTGGTAAATGTGATTTATCTCATTAGATAATTTAAAATATTCATGAAAAATATTCTATATTTTTTACAATGGTTATGTGATGATTATTAAAAACTGTTATGTCTGAACATTATGCTAGATTTGTCCACAATTGTGTTTTTCATTTGAATAGAAAGACATGATGTTTCATTTTTATAGATTGACACATTCCATGACATTATCTAAATATTACACTCATTGTTATTATTATTGTTATCTCACAATTATGTTATTATTATTATTATAATTATTATTATTAACCATGTTATATTGATTAATGTTCTTATTTTTCCTCTTACCAGGCATTTAGCTCACCAATTTGATTGATGTATATCATCCATTGTCTACTTATATGTGACTGTTGTGGAGATCCTTGGGATATGTGTTTTTTCGTCTTATAATATTATGATTCTAGACACCCCATTGGTAATTAGAATGGCTAGTGTGTGTCATTTTAAGGATTTCGCCCTAGAGGTTTGTGGGTGTCACATTCTATGGGACCTTTATGTCTTAGAGATGACGAGCTAGGATGTCATTCTCAGGATGGACTGGTTGGTACCCTTTTGAGTTTTTGTATTTTTCTATCGTCGTAGGGTGAGTTTCACATCACCAGAGGATGCAGAGTTTCTATACAAGGGCAAATGGGATGTCCAGTTGAGACGAGCTGGACCCGAGCATCATGGGCGATGTGGAGTTATATCCCAGATTGGGGGGTTATATCTAGATGACAAGGGAACATTTCATAAGGATTTCCGTCAAGTGGTTGATCATTTTAGGGATGTATTCTCGGAAGACTTTTCAGGTCTACCTCCTGAGCGAGAGGATGATTTTTTTATTTATCTTGTTCCAGGAGCGACCCTAGTGTCTATTCCTCCCTATAGGATGGCTACGCCAGAATTACATGAGCTCCAAAGGCAGTGAGAGGAGTTACAAGTAAAGGATTTCATTAGACCTAGTACTTCTCCTTGGGGTTCACCAGTCTTGCTTATAAAGAAGGTGGATGGTACCCGCATACTCTGCATGGATTATCTGAATCTAAACCGGTTTACGGTTAAGAACTTGTATCCCATACCAAGTAATGATGATCTTTTTGATCAAACATCAGGGAGAATGAGTGTTCTTGAAGATTGAATTGAGATCCGGATATCTTCAGTTGCACGTTAGACCATCGGAAATTATGCTTATAGCTTTTCAGTGCGTATATGGTCTATATGAGTACTTGGTTATGCCGTTCAGACTCACGAACGTGCAATCAGATTTCATGGCTCTGATGAATCGTTTGTTCCACCCATATCTGGATTCTTTCATGGTAGTCTTAGTAAATGATATCTCGGTGTACACTCACACTCAACAAAACCATGCCACCCTTCTTGGGATCGTAATGGGTACACTAAGAGAGCATCAATTATATGCTAAGCTCTCAATGTGCCACTTTTAGATGGACCAGATTCAATTCTTGGGTCCTATTATCTCAGAGGTAGGAGTTGCAGTAGACCCAAAGAAAGTGAGAGCAGTAGTTTCCTTGGAGAATCCTAAGAACATGTTTGAAATAGGGAGTTTCTTGGGGATGGATGGTTACTAAATTCATTTTTTACAGCACTTCTCCCACTTAGAAGCGTCGTTGATGAGTTTGTCTAAGAAAGGTGTGACATTCCTTTGGTCAGAAGCTTACGAGAAATCCTATCAAGAGCTGAAGGGATGGATGACATTAGCACCAGTCCTGATACTTCAAAATCTAGGGAAAAACTATACAGTTTACTGCGATTTATCAAGTATTGGTCTAGGATAAGTGTTGATGAAGGGCGATCGAGTAGTTATGTACGGGTCTCAGCAGTTGAGCCCACATGAGAGTAATTACCCGACGCATGATCTCAAGTTGGCTGCAGTTGTTAATGTGTTATGTTGTTGCATACATTATATATTGGGAGAAAATTTTTGTGGTGTTTACGGACCACAAAAGTCATAAATACATCATTACCCAGTGTGACTTGAATTTGAGACAGTGAAGGTGGGTTGAATACCTTCAGTCCTTCGTCTTTGAGCTTGCCTATACACCTTCTAAAGGTAACACAGCAGCTGATGCACTGAGAAGGAGGAATCAGATAAACGTCGTGCATGAGGCTAGGGGTGAGTGGATGCTCATGGCTTTGATCACTTAGTTGCATTAGGAGATGCACAATAGTCATGGGAAAGCCGATATTTCTTCATTATTTGTGACTTATACACTTCTGGATAGAGTGAGGATAAGACAGCAATCTGATTCAGAAGGCATAGTTCTATGGGATTCATTGGAAAGTGAGTAATCTCCTCCTGGTTTAAATATTGGCGATGATGAGGTACTTTGTATCCATGGATGAGTGTGTGTTCTAGGGGATATACGTGAGGATTTGGTGCGGTAATTTCATGCTTCATCTTTGGAAGTGCATCCCAGAGTTACGAAAATGTACCATGACTTGAGGCATCAGTATTGGTTGCCTGATATGAAAAAGAGAAGTAGATGGTTTTATTGAAATATGTTAAACCTGTCAGCAGGTGAGGGCGGATCATCAGAGGCCAACTAGACTGTTACAAGAGTTACCCATTCTAGAGTGGAAATTGGATGATGTCGCGATGGATTTCATGACCGGGTTGACGAGGTTACCTCGAGGAAATGATGTCATGTGGGTTGTTGTGGAAAAACTTATGAAGGTAGCTCACTTTTTGATGATCAAGGAGACCTTTGGTGTTGATGAGCTCATGATGTTGTAAATCTGAGAGGTAGTACGTCTTCATGGGGTCCCTCATTCTATCATTTCATATTGGGACGCCCATTTTTCATCTCATTCTGGTAGAGATTTCACAGGGCGTTGGGAATACTGGTGCTTCTGAGCACAGCTTACCACCCTCAGAATGATGTCCAGTCAAAGTGTATGATACAGGTGCTAGAGTACATGTTGCATGCATGCATCTGGGACTTTGGGGGCTATTGGGAGAAGCAAATACCCATGGTCGAGTTTTCCTACAATAATAGTTTTCAGGCGACTATTGAGATGACACCTTACATGGGTTTATATGTTAGGCCATGCTGATCACCCTTGTGCTGGTTGGAGGTAGGTGAGGCATCTTTACTAGGGCCACGTCTTGTACAGTAGACTTTAGAGAACGTCCAGTTGATTTAGAAGTGGATGGCTATAACCCAGTCTTGTTAGAAATCATTTGCTGATCGCTCGAGACGACCATTGGAGTACATGGTCGGGGACTAGGTTTCCTTTCGTTTTTTACTATGGTTGGGACACAGGTGGATCAGAAGACATGGTAAAATTTCACCGATTTATGTGGGGCTGTTTGAGATTCTGGACAGAGTTGGGCCGGTTGCCTATCGGTTGTAGTTACCATAGAGGTATCAGGCCTTGCACGACGTCTTCCACGTATCTCAGCTGCGTCGTTACCACTTAGACCCATATCATGTTTTTCAGCCTGAGGAGGTTAAACATTAGGTAGATTCATCCATTGATGAGCATTCGATTCGTATTGTTGATAGGAGCATTAAGGCTCTCTGAGGCCGTGTGCACACCGAGTACAGGACGAAACCTAGGAGTGGGAGACCGAGGTACTTAGTCAGTGGAAAGAGTTGTTCTCAACCTTTTCTTCACCACCCTTGGAAGGGAAATTCTGGTATTAATTGCTTTAAGGGGGGATATTTGTAAGACCACGTTTCTTATTCTTGAGGTACGAGTTTCTTCTTTTCCTTTCCATTTAATGTTTTTTAGAAAATCAGGAAAATATGGAAAAATCTCAATATTTGTTGGTACACACCATTTACTTTTCCACACGCCGTGTATTTTTTCCATGTGGGATGAGTATACAGGGCGTGTAGTCCTGTCGGCGATGAAGGGTGTAAAAACTAAATACACGTATTGAACATAGTATATACACGCCATGTAGTCAGTCGGAAGGTGAACAGTTAGGCAGTGGGAGTAGCCGCCAGTATAACGATAGTACACACCGTGTACTCAAAAATACACGCCGTGTAATCATGTTGACAGATGAACAGTGTGGAAGTGAAAAGTAGCTTCCATAGGAACAATTAAAAAATCGAAATTACACGTTGTGTACTTTAGAGTACACGTCGTGTAGTTATGTTATTTCGCCTAAAACAAGAAGTATCATACTCTTCTGATAGAGGAAGCTTAGAACACCCAAGAGCCATGGGTGAGAAATCCAGATCATGGAAGATCTCCTGACCGAACATCGAGACTCTGATTCCTTCACCGATGATCTCGTTTGAACCACACGAGTGATTACTTCTCTATTATTGAACCCTTCCTTCCAATTATTTTCTGAGGGGACGTTATATGGGTTTGAATGGGTTATCATTTTTCCTAGATCTACGTCGTTCTTGGAAATTTCATGAGGTTTCATTCACGTATATTGATCAGAGGCGATCGAGGTAGGTGGTCTGGTGTTTATTTCCAATTTTCGAGTATATTTTGGGTACCGTTGTGCTACCTGCCCAGGTTTGGGGTGTATTACGGCTAATTCCATAGTTGTTAAGATATCTAGAATTTCATAGTTAATCTAACGATAAATATATAGTACTTTTTGGAATCATTTCTTGGATCCGGATCCACCCAGAGGGTGTGTTCCTCTTGTTTAGTCGTTTGGCCAGGATACCCATGGGTATGCCGTAATGGGAGAATGTTTTGAGTTATATTAAGAGGAAACATATTTATTACTTTTTTATGCATTGGGCTTAGCTCGGTCACTTTCTTAGACTAAGGGAAATGTTTTTCTTAGCCTGAGGGCACTATTTCATTTTGCATGAAGGAAACTCTTCTTATACCTATGGGCAGTAGCTTGTGTGCCTGGGGGTGACATCTCGTATGCCTGAGGGCATTATTTGATTTTCTTATCTGAAGTCACCAGCTAGTTTCTATTCTTCTTACCTGAGGGTAAGGATTTTCATGTAAGAGGACAACATTTATTTGAATATTCACTATGGTGATTTATTATGTTGTACCTGCCAAGATAAATAACAAGAATGGAGTTGATAAATAATTATTTAAATGGAAATGTAACTGGTAGAGATTGTTACTTTTGATTACTACCAAGTTTACTTCATTTTATTACTTCACACCGCTATTGCACATTTTCACTGATAGTTGGGCATGGGCCTTGGTGGTTGCATGCTAGGATTTATTTAGCACACCCTGTTTGGGTCATGTCTTAGGTGAAAACAGATTATATCATTTCAGGTGTTGATAAAGGAAAGGGGCCCTATACAGGTACTTGATTGTTGTAGAGGAGTATGAAGGGATGGGACTGATCCTAGGCTTGTGATGATGTTGAGTTCATGTTGCACTGTTTTAGTTGGTTCTATGTACTTGTACTTATACTGTATTTCATTTGACTACATTTTATCCTTTTCTGATTGTTTTATTATTAATATGACGTTTTTCATCATCATATATATATTTATGTTGGTTATATTTTGCATCAGTACCGTTTTCCTTTCATCTTGGTATTGTTTATTGCTTCCTCTTTTGGAATGTTTATATTTTTCGGCTGCGCTACTCTTTGAAAAATTATGGCATAGTTTCCCAACTATCAATCCTAGGCCCCCACTGCTAGTTGACAGCCTCTGGAATTTGCAGAAATGTGCTTGTGGTTAGGTGACAAACCGGGTTTAGGGAACCCATTGAGTGGCACCCGGATCTGGGACATTCCAATTAATCAGGTTTTCAACCTTATTTGGGTTCATTCATAATTGAATTCGTAGAGTACATCTTGTTTTATTTTCACACTATACATGACTATTCCATCCATATTGATATCATGCTAAATACAGTAGAAGATAACAAAATATATATAAAGATCATTAAGTGAATCTTTTAGATTGATATGGTTTACTTATTGGGTCATATTATTTATTATGAAATCATATCTATTGGCCCTGAGAAGGTGAGCACCATGTTTTTCTAGGAGAATCACAAGAATATATTTAAGACTTAATTTTTATTTGGGAAATATTCCTATTAAATGAAATTAATTCAGGAATTCTAATTACTAGAAAAACCTCTCACAATCCTGACTAAAAAGGGTGTGATGTTCATATGGTAATAATCTTATGAGAAAAAGTTTCAACAGTTAATGGGGAATCTAAATTCAGTGAATATATTGATTCTAATAGAGATGGGATAAGTCTATACTGTTGGTTGTGATTCACATGGGATTTGGATATGGTCAGTTCTAATGCAGGGAGATTAGATTGTAGTGTATGATTCCCACTAGGTGATACCTCATGAATGGAACTTCCATATACATGACCTCAATCTAGCTGTCGTGGTCCATGCCATACGATATTAGAGAAAATAACTTCTGTGGGAGTGGTTTTTTTACATAGACTCTTAAAATCATAAATACAATTACACAAAACATGAAATAATTATGAGGACACTCATGGGGGTAGTATTCCCATATTCATTTGACTATGAACATTCTAATACACTCAGAAAAGGTAATGTAATAGAAGACACCCTCAGCTGGAATACTCATAAACAAACCATGTAGGAGTCCAGCATTGAGTAGATGTTGATGGATATGTTTTCAGAGATTCACCTGAAGGGTCTAGAATATCATGGGTAGTATATTTTAGTAGCTCTATCTGGGAAATAAATCATCCAATAATGGGTGTGGATGAGACATAATTCAGATATCGAGGGCCTCATCCAAGGGGAGATCCTCACCCTTGAGAACCCAAAACATGGTTTGGTTGTTGATGAGAGTGATGCCTTATTCTTCAGTTGAAACTCATGGGATATTTCTGATGTACGAGAAGAGTGGATGTAGGAATCTCATGATTCTATTTGGGAAGCTCACCCAAGTATTACCATTTCGTAAAAAGATTTAAATCATTAGTATTTTTGGGTAGGATTTAAGGGTAATAATTCATAATTCATCCTGAGGTGTTACACCTATCTGTAGGTGAAGGCAGAGCATAACCGACCTGTATGACATCTAAAACCTCTATCCATTTTTGGTTGGGAGTTTATTGATGTCACTATAGATTCTGTGAGAGGCTTAAAGATATCCACTCAAGGATGTGATGTATTATTGGTTATCATATTTTGTTTGACCAATGAATCACACTTCCTACATATTTTGGAGACATTAATAGTTAAGGTGTTTTATTGCTATACATACAAGATATTATGCACCATAATGGTGTTCCCCATTCTATCTTATGAGATCGAGACACCCAGGTTACATCCCGGTTTAGTCTAGGGTTGTATAAAGTAATGGATTCAATGGTCTTATAGATTATATCATATCACCCTTAGATTATTGGGTATTCAGAGCATATAATACAGGTGTTCGAGGACATGAACTACGAATTTGTCCTCAAGTTCATAGGTTATTGGTAGAAAAAAGAACATATCATCATGTTTAACTACAACACCTGCTTCTGGGAAATTATGTAGTTGGATTTTTATGAGAACATTTACATTTTCCTATGCCATTCCCCTGTATACTGGTTAAAGGTAGGTGAGGTAGAAATATGGGTTCCTCATCTCATTCAGAAGACATCATAAAATGTAAAGATGATTCTAAGATATATTGATATAGTTCAATCCATAAACGAGTCTATTACTATCTTCACATCTAACCTTTTGAGATTTATGTGGGACATTAATATTTTTTATGAGATTCACTAAGATTGGCTCATACATAGATACATATTAAGGGAAATCTAACACTTTGTTATGTCGTTTATTTTTGGATCATATAGAGAGTCATTCCACTAGCTTATTTAATGCAGTAGACTAATAGGTACTATGCCATTCCCTACATCTCCCATATATCACTGCATTTATATTACCATTCTAACACTTATCATTTGCGTGATCCTAAGGATGTTGAGATGGAGGAAGAAAAGTCATTTGAGGAGCATCCTATATGTATCATTGATTAGATAATAGAGGTTTTATGAGGCATGTTAGTTCCATTGGTTTGGGTTCCATGGTAAAAGGGACATGTATAAGAAAACCCTTGGTATAGGGAGGCCAATTTATGTATCCATTGTCTAGATATTTTTATAAGATGATGCATTATTACAATCGGAAGGGAAAATCAAGGATGACTTATTTTAAGGAGGGGAGGTTGTAATGTCCCATGTTTTTAGTGGGGTACATAATGTTGTAGTATTTATTATATCTAGAAGCCCCATATAATGTATGTTTGGTCTATTTTAGGAAAGGTGGTTTTATTATGGGTGGGATCCTATATTGAAAACAGAATAACAATTTGTATTTAAAAACATGACATGTCTTTGGATTGAAATACCCTCAATCACATCGTGTAGATTCTTTTTCATCCAAGGGGACTGAGCATTAAAAAATGTTCAATGAACATTCATGTCATGTTAATGACCCGGATTTTTTATTTTGAAATTATAATGGGGCCATTTTAACAGAGTATTTTCATCTTCTAAATAGATGACCCACACAACTGAAAGAACTATAATAGCCAAACTAGGTTACACTAGATCTTCTATGTCCAAAAACTATTTTCATTGTGTTAAGGTCCATTGGACACATCTCATTAATCTATATATTCCATATCAATCATTTTTTCATCCATATTTCTATTTTTTCATCAAATTGATGTGACATCATTTTCCCTATTTTTAGGTAATTTAACGATTCCTCAGATTTATCTCATTGAAACTTAATTCATGGGACGACATTGGAAGAGTTGAGTTCTAAAAACCTAAGGTAGGTGCTATTGTTATTTTACCCAGGTTTCATTGATTTTATATAAGAGAAATTTCTGAAATTCCCCAAATTATATTGGTGATGCCTATTAAATAATAAATAAATTATAATGAATTATTCTCCATAAACAATATTATCATATAAAACAAAGAATTAAACATTGGTTTATTTTATAAATGTGAGCATCCCCTATAGGAATTATGTACCTTAAAAGTAAAAACGTCTCTTTTTCCTAAAAATTGATAATCACATTTTTTGTTTTGGGTGAGCATTCCATTCAATGATTTATTTATAAATTTATCATTGAGGATTTGTAGGCTATGAGTTAGGTTCCTATACATCATGACATTATGGAATTACATGAATTAAATGATGTGGTGAAATTGACTAAAGTATTATAAATTAAGTTCCTTATCAAATATTTTATTTGGGAATGGTAATACAAAAGTCCATACCTAGAAAACAGTGATACAAGGGAAACCACTAATGTAATAACTTGGGTTAGTTCTTAATGCCCAACAAATAGGAATTGTAAATCTCTTTTATATATGACTAGAGTGATACAAGTTATACCTTAGACGAGATCATTATAAATTCTCCATACATCTATGCGAGTGATACATGTTACCTAGGGGGAGACACCATGGATGATATCAGCGGACAAATTGTCATTATATCCACTGATTGATACTCTTTCCCCAATGTGAGACACTGGAGATGATCTTGTAGGAGATTTTCCTTTAGAAAATATAGGGAGTGATACATGGGATTCCATTTTGGGAACACATTGGAAGGACTCCAATGATTTTGAATATATTTTCCACTCCTGGTATGATACTTGGGTTCCTTGATATAGTTCTCCATATATGGACATATGATTCTTCTTTTTAAATTCAATGATGCAATTATATAAAAATTAATAATGTTTAATATATTCAATTGATGGAAAGATGACCAAGAAAAATGAATTACTTGTTAATGATAGATATTTAGATAAATTATTTATAATATCTATTTACACATGATAACATACTTTTACTTTTCGCATTGGTTCATGGACATCCATTTCAGGCTTATAATGGTAGAGTCGATCGAGTATCCCATGAGGGACCTAGTATGATGTGTTTATTTATTGACTGAATTTCATTTATAATTTTTGGAAATCTCATCTTTTTGTATGAATTGACTATATTGTTCTAGAAACTATTACTGGTGGCTACTGAGTTTATATCAAACTTTGAATGAGTCTGACTTAGTACTAGATAGAAATTCATGATTGTAGGTTTATATAAAGGGAAGAGTCTTGCTTTCGATGCAAGATTTTTCAGCATTAGTATAAAGAAAACAGGAAGAGGTTTGAGCCTATACTAATGATGTGAGTTTTCGCATATTTTGGTGTTTTTTATTTTTGATAATAAGGTGGTATGTTCCATGAATTTTTTTTTCCTTGTACTAAATTTTGTACAACAATATGATAAGATCATTATATTCCCTTGGTGTATACTATATTTCAACTTCCCTTTGTTATTAATCTAAATGATTTTTAATTATTCTAATATTTTTGTATATCAATACGTCTGCTATTTTACCTTAGATTATTTTACCGCTATGCTGCACTCTAACACATGAGGGTATATTCTCCACATAGACTCACTCTATTCCCTAGCTACTAGTCATCAAACTCTGGTGTATCGGGAGGTGTTCCTAAGTTCATGTGGCCAAAATTCTCATGGAGCCACTAAGTTTCTTATATGGAGAGAGGATAAATGTTTTTTATAGGTGAAACGACTCGTCTCATCATTCGTTTTTATCATGTAGACTATGGCTGAAACCCACTTCCTCCTCCATCAAACACCCATAATGTTGGATTGATTTATATATATTTATTGAAATATAAGGTTAGTATCATCCTTTAGTTCCCTAATTTTATTCACTCCTTACATAAATGTGATTTTAGAATATCCTTTTTAGATTTCAATAATGATCCCTCCCATGAATCGTAGATTTTTTCTGATATTAAAGTTCTTTCATTTAAACATTATTGAGGACTTCTTATAATGATGCTCGCCTATACCTTTCCATTGAATCCATGAAGTTATGTCATTCCATGAATTTATCGTTATTTTTTCACTAAAATAAGATAATTGTTTTATGGAAATGGAGGCACATATTGAGTTTTTTATTACTATTTGATAAATATATTATAGGGAATCTATACACCCCATATTAGGTTGTTTCAGAAACCGTTGGATTCCTGATGTGTTAATAGGTTTTATTCCTTTTTCGATATTAAATTGATTAATCAATTTATATTTTATTTTTCATTAGAGGTATGTATTGTGATGATATATGAGTTGGGACAATGATATATGATTTTTGAAACATGGAAATTATTGGGAAAGAGTTTTCATATTAATGAATTATTTGTTTTTCGTATAAATTGGGTTCGGGGGTCCAAAACATTTACCAATGTTATTACACTATCCAATTATACTGCATGTTATATGTGGTCACACCATAGTGGACATTGATCATGAAATTAATCATTTAAAAAATGAAATTAACTAATTAAAATAAAATATTTAAAGTTAAAAATATATAATATATGAATGAACTAAGGGCCCTAGGGTCCCATGGATAGGAACTAATATCTTGGCCAATAATGGCCAATGATTCTTTAAGAAAATAAACCCTTTTGTAGTCAAACCCCCATGATGTGTTTAATTTTATAAAAGTTAATTAAATATGATTTTGTGGTGCTAGAATTGTATCCCTTATACATTCCATCTAAATAATGGTGGTCAATGTTTTTTTTGAATATTTTAATCCTCCACAGACCCTTGTATAACTAATTTTACACCCACTCGTGTGGCATGGAATAAATTCTATATAGTTGGACATTATATGACTTATGTGATTTTGGGATAACATGAATTTGAGATGGGATTGAACCAATCTTTTTTACCCAAGATGTTTTGACATACATTTCATGGCCCATGAAGTCATTTTATTAACAAGAACTAGACATGTGACAATGATCATGATTGAGGATCCCATTTAGGGAACCAATACTATGTAGTGAACATGAGGGGATATAATAGGATACCTAATGGTATATTTACGCTATTTGGGTACATGTGGTAATTAATATATATAGATGAGGTCTTAACCCTAGTTTGTGAACCAAATGTGAGGGTAATAGAGTCGATGAAGGTATTATGTGGCACAAATAGAAAATAGACCACTATCTGTGGAAAACAATTGTGGTTATAGGGGTAAAAAATCATAGCTATTGCTAATAGCCATGGTATAGTTGGTCATGGATCCTTTTGGAATGTAAATAGGCCAGATTTATAGACATTGGATTAAGGGTTATTAATAGGATTTTCCACTGCGAAAATACAACTACTTCCATGATTTCCCACCATGGAAATAGACCTGTTTCCACTATTATAGAAACATTAAAATAGAGATATTTGGTGCCCACTATGTAAATAGCTCTATTCTAATGGTGGAAAACGGTGGCTATATGTGTGTACATTTCACTAGTTGTGAAACTATCGATATAGGAATATGAATAAATATTCCCAATTGTATTTGATCTATATACCCCCTCTACGGCAATCCAAACACATTAACACTACTCTATGAACTATTTGGGAATTATATATATATATTCACTTTCATTAACCATAGAAAACCCTAAAACTATGGAAATATTTCATCCCATTCCCTTCCAGTGGTAAATTTTCCCCGTGCATGCACCAGAAACCAAGAGTCGTAGTTTAAAAGAAATGTGGCTATAGGTGTGCTCTATAGCCACATTGTTATTGAAAATTATAGTTATAAAATCTTATAAAAACTATTGAAATTATTTTAATAAACTATGTATATATATATCAACCTATAGCCTAAGTTTTTATTCATCCTATGTATATAGGAATACTTTCTAGTAGTGTGGATTCCTATACATGACTACAAGGATGCCACCTATGAGCCCAAAGATGTTACATATTATGGTGTGTGGAATACACTACTATAGTGGTCACACATTATAAATGGTAAATCATTAATATTAATCGAATATATTAAATTAAATGAAGCACATTTAATTAAAATTTTAAATTTAACTAAATAATACATTCTATTATAGGATGCCATGACATTTTGATGATTTCTTGACTAGATTCTAAACATTCAAGAGATTACACAGGTGAAGAATCCTTGGATTTTAAGATGGTATTTTTTAGTGGTATCAGGTGTATAATTTTCACATGTTATCTAAGTGGGTCCTCATAGACTACTAGAGGTCATGGTCCTGTTTTGTACCATGACACGGTCAATCCATCTATCTTCTAGAGAGAGGAATGACTCGTCGCATTATATCTCGGTGGGGGCATTAAGGTGAGGTTCATGGAATAAAATCTACCATTTAATTTTCATCTTCAAAGGTAGAGAAAATCACATATAGAGGAGTGAGTTTAACCCATAAGTCATTATCTTGAATTTTCGGGTGGGTTTTTCCCTCGGATCATTATCAGGTATTCTATGGTCGATCTGGCACATGGGTCACAAATATTTTAATATAGGACATGAACCCTATATTTTTTATAGATATCATGGCCGTTAATATATGTTCAAAGGCACTTTGTATGTTTACATTGAATGTATGGTGAATTAGGGATGTGGTCCCAATAATCAATAGTGGATTTTCCCACTTTTCAATTATTTATTTATTTTTAGTTTATCATGCCATGTGAGCCAATAACTATATATATCGGATATTTATTGGACCACATCATCGGTGTCTTATTTGGTAATTTATTCATTCCTTGCTCAGATGGCTACTAATAATGGGTACCCAAGAAACCCTCACATATTTTTGATCCTAGTTGGTTTGATGTTTTGTATTACATGATTGTGATGGAGCATCTTATATGGGATTTTTATGTTTGGATAAATCAAGGCCGAGAGTGATTCTATATAATATTTTTACATTATATTTTCTCTTTAATATTTCTTATCATCATGTTGGGTGTTTTTTACTATATGAATTTATACTATGCGTTATTTATTGTTATTGGTTGTTGATTTATTGGATTTTACAAACCATACTGGACGGTAATGATTTTTGGATGTTTTATGGTTCATATTATATTAATAATCTATTCGATAAAGGGAGTATAGTCTCCCTATAGAACCACCCCATAACACTTCTCATATTTGGCATCCTTCGGTGTATGAGGTGGTGATTGTAAGGTCACGTTGCACCATCAATTTTGTTAGTATTCGTATTACCTCAGTCGGGTTATTATAGTATCAACTAATAAGCCTCCATAATAATGTACAATAAAAAATTCTATTACAAATGAAGTAACAATCATATTTAAATAATATATATAGAAAATTACATCACATACACTACCCATCTAATGTAGTCACTACAACACATTAAATAAAAACATCATGGCACTCCCATCTCATCCATATCTACATAATGACAACCCCATACCCAATTCTATAACCACAAAAACATGTTTCATAGAAAATTACTATATTACCATTGAAAAGTACTATAAATATCATCATAATACCACAAACGACATAATTACATCATTACCACACAACCAAAATAATAACATTATAACATTACAACTTATACTATTTCTAAAATAAACAATGGTGAAGGGTAATTAGTCATCCATATATGTCACTAAAATCCTCTATATCATTCATACACACTAAAAACAAAATATGATAATGGATTTATTTAAATTTCTCCACATGAGTGGAAATGCATAATGAAGTTACTATAACTATGTTGAATACATATATCCTAAAAACGTAGTCTATAGTACACTACCTACTACATAACTGATAAAACCAAAAAATTTCTTCACCATCACATCCTCACATAAATATCCACTGGAACAACAATATACAATAATGAACCATATGTAATGACACAAAAAATATCAATTTATTACCATATACACATTAATAAGCTTTCATCCCTGTTATAATCATTAAAAAATTATTTCTATAAAAAACAATTTCATTATTATATTTAATCATAAAAAATAATTTTTTCATTACCACACATAATTTAAGAATAACCACTTTTATTATCATAGAAACTCATTATTTTTTAATAACCCTATACAATTTTTATTTTATGTCATTTTATTTAATTTCAAAATGATTCAATATTCCTGATCAAATAAAAAAATACCAATACAAGATCTAACTACTGAAATAATGAAACCTACATTATAATCTCCTCTTAAAAAATATAAGAAAACTTGAATATGAATATATCATGTATCATAGTAGGGACATATGATACCAAACATGAGGAATATAGAATTAATCTTTCTATATAAAATAAATGATCATATTTATTTATCTACACTCTATATTGAACAATCAAAAAAACAAATGAATTAATATATATATTTAAGAATGGTATTCCTTCCTCCCCTTGAAATATTTAATTTTTTTAAAAAATTCTACATTTTTCAATAAAAAATAAATTATACAATGTTACATCGATATTTATACCAATAATAAAAATAAATTACAATGTAATTAACAAGGAACTCATGTAGGAAATTATCAACACAAATTTATGTTCGTTTTTTATGTTTTTTATTTGAATTGTTTAGTGCAATTAAAATTAATTACCCATTGAATACTAATTCATTATTAATCAATATTTATATAATAAAAAATGGATAATTTCAAAATCACCATCAAAGAAAAAACCTTTAAACATCATGTAATTAATGTGAATTTTTTCTATACCTTCAAAAACATAGATTCAATATAGTAAATGATAATAGAAACTAGAATTCAAAGAACTCCATGCTCAAAGAAATTGATAACATGTATATCTAAATGAAAAATATATAGATGTGACCATAAATAGACTATAATAATTATTTAATTATGATATTTATTAATATAATAATGATAATATAAAGTAAATTCCCATTGGTGCACATATATTGGATGACTGAATCACTAAATTCAGGCGGAGGATCTTCCATGACACCCTGATAAGATAGAATCTCCATAGGTAAAGGAGTTCATAGGAAGTGTTCTTGGGGGGATCAACCAAATGAATGGATCACTACAGACAATATCTCAATTTCACGAATCTTAATTGTTTTTGCCTTAAGGATTCTACTGATATCATTGAAATGTTTGAAATAAAATTTTTATTTTCTTATTTTAGAATAAAATGTGATGGAATCATTGAAATAGAGGTTAAAAAAAATTAAATCCCTACGTTATTCTTATAAACAACCCTTATGTAATATGCTAATAAATAATAAATATACTAATACATGATAAACCTCTGTGACTAATTACCTTTGGATATGAGAATATAAGCTGGCATATTCTCTTTAATCCATGTGTACAAGATACAGACATACTAATATTGTATGTTTTTACATTATATAATGACTTGGTCTATACTAATATTATTATGAAGGATTTTAAAAACTCATTTTTCCACCAAGAATAAATTTATTATAACCATTGATATATTGATGTTGTGAATGTAATATATAGAAAATCTACATAAAATGGTATGCGCTTAAACTTGAATAAAATTACAATCACCATAGAAATGTTAAAATCCATAATTAATTACCCATGATAAATGTAATTAATACATCCTCCATGAATGGTTCCATCCATGAAATGACCATCCGAATTTTTCATGGGACCCTAATGAGGTTTATTCCAGCAGAACTAGATCCCATAGAAAACTATATAAAAATTGGGAACATTTTATATTACATGTCAGATTTAATCCCTAATGGAATGTTGGAGCACAGTTTTCATGAAAAGAGAGGTAAGACCAGATTCGATGGAAACAATTTAGGTTCAACATGGATATAGTAGGACTAAATAATTAATTACACATAATGATTAATTTATATCATAACATCCCATATAAAATAATAAATATCAAACTAATGTATTGAAAATTAATATTTATATCAAAAATAATTTTAATATATGAAATAATAAATTATTCTAACAAGTTCACATTTTAACTACCCCTAAAAGGCCCATATGTGATGACCAAATATTGTTTTCCCACTAACCCTTAGAGAAGAAATCGAAAATAGGCTCTAATTTTGAATTCCCAAAATATATGTATTTTCAGGAAAGATAAATAATTTTCTTTTAGGACTCACCATCTATTGGAATAGGTTAGTTATAAATAGGACATATAAGGAGGTTAAAATCTATAGATTGAAAATTCAACTACAATATTTTATATACATAGTCTGAGAAGGACTATCCATTCATAATAAATTGGTATTATGGAATTCTAAATATACCAAAAACAGATGGGATGACGAAGAATAATTATATATCCAAAAACAATTTAAATTTTGTAGAAGTTAGAATTCCGGTTATCATTAAGGATAGCACCAATGATGATCGTTTATGAACAAGAATTCATGAAGAAAATATCAAGAATAGTGTATCCTAGGCTAAATATATTCCAACCTAAATTGTATTATTTAAAAAATGTGAGACCACAATTTAAAAAAATCCAATGAGAGTTTTTTAATAATATGAGAAATAGGTAATAAATAATGTTTCAAAATATATATTTTTGTAACTCAACTAAACAAAAATAGAATATTGTCATAATTCCTTTATCCATTAATGAAATAAATAAAACCGAAACATTTCATCATACGGAATTTTATATTTATTGATATCCATGGATGATTCCAGAATGTTAAAGCATAACACTTAAATATATGAATCAATTTTGGAGTCTTATTTGAATCATACAATACTACAAAACACAAAAACTCATATGATATGGAAATATTGTACAATATGGCAAGACATGGAAGTTAAATTATGATATCTATATATCAAAAGAAAGTATATAGGGATACAGAAATAAATAATACTATAATTTATGGAAATTAATAAACAGTATGTACCATATATCATATCATATGATAAATACAACATTAAAACCTATATATTAATGAATTTAAGTAACATCACCAATAATAAATACCTTATTATAATTCCTCATAATCCTTCTCTAATTTAACCAAATGTTGTTTTATATAAAATATATTGTGAAACCATATCTAAAACACATTTTGGATATCCTATAAAAAATGTAATGATATCATTGACTCAGAATGTTTTACATAATATATAATACCTAGATAATATTTATAAAAAAATTAATTTGAATAAACTCTAAAATACATATAGATCATCTATTTGAGTTTCATAAAACCAAATTATACTTTATTTAAACATAATGTTTAACCCTACATGCCTTTTCAAAATTAATGTAAAATGTGAATTACAATTTTCATAAGAGTATTCACTAATCATCTAGAGAAGTATTTATAATACTCAATCTACAAAGGTATATAGAAGGATCTACATTAAAAAAATATTCATATTTCCACAATGTATATCATATAAAAGAAATAATTATAATATATTCCCCATGTATAAAATATTTGGGGAACTCATGACATGGATTAAGTAATTATTATAATGTTTCTCAATTTTTATCAATTATCTATGTATAGACTAATCAGTTCAATGAATACATCATATATCCATCACCCAAAGTTATTAACACATCATATAGACAGTGTCCAATGGATAATTAAATATAATGTCATATATTAATACCATATTATAATTATTTAGTAATTATTAATTACCAATACAAATTTTATAGTTATCAGATGATAAAAAAAATCTCATCTTGATTAAACTCAACTATTGATGTGATCAGAAACATAACCATCAATGACTAAATAGCTAAGAATTATGTAATGAATAATAAAAGTAAAAATATATGTATGTTATCATTCTAGGTATCATATATATCCTTAGGTATGATGAAGCCCAATATAAAAAATTTTACTCTAATAATCCAAATATATATTATATAAGACTCAATGTGGTATACTTCCTTGGTTACTCAACAATTTTTCTGTATTTTATGGGAAAATTATATATCTCCATATGGAATCATACTCATATTAACATTATAATTTAATCACACTATATAATTATCTATAATGAATATCGCTTATATAATAGACAATTTCATACATTGAGGGATTTTTTATCATTTCAATTCATCTGATAAATGAAAAAAAAAACAAAAATCAATTTTGAATTTGAACTATATGAGGAATTCCACATATATTATTAAAATACTTTTAATAAAATGATTAATAAAAAATTTAATCAATATTCACAAGTACAATATTAAATACCAAATGAATGATGTGTGATTGCTTCATTTTTAGGGGTTGTTAAACTCATTATATATATATATATATGTAATTACATCCACATCTCAAGGAGGACATATGATAATATCATCCCAGTAAAATCTATTTTAATGTTATATATATAATGACTATTTGTTGGGAACATGTTCTGTCTTAGTAATTCTGTTTCTAATGTTACATTACATTATTACAATATTCAAACTCATTTATAACATCCAATGTTATGATTTTAATACCTTCTATTTAATATTTAGAAAACCTTCTATGTCCTTCATCTTCATTATTCTGGGATCTCTTCTATAATAATTTTTCCTTGAAAAAATTATGGAATATATGTTTAAGTATATATACATTTTTCTTTCCAACACATCATAAACTACATTATGATATAATTTAATTTCCACATTTTATTTCCACCAAAATAGTCCATCATTTGTAAACATTTAACTTCTTTATGTCATAACATACTCCCACTGGCCTCTTATGGAAAAAATTATCACTAGAACATCATAAAACGATTCAGAATATCCTTTATCCTTGGAAATAATATATATTTTCTATGAGTGGGAATACTAATAAAATTGTAAAAATAAATATCTTATATAGTATAATATATGTTTTAAAAAATATATATAAATAATGTATATATTCATCATAAAATGTCATTGATTGGTAGATTCAACCCTTCACCATGTTTTTTAACAAACATCTATTTATACTAGTCAATCCTTAATAAGACACAAATTTCCATTTTCACATTTTTAGTAATATTACGAAATATGAATAAAAAAAATTCATTTTTATTGAAATAATATCACTTATTTATTGAATAATAATGATTGGAATATTATTTATTACTATATAATAGGAAAATATGATGAGAAAATATGTTGATCTTCAAAATATTATATGTAAAACAATGCATCCAATTCCACATTATATAAAACAACTTATCAATCTATTGAATAAATACTATTAACTTTTAAATATCAATAAAACTCAATTTTAAACAAATTTAAATATTTATAATTGTATATAGTTTGTCTCAAATACCTATAAAAATATATTAATTTATTTCTTCTACATAAACCCCACTATATACTCCCCTATATGATTATTTCAACCCTTCAAAAACACTATGTTATTCTTCCTCCTTGGACTAGGACTTCCATAGTGGAAACATCACCTTCCTTCTTATGTCTACCATTATGTTTTGAGGTCATTAATCTGGAAATGAAATAACCAATTTTGTAATTTTCAATAGATTTTATGTTATCCAATTTTGAATAATCTACCTATATACTTTTAACACATAACATAATACTTAACCTCACATGTCCTGACTAGTTTTCCTAAATAGTATTAGTCTATTGAGTAATGTTTTCATAGATCATTCAAATTCAAATTCAAAACGAACTACATGAATAATAATAGTAAATATTAAATAATAAATTAAGTACATATTTATTGTATAGTGGTGAACCTATAATATTTGAAACATTTACATACCCAATAATAGTGAGTACTTGAGTAGAGACTAGTGTAACTTCTATTATCTTATAGAAAAATAGTACTATTTAAACATTTTTTCATTCATTTATATATTTCAGTTTACGTAATCATTTCATATTATCAATCATTTAGTATAATATTATGGTTCTATGTTTCATTTAGTGTTTATTCTTCTTAGATCCAACAATAAATATAGATACATCAATATATTCATTAATATTTTTATAATAAACAATCCTTTTTTTCTAAATTGCATCATTAAAATGTTTTTTATTGTTTACTAGTTTATCAAAACATTTAAAATTCACTTCCTATTTAAGATTTATTTTAATATTTATCTACCAATTCAAAATAATTACTTCCACTAATCATCTCTGTATCCAAGATTGATCTTCATGTCATACATGACGATGATGGTCGAAATTTTCAATATTAGAATCAATTATCATATCAGTATCATTTTTTAAAAACATTATTACGAGAATTTATTAAATATTATCATATTAAATTTAGGACAAATTTTACAATTTCACCAAATAAATTAGTGTTCCATAACCCAAATTTCACTATGTAATGAATCTTCTATGTCACAAAAAACATAATTCTAGCTATTTAGGTAGAAAATCATTACCATAACATTTTATATGAATATTATATGGTTGAGTACAAATGTAATTAACTAGTAGATATATGAAATCCAGGAACAATTTCTTTTATTAAATTAATTTTATTTTGATAAATAAATTAATTTTTGTATCCTAATATTTAATGCATATGAGATTTTATAGAAACAATTGATTAGGATGAATTATCACAGAAAACAGAATTTCAGGATTGAGGATATAATATTATGACCTGTAATAAATGGAATGATAAGAAAAAAATGGTATGTCCCTTAGTTGAGAACCAATGGAATAAAATATTAATGACATAGAAACTAATCTATAATGAGGTACTAAACAAAACATAAATGGAGAGGAAATACACAACAAGGGTTAGTTCATGGTAAGATGAATAGCTATAGTGTGGGGGGAGAGCCAATATTTGACATAACACAATAGGATGGAAAAATAGTTATTAGAGTTTTAAATATTATAATGAAGTTTCAATACAATCATATTTCCAATTTTTTACTATTATGAGGTGGGATATTAATGTAAATAAAACATGGATGGAATTGAACAATTATTATTTCATTAAAAGTATTTCAAGAAATGATGGGTTTGTGTTTTACCTACTGAATAATCGCTCATACAGTATTTATGTCGTGCCTGATATATTCAAGATTCACAATTAAAATAATCTCATTGACTATTGATAACAAAAAATTACATATATGGAATGTTCAAATAATGGGGAGTAATGATGCATCAAATCGGAACACAGAGACATTACAAAAGAGAAACACTTAAAATATTTTTGCAACAAAAGGTAAGAATTCCATGTTTTATAATTTTACATAATTTAGTATAGGTAATAATGTTTGAATCTAGGTTTTTATTTGATTGAAAAGGATTAATGTTTGTGATTGTTGTCAATATACTTTGGGTTGATCATGTTATGACTTTCTTATTGTCAACCCTTTCAAGGTAGATCAGGGAGATTACATGGAAAGGGGTCATACAGTTTGATCCGAATGCAGTATTGAAGTGTGCGTGAAATATTGGTTTTTGCATGAATGATTGAAGGTGTTTTTAGAACTTGCGCACAAGATATGTTTTAGGTTCAGAAAATGTAAAAATGGAAAATTGATGGAGTATGTGTAGGATGATGTTCTGAAAATGGGTTTGCGCACCCAATGCAACGTCAAAAGTGGATTTGCATGCACATGAATAATATTTTGCGCATAGATGAAAACACATTGGGATATTTAGAACAGTATCGCCAAGGGCCTATAAATATGTGGCTTCCCCCATAAAAGAGTTATAAATTTTCCATTTAAATTACAGTAGCCCAGTTGCGTGAAAGATTTACATGCAAAATATTTGAAGTGAGTAAATATTGCGGATGAAGGATTTGAAGAGAGTAAATATTAGTCGCAATGTGTTCCTTTAGTCTGAAAAGGACAAGGGAACCATTTTTTGTAGTTACGCAGAAGTTAAGGGATGTTAATAATGTAGGTGTTGTGTGGAAGTCATCTTTCGACACAATTTCCAAATGTTTCACGCAAGTACGTGTATTGCGATCATGTGTGGTATTATGCTTCAGACAGACTTCTGATTATCTGGTTCAATAGTTCAGTGCTTTCTAGTGCATCAATTCAGGACATCGATACAAGCAGTGTCTCATGCTGAACAGTGAAAAATACTTCAATGAAAATCTATTGAAGTGAAATTCATGTTGAAAAACTGAGTTTTACTTCTCTCAAGGTAGCGAGCTAGAGGGAGTTGAAAGAAGTGACCCAAGGGATGCATTGAGTGATACCTGAACCTTTGTAATGGTAGTGTGCATATAAAAAAGGGTCTATGTAAAAAATATGTAATACATTAACTAGTGATGATTAGTGGATTTCTGTAAGACTGACACAATTTTGGTGTATTCTCCTTGAACATAGACCATTGCGGCGAACCATGTAAAAGTGTTATGTCAACTCCATGATTTCATTTTTTGAAAGATTAAACAAGTTTCTACCAATGTGGGAACAATATCCACAACATTAAAAAGAAAAATATTGCACCCTGATTCACCCCTCCCCTCTTAAGGTGTTCTGGGGTCCTTCAAGTGGTATCAAAGGTAGGTTCACTGGTGGTTGATCTGTCATATACAGTTATGGATAATTCAGACAATGTTAGGGGAGTCCCCCTCCTCGATGGAAGTAATTTTTTAACTGTGAAGAATATAATGATATGTTATCTAAGATCTCTTTGAATGGATGTCCTTTTTACTACTGTGCATGGAATACAAGTCACTAATCTAACAGGTCTGGCTATAACTAATGTAGAGAGGAAAATTCTTGATGTCGATGCTAAAGCACCTAATGTAGTCACCACAACCATTTCTGATCAGATATATCTAATGGTGATGAGTTTCACCTCTAAAAAATCTATATGGGATAAACATGAAAATATTTATAAAGGATATATAAAATTGAAGGAGGAAAAACTACATGTCCTTCTTAATATTTTTCATGATATGAAGATGCATCTAGATGAGAATTAAGTCTCCTTCAATTGAATTACTAATGTGGTTGGAACAATTTGATTTCTAGGTCAGTAAATCAAAGAAATTGATATTTTAAATAAAATATTAAGAAGGATTCCAACCCTATACAATGAAAAGTTTCCATCCCTTGAAGAAAGAGATCTTTCCAATCATTCTATTAATGATTTGCTGAGCAGCCTAGTGGAATATGAATTGAGAGTCAAACCAGAATATGTTACGACTCCTGTCACCAAGGAAATGGCTTTCAAGGGCATGGAAAATCTACAAATTTTAAAAGACATTAGTGGTGAATATGAATAGGAAAAATAAATTCTTCTCTCATTTCCAAGAAGTCCCAGATGGGAAGAGGTAAATTCAATGGGAAGTTACCTCTTGCTTTCATTTTTTGTGGAAATGTAGGGAACATTGCCTCTAAATTCTTAGGAAATATTAATGATGAAGATAGTGAAGATGAAAACATTTAGAAACACTAGAAAATCTTTTCCAAAAAGGGAGACTTCAAATATTGAAAGAATGTACTGAATAATAGTTTTTCTAGTGAAAAGGAAGATGATGAAAATGAATTCTCTGAAGAAGAAGAAACATAATTTAAAACTAGAAACCATGCTTCTATAATTGCTACTATTGAAAAATCTGAACCATAAAAAGATAATTGTTGAGGTAATCAGATGACAACTAATGACAATCTGGAGTTTCAACTTAAATTCTTTTTTCGTAAGATTATGATAAAATGAAAGAGTTTTAATAAGTGGAAATCAATTGTAGAATAATCATATGATTATGTTGATCAGCTCGAAGCTGAAATTGAATGACTGCAAGAATTTGTGAAAGTATAGTAAAAAATTTGTGAAATCCCTGATGATGTTGTGGATCTGAAGCTAAGAATTGAAGAGCATATAAGATCATCAAAGACCTCCCCACTAGACTGGAAGAGAAGAACAAGACTAATAAGGGTCTTAAAAAGGATTTTGTTACTCTTAGAAATAAACATAAGAGTGAATCAATATCAAAAGAATCAAGGAAGAAAATATAGCTAGAATGTACTCATATACTGAGATGTTGGAGAGACGAAAACGTGGTTCTAATGGAGTTGAATAGATTTTGAATGTTCAAAGACCTAATTACTTTTAAAATGGTGGAATTGGTTGTCAGGCTGAGTCATGAACTGCTACAAAAAATGTGACAAAAATAAAAGGCAATATAAAAGTGGGTGATGTAGAAAAATCACCTGATCTGTTGAAAATAAACCCCCAATTCAATATTAAATAAGAATAAAAGACTATACTCAAGCCTCTAGGATTAAGAGTCAGTCAAACTATTATCCCATAGAAGAAGGAATGAGGATAAACAAAAATGCGAATAAATTTCTTCTCATGGAGTGTTAGTTCTGTGAATATCTAGGGAATAAATTGTCTTATTTCTAAGAGGCAATTAGCTATTTGAAGGGAAAATATATGGGAGTTCAAAAAATTAGAACAAATTCATATACTAATTCTGAAAGAAGAAACAATTTATCATGACATTGTATTCGTTGTTATAACTTTGGTTATAAGGCCGTTGATTGCAGGAAGCGAAGGGACATGGACACCTCATACTGGAGTCCGAGACATGTCATAGTTTTCCAAGAGGAAAATGTTTCTCTTAAAAATAGGTTTTCTCCTCTGGATGAATATCTCAACTATAAATAACCCATGTACACAGAAGAGATAATTGAAAGTCCATCAGTATCCTACACTCAATCCAATGTCTCATAGAGAGAAAAGATAAAAATTGGGAAATCCAACCATGAAGAGGTAGCCCTAAAAGATAAAAATGCAACATCACCTTGATTCTAAATAGTGTTTTTTCATTTCATATGACATGTAATGCAGTCTTGTTAATAGATTTCAAGAGCATGTTTTATGGAATAATGCGATTTGGTAATGATGAAGCTCTAAAAATCAAAGGTAGTTTAAGTACTGAACTACCTAATGGAGTGCTAAAGAAAACATAAGTCCATTATTTGGATGACCTATGTTATAATCCCCTCAGAATGAGTCATCTCTATATGATTCAGAACTTATAATTACTTTTAATAAAAAAGGATTCACTATCAACGGAAAGACAAGAAATTCACTTATGATAGAATGTATAATTGAAGAAAACCTATATCAAGTAGATAGAAAAGAAAACATTTTCTCCTTGAGTATTGAGGAATAAAAATACATGTGACATCATTGTTTGGGGAACATCAATCCACAAGACCTAGAGAAAATATAAAAATTGAAGATTTTCATAGACATTCCCAACCTGAAACATGGATGTGAATAGTCTTGTGATACTTTCATTTGGTTAAATCTAGTCTGCAGTTTCTATCATCCAAAGAAGAAAAGGGCATATCACTTTCTTGATCTCATTCAAACAGATCTATGTGGCCCGATAAATGTTTTCAGAACTCTTGTAGAAAGCTACTTCATTCTATTAATAGATGATTATAGTAGAATGGTATGTGTAATGGTTATACATAGGAAATGAAATGTGCACGATTTCATGAAAAATATCATTGAATCATCGAGAATGATACTAGATGAGAAATCAAAGTGCTGTGATCTAAAAATGGAGGGGAATAAACATCCCTTGAATTTAAAAATTACCTGGGGAAGCATGGGATACAACATGAGGTAGCAGCTGTGAGAACTCCTAAACAAAATGGTTTTGTTGAGTGTTAGAATTGATAGGTGAACACCATTGAATGAACTATGTTTATTTAGAGTATTATTCCAGAAAATTACTGGATATAGGTCATTCAAGCAGCACTTTATATTCAAAATTGAATATGGCATTATATGGGTGAGACAAGACACCATATGAATTTTTGCATGGAAGGAATCCCAATATGAAATAATTTCATGTTTTTGGAATTAAATGATGCATCATAAAAAATGAATGAAATCAAGGGATGTATGGTGACAATGTAGATAAAGGAATTTCCCTTGGATACTCAATGAATAGAAAATCCTAAAAGTGTTTCAAAAAGTGCTTAAGAAGGATTGTGGAAAGTTGTGATGCTAAAATCATTGAAGAGAAACGATAAAGGAAACAAGGATTTCTATGCAGATGTGATACAAAGTGAGTAAGAAAGTAATCATGGAGTAGATACATATACTAAAATAGAGGAAGGTTTACAAAACATGCAAGAGTCCCATCATGATGTGGAATTAGAAGAATAATATGAAGAGGAAACCTTGGCTGGAGAGCATGCGACTGAACCTCAAAAAAAAAAGAAATCGAAGAGATGAGATTGATCTAACTAACATAATTAGGGATTTGAGTGAACCCACACAAACAATGAGGGTGAGGAATAACACAAAATCCAAATTTCTGATAGTTCTGGAACCATCATCATTTGAAGAAACTATTGAGGATGAATCATGGGTGAAATCCATGAATGAAGAGTTAGATCTGATTGAAAATAATTAGACCTGAGATCTAGTAAAGAGACATGAATGTCATAATGATATTTGTACCAAGATTGTTTTCAAGAAAAATTTTGATGATCATGGAAGTGTTATCAGAAAAAATGTATGACTGGAATGTAAAGGATATTTACAGATTGAAGGTCTCAATGTTTAAGAAACATTTGCACTGTTGGCTATACTAGAGTTAATCGGGATTTTTTTTCTGTGGAAATACAAAGAGGATGTAAATTATATCAAATGGATTACAAGATGGTATTATTGAATGGTTTTCTTGATGAATAAGTCTACATCGAACAACCAGTGTCTTTTCTTCTTGGTACTAATGAAACAGTGGTTTTATAACTAATGAAAGAACTCTATTGCTTGAAACAGGCACCAAGGGCATGGTACTACCAGTTAGATTCTTATATAAAGAAGAATAAATTAAAAATAGGAGGAGTATATCACAATCTCAATGTGAATAATTCTTAAAATGATCTATTCGTGGTTCTAGTTTACGTTGATGACATTATATTAGGTGGAAGCAGGCAGGATCAAGGGATGAATTTTCTAATCACATGAAGTTTGGATCTGAAATGTCAGTGATTGGGGAGCTCACATATTTTTTAGGGCATCAAGTGACTCATAAGAATTATTACACTTTTATCTCTTAGGAAAATTACACAAGAGAGCTTCTTACGAAATTTAACATGCATGACTCAAAATCGATGTCAACTCCGATTATTGTTGGAACCAAACATACAAAGAATGAGGATGGGACCTCTTTAGATCCCATCATGTACAAGAGGATCATTGGGATCCCACTGTACCAGACAACGACACAGCTAGATATTTTCTTTGCAACATGTTCACCCACCCACTTTCAGATTATTCCCAAGGAGGAACATATGATGGGATTAAAAGGAATCATGAGGTACATTCATGGAACTCATAATTTTGGGTTATAATTTTCTATAGGAAGGGATAATGAATTATCATCATTTTTTGATGCTGACATGTTGGACGATGTAGTGGATAGAAAGTACACCAATAATAGAGCATTATATATTGGGTATAAATGTGATGTCTAGTTGAAAAAGAAACAACAATTTACTTCTCCAAGTACTACTGGAGCTGAGTATATATCCTCTAGCAAGGCATGCACTCTACTGATATGGATGAATCCACAACTGCCAAATATTGGTGATGAGGTGAAACAACCAATGGTGATTTAATGTGATAACAGGATAGAAATTGATCTTACAAAGAATCATGTTCTGCATTAGAATACAAAACATATGGAAATACGATATCACATAATCAAGAAAAAATTTGAACATGGCGTTATTAGAATGGATCATGTGGGAACTAAGGATCAAGTGGCTGATATCCTAACCAATCAATTGTCAACATCTGTTTTTGAGAATCATCGGTTAAACATCAGTGTTCATCCACCTCCCAGTGGATAATGAGGTTAACAAATTCCCCCTTTCCCCTGTGGTTTTAACTATTTTAATCTGTTATGTGGATGTGTTGCAGGTCTATGGGGGAGATACGATCCAGGGAGAGTATGTTATGAGCTCTACAATGGATTATTATACGTCTTTGGGATTATTTCCCTTGGGAGAGAAATAAATTGAAATAATGTATCTAGATGAGAGAGGATATAGATAATCATGACTGAATATGGAGAGATTAGTGAAGGGAGAAAAATTTCTAGTGTTATATGGAAATAGTTAGATCTTTTATTTAAACAAACGAGAAAAAAATTCATGTCTTCTCTCTTGTTTTCTACACTAAGAATTTCCCACGTAGACTTACAGTGTTGGATGAGTTGATTCTCGTATTTAAATATTTCTTGTGGCTAGTGCTCTATTGAATTTATCTCAGGATAGAAAAGCAACCCAAAGGGAGAGATTATTTGAACCTAGGTTGTTTTTTACAAGAAAATGAGTTCTGTTTGTGTTAGTTTTCAATCTACATTGGGTTGATCATGGATTGGGTTTCTTATTGTCAACCCTTTCATGGAAGACTAGGGAGATTACATGGAAAGGGTTCATATCGTTTGATCTAAAGGCAGTGTTGAAGGTGGCTCCGTTCCCCAGTGCTTTCAAAAATTTTGCGGATGAAAATATAAACATGGAGAAACATTTTTCTGTCAAAGGTACATGAAATATTCAAAGCATGCATGAAAGATTGGGTTTTTCATTCAAGTGTGATTGTGATTTTGGAACATTCACGCATAACATGTTTTAGGTTCAAAATGTCGAAAAATTGCAGTGGAATGGAGTATGCATAAGATGATGTTGCGCGAAAGGGTTTGCGCACCCAATAAGACATCAAAAGGGGTTTTACACGCACATTAAGAATCTTACGTGTAGTGACGAAAATGCGTCGGGATCATGTAGGAATTGAAATCAAGGCCCTATAAATATGTGGCTACCCCCATAGAATACCTATGAATTTTCAATCAAAATTACATTATCTCAGTCGCGTGAAATATTTCACATGAAAGATTTGATGAGAGTAAATATTTTATGCGAAGGATTTGAAGAGAGTAAGACTTTAGCTCAAGGTATTTCTTTAGTCTTAAAGTTCCAGGGGACCCCTTTGATGCTGTTACGCAGAAGATAAGGGTTGTGCGGAAAGTAGGAGTTGCGCAGAATTTATCTTTCGCGACAATTCTAAAATATCGCATGAAAGTTGATGTATTGCGTGTAAGTGTGGTGTTACGATTCTCGAAGGCTTCTGATTATCTAGTTCAGTGGTTTAATGCTTTCTAGTGCATCAATTTAGGACTTAAATGCTTGTTGTGTCTGATGATGAATAGATACAAATACTTCAATGAAAATCTATTGAATAGACATTCAAGTTGATAAAATGATTTTGAATTCTCTCAAGGGAGTGAGCTAGAGGGAGTTGACAGAAGTGATCTGAGGGATGCATTGAGTGATCCCTGAACCATTGTAAAGGCAGTGTTCCATACACAGAATGTCTATAACTGAAACATGTAATCTATAAACTAGTGTAGATTAGCTGATTTTGGTACTACTGACACACTGATAGTGTATTCTCCAAGGATATATCTCTTTGCAGTGAACCAATTAAACGTGTTGTGTCAACTCGGTGATTTATTTTTTTGGCAGATTTAACAAGTTTTTACAAATGTGGGAACAAGATCCATAACATGAAAATGAAAATTTTTACACCCTGATTCACTGCTCACCCTCTCAGGGTGTTCTAGGGTCATTCCAATAAGTTTTTAAGAGTAACTATTGAATTGGGGAAAGCATAATGGTATTTACATTTTTAGATTTTAATGAAATATTTATTCACATCATGTTAAGATATTATAACAAAATATTTGAGTGTATTTGTAAAGATAAAAATATATTTTCATGAATAAAAAAATTTCCTAAACATGGGATTATTGGTTGAATCGTTCCACTAAATTATATGAAGATGATATTTTTATTTATATATCCAAAGAAGATTTGTGGGTGTGCATGAGAATTCATGTTGTACAAATCTATAAGAATGTAAAGATATAAAATTGGAAAATTCTATCACATTATTGTTTAGCTGTTAATGTTGTGAGGTTTATTTATTGAGATGGGAGTACCAGTATTGAATATTGGTTCAGAACATTAAATTTAGTGACACTCCATGAGTTAAATATCAACAATCATATATAGTTTACGCCTCACTCCATATCTACATGACACTTCAATGATATATTTTTTGGGTGAATTTGGGAATTATTTCACGTGGAATCAGATTTCTATCTACAATGAAGCAGAGTTAGACATCATATGTTGGAGGTATAGGAGAGTATATTGAATTAGATGATGAAATATATTAATATATGATGTCTTTATCCTTCCATATAAAAGGATAAGTCTATATACTACATGTTTGATATCCATCAACTCTAATTGGATCAATTCCTTGATTCCTAATTTTTTTCTAGAGCTTCTGTTTATACTATTTGGTTTCATAATCATATTTCCCCCTATGATGGATTTAATTAGAGTTTTGTAAATGTGGAATGAAATTTTAATTAATATTAAGTGAGTATATAGGTTTGTTTTGTTTTTATGTTATTAAAATAATTTTTCTTTAAATCCATTATATTATTTTAGAAATCATTCATATTATTTGGGTATTTTCAATGTCCATGGACTGAGGATGTTTATTTATATTTAATTGTATGTCGGTATTTTCACACAATCCCATTAGGTTTGTAGAAATATATATCTAAATAAGGTTTATGGTTTCCTAATTTATATGTAAACCGATGTACAAGACCACGAGAAAAGGATACCTTAGTGACTGGAGAGTAAATACCTTAGAGAGTTTCTTAGACCTGATTCTAAAAACACCATGTGAATTCCTATATTTATATAACAATAAATTTCATCATGAACCCACATTTATAATTTCATCATTTATCTTCAACATTCATATTAATTATTTGATAGATATAGATTTATATTATAATTGAATTTCCATCTATACTATTTGATTTCATTCCTTCATTATTAAAATAAATATATCTTTAGATCAACAAAAGTAAACATATAACCAACAATACACATTAGTTGTTTTTCATTATCTTATATTGTGTTTTATATGTTTTTAAACATGATAACCCATATGATTTAATGACACATTGTTGGTGATCAATGGTTTTTGTTATTTCAATGGATTTGGTATTAGTTGGATACTCATATTTGGGACATTGGGTATTGGTTGTCCCTATATTAACATATATTTGTCTCATTTAAGTATTTTATTCTATTTTTTTAATAATCTATGGTTTTTTATTTGTGATGGTTGGAAAGAAATTCATATGTAGTGAAAAAAATTCAATTTTCCAAACCCCTGAGATTATTATCATATCCTCTAGTTAATGGGTAATGTTTTCAAATATCCATGTCAATAAATTGAGATAATGTCCAAAGAAGACTAAGTGTTAATGGAATTAAAAAAAGAGAAAACTGACATCAAGGTAAGATTATTGGATCAATATAATATTAATCATAAAATTATTATTTAAACAGATGGGGATTAACTTCACCAATACAATTTTAATGAACCCAATTAAGAAACCCAAATCACTTCTAATGGTGAGGAAAATGGAATAAAATTATTAATGATATATGAAAAGGAAGAAGTGGTGGTCATTGTTTCAAAAATAAAGATTAGGAATGATTATGTTTATATTATTATTAAATTTTGATGATAAATAGGTGTTTTACCCGGTTTGGATATTATAAGAGATACATTATCATTCAGTAGGTCTATCCAAATTTTTGATTTCACCAAAAAAACTATTTATTTTAGTAGGAGGAAAATTTTCACTCAGAATGAGAAAACACCTCATTCATTGTCAAATCTAAAAAAAATGAATTATTTTCATATATTTAATAACATGAAATAGATTTTATAGTTCCAATATTTAATAAATTAATAAAAAATTATTTATTAGTGGAAATCCATGTTTTTAAAATATATTTAGTATCACTAGAAAATAAATTTTATAAACCATGTTTATGGAAAATGGTTTGTTAGTAGACTCAATTATACCTTATTAGATTGATCATTGAATGAAATAATTATTTCATAGTCACTGGTTTGTATTTAATTATTTTTCTTAATGATAAAGGCATAAAATTATATGGTGGGCGATAATAATATTAAAAGTGATTCAATATATAGCTTTTTATTACATTACATTATTAATTTATTTTACTCAAATATAATTTTTTGTAAATGATTTATGAGATTTGAGGGGAATTATGATGAAATTAATAGAATGAATTCTATATTTTTGATCTAGAGTGAATTTTTTATAGGCATATAATAATGTACTGTTTTAAATAACATTAATTTTGAGTAATATTTATTATGTAAGATAGAGGATTAATTATTAATTTTAAGAAGAAGAGTATTTATTTTATGAATAAGGATTTTTTTGATTATATGATTTATGTAGATGAAATTTCTATAACATTATCATGTATTTATTTTTATATTTTTATGTGTGTTTTTTCATTATTATTTAATATATGAATTATTTCTTGATAAATTATGATTCAAATTACTAATGGGTTCATATTCCATTCTATTATATTATTCCTCATTACTTGTTTTTTGAACGATAAATGGGCCCTTTGTGCTATTAAAACATACAATATTATCATATCAACGATATGAAAGAATAAGGATCTATTAATAAAATAGAAACTTTTGTATTAGTATGAGAAATGTATGTGTTCTCTAATATCTCTTTCATATACCTCAAGAGAATATGGGGGAACATTATGTATTTTTTGAAGAATTAAATCATTGTTTACATGTCATGAGGAACATTGATATTTCTTTTCTAAATTATCATTATATCTTAGATTGAATATTATTTGATGATATTTATGTATTTTCTATCCTGAAAATCATCACATGCATACTATGTAGATCAACCATTACATATGAGTTGGCTATAATTACTACAAACCTTGAGAACCCTTACTTGTCACAATTTAACTTTTTTCCATTACCGTATTTTAGATTAATAACCATATATATCTTCATATTCAATGAGAATATATAAATATTACAGTTGATATATACCTTTATATCGATTAGTAATTTTTTTAATTTTCAAAATAAACATCTGTAATGTTGACTAACAACAAAACACTGTTCATAAATATGAAAAAAATTATTTGAATAATTGAATATTGTAGTGACTCATTAATTCAAGAATGAACACATGATTGAATTGATATATAAATTTAAAATATAAAATTAAGAGGGTGGATTAAATGGGAAATCATTTTTTGTGTCTGGGGATCTTCCTCAATCCTTACACCTTGCACATAATTCAATTCAACACCATTAACAAGAACATAATCATCAACACATGAATCATAAATCCTTTATCATTGTCTACCACATCACAACATAAGACAATATATCTAACTATAATAATAATTGTTATATTGAATTCATATATATATATATAATCAGACTGAAATATCTTCCACATGTTTTATGTATCTTAAATATGACTTCAAAAACATAATAATTACTTTTGATATTTTCAATATCTACCTATTATGTTACCTATCATAGTGAGAACAGTTAAATTTATATATCTCAAATTTCATCCGTATATTATTTAACATATAATAAATACATATCTGATAATTTTCAAATTAGATATTGTATATATTAAACATATGAATTAGTATAATTCCAAAATCTACCTTAGTAATCTAGAAAATCTTCTACTCATCTCAAAAGGATGGTTTTACATTAAAGGACTACCTATATTCTCAACTTCATTACAAACTAAATCTATCATCGAATATATATACTCTTTCAAAATCATCAAAAATAGTAAACTTTTCCCACAATGAATAGATTTATATAACTCTATCCAATGGAATCATATAATATATATACATTTCCGACATATAAAAATAATTATAGACACTTTATTTAATTTCTAGGAACTATGGCATTCATTATTATTTATCCATCATTCATAACTCAATATATATTGAATCCTTCGTCGGGAAGTTCAGCAATATTCTCAAAAACATGAATTGGTACTCAAAACTCCTTTATAGATTTTATTTATTAACACGTATAATTCTTATTAACATAATTTATATTTATTAAAAATAAAAATCAACACCAATTGTGTTTAACAACTTTTCACTTGAATAAAGGTTGAATCTACTAAATTGTTTAATGAATAATATAATGTGAAATATTACTGCATTGAAGCATAGATGATATTTAATGATCCATATTATAAAATACATCCAATAAGATCTACATCAAGCAATGAAAAGACCTTTAGGGAAATTCCCAATCCCCATGAGATGGAGACAAGCCCCCTCACATCCTATGATAACCAAGGGGACCATTTTTTTTGAAACTAGTTACATGGTATAAAATTGTAATATAAAAACATGAATGAAAATATTCCATAATTGAAATAATAAGAGTGGTAATGATTGCACCATTCTAACAATATAAAAATATGGTACATTTACAATATAAAATCCAAAGAAATATTAAAATACAATTGAAAACTCCATGTGATGCATGGGAAACATCTCAAAATTACAATTCTAACTACCCATTACCAACATCCATGAATCCTTACTACCACAATGAAACCCATTTCCATTTCATTCAATAGAAAAAAATCAAAACAATCCCAAGGGAGTGTATAGAAAATTATAATAAAAACCAATTAAGATCCCAAATAATTTCTATACGAACTATTTGTAAAATAAACCCGATATTCCAAATATATGAAAAAGGGGAATGATAACAAATTTTTCCAATATATTTCTGAATAATAGTAAACAATTTCTCAATTACATAATCCTATGTAGTTTTTTAAAAACCCATATCAAAGAATATTTTCATAAAAGAATCATTTTTAAAAACATAAATTATTAATCCATATAAAATCTAAATCCACACAAATAAATTCTCAATGGTTATCACCCATAGAATAAAATAGGTTCTAGAAAGATATTTCAATATTACCTAAATAATTGAGCAATGAAATATTTAACTAAAAAAGTCCCTAGAATTAAATTTACAATGGAATATAGGATGGCTCCATGAGTGAACCCTTACATTGTCTGAGTATCATGGTCATATAAGAAACTATCCAATGGAATAGAGGAACTTCCCATTAGAAAACCCCCTTTGGAAACAAGGATAAAACAAAACACTAAAATTCCATCTAATATACCCATGTACCCCATTTGTTATATAGAATAACATGTTTCTATGTGATAATAACATTTGATAAAATAATTTCCATATAACACTTTTTTTCTTATGAAAATAATCCTTCAAAAAACTATATCACAAACCATTTCATAGTTCATTGAAAACCTCTGACATTTCACAAAAGAAGGGGAATCTATATTTTATCAAGAAACGCTATATGAACATATAAATAATAAAGGATAAAAATAATCCATACTTATAAAAAATATTAGAAATCACACCCATGAATGTATCAGAAAATGTATACTAGAAATAGAACCACCTTCCGAACACTTAATTACACATAACAAAAATAATGTTATCTACAAAGAATGGGTAAAGGAAACATATGGGTGAGATATAAGAGCTCTTATAATTAAATACCCACATAATAGAACATAATTTCCATATGTACATGTTTTTAAAATATGATATGATATCACCTACCTCAAATCCTTCAAAATATATAGCCAAACAAAATAGAGTTGGCCTCTAGAAGTTAAATGTAGTGTTAGATAAATTGGAATGGATCAAAGGAATTAGGTCACCTAATAGAGGACGAATGTAAAATATCTTACCGAAATTTCCTGATGAAAATTTTCAGATATATAATATTTATGTATAACTTAATAAAAGATAAATATGAGATAAAATGTTTTAAAATGACCATCCAAAAGACCCTTTGAGTTTCTTTAAATGATCAAAATGTTCTCCTAAAAAAACATTGACAATTTGGAAACTAGAAATTATATAACTGGATACACCATGATGTGGTGGGGGTTCACCATGCCTATTGTGGTGTTGGTCATACCTAATCTGTAGGTGGAGACACCTAAATCAACATTCCATGTCCCCAAGTCCCTGTTTGATTTCCTCATGACACATACTCCACCATAATCGTTTTGATTCTTTTTGGGAATGGTGGATAGGGTGTCCATCCATGGAAATGCTCTAGGTCACCCCCTTTTATAGGTTTGGTGGAACTTCCATGTCACATCACTGTATCAATGGCACACCACTGGTTCATCCACAAGCCAGATATTTCATATATTTTATAGAAAAACCCAAAAAACATTTTGAATCCATGAAGACACATCAAAGACTCCAAAAACTAGATAGAAGAACCCCAAATAAAAAAATGGATATAAATCATAGTATGATCTTATAATTATACATCATTGAAATTTCTATCCATAGAATGTCATGTAGTAGAGAGAAGATCAATAACAATAAAAAGTTATTTTTTCCCCTGTAATGATGCTCACAGAAATGTACTGTGAGAATATAATCTCTGCCTCTATAACACTTAATCCAAAATAATATCATTCCATGTATAATGTATCATCTAAGACTAAATCATTTTCAATGGTAGCTCCACAAATGAGACATTTGGATCCAACTAAACTTTCTCTCAATTCAGAACATGGGAAGGGTTGAAATGATACTTCAAGAGAATTTATCTATGGAATACATATTCGATAAGTATAAAATATCCTAGTTACAACATATAATAAGGTACCTACCCATTACAATATATAATATTTTATAATATAATATTTATTCAAGCTATATTACTCTTCTTTCCATGTTTATGGTTACCTGACATAGTGTAATTTTTCAAGTAGAACCAATCTCCAAATGAAAACTCAAATGTACAACATCATTGAACTGTATATGTTATCTGAAGACTCTAATATACCAACAAGAATCGATGTGTATCTAGAATCATGACCAATTTGTCAAGAAAAATACTTGATCCCCTAAGGGAGACCTCCCACACATCTAACCAACAATGAGGTGATCTAAACTAATGAACATACAAATCCTCAAAAGGATAAATTCTAATGGATGAATGGTAACTATTAATATATCATAACTCAACTCATCTCAGATGGATATCCCAAGATCCTATGAAATATAATATATAGTCATGGAGTATATCCTCCATAATATGAATATTATGAAATTTTTTTCCATCTATCTATGGATGTTATATATTAATCAACAAAATCGGTGTCCCCATCACCTCTTAGATACATATAATAATCTCTAATGTAAATATAGTATACTTGTTAGAGGAAACAGAAATGTTACCTCTATATAAATTCACAATTTCAAATACATAATATGTACATAGTTATTTATCCTTGATGTTTTACCTATTTAAAATCTAATGAATTGATCTTCTAAATTGATCAATCACTACCTATATATATTTCTTTCATCATATATTAAATGGTAAAAAATATGATGTCCCTGGAAACCTCGTCCCATTTCTACATCAAAACTGGAAGAGGATGAATCTATCTATTGGGATTCAGGTTATTTTCTATATTTTTATAGTAGGCGTAATAGTGAGACATATAATAATCAATTTCACACTT
Source organism: Viscum album (assembly GCA_963277665.1). Lineage (NCBI taxonomy): Eukaryota > Viridiplantae > Streptophyta > Magnoliopsida > Santalales > Viscaceae > Viscum > Viscum album. The sequence continues at coordinate 1,535,005,563 of OY728126.1, forward strand.
CATACGTAGAAATCATAATCACCTTCTTTTTTACATGATGATCATCATAGTTTCGTGAATAATTTCTAATGATGAATAGTGACAAAAGTGTATCACAAAAATTTTAAAATCCGAAGGGTTGATAAACTAACTCACGAAGAAAATAATTCCATTAATGGGGAGAGGTTTACCATGAATCTTATCCCCACAATATAAGGATCCCCTTATTACCATGAAATTTTCACCTCACTATTGTTCTGCATAATTTACTCATGGGAAGTTGGTGATAATATAACACTACTTAGAACCATACAATAATCCTCCTCATACACATCCAAGAAAATCTATGTAAAAATAAAAATAATTTTCCTCACCTAATTCACTTCCCATAAAAGGTGACAATGAAATTTCATATATATAAAATCACCAATAACAGTCCATTTCCCATGGGTTTAAAACATATTAATGTCAAACATTTGTAATAATTCCACCCATTCCATCTTCTAGAGATTCAATTCTTGTTTTGAGAATTTGAAACATAATATTTTCTTATCTCAATAGCTTATGATTTTATCCACGAAAAAACGGTGTCCCAAAAACATGAAACAATTCATAATAATAATGATTTCCAAGTAATGAGTAAGATAATTATTTTCATGTAGGTGAAGGTAAAGAGAAATGCATGCCAATAATATATCAAATCGCATAAGAATGCATTATCATCGTATACTAAAGGAATTAAAAAGATGTACCCATCCATTACTAGGTCATGGAATGATTATAATAGTATTTTAATTGAGATTATATTTAAACTCATCAAAATAACATTGACACATTGAATCCATTAATAAATTAAAAAATTTCTTGGAATGAGTATTCTAATGTGATATAAAATTCATGAAAGCATATATGAAATTCTCATAGTATAAAGATATACCTAATAGTCTATATAAATAAATAAACTTCCATGGTTCTTCCCATGAAAATACAAACATCATTTTTTCTGGATCATCATAGAGGTCATGTATCGAAATTACATTGCCAATAAATTTATGTACCAGATTTATAAAATATTTTTTTTATCTTTAAATAATGACAGTGAATCCTCAATATTCTCAAATCTTAATATTTATGGTACTCATAGACGTTCATAGTTCAGTAACAAATCATATATAATCCATAAATACCACAACCATGCAATTGAGATAATTTTGGAATATTTAGATAATCAATTCCGTAAACATCATATGGTAAATATTAAGGCCTAATAACATTATATGATATTCATAGTTTCAACGCATAATATTAAATAATTATTTAAGAAATTAGTATCCTTAACTCTGTGATGATGATTAGTCTAAAAAAGATCAATTTTTTAAAAACAAACATTCCCTCATTAACAAATAAGACAAGTTATCTACATGGCGGTAAGTTCTAAATATTCATATCTATTACCTAATATAGATTATATTACTCAATAATGACATGAAGATAACCATAAAAAATATTTTAAAATAGAACACGGTTCACCCACAATAAAACATACAAATGAACATAAAACTTATATAATATGTCATCCAAGAGCATCCTAATCCCTTTTAAATCAGCTGGTTCCATATGATATATATGTATAAAAATTGACTATCAAATAGGAACAAAATAGATTGGATACTCCACCACCTTTTATAGATGAAGGTTGGATAGATTTTATAGAAAAACTATTGGAAAATCCATATAATCCAAATTAATATATACATGGAGAGACAAATCATCATGATCAATCAAATTAGTATACTATCAATATATATTGTTTGGGTGAGAATGTCATGTATGACTTTTCCATGAATCCCACTATATATAAAATAATGATAGAATCCATTGATAACTATTAATGAAACATGTTGATGATAAAAACCATATTTTTCACGGTACAAAAACTATCAATATATGCAAAAATAATACTGAAAAGATCTAGATAATGTACCCTAAATTAAGAATCTATCTCAACATCAACTATTGAAATAGAATAGGAAGGACTATAAAAACTCCTCTCCATCAACTTTTCAAGAGTTTTTCCCTGTACTATAACAAATGAAATGATATTTAATGGATGTTTAAATAAATCCAAACAATGGAACTATATAATATAAATTAATGCACGAGAATCATAAAAAATAAGTTATTATAAAAGATGGAACAAAATTGATACATGTCATAGTAGCAACACCCACATAAAATTCACCATGTAACTCCTCTACTATGAGAAATTACGTCACTATAGAGGCCTAGGGTGGTTCCCTATTGGCATTGAATATATTGATTATACTAAAATTCCCCTTCTAAATTATGATCCATTAAAATACTGAGTCATAAATAGATCCTTTAAGAACAACTACATATAACCATAATGACCACAATCATTACAAGTCTTCATAGGTGTGGGGAACCAATAGTGTGTTTTCAATACCGTTTCACATTTTTAAAAATTCATGAAAATCATACTAGCCATTATGTGTGGAGTAAAAACATCCCGACAGTAAGATAAAATGACTTTACTTATTTAATTATTTCACCACATCCACATATTCCTATGTGTGCCACTGGAATTCCCACGATGTATTAGTAGAATCCCAAATAATTCTAACTTCCCTCTATCTCAATATCTGACAACATATCCCCATAAATCGATTTATTATTGTTGGTGAGAATTAAAATTTAGACCTACTATTAAATATCCTATTTTAAACGTTGTAATAATTTTTTATGTATTCAATGTACAATCGTCACTACCAATGGAGAAAAATATTCTAAATTATAAAAATGATTGGTATACTCCATCACGGAATGATCTCTCTACCATTTGGATAAGACCATAATATATTTAAAAAACATGAAGGATCGAGGGTGTACATATTGAAAGAGAATATTCTTGAATTATTTTCACTCTAATCACTATTGAAGGTTCACCAAAACCATAGATTCCAATCACTTCATTCTAGGACCCTGTAGAATATATGTAACACACTTCACCTTGAAAAATCTATGTGTATCATGGATGTCTATGAAACAATCAAAAATATAATCCCGTCATCCGCCTCATGAGGTTTATTAATACCCTTATGGTATATGGGTATATATTATCTGAACTCTTGAATATAATCCTTATCTCAACCATCTCATTAATATAACTCATTATCATAGTTCCGAATATGAGGCACATTCTGATCCATGTCTTGATTGTCCCACATGATAGCTTCAATTAGATTCAGAATGATAGAAAACTTCCGTGATGAGTATTTCTAGCTAAATAATTCCATATAATCCCAAGAATACATCAACAAAGGATGATTATACAAAACCAAATTTAATAATATTATTTGTAAAAAAACAATATGAGATAACACCAAATAAACATAAAAACATTATTTAGATGAAAAACATATAAATGGGGCACATGGTTGAACAACCCATATCAAATTAAGTATCATTATGATGACAATTGGTTTAATAGTCACCCACAACATACCCCTTAAGTCCCAATAATCGTTACTCATTTCTACCAATCTTCAGAAGACAAGATCACTTGATGATAACCCTCATTTTATATAAAAAATCCAAATCCCATATTTGATAATTCGTCCATCTTGGATTTAAAACACACCATGATATTACCTTTTGGGTTTTACCTATCCCCATGGGATGGTGAATAGAACACATTCTTTCAACAATAACCACTGGGTTTTATTTTTACAACATAAAATAGGATACATGAAATTCATATGGAAAATCATAAATAGAAACGAAATAATTCATAATTAAAAAAATAAAATTATATTAAAACAAAAAATGCAATTGAATAAAATTGGGGAACATATAGAACAAAAAAACAAAATATAACCCAATCCTCCATGAATAATCAAGTGATGCATGGAAAATAACCCACCATCATAGAATTAGTTACCAATTCCCACCTGATATGAAAAATCAATTCCTTACTACTATTCCATTCCCGTTCTGGATATAAACAAAACAAGGAATATACACCCCAAAGGGTGTGTGAAAGTTGTGAGAAAAAATCCCAGTAGGATATCATGAATGTGTTCCTTGTATAGACTCTATAGAATAATTTATACATGTTCAATATTTGAAAAACATGCTATGATAAAATATTTGTATTTTTCATTTTTATCAAAATCATGATAAAACATTTCCTTTTTCCATAGTTATAAGTTGTTATTTCATAAAAAATGTAAATATACATTTTCCAAAAAAATGTATCAAATTATATATCATTTATCTCTATAAAATTAAATGACACAAAAACCAATACATAATTTATATCAGCATTATGATAACATATGTTTCGGTTAACTCGGTATCTCATACCTCAATTTTTAATACATTAAAATGTATACTAAAAAATTCCATAGAAAAATATGGCCTTGTTAAAATAGGATCACCTCATGAGGGAACCCCCAAACAATGTCAAAGAAAGATTCCCTTGAAAAACATTGCATATGCAATTGAGGAACACATCATGAGTGAACCTGCTAAAAAAACAAGGTAACACACTAATAGTATATCCCACTACACGGTTGAAAATTCCCCACATGAACTAGATATGTCATGTTATTTCAAAGGCATCATATTTTGTAATTCAAACTGTGAAATAAAAAAATTCAGCATCAAAATTATTCATTAATAAAAATTCAAAAAAAAATCATTATTATTTTCAAAATTAATTACATTAACAAAAGAAGTGGAAAACATATTTTATAAAAAAATTATTGAAAAATATCATAAATAAGGAATCAAGATAATAATTAATTTAAAAAAAATAAAAAAAATTAAAGCAATCATGGTTTGAAAACTAGTGACTAGAGATAGAACCACCTACCTCGCACTTGGGTTTTCATGAAAGAAATAATGTGATTTACATAGAAGGAGGAAATGGAACACATAAAAAAGATAGGGGAGTCCCTAAAAAATTTATTCCCACATTTGTTAATAATGTTTTAATAAGTAAAATGTTTTATTAGAAGATAATATATCACATACATCAAAGAACACCAAATTCATACCCAATCAAACTCGATCAAGGATTTGGGAACAAAAAAAAAGTACCATAGGAACAGATTAATGAAACTAGATATCCCAAAGATTAATGAATGAAAAATCACTTGTAAAACTCATTTGATTAAAACCCCATGAATAATAATGGAAAATCAGGGCTTAATAGAGGATAATTGTTAGATAAGTACACAAAAAGACTCATCCTATATATCTAAATTGTTTCCATATATGAGAATAAGGTTATACCTAAACACAAGAGGATGATTATACGTTTACTAATTCATGACTAGTTGACACCATGATGTGTTGGGGGTAAACCACTTTTATGGAGGCCTCGGTGTTACCTCACCCGTTACCTGACAGACCCAAATAAACATTGCTTGACCCCATGGTCCTGTGATTTTTATTATAGACACAACCTCCACTATAGGCGTGGTGAGGATTTATTATATTTGTGGATAAGGCTTCCACCATGATAATATTCTAGGTTCTATAAAATTATCTAGAAATGTTGGCTCAAATTTTTTATATCAAGGGAGTGAATGCACTACATTCCCATCACAACACATGTAGTGTTCCCTATTTTCATAAATAATCCAAAAACCCCAAATTTTAAAGATACAAATCCAGTATAAAGCCTCTAAAACATTGTAAAAAACATCATTCATCTCAAAATAGACATTCCTCATTAAAAATTCTTATGTTATATTGGGTCAACCTAGTATTAGAAACCCTACAGTATCTAAATAAATATTACTTAATAATTTTACTCACTAACTTGAATGACTTCCACCTCTTAAAAAATGATTGAACCTACTTAAAAGATGACGTGTAATATGAAAAGGATAAACATCTCAAAATCCATCACTCCTTCATTTCCAAAAATGATGTTAACTCTGCATGTATAGATTAGTTCTTGGAGGAAACATTACTGGATTCTTCTTTCGAAATGTTACATCTATCTAGTCTTAACCAAATGGTATTTTTCATACATAGTCTCAAATGATAGTCCCATACAACAAAAGAAAAAACCAGTTATAAATCTCCCAATATTAATTTTAATACCACCAACTCTAGAGAAATTTTATATTTAAATTAGACACCCACTCTCCACTTGTCAAATTAAAAAAATTTCAAATAGACACAAACATCCCTCATTATACCTACTCATCGTGACATTAAAATGACCCCAATCATGATATAAAAGAATCTACACCAATGTATTCTACATTACCACTAACTTTTTAAAATAAAATATTTATATCAATAGAGTTAATGAAGTGACTTGATGCAAGATATTTTGATGAAAATCCTTATCAAAATATTTATCCCTCACTCCCTTATCAAAAATATAGTTACGATAGTCATGAATCTTACCCCATGATTTTAAAAAAAATATAGTTTCCACTTTTGGATTGTGAGTAATGATTTTCATTTTGATATATTTAGCACTAAATAATAGAACTAAACCCATATTGGAACAATACACATATAACCTCAATATCCCTATGATGACCAAAAAAATTAAACCACTATGTTGATGCTCATATAAATAAACAAACAATAAAATTTAATAATCTATTTTATAATTTGACTAAACTAAATGAAATTTCAAGATCCTCTAACCAAAAATATGTCTATTTGTATAGAAATACAACTAAAACATTGACATGGTCTAGTGTCGGTAGTCACATTGAACCTTTATCAAATATTCATCTTCCTTTGTATAAAAACATAAATAATCAATCAGTTCATCCAATGGAACAACTCCAACCTATCCCACATAATGAAGCCACCTAGAAAAATCAATTATAAAATCCACATAATTGAAAACAAAAAACATCTAGATATATATCTCATTTTTATTATTATATTTAAATTTATTTTACTTTAGTAGAGTCATCCTCATTTAAAAACATACACATCCACATATGATGTATATACCATAAATTTGTGTCTACTAAAAATTTTCAACACATATTCTATAATATTTATTTTACATAAAATATATCTTGAAGTCCCTTCTACATTCTACGTTTTCAACTTGTCTTGAATCACATGTCAATATTGAAGGATACATTTATCTAGCAGTCCAATGATATCCCCATAAATGCCTAATTTAAAACATTATATTATCTTCTAATGAATCAATGACACTAATTTTTCATGAATCGACATTAATAGGAACCATACAAGGATAGTATTGAAGCTTATTCTGACTCGTGATACCAATATAAAATAGTCCATTGATTAGTTAATAACATTTTTTTTGCAAAATATTTAAGAAAAATTTTATTATAAATTATAAGACCATATAATAAAACTATTAATCAACTCCAACTAAAAACAAAAATAAAATCATGATTACACCAAGTATGTGATTTAATATAAAAAAGAAGATAAAAATTATAAATAATACTAAGAACAAGTTCCTAAAACAATGACAATATGTATCGAAAGCTTCACACAACAAGATAATAATTTCAAAATTTATTTCTTTCTCTATTTTTATGACTTAATATATATATATATATAGTAAGGATGATAAAACCAGAATACTCAACAAATTCCACACAAGAGTCATGTAATTATTAGGGAAGCATAACAATGCTTTAGTCAATATATAATGAACCCAAATTGTAACATAAATTAGAAAAAATCCAACATATCATTACTAATGTCCACACTCCAAATTAACATTAAATATATTATTATAAATATAAGATATATATTTACACACACAAACATAAAGGCACCTCATACAAACTTATCAACTACAACAGTCACCCCAAACCCCAATAAATTATGTCCTTGTGCCCTTAATATTTTTATAAAGAAATAACTACATGTTCGTAAAACACAAAATAAACATGCATTCATACCACAAGGAATATTAATATATAAGAATAAAAATATATTCGGGTACATTATACCAAATCCTCATAAAACATTCTGACACCACCACTACATAACTGCAATAACAACCTCTAGATTTTTTAGCATATAGTATTTATAAAAGAGAGTGTTAGAAGGGTAGAGTAGTAAAAAATCAGTATCACAGACAACCTGGGTATTGGGAGTATGCTTGTAATTTAAAACCTAATATAGGGAATCACACCCATTACACAGCTCAGTTGGTAGTGCACGATAAAATTAAAATCTATAAAGAATATATATATATATATATATATTACCAAACCTAATATATGGCCACATAACTACTATAACCAAAACAATTCTTAAATAATCACTACCCTACATTAACATGATCTTAAACATTAAAAATAATAGAATATTTAGTACAAAGTTAGTTAATAATAACCCAATTTCATATCAAATCTAAACGAATGTATTCTTTTCCATTTTAAATTCATTAATAACATAAATTTTACCCCATTATAATTTTAAATAGACACATTCTCTTAAATTAGTTAATTTCAATTTCAACACATCATTTAACTATTACATATTATATTAATTCCATACCATTTTTTCATAATCTTTTATCATTAAAATTTTAATTCATTTCATTGATCTTCAAATAGGTTCCACATCTTTTGATATCTATTAATTAAACAATCATATCCCTAAAACCATTAAAAAAACCACAATGACACTATTATATTATCATCTAATTTTATAGGAAAACCAAAAAAATACACAACTACTATAAAAATAATAATTTCAATGAAAAATATATATCATAACTGAAATACAGAATCTGAAAAATAAAATAAACTTATTTTATATCTCATCTTTATAGAGTAAAACATTATAAAAATCATTTAAATTACTATTCAAAATTTATTTCATTATTCTCATTATTATTATTACATCATTTAACTAAATTAAATTCATTTTTGTATAATACTAACATTAAGAATAAATAATATCAATTATAAACCGATATTATAAATCGATATAACTGCTATAATTATTGAAAAATAACAAGGAAACAATGTAAAATGGGATAAACAAATATTTACATTCAGAATTTCTAGGAGTTGTTTACCTACAGTCATTAAAAAAGTTACAAAAATATTACCAATGGGAATTATATCAACTTTAATCAGTAAAATACAATAAAATAATTATTAAATTCATAATCACCTTTGTTGAGTGAATCTATTAAAAAAATTATCAAGTATATGTAAAAATCAAAGATCAACCACTTGGGATCCTTAGAGAAACAACTTGTAACATATGATTCATCAATCCTCTATAATATATCTATAAAATATCATTAAAATTTACCTCGACATTATCCATATAATTTTAGATGTTATTACATATGAAATATGATTTAATGTAATATAATTACACCTTTCTTCACATGATTTTGATCACAAATTTTCATGTCAATTAAAAAGAACCCTAGATGCATTGAATAAAAAATTATAATAATCTATTCTTATGGTTTAATTAACGTAATTTTATATTATGGTATCATTTTATGTTTCTTGAATTTATAAAAAAATATGTCAAAAATCATGGTGTAATACATAACGTCACAATGAAATGGCGTTTAGTTAATCACACCTATTAAAATATAGTATCAACTCTCCATATATATTCGCATAGAAATTAAAAAATTATACTTTAAATTAAATTTTACCCCAAATGATAATGTTTTAAATACCCTCATCATTTAATAATTCTCAAACACAATTAAATTATAATATAATGTTTCCTTGTAATGGTCTCAATTAATTTGAATTTATTTTAATATATTTTTAACATAAATGGAAGTGTATTAGGATGAAACAATAATATTATGAGCATGTGTGTCCAATTTTTAAGGTTTTTTACTGAATGATGGAGTTACATGGTCAACGCACAATTAGTAGTAAAATTATAACAAAATCGCATGACCGTGTATAAGAGAAACGTATTTAGCTAAATCATGAAATATATATCATACTACCTTGAATGACCTACAATAAGCTGTAGAGGAAACATGCATGATTTACCCATGGTGTGTCTAGGAATTAATTTATATGGTTTATGGTTTCTTCTCTTGGATAGTATCCACACATAGTGTGTGCATAGTTTGTCTAACCATTTACCTAGAATGTTTAAGGCAGGGGTTTAGTGGATGCAGCAAACACAGGATGAGCCAATAGTTTGGAAATCTATATGGAAAAGTACTAAACCCAATTAAAAGCCTTATAAATTATTATTTTCCCTCATTTTCCAAAAAATTAAATTTCTTTATCTGTCCCCCTCTTTATCATTGTGGTCCATTTCTGGTAGATCTCATCTCCCAAGTTAATAGGCTTTTTGAAATCTCTCCCATCTGTGATTTAATTCAAATGCCATCAATTTCACCATATAACCATATATTATTCTATCAATACTACCCATAATTTTCTTAATTTATCTTTACATTTTAATTTTTATCTCTATGTTAGAAAAATTTCTCATTTTTAGGAAATTTATTAGTATCTTTTTCTAGCTCATTCTTGCACAAATTTGATACTGATAAAGGATCAGAATCTTATAATAATCTAAGCTAGGTGTCCAATTACATTTCCATCAATTACTAGTTGTTTAAGAATTAAACTATTTCTTCAAAGAAAAGAAAGTAACTTTTTTCTCATAAAATTATTATAAAATTAAATTTTGATGTGTAATTTAATTTTAATACTGCTATAATACCCATTGAAACTATTGTATGTTGATAACCAAAACATAAAATACTATCTTATTGTCTGTTATTATCAATGTACATTAATACATGTAAAAAAAATTTAGTTATTATTAATTGATTGTCCGAATTAATTATGCTATGATATGAAAACTAATAAGGGGTTCTTGACATTCCATGGTAGTGTAATATTGAATTAAAAATTTAATTATAAATGGAATGAAAACTATTTTAACCCTATAAGGATATATTATTTATAAAAAACCATTAGTATTTATTTAATTGAAATGTTTCATTGAATTTATGATCCTATTGAACATATTTTTATCATTTTGAATTGAAATTATTAAATTAGAAAACTAACTTTTGAAATAGATTTTATGTTTTCCATGGCCTTCTTGATTACTATAAAAGGAATTTTCAACATAAATAAATTGGATGTAGAAATTTCTTGTACATTAACATGGCCTTGATCAATTTTTTATTATGATTTAAAATGGTAATATATCTGGATCAATATAAATAGGAGTTGATTTCCTTGAGTAATAATTTGATTCTAGATGTAGAATCCATTAAGATAAAATGTAAGATGCCAACCAATTCATAGATGTAACGTCCATGTTAAAAAAACATGGCCTCGATCAACATAATTGATTAGTGAATTCCTTCGTATGGAAAAAATATTAAATTTTATATTCCAAAAAAATATGATTCCTTGGATTATCACCTTGGATCCAAATTTACATCTTCAGACCTAGAACATCTCATATTATCTCCTTGGGATCCAATCATGTCTCTATCAAGATTGCCCAGGATGTGATTGATGGACTCAATGAGGATTCCTAGGCTGTGGGCTATGGGTTTTTTCCATTGTAGGTATATGATAAGATATACTATAATGATCTGAATTTTGGGGTTTTTATTCAAGTTACTTTTAGTATATAGTTAGTCCTTATTTATTGACTACTCTTTATTATATCTTATATTCAGAGAATAGATTATATTAGACCAACATTTTACATCTTTACCTATATTATATACAACACACTATTATAAATAATATCTATATATTATATTTTTATTATATTCCATTGGTTTTGGCCATATGAGTTTTACTGAAACCCTACTTGGGCCTCTATTGGGTTCTAAGGTATGCTACATAGTTGCATGTAGGGGTAAAGGAAAGAAAGCAACTATGGATTATTGATTTCACTTTGGTAGTATGTTTTTCGAAAGATGACTGATCTAGTGCTAATGATTCCTTGAATAATGATCTTTGTTATTAATATATTCCTTTTTTGAAGGTTTTATATTATATAGGCCTAATTCCATACATAACTGTGTAAATTTTAGAGACATGGAATCATTTATATATAATGTTGCATGTGGATTATTTTAATTTTTCCATCTGAATGTTTTTTACACCACTATATTTATTATCACCACTAACATTCATCACACTTATAATTGTGGTATATGTTCCCCACCATAATAGTACATACCCCCACTACTTGTCACTAGCCTCCGGCATACTAGTTTGTACACTTAAGTCTATATCTTCTACTATTAGCCATTAATTATGAGTGAACTAGAAACAAAAAGTTTCATAATTCATGATTCAACCATCTACCTCTTTAAAATTTCATAACAGACTCCCCTATTAATTAAAGGTTCTCCATGACTACATCAGGATGAAATACAAAAAAAAGCATAACCTTACCTAACCCCATAGACATAGTAACATCTAAATATAATGGATCAACCTCATTCTGGAACACCATGACCCATATAGAAGATAGTATGTTATGAAAACCATTTCTCCCATACCCCCCCTAATTAACATATCTTAATGAAATTGTAGGTTATCATTATATTATTTATAATGAAATTATCAATTTTTAAAAAAATTTATAACACACTCTCCACTATATATCTCTTAATATACCTTAAATACCTTTATAATATCTATTCTATAATTTATTTTATCAAGATAAATCATTATCAGAAAAAAAAACTACATAATAAATTTGATGAACTAAAGGGAATTAAAAATTCCATTATTTTAAAATTAGAATGATAATAAAGGTATGTGTTTTTTCTAATAAAACTGACAAACTTGAAGAAAATTAAATTATAACTAACATAACATTATTTAACCAATGCATCTTTAGAAGTGCAAAAATAATTATATATTTATATTATATAACATTTTTCGGTTGTATGATTAGAAGTACCATATCCCTAAATATAAAAAATGTTAAAAATCATAATGTTTTTCAAACATTTTCTTCTCTCAGAATAATTTATTTTATATCATTATATGTATTATGGGTATTAAGAATTATTTACAAATTGAATAATTTTATTATCATAATTGATATGGAATCATATTTACTATATTTAAATGCATATCCTCTTATCGATACTCATGTGTTTATGTTTTATAAATATATAATTTTAAAAGATTTGAGTTGTAAAGGGCCAAATTTTATTATTCTTGTACATAAAAAATTTTCTACTGTGTAAAATGGTAGAATTGTGTTTAGTGGTAAACATTGAATTAAAAAACTAGAATATAATATTTTATTAAAAACACATCATCTTCATGTTACAACTTTGTTTTGAATTATTTATCTTCTATATTGGGTTTTATATGGATATTATTATGTGGTTTTTTCAAGGAATATAGTTTTTGATTTTAAAATGGCCATTTTTGGTTTATAATTACACAATATCTGTATCCCACATATTACATAATGTGAGTTTTTTGTTATTCATTCAATGGTTCGGTTTTAGGATTTCGATAATCATGTTCTAAAACTTGTAGGATGAAAATGAATATTAAATACCTTATCAAGTAATGTCGAATGGTTTAATGATTCGAATATAGTGTTTTTCCATGGGAATGGTAAGATATTAGAGGAAATGGCCACAGATTCAAGGGACATTATGTGGTATGGTCAATTCATATTAAAAAATGTTAATCAACTAATTAGATTTAAGAACACAATATTTTAAAGTGAAATTTTTTAGATATACATTATTTCGACTAAAACATTAAATGGATTCCATTCACTATGCTAGTTTTCTATCAATAAATTATTAAATATTAAATTGGAAGCCTTATAAATTTTTCAGCTAATTCATTATTCTGGAAACCATTGGTTTCCAATTAGACATCCATTAATCATTATCGTGACTATTTATGTTCATAAATTCACGATATAAATATATTCTTATATAAGGTATCGTTATTTCTCATTTTCTTATTATTATTCCTCTTGTGTCAAATTTATTTTGTATTAAAGAGATATGAATGTAGTGGATTCATGTATTTTATTTATAATTTAGGAGAGGTTACTAGTTTTAGTATAGTTAAATATAATATCTTATTCTTTATATTCTGTCTTTGGATTTTATTTATATTTCTTCTTGTTTTGTTTCAGTCTTTATTCCAGTTGGTTCATTAAAATTCTATTAATTAACTATGCCTGATTTTTTTTATAATATATTTTCTCATTAAATATTGGGATGCATTTGACCTAATTAAATAAGATTATTTTAAATAAATTATAATAGGGATATGATGGTATAATGGTATAAATATTATATTTTTTATTATAATTATTATATATATGTTTAATACAGGGTGTATTATTTAAATAATGGAAATTTTTTATATGAATAATATAATTATTAAAATGATACTACCTAACAATATGTTTTCTGATTTTTTCAATAGTAATATTTTGATGTTCATTGTTTGGTTAATATTATACACACTATGATGTCGTAGTGGTGTTGGTGATAGGTTGCTTTATTAATGTGTTACTATGAAGATGTTGATGATTCTCTTACATGTCACATTCCAAAAAATATGGTAACATGGTTAAACATATCTATGATACAATATACATGGAATCTCAATGGGGATGTAACAATAATGGAATACTTATATAAAGTGACAAATTATCTTATAAATTGGAATATAAACTATATTAACAAATAATTACAATGATAAAATATGTGTAAGTGTTTTAGAGGTTTTATTTGGTTTTAATATTGGAATTAATGATAATTAATGTAAAAAAATTTGTTTAACATAATGTCTAGACCTTATTCATTAAATAATCCCATGTTTTTATTCAATAATTCACTTTTCTACAATCACATTGACATTTTTTGTTGAGTTTCATATCAATTTTGGATATACAAATTTCATAAAAACACCATATATTTTTAATTAGACACTTCTACTCAACAAACATTTTCTAAGCAATATATTATTATCATAAAACATGGATTATTATCATGAAACATCTTCATTAATTTCAAGTTGACTTATTTTTTCGTTTACCCATACCTAAACCCAATAATAATTATTTAAAAAATAGGTATGATAATAAATTTCAAATTAAGGGACATGAAAAGAATGAAATAAAGAAACACATGTGTCCATTAATATTTACAAAAAAAATCATTTTCAAATTAATTTTTTGTGTTTAAAATAAATAATATCATACGAAAGAAATAATTATCTCTGACCATATAATTTCAAAAATAATTTCTTAATATATATTGATAGAAAATTAAAACACATAAAGATTTTTGATGTCATGAAGAAATTATAATAAAATTTTCACAGTGATATACATTTCACCATCAAAAAGTATCACGTAATTTATTTAAATATAATATCATTATCAAGACATTATAAATAAAAATATATTTTTAAAAATCATGAAAATTAAAGTTAAATAATATTGGTAACTTGGGAAAAAAATTCCACAACATTATTAAAAATAGATTAACCATAATGTCTACTTCTATACCCAATTTATTGGAGGGATATCACGAATACAACTGCCCTTAGTTTATAATGGAACCAACCACACTTGGTTAATAACATAACCACCCATACTTGTTTTATAATACATCCACATAACATTTGTTTATAAATTAACTGAATATCATTATAAATAATTTTCATGATTTTCCATATAATACTAAAATATGGAAGCATTCATTTTTATAATTAAAGTCGTGAAAATATTTCTTGTAAGAATAAGAAAACTTTCTTGGATATTGAAATATCTATTACATTTTTGAAAACTTTTTAAAAATAACCATAACATATGGATGGTTGTTTTTTCATTCATGGAAACACGGAATCTAGTAATGGAATAGTAAAATCAATTATCATTTTTGGCTGTTGGAGAATTCATTATCCCTATATATGGTAAAATATTTCTCTATTTTTTTAGTAATGGAATTAAAAAATATTATAAATAGATTCCATTTGAAAACTATTGAATTAAATTAATAGGATAAAAAAAATAGATATTATAATTATTTAATGTCAACATATATACATCCATAAAACAATTTAATAAATATAAATTTGGAAGAATAATTTATTTAAGGGATACATAAAAATTTGTTTTAAAAATAAAGTACTAACACTCAAGACGAACTCATTGTTTCATCCCTTGTCGAGTTCCACACATCGATACTCGGAGTCGGTCAGTCACATGACCTCAAGCGTGCCTCCCCATAATCTATAGGTTGTCCAATAGTATTGAGGGTCTGATAATTGAATCATGGGGAGACTATATCATCATTAATCATAATAATACATTAGATTAAATAAATAATCTATAACAGAATAACATATAACCATGAAAAATACCAATATCTCAGGTTTATCATGGTAAGAAATATAATATCCAACTAAAAAATCATGTTAAACTAATATACAGGTCAAGTGTCAAAAATGAAAACACAAAAGAAGACACTTAAAACTTCCAAGTGGGTCCCGACCCATATCGAGTTCCCTCATCTATGCTACATCTAGTGTCATCCATGTAACACATTTCTGTTACCCTTTACCTATCCTACATCCATTAAATCTATTCAGGTACCAATCCAGAAGCTTGAATATATTGTGGGTACAACTCAGTTGGACACCACCAATACTGTCTAAAACAAATTCAATCCATAGCATGTGTACACAATTGTATTTTGATGTTCATACAATGAGAAGTAATAAATTATCACATTATCATATGTAGTTTATATAACGACATATACCATCTACTTCCCATGGACACTTGATACTACCTCATGATATATATAATTGGAAACATTTTTCAATGACACTCTTTTTGGTTTGGATCGTCAAGTCTAACACCCTGTGAGTATTTGTAGAATCATCCCCCTTCTCACACATCATTGGTATTTGGATCCTCTGTCCCAATCCCTTGAATCTTGGTTATTTGGTTCCCCAATCCTTGTTCCATACTATCTAAATGTTTCCTTGGATCTATCTTGGACCTTGTGGGTATATAGATTGTCATTTCATGTCTGAAACCCCATTTTTGTCAATAAATTACATATATCACTTGTATCATGTATCTCAAATGTATCAAATAACTCAAATTTATATTCTATACCACAGGTATCACATATCTCACATTAATAAATTCTACAAGTAATTAATCCCAAAAAATCTATTACAAAATTCAACAATTAAATAATTAACTCAGACCCTTCAATTAATTATTTATGTCAATTTCATTAATTAATTAAAAAATTAATTAATCTACAAAATTTCAGTAACTAGTTAACCAATGAATTATCTAAATCCACAATCAAAAATAATGAAATAATTAACTCTACAATTAATTATCCCTTTTCATAAATCTCAAAAATACAATAAATGACTCAAAAATTCATTATTCTTAATTCACAATTCAAAAATATTACAATTAAATCATCCATTAATTGTCCTCAATTTCTAAATATCCTTTATTCAATAAATTCTCAAAATTCTTCAATTAAATAATTAATCAAATTTATTAGTTCAATGTAAATATCTAAATTACTAAATAGACCCTAGAAATTATACAACCACATAGACAAATTGATAATAAAACTAGGGGATTAGAATAATAGGCCATATAAAATGATCTTTCAACAAACACCTACCCAATAAAAAGACCCATAATTGAGCACTACAGTGATGTTTATCGAGATTTAGATCTAAAACACTATATCAACAATAAAATAATAATGATATAATAAATATAGCTGGAGATTTAGAATTATTGATATAGAACTCATCAAATAGAATATATCTCACCCAAATAGAGGAATACAGTGGTGAAAAATAGTGTGAAGAAAAATTGATGAATGGAAAAAATAACTGGTATATGATTCAATTATCAAGAGAGGAGAAGACCTTTGATCTGGGCTATGATTCTCTAATAACAGAGTTTGGGATGCCTTGGAATTCATCTGGAGGGTTCTTAAAACATGGATGACCACCTAATATCAAATGGGTGTCAATTTAGGGTTAACAAGGGGATTCATAAAATTTTACAATTTGTTTTCAAACCTAATTAAACCTCATGCATGTTTATCTAGGTTGGGGTGCATGGTTTTCCCAAAGCCTGAGCCTATATTAAGTGCCTCTTTTATAGGGGATCACAGTTACTCATTTTGGGTTCCTGGCTAATAGTTTTCCCTAACAATGTACCAACCATGAACAACCCTTTTTCTATCATTTATCTAAAAATATACCAAAACCCACCCAATTTCATAACCCAAACAAACATTTCTCAAATAAGAATATAAGAGTATAAAAAATGAGTTGGATAAAAATCTAGAAGAGGTCAGGATATTACAATCTATCCACATTAAAATTGCTCATCCTAAAGATTCACTCCAAATCATTTCTAAGATTTCATGTTAAAAATATTGGGGCACTGAGCCCTCATATCTGCCTCCAATTCCCATGATTCCCCCTTCAGAGACCCATGTTGAAACAATACATGAATTATCAGCCCATAATTTCCCTACATCTATTTTTTAATGTGATACAACACACATATCAAATTATTCTCAAGGGACGTGTCTATCATACGGTCAACCTCATCCACATATATAAAATGATAATTATTGGGGTGGTACAGCTATAGTTATGATATTTGGAACAGAATGTGCATAGCTCTATATTTTCATTAATGATCCAATCGGTAATCCACCAATATTATTCTCTCCACATCATAAAAATGATAAAAAAAATATGGGAACCAACATTCCATGTATTTATAAACTACAGTTACCCAACCTATTAAACACATAATAGAATACAGTATAATCCTTTGTAAACTCTTATGGTAGTAGACATCCGACAACATATGACTTATGTCTACTCTGAGACATAGCCATATGCTTTCGATCTTACTGTACCTAATTTCATGTATCATGAGTGGGACTCAATCCCAACAGTTCAGACTCAGCTGACTCCATACAACATAATGGTGATCTGCATGTCCTACCATTATGTTCAACATATGGTTCTATCTATTAAGTTTCATGATAACTATTATTATAGGGAAACACCACCTGTGAGAGGATATTCTATCATGATCATCCAATTTTAATGAAACAAGATCAAATAATATCATCAAGTGCATGTATAGTACTCTCATAATACAAATCATTCTATGGGTGGAAGGACGTACTCAATAAAATATGCATACCATGCAGCTTTTATAAGACCTTTTAGAAAAATGATGTAAATAGAAAGTCATGGTCTGCAACTATATTCTATGGGACCCAATAAAAATAGACTGTCCCCCAATAATACAAAACCAAAAACTATTTTATAGAGAAATTTTCCTATATGTGTATGAAATGTGATACTTTTTCTAGTGGATATACAACAACCCAAATTATATCATTCTACCAAGGCATATATAGGAGACCCACCGCAAAATAAATAGTAAATTTTTCCTAGTTTAATATGGGAGTATTAAATTTATTTATAAAACCTCCCAAATATTGATTTTATGTATCACCTTATGATAGGTGAGTTATCATTTCAAGAACGTTGCAATCTCCATTTTCATGCCAAACCACCAAAATTTTCATCATAGGTCATGATACATTTTGGTCACACAAGGATTTACATCCCACTTTGAGGCATGAAACTCACACTCCAAATACACTTACAAAACCATAGGAACAAAAACATAATTTCTGACATAGATGATGTAATATTCATCTATGTTCCAACAGGAAAGATATTCCCCACCTTCATTTTATTTCTCTCTTGGTCAAACACTCTATATCCTCATAAAGGAAACCTCTTATTTGTATAAAAAGAGTAGACTCAACTGAAACTAATATAAGAGTCATCTTCTCTGGCCTCTCTAGAGCCACCATATACATTTCTTCTAGTATAGTCATCATATTACACTAATCATTAGACTCTTGTACTGCCTGAGTACTTATCATTTGGCTTAGAGTGGCAGTGACACTGTTCTTATTTCTGGGGATTTATGCGAGATTAGTGTCAAATGACTACATATACCTTACATATCCACACCACCAAAGATTCAAATCTCATTTAGAGAAGATATAATATAAGATATTTGGATCTGTATACACTATAAACTTCTCACCCAATAGATAATTCCAAAGACAATTGAAAACTAAAACCACTACTGCTAACTAGAGGTTGTGCGTACAGTAGTTCGGTACATGTGGTATCAACTAACAAGACCCATACACAACAAAAAAATCTTCTAACATCAAAACAAATCCATGTACGATGGATGAAGCATCACAGGACCCATATACTCTTCTCCTAGCTCAGGTAGGATCACCATCAAGGATCATGTGAAGCACTTCTTCAAATCCTTGAAGGAATTCTCACATTCTTCTAACCATTAAAACATTATCCCCTTTTTGACCAAGCTATTGAGTGGTGTTTTGAATTGGGAAAATTCATGGATGAATCTCATGTAGTATCCAGAAAAACCCAAAAAAATTATGATATCAAAAACATTCATGGGAATCTCAAATGAAACCACATCCTGAACCATATATTGTTCCTAAACACACCTTCCTCTAAGATAATGTGAACCAAGAAGTGTACACGATCAACCCAAAATTAACACTTAGATATATTGGAATGTAGATGATTCCCTATCAGTGTACGCAGGATGATGTTAAGATGTTGGGAATGATCATCACGAGTCATAGACAACCCCATGAATTTATAAAAAAGAACTACCAAAAATCTATCCTAGTATGGATGGAAGAATTAGTTCATCAAATACATAATCATTGATAGTGTGTTCTTTAATCAAAGAATCATTAAAAAACACATAGAATCTATAATTTCTTCCATAAGTATTCTTTGACATATAAGAAGTGTGTACTCTCAAATGAAGATACCCTATGTTGAGATGGTATATGAGTATGATATACTCTATAATACCAAATGTAGGATCAAAATAATATAGATACTGAATTAAGTATCTAATGATGCTCGAAATAAAAGAGGGGGTGAATTTTATACTTTAAAAAATTCATTTGAAACATTTAAAGATGGTTATATTTAACAAGGATAAAAATGATAATTCACAAGACCCAGATCTACACACATTCTACATTCCAGAAATATGATTTCGAGATAGTGATTCTGAAAAGATGGTTCCAGAAAATGAATCTTGATGAATGTTTAAAATCATAATGATTATACCTTAAGGAATATATAATCTTACTAAATCAAAGTACATGAATAAGGAAGTATAAGATAGTTATACTTTCCTCAACAAATAAAATGCTGCAAAAAACATGTAACAAACCAGTAACAAGTAATATATCTTTTAACACAATGAGAAGGGTATACAACAACCATGGATAAAGGTCCCTTGATTTCTACTTTCAAGAATGTCTGTCTTACCCACACCAGGGTAAGCCCTCGATATGAAGATCGAAGTCTGTCTTGCTTTCCCTGAAAGACCTAAACTTCAATGTAGTCGGCATCTCTGTTTTCCTCAGCAAGGAATCCCTCAACTTCAAGGTAGTTGGAACCTCTGTCTTCTTATCCCCAGAAGCCCTCGAATGTAATCAGCAACATTCAGAGTCGCACAAAGAAAATCTGAACAAGACGTTCATTACGCACTAAGCCTGAATTTCTCTCTCTAGAAATCACTTCAATAGCATGTAATCACTAGAGTCAAAGAACTATATTGAGCACTTTTCAAATGATCTTATATTTATAGGCACAACACCAACTGTCAGCTCCCTCTTTCAACGAAAATATTTTTCCTTGAATTTCGGATGGACCTGTACACGTGTCACTCAAACAACAGTTAGTTAGAAACTGAATTCACAACAACATTTTATAACAAAAACAAGTGTAAAAAAATATGGTTATATAACCAAAATCCAATATTCAGAATGTAAGAAAATAAATGTTCGGAGTCTAACAAAAAATTATTCAGAGTCTACAATAGAAGGATAATTGGATTCCGTTTTTATGTAATTCATAACATGAACTCTATAGAATTTCAAAGACTGAATTTCAAGGAAATTTGGAGTTTCGATTCACAAGAATTCGGAACCTGAACTTACAACGTTCGGAGTTAGAGTTCATGATAATTTGAAGTCAGAACATACAAATTTTGGAGTCAAAAAAATTATAATTAGCAGTAATAAATCATAGGAATTTGAATCCTGAATTCGGTGTCAAACTCATATGAATTCTTAATAAGATTACAGAGTCGGCATTAATAAGAGTTTGTAATCATAATTCGTATTCAGAATTCTCAGTGAGAACTCAGAAGAGTTAAGAGTTTGAACTTAGAAAACTCAGTGCCAGAACTCAGAAGAGTTCAGAGTCTGAGTTTAGAGAAATCGAAGTCCGAACTCAGAAGAATTTGTAGTCTGAATAATAAGATTTTGGATCCTAAAATATAATGCTTCATATCGTGGTAATTATAGGATTCTGAGGATTTTGATACAAAAATAATTTTACACTTAGAAAAACAATGATATGAAAAATGAAAACATGGTAAGGATAATTTTCCTTGGGAAATAAATTTTTCCTTTTAGAAGTAAAACACCAGGAAAAATGAGATTTTCCTTACGATAAGGTGTTTGTGATTTTCAAAACAAGAAGGAATGTTAATTTCATAAGGATACCTTATTGACTCTATAATATTCATCAAGTATGAAGGAATAGAAAAGTAATAAGTAAAACCTTATTAAATCAACAATCTCTCACTTTTTGGGAAGCACAAACATCCTTACGAAAAAGATTAAAAGGACTTAGAAAATATTTTTACTGACATTGAAAATAAAACTTATCTCCCTTATTAAATGGAAAAAATGAATATGACTAACTCCCCCTTAGGCTTTGGATCACTAAGGATCATATTATGGATTTCCGGGATGATATTTTTCATTACCTTGAGTATGGAAATCATTGTAATGAAAACATCCCCTTCGATAAACTCCCCCTAACATAGGGATAATTATTTTTCACTTATTATTCTTTTTTCTTTCTCCCCCTTTGTGATTTTCAAAAATAGTTTCAGGGAATGGAAAAGAAATTATAGTACCTGAAATATTAGTACAAAGAAACCAAACAAAAACGAGAAACCCAAATTTCATTAAGATAGGAAAAATTTGTACACGGAATAAAAAATACAACAAAAGATCAGATTGGATCTATTTTCCTTCTTTTTCTTTGGGTATCAATTTCATCACTATGGTTTTTAGCTTCTTTATCTCATTGTGGACTCCCTTTGCTTTCTTCTCTAAGGCTTTGATCTTTTCTCCCTCCGCATTCATAGCCTCTACCTGAGCGTTTATCAGTTCATCATTCTTGACTACATTCTCTTCTATCTCGATCCGAATATCCCTTTCCCTTTTCCAACATTGGGAAATATAAGAAAACTTTTCATTCAAATCCTTTACCTCTTGAATCAGATTATTCTACTCTGGAGTTAACTTTTCCTCAAATCTAGTCCTGAAATATTTGATTTTACCATCTTCAGTATCAAAGTCTTCATTAACATCTTCTTGAATCTCATCAATCTCTCTCAAATATTCAACTATATTCTTTGTCTAGCTAACCATTTTCTTACAAGATATATTATGGGATTCATAGTTGATAAGGAATGATTTGAAGTCTGCCTCCATCTTTACACACATGTCCAACACCATGGACACTAAATCCGTTTTTTAGTTCAAAGTAATATGAAGCGTCTATAATCTAGAATATATGCTTGGAAAAATCGGAATGGTCCCAATAAGATTCTTCATGTATTGGACTACGAAATCATGTAACAATGAAGATGATTGTGAATCTGAGACTCTACTTAGTGAGGTCTCTTTCTCTAGCTAAAAGAGCTTCCTCTTCAAAGATCCACCAGATTCCTTCTTCATTGAAACAAATATAGTAGGTGTATCCTCAACCACATGTTTCCATTTATCGATTCTTGGAATGGCTTCCTCGTCCAATGATTTATGTTCAATGTCGGACAATAGAATAATATTATCTTCATATACTTTCTCCTTCTCAACTCCTGCCTCATTATCTTCAGGATGGATGAAATGATGATTAAAACTTTCTTCCATATATAACTTGTTCACTTAATCTTCAGCCTTTTCATATAATCCAAGAGTAGCAAGCTTTGAGGATTCGACTTGTGAAGTTCAGATTGAAATTTTTTTAGATGGGATTTCATTCACATGAAAGTCCTCCACTTTCTTAATAAAATATTCTATATCCTCACTACTTTAAGCTTCTTCTTATACTTCTTTGACAGATTATTTTTCAACATCATTCCCTTGTGCTCTTTCCAGAGCCATGAACTTATTACCTGGGGTCTCGGGTAAGGCCTATACCAAGAAGGGTTTCAGTACAGGGATATTCTCGGATGCTATTTCAGTATCCCTCAGAAGGGATTACATAATCTCAGCCTCAGACATCTTATTATTTTTCTTCTTTTCATGGGCTTGCTTCTCAAGCTCATATGTTGTCTTCTATTTCAAAAAATTAGCCTCAGCAGGATCCAAAACAAACTGTGGCTCTCCTTCCTTCCGATTCTATTTATCTTCCCTCCACTTGGCTACAAACTCATCTAGATAGGATTTCTACTTCTTAGGATTTGGAGGTACTGATTGAGCTTCTTTAGCTTTAGGGGTTTTATAATCTTCTTCCACTTCCATCAACTTCCTCTTCTTTCCTCCTTTCTACGATAGTTAAGGAACATCTTTTTCCTTTAGAACAGCTTCAGATTCCTCCACTGGTAAGTCATAGAATACTATTGACTCCTTAGAAAAAACAACTTTCATTCTCTTGAGAGTATCATCACTGATTAGCATGACATTGAAATTCTTCAGCTTGGAACAGCAATAAATATTAAAATACTCATGGAACATAAAAATTAACTTAATGAGGATGGTCCGGTACATGATAATCTGAGCATTCACGTTCTCATTCTTAATATTCTCTATCGTAATGAGAATATGCTTCATCAAGTTTATCTTTCTCAGATTCACCAAAAAATCTAGGATGAACATGTCACTCTTATTTAAGGTGTCCTTATCTCTTTTCTAGGAACGATAAAACCCTGAACCCACAATTCAAGGATCGGATTATTTGTAGTCGCATGAGAAATCATTGGAATTTTGATATCTGAAAGTCCAAGACACTTCATAGCTTTTACTCTAACAAAACTTCATTGTACATCCAACAAATTATGGGAATAGAACTCAGCTTCCCCAAAAAATGGAATTTCAACCAAACTGGTAGCCTTTTAATATTATAGGGCATATTTCATACCGTATCTTCTAAAGTAAAACTTCTCTCTACATTCTTCCTTTACGAAACTAACTGATTCATAGAACTCAATAAGCAGGTCTAGATACACCAAATCTTGAACTCATGGATTTGATATGAAAACACTTTCCCATCCATTCAACCTGATGTTCTTGGATATAATGGAATTGTACTAGGTAATGAAATTCAGATGCACCAAATTCTCTTCTGTAAATCTTCCACTCCAAAATCAACTTGACAGTAGATATTTTTTGAGAAGGAACATCACCAAACATTCAGATTTGATCAAGATGTGAGAGATTGAGAATGGTCTTTTGAAAGTGGGGCAGAGCTTCGGTACGCAAAGACATGAAAATGATGTGGGAAAACCCTTCAGGGGTCCTTTATATAGGTGTTATAAGCAACGTTTGAACTTTTAAAGACAATCCAATGGTTTAGAAATCTTCCGATTAGATATGACGTTTTAAATGATATCCACAATGAAAATTTGGTAGGATTCGATCTTTTGATATGTATTAAAGGTAAAAAATCAGATTTAAGGGGACTAGAATCCGAAAAATCTAAAACACAAAAGAAAATACCAGAAATTAAATGGTGACTATGAACATTTAGGAAAGAAAATAGACTTTTCGGATTGCCAGGACGAATATTTGTGATAGGTAATAATCTTCATGAAGAACATTAGATTCCGGAAAAAAACATGACTAAGAAAAAAACACTATTATGATTAAAAATGATTGAGTATGAAAATATTCATTACGAAAATATTCATTATAAAAATATTCATTAAAAAATCTCCATTATGAAAATTTTAATTACGAAAATCTCATGTATGAAAATCTTCATTACTAAAATTTCCTGTACGAAAAAATTTAAAAACATCATTACGGTTTTTTTTTGAAAACTTCATTATGAAAAATTTCAAAAACATCAATACAAAAAATATTAATAACTTCATTCTGAAAAATTTTGATAAATTAATTATGAAAAATTTTAAAAACATTGTTACAAAACATTTTGAAAACTTCATTATGAAAAATTTTGAAAACTTCATTATGAATTTTTTTATAACTAACAATCAAATTCACTCCCCATGTGAAAAGGATTTTATTACTGTGAGGATATTGATTCAACAAATAGTTATCAAGGAAAATTAACATACGGTTATAATTCCTAACTTTTTTTTAATTTATTCAATTATATCAGAGGGTAATGATTTTGTGATAATATCAGCAAGTTGATCTTGCATTACTATAAATTGAAGAATGGTATCTCCTTTTTGTGTGTGATCCCTAAGAATGTGACGCCTAATATCTAGGTGTTTTCCCATGAGTGATGTGCTGGGATTTTACTAAGGGAAATGGCACTTGTATTATCACACAAAATTTTTGTTTTGGTAAAACTCATACCATAGTCTTTGAGTGTGTGTTGTATCCACAACACTTCAGAAAATCTACTTATAGCTGCTAAATATTCAGTTTCAGCAATGGAAAGTGCTAGTGAGTGTTGATTCTTTCTTGACCAAGAAACTAATGATTATCCAAAGAAATATCAAGTTTTGGATGTACCCTTTCTATCCATTCTACATTCACCAAAGTCAGCATCTGAAAAACTTTTTAAAAAAAATCACTTCTAGAAGTATAAAAGAGTCCTAAATCCATGGTTCCCTTTAAGTAGCAAAATATTCTTTTCGCTGCCTTTAAATGAGATTCCTTAGGATTGGAATGATATCTTGCACATAATCATATAGAAAACATTAATTCTGGATGACTAGATGTCATCTAAAGTAAACTTCATATCATACCTCTAAATAATGTTTAATCTACTGGTTTCCCAGCTTCATCAAGATCAAGTGTGTTTAAGGTACCAATGGGAGTACTAATACTCTTAGTGTTGTCATATCCATACTTTTTAAGAATATATTTAAATAATTATGTTGGGATATATACATTCCTTCTGGTTTTTGAGAAATTTCAAAACCAAGGAAAAATGTTAACTGACCCATCATACTCATTTCAAACACATATTTCCTTAGATTCACAAAGGAATCAGTTAAATATTGCTGAGTTGAACCAAATATAATGTCATCAAAATAAATTTGAACAATCAATACATTTTTCTTATCTTTCATTATAAAAAGGGTTGGATATGAATTTCCCTTAACATTATTATTTTGAATAAATAATCTTGTAAGTCTATCATAACAGGCACGAGGGGTTTTCTTAAGTCCATACAAAGCTTTGGTAAGTCTATAAACATGATCAGGATATTTTGTATCTTCACAACCAGTTGTTTGTTCAACAGAAACATCCTCTTGAACATAACCATTAAGGAAGGCACATATCACATACATTTGAAAAATATTGAAATTGAAAAATGCTACAATAGAACGTAAGATATGAATAGATTCAACTCTAGCTAATGGAGCATAGGTTTCTTCATAGTATTTTCCCTCTTGTTGATTGTAGCCTTTAGCAACTAATCTAGCTTTATTTCTAACTACGCTTACATTTTCATCACACTTATTTCTAGATACCCATTTTACTCCAATAACAGAAGTTTCCTTAGGTCTTTCAACCAAGGTCCATACATTATTCCTTTTGAATTCATTTAGTTCATCTTGCATAGCTTTTATCCAATCATTATCACCTAAAGATTCATTAGTTATAATTTGTTATAATTGGGAATGGAATGCTAGATGTTCTAATTCATTTATTAAGGAACTTCTAGTCCTTATAGGTTGATTCATATCACCAATGATACAATCACTTGGATGATTCTTTAGAAACAACTTATTTGGGTTTTGTAAAACCTGTTCATCCACATAGGGTATAAAATCCAATCCGGTAAATGCTTGAAAAACATTTTCTTGGGCATTTTCCTTATCATAAGGATCATCTAACAAAGTTTGAAAATCATTTTTTGAAAACACATTCGAATATGTAGGTTGGTATTGGTTAAAAAAAGGTTAGTTTCTTCAAATTTCACATGTACTATCTCTTCAATAGTACACGTGTTTTTCTTGAAAACTCTATAAGCCTTAGAAGTTGTGTAGTAGATTAATAAAATACCTTCATCAGATTTTGGTGTGAATTTATGAATATTATCTTCTGTATTCAGGTTTAATACCTTGAAACCAAAAAACCTTTGATGTGCCCAGATCAGTGTGAATCACTGAGAGGGGGAGGGGTGAATCAGTGATCCATTAAAACTTTTTACTAATTGATTCTTTATCAATTAAACCTCTATGGCTTGTTAAGGCCTTGATCCACTCTTCTTGTATCTCTCAACCTTTCCCGAATGATGCAGTAATGAAAAGGCACATGACACAAGGATTTACAAGGTTCGGCACCAAAGGCCTACGTCCTTGCCATTTTGGTTATACGCCCCAACATGGTTTCTTCCATTATAACTTGTTAGAATTACAATGGTCGATACAGCATCCCATTGAATCTCTCCTGAGTCCCACAGGAGGGTCTTTATACTGCGTCCCACAGTGTTACCAGAGTCCCACTGGCCTGCTCCAGAATCCCACTGAAGACTTCTTCTCCCTGAGTCCCACAGGGTCTTCTCCTGGCTCCTCGAGTCACACGAGTAGCTCTTCTTCTCTTTAAGCTTCTTCAAGTATCTTCAGCAGTCTGGGATAAAGACTGCTGGCCTTGCTCTGTACCTCTGATCACTTGAGTTGATCAGGTCTTCTCGTCTTGCTCAGGATTTATCTCCTTCTTCTCAGGATGACCTGGCTTCTCTCCAACTACTGAATACTCAGACAACTGATATCTTTAACTTTAGTCTGTTCCAGTCTCAGTTCACATCAACTTCATGCACTGAGTGCATGGCATCTCTGCATCCTCATGCACTGATTGCATGGTCTCTCAAATTCTTCAAGATCTTCAAGTCTTGGACAACTCAAATGCACACAACCAGCTTTGGCTTTGTTCACGTGTGCATGTGCATGCATGCATGCATGCACTCCCCTTCTTCTTTCTCTTGGTGCAATAAACCCTCAAAGGGTATAATCCTTTAAGCACACACCTTCTCTGAACTTCACACACTTTATTTCTTTTAATTACACACTTAGAAGTGTGTTATACTTTAGTGTGGATGTCCTCTTCCTTCAACTTCTAAATGCGTACACTTTGTACACACCTAGGTTCGGCCTTCTTTGTTACTTGTTCAAGTACACATAAATTGTTCTTTGTTTTGCACACACTTGACTTGGGCCTCTTCCCACTTCTTGTTGCACACCCTTAACCCGTAGGTTGTTCGTCAATTTTTCACACACAAAATGTGTCTTCACTTGGTGCACACACAAGGCATGAAAGCCTCGGGTCCCCTTCTCCACTTGGCACACACCCACTGTTCGTAGGTGGTCTTCTTCACTTGATCTCAAAGGAGGCGCGCAAGGTTATGCTTGAGCCGCGGCCAACTCCTTCTCCAACAGCCGCACAAGGTACCAAGCCGCAAGGGTCGTGCAAGCCTCAACCAACCTTGAGCACGCAAAAGATGCGGCTCAGGTTGTGCAAGCCTCAAGAGTGCAAGAGCACCTTGGGTGCGCAAGCTTCTCCTGCCACGCAAGTATGCAGGTAGGGAGAGCTCTTCCTGTCGCGCAAGTGATGCGCACATGGAACTCCTTCGGGCCTCGGGTGGCACCGGTACTTCAGCTGCGTAAGTGGTATTTGCGCGGTGGCTTCAAAACTTCGTGAGGCACATACGACACTCACGGGACTTCGAGTTTTCAACAGATCAGCAAGCACAATGAGAGCCTCACCTCTCTTTTTTAGGCAGAGACGTCTCGGATCATCCGCGTGCGATAAATCTTTGATCTCCCGAAGATTTCGGATCTTCAAGATTCTTTGAAATCTTCTTTTTATCCTCTGTTCACGCGGCTTAACTCATTTTTAATTTCCTATACATGAATGCGACTTAGAACGCATGCACGACCTTCCTTCGATCCAAAACATTCAAGCATAAACACCCAAACCTCGGCAACTTCGTCTTTGCTTCGGCCAGATACCAAAACTCTCCAAACATTGCATGCAAGTGTATTTTTAAGCATGGATCGGTTCAGTAGGTCTAGACGAGCTCAATGGAGCCTTCGGCTTCGGCAATGGTGGACGGGAGCTCGAAATAGGTCGACGGGATGGCCTCTGGTTCGAACGGAACTCGCGGGTGGCTTCGGGCGAGCTCAAGGTTGAGGACGGACGGGGAGCCGTCGGATCAGACGACCAGATAATCTCGGACGGCATGGATCAGATCGCGAATGGCGCGATTAGATGAGCGGCTCGGATCACATGCACGATCAATCATGCGGGTGGGATTCGTTCCTGGAGATTTTTCCGCGTCCCACATCGAAACGGCGAGCAGATTTTCCGCGGGTTATCACCCAAGCACTCTCCGCTACTCCCCAGTTGAACTTCTCCCCTCACGGTGCCGCCCCGCACCGTGTTCTCTCTACGGGCGCGCTCTTGCGCCCACCCCTGCCACTCGGGCACGCCACTGGCGCCCACTATGCATCCTTCGGATGCGCTCCTCGCGCTCACGCTGCGCAGGGCTTGACACTCCCCTGCGTGGACCGGGGTTTATACACGGCCCCGACCTCCTCTTGGGCTGGCCCCATGGGATCCCCCTTGGGCGTGGTGACCTCGAGTCCCACATGTGCCTTGGGGTTGAACCCTTAAGGTTGGCCCTTGGTGGCTTATATTTTTGCTTAAGTATAGAACAAGTACTTTGTTTAATAACAAAGTAACCAGATTCAAATGCCAAATGCCACTTCCACCTCTAAGCCATTCTTCTTCATCAACTCTACTTCTTCATTAGAATTCCTCCATCCTCCTTAACATATATGCTAGTATTAGGAGGTGGAATTCCCGAAGGTTCTTCATCTTCAACCGAACTCCTGAATCAAACATATTCATCAATGTTCATTATTGATCTAATTAGAGATCAAGTTGGATCAACTTCAATTCATCATGCACTAAGAGATAGTGCATGGTCTTCATTAATGCACATCATCCACTCAGTGATTGTGGATGGATCATCTTCTAACTCCTCATGCATTTTCAATACAATTCATGGTCTTCTAACATTGTTGTAACATTGTATCCACTTGATACAAGTTCTTTGAACTTTAAGAACAGCTCAACAATCGTCTGATATCGATAGAGAATGTTTCAACCACAACATCCTATGTCACTTAGTGAATCTCCTAAGTGACATGCCTCTAAGTACCGTGTCCATTCTCCTTCATCACCATCACATCCTTTTTCATTCACATCTTGAAATTCCTTGACATCCATTCATTCCATGACAACATCATGCCTCATTGACAACAAATGCAACACAGTTCATTTCAATCTCCCCCTTTGTATTTGTTGTCAATACACTTCTTCAGCACATATGAATGGGTCAATATGTGTGCCAATATTTTCTCCCCCTTATTGGAAATCAAATGCAAAGGTGTGGTGTGGTTCTCTTCAAAAATATCTCTTCCTCCCTTCGAATAGCATCTTCTTCAAAATCACTAAGAGAGGGATGATGTCACATGTTCTCTTGATCAAGGAACCTTTAGTAGATAAACTCTAAGTCTACTTGGGCTAACCCGGTGTAGAAAACAAGAGTGATGTAACCAAGGAACTCAATGTTGTCCGTCATTCACTGTACATGTGAGATCATGCTTCAGGGGTTTGGAATTTTTCAGATATATCAATGAATTTCCAAATCCTGCACATACTCTACAAAACTCATTAGAAAGTTCAGTGCAATGATAAATCTCCCCCTTTCATTCATTTGTCTTCAATCAATACTCCCCCTTAATTTTCATGATGAATACAATTAAGAAACAAGGGATGAAAGTATGATTGGAATACCTTCAGCTTTTCTCAAGATGGTATTAAATCTCAGAATCCCATCTTCTTCAGATTGGCTCCCCCTCAAGGGGTGCACTCCATTCTGTCCAAACCATCCTCCAGTTGAGAATGATCATCATCTTCAATTCCCTGCAATGTCAGCACATGTAAATACAAGTGATTAGGGAATAAGATGGAACCTCCTTGGTTCATCAATGTGAACAACAAGGTTGAGAATATTCTCTCAACTGAGATGTCCCATTTTCACCATTCTTCACACTTGCACATTTGATCTTCAATGATGTTTGTGCTGGTGTGGATCTCAATACATCTTCATGTGAAATATTCTTCTTCCCTTTTGCCTTAGCAATTGCCAGAACTTCATCTTCTTCTCTTTGCAGATCTTTGGCAAGTTGCAACTGATTTGGCCATTTGACTAGTAAGTCACTTGGAAGTGTGGCCTCAGTTCTGGATATTCCACATGGTTCTTTTGATGCTGTTAAGCTACCTTTCTTAGGCAACTTATTTTCAATCAATCCCTTCTGCTTATTCTGGATTGATTGTCTTTTTTATTCCAGTCTGCTTCTATTTAATTTCATGGCTTCTTTACAAAGATCCATGATATGTCCTTTCTTTCCACAGTAGAAGCATTTCTTCTTGGTGGTCCTTCTAGATGCATCACCCTTCTTGGATTTAGACTCCAAGGACTTCTCTTCATTTTTCAACATCTTCTTGGGAGCATTGTCACCTTTCTTCTGTTTGCTTCCCAAGGATTCTTTCTGAGCCAGGTTCTGTGATCTTTTCTTCTTTTGAGCTCTGGATACAGTTGGAGATTGACATGTATCTATTTGACCACTTTTGCGATCATCCCGGATGTTGTCAAGTAATCCAAATCTATTTGCAGTAAACAGATGTCTCTGGACCTTTGGATGTTGCTTCTTTCCTTCTGGCTTGCTCCCCCTTGGCATGGGCTTGCTTTGTGCTTTGACATTCAGTGGATTGTACCAACAATCCTTTGCACAGTGCCCATACTTGTTACAACACCAACACTGACCCACAAATCTTGACCTCTTGAGTCCTTCTGATTGTAGGGTACTTTTCATGACTTGTTGTGCTGTTTCAGGAGAGCTCTCTTTCTTCATCTTCTTCATCCATACTTGATCAGTGTTATTCTTACATCCTGTACTTTTTGTGGAAACACATTTAGAAACATGAGTACAAGATGGGATGGATGGTACCTTCTTTCTAGAAGATGTTGCCCTTTCATTTGAGGATGTCTTTCTTTTAGAATCATCCTTCTCAAAGCATACTTGATTAGCAAAATTTCTCCTTTCAGCTGACTGGGAGGCTTTGGCTTTGGGTGATTGCTGATTGTTCAATATCACCTCCAGTTTTAAGCATTTCATATCGAGGGAGTTCTTCTCATCCTCAATAGTTCTTAGCCTTCCTTCCCATTTCTCTTCCAGCTGCTTTATCTGGTCTTCATGCACCTTTTTTATTTCTAGCAATGAATTGTCCAGCTCCTTCACCCTGTTTACTTTGTCTTCCAGTTGAGAATCTCTGACATTCATTGACACTCTGTGCAATTGTTTCAGTGCTTGGAAAACTACTTTGACCATTATCATAAAGAATTCTTTATCAGAAAGGATTCTTTGCAATTCTTCAGCAGTGTCTTCATATCTTTCATTGCAAAGCGATAATGTTTCATCATTAGCCTTCACTAGATTTCTGAGAGTGTTGGTTATGCTAACCCTTTTAGCCAATTGGACTTCCAGAGAATTGGCTTCATCTTCTACCTGTAATTTTTCTTCTTGAAGATCAAGGAGGCCTGTAGCTATACACATTGCCACTTCCTTGGGGACTGTCTTCTGAAGATATTTGATTGCATTTAGAAGATCATTGTTCCTTCCATCTTCATC
The DNA here is from genome assembly GCA_963277665.1 of Viscum album. NCBI lineage: Eukaryota > Viridiplantae > Streptophyta > Magnoliopsida > Santalales > Viscaceae > Viscum > Viscum album. The sequence continues at coordinate 1,535,039,679 of OY728126.1, forward strand.
ACAGCTAGATCAGGCTTCATCATAAGAATGATAAAAGGAATTGTCATCTGATGTGACTTTCACATTTCTTTCCATAGAAGGAGTTTCTCTGATTGCAACAACCTTCTTACTCATCTTCTTTGCCTGTTTCTTCTTTCAATTTTTCTGAGTCTTGGCAGATATCTCCATTTGAGGCTGGTCACTCATTTCCTCAAATCTGCACTCCATAAAGACTCTCTTGGATCTTTTAGAGGTAACCTTCCCTCTGATACCAATTGAAGTTCCCAGATCAGTGTGAATCACTGAGAGGGGGAGGGGGTGAATCAGTGATCCTTTAAAACTTTTTACTAATTTATTCTTTATCAATTAAACCTCTATGGCTTGTTAAGGCCTTGATCCACTCTTCTTGTATCTCTCAACCTTTCCCGAATGATGCAGTAATGAAAAGGCACAGGACACAAGGATTTACAAGGTTCGGCACCAAAGGCCTACGTCATTGCCATGTTGGTTATATGCCCCAACATGGTTTCTTCCATTATAACTTGTTAGAATTACAATGGTCGATACAGCATCCCACTGTATCTCTCCTGAGTCCCACAGGAGGGTCTTTATACTGCGTCCCACAGTGTTACTAGAGACCCACTGGCCTGCTCTAGAATCCCACTGAAGACTTCTTCTCCCTGAGTCCCACAGGGTCTTCTCCTGGCTCCTAGAGTCACACGAGTAGCTCTTCTTCTCTTTAAGCTTCTTCAAGTATCTTCAGCAGTCTGGGATAAAGACTGATGGCCTTGCTCTGTACCTCTGATCACTTGAGTTGATCAGGTCTTCTCGTCTTGCTCAGGATTTATCTCCTACTTCTCAGGATGACCTGGCTTCTCTCCAACTACTGAATACTCAGAAAACTGATATCTTTAACTTCAGTCTGGTCCAGTCTCAGTTCACATCAACTTCATGCACTGAGTGCATGGAAACTCTTCATCCTCATGCACTGATTGCATGGTCTCTCAAATTCTTCAAGATCTTCAAGTCTTGGACAACTCAAATGCACACAACCAGATTTGGCTTTGTTCACGTGTGCATGGGAATGCATGCATGCATGCACTCCCCTTCTTCTTTATCTTGGTGCAATAAACCCTCAAAGGGTATAATCCTTTAAGCACACACCTTCTATGAACTTCACACACTTTATTTCATTTGATTACACACTTAAAAGTGTGTTATACTTTACTGTGGATATCCTCTTCCTTCAACTTCTAAATGCGTACACTTTGTACACACCTAGGTTCGGCCTTCTTTGTTACTTGTTCAAGTACACATAAATTGTTCTTTGTTTTGCACACACTTGACTTGGGCCTCTTCCCACTTCTTGTTGCACACCATTAACCCGTAGGTTGTTCTTCAATTTTTCACACACAAAATGTGTCTTCACTTGGGGCACACACAAGGCATGAAAGCCTCGGGTCCTCTTCTCCACTTGGCACACAACCACTGTCTGTAGGTGGTCTTCTTCACTTGATCTCAAAGGAGGCGCGCAAGGGTATGCTTGAGCCGCGGCCAACTCCTTCTCCAACAGCCGCACAAGGTACCAAGCCGCAAGGGCCACGCAAGCCTCAACCAACCTTGAGCGCGCAAAAGATGCGGCTCGGGTTGTGCAAGCCTCAAGAGTGCATGAGAACCTTGGGTGCGCAAGCTTCTCCTGCCACGCAAGTATGAGGGCAGGGAGAGCTCTTCCTGTCGCGCAAGTGATGCGCACAGGGAACTCCTTCGGGCCTCGGGTGGCACCGGGACTTCAGCCGCGCAAGTGGTATTTGCGCGGTGGCTTCAAAACTTCGCGAGGCACATACGGAACTCACGGGACTTCGAGTTTTCAAAAGATCAGCAAGAACAATGAGAACCTCACCTCTCTTTTTATAGGCAGAGACGTCTCGGATCATCCGCGTGCGATAAATCTTTGATCTCCCGAAGATTTCGGATCTTCAAGATTCTTTGAAATCTTCTTTTTCTCCTCTGTTTACGCGGCTTAACTCATTTTTAATTTCATATACGTGCATGTGACTTAGAACGCATGCACGACCTTCCTTCGATCCAAAACATGCAAGCATAAACACCCAAACCTCGGCAACTTCGTCTTGCCTCGGCCGGATACCAAAACTCTCCAAACATTGCATGCAAGTGTATTTTTAAGCATGGATCGGTTCAGTAGGTCTAGACGAGCTCAATGGAGCCTTCGGCTTCAGCAATGGTGGCCGGGAGCTCGAAATAGGTCGTCGGGATGGCCTCTGGTTCGAACGGAACTCGCGGGTGGCTTCAGGCGAGCTCAAGGTTGAGGAAGGACGGGGAGCCGTCGGATCAGACGATCAGATAATCTCAGATGGCCTGGATCAGATCGCGAATGGCGCGATTAGATGAGCGGCTCGGATCGCACGCGCGATCAATCATGCGGCTGGGATTCGTTCCTGGAGATTTTTCCGCGTCCCACATCGAAACAGCGAGCGGATTTTCCGCGGTTTATCACCCAAGCGCTCTCCGCTACTCCCCAGTTGAACTTCTCCCCTCACGGTGCCGCCCCGCACCGTGTTCTCTCTGCGGGCGCGCTCTTGCGCCCACCCCTGCCACTCGGGCGCGCCACTGGCGCCCACTATGCATCCTTCGGGAGCACTCCTCGTGCTCACGCTGCGCAGGGCTTGACACACCCCTGCGTGGCCCGGGGCTTATACACGGCCCCGACCTCCTCTTGGGCTGGCCCCATGAGATCCCCCTTGGGCGTGGCGACCTCGAGTCCCAGATGTGCCTTGGGGTTGAACCCTTAAGGCTGGCCCTTGGTGGCTTATATTTTTGCTTAAGTATATAACAAGTACCATGTTTAATAACAAAGTAACCAGATTCAAATGCCAAATGCCACTTCCACCTCTAAGCCATTCTTCTTCGTCAACTCTACTTCTTCATTAGAATTCCTCCATCCTCCTTAACATATATGCTAGTATTAGGAGGTGGAATTCCCGAAGGTTATTCATCTTCAACCGAACTCTGGAATCAAACATATTCATCAAAGTTCTTTATTGATCTAATTAGAGATCAAGTTGGATCAACTTCAATTCATCATGCACTAAGAGATAGTGCATGGTCTTCATTAATGCACATCATCCACTCAGTGATTGTGGATGGATCATCTTCTAACTCCTCATGCATTGTCAATACAATGCATGGTCTTCTAACATTGTTGTAACATTGTATCCACTTGATACAAGTTCTTTGAACTTTTAGAACAGATCAACAATCGTCTGATATCGATAGAGAATGTTTCAACCACAACATCCTATGTAACTTAGTGAATCTCCTAAGTGACATGCCTCTAAGTACCATGGCCATTCTCCTTCATCACCATCACATCCTTTTTCATTCACATCTTGACATTCCTTGACATCCATTCATTCCATGACAACATCATGCCTCATTGAAAACAAATGCAACAGAGTGCATTTCAACCTTTATGAAGGAAAGTCATTTTTTTATACCATTACATAACATATAAAAAATTTTATTAAGAAAAGGTCTAATTAAAACTCGATTTATAGTATAACAAGAAGTACTTACAGCTTCAGCCCAAAAATATTTGGCTATAGAATATTAACTCTACATGGTCCTTATTATCTCTTAAATAATTCTATTTCTTATTTCAACAACTCTATTCTATTAAGGGGATCTCGGTGCTGATAAGTTGTGAGTAATGCCTTTCCTACTAAAAAAAGTTTCAAAATCAGAATTTTGAAATTATCCTCTATGATCACTATGAATATTTATCAATGGAAGGTTTTAATCTTTCTTAATATGGGATATAAAACTTTTAAAATAAGAAAAAGCTTCAGACTTCTCTACTAGAAAATAGACCCACATAAATCTAGAGTAATCATCAACTAAAACAAATACATAATACTCACCTCCAAAGCTTCCTGTTTTTGTAGGGAAAAAATATCCATATGTAGTAATTGTAATGCATCAGTAGTTCAGACTTCAACGACTGATTTAAAACTTTATTCATGTAGCATGCCATATTGACAAGGATCACAAACATTTGAAAAATAAAATCTAAGCTCTGGTAGATCCTTAACTAGACTTTTCTTTAAGAGTTTTCATAGGTTCTTAATATTACAATGACCTAACATTCTATGCCACAACCAAGAATGATCTTCCATTGCACGAAGGCAAGGTAGATCTTGGATCCTAAGGATTTCAATGTTTAGTGTGTATACATTCTCTTGCCTATGGGCAGAAATAATAAACTATTCCTTTGAATTGGGTACTAAGCACTTGTCATTCCAAAAATTCACAAGGTAGACGACATCACATAATTGTCTTATTCTAATGAGGTTGTTCTTATGACCCATAACAAATAAAACATTTTAAATCAACATTTTTCTAAGAATAACGATGTTACCTATACAAATAATTTCACCCAGAGAATTATCTCAGAAATTTACTTTTCCTCCTTTCATCTTGATAATCTTTTCAAACTTGTTTTTGTTACGAGTCATATGTCGAGAACATCCACTATCTATGTACCAAGTATTGCAGTTGGTACTTTCTCTATTTTCTTGAATATAAAAGAGTTAGGCTTTCAGAATCTATACATTCTTAGATCCGAAAATCACAGAAAGAAAAATATTAGGCACCCAAATTTTCTTAGAAAAATAGGTTTTATGAAATCATAAAGACTGAGTTTTATTTACGGGAAATTGTGTTTCCCAATGCCCACTTCACTGACACTTGGTATAGAATAAAGCACTTTGAGGAACAAAATAATTGATACAAAAAAATTGTTTTAGAACTACTATAACCAAAACCATAACTATTCCTTAGAGGTCAGATTTGGGAATACATATTATCAAAATTTTCCATACCTAAGGTAAAGTTTGAAAAAAACATTCTCAATGAAAAAAAAATTGGATTTTAGTTTGATAACCAGGTTCTTGACTTCTAGAACATTTGATTTTGAACTAAAGTTGGGCTTGAAAACATTTCTCTCCAGAATTATGTTTTCTAGATCCTTATAATGTTTATTATTCTCAAAATTTACTTTCTCAAGTTTTTTTGAAATACTTTAAAAATCATCATTTTTTTTATCATGATCTTTAGAAACATATTATATTTCCTTACTAAGAATATTATTCCTAGAATTTTCATTATCATGATTTTTCATGATTTTTGAGTTATCAATCTCAAGGAGCATAGAAAACCTAGAAACCTCTTAATAGGTAGGTAAATTATTATATTCATCAGAAAAAGACTCTTCATCCAAAGATTCATAATATTTATCATTACTATAATTTTCATTTAATGAAACATTGTTCATTAATTCAGCATTGTGTAACTTAGCCATTAAGCAATGGTTTTTAATAGGTATTCAGGCTATTAGACCAATATTCATCTGTCCAGAAGATTTCTAATATGATGAATCATCTGAAGAGTCACCACCATTGGCAGTCCAGGGGTCATTATCTTTCAAGACATTCTTTGCTTTAGCTTTTTAGTATATATTTCTATTTCTCTTAGAATGCTTTTACGTTATTTCTTTTCTCTTAAGCATTAGCCAATCATGACTTATATGTCTAGCTCTCTGGAATTCATGACAAGTGACTTCTGAATCTTTCTTATCTTTCCTTTCCTTTTTCATATATATGTATTGAATGTTCTTCTATTCATCAATATTGTTCATCCTTCGAGAAATATTTGCAAACATCATTTTCTGAAGATTCACTTCCACATGATTTGGATTGAATAACAACCTACTTAGATTTGGATCTAGTAACTCACTCGAGAGTCCTGGATTTCATATTATTTGAAGTTGTGGGAAAAGAAACACTACCATTCCCATTATTCTTCTTTATGTTATCAACATCTCTCTTTTTTCTGGTTTCATGATTAAGAAGTGTTCCAAAATGTTCATCAAGATAAATCGGAGTATCATTCCTATTCTCATTAATAGCAGTTCAATTGGATTCCCACTCATTTGGCATGATGTCTATGATCTTATAAACAATAGATTCATCATCTAATCTTTTCTCACCCATGGATTGTAAACTATTTACAATATTCATGAATCTTTGATGCACCTTAAATATGGGTTCTCTATAAGGAAGGCATAAACTAGGATATTCAGCTCTAAGCATGGCTCTTCTAGTTTCAATAAATTTGGGTATTCCAAAGTGAGTAACATAAAGTTTCATCCAAATACAATTTGCTGCTTCACAAGATGATATTTGGATATACATATTTTTAGTCATAGAAAAATGAAATGTATTGCGTACATTATAATTCAGTTGATACTGAGGCCTTTCTTGATTGGTAAAGGTACTAACATCCTTGATAGGGATTTTATATCCTCTAGTATGCATAACAAAATTATCAACACCAGTATTATTAAAAAAAGACTTCATGTTATATCTCTGATATTCCAAATCATTCCCATAAGAAATAAGTGGTTTTGTTGGATTGAGATTTTCTATGGAACTGACATTGATTCCTGCCATCGTAAATAAATATCGTTCCAAAAAATCATATTAATAGAAAAAATTTGTAAAAAATGAATATATTCCTCAGTAAGAAAAAAGATAGTACAAGAGTATCTCTAAGCAAAATATGAATATGAACTATTTGAGACAGAAACACTGATTCTAAAAATAATAAATGGATGAATTATCTTTTGAAATTAATCATGAGATTAATTCAGACTAAATCAATACCTTTGATACCAATTGATGAGATGGTATGTGAGTATGATATACTTTATAATACCAAATGTAGGTTCAAATAATATAGATACTGAATTAAGTATCTAATGATGATCAAAATACAAGAGGGGGTGGTGAATTGTATACTATAGAAAATTCCTTGTGAAATTTTAAATATGGTCATGTTTAACAATGTTAAACATAATAATTCACAAATATCAGATCCACTCAATTGCTAGATTTTGGAAATATGATTCCGATAAAGTGATTCCAAAAAGATGGTTCCATAAATTGAAACATAATGAAAGTTTACAATGATAAATATTCTACCTTAAAGGGGATATAATCTTACTAGATCAGAGTACAATAATAAAGAAATATAGGATAGTTATACTTTCCTCAAAAAATAAAATGCAGTGGAAAACATGTAACAAAAAAGTAACAATTAGTAAATCTTTTAACCCAAAGAGAGGGTATCCAACAACCATGGATAAAGGTCCCTTGATTTATACTTTCAAGAAATCTTGTCTTACCCACACTAGGGTAAGCCATCGATACAAAGATCGGTGTGTGTCTTGTTGTCCCCACAAGCCCTCAACTTCAAGGTAGCCGGCACCTCTTTCTTCTTCAGCAAGGAATCCCAAAACAACAAGGTAGTCGGCACAACTATCTTCCTATCCCCGAAAGCCCTCGAATGTAATCATAAACATTCAGAGTCTCACAAATAAAATGTAAACAAGACATTCAGTACACACTAAGAATAAAAGTCTCTCTCTAGAAATCACTTCAATAGCATGTAATATCTAGATTCATAGAACAGTGTTGAGCTCTTTTCAAATGAGCTCATATTTATAGGCACGTCACCAAGAGTCGGGTCCCTCTTCCAACAGTCATATTTTTCCTTTAATTTCAGATGGACCTGTACATGTGTCACTCAAACAATGGTTTGTTATTAACTGTATGCACGACATTATTTTATAACGAAAACAAGTGTAAGGAAAAATATGGATATATAACCATAATCCAATATTTGGAATGTATGAAAATAAATGATCAGAGTATAACCAAAAATTAATTAAAAGTCTATGATACAAGGATATTTGGATTTTATTTTCTTAGGAATTCAGAACATGAACTCTATAGAATTTCAGAGTCTGAATTTCAAGGAAATTCATAGTCTAAATCCCCAAGAATTCATAACTTGAACATAGAGTCATAGTTCATGAGAATTCATAGTCAGAACTTACAAAGTTCGCAGTCAGAATTCATTACAATTTGAAGTCAGAACTCATAGGAATTTTTATCCTGAATTCAGTGTTAGAACTCAAGATAATTCATAATAAGAATCCACAGTCAATATTCATATGATTTCTTAATCAGAATTCATATTCATAATTCGGAATCAAAACTCAGAAGAGTTTGGAGTCTGAATTTATAGAATTTGGAGTCAGAACTCAGAAGAGTTTAGAGTCTGAATTCATAGAACTCAGAGTCAGAACTTAGAAGAGTTCGAAATCTAAATAATGAGAATTCTGATCCTAAAACAGAATGCTTCATATATAGTAAATTGTAGGATATCGAGGATTTTTCTACAAAAATAATTTTACACTTAGAAAAATTATGATATGAAAAATGAAAACACGGTAATGATAAATTTACTTTGGGAATGAAATTTTTCCTTATAGAAGTAAACCCCATGGTAAAATGAGATTTTCCTTGATATAAGGTGTTTGTGATTTTCAAAACAAGAAGGAATCGTAATGTCATAAGGATACCTTATTGAATCAACAATCTTCCTCAAGTATGTCGGAATGGAAAAGTGATAAGGAAAACCTTATTGATTCAACACCCAAATCTCATGGTGATATTTTAGAAGAAACAATCACATCACAACTGGTCAAATAAATAATCAATACATTGAAGAGGTTATAGGTTCTTCATATTCATTCTGTTGAAATTTTAGTAATGGAAACATAAGAAGAAACTCCCATCATTTTTCATTGAAAAATTTACCAGTGAACCCCTTGGTGGTTTACTTGGGAGGATAAATCCCTTATCCTATAACTCCTCTAGCCGGGTCTTCAAATCATGAAGCTCTATCGATGCCATTCTTTATGGTGGAATTGAAACTGGCGTATCCCCTGGAATGATCTTGGTAGTTAATTATACATCTCTCTAAGAAGGAAACCTTGTGAAACTTTATGAAAAACATACTAAAATATGTCCACTATGGGAGGAAATGTATCATACATTACACCTATGTCATCCAACGTTAGACTTACAACTTGGGATTTGGTCTTATATTGTATCTATGTAATTATTCTTGCTCAACCTTCCTATATTTCCAATCTACATGTTGAATATAGTTTTAAACATCAACTAAAGTGAAAGAAACTCTACTTTAATAAAAAATATAGGTTGTATCAATATGCATTTATCCATTTTATACCCATAATACTATATAATACGAATTTTTTTAGAAAATGAAGATATGTAATGTTCCATAATTTCCGTATAATTTCATTTAATTAATATCGAATTATTTTTAGACCTCAAAATCTGACAGCGCGCGATTCCGAGGCCGGGAGTGCCTGAAATTATTTGTCGAGGATTTCTTGAGTTTTACTTTGAGGTTGTAAGTAGTTTTCCTAAAAATATAGAATATCACTTAAAAAGTTTCCAATATTAGAATTCTGAGGGAACCATTGCATTCACAATTTTAGGTTTACCCAATACGCGACTTATGATTAGTCGGCGTGAGCCTCCTGTGAGAAAACCAAAAAATGGAATAACCATAAATATAATGATTAGATAAAAATATTCTATTTTTCAAATTCTTATCAATCATGAATTGTAACTCAGATTGATGATATAAGACCACCACTGAACTCTAAAGGGTATGTTTTCCTTAGGTTGATACTAAAATTGGCCGGTGCATTCCACCTGTAAAAGTTAGTTTTTGGCCATTAATAAAATTATTATGTGACTATTATTTAATTGTAATATTCATAACATATAAATGGTTTCACAGATAGAAAATCTGAGGGTACCGTTGATTTCTTTTGGATGTTTTCTCTTTATGAAGATCCAAACCATGACTCTCTTGGGACGAGGGTGAATTTAATAAATTTAGTAAAAAAATTTCAGGTACATACAGTAAACGCGCGAGTGACATTTTCTAACATTTTTTTACTAGTTCTCATTTTTTTTTAAAAAAGAAGGCACTGTTGAATCTACAATACCAGGATTCGCTAATGGGAGACTTTAAATTGACCACAGTTGGTCCAGTGGAAAGGTTATGTTCTGTGACTTTTTAAAAGAAATGAAATAAAATAATTTTATTATTTCATTTGTATTTCATATCCTCCAATAGACAAGCAAAGGGGTGTGGCTAGCAATGTTTCACGAAAATAAATGGCCTGACCTTCCAACCCAATGTAACGACGTCGTTGGGGAATTAAGAAGCATCCTAATTTATGTACCCCCATTAATTCTTCACTTCGTTACTTAACCTCCCCCTCTCCTATATATATGGAGCTTAGGGGGAGGTACTGGCACAAATTCAATTAGAAACGAAGTGTTGAAGGAGCATAGTGACGCTGGACCCTTAGAGGATGGATTTGAACCTATAGGGATATGACGGATGACACCGAACCAAGAATCAATGGGTGATGTAAGAGTTGTGTCGTTGGGAACTAGTTATGGGAATATAGAACACGATCCAAATTCAGGTGCGGATGCTCTCCAATGGGTTTTCGAGGTAGCGGGTTTATTTGTTTTTTCTTTTTAAATGATTTTTCTCTTCCATGTTCTTGAATAATATGATGAACGTGGGACAAATGACTAAAGGTTTGACCCATGATTCATTCATCTTTGTGGGAAGTCGTTGCAGGGTTTCTTATGGGGGTTATCTTGTTGTTTAATTCAATTGTAGTTAAACCCTTAAACCCCTCATGTTTTCAAGCTAACACGGAGGGCGCGGGCCTAATAAAACCACCCTGAACCTTTATATATATTTTCTACATCCTTGTGCCTCCATGGAAGACCGATAACGCATCGATACCAACCAGCTACGTGGGGGATACCGAATCGATGCACGCCGCAAGAGGAGGCCGCGACACAAAGCCGCAGCGGTCATCAGAGCGGCTGACACCTACTGGTTGCAGTAGAGGTGTGGCATGCCATCACTTTCCATCGATGAAAAAGGAGGTTCATGACTCATCAGCCACAGTGACCAGAGGAATGCGGCTGCCACGCTGGCTAGCCACGAGTGGCGGTGCGGCGTACCGTAGCGTTGCTAATGGAGTGGGCCGAAACGTCGGCCAGCCGCAACAGAACCTATAAGACCCACCCCTGTGGGACTTGCTAGCCACCTAGAACCACCACTGTGAGAATACCGAACAACCTTTGAAAGTTCGGGAAAACTGGGATGGTCCGACCGGGTCATACGGGACCTAGGCCCAACCGGGTCTAGAAACACATAAAGGGCCTTATATTGAGAACCAATTGTCCGATTGACAAACCGTCTGCAGATTTGGGATCCATGGATTGAGAGGGCCCTTTTGACTTAATCCATGAGAGTTTAGGAAAACCGTGAGTAAAGATGGGTTGGATCGTACCCTAATCCAATAGGGCCCTCGATACTAAAATGGAAATAACACACAGATCGAGCGTCTGATTGACGCATTTTCTATTGTGTTGGAACCCTTATAACATGATGGATAATTAGGTAACTTCTTTGTGAGACATTGTTCCATAGGTTATATGACCAATGGTTTAAGGAGCGGTTCTCCCAAGTTCAATTCGCATGGAACCCTGTGATTGGCTGAGACCTGACGACTGCTGACCTTTTTGACTCAGAGTGACTCGACGGCCTAGTGGGCAGGGCCTATGTTTGATGCAGCAGAACCATCATGGGGATCACCTCTATCATTCATGGCAGATCAATGATACATGATGGGGAGAAGTACCTCAGCAGTCCACGGTGGGGAGCGGCTCTATGTGACCCGATAGACCCATGGTATGTGATTGGGAAGAGTATGACCATGCTGTCATGACACGTCAAATTGATAATGATTTTAATATTGATTTATAGTCTAGGGGATACCCTAGGTCGTCTCTCAAGGAGTATTGATAGGTTTTGAGTATGTTTTTTTATACGAATTACAAAAGAGGTGGGAGGTTTTGAAAACAATTTTATGAAAATTACTTAACTTAAAGAGTTTAATAGTTGATAGAATAAGGTGGTGGTATTAGAATTATGAGATAACAAGATCACTTCAAGTTCACTACACAAATTTCATAGTTCATTGTTCTGAAAATTTCAAATTTTTTTGTTTAATTCTTTGTTTGAGGGCTGTCATGATCTTGATTACCCTCTTGCCTCTCTAAATGTTGCACAATGTACCAACCCTTGACACAATAATAATTTTGTCAAGGTTCGGACTTAAAGACAGGATTAAAGGCTCAAAAAATTATACTAATATATTTTTTATGTGTGATAGAAAGAGGATCCTTCTATTTCCCAGTCAAAAAAACTCATGTTTCCCACTTGAAATTTCTACCCAATCGGTGTTGAAATGAAAATCAGTTCACTTAATTAAACCCAAGAAATGAACTCAAAGGAATACCATGTTTCGATAAATCATAAGTCAAATAATACACACAAAAATTACACAAAAATAGTAGAGTATTAAATGCTGGAACTCCCTCCCAAGTATGTGTAGCTCCCTCAAAATTAACGTCCTCCATTTAGCTCAACATCGAGAGTAGGGGAAGGCTCGGGTGGAACTCCTTCTTCATTATTGACCCCCCAATGATGATATGGGACTCCAGAACATTATGTATGAGGAGATAACTCCTTTGGGTCTCCAAAATACTATATCTTTTCCTCCTAGTCAAAATTACAAATGGGGAGCCAAAGGTGCCATTTTATAGGAAAATGGGAAGGTGGTTTTGAGCACACAGAATTCATAAAACCACTTGTCACAGGTGTTTTGACCTCCAAACATCATTATCTAGATTTGGAAAAAATATAAAAGTTGCAGCCCCACTTCTTGGATATCTCCCCCAAATGTGTGGTATAAATTGGACACCTATAGATGGAAATATGGATAGATCAGATCACACCACTTTTGACATCGTGCAGATTCAGTGTGCGGGACAGATCAGGTCTGTTAGGCCACTAGATTGCCGATGAGTATTGGGTTCCTTCATATGGAATGTATCCCGAGGAAATTTAGACTTTCACAAAAAATATCAGCCCAATTAGATGCACATTCTAAGATCTGTGTTCAGATTAATACACCGGTGTGCTTGGATCCTGCGCAGTTTTGTCCATTTTTCGTGGACATCACCATGGGCCCTCCAAATCACCTCCTCCTACAATGGAATCATCAGAACAAGTCACATTTCCCTTTTTAACAGTGATATACACAGAATAAATGATTCAAAAATGGAATTAAACTTGTCATTAATTTTATAATTTTCAATATAAACCATGTTTAGTACAATGGTGTAAAGGTAAAAATTACACAATGAATCATGGTATGATCACACCCCCACACCTAAACATTTGCACTCCTGGGAAAATTCACATTTCCAAATAAAATGATGCATATAAATATTCCCAACATCCGGAAGATTTGACATTTTGTTAAATTATAATTCATTAATGTAATGCACTCAATTCACGAACCACATCAAGGAGTTCATCCTAGTGAAAATGGAAAAAGATGTCTCAAAAATCATATCACAATGAATTTCAAAGAGATTCATGACACCAACATGATAAAGGAATTAAAAAGTCAACCATTCCACTTAATCTCCATGTGTTTGTGTGAAAAACATTCCATGATATCCTTTCCACTTTCTATATAATAAATATAGGTTATTTTAAAATTATTCAGCTTTAAATGAATTTTCACTGAACCTGCCCAACATCCTTTGCAATCATATTTCAATACCAACGCAAAAATCATTCCCAGAAGGAAAACCATAAGCTCCCAACCTAGATATCCCAATATGTTTTACATTTAATCATTCCCCACATTTATTATTTTTGTTTTTTATAAGTTTCATTTGGAACAATTCTCACACTCACCCCTCATCCCATGTTTGATCTCCTCACGACACTAATTGCAATAGTTATAACAAGATAAAAGGATGAGGTGGAGTGTTTTTTTTGACCTGGCCAAGACACAATACATTTTTTGAGGGTGTACAATAGGTGAACATTAGGTACAAACACAAAGGTCAATCAGGTATAGTAATGAATCAGATCGGATGTGGAACGAACGTATGGAAATATCATTTAAAGCTAAAAAATATTAACCTAACATATATTAACCATATATTATGTACGAAATATTCACACATTGTGGTTTGGTGGAAAGAATTATGGAGATATTAGTTACAATGTTTTCTCAAAAACTACTCAAACTAATGGCATCAATCATCTCAAATGTTTCACAGTGATACAACCATTTATATCATTGACAGAAAACCAATTCACTAAAAATCACTCCCTAATGTTAACTTCATATAAAAACTCTTTTTCACCATTCTTTATGGTATTTTTACTTTCCCCCCTCTATAGTCACCCAGTCATGGAACTTTGAAATGTTTAAAGGGGTGGAATGAAAATACCATGAAGAAGGCCAAAAAGTGATGAATGAAGAATGAAAATGGAAATCCTAATAAAACCAAAAAAATGGGGAAAAGTTAAAATACCATAAAGAAGGAGAAAAAGAGAAGAAATAAAGAAACAGAATGATGAAAATTCGTATCTATCCTAGGAATTTACCCATCTCCACACATAGAATGTGTAGTTTCCTCATTGTAATAATAGAAAAGGTGAGAAAGAAGGATAAAACCTAGTTGGTTTCACTGGTATGTTACTTCTTGAACATGGAGTTCCTCCATCGGGAAATCCAAAAGGGATTCATGGTGCTTCAGCCACTGCCCATTGACAGTGAAGGATTTCTTGGTTTCTTCATTTTGAACCAAAACAACACAAAATGGAGATACATTAGTAACAGTGTATGGGCCAAACCAGCGGGAACAGAGCTTACCTGGATGCAACTAAAGCCTTGCATTATAAAGGAAGACCATATGCCCAATGTGAAACTATTGATGAAGGATGAGACAGTTGTGGGAAGCTTTGGTACACTCTTTATAAATCCTGTAGCTTTCATATGCATCTCTTCTCATTTCCTCCAACTCCTAAATTTGTAGCTTCCTTTGCGAACCCACACCGTTAAGATTATATTTGAATTGTTTGATGGCCTAGTAGGCCTGATGCTCAATATCAACAGGTAGGTGACAACTCATTACAAATACAAGATGATAAGGTGACATTCCAATGGGTGTTTTGAAATAAGTACGATAGGCCTATAATGAACAATCAAGTTGATGACTCCAATCTTTTATATTGGTTTGAACCATTTTATCAAGAATCTATTTTACCTCTCTATTTGATACCTCGTCTTAACCATTAGTCTGTTGATGATATGCAGTAGAAACTCTATGACTGACCACATACCGACGCAAAAGTGATTGACTTGTTTGGTTTCAGAAATGAGAACCCTAGTCACTGATGATGAACCTAAGTAAGCTAAACATACAGAATATTTGTGTTCTCAAAAATTCTATAACTACCTTATAATCATCTGTCCTTGTATCTCATTCCTCTACCCATTTTGACATGTAATCAACTTCCAGAAGAATATATAAGTTTCCAAAGTAATTAGGAAATGGACCCATAAAGTCAATTCCTCAAACATAAAAAATTTCATGAAATATCAATGGCTGTTATGTCATTTCAATTCATTTAGAGAAATTTCCCATTCATTGACAATGAGGAAAAGAATTGAAGAAATCATGGGAATCCCAAAAAAGTGGTGGCCAAAAAATGTCTTGAACTAAGGACCTTACGAGATATCAGTTGGGGACCAATGTTCCCCACACAAGCAAGAGTGTGGAAGAATCTAAGGACAGACTGAAACTCCCTACTGGGAACACAATGCCTATGGACTTGATTGCAACATGTGTTCTAGAGGTAGGTATCATCCCAAATCTACCAACAAGACTCATGGTTTTGACAAATGTCTTGGTTTTTAGTGAAATCAGTAGGAATTCAAGATGATACCAAATAATTTATTATTTTAGCATGCTAAGGAATAATATCTTTCACTCGGTACAATTGCTCATTAGGAAACATATCATTTATAGGAATGCAAGGGGATGAGTCAATTTACATGGATGAAAGAATCTTACTGGTATGATCAGCCAAAACATTCTCTGCTCCTTTTTTATCTCTAAATTTATTAATAAATTTTTGAAGGAGGAGCATCCAGTGAATAAGACATGGTTTTGCTTCTGGTTTCTTAAGGAGATACCAAAGTGTTGCGTGGTCTGAGAACAAAATGAATTTGGACCCCAAAAGGTATGACCAGAATTTTTCTAAGAAATAAAAAATGGAAATGAATTCTTTTTCAATGGTGGTGTCATTTTCTTTGGTAGGGTCCATAGTACGTGAGGCATAAGAAATGACATGTGGAGCTCGATCGACCCTTTGTGACAAGACTTCCCCAACTCAATAGTTAGAGAAATCACACATGATCTCAAACGGTAAATCCCTCTGGGGTGGTTGGATTACTGGGGGTGACGTGAGACTCCATTTTAACTTATTAAAAGCTTCCTATCATTCTTTATAGAAACAAATTATATTTATTTTTTTAGCAATCGGGATAGGGGAAGTGCAATTTTACTAAAGTCACGAATGAAATGATGGTAAAATATAGCATGACCTAGGAAATACCACACATCCCATACATTTTTGTTGAATGTTAATGAAGAAATGACATCAACTTTTGATTTATCCACTTAAATACCATCCAAAGAAATAACATGCCCCAAAAATATACATATTCTCATCATGAAATGGCATTTCCCATAATTTAATACAAGATTATTTTCAATACTGTGATGTAGGACTGATCCAAGACTACTAAAACATTTATCAAAAGATGATCCATAAACAGTGAAATCATCCATGAATACTTCCATGCAATTATCATGGTAATCCCAAAAAATACTAACCAAGTAACATTGGAAAGTACTCGGGGAATTTCACAGACCAAATAGCATCCATCTATAGGAAAAAGTGACAAAGGGGCAATTGAAGGTTGTCTTTTCCTGATCATCAGGGGCAATATGGATCTGAAAGTATCCAGAATACCCAACAAGGAAACAACAGTGGGAATTACATGATAGCCTTTCTAGCATTTTGTAAACGAATGGAAAATGGAAATGGTCTTTCCTAGTGGGTTGGTTTAGTCGCCAAAAGTCTATACAGACACGCCACCTATTCTTCACACGAGTTGGAACCAATTCATTGTTTTCATTATTGATTACTGTAAGGAAGGTCTTTTTAGGAACTACTTGAATAGTACAGGCCCATTGGATATCAAAGATGGAGTAAATGATTCCAGCAGCCAATAATTTTGTTACCTCATTTTTCACAACTCATAGGAGGTTTGAGTTCAGTCGACGTTGTAGATGCCTCACTGGTTTAGCCTTATCAGTTAACAAAATATGATTTGTAGAAATTGAATGGCTAATACCAGGAAAGTCAGCAAGTGTCCATCCCAAAGCTTGTTTATACTCCCTCAATAGTTTAAGCAGTCACAATTCATAATCATGAGGGAGTCAAATAACAATGAAGACGAGCAAATTGTTTCTATTTACATGATATGAATATTTTAAATCCAGAGGCAATTGTTTCCGTTCCAATTCAGGTGGATTTTGGATCGATGGGAGTGTGTGTTAAAGTGAGATATCCCTAATATCATCTAACTTCTCAATGGTATCATCCTCGAATGAGGAATGGGCTTTTACAAGCTTATTAATATAAATGATGGTCAGTGTATCCTCAGTGTTCATGAAATCATCAATCAATGAAAAAGAATGAATATTTTCTAGACCACTACAACAATAAAATAATGAATCATTTAATAGCATTTATATCAGTGATGAAAACATAGAAAGGGGATTGAGGGAAAGAAAAGTTGTTTTTTCAGGGGTAGATAGTACATAAATTGAATTAACAGAGAGAGAGTAAAGTTCTTCTGAGGGGTGCTTCATGGAATCAAGGATGATGAAATGGACTATATCACCACCAAATTCCATAGATAATGTACCATTATAGGCATTAATTATAGATTTGTAATTTTACAAGAAGGGTATCCCCAATATAATCGGGGCATGTCCATTCATCCTATCATCCTCCATATTAAGTACATAAAAGTCAGCTGGAAAAATTAAATTTTTAACCCTCACCAGAACATCCTCTAACACACCAGAGGGGTGTGAGGTACTCTGGTTGGCCAGTTGAACAAAATTACAGTGGGCTTCATCTCCCCGTCTAGTAATGTAGAGTAAATAGAGTGAGTTATCACATTTATAGAGGCACCTAAATCAAGCATATCATTAGGAAAAGAATACTCCCATATGTTTCATGGAATTGAGAATGTTCCATGATCATTGCACTTGGTGGGAAGTGATGGATCTATCAATGCTAAAACATTCCACCCCCCAAGCTCACTTTCTCATCACCTTGAATTCTTCTTCAGTGTGTACACATCACCTTTATAAATTTTCCATACCATGGAATTTGCTTCACAGCATCAATAAATGGGATGTTAACAAGAACTTTCTTAAAAATATCCAGTATTTCCTTATCAAGTTCAGTTTCATTTTTTTCCTTCGTTGGGTGGCCCTTTGAAGAAATGGAAGAGGAATGGTTGGTCTAGGTGACTCATCAATGTACACACTCAATCCTTTGGAAGGGCTACTCTCAGGACAAGGTTCTTCAAAATTTGGAATATGTTTAATGGTTGGGATGGAGGTTTCTTCATGATTAGATGACTCTAATGGAGGATTCATTTTAATTTCTAGTTTTTTCCCACTACTAAGGGTGATGACACTGACATTTCCATTAACCTTATGTTTAACTACTGTTTGAGAGGGATGTTTACATGACCCATGACTTTTAATTTCACCCATTGAGTTAGATAGATGGACTAATTTGGTTTTATGGTCTTGTATAGCTTCTTGAGTGGTTTTTTGGAATTGAATATTGTTGGCAACCATTTTTTTCATCATGTCTTCTAGGATAGGTTCAGGTGTTGGAGGGGATGGTTGAAAATGCCTTTGGGGTGGTTGAGGATTTCTAGGTGGTGGTGGTGGATGACTGCTCTGTCCCGGTTAGTTCCATTATTGTTGAGGTTGGTTTGAATACCCCCTTCCCTGTAGGCTTGGTTCTACATCCACCAAGAGTTGGATGGATTGTATGGTTTTTGCCTAAAGGGTTGGTTGTAGGGGAGTCTTGGGAAGATTGTCTCACAACTCTTAGAATTTTCTCTTAATTGGTGGCATTTGTTTAATTAGTGTGTTTCAAAAGATATTATACCACAATGGATAGTAGGAGGAGATTGGGATATCCCTTGGGAAAGAGAATGTGGTCGATGATGGGTACATACCTCTTCGAATGTTGTGTCTAGATTTTCTCAAATTCAGTACTTTTCACCGCATGGACACCTTGAATCAGTATATTAGACTTTGAACCAAATTTTTGGGTGGTTTGTGCCATGTTCTCTATCAGAGTTCTTGTAGTAATTGAGGTCTTATCAACTAGCGCACCACCTAATGTAGCATCGATCGTATTTCTATCAATAGGTATTAATACTTCATAAAAATATTGAATTAAACGTTGGTCACTTATTTGGTGGTGTGGAAAACTTGAAAATAATCTTTTAAATATTTCCCAATATTCATGAAGTGTTTCCCCTTGATATTTCCTTATCCCACAAATTTTGTTCCTTATTGTTTCAGTACATGAGGTTGGGAAATATTTTTCATGGAAAAGGGATTTCATGTCTTCCCAACCTCTTATTAGTGAATTAACACAGTACAACAAATCTTTTGCGGTTTCTTCTAAAGAAAATGGGAATGCTCTAAGATTTACATGTTCCTCATCCACATTAGCAGGTTTTAATGTTGAAAAAATAGTATGAAATTATTTTTAGTGATTGTGTGGATCTTCTCTAGGAAGTCCATGGAATCTTCGTAATAGATTAATTAAACCAGATTTTAGTTCAATATTGGGTGTCTCGCCTTGTAATTGAATATATGTGGGCGGAATATCAACATCAGGTAAGGCTAGTTATTTTAGTGTTCTACCGTTTTTATCCATGTTATTCACGTTAAATTAAATTTTAATGCGGGTTCATGAAGAATAAGAAGAAGGATCAAGAGGAGTGTTGATGTTTTGTGCATCCTCCTTCAAAGGTTCCTCTTGTGTATGTTGGGGTCGTTGATATAGGATGATCTCTAGTTCGGGTTCGAAAGGTTGTATGTCTCCCAGAGTATAACGTGTCATGTAGCAAACCTACACCACAAATAGATCAGAATACAAAAAGATAGGTAGAGGTATAAGATAAAACAAATAGATTTTCACAAAAATTATAAAAAACGTATCACGAACACTCACTAATACCAAAATGCTCCCCGGAAACGATGCCAAAATTTGACCATGATGTTGTGAAACATAAAATTTATTAAGATTTTAAAATTGATTTATATTCTAGGTAAGTGCCTAGGTCATCTCTCAATGAGCATTGATAGGTTTTGAGTATGTATTTTTAATAAGAATTACTAAAGAGGGGGGATGTTTTGAAAACTGTTTTAAGAACATAACTTAACATAAAGAGTATAATAGTTTATAGAATAATGTGGTAGTTTATGAATTATGAGATAAGAATATCACATCATGTTCACTACACATCTTGGATAGTTCATTGTTCTGAAAATTTCACATGGTTTTGTTTAATTATTTGGTTGAGGGTTGTCATGATCTTGATTCCACTATTTCCTCTCTAAACGTTGCACAAAGTACCAACCCTTGACACAACAATCAGGTTGTCAAGGTATGGACTTCAAGAATAGATTATAGTATATGAAAGAATACTAATATTTTATGTATGTGTGAGAGAAAGAGGATCATTGTGTTTCCCAATCATAACAACTCAATATTCCCACTAGAAATTTCAACCCAATCGGTGTTGAAATAAAAAGCGTCTCACTTAATTAAACCCAAGAAATGAACTCAAAGGAGAGACATGTTTACATAAAGAATAAATGAAATAATCTTCACAGAAATTACACAAATCCAGTACAGTATCATGTTCTAGAACTCCCTCCCAAGTATGTGTTTCTCCCTTGAAATGATCATCCACTGTTTAGCTCGCCATCAAGAGGAGGAGAAGGCTCGGGTGGAACTCCTTCTTCATTGTTGACCCCCATATGATGATAGGGGCTTCCAGAACATCAAATATGAGGAGAGAATTCCTTTGGGTCTCCATAATACCAGATATTTGCCGCCCGGTCAAACTCACAAATGGAGAGTCGAAGGTGCCATTTTATAGGAAAATGGGAAGGTGGTTTTGAGCACGCAGAATCAAAAAACCACTTGTCATAAGTGTTTTGACCTCTATAAAGATTTTTCTCAATTTGTAGAAAATAACAATGTTGTGGCCCCACATCTTGTTTGTCTCCACAAAATTATTGGAATAAATTGGACACCTATAGTAGGAAATAGGGATAGATCACATCACACCACTTTTGACATCGTTCATATTCAGTGTGCTAGATAGATCTTGTCGGTTGGGTTACTATATGGATGAATGAGTCTTTGCTTACTTCATATGAGATGTAGCCCAATGAAATATGGACCAGAACCAAAAATATCATCCCAAATGGATGCATGGTCTAGGAGAAGTTTTTTTATTAATACACTGGTGTGCTTGGATCTTGCGCACTTTAGCCCATTTTTCATGGACATCTCCATGGGCCATCCAAATCACCTCCTCCTACAATAGATTCATCAAAACAAGTAACATTGCCCTTTTTAATAGTGATAAACCCAAAATGAATGATTCAAACAAGGAATGAAACTAGTCATTATTTTTATACTTTTCAATATAAAACAAGTTTAGCACAATGGTGTAATGGTGAAAATTACACAGTGAATCATGGTACGATCATAGTACCTCAGTAGTTCAAGGCTAGTGGGATGTGTCTCTGAGTGGCGTGGAAGGCCCAATGTACTTTCTAGATGAGGAGTTCTCCTATAGCTAAGGTTTTCGACGTTGTGACAGAGAATGTTACTTCTTCCTAAGCCTAGAGAATCTATGGCTAGCTATAAACATTCATAGTGACTCTATGTGGGTCAGCATCATAATACGCTTTCTTTATTATGTATACCTTATTTGTGTTTTTACTCTAATTGAGATGTGTCTATTTATTTGTGATTTTTGATTGATATCATGCTTTGTGGTTTTCTTTGTGGAAATTTGAGATACCATCGGGGGTATCGAGGTCCCTAATAAGTATCTTTAAACTCACCCCTACATGGGCTATGCCCGCACCATGTTGTGTCTTGTGCAGACGATGAGTAGCTGGTTTGAGGTTTGATGGAGCCAGGACTAGGAGGTATGTGTAAGAGATTGGAAGAAATGCAGTGCTGAGGAGGCGATCTATACCTACCTATCTGGTAGGATCCCCGGAGGATGTCTCATTAGTTGTTTTACCTCGTTTAACTATGTTGTTCATTTCAGCTGTATTTTTACTTTTCATTTGTACTCGTACGTTCAGTTGGTCTGGTATTCTGAACCCTTTTTCTTTTATCACTTCTTTTACTATAGCATATTACATCACAATATCGTCTTGTTGTTTTCTCAGGCCATGTGCTTGTACAGGATTAAAGGCAGTGTCATCCCGTTTTAGGGAATATTCCTTTTGGTGCTAGTCTCCAGCCCCTGGCCTATTTAAGGCGGGCTTGGGGTAGTCACGACACTGGCCCTAGGGGACGAGTCTTGAAAAAGTGGTATCAGAGGAGTATAGTTATACCGAAGAACTAGGACTCTGATCTTTTCTACGTGGAAATATTGTTAAGTGTTATGAGTGTGGTTTTCAGTTTGGGGGAATCCTATGTTGGTGTCGGGGCTGATGTAACCATACACTAGGACCGTGAATTATGATTTTCTACATAGTTCACGAAAACACTGATTGAATGTGTTTTTGAAGACTTTTTCTTTTTATTTCTTTAGATTCATCTCACCGGGTATAAATAAATGATTTTGGCACACCTATTCCTTATCAGGATGTTGTTGCGTAGAGATCCTACTAAGGTTCCCGATAGAGTACACGATAAAGGCCCACCGAGCTATGAAGCCTCAGTGTGGGGCCCTCTTACGGTGTTAGCCCCTTCGGGTGGTGCACCAGTATCACCACCACCTGTTGGGGAGAAGTTACCACCATATGTACTGGCAGACGGTTCATACTGACTATGCTCATTTCCTGGGATCTAGCAGTAGAGGCCTCTAAGGTTTCGAGGCGAGACATGTTCCCAGACATCTAAGGACTGACTAAAGGCTATGGATAAAGTTTTTCACCTAGGTTATAAATAATTAGAGAAGATGTTGGTCATTTATTCTAGGATTTTTTTTCATTTAAAGTCAATGAGGATGGTCCACATAGTTATGAGCATTCAGTACATGGATCATTTCCTAAGATGGTACATTCGGGTAGTGTGCCTGAAATATCACTACATGTTGGTCAACAGTTACAACTGGCGATACCAGTAGAGGAAAAAAGTAGGCTTGGTACCTTACACACTTTTCGGTATAAAATATCCCTCATGTTCCAAGGAGAGACGAACTCACAGGAGCCTAAGGACTGGCTTGAGGAAGTGGTTGAGTTTCCATCTATCCAGGGCACCATTCGATCAAATGGTGGTCCTGGTAGGGAGCCTTCTATGTGGCTCAGTAGGACGATGACATGGTTTAGATTACCCTTATATTTTGAAGAGGTGAATTTTTATATGGAGAAGCTTTAGAACCTTCCTCATTGAAGGGGGTCTCATTCCCTAAAGAGCTAAGGGATGTGAGTTCCCTAGTGCTTCTATAGCTTCGATAGGACGACATGCGACAACTGATTTTTCATCAAGGCATACCATCCATTCTGGGTACCCAATGAATATGATACAATCAGTGCTCCAAGGATTGGACTTACAAGCGAGGTTTTCATAAGGACATCTGAGCGAGAAATACACATATTGTCATTCCAACTTATGTTAGGGTGCTAAAGACAACCTTTGTGGTTGAATTTTTTTTGGCTGAGAGGATATAGCCAGTGAAAGATAGAAGTGAGAAAGTAGGAAACTAGCACCAGTCTTAGAGACTTGGTCTTGTAAAATGTTTCAGGAAGGAGATGTGATAGGGGTAGAAGAATCTGCAGGGGTGAAGATGCTGAGGCATATCTCAGAGAGTAGCATACGGTAGTGTACATTTCAGCATGTTACAACCACCCCTTGTGCTCCGCACAATGCTCAAGGAGCTACAGGACTGGGGAAGGGATTATCTGCATGTGGTAATGGTGTGTGACCCAATGGCTCTAAGAATGATTCGAGGTATGGTATATTTATAATACTCGCTAATGTATTAATAGACATAGGTACTAATCATTCCTTCCATCACGAATTTTTTCTAAGACCTACAGTTTCCAGTTAAACCGTTGACTTGACCTTAACATCTGGAGATAATTTTGGGAGGAGACTCGATAATTACACATATGTCGATGGTGTGATCTGACCCTTGAGGAAGGAGTTTTGGTTAGAGCCTCTTGGTTGAAACGTCGAGGCCTTATGATGTTAGTTTGGGTATGAACTATACATCCACAGTACCTACTCATATTGACTGCATTAGGAAAAAATTGTGGTTTATCTAAAATGTGGTAATGTCATTTTCTTTGGACAAAGAAAATAATCTAAGGCTGTATAGGATAAAGTCAGGAATAGGAGGGTACAGTCTATCACTCTTGACTTGGCCATCCATAACCTCGTGGCAGTAAGACTTTTCAGTTTTCAGTTACCAACAGGAGTGGCAGAGTGTGGGGACATCCTTTTGAAATATGTTTCTGGGATTACCTCCCTAAAGCTAGAGGGACTTATTCTATGGCTGAGTACTAACAGTGTTTTGTACCAGACTTCTCTAGGGTAGTGGAAAACATGTCTTCTTTGATGGAGAATGGGTAGCCTTTCATGTAGATGGAGAACTATCTGTAGAGATTTCAGAAGTTTAGATGACGATGATGGATAGAGTTCCTCCAGAACATTGACTTGGAAGAGTCTATACTCTTTGGGAAGGGGAACATGGTAGAAGATGCACTCAGCATGAGGTCTGGTCTACAGTTGTTGAGTGAGGTGACAGAGCATCTATATACAATGTGGATATCCTGTGTGGATAGAGATGGAGCAATATACCTCCAGTCTATGACTGTCACTTTCCCAATTTTTTAGCAACTTCTGTAGGTATACCCTGGATCATGGATTGCGAAGCTCGACGTGATCAGATATTCTCTAGACATGCACATGATAGATTTTCTAAAGTTGGGGAGTATGTCATCCTTTTTAGTGGCTGCACCATAGTTCCAGAGACGCATCGGGAGTATCCATATATCCTCTTTAACGGTACATCATGTAGTGGCAAAGATGTACTAGGACCTCTGGTGTTAGTACTAGTGTCCAGGGATGACGGACGAAATGGCAGAGTTTGTATCACGATGCCTCACATATTAGTAAGTGAAGACTGTGAAAACCTGGAAGATGTCTTATTCCAGCCGGAGACTGAGATCATTGGAGCTTGAGGAGGGATACCATGTCCTCTTATAGGTCATACCCCAACGAGGATTGGGGAGGTTTGGCCGGGGTGGAAAGCTAACATTGAGGTTCATCAGACCTATCTATATTCCAAGTACAGTGGGTGAGGTAGCTTACATTCTATCTCTTTCCCACTGGTGCACTAGGTGCATAATGTTTTCTATTTGTAGTTGCTGAGGAGATGCGTGAAGGATCCATCGCACGTCAACGACTAGGGAGAGTTGAACTTTGATGATGGGGTGACTTTTTTGAAGATCCCATTGAAGATTGAGGTTTGATAGGAGGAATTCCTTCATGGGAGGTCAATACCTCTAGTGCGCATTTTTTGGCAGCATTGGAACCTTCTAGATAGCACATGGGAGTAGGAGGCTCCGATTCGTTCTCAGTACATCCGCATTTGTTTTTTTCCATTGTTTTGGATTTCAGAGATGTAATGGAATATGGCGTGGAGAATGTAATTACCCTGAATTTCCTTATAATTTTTTTAATTATAAGGAATTATTTCAAGACCAAAAAATTAGACGGTGAGTGATTCCGAGTGCTGGAGTTCCCAAAATGATCCGTCGAAGTTTTGTTGGTCTTTAATTAGCACGCGTAGGAAGATTTCTTGAAAAAGTGAAATAACTCTTAAACAGTTGCCCAAACCCAAATTCTGAGTGCACCATTGTGTTCAAGATGGTGGGTTTATCCTAGGTGAAACTTAAGATTAGTCGGTACCTGTCTTCTGTGAGAAAACCCGAAAATGGAATAACCGTAAATGAAATATGTAAATAAAATTATTTTATTTTTCAAATTCTTATAAATCAGGAACGATAACTCAGATTGAAAATCTGAGACCACCAATGATATCTTGAGGGTATGATTTCCTTAGGCTAATAATAAAATTGGTTGGCATGGGCCACAAATGAAGCATAGTGTTTGGCCGTAAATAAAATAATTAACTGAAAATTATTTTATTGTAAAATTAAAAACATTCAAATGGTAATCCCGATAGAAAATATGAGGGCACCTTTGAGTTTTATAGAGAGTTTTCTCCTTAGACGGAGCCAAAAAATCAACTGGTTCAGGTCGAGGGTGAATGAAATTAATTTATTTAACTATTTTTGTGTATGTTCAGTAAACTCGTGAGAGAAGTTTTCTAACATCTGAACATGTGGTCAGATTAAAAATCTGAGGTCACCGATGAATCTACAGCGCTGAGATTCTCTTATGGGTGACGTTACATTGACCACAGTTGGTATGGGAAAAAAATAAACTTTTATGACCATTTAAAAAAATTAAATGAAATAATTTTATTATTTTATTTTTATTTCATATCCTCTAACGGACAAACAAAGCGGAGGGGCCAGTGGTGTTTCAATAAAATAGCTGGCTTGACCTTCCAACCCTATGTTACGACGTCATTGGGGAATTATGAAGCTTCCAAATTTATGATCCCCCATTAATTCCCCACTCCCTTACTTACCCTCCCCCTCACCTATATATATGGATGTTGGGGGGGGTACTAGCATAGAATCTCTAAGAAAAGAAGTGATAAAGGAGCACCACGATGTCGTACCCTTAGAGGACAAAGCCGATCCCACCAAGATGTGATGGACGACACCGAACCATGAAATGAAGGGTGACGTATGGGTGGAATAAATGAGAACCGGTTGCGGGAACATATAACAGGATCCACCTTCAGGCGCGAATGCTATGCAAAAAAGTTTTGGAGGAAGGTTTTTTATTAATTTATTATTTTTAAATTATTTCTCTCTTACCCGTTCTTGATTAATATGAAGAACACGGGTCAACCGACTAGTGGGTTGACCTGTGATTCATTCGTCTATCAGAAGGTCATTGTGGGGTATGTTGTGGGGTTTATCTTGTTGTTTAATAAAATTGTTATTAAACCCTTAAACCACATCATGATTTAGAGATATCAAGGAGGGAGTGGGCCTAACTAACTTGACAAGAACCCTCCACTAACATAGATACATCCTTGTGCCTCCATGGATAGTAGAAAACGTAGCTATACTGACCGGCTACATGGTAGATAGCGAGTCGACACACGCCACAAAGGAGGTCATGATACAAAGCTGTTGTGGTCATCAGAGGGTCCGACACCGACCGACCATGGAGGATGTGCAGTGCACCCTCGTGTGCTACTACTGAAAAAGGAGGACAGCGACACATCAGCCGCAGCGACCAGAGGAAGGCGGTTGGCAGGCCGGCCGGCTGTGTGTAGTGGAGCGGCGTGTCGTTGTGCACCACTAGAAGAGTCGTTCAACATGTTTTATGATCGTGATGAAACCAGCAGGACCTGCCCCTCTGGGCCCTACGGGCCACCTGGATATGCCACGTGGCACTGCCACATTGAGAAGACCGAACGACCCTCAACCGTTCTAGAAAACCAGGGGGTCTCTACCCCTGTGGCGGCCAAGGCGCACCCAATGCGGGTTGAACCTCATGTTGTTGGGTCGCCTCCCTCCCTGGGCACCACCCTCCCCAGGTGCCACCCTCCCGAGAGGCTTCCCTATTAGGCCACCACCCAACGTGGTCGCCACCCCATCGGGACGCCGCCCCACCGGACCGCCACCCTTCCGGGCAGCCTCCCCACTTGATCACCGCCCTCCCAGGACTCCACCTTCCTCGGACTCTTCCCTACAAAGACACCCCCTTGTGGGTTGGACCCCCTTGCAGACCACCCCTTGGGGGTCGGGCCCCCTTGTGGGCTGCCCCATGTGGGCTAGGCCGCCCTTGTTGGTCTCCCCATTGTGGTCTGCCCCATGCGGGCCACCCCTTTGTGGTTTTGGAAGCCCTTGTGGGTGGCTAATTTTATCACATGGATTGTACATTAGGCCTGTTGGCTGAGTCCACCTCGGCATAGCCCAGACCGGGTCGAGTCGGGTTGGACCGAACCTAGTCCCAACAGGGCCCAAAAACACATAAAGGGCCTTACTTGAGAACCAGATATTAGTTTGACGAACCATCGGCATCGTTGGGATCATTGTAGAAAGACATTACTTTTGTCTTAATCCACGAGAGTTTTGGAAAACATGGAGTACGGCTCGGATGGATCACACCAGAATCCAACCTGGCCCTCTACATTAAAATGCTGATAACGCATAGATTGTGCGTCCGATTGATGTGCCGTATGTTGCTTTGGAACCCTTATAACATGTAAGAAGATAGGGTTACTTCTTTTTTAGACTTTGTGACATATATTATACGACCAATGGTTTGAGAAGCAGTTATACCAATTGCACTATGTATGGAACCCTGCAATTGGCTGAGACATGACGATTGTTGACCTTTTCGACGTAGAGTCACTTGATGGCCCTTTAGGGAGAGCCTTTGTGTGAATCGGTAGACCAAAAGTGGGAAGAGCCTCTGTGTGATGTAGAAGTCCCATGGTATGTGATGGGGGGAGTACATCAACAGGCCATAGTGGTGAGCGACTCTTTGTGACCTGGTAGACCCATTGTGTGCGATGGGGAGGAGTACCTCAATAGTTCATGGATAGTGGGAAGCTCCTCTGTGTGATGCGGCAGGCCCACTGTACTCGATATAGGAGCAGATCTCCATTAGTCGAGGTGTTTGACATTTTGACTGAGAATTTTACTTCTTCTTAGGCCTAGATTATCCGTAGCTGGCTATCAGCATTCAGAGAAATCCTATGTGGGTTAGCATCATAATCTTGTTTCAATGAGATGTATACATGGGGTGAGATGATACTATAATTTAGATGTTTCTATTTCTTTTTTATTTGTGATTGAGATCATGATTTTTTTCATTCCTTGTGGAATTACGAGAGACCTTCGGGGGTCTCTGGGTCCCTACTGAGTATCGTTATACTCACCCCTGCATGGGCTATGTCCGCACATTATTGTGTCTTGTGCAGATGATGAGCAACTGGGTTATGGATTGATGGAGCCAGGACTAGGTGCTACGTAGAGGATCCAGGTGGATGTGGAGTTCTAAGGAGGTGATATGTACCTTCCCCTAAGATAGGATCCCCATGGGATGACTGAGTATATTTTTTCCATTTTTTAGATGTATTGTTTGTTTTAGTTGTATTTTTTCTTTTTAGTTGTACTCGTACTTTCAGTAGGCATGTATCCTAGCCCATTTTACATTTAGAACTCCATTAACTATAGTAGTTTACTTCGCAGTTTCTTCTTTTTGTGTTCTCGGACCATGTGATTGTACAGGATAAAAGGCAGTACCTTTCTGTTTTAGGGAATATGCCTTTCGATGTTAGTATCCATCCCCTAGCCTATGGAAGGTGGCCAAGGGGTAGTCACGACACTAGCCCCGGGGGATGGGTCATGAAAAGATCCCACAAAATGTTATACACCTCAATCCCAAGATAACATCCCATATACCAATAGATATCTCCATACTATACTCCTAATGGTTTATTTATCATTATTTTCTCGTTTAACAACTCCACTACTATGATCAAACCATTAATAGATTTTAAAATTATAAACGAATGGGAAGAACCCATATCGAATAAGGACGTATATAACCTAAAACCTAAAAGAATAGTAATTCTAAAATTCAATTGTCCATCTGTAGGATCCATAAGTTTCTGTTGACTAGAATGTAACTGTCATTACCCTCTTCCTGATTCCACAGTCTAACACCCTTGAGATGTTCCACTATTTTTATATAGGATCTCTTTTCCAGAGGATAAATTTCAATTTCTTCTACCACATAAACTAGTAAAATATGACCTCCATGAATAATATGGTATAAAATACCCTATTTTGTCACTATAGTTTTCTCTACCTCATCCATCATTATCCATCTGTCTTGGGTTCCTGTAAAACCTCTATAGATGACCAACCTTGTTGCATGCTTGACACTCCACTGGTGGTTGGGAATAATGTTTAGGACTTTGGAACATTCTACCACATTGGTACAAAAGTACATGGGTATGATCCTGAGTAACTAATCCCTATAACTGGCCATTTTAATTAAATGTCCTATTATATAATATAGTTATAGAAAACACATGCACCTATTTTATTTTATATTATCTAATTGTATTTGGAAAAATGTTAAGTACCTTTAATATTTCTAATATATTAATTGAACTGGGTTCACTTGATTAGTATAAAAATAGGGTTATAACAAATCCAATTGACATGGACCAATGACGTGATAGCCTCAAACAGAAGGACCACACTCTATGAAGCCAATTTATTTGTTCTTCTACATGATATATATTTTATATGATTTTACCTTGACCATGCCCCAGCTAGGATCCAACAACAAATGAATGTGTAAAACCTTTTACATGAGAAGTTAAAACTCATAGAGATCTCTACCCAACCATATTTGCTGAACCACCACAAGAAATTCCCACTATCGTGCATCTTTCTCTTAGGGAGTTTTTTAGAGTAATAAAGATATATATATATATATACCATAGAAATACGATATTTTACATTAAATTTTATGGAATAATGAACATATTTTCATCCTAAAATCCATACTTCATTAATGATTTTTTTGATGTAATAATGAAAATATTATTTTTTTGGTTAATAATCAAATTACATTAGTGACTTTACAAACAATTGGATTTTTTGAGAATTTTTTTTAAATAAAATTATTGTTAAATATTTTTTACTAAATATAAATTATCATATATATTTTATGCACTTATGTTTAATTTTTATAATGTTTCAAAAAATGTTATTGTTTAAAATTAAATAATTTATTAATAGATGTATATTTCGTTTTAAATGTCAAAAAACACATTCATTGGAAAATTATTTAGATAAAATGTTCACTATTTTTTGAATCAAAATTTCAAAATTATCCAATAGTGAATTTTTCAATCTCTTCTTGGACAGTCAAATTTTCGGGTGACATTTAAATATCATATAAATATACATTTTTTATGAGATCCTAGTGATTAAAAACTAATGTAATAATTAATTGAAATGGGATACATGACAAAATAATTTTATCCCTTTCAAAATAATTTTATTTTATTATTATTTTATATATTTTGAGTGAAATTATGTATATTCATAAACCTGTAATATATTTTATGTTTTTAAAATATTTTCTTTAAGAGTGTGACTCACCTCACGGTATGATAAGAAATAATATATATAATTTTATACAATGGTCTTATAAAATAATAAAAATCAGTACCATTTGGTGGAAAACATGATAAAAATGCATGGGGTAGTTTATTTTTAGGTTAATTTTATTACATAGAGGCCAAACCATATATTATAAAGAAATCCCCCTCTTTTTGTTTATAAACCCACCCAATCCCCAATTTATTTTCAATAAAAATATTGGTGTTGGTCCATACTTGTCCCTCTCGTATTTAGAGTCCTCTAGAGATTCACCATATTCTCATGAAGCCCCTCCAATTAATTTGATGTGACTCACTCAAGTAAGGGATCCTCACCTTCCCATGCTCCATTCAATTCAACCACATTCTTTGAAATTGGTATTCTTATTTTCAATTTGTTATATTTCAATTAATTTCTAACAATTAAACTACTATCAAATTAATTTTTTATTATTTTTAAATCATTTATCCACTCTAATTTTATACATTACCAAAGCCTTTACTATGCTAAAATTTTATGAGGGAAATTCCCATCTCTTTATTCCAACATTTAATTAATTACATGCTTCTTAGTTTCTATTTTTTCATGTTGGTTTATGTTCATCCATATCCCACATAAATTCCTACTGATTTATCCATGATTATTCTCCCATTTTACTATCATTAATCTTCCCATTATTCTTTAAGTAAATATTTTTGAATACTGAAATTTCATAATGTATTTCTCTATACTCATTTCCCTTAAAGAGCCTCTTTTTTGTCATGTCCCATAAATTATATTCTATTATAATGGAATATTTTCTTCTATATTCCCCTTAATGTCCAATTAATTTCTAATTTATGATATTCCATTTTCCTCTCATTAAATATACATTATCCTTTATGTACACCCATTACAATACTATAGTATTGTTAGGATTCCTTTATCTATTTATGTTTTTTCGTTACCTTATGCCTTATATGTCCAAATTTCTAATGTTGGGATATGTTTTCGCATGTCCTAGTTTGTTCCCATTTATGTATTTGTGATCATATACCCCTTTCACTATCATCAACCCATTTTTACAAATAATTATGTGACACTGTTATGATGACGTAATTTTACCGTGATCTTCCATGCCAAAAGATTTGCGTAGTGAATACCATACAAATTTCCTATCAAAGGTGTCCTTGTTTATGCACATATACATTTTATTGGGGACTCACACATACTTATTAACACTAATAAATGATTCAATAAATTATAATGATGAATGAATCTGTTTTTATGATCTATTAAGAACACCTAATCATGATAATTAAATGAATGTTATCGGTACACCCTAAAAGATCTCTAATTCATTGTTTAATTTTTAGTATCATGATATGTCACATTAGGACATGGAGTGAAGCTGATCGATTTATGGGAAATTTGACACCATGATTTCATGATAGCTTTATCCATTAACTATTTTTATGATTCAGTTTCTTATGTTTTCTCCACATTTCCCATGTTATAACTATTATGATATATCAGGTCTCATTTTCCGGTTTATTATCCCTACTCTTGTTATTCCCCCTTGATATTCCTATTGTATAACATTTATCATAACCTCTATATCATTACATGTTTATTGTATTACTGGTATTTATAGATCACCCCTTTCTTTTTTATTTCCTCTGGTTATCTCATACAGTTTTATAATCTAAGGATTTTTCAATGCATGTTTAGTAATTTTTTAATAAAGTTGTTATATCCCATGTTCAATATTTTTTATCATGTAACTAATCCCCAATTTCATTAGACTTAACGACCTTTTGGGTTGTATTTAGTGAAATTTTATGTAATAAATAATGTATCAATGTGATATAAAGAGTAGGGTCATAACAGTGTATATCAGAGGAATACTTTTTTTATTTTTGGGACTAGGATTAGAGAAATATGGTGGAATCCTTAAGGATAAGACTATGTACAAAAAAAAGTCCTAAAAATTTGTTAAGTATAGAGTTAGTGGTTTATATAGAAAATAAATCCATGTCTACATTCAACATGTGGAAATGGTTTGGGAACATTTGTACCTAGTGTTAAAAACTCTGACAAGGTGTCCTAGACCAAACTCAAGTTAACCTTGTACATGACAATGGCCCATACTACGCACTATGATTGATAATCCTAGGGGATATACATCACTAAATTCATAATTTTATTATGAACTACGATTAATGGAAAAACATTCCCTTATGAATGTATGTTATGATATAAATAATGGATAACGTAGATTGAAATATAGAAATTACTAAGTTAAGGAAAATGGTATTTTATAAGTTATCACTTCTGTGTCATTAAATTTCCCCATTACGTGTATAATAGATTTAAATTACACATCCCTAAGTATATATTGGATAAATTAAGACAAAAAAAGTGGGAGGTAGGGTTAGTGTCCATAGTTCTACACCTTCCATTATATCATGAATGTTTAGAAGAACTATTCAAAAAACACCACAGATCCTTGAAATAGAGGGGTCAGTGATAAAGGAAAATGGTGAATTTATTGAATTAAAAGTATATAACCAATCCTCTATCACAATGTGTGGGATGAAATTACAATTGAACCATGTAATATATAGTTTGGTAGAATTTGGATCAATTATGGGAATTAATTCTCATTTCCTGTATTGGGCCAGGATAAATTTCCATGAGAAGGAAATCACTCTTCTAATTGTGTGCCGACCCCCAATTCTGTACACGTGAATGGAGGAAGATGAATCTTATTTAAAACCCAAATCCCAAGAATTTCTATTATATCCCTATGAAAAATTATATTTTTCTCAAATTCTAGAGTCTAATGAATGATTCACCCTCTTCGATATTCCCAATACGAGGGAATATACTGATGTGTTTCATGAGTAATTGTAGTATCTTCCTCCAAGATGAGAGGTTTAATTTTAAATGGGATATTAAACATGGTGTGTTACCAATATCCAAGACAACATATAGAATTGATTTTGTGGAACATGGGGATCATATGAAACAACTATATGATAATATAGATAAAGGGTTCATATTCCAAAGTGCTTCACCATGGGGTGTAGTATTCCTCTATATCAACGAGATGGATGGGTGAATGTGCCTTATATTGATTATCATGAACCCAATAATACAACGATAATTAAAAATTATCTTCTACCATGGGTTGATGACTTTTTTTATCAGTTACATGGAGAAAAATACTTATCAATGGAGGATCTTCATTCCGGTTATTGCTATGTTTGGGTGAAAAAGGAAGATATCCCTAAGACTTATTTTTGTACACAGTACGTAAAGTATGAGCTCATAGTGAGGCATTTGGGGACCACTGATTCCCCATCATTATTAATATAATTTATTAATAGTTTCCATAGGGATTAATTTAATAATATTTAGTCATTTTTATTGATGATATTCTAATTGAATACTATGGAGGCCAATGAGAAACATCTGAGCATTATGCTAAAGAAATTATGAAATGAGAATCATTATGCCAGGTACAAAAGATGTGGATTGTTGTTATAAGATGCCTCATTAATAGGGAATATAATCATAATAATAGGGATATTTATCGATCTATAAAAATAAAAATCATTGTAAGGTTGGTCTAGGCCAACACCTATGATGATATTTCTTATTTTACTTGGATTAGCTGGGTACTATCATCGATTATTGAGATATTTCTCCGAATTTTCAAACCATCTAACCAAGATAAATTTTAAGAGATTGAATTTTTCTTGGAGTGGTGATTGTGAGGAGATAATAATATAATTAAAAAGAATTATTATCACTAAACATATTCTCACACTACCAAAAAGTGGAGTTCATTTCATTGTATTTAATGATTCTTCAAAGAAGGGCTTGGTCTATGTGTTAATGTTGAATGCAAAACTCATCCTATGATTCAAGGAAGTTGAAAGTTCATCTCCCAATCTTCCTAGAAAATGATCTAGATTTAGATGTATTTATATTCACATTAATAATATGGTGGAAATATCTCTTTGGATAGATGTGTAAATTATATGAGGATCACAAATGCCTCAAATATAAACTCACATAGAAAGAGAGGAATATGTGACAATGAAGATGGTTAGAGCTGATCATGGACTAAGAATTCTCAATCCACTACTATCATGGAAAATACCATAAAGTGGTTTATTCTCTATGTATAAATAATATATAAATTCTATCATTAATGCGAATTTAGAGGGATCCCATATTCGTATATTTGAAAAATATGGACATGGTAATCAAAAATGAAGGATGATCATCGATCATTTCAAAAATTATTTTTCAAACATCCATTATATAGAGGTTAAATGATTCTCAAAGGGCTGATGTTGTAATTTAGTATAAAGTATGAAATATAATAAATAGGAGGTCTGTGGAATTCAATGTCGATGTAGAAGGAGTTAAAAGATTTGGTTCAAGACTATGTTTACCATAAAATCATGGCTTAAAGAACAAGTTGTGGGATGATGCACATAAGATAACCTTATCTATCCCCCTAGGGAGAAAAAATATGTTTTTAGATCACTGTGAATGCTATTAGTGGGACAATTTGAATAAGAGTTTCATAGAGTATATATCAAGATATCTTATATTCCATAACATGAAAGTGGAAAGGAAAAAATCCAAAGGGATGATGCAACCATTACCCATAAACACATGGAAATGGGAAGAAATAACCTTCAAAATTACCAACGGACTTTAGAGGAAATCCTATGGGAACAATGATATATATTTTATTATGTAACTTCTTACTAAGACATCTCACTTTATCTCCATTCAAGAGGATTTCTTAACGAATCAACTTGCACATATATATATCTAAGAAGTGGTTAGGTGGCATGAAGAACAAGTATTGATTGTATTTGATAAAGATCACATATTCACATATAATATTGAAAAGTGTATTTGACATTCTCTAAATAATGAGATTAAATTTTATTTAAAATATCAGCCTCACACTGATGTCCAGGCAGAGTAGACAATTCAAAAACTAGAAGTTATGTTGAGATATTTTTTTTTGACTTCAATGGATTGTGGGACTACAACCTACCACTGGTTGAGTTTTAATAACACAAAAGTTTCCAATGAAGAATACAAATGGCTCCCTATGTATCTATTAATGGGAAGATGTGTTGTACATCTATGTACTTGTTTGAAGTTGGGGAACAAAAAATTCTAGGTCCTAAAATAGTTGAGGAAATGGTGAAATAGTTCATTACAATTTAGAATTAAATCAAGGAAGCTTAGAATCAACAAATTATATATACTAAAAGCCAAAAAGAAGACCAGTTGTTTTATTTTGGAGACATTTTATTCCACATTATATCTCCATGGATGAAATTTATGAGGTTTGGGAAGAATAATATTTTTAATACATGGTACATCAGCCCTTTTGAAGTCCTTAATCGCATCAGAGTGGCATCCTATCGATTAGTACACCCGCTAAACCTATTTCAAGTACATGATGTATTCCATGTATCCCTATTGAGGAAGTACATACCAGAACCCCCACATGTACTCAATCCGGAGGTGGTCCCATTTGAGTATGGACTCTCCGATGAAGAGCAGTCGACGCAGATATCATATTGTAGATAAAATGTTCTACGAAATAAGACTATGCACCTTGTCAGAGTGTTTAGGAGAAACAAAAAGTTTGGTAAAGAAATATGGTTATTGGTGGATGTGATAAAAATGAGTTTCCATCATCTATTTTAGTTTCAGAAATGAAAATTTCAATGGAATACTTTCTAAAGGGGGATATTTTAATGAACCAAACTATTATAAATAATAATTTCTCTTTTGATTTAATTAAATTTCATATTATATATTATAGATATAGAAAATAGATGAAGATGCATAATTTTATAATATCATTTTTTTTTAAAATAACATTATGTATCTTTATCCTTTATAATATATCCATTGAATTGTTAACACATGATTAGTATAAATATAGGGTTTTTGAAAATCCAATTGACCCATAAAAGGGCATGATTGGCTTAACTAGTAGGATCATACCCTATGAATCCCATTTATCAGAGCATTGTAGGGAGATATAATTTCTAGAAATTCTCCTTAAACATTCCCAAGATGATATCCAACAACCTGAGCGTGAGAAAAACCATTTGCAAGAGAATTTCAATCTCATCAAGATCAAGACAAAAACCATATTCCCCGAACCACCCCATGAAAGACCCACCAGCACGCACCTTACTCTTAGGGTGTTTGTTAGTGTATTAAAGGGTTATATACTAAGAAAAATGTACTATTCATATTTATATTATTTCTTATATATTAATGAACATATTTACATTCTATTTTTGTTACATTGTAATTTATTTTAATATCGATACATTAAAGAACAAATTTTCATGTAATAAAAGTAAATTTTATTTTAAATGTGAAAATTCAAATTTTTATAAAACAATTTACATAAAATTATTATTATTTTATGAATCATGATATCAAAATTTATCAATGTTTAATTTTTTATAATTTTCTAAGATAGATGAATTTTTAGGTAAAAATTAAATATTGTAAAATACACATTATTTTTATGAAATCCTAATGACAAATGTGTGATGTCATAAATACTATAATTGAGATACACAATCAAATAATTCTTTTCAATTTTAAAAAAAAAAATCTTTTACATTTTATTTTTTTATATATTTTAGCCATTATGAATCTTCCAAAACCTATAATATATTTTAAGGTTTTGAAATCATTTATTTAAGAGTGTGACTATCCTCCACATAATACGGGGAATTATTATAATAATTTAGGACATTGTAAATATAAAATTGTTAAATCCAATCCCAATTGGAAGAAATCGTGTGAAAAAACAATGGCATGGTTTGTGGGTCTAGATATATTATATGTGGTGTCCAAAAACTAAAAAATAATGAATTTCCTCACATTTTCAATATACACCAACCCAAGACCCAATTTCTCTTCAATAAAAATCATTGAATGAAATCCATACTCTTTGATACCCTCACTAGTGTTGTCTCAATGTTCCACCACACTATAAATAATCCCCTCCCAAGCATTTGGAGTCACAAACTCGTGTAAGGTATCTTCACCATCTTATTCTCCTTTCATGTCTAGAACATTCATTGAAATTAGTCTTTTTTTTATTTTGTTATTTTTTTAATTCATTTATTTAAATGACATTACTGTAAAATTTATTTTATATAATAGATATATCATTGAAACCCCTTCATTTATACACTTATTGAATCTGTTAATATGCCAAAATTTTGTAAGGGATCTTCCACTCTTATTCTTATTAAAGGACTTATTTTATGTTATTCTAATTAATTTATATTTATCAATGTTGGAATATGCTGTTCCATATCCATGAAACTTTTATTTATTT
Source organism: Viscum album (assembly GCA_963277665.1). Taxonomy (NCBI): domain Eukaryota; kingdom Viridiplantae; phylum Streptophyta; class Magnoliopsida; order Santalales; family Viscaceae; genus Viscum; species Viscum album. The sequence continues at coordinate 1,535,078,649 of OY728126.1, forward strand.
ATCTACATGAGAATTTATCCCTTTTACACTTATTAATCATAATTTGATCCTTTATATACACTTGTTACAATGTCATAATTTTGTATGGGATTTCCCTATACTCATTCCCATTCCAGAACTTCTTTTACGTTATGTATCTTAAATTCCATTTTTATATGTTGGAATACGCTCTTAGATATTCCAATTACTATAAATTTCATTTTTAAATGACGATATCCCATTTACCTCACATTGGACATTCATGGTCCTTTATGTACAACCATTACCATGCTGATATGTAGTTAAGATTCTTTTCTCTATTCATATTTCTTAATTACATTATTCTTACTATTTCGAAATTTATAATTTTTCAATATGCTTTTTTATGTCCATATTTCTTCTCATTTTATGTCAATGTAATTTTATACCACATTATATATCATTAAATAATTTTTATGAATCTTTATTTGATGTCGTTACCTGAAGAAATTTCACTTCGATCTTTTATGCCATAAACATTGTGTAGTGAATGGAAACCCCATTTTATATTCACCATGTTCACATTTGTGCCCATATAATTTTGATTGGTGGTATATGAATATGTATTCTACACTCTATAATTTACAATTAAATTAAAAAGTTGAATGAATTTATGTTTTATGATATACTTGGCACAATTAATCATGAGAATGAAATGAATATGGTGAGTGTTCCCAAATAGTGCTCCAATGCATTATGTGATATTTAGTATCAAGATAGGTCATGTTGGGACTGTAGGAAAGACAATTTTTTTACGTTACCATTATAACCATGATTTCATAGCAGGATTATCCTTGACCTATGTTTATGATTCACTATTTTATGTTATTTTCACATTTCACATATTATGATTATCAAGTTGTATCATGTCTCATTATCATGTTTAGGATCCTTACTCTGGTTATGTCCCATTGATATTCCTATATTATAACATATATCATCTTATTCATATAATTCCATTTTTTTCCATTACATTGATTTACAACACACCCATTTTTTATGCTTTCTCTGGGTTATATCGTGCAGTTTTAGAATCCAATGAATTTTAGTGGCATGTTAATGAAATTTTTCATAATGTTATTGTATCTGATGTTCTAGATGTTATTCCATGTACCTAATTCCAAAAGGAATTATTAATTTTTATATTTTAGGTTTTATTTTGTGAAATTATATGTAATAAATACTATATCAATATGAAATAATGACCAGTTAGTTATAAAAATAATTTTATTATTTGGATTTCTAATTTATACTGGTAATAATTTACATTTTTTCAAAAAAATTACCCAATTTTATTTCATATTACGAACCATTTCTCAACTCAATTTCACAAACATGGAAAACTGTTCAAGTTTAACATCTTACCAAAAACCCATTCTATTTTTCATACCTAAAATGATTCATGTCAAAAGATAATATGTAGTTCCAATAATAATACATAAAAGACAAATCACATGCCAACTGAGGTCAACTATTTTTAAAAAAAATAAAAATGATAATCACATCACACAACAAGCATGTCACTCATGGTGAAATAATACTCAAATATTACAAGTTAAAATAATAATAACAATCCCCCAAGATAGAAGGGTTTTCTCCAAAAAAATGGGTTACTAAATCACCGACATAAGGTCATTACCGAGCCTCAACTCTTCATTTTCTCATTTATTCATTTCCACAAATAGAAAGAAAAATGAAAAAGAAATTAAATCTCGTCTGATACCACATTCTATCATCCTTTCCCAAGGACCACTTGCTGGTTTCTTGATCTATTAAGTCACATGACTACAAGTGCACCACCTCATATTCCTGAGACTGATGACTGGAAGTGAGAGTTTGATAAGTCGATCATCTATAGACTATACCCACTTTTATCTTATTAATACACCGTATAAAATAAAAAAATCACTGAATCAATAATATATAACCATGATGAATACAAATATATCAAGTCAATAAAGGTAGGAAATATAATATCCAACTAAAATAGAAACATGAAATTCTAATGTACATGTCACGTTTCTATAATAAAAATCTATAGAAGAACCTGTAAATTGTAATGTGGGTCCCAAACCATGTCAAATTCCCTCATCCATGCTTCAGGCGGACTTGACCGTCTACCATATTTCCTTTTCCTTTGACATGACCCCCAACCATGAAATCTATGCGGGTATAGATTAGGTAACTCAAGTAGTGTGTGAAAAAAACTCAGCAGGTCACTAAAATGGTGTCTAAAAAATCTATTCAATAACAAGTGTATGTAGTGTTATATATAATTATGTCCAATGTATAAGTAAAATGTTTTAACATTATCATATATTCTTTATTTAATAACTTATACCCATGGGATCTCAAGGATTCCCAATCTAGAATACCTTCATTGGCCTATGATGGAGTATGAAACATTTCACACTATCAATTCCAAATTAATTTATTAAATGGGATTTCATTATCCATTTACTTTTAGCTTATGATATGTCTAATTGAAATCATAGTAAAATGTTACAATCATAGGCATAAATCACAAAATCTAACATCCTTGGAGTATTTGGTGCATCAGTCCTTATCTCACACATCATGGGTATTTGGTTCCTCGGCCTCTTTCCCATAAATCATGGGTATATAGAGCCTCATTCCATACCCCATACAATCTATATCCATGAATTGGGTCTAAAACACCATGTATAGGACCCCGTAAGAATTTTTATTAGTATTCCATTTCAAACACCCCATTTTGTCAATCAATCACATTTACATATGTATCAAATACCTCCAATGTATCACATACCTCACTTGAATCAAATATCTCACATTTATCACATATCTCACATTAATTAATTTTATAATTAATTAATATCATCAAATTTGTAAATAATTTTGAAAATTAATTGATCATTTCAGTTTCTTCAATTAATTAATCCATTAAATAATAAAATTTATTTCATTAATTATTCCAACAATTAATTAATCTATATAATTCTATTAATTAATTCTCCAATAAATTAACTAATTCCATAATAACAAATAATCTATAAATTATTATTCAATTAATTAAACCTATTCATAAATCTCAATAGTCCAATAATTAATTCAAAAATTAATTATTATTAACTCAAAATTTTTCAAATAAATTATTAATTCCTCACTTAATTATCCTAAATTTCATAATTTCCATTATTAAATTAATTATCCAATTTCCACAATTAATTAATTGAACACATTAATTAATTCAATGTAGGAGTTTCAACTACTAAATAAACCATAGAAATTCTACGATAACATAAAATTACTTGATAATAATATTATGGGATTTGAATAATAGACCACCTTCCTTAATTTTTTGATGAAAAATAACCCAATGGAAATATCCCAAATTGAGAAGCACAACTACATAGATCGGGATATAGATCTTGAAACCTTTATAAAGAATTTATAAATAAATATCATATAAATAAATATCTAGATCTTGAATTATAGATACATATTTCGCCAAATATATTATATCTCACCAAAATAGATGATTACTTCGCTACGATAATGTGAGAATAATGGGGGAAGAACATAAAATGAACTAGGGTAGGATTAACTTTCCAGGAGATGTTCCAACCATTGATCTAGTCATTTAATTTCAAAGAAAAAAGGCCAAGAAGTATTGTAATTATTCTATAGATCCCCAAAATCATAAAAGGCCACCTATGGTCAAATAGGGGTCTATATGGGGTTATATATATGGTTCTTGAAATTTTAAAATCAATATTCAGGATTAATTAATTCACAAACTTAGTTTTCTAGGCTAGAAATCATGGTTTTCCCTATGATTTATCCTAAACTATGCCCCTTTTTATTGGTGTTCAAAACTACACATTTTAGGGCACATTGGTTTCCAAACTATGCCCCAGCTATGTGAATCCCCTATACCTAGGTTCTTGCAGTTACTATAACCGGGGCACACGATTTTCCATAATTGTACGCCAATGATAAACAACCATCTTTCTTTAAATTTCCTCAAAATTTTACCCAAATCACCCAAATTAATAGCCTAAGAAAAAAGTACTCAAATATCAAAAAAGAGTGCCTGAAAAAAAATCTAAGAGAACTCTATAAATGTTCAGGATCCTATACTCATCAAATATGTTATTTATTATCATGAATAATAAAATTATTTTACTAATTTACATTCTTAAGAACATTTTACATGTTTTCATTCATTTTTACCATATTATAATCAATTTTATAATCAATTAAGTTCATGTAATATGGTTTTATGATACTCAATTTATATATCAAATATGAATTCAGTATGAAAAATATGGTCAAAAGGGAGAATTATTACATCATCTATTAAAAAATAATAATTACATATTTTTAATTTTAATCATCCATTATTTTTTTTGAACCTTTCATGAGTAATTTTAATGAAAACTAAATTTCATTAAAATCATGATGATAGTAGTTTTTATGTATTCATGAGTTGTAACACCCCAATCTTTCCTGGTATGCATCTCTTTGAATAATATAGTAGCGTGTGTTGTACGCAACATCGAGTTGTAACACACCACAACCAATCAAAATAGCCATTATGAATAGTAATACCCACTTTTTGAAATTTTATAAATTTTATCTTTTAAAATGGACTTCATTTTTGGATTCAGAATATCGAAATTAGCTTAGGGTTAATTTTTTGTACTTTTTTGATAAATTTCATATTTTGTTGAATAGTGAAAATTACTAAATTTTAATTAAAAACAACTTTTTTAATTGAAATAATTAATAGTGAAAAATAATGAATTTGAGTTATTTTAATGTATAATTAGATTATATTTTTACCATTTAATTCAATTTTAGTCATTGTATATAATTGCACATTTAAACTGGACATAAAAAAGTGTCAATCTTTTGATAGTTATTATTTCATAAAAACACGCTTTTTGTTTTGGCAACAGAAATTAATTATAAATTAATTTCATCCACTTCTATGATTTGAATTTAAGAAAAATGGATTATATATTTAGAATCAGGAGGTCCTAATTGTGTTAATAGGTAACTTTTATTTTTAGACATTTTGAATAATTACTTCGATAAATATTTTATTAACCATGGTTAAAGGGTAAATCCGGTAAATAGGGGTAAACCAGTTATATTATAATAATACTAAATTACCCTAAAACATGTCCTGGCCCTATTGGTTGATACATTTCCGACGATGTCCATCTTTGGGTCGATTATGGGACTCTATGGAGCCACTTGTAAGTGATAATGACACTTATATTAATTAAGTTAAAGTAAATACAAAATTGACATAAGCATATATATTTTAGAAAAACAATTTTTACATAGGGTTATATATGTTATATTTTAGACTATAAATTTTAATTATAAATATAAAACTATTTCCTACATAATCGGATTTTATTTATATGTTTTATACATTTAATAATTTAATTTATTTATGACACAATAATGATGTTTTATTTTCCTTATTAATGAAAGAATCAAATAATTGTTATTATAAATGCTAAAATATAAATAATTTGAACTTTTTGATGACATAAAAAATATTAACTGGTTGATATGACATGTTAGGATTACTTAAATGATTTTTTTTTTGAATTTATAATGTTTTTAGGACTGTAACAAAAATAAATTATTAAATAGTGTCAGAATTGACCTAAAAGAGTTATTAAAACAAATATTATATTATTAATTGATATTCTATTTCTAAGAATATAAGGGTCAGACAAAATGCTTATATAATGATAGGTGAATCATTATTGGAACACTTGGGGGTCTCTTGGAAGTATATAGTATGTTTATTAACTATATAATATAATAATACAAAGAGACATGGTAAATGTCAAACTATTTAACTAAGAGTTAAATCAAAAAGATAAAGTTAATATAGTGACCCAAACCTATCTAAAACTTATTAGTTGAGTGGTTTTCAACCTATCCCCACCAAAACATTTAAATAATCTACTTTATAGCCATTATAAACGAATATTAATTTATTATAAATTCTATTTCTAGCTTTTACTAAGGTGCCCCTCACCCCTCTTATAAAAGGGAACCCCTCCCTTATCTCTAATTCATACCTTCAAAGCCTTTTTGGCTCGGCCAACTCCTGCCCAAATATTCTTTAATCTTCCCTCCCTTAAACCCAGAGGCCTTATTTTTATGATAAATCCAACCTAAGGATCCATTTTGATCAAATCAAAAAGAAGAACCCGAAGAAGAGGTAATAATTTCACCACCCTCTTTCATGTTCCTTTATTCTTACACTTCTTATTTCTTTGTAATATCCATTCTAAAATAATAAGTCCAATATCTTATATATAATATGATGTTATTATAAATATGGTACAACCATATTCAGTATTTTATCCATCCTTTTAATGACATGTCACCATACGTGCGTACGTACGGCTTACCGTCTCCACGTCGTGGTGTAATTGTTATTCAAAACATTATTATTTGGATGGATATGATAATAATGTGTAATTGAAGTAAATAATAAATATAACATTATAATTATTCTGTATATATGATATGACATCCAATTATATATTATTTTAATATCAAAGAATGATATTATCACTCGTGCGAACGTACGGACTACCGTCTCCATGAACCCGTTGAGATTCATTCCCCATCGTATCCATTCAAGTCTAATTCTCATTTGAGGATTAAAAATAATGTTTAAGGACATGATATCATTCTGGATATGAATAATATATAACCAATCCATAACAAACATAGATTTTTTAACAAAACATATAAAAGAAAACAAGTATGTTTACACCCGAAACGACGACAATACTGTGATATTATTAACAAAGCAATGTTAAAATATCGTATATGATATCGAATTAATATATATGATTGTTTTATAATTTAAAAAAATTTATTTCATCATTATAAAGGAGGTTAAACTAACCTTGACCTAGGAAAAGTACAAGGTATGTGTTTATTTTACAATCTCTTCATTATCCGAGGATGTATATACGTAATTATCCACTCGGACCTCTTTATCATCCACATCCATGATTCTTAAAAATGTATTTCAAATCATTTTTACTATTTTATATACTATGGGTTAAAGTCATTTATACCCTGGTTTTAATTTTTATAAGTATTTTATAAATGAATCTTTCCATTGTTTTCCCAAACAAGGTCATTTTTAACATTTTCGACAGAAATAAGGTAAGAATGTCTTTTTTTAACTCATACGGCGTATGCGGCTATTTTCCACCGTTATAAAATCATCGAAGCATCCCTTAAAATTTTATGATAATATTTTCAATGTAAATTTTTTCTTTTATAATTATCTGACTTTTAAATTATTTAAAAAAAGAGATATTTCTCTAAAATGGTTTTGATTCCATCTATGTCAACATCCTTTGATGAATTTTAAGCTTATTTGAAGTTGATTTATTATGATACAAAAATTACATATTGTATTGAAGTTTTTGTGATATGTTTGAAAGTGGGTGTATTATTTTTATACAATTAATGATTTATGGAGACAGTATTGACATTTCATATGCATGTTTTAATACGAATGTTTATGTTATGTTTAAACATGTTCATATGAGGAATGTATTGGACTTAATAAGTGACGGGTGGAGCCCGCTGTAGCTCCTCGATCCATCGGTAGGTCTCATGAGAAAAACTAGTGTCTTGGCACAAAGTCTCAACAAAATCTTATTTTTAGTCTTAGCACATGGCCTTGACTATGTGGTTATGATAGTTTGGAATTTTTCATTCCATCGTTATGAAAGTCGTTATTGATATTGCATGTGATTATTCGATTAGTAAAATATCCATGTGAATAAGTAAATGGAATTATTTATTTTTATTTCTACCATATCATGCTTAAGTTCATGTTTAAAATGATTTTGTTTTAGATATACATTGCCTTAAATTTTTACGCTTATTTATGAAAGTTTCTGCTATATTGTTATCCTTACTGGGCATCTGAGCTCACCCATTCCAATGTTTTATTTTTTCCAAGATGTGAAGATTAATTTTCTAAATAACCATCAAGGATAGTATGAGGGGATATGAGTGTGTTCAATAGATACAAGATGTTTTTGTTGTTTTTTACTTTATTATGTAATCTAATCTTTATGAATGTATCAAGTGATTCCAAGGCTACTAAACTAATCGGTCTTTCGAGACATGATCATTTGTGATCATGCCAATGTTATGTATTAATGCACTGACTTTGGGTAACTGGGGTCAGGGAATTATAGTTGATATCAGAGGAAGATTAGTAAAAACCTTGGAAGCTAGATTTAGATAAACTCTTATTACTGCACATCGACCAAAGATGGACTTTGAGGATTTGTATAGAATAACTTCCTAGAATTTTGGTATTGTAGAGATTTTGTGAGTTTTCAGAGAAATACGTCCCGGTCTGGATATGAGAATGTAGAGGCGGCTCTGGAACTGATGTACCTAGAGGTAAAACCCCAAAACACCGCTTTGAACTAGACTCGAACGGGTACTGGTGCACGACAATGGGACTTGCTGCACTCTTGGTTATGAAACTCTCGGGGGATATTCTTTGGATAATTCGCATTTTCTTTACAAACCATTATGAAGGGTTTATGAGTATATACTTCCTCAAAGAAAACATTTTTATGATTATGTATTATATCCATGAAATTTTCAATTCATGTTAAGTGTTTTACATGTATGGATTTATGTATTGCGATTCATTAACTAATTTAGTGTATGCCATTGTTTAGAAATGGATCCTAGTGGAAAAAATGGAAACCGTATCAATGCACAAACTCCATGTAGGGATTTACTTCCTACTCGAGATAATTATAGTGGAGCTGGTGATTCAACTGGGGATGATCAGCTAATAACCATACTGAGACAACTCACTCAGGTTATGAATAATAACCTTACCCATATGGAGCACCCAGATCCACATCGTGGAGGATCAATGTTTGATCGCTTCAAGAGGAACAACCACCAATATTCAATGGGAGTAAAAATCCATTAGTATCTGAGAAATGGATAAATTCCTTAGAGAATATATCCCATGCATTGAGGAGTAGTGAAAGGGAAAAGTTATCATGGAAGTTTACCGCCTCACTGGAGATGCCGACCAATGATGGTAATTGATTCAAAACACAAAGGATGATGATGAAGTATCAAATATGAAATGGAGGGAGTTAAAAGAGCTTTTCATAGAAAAATAATTTCCTTGTGACCATCGAGCTGATATGGAAAGCCAATTTCTGAGTCTAAGACAAAAGGAGGATGAGAATGTCGCAAAGTATAAGGCTACCTTTACAAGATTAGTGAGGCATGCAACAGATTATATATGTACCCCAAGGAGTAAGATTTATCATTTCTTTTATGGGTTAAACCAATTTCTCCGTCGAGCATTAGTCTCACAGTCCTTCTCGTCATATAAATATATTGTCTCATGTTCTATGAAGACCTAAAATCAATTCTATAAGTCTTATGACTTTAAATAAATGCAAGATAAGAAGAGATCTGCTAATCACTCTGGGAATGGAAATAAGGGGAAGAAGGGAAAAGTTGAATATCCACCCTGCAGTAAATGTGGGAAGAAACACTCTGGTACTTTCTTGAAGGTAATGAGAGTCTGTTACAAGTGTGGTGAAAAAGGCCACCAACCACGTGATTCTAAGGGGAAGAAAAAAGCTACTGATGTTCAATGCTACAATTGCAAGGATATGGGACATTATTCAAATGAGTGTACTATGCATCAGGGGAACATAACTCAAAAAAATCTAAGGGATAAAGGCCAATCTTATGCTATCACTACTACTGAGGTATAAGCTCTGAAAGACGTTGTGAATGGTAATTTAATGGTTTGCTCAAGTTTAGAAAATGCTTTATTTGATTATGGATCAACTCATTGTTTCATATCTTCCCTGTTTTAAATGAAAATTAGATATTTTCAATTTGATTTAACAAAGGAGTTGTCAGTCAATACTCTTAAGGGAAGTATCATTGAAATAATGCTTTGTGAATCAGTCCCTATTAGAGCACATAAATATTCTTTATCTGTTGATCTCATCATCATACCCATGATTTAATTTGATATAATACTCCATATGGATTGGCTTCCTGACCATTATTTGATGATTCATTGTAAGAATAAGAGGGTTACGATTTTTTATGATGATGATAAAGAACACCTTATCTTTAAGGCAGAATCGTCACCACCCGATTCTTATCTAGATCCTGCCCCAATAGCTCAACTAAATTCAATTATCGGGGAGGAAGAGAGTGAAATTACTATGGGTGAGGAAAGTAATGTACAAATAGAGGATGTACCTATTGTGAAAGAATATGTAGATATGTTTTCGGAAGATTTACCTGGACATCATCCAGAATGAGAAATTTAGTTTTACATTGATTTAATTCCTAGTTCAAGGCCTGTATCAAAGGCCCCTTATAGAATGACAACTATGGAATTAGTTTAACTAAAGAAACAACTAGAGGAATTGAGTAATAATGGATTTATTCACCCTAGTTTTTCTCCATGGGGAGTAACTGTCCTTTTTGTTAAGAAGAAAGATGGATCTATGAGGTTATATATCGACTAAAAGGAAATCAATTCTGTAACAATAAAGAACAAGTTTCCCCTACCTAGCAGTGATGATTTATTTTCCCAACTACATGGAGATCAATAATTTTTCATGATTGACCTCCTATCTGGATACCATCTATTTTTTGTGAATAAGGAAGACATTCTGAAAACAACATTTTGAACCATGTATGGGCATTACGAGTTTACCGTATTTCCTTTCGAACTGACTAATTCACCCTCTATATTCATGGATCTAATGAATAAGGTTTTCAAGTAATATCTCGATGATTTTTTGGTGTATTTATTGATGATATCTTGGTATACTCCAAAATCTATGAAGATCATGAAAATCACTTGAGCATTATCATGAAGACTCTTAGAAGGCATGAATTATATGGGAAGTTTAGAAAGTGTGAATTCTGTCTTCAGAAGATCTCTTTTCTTGGCCACATTTTCTCTAAGGATGGAATCTCTATTGATCCTTCTAAGACCAAGGCAATAAAAGAATGGCCAACACTGATGAGTATAACTGAGGTACAAAGTTTTATTGGTTTAGCAGGTTATTATCATCATTTTGTCCAGAATTGTTCCTGATTGGCTAACCCATTAACATAGCTCACATATAAATGGGTTAAATTTATTTGGCCAAAAGAGTGTGAAGAATGTTTTGAAGAACTGAAGATAAGATTAGCCGATGCTCCTATATTGACTCTATCATCGGGGAATGATGGGTTTGTTATTTATAGTTATTCTTAAAATAATGGACATGGTTGTGTCCTTATGCAGAATGAGAGAGTTATTTCCTATGAATCACGAAAGCTGAAAATTCATGATAAAAACTATCATACTCATGATATTGAGTTATCTGTTTTAATCTTTGCTTGAGTATATGGAGACATTATCACTATGGTGAAAAATGTCAGATATATACCAATCACAAGAGATTGAATTATATTTTCTCTCAGAAAAAACTCAACATGAGGCAATCGCGATGGATTGATCTACTCAATGATTATGATTATAGGATACACTACCATCTGAGGAAGGAATATAAGGTGGAAGATGCTTTGAGAAAAAAGTATAATTAATTTTTGTACAAAATGAGTGTTCAAAGGGATACAATTTTACTGGATCAAATAAAGATGGATTTGGGAATCACCATGGAAGGTGAAACATCAATAATTCTTCAAATGGTTTCCAAACCATATTTACTAGAAAGGATAAAGAGTTATTATACCAATGATGAAGAGTTTAAAAAGAAGATTAAAGCTATGAATGATGGTAGATTGAGTGACTTTGTGTATGAAGATGGAATTCTAAATTTGGGAAGAGGATTTGTGTTCCCAATATACCTAATTTAAAAAGGGTATTGTTAGATGATTCTCATAGCTCCAATTTCTCTATACACCCTGGGAGCTCCAGGATGTATAGAGATTTGAAAGGAACATTTTTGGTGGGACAACATGAAGAGGGATATTTTTGATTTTGTATCAAGATGTATGGTTTTTCAACAAGTGAAAGATGGAAGGCAACAGCCTGGAGGAGTCAAGAAACCTCTTCCCATACCTGAGTGGAAATGGGATAATATCTCGATGGTCTTTGTCTGTGGACTACCAAAGACTCTTAGAAGGAATGATGCAATATGGGTCATTGTTGATCGTCTTACCAAGTCAGCACATTTTCATTCTATAAGAGAATATCTATGACATGAACTTCTAGCAAGACTATATATTAATGAAGTTCTGTGACTTCATGGAGCACCCCTATCAATTGTTTCTGATCATGATCTCTGTTTTACTTCAAGATTCTAGAAAAGTCTTTCGAAATCCATAGATACTAAACTTCGTTTGAGCACTACCTACCACCCCCAAACTGATGGACAATTAGAACAGACTATTCAAACCTTAGAAGACATGTTGAGATCTTTCTCACTTGACTTTCAAGGTATGTGGGACCGATATTTACCTCTGGTAACATTTTTCAATAACAATAACATCCATTCAAGTATTTGGATGGCACCATATGAAGCGTTATACAGAAAAAGATGTCTCACACCAACCTGTTGAGATGATGTTGGTGAAAGAAAAATTGTAGGCTTAGAACTAGTTGAGGAAACAATGGAAAAGGTGAAGGTAATCCAAACCCACATCAAATTAGCTCAAAATAGGCAGAAGAGCTATACCGATAATCACAGGAAGGATTTGGAATTTCAGGTATAAGATCATGTTTTCTTGAAGGTATATCCATGGAAGGGTGTTATACGTTTCGATAAAAATGGTAAATTGAGTCCCATTTACATAATACCTTTTGAAATTATAGAATTAATTGGGGTTGTAGCTTACCGTTTGACAATGCCGCCAAGTCTCTCCAAATTTCACGACGTGTTCCACATATCACTGTTGAGAACATACAAGCCTGACCCAACGCATGTACTCACTTGTAAGGAAGTAGAAATGGAACACGATCTAGCTTATTGCGAAGATCCCATCAGGATTATTGATACCAGAGAACAAGTGCTGAGAAACCGGATGACTCTTCTTGTATAAGTTCTATGGAGAAACCATAAGATGGAAGAAGCAATGTGGGAACCTGAGGAACTTGTGATGAAGAACCACCTGAGTCGTTTCATGAGGTAGTATTTTAGAAATATCGAGGAAGAAATTATTTGAAGGCGGGGAGAATGTAACACCCCAAGCATTCATGGTATGCATCTCTTTGAATAATATAGTAGCGTGTGTTATACCCAACGTCGAGTTCTAACACACCACAACCAATAAAACTAGTCATTATGAATAGTAATACCCACTTTTTGAAATTTTATAAATTTTATCTTTCAAAATGGACTTCATTTTTGGATTTGGATTATCTAAATTAGCTTAGGGTAAATTTTTGGTACTTTTCTGATAACTTTCATATTTTGATGAATAGTGAAAATTACTAAATTTTAATAAAATACAACTTTTTTAATAGAAATAATTAATAGTGATAAATTATAAATTCGAGTGATTTTAAATTATAATTAGATTATATTTTTACCATTTAATCCAATGATTCTAATTTGAAATAATTTCACATTTAAACTGGAAATAAGAAAGTGCCAATCTTTTCATAGTTATTATTTCTTAAAAATACGCTTTTTGTTTTCACAACAGGAATTAATTTTAAATTAATTTCTACCAATTCTGTGTTTTGAATTTAGAAAAATGGATTCCATATTTAGAATCATGAGGTCCAAATTATTAAAAAAGGTAAATTTTATTTTTAGACATTTAGAATAATTACTTCGGTAAATATTTTATTTACCACGGTTAAAGGGTATATCCGGTAAATAAGGGTAAAAAAATAATATTATAATAATATTAAATTTACCTAAAACGTTTCATAACCCTATTGGTTGATACATGTCTGACCATGGTCATCATTGGGTCGATTTTGGGACCCCATGAAGCCACTTGTAAGTGATAATGACACTTTATATTAATTAAGTTAAAGTAAATACAAAAATGACATAAGCATATATCTTTTAGACAAACTTTTTTTACATATGGTTATATATGTTATATTTTAGAATATAAATATTAATTGGAAATATAAAAATATTTCCAACATATTTTAATTTTATTTATAATTTTTAGGCATTGAATTAATTAATTTAATAATGACATAATAATGATGCAGTATTTTCCTTATTATTGAAAGAATCAAATAATTGGTATTATAAATGATAAAATAAATATAATTTGAATGTTTTGATGACATACAAAAGTTTTATTGGTTAATATTACATATTATAATTACTTAAATTATTTTTGTTCGAATAATAACGTTTCTAGGACTTCAACAAAAATCAAATACTAAATCGTGTCAAAATTGTCATAAAAGAGTTTTTAAAACAAATATTATATTATTAATTGATATTCTATTCCTAAAAATCTAAGGTTTGGACAAAAGAATATTATAATGACAGTTGTATCATTAATGGACCACTTTAGGGTCTCCATGATGTATATAGTAAGTTTATTAATGATATAATATAAAAATACAAAGAGGCATGCTAAATGTCAAACTATTTAACTAAGAGTTAAATCCAAAAGATAAAGTTAATATAGTGACTCAAACCTGTCTAAAACCTATTGGTTGAGTGGTTTTCAACCTATCCCCACCTAAAATATTAAATAATCCACTTTGGAGACATTATAAACCAAATATTAATTTATTATAAAATAATATTTCTAGCTTTTCCTAAGGTGCCCCTCGCCCCTCTTATAAAAGGCCACTCCCCCTTCTCTCTAATTCACACAATCAAAGCCTTTTGTCTCGGCCAAACCCAGCCCAAATATTCTCTAAAATTAAATAAATTCAACCTAGAGGCCTTATTTTTATCATAAAGACAACCTATGGAGCCCTTTTTATCAAATCAAAAGGAAAAATCCGAATAAGAGGTAACAATTTCACCACCCTATTTCAAGTTCCTTTCTTCTTCCACTTCTTCTTTATTTTTATTTAAATTCTAAAATAATAACTCGAGTATCTTCTATATACTATGATTTTATTATAAATATGGTACAACCATATTCATTATTCTATCTATCCTTTAAATGACATGTCACCATACGTGCGTACGTACGGCTTACCGTCCCCACGTCGTGGTTTAATTGTTATTCAAAACATTATTATTTGGATGGGTATGATAATGATTTTTAATTGAAGTAAATAATAAATATAACATTATAATGATTCTTTATATATGATATACCATTCAATTATATATTATTTTAATATCAAAATAATGATATTGTCGCTCGTACGTACGTACGGACTACCGTCTCCACGAACGCGATGAGATTCATTCCCCATCGTATCCATTCAAGTCTAATTATCATTTTATGATTAAAAATAATGTTTAAGGACATGATATAATTATATATATGAATAATATACAACCTATCCATAAAAAACATGGCATATGTAACAAAACATATAAAAGAAAACGAGTAAGTTAACACCTGAAATGACGATAATACAAAGATATTATTAACAAAGAAAATTTAAAAGAAGATATAAGATATCATATTAATGTATATGATACTTTTATAATTTAATAACATTTATTTCACTGTTATACAGGAGGTTAAACTACCCTCTACCAAGGAAAAGGGCAAGTTAAGGGTTAATTTCACGATCTCTTCATTATCTGAGGTTTTTTATACGTAATTATCTACCGGGACCTCTTTATCATCCACATCCATGTTTATTAAAAATGTATTTCAAATCATTCTTACTATTTTACAGTATATGGGTTAAACTCATTTATACCATTTTTGAATCTTTATATGAAGTTTATAATGTAATCCTTCCGTAGTTTTCCAAACATGGTCCTTTTTAACATTTTCGATAGAATTAAGGTAAGAATGTGTTTTTTAAACTTATATGGTGTGTGATGCTATTTTCCACTGTTATAAAATAGTCGAAGCTTCCCTTACAATTTTATAAGAATATTTTCAAAGTAAATTTTATCTTTTATAATTATGAGACATTTAAATGATTTAAAAAAAGAGATATTTCTCTCAAACAGTTTTGATTTCATCTAAGTAAACATCTTTTGATAAATTTTAAGCTTATTTGAAGTTGATTTAATATGAAAAAAAACATCTATATTGTATTGAATGTTTTGTGGTATGTTTGGATATGGATATTTTATTTTTATACCATTCATGATTTATCGAGAAAGTATTGACATTTCGTATGATAGTTTTAATACGAATGTTTATGCTATGTTTAAACCTGTTCATATAAGGAATGCATTGGACTTAATAAGTGACAGTTGGATCCCGCAATAGCTCCTCGATGCATCGGTAGGTCTTATGAGACAAACTAGTGTCTTGGAACTAGGCCTTGACAAAATCTTATTTGTAGTCTTGGAACAAGGCCTTGAATATGTGGTTATGATAGTCTGGCATTCTGTATTCCATCATTATGAAAGTGGTTATTGATATTTCATGTGATTATTCAATTAGTTGAATATCAATGTGAATAAATAATTGGAATTATTTCATTTTATTTATTCCATATTATGTTGAAGTTCAAGTTTAAAAGGATTTTGTTTTAGTTATACATTGCCTTAAATATTTATGCTTATTTATGAATGTTTCTGCTATATTGTTATCCTTACTAGGCATCTGAGCTCACCCATTCCTGTGTTTTATTTTTCCCAAGATGTGAATAATTATTTTCTAAATGACCTTCAGGGATAGTATGAGGGTATATGAGTGTGGTCTATGGAGAAAGGATGTTGTTCTTGTTTTTAACTTTATTATGTAATGTAAACATTATGAATGTATCTATTGATTCCAAGGCTACAAAACTAATCGGTATTTAGAGACATGATATTTTGTGATCATGCTATTGTTATGTATTAATGCACCGACTCTGTGTAACTGGGGTCGGGGCATTACATGAGTAACATTATCATTTTTCAATGATCACGATGTAAATAAGTTAAGTATTATTTTATCATTATTGAATGATAATTATATCATATATAACATATTTTTATCTAAAATATACTTATATATATTTCATACATGAGTTGTTGTGATTAAAAAAATAATCACATCACTTCATGGAGGTCGTTTTCCACCCATATTGGGGAATGGAATTTTCTTTATTCATTGCAGGGAATGGCATGAAAGTATATGATATATTATCTTTTTAGAATGAGATATATTTTAGGAATAATATATAAATATATATATATTAAATCATGAAGAATAGAATGATTATTAATGATATTTGTTTCACAAAACTAATGTGTACTATATTATATAATATAGTATTATTCATATATAACACATAATAAAACTAAAAGACACTTTTTCATTAATTAATTTCATAAAATAATCCACTAATAAAGTCCATTAAAATTCCCAAAATTAAATTATGTGCAAAAAATAGAAAATAGAATATCTATAATTTGATAACTTTTATTTTCTTAATCAACAAAAATGATCCCTTTGATGAACAACACTGTAGAAATGAATCAAAATATCAGTAAAAAAGTAAAAAAAAATATAAATAATGGAAATTTGAAAACTTGATAAGAATTTAGTTTTAAAATAAATGAAGGAATTAAAAGGTATTTAGATAAGGAAATGTGATCATTGAAGTAGTAACCTGACTATTGTAATAGTAAACCAACCATTGGGGATAGTAACCTCACCCTTGGGAATATTCAATTGATTCATTGAATAGTAATTTATCCTTAAAATTGTAAACTTTTATATACATAATAAATAACATGAGTCATATAATTATATGTAATTTTTTTATATCTGAGAATAAATATCATTGTTAAAAAACTTAGAGAAAATAAGAGAACATTTCAGAAAATCTATATTTTAAATGATTTCTTAAAAATAATAAATCTTATATTATAAATTAAAATTTACCATATAAGAAAATTATTTTGATAAAATAAATATATTTTTTGATATAAAAAATTAGAAATTTTTGAAGTTTAATTTTTTGGAACATTTCTGAAATACATCAATTTTCTGGTGAGTAGAAAAAATAATGTTTTTCCATAAATTATTTATCAAAAATTTACATCGTCAATGATGTAATTATTAAATAATAAACACTACAAAATAGGGAATCCGAAAATTATATATAGTTTTATAAATGAATATATAAAATATAATAAACATAATTTCGAAACCAAAATTGAATTTTATAAATCTTAATGACAAAATTGTTCCCTTAAAATAAATTTTTCTGATTTTCATATTGACTTTTTAATTAATTATTTTAATTATAAATAGAATTTAATTTAAATTCATAAACCATTATATAATAGTTATATATGATTTATAATTCCAAATATTTTTATAAAAATGTTTAACCATTGATATAGTTTTTTATTCAATATATTGTTCTATAAAGTCCCCTCTCCGGAAGTATAAATAAACCCTCTCACTACCCTTGGAAAACCACTCTTATTTTAGTCACTAAACATAATTATTTTCCCCAAAAATCTCTATTATTTCATTTATGATTCATTGGGAGGGTTTTTAATCATTTAACTCCAATAATGAAATGATTATAGGGATGTAGAGAAGAAGAAACACGAAGAGAAGGTTATATTCTAATCAATTCTCCATCTCATTATCATCTCATCTTTCTATTCACTTCTACCTCTTCAAATCCGAAATATTTTAAGGAAAATTAATATTTACATTAATATTATACTAATTATTTTAATAAACTATACTTATTATATTTAAAACGTATCAAATTGCCTTACTTCTCATTAATTCCCTTTGGATAATGTCTTGGTAAGGTTCACATTACAAAAAAACAAGGTCTTTTACAATTACTTTCTTATAATCTACCCTATATATTGTTATGTAAAATATTTATGATATATAAATTTATGAATATATGTATTTTAATCTTCAATAATTAATTATACTAATGAATAAATTTCATTTCACAAAATTGAGAAATCAAATAAAAATAGATTTTTTTAGGAAATATTTATATCAAAATGCATCAACATAGAAAAATGAAATTATGAAATATAATTCAATTCATATAATTAATAAATATTTACATAATTTAACATAATTTAATTTAGTTTAATTTTTTTATAAACAAATGTTTATTATTCTATAGGTGGAAACCTAATGAAATAAAGTGGGACTCTAGGAAGGGTAATTCTTAAACACAATTCCCTTTGTTTGGCTTATTCCTATTAAAAAAATACATTATGTGTATTTCCTATAAATATAATTAAAAATATTAAAAAAAATTATAAATTTTTATTGAGGGATATTCAATTTTACACCTTGACTTATAAAATAAATACAGTAATTTTCCAGAAGGACATTTCTTTCCAAAAAACATATTTTACTTCTTTTGAGTTATTCTTAAAAAATATGGAATGAAAAATTTTATGGAATATAT
This sequence comes from Viscum album, assembly GCA_963277665.1. Lineage (NCBI taxonomy): Eukaryota > Viridiplantae > Streptophyta > Magnoliopsida > Santalales > Viscaceae > Viscum > Viscum album. The sequence continues at coordinate 1,535,098,210 of OY728126.1, forward strand.
TTTTACCATTTATCATTGGAGAACCACAAGATGATTCATGAAATCACGCCTTATTAAATCCTTAAGAAACCAATTAATTTCCATGGTGTATATCGTGACTAGGATTGTTTTACATTATATTTGGAATGCATGATTATGTGGATATTAAGATGTAATAGGTGGTCCAAGAAATATATAGAATTCCAATTAATTGGTAATGTTATTTATCTAATGAGATTATGTTCACTGTGATAGAACACGATTCTATATTTTTCACATTGATGATGTAATAATTTATTCACATAAATCATTTGTCAACACAATGTAGTGTTTGTCCACAAAAAACTATTTAATTTTACCATCATGACATGATGTTTCATTTTTACTCATGTTCTACATTCTATTCCATTATCTAATTTTTCCTCATGATTATGACCATTATCATATTTTTATGTCATTATTATGATGAGTATTCTCACCCATGTTGTATTGATCCATGCCCATTATTCATCCTCTTAGATGATGTTTATACCACCTCTTTAATTGATGTATATCCTCAGTTTATTACGTGTAACAGTGATTATGGGAGATTTTAAAAGTATTTAGAAGAAGGATTAAAATATATGTATTTTATGAACAATTGATGTATGATCATAATTTACCAAATACACTAAAATAATGTATGCCATATTTTTATCACTATTATGACGTTTACCTTAAAAATCATTTAATAATAATGTTTGAAAATATATTTTAATTATAGTTATTATCAGAGAGATGATTTAGATAATTTGTTCATTTTAGTTAGAAGATGTTTGGGAAAAAAATTAGAAGTATATCTATAGGTCTAGATGAATAATTTTTGAAATAGGCTAATCGTAGGGATATCATAGGATTTTTATATAGATTTAATTTCATAAAAGAATAAATTATTTATTCATGATTAATTGAATTACATTTGGTTAATCTATTTCCAATTTTAGAGAATAGTGGGAACCCGGTGAAACTAGGCCAACAGCCCATATATGGGACAATCCACCAGTTGTATTTATGGAACCCTCAATTCCATAGGAGGTGGACTTCAAAAAGTCAAAGTTATTCTTATGAAGTTGACTCCAGATATGAATAATAACAAGAACCATGTCAAATTTCTACCGTCACCCAAGAAGGAAAAATTGTACATCAAGTCATTTATGTGGAAATGACCACCAACATTCTATGCATAATCTAATAAACTTGTTGCAGAATAGTGGGTTAACTAAATGGAAAGTACCTATTAAATTTCCCACTACTACAAGAAGAATAATGTGACTCCATCCATGTGTTGTTGGTATAAAGAATCAATCCAATAGAAGTCATTAATAAAGAAAAACAAGATGGAGGATGAAATTGAATATATGGAGTGGGAATACATTTGGAAAAGATTTCATAATAAGTATTTCACTCAAAATATTCAATCAAATAAAGAGTGAAAATTGTTAGGTTTGAAGAAAAGTGATGGTTAATTGGTCATGATTTACTAGGAATGATTCACATGTTTGGAATGATATTACTTGTATCATTTTTATCAAATATGATAAAAAATAAATAAAATTTATATTGGATTAAAACCAAGGATTCAATTATCATTTTCTACCCATGATATTTGGAGTTTTGAAGAAGTTTTTCTTTGTGATCTCAAAGTAGATATGGAGTTTAGATATTTTTTCACTGGACATTAGGTGAAGAAAAAAATTAAGGGAGCTTCATGCTTGTGGGTAAAATATAAATGGAGTATTGAGGATACAACAACTGACATGTTAAAAATTTGGGAATAATGATTATGGGAATCTTCTCAAAGGGGTAGTGAAATTATTCATGTTTGGGAGAGAAAGAAATAAATCTTATGAATATTGAATAGAAATGAAGAATCTGAAAAACATTATTAAAGAAATTATATCACCACCTAAGGAATCACCTATTCTAAAATTCTTCAACTATAGAGAGGAATGGTACAATTAAATATATTTTACTAAATAAAGGGTTTGTGTGGGTAATCGGCTTCAAAAACATCCATATCCAAAGTACCAAAGTGACTCTTATACTATCACTAATACCAAATCATAGTATAAAATTAAAATTTTATTAGGCACACTTCCAATTCAATAATATATGGAAAAGGTTTTATTATAGTATATTTCTAGATATTACATTATATCTTTCTAATTTGATTAAACTATTCAATTAAAGTCCCAATACAAAAAACTACTGATATTTGAAAAACAACTAATTGTTCAATTATTTCCATCAAAGTTTCATAATCGTATTCATTAAAAATACATTGTAAGAATATTCTATAGAATATTTCTTCCCTTCCCATGGTGCTATTTAACACTATATTGGTCATCTATTTTCTCTTATTATATAGGGCCCTATCAATATTTTGGAAAATAAAATATCTTTTTATATTCCAAACCATACTACTCTCCTTAAATAATGAAATTATTTTCATGAAACTCATATGAAAAATATATCAATGGTGTGGGTGATGATACCCTATAAAGAAGTATACTAGGACCATATTGTTTTGACGAAGGAATGTTTCAATCTTTTGGAAATTCCAATTGTTTGGGAATACACTTATATATTTATTGAGGAGATTCCTATACTTCCTCCCATATAATGAGGTAGATTTATAAATATAACGTATACATGGTTCCACTTATATCTCTAAATTCCTCTATAGTATTGACACTTTTGAACTCGAGGAGTTAAATAAATCTTTTGTTACATCCTTTGAAAAAAGTTTTCGTATACCCTAATACATATCCTTAAGAGGATCATGTACTCATTGTAATGAAAAAATGATGGATAAATATTGTTTTGTATGGATTACTTAGAGCATTAAAATATCAAAATAATGAGAAATTATTCTCTACAAAGTATTTATGAATTATCCAATCCACTATGAGGATCTATGATTTTCTTAAAAGTTAATATTAATTTTGGAAATAAATCTTTGAATATGAAGAAGGATGATATTTATAAGAATACATTTCATAAAAGGTATGGAAACTATGAGTTTTTAATGAATCCCTTAATACATTTTTATAACTATGAAATCTTCATATATTTAATAAATAGTCTTTATAGACTAGATTAGAATATTTTGTGTCATATTTATCGATGAAATTATCATTTACTCCATGAGTATGGAGAAGCATGAAGGGTATGTAAGGATATTTCTTGTTAAATTTAGGAAGGTGGAAATGTTATCTATGATACGAGGGTGTGAATTTTGGAGGTATAATGTCACATTATCAGGAAAAATGATAACAAAAGAGGGAATTTATATGGGACCTTCAAAGACAAAGTCAATTAATAAATGCACTAGATCCTCAAGTGTTATATAAATACATAGTTTTTAGGGATTAGCTTGGTTCTACCTCTGATTGATTATAATTTTATCATGATTTGATATCCACTAACTAAGTTAAAACGTAAATAGTTAAAGTATGTATATATATAAGAATGTGATTAAACCATTAGGGATATGAGGAATAGGATTTTCATTATTTTCGTACTCACAATACCAATAAGTGGAGAAGGTTTTGTGATATTTTCAAATTCTACAAAGATAGTATTGGGTTATTTCCTCATGATGATTGATAAAGTGATATCCTATTCCTCATGATAACTGAATATACATGAGAAAAACTACTCTACACATGATCTAGGGTTATTAATTGTGATCTTCTCCATTAATATTTCAAGGCACTACATCTTTAGTGATATGTGTGATATATATACTGATTATAGGGATAAAAATTATATTTTAAAAAATTATATCAACATGCATTAAAAAATATAGTTAGGGATAATAACGGGATATTATTTCTATACCACGATCTACGAATGTTTAAAAAGGTAGCTAATGATCTTAGTATAATATTAAATTCTACACTATCCCTGATGTTTACTGTGTAAGAACATATAATCAAGGATATGAACATTATTGATATAGAAATTATAATGTTGGAGAATACATAATGTATTATACAAGTCATTTATAATCCCTCTTTACATTATAAGACCATTGATTAACACGGGGATGTTGTGGAGATTCAAAACAAGGTGAATGTATTGATGTAAAAAAATAAACATGTGTTCCACAATGATGATAATGGTGTATACAAATTTTGAACTAGAATTTATGTTCCATAATCACCTGAGAAAAATTATGAGATAATGAAATATGAAAATAACTCATTTACATCACCCATTCCAGAAGTAACATGGGGTACTTTTATCATTGAGAACACTTCTCGTGGGATAACATTAATAAAAAGACTATTGAATATGTCTCATATTTCTTAGAATGTTCAAAAGTTAACATAAGGAGATAAAAATACAAGGGGAAGATGTTACCATTTATTATACCAACATGCTGATAGTATAACATCACCATAAAACTTTTCACTGCGTTCTTGAATATATATAATGGAATCAACACGATATGGGTTGTGGTTGATCGAATCACCAAGACTTCTCACTTCATATTCATTCTATAATATTTATCACTTGGAGAACATTATAGGACTTATGTAGATGAAGGGGTGAGGTTATATTTCTTATTACTATCAATATCCTTTGATCATGTTACATGGTTCACATCAACATTTTGGATAAGTATTCCACAAGGTTTCAATAAGAAATAGAATTCCAGTACAACATATCACTCCAAACTGATATCCAATCTAAAATTAATATTCAAACAAATGAGGAGATCTATGAGCCAACTTAATTGAATTTAATTGATGATGGGATCAACATCTTCCATTAGTTTTGTTATCATATATAAATATATTGAACTCAACTTGCCAAATGGATCTTTTCAAATATTTGTATGGGAAGTGATGCTGAACTCAAACATCTTGGGAAGAGTTTGGAAAAATAATAATACATTTACATAATCTTATGTAAGATATGGTAGATATGGATCAAACCATCCAACGGTATATGAATGATTCATAGAGATAGTTGAATAGACATACTAACAAATGTTGAAGGTACTGGTAGTTTGTTATCGGAAACAAAATTTTCCTTTTCATATCAACATGGTATAAAGTCATATGGTTCGGTAATGAAAATAACTTTATTACTAGGCACATTGGACAATTTTTATATCCTTAACCAAACATGACCATTCGATTTCCCCAATCTTCTTGAATCATTTAACAAATTTATATTTTATAAATGAATGATAATAGTAGTAAACCAACCAACAATAGAAAAAATGGAAATGTAAAACCTTGAGATGAATTAAGTATAATATTGAATGATGTAATGAATAGTTATTTATAGGAGTAAATATTATCATTTAAATAGTAACATTACTGTTGGAATAGTAACCTGATCATTGGAAATAGTAACCTAAACATTGGTAATTGTAACATAACCATTGGAATTGTAATTTATACTCAAAATAATTAAAATTCATATTATTAATTTTAATCAATCATAATATAATTAGATATAAATATTTTAATTCCAAAAAAATTCAGTATTATTCAACTCATACAATATATAAGTACATTTTTATTAACCAAAAATTTAATTTATTTTAAAAAATAATAATATTCATATTAAAAATTAAAAATATATATGATATGAGATTATTTTGATAAAATAGATATATTTTTTGAAATCAATACATTAAAATTTTTTATGTTTTATTTCATGGTAATTTTATGAAATACTACAATTTTTGGGTGAATAGTAAATAAATACAATTTTCGTAACTAGTGTATCTTAATATTACATTATACATGTAAAAATAATGACATTATAAAATCTAGAATAGTTGGATTGACCAGAAGATATTATATTTCATAAATGATCAATTGAAATAAAATAATCATTATTTAAAAAGATAATAATTATTTTAGAAACCATAAAGTAAAAAAGTGTTCTCATAAAATTACTATTTCCCCTTTTCCACTTTCTTTTTTATAATCATTGTTAATTATATTTATAAAAGGGTTTGAGGTTGAAAACCCATTATATTACATTAATATTTAATTTATTTTAAAAAAATTATTACATGTTTTACCTTTTATATTATTATTTATAAAATATTTTACTCCAAAAATACTCATTCATTATATAGAAATAATGCATCTCTATCCCATTTGATAACCACTCCTCCCAAACATTCCAAATCCAAATATCTACCTAAATAATATCTATTAATACAAATAGAATAATTTTTGATGTTATCTAGGAGTATATCTCCATGTATTGAGGGATTTTAGTGTTGTAGAGAAGAACCAACACCGAGAAGATGGTATATTCTCTTCAATTAAACATCTCATGATACTATCTTTCTTCATTGTTCCACCACCCTTTTCAAGACCAAATAATGTATGGATAATTAAGTGGAATGTTATATTTATTTAAATTATTTCATCCAAATGTAATTATTTTATTTACCATATATTATATTTTCATACTTTTTATTACCACTCTTTAGACAATGTCCCGTTAAAAGTTGGTTAATCACCAAAAATAAATTGTAAATTATTTTATTATCACAGAACCTATGGATAGATATAATAATTTAATTATGAATCAATTTTTAAAATAAATGTTTTTTTAATCTTCTAAAATTTATTATAGTTTTTCATAAAGGACTCTAAAAAATTTATCAAAATCAATGAAAAACATAATCTTTTTATGGTAATCATGATATCAAAGTACTTCAACATTAGCAACAGAAATTAAGAAATTAATTGTAATTATTATAATAAATAAATAGTCACATAAATTAACATTTTTAAATAATTATTAAATGTTTAAATGAAAATAACTTTACTATTCAGTAGGTAAAAAACAAATGAAATAATGCAGGTTTAGGGTAAGTTTATCCCCAATCCCAACTCCATTTTTTATGTTATACGTATTTCATATCATTTTTAAAATGTAAATTATGATAATGATCTATAAAAGTAAATTATTCATTATTTATTTTTTTGTGGATATAAATTTTTATAGATTGTTTTATATTCCAAATTCCATTATTTTCCAAAATTAATTTAATTTACAAAACACATATTTTTCTCCTCTTGAGTAGTGTTTTCTTCACTCCAGAATTATGATTTTCATGTAAAATATTTTCTCCCTTCTCCATTTAAGAACCCCATGTCCATTCATGAAATAATTATTTATGAAATGTTTATGAAACTCATTCCTTTTCAATAGTTATTTAATTAATTATATTATTATATAATTTATATAGAATTATTTATTTTGTAAATATTATGATTTGATGGGTGAGACTTTAATTATGAATCACTCAAATTTATTTGCTAATGTAATGTCTCTCGTGATATTAAGTGTACCATGTGTAAACAAGATGAAAAAATTGTTCACAATGATTATGGTATTATTTATATACATATTCTATGTGTAAAAATGATGATAGATCTATTCTTAACTATATTTGGAATTTGACCACAATGAAAACAAGTTTAATTTTTAGGTTCGTTCCACATTCCATTGGTTTATCCAATGTTTACCTCATAATTTTGATGACGTTCCAATGAATATTATATGATGATATTAAATATTCTCTGTCATTTTATATTGATCCATTCCCCTTAATCATCCCATTACTATTATTTTAACTAATATAATTCAATGATGTATATCTAAAGGTAATTAAATGTTATATGAGGGACACTATCTTTTATAAGGATAATAAAAATATTTTAAAATATATGCATATTTGGTTATGTGCAATGGTTGTATGGGCCTAATGTATTAATGAAACTAAACCATTGGATCCTGTATTTGTAAAAATATCATATTATCTATCATAAAAATATGTAATGGTGATGTAATAAAAATTAGAGTCACTATAAAATGAAAAATAATAACTATATATGGGGGATGTTGATGGAAAATTAATTACATCTGTTCGTGATGCGATAGACTTTCTTACACACAGACAATGTTTTTATATCCCATATAATAAAAGAGAAGACTGATATCGATTATTAAAATAACTGAATAAAATATAATTTTATTTATGATAATGGTTTTTTTATTTCAGAATGATTGAAAAATTATTGATGAAGTTAGTAAAGAAATTAATGGAAAAGTTATATTAAGAACAATACATATTGTTTCAAAAACCTCTTAAGGTTTACCCAAATTACCTTCATAGATAGGTTTATTATCAAACCAAAACATATATGATGTGATAAATGATGTATGTAAATTATTTGGATATGGATTGGATTAACCAATATAGTTGTTAAGTTTTATGAAATGAGAAAAATATGTTTCATTTTATATGTGAGAGGAGGAAAATTCATATAATTTAATAAAATAGTAATTAAATATAAATTTATATTGTATCCAGATTTCTCAAAATTAATAATATTCAATGTTAATATGATGATTTGTAAAGATCATAACATCAAAAAAAATTGGAATATTTTAGTTGATGATTTTACCTTTATAACTATTATGTAACATCTCGCTAACACTTTAAAATATTACTATGATAATAATGCTTTTTACTTTTTAGCATGAGTATATTTACTATAAAATAAAAATAATTCAATCAATGGAACATCGTTGATTCCGTAAACCATATCACATTCAATTGTATCAGGATAATTTTTTATAGAAAATTTTAATAATTTAATAAAATTCTATCAATTTAAAAATATCTATATTATAAATTTTGGAACTATTCCTTTAAAATCACTTTCTAAATATCATTACAATAATGGAATTAAAATATAATGAATTATCACCACTATAGAATATCATTTCAATATTTAAAATAATTTAATACAATTATTCATTTAATAATATTATTTTCATAATTTTAAAATCATTTTTTATGTTTTTATTCATTAAATAATAACATGATTAGTGTTGAATAAAATTCTAATGTATATCATAAATAAAATAAATTAACATATTTTAAAAATTCATTAACATTTCAGATAAGTATTTAGAAACAGAAAAATATTCTATTTTTAATTATATTAAAAATATAATATTTTTAAAAGTCAAGAGTGTGACATATTTAGTATTATAATATTTTAAATGTTAAAAATTTCCAAATCAATGAAAAATGAAAAAAAAATCAAGGAATTTTATGAATGATTGTAAATTTAAAAAAACAATCATAAAATAAGATAATGCACAGTGTTCATATTATTTCTTATCTTTCTCATATTATATAAACCCTTATTTTACCGAATTACCATTATAGTGGTAACAAAGTGAATTATGATTACTATTCAAAATGATTAAAAATAAAACTTTACTATTTAAAAAACTTTAAAGCAATGATTAAAAAACATTTCATGAATTTTTCAGGATTCAAATCAAGGAATTGGTAGAATTAAATTTAAAATTAAACATACAAAACTATAGGAAAATCCTATTTCAGAAATAATAAATTTTAAAGAAAAATTATTTATACTAAATTTCAATATAAATTTCATTTAAATCCCACAATTGTATTATTTTAAATCTAAATGAAATATTTAAATTTTAATACTAAAAAAATAGACATTCTATTTATAAATATATTCAATGAGAATTTAATTTTCACAATAAAACATTATATTCCACTATCCATTGAAAAATAAAACAGTTTTTAAAATTCTCAAAGATTCTCCATAATATAATTTGGAAATTATGAAACAAAAAAGAAAATTATTTTTTAAAATTAAATATATATATATATATTGGAAAGAAGTATTTTAATTAAAACCATTTTAAAAATGAAGAAACAATTTCATTAGAAATAAATCCTTTTATCATTTTAACTAAAAAATTACTACTATTATTATAATGAATATAATTTTATAAAATCATTTTAAAAATTCATGAAAATTTTTTATGATAATATAACCTATTTTTTACATTGTTACCCCTTTTAAAAATTATATCCTCTAATTTTTTTCACCTGTAAAAAAATAGGAATATTATTCCCTCATTACTTTTTAAAAATACCATATTTACTTCTCAACCATATATTTTCTCCAAAAAATCCATAACCTAGTTAATTACCTATTCCCCTAATACTTGATTCCTTCTATTATAAATATAAATATGAATTTTCATATAATAATGGTTATATTCCAATTGGACTACTTTAGGCCAGAAAACATGAGATGAATCCAACCCATGCTTCCATCACATTGAAACATGAAATATGGTATGTACTTGTGATAGAATCTAAGTGAAAGACACTCAATAAGAAATATACCAAATAGTCTCTGGGATTTAATACAGTCTAATGAACCATAGACAATGTTTTTTTTACAAAAACGTAAAATACATTTTCATTAGATAAATCATGAAATAAATTACCACTGACCTTTAAATAATGATAATTCCTCTAGGTATCTAAAAATATTTTCTACCTTCTTTGATCCACAATAATATATTGATTAATCATCTTCACCTTCTCATATATTTAACATTCATAAATTGATCTAACCGTCTTCCTCTCAAATACTTCATTTTAAATTGTTAGCCTCACACCTCTTTCCATATAATGCCTCATAATGTTCAATCTATAAACTGGAATGAATAATGTCATTATAAAAAGAATAAACTAATGAATGACGTTGGTCCCAAAATCCCTAGGAATATATTGAACAAGAATGAACCATGTCTTACGTGGTCTAATTCCTTCATTATGATTGTCCGTTAAATTGATGATGAATGGATGTAATGAGATTTAATTAATTATTCAATGAATTTTAATGTATATTGATTAAATTTAATGTGAACGTGGGACCATGTTCAGATAAAATATTGAGAGGAACATCAAGTAAGATGCCTATCTGTCCGAGTTATAGTCAATACAGTTGATCTGACAATATACCATCTCAAATGGGATAGAAATGACAATATTTATTTAATCAAAAAATAATAAACCAAAACATATTATTACTAGGATACATATTTTCCAATCGTACCTTGAAATCTACAGATATATTTTACTATATCCACTCTGGAAATAAAAAATATTAATCATCCCATTTAGTAATTATCATTCTAATTTGACCTTTTGAAAAGTCAAAAATTTCACGGTAAAATCAACAATATCCATTTCCATTCCATAAAACCTATATTACTCCCAATGGTCTATATACATAATAATATTTCATAGATTAATAGAAAAAATGATATATGAGAATCAATAAATACTTTTCTCTTCATCTAAGAGTCACACAAAACATTTAATATATTTAAAAATATTTAAAAATATTTAAACCCATTAATTGTAATAATTAAATACAATTCTAACTTCTCTTGTAACTCATATTCTTCATTTTTATCTTTCTTGACTATTTTTTGAAAATTTGACTTCATTGAATCCTAAAATAATGAAGTGAAAATTTCTATAAGAATAATATCTAGGCCATAAATCATCGAATAATTAACCAATCGCCCAGATTCAAAATTCAACATGGTTGATGTAGTATTTCTTTTATGACATATTGATTTGACTATATTGTTTTATTTTCTAAGATTATAATGAATTGTATAGTCATAATCCTTAATGTTTTCCAATTATCTTGCCTAAATGGCCTGAATGCCTTCAATTTTTATTCGCTATTGATAATACCCCTTTTAGTGGTTGAAGGTGAACCCTTAAATTAAATTGATCGTAGAATTCATGACATTAAATAACTTATAGGTATGAATGGAATACATAGCAAAAAATGAATAAAAGAAACTACCCCTCCCCAACTACTCCATCATGACCATCTCTCCACATTTACATGGTTGTTTGTCTAGCTGTCCTGTGCAAGTATCCATAGGCCTAGTACTAATAGAAAGTTCCATACCAAATCATTACTCAAAATATTGTAGCTCTACACTAGTGAATCCTTCTGGCACTGAATATTCCACAATACCATGACCCATATAGTATTTTTATGGTTTCCATATACACATCAGGTCGTCTAAAGGCCTTATGGTGGTCAAAATGCTTAATGGTGGCCCAAAGGGATTTCTGACTAGATGTCCTGGGTGGCTTAAAGGCCTTAATGACTCTTGGACCAAACTAGTGGACTGATGGTAAATAGTTATGGCCGCTAAAGTACCAAATAATATATGATATAGTAACTCTAATTGTACCTTTTACAATACCCCAGAAATATGTCACTTCCAGATTTGAGCATGGGTCTCATGAATGCACTAAAATAGTCCTCACTAATAAGGTTTAGGCACATTTTCTCTTCCATTCATCTTATCTACATAATTTTCAACTCATTGTGAGTGAATATATAGATTAAAATTTTATGATAATTATAAATTTCACACATTAATCCATATAATAGATTTGGATAATTTTTAAATTAAAAACTATAATAATTAATTCCAAATCATGTATTGTTTAATTTAAATCAGGAAGTCTTATTTTTTTGAATCATAAGCTTGTACCTAATCATTTAGCATCAAAACAGAAACAATTATATTTAGCAATGTATTTCCGTAGATAAAAAATTTTATATTTCATGAAATAAGGAATAATAATAAATAAACTACCATTCTTCTTTTTAGTTATTGAAAACAATCACCACATTCATTCGTCATAATTAATTTAACTCCTTTTTGAGTTATCTTTTTTTTTACAAAAAAGAGAAATTTATTTTAACAAACCACTTGTTAGTAACTTGTAACACAAATAAAACTACATATTTCATGCTCATTGACAATCCATTGAGTCACATGGGGATGAAATGATTTACTGGAATATAACTAAAAAATGAATAAGGATAAGGGAAACAAGGAGAAATTAATAAATCATCTAAGATTACTGTCATGCACCCTTATTGAGTGGCTAGAGGATCACATAATCTTTTCCTACAATAGACATAAAGAGAGTCCAGACTTGTGCATGACACATGAGTGACAATCTTTAATGATGGACCTTTGAGGAAAAAATAATTCACCCAAGTTTATAAGATTTACTACAAAAAGGACCTTGTGTCTTTTAATTTTAAATGAATGAATTTTCAAATGAATCCATGATATTCTTCTCATGGTAGTATATTACATTGTGTATTGAAACCATCTAGGTATATATCCAAAACCAAGATAACATTTAATTAAGGGGAATTTTGGGATTGATTTTCTTCTAGTGTGTGAAACATAAGGAACCATTATTTGGAACCACTCCCCACATATTCAATAGGTACTAGCATAAGAGACTACTCCAAAATAAGGGACATGTGTGAGACACTTACAAAGAAACCTATGGAATACCTTATAGACTAGAGAAATTCCTAAATGATGGGATATTTCCCATGATTTACATAATCTCTACTTAATTCTAGATAATACATTCCCACTCTATATGAAGAAATGCCAGACCACCTAGGTCTTCCACACTTGAGACCCCCTCTAGTCTACCTAGGATTTTCTATGTGTGATAGACCTTTAGTCCACCTAGGAATTACCCTACATGAAACCTATTTAGGTCACCCAGATTATACCCACACAGTCCACCTTCGAGCCCTATTTTACTCCATTAATGACATGGTATCTCTCACCTTGGATACCTTGTCTGAGATGGAACAATCCTAGAGCTCTCCAAAAGCCTATAAGTTTATCTGATCAAAGTATAGAGAACACCATCATGTCCACTAAATTCCACATTCCCATGTAAATGGAGCTATTGAATTTACCCTCCCTTGGAGGTGGGATCATCAATGTATTTTAAATAAAAAATTCCAATGGTAATGGGGGTCCCAACCGTAGAGGTAGTTCTGGGGACCATCTACATTTAGACATGAGGGATAGGGAAATTTCTTTCCCTTATTGTCTCTATAATCATTGAACAATAGTTTCAGATATTGAGGTTGAGGTATGCTTCATTTTCCATTTGATTAGTGTTAGTGGGTTATCCTCTTCTATTTTCTAGTACCCATTAAAAGGAATCTATCTAAGAGTAATACTCAAAGTTGTATGCCATAGTTATTTAAATAACAAAATATAAAATCACCTAAAATACATTTTATCTCAAGTAACCTCATCCTCATCCACCAAAATAAAATGGATATTTTGTGCATTATTTGATATTCATCTTCCTCTTGTATATATCAATAAGAATGAATGACGTTGTGCTAGAGGTTTTTAATGATATTAAAATCCACAAGATCAGATATGTGTATTATTAGAAAATTATCTTCTAGATATTCCACTCACATTCATCATGAGGGCCTCTATATAATTGGACCTCAAAGCCATGTATCCATCTGAATGGTCTATATCCCCTATGAGTCAAACAATAAATTGTCCTTTAATTCAGTATAGTCCATAATTATACCCACTCAAAAGTATTAACATAGGAATTTTGCCTCAAATCTAAGTATCCATCACAAAGGGCCTTATCCAATACGACACAAACATTCAATTGACCTTTTATTCAGTATAATCCACAATTGTACCCACTAAAATGGGCCTCCTATTCAATATATGACCCAAATATATCCACTAAAAAGGTATACTGATTATATTTATTACCTAATGATGTCTCTAAAACACAATGATATGAGATAATCCTGACGGATCTACAAATCAATGACAAATATATTCTATTCGTCTCATAACTGTGTCACAATCCTCCCAAAGGGACACATTTTTTATGAGGAAAACCTTCAGAGGACCTAAATGGGAATGGGTCCTCTACCTAAATAAACTACATGGTATTTTATTTCCATATAAATAGGTTACAAAGGAAACCTCTTTTAGTTCTAATCCTAATACCCTTGATTTACCCAGTTTCCCTTTATGCAACATTCTAAGTAGGTTCAATTCCATCCTTAGAGCCCAAATCTATTCTTGGTTCCCCATGTTGATTATCCATATGACCCAAACCAAACAATTACTAGGAACATTTTACCTTGATTTCATTGTCGTATGAAGTTAAAAAAATGTGATTTTGTCTTCATAGAATGACCTTAAATGGAATGATTTGTCTTGTTAAGTGAAATGAACTACATGGTTTCTGGTTCCTTTCCCAAGGATATGAAAGAACCAATATCATGGGACTGATACTAACATCCAAACAACTCCCATATCTCTAGATGAAGATAAATTCTAGACCTACCCATATCATGTATTAAAAACAACATTGTAATAATAAATTACATAAGAATATATAATATCTTTACAAAAGGGTACAATAGATGATGAAACATAGATACATATAAATTATTATAATGTTTATACATTCTAATAATTGATTTTTCTTTTATGGGTGACCCGTTTTATACATTTTATTTAATAAAGGATTAATTAACATCAATGAAATCATTAAAATAATCTAATAATAGGAAATTATTCCATCTAAAGGTTTTGATGAGCACAAACTCCAATATCTCGACTGATGTGAGACCCGAATTTTTATTAAATTCATTCCCAATGATCACCTAACATTGGTAATCTATTTAATGGCACATATTGAATAAGGGAACCATTGGGTTTTTCTGAATCTGCCAAAAAAAACTGATTGGAAGCTATTACAAAATGGTGAAATTGAAGTTAATGATTTTGAAATAATCTTAACCCCCCATAACCAATCAAAAAATTGGTGACAAAAAACAATCACTAATTGTTCATAATAAAAAATTTACATTTTTAGTTATTGGATTTCTATAAAGAAAACTTTTTTGTTAGTATGACAAAAAATTATTCCATCTTTGAAACCAAAATCCCATGAAAATAGATTAGTCATAAAAATATCACTCCTAATCAATTTTCCATATATTTTATTTAAATGATTGGAATTAAATAATTAGGTATCTTTCCTGATTCATAGAGAAATTAGAAAACAACAATATGTCATTAAAAAACAAAGAGAATGTCTAAATATTCATGAAATACTATATTCATACGATTCTTAAATATAGAAGGAGAATATGAAAATCTGAACAACATACCTAAAAACTCCAACATTCCATTCATCGTCCAAAATTATATCTTCCAAATATATTCATTCTCATCTTCAATTCATGGAACCCCAAACTAACAACAATATTCCTAAAATACTATGATCCCAAGAGATGATCAAAAAATTGATCGATATGTCAAAAATTCCACTTTTTCAAAACAATGATGTTATTAAAATCTCTATAATGAATGAAATGAATAATGGATTCATTAATATTTAAATTTAATAAGGCACAATCACCCCATACTAGAGTAATAGGATGAATTAAATCATTATCAAGATACAATTTCAATTGATATTTCAATTTTGGAAGTACGAATTGATCCCTTAGATAAGGGGGTTATAAAATACGGTTAGAGTTAAGTAAGATGTCAATAGTAAAAACAACCTATCAACCTAGAAAAACACCATGTAAATCATTTGAAAATAAATCCTCATATTCATTTACAACAAACACATTATTCTTAAATAAATTTTTTTTCTTTAGATAGCATGGGCTAGGTAACCTTAACATTCATCCCTAATCAATGTCATAAATTAATGGTAGGTTATAAAAGGAATTAAATAATATAAAAAATATTCTTTTGTCTAAAATATAATGTAGCAATATAAATTAAAATATATTATATAACTATAAAATATAAAACTATAATATAAGTAGTTAAATGTGATTATCATGAAATACCACCAGAAAATAACAATTGGAATATTAATATAAATCTCTGTATTTTTAATATTTTCACCAGATTTTATCACCAATAGTTATATCATACTTTCATGAAGTGATATTCCAAATTTAATTTAAATATTAATTGGAATGAAATAATATAATGATCCAGAGTCCAAAAGTGTAATTGAATAATATGAATTAATATGTAACGTACCTTTTACCACTTTAATAGATGGCCAAACAATAGTCATAATTGTATAATATTATTTTTCTACATAGTTTTTCATTCAATAATGATAATTTATAGTCCATGATATTATATTTGGAAACAACCTATCATTGCGACCCAACTCATTGTAATTAATGAAAATTACCATCAACATTTCATTATTTATATTGGCATTTTCCTTGCATTTGAAATTAATTTTCCAAGAATTCCACACTATATGAACATACCCGATTTCATAAAACATTATCCATGGTGTTTTCCACCCCTTTATAAAACTAAAAACATGACATTCATACCATTAGATTTATTTGATAGACACATTCTCATTTCCTACAAACTCTACCTTTTATTCAACTTTTTTCCATAAAATACAAAATATTATATGAACTCCATTACTGCCTTTTCATCACATTGGATGAGTTTTCAAAACATTTATACTCACAATAAGAATATTTCCATCGATATATTTTCATCAATCTAAAGTCAAATCAATAATATTACTACATTGTTCCCTAGTAACAAATTTTGAATACTCTTCTAAATGGGTTAATTTTCATCACAATAATCCATCTTGTAATATAATTTTCATCACAATTAAATGAATTTATTTACTATCCAACATCCAAACCCATTTGATAATATTTTTAAATGAAATTATTCTTAATGATATCCCATTAATGGTAATCAATATCTTATATTATAGTGATGTTATTAACCATTGACCACCACTAGTCAGCTTCATATTGAAAATAGTAAATAAACTATATTAAATTTGGATGATTGGGACAAACCATGGAATCTAATATATTATCCATGTGTTTAAACCATCCACCATCTACTAGAGGTTCATAAAATCCACTATATATCGGAGGATGTTGTCTCAGAAAATTATCAACAATTTAGATGTTCTTTTGTGGTAGATATAGCTTCAATTTATGGTGGATACCACAAACAGTAATAGTTTTCATTATCCAATACCTAATTATAACAAACAATTAATTTTTAATTCCAACCATTCTAGGTTACTGAATTTGAATGATATTTTTCTCTTCATTCCCTCATAGGTCAATAGAATAATTTATTCTATGAAAAAAACCCAAAAACACATATTTTTGATAATGAAAACATGACAATATTAAGATTATATACAATTTAAAGTTAATATTTTAATGGTATATTTTTAACATTATCCTAAAATGAAATGTAATCTAATCCATTCTAAGATAGAATTTATAAATACCTGACCTTATACATTATATAATCTGGTGTTCTTACTAAAGAGGATAATTGATTTCATTCTCAAGGATCCCTTTCATTAATTATTCATATGAATTGTTCAAGTAAATTTACACGTAAAAATAAAATATTGTATTCTGTAAAAATATATCCAAAATTAATTTTTCATGTAATATGAAAATTTTAACAAAAAACATGAGTTTGTTTCACAAAAAATATTAATTTATTTCAACATAAGTTCATATTATCCATTATCCACCCATAAAACTAGTGAATAACATTACATAAATGTGATATGATCACAGAAGCTAGATAATGAATATAAAATTAAATAAATAAATGAACCCATCATTATAAGAATACATACAAAAATTTTCCTTTCAAAATATACTACGGGTTTCAAAACAAACATCTTCATACAAACGATTTCATATTTTATTCTAATAAAACAAATGATTAATTTCAATAATGAAAAACTCATAATAATTTATTTAGAAGGATATAATTTTCACCCACAAAAGTAACATATCCATTACTTTTAAGCATATCATCATTATCTTTCCTTTAAAAATAATAATATTTCAATAAAATGACATATAATATATAGATAAAATATTTATGTAACATGGGACATCACAACCTATATCACTCTTTAATGTTGAATAACCATATGGTTGACATCTATATCCAATTTTTTGTATGGCTATCACAGATTCCAATATACTTTTTTTATAATGGAACCCCAAACCATAGTAAAAACATTACCACTCATATATGGTTGATAACAGTATTGACCTTCCATGGATCATAATATAATTACCTGGGATTTTAAAAAATTCTGATGAACCATAATATAATCATAAAATTTGGAATATTTCATTTTCACCATTACACTGATAAAAATATAATTTTTACTCATATGATAACATTTCAGGACATTAAAATACACATTCCATTTGAAATTCATTTTTGATTATGATAGTAACATATAGAAGGAGAGTTTTTCATTGAAGAATAAATTTAATCTTTTTGACTATACGAATAATCAAATAATAGTTATGATGGTGGGAAATGTTATTTTGACCATATATGTTAAAATAAAATATTTTCATCTTCTTTTCTCAATGAATTTTTATTTATTCAATTCAAATACCTTTTAAAAATTTTAAATAAAGTAAAAAGTGACATAAAATTCCCTTTATAATTCATCTAGGTTAATATATATACATCTATAATATAAATTTAAAAATATTTATAATGTAAAAATTTGATTTAAGGGAAACATTAAAATAGGATTTCTAAAATAATGTCCTTTACCACAACTCTGACACATCATTAATGTCATTTATTATAAAAAATAATAAACAAACATTAATTATTTATATTACTAGGAACCCTTTTCATGTTTATATCTTATTTTTATCATGTAATAATCTATTACAAAATCAATCATGTTTATATCATAGTTTTTTATGATATTCGTCTCATATGTCCATAAAACCTTTTGTTGGTTGGATAAAGTCAAATATGCCATAATTATATAATATAAAAATTAAAAAATAATTACATAATTATATCTATATAAATTAAGAAATCTTTTAAAAAGAATCATGAATGACGTATATGAAAAATAAACTACACTATAATCAAGGAGATGGTAGTTCATACGTATGCATGAGTAACATTTCCATTTTTCTAAAAAACATTATTTGAAGAAGGTAAGTTTTATGTTATCTATAAATAATTAATGATAGGTCACAAATATCATATTACTAATTTAAATTTAAGTTTATGTATAATCCATGTGATTTGATTATGAAAACAAAGTCTGATCATTTCCTGAAAGATTTAGTCCACACATACACTAGAATGTTCTTATCATTATTTAATAGATCAATTTGAATGAATTTATATGATATATTTGATTTTTTTTATAAATATTTATTTATTATAATATACATAAATTAGGTAGATCATTATATCCATCCATGGAATACAGTGATGGATAACGAATTACATCTGTTCATGAGGTGATAGTTCACCATACCAAGCAATAATGGATTTTTTTCCAATTTTATGTAACTCTAGATGGATATAGGTTATAAAATTAACATAATTATATGTAATTATATGTAATATTTTTTTTACTCAAGGATTAATAATATTTTAAACACTCATATTTGCAACAAAATTATAATTCTTGATTTAAACTATAACTCTCATTCAGACAACCTCTTAATGATTACACCAAAATATTTCAAATTATGTTTCAAAAAAAAATCACTCTAGGATATGAGCATGGATTTAAGGAAAGGAATTTTTTCAAGGTATTACTAGAATATAATTTTTTTTATACGTGAATAAATTATAAAGAGGGGTTCCATTTTATAAGCAGTTCGAGGGGAACTCTTTGAATTTATTAAAATAGTTAATAAATATAAATTAATTGGGTGTTAAAAATGACTCCAAATTTATATTATTAATATATAATATTTTTATATAACTAAATAATATCCTTAAATATTGCTTGAAAAAAATTATATGAAGTTTTTACCCTTATCATTTTGATTTAACCCCTCTTTATCCCTTTTAACAATTACCATGATAACAATGTTTTATAATCTTTAGGTATCAATATAATTAATATAAAATGAAAATTTAAAATTAAATGGGTAGTTAATGATTTAATAAAACATATTAAATTCAGTTCTTATAATATTGTATTATAATTTTTTAATCATTTAATAAATTATTATTTATTATAAAATACCATTAACATGAATTTTGGAATTATTTATTTAATATGACTTCTAAAACTAAAAGACAATGGTGTAATTAAAATATAATTAATTCTAACCTCAATAGTATTACATCATTATAAAAAAAATAATGGAACACAAAATACCCATTAAAATAATATAATTTTAATTATTTATAATATACTTACTTTTATTTTTCAATTAATTTTAAAATTAATGCATCGCTATTGTGTAAGATTATAATGTAATAAGTGATTTTGTAATTTTTTATTAATATAAAATGGAACAAAATCTATTTATATTTAATGTTACTATTTATATTAGAAAAAATACTCTATTTATCCTTATGTTAAAAAAATAATATTTGTTAAATGTAAAACTATATAATTTTTTGTATTTATATTTTATTAAATTTTATAATGGTAAAAATAAATGATATATAAAAACATATCACCATATTTTTTATAACTTTATGGAAATTTTTGAACACCACTAATATTATAGAATAAATCAAAGTTCATGGTTTATTTTTAGTACCTATAATATATATTTGTACACTTAATTTATCTGATTTATCCTTATAGTGGTAACAGAATTTACTATTATTACTATAAATAATGACTAATATAAAAGTAAATCAATTTAAAAGATTTCTATTACTAAATCCAAAATAGTTAATACATTTTTTAATATTAAAATTATATAACTATGTGAAAATAATTTATAATTAAATTAACCAAATTTGATGAAAAAAGGGTTGTCAAAAAAATTTCCCTTCTAAAGAAAAAAAGTCAACAGAATGAATTCATATACAAAATTAATTTAACATTAATTTTATAATTTTTAATAAAATAGAGAAAATTAAATTTTAAAACTAATATGATATTGAATTATTATTTATAAATACATTAAAAAATAAAATTTTCAATTGGAAGTTAATATTTCTTACTTTTTTTTGAAAAATACAAATTTTCAAAAAATAATAAAAATTAATTCAAATATTATTTTGAAACTATGAATGAAACAAATAAACTAATTTTTTCAAAATAAAATCACATAATTTTTAAATAATTATTTTATATAAAACCATATAGAACATAAAAACTAAATTTGGTTTCAAATAAATCCATTTTTTCTATTGAAAAAAAAATTAACTAATATTCTTTTAGAGAATATAATTCTATAAATTGAATTTAATAAATATATGGAAATTATTTATTATAAAATTACATAGTTTGTTATATTTTATTTTGAAAATAATGAGTTATTTTTAAATGAATGGTTAATATGAGATGGGATGAAGTATGTGCTTGTGTTTTTATCTTATTTTGTCGTTACGTGTTGAAATGGTTATTGTTGGGGGAAGTGAAGGTGTTGTGATGGGACATTATATACTATTTTTTAGTTGTTAGTGGACCTATTTATGGGATTTTAAACTATTATATATTCATTTTATTTGTTTTTTCCAATTTATGATAATCTGTGTTTGGAAAAATTGTTTAGGACTATATGAGGTCTTTAATACTATGTAAACATCCAATATCCAGGATGTGGGTAATGAGAAAGCTTCACTAAAACCCATTCTCTATCTTCCTACTGAAGATAGTGTAGTTATTTATATTTGTTATGTGATTATGGTTATATGGATGTTGTTATGTGGATGGGTTATGAGGTCGCGGATATATGTCCATGATATAATCATATAGAGTGTTGATTTGGTACTGGGATATAAGAAAGGAATTTAGTATGAAGATTTTAGGTATCGACATTAAAAATAACATATTCAATTGATTTTAAACTATAAAAAACATTATCACTATACCAAGAATATTTCTGATTTAGATTAGGGTATCAATCATTTATAACAACTCAAATATTCCAAAGTAGAAACTTCTTATCAACATCTAATATTTTCATAAAATAAAACTATTTAACAAGAAACCATGCATTTATTTCATATACAATCTTGAAAATTTTCATATTTTCCTCATCCTCATACATAAATATCCTTTACCCTGTGGAAAAATTGTTAAAACTTATGATGATAAAAAATCTCAATATGGGACATAAAATATGGGAAAATGTTAGTGTACTAAAAATACATAAAAATAATTTCATAAAAACATAAATTTTTATTTTAGAAATGGAATCATCATTTCAAAGAGATAATAATCTTAACTTTTGAAAATCAATCAATATTCATGAAAAATAATTAGGAAGCATAAAAAATAATAATTATGTAATTTTAGACATCATTTTCCATATAAATCTTATAAAAATTGTTGCTCTCTATTCTATATAGGAAGTAAAAATCATAGTGAAATTTGGAATAGAAAATATACCAAAATTCCTAAAATCTATTAGAAGAAACCTAATTTTTAAACTCTACTTAGTTACATAATTCGTTAGAGGGATATAATGGGATCAACGTCCATTCATATACCCAAGAACCACCCATTATCTTAAAAAAATCCCAAGAATGTTAATGTAAGAATAACACATAAATACTTCATAAAGGAAATATTCTATTGAAAAATATTATTTTGATTTTGAAATAACATTTCATTGTTTCAAATATGCCCAGTCATAAAGGGAAAAAAATTAATTTGAAAATTAATTTTAAAATTAAATTTTCGGTTAAAGAGATACGATCATAATAATGGTCAGAAAATAATTACATGTCGTATAATATAAAAAACATTACATTCATATTTTTGTAAAAAAAGTCACAATTATCTTTACAACATAAAAAAAATGAATTACCTAAAAAATAATTTTAAAAATTAATACTTGAGAATTAATAATTCAAAGAAACCGTTGTAAAATAAGGAAAGAATTTTGGAAAATATTTCTGAATAAATGGACATGGAAGAAAAATTGGTTTTAAGGGGAACTTAAAAAATATAATATTTTTAAAATGAGTCCCTTATAAATTTCATATAATTGATGTAATATTTAATAAAAAGAATAAAACATGTGTTTCCACTATAAATACACATAAAATGGTTAAATAAAACATAAGATATAAGAAATTAAATTCACATTGAATATTAGTGGGACATAATCAATAAGTAGATGTTGAACCCATAAAATGGTATTAAATAATGGTTTCATAAAATGGTATTAATATCACATTGATGATTCGACCACCATTGAAAGGATTCATTCCTCATGTATAATGTTTTCAATAATGTTATTAAATAATTCCATTACTATATTAATATTTATAATACATTATTTTTTAATTTTAAAATATATTCTGACTAGTTGACTAATAATATTTCACTATTTACAAGGTTTCAGTTGTTTTCAATTCATGGTATTGTGGTTTCTTTTACCTATATAAAATTAATAAAATTCTTATAATATGGAAATAAAACACTATAAGTGTAATGAAATAGTATTATTTATCTTCTAAAATTATGAATATTTCAATTTAATATTTTTATTTCATTCATGAGGATAATTAATTAGACAAAACATTAATGATAAATTTATAGTTTATTTTTCCGGCTATTACAAACATCATGATCTTTCTCCAAATTATTTAATATTATGTATTTATAATAATCCTAGAACATGAAATATGTTATTATATACAAATTTAAATTTTATGTTACCATAACATCATTTTTATTACCATCGATGAAGGCAATAATAGAAAATAAAAAATCATTATTCATGGAGATGGTAAATAGACATAATTTGGACAATAGATTCATATCATTGAATATAGGAAGATGATAAATGAATTGGATATCATATATTCCAATATAAACCTAAAAATAAATTATATACGTTATTATGGATTTATCACTCCTTTATCTATGAAGGATGTGAGGATAATGTAGAAGAATAACTGAAATTAAGAGAGTTGTTTTTGGAAACAAACCTCTTGAAAATTAACTCTCAGATACACCCTTCAGAACCATGGATTTGGTCTTTTTTATAACAGAAGAACCTGGACATGGAGATCATTTGTATGATAGGTTTTGTCAGCATTATTAATATCATAATGTCTTGTGAGTCTAAATAGAGTTGTTATAGGTGGTATTTATACTTGAGGAGAAGTGGGATCACATGATTATAATAATGATTAATTTATATTTAAATTCAACGACATTTAAGTGGAATTAATTTCAATATATTATATTTTTAATTTATTTATTTTATGATGGTTTTGGTCAATAAATACTACAAAAAATTATTAAAATCAATAATTGTTAGGTATGTTATGATTTTACAAGTTAATTGTAACCCTTGCAACTATTTTTCTTATCATGGATTAAATATTTTTTTTACCATGATAACATTTTATTCCTAAAAAATTAATTGACATAATAAACTAATATTTAACTTATTATTCTAAATATAGAGTATTTTTTAATACATTATAGTAATTGAAATGTAAATTTTGGATTTAAATTTCTTCCAATGGGCCGAATGAAAAAACAGGTTTTTAAAGTTAAATGCTCAGACATTTGAAATGTTCTTGTAACACCTGAGATTTTTTTTAGAAATATTTTTTTTATGTTATATAGATAATAAATGGAATCTTTCACTACACACAACACTGTCTTGGCGTTCTTTACACGCAATCACGCCCTTCCTTGATAGCTTGCGTCATACGCAATACCGAGTTTCACTAAACAACGATATGCTATTAAAATATTATCAAAACTAGCCATTATGAATAGTAATACCCAATTTTTGAATTTTTTTTAAATTTTAGCTTTAAAAATGGACTTCATTTCTGGATTAGGAATATCGAAATTTTCCTAGGGTGAAAATTTGGTATTTTTCTGAAAACATTCAATTTTTGATGAATAGTGAAAACACTAGGTTACTATTTAGAAAACCGACTTTTTATTTGAATTATTATTTATTTTATTTAAATTTATTTTAGGTCAAAATTGATACATAATACCTATAAAATTTCAATGTAATTCATTGTAGTCGTTTTATAATAATTTTAGATATATTAAAATTTTATTGAACTTTTCACCGTCTTCAACCCACCTCCTAGGAGAATTTGGAAATTCACATAAAACATAATTTTACCACTTCTGTGAGTGGATCTCGAAATTCCGAGAGACACGGTTAATATCAAGGACTAAAATTTGGTCCATGAGATGAAAATAATTTTTGGTGAATAGTATAATTTTACTTTTTTTACCACGGTTAAAAGTAAAAAGGGTAATTAAGGGTAAAAATGTTATTATTATTACCCTAACACATGTTCTAATTCTGTTGGATAAGTTTGATTCGACCAAAAACAACCTTAGGAATAAAATATGACCATTTAGGCCCACTTGGATTAGATTAGGACATTTAATATTATTTTATTTAAAGAGTAGTTAAAATAGTTAAAATCAATGTTTAATAACTAAAACATTATTATTATAGGGTTATGCATAAGATAAATTCGACTATAAATATTAATTAAAAATATAAAAATATTTCCTACATAATGGTATTTTATTTATAATTTTTAGGCATTAAATAATTTAATTTATTTATGACACAATGATGATGGAGTAATTATCTTATTAATAAAATATTAACATAATTGATGATTATAAATACTCAAAGAAATGTAATTTGATACTTTTTATGAATTAAAATAATTTTATAGGTTAATATGACATGTTAGTATTGATTTAATTGACGTTTTTTGAACTAATCATTCTGTTATTATTTTCACAAAAATCAATTACCAAATAGTGTCAAAATTGACATAAAATAGTTTTTAAAAGAAATATTATTTTATTAATTGTTATTTTAATCCTAAAAATCTAAGGCTCGGCCAAATGACTTATATAAGGTTTTATATATTAATAATAAACAATTTGGGGTTCGTTTGTCTTGTTATAGTATTTTTATTAACCTTATAGTGTAAGAAAAAAAGAAGACACGGTAAAAGTAAAATTATTTAACTTAAAGTTAAATCAAAATGATAATGTTAAAATAGAAACCTAAACTTGTCTAAATTATATTTTATGAAAGGATATAGAGCAATCCCCACCTTAGCTTCTAAATAAATAAATTTTGAGATACTAAAAACCGAATATGACTTTATAATAAAATAATATTCTAGGTTTTTCTAAGGTGCCCCTCTCCTCCCTTATAAATGGGCACCTCCTTCCTCTCTTCCTCACACCACTTTGAGCCTTCATGCTCGACAACCCCTGCCAATTTATCTTCTCCACTTCCCTAGAAACATCCTAGAGGTCCTGGTCTTTTTCAAAGACTATTTTTAATTCCCTAAAAGGAGGTTAAGAAGAGGCGCTTCAAAGAACAGGTAATGTCTGTTACCGATCCTTTCAACTTTATTTCTTCTTCTACTTATTCTTATTTAGTTTTTTCATTATGAGGTAATAAAATAAGTATCCCTCATATACTGATATGTTATTATAAGTATTAAACAACCCTATTTCACCATCTATCCATCCTACGGAAAATGAAATCACCGCCGGTGCGTACGTACGGAATACCGTCTCCACACCGTGGTGTAATCTATTTTCCACCACCACCATACTTGGATCTTTATAATGGTGTAAATAATAACTATATATGATTATTGTAAAGTTATATTGATTCTGAAATAGTATACATACACTCCAATAAAATTCTGCTATCATGGGAATGATATCATCGCTCGTGTGTACCTATAGAATACCGTCTCCACGATGTGATGCGACTCATTCTACATGATCTTCATTGAATTATGATTATATAAATGAATTGAATAAATAAATATGATATATATTACACTACTACCATTCTGTAAATGATATATCTATAACCTAAAAATGAATAATAAGAATTTATTCGACGAAACACGCATAAGAACAAAAAGTAATAAACACCGGAATAATAAGTAGAAATGAAATATTACTAATAAGAAGCTAATAATATCACCATATATGATATAATGAAAATAAATATGATTCTAGAATAAGTCAATGACATTATTTAAATCATTATAAAGGAGGTTCAGACACTTACGAATCAAATCAGTCCTAAGGTAAGGGAAAATCACGCAATCTCAATTTTTATCCGAGATTGTTTATACTTCAGAATTTACTAGGGCATATTTATAATCCACATCCATGTTTCCTCAATATGTAATATTATTTATATCCTAATACAATTTTTTAAATTCAATTTTACCCTTCGGTGAGTTTTTAGTAAAAGATATGAAAGGAATCTTTCTTTGTATTTAGTACGAGGTACTTTTTTGACTTTTCCAGCAAAAGTACGAGAGGAATGTTTTTTAAACTTATACGGCCTGAATGTACTTTTAGAACATTATTTATATGAATCTTCCTTTACAAGTATTCAAGTTAATTTTTAATCAACTTCTTTTAGTTTAAAATTATATGACATTTTATGAAATAAAAATGTTTTTTAAGTAGAAAGGATATTTTCCTTAGGAATGGAGTTCAACTATTTTATCAAAATTATTTTCCATCTAAGATAATATAGGGTTCTTTTTCTATCCCTATTTTTACATTGTTTTGATTATGTTATGGTGGAATTATTTTTATGATGGATTTTTATCATATATGGATTGTATTATGATGGCATGATGATTTATAATCTCATTTTTATTACATGGGTTATGATATGAAGTATGATTTATGATTTTGTGGCACACATAAGAATGGTTTCATTATGAGATGGTTGGGACCTATATCTCACTCCAATTAATTGTGTGAAGATTCATATCTCAATGAGATAGACATGGCTGGAATGACAGGTCAATCCGGTTCAATGAAACAAGACTGAAACGAGGAGTGGACTCGGTTAAAAAATGGACTTTGTCAGCTAATATAGTCTTGGAAATGAGTTTTGACTACTAAGAAATGATTCTCTATGATTATGTGTGTATGCCACAAAGTTTCATGTTTTAAGTTATGATTATTGGGATTTCATTTCACTACTAGGATTTATCCCATGTTATGAAATTATGATTTCTTTTGTAGGTTAGGATTTCCAAAATGTTATGTTCTTATGAATATGATGTGATTGATATTTCTTTTGTTTACCCATACGGAGAATTTGAGCTCACCCTTTTTTATGTTACTTTCCCAGGTCAGGAAGAAAGTTATTAAGTAGGATATGACAAAATGGACTCTAGATATGATGAAATAAATAGGAGACAATTTAGATGAATTATAAACCAGTTGTTTATGTTTCCCAGTTTCTAAAGACACTATTCTTATACGGTCCTTTCATGGATTTTTTATATGTTCTAATAGGTGTGCTTCAATTTTGAAGCAATAACAATGTATGTAAAGTATGGTTCATTATAGTTGGTATCAGAGGAAAGGTATAGTCAACCTTTGGAAACTAGGATGTGAACACCTTAGTAAGAACCCTAAGGATAAGTCTAAGCATAGAACACAATCTTAGTGTTTTAAAAATGGCCATCAAAAACCTATGATAAGACCATAAGTGTGAAATTTTATTCTTGATTATGTGTTTTTCATATTATAATTAGTGTTTCTCACACTATTCTTCTTGGTTTTAGTCGATGGTTGGAACCTGAAGGAATCGTGTTAACGCAGAATGTGACAGGCAATGCAATGATTGTCCCCCTGAGCAACCAAAAATTATAGGTGATGGAATGAAAAATCTTGTAGCCATGCTCACACAACTTTATCATTCTATGAATCATGCAGGACTTACAAACGAGCAAAGGAAGGAGCAAAATTATGTTGAATCCTTAATGAGGCAACGTCCACCCTCATTCAGTGGGTCTACTGATCCATTAGTGGCTAAACAATAGATCAGTACCACTGAAAAGATATTTTCAGTTCTTCAATGTTCTGAACATGACAAAGTCATCTTAGCAGTGTATTATTTGGAAGGTGATACTGATCAATTGTGGAATCTTATCAATAATACGAGTCAAAGAGATTAAATTGAGTCCATGGAATGGGACAAGTTCAAGAACTTATTTTTCAATAAGTACTTCCCTCGTATTCTTCGAACAAAGATGGAGAAGGAGTTTCCTGAACCGAAGAAAAAGGATGATGAATCTGTTGGTACCTATGAAGAAAATTTTACAAGACATGCAAGGTACTCTTCTGGGATAATTATCCAACTTGAGAGTAAGATCGATCGATTCTTTAGTGGTTTAAAACCAAGTCTTCGAAGGGAGTTAGCCATAAGGGACATCAATAGCTACGAAGACATCGTTCAATGTGCTCTCAAAGTTGAGATAGAGATTGGAGTAACCCATCAGTCATATGGGTTTGATCAGAAGAGGAAAATGGAATTCAAAGAAAAATCTAAAGAGCACACTGAAAAGAAAATGAGTTTTCCATTATGCTCAAAGTGTGGAAGGAAACATGGATGGAGTTGTATTAAAGGGAAAAGTAAATGTTTTAAATGTGGAAGGGAAGGTCATCGGGAATTTGAATTCCGCAATGATGGGAAGAATATGTCTAGTGATGCGAACAAAGAAAAGGCTACACAGAGTGCAGCTCCTATACTTCAATGTTATAAGTGCAAGGAAATGGGGAATTATGCCAATCAATTCCCTAATCTGAGGGTTGTTGATGATGATCAACGTCAACAATCTCTTAAGGCTAAAGACAAAGGAATATAACAAGAAATTTCTATCAGCAATGTGGAGTACGATAACGAAGTGCTGAAAGGTACACATACCATCCACTCTAAAGTAGAAAATGTTTTATTTGATTATGGATCCACCAAATCTTTTATTTCTGAATAATTTTATAAGGACATCGTCGTATTAACTCAACAATTAGATGTTGAGTTAGTTGTGACAACCCATAATGGCACAACAGTCACATCAAAAGTTTATAATTCTTCTCAGATTGAAGTTTGTGGGAATGTGCTTACTGCAAATCTTGTGATCCTTCCTATAGTGTAATTTGATGTGATTATTGCCCTGGATTGGCTTTCATTATATGGATCTCATATCAATTGAAAAATAAGGGAAGTCACACTTCATATTCCAGATCAATCTATGATCGTCTATCGATGAAAGGATAAACGTAACCTTCCTGTGGAAATTTATTCCATCTTATGGGTCTTGATTCCACTAAATGAAGTTTATTTATCTCAAATGGTTAGAGAGAAACTCAAGATTAATAATATTCCCATTGTACGGGTGTTTGATGATGTCTTTCCGAATGAATTTCCGGGTCTTCCACCAAATCCTCAAGTTGAGTTTTCAATAGTACTCATACCGGGTGATTTACCTATTTCAAAGACACCTTATAGAATGTCCCCAATTGAGTTGCAGGAATTGAAGAAGTAACTCCAAGAGAATCTTGATAAGGGATTCATACGCACTAGTGCATCACCTTGGGGAGCACATGTTCTGTTTGTTAAGAAGAAAGATGGATCAATGAGACTCTGCATTGCTTATTGAGAACTTATCAATATCACTATCAAGAACAAATATCATCTCCCACACATTGATGACATATTTGACCAACTACACGGAGATCAATACTTTTCGAATATTGATCTTCATTCAGGGTATCATCAATTAAGGGTCAAAAGGTAGGATATACCAAATACGGCTTTCCGTACAAGGTATGGACACTATGAATTTATAGTGATGCCATATTGTCTTACTAATGCCCCTTCTATCTTCATGGATCTAATAAATAGAGTCTTTAGAGACTATCTTGATCAGTTTTTGGTAGTCTTTGTAGACGATATTCTTGTCTATTCAAAGAGAAAGGAAGAACATGAAGATCTCTTGAGAATTATATTGAAGACCCTGATAAAGGAGAATCTTTATGCCAAATTTACCAAGTGTGAATTTTGGCATCAAAAAGTATCATTTTTTGGTCACATAATCTCAAAAAAGGGGATATCTGTGGATCTAGAAAAAACAGAGGTTATCGAAAGATGGTCGAGACTAACAACAGTAACTGAGATCCGAAATTTTCTTGGTTTGTCTGGATATTATCGAAATTTTGTGAAAGATTTTTCAAGATTATCTAATCCACTAACCAGGTTGACTCGAAAAGGAGTTAAGTTAGTGTGGACGGAGGAATGTGAAGAGAATTTCAAGGAGTTGAAAATATGGTTATCCAGTGCACCTGTACTCACACTTCCTTGTAGTTGAGAATGGTTTTTGATCTATAGTTTTGCATCCAAGAAGGGGATGGGGTGTGTTCTTATGCAAATAGATATGGTGATAGCTTATGCCTCATGACAGTTGAAAATCCATGAGAAAAATTACCCAACCCATGATTTGGAGTTAGCAGTGGTAATCATTGCATTAAAGATTTGGAGGAATTATCTTTATGGTGAAAGGTGTGATATTTATACTGATCATAAATGTTTAAAGTATATTTTCACACAAAAGAAGCTGAATATGTGCCAAAGAAGATGGTTGGAGTTGATTAAGGATTATGACTGCTCAATTCATTACCACCCAGGGAAAGAAAACAAAGTGGAAGATGCATTATGTCGATAAGACCATGCAAGATTATCCATAATAAGGATCACAAAAGATCAAATATTTATGGATTTACAAAGGATGGATCTTGGAATTATAATGGAAGGGGGAAAATATTATCTTTCTCAAATGAATGTTCAACCATCTATACCTGTGAAGATTTAATAGGCACAGAAAGAAGATGTAGAGTTACAGAATAAGGTGAGAAATGTTCCTAAATTCAACCTTGATTGTGATGGGATAATAAGGTTAGGAATCGGGTTTGCGTTTCTCCCATCCGAGAATTAAAGAAGGAGCTGCTGGATGAGGCTCACAGTTCTTCATTCTCTATTCATCCTGGAAGCACGAAGATGTATAGGGACCTGAAAGAGTACTTTTGTTGGGATGGCATGAAAAGAGATGTTGCTGAATATGTCTCTCGATTCTTGGTTTGTCATCAAGTTAAAGCTGAGAGATATAAGTCTAAGTGGATGTTACAACCATTACCCATACCCGAATGGAAATGGGAAAACATCACTATGGACTTTGTCACTGGACTTCCTAAAATATCCAAAGGTAATAATGTTATATGGGTCATAATTGATCGTCTTACAAAGTCTGCACACTTCATTACTATTAGAGAGGATTTCTCTCTCGATCAGCTTTCCATGATATATGTAAAGGAAGTGGTAAGATTTCATGGAGTACCACTTTCCATTATATCTGATCGGGATCTGAGGTTTACCTCAAAGTTCTAGTGAAGTCTTCAGCATACTCTGGAAACAGATTTCAGTTTCATCACTGCTTATCATCCTCAGACAAATGGTCTGTCTGAGAGGATAATTAAAACTCTAGATGATATGTTAAGAGCTTTCTCTATGGATTTCAAAGGTGGTGGGGTTCAAAACCTACCTTTGGTGGATTTTTCCTATAATAATAGCTTTCACTCCAGTATTCAGATGGCTCCTTATGAAGCTCTCCATGGAAAAAAATGCAGGAATCCAACTTGTTGGGATGAAGTTACAGAAAGAAAGCTTTTAGAACCTGATCTTGTTGATGAGATGGCAGAAAAGGTCAGATCTATTCAACAACACATAAGAGCATCTCAGAGTCGAGAAAAAAGTTATTCCAACAACCGAAGAAAAGACCTAGATTTTGAATTGGGTGATAAAGTGTTCTTATGAATATCTCCTTGGAAGAGAGCAATGAGATTTGAAAAGAAGGGAAAGATGATCCCTTGGTATATCGGTCCTTTCGAAATACTAGATCGTGTTGGGAAGGTAACTTACCGATTGTCTCTTCCACCAAATCTCTCTCAAATTAATGATGTGTTCCATGTATTGATCCTAAGAAAGTACATAACTGATCCTTCACATGTACTCAGCTCAGAAGTTGTACCGCTGGAGCAAGATCTTTCTTATGAAGAACAACAGATAGAGATTCTGGATCGTAGCGAAAAAGTCCTACGGAACAAGACCACTTTCTTGGTGAAAGTTTTATGGAAAAACCAAAAATTAGAAGAAGCTACATGGGAGCTTGAGGATATGATGAGGGAGAGGTATCCTCGTCTGTTTGTTACAAAGTGATGAATTTCGAGGGCGAAATTTATTTTAAGGGGGGTAGAATGTAACACCCGAGATTTTTATGAGAAATGTTTTATTTTAATGTTATATAGATCATCAAAGGTATCATTCACTATACACAACACTATCTTGCCTTTCTTTACACGCAATCATGACCTTCCTCGATAGCTTGTGCCGTACGCAATACCGATTTTCACTAAACAACGATATGCTAATAAAATATTATTAAAACTAGCTGTTATGAATAGTAATACCCAATTTTTGAAATTTTGTAAATTTTAACATTCAAAATGGACTTAATTTTTGGATTTTGAATATCGAAATTAGGCTAGGGTGAAATTTTAGTATTTTAATGAAAACATTCAATTTTTGATGAATAGTGAAAACACTAGGTTACTATTTAAAAACCGAATTTTTATTTAAATAATTATTTATTTTCTTTAAATTTATTTTAGGTCAAAATTGATACATAATACCTATATAATTTCAATGTAATTAATTGGATTCATTTTTATAATAATTTTAGAAATATAAAAATATTATTGAACTTTTCACCGTCTTTTATCCACCTCCTAGGAGAATTTGGAAATTCACATAAAACTTAATTTTACCACTTCTGTGAGTGGAATTTAGAAAGTCCAAGAGACATGGTTAATATCAAGGACTAAAATGTAGTTCAATGAGTGGAAAATAATTTTTTGTGAATAGTAACTATTTATTTTTTCACCATGGTTAAAAGTAAATAGGGTAATTAATGGTAAAAATGATATTATTATTACCCTAACACATGTTCTAATTATATTGGATAAGTTTAATTCGACCAAAAACAACCTTAGGAATAAAATATGACCATTTATCCCCACATATAATAGATTAGGACATTTAATATTATTTTATATAAAGAATAGTTAAAATAGTAAAAATCAATGTTTAATAACTAAAACATTTTTAATATATGGATATACATAAGATAAATTCAACTAAAAATATTCATTCAAAATCTAAAAGAATTTCCTAGATAATTGTATTTTATTTATAATTTTTAGACAATAAATAACTTAATTTATATATGACACAATGATGATGGAATAATTATCTTTTTAATGAAATATTAACATAATTAATGATTATAAATACTCAAATAAATGTAATTTGAGACTTTTTATGAATTACACTAATTTTATAGGTTAATATGAAATTTTATTATTTATTTATTTAAGTTTTTTAGAACTAATCATTCTCTTATAATTTTCACAAAAATCAATTACCAAATAGTGTCAAAATTGACAGAAATTTGTTTGTAAAAAAATTATATTATTTACTGTTCTTTTATTCATAAAAATATAAGGTTCTACCAAATGACATAGATAAGGTTATATATATTAATAATAAACAACTTGGGGTTTGTTTGGCTTGTTATAATTAGTTTATTAACCTTATAGTGTAAGAAAACAAGAAGACACGGTAAAAGTAAAATTATTTAAAATAAAGTTAAATCTAAATGATAAGGTTAAAATATATACCTAAACTTGTCTAAATTCTATTGGATTAAAGGATTGAGACCCATCCTAACCTTAGCTTCTAAATAAATCAATTTGGAGCTATTAAAACCCGAATATGACTTTATAATAAAATAATATTTTAAGCTTTCCTAAGGTGCCCCTCTCCTCCCTTATAAAAGGGCACCTCCTCCCTCTCTTCCTCATACCACACATTGCCTTCATTCTCGGCCAAACCCTGACAATTTCTTTTCTCCACTTTCCTAGAAATATCCTAGAGGTCCTGGTCTTATTCAAAGACTATTTTTAGTTCCCTAATGGGAGGTTAAGAAGAGGCGCTTCAAAGAAGAGGTAATGTCCGTTACCGATTCTTTCAACTTTATTTCTTCTTCTACTTCTTCTTCTTCTTTAGATGTTTAATTATAAGGTAATAACATAAGTATCACTCATATACTGATATGTTATTATAAGTATGAAACAACATTATTTCACCATCTATCCATCCTACGAAAAATGAAATCATCATGCGTGCATTTATACGGAATACCGTCTCCATGCTGTGGTGTAATCTATTTTCCACCACCACCTTACTTGTATGGGTATAATGGTGTCAATAATAACTATATATAATTATTTTAAAGTTATATTGATTATGAAATAGTACACATACACTCCAATACAATTCCACGATCATGGGAACGATATCATCGCTCGTGCGTACGTACAAAATACCGTATCCACGATGTGATGCGACTCGTTCTACATGATATTCATTGAATAATGATTATATAAATGAATTGAATGAATAAATATGATATATATTAAACTAATACCATTCTGGAAATCAGGTATCTAAAATCTAAAAATAATTATTAGAATTTATTCGACAAAACACGCATAAGAACAAAATGTAATAAACACCCGAATAACAAGTAGCAATGAAATATTACTAATAATAAGCTAAGAATATGACCATATATGATATCATAACAATATGTATGGTTCTGGAATAATTCAACGACATTAATTAAATCATAATAAAGGAGGTTTGGACACTTATGAAGGAAATTAGACCTAAGGTAAGGGAAAATCTCACAATCTCAATTTTTCTCTGAGATTGTTTATACATCAGAATTTACTGGGGAAAATTTATCATCCACATCCATGTTTTCTCAATATGTAATATTATTTATATCCTCCTACAATTTTTTAAATCCAATTTTACCCTTATGTGAGTTTTTTGTAAGAGATATGAAAGGAATATTTTGTTGTTTTTAGTACGAGGTGCTTTTTTGACTTTCCCGACGAAAGTACGAGAAGATTTTTTTTAACTTATATGGCCAGAATGCGCTTTTAGAACATTATTTCCAAGAAGCTTCCTTTATAAGTTTTCAAGTTTATTTTTAATCAAATTATTTTAGTTTAAAATTATATGACATGTTAAGCAAGGAAAAAAAAATTGAAGTAGAAAAGATATTTTCCTCAAGAATGGAGTTCAAGTGTTTTATCAAAATTATTTTCCATCTAAGATAATATAGTGTTCTGTTTCAGTCCCTATTTTTACATTATTTTGATTATTTTATGATGGAATTATTTTTTTTATGTCCTTTTATCTTATATGGATTGTATTATGATGGCATGATGATTATGAGTCCCATTTTTATTACATGGGTTCTTCTATGATGTATAATTTATGATTTTGCAGCACACATAAGAATGGTTTCAATATGAGATGGGTGGGACCTATATCTCCCTCCAATTCATTGGGTAAATATTTATATCTCATGAGATAGACATGGCTGGAATGGTAGGTTAATCTGGTTCAGTGAAACATGACTAAAACTAGGAGTGAACTCGGTTCAGAATTGGACTTTTTCAGCTAAGATAATCTTGGAAATAAGTCTTGACTACTAAGAAATTGTTCTCTATGATTATGTGTATATGTCACAAAGTTTCATGTTTTAAGTTATGATTATTGGTATTACATTTGACTACTATGATTTATCCCATGTTATGAAATTATGATTTCTTTTGCAGGTTAAGATTTCCAAAATGTTATGTTCTTATGAATATGATGTGATTGATATTTATTTTCTTTACCCTTACTGAGCATTTGAGCTCACCCTTTTGTATGTTTTTTCCCATTTCAGGAATAAGGTTATTAAGTAAGATATTCCAAAATGGACTCTAGATATGATGAAATAAATGGGAGATAATGTAGATTCTTTATGAACCAGTTGTTATGTTTCCCAGTTTTAAAGACACTATACCTATATAGTCCTTTCATAGTTTTGTTATATGTTGTAATAAGTGTGATTGAATTTTGAAGCAATAACAATATATGGAAAGTGTGGGTCGTTATAGTTCTTATATCAAATTTCAATCTAAAATTGATTAATATTATATAAATTGGATTAATTGATATATAATTTAACTAATTATTCTTTAAAACAAATTATATATAATTTAACTATTTAAATAAATTAGTCAAAATAGAAGTATTGAAGTAAAATGCAGTATTTTCCACTAATCATTAAAGAATAACCCATATCATAAAAATACCAAATATTTACCATAATGAAAGTTTATTTATTTTTTTAAAAAAACAAAGTATAATTTTTTAAATAAATATTATTAAAATGTCAAAACTTTTTTTTTAAAACAAGTTATCCATCAATAGGTAAAAAAATTAGAAAAATATAGCTTTTTATGATGACCACATGATTTATTCTTATCTTAGGAATATAAAACATCTTTAAGGAATGTAATAAAATTTGATTGAATATATTAAAATAAATTCATTATGATCTTTTACTTATAGTGATTAGTTTAATTTATTATGATAAAATTTTATTTTTTACATAAAATAGTTTTTTTATGAAAACATATCATTTATATGAATTTTTTTTGTATTTTTATTTCTAAAAAATTATTTACGCACGAATTAATTTTATAAACATTATTAAACTATATTTTAATAATTTATTTATTGACATTCATTCCCACCATTCCAATGGAAAGGTGATAAATATCACATTTCAAAAATAATTTTCAGTCATTTTTAAGATCAATGTGGCATATCTTGTATTATATGTTTCATAGTGATTCATTTTGAAATTTTAGGGGTGTCAAAATATCCCCACTTAAATAAATTTAATCCTTAAAATTTGAACTTAGGATCAATAAACAATGGGTTTAATCTTTTCAAAATAAATTTTTTGAAATCCAACATCGGAACATGGGTCAATAAAAACAACACTTTATAAGAGTGAGAAGAAAGTACAAAGGCCATCTAAGATAACATAGTATGGGATTTAATATTGGAAAACATGGATATGGACGAAAAAATATACTATAAAATTATGATTGAGATTGATATGGAACATTTTCAGGAGGACAATGACCATAAAAAAACAAGGATTTGAATGAAAGAAAATACTCTCAATTTATGATTGAGAACGATATGGTACATTTCCAAGAAGAATATGAACATTATAAAACCAAAAATCTATAATAGTTTAAAATATCAATGACTACCTTGTATAAAAGGTAAAAAAAGAAATTATTTTTACAAGATACTTTTCATAGTGCTTAGGAATTAATTTACAAACATGGATATGAACCGAAGGAAAAATATTTAATTTTCTATTTGAATTACATCCACATATTTTCTTTGAATGATGATTATTTTGAAGAGTTAATTTTATACCTGATGCATTAGAATCAACTTATGTGGATTAAAAAATAAACAGATGAATAATTACTCTTTTATTAATAAATTACCAAAACCAAATTGGATAGAACAAGATAAGTTAATTTTTATAAAATTTAAACATTTATATGATAAAAAAATAATTTAATATAAAAATTTTTATTGTAAAAACCCAAATATTAAAATAGATAACAAAAATATTAACTATCCATAAAATTAATCAAATTTATGCCCACTACAATTGAGTCCCAAAAATTAGAAATATTTAACAAAAAATTACCCAAATATATATTTAATATTTATCACCAAATAATATCCATATGTCTTGAAGTATCATAGAAAAAATATAATTTTCTTAATGTCATAATCTCGAAGATACGATAATTACTATTGAGACATCATAAATTGAAATTAAATCATATGTTCTTTAAAATCCAGTTTATTCTTTTCAACTCAAATAAAAAAAATTTAATATTATTTTTACATGAATTATATAGGGTTTCCAAAATAGTAATCATAATGAAAAATTACACTATTTCATTAATCACAAAATGAAATTCGAATCATATCATAATAAATAAGGTAAATCATATTTTATGAGAATGAACATAAGCTTTATCTATCATTTAGTTCAATTAAATAAAACCAACTTCATACTATCTTAGACATCGTGTAGGCTAGTGGAAGGTGATTCCCCCTATTCATCATTCGGTTGTGGGTTCGATGCATGTGACCTTACTAACCATGATATGTCTTCACACATTCATGAAGACTTATATTTTCTAAAACTGTATTAATATAATACTTATTAAATTTTATAATCTTCATAAAAGAATTAAAATAATCCATATCACATTCCACCTCAATGGTTATCTCATAATTTTCATTTTTCATTCCAAAATGTATGAACCCATTATTTCATAATGTTTAGTGATTGTTTCAACCAAAAATATCTCAAATAGCATCAAACATATTTCCACCAAAATTAAAGCCAATGAAACCCTAAAAAAATTTCATGTCTTAGGATCAAGGTATAAAAGGACTATAAAAATTATCTCCTTTTTACAACTTTTCAAACGTATCAATTCAATATAATATATATATCTAAATTTTCGATGAAAATATACAATAGAAAAATCCTTATGTGTTCATTGATTCAAATAAAGGTCATTGAATACCACTATAACAAATATTTAAAAACATGATATATTAAAAATCATTCTTTTTTTACATTATTTCTAATTATTAACCATGATTTTTCATCATCTTCCATTATGAATTATTCATAAAATCAATGATATTGATTATATATTAATGATTCATTAATATAAAACCTAAAGGTTATATATACAATTAAAATTATGTTAAGAAATAAATAAAGAATTCATCAATATGTAAACTATAATTCAAGAACATGTTAGTCATAAGGGTAACATATGCCTAAAAAATATATCAAGACTCAATAAAAAGTCTTATAATTGCTCCCATAAAATGATAAAATATAATAGTATTGGTGAATATTAATTTTTTATCATCCTTAAATATACCACCACATCACAATTCATGAATCCATATATGTGGAAAGAATATTCATTCAAAATTATTCAAAATCCACTAACCATGCCTTTGCATATTCATCCTTATGAATTCATAGTTGTATACAATAATATAGATCACAAAAAAATATTCACCAATGTCAAAACATCAGAAATGTAATAAATAATACCTTTCACACACCATTCTTAGTTTACTCATATTCACTTGTAATAGAATTAGGAAATTCAAATAAATTATATAAACCATATTTTTTATCCCATTTTTGAGACTTATATTTAAGGACCCAACCTTAAACATAACATGTTCTTGAGGTTTTTAACTAGAATTCACATTCTATGATCTTTTTAGACTAGATTTTTAGATAATTACAACCAAATCATTCAAAAGAACCTATAAAATACATGTTGATGCTTATACATTGTATGACTATTTTTCCGCCAAAGGAAACCCTTTTAAAATAAAAAAATATTTCTTTTCTAGTGAAATAATAGATTCATTCATCATGAAATCATATTTATCCTTAATTATCATATGACCTGTGAAAAAACATTTTAAACATGGGATGATAAAAAATATATCAGTAAGGGGTATAAATGACGGAATGAAACTATTAGTCCATGAATGTTTTAACCACATGAAAACATTTTCCGAAAATCATAAATTTCACCCATAAATTGAAAATCATAATATTACCTCATGAAATCAAAATATTTTTATAAAAATCCAAATAAATCATAAATCATAAAGGTAGTGTGTGGCATCCATATCATTATTACATTGCAGCTTTCACGACTACATAAGTAGTTACATTCATGTTGGTAATTAAAAACCCATTATGCTATATTCCCTAAATATCATTGAAGAAACATAAATTTTAAACTCCATATCATTATCCAATGAATTATAGACATATCACAAGCTTTCATGACCTCAATATATCATGGAAGCTCCCATACACATAAGCAATTCCCAAGAACCAAAACATAGTCATTACACATAAAACAATCATAATGGAAAAATAATATTTCCGCATTGAAATAAAAATATATCATTTCAATATATTGATATAATAAATCCATTATAAAAACCATTTTCAATTCCAAAATAGTTAAAAAGGTAATATGGTGTTTATCTTTCTTTTAAAAACTTTACGTCTTTTATAGGAAGACAAATTTCAAATAATGGTCTTGGCGGAAAAAAAATCATTGTCATCGTAAATGTAAAATAATTACATTGTAATTTAGTAAATTGCATAGTTTAAAAATAAACCTTTGGAAATCCATTTAATTAAATTAATAATCAAAGGGTTTGATTATAAACCTTATAAAAGAAGGTGGGGTATAACATCAAAATATGAATCAATGAAATTAAATTGATACGAAGTCCCTTACCTTGAGACTGACTCATCACATACTATATTTATATTCATAAATAATAAATGTAGGTTGATATAAAAATTATTTGAAAAATTTTTTAATTTTATTATTCCCTTTTTATCACTTATTAAAATGTTATAAACATTACTTAATTATTTAAGATAATATCAGCTGTTTTTTTCATTATTCAGTACGTGTATCAAAAATGAACATGTTCATATTATAGATAGTAAATAATGAAAATAAATTTTTCATGTTCCAAAAATTGGGGAATAGAAAATAAATTATTATTAGTACAGATCCATTTCTCAGATACTATTGGATTAATAAACCAACTCAAATAATTTGAATTTTTTTCTTAAAGGACTCAAAAAAATAATTTTTCCCCTATGTATCATTTGGATACTCATGTGTTTAGAATTTTGTTCAAACATAGTAAACATATTTTTTATTCTTAATCTCATAAAATTTGATTAATCTGGAAGATAATCTTTTCATTTTCCATTAAATTCATCAATAATATAGTTTCTTCACAATACATCCATTGACTGATTAAAAACGATAGTTTTCATATTTATTATCATAGTCTATAGCCAAATAATCTCTACCCAACCAAAATATTGGGTTGTTATCTTAAATAATAATTTCTCTATAGGTTTCTCACTAATGATTTATCATTATAGTTTACAATGATATATAATTCATTAACTCATATTTTCAATAGTGAACAATAATTCTCAAACATAAATATGGCATCTTATTATATCTATATTCGAAAAATATCATTATAATCCACTCCAAAATCATATAAGTTTTGATACATTGAAAATATTATAACAAGAAAAATATTCATGAGAGATATAAAACATCTCCCACTAATATTTTTATAACTAAAACCCTTCTTTAACAAATCAAACATAAATAATATTCTACAAAACCTAGGGAAAGTAAAAAATAATAAAGGATTAGTGTAGACTCTCAATAATGGTAAACATAGAGATATTAATGATCACATAAGTATAACATGAGTATAATGTTCTAAGTACATGTGATAAATATTTTAAAATCACAATCTATTTATCATAAATCAAAAAATCTGTCATTGGATAAATAATGAATGTTCATTTGAAATTATTTATAAAGGAATTTTTGAACATGAGCTACAAGATCATTGTAATATCATAATACATATGTCTGTGTCATACACATAAACATATGAAATTATATCATTAGTTAAATACATCATCGATGATTATCATGGTGGAAATGGTTTAGTTCATATTCTATTAATTATCATTCAGGGTTCATCAAAAAAATATCATAGTGGAGAAATTCCCTTACTAAATGAAGTTCACTCTCAATTACAATCCATATTAAATCATGAGGTATAAATCATTACCCAGTGCATTATAGGGGTATATAATTCTTACTCCATCCATAACATAATGAAAATAATATATATCTATCCCACAAGA
This sequence comes from Viscum album, assembly GCA_963277665.1. Classification (NCBI taxonomy): domain Eukaryota; kingdom Viridiplantae; phylum Streptophyta; class Magnoliopsida; order Santalales; family Viscaceae; genus Viscum; species Viscum album. The sequence continues at coordinate 1,535,141,701 of OY728126.1, forward strand.
TTATATAAAATATAATATAATAAACCCAGGTAGAAAAATCAGTTTCATAATTATTTCATCATTTTAAAACAACATAACTCATAAAAAAGAACTAAGATTTACAAACCTTTCATCATAGTGAAATTAACTCATGGAAAGAAATAGGCTAAACAAAATAATCCTTAAATCTTTATCATCATAACCCATATAAATAATAAAAATAGACGGTATCATGGGATCATATCCATAGTAAAGAATAAGTAACATCAATGTGTGTATATATATATATTATCTAAAAGATCATTGGAATATTTATTTGTGAAGATATCATATTTCACACTACAATAAATCAATTAAAATATAAATAATTTCCCAAATATTAATGAAAAACATTAAGTAAAAATAACACTAGATTTTGGTAACAAAATCATCAAAGCATTGAGTGGTCTTAATAGTGGGAAATTAAGTTATTGTTCTGTATGTTAAAACAAATAATATTACATTTTTATTAAAAATTAAAAATACCTTGTTAAAAAAATCCTCAAATTATTACATATAATCAATTTTATAAAAAAATTAAAATGAATAAATATAAAATTTAAAAATAAATTTTATAATTGTAAAAAAATTATTAATATAATTTTTAGAATACATAGACATCGACAAAAAATGATTTTCAGCTAAGGAGGTAGAAAAATTAATTATTCCATAAAACTAATTTTTTGGAGTCTTCAGTAATTAAATAAAGGAAAATGAATTGTAAAAATTAATTTATAGAAATAACCAAAGGATAAAAAAATAATTTGTTATTTGAGAATTAGATTATTAAATTCCATAATCTAGAACATAATACTTAATATTTCTAGTAAACAAGGTTATTGTAGCATAAACCCTTTACATCTTGGGTTGTTTTTGTGAAAAAACCTGTAGAAAGATAGAACCTTTGTCAGAATTTTAAATCCCAGTAATTTTTATAGAACTATCTTCAAATCTATTTATTCAATGTATATACTCTATAAAAATTTAACAATTGTTGATTACGAAATAAGTCTTAGAGAAATATAAGTGAAACCAAAAACCCTAACCTAACATTCAACATTCTATGAATGTCCATTATCATTATTAATAATTAATTTAAAATTATTATTATTCTATAAAAAGGACATGAAATTACATATAATATAATATATTATTAAATAATAAAATATATCATCTATTTATTAACTAATCAATATAATAATTCTCATTTCATCATGTTAACTATTTCATTTTATTCATTATAATTTTGGTTTGGTTTTTTTCATCCTTGTATATAGTACATTACTACATTTTCTCCAAAAATAGTAATTATTATATAAATATAATATATGATTTTTATATATACATAATTTTATTCATTCATAAATTATATGTATAGTCAAATGAATTAATCCATTCATGGAGACAGTAGGTTGTACGTACGCCATAATGTTATTTTCAATTTTCGATCGATGGAATGAAATAAATGTAAATAATAAGTCAAATTTAGTGAATAATTATTATATGATATATATATATATATTATTAACTAAATATGAAATTACTACCATAAATTAAAATTATAAATGAAGAGAAAATAAAATCGTTTCGTGGAGGTGATAGTCAACTTGTACGCATGTGTTGTATTATTTTCCAACTGATAGGAAGGTAAGAATGAATTTATGATATTATAAATAAAAAAGAATAATTATGTCATTAATAACATATAAAAACATTACAACCATGATAATAACCATCTGGGAAATATAGAGATATTAAATGAATTCAGTTACAACATGGATACGGTAGTCAACACATACACATGGGTGATACATTTAGTTCTAATTAGATTGAAATGAAGGTAGAAATTGGTAGTTAAACAATAATCATAACATTTAAGTATATTGAACATTATATTGTTATTATTTTATCATTAATACCATGGATTTAGATGGGGATAATAAATTATATTTAATGAGTTCAGGTAGAAATATTCCCATTTCTTTAGTAGGTCTTGTCTAGATCCCTTCTAAAGGATCCTTAGAGTGGTGTATTGAATACACACCAACCGAATGTTAATGAATATAAATGTTAGTATGATAATATTTATGGTTTTTGTTCAATAGGGATCAAAGTGGCTTAATTTTAAGAGATAATGGGTGTCATTTTATAAGGGAGAGAGAACACACACATTGAAATTAAAAAAACTATTCAAATTTATTAAATACATTTTACATTTATAATTAATAAAAATAGATAATAGTTTGAAGAATACTATATATGGTAGAAATTAAATAATATAATAAAATTTAGATAGGTCTTGGTGTTATTTTAAACATTATATTTTGGTATAACCCCTTCATTAATCGATTATAACATTAACTATGGTAACAAATATTTCTATGTTAATGGATTATAAATTATTTATTATAATAAATTAACCCATAATGAGAAAATAAATAAAATATTTTACCATTTTCAATCCTCTTATACTCTTTCATTGTTTTAATGATTTTAAGATAATATAATAAAATATTATCTAAAATAAATTATCATTAACGTCATTTTGGACACTTCATTTAATTTGATGTTATATACATGAATACGTGTAATTAATTTGAATATAACTTCATTTAATGACATTTATATATATTTATTAACCATGAAATTAATTTTAAATAATATGTAATCCAAAAAATATTACATTTTATGGTTTTAACATTATTAACTTTTATTTTTCTTATGTTTTCAAAAGGAATTGTTTATGTTGTGTAAGCATTTAAGGTAATTATTATAGAACAAAAATTAAAAATAAAAACATATATTTTTCACCAAACTTTTCAACCCTTTATCTTCTTTTGATAATTTTATAGTTATTAAATTCAATGGATTGAAAATATCCAATTTTTATCATATTATATAATATAAATGTCATCATGAAAAGATAATTGCAATTAAAAACAATAAATTAAAATTTGAGTAGTTGACTCTATAAATTATCCCGTTTATTTAAATTATGTTATGTGTTGGATTAATTTTTAGACCATATTTAATTATTTAAATCCAATATTACCAAATTATCTCGTATCGATATGGTAATTAATTACCATTTTTAATATTAATAAAAGCTAAATATAAAAAATAAATACATAAATAATAATAATTTCTTTAATCAAAATAGGTTATATATTTTTCAGAAATTAATTCATGGAAGTTTTAAATTTTAATTTGAAATTAATCCTAAAAAAGTTGATGACATGATTCTGTCGAAAAAATGTTTTCTGAAGTTAAAAAATATTCAATACTAAAATACAGAAAAAAAACTATTTAAATTAATTATATTATTTATAATAAAATTTAACAAAATATTACATTAAAAATATATTTAAAAAATATAAAATTTTGAAATAAAAGAATAAAAATGACATTATTCAATAAAATTAAATGGTTTCTGTATTCATTGAAGATAAATCAATCTTCTAATAAAATTATAATAAAATATACAATAGTACTGAAATTTTCATTACAAATAATTAGTTTTATTTAAAGAAATTTTTTCTAAAAATATGAAAAATTAATTATATTATTTTCCCACATAACTAATGAAACCATTTTTGAGAAAATCTATCATTTATGTATATCATGAAACCTATAAAAATTGAGTATATATATGTTTTATTTAACTGAAATATTTATAATTATTTTAAAAAAAAATCCCTTACTATTAGCATATCTAATTTAAAGGATCGTTTATATAAATATAAATCATTAGGGTTCATTTAGACATAGGGTTGTGTGAATAATAACATTTCAAAGTTATTTTATTTGAAGAAAAATATATCATAAAATTTCAAACTGTTTGTAAAGACCCAGAAATTTCAAGGAAAATTTTTTCTTAATTTTCTTTGGAATTTTACAAGAACGTGGTTTCTGACGGCGCCTGAATCTGAGGTCCAGTGTACCCAGAATCAATTTCAAAGTTTAGCTCGGGTACGTTCAGTGAACGAATGAGCGGGAATTTCTATATTTTGAACCGGTGCTCAGAATCAAATTCTGAGGGCACCGATGGAACCGTAGCGCCGATAATTGCTTAGGAACTCCTGTTTCAGAGTTGCGTTTACACGAGAGAAGTTGATAAAAATTGTGGAAGTTAAAAATAAAAAATTAACAACAATTTTTATTTTACTCTAAGTGTGTTTATCCTTTGGAATGAAGTTGGGTAACTACCCAACTTCCCTTTGTAGGTTATGAAGGAGGTGGGGCCCACACGAACCCCACCCCTTTATATTCTTCAACTCTTCAACTCCCCATTAACTCCCCTTCATTTAATTTGACAACTTGTGTAAATTAATGAGGTGAGTTAATTCAAAATCTTGAATTTCAATGGTTTTGTGGTGTTAATAAATTAAGTGAGGCTTAATTTATTTATGGGTTAGTTTCATAGTTGCTTGAGATCCTTTGGAGAAGAAAAGCTAAGGAAAGCTATATTTCTTCATCCTCTTCGACGAAGAACTAAAGGAACGTGAAGAACGCATCGAACTCCGTCGAAGAACGCCGAGTCCTCGAAGACCGACTCCGCGACACCGATCCGCGACGCGACGTCTCTTTCCACAATGGTTCTTCCGCAAATGTCTCTCTTTCCGCGATGCCGTTCCCGTGACTCGACTTCCTCCTTTCAAGTCGCCTCTTTCCGCGACGGTTATACCGCGACGTTTTCTCTTCGACGAACCTCCGAACAAGCTCCGCTCTTGAAACCAAGGTAGGGGTTTTAATTTTATTTATTTATTTTGTTCGTGAATACCAACTTGACGATCTGCGTGGTTTAAAACCAATAGTTATCGAGTAACGCGAGGGGGCCGGACAGCACAAACACGGCCGACCCTCCTCCTTTTTTTCATGTTGGTTCCTTTGTGATTTGGTACGAGAGGGCGTGGTGTTGTCGCACCATGCGGAATCATGCGATAAGAAAATGTGCGGCGCAATCGCGTCGCACCGTGAAAAGAAGAACAAGGACGCGACGCCGTCGCGCTGCGTCGGAGAAACCCAAAGACATCCGCGGACGAAGTCGGGCTACGGCGAAGCGGCGCGGCGTCAACGCGCCGCACCGAAAAGCCACGAAGACGGTTCATTTTGTTAATAGACGTGCGGATTGACAAGCGGCGAACAAACGGGGCCGCAATGTAATTTTGAAGCTTGTGCAGTAAATTTCGAGACCTGAGATGAACACCGGCTCAGAAAGTTTTGAAAACGGACCACCGGAGCAACTCCGGTGGCCTGCGGAAACACCTGGAGGCGCGGGTCGCCGGCGCGGCGCCGCCGGTGACCGGAGGCGGCGGCGGTTCGCCGCCGGCCCCAATTAGCGGCGAGGGCGGCCGCGCACCACCCCCCGCTCCGTGACTTCGGCTCGGCCACGCCGCGCCCCGGCTGGCCGGTCGGGTCGGACCGAGTCGGCCGGGCCAGGCCGGACCGGGTCCAGCCGAGTCGGACTCGGGTCGGGTCGACCTGGTTCGGGTCGACCCGGTTCGGGCCGACCTTGGGGGGGTCGGGCCGGGTCGGCCCAGGCCCAGACCCCCCGTTTTTGGACCACATTCGGTCAAATGCCCATATCTTGGGTTATGGACCTCCGATCGACGCACTGTCAGTGGCGCAGAAATCCTGGGAACGGGACGGTCTTTTCGGTATATCACACTCAAGGTTTAGGAGAACTTTGGGTTCGGCCAGGTTGGTTCGGACACGAAACCAACCAGGCCCTTGGAACAGAACCGCTTATATCTTAAGCACCGGACGTCCGATTGACGTGTCGTCGACTTTGATAGATTTCTCTATGTGAGACGGATCTTTTGGATTACTCCGCTCGAGGTTTTGATGTTGTCGGAGTGCGGTCGGGTTGGTTCGCTCACGAAACCAACCGGGCCTCTGGAACGAAAAGGCCAATAACTCACAGACCGGACGTCCGATTGACGCGCCGTCTATTTCGTTGAATTCCTCTTGATGAGACGGAACTTTTGTCATACTTCGCTCTAGATCTGGATACAGTTGGATAGTGGCTGGGTTGGATTGCACCCGAAATCCAACCGAGCCCCTGGAATGGAAAAGCTGATATCTTTCAGACAGGACGTCTGTTTGACGAACCGTCAGCGGCGTTGATGATCTCGTTGAGAAACGGTCCCTATGAGTATACCCTATGAGAGTTCGGGGTACAGTTGAGATACGGCCGGGATTGGTTTGCTCACGAAACCAACCAGGCCCCTAAGATGAAAAGGCTAGTAACTCACAGACCGGGTGTCCGATTGACGCGTCGTCTGTTGCGTTGAGACCCCTATGACGATGCGGTCCTTTGAGATACTTCTTCGTGGGACTTTGAGATACTTGGAGTATTGACCAGTAGCTCATGGAGCGGACCCTCCCAGAGATGAGCTTACGGAGTACGGAGACCGTGTAGCTGGCTGGGACCTGAAGACTGCTTGTCTGATTCGAGTCAGAGAGACTTGTATAGCCCAGTGGGGAGCACTACTGTGTTTAGGTGGCAGACCCACAGCGGGGAGCACTACTGTGTTTGGGTGGCAGACCTGCGGTACTCGACAGGAGGATTGCCTCTGTAGGCTATGGGGGGGAGCACTACTGTGTTTGGGTGGCAGACCCCGGCGGGAAGCACTACTATGTGAGGTGGCAGGCCCACGGTACTCGACAGGAGGAGTACCTCAGCAGTCATAGGTTAGTGAGCAGTACCTCGGAGTCGTGACATGACCACTGTACACTCTAGAGATGGGGCTTTTCAGCAGTTACAGTTTCGATAATGAAAATGCTGGTTTGAGATGAGACTTTTGACCTATGTGTTTACCTCATGATTGAGATGGGTCACTTGATAACTTAGGTATATGTAGGGGCATATATATGGGTAGTGCGTATCCGTTGATTTCATGATCTTGGTGTTTTCCTCATGATTGAGATGGGTTACATGATATCTTAGGTATATGCATGAGCATATACCTAAGTAGAGGTTATCTGTTAAGACCTTCTTTGTGGTTATCCTTCTTGGTTTTAGAGAGACCTTGAGGGTCTCGGGGTCCCTACTGAGTATCGTTATACTCACCCCTACATGGGCTATGCCCGCACCTCGTTGTGTTGGTTGCATACGATGGGCAGTGCTGACGGAGGCCGAGTGTTCGAGGACTGGACGGTACCCGGAGGTGGACTACACAACGAGTCAGTACCCGGAGGTGGACTACACGACGAGACGACACACAGAGGAGGTTGACGGGCGAGAGCGTTGAGGAGGCTATCTGTACCTACCCTTCAGGTAGGATCCGTGGTGGACGATCCAGGAGCTGCGCCATCTGTACCTACCCTTCAGGTACGATCCGAGGAGGATGACCTAGGAGCTTCTTCCTTTCTTCCAGCTGTTGTCTTTTTCTGTTGTACTTGTTCACTTGTAGTTGTACATTCATTTGGGTTTGTATTCTGGCCCATTTACCATTCATCACTTCTCTTTGTACTTATTTTTTTACTTCCTCTTGTACTCTGTAGTGTTTTGTTTACTTTTTTAAAGGCAATGCCTTCCCAGTTATCGGGATTTATGCCTTTGGTGCTAGTCGCCAGCACCTGACCTATGGAAGGCGGGCTTGGGGTAGTCACGGCACGGGCCCCGAGGATGGGTCGTGACACTGTTAATTTTGGAATTCTATAAATATAAAATTATTAATGATAATCAATAACCATATCTAAGAATTGTTCCTCAATACAATTCACAAGTGGTATACATTTGTTATTATACTTAAAATTTTGAATATATTTTTCATTTTTTCCAAGATGAAATAAAAGTAAAAAATTCTTTTGGATAGTTTAGAGATTAACTGGTTAATGGGAAAATTATCCATGGGAAAATATGAAGGATACCTTCCAAGTGTAAAAAATTACCTTGTTTGAAATAGTACATGTATGGACATATACATTATGTAATTTTAATTCCATGGAAAAGTCTTTAGCATTTTAGAAATCTAGTTGTTGATGTCTAAGAGAAATATCCCATCGAAGAGCACCTACTATATCCCTACTAGAATCACCCCAATCTTCTCATCCTTATTGATTTATTCAAAAATATTAATTGGGTTATTATATATGAGTTTTAATAAATTAAAATATATTTTTCTTATGCATATCACACATCCACACCATTCAAAGTTACCAAGTAAATTTTCTAAATGTTAATTATATGATTGCCTAATTCCTAATGAATTACAGTATATTCCAAAGTAGGTATTCCTATCAAACTGGATTCATACATTCACATGAAATACTCAAGTATGATGTCCCATAAAAAGTGAGTAATTTTCCAATGAAACATAAATAGACTTCACAAATCATTGTATACTCAGTCAGTCCATTAATAAAAAATTCTCACATAATAAACAAATATAATACATTTTGAAAAATGATATTTTCACATGTTTAGACACAATGTTATATAATCCCTTAGTTAATTAGAATATGATTGTATACAACTTATCTATTTGATAAATAAACAATAAAACATATAAATAATATTTTAATTCCCATAATTAATAATTTTTTAATAAAATCATTCACGCTTGTGGATAATCGAGTGAATATATGGGGTGTGGAAGTATATATATATATATATATATATATATTACACAACCATTTATTGGAATCCCGGTACTGGATCAATATATTGAGGATTAAGCTGAAAACACCCATTGGGTACCATTTTCCATTAATATTTTCTAAGACATTCTATATTTAGTTTAACTAGGACCACATCAATATCCCCATATTTAAATCTCTATATATCATCATCTATAAAATATATTTTTTCCAACATCACTATTTATTATCTTCATTTTTTATTTGAGATTATTCTTTATTTCAACTATCAGTTCCTTCATCATAACTATTTAAAGAAGAGAAACCACAAACAAAATAATTGTGATGAAACTTTTAAAAATTAGACACTCAAAAGTAAAAAAACTAAAATACATTACCTAAGATAAATAATTTATTTATCATGAATTAATAATTCCCTTTTTTCATTATATTTGAATAGTATTCACTAAGAAATATATAATTGATCCCATGATCCAAATCCTAAATATTGGTTTTGGGGAGTCACAGAAAATAATACCAGAAGATTTCATACTTAAAATTACCATAAAGGAGTTTTGTTTTAACATATTATTATTTATGATTTATCCCTTACGATGAAACCATAATGAGCATTGTCCAAATAATAGTAATCTTCACAAATAAAAATTATATTCACCTAAAATCAGCCCCATATATTTTCTAGAATCCTTTCAAAAATATACTCATATTATACGATTTCATATCATTAATATATTTTTCTATCATTTAGATACAATTTATTTTATGTAATTTCATCCCTATATACATATATTCTATCTATCATATAACACACATATAAATGGAATCCATCCCTTACTTGTTTTGATCACTAATTTGTTGAATCACATAGATTTTCTATATTTTCTTGTATTTTGAGCTCTCTTCCACTCATTATAAGAAAAAAGTGAATGATTGACTCAAACCTATATATTCATATTTTGAACCTCGTAATCTACCGAAACTAAACATGAAAAAATAGTTCTACACCTAGATTATCCATTTATACTTTTAAAATATTTAAAATATCAGTAAATCTTTCCTTCTTGGTTCTTCAAAAAATATTCAACCTTTTAGTCTGTTATTTTTTTTACATTTGGATAATCAATGCTCCATAAAATAATCTTTATACTCATATTAATATCCCATTTAACCTATATTAAATTCATTTATTTATTTTAATTAATGATTTATTCCATAATGTGTGTGTTTTTTTAAATTACCAATCATTGAATGTAATTTTACAACAATAATTAAACTTATATTCATTATCATCCCAAAAGAAAAAAATCTATATTTTTAGTTATCATACCCCAAAAATAATCAATTCCATCAATTATATTTTATCTTCCACATCCATTGGAATCAAAATGGGTATATTTGGTAAATTTAATGAATTTCTAGTATGGTATATCCATCTCTATAAAAATAGTAATTTCATAATAAAACTCTTTACTCATTAGTATAAATACAATTTTATTTAATTTATAAGAAATCTAATTCATCCTTTCTACCCATAACTCACATAATAAACGAATGTATCATCTTGATATTGGACCTATTATATTTTTTATCGATTTTACAAATAGTGGTATGGGAATAACATTTTAAAAACATAATCTTATCTTATATTATAATTTCATGAATTATTTTTTATTTTCCTAAATATAATGGTAAAAGAAATTTACATTATATTTAAACAAGTCACGTTTTCTACCATAGTTCTTCATACTATATTTGGTCCTAATATTCATTATTTATAATACAGAGAAACCACCCAAAAATTCCATGAATCATCATTGATTGTGGTCTAATAGAATAGTGATTCATCATTATAATGTATTGGTGTTTATCAACACATACCCGCATGTGAAATATCTAACTTCTATAAATTAGTTGTTCATCATTGAAGGTAAAATGAAACATTTTTTTTCCTTATAAGGATAAATTATTCACATTTTATTTAGTATATAGTATTGACTTTTAGTTTTAATATTGAATTCAAGAATCCCATATCTTCTCACTCATGTGACCAAATTAACAATGTCTCAAATAGGAATATTTTTTAAATTTATTATAAAATAATTTATAATCCAACATCCCCATCAGATAAAATTAACCTTTAATTCATTCATTTGGACACCACCATTAATCTTATGGTTATTGTTGACACCCACCCCATATAAATATTATACAGAAGTTCACATCATATTATTAACCTTCCAAAATATGACTCTTCATCAATAATAATATGTTTCTAACCCTCTAAAACCATAGTAATAATATTTTTATCATCTATGAATTCACATCACATTTTCCAATATCTCAAGAGAATTATTATTGAAAATATTAACATTACCAAACATTATTATCATATAATTATTGAGAAATATTCTCCTCTATATAGAATGAAAAGATAAATAAAATACAACCATCCATGCCATTTTTGGAATATTTCAAAGAAGCCATCCTATATATCCAATCAGTATTATTATTCAGTTATTCCGAAATCATTTTTATTGTTCCTGGTCACCAAATATTGGGACGTGTTCCATGGGTATCATATTTTAACAATGATAATTATTGATAATTTTTTAACACATAGGGATTAAATGGAATAAAATTATAATAAATCAACTTATGCCACCATAATTTATTCATAAATGTTAAAATATGTACACATAAACCTAAAAAATGTATAAATAAAAAATAAATGAGACTACATATAAAAAAATGTAACTCTTTATTTTACATAAGTAGAACATGATAAATTAAAATTCACTTCCCTCTATTTCCCCATCCTTAATTCCATGGACCAACCCATTTAAAAATTTATAAATTTCTCCATAACTATAAGAAAATATAGAAACAAAATACTATATACTAAATGATATGTTCATATAACATTATGTTGATATCCTATTATTATAACACTAAATATTCTATATAATCCCATTACACTGTAAAAAAGTACATAAAAGTTTGATATACAAAAGAATAAAAACCCATTTATATTTCAGGACAAAAAATTAACAAAATAAATCACATTTTTTGTTATTTTAAAAGTAAAAAATGTTTTTAGAGTCAGTATAAATATACAAATACACAATCAAAGAAGAAAATGAATAAAATTATTAAATTTGAGTTCATTTGGAGAGACTACCTATGATACTAAGGTAGATATAGAAATTATCCAGATAATAAACATATATATATCAAAAACCAAATCCATATTCATTTCCATATCCATATCCATATATATATCTATATCCAAGTATGAAATTCTCTTTATTCATAAGAAAACCCTAAACTAGTAGGTAAATCATGCACATAGAGTTAAATGATAAAGTAGTTGTGATCCTATAATAAAACTAATTAGAGTTTCATTATAACTAAACCATCCTATATTAATTTGAAACACAACCCAGCTCTTATTTTTTTTATATTGTATAATATTAACCTATCTGAAGTACTTATCCTAGGGAACCTACTACTTACTTAAGATATTCCCATGATGTTATTCTAAAATTATTTAAAAAAATGTAAACATGATTACAAAAAATAAACACTATAAAATTCTCCATCACCTACAACCAGTGAAATTAAACATATAAAATAAAAGGGGGAATAATATAAAATACATACATCATATTGAAATTAAACATTAAATATTAAATATTAAATATTATCATTATAAACAATTCATTAATTCATAATATTCAATCTTTGGAAATCATAAAAAAAATATTAACAATTAGAATTCATGGTTACCAAACAAATTAATATTTTTTAATTACCCATAGTTATAAAAATATACACTATATAGACACTTTACATGGTTTCCCAAACTCTGAACATCCCATGCATATTTAATATTTTTTAAAAAATTATAATAAATGAGGTTATTATATCCCAAATAAAATATAGAAATCTTATAGTAAAAAATTATAATGGTTCCTTCTATACTATTGACACAACAAATTAAATTTTTTTCAGTATTATTGAATATATAATCCATTGATGATGTTATGGAATCCTTTTTATCTTTTATATAAGCGTCTAGTTTGAGATTTTGATTGTGGATGTGTAGGATAGAGAGACAAATTGTAAGAAAATAGTGTTTTATAAGAATAATATAAACCAACAATAGTAAATTATGTTATCAATATTATGTGGATCCACGAATTCCTCTTTAATAGCCTTGAATTTATAATATCAAATGGGGATCTTGGTTTTTAATTACCCGAACAGTTGTAAATGAATTTTTCTTAGGTGATTTAATTAAATGTCTTATTATGAAATATGGTAATTGAAAACACATTTACATCCTTAGTTATATATTTGGGTTTAAAATTTCATTAATAATATTACCATTATTAATATAGATTTTAAACAGTGATCACATGATTTAAATAAATACATGGATTTAAAAATATAATTAGCATAGACAAAAGAACTGATTGACTCATCTAGTAGAATTGTACCCTATAAATCCCATTTATTAGATATTTTGATGAAGATAGAATCACTATAAGTGTCCCTTTACCATTCCCAAGTTGAGATGCAATAACCTAAGGAAGGATGAAACTATTTATGTCTGAAGTTCAAGCTCATCAAGATCACAACCCTAACCATGTTGGTCAAACACCCCCATGAAATTCTCACCATAAAGTACCTTACTCTTAGTGAGTATTCCAGTTTAATAAAGGGATATTTATGAATACCATAATTATATGAATATTTATGTTTTATAGAATAATGAATTTATTTTTATTTTTATTGTTACATGCTTTATGTTTTTGTTTTTATTCAATTGAAAATAAATTTCATTTTTGAGTAATATAAAAATTAAATTAACAGAATTATTTTGATGAATTAATATTTTTTAAAATAAATTTTAATTTAGTAAAATATCATTATTAAAAAAAATTATTAGTTATATATTTTCATAAATGTTTTGTGAGGTAAAATGTACTTTTTATAAAGGTTCAAAATTGTTATTGTAAAAAACCCAACATTTTTCAATAAAAGACAATTATTATTTTAAAAGTGAAAATGAAAATATTTAATAATTTATATAGATAAAATGAATATTTATTTTGGAATTAGAACATCAAAATTATTCAATGGTGAAAATTTCATAATTTTTGTAGATAGTCGAATTTTTAGATAATAATTAAATATTGTAGGAATATAAATTTTGTATTACGACATCGTAATGGAGAAAAAATTATTTAATAAATACTATTATGGATATATTCAGACAAGTATAAGTTTCTCCTATAAATAATTTTTTTTATGTTTAGTTGATTAATTTTTTAAGCCTTTATGAATTCATGAAAACATATAATGTTTTTTATGATTTTAAATTTATTTCATTTAAAATGTGGATCACCACTACATAAGAAAGTGTAAAATTTTAATAAGATGGGCCATTTTACTAATAAATTAATTAAAAAATCTCCTATTTTGAAAAACCAAGAGAAAACCCCTTGTGAAGTTTTTTGGTTTGAAATATTTTATATTGTACAGTCCAAAACCTAAATAATAAAGAAGCCCCTCTATTTTCTTATATGAACCCACAATAGATCCCACTTATATTCACTAATAATCCTTGTAACTTGAATTTAATAATCAATCCAATCTTAGTAATCCTCCCAATTTTACCCCATGGTCTCATGAATCCCCTTCCAAAATTGGGGTGTCATAATCTACAGGTAAGGGATACTCTCTTTCTCACTCATATTAATGAATATCTTCTATGTGATAAACTTTTGTTTTATATTTTCATAATGACAGGTTCTGATTTAGAACCATAACCATATGGACATAATTATTTATAAATAAATATATACCCCTTTCTCTCTCATTAATCCCTCCTTATAATAACTATTACCTTGCAAAAATTTTGTACGGGTTCTTTCTTTTCTCATTTTTTATCAATGTATCTTTTTTTAGTTATGCTGTTTTATTCTCAATTACTAATGATGAGGTATGATTTATCACCTACCCTATACTGCCCTTATTATTTATAAATGATGAGAGACCCCTTTCTCTCTTATAATTTTCTCCCATATACACCCGTTATGATGCTGAGATTTCAAAAGCATCTGTTCCTTTCCCTTTTTCATTAAGGTTATTTATTATCATGTGTATTAGTTTTCTAAATATAATTTTTTGGACATATATTCACATGTACCTATTACCATCCAATTTATGTAAAAATTATAATAGATAAATTTCGCTCTCTCAGAAACCATTATTATTAACATTAATGTGATGTCGTTATGCAATCGAATGTTTACTTTGATTTTCCATGCCAACCCAATTGTGTAATGAAGACCATACTCTTTTACTATGAATGGTGTTAAATTATATGTATATATACCATTTTATTTTATAATTACATGTATTTATTCTACACTCCTTTATCAGGGAATAAATTTTGATGATGATTGAATCCATGTCTTAGGATCTGTGTGGCACACATAAGCATGAAAATTAAATGAAAGATACGTGTGCACCCAAAATTACATAGATCTCCAATTCATTGGGTGATTTTTAGTATCAAGATACATCATGTGGGGATGTTGGTGTACCTAATAAATTTATGGTAATTTTCCCACGATGATGTCTTGGAGGTTTAAAATTGACCTATGATGCAGTTTTTTAAGTGGTTTCCACATTTATCCTATTATGATTATCATGATATATCAAGCCCTTTTATTCATATTAATTTATGCCTCATTGATATGAATTTTATGACATGTATAATCATCTTAATGTTAGAACATTTTTATTCCCTTATTGGGATTTATGGCTCACCCATTTATTTTTTCATTCCCCAGTTCATTCAATTAATATTATAGCTTCAGCATCTTAAAGATATTTTCAATAGTGATGTTCTAATTCATGTTTAAAGTTTTAATGCAATGTACCTAATTCCCAAATACACTATACTTATTGTTCATTCAAGTTGTACGAAGTTTCATTTTCTTTAAATAGTCCTTTTATAATGTGTAATAAATAGAATGGGTTTTATATGATTCATTGATTATTAATAGGTGATATATGAAGAAGTGGAATGTTGATAATGTATAGGAGAAAAAATGTAAGATTTAAGACTAGGACTTGAGATATTTTCCATATGTTCCATCATAGTATAATAAATGGGATTCATATACAATAATAGGGATGATATTTATAATCCATAATGTATATTAAATACTTCTTAAACCATTGTAGATAAGGCTTAAATGGTATTAAAGGTAGATAATGGATTAAGGGGAATCATACATTAAGGGTTCAAAAATGTCTTCACCCCATGGTGTTTGTAGGGGTTTTGGAAGGTGAGCATCATAAGGAATTTATTTCCATCCCCATATTAGTAGAAATTAATGTAGTATGTGGAAAATTTGATAATCATTCTAAGAGATATGAAATATTGTGAAAAAAGAATTAGGAATAAAATACTCAGAATAGAAGGCCCTATAAATGGATATAATGGACCCAAAAGGCCATAAGAAGGAATAATTTATTTGTTTGTCTTCACATTTGAACTGGCTATTTATTGAATTATTTGGTTAATAATTTTACTTTGAAGGATTGGGGTTGAATTTTTATATTAATTTAATATATATATATATATATATATATATGGATATACATATTTTTATCAAACCATATATGATCGATAATTTTTCAAGAAATATTGTCTTTTTCCGGTATTTTCTATCGGTGATCACAAGTGAGGTCTATTTTCTTATAGATGAGTCTATAGGATTATTTTTGTTAGTGATTTTTAGTTTTATCCACACTTTTAATAATACATACATATATTTCATACCAATTTAATTTGTCAAATTCATATTTTCCAATAAATAATGAACTCCAGGTCAGTTTATTGTTTTTATTTTTCTGTAAATTTGAATTATAATTTTATAATATCTCTTTGGTTTATCAGCTAATATTTTTTCCAATTTGGAATGTTAATATTTGATTTATTAATTATTTCAAATGACTTTTTTCATCATTCACACTAAACAACAAAAATTATTTCCTCTATATAAAAATGTTGTGAATTAGTGTGTGATTTACTTTCATAACATTATATAATACAATACCAAGAATTTCCAATTTTTCATACATTATTTAACTCATATAATTTATATATGTTTATCCTCTCAAATAATTCAGTAATCCTTTACCCTCTCTAATAAATCCTATTACAAATAAATTTTGGAGGCCTTTCTATTTTATAAGATCATTTTGAGTCAGATCCTTGATATATTCAAACAATATGTTCGTTTTACAATTAGATATACTCGTATATGTAGAAATTTCACCCCATGATACTTGGAATGATGAAATATTTGTAAATTCCCACAAAATACACCCAAAATTCATATTAATATACTATAACTAGATTATAATTTTGTTGATATTCCTCACACGATCAACAACTATCAGTCATTTAGTCATCTTCAGACTAAAGTGTCACCACCTAAACAAAAACCAATATTCATTATGGCAAGATTATCGTAGAAGATTTCATTTATATATATCATCTTAGGATGGGTCCTCATCACTTAAATGTAAAATGTAACATTCCATACGAGCAACATACACACAACCCCATATACTATTTGGTTATATGTTTTGAAATAAATTATATCTATTGTATCTAGAATTCCACTTTTCAATGAAATACCATGATCCACCTATAATATATAATACATAATTTTCATAATTTAAACTAAATATTTCTCATTAAAAATATAAATAATTTCAAAACATCTTATAAAACTATATCCTTGGAAAAAATATTATATAAAAAATAAAAAATGAAAACACATACATAAAGACTCCCCTCATTTAGGAGCATGAACAATGTCTCTAGAAACATCAACTCTAATACCAATTATTTTTCCCTATAAATCTAAACTCAATATCATAGTCAACTTTGTAGCTATAATAAGTTTCACATTCTAGAAACTATGTTTGGAATAAATAAAATAATTTCAAAGGAAATTATGAATTGTGTATCATATTGGTACACCACATTCCTTTTCTAAAAAACTAAAAATAATCAAGAATGTGATAGGTGACTGGTATGAGATAAATGAAATATATCATACACATAACATATACGCATAAGGAATTTAAAATAGTTAAATTAATTCAATATATCCGGAAAGAAATATTTCAATAAATTATAAGTGTGAGTAATTAATATCTCTCATGGTAAGAGTAAACTCATTAATCACTACATGATTGTTGTAATTAAAAATATTTTATTCTACCCATGGGGACCACCAATTTAACATAAAACCGTATATTCTTTTTTAAATAACCATAATATTTTTAGAATGAATATTATAATAATATTCGATTACCACTAGTTATTTCTCCTTATACCACGGAATGAATGTCTAATAATATAGATTATTGAGTCCCACCTACAAAATAATTTACATTTTTTGATAGCATATTCCCCATCAATAAAAATTAAACCATTCTTAATGATATTGTTGATATTTGTTTATGACATTATTACATCACTTGTGATCTAGTTGTGTTGTCAACATGCCTTGATTAATTCATAAGCTAAGAATCATTTTTCGCGTATTATAATTGTATATTTCATTTATTCATTTTGAATATTGTAAAATGGTCATCATGCCATGATTTTATTCCACAATCTTGTATATAATTTAATATAAATAAAATAACTTATTTTATTCTTGTTGGTTGTTCATCCATTTTTTATGATATGTGATTTAAATTCGTTTTATTACCACCCATGTATCACATATCCTTTTATATATACCATTGACCAATATGATAGCTCTTGTTGGGACTATCACTAAGTACATACAAACGTTTCACTGAAAATGGAGGTGGTCCTTGTTACATAGGATTAGATATTGGGAATAATGGGTTACAATGAGTTTTTGTTTATAGTGATTAATAAATGTTGAGGAGACTAGTATTGTTTATATCTATTGTATGTGAGTGGATATAAGTTGTTTTGTGGAGGATAGTTGTGGCAATATGTGAAGATGGAATCATGGTGTTCCTTATATAGAAGCTAAAGATCCTTCAACTAGTTAGTTTTATAAGGGGATAAGGTTGGTTAAAATTTAGGATAGGTTATGGGTTGTCTGATTAATAAGAAAATAATGATAGATTAGACATGTGGTATAAGACCAGGGTTGGGGATGTATTAGTGCATCGTGAATAGTTATTGATAAGATTATAAGGTGTGGCATGTAAAAGCATAATGAGTTTGAGAAAATTAACAACTATAATAAGGGATTTGGTCATTCTATTACCTAGTGATAGAATAATGACCTAAAATTGTTTGTTGGACACT
Source organism: Viscum album (assembly GCA_963277665.1). Taxonomy (NCBI): domain Eukaryota; kingdom Viridiplantae; phylum Streptophyta; class Magnoliopsida; order Santalales; family Viscaceae; genus Viscum; species Viscum album. The sequence goes on from OY728126.1 coordinate 1,535,160,713, forward strand.
AAACTAGAAACTATTCATCAATGTTGAAATAGTTTACCTATAATATAACCAATTTAATTGTACATGATGTGTCTTTGAGGTGTTTGTTTTCTAATAAATTGTAACCCATTCCTCTCAAATAAACTCATGACATTAATTGAAAAACATAAACCAGGACTCCCTATTAATTTATATTTATTTACTGATAAAAGCTTCTATTCCCCAAGTGTCTATTTTGAATAATTTAAATGTTTATTTTCTTTTTTTTCCAGATAAATGTGAAGAAGATAATTACAGTTCAATATGGATCAATTAAATTTTTTTTTTGAATTTTATTCCTATTAAACACTTGATTTTTAGAGTGATTAAATCTATTAAAACATAAATAGATCCATTTTTTTATTTTACCAATTAAAATTCTAAAATTCAATTACTGATTTTTCTAATGAACCTAAAATAAAAAGAATTCATAAATCATATTTCGGTGATCCTGTGTACATGGACAGTCTAGTGAAATCAAAAAAAATTATGGTGTAAAAAAATTTTCAAATAAGTCCCACGATCTAGAAGTATATATGAATGATCCCTTGAAATTGAAATTTAAATCCAATGATTTTATTAGACAACATGTACTGGATAATGATTATTGGCAGGTTTAGTTTTTAAATTATTTAAATATATGGTTTATCATTATTAGATAAACCCTCAGAATACATTTACATGTGATATATTGTATATATGGTTTTTCCATAGATATGTATAACTAGTTTGTGAGTATTTTTTCTATGATATATTATGATATTTGTATAAACTATTTTAAGTGGTATATTATATTAAACTTTTCTAGAAGGAGTGAAATGATCTTATGAATATTATGAAGTAATAGATAATGATTATCGAGATATTATTATGATAATGATGATAAACTATTTTGTATAATGAATAAAATGATGTCATATGATTAACATTTAATGATAATTATTGTTTATTGATTATAATGGTTGGATTATATTTATAATTTATTATTATATATTACATTTTTTTGAAAATGGACGTATAAATACCTATAAAACCACCATTGATGGGAGTTTTTCTAAGGTTAGTCCCAATATATATTTATTGAATAAGCTACTAGTATAGATTACAAAGTATAAAAACCCTTACCCATCTGTTTGTATAAATCTATATGAATTGTAGTAGTGGTTAATTTTTTATAGATATGGATGTGATGTTTTTGTGATATATATGGAATGTTTATAAAAAAATATATTATAAATATATAAATAGTCCATTTTCTTACTTAAAAGTGGTAGTTTCAATTCAAGGGACACTATATATATTTTATTTTATCTATTGTATAAAACATAAATTTTTTATTTGATGAGTGATAGTTTTAGTGATCTTGGGAATATGATACTCTTTGGTGGGTGATATTAGGTAATGGATACCAATTTTTAGGGATGATTTATTCTTCAATAAGAATGTTTGACCTTTTTTGACAACATATAATAATGAATGATGAGATCGAGGTAATGTAATGAGATATTAATGTTTTAATTATTGTAGCTATTTGATATTTACTATTTTATTTTGGCATTAGGAATTTCTACTAAGTATACTGATATAATCCATTTACAATTATATATAGGTTTTTGAGACTGTGTTAGTTAAGTATTTGGGAACTTTTATATCACTATAAATTTTTATTTTATATATATTTTCTATAATTTCTACTACCAAAATATAAGAATGGATATTTGGTTTATAGTGTTTTTCAATATTTTGGAAGACATTGATAATATCAATACATTTGGTGGTTTTCCATTTTAAATTTCAACATATCTATTTACTATACATACTTATGATATTATTTTATCATGGATTATTTATTTATTAGGATTAATATTTCCTTTGTTATATAGTATTCTACTGTTTTATCTATAATTTCATTACTTTTGCTTTTTTGAAGACCCACGATGGAGGTTGTTGACACCTAGCCTAATGGCGGTGGGCTTTGGGTGGCACTAATACTATTTTTTTAATTTTTTGGTTCCCAAAATAGATTACTGTAATTTGATTATACATAAGTAATTATTTTACAAAAAATCTTAATATTGGTTAAGAATATGTGAGGTTTTATTGGGTTTATGGGATAGTGATACATATGAACATTGGATAACATGGATATTAGAGACTAATTAATTCAAAATAAATGTCAATTCTTATCTATATATTATTTATAATGGATAAATAATATTTATATTGTATATATTGTAGTAAATGAATAATAATTTATTTTGTTTTATTTTCTTCATAATGAATCTAAACATTTAGTTGTGAATGATAGTTAAATAGGGGTGAACTATGTGAATAAAAAAATTAATATTGAATTTAATTTATATACTTGTGATTGGGTTGATTAATTTTTTGGTTTGTATAAGTTTTTTAAAATGATATCATCTTATATGGGAGGTTGTGAAATAAGATACCCTACTAGTGCCTCTCCGATTTGAGACATTGGTATTTGATGAAGATTTATTTTGGGGTATAAAACTAATGAATTTTATAGGGTAAAGATATCTGGGGTATGTAATATTGATATATAATTTAGAGGAAACTAATTAGATAGTTGATGTGAATATCTAATTCCATAACATCTGGATACCAATTGATCAACATTTACTATTTATTGAGATCTTAGTTTTGGGGAAAACACTACTATTATGGACACTTTACCACATTTCTCAAAATGTCTTTATTCTCTAGTGTAGTAAATTAAAGGAAAATTTTAACTAATTTTTTACATCATATACCCTATGAGTTATGCATTTTTAGGATATTTTGAAAATTTGACATGGTTATTTGGTAACTGTGTGTTTTGGGAAGGTTCATGGGTCTCATTCATTATTTACTAGACATGATCTCTATTGATGAGAAAAGGGAAAAAATCAATAGTTTATTACGACTAGATATCAAAATTGATACAGGATTTTAGTGGATGGGTACTTATTTTGAGGTGTTATAATGATCTAATAAATAATTGATATTGTTAGATATGACATTTTCATTTAAAAAATCAATTTAATAGGTTTTTATCAATAATGATAATGAAGGTAAAATTTTAATCTCCTCATATGGGTATGGATTGTAACATATCATGGTGGAAAATTTTATATATTAATTATAGATTACATGAGTATATAGTTTCAATAAATCTGGTAATGGTTAGGATTTCATTCATTATGATTCATGTGATAGGGAATATCTCAACCCAATTAGTACATATATCCAAAGATAATAGAGGAGGATAGATCAAATTGTGATGAAATATGGTCCTCTATGTCAGTTTTATATAACTCCACATTAATTTTTATAATTTAATAAACTCTATTAGTATCCACATGGACCCTTGAAGCTGTATTTTTTTTGGAATAACAATAAGAATTGATTTCATTTTTATTTGTTTCTCTATGATATAGTGATCCAGAACCAATAGTTTTTTATTCCACAAAAATTTCATTTAAATACACATCATTTCAAAAAATTAAATATTTATAATCATTGATAAGTCATATTTTATTAATTAAATATTTTAGTATTAGTAATTTCTAAGGTTGATAGGCCCAACATGGTATGATTCTTATGATTTTTTACTCTACGATTGTTTTTTATTAGAATAGAATAGTGCATCATACTCATTCATCACATTAGATCTTTTTCATTTGTTAAATTTTCCCATCAAGGGACTGTATATAACATTATGAAAATAATACCCTTTGAAATAATTTTAGGCTATTAGAGGACATTAATAGTTTCATGTTAATGATTGTGGAGAATTATATGAAATAGAATTTTATCCTATTATAGATGTACCCATAAAATGTTATTATTGGTATAATTAGTTTAATTATATGTAATCATGGATATTTTTCTTTCTAAATATGGTTATCTTTTTTTATAACGTTTATCCTCTATGATTTCATTATATAATATTATTGGAAGTCATGTTATTGAATGATTGACCCCCAAAAATTATCTTTTCTATTAGCGTACCTATTTTTATGTGGGTAATTGGAAGTGGAAATTCCTTATATATTCAATGTATTTTTCTATTTCATTCTAGAGTAGGTGGGGTTCTAGGCATCATCGTGTCATGATGTGTTAGTGATATATAAACATATATGAAATATTCTTATTTGATCTCCCTTATTATAAATATCACCCTCAAATCATTGTGAGTTGAGGATCCAAATCATGTATTTCTTATAGAGGTGATTCGTTATACCAAGTGTGTTATAAAAATGTGTATTAGTATTTTCACCATGAAATATACGGTATAATAAGTATTTTTCTTGTGTATCATAAATTATAATATCTTTTAGGCAATTAAAATTGTCCTATGTAAATGATTAATGAACTTATTTTCCATTTATGGGCTGAATGGTAGTTTCCATAGACTCATTTTATATCTAATAATAATGAAATGGTGGGTATAGGGTGGGGATATTATAAATATAGAATTATAATTGATACATGGTAAAAATTTACTTTATCATATATTTTAAATTGAAAATTACATAACCAATAATTATATGATTGAGGCATAGTTTTTTTTACCATTTTCTAGATTACGTTTTAACGATCTTCATCATTGATTTCTTGATGAATTCAAGACTACATGTGCATTATGATAATAAAATGAATTTTTATTTTTATTTCTTCACAATTATTATATTTAATAAAAAAATTAAATTATTTCTTTTATATGAAATAGGTTCAATTTTTTTGGAAAATATTGTAAGAGTGTGTTATAATTTTAGATTCATAAAATATTAGTGTAGATGGAATTTCTATATAAATAAATAATATTTAAATGGATTATATTTTCCTTGAGAAGTATTACTATTATAGAAGTAATGAATTCAAATTATATCTTTTTTATACTCCTGGTTGGTTTTAATAAATTTTGTTCAATCATTAGTTTCTTTGGAATTGTTGTTATTAAAACATAAGAGTTTAGTATGAATAATAACTAGAATATATATTATGATTATAATAGTGGAATGTTTTTTTTATACGGTTTATTTATTTCTTATGTATATATAATATATTTATTCCCCTTACTATATCACATTATTAACATATGATCATTACTAAACAACCCATAAACTAGAGCTATAATTTTGATTTCATTGAGTTTTTATTTATTTGGTGTTTGTTTAATAGTATTTTTAGATCATCATATCTTATAATATATATTTCCATAGATATTCATGAAATTTTAGCATAGGAAATTGATCAAAATTCAACAATACTATGACCTCAAGGTCCCATATACCCCAGATAATGTTAATTTATTGAATAATTATTCCATACATAATACATATAGAGATGCTTCTATGTATTCTAATAATGAGTGGAAGAAAATAGATGAGGCATAATAATTAAATCTCAATATAGACTCAGTGCATGTTCAATCCTTCAAATATTAGATTTCAATTTAAAATTCTTTTGTAGATATACTGGTTTGATCATCTTTGGGAAGCCCATAGTGAATTTATGGTTTAGTCATACAGCTTTTAAATATTACATAGATGGTTATTTAGATCACGTGAATCCCAATTTTATATTAAATCGTTAATTTTAAACCCTTTTGGTATTATAATGAAGGTTTTTTATAAATTTAATGACATATCTTGGATGAATATTCAAGGGTAGATAATGTGTAACATTCCTTGAGAATATATTTATATTAATTGGGAATTAGGGATAATGGTTATGTTATTGTAAGTTTGCAAACAATACAATGAGTAATATCTAAACATTAGTTTATAATAGGAATTTTACATCAATTATATGTTACTAGGTGTAATTCAGATGATTTTTTAAAAACAATTATGAATGGGTTTCCTTGTTAATTAAGTGGTTATGATTTTATTTCTGTAGTGTTTCCTAGATTGAGTTTTTTTTCATATTTTATTCACACCTATGATTAAAATTAAATATATTATTTTATATATTTTTATGTCTCATAGGTGGTGAGGATTAATGGAATTCCCTGAATGGCTATATGCATTTTTTTCTATTTTAAATTTAATGTTTTGTGTGGTTTGTGACATTATATGGTTATCTATATATGTATAAATATTTCATATCATCTTAAAAATATGTTCAAACTGAGATGAACATTAAAATTATTGAAGTTATATTATGGGAATGAATTTTTGAATTTGGTGGGTTAAGGAATTGACTTTTTCCTTTTATATAGATTACATAAATTGATAACTATAATTATTATATTATGATTTCATGTAATGTGGAATTTTATTGAAAATTTTATTGTAATTTTTTTCATGGTATACATCAGAGTACCATACATTATAGAACCTGATTTTGAACAACTTAGGATACATCTACTTCATTTGACAAGATGTCACATGTTCATGGAATCGATTAGGTAGATTCCTTAAGGTGATCATAGGGTAATAACATAAGATTTTATCATTAATGATCAGGTATTCTTATGAGTTTTCCTATAGTATACATAATGAAGGACTATTAGAGGGTTTATGTAATATCTATGACTCATTTTATACTTGAATGAGTATAATTTAATTTTTTATGTATCGTGTTGATTCAAATTTCCACATCAATTTCATGGGGTAAAAAAGGTCTTCAAGGATTCATAATTATGAAATAATCTCCATGACTTCTCTTATTTGATCTATATGGGAGATCTAAAGATATAAGAGTCTTTGATGTTTTAAAATGACAAACTTGAGTTTGATATCATTTGATATAATGTCCTTCATGGATATGTCATTACCATAGTTTGAGTCATATATAGGTATGAAGTCATAAGGGAGATAATTTTTGAGTGGGATGCCTGGTTGAGGGAGTAGTAATATTAATTGTATATGTTTCTTCACATTTCATATTGATATAGTTATAGTTTTAGGTGGTATTTATAGATAATTAAACTAAAAGTATGTTTTATATATTTTTTTTTACAATATAATGTTACAAGAATTTAATTATGGAATAAAAAATTTAAGGTGTATCACTCATAGAAGATGATGTTTTTATGGTTTTGATATTTTAATGATGGGCCATGAAATATTAAGGGTTGAATTTTTTGAATTGATACTTAATATACAGTTTTAAAAATTCTATGTTGAAATTTCCATGAAATATATAATATAATTATTTATATTTCACATTTCATGTTGTAAATAGTGATTTCAACGGTATCATAAGTTTTAATACAAATATCTCATAAAATATTGACTAAAATTAAAAAAATTATATTATTTCTAATGATGTGGTATTTCATTTAGTTCAAACATGTAATGAATAATGACATCATTACTGAAATGGAATTTTTTCCTACACATATATTAATTTAATCCAGTCTCTAATTATATAATTCATTATTGAAAATCTATTTAATTAGTTTTTTAGTGATGTTTGTTGCAATATTCACATAATTATAATGATAATAAATACAAACGTTTTTAAAAAAATTATGTGTTTTAATTTAAATGTTTTAATTTTTCAATAAAAATAACCTTATAAATATTTTATTTTTAAGTGACATCACGAATGGGTAAAACAACTGTTAACTCATTAGAATATTCTATGGTATATTTTAAGAGTTTGACACTAAGTCAGTTTGAGATTCAAGGTCCTATAGAGACTCGATATTGATATTATTAAAGTATTAAATATATATTATCATCTACATTTAAATTTTTTTGTATATAATGTTTTCTCTATCTAATGGTTTCTTGGAAATGAAAATTGTGAATTTTATTAAATCAACAATTTAGTTATTACCCAAGGTGAAACATAAATATTTTATGCATTGATTATCTAGATAGAATACACATGATAGTAAATATATTTTATTATGGGTGTGGTATTTTTATATTAAAAATGCATATATCTAGAATGGTGCCTCATGGGAGGATCATGAGACCACCGTTAGTTATAAATAGTGAGTTTTACCAAAGGTACGAAGGAACTATTCTATGAATCTTTTTTGGGTAAATCAAGCATCATGGTACATAATTTTCCATTTTATTTCTTTTTATCATCATTATAAATTATTTTTTTCACTTTATTCGTCCTCAATGCACAATGAATTTCAATTCTTGTATCATCGTCTATTATAAACACTTGTATTTCATCTATTTTTTCCCATTCGTTTTTTCAATTCCGTAATGCATTGAATTTCATGACACCACTATAAATTTTTAGTTGAAACCTGAATCAAATCAGTTTTTTGAATATGGAATTTTGTTATGTGGAATAAAATCCATGTTTGATGTACTAAATATACAATTTACTCAATTTTCACTATTGGTCGATCATGTTAAGTCTATCCAAACAAAAAAAATATTTTTGCATGATTGATCATGTCTTTGATAGTCCCAACTTGTTGTTCCACTAACTTAAGCACCTGTAATCATTGAATTCCTTGTGGAAATACACAAATGGTGCTAAATGAGTTAATTTTTTTATTATATGACATCTTAATATTTTTTTTCTTTTGTTAAATTAAATAATTAAAATTGGTTTTCCTAATAATCAATAAAAATATTATCTTATAAACAGATAATAGAACTATATTATCAAATATTAATTTATTAATAATTATTTAGTGGTAATTATAAAGAATAATCCATGACATGTACATTAAATTAGAAAAATATATTTATTGATGGATAATTTATAACAAAGTAGAAAAAGATAAATTTCAAAGGATACATAATGAGAAATTATAAAAATATAATTATAAAAATATAATTTAGGAGAAATTATATAAATTATATAAATTATAAATGGAAATTTTTTGAAACATTTTCAAAATGTAATTATATTTGATTAATTTAAGATAAATTAACAAACTATCATCATAAAAATTTAATTGATGAGAAATTATAATATTATAATTATAATGTGATAGAATATGTGAAATTATTAAAAAAAATTATAAAATTGTAACATATGAGATGTTATTGAATGATAATTATGAAAGGATAATTTATAAAAAAATATCAGAATTTAATTTTAAAAGGATAATTTAGAATATATTATCTTAAATAATAATAATGGGGTCCTTAATGAAAAATTATTTGATGATAAATATATATTGTTGTAAAATAATGATAATAAAATATTCCCACATATGTTCTCAATTTACATTAGAGAGACTTATTTTATTAAATGTGGTTTTATAAGTAATCATAAGGACTATTTTTCTAGGCATGTGTTGGACAAAAGGATAACTTTAAAAATTATCTAAGGTAGAAAATGTATCTTTCAAAGATATATTTTATCATTTTTTTGAATAAAAAACATTTTTAAATTGTAGGGACCCTTAAAAACCATGATCACTATTTTTTGAGTGAATATATAAATTATATATAGGATTAAATGTTCATGACTATTTGGATTTCCTCTTCAGAATTCATACCACATTGGGTCGGTTATCCATTTCATTGATTTCGATGAACTATGAGGTATGAAATTATTAAACATGATGAGATCATATAAATGATATTAGCATGATATGATGTTTAATTCATGATTAAAAAATTATAGTTATAAGTATCATGTGGTTATGTGAGTGGATATAAATCCTAAATGTTTCTTAAAAGGTCATCATGTGTGATTATTGATGCTTGATCTGAAGATATCTTGATATAATACCATTTCTCCCTTGTGATGACTTGATAGGAAACAAATTTAACCTCTTGTTTCCATGATATGATACAAATATTTCTTAAACAAAATTCATATGATATGTTTTGGTTTTATTAACAGTGAAAAAGTCATAGGTTGACGCATATTAGCTTTGTAACCCTAGAGGGGGTCCTTGTTCAGATACTACATGAGACATAATGATGTGATCAAGATAGAAGATATCACCTGGTATCCTAGTTTCACATATCCTATGGGTATGATTTTCATATTTTATTTGAACAATCTATAATTACTGGGTTATGAAAACCTAGTATAGAGTATTTTGGGGGAATGAACGGCCTTTATGACTGGACTCATGTGGTAGTAGTAGGTAATGAAAGACTACGAGACCTGACCTATGAGATATTGATGAAGTATAATAATTTATAATTTCCAAACTAGGTTCCTAGTGTTTTTACATCTATTTTGAAATGGAAGTCTCTCCCTTATGTTTGTGATATATAGAATATTGTTATAATGTTTTAAATAAATGATGAATGGAATGTATGGTTGGGGGTTTTAGTGGCTCGGTTAGCCCGGAAAAAATTGGCATGGTGGTTACATATGTGTGAATTTATTTATTATTATATTATACACTCTTATAAATATTCACTTGCATTAGTGGTGTGTTAGTAGTGCCATAACGATTCTTTTACTCAAACCTTACTCTTGAATTTTTGTGAGATTATATATATATCATGACTAGTTATCCACAAAAAGGAAATATCCCTATGGTAGAATCTTGAGTAGTGGATAATGAATCGAGAGTTCATCTTGAAATAATTAAGAGCACCCTATATTTTAAAAATTATTTTTTTTATATATATTCTATGTATACTCTGGATATTATTATGAATTGGGTATATATATTTAAAATTATTTCATTTATTTCATTTTCTCATGATTCTAATGATGATTTATTATATTATATATTTGATATTATTAATCTCGTGACATGATAATGGTGGTATAGTCTCCACACTATTAAACATAGAACATCATTGTTAGTCAAAATCTTCTTTTATATGATGTGGCCTAAATGAGGTCATTTGGTATACCGGATCTCAGCCCGATGGTTAGGTTGGGGTCTTAAAAAATTGTATCTTATCACCAGGTCAGACTAAATTATTTTCTCTTTATTCCATGAATAGGCACACGATACCCAATAGATAGGACAGTTGGGACTTATATAGGGGAACAATGACTGTGTCTAGAAAACACTATATAATGGACCTCTAAGTATCGATAATGTTGTAATAAATATGATTTTTTGTTAAAATTGATTAAAAAACACTTTATGTGATATATATTGTTGATATGTGACTTATGAGATTTCAGGTGCATTCATCCATCATGAATAGGAATCTAAGTTCACATGCAACATATATAACCATAATTAACTATATATTATTCCTTTAATTAAATTCCTTGATTTTTTCTATCTGGATGGTATAGTTTACGTAAATGTTTAGTATATCCATATTAATAATAGATTATTTGAGTTATGTATGTTATTTGTTCATATATATATATGATTAATGTGACCAATTCTTAGAGACAAAGACATGGGCCATTTCTAGGAGGGTTATAAATTGGGTTGAGGGTATACTCATAGGGAAGACTTTATGTGATACCTTAGAATGCATATATCTTGTCATGTTTCGAATGTTATAATTGTTTTAGAGATTTCAAATACTATACATATTATAGGAATTCCATTTTCAATAGCCCGTAATGTTCCGATTATAATACAAGGGATTCCAGAGGACGTACCCTAGCATGATCCTGTATAAGAATTGATGATCTAGGATTTAGAGACTGTTTATTTGAAATTATTTCAATTGGTTCTTATAAAATGGAGAGCTATTCCAAATAAAGTGACTGATTATGCTCTAGATTAATGGTGTCTCATAGGAGGAAGAGGACTAGATTGACTATATTTGTAACACCCCGAGCTTCCACGATACGCTTCTCATTCAGTAATACAATAGCTTGCATTGTACGCAACTTCGAGTTCTAAAACATCGCGACAAATCAAAGTAGCCGTTATGAATAGTAATAACCACTTTTTAAAATTATAGAAATTTTATATTTCAAAATGGACTTCATTTTTGTATTCCTAATATTGAAATTAGCCTATGTTGAATTTTTTGTAATTTTCTGAGAACTTCAAAATTTTTATGAATAGTGAAAAATACTTAAAACAACTTTTTTAATCAAAATAATTTATAGTGATAAATTATAATATTTGGTGGTTTTAAAGTATAATTAGAATATATTTTTACCATTTTATCCAATGGTGGTCATTAGAATTAATTTAACATTGAAATTGGACATAAACAATTGCCAATCTTTTGATATAAATTGTTTCTTAAAAACACGCTATTTGTTGTGACAGCGGGAATTAATTATAAAATTAATTAATGCAACTAATATGTTTGGAATTTTGTAAAATAGACATCATTTTTGAATTCGGAATATCAATTATAGCTTAGGGTGAAATTTTGGCCTTATTCTGAAAAACTTCAATTTTTGATGAATAGTGAAACCACTAAGTGGTTGTTAAATAACTGATTTTTCTTTTAAATGAAATATTACCACTTCTGTGATTTGATTTTCAAAAATCCGACATACATGGTTGTCATTAAGAAGTAAAATGTGGTTCAATGAGATCAAAATAATTTTTTGGTGAATAGTAACTTTTAAGTTCTTAATCGCGATTAGAGGTAATTAGTGTAGTTTAAGGTACAAATAATGTTTTAATAATATGAGATGAGCATGACACTTGTCCTACTCCTATTGGATGAGTCATGGCCGACCAAGACAACCCATGGGTCAACTTGGGGACCCCATGGAGCCACTTTAGTTAGAAAATGACATAAACACCTTTTATTTAATGTTAAAGTAAAAAATGACACAAACATAAAATGTTTTACTAACAAAATTTTTAAGTGGGGTTACACAAGTCCAAATTTTGACTATAAATATTCATTGGAAATCTAAAAAGATTTACTACATCATATTAGTTTTTTTATAATTTTTAGACATTAAATAAATTAAATTATTTATGACATAATTATGATGCAGCGATGACCTCATTATTTAACGATTTAAATAAAATGAGAAGATAATGCAAAATCCAAGGCTTACACTTGTCCAAAGCCTATTGGATGAGGAGATTTAGAAACCTTATCACCTTAGCCTCGAATTATATAAGTGTGGGGCCTTTGGAATCCGAAAAGCATTGTGAAATAATGTAACATTTCAATCTTTCCAAAAGTGCCCCTCCTCTCCACTTATAAAAGGCCCCCACCTCTCCCACCTCATTTACACTTTCAAGCCATTTGTCTCGGCCAACCTCTGCCCAAATACTCTCCCCACTTCCCCCTCTTACTCATAGAAGCCTTAAGTTGGGCAGAACTCTTCCCAAGGAAGCATTTGGCTCAAATCAAAAAGAGTTACCCGATTTTGAGGTAATGTATTCTCTAATGTTGTTTTGTTTTATTTTTCTTCTCCAACCCCCTAAAATCTTTTTATTCATTTCTTTTGTAACAACACCAGTATCCTCAATATACTAGGATGTTGTTATAAGAAGGATTCGAGCTACACTAACACACACCTACATCTAATGGTTAAAGAACATACGGTTTCTGTGGATGGCGAATTTCTGCCTCACGAAACGATGATTGTTCAACACTCATATAACACCTTCAAAGGTGGCCATTAAGATGTCACTATTTTTATATATGATATATAATATGTTTATGTTTTACTTATGCTTCTGTATTTATCATTTATGGCATACTTTATGATTTCCATTATGGGTAAAATGCGATAATTTCATTTTAGGAAGTGCGGACTACCGCCCCCTCAAAGTGATGTGAATCGTTAATGCCATATGTGGGATGTATAAAGTATGGAGTAAATGATATTATATATGATATTATAATGGAACTATATTATACCTTTATATAATTATGATTTCATTACATTTAATACGAAATAGAAATGAAAGTAGCGTTCATGTGTACGTACGGCTTACCGTCTCCATGAACGGTGCATTTCATTTCTTACCTCTAAATGTTACGTAATATTATGAATGAATGTATATACTGGATATATATGATATATATGATATCTAAATCATGAATATAATTCTGGATATAATGGATATTTCACCACATGGACAACTTGTAATTATAAGAAGTTTATTGTTGACTCAAGTACCTAAGATCGACAAAACGATCGTTATTAACTTAAATAATTACATAATGTTCATAAAATGGTAATAAGGGATATAAAAGGAATAATGAACATGAAAAAGGTTCTTATGTAAATAGGAATTAACTCTAGTTTATTATTCAGGGGGTTAAAGAACGGTTGAGTCAAGTCAGACACGAGGTAAGGGAACTTCTTAACCCAATTTCCATTCTTTGGGTTAATCTCCTACTTTCAAATTATGTCATGATGTTATTATGTACTATTTTGTATTTTTTACTTTCTTTATGTGTACCTATAGTGAATACACATAATATATCTATTTTATTTTAAAAATGATCTTTTTAAGGACTTCGTCTCAATCTCCTTTCATTGAGGCATATTTTGTTTTATACACAAATTTCTTTTATACGGTGTATAAACCCCTTTGACTTTTACGTTTATTCAAAAGGAATCTTTTTTATACGAAGTGTTTTACTAAACGACAAAAAGGGAATGTTGTTCTTTCCGTACATATGCGGCGACAATGACTTCTCCACCGCCGTGACCATTATTTGAGTTTCGGCTTCCTTTACAAGCCATACCTTTTTTTAAAAGAAAATTAAATACAATGTTTTAACTTTCTTTTATTTTGGTATTGAAAATGGTATTAAAAGCATTTTTTTTATATATCAATGTGTTGTATTGAAATCTTGTGATTGAAATGTGGAAATGTTATGTCTCCTTTATGCATGTTTTATGTGATACGATTATGTTATGGTTTATTATATGTTTAAACCTATTCATATGAGGAATGCATTGGACTTAATAAGTGACGGGTGGAGCCCGCTATAGCTCCTCGATGCATCGGCAGGTCTCATGAGACAAACTAGTGTCTTGGCACGAGGCCTTGACAAAATCTTATTTGTGGTCTTGGCACGAGGCCTTGACTACGTGGTTATGATAGTCTGGCATTATGCATTCCATCATTATGAAAGTGGTTATTGGTATTGCATGTGATTATTCGACCAGTAGAATATCCATGTGAAGAAGTAAATGGCATTATCTCATTTTACTTTTGCCATATTATGTTGATGTTCAAGTTTAAAAGGATTTTGTTTTAGTTATACATTGCCTTAAATGTTTATGTTTATTTACGAAAGCTTCCGCAATATTGTTATCCGTACTGAGCATCTGAGCTCACCCCTTTCAATGTTTTAATATTTTCCAGGATGTGAAGAAGTATTTTATGAATGACCTGCAGGGATAGTCAGAAGAGGATATGAGTGTGGACTATGAAGACTTTGTTATTGTAGTTTTTCACTTTATGATGTAATGTAACGTTTACGAATGTATCTAGTGTTTCCAAGGCTACTAAACTAATCGGTCTTTCGAGACTTGATCTTTTGTGATCATGCCAATGTTACGAAGTAATGCACCGACTCTGGGTAGCTGGGGTCGAGGCGTTACAGTTGGTATCAGAGGCAGTTTAGTACTAACCTTGGAAGCTAGATTTAGATAAACTCTGATTAGAGCACATAGCCCAAAGATAAACTTTGAGGATTAGTATAGAAGATTTTCCCAGAATTTTGTTATTGTAAGAGATTTTGTGAGTTTTCCGAGCAATACATCCCTGTCTGGATACGAGCAGGTAGAGGCGGCTCTGGCACAGATGTTCCTAGGGGTAAAACCCGAAAACACCGCTTTGTGCTAGACTCGAACGGGAACTGGTGCACGACAACGGGCCTTGCTGCACTCTTGGTTACGACACTCCCGGGGGATATGCTTAGGATAACTCTCATTTTCTTTAAAAATCATTATGAATGGTTTATGAGTATATACTTCCTCAAAGAAAACATTTTTATGATTATGGATTATATCCATAAATAGTTCAATTTATGTTAAGTGTTTTATAAGTATGGGATTATGTATTTTGATTCATAAACTAATCTAGTTTATGCCATTGTTTAGAAATGGCGCCTAGTGGAAGGAATGGAAACCGTATCAATGCACGCACTCCATGTAGGGATTGCCCTCCTGATCAAGATAATTATTGTGGATCTGGAGTTACAACTGGTGCTGATCAACTTATTACCATACTGGGACAACTCACTCAGGTTATGAATAATAACCTTACTCGTATGGAGCACCCTGATCCGCAACGTGGAGGATCAATGTTAGACCGCTTCATGAGGCAACAACCACCAACCTTCAATGGGAGTACAAATCCTATAGTAGCTGAGCAATGGATAAATTCCTTAGAGAAAATATTCCATGCCTTGGGGAGTAGTGAAAGGGAGAAGGTTGTCATGGAAGTTTACCGCCTCACTGGAGATGCCGATCAGTGGTGGTCGCTGATTCAAAACACAAAGGAAGATGATGACGTATCGAATATGGAATGGAGGGAGTTCAAAGATCTTTTCTTAGAAAAATACTTTCCTCGTGACCATCGAGCAGATATGGAAAGGCAATTTCTGAGTCTGAGGCAGAAGGAGGATGAGAATGTCGCAAAGTATGAGGCTAACTTTACAAGGTTAGCGAGGCATGCTGCCGATTATATACGTAACCCAAGGAGTAAGATTGATCATTTCTTTGATGGGTTAAAACCATTTCTCCGTCGAGCTTTGGTATCACAATCCTTCTCATCATACGAAGATATTGTCTCGTGTGCTATCAAGACCGAAAAGGAATTCTCTAAGTCTTATGACAACAAAGTAAAGCAAGAGAAGAAGAGAACGGTGGAACAAGAGACAGATAAAGGGAAAAAGGGAAAGAAGGATTTTCCATTATGTGATAATTGTGGGAAGAATCACCCTGGTACTTGCCTAAAAGGAATGGGAGTTTGTATAAATGTGGAGAAAAGGGTCACCAGGCTCGTGATTGCAAGGGAAGGAAAGAGGCTGTCAAAGTTGAATGCTACAATTGTAGAGAAATGGGTCATTATGCAAATGAATGTCCTAAGCGTCAGGGAAACTTACCTCATAAAAGGCCAAGGGATCAAGGACAATCTTATGCTGTTACTACAGTTGAAGCAGAATAACTAATGTATTGGTGCTTTTGGACTCAAGGATTATATTCTGGTTATAAGAATAATGTAATATATATATATGGATTGTACTGCAGTACTTTTTGATTTCAGTAAGGTTTTAATATGATTAAGGTAATCATATTTTTAGTATGTGACAATAAGAGAAACTTTTCTTTGTTTGGGGAATCTGATGTTACAATTGATTTTGGAATTTAGAGACCTTTTAGAGAAAGTCTGGATGAAGGTATTTTGGATAACTATAAAGGTTGGAGTGGATTAAGTTGAACTTTGGATAGTATTGTTTAAGGTTAAAACATTTATGAAGATTATTTTTGGAATAGTATAGTACTATATTTTTAGGAAAAGGACAACCTGCAGGGTGGGGAATAACCCGTCGCGTCGGACACAGCTGCAGGAATCGAACCCACAACCATAGTGCGACAAGCCTTTATTTCCTACCACTAGCCTACAGGAAGTCCCTGGTTATTACAAAATCGTTTTACTAATCTAAATGGTATGTGTTAACATTTGGAACCTTATACAATTAGGATAAATAGAATATTTTTGAGTTCCGTTACCATTTGGAGTAAAAGTTGGGTTTGTGGTAAAAATTTATTAACGAATGAAAGTATACATAACAAGTATGTATATTCCCTTACGTTCTTAGTAAATCTTCTAAATAAATTCCTCAACATTATAAAAGGTAACTTAAAACAAAAATGTTGTCGGTTAACTTTTCCAACTGGGGATTCAATGACCGTTTAACCAATCACAAGTTTGTGATTTTCTTGTGGTTAAACTTTCTCCTAATCCTGTTTTCTATAACTCTCCATCAGACCTTGATGGTTTGTTTCTCCTCCATATCCATATTTTTATATAATCCTAGAATGGGCTATATCGGGTGACCTTTGTAATTATCCTGCTTTCTTTTAATGTTATATATTTATTAACCTTATTTCCGATGTGGGTTTTCCTAAAAGGTATTTTCTCTTTTCAACCTTTTATTTTCCAAGAAAAATTTCAAATTGCGAGGACGCAATTTATTGAAGGAGGGGAGAATGTAACACCCCGAGCTTCCACGATACGCTTCTCATTCAGTAATACAATAGCTTGCATTGTACGCAACTTCGAGTTCTAAAACATCGCGACAAATCAAAGTAGCCGTTATGAATAGTAATAACCACTTTTTAAAATTATAGAAATTTTATATTTCAAAATGGACTTCATTTTTGTATTCCTAATATTGAAATTAGCCTATGTTGAATTTTTTGTAATTTTCTGAGAACTTCAAAATTTTTATGAATAGTGAAAAATACTTAAAACAACTTTTTTAATCAAAATAATTTATAGTGATAAATTATAATATTTTGTGGTTTTAAAGTATAATTAGAATATATTTTTACCATTTTATCCAATGGTGGTCATTAGAATTAATTTAACATTGAAATTGGACATAAACAATTGCCAATCTTTTGATATAAATTGTTTCTTAAAAACACGCTATTTGTTGTGACAGCGGGAATTAATTATAAAATTAATTAATGCAACTAATATGTTTGGAATTTTGTAAAATAGACATCATTTTTGAATTCGGAATATCAATTATAGCTTAGGGTGAAATTTTGGCCTTATTCTGAAAAACTTCAATTTTTGATGAATAGTGAAACCACTAAGTGGTTGTTAAATAAATGATTTTTCTTTTAAATGAAATATTACCACTTCTGTGATTTGATTTTCAAAAATCCGACATACATGGTTGTCATTAAGAAGTAAAATGTGGTTCAATGAGATCAAAATAATTTTTTGGTGAATAGTAACTTTTAAGTTCTTAATCGCGATTAGAGGTAATTAGTGTAGTTTAAGGTACAAATAATGTTTTAATAATATGAGATGAGCATGACACTTGTCCTACTCCTATTTTATGAGTCATGGCCGACCAAGACAACCCATGGGTCAACTTGGGGACCCCATGGAGCCACTTTAGTTAGAAAATGACATAAACACCTTTTATTTAATGTTAAAGTAAAAAATGACACAAACATAAAATGTTTTACTAACAAAATTTTTAAGTGGGGTTACACAAGTCCAAATTTTGACTATAAATATTCATTGGAAAGCTAAAAAGATTTACTACATCATATTAGTTTTTTTATAATTTTTAGACATTAAATAAATTAAATTATTTATGACATAATTATGATGCAGCGATGACCTCATTATTTAACGATTTAAATAAAATGAGAAGATAATGCAAAATCCAAGGCTTACACTTGTCCAAAGCCTATTGGATGAGGAGATTTAGAAACCTTATCACCTTAGCCTCGAATTATATAAGTGTGGGGCATTTGGAATCCGAAAAGCATTGTGAAATAATGTAACATTTCAATCTTTCCAAAAGTGCCCCTCCTCTCCACTTATAAAAGGCCCCCACCTCTCCCACCTCATTTACACTTTCAAGCCATTTGGCTCGGCCAACCTCTGCCCAAATACTCTCCCCACTTCCCCCTCTTACTCCTAGAAGCCTTACGTTGGGCAGAACTCTTCCCAAGGAAGCATTTGGCTCAAATCAAAAAGAGTTACCCGATTTTGAGGTAATGTCTTCTCTAATGTTGTTTTGTTTTATTTTTCTTCTCCAACCCCCTAAAATATTTTTATTCATTTCTTTTGTAACAACACCAGTATCCTCAATATACTAGGATGTTGTTATAAGAAGGATTCGAGCTACACTTACACACACCTACATCTAATGGTTAAAGAACATACGGTTTCTATGGATGGCGAATTTCTGCCTCACGAAACGATGATTGTTCAACACTCATATAACACCTTCAAAGGTGGCCATTAAGATGTCACTATTTTTATATATGATATATAATATGTTTATGTTTTACTTATGCTTCTGTATTTGTCATTTATGGCATACTTTATGATTTCCATTATGGGTAAAATGCGATAATTTCATTTTAGGAAGTGCGGACTACCGCCCCCTCAAAGTGATGTGAATCGTTAATGCCATATGTGGGATGTATAAAGGATGGAGTAAATGATATTATATATGATATTATAATGTAACTATATTATACCTTTATATAATTATGATTTCATTACATTTAATACGAAATAGAAATGAAAGTAGCGTTCATGCGTACGTACGGCTTACCGTCTCCATGAACGGTGCATTTCATTTCTTACCTCTAAATGTTACGTAATATTATGAATGAATGTATATACTGGATATATATGATATATATGATATCTAAATCATGAATATAATTCTGGATATAATGGATATTTCACCACATGGACAACTTGTAATTATAAGAAGTTTATTGTTGACTCAAGTACCTAAGATCGACAAAACGATCGTTATTAACTTAAATAATTACATAATGTTCATAAAATGGTAATAAGGGATATAAAAGGAATAATGAACATGAAAAAGGTTCTTAAGTAAATAGGAATTAACTCTAGTTTATTATTCAGGGGGTTAAAGAACGGTTGAGTCAAGTCAGACACGAGGTAAGGGAACTTCTTAACCCAATTTCCATTCTTTGGGTTAATCTCCTACTTTCAAATTATGTCATGATGTTATTATGTACTATTTTGTATTTTTTACTTTCTTTATGTGTACCTATAGTGAATACACATAATATATCTATTTTATTTTAAAAATGATCTTTTTAAGGACTTCGTCTCAATCTCCTTTCATTGAGGCATATTTTGTTTTATACACAAATTTCTTTTATACGGTGTATAAACCCCTTTGACTTTTACGTTTATTCAAAAGGAATCTTTTTTATACGAAGTGTTTTACTAAACGACAAAAAGGGAATGTTGTTCTTTTCGTACATATGCGGCGACAATGACTTCTCCGCCGCCGTGACCATTATTTGAGTTTCGGCTTCCTTTACAAGCCATACCTTTTTTTAAAAGAAAATTAAATACAATGTTTTAACTTTCTTTTATTTTGGTATTGAAAATGGTATTAAAAGCATTTTTTTTATATATCAATGTGTTGTATTGAAATCTTGTGATTGAAATGTGGAAATGTTATGTCTCCTTTATGCATGTTTTATGTGATACGATTATGTTATGGTTTATTATATGTTTAAACCTATTCATATGAGGAATGCATTGGACTTAATAAGTGACGGGTGGAGCCCGCTATAGCTCCTCGATGCATCGGCAGGTCTCATGAGACAAACTAGTGTCTTGGCACGAGGCCTTGACAAAATCTTATTTGTGGTCTTGGCACGAGGCCTTGACTACGTGGTTATGATAGTCTGGCATTATGCATTCCATCATTATGAAAGTGGTTATTGGTATTGCATGTGATTATTCGACCAGTAGAATATCCATGTGAAGAAGTAAATGGCATTATCTCATTTTACTTTTGCCATATTATGTTGATGTTCAAGTTTAAAAGGCTTTTGTTTTAGTTATACATTGTCTTAAATGTTTATGTTTATTTACGAAAGCTTCCGCAATATTGTTATCCGTACTGAGCATCTGAGCTCACCCCTTTCAATGTTTTAATATTTTCCAGGATGTGAAGAAGTATTTTATGAATGACCTGCAGGGATAGTCAGAAAAGGATATGAGTGTAGACTATGAAGACTTTGTTATTGTAGTTTTTCACTTTATGATGTAATGTAACGTTTACGAATGTATCTAGTGTTTCCAAGGCTACTAAACTAATCGGTCTTTCGAGACTTGATCTTTTGTGATCATGCCAATGTTACGAAGTAATGCACCGACTCTGGGTAGCTGGGGTCGGGGCGTTACAATATTGATAGAACTATCATGCTAATCTAGACCCATATGAAAATACCATTTATTTTGGAGGAACATATGTTCTGATGACCCACAAGGATGTGGTGGAATTCCATGAATCAATCTCATATTTTATAATGAATTAAATGGAAAACCTTCAATGAGATATACCTCAAATATTACTTCCTTTTCATTTCAAAGTTAGACTGCGCATTGGAGTTCATATAGTTAGGATATTTTTCAGTGACTATCTATATATAATCACCTCAATTTAGGAATAAGATTCTATTATCCCCTTTGTTATCTATGATCAACGAAAATAATCATTATATTTTTGAGAAAGGATTATGACTAGATCTTAGAATTGTAGTTTGGGATTTATCATAATCACATACTCTCAAGTGCATAAAAAATCCCCATCTATTCGGAATAGAATACATAAGGAAATGATATAATGTTATCTTCCATATCATGACAAGAGAATTACTAAGATCTCTCTTAAAAATTCAGATGTTCCTATTGGAATTTAGAAGAGGAAAGTGGACAATGAACATTAATACTGTAGTGGAAAATAAAAATTTAAAATATTATTACCCTCAACTCTTGAGGGATATCAAGGTCTTTAGTTTTCTGAATGTTAGAAGTGGTGGAGTTATTGTACATCATGCCCAAAACTATAGATTTAGTGTCAATGATGTGAAAATAAGGGAGATTTCCCTTTATTTAGCTTGATTTCATAATGATAGAGGTCTCATGTGGGTTCAATATTATCTTAGATACCAAATCATTAGATATTATGGGGGCCTCATTATCTATCCCAAATGATTTGGGATTAGGTGAGTTTGGGATAGTGTTAATGAGTAGAGGAAAGATGATTATATTAAATGTATCGAACCCTAAGAGATGGAGATGATGAACTCATTAATGCAAAATGTACAGTCTTGAACTAAGTTTTTTAATCTTATTCTATGTTTGATATTAGGGTGTCCCTTTCTTTTATCTATGTTTTATATGAATTGAATTGAATTATATGTCAATTTATGTATTCTATAACATAATTTCTCTAATTTGTAATTTATGAATGAAAAAGTGATCCTCATATGTGGAAGAGTATTGGTTTCTACTATCATTAGTGAGAAACTATTGAACAAATTATACCACCTGTGGTTGTAGAATGTTACATTTGACATCGTAATAAGTTTAACTAGACCCTATACAATAATGGCACTATCTTGGTGATTTTCATTCATATGAGTGATATTACTCACTTTTTTCAAACCTAAGATACTCAGTCAATGTCCAATATTGTAAAATGTTACAATCATGAGATTATATGCTGGTGGGGATTATTATTGATCATTGTTTCATGAAAAGATGTGTGATAAACATTTCATTTTTGAAAGGTCTCACAGGGATCCCTTGGGACTCAGAAGAGGTTGTTCATAGATTACCATCCTTAGAGAGATTAATTATCCAAGATGACATTACATATATTGGAGGGTTTTCTTGGAGATATGTTTATGGCCTCGGTGAAGCATGGGACATTGAAATTTACATGGTTATGTTCTTATATGAATATTGTTACAATTATTTTATTCATATAGAACCACACAAGACATTTTATGAGAGACAATTTTGATAAAAAATGTTTTATCTGGAGGATGGTGAAATGTTGGGTGTGAGAAAAAGATTGATTCATATAGAATTTGAGACAGTATTCTTAGCCCAACAAAATATTATCATTGATAATAGAGGTATCATAACATATAATGACTATATGATATGGCCTTTGGACTTTACCATGGGTGGTCATGTCTTCTTGAGTGTGACCCCTTGGTTAAGAAACTGACGTATGAGAGAGAAATGAAATCTATAACCATTTTTGTTATCCCTTTCATGATAACATAATTGAATAGGAAATAATTGTAACTTTGTACATTTTAAATGTATTCTAGGAATTAACAATGTTTTTTTGTTTTGTATCATACATAGAGGTATATTTCACACTCAAATCTTAAATTCCATTCTTTGTTTTGAATCTTATTTTGGTTCTCAGTTTTCTCTTGGTTTTTGGGTGTTCCAGTATAAGATTTTGTGCCTCTGGAGTTCATAATTGAACTCATTAGTCTTGGAATTTTTTATGGTATTTGGTCTTGAATTTTTTTAAAATGAAATGTATATGGATCCAGTGTACTGTAATTTAATTTATGACACTCCCAATGGTACCTTTTGGGTAGAATGGTTAATGGGGTTGTTTCTTCTAGATTTTGTCCAAACTGTGAGACCATTTCCAAATTTGAAAAAAAAATTGTTTCCTTTATAAGTACTTCAGTTTTCAATATTTTTCACCCATTGTACATCATACATGGCCTCCCTCGACCAATTAAAACCTCCATATCCATTTGGACCCCATAGGAACTCATAATCACGGTGGTTTTGGGAGAATTAAAATGGAATTTTCCCAACCTGTGTTCCCATAACTATATTTAAGGAAATAATTTATTTGTTTTATATCTAATTCATATTTAGAATTTTTTGGGAATTACACCTCTCACTCGAGACCACAAACCATAGGCACACCCCCATTTTCCATTTCCCTTATTTGGAGCTCATCTTCATCGTGGATTACGGCGTATTTCTTCATGGTCTCTCAAATATTCCATATTTTAAAATGGTATTTGTTTCATTCATAAATAATTCATTTTTTTCTATTATCAAAATTTTAGTCTCCAGTTGACCTCCTCAGCCTTATTCTAACCTCCCTTTCAATATTGGATGCATGTAGATTCAATTATTGGTGAATTTTGGGAGATTTCATCAATTTTTCTAAAGTATGTGAATTCCTCTCGTGTTTCATCCATTTCCTTAGTATTTCTAGCCTCTTTACTTTTGTTACAAATGTCAAGAAACATGGGTTTATTACCTAGGTTATTTTTATTATATTTTCCTAATATTGTATATTTAGGTTAATTTTCACTCCCTTGTGGTGTGGTGATTGTGTGGTTGATGTTTCACACAATGATTTGGGTTATTGACATAAAAGGTAGGTGATTCCATGTGTACGTATTATTGTTTGAGTTATCATGTTTGAGTAACATATTTATAATGTTCCTCATATGATTTTTGTGGTGATAAATAGGTTTTTCCAGGAATTAGTTGAGCATTTAAATTTAATGATTCATTTATTCATGAAATAGTGTGTTTTTATTTTGTAACTCTTGTTATATCTTTTTGGGTCATTTTATAACATACAAAAAAGGATTATTAAATGTTTCTTTGGAGGGAAAATATTGATTGGTGGGGTTTTGGTGTGCTTTAGGACTTAAAATATGTTTTTTTGAGTGGGGTTTATGTGAAAATCATTTTTATTCCACTTAGAAGTCTTTTATGAAATTGTTATTGGTTTATCCATTTATACAATGTGCACAAAGGATGTTTATGTAATTTTTGGAGGGATTATTCTATTAAAATGGGTTTTTAAATTGAAAAGTATGATTGCTGATGTAAACTGTTTTGAGAACATATATTTATTTGGTGAAATGTTTTATTAAATAGTAAGAAATGAGTGAGACTTGTTTACAGGCTGATTTTGGTGAGTATAAAGTTAAAATGAATTTTAATGTGAATGGAATGTTATATGATATGCTTGTGGTTTTTATGGTGTGTGTGTGTAATTAGGAAATGGAATTTTGATGATCACATAGTATTTTATAAGATAAGGAACATCATTGAGAACAATGAAGTAATCCCATGTATCTAGGTGGGTGGACGTGTACTAGTACACTAGTAATTTGGGGTGGTTTCATCCATGCTTCACATAGAATGTTTAACGACGAACACACTAACAAAACTATTATGATTATTTTGGGGACCACTAGGTTATGGGTATGTTCCCTACTTGTGGCTTGTGCATGAGAATTGATATTTATTATGGTTACATTTCACTGACATTCGAGGTATCTAGGGCCCACAACTAGCTAGATCCCAGTAGTGTTCCCATTATTAGTTCTCATTGAATATATGATAATCAATGGAAATATTGGGTCTGTTTGGATAGAAAATATAGTATATTTCTCATTTTAATTAAACATGTCCATTCTTTAAAATAGTCCCCCTGAAAACAATTTTCATTTAATGTTGCACCAATTAAAAAAATTACCATTTCTTGATTATGAAAACTTGCATGATTTTTAACTCATAATTTTTAAAATATGGAATCTTTTTAGTGGTATGAAATTGGCCTTAGTTTCACACCCTAATTAAACCATTTTGTGTATGTAGACTTGGTAATCATTGATGTAGGTATGGAAAAAGCTTTTAGAGCATGTGGTTTGGGTTGTTACCTTCCATTCTTGGTGTGGTGATGTGGGGAAGGATTTCGTATGATATTCCCTTTTCATGTGGAATCCCATGTGCACTTTTTTTTCTCTACTTTTTAGTTGGGGACCTCATGGGATTTTTCTAAAATTAGGTACTTCAAATTTTTATTTTATTAAAGGCTCGTTTTGATTAAATTTTCAGATTGAGTTTATTTATTATTTTTGTATGTTTTATGCATATGAAATCAGGTAAATCATTCCCAAACACATTTTTATGCAACCCTGGAACTTTTCCCAGCCCATAGGGATTAGGAAAACCCCTCTGGACTTGCCAATAATCAGTTTGAGTGTCCATTTTGATGGCGACCAGAACAAGTTTGTGACAAAATTTTATCATAGTAGGTTCTCTCTTGTTGGGTCATGTTTATTTGGGAAAGAGCCTAGATAGACCAGAGGTAGGATTGTCGGGACATGACATAACAATAAATATTAGTGTCCTTAATCGGCACACCTCATGATATGATTAATGTTTCTAAGATATATTGTGTTGTATTTTAGTTCTTTTTTTCCATTGATTCCTCGATGATTAGGGAAATGAAATAATAGTTGGGGTAATGGTCTCAGTGAGCCCGCAGGACCTGGAAGGACATGTGGAGTTGGGGATATTTCCCCAGAACACTCTTCGTGATGGTTAAATTATTGGATTATGAAAAAAAACATATATCCTAACCACCCAATAAGAATAAATTCCCCCTTCATTGTCTTGTGTCTTTTTATTTTGGAATTTTGGAAACATGGTTAAAGAAATTGATGACTTTATTTTAAGAAGTGCGATTTTTTATTAAATGATTTCTAAAAAAGGAAATGGTTTGATTTCTAAAATGGTAGAAATGAAATTTTAGAATGTTTTTGAAAGTGTAAATGGCGTCTTTACACCTCTTTATAAAGTGTTAATTTTTATAAGGTGGATTTTAAAATTTTATTTCAAATAGAGTTTTTAGAGCTGTTAAAATATATTTTGAATGGATTGATGTGTTTTGGTATTTATGTGTGGAGTTTGAAGATGAAATTTTATTTATTAATTTGAATAATTTGAAAATGTTTCATGAATTTTAGGGATCTTTCATTAAATGGGGATAAATCAGTTTCAAAATAAAGGGGTGTTGATGAAATGGAGTTTTTCATAAAATCATATGTGTGTTGAAATGGTTCCAGATGTTTTGAAAGTAATTTGTATGGCATGGAAGTTATATTAATTAATTTTTGGTGTTTTTTTGAAAATCCTGGTAAGATTTTAATTGGTTTTTTATTCTATGATTTGGGATTTTTAGAAAAATATACTGTTGATTGAATGTCTTGGTTTTGAAAATTGGAAAGAAAGTTTGTTTTATCCATTGGTATTTCTGGGAGTAACCAAATTGGTGGATCTAAATGGGATTATGGATTGTTAAGGTCAGGGATAGATAAGTTCTACTCTGGATATGAGGAGGGTTCTGGATGTGACACGGAAGCATGCATGTGTGATGCCAATGGGATACCATTGGTGGAGGCACCAATAGCCGACCCATTTATTTTCATGGAGATTATTTTAATGAAAAAATTGATGTCTTGATGACCGGTTTTAGTGGTGTGTATTTTGTGTTTTTTGGAATTTTATGGTGTGGTGTATTTAGTTTGAGATTCCCTATTTTTTAAACTATGTATTGGGGTTTTTGTTTTTTTTTGGAATGTTGGGTTGAAGTGTTGGTTGGTGGCCCATTGTGGGAAATGTAATAGGGAGACCTTATGATTTTTTTCCTCATGAGTTCGGACCTATTAATTGGTACGTTTTGACCAAAGAAAAAACTTATTTGGGTATTTTAATTATCTTGTTGGCTAGGGTAAACAATAATAAATAGTTAATTTAGGATTAAAGTGCAGCCACAGGTGAATAACCATTGGTAGGCCCTCTAGTTGATCAATATATTAACTATCTTCCCATCATTCAGTGTTGAGCTGTACACTCTTATTATTCGGTTAAGTGGGTCCTTGTGTTGTAGGAGAGTGGTTGTAGAAGGTTGAAATACACCTTGGTTCATTATGTTTCCAGAGTTTCTCAAATTGTGAAAGGTGAATTTTGACACCGTTATGTCTATAAGTTTTATTAGAAACGGTGAAGGGGAATTCCAGCAAGGAATGTGAAAATAATCCAGGATCATCAGTATATAATGAAGTTCTTATGGGCCATTGGGTCTTTCATCTCTCTCATCGGGGCAGGGGTTCATGTTGGGAAAACATTGTGATGAAATTGGGTCGTTCGAGGCTGTTGTGATTGATTGCAGTAATATAATGTTACATGAAATTATTTTCAATGTTTCACCCATGGTAATGACCATGTAACTTTCAAGGGACATGTTTGGTGGTTTCTTGTTATGTTTTGTTTGATTTTGAAAGAAAATGTGGATGTTTCAGACCCTTTCGAGGGATTATTCATAAGTGAATGTCTGTTTCTATTTTAAGATTATTGGATTCCTTCCTCTATTTAATGATGTCGTCTGTTGTTTCTTTTTTGGTTTGAAACAGGTGATTCTTGTACATCACCAATGTCCCTATTTAGTTAATCTTGTGTTGTTTGAGCTAGTTATTTTATTTGGGTATTGCGATCATTAACTCCAAACATCATCACAAAAAATGATGCAAACATCAGGGCTCCATCAATAGGCCTTAGAGTGAATATTTTCACACAGTCAAGAAATCGCTAGGGGTGTATGGGATCTTGCTTTCACTTCCATATATAGTGCCATATGTGGATATAGTTTGATTTATTGATGTGATTTTAACATTTCAAGTGGTCACGGGTGGTGAAAAGTGATGTGGGGACCCTATCCATCAGGGAATTAATCTGTGTTGGTGGGAAAATACCTACTTTGTTTTGGGGGTGAGGTGATTTTTCCTAAAACCCAGTGCTTGGACCCTTGTGGGTGAAATCCTTAGTGTATTTTTTCATATATGAATAACATAGAAGGAAATTTTTGATCTCATTCATGGTCGGCCATCATGGATAATGATGACCCTGTAAGTGGTGAGTCATTGAGTGTTTGTGTTGTTTTTGAGTTTCATTGACCGACCCCCCCCCCCCCACATTGCAGATGGTATTGGATATTATAGGGCCTTTTTCCTGAACTCCTCTTCAAGTTGGTAAAGGTGGTTGGTTCTTATGGTGGGGAGACCCACCATGTGTATCATATAGGTTCTTTTGGAAATATTCTAATGTTATTCTATCCATTACGGTGGGGAGTTTTTTGGGTCTCCCCTTGTGGGTGTCCCAGTTCTATCATGGGAAATTTATTTTTCACTTACAGTGGGAAGTCTGTTCGGGTCTCCCCATATCAGTAATTCAGTTCTTCTCATGGTGTTGGCATGATGGTAGGTAGTCTTCTTCGGAGTTATATAACCACTAATTTTTATCCTTGGGTAAACATGGGATTGTATCATACCAAATGGGATTTTTTTTACATAAGTTTGATCATTTTAGGTGAGTGGGTTAAATTTTGGATGGTGAGAGTATCCCTTCAATTTTCTGATCAACTGGAGGTGTTTTGGCCTTTTGGGGGCGGGCGAACATGGAAAGGGAGTCCATCTTGGACAATTGGTTTTGTTTTGTATTTGCATCTGAAATTTTTGTGGCTTTCCAAGTGAATAAATTTTTATTGTGGGTAGAACTTTTTCCCCCTGATATTAAATTCCATGCTTCGTTTCAAATAGTTTTTTGGTTTGTATTTTTCATAGGTATTTCAGGTGTTCTAGGATTAGATTTGGCATCATTGTTGTTCTCGATCTATGTCATTAGTCATGGAAGTCTTGTATGGTATTTGGCCTTATATTTTTTCACAAGGGAAGGTATAAGGATGATGGGTCTTGGAATTGAATTTGTGACACTCCTTGTGGAACCTTTAATGGGGTATGTTTAGTGGGGTGGTTTCTTCAAGATTTGGGCAAAATTGTGAGACTATTTCCATATTTTCGAAAATATTTTTTTACTTTTATAAATAATTTTTTTTAATTTCACCCAATATAAATCCCACATGGCCTTCCTATACCTATTAAAACCACCATATCCATTTTTACCCCTTTATAACTGATAATGATGGTGGATTTTGTTGATTTATTTTGTCATTAAGCCAACCCGTGAGCCCATTTCCATATTTAAGGATATAATTTATTTTTATTATATGTCATTCATTTTAGTACATTTTTATATAATTCCACCTCCAACTTGAGAACTCAAATTCTAGGCTCACCCCCATGTTCAATTTTCCACTTTTGAGATCATCTTCATCGTATATTAGGGAGAATTTCCTAAATGATACTCAAATCATTCAGATTGTAAAATGTAAGTTGTTTATTTTATAAAAAATTAATTTTTTAAACTTTTCCCCAATTTCATTCCCCACTCAGTGCCCTCAGCATTATTTAAGCAGCCCTTATAATTTTTGGTACATGGATATTCAACTATTTTTGTATGTGGGTAGATTTTTTCAATGTTTCTCATGTAGGTGAATTCCTCTCCAGTTCCTTCCATTTCCGTAGGGTTTATCCTTTCCTTCAAGTAGTTACAAATTTACAGCAACTATGTTTTCATACTTGTGTTTTTATTTTTGGTTTCTAGGTTCAATAATGTGGATTGAGGTTCATTTTCACTCCCTTTTGGTGCAACAGTGTTGCAGTTTAAGGTTCTCACAATGATAGGGGGTTTTGACACAAAAGTTATTGATTCCATGTGTAAGAGTTATTTTATGTGTTTGATTTTTTTTTACTTATTTATCATGTTTTTCATATGTTTTGTGTGGTGATAAATCTTTATTTTATGGAATTGGTTTAAAGATTCATTTTAATGATTCATTTTTACTTGAAATGGTGTGTTTTTCTGGTGCAACACTTTTGGTATCATTTGGGGTCATTTTATAACATCTGTAAATGGTTTATAAAATGTGGATTGGGATGATAAATATGTTTTGGTGGAGTTTTGGTGTTCTTATGGACTTGAAATAGGGTTTTTGAATGGTTTTTATGTGAAAAACATTTTTATAATTCATAGAAGTGTTTTATGAAAATTATAAATGGTTTATTGAGTTATACAAAGTCTGTAAAGCATGTTTATGTACGGTTTCAGTTGGTGTATAATATTATAATGTATTTTTTAAATAAAAAATTATTATTTGTTAGTTAAAACGTGTTGTGAACATTTTATGAATTATTAAAATGTTTTATTAAATTATTTGAATGGTGTGAAACATGTTTAAAAGGTGTTTTGGGTGAGTATGATGTTAAACTGAATTTGAATGTAAATAGAGTGTTATGTGACCTGATTGTGGGATTTTGGGTGTGTATTTGTTTTGGAAATGTAATTTTGATTTTAAAATAGTATTTTGTGAGATGTGTATCTTGATTGAGCACAAAGGGGGAAACTCAGGTATCCTGGTGGGAGGATGTGTATTAGTATGCTGGTGATCTGGAGTGGTTTTTTCCATGGTTTAGATGACATGTTTGACGACTAAAATACTAAATAATATATTATGATGATTTTGGGGACCACTATGTAATGGGCATGTTCCCTACTAGTGGATCGTTAATGATAACGTATATGTATTATGGTTTCTTTTCCCTGAGATATGAGGTACCTCGGGCCCACAATTATCTAGTGCTTAGGGGGGTTATCGGCACTAGTTCTCATTGAATATATGATACTCACCCTCGGTATATGGTGTGTTTCAATGGAAAATTCTGTATCTTGGGATATTTATTTAAAGGTGCTCAATTTTCAAAATACCACCATTGAAAACTTTTTTTATTTAATGTTGCATCCTTTAGAAAAATTTTTCTACCTTTTATTGTTTATGAAAAAATTAAATATTTTTATCTTATAATGCTTATAATATATAATATTTTTGGTGGAATCCTTTTCGGATTAGGATAAAACCCTACGTATACCCTTTGTGTATGTAGACTTGGTAAACATTGTCGCAGGTATAGACAAAGAATTTAGTGTCGTTTGTTTGGGTAGTTAGCTTCCATTATTGGTTTGGAGTTGTGGGGAAGGAATGGGGATGATGGAACACTTCCCTATGGTAGATATTGAGTTATTTTGGCTATTAATTTGGAGTTTTGACCCCTTGGTCTTTGTCTATAAACTTGTATTTCAGTATGTAATTTTTATTAAAGTCTTGTATGGATTGAATTTTTAGATTTAGTTTATTTATTAATTTTGGTTGTATAATGCTTCTAATTCCCAGAAGAACATTCCCAAAAACATTTTCTATGATACTCGGGCACTTTTTCCTACCTGTGGGGATCAGGAATTCCCCTCAAGCCTTGCCATGGACTGGGTTAGGTGTCGTTTTTTATGGCAACCTGATTTTGGTTCTTGAGAGTACATACCCAATCTTGCATATGTTTTCAATTAAAAGTATATTAATATATATCTTAAAGCCTATTATGTGAAGAATATAAGGAATATTATAGTATAGAGTGATAAGGTTTTATTAAGGAGGCTTGTACCACTTGTTTAGATGCTTTGAAATCATGGATGGATCAAAGAAGAGATATGGGAGTCTGTGTTTGATGTTTTAGAGCAGTTTTCTATATTGCTCGAGAGATAATTATAATGTTATTTATCGTGGATGTGAAGCTGATTTATGGGTTTATTTATAATATCCAGAATTTTTAATGATAATAAAACCACATTTTTTATAATTTATGTTTTTTATTTGAAATTTTTTATTTTTCAATGAAAATTAAAATGTAATTTTTTCTTTCAATACAAAGTTTCATAAGCGTGAAAACATTATTACTAATTCTGAATACATTAGGAAATATTTTAGGGGTTTGGTGCTGAGTCGAAATGATATTTCGAGACTCGTAGAGGGTTAGTATTGAGATAATGAAAATGTTAAATATATTATTTCACGTGTTTATAATTTTTCAGAAATAATGGAATATATTCAATTCGGTTTCTTGAATGGGAAATCCAAGAATACCATTAAATCTACAATTCGATTTTTACCCTATTCTCATTATAAATTTTTTGTGTTTTAGGTGTTTAGTTAAATTTTAGGGATTGGAAAATATATTATATTACATGCATTTTATTTTATAGAAAAAATATATATCCCAAAATATGTCTCATATTAAAAATCTAAGAGTTCCATTAGGTCTGAAACATATGTTTTAATCTAGGTACAACATAACATTTATATGCATTGAGAGTTTTTATAAATCATACATAAGGATAATTCTAATATCATTTTTCATTATTATTATTATTTATTATTTATTTTCTTATTTCATCCTCAGAAGAAATCTAGACCACAATTTTTTATATCCATCGATCATAAAATTACGATTTAAAATGTTTTGACCCATTCATGTTAGAAATTCCTTATTAGGATGTATTTAGTTGCTCCTCGATCAATTTTCATTTGAAACCCATATTAAATTAGTGTATTAAATTTGGGGGCATGTAATGTGCAAAGATATAATCGTTTGAGGTTTTAAATTATTAAGAACATAAATTTCACCTTTTGCAGATCCTATTATGTCTAAGTGACCATTATACATTTTAGGGTGTTATCAGTCATGTTTCTAGTGGTCCCCACTTGTAGTTCCAGTGGTTCCAACACCGATCATCTTCTATTTCCTTGGGAAAAAACACATAATGTTCTAAATGGCCTTTTATTTATTTTTTATTTAACTTATTCCACTTTTACCCTTTTACATAAATTAAATAAAAGGATTTCATTTCCCAATATATCTATAAAAACCTAATCATATCGAGGGATAATTATAATGAATTATCAATGATAATTACATCAAAAAATAAAAATATAAATAGATGCATAATTTATGATAAATTAATAAAAAATAATAATTAATCAATAATTTGTAATAAATTATTAATATATAATTATAAAAAGATTATTTATGTGAAATTATCAATAAAATTATAAAATGATAATTTATGATAACATATCAAAAGTTAATTATAAAAGGACAATTTTGGAGAAACTAAAAAGATAACTATAAAAGTATAATTTATGATAAATTATAAAAATATAATCCCAAAGTATAATTTATTAAAAATAAATTGATATATTGTGATAATTTATGAGAAATTATCAAAGGATAATTATTAGAAGATAATTTATAAAAAAATTACATATATTATTTATAAATTGATACTTTATAAGAAAGTATCATAAGATTATCATAAGAGGTTAAATTAAGAAAAAATATCAGAGATTGAATATATATTATCATCATTGAATAATTATAAATGACTTCCATGTATGTTTTTTTAATATATATAAAAGTAATTTATTAAATATTGATTTATAATTATACTCAAAGAATAGATTTATAGTGCATGTGTTGTCCTAAAAGAATAATTTGAAAATCATTAATGAGAGATAATGTATCATCATGTGTAATATTTTATGTTATTTTAAAATAAAGTTGTGAGTTTTGGATCTAAGAACCCTTGATGTTCCTCTAACAATTATGTTTCAGTGACTCTGGTAGTATGGTCGTAGAGTATGTGTTCTTGACTTTAGACATTTCACTCCAATATAAAAAACACATGGGTGACATATCATTACTCTTTTTGTGGAAAACAGTTGATGTAGAAAAATACATACCATGGTGTGGTCATGTATGTTATATTATTGTTATACATTGTTTATTCTTGATTTAACCATGCTATTTAATAGTTTCATGTGTTTGTTTGATGAGTTATGATTCCAACTTATTTTTTTCATGTGATTATATGTGACTATTAATACGTGTTCTTATGATGAGTTCATATAATACCATTGTTTCCATGTGATTATTTGATATGTTAACACTATTAACATGTGATTTAATGATCTAAGACCACTATTTATTGTGTTATGTTTCGGTATATTTTATGTTTTCATTCAATGTATGGTGCCAAAGTGATAGGTGGACCTATCATGGCTTGGTAGACCAAGAGGGGGACCATGGTCACACACATTATGTGACTTGATGATGATACCGAGATAGATTTTCAGGTATTATAGCCCACAATGGACTAACCTAGTGACATGGTGGCCTTTTGGGATTGGACCCATGTGGTAGTAGTGGAGTAAGATGACCTAGTGGATCTGGTCTTGGGGGTATCATGGTCATATATCATTGTACCGTTTTGGAAGTAGTGGAGTATGATGGTCTATGTTGCATGGAACTACAAGATAGAGACATGTATGATGGAAAATTATTCTCTTTTTAGAGTCCAAAGACCTATACAATTATTCACTATCAAAATTTGGTCTCATATGTTTGTGATTTATCAATGAACATTTTGAAATTTTCAAACAAGGATTTGAAGTGTGTAAATTCATGTATTATGGAGTCTTGGTTAGTTAAAAAATTCTTCGTAATGTTGTTACTTTTCTTCACATTTCATTATTATAATGTTATTCTTTCATAATAATGTGAACACGTATCAAGGACACACTGATGGTTTCATAAGGAGTCATGTAATCACACCCTACATGGGAATTTTGGTTTGGTTGTAAATTTCATGACTAGAGATTCAGTGAAGGGGAATGTCTATATGGTGAATGATAATGAAGTGGAGCACAAAGAGGGAGCAGACTAGGAGAGACTCTATAAAAACCCACATATGCTTATTTTTTTATTTTCTTATTTATTTTTATACTTTAAATAAGATTACCACATTGGTATTTATTTATATATATATATATATTTAATTTTTAGTTTTCACATGTTTACTCTAAATATTTATTATATTATTATTTGGTTTTCATTATTATCATGAAATTATGCTGAGGGGATAGTCCCCCCACTATTGACCTCATACCCTTGATGATTCTTTGAAACCTCTTGAATTTGGGGAGGTATGCATGTTGTCTTCTAGAACCTAAGACTATACCAGGTGAATAATGTATGGTTTATATAGTAGTCCCACTCCACATAAGATTTAATGAACATCCTTGTCAATATCATTTGTGTATTTTGAAAAATTTATTTTAATAACAATTATAATACTTTTAAAATAATATTATATTAATTTCTAATAAAATAAACTAGATATTTTATTTTGGATTGTATTTTATCATTTGGAGATGAATAGTGTTTTTAATTCTGAAAGTCATTTCACCACCCAATCATGAACACCAACACAATAACACACAATATGTTAGATTTTTAATAAAAATTATCATGCACCCCCATGGAATTTTTCCATTTCTATCATTAAGAATTTGAAAAACCACAACCAATCTTTATGGTTGAAAATATTTGTATGATTATAGATAGAGACTATGTATTTTAGGGGAGTAGTGTTTTATAAATGTTTATAGTTCTTAAAATTGATAATTATTTTCATATACAATGAGATTAATTGATGCAATTGATATCAAGGATTTAGGAATCATTTGTAAGATGACAGGGGGCATTGGTATTTGGGTGTTGTGAAACGTCTTAGTTTCATGTAACAACAAGATGGGTAGAAGGGGTAACTTAGGGATAGATTGTAGAGTTAGATATTTGGTTATATAAATAATCTAAAAATAATTTTATATAATACACATGGTATGATCCTTGATATTGTGTTTAATTATTCCCATGATATTCATAACATATTGAATGTCTGTGGGAAAAAATATGGACAGTTATAGTAAAAATATACAAGAAAAATCAACTGAGTAAGAAAGTGGACTATACCAACACCTTGGTTATTCCCAATGATATGGTCAGGATCTGGGTATGATATTTAGGTTGGTCTGATCATTCAAATCTATCTTTAGTATGATCCATGATTATGGAGAATATAGGCTATTTTCCTAGTACCCATTCATCAACTAGTCGATGAATGCATTACACGCACACCTTCTACCTTATTGACTCATAATTTTTAATATCAATATTAAAATGTTTGGGTTCTCACCCTAGTTATGAATTTCTAATAAATAAAAAATTATTTTTACTCATTTTCTATATTTATCAATATAAAAAGTTTTTCTAGGATAATAATGAATTTTTATTAGTAGTCTATGAAATTTTAAATTTTTAGGAATCAAAAAATGATGTTGGGTCAACGTAGTAAATTATAAAGGGATCGTTTTTCATTTTTTATAGATAGATATCATTATGTTTTTTGATTATGTTAATTTTCTCTAAAATGTTAAAATGTTTCCAAAAAATATTTTGGATGTTAACATTGAAATTGGAATAATGGAATCTTCTCTAATTATTATTGTACATTAAGAATTACCCAATGGTACCCATAATCTGGGAGAATATATAGGATGGTCTTATGAAAATATTGTTTTAATATGAAATGGAATTTTAAGGAAAAGACATAGATAATGGTTTTCAATATGTTTAACAACTATATTTATATTATATTTTTTTATTTTAGATTTCTTACTTTTAAAATATTCTAATATATGATGTATAGAGAGATTTATCTTATATGGGTACATATAGGTGGAGGGAAGGGATAAGTTTTTTTTTTGGATTTTATTCTAGAATTTTTTACATATAATATTTTTGAAACATTTTCCAAAAAGGTGACTTGATTTTTGAGAGTTATGATTTGGTAGAAGACTATAGTGGTGATAATATAATATTGATGAAGATAACATGAATGGTGTTGTGATAATAATAATAAATTCAGTGGTATGATGATGGATTAATTTTTTCTATTGATTATATGTATGTAATTATTTTAGGTATTTTTAACTGTATTTTTATGTTATTTTAGTTATTGGTGTATTATTCTCTATGAAATCTCTATTAGAGGGATGTTATCAAAGGGTTTACCAAAATTCTATCACTGAGTTAGTTTACTTTATAGAAATAATTGTATTTCCATACTCACCCCTCTAGGTTGTTTTTATTTCATATGGATTGAACATATTTTAAATTGGTTCTACATATATATGAGATATTTTGGGGAAGGATGTGGTGAACATATGATAGAGGTTTAATGGCACAAAATTAGATGAAATTATTATGGGTATTATTTAGTAGGATTAGGTTTTCAAGGGGCCATTTCCCAATTGAATATAATATGATTTCTGAGAAAAAAACATTATTATTTAGGTATGGATTCTTGTAGATGTCATTATAGTGATATTTGAAAACAAAAAAATATAATATTTTATTTTAAATTTTAATTATTGTTTTTTAATGTTTTTCACTGTTATAGATATTTTTTTTTTGATTTTTAGGATATTTTTGGGTGTCACAGAATTAGGTGGAATCATGCCACACCATATTCCGAGGAAACTACATTGTAACATGAATCTCTACATTTATGAAATATTTGTGGTAAAGGTTAG
This sequence comes from Viscum album, assembly GCA_963277665.1. Lineage (NCBI taxonomy): Eukaryota > Viridiplantae > Streptophyta > Magnoliopsida > Santalales > Viscaceae > Viscum > Viscum album. Next base: position 1,535,199,121 of record OY728126.1, read on the forward strand.
GTTCACCATGGAAAAGTGGTTATATTGTACTGGATATTATATAAGGGTGTTTAATAAAGGTCAATGAGGAATCCCACACCCTAATTCATTGGTCTCCACATGGATTGGGTAGTGTTAGGATATTATTGGAGTTATATAATGGTGGTGGGTAAATGGTTAAGGGTTTTCTAGGGGTAGTGCATAAAGGATGGAGAAGTCCACTATGTTCAATCATATGATACCATTCCATGGTTCCCTTGGTATCGGTGGGTGGTGGTCTACCCCTAAGGTGGATATTTATGTTTTAGGCCTAGGATACACTATAGATATGCTTTGAGAGGGTGGACCATTCCTTAAGGATAGGGGATTCACAATGCTTATTTTCTACCAACATCATAGGACCTATGTTGTGTGAATGGGGAAATCCTTTTTCTAACCTATCTCAATTTTTTTGGGTGAAATGATCATTTTGATCTGGATCTTGTGAAGTCCAAAGGTAATTACTTTCTTTCCTCATCTCATCACATTCCATTCTCAATCCCCTGAAATTTGACTTTCTCCCATAAACCCTAATAGCGTTGCTAGTCAATTTTATTGTTTGATTGTGTATTAATTAGAGGTATTTTTTTTACAGTTCTAGGTGTGAGTATTATTTCAATTTTTGTATTTTATCACGAAAGTTGGAATGTTATGAATTGTTTTCAAATGTATTGAGGTATGTTTTTTTTTGTGATATTACATTATCTAGAATTTCAATAAATTTTTATTTTCTGAAAACTCCATGTTTATGATGTTACACATATGTGGGATAAGAATAATGGATTTTGGTCAATGTTTTAAAATAAATCACAAGGGGAAAAGATTTTTTTAAAATGTTCCCTAAAATTGGAAGTATAAATGAGTACCATGGGCAATTTATAATTATAAAAAAAGAGGTTCTTTGTATAAAAGGTGGTGTTTATGGTTATTCGACCATGTTTGCGTCATCAAATGGGTAAAATATATTTTTAAATTATCTTGAAAAGAGTGGAATGGTTGGATTCTTGAATGGTTTAAAATTTTATGTCAATGGATGTTTTTAGATAATGACTAAAAATGGAATATAAAATATTTAAAAAATATACATAGCATTTCAAGATAGTTACATTAAGATATTTTTGGGAATTTTTCGTTGTATTCATTTTTTCTGTCTATGAGAGACAATTTTGAGAACCGTATTTCAAAATTATAATATAAATTTTGACCATGTAGGGGAATGTTATATATGGTGATTGTATAGATGATGTGAAATGTGTTGTTTCATTCAAGGGAATTTTAGGTGAGATGAAATTTATTTTTTTCTTCATTCATTGATGGTCATATAATTTGATTTTTTACTCTCCACATACGTATTACATCATATGTAACCCATTGTAGTTTTTTTGGATAATCTATTTGGGATGAGGTCACACACTAGTAGGTTTATTGGTGAAATAGTTTATATAGACACCCTATATAGTGATGTACTTCATTATCCATTCTAATAATAAATTTTTCTTCTATAATTAATGATGTATATTCTCTAGGGAACCTAATAATAATTTCACATGGTACTCTTGCATAAAATATTGAATCTTGGGAAGAAAATTATATAAAATTTTTATAATAGATTTCATACAATAAAAGAGAGAAACAAGGTGGCCTAAAATTAGGTAACTTGTATGATACCATTCCATTTTTCTTAGAATCATATATTAGGGATAATACCTTACAATATTTGGATGCAATAAAAATATTTAAGTGAGATGTTTGGAAGAAATTCATGATGTTGAAAATAAGATGGAAATATAATTTATCCACTTTGGTAGATATACTTCGGTCATATAAAATGTTGATATTGTTATATATAAATTTTTATTTTGAAAGAAGGGACTTACATTTAACATAAATTTTACACAAATTAAAAACTAATGAGCCAATTTGGTTATTAATGATACCTATATCTCAAATAATGTCATTGGAAATTGAAAAATATATATTTATCTTCAATCAAGGAGTTGGGGTGACCAGGAAATCCATCGTCTATAATTTCAAAAGTTTTTTATTGAGGGATGGTAGAAAAATATATATTTGTAAATTATTAAGACATATTCATCTGATTTTAGGCATATAAGATCTTAAGTGTCACATTATAATTCTTACATTAAATATTACATATCATTCTATTAAATCCTATTTCATTTGGGGAATCTAATATATACCAAATTTAATTAAATAAAACCACCTTAAATTTTATTTTGATGTCATAATTCATTGGTTCATCATAAAAACTTGATGAAAATATTAGATTAAATAATATATATGAATTCATTATGTTAAAATATCAACCAAAAAGATCATCAAATCATTCAACACATTCAACTACCATTGATGATACCATATATGGTATTTCTATCTATCTTATTTGCATTACATAGTTTTATTGTATCATGTGGTACCATTCTGTGTGGTATTTATATTAATACATTTTTGATGTATTTCGATATTGAAAATAATCTTATTTTTATGTGTTGTGTTTCATTACATAAACTTTATTTTCCATAAAAGTATTTTGGGAATGTAATTAAAAGGAACAACATTATTTTCAATGAATATTGGGTATTTAAAAGAGGTGTTTGAATTTTTTTTAATGTGGTTGGTTTCATTTCAATACAACAGAATATAAAAGGATGGATTAATGGATAAAGTAATTCAGATCTAATTATTTTTATTATTCATACACTTATAAAATTATATATAAATTTAATTCAAAAATGATTAAATATAATTTTATTTCAAGTAATTAGACAAAAACATTTTGGGAAATCCTTTTGGGGTCCCTTTCACAGAAACCCTCAATACAATAATTTGTTTTTGCTTTATTTTCTATTCCCTATCATTTTTTCCCAGAATTGATATTATTATTGTCTTCTGTTTGAATGATTCCAATAGGAGTTTTTTCAAGATACATGACTTTACTTGATTCATGATAAAATTGTTACAATTTTTAGGCTCCATTTATATTTTATTCATTAGAAAATTGTGTAGAGGAATTATATTTCGAGGCTTCTCATTTAATTCATTTTGACTATTAAAATTTGTTTATCTATTAAGATAATGATATATGACATTATTTTTTTAGGTTTTATAATATTTTTATGTTTCTCCATATATGAAAACTAGTGTTTACATGTGTTTTAATTAAATAAAAAAATATTAGTTTTGGTTTTCTTATAGTAATCCATTGTATGGATATTATAATTTTTGTTGAAAATCATTAAAAGAAGGAGATATTTTTATACTGTGGCATTAGTTTCATTACAAATGTTACTGAGAATTCACAATAGGTATTTCCTAGGATTACAAGGGATCCCTGTTTTGGGTTGACCTAGGTTCATGCCTAAAAAATGGTATCATTGACCACTATAATAATATGGGTGTGTTATCATAGTATAGAGATTAGGATTGTGTGAAGACTCTAGAGGTATATCATGAATGAGTTCTTGATCACCATCTTTCATTATGAAAATTTTATATCTTGGGGGGTTGGTATTTTGAATCATTTTTTGATTATTTTAATTGATTAATATTTTAGATGATGTTAATTTGATCCCATTTTGAATTGGGTGAGTTTCATTGGGGATATTTTATGGTTCTGGTATAAAAATGGAGAAATAATCTATTGCATATTGTTATCACACATGTAATGAATACCATTTAGAGACTAGTAATATGATTCAAAAACTATTTCATCGTCCACTACAATATTGAAATTTGGTCAATTAAACAAGACTAAAAACACATGGATGGTAATTTATCCCATTTTGATTATGATATTTATAAATCCTTAAATCAATACCTAGTAATGGAAAGATTTCAAGGGAGTGTTTTTAACTTTTGATGATGTGGATTGGAGGTTTTTGGATTATTATTGTTTTCTTTTATATGTGACCATTTAAAAAAATATTTATATAGTAGTTCACCTAATTGAAAAATTATTCATATTTTAAACAAATACATAGGTATTGGATTATAATGTAATTGGTTTTCATAAATTTATTGAAAAGGTCTTATTTAAAATTTAAATAAATATTTTTTTGATTAAAAGATTTTTTGATAGTTTAAATGGAAATATTTTGGCCCTCATAGATTTCTTTGTCCAAATTGACATGAATTAAAATTAAATGAGGAATTATTTTTAAATTTTACATATTTCGATGTGTATTTTAATAGAATTTTTATTTTAAGTAATTATTTTTAAATTATAGAGAGAATTTTGAAACTCGGGTTGGATTATTTTTATTAAAATAATTCATTCATTTTGAAATATAAGTTCAATGATAGAAAATTCCCTTACGGGTTTTATCTTTCTTAATGAAGTGGTGTGTTTCCTAATTTTTTTAGGTTTTAATAAAACTTTTTTTTAGTAAATGATCTTTCACACATTATGTGGTGTAGAAAATTTTAATATAAAAAATAAAATGTGTTTCTAAATTATTAATTTATGATCTTCGATTGTCCCTTCATGTGGAATGGTATTGTACTTTTTCTTTGGGAAGCATGAATTGGTTAGATTAATGTTTTTTATTTATAGTGTGCCTTCTTGGATGTAATCGATGAATGATTGAAATAATTATTTTTATGATGAACCTTTCTGGGTGAAAAAAATTATTAATTGAGTATAGGCATCATGGAATTTGGAACTACTAATGATTTTAATAGAGTGATAGTTTTATTTTTTATCCTCGTCGTATGTTGGTGATTCATGGAGATTTATCTTTTATGGTGTTTTTTAGTTTCATTATCTCGATACTGTATAGGTCAGAAAATCAATTATATTTATTAGATAAATTTTTGGTGATATATAACTTATGATTTCTTGTTATTATTTCATAATTATTTATAGGTGGTACTCTATTGGATAGTATAAATCTTATATGTCTCAACATGGAACCTCGAGTATTTAAATATCTAATGTTTATGTGTTTTTAGAGTTTATTATAGATATATTCATAGGTATACATTAATTTTTTTTGAAGGTAAATGATGGTTGATGGATTTTATACAAGCTCCGTATTTGGGAGAACATTGGTTTAGAGGATTATTTATCAAGGATCTTAGAGTGTCTATGTTTTTATGGAGACCATTATTGGGTCAACAACTAGGGTATTTTTCAATTTTCTATCAGGTAAGCGGTCTATATTTTTGGATGTTCAAAACAAAATTATTAATGATGACTATATTATTTTTTCATGGTGTGTACTAATCGATAAGGTTTTTTAGTGGATAAAATTGTAATGGTATGTGTGTGGGTTAGGGTAATAGGGATGACTGTTTATTTTTTAGTTAGAATATAGGATAAATAGAGTTGGTATTTTATTTCTATTTCAATATGTGTTTGTGTTGAATGAGTATGGAAACGAGTAACCATATTTTTTTATTCGTGACCTAATGTCATAACAATTATATTTCATGTTTTTTGATGTTTATGATCATTCATGTTTATTTAATTTATTAAGGGGAATTTTTAGTTGGTGACATGGTTTTGTTGTCTTATGGGTGTCCCATTGTGGTTCATTTCTCCATTGGTTTATGAGATGTTTGGATATGTAGTTATATTTGGTCAAATTAATCCAATAATTTTCATTGATGATTTTGGAATACAGGTTTTTTCTGATTTGTTCATTTACCTATCTATTTTTCTCCACTATTCAACTATTTAAATGTAATTCTAGGTAATGGGGATACCATTGAAAGGTTATTATCTTATTAGAATAGTATATTGGTCGGTTTTTATCTGGGTTTTCATTGAAGACATATTAAATACTCATTAAGTATTTGGGGAATGTGTAACGTTGCCTCTTTATAATATATATTTTTATCTTCCCCCACCCTCCTAACACATTTCCCAGTATTGAGGTTTTATAAATTTATAGGTTCGTCCTTTATCAAAATCATTATATGGGTAAAATTAAGCATGTATGGGGGAATTGGGTTGGCCCCATGATAGTGTTGGAGATCGGTTTTAGTGTTATGTCAATGTTACATAGATTTATTGATGATTTATTAGGTGATTTAAAAATTATTGTGAGTTATAGAAATAGGTAATAGGAGACCACATAATATTCCAATGATATCACATAGTATCCATATTCACATACTTTATGATGTTTATACGATGAATAGTTTGAGTTCTATGTTAAAGGGATTTAACCATAGTTAGAGATACATGGAGTTATTGATTGAGGTTATTGAACTAATACCAAGTCACCAGTATTATGTTTTTTTGTGTGGGTGTTGGTTAATATTGGGATTTGATTTTTGTATGGATGGTGCAGAAAGGTGGAATTGTGTTTTTTCAGGGTTGTACAAATTGTTCATGGAGTTCATCTATGACACAACGTAATTGGACACACATTAGTAGAATGAGGGCTTTGGGGATAGATCCCCTACCCATGGAAGGTCCTCTAACACATCTTATGTCTTATAATACAATGGAAATTATGGATGGGGAACTATGTTGTATCAGGAGGGGTTTCAATGTTGTTTTTATTTTCCTGGGTAAAAAATTTAGTATTTTCTTTTTTTATTGACATATATTTCTATTCCTTATAGAAAAAAATCCCATATATATCACATGGTCCAACAAGGTCTGTTATTATGGGGACATATTTATTCTCCTCCTACATTCTATTGGGTTCCCTAATCATTTCTTTTGGATTAAATAGTATTCATATTGTATATACCTTCATTATTTCATTCATCTCTTTCCCTTCGACTCACTCCTTATTTTCAAATTCTTCTATAAAACCTAATCACTATGATAGTTGATTTTAGGTTTTGCATGACCTCTAATAATAGGTATTTCTATTTTAAGGGTTTGGAAATTGTGTATTATTTTTTGTTTGGGTTTTCATCATTATAGATAACCTGAGGTGTTTGGTTACTACAAGGATGGTAGTAATCATATTTTATTCCATTATTTCGTATGACTAAGAGGCCTGATAATGTTAAAATCTGTGTTTATGAAATCATACATATATATAATAAGTATAATATATTTTTATGTTTGTTTTAAAGTGAGATCACATTTGAATAAAAGATAAATTTAATTTTTCCCCAGTTTTCAAATTGGTATTGAGATTTGAGTGATTGAGAAACTATGTAAAAATTATTTATATCAATTATAGTGGATGTTTAAAGTTATTTTTTTCTAATTTACATCATGAAATTGGTAAAATATATGTTTTATCAATTTTTTAGAAATGAAAACATTTTTAGAGTCCTTGAACGGTTTTAAATGTTTATTTAAAAGGATGACTCTAATGAGTGGTTCAACATTAAATTTCATATATTATAAAAGTTTTTTGGTATACTATGTATGTTTAGTAAGTACTGTTTTCACTTTTTAGTTCTTTTTAGGTTGTGTGGGTGTGTAATACCTTATTAATCCTCTTATTTAATTGTCATAACAAAAAATTTGAATCCATTTGGGGGATTATATGTTTTATAATAATATGAATGATGTGATATGGGATGTTTATTTTTATGTAATTGGATGTGGGATAAGGATTATTCTTATTTTTAATTGATCAATGATCATTTAAAATGATTTATTGATAACATATTATTTATTTATTACTTGGAAAACCAATTTAATTGGGTAGGATAACCTTGATATGATGATGATGAAAAGAATTAAATCAAAAAAATTATTTTTATATGATATAAGATGGTACATACAATATTGTTATAGAATTTATGAGATATAAACACTACCGAAATTAGTTTCTTCATATCAATGAAAAAATTATCATTTTTGTTTATCACCCACATATATATCAATTAATTAAACATTTAATATATTGAAATTTATTGGAATAAAATAGTTAATATGAAGAATTCATGAACAAGTCAAATAATTTACATATGTTATAAACTTCATTATTAAATTAAATATAACCAATGTAGAATTATTGGGTGTCAAATAAATCATTATAATATAATGGTAGTTTCAAATAGTGTGATAAATTAATTATTTCACATTAATCATAAACAACCAAATATCTATTTATCCACCTCTGCAGCATAGTGTGGTGTTAGTACACCATAGAGTCAAGAAGGATAATATTCGTAAGATGAAAAATTTTCCTCAACCCATGGAGTCTAATGAAGATGGGAGGCTCTCATATTACATTGTGTTGAAAGTTATCAGATGACTTGGTTGGGGGTCAATGGATATTGAGGTTCATCAGTACAAGGTACATCATTACATATATTTGACCGTATTTAGTATCAACATGGTATCATATTTATTAAACAGAGATCCTAAAAATATTACTTCATTTCTTTTCACAACTATCAATAAGTATTAATCAACCTTGTAGAAAACCAACAATCGAACTAGCGTGATCCATGATCATAGTATTGTGATGCCATTTTTGGGAAAGATATAATAAAAAATATAAGATAACGAAATTGAATTTTACTACATCTTCATTGACACAAAACCATGATTACTACATCTTCATTGAAACGAAACCATAACATAGTATTAGCTATTTTAGATTTTTCAATATGAGTTAACTTATGTAGAAGGACAGATTTTTGTTAACTTTTTCATGAATATGAGCCTATTTTGGAACACATGTTGTGTTTTACTTCATGAAAAATTTCTAGGAAATCACCATTATGGCGTTGAAATTATTTTGTTTTAAACATTTTTAAAATTATAAAAAAAAAATAGAACAGAAAACCTTGAATGCAGTTTGATGTGGAAGAATGTGTTACCATTATATGTCGAGGATAGGTATGAGTAAGTGATCATGTCCTTGACCATTTCATTGAAAAAGTCATGGTGTTGTGGAGATGTATCATTTCAACATTTTTATTTTTGAATTGAATTAATTTATTATATATTGTTCATTAATGATATAGAAAGGGTTTTAATGTATATTAATTAAATAAAAAATTATTCATTAATTAACAAATTATTATGGTTTTATAATAAATTAATAAATTTATATGAAATATTGGTTGTTAAATAGAGAATAACTCATTAATTTTTTTATATAAAATAAATTGGAATTTATATGGATTTGTTTACTATATACAAATAAAATTGTATATTTATAAGTTATTCAAGTGTAATTTTTAAAATGATTATAAAATACATAAATAAATCTTGACTATATATTTATTATTAAATTATGAATACTTTGTAATAAAAATTTTTAATGAAAATAATTAAATTTTAATTTGGTGAATATCCATATAATGATGAATATGAAATTATATTCTAGTAATGAATAATTATATTTTTATTTCTAATTATGTATTATAAAAAATATAAGGATGAAATTAAAAAAATATATTTATTTAATTTTTTAATAAATTTTTCAAAACTTATTATCACATATTTATATATTTAAATTGATTATATATTTATTGGTTTTACTGAATTTTATTAATAGTTATAAAAAAACTATATTCATAAGCATATATGATTTATTTTAATTGTAAATTTCCTTCATGAAAATAGTGTCGTACATGACATGCTAGATATGTAAATTAATTTATGTTTTCATTCACCTAGATCATTGTTGGTAAGTAAAATTTTGAACTTAAATTTAACTATTGAATATTGTTTATAAAAATTTATGTTCAGAGTTAATATTAACTTAATTATCACTTCATTAAAGTATCGATGGGTAGAGGGACATTGAGCCTGGCTACATACAATTCTCGAGGCTTCTGCCTTGTCTACAATAGTGAATGGTGTTGAAGATATGTTTCTCTTGGACTACTCATATAAGTATTATTAATCTAAAATATTTCCAAATTATGACATGATGTTTTCATCTACCTTAAACATAATATTTATTTTATATAAAAGAATATAATTTTCTTATATTTCATATTGAGTAACACAAACATGGGTAGCGTAATGTGTTACACATCAATATCATATAAAAATATTTCTCTGGTAGATAATATATGTTCACAAACTAAATAATTAGTATAATTCATACATAATTAATATAACATGAGATAATATTTTAGGATTTAATACCTTTAAATAATAAGTGTCATATTCCATCTAAAGAATCACATCTCAAGACATCAATCATCTGACTTGAAGGATTTTGGCCACTATAGAGTTTCCCATGATTATTATATGTATAAAATAGAAGTATTATTCAAACAAGATAATACATATGTAGTTTCATACCATATTCGAGTTTTCAGACCCATAGATTGTATGTTTTTTGTATAATAATTATTTCCCTTTTTAATCATGTTATGCTAGAGTTGTTTAGGTTTTAAATAATATTTAATTCCAGTTTCATAAGTGTGAGTGGGAAGGTGGATGGAATTTTCATATGAAACATTATTCCCCAAAATCATCCATGTTCTAACTCGTGGTGTCTATAGTTGTGTATTGGTTGGGAAACAATGTTTTGGTGTTCATTTTTTATGGATTAGACTATTTTGGTATATATATTTTTGTGTTTATGAAACTGTATAGTGAAATAATTGAATTTCGAGTTTGAGAGGTCATGCCAATTTGAGAAATATTACACTATGGATGATGGTTGAGTTGTAGTGTCCTTTTATGGTCTGGGAGGATGTAGTGTGGTGATGAACATTGAGCCAGGGTCATATTCACTATATTATAGGTTTTATTCATTTACTATTACATCAAATTTGGACATGTCATTTACTTAAACCACTTTGGAATGGAAATAACATAGGTGGTATAGTTTTTAATAACTTATGACACTTTTCAGTGTGGTCTTGAGTGTTGTGTTGTGACATGTCATTTTCTAGATTTCAATCAACTCATTCAACATGAATACAGCCATTCCCAAACCATTACTCTGAAATAAATAGAGAATCTTGGGAATATATTAGAGAATAATTATCCCCCTAACATAGGGCTTCATCCCTAACATTATAGGATAAAATAATTTATATTCTAGGATCATTCATTTTCCATTATATTTGGGTTTTATGAATTATTCAGCCTTTTTCCTCTATCCTTCACTAGATATTGTGCAATGTTTTTGGTATATAGAAGAAATTTGTTATATATGGGGATAAATTTGAGAAGATAAATGTGTCTTAGGCTCAATACATTTATTTTGGTAAATCATTACACACCAAACACATTCTATTATATTTTCTTCACCAAGTCATGAAATGTTCATTCTATTGATTTTGGTAGGGGAAATAGATTTTGGGTCTCCTTTTGGGTTTTTAAATCACATAATTGTGTTAAATCACTCTTAAGGTATGATTAAAATAATGTATTTGTGTAACCATTTAGAAATACTATGTATTATGGTAATCATAGTGTGAATGTGTATCAACGAGACCTACGATTGATTTATGGGTATATTTTGGTGTTTATTAACCTAAAAACCTTTACATGATAAATATTTCTTGTGATTTTATATGTTTTTATATACTTCATATATTTCATATATTTTGTAAAAACTTTTTTATATTAGGGTAGAATATTTATCTAGATATACTAGTTGACTCATTATAAAGAAATCATGGGTACATGATAATAGCCCAAGATCTCTAATAATAAATCGCGGTGAGTGTTGGGATATAGAACAACATGTCAATTTTTATTGGAATGTGGTTCACATTGAATAAATGGTATGATTGGGTGTGTGATTCTTATTGATATAATGAAATCTATGTAACAATTATAATTTTCTTAGTGATCATTATTAAATAGAGCCCACTAGAACCCTAACCGCAAATTTTTTAGCACAATGAAAGAATAATAGAAACAAATTGTAGAAACATAACATAGATAATTCCATGACATTACATACCAATTCTATCAATATTATTTTGATATCTTATCTCAATTACATGTTGAAGAAGACATCATCACCCACCTTTATGGGATATCCATTCCGCAACATTATAGAGTAGTCACTCAGATCATCCAATTTTTATTTTTATACATTGGTACATCCAATTGAAACATATTGACTCTTAAGAACCAACAAAATTCAGTATGTTAAATCCCAAATTTTGTCAAACATTCTAGAAAATATTCATACCATAGGCACAATATATATTTATCCTCGGCATGTATGAAAGAATCATTTATCATCATACCCTGACTTTTAACTTCGACTCGATGTTCACAACATTTGGTATCATGGATATCTACCTATACACATGTGCAATCACCTTAGACAAGTCATGATATATGTCATCAATAGATATCTTATAATATCATAATAATTGGTCTATAGTCTTATACACATTCTCTCTCTTAAAGGAGTCAAGCTATCATCCAGGAAATCCCAGTTATCTTAATATAATTACAGTATTAATAAAACCTATGCAACATTAACAATAAGAAAAAAAAATATAAACATAGGAAATTTCTATCATGTAATGGTCATCATGTAAAAACATGCACCCATATTCATGTCAATAAACCATATTTCTCATGGCCACACACACACCCCTCAGTCTACATAACATAGTAGTTCTCATGGCCATTGTATGTATTCATAATAAAATAAATTAAGGAAACTATATAAAACTTTGGAATATGATAAAACAATTATACATAAGAGTTATAAAACCTAATACCATAATGAAAAACCTATTAATGGCCTCATATTCAATTTATATTACAAGAATCATAGGAATGAACAATTATTTACTAGGAGAAGAATCTAGAAAACAATTTGTTTCTCATGTAAATATTTCCACAATGATATTTCATCAGCCTAAATCATATTTTCCTTCATCATTTAATCACCATATACCACACTATTTCTCCATTGTAATTGACCATAGCCTCTTACATGGTGAATGATGGAGTTAAATCCTATTAATATGAGAGTAAACCCAAATATAATGGGATTTTAACTCTGCTAGATTCATTAATATTTAATCCTCGTATATTATGGATATAATAATGCTTTTAGGGGTTGAATGTGATCTTGAAGAAACCCTTATTTCACCCATAGATCAAGAGGAAATAATATGATTAGAATGATTTCAATGGGCTTGGAAATTTATTGGAAATATGGGAAAACATACATCATGGTGGAACAATATGGACACATTACAATGGGTTCTACTCTGATAAAAATATGGAACACATGAGATAGACACATCAAAATGGTTCCTGGTACTAGTTGTGTCCAAAATAAATTTCATAATCAATAGTGGGATATATAATCAACATAAAGGGACCATAACAAAAATGTTATCACATCGCTACATCCTCTTATCCATCAAAACTACATAATGATTCAACGACTCTCCATGGTGCAACAATACAAAAATTATCCAAACTACCAAAAAAACAACATCCAATCCTTCACGCTATAGAAAATACATTATGGTATAGTTGTTCCGAAACTACTAGAAATATCTTAATGTATCATCACACCATATATAATCATTAAATTCACAACCATACCATATATAGAATTTAATATGTTCTATTGCATAGAATCTCATTCCATCTAAAAAATTAGTTCAATATAACCGTTACTCCTCTAAAATAATCCCAACATTGATCCATCATACAAAAACAAGTCAAACTCATCATGAAAGAAAAAACAATTCTAGTAAATAAAAAATGTCACACCTTAAAATATAGGGTTTAAACAAATTTTCCCCTTTAAGGAATTCTCATCCTTGAAATGTATTTCTAGCATTCCTTCTTGAACAACTCATGCCATTAATGTTGAACATTAGAAAGTCACTCCCATATAGCTTCATGGATTATCAAATGCTTCCACTAAAATCTAAAAAGTGCCTTATTCCCCCCCCCCCTAAACACCTTGTCCCACTAGACTATTATTTACATAGTAAAATCCATATATAATTAATCTAGTTCCCACTAAACATCCTCATAGTCAAAGATATAAAAAATTTCAAGCTCCTACCTTAAAATTTGGGATATATTAAACACATCATTCATACATAAAAATCATAAATGAGGGGATAGTCAGTAATCCAGAACACTAATAATCCTGATGTTCTAAAATTTACCAAAAAAAAAGTCTACCATAATCCCTTTATCCATAAATGGCAATTCCCCAAAACAGGTGACAACTATATGAAATATAGATCACTAATATTTAAATGAAAATTTTTTATACTATGCTATGAATATGATAATTTTATGCTCTAATTGGTTACCAACATCTTCCTAGTCAACTTCACCCTCCTATAAATCTCATCCACTATACTCACTATTAACAGAGCTACCTCCCCAACTTGTACCTACACTATGGCAAGTGACACTGTCGATCACAAAGATCCTAGGAATGTTTAATCTAAATTAAATACAGGAAACATTTATTTTGGATGATTTCATCCATGTATTGATGACCATTCCACAATCAACAAATCTATAAGATGAATTCACAAATAATATATTCTAGGATATGGATCATCTTTTCTAATTATACATTGGTCTATAGGTGATACATCATACTCAGTTCTTGTAGAGTCCCCAAATCCTTATGAAAAACATTCAAAAACCATGTTGTATAATGAACATTCCTATTTTATATGATATTAGAATGAAATTCAGGTGGTTATTCAAACCTTTTTACATAATTCTTTACAAACTCATCAAAATATTTGGTTTCAGGAATCGGTATGAAATGTTCCACCAGTTCCATCTAATCAAATAACAATAAATATGTATATTGAAATCATGGGGAACTACGCAACCCTATCATGAAGAACATTGTAACCTCTTCCCATTTCAACATATGCATGATATGTGGCTGAATTGATCCTCTATGTCAATTGTGCTCCACCATGATCCTACTATGGGTTTTAAAAATAATATAATAATCATTTAATATCACTCTTTCTTAATGACCACTTGAATTGTCACCTTATATCGTAAAATATAATCATTTGTCCTTATTGAACTACCTACTAAGAGGCATGATATTCACTCATAAACAAATCACTCATGTGACCATGAATTAATATTCTTCCATGAACATATTTCTTATAGTTAATATCTATCGTTCATCCAAGAACTGTATCACATCTTACCAACTATTAATTAATCACTAATCATTCAGAATTTTACTCTCGGTTATTCTTTATTTGTTCCATAAATTTCAATATGATAACCAAGGGTGACAATTTCATTACACCAAAATTCTAAAATTTATCCACTAAACAACCATCTAGTAAGTCCATAAAAATAATTCCTGTTCTGATTGTCCCGCTTTATGATCATTTGTTTTCCAACTGAGAACATATTTAACTGCATTACCTTTTCCTAGATCTTAATACATATCAAAAAAATTATATACATAATCAACCAAATTCATCTTCTAAATAATCATCTCGTACTGATACTAGATTTACCATAGGATCATAACACTAATTTATATGGAAAATTTATCACTAGAGATATACAAGCACAATCACTATAAGGATTTCCCAATAGCTTCCAACTCTAAGCAATGCAGAAGTTGTATTGATCTTTAGTTCATATATGGAGAGGCCTATAAGCCTATAAATGATCCCTATCCATCATCGCAACATATAAAAATGCACCATATTCATCATAATTAACTGTGTAACCAATACAAAGCACTAGAAATTTCTGGATCTTAGATTTCATCATTCTCATTTTCTGTTCCATGAATGACTATTCCCTCTAATTGGTACATTAATACATAATCCCATTATATGTAATTATATTCATTGAACATAAATTACCGGATAAGTATTATATTTTCCATCTCTAATACCCATCTAAATAAAGGATGCATCTGGTCTCATGAACATATTTAGAGTATGATGAAGACATTATTACCTCTACAATATATGTTTCAACAAATATAATACCTCATATATATCTTCAACATGAACATTTTTCGTTATTATCTAAAAGTGACACATTGATATCATGTAATTGATAAAATGATCCTAATGTATACTCAACATAATGAAATCTTTCTAGTGTGCATCCCTGTGGTTCGTGATTAAATGAGTATATCATCAATAAACACTACAATGAATGAGTCACGATATAATTGGGATATCTTGTTATTGGTATCCATAAACACCAAAAATGTATTTATTAACCAAAAACATGTTAAATGATATTCATATTTTCCACATCTATTTTTCAATGATTTCTTTTCTATGTTGTCAAATATTAAAGAAATTTAGTGGTAACCTGATCATATATAAATCTAGGAGAAACACTAGGCTATATAAAATTGACAAGAATAGTCATTGATCCTAAGAAATGGGTAGATATTCATCACGATCTCATAGTTTATATTATTATATTCTATACATAATGGATTAATATACTTTGTCTTCATGACATAAAACCTCGATGTTCCCTAAGGATATATTCTCATTCTTCTCAAAACCTTAACCTATAATAACTCAACTTCCACCTTATGTTCATTCAACTAGGTCAACATCTTATGATTTGGTGGAATTATAATATGTTATTATATTGATATGAATCAGATCTAAAAATAAATTATTCTATTAGGAGGAGGTACTATGATTTTTTCTGAGATATATCCTTGTAATGGTCAACCACTTCATCAAGTGAGGAAGGGTATACTGCCTTATATGGTGCAATAACCATTCCATCTATCTATAATTTAATATCTCCAATATAAATTTTGTATATATTTATTCTACCTTCTCCAAGTATCACATTAAATGGAAATAGATGTGTTTCCATTAGTTTTAATAAATCATATTCGTCCCATGTAGTAATTTATGTGTTCCCAGAAACTAGTCAACCAATATATGCTGAAAGTCACATTGATATTATTCACCTCCACAATCATAAATTAGATTATATATATGTATATATATATAACTATGAGACAATATAAATTTCTCTAGATATGATCCCCCTACTTCACCATGGTTCTATTAAGAGATTACAGCTTAGAAAAAACATAACCAACAAGTCATAACTTGAAATAATAGGTCCACATAATACTTAATGGGAAGATAATATTTCAAAAAAGGAAGAAAATAAAAATTATATGATCAAGTTAATCCATTAAAAATTATATGGTCCCTCTACACCAATATATAGGACCTTTTCATCTATATGATCTCACACTATCAAAGATCTTTGTATATATCGCTATAGTGTGTGACTCCCATATGTTACTAAGGTCTTTGGTGTCTAAATTTTCAACATAGGACAATAGAATATATATTAAATCAACCTATATGATTTTTAATTTCTCTCCTAGTATAATAAAATATTCTAATAACACATATTTCCACATTTTTAATACTCCTTCATCAATTTCCCACATTATATAGAATGGAATCCCATCGATCCATATTTATAGTATCATAGATAATTCAATTCCATAGAGGGAACATGTGATCCCTTACTATGATAAACATACTTATTTATTCCATGTGAATCACCTCTATCAAAATCATAAAACTATAGAAATTGGCCCCAATAGTACTATTTTAATACCCACACATTTTACCAATGAATGATGATAGAATCATTTTAGATTTTCCACATTCTGATATTTCTTGACCAAAAGGTTCCTCGTCTAACACCACATAAAATACTATCAGGTCAAAACCAAAAAAGTAAATATTCATCTCTAGTTTAGGATTGATCTCAAACATTCATGTATTCGTCAACTTATTCCTAGATTTATAATAAACAATGTGAAGAAACTCAGCTAAATTTAAATGGTAGGGAATCTCTAACATCATACTCTACTAAAGATACAAAAAATCTAATGTTTGATCTAGATGCATCATATTTGGGAATAATTCACAAAAGATAATATCCTTAGATCCTAATTTAAAATACCCTCACACATACCCACATAGTTCAGGGCACCCAACTATCTCTAAATAAGACCCTAAAGCACAATGGAATATATCATTACTCGTCAGTCCTCTAGAGTCTCTACTTAATCGAATATCACCATAATGATACCAGTTCAATATTTAACAAAATAAAGGCCTATTGTTCCTTAGAAGGATTTATTATTTTATAGATAAATATACTATGAATATTTGACCATTATCCTCTATGAATTTCCACATTGAGTGACTAGTAATTACAATATTCTAGGAAAGAGAGGTTCTACTTCCTGAGCCACTATATCATGCATGAGAGTAAGCTCAACTACATACTCTTATATATCTATTGGTGAAAAGGGGGTTTATCCTAATAAGTATAATTCTTGAATGATTTAAATTTCCTTGTAATAATATATTTACTACTTAGGATTTTATATAACTACAAAATAACACTCAAAATGGATATCATAGTATAAAGAATATAACACCATTAACAGTTTATAGGTAAACACAAATGATTTATATAGGATATCACATCCTAATTGGAAACCCATAATGATAATTCATAACCCTAATGGCACTACTCAATTATCATTCCTAGTTTTGAAAACCTACCAGTAAGAAAAATTCATATATATATATATATATTAAAATAATATAGTTTTAACATGATCAAGTAATCTAAAATACCAATAAATAATATAATAAAAGAATAGATCATCTCATGTAACTTAAAACACATCATGTATAGAAGTGAAAGGTTATATATGACATTTTATCCTATGTTACTTGTAATGATGCATTAAAAGACACAAAATACCATCAATTGTAACAAAATACATAGGATTGGAAATTAAAAATAAAATCACAACAATAATTGTAGTTCCATTACTAGTATTTCTGATTTTGATCACATATGTGTTGTTGAGTCACATATGTGACTCCCCTGTATGAATTATACATTGTCAAACAATATTAAACCTTCATTTAAAAATATTCATGAATCAATAAAAAAGAGTACATCCATTGATATATATTTTTATGACTTTGAGGATCCTTCCATTTCATATGTTATAAAATTGTTATTATTTCATTTTTTTGTGAATTATAGATTTATTACTCTTTTTATGATATTATTATGAAGTATTTATCAACACAGAGGCTACAGTATCCCAACTATATCATTCATACCATCACTAATAATCTGAAACCTCCTATGTATTTAGAGGCATGCATGAGGTTATGTGTCACTTCAGCTCAGACCAGGTGATTTGAGTTGGGGTCTAACATAGGTGATCTTATATTTTTAATTATTATCCCAATATTAGTATTTTATGTAGTTTTAACAACCTATTAAAGACTAACATTGAGGATATTAGAAGAATAGTTTTTCGTTTTCCAATATGATTAATCTGATAAAGAGTTATATCCTTAACTATACAATAGTCATTTATCTTATGACTAGGATAATTCCCTCTAAAAATACCAAATTTGATAGATACAATCAATAGAAGTCTCTTAACATAGTTAAATATGGACCCTCATGCACTAATATATATGATGGATTTTAAAAGGCGTCTCCATTTTAGTGGTACAATAATTAATAAAAGCCTATATAAATTTTTTTAAATATGATTCTCATATGATAAAATAACCTCTTATAAATTAACAACATAACCAAGAAACTTTAATGAAATATAAAGACTTATTAAGATAAATCTAAATATTATATAATTCATAAATCATTATTAGAAATTAAGAATTATTCTTACACAATAAGAAAAATTGTATTTTAATCAACAACCCAATCCCACAAAACCAACCAGTGATGGTGTTTTTCCAAATGATTTTGATACCATTGGAAATTATATAAATGGTACAAAGGAATTAACAAAACCGATTATAGTTACAAATAATTATACCTTTTAGAAACCATATAAGAGTGGAGATATATATCAAAATATAAATAATAAAAAAACTTCCAATAGAATGTAATGTTTTGATGATATAATGTATAGAAAATAATTTTTAGGGAAACATCTTAGAAGAAACATCATCATACACCCCTAGAATCAATATTAATGGGTACTACAATGATTGGGGGGAATGATTACTTATTCAACTCAAAATATCCATAGATTTCATTCTACACCCACTACATGAAAAGTTCAAATAGTTTGTTATGAATGATAACATTAATGGAATCTATAAGCCATTACCTGATCTCCTAATATTATTAGGATTTCTATATAATAAATTAGTGTTCCAACGTCACGTACCATTCTAATTTCAAACAATGATAAAGGTAAATATATTTTTCAAAACCAAAAAAAAATTCATTTAGAGTCTACCCTAATATCCAAGGTTAAAAATAACAAGGAATGAAAATGTTTTCATTTTAGTTACATTTTCGATTGGGGAATAAATTATCTCCATTTCGTGAATGTCTGTAAATATCTAAGTGAAAGGTCAATAGAATGTATAAATAATGTTGTATTAAATTTATTATTCTGATAGATTCAAGATATAAACTATTATTTTTATGACGGTTTTAGATATACATGAGGTAAAAATGAAAAATGATTCATCATTAATGCCTGATATTTTATGTGTAATGGAGAAAATGATTTTTTCATTTGAGTACTGGATACATACTAAATATTGGAATATTTCATATGACATTTTTTCCTCATTTATATCTAGTGTTTAGAATGAAAAATATTGATATATAAAAATAGACATGGGATATATGATGCACATTGTTTTCAAATTTTTAAAATCTTTTACATTATTTAATGGATATAAAAATGGCTCATTATGATTATATATTTTATCTGAATTTTATTTATTGAAAATTTATAAAACATATTATTGAATTAATGAAATATTTATATGAAAATCTCAATTTATTGAGAATATTTTAACTATTCAAATTATCATTGGGTTCTAAGATTTTTATGGTCTGTACTAATGGTGAAAATATTCAATAATAATATAAAATGTTTGTCAGAAAGTTCTCCAGTTTTTCTTCAAGAATAAAAAAAAGTTTATGATTTCAATCAAGGGTATTGAAATATTAGTTTATTAGAATGAGGGAATTATATTTTTATATTAAAATATTATTCCAAAAATATAAATGACATTAGGAAAATTCATTGGAATTACCACATCATGTATGGATTTTATGGAAATTAATTCTCTAATTTAGAATGGTATATATTATCGATTTTTTATTTTTTATGTATTTTAAATAAATAAGAGTTCAAAATAAATGATGAATTTAATTATATTGTAGTATATGTTCATATTTATTCTATATTAAATTTTAATGTAATTGAATGTATCTATCCTATATAAATCTAATTAACATATCTATATCTCTGTCTAATTTTTTTATATGTTAAGAGAAGGGGTTCAATAATAAATATAATAGATATGAGAATTGATATTGTATATTATATACTTAGATTCATATTCCAATAATATTATAGAATACTTGAAAATATTGTGATGAAAAATTGTTTATCTAATTATTTTTCAAACATGATGTAATTGGATTCCACCACACACATATGTCATATTTAATATAATTATCTTTTTCTCATAAAAATATTAGAACACATAAGTTATATAATATTATATAAAGATGTATTATATTAGATAAATATACAAATTAAGAATAAATAACTATTATTCCCTACGAAAATATTTTTTATCACGAATAGATATTATAAAATGAGTATGGTATCTAAAGAATTAGTCGATGTTTTTCTGACTTAAAATTTCTCTATTACTAATTAATGAGTTAAAAAATTATAAGATTAAATATTATTTCATTATAAATCCTAATGTGTTTATGATATTTAATGACAATGTAAAATATAAAGAGTTTGATTTAGTAGTTGTGAATAATTGAAAATAACTATTTCCTGATGGATTACACAATTAAAATTTTAATTTTAATTACTCTTAAAATGATAAGATATTTTAGTGTATTATGGTTATAATAAATTTAAAAAGTTACATTACTTTTTTTAATAGAGTTAATGTCACTTTCTCATACAATTATTTGGTATATAATGGTAATATAATATTTTAAAATTTACTTTTTATAATTTCAATAAATATTTCAATATAAATTGTTCCTAGGAATATGACGGTCACATAAAAAAGATATAAACTGACAATCGAAGCGATAATGACAAATTTGATGTTATGATGTTATATATTAATAATATATTCCGATAGTTAATGGTAAGGAATATGATTCCTAAATATCATCATTATGGATACTGTATCTCTTCATATTTATTTAACATAAAAGAGTTAGTGGGATGTTTTTATCTGATCATTACATAGAGATGTGAAAAAAATTACATATGATGTAATGAGTAAATAAAATCCTTCAAATTATATCATACATAAGGGTGATTAAAGAGTTTATCATTTGTGATATGATAAATATAAAATTATTTTGGGGTTTATATATATTATTAAAAGATATTTAAGGATATAAAATATATAAAATTAATGAAAATATTAAAATTATCATTCCTTTATATTGTCTTCATAAATGTATAAATATATATATTTGATAAATTGAAATAAATATTAACCTCTCGCATTATGACATTACATTATCCTTAACTGAATTTTATCTTCAATAATTATATGATATAAATATATATTAATGTTAGCATAAGAGTAACTCTTGTATAGTGTCCTATAAAATAATCATGAGGCACAAAAAGTGTTAATGTGAATTAGATGACACAATAAGATTAATATAGTGTTATAAAATGATGTATTTTGTATGATGATGGTGGATGGATTATATTTTATTCCCTACTACATGAGGTTTGAGAGATACCCAGTTTGAGAAGATTCATACTTTAATACACTTATTACAAAATTAAATATTAACATATCTAATACAGAGTGGTTTTTTATGATTTTAATTCTTTATTTTTTTGAGATTATCTTCTTAGGGTATTTTTTCTATTTTATGATGATTATGACATCTAATCCATTAATTAAGAATGATTGAAAAGTGTGTGGTCACACCAACATAGTATATATGATGTTATTAAAAATTCATGAAAGGAATTTGTAATGTACTTGTAAATAATGGTACATTGAATGTTATGTATTCCCCAAAAAGGACAATTTGTACTTTGAGAATCGTCAAATAATGAGTTGGATACCTGGGATTAAAATTCATAGTGTCTCATGGTCACTAAATTTCATTAAAAAACAAAAACTATGAGAATATAAATTTTTATATTAAGTAATTTTTTATAAAAGGCATATAGATAGTATTTCTTTTTTGATTGAAATAAAACTCTATTCATTTATATGGTTACTAGTATTTATTTTTTTTCTATATGGCACTATTTTTATACATTTATGAATCCAAATATTTATATTTATTTCAATTATATATAGGATTTTTGGGTCACACTATTTGGATTAATGAATGGGGAATGATTTGAACTCCTTCAGATATTTTAGTAATGTTATAGAGTAAATCAAAATGGAGTTTTGTATTAGTGATCACAAGGTGTTACATATGATATAACATCAGGTGAAGATAATTATTTCTTTCCACTTTTTTTTTAGATATCCGTAATGTTTTTTGGTTATGATTTTTCAAGATATTATATATGATAAAATATAAGGCTACATTTTCAAAGGTATTTAGGCATTAATATAAATGTTAGACTGAGTATTATTCCTTTAATACTATGTTATATATGATACCTCAGGCTATATACTATGCACTAATTTCATGCATTGGATATATCATAAACTACTGATATTTTTGGTTTCTGAATGATAAATGTTGTCATATGGGTTGATATTTCAAAAATATATCATAAGAATAATGTTTCATAAGTTTTTACATGAATAAAGAGAATCATCCATATGATGAATACATTAACTGGATATGGTATTTTCTCATATGTTAAAATACATGAGTTAGTATATTATTTTTTATGGAGAATCCATGTTTTTAATATAAATCACATACATGTTATGAAAAAATAATATTGTTCAATATTTTAACCCATGGAAAGTACTTCGGGAGACATGAGGATCTCATCATATACCACCTTAGCATAGTGAGTTTCTAGGACACTGTGTAGGGGAGAATGTTTATGCTCATAATATGAAGGATTATTCTCAACACTTGGATATAGATGAATCTATGAAGATTTTTTATTACAAATTGATGAATATCATCAAATTCCTCATATATTGATCTATTGTTGGGGCGGATTCATGAGTGCATGGTGTTTCATTTCATATTTGTATTCATCATCTCTATTTAAATAATTTCATATTTTTTTCATGGATATCATGTATTTGAAAATTATTTTTTCTTCTCCTAATATTAATAATTGTAAATTAATATTATAGAGATTAAATAGAATTCTTACTAAAATAATTCATGTTATTGATGAATTTTATAAGGGGCCCCCAAATTCCTATTTTAGTTTAAATCTATTCCCATAATTCGTGTTGTTACACTATTTCTTTTTAAATTATATATATGACCAAACATGTAATGACCCATAATATATGTGGAATTTTTTTTCTTAAATACGTGGGAATTTTATGAGACCATGAAAACTGACAGCACATGATTCTGAGGCCCGGTGAACCTGAAATCACTTTCTGATATTTTTTGTGTACATTCAGTAAACGTACGAGTGGGATTTTATAACATCTGATCCGATGCTCAGAAATGAAATCTGAAGGCACCTTTGATCTCGTAGCATGGGTATTCGCTTAAGAAGACATTCACCTCGATGGTAGATGGTCGGGAATAAAAGATAGTTTTGGGTTTTACGTGGAATAATAAAAATAAAATAAGTGCATGTTTTATTTTATTTTATTTTTTATAACCACCAAGTGGAGGTTGGAGGTGGGGACCACCACACCTTAACCTCCCATGGGGGCTTATGGTGGTGGGGGCCACTCGAACTCAACATCCCATGTGAGGATTAATGTGGTGGGGACCACCCAAGGTTAAAACCTCCTGAACCCCCCCCCCCCAATTATGTGGGGAGAAACCCCTTGAGCTCCCTACTTTATTGTGCCAAATCCTTTCAATTAATTAATTGAGAACATTATTTATTTAATTTTATTCTTTTTGAATTATGTGCCAATGATTAAATAATAGGTAAGAATGATCTATTATTTGGTTGGCATTTGTCTTTGGAAGAACTTGGGAGAAGGCTCCTAGTGAATAACGTGTTCCATAGACGAAGAACGCTCCAACCAATGAGGAACATTGACCTTGATCCCGACTTTGACTTCCTTCCTTAGATCCTCCTTGATGTAGGATGTGTTCTTCTACAATGAATCGACGTCCTCCTTTTTACAACATCGTCAATGATCAACAAAAAAATGTAGGTATTCATGATTTGTTAGTTGTTGTGTGTTCTTCGTTTTCCGTCGTGGTTTAGAATTCGAAGCCTCTTGATATCACCCTAATGCGGAGGGTGAAGGATGAACAAAAACGGACTGACCCCTTTGCCTTTATTATGGATTTTGATGCCCAACGCAGCATGAGTTCAGTATGATCATTTCTCATCAACATCAGTTGTGGATCAAAGACGACGTCTTGAGGAGAGTGTGACTTCCTCCAGAACGAGAAATAGGACACCGAAACTCATCCGATGACCCATGAAATATTCACTTGAGGCCAGAACTAGTGAACATCACTGGTGACAAAGAGAAGGGTGGCTGATGCTCCGGCGCAAGGCTTTACGTGAAGGATGCTGGAGGCCCGAGCCACCGGGTCGCCGGAGAAGGCGTGGTGAAACTGCGCCACGTAGTGGAGAAGAAGGAGTCGTGGACCCTGGTTGCGGTGGTGCAACTGTGGCCGGTGCAAGGTCGGCCTTGAGTAAGACCGGTGGCCTGATCCACTGAGTCACCGGAGGGGGTGTGGCGCAACAGTGTTGCGCGGGAGTCGGCTGGCCTCTCGACTATCCAAGAGAAGCGGGACATACAATTGTGTCCCACATGACACGAACCGGCACCACATGGGCCGGTTATCTCCCACCCAAATAACTTAGACGTTCAAGAACCCTAGGGGGCGTGGCCTCCCCCTGGAAGCGGCTAGGGCGGACCCCACGGGCTTTCGGGTCGCCCTCCGCATGGGCCGGCAGCCGGACGGGCCACCAGGCCGGACCCAGCACAGGTCGAGCCGCCCCCGTGAGCCGGGTCACACCCGCGGACCAGGTCGGACCCCAGTTTGGACCTGGGTCGGGCCGGGTCAGTCCGACTAGGACGACCCGGACCCAGGCCCTTTTTAGCCTGTTTCCACTCTTTTTCTCGTAACTTTAGTTATGGGAATCTGATCGACGAAACGTCTATGGATACAAAGACCTTGGAAGACGATTTTTCTTTTGTTATACACCACCCGAGGTTCGGACACAGTTGGGGTCGGTCCGGGTTGGATAGAACGTAAATCCAACTGGGCCCTCGGAACGGAAATGCCAATAACTCTCAAATCGGGTGTCTGATTGACGCACCATCTGTCGCGTTGAGTTTCTTTTGTCAAGAAGGGTCTTTTGGATACATAAACATAGAAAATTATGGTAGTTGATTTATCAACACTTGGCTTGAGCATCAGATCCTCCTGGTATCAAGCATGCTTCACGCGAAACCATGTGGTTTGTTGTGCCCTGAAGACTTCTCCTGGATCATGTGTGTGTTCGATAACACTGACGACTGTTCATGGTTCATGTGTGGGTTCGACAGAATTGACAACAGTTTCTGGATCCCGTACAGGTTCGACAGCTCTGACTTCTGTTTCTGGATCCTGTGTGGGTTTGACAGTTCTGACTTCTGTTCCTGGATCCTGTGTGGGATCGACATAATAACAATTCCTGGATCCTTTGTGGGTTCGATAGTTCTGATTTATATTCCTAGATCCTGTGTGGGTTTTACAAAATAGATGATTCAGTGGATACATTTGATCATCTCTATCTCTCTTCAAAAGTTGTATACCTGTATGAGCGGAGTCAGTGACATCTGTTTTTTCCTCATGACTGAGATGTGTTACTTGATAACATATATTTATGTATGGGTATATACCTATGTAAAATCTATCTGTTGATTTTAATACACTATGGTTTATCCTTGGTGGATTTTGAGAGACCTTGTGGGTCTCAGGCTCCTTACTGAGCATCGTTATACTCACCCATGCACGGGATATGCCTGTACCTCATTGTGTTGGATGCAGACGATGGATAGCGCTGACCGAGGTTTAGCATATGAGTACTGGATGGTACCCAGAGGATGACTTTAAAATGAGTCGGTACCCAGAGGAGACAGAAAGAACTAGATTTCTCCAGAGGCTATCTATACCTACCCTTCAGCTAGGATCCGTGGTGGATGATCCAGGAGCTAATTTTCACCTTCTAGCTGTTTTTTCCTTTTCAGTTGTATAGGTACTTTACAGTTGGGCTTGTATTTCTAACCCCTTTAATTTTCAACACTCTCTTGTTATACAGATCTAATTAGTGTTTTTTATCCATTTGTGTACTCTTTTGTGTGTGTTTTCAGTTTTAAAGTCAATGCCTTCCCAGTTTAGGGATTTACACCTTTGGTGCTAGTCGCTAGCCCCTGGCCTATGGAAGGCGGGCTTGGGGTAGTGTGGAATAGGCCTCGAGGGATGGGTTATGAGAAATTGGTATCAGAGGAGTCGGTTCTACCATAGAACTTAGGACTCTGATATTTTCTTTGATGCGATAGTGGTAAGGGTATTGAGTGTGGTTTTCAGTTCAGGGAGTCTAGTGTTGGTGTGGTTGTCGACGTATCCATACACCAGGACCCTGACTTATGATTTCAGACTCAGTGAATGAAAACACTAATTGTGTGCGTGTTTTAAGAGTTTTCTTAGTGATCTCGTTGATTCATCTCACCAGGTATAACTTATTGACCGTGGCGCACCTATTTGTTTTCCGGATGGCCCACGTAGACAGCCATCCAGGGTTCCAGGCTTTGTACGAGATGGAAGCACACCGAGTGATGAGGCCTCGGTGCAGGGCCCTGTCACGGAAGAGGCACCAGTTGTACCACTACCTGTTGGGACACTGATTCCACTATTCTTTTCAGCAGATGATGCATGCCTCTTGATCACATTTCATGAGTTCCAGCGCTAGTGGCCGACCAAGTACAGGGGCAAGACGGACCAGTAGGAATCTGAGGATCGTTGGAGGCTGTGGTGAGAGTATTCAGATTGGTAGGGACACCAGAAAACCTTATTGTGATCCTAGTTGTGAGTCTCTTTAAGGAAGCAGCAGGTAGATGGTGGATCCTAATGCTCTAGGTGCATAACAAGGCAAATCTTCTCTGGTCAGACATAGAGATCCTATTTTGGGTGGAGTTCGTCCCATCTACCCTACGTGGGGTGCGGATACAAGAGCTACTTAATCTACAGCAGGGTAGCATGATGGTGGAACATTACTCAATGAGGTTCGCTGACCACTCACGTTGCCCCACATATATTGTGCGAGACCCATTCTTCAGGGCCCAAACCGTTGAGTAGGGGCTCAGGCAAGAGATTAGGGCTTCTATGATCTCCCTCAACATCCCGACGCAGGCAGGGGTGTTGGAGCGAGCCCTCTTAGTGGAGATTTTCTTTGCTGAGCAGTCACCAGCATCGAGACCCAAAATCATGCATCACATAGCGGAGTCTTCTACAGCTAGCAGCGTACAGATATCACATAGGTCCAAGTGGACCAGACGATCTGGTGGATGACCTCAGGACTCAGCTTCGGTTTTGCGAGGCACACGAGATAGAGCCAGCCATTTGCAGAATAGGCAGTGTTTCACATGCATTGGGCAGGGTCACATGGCTCATGACTATCCAGATTTCCATAAATATGATCAGTAGATAGGTGAGGGACCTCCAATTTAGATGCAGAGGTTTGACCGTGGTGGCCTCTAGGGAGCAGGCGGATGTGGAAGAGGAGCTGTCCGAGCAGCAAGCGGTGGATGATGTTTCGATGTCCTAACACCACCACCACTAGGAGGTCAACCCCAGCCATTGGGAGCATGTGGACAGGGGAGAGCTCAGTTCCAATAAGATGAGGCCTATGATCATAGCGCTCTGGAGATGATTCTAGGTACGATCTGTGTCTACTCTACCTTAGTTGCAGTTCTGATAGACACAGGTTCCAGTCACTCTTTCATTGCCACTACCCTCGTTCAGAGCATGTAGATTCCGACCAAGCCGTTGGCTAGATCCTTACCTCTTGAGACTCCTACAGGAGAAGACTCAAATATCGCACACTGGTGAAGACAGTGTGAGCTTACTCTAGTATGGGAGAGCTTCGGCTGGGACATCCTCGCAGTGGCGTCGAGGCCTTACGACGTCATCTGGGGTATGGAATGGTTATCTACAGTTCATGTTCAGATTGACTTTATTAGGTGCAAAGTGTGGTGCGTCCGCACGGATCGTACCAGGTTCACCTCTCACCGGAGATAAAGGATCCTTTTTAGTGAAGTATGGACTTACTCGGAGGAGGGTGCAACCAATCACTTATCAGTTGGCTAACCTTATCCTCGGAGTGGTTGATGTGCAGAGTTTGAGCTTTCCTGTAGTGTTGGACATGTACACGAATATTTTTTCTAACGATGTCCAAGGACTACCTCCTCACAGAGAGGTGGACTTTTACATTGACATGTACCCCGGGACAGCACCGATATCTACACCATCATATCGGATGGCTCTCGCTAAGCTTTGTGACCTGTAGGTACAACTAGAGGACTTGTAGGTGAAGGGATTCATCTGGCCCAGTGTTTCACCCTGGGTAGCCCCGATACTATTCTCCAAGAAGGTGGATGGAATCTTGAGTCTTTTTTTCTACTACCATTGCCAGAACCAGGTGACCGTGAAGAATAAGTACCCACTCTCTAGGATTAATGACCTCTTTGATCAGCTAAATGGAGCAAGGTGGTTCTCAAAGATAGTCTTATGATCAGGCTATCACCATCTCAATGTTCGAGATGAGGATGTGTAGAAGACAGACTTCAGATGTCGGTATGGCCACTACGAGTTCTTGGTTATGCCTTTTGGCATAACCAACGCTCCATCAGTGTTTATGGGACTCATGAACAGTATCTTCCACTCATACCTCAATCGCTTTGTCATAATCTTTATCGACGACATTCTTATCTACTCGAATACTGAGGAGGAGTATGCCTACCATTTTTAGGTATAACTAGACACACTCCAAGAGCACCAGCTTTATGGTAAGCTCTCGATGTTCTAGTTTTGGATCTAGTAGGTTCACATTTTGGGACATGTCATCTTGGAGGCTAGAGTTTAAATAGATCTAGCGAATATTTTGGTGGTACATTCTTGGGAGCCACCTAGGAGTGTGAAAAAGGTTCAGATTTTCATCGGTTTGGATGGATATTATCATATGTTTGTACTAGACTTCTCGAGAGTTTCAGCAGCACTATCAGCCTTGAATAAGAAGGGGAAACCCTTCGTATGGTCAGAGAGATTCCATTTTTTCTTTCAGGATCTAATCAAGAGGCTGACTAGTGCCCCCATCATATAGATTCTGGAGGAGGGCGTACGGTATGTAGTCTACTATGATGCATTGGGGACCGGACTCGGGTGTGTCCTGATGCTGGAGTGAGCAATGATTTCTTATGGTTCTTGTCAGCGGAGACTACATGAGAAGAACTATGCTACACATGACTTGGAGTTAGTAGAAGTGGTCTTCACCTTGATGATTTGGCGGTACTATATGATGGGAGAGCATTTCACAGTCTACTCTGACCACTAGAGTCTCAGTTATATCTTCTATCAGAAAGACTTGAATGTGAGATAGCGTCATTGGTTTGAGTTTCTCCAGGACTACTACATTGAGATATTCTATACTCTTAGGAAGGGGAATGTTGTAGCAGATTCACTCAGTTGTAGATATGGTATACAGGTGCTAGGAGAGGCAACGGAGCAGCTGGCTACTTTACAGATATCATTTGTGGGATGAGATAGAGCATCTTTCCTTCAGTCTCGTACAGTCACTCCTCGACTTCATCAGTGAGTCCGGGAGGCACAGCATGGAGATGCTGACT
Organism: Viscum album; assembly: GCA_963277665.1. Taxonomy (NCBI): domain Eukaryota; kingdom Viridiplantae; phylum Streptophyta; class Magnoliopsida; order Santalales; family Viscaceae; genus Viscum; species Viscum album. The sequence continues at coordinate 1,535,230,087 of OY728126.1, forward strand.
GCAAGACACGACGTGCTCTGATATCCACAGGGCAGGCACCTGATTTATTTTTTGAAGGTGTGGAGCACTTCATCCTCTTCATAGGATGTAATATGGTGTCGGTGTCACATTAGGAGGAAGTGTTGAGGGAGTTCCACACATCCCCTCTAGCGGTACATCCAGTAGTGGAGAATATGTACCATGACCTTTGACGATATCACTATTTGTCAGGTATGAAGAAGGCAATAGCGGAGTTGGATCTTGATGCCTCACGTGTCAGCAAGTGATGATGGAGCATCAAGTACCAGTAGGCTTGGTTCATCCCTTAGAGGTCCCATAGTTAAAGTAGGATGGGATATCCGTGGACTTCGTGACCGGTAATCCATGTACGTCTAGGGTACATGACTCTATCTAGGTGATCATCGACCGACTCACCAAGTCATCCCACTTACAACCGATCAGAGAACGGGGTTCAATAGAGAGCATGGGATTCCTCTATGTGAATGAGATTGTGTGGATACATGGAGTAACTTCTTCTATTTTCTCTGTCCATGACACATGATTTACTTCCCAGCTATGGAAGGGGTTGCATGAGGCTTTTGGGATGCAGCTTCTTCTGAGCACTGCCTTCCATCCACGGCCAGATGGTCAGACCGAGCGGACCACTCAGACCCTCGAGGACTTGATACGTTCTTGTGTCCTTGACTTTGGTCACATTTTGGAGGATAACATACCTTTGGTGGAGTTTTCATACAACAACAGTTATCACTCCACCATCGGGATAGCACCTTTTGAGTTCTTATATAGTCGACCTCTGCATGTCGCCACTATGTTGGACAGACCCATGGGAGTCAGCGCTAGTGGAACTAGAGATGGTATGGGCTACCACAGAGAAGGTGCAGTGCATCCAGGAGCGGATGAAGACTGCACAGGGCAGGACGAAGTCGTATGCTGACAGGAGACGGAGACCTATGGAGTTTTAGGATAGAGACCACCTCTTTCTACGGGTCTCAACACAATGAGTTTACAGAGATTTGTCTGTGGGATCATGTTATCTCCGAGATTCATCAGACCATTCTAGGTCCTCAGCAGAGTAGGTGAGGTGTCTTACCCCTAAGCTCTTCCACCTTAGTTGCACCGTGTGCATGACATATTCCATGTATCCCAGCTGAGGTGATACGTGCATGATCCTTCTCACATCATTGACCATGGGGAGCTGAACATTGGCGATGGGGTGACATTTACGGAGGTTCCACTGGAGATTGAGGATCAACAATAGAGGATCCTTCATGGATGGTCGATACCTCTGGTGCATGTTCGTCGGCAGCACGGGTACCTCCCTGCGAGCACATGGGAGTGGGAGGCTCAGATGCGTGCTCAGTACCCCCATTTGTTTCCTCAGTTCGAGGTGTAGCTTACAGGGATGTAAAGCCCTGAGGTGGGGAGAATGTAAAGACCAAGAATTATATTGAATTTTTTTTAGTAAATACGTGTGAATTTTATGAGACCACGAAAACTGACGGCGCATGATTCTGGGGCCCGGTGTGCCCAGAATCAATTTCTAACGTTTTGTTCGGGTTCGTTCAGTAAATGTACTAGTGGTATTTTAAATATTTTGAACCAGTGCTGGAAATTAAAATCTGAGGGCACTATTGATCTTACAGTGCATGTATTCACTAAAGAATACTTTCACCACGATGGAACATGGTCAACAATAAAAGATAGTTTTTGGGATTTATGTGGAATAATAAAAATAAAATAAGTGCATGTATATATTTTATTTTATTTGTTATAACCACCATGTGGAGGTTGGAGCTCGGGACCGCCACACCCTAACCTCCCATGAGAGGTTATGGTGGTGGGGCCCACCTAAACTCAACCTCCCATGTGAGGATTAATGTGGTGGGGACCACGCGAGGTTAAAACCTCTTGAACCCCCACCCCCCCCCCCCCCCAATTAAGTGGGGAGAACCCCCTTGAGTTTACCACTTTATGGTGCCAAATCCATTAAATAACTTAATTGATCACATCGATTAATTAATTTGAATCTTTTTGAATTATGTTCCAACGATTAAATAATTTGTAAGAGTGATCTATTTTTTGGTAGGCCTTTTTCTTTGGGAGAACTTGGGAGAAGGATCCCAGTGAAGAACGTGTTCCACCGACGAAGAACGCTCCAACCGAAGAATAACGTCGACCTTGATCCCATCTTTGACTTCCTTCCTTGGAACCTCCTCGACAGAGGACGCGTTCTTCTACAATGAATCGACGTCCTCCTTTCCGTGACTTCGTCAAAGATCAACAAAAAAAGGTAGGGGTTTAATATTTTTTATTTGTTTCGTGTTCTTAATTTTACGTGGTGGTTTAGAATTCTATGCCGCTTCATATCACCCTAATATGGAGAGAAAAGGCCGAACAAACAAGGCCTGACCCCTCTGCCTTTCTTATGGATTTTGACTCCCAATGCGGTATGAGTCCGGGTTGAGGATTTCTCATCAACATCTTTGTGAATTGAAGGAAACATCCCGAGGAGAGTGTGACTTATTTCAGAATGAGAAACAGGACATGGAAACTCGTCTGGTGACCCGTGAATGATTCTCTAGTGGTCGGAACTGGCGAACATCACTGGTAACAAAAAGAAGGGTGGTTGGCGCTCCGGCTGGCTAGATGGACAGCGGCGGTGCAACCGCGCAGCCGAAGGAACAGGCCGCGGTCGGCAGGCCGCGACATTGTAGTGTCTACGGGTGCAAGGTCGGCAATGAACGAAGTCAGCAACCCGATCCGCCGGCTCACCGTAGAATGCATGGTGCAACCGCGCTGTGTAGTGGAGAAGAAGGGCCCGCGGTCCTTGGCTACGACAGTGCAATGGCGATCGGCGCAGGGATAGCCGCAAGGAAGACCGGCAGCCTGATTAGTCGGTTCATAGGAGGGGATGTGGAACAACGGAGTAGGGTGGGAGTTGGCTGGCTGATTAGAAAATCAGGAGGAGTGGGACCCCCTGCTGGGTCCCGTGTGACGCGGACCGGCACCATGTGGTGCATGTTGCCTACCACCGGAATGGATTAGCCATTCGAGAACCCCATAGGGTGTATCCCCCCCATGGATGTGGCTAGGGCAGACCCCATGGGCCACCGAGACTCCGTCCATGTGGGCTGCTAGCCGCGCGGGCCGCCGGGTCGGGTCGGTCCGACAGGGTCGGACCGGTCCCGGACCCGTTTTGGCCTGTTTCCACTCTTTTCCCCGTAACTTGAGTTACATGCATCCGATCGATGAACCGTCTATGGATACAAAAACCATGTAAGGATAAAGTTCCTTTGGTATACCCCACTGGTGGTTTGGACACAGTTTTCGTACATCCAGGTTGGATCGAACATAAATCCAACCGGGCCCTCTGAACAGAAATGCCAATAACTCTTAGACAGGGCATCCGATTGACGCACTGTCTGTCGTGTTGAGTTTCTTTTGTAAAGATGGATCTTTTGGATACATCAACTTGGGACGTCTTAGAAGTTGATGTATCCAAATTTGTCTTGAGGAGAGGACACTCTCGGAATCTAGCATTCTTCGTGCGGAACCCTGTTGCTGGGTGTGCATTGACGACTGTTACTGGATCCTGTGTGGGTTCATCATCACTGAAGACTGTTCCTAAATTCTATGTGGGTTTGACAGCATTGACACCTATTTCTGGATCCTGTACGGGTTCGACAACTCTGACTAATGTTCCTTGATCCTGTGTGGGTTCGACAGCTTGGACTTCTATTCCTGGATCCTGTGTGGGTTAGACAGTTCTGATTTCTGTTCCTGCATCCTGTTTGGGTTTGATAGAATAGTTTATTCAGTGGATACATCTGATCATCTCTATCTCTGATCAAAAGTTTTATACCTGTGTGAGATGAGTCGGTGACTTCTATGTTTTCCTCATGAATGAGATTGGATACTTGATAACTTAGATATATATATGGGCATATACCTTTGTAATGGATATCTATTGATTTTCATACTCTGTGTTTTATCCTTGGTGGATTTTGAGATACCTTGAGGGTCTCAGGGTCCCTATAGAGTATCATTATACTCACCCCTACACGGGTTATGCCCGCACCTCATTGTGTTGGATGCAGACGACAGACATCACTGACTGAGTTTGAGCTTACGACGACTAGACGGTACCTAGAGGTGGACATCACGATGAGTCTCCATAGGAGATTGGAAGACGTAGAGTGCTAAGGAGGCTATCTATACCAACCCTTCATGTAGGATCCATGGTGGACGATCTAGGAGCTAATTTTCACCTTTCAATTGTTTTGTCCTTTTCAGTTGTACTTGTACTTAACATTTGGGATTGTATTTCAGGTCTCTTTACATTTCATAACTCTCTTTCTATACAGATTTACTTAGTGTTTTGAATCCATATGTTTTCTCTGTTGTGTGTGTTTTCAGTTTTAAAGGCAATTCCTTCCCAGTTTAGGGATTTATGCCTTTGGTGAGAGTCGCCAGCCCCTGGCCTATGAAAGGCGGGCATCGGGTAGTCACGACATAGGCGCCAGACGACGAGTCGTGACATAACATTAAAGGCACGATGTAATATCTTTTTTTATGATGGAAAAACCTCTTGTGTTAGATTAGTAATATCTTATGTGAAAAAATGATTTATCAGAGAAATAATTTAATAAAAATGTTAAACGCATCAAATTTGAGATAATATCTTGGAATATTAAATTGAATATTTTTGGACTTTAACACTGAGTTAATGTGACATTATGAGTCCCACAAATCATTGGTTAAGATTGAATAAAAATATTAAATATAATATATTATGTGCACATTTTGTATTGAAAATAATTGAATAACTACAAAACTATGCATCATATAAGAAATTAGTAACCACCATTGTTTTCAGAACATCATGTTTTCCCTAGGTGGGGTATGACATTTGTATGTGTCAGTGGTTTAGATGTATTACTCATGAATGTAACACTTTTTATATTTAATTAATATTTACTACTTTTTTCATTATAAATAAATTAATAACACAAAAATGGTGCATCGTATGAGAAATTTGAGGCCCACGTTGGGTCTGAAATCTTGTGATTTATCTAGGAAAGGTATAAATTTTATGCGTAAAGGATGGTTGTAAGCATCACACATGATAAATTATTATATTATATTTAATTAATTTTTTATTCTTATTTATATGTAATAAATAATTAATATCTATAAAACAATGTGTCATTTTTTAAATTCGAGAGATATGTTAGGTCTGAAATGGGGTTCACCCTAGTTTGGACATAAATTCTATGTGTAATATAGATTATATATTGTTTAATTTTTTAGTTTAAATAGTTAATTTTATTTAATTATTTTAATGGGATTTCACCCCTAACCTCACATTGTAAACACCATTATTTCCCACCAAGGATTTTTCAAATAATTAATTCTACATATTTTTGTCCAATTTTAAATCTAAAATGTATTAATGGGGAAAATATAAGTTTTCACCTACTATGATTTGGATGAAATATAATATTATTTAGAAATGCTAATGGTGACAATTTTTAAACATATTAAATAGTAATAATATTTTTTTCTACTATTAGTTTTTTTAAAATTAATACTGAATTGTTTTTAATAATTACCATATAGATAATTAAAATAATATTAACAATAAGTGATTTATTATTATTATTATTATTGAAAAAATATTCATGGAATATTATAGGTATAATTAAATATATATTTTCACATAAATGATGAATGATATTTTTCCACGTGTGACTAACTTCTATTGATCAATGTAATAGAAATGAAACTCATACCCAATACTAAATAAATGAAAATGTGAGGTTAATATTAATTTATAAACAATTTTTATCATTTAATTAATGTTTGATGAAACATTAATGATGAAGGATACTTTATAATAATAATAATTATTATTATTATTGTTGTTGTTGTTGTTGTTGTTTAATTGAGAAAATAATTGTTGTGTAAATGTTGTCTTAGTCATAACTCTTTCGTTTGGTGTTAGATTGACACGCTATCAACAACAGCATGACCATAAAAATGAGGCAGTCATTTCAATACCTACATTTAATGATTAATTCAAGATCATGGTAATGGTTCATGAAACACCAAATATGATAATGGGTTAACACATGAAATTAATATGAGATATTAATAAAAAAGTGATTCAACTAATAAATTTAATTATTTAATTAATGAAAAGTATTATAAATTTAATTTGGGATGGTGTGAAAGTCAATGGTATGAAGATCATTATTTATGACACCTCTCCCCATTATTACTCTCTCTATCACTCCAATTTTATTTTATGATTGGAAACATATCTCCTCAATATCTTATTTGATGCTGATCATATTGTTGTGGAGTAACTTCCCATGGATTTGTCATGATGAGTATAAATTTATACCTAAGATTGTATTTAATGAAGTAAAGGTAATTTTTTCCATATTGAATTATAATTTTTAATTATAAAAGATTTCAATGATTCTGAACAATGTCTAAAGAAGGATTTCTCAAGGATTAATTGGTGTGTGATCTAATTCTGGGTTGATGTGTCTATTCTTATGATAATAAGGATGTGAAGAGGTGTATTAAACCATATAAATTTGTTTATCTTCTTTGGTAACATCAACGATCTTGAGGTGGGTGGTTCCATCCTAATTATCCAAATTTATTAACATTTAATTTCTTGATTTATTTCAATTTTTTTTTAAAATTCTCTTTCCCAAATTTTCTTTCAAATAATTTGATAAAACCTGATTCTAGTGGATTGGGATATTAGAAATGGTTTTAGAATGGAAAATAGGAATAAACCCTTAATTACATTGAATTGGAGTGTGTTTATTATAATTGGTTTATTTAAACTATGTAATTTAAATTATATATATTTTGGAAATAATTTTAATTAAAATTTTGAAATTAATTATGGAAATGAATTATGTGATGATTGAATTGGTTTTAAAGGAATTTAAATCTTTTTATAATAGATTTAAATGTTTTGATAGAAACCTAGTGGTTTTACCTTGTCGAAGATAAATGTTTTTTTAAAACCTATTTTTGTTTAAAATAGAAAATTGGAATTTGAAATGGGGTAATGGGATTTAATTATATATTATTTAGTATTAAAATTAATTTCCCATCATTGATTTTGTAATAGAACTAATAATCCTGTGGTATATTTGATGTTGTTTGGATACACTCTATGATTACAACAATGTACTAAAACATACATATAACAGGTCACATCCCTTTGGCGATGGTGAGGATTCCTCTCGGACCTGTGTCCATAGGATGTATTGGTACAAATATTTTCGTGATGACTTGGATAGTGTAGAGTCATAAAGAATGGTACTTTTGTACCTAGTTGAAAAATTAACATGTTACTTTTGTGTTTGTAGATGATATATAACTACATTCCAATATTGATAAACTATTATACATTTACCTTTTAAAATTTATATAAAATGTTTTATTAAATCCATTGTTTTCTAAATATTCCATAACATTAAATGTTAATAGGGATTGTATATGATGATATTTTTATATATTAATAAAAATTGCAAACATGTTACATAAATATTGAAATAATTCCATTGGTTAATCTATTGTTGGAATCTGTTATAGAATCCATCATGGAATCCTAATAGGAATTGGCTCACATTCTAATTTTTCCTTTGGCTGTTTGAAGACTTTCTCCTTCCATGTTCGAGCAAGGAAAAAGGATCTCTTAGAGGTCGATCCAGTTGTAGTACTTTAGGATTCTTTATTTGTTGTTGTATTTGGGTAAATCACTCCTAGTGGGGGTTTTTATTTTCACATTATCTTTTTTTCTTTTTTTCCACATTTTTAGTGGAAAAATCATTCCCACTCTTAGTTTGTATGGCACCAAGTTCTAGTTGCCATCCTATGTGGATTAGAAACACCCTTCTAGTAGTATTAGTGACAACTCCATTAACAGACTAGAAGGGTACCCAGGCGGGATTGTGAAAAAATGTTATCAGAGTTATGGGTTGAGTTTTTGTCTTGTGTCAATATCCATCTGTGTAATTTTTTCAAGATATAAGAGGTAGATGCAATTGAGTTCCTAGTAATCTCTCACCATAATAAACCTTACTTTTCCAAGGGTGGTTAGGGAATGATGTAACCCCCTGAATCCTGTTTCCTAGAGATTGTTCATTATTTCATTACATTTGTATGATTATAATAAATAAATATCCCAAAGGAACAAATTTTTTAATAGTTGTGTAAAATTAGATGCAAAAATAATTTCAACATGATATCTTGAAAGGAAGTACAATATACAAATTCCTTATAAAATATCCATAAGTCATATGTTATCCCTACTTGTAATCCATAATATACTTCTTTACATACTAGGTATATATAACATAAGAAAGGGGTGAGCTCATATTATTTGTAATTTTAAGAAATATAGGGTAACATATCACATACATAAATATTAGGCATGGTGAATAACTAAAAACACAAGACTTTAAAATTAAACATGAACATATTATGCAGGAATAAGAGTTAAATTAGTAAGGCCAAAATAAATCATTACCACATGTATTTTACTAGTCGAATAACAACATGGACTATAAATTACTCATTTCATAATGAGGGCATGCATAATTCTATACGTCAAAATTTTTCTTTCAAGGCCTTGTTCCAAGACCAATCATAAATAGCTAAAAACGCAAACTAGTTTTTCTAATGAGACCTACCGATGCAACGAGAGGCTATAGCGGGCCGCACCCATCATGGAATAAGTCCAATTCATTCCTCATATGAATGGGGATAAAAATAATCAACATATTCATTCATATTGAAAGTAACATATGGAATTAATATAACATTACCCATGAATTTAATATGGACACTAACCATTGCAACCAATTCAGTGAATGGTATCAATATAGCACATCCATAGTCAAGATAATCATAAACCATTCCATGAAATATGGTTGTTAATGCCATAAAATATCAATCACTATTAATCATAAGAATCAATAAGATTGTTCAAATAGATGAAAATACTCGTATAAAATCATCGATTAGTTATTAAGATAAATACTCTTTTACTTTGAAAAGAAGAGTTCTTTTTAAAAAAATATTCCCATTAAATAGGAAATGAATTAATGTAGTTTTTCTAATAAAATTGGTAATTTTATAAAAATAATTGGGGCTAAAATAGGTTATATATTTCATTTTAAAATAGGTAATAATTTGGTAAGTTCCTTTGAAACTGGCTTGTTTATTGGGAATAAGTTTAGAAGGATCCTTTTAAAACATGTAACTCCCCATAAAAGATATAAGGATTATATTTAGTAAACATGTATAGAAAATTAAAATATAATTCATGATATGTACATAATAATAATTAATAATTTCATTAAGGTAATTATATAATAAGAGTAGTAACCCAAACGATATTGGAGGTTCATGTAGAAAACCCTTACCTTAAGTCTGAACATGTTGGTCACTTGAACATAAAATCAAGGATAATTAAATTAAATCGTTTAATTAATTCAATCAATTATATAAATATATTTTATTCATTAAATTTTTAGTATGTTCTTTTAGTTCCTTATTAATAAGTTATATGATTGAATTCTGTCGTTCTAGAGTATTTGATTCCTTGATTTCATGATCGCTTCGTTTGATTAAATGTAATGGAGTTCATTTATAAATGGTATAATTATATAGATTTGGAATTTAATGCATTAAACAAGAATCCATATGTTTAAATGGCCATATACATATTTAGGTTACATATTATCAGAAGGAATCATTAGATAATACATTTAGCGATAATCGCATAGATTATTACGGTGGTTCTTATTCATAATGAACTAATTTTTTTTAATATTTAGTATTATGTAAATATTTAAAGACAAAAACATAGAAATCATTATAAAATAAATTTTACAATATTTCCCAACCGTTAAAATGGTTTCATAAATATCCTTGAGGAATAATTTGAAGAACAAAACATCATCATCCACAAATGTGGTAATTTGGCACCTCTAGGATGATGATTTCATTTAAAAAATAAAAGTGGTAGAGTAAAAAAGATTGATAATTTTTATTACATAAACATGAAAAAAATTCTATTATATATATGATACTGGAGTTTATGGTCAATTGTTCATATTAGATTATGAGAGAATAATAACAGAAAATAATTTGAAATAAAATTACCTTTAAATGGATGTGGATTTACCTCTTGAACTCACCTCCTTGAGAACCTCCTTAAGAAAAAACAGTTCGGTCTTTTGGAAATACCAAGGTTTCTTGGACGTGGTGAAGGAATAGGGAACAATATTTGGGTAGAACATTGAGAATATTAAAGGCTTAAGGGCGTGAATAGAATATGGAGTGAGTGTTGTTTTAATATTGGAGGAGAGAAGTAATTTTTTTATATGATATTAATTATATTATTATTTTTCTCAAGACAAGAAATAGGGTTGATTATTTTTACCAAATATAGTAATTAGTGAATTTGAGTTCTAACTAATGGTATCTTACATTATCCATGATGCAAGGAATGTTGTGTTTATCTTATAATATATTTGTACATTAAGTTGACGTATTTTAATATTAACAAAAAATTCAAGTATTTCCAAAAAATTAAAAAACCCACCCCAAAAATTTTTCTACCTGTAGAATTAAAAAATAGAATCTATTTTACCTAAATAAATTTCTAAATATGTGACATTTTAATTTTATAATAAAATCATCATTTATTATAAAAAATATAGTTTTTAAAACTAAAATAGATTTTATTACACCATGAAAAACTAACTATGATCTTGTTAAATTGTCATAAAAACATAAGGCAACAAAATATTTATTTTAGAATACATTTTATAAAAATTAATGTTATTTTAAATCAATTTATTAATTTAAAATTATAAATTAATATTCATTACTCAAAAAAATACCAATACTAAATTATTTTTCAAAAAAAAATTCCGCTCTCATTTTTGTGGTTCTTAAATTTTATTTATACTTAAATAGGAGAGTTTAATATAAAGAATGGTACATTACTATTAATAAGTGTATGTTAATATTAATAAGGGTAAGTTACTATTTACTAAAAATGTTTTTTGATCCTATTAGACTCAAAATATCTTACTCATCACAGCCATGGAGAACAGTTTTTGAAAATTCAAATCACAGAAGAGGAAAAATTATGTTCATGGGATAGGCTATATTAAACTTTTGTTTCATAGAGACTTACTGTTTAATGCACTCAAAAAAATTAAATTCTTATGATTCTATATCCACCCCTCCTTACCAAACTTTCATCCTCAAAATTTATTATAGACACCTGGGTTTTTCCCTGTAAGACTTTGTAAAATTTCTACATATAATTACATAGCTGGGCGCGAAGAAGACGTGATATTTCGGGGCCCGGTGTGCCCAAAATTAATTGTATAAAAATATTCAGTGTTTTTATAATATTCACATGGCATGGTTGTGTTTCTCTTAAACTGTGGCTCAGATCGGAAATCTGAGGGCACGGTTGCATTCGGAGCATGCTATTTACCCTAGGCGGGGTGTAAAGTTGCGGGTGCGGGCCTGCTATGAGAGATGCCGCCCTGGGGAAATCGTCATTTTTAAAATAATGACTTAGTGATTTTTATCACTGACATTCCTTTCAAATAACATTCAAAAGATGTCTTGTAATGGAAATCTGAGACTTCCCTTATGTTCGAAATGGGTCGTTTTTCCAAGGCGCGATATAAAATAGGCGGGCATGGAGGTTTTGAATTCCTCGCCCGTCAGTAGAGTTCAGAGAGAGTTTATAAATTCATTTGTGGAATTAGGGGAAAGCCCTAATTTCCCTTCTCTCTCTCTCTCTCTCTCTCTCTTGTTCTTTAGTGTTCTTAGTTTTTCTCCACTGGATTGAAGAGTTAACTCCAGTGGATCGAAGCGGGGTCACAGTGGACGCGTCGCCAATGTCGAACGGCTCGATCGATGTAGGAATCTTGTTCAATTTCGCAACTTCATTGATTTATTTATTTTTTTTCATCAAATTTTGTCATATTAATTCTATGATTTTAGAATTGGGGTGTTGGCCGAATGAAAACGGCCAACGCCGGAGCACCGTTTAAATTCTCATTCTTAGGCATTCTTCATCCCAATTTTCAGACGCTCCAATCTTTTTCGGATCGACGATCGGGGGTAGGCGCTATGAAGGCCTCACCCTGAGGATTCTGAATCCTCTTTCGGATTTGGAATCAGGCCACCAGAGTGGTGGTGGCGGCCTTCAGAAGCCCTGACTCTGGAAAGGGTGGTGGCAGGAGGTCGGGCGTCAGGCAACGGGTGCGGATGAGGGGTTCAGAGGATGTGGCGACTTCTGGTGTGGACGGCATGGTGTGGCGGCATTCGACGGGGGAGCCGAGCAGGGCGTTGGAATTTAGCATAGGAGCAAAGCAGACTCGGGTGGCCGCAGCGTTCAGCGGGCAGGCATGAGGCGGTTGCGGCGTCAGTGGAGAGCAGGGGTGCGGGGATTCAGTGGAGCAGCGGAGTTGGGGAGCCAGGCGGCATCGTGGGCAGCAAGTGACGCAGCGGAGCACTCCGCAGGATGGTGGAGAGAGGGTGTATTCTTTGGGCTATCACACTCGGGAGGAACCCCGAGGCACTGACCTTGGGGGTGCGCCGCGTTCAAGGACCCGCAATGTGCGGGTCCTACTGGTGCGACGCGAAGACCGCCCAAATTTCGGTCTGCTGGGGAGAACCGGACCTGAGGGGGTATGATGTGGCTGTAGTGTGTCGTGGCTAGTGGGACGTGGCGAGTCGGGCAGGACCCGTGGTTGGGCCACAGGCCGGTGATTCGTACCGGGCCGACCGGGGTGAACGGGCCCGGTTGGGCCCCCTTGCATTTGGTGGGGCTGTAATTTCTAAACGGCTCGCCTGTTTGACACACTGTTTGTGGCTGTAGGTTCGTGTTAGTGAAATGGTCTTTTTGAAGTGGATTTCATGGATTTTGAGTTATGCGCCCGATGGTGGGTGACCCGGAACACCTCATTTTAATAATATTAAATTGTTATTAAAGTTGTGACGGACGTGGTTCATGATCCGGACATCCATTTGACGCACTGTCAGAGGCAATTTTTCCCTAGAGCTGAGACAGTTCTTCCAATGTTGTTTTGTAACCCTCGTGGTTTGGTTTCGTGGCTCGGTGGCACGAAATTCTTAATGTGAGTAGTTAATTATTTATTTAATTAATTAATTAATCTTGCGTCGGACCTAACTCATGTTTGGGATGTCCAATTGACGCGCTGCTTGTGGCATCATGACTCAGGTCCTCATGCGGACTTTTTGAGACGCTTTCTAAAGCTTTCGGGTTAGAGACAAGGTGTGGGCCTCATAGGGCCTAGTATGGACTTTTTATGGTGAAACTCCATTGTTTCTTCTGACAGCCGTTTGAGGTGTTTGAGTACTCTTTTCTGATTGTTTTTTCCGAGGGGATTGCGACGGCGCAATCTGCCCGCCTAAATTCAGGCCCGAGGCGTGGGCCACATGAGGAGGCTTTCAGACGTATGTTTCATTTTTACGACTCACGCTACACAAGTCCGTTCAGGGAAAATGAATAGCCCACGCCGCATGGTTATCTTTAAGGAACGCAATGGTATGATCTATGTTACGTGTTTCAGGGTCGAAGGGTGGGCCCCACAGGGCCCCGTTTCTATAACGCGGCGAGTTGAATCTCTTGTATCTGGAGTCCGTTTTGGGCGCCATAAGTGGCTTTGTGACCCTTGCAATTAGACGAGGTTGACCTGGGTGGTTTTAGTCGTTGAAGTCGGAGTTGTGGCATGGGCCCCATGGTCCGTCTCATAAGCTGTGTGCGGCGTACTACGCCTTTTTCTTTATACATCCGTTTGGGGAATACAAGTAGTTATTTCAGAATTTTTTTTCTGAGAGCATCGCGATGGCGCAGTTAGCCTGGCCACTTTTGGGACTGAGGTGCGGGCCCCACAAGACAGTGTATAAGCATAAAGCGGTGTTGAATAACTTTTCCACTGGGAGCCCATTTCCAGCGAGTAATTAGTCTATATCATGTTTTTTCTGTGAGGATTACAATGGTGTAACCCGTATGGGAGAGCGGAGCATCTTTCATGATCTCATTAAATGTGGAAACGTGAAAGGGTGTTAGTCAGAGGTTTGTTTGACACACTCCGAACCTACGCACGGTAGCGGTGTGAGTGACGCCCAGTTGTGGCACAGAAAATGTAGATTTATCCGACCAGTTCTGGGTTTACCCTCTAGTGAGGCTAGGCAAGGGGTTACCCGTTGACCTCTTAGGGTTTACCCTCCAGCGGGGGTGGGTAGTGGGCTACCTGTTGACATTGTGGGCTACCCTCGAGTGGGGCTGGGTAGTGGGTTACCCGTTGACTTTGTGGTTTTCCCTCTAGTGGGGCTGGATAGTGGGTTACCTGTTGACTTTGTGGTTTACCCTCCCACGGGGCTGGGTAGTGGGTTACCCGACAACCTCTTGTGGTTTACCCACCAGCGGGGATGGGTAGTGGGTTACCCGATGACCTCTTGTGGTTTACCCTTCAGCGGGGTTGGGCAGTGGGTTACCCGGTAACCTCTTGTGGTTTACCCTCCAGCGGGGCTGGTCAGTGGGTTCCCGATGACTTCTTTCCGACTCAACCCTTTCTATGAGGCTAGTTTGTATCATTTCTCCATGATTACCATAGCATGACCCTTTGTTGTACGGTCTAGCGATGAGACATCTCTGGCATGCAGGACTGTTGGTCATCAGCGATGGATATCCTTTGAACTGTTGGTGACTTTTCATGGGATGATCTTGGAGATAGAGATCCCCTAACAAAAATTTTCGAGTTATTTTTTTGACCATATATATATGTACACTACTTTTGTTCCCACTCCTTGGGTTCAGTTACTCTCCTTCTAGGAGGACTGAAAACATGCGGGGTATGCCACGTGCTTTCCATGTCTAGCTCCTCTTGTATTGGACGAGCCTACATCCTTCATTTTTTTGGGTTGAGATGCACACTCTCTATTGTCCTCTTACAATGTTCTTGATATGTCTACTACTCAACATTTTATTATCTCCTTTGTTTCACCCTCGATCTTTTGGGGCATCCTACTGAGTATATTTATACTCACCCCTTCTTGGGATTTGCCCGCACTTGGTGTTCCCTTGAAGATGATAGACAGGTCGATCGAGAATACAGAGGAGCATAGAGGACACATGAGCTTGAGCTACATTTAGCAGTTGTAGGAGGACTTCTAGGTCTAATACTCACCAGTGGGTTACTTTTGTTTTACTTGTTGCCGGTTTGTGGCACCTTTCTGGTTGGGCATGTGTTTTTCCCCTTTTTGTTGTTCAGTTTACTTTTTAGTACATTTCAACACATTAATTTTACTAGTTAGAGTTCAATGCATGTATGTTGGTTTCTCTTTTGTAGTATTGTTGTATCTTGATTTCTTTTCTCTGCACTCTTGCATTGAGTTAGCAACATGTGTGCGTACAGTTTCATAGGAAAAGGCCTCCACTAGTTTGGTGTTCCTTCGACGCTAGTCGCCAGCCCCTGGCCTATGGAGGCAGTATTGGGGTAGTTGCGTCTCAAGCCCCGGTATGGGTCGAGTTGTGACAAAGTAGTATCAGAGGTGGTTCATTCCTTGGGGTGTTGTTTGGACATACTTAATAAAGAATTGGTTGAGTTTTGGGGCAATAGTGTTAACGTGTCTCGACAGTAGCTCTTGTTGACTCGGCACACTAAAACACTTTTTTTAGGGAATTTGGTCTGAGCATCATATAAGATTGAGTCATTTAATGTAATTCTTGACTCATCTCTCCATCGTTATTGATATATATATGCTCATTTGACTGTGGTACTCCTTGAACGGATTCAGGATTTCTCCGTGATGATAGCCAGCCAGGATACTAGCTACGGTTTGTGACGATGACTCTATGAGAAACAAGGCCTCAGTTCAAGATCCATCATATTATTACCCTTTCTCTAGGAGGATAAGAATTAGCAACTCCACCTGTGGAGTAGCAGATTGTACTAGCAGCGAGGGTCGATGACGAGCGTAGGCTGGGTGCACAACGTGAGTTCCAATGTCAAAGACCGCTAAGGTTCCACGGTGATCCATACCCTCATATAGTGAAGGGTTGGAAAGAGTTGGTGGTTTTCCTCTTCAGGCTTGTTCGTACACTCATACGTTAGATGGTGGCTTTGAAAGCCATTCGTTTTTCACCAAGGAGTTTGGTATAGTAGATCCGGGGTTACTCAAGTGCATGATGAGTCAGTACTCTCATGGGATGACTTATAGCAGCTGTTTCTTGAGGATTACTACCCCTCCTAATTATGCCTTTTAAGGTGTTGGGAGCTGCTGGAGCTTCAACGGAGAGTGATGGCAGTGGCTGAGTATGTTACTGGGTTCTCAAACCATACTCAGTACTCTTTGGATGTGTTCCATGATGGTGACATCCAAGCACAAATGTTGAGCGAGGTCTCTGTAGGGGGGATTCATGCTAGCGTAGTTCCCTTGTGCATCCTCACCCATGGTAGGGTGCTAGAGCAGGCATTAGTGACGGAAAAATTTCTGTCAGAGGGATGACAATTGGTAGGTCCGTGGAACCAGAGGTCTCTCCTTGATGAGACTCTTTAACATGGTCGAGGGAAACATAGAGCACCGAGATAGCCCAAGGAGGACTAATGTTATGTTTGTGATGTATGAGGTCACATGGCGTGAGACTACTTGACCAAATGTGCTGAGTTTTCCAGATAGTGGATAGATGCACCTCCATGAAAGAGGTATTGTCGTGATCAATGAACTCCCAGGTTAGGATAGGTTGGTCCCCAGAGAGGCGGTGTTGGAAGAAAAGTAGGAAGAACTGTGGTTGGAGGATGACGTTTCGAGGTCCTTCCACCACTGCTAGGCGGGCCTTGTCAGGATCAGGGAGCTGACGGATGGGGCTGCGGGTGGCTGTGTGGTAAGGGTTTCCACAATCCTGCAGCACAAGAGATGATAATAGGTACACTCTGTGTCTTGTCTGCTTTTCTCAGTAGAACATGTTAGACACTGCATGAGGTACTCTTTCTTTCTAAATCTTTGTTCGGAGGGTTTTCACGGGTGATACAGGGCATCGATGTAACCCTATGTTGGTGTTGTCCGACGTAGCTTTGAATGCACGGGAAAGAGGGGTTCTTTCCCCACTAAGAAGAGTTTTTGTGATGCGATCAAACCCATGAGGGGGAGTCAGTACCACCCAAAGCAGATAGTATTGAGCTGCGGTGGATGAGTCCCTCTGACATGTGAATTCATGGCGGGGTTGTGCGGTGGAGTGTCAGAGCAGGTTCTGGATTTTCCAGTGGGGCTTTTCTGCTTGACCTGCCTTTTATTTAGGTTCCACTAGTGGTTTTACAGAGTACATGTTTTGGGGATTACTCTCTTACCAAGAGGGTAAATACATGTGGGGTATGCCACGTTCTTTCTGTGTCTATCCTCTGGAGTTTGGATGAGTTTTCTTGCCTACCCTGTTCGTTGGTACTTTTTTGGCTAAATTTCAATCTAGATACTATTATCAAGTATTGGTTTAGGTGATGGAAAACCCATAAACAAAACTACTTGTTTCACTATGTGGATCTTGTGGTGGTAGTCCTTGCGCTGATAATGTTGAGATGCTATCTTTTGGGAGAATGCTTTGTGGGTTGCTCAGACCACCATTTTCTCAGGTGTGTCCTCACCTAGAGAGACTTGAACCTGAGGCGACGATGCTTATTGAAATTTCTAAAGGTCTTTGACTTCAAGGTAGTCTATGTTCTAAAAAATGGTAGTGTTGTAATAGGTTCCCTTAGCAGGAAGTCACAGACTCATCATGTGTGGGATGTTTTGAAGTAGTTAGCTTCCATACGACTGACCTTGGTGGAGCAAAAGGGTACGCCTTTCCCTGAAGTTGATGGTGTCGAATCCTTCGCTTCATGAGTGTGTGAGAGAGTCATAGCTGGGGGATATCGACAGCGAGGTACTACATGATCAGATATCCACAGGCGATGCACCTGATGGGTATTCTGAAGGAGGGAATCATGAGATCATGTTACAGGAACGAACCGTGATTTCCGTCGTGATTTGGCAAGTAGAGGTTCAGTCGGAGAAGTCCCCTGTGTTTTTTTGGGTCGTTTGGGAATCGTGAAAGTGATTGAGAGGTTGCCTACCGTCTTTCCCTACCCTCCCAAAAGTAGGAGTGGGAACACGAAATCTTCCACATGTCGCAGTTGATGAGGTGCATGCATATTCTTACACATTCTCTCAAGATAATCAGACCTTATAGGTATGAATCATGCCTTTGGTTTGTGTGTTGTGACAGCATGGTGTTGCTCAAGTTTTCTTGGGAGTGGGAGAGCTAGGTTTGAGCTCTGTATCCTGAGTTTTTTTCCTAGTTTTTCTTTTCAGGGATGAAAATCATGAAGGAGGGAATGATGTAGAGACCTGGTTTTTTTCCTGTAAGATTTTGGAATATTTCTATATATACTTCCAGAGCTAGGCGCGAAGAAGACATGTGATTATAAGGCCCGGTGTTCCCAGAATTAATTGTATATAAATATTAAGTGTTTTATACAATGTACATGGAGGGTTCGTGTTTTATTCTAAACAGTAGCTCAGATCGGAAATCATAGGGCACGGTTGCATCCAGAATGCTGTTTACCCTAGGTGGGGTGTAAAAGGAGTGGTCGCAGGCCTGCTGTGAGAGATGTCACCCAGAGGAGAAAACCATCGTTTTAAAAATAATGACTTATTGATTTTTATCACTGATATTCCTTTCAAGTAACATTCAAATGAATTCTCGGAATGGAAATCTGAGACATCCGTTGAGTTCGAAATGGGGCGTTTTCCCTAGGCGCGATATAAAATAGGCGGGCGCAGAGGTTTCAGAATCCTCTCCTGTCGGTAGATTTCAGAGAGAGTTTATAATTTCGTTTGTGGAATTAGGGGAAAGCCCTAATTTCCCTTCTCTCCCTCTCTCCCTCTCTCTTTTGTTCTTCAATGTTCTTCAATGTTCTTCGCCGTATTGAAGAGTGAATTCCGATGGATCGAAGCGGGATCACAGCGGATGCGTTGCCAACATCGAACGGCTGAATCGAGGTAGGATTCTTGTTAAATTTACCACACTTTTTTATTTCTTATTTTTTACATAAAATTTTGTCGTTTTCATTCTATAATTTTATAATTTGGGTTTTGGATGAACGAACACGACCAACACCCGAGCCCTGTTTTAATTCTCGTTCTTGGTAGTTTTTTGTCACAATTTTTGGACACACTAATCTTTGTTGGATCGGTGATCCGGGGAAGGATTTTTGAAGGCCTTTCCCCAAGGATTCCAAATCCTCCTTCGGATTTGGAATCGGGCCACCGGAGCGGTGGCAGTGGCCGGCGGAAGCCCCGGCTCCGGTAAGGGCGGTGGCCGGAGGTCGGGCGTCAGGAAATGGGTGTGGCCGGGGGGTTTGGAAGAGGTGGAAACGTTGGAAGACGCCATTGCGGTGTGGTGATGTTCGTCGGAGGAGCTGAGTCGGGCGATGGAATTCGGCGGAGGAGCCGAGAAGACTCGGGTGGTTGCGGCATTCGACGGGCCGACGTGAGTGGGCTGCGACATCGGCGGCGAGCAGGGGGCATGGAGCATGAGCAGGGCAGCGGAGCGGGGGATCCAGGCGGCGCTGCGGGAAGTAGCTGCTGTAGTGGTGCGCTCTGCAGGTTATCAGATAGAGAGAGTCTCCCTCAGGAGGAACCCCGAAGCGCTGACCTTGGGGGTGCCCCCGCGGACAAGGACCTGCAAAGTGCAGGTCCTACTGGTGCGACACGGAGACTGGCCAAAGGCGGGTTGGCTGGGGAGAACCAGATCCAAGGGGGTCCGGTGTGGCTAGAGCGGGCCACGGCCAGTGGGCCGCGGATATTCGCGATGGACATGTGGCTGGGCTATGGGCCAACGGTTCGGACCGGGCCAGCCATGGTGAACCTGCCCGGTTGGGCCCCCTTGCGTTCGGGGGGTCGTAATTTCTAAACGGCACGTCCATTTGATGCGCCATCTGTGGCTGTAGGTTCTTGTCAGCAAGTTGGTCTTTTTGAAGTGGTATTCGTGGATTTTGAGTTCTGCACCCTAAGTCGGGTGACCTGGAATGCCTCAATTAAATAATATTAAATTGTTATTAAATTTGGGACGGACGTGTTTTGTGTGCTGGATGCCGGTTTGATGGTCGTGATAGGTGTTTGTGGCCCTGGAGTTGATCTGGTTCTTCCAACGTTTGTTTGAAACCCTCGCGGTTTGGTTTCTTAGCTCGGTGGCACGAAACGCTTAATACAAGTAATTAATTAATTAATTAATCCTGTGTCAGACCTAACTCTTGTTTGGGATGTCCGATTGACGCGCCGTCAGCAGAAGCATGACCCCAGTCCTCATGCAGACTTTTTGAGATGCTTTTCAAAGCATTCAGGTTAGAGACAAGGTGTGGGCCCCACATGGCCTAATTCACATGCTTTATAGTAAATCACCATGATTTCGCCCGACATCAGTTTGGGGTCTTTGAGTACTTGTTTCTGAGTGTTTTTCTGATGGGATTGTGACAGTGCAATCTACCGGCCTAAATTCGGGCCCAAGGCATGGTCCCCACGAGGCGGATTTCGAACATATGCGGTGTTTTTACGACTTATGCTACGTAAGTCCGTTTCGAGAAAATGAATAGCCTACGCCGCGTGGTTTTCTGCAACGAACGCAATGGTACGATCTGCATTACGTGTTTTGGGGTCGATGTGTGGGCCCCATAGGGACTCATTTTCATAACACAGTGAGTTACTTCTCCTGCATCTGGAGTCCGTTTTGGGCGCCGTCAGCGGCATTGTGACCCTGGAAACAAGACGAGGTTGACCTGGGTGGTTTCATGCGTTGAATATGGAGTTTAGGCATTGGCCCCACAGGCCGTCTCTTAAGCTGTGTGCAGCGTACTGTGCCTTTTTCTTCATACATCCGTTAGTCATTTCAGCGTGTTTTTCTGAGAGGATCGTGATGTCACAGTTCACCCGACCTCTTTTAGGACCGAGGTGCGGGCCCCAAGAGTTGTTGTATGGTCATAAAGTGGTGTTGAATAACTTTTCCACAGGGATCCCATTTCCAACAACTATGTAGTCTATCTCGCGTGTTTTTTTGCTAGGATTACAACGATGTAACCCGTTTGGGAGAGCAGATCCTCTTTCAAGGTCTCATTAAATGTGGAAACATGAATGGGTGTTGGTTGGAGGTTACTTTAATGCACTCCGAACCTACACACAGCAGCGGTGTTAGTGAGACCTAGTGATGGCACATACATTGCGGAGTTATCGGACCAGTTCCATGTTTACCCTGCAGTGAGGTTGGGTAGGGGGTTACCCATTAACCTATTAGGGTTTATCCTCTTGCGGGGCTGGGTAGTGGGTTACCCGTTGACTTTGTGGTTTACCCTACATTGGGGATGGGTAGTGTGTTACCCGTTGACATTGTTTTTTACCCTCCAGCAGAGTTGTGTAGTGTATTACCCATTGACTTTGTGGTTTTCCCTCCAGCGGGGCTGGGCAGTGGGTTACCTGATGACCTCTTGAGATCTACCCTCTAGTAAGGCTGGGCAGTGGGTTACCAGAATACCACTTGTGGTTTAACCTCCAGTTGGGTTGGGCACCCGATGACCTCTTATGGTTTAACCTCCAGCGGGGCTGGGCAGTGGGTTACTCGGTGACTTCTTTCATACTCAGCCCTTTCTACGAGCCTAGTCAGTGACTTTTATCTGAGATTACTAGAGAGGGACCCATGGTTTTACGGTCTTGTGATGAGACAACATTGGCATGCGGGACTATTGGGAATCAGTGATGGATATCCATTGAACGATGGGTGACTTTTCCTGGGCTGATCTTGGAGATAGAGATCCCCTTACACACTTGTTTAGGTTCTCTGTTGAGACTATATATATTCACCCAACTTTTGATCCAACTTCCTGGGTTTAGTTACTCTACTTATAGAAGGGTCGAAGACGTATGGGGTATGCCACTTGTTTTCCGTGTCTCGCTCCTCTTGTATTGGATGAGTCTACATCCTTCCTTTTATTGGGTTGATTTGTACTCTCTCTATTGTACTATTAAATTGTTCTTGATCTATCTACTACTCACCATTTTAGTATCTCCTTTGTTGCACCCTCAAGATTTCTAGGCATCCTACTAAGTATCTTTATACTCACCCTTTATTAGGCTTTTCCCACACTGAGTGTGCCCTTGCAGACGATAGACAGGTCGATCGAGACTATGGAGGAGCATAGAGGACATAAGAGCTTGGGCTGTGTTCAGTGGTCATAGGAGGACTTTTGTGTGAGAGACTCACCAGTGGTTTACTATAATTTTACCTTTTTCTAGGTTGTGGCACCTTTCTGGTTGGGCATGTGTTTTTCCTCTTTTTACTGTTCAGTTTACTTGTTAGTACTTTTCCTCAATTTACTTGTACTGGTTAGAGGTTCATGCATGTATGTTGGTTTCCCTTTTGTAGTAGTGTTGTATCCTTCTTTCATTTCAATGCACTCACGCATTGAGATAGTTATGTGTGTGTGTATAGTTTCTTAGGCAAATTCCTCTCCTAGTTTGTTGTGCCTTCGGTGCTAGTCTATATCCCCTGGCCAATGGAGGCGGGCGTGGGGTAGTTGCGGCTTGAACCCTGGTATGGGTCGGGTCATGAAATTAATAGAATTTTTTCCATATAAAATGATTTGGGTAGTTTATTATAATATGTTCCTCTACTTCCCATGTTGCCTCTTCGATTTTATGTTCATTACTAAGTACTTTTACTATTGGAGTATTTTTATTCCTCAATGCATATTATTCAATTTCCATAATCTGAATAATGTCTTAATAGTAGGATAAGTCAGGTTCTAATTCGATTCCATTAGATGTGAGAAGTTGTGTTGGGTCTAGCATGCACTTCCTCAATAATGAAACATGGAACACACTGTGTACCTTAGAAAGGCTATGTGGAATTTCCAAGTGATATGTCATAGCTCCCATTATCTACATAATTTCAAAAGGGCCAATGTACTTGGGGAATAGTTATCCTTTCATTCCAATTCTTATAACACCCTTCCATGGAGATACATTCAAGAAAACCTGACCACCCTCTTGAAATTCCAAAATTATTCCTTCAATTATCATTATAGATATTTTTCCTACTATGAGATGATTTTATATGGTTTTAATAGTATTTAACATTATATTTTTTTCATCCAGAAGATGTGGGCCCACAATTTTTCATTTCACCATCTTTATTCCAACAAGTTGGTGTACATCATCTCTTTTATTACAATGATTCATATGGTTCCATTTGAATACATTAATGGAAACAATTATTGTAGAAAACCTATAAAAAGTGTAAATAATGATCCCACATTACATGAAAATAAAGTGATAATGATCTCAACATGTCCTCTAGTGTTTTTATAATCCTTTATGATTTCCTGTCAGTTTGGTAGTGATAAACACTACTCAATCGATGATCGGTATCCAAATATTTTGGAAGTCATTACCAGAATTTTGATATGAATCCTAGATCACAATCAGAAAAAAATGAGAGCGTTTCTATATGAAGTCTCACATATTCATTGATATATAGTCATTCATGGTTTCCTAGTAGAAAATCATACCTCATAGCGAGGAAATGGGAAGATTTCGTAAGCTGATCAACAATTAACCATATTGAAAAATTCATTCATTGATTTTTGGGTAATCCATGAAAAAATACATAGTGATTTCATCCTATTTTCATGTATGGATATGTAGATATTTAATGACTCTTCTATGATGTTTTCATTCATCCATCAGTGGTTGACAGATTAAAACATCTTGATACATAATCAGAAATTCCATGCTTCATGATGTCTAACCAAAAATTTTCCTTAAAATATCTAAGCATCTTAGTTCTAAAAGGGATTATATTGAAATTAGAGTTCTGTGAATCATCTAATATCTCCCTTATCAGAATGGGTATAGAGGGAACACGTAACCTCTTCTAAATTTTTTGAATTCCATCCTCATACATGAAGTCAGCCAACTTCTCATCATTCACACCTCTTATTTTATTTTGACGGAACATGTCATCATACTGACACGTTTTAATTATATTAAACAAATATGTTTTGGAAACCAGTGGAAAAAGATAATATGTTTCACCATATTTTATAATTATCATATACACATTTTTTTAGATCCGTGAATATAGGATCCCTTTCAATCCCTATTTTTTTAAACTACATGATCCTTTATTCCAAATGCATCAGCTACTTTATTTTCCATTCCTCGGTGTTACTGTATTGAACAATAATAATCTTTTAGTACCTCAATCCATATTCTTTTTCTCATGTTGATTTATCTAAATGATAATGTGTATTTCAATTTATTTTGAACCATGTAGAACTAAAATATTTCACCATAGTGATAGTGCCTCCATATCATTAGTGTAAATATTACAACTACTAACTCAAGATAATGAGTTAGATAGTTTGGTTGATGAATTTTTTACCGCCTTGATGAATAGACAAAAACTCTATCATTCTTTTTGAGGACACAACCAATTCCTTTCTTTGATGCATCATCATTTATCCGAAATCCAACATTTCATGATGGTAGAGTCAAAATGTGAGAATTCACTAATATCCGCTTCAAATAATTGAATTATTCTTCAAATTATTGTTTCTTTATGAACATAACCAATTTACTTCTTTCCTGGTCAATGGTTTTCTAAAAATATAAAGATCTGATCAAAACTCCAAAAATGACCCTTTAAATTAATAAAACTATGAACCAAGGTCATGTTTGTTGGTGTTTCCCATTCTTGAACTACCATTCACTACATAGGGTCCACTAAAATTTAATCCATAGAGACTATATGACCTTGAAAAGTAATATCTTGAAGCCATAATTCAAACATTCTAAGTATCTAATATAATTCATTTACTCTAAGAGTCTTTAAAATAGGGGGAAATTGATTCTCATGATCTTCATAAAATTTAGAATATACCAAGATATCATCAATAAATTCTACACCAACATCATTCAGATATTCCAATAAAAATATATTCATTAAATCCATGAAATCATAGGGTTCATTAGTCAGTCTAAAATAGTGTGTTGTGAACTCGTAATTCCCATAATTGGATTGCAATGTGATTTTTGGAATATAATTCTTCCTCGCATAAAACATATTATATCCATATTGAAGGTCAATATTCAGAAAATAATGGGACCCATTTAGTTGATCAAATAAAGTATCAATGTGAGGAAGAGGATACATGATCATTATTATAATAGCATTGATCTCCCTATAGTCAATGGACATCCTCATAGATCCAATCTTCTTCTTGATAAATGGAATAGGGGATCCCCATGGAGAAACACCAGGGAAAATAAATCATTTAGCACTAGATTCCTCTAGTTATTTATTTAGTTATTCTAACTATACAGTGGAAATTCTATAAAGTTTCTATGATATATATCTTGAACTGAGAATTAATTTGATAGTGAACTCCACTTCATGCTCAAAAGTATTCCCATGTAAATTCATTGGAAAAACTTCTATATATTCTTACACAATAGGCACATCATAAATTTTAAAATGACTTTCTGCACTCATATATATTTCATTCTCATCTACCCAATGAATTGAATTCATTAGAGATGTTGTGGTGGATCTAGAAAAAAAATCTGATAGCGACATTTCAATTCGAAAGTTAAAGGATTATATATTATTATCTAAAATCAGAACATCCTTATTATTGCAATAGATTCTTTCATAATAGTTTGAATTCCTATACATATGAAGAATTATATCAATTTCAATCATGGGTATGCTGATAATGTCATCAACTAATGAATGTTTTTGTGTCATAAGGGGGACTAATTGAAACTTCGTTATTACAATGACATGCCCATTAGAAGTTTTGATAGGAATCTAATTTAGTAAATCAAATAGGTAATGTCTAACATTCCTAAAAATCGTGGAATGTAAAAAACGAATGAAATGATACAGAATATAATAAATCATTGGATAAGTTTTATTAATTGATTAAATTACCTTCCACCACATTATTAGAAACATCAACCTCAGTAACTGTGATCGCATAAGCTTGGCCTTTCTCCATTGGCCTTGTCTAATGAATATTTTCTTGGCGCTTTGGAAAATCATTTTCACAGTGTCCCATACAATGGAAATTTCAGAATTAAACATTGGTGGATTATTTATTTCCATTACAATCACATGATTACTTTTCCTCTGTACTTCTAACAAAGACCAATACCCTTCAAGAAAATACCTGGGTGTCCCTTCCACAATTATCACTGGATAAAAAAATAAATTATTAAATTCTTCATCATTTATTTATTTACATTCCTAAAGGTATATTTATCCATTTTCTTATGTTAAATTATTTTAATGTCATAATACATGGAGAATTTTTTTCAATTTTGAAACCACATGAGACTATATCATAAAATGATGAGAAACAGTTAAAGACTAGTACACTTTGGTGGAATGGTTTTAATACATAAATGAATTGATCAATATTTCTACTTGTATTTTGTATTTAGTTTGTTATATGCCTTGATAACAATGTGATGATAGATTTATAATTTTTTGAATTTGTATCCTCTTTTTTCCTATGATTCAAAAACCACCTTACCTTATTTTTTCACTACAAACGAGGAAAGTATTTTTATATGAAGATTTCATTAAAATCCCTCTATTCAATATTTTCAATATCATCCCAATCCTTTAGGTTTTTAATTACTAACCAATATTGATCAGTACCTCCCAGTAAATGAAAAACATCCATGATTAACACATCCCTTTCTTTACATCCCAAAGCGAGAAATATCTTCTCTAAGGAACATAACCATTTCTCGACTATGAATGTGTTTTTAGTCCTATTAAATAATGAAGGCTATTGTCGCATAACACTGTTTATCATTACTCTTCCACATTTTGGTTCATGTTTCTCCATACATGTAAGGTTATTGTTCATATCGTGAGTCAGTTATCCAATTATAGCTATAATATTTTTTAGAACCTGTAATAACTCCAGAACCAACATCATTATCTTGCATTGGAGCATTCCATACATGGGATATGCGCATTCATATGGATTTTATTCGTTCCAATAGACTTTATTTCAAAATTATGTCATAAAATAGAGTAGGTTTTGAATCATAATGCATAATCCCAACTATAAAAATACATAACATAAATTGAAATCATATGCATAGCTAATCCAAGAATCATAAACATGGGGTATTCAATGAAAAATTTACTTTTAAATACATTATAATGTATTATAAATACTATTTTAATTATCCATTGAAAATACCCTAGGACTGTGAAACTAGTTGTCCAGTAAGGCCCATTTTCGTGTACCAGGTTTCCTGTTGTCATGCCCGAAACACCTTGTTTGTGTTTTTACTACTAGGAAAAATTATTCCAAAACCAAGTCCACTTACAGTATCCAGACAAGTATGTATTTTTTAAGAAGATACACATAATCAAATCCTTACAAAAATTCTAGTATTTTACTATATGTTTCTCCTGAAATTATTTCCTAGGGTTTTGTACAATAATATGCATTTCATAAATATATTTTCAATGTTTTCAACTAATTGTACTCTGATTCCAACTATAACACCCTGAACCTAATTACCAGGATCTAGTGCATTATCTCATTACATTTTCAAGACTACAATAAATTAATATCTCAAATGACCAAAATTTGTAGTAGTTTCGTAAAACCATATGCATACATAAGCTCAACATTACAACATGAATGGAAATACTATATATAAATTCCATTGAAAATATCCACAACGCTATTGTTAATGGTGGAGGTCATTCATAACCAACATCTCCACATCCTGGAAAGATAAACATAAGGGAAGGGGTGATCTCAGATGTTCATTAAGGGTATGTAATATCACAGAAGATATAACATATATAAACATTAGTAATACAAAAAAACTAAAAACACATTACTTTAAAAATAAACATGAACACTATATGGGATGTATAATAGTTGAATAAATAATTCAATAATAAAACATAATCATGGGTATTATAATAGTCAAATAACCACATGGACAATCAATTACTACTTTCATAAAGATGGAAAACATAAGGTCGTACATCATAATCCTTTTTTCAAGGCCTCATACAAAAACAATACATAAAAGGGTAAAAAACCAAACTAGTTTTTCTTATGAGACCTACCAATGCATCGAGGGGATATAGCACCCCCACCAATGACAAAATAATTATAATTAATTCCTAATATGAATGGGTATAAACATAAAATACATAAAAATTTATATTAAAACTAACATATTAAATTTAAATATCTTTCCCAAAACATTAAATATATACATTGACCCTTTAAAGTAATATAGTTAATGGTATCATGATAGAACATTCAAAATAAAACTAAAAATAAACCATTAAATTAAATATTTTACATGATATCATAGAATAATAATCCCAATTAAACATAATAATCAACTTGTGCGTTATAATAGATGAAAATACTCGTATAAAATCATGGATTAATTATTAAGATTAATATTTTTTTACTTTGAAAAGAAGAGTTATTTTTGAAAAATATTTTCATAAATATAGAGGTGAATTAATTGAGTTTTGATAATAAAATTTGTGTTTTTATAAAAATAATGGTGGATAAAAATTGAATATCAAGTGCATTTTATAATAGGTATGAATTTGAAATGTTCCTTTAAAATAGGCTTGTTAATCAAGAAGAATTTTGAAAGACCCTTTTAAAACATGTAAATTCCTATAAACTAAAGAAAGACTTTAATTATTAAACATATATATAAAATTAAAAATAATTCATGTTGATTAAATAAGAATTATTAATAATTTTATTTAGGTAAGTGGATAATAAGAGTATCATGAAAGAAAATGGTTGTTTAGGTAAAAACGCATACCTTATGTTTGAATGTGTTCGGCAGTGACCATAACTTCTTGGATAATGAAATTAGATCCATTAAATAATTTTTTACCTTATCTAAATATATTATTTTCATTATAGTTATATTATGTTCATTTATGGCAATATTGATAAGGTATATGATTTAATTATGTCAATATAGAGTGTTGGCTTCCTTGATTTCATGATCGATTCGCTTGATTATAATAAATGGAGATCATTTAAAATTAGTATAATTCCCTATATTTGGAATTTAAAGTTGTTAATGAGAATTAATAAGTCTAAATAGATATATTTTATTTTGTTACAAATTATTATTATTAATCAATAGATAATACATTTAGTGAAAATATTTATGGCAGTTATTGATCATAACAAACTCATTTTTTTATTGTTTAGTATAATGTAAATATGTTACTTATAGAACATAATCATGATTATATAATTAATTGGGAATTATTTCTCATCCATTAATATGGTTTAACGAATATATTTTAAAAATAATTTAATGAATGAAACATCATCATCCCCGAAGGTTGTAAATTAGCACCTCCCGGATGATGATTTCATTTATAAAATGAAAGAGGGTGAGTATGGAGATTCATAATTGAAAAAATTACATAATTATTGTATATATATATATGATACTATATTTATCATCATCGATTTATAGACAAGTCATGGATTTTATAATAAAATAATATAAATTGACATTAAATTAAATGGAAAAGAAATTGGATTTACCTCAAGAAATAACCTTCTTGAGAACCATATTAAGGGAAAGGGTTTGGTTATTTTGGAAAGAGAAATGGATCCTGTACATGTTAAAGCATTAGGTAAGATTATTTGGGTAGAAACTTTATAGGCTTCAAGGATTAGAAGACTTAAAAGAATAGGGAGTGAGGGGTGGGTTTTTATAGAGGAGGAGGGGAGTTATATATGAATATATTAATCATTATTTTGTTATTTTTCTCAGGAAAAGAAATAATGTTGAAAATAGTGAAAAAATATATTAATAAATGAATGTGATTTATATCTAATGGTTTCTTACATTACCCATGATGAAATGAATAGTTTTTGTATCTTTTAATTAATTTATACCTAAATATTTTGTATTTTACTATTTACAAATAAATTTATTATTTCAAATAAATCCCAAAAATTAAATTCAACCATTTTTATATATTTAGAATTAAAAAATGGACTCCATTTTTTAAAAACCAATTTTATAACTATTTTAAATATAGATATTTAATAAAATTAACATTTACTCGAGAAATACCATTTTTAAAATTAAAACTAATTTTATTACTCCCTAAAAATTTAATAAGGTATTATTATATTATACTAACATCATTGAGAAAAAATATATTTATTTGTTAATAAATTTTTGAAAGTTAATTATATTTTTAATCAATTTATTAATTTTAATATGTAATTAAATATTCATTACTCACAAAAATACAAACACTCAATTATTAATTTTTTTAAATATTCACTATCATTTATATGGTTCTTAAATTTTAGTTATACATAAATGGATGAGGTTAATATTAATTAGTGTACATTACTATTCATAAGGGTATGTTACTATTAATAAGGGTATGATACTATTTTAAAAAATTTTAAGTTGATCCTATCAGAATCTAAATATCTTACAGATCCCAACTGTGTGTGTCGGTTTTTCGAGATTAAAATCTCAGAAGTGAAAAAAAATATGTTCAATGGATTGGTTATAAATTTTTTTTGTTTCAAAGAGACTCTGTGTATAATGGTCTTGACATTAAATTTATTTTTTAAATTCATAGGATGCAACAAAAGATGTCGTGTTGATTATATGTAGTCTTTCCCTATTTTGATTTGTATACAGTGGATTCCAAATCTAAATTGTTCATTTTATTTGGATTAATTTTTCTCGTTGTTCAGTTTGATAACGACATAATGCCATAAATTTTTTCTGATGATGTTGTGCAACATCATAAAGCTGAGAGGACGTGTAAATCGGATCCAGGAATAGGATGCTAATGAACCATAGTTGGAAAATATTATTATAGATCTAAATCTAGTTGATTTGATCATGAATAATGCCCAATCTTTGGGGTAGGCCACACCACCAGTCCTATTCCAGTCTTCACCTGTGGATCCTCATGAAGATGTTCTTCGAAATAATTTTCAAGATTTCATTCCCTAGAAACCACTATTTTTTCAAAGGCTACAATGATCCTCAACATTATGAGGAAATGTTTAGTAGGGTAGAACATATGTGTGAGTTAATAGAGACAACAGATGAGATCAAGGTGACATGTTCCACCTTCATGTAGGAGGATCTGAACATACGATGGTGGGATATGATGGTAATTGAGAACAAATATGGGGGCTTAAACTGTAAGGATGTCAAGGTTCTTTAAACTGTCCCATTATATCTAGATTAAACTGTGTTGGATTTGGATGTGTAGTTTATCAAGCTTGAGAAGGCCGATAGAACTATAAATGACAATTTAAATCACTTTGTTATGTTGTGGTAGTTTTTGCCTAAGATTGTATCTAATGTTGGGATAACATCTCGATGGTTCAAGTTGGGTCTTCGATTAGATATTTTATCATTGGAATTATTTCTAAATCATCCCACTTATGTTGAGGTGCTGGATAAAGAGGTGATGGTTGAGATGGACCTAGCTGGAAAGTGTGGGTTGATGGGAGTTATTTTTACTCCTAGTGGAATCATATGATCATTTAAATGAATGAAGATGCATGATGAATTTCATAGCGGTTATATACATCTTGGTCATTTTCAACCTCATGTAGTTCCTTGGATAAAACCATAGATATTCTAACAAGGTGGTCTTGTAGGGAATTCAATGAGGTATTTCGTTGAGGTCCCGTAGAACTATGGCTCATGTGGATGTTTAGGAAACATGAAATGTTCTGCCACAAATTTTCCAATCGAGGCAATGGAATGAGATCATTAGCTCTCACAAAAACTACAAGGCAATCAAATTCTTCACATAAAAATGTGTTTGATCAATATTTATCCTAAATTAATCTTCATTATGCACTTTAAGAGTCTCCAATGAAAGCTAATAAGGGTCCAATGACCTTGAGAGGTTTTTTTATTATAGCTTATTCTTTAGTGAGTGTCTAATTTGATACCTTTGGAACTCTCTCGTTTATTTCAACACATATTATTAATTTTATTAATCTCCCCAATGAAATTTTATCATCTACTATGTATATTACAACACCACTCAGTTTAAAGAGAGATAAGGGCCTCTATAGTCCCACTTGTGTCTTCTCTCTATCAGAGATCAAACTTGATTGGAGTTTATTGGTTCTCGACACGAAGCCTCATGAAGTCATTCTTGGGAATGATTTTCTTATACCCAAAAAATCTATATTTGATTATTATCTTTGGTGGGTCTCTTTTACTACACCTAGTGATGTGTACTGTGTATTTCAAGGAGAATGTGACCCAAGGTCGAGTAGAGCAGGAACTTCTTATCATGAGTTGGAAAAATTAATAAACTTTTTTTAAATGGTGTGGGATTCGTTGAGTGGTGATCTCCCTCCAGTCGTCGTTGTTTTTTACCTGACATTATTCCTACTATATTATCAAAATTACTGTCGATAAGGGATGTTGTATAATCAATTGAATTGACGCCTAGTACTGAAACATTTTTAATTTCATCTAATTATATGGAATTAATTGAGTTTAAAATGTTAAATTCCCAGTTGGATGATATTTTAGAGAAATGATTTATATTCCTGAGTGTGTCTCCTTGGGAAACGCCAATTCTCTTCACTAAGAAATATGATGGTTCTCCTATCATCTGTGTTGATTACCAAAATCTCAATCAAGTGATAATAATGAACATGTATATGTTTCCTTGGATTGATGATCTATTTGATAAGTTGAAAAGAAAATTTTTTCTTGGGTTGTCTCATTCCTAGAGGATAAATAATGTTATATGGGGTGTGATCAACATGCTGAACAATTTGGCGCACTTTATACTCATTCGAGATACATATAATGTTAAGGAGTTGGGAAGTCCATATGTGAAAGTGATTTTTCATTTTCACAGAGTTCTATATTCTATTGTATCTGATTGGGATCCTCAGTTTACGAATATCTTTTTGGAGAGGCCTTCAAAAGGTATTGGTATCTAAGGTCCTTTTGAGAACGTCCTACCGACCACAGTCAGATGGCTAGACCGATATAATTATCCAGATCCTTGAGGATATACATCACAGATGTGTTCTTGAATTCGGTGAGTCATGGAATGATCTTTTTTGTGGGTTTAGTTTTTTTATATTAATAGTTACTAGTCCGTGATCCGAATGGATGTGTTTAAGTTTTTGTTTTTAAATTATTGTAAATTTTTGTTGTGTTAGTAAAAGACTGGTGAAATTTCAATCGTTGGTATGAGTTTGGATCAATATACAATAGCTATGATTTAGTTGATCCATCAAATAATTTTGACAGCATATAGATGGTGTAAGTACAATGTTGATCTTCATTCTAGGCATGTGTAATTTTCACTTGGTGACCCCGTATTCTTAAAGGTTTCACCATATTTGCATCTTCAACATCTTGGAAGGAAAGGGAAGATTGCTTCTCATTTTGAGTTACTATTCAAGGTCGTTGATAAGGTGGGGAATGTTTCTTTCTATTTTGTACTATCATCGTAGCAGAAGTCGATTGGTAATGTATTCAATGTATCAAAGATGTGAATGTATCTCTCTAATCCATCTCACATTTTGGGTGGGATTGTTCTTATGATTAAACCTAATTTTTCCTTGATAGTGTGGTGAGTCAGATTAGTTGATTCTAAGACCAAGATACATCATTGTAGGAAAATAAATTTTATTTATGTGCTATTACAGAATGGTTCTGATAATCAAGAGATGTTGGAGCATGAGTATGATGTCTGAGTTTAGTAGCCTAAAATGTCTTAGTAAAAATTTCTATAGATTCATCTCAAGGATGAGAACTTGAAAGAGGGGGAGAATTTTAATAGCATTTTTTATGATGATAATCCCTCAGGTGTTAGATTTTTAAAATCCAAAGTGGAAAAAACATTTATCAACGAAATAATTTGATAAATGTGTTATATCACTTAAATTATAGTTAATATTTTTGAATATTTAATTGAATATTTGTAGTGTTCAAAACTATTTTTGTGTCAGATTATGAGGACCGCAAAGTTTTCGTAAAGATTGAATGAAAGTATTAAATATAATATATTAAAAAAACACTATTTATTAAAAAAAATTACCCAAAAATTAAATGTCATATAAGAAATCAGATACCACAGTTTTGTCCAGAATAGGGTGTTTAACCTAGGTGGGGTGTAACATTTGTATGAATTAGACATTTGGACGTCTTCACAATGAAAATAAATCCTTTTATATTAATTAATTTCTATTCTATTTATTTTATACTAAATAATTATTATATCTAAAAAGTGCATATTATGATAAATATGTTACCTCTATCAGGTCTGGAAAGTTGTTCTTTACCGAGTTAAGGTGTAACTTTTACGTGAGTCGAGTTTTCAGAAACATTGCACATGATTAAATTATACATTATTTAATTATTAGTTTTTTACAATTAATAAATAATTAATAATTAATATCTCTCAAATGATTTGTCATTTGAAGAACCCGAGAGAACCATTAGGTTCATAATATGCCATTTACCCTAGTTGAGAAGTAATTTCTATACGCAATAGGTATTAGGTATTATTTATATGTTTTTGTAAAATAATTAATTATTGTCATTTATTTAAAGGTAATTTCACCCCTATCCTAACACTAAAAACTCAATTATATCTCATCAAATATTTTTTGAGACATCACTTTTACACTGTTTTTTCCCATTTAAAATATCCAACAAGTTAAAAAGAAAAACATAAATGGTTTCATTATTATTATTCAAATGAAACAAATGATTGTTTTGAAGTCATAATATTGAAAATTTTGAAACATATTTATCAGAAATAATATTTTTTTTTGTTACTATTATTATTTTTTAAATTATAGACAAATTGTATTTTAATAATTACCATGTAGATAAAAAGAATATAATTAATAATAATTGTATTATTATTTTTTTGTCAAAGAAAATTTATGGACAAGTACTTGTGTCATTAAATATTTTTTTCTCTTAAATGATGAATCATGTTTCTCCGCGTGTGAATATTTTGTTTGATCAGTGTAATTTTTGTGGATTTATTTTTCAATAATAAATAAATACAAATGTGGTGTTAATATTAATTTTTTAACTATTATCAAAATTTCAAGAAATTTTTTGGAAAATCATTAATGGTGAAAGATAATTTTTATTAATAATAATAACTTTTGTTGTTATTATTATTATATTGAGAAAATAATTTTTTCCAAAACACTATTTTTAGTCATATCTATGTCATATGGTGTAAAATTTATATGACATCAGATGGAGTGGAACACTAAAATTGAGACAATCATTTCAAGACCAATGTTGAATATTTAATTCAATCTCATGGTAAAGGTCCATGAAATTCCCAATAAAATTATGAGATTATGCATGAAATTTATATGAGATATTAATAAAAATGTGATGAAATTAAAAAATATAACTAAATTAATTGTTGAATGAGTATTATAAATAGGATTTGTTGTGGTACGCATGGAAAGTTTAGGAAGCTCATTATTTTCGACACCTCTCCCTTATCTTACAATATGTATATCACTCTCTTCTATTTTATTTTATTATTCTAATAATCTATCCAAAATATATTTTCAAATATTTGTTGGATTTATTATTAGTCGGTTTCATTGGATAGGTCTCAATATGTAGAAATATTTTACTAAGTTTGTTTTTGATGGTTTTTGGGTAATTTTTTTTAATTTAATTATTATTTTTAATTATAAAAGATAATGATGATTCTGAATAATGTAAAAATGGGGATTTAGAAATGATTATTTAGGGTGTAATATTATTTCAGGTTGGTGTGTCGATGACTATGATAATATGGTTTTGAAGAAGTGTATTTATCCCCATGGGGTAGTTAATCATTACCGTTGATATCGATGACATTTAGTTTGGTGGTTCCATCCCAATTTTCCAATTTTATGAACCTTATATTCTTGATTAATTTAAATTATTGATTTCAATTCAATTTCTCAAAATTTATTTCAATTGATCTGATTGAACCTGATTCCAGTGGTTTCAGATATTTGAAAAAAAATGTGCCATGGAAATTGGGAAAACCCACCAAATCCATTGAATTGGGGTGTCATTATGGAAATCGGTTGATTTAAATTATTGAATTTAAATTATATATTAGATGGAAATACTATAAATTATATTGTTTAATTTAATTGTGGAAATGAAATGTGAAATGATATAATTGGTTTTGAATGTGTTTCAATCTTGTCAGAATGGACGAAAATGTTTTGATAGAAACCTAGTGGGCTTATCTAGTAAAAGAGGCATTTTTTAATTAAAAAATGTTTTGGTTTTAAATTATAAATAGGAATTTGATATGGGGGAATGGGATTTAATTATATTTTAATCAATGATAAAATAAATTCCCCTTCATTGATTGTGTAAGATCACATGAAAGCCTTTGGTAGATTGTGAGTCATTTTTTCACACTCTACGATTAATAAAATGTATTAAAACTTACATGAAACTTGTAACATTTCTTAGGTAATGGTGATGAGTCATCTCTAACCAGTTTCCAAAGGATGTATTGGTACAAATATTGTCATCATTAATTAGAGAGTATGGATTCTTATATCCTGGAACCTTTGTTTCTATTTGGGAGACGACCATGTTGCTCAGTTGTTTGTATTTAAGATATAACTATATTCCAATATTGGTAAACAATTTTACATTCCCCCTTTTGAATTTTAAAATTTTTTCGAAATAAAAGATTTTATTTAATACAATATTTTATAAATTTTCCATCACTTCTAAAGTAAAGCAAATGATTTTAATGTATTTTTCATCATTGGAATTGTATATCATGATATGTTTAAATATACTTAAAAATTCCAAATATGTTTACATTAAAATTGAAATCATTCCATTGGTTAATCTATTATAGGAGTCTGTTGTGGAATACATGATAGAATCCTACTAAGATTTGGCACAAACCCTACTTTTTTCCTTTAAGTGTTTGTAGACTTTCTCCTTCTAGGATCGAGCAAGGGAAATGGATCTCTTGGAGGAGGATCCAACTGTTGATCTTTGGATGTGGTGAGTTATGAAATTAGGGACCATGGTATTTTCCTTATTTTGGTAAATGGGTTGTTAAACATTTGTGTGTTTATGCCTTGTTGTATTCTGGTACATTAATCCTAGTGGAGTTTCTTTTGACAATCATACTATCTAATTTCTTTTTTTTTCACATTTTACGTGGAAAAATTATTCCCACACTTAGATGGTATGATTCCAGTCACAACCCAGTGACCCATGGGGATTGTGAATTCCCTTAGGGATATGTCTAGGTTTTCATGGTTATCAGGTTATCAGGGTACCTGGGCCGGTTTGTGACACATTGGGTCATCTTCCCTGAATTATTGAATAGTTTATTATAACAAATAGATAATTTCATATCCTTTTTTCCCATAGATTTTTTGAGACATGTGATTCCATTAGGTGTGTGTTGTATATTTTGACCCTTTATTATTGTGTTTCCATGTTGTGTGTTTTTAGAAATTTTGTTATATATTTAACTTGCAACAATTTATTATTACTAAAGGGTTTCTAGAAGGGTGATTAAAAAAATGTATTTTACTCAATGTGGTGTATTTTTAATAATTATTTAAAAAGTGATTTTAATGAAGTTAATTTTGTTTTTATAAAAATGAATGGGATTTAGTGATAGATGATTAAATTGAAATGTGATTTTTTATTCTTACATCTAAAAACATATTTAATAAATTTAATTAAAAATATAATAATTTATATTTTAATATAATGACATTTCATAATCCCATTTTATAAATTACACTATTCTGGATTTAACTCACACCATATACTGTCCAATAATTCTATTATGTCCATATATTTTCTATTTAAGTTGTCCAGGTGGTGAAATTTTTATTATTTTATGATCACATTGGTTTGAAATGAGTTTTTTGTTATGTGGTGATTCATGAGTCTTTTGTAGGTGATTTGGATTTATTTGGATCATATATTATATAATTCATAGGGTTTTTATTAACCATACT
Source organism: Viscum album (assembly GCA_963277665.1). Classification (NCBI taxonomy): domain Eukaryota; kingdom Viridiplantae; phylum Streptophyta; class Magnoliopsida; order Santalales; family Viscaceae; genus Viscum; species Viscum album. Next base: position 1,535,268,330 of record OY728126.1, read on the forward strand.
TATTGGGTTTGGATTCAGATTTGATTAATTTTTTATATTATATGTGATTTAATATATGTGTTCAACATATTTTCTTTCCTTATTTGATTATGTTGTGAATGGTTTTTGGATGTTTCTCCCTATTTGGAAGAATATATTTATATTTATAGGAATCGGACAAATAGAAGTGTCATACCATATTTTTTGGAGTAATTTATTGTATATTAATAGTAAATAGATTTGATATTATTCCAATATAGTCATTTTTGGATACCATAGCACAATTTGATCTCCTAGAACAATCGGGAATGATCATCGTGTATGTCATAGGCTAAATCAAGTAACCAGTTTAGGGGTGGTACAAGTTGGTTTATGAAAAAACACTTTTATTCTAGGAACTAGCTTATAAGTTACATTTTTTTGGATGAATTGTTCTCATTTTTCATTGTTTCACTTATTTTATCAATATGTATCTATGTATGGTAACATAAATTATATGTTATATTATTTTATTTATTAAATTATTTTACTTGTGTGATATTAAAATCGATTCTCAGTCCTTTGAATGGTAATCAAATTATGTTTAAGTACTCACCCCTAATTATATATATATGGAAACATAAATAATTCGGTTGAATTGTTGGAAAAATTTTCATTGAATCAATGTTTTTATTATATTTCAGAGTTCAAATATTCTATCATACGTTGTTATGGTATACTGGGTTTCTTAGTATTTTCTATGTTTTTGAGGTTATCATTTATTTTTCAAAAGTATTTACACAGCATTCTTTGTTTATTGATATACATTCATAATAAATTTTTTGGATATCATTTGAAATTAAATACAGTAATTGTCCATTATAGGATTTAGATTCATCTTTTGTCTTCCTAAGTATTATCTAGGAGTTAATTTCTTCCATTTAATTACTGGAAACCATTACAACTATATGGATATGTTGTATTTATGTTCAACACAATATTTAATGATTTAATGAAATATTACATGGAATTGGTGAGATATAATCAAAAGGAATGCTTGATAAAAGCCCTATTAACATAAGTTAGCATTGAATATTTTGATTGATAAGCTTTAGATTGAAAAAATTTATTATTCGAGTAGGATTTTTATATATTCATAATGATCGTCGAAGAAATGTTATGGAATAATTGTGTTTCTCATAATATGGTTGATTTTTTTATCTTGATGACATTGTTTCGTTATTAATTGAAAAGTTGGTGAAAATTTATTTATTATATATATAGTGGATTCAAATTTATATATGTCTATAATTTTGTTTAAATAGATATCTACAATGTTAGAACCCTTGAAACCTCTAACTAAAAATTGATAGGACTGGTCATGAAAAGAGTAATAACCAATAATGGATAGTGTGTGTGGGTACTAATGGTAGTCAGCATTAGCATGTGTGAATATAGTGATTACAAAACCATGCTGGGTGGAACAGTATCCCACTAGCCAGGATATAAATTAATATTTTTTGAAGGGTTGTGGAAAAAATAATATGATAAGATTGTAGTCAGTAAAATAGTGAACTGTTGAGGGATGAAGATTTACATGGGTACTGTTATCAATTAGAATAGTTTTTTGAGGGATTAAATCAAGAAATTCCTATCAATTAATCATCTACCTCCACATAATACACTTTCTGTTTGAAAATATTTCACTATGATTGGTTTTTGTGCACTCTAACTCTAAAAATACATGTTTCTTAAGTTGAATAATTGATGTTCAAAAAAAACATTCAATGAAAACTATTTTTTTTGGAATTCACAATATGAATATTATATGAAATAAGGTTATATGTTGTGATAAAAAATTGTAATGAATTATTTTTTGACTTGAAATATGTAAATTCCTATTACATGGAATAATAGATCATGTTATAGACATAGTTTAATTGTTCACATCATGTGAATGGTTAACCAGAGAAGTTCATAAGGATGAGTGTACATCATCCATAAGGTTAAATGAATTATATTCATTTGTGATCAGATGGGTTTTTTACATATTTTCTCAATATACTGATGTCATAGTTAAACATTTTAGTCATTTTTATCACCATAATGGGTATGATCCCTAATTTAAATTATTTTCCATAGATTGCATCCACACTGTAATTCACATAAAAAATCTAAAAAATAGTTTAATTTAATCGTATCCACTCAAGATGTATTAGGGTTACAATGTTGGAATATATGTTTTGTGTTATTTCTTTTAATATGGAGATTGTTTCTTATGAATAAGTTTTTTTCCATACAACGATATTTTTGAAAGTTATGATCACTTATGTTATGACTATTTTGATACTCCATAATTCATAATACCATTAAAAAACCATGACTACTAGATAATTAATTTTTTATGAAATTAGATTATAATTAATGGTTTGGTAGTTATATATTTTTTAAAATATTATTTAAATCTAATTGAGTTAATTTATTGGTGATTTATTAATTGGTCAAATAAGGGTTGTTTTGTCACAAAATTATTTAGAATTTACCTGGATATTTTAAAATATGAATTTTTAAATTCAACTTGTTTTTATATTTATGTGAACCAGAGTTAAAAATTTAAATGATATAAAAAGTAGCTGGAAGAATAATAATAAATAGGAAAATAATAAATAATGTAGTGTTCTCAAATATGAGGGAAATAAAAATGATTTTAGATTCTATTGGAGAACCTTTTTAAAAATATATAGTATTTTAATAGATAGAATTGAATTATAGATCAATCAAGAGCGAATAAATTCCTATATAACAATAGATTATTCATGTAACAACATCATATTTTATGATATATTTCTCACTAAGTAAATAAGATTTCTTTGATTTCATGGTTTACAAACAACATGTAGTTTAAGTGAGAATTAATATTTATTATTATTTAAATGTTATAATTATAACCCTATAATTAAATTTGATGATAAGAATAGGAATAGACAAATTTTGAAAAATTTTATAATGTTTTAAAATAATAAAAACTCACTATTTAATTCATAATAAATAAATATTAAATTTTTAGAAATGAAATTTTAATCATGGAAAATTGATTTTATTACATTCTCTGAGAGTATATGATAATTAATTTTAAAATCTTCTTAAAATTATATTCTTTAAAAATGATAAATTTTAATAAATAAATAAAAATTAATATTTGGGTAAAATGTTGTTATTTTTCTGAACTTATTTTTTTCAATATTGAAAATTACCTATTTTGTAAAACTATCAATCCATTTCATTGAAAATGACCCATAAAGATTTTTGTATGATCCAACATTAATATAAATACAATTATGTTTTATATAATCTTATTAATTATATGATAATCCAATGTTTACTTAATTTTTTAGCTGTTCATTTTGGGCATAGAAGTTCCTTTTCAAGAACTACTTTTCATACTTTTTAATTATCGAAGATAAAAGGATTTTCTACCTCAAGCTGAAATTGAATCCTATAAAATATAGAAAGTATTTGGAATTATAATAATTAATATAATTTAATTGTATCATCATAAATATTTTTTATTATGAATAATAACCACGGTATATATTTTTCACCTCTCTAAAAGAGGTAAAACAAGGTCAGACTACATGTTAAAGAAATAAAATCTCTCTTACTTTTTTTTAATATATTTTTTGATTATTTTTTTCAAAAGATATTTTAACCAAGTTAAATATTTTACATTGAAACTTTATTGTGAAATTGGGAACCTAATATTTAGTTTTTTAATGACAAGTTAAATACAATTCAAATAAAAATATAATTTTGTGTCTTTACATTTAATGTAATATTTGGAATATTCCACTGAATATTCTATTCCTCAAAAAATTTATAAAAATTTCATTTTTATTTTTTATCAAGAAAAAATAGTTTAAACTAACATACTTCTTTCTTTCTTGGTTAAGTAATTATTAATCATAAATCAAGTATTTTCTTAAAAAAAGATAATCTTGAGTTTTGATTTCTTATATTAAATGTAATATATACTAACTATAGATATTTATCCTGATAAAATATATTCTCAATTTATTATAATGTCATATTTTTTTTATTTGGACCCTTTCATTTTTTTCGTACATTTCTATTATCATGGTAAAAAATTATGTTCTTGCGTTTATGTATAAAATGTGTTTAATGTGTATTGACTTATAGATAATGATGAAAATGTATCCAAAACATTTCTCAAAGTATTTTTTTTTGAGTTTAGTTCAACAATATGGAATTAAATATTTTAATTTTGGGTTACATGGTATCAATTTTCATGATTGTGTTATATATATATATATTCATCTTTTCTGTAATTACAAGTGTGCCACTTCCCTCCCATTAAAAAGGATACCACATATCTTCTCATATCCCCACTTATAAGACTTATATATTAGATAGTTACTTTAAAAACTGATTCATATATTCATTTCACATGACTTTGATCTTTATTTCTTTCAAAAATGACATCCTTTCAAGTTATAAGGTATAAGCCAAATGTGGTTTTACAATAATGAGATATAACTATTGTGTGAGTACTTGAAAGGTTATTTATTCTTGTTCCTCCACTAAATGTATTGTATATACTCTGAAATGTTGAATTAATTATCTTCAATATACATAACTATTTTATTATTATGCTACAAACATAATCTACATCCTCTACATTCTATGGGAAAAGAAAACATCTTGCGTACGTACATGTAGACTACCTCCATTGTGAAGTGATGTGTTCCCTTTTTCATCACCCTTTCACATTTATGGTTAGAATGATGGATTTAATAAATATATAATATATTTATTAAATTACTATATTTCTATGAATATGAATTATTATTTTCATTTATTTCATTCCATCCATCATGTAGTGGAATCATCACTCGTGGGTATGTACAGACTATCATCACTACAAAGTGATATAATTCATTTTTTATCAAAGATTTATATGAATAGATAAATAAAATTATGTAATGATAAAATAGGAAAAAAATTACATGATTAAACATATATATATTATTTATCCACGATCTAGATACATGTACACTGATTTCCAAACCGAAATATGCATGAAATATGATGTAGTTGTCATCCAAAAAAATGATTTTATAAATAATTATTAATAAACTAATGATAATATATTACAAGTAAAACATATATTTTATGGTATAAATTAGTATTTATATATAATATAAAAAAGGGATTCTATTTTAACTATATTATATGTTCAAGAGCATATAAAGAAAGATGAGTAATAATTTGAACGATTTAGGTTTCAATCTCATTTTAATCACGGTTTTTTATACATGAATTTATATTGAGGAAATTATGTGATCCTTATATAGTCAACCATATATTTTTTCTTCTAATAAATTAATTTCTATTATTTTTATATTTTATAATAACTATTATCTACATTTTATTCAAAAATGTTCATATAATTTATGTATGAAAATCCAACCTTATAAATACTCTTTTATTTAGAAAAAACTTTTCTTTCATATCTATAACATTAATAATGTTATAGATAATGTATTTGACTAATATTAAATAATAATTTAATTTATTATTATCCAAATTTTAATTAACATATTTTTTTTTAAAAACATTTTTTTTAATTTCATATTGGTATACTTTTGAGAAGAATGTGCGGGTATAGTCCCGGTTTTAAAAACTATAGAATGAATAACATTTACTGCTTTCATGACTAATTAAATGTTGATAGACTCATTTATAATAAAATGGTTTATTTAAACTAAATTATGTTCACAATATTTTATTAAATTTATATATTATAATTATGTTATTTAATAATTATCAGGTCATTTTATGAAGTAAATATTTTTATGATATTTTTGTTAAATTTTTCACCTGTTATAACATTATTTTATGGTAGTTATGATTTATTATGGATATGATACAATTATACAATACTTATTATTTCTTTTTATATCTTATAATTATTATAATGAGATTTTTATGAAACATTTTTATATTTTACGTGGTATTATTTTATAAAATTATGAAGTGTTTACGAATAGTGTTTCATTTCTTTGAGTTATAATAGACGATATGATGAATGTTTCATTTTTTGGCACACATATGTACGGTATTAATTATGCGATGGATGGGACCATATTTATGTATCCCTATAATTCATTAGGTAAATATGAATATACCATGTGATATTACGAACTGGAATTGGGAGTGAAACCATTTCATCAAGGGAAACTATAAAGTATAACAGTCTTGGGAGTTCTCATTGACAAATGATATGATGGAATGAGTATTGAACCCAATAAATAATTATAGTCTTATATGATAACCATGAATAAGGATATAATTGTATATTATTTTTTCATTCATAAACTTATTTTTTATGATAATCATATTTTTTCATGGATAATAATTGATTATTGATGGTTAATCTCACTTATAAATTATGTCTTATGTAATTAATAATTTATATTAAATTATTTTATTATTAATATTCTTTGAGTTATTTGATATTATTATTTAAATTTATGATCATTTTTTATCAAATGGTTTTTATATTATTTTCAATTATTGTAATTTATCATCATCAATTGTGTTCACCGTTACTGATCATTTTACCTCACCCTTTATAAAGTTTCATTTACAAAAGTTATAATTAATATGTTTAAGTATGGTATGTCTATTAATAGTACTATATGAGATGTTATGAATGGAATAAATTCAGGTTAATTCATGTAATAGGAATATTATTTATATATTTTTCGAAGAAAATAAACCATTATTTTTCTCTTATATATCACAATGTTAGATAATGGATATTCAACAAATATGATGTAATATTGATTTATGAAAAAATATGGGACCCTATATTTAGTATCAGAGGAAGGTTTAATTAAAATTTAGATTTTAATATTAGAGAACATTTTTTAAAATCATGGGGATAACAATAGGTATTGGATACCATCAAAAAAAATTTGGTAACGTAGAGATTATATAGTTTTCCAAACAAATGAATCCATGTTTTGATGAAATAAGTGGATGTGGATTTAGAAATTATATATCTAGGGTAATGTAAATAAAAATATTTTCTTCAGTATATCATTAACATCATTCTACTATATAGTTAATATGCCCTTATTTCTTACCTAGTTTGAATACTTTGGGGGGTATGTATTAGTTTATTCAAACATTCATTATAAACCATTATATAGGATTTTAGAAGATGATCTCCATGGAATGCCTAGGTTAAACCCAAGTTGATATATATTGAAAATAATGCTTCATGATTAAGTAATCATATAAATGTTTTATCCAAATTAAATGATTTCACACAATGATTTTTGATAATCACACTAACTGTTTCAACTTCTGTAAGGGAATGCAGATAAATAAATTATGGTGAAGTGATGACTGGAATGCTTAAATATTGACATATCATATTTGATCATACCTAGATAAATTCTTTTATGTTATGAAACATAATTAATGAGTTCATTCATAACCTCAATTGTGAGATTATAAGTTATAATTATACACACTTAATGGAAATATGATCACATGAATGTTTATATCACATCTCTTATTGATTTTTTGTTTACCTATGATACTAATAAATATAGTGATTATACATATAGTTTAGTTTGATACTATTTTGGTCATGAACATGACATTTATATATGTATATCCCATAACATTTTGAGATGATGTGAAGTAACATTGTATATTATAAACCAATATTTGACCATATATCATTATGAGGATGAATAAGAACATCTTCTGTAAGATAAATTTATTTTAGTAATCTAACTAAATATTCAAATGGTATATTCATCACAAATAGTTGTGGTGAAACACAAATTATATGATGTACCTTTTATTCAATATAAAATTGATGTATATTAAGAACAATTTCCTAGTATTACCCCAGAATCTTGAAGATCTGTATCATGAAATGATCCAGTGAGGATACACTTGGCATAAATGTAATCCAAAAGTGAACCCACACGCCCACATCTAATAGTAAAGGAAAGGGAAGAGTTTTTTATTATGAAAAAAATAGAATATTAGTCCTTAAAATTATTATCTTATATGTATGAACACCACTAGATCAATGAAACAATATAGATAAATAATAAAATACTAAAACATCTGGAGTGTAATCAATGCATGAAACAACCTCTTATAAAACATAAAAGTAAAAAACGTAAGTATAAACTTATAATGGGTAAAAGTAAATTCCAAACTGAGAATGAGGTCCCATCTGTACAACTACTAGGAATGGGGAAAACTAATTAGTGATTGACTAAAAATCTCTATGTGTGGTCAAAGGAAAAGGAATGAATTCCAAAATACATCCATTCTTCACTGATACTGAGTAAAAAAAAGAGAAAATGGTTATCTAGTCATATTAATAAGACACAAAGATACTGTGAATATCCATTGAAGGTTTCAATTTCAACATACCCAATATGAATCCACAAATTCTATGATAGAATCAATAGAATAAGATAATCATGTCAATCCATAAGGAATGATTATAATCTATCCCAACATGATATAGGATGATAATGAAACACAGATGAAGAGAGAAATGATATCTCTATATTAATATCAAGATATGAAATATGGTGAGTCTACATGTAGCTCCAAAAGTCTCATCATTGATTCCCAACACCCTGTGAAACTTCACAATAATCAGAGAGGATGGACCACACCTTTCCCTTCTAATCAATAGACTAGATAATACTATTTCAAATGGATATCACAATCCATACAAGAGTTTGATAATGGGGAAGTACCACATGGTATATTGAGAAATCATACCCTCTATATTATTGTTGAGTACCCAATCTACTTGTACAAATAGTATGGGGGACCAGTTCTGTGAAATGATAGAGGACTATTGATCCTGACATCTCAGAGATGAAAAAACTAAACCACTTTTATCATCCAAACATGAATTAAATATACACATAAATCATAACATATTATTTCATATTGAGGATTATGATATATATTTATAAATAATAACCTACAAGTAAATATAGTAATTATAGGTTATTCATGGGGACACATATGAGTCCTAAATAAGGACATAAACAATGTTTAATTTTTTGAAAAATGTATGTTATATATATCTAGGTTCTCACAGTGTGTGACTTTATGTGGTCACCTACAAATTTCAACCAATGGAAATGGATTGGCTATACATGTGTCTCTATGTTATTTGCCTATGTGCATACACAATGTGTAAGTTGACCCATGTTCATGTGAAAATTCCATCGTCACACAATTCAGGTAGTCCTATGATTCCACATGGTGTATACCTTGGGGCATGTCATTTCATCCCATTTTGGGTCCTAAGAATGAAAATTTGGCGTATGGATTGATTTTCTAGGTAGGGTAACATAATATTTTTTCAATCTACACTTTTCGTGATACATAGGTTTAGGGAAACCTCTATTTTCCATGAGAAACAATGATACATGAAGAGTTTCCTTGAGGATACATGGAGAGTAGTCATGTTTTTTTTAAATAGTGGATCCAATTCTCATAAAGATTACAGATCCACATTTCCCACCACTTATTCTACAATTTAATTCCCCAAAATGTATAAATATAAATAAATTTATCTTAGAACAGTGATTTAGAACCTCTTATAGTTGTAAATTCTAACTCCAATATCTCGTGTGAAAGCTATCACACCTCCTATTTCTATTTGGGATCTCAATCCCTGAATCATTCACCAAAATATTAAAAATATGGAAATCTCTCCATAGAAAAATTACACCCAATTAAATTAAAGCATCCACTCTGATATAAAGGGTTTGATTCCACTAGATCTTGGACCAATAATGTCAAATGAAAACCAAATGGAACAATGATGAATCATACAAAGAGCTATGCAGGAAAAATATCATGAAATAGGTAATAACATCATTGGATGTTGTGAAAATAAAAAATTAAAATTAATAAAGTTAAATTAAATAGAAATTAGGTGAAACAAAATAAGGTAATTAGGTTTAAGAACACTAATTAAAAACATGAAAATGTAAATTATGGGAAAATAAAATAATTATAAAGTAGATATACAATACATACTTCAAAATTAATTCAAACTATGTAATTCAAATATATACGCATACCTACATCAGGAATTGAGTGATCATTGGTGAAGGAGTGTGTCCACTATAAAATAAAGAGAGGATCTGTAACATTTGTTGTTCATCTAATTATTCCAATCAATCATTGTCATCCATCCATTTTTTTGGGTTGTCCATGCCAATGAGGCTCTCCAACTCATCTTATCTAATATCCTAGTATAATGTGTATAAAAATATATATTTTCTCTAATGGAATTTAAAATGAGGTTTATTAGGGAATAACCATTTAATAAGTAAAATAACTATATAATTTAATTTATTTAATGAAACCTCTAATAGTTTCCATTAACCAATCACCCAAAATTTACCAACATTATTCCATGACAATGTTAAATCTAATATTCCAGAAATAACCCAAGTTAAATATTTTCTATGAAAACTAATGGTCAATGGGAAAATAATCTATTCAAAAAAATAAATACCAATACTTTAAGGTGTATTAATATTTTTACTATATTAATTCAATTTCCCAATGACACCCCAAACTGACTACCAACACTAAGGAAAAATAAATACATATATATATATATATATACATATGGACACTCAAATTATTGAACTACAGAAGATGGATTTGTTATATTCTCCAATCCATTAAGTATTTTCTCCCTAAAATGAAAATGATACACATATGGTTTGTGGTACTAAGATTGAATCATTCTCTAAAACTCCTAGAAGCACTCATGCATCCCCCCTCTTACTAAATCAATCAAACAATAGGAATTATGCATCTACCCATGATCTTATCCTATTGGTCCTAGTTCTCCATCATGTAATATGAGAAGGTTGTGCAATCCATGCTGTCATTATCCCAAAAATCAATGATATGTGGGGGTTCATACTTTTTTGTGATCAACTGTGACACATATATATTTTTATGACTCATTCTAATAGTGGGGAAAGGCCAAGTGGTATTAAACTTTACTAAGCCTCTATAGGATTTGGAATGACCTAATTTACATTAGGGATTTCTAGCCCCCCCCCCCTTCTAAATCATTGAAATACTCTTCTTAAGGTGAATCTCATGAAAAAATCGTCTCTAGAGATGAACTACATAGGCCTATTAAGTCATTCCACATAAGATTTATATCATTATTGGGGTTTAACTATATGACCATATATCAGCTGAACCATATCCATAATTTCTTGCACCATAACTATCCTAATAAGAGATTTTTCCTCCATCTCAATCTAAAAAATAAGTTACATGAATGGTCTTACAATTAGTTATATTAATGGTGACATGAATATAGTATACTATTATCTATTATTATATGTGATCTCCCCCAATTGTAAGTTGTCCTCATAGAATTGTGTGTTGTACAGAAAACAGGATCTATATGTATCCACCGAAACATGGATGGTAATCTTGGTCTTTCCATTCATCTATAGATAAAATGATGTGCTCATACATAAAGAGATTCTAAAGTCCTCTTGAGAACCCCTCAATAAATGGATATTTGAATAATGAATCAAGGTAGGAGATATTTATTATGTGTACCCAATAAAGCTAGATGATCTCATACATGTAAAACCACACCAAAATAAAATCAAACTCTTTTCACTAAAATAATAAAAGTGTGTCGACATTGTAAGTCAGATGAGAATAACCTAGATAGAGTTATTGAAATTTTATTTACATTTAGTCCCCAATGAAAATCCAATGTTACTGAATAAATATTCCATTTTTAAATACAAACAGGATGAATTAATCCAAATAGACCTCGATGTTCTCCCATTACCTACTTGAACAGTAGGCATCAAAAGAGTAACTCCGAAATGTTCCACCTTATTCGAACCCACCAAAACTACCACAAAATGCACCTATTAATAGTTTCGAATCCATATTAAAAACAAATTGGAAGGTATGAGACTACCTCAACAACTCCTTTTTAAATACGACTAGAATAAACATCCATCCCTATAAATGTATGACTTGTTACCCACCTAGGTAAAATCTATCTAGAGAATCTTTTAAGGACATAAAGTTATGAAAATATTACAATGGAAATATACCATATAAGAATATATCACATAATAAAGATGAAGTGGAGTCACAACTATCTAATATAGGTAATATGAATCTCTACCTTCTACCATGGTATATTGTTATCAGGAAAACTACTCTAACACCTCCTCCGCCATGTGAGAACATAATTTCCTAATAATAGTTTTTTTCACCATGTTATCATTCCCTATCATGTAGAAAATATTAAATTCATATTCCTTCTATAACTATATCCCACTCCTCTATATTAGGGTAACATAAATATTTTTGAAGATATACTTAATACTCTATTTTCCATATTCAGCAAAGAAATGATCAATCCTATTATTTTTCCTCCACGTTTATTGTGCGAAGAGTACCACAACATACTCAATGTCATCTGTCAGATAATTTTTCTCATGAGACCTTAGCTACCTTGACCCATAAGTGATCATGGCCTTCCAACACATAAAAATGTATCACCTCCTTACTCTAATGGAATAAAAAAACAAAACACAGTCAATTTACTCTTATGAAATTTTGAAAACAGGATCACTGTTAATCCTTTACATTAGCTCATCAAATGCTATTTGAAACATTTTGGAATATGAAAAATGATATCACTACCATGGAAATGTAGTCAAAGGATATTCTATACATTATTATTAAGACATTAACTATAATATTACAATTCTAAATTGATAAAAACTACACACCTATGACATGATATTGGATGGTTCCCAACAAATAACCACATTGATATTTATAAAATCTATTACCACACCATGAATATTGTAGAAATACCGATTAAGCTGAACCTATCAAATAAGAAACTGAAACATTTAGAGCTTATAATTTATCTAACTATTAGAAACTATAACTAGTACAAGCCTTAAATTATTTTTATACTCCCTCAGATGTAGAGTTTATTAGAATTTCATCGATAAAGATAACTATAAATCAGTCAACCTATAATTGGGTGATCTAGATCATAATTTCCATGACCATAGTGAAGAATTATGTCCCATATAATGAAATTTCCAGTTACTCATAATGTTTATAGAGATAGAATAGTTTCATTTTTGGAATATCATTCTCAGGACCCCTCAACTGATGGGTGTTGGATCTAAGACATATCTTAAAAACCCATCTATAATAATTAATCTAGTAGAAATTTTATCAATTGATTAAATGGGATAATTTTTCATGATCCTCAATTATTTCTATATAATGTTTTCTTTTAAAATAATAAATCATAAATATTCCAGTTCATGAATAAAAACATTGGTGGAATATTTTTTCCCAATATTATCATTATTCTAATGATCTCCAAATTGCATCCTTATCTCCTAAAGCATTAAGGGGTCCATATAATATGATGTAAATGATATCTATATTGTTTTTGGTGAAATTAGATGCATATATCAATCTACCTCATCAAAGGTAGTATCATAACCACTTTGGTAAATAAATCCATAAAATATTCCACTACACTGGGAATCTTGATTCCAAAAGAACATACAATACGTAAGGAAAATCTGTCCAATTGATGGATGGTTTGTTGAATCATCCTATTCACAATCAAAACCATCTCATGCATATAATCCATCTTACATAAGAAGGAGAATCGTGTCCCATATGTATAAAGGAATCTTAATCTCATGCTTAGAAATTCTATCAAGTCACACACTATAAAAACTAATCCATATCAAAAATGAAAATATATTTTATCATCCAAACTACAAAAAGGACCCATGTGAAACTATGTTTAATGATATCCTACTTACATTTCTATTAAATTACAAATATATATTAGTTGTTTCCTATAAGAACAACTTTCCATAGATTATGAGACAAAGACTATACAAGAATCATTATATCTCACATAAGGGATATTTAGATTAAGTAATGAATCAAGATTATGTGTGTCGGTACTTGAGATAATATAGAGAATCCCAAAAATGTACCATGAATTATCTCTTGAAAATTATATCATATCCCTATATAGATTTAACTTTTCTATGCCCCTGACTTTTATCCCTAAAAAACTAGTGAGGTCCATGTGGTAATGGTGTTGGGATTAGGATATAATTTCTTCCTCCTATTACGCAAACTCCCTTTGTGGATCACCTAGCCCCATTATCATCACTACCATCCTTGTGTCCACCATTATTATTCCTAGAATATCCTTGAACTATTAGAAAAATCAAATATACCCATGTTTTTCATCCATGGGTATAGCCCCTAAAACCATGGGTATAGGATATAACCACAGTTCCATAAATCATGGGCTACCGAGGAGTCATTATAGAGACATACCCATGGCTTCATTGAAATACTGGTATAGCCCTAGAGTTTTCCACAAAACCCATGATTTTATTTGAACCATGTGAATATATCGAAACCCATAGTTTACTAAACAATGGGTATAGATTATCACAAAAGGAATAATATACACACGGTTACTAAACTGCGGGTATAGATCCTTGAACTATAAAAATAATATAGCCTTCATGTACTGGTTGTTGTATAAAAGATGATTCAATAACCAATATAGATGATTTCTGGAAACACTATTTCTAAAATATTACCATTACATAGAGTATAAATCATTATATTATTTATAGTCCGAAACTTACAAGATGACTTATTGATTGTAATATGTTGGGAATCTAGAAGATGATAGGTTAAGAAAAGATCACATTTGGAAGATATGTTGAAGCGAAACAAAAATATTCATATACATATAGAAAAATTGATTCATAGACAAAAGATATTTTTTATCCAAGAGATAAAGTATTGATCATGATAATTAGAAGCATCAATGTAATCTAAATGAGACAACCTTGAAAAGGTTCATATACTTTACTAAAGATAAAATATATTAATAATATGGGGTTAATTTTCATAGTGATAAATAATATTAATATTATACTAAATAAAAGTTAGTAATATAATATGTATCTATTACAATTAATGTTATACATTAGGGTTATAAATTTGGAATAATTGGAAACAATCAAATTTTGTGATACACATTGAATAAGGGGTTGTAGTTAAAAAAAATTTCCTTATAAAATATTTAGAGTAAACTTATCTCTATGATGAGAAACAAGATGGAGAAAAATGAAGTAATGGAAGAACTAAAACAATAATTAAAGGTAATCATGAAAATTAAGAAACAACATAAATTCAATAAAGTTGGATTTAAAAAATATCATGAAGATAAGATGATGAATGTTTATGATGAAAGAAATTATCTAATTGAGATTCTAGAAAAATTTCTAATGGTGTAAGAGTTGATGACACTAAGTGGGAGGAATAGCACTATATAGTGAGGGATAAGAATAAAATAATAGAAAATAAAAGTATGAGTCATGTTCTGGATTCAAGAAGTATGTTGTACCAACTTATGGATAATTTAAAAAATCCCATATATAATGATGTTACCATTGTGCCATGTCTCTGCCATTTCTCCTTCCATGAACTCCAATCACCTATGTTGCCTATTATTATATGAATTCTGATTGATCTGTGTATTCCACATCCTCTCCTATGTGATTTTCACCTTCTCTGAATCAGCACACACTAACTCTATGATGATGATTCCTGAATGTTGTGGGTTATTTCAAAAAAGTGGTGACTTACAGGGTCTCCCATACAAGTCATCTAATGCTGCCATACCAAAGGTGGAATGAAATTTATTGTTTTATACAAAATCCACTCAGGTTAGGTAATCCTCGCAACTATTACCAAAGTCTAAGATGAAATCTCACTGCATGTCTTCCAAAACCATAAAGGTCCGCTTAGTCTTTCTATATTTTTATGGGTTAAACGTTATTCTTAAGCATAAATATGTCACAAAAACCTTCTGTAATCCCTTCCACAACTGGAATGTAATGTGAGCATGACAATCAGAACCAATCATTGATGGAATTCCCTATAGTTGAACTATCTCTTAAAGATAGTGGAATCACAAGCCCCTTAAATAACCCTACTCTCATATAGATAGAATGTAGGTTGTCTTGGTGAGTCGTTCAATGATCACCCACATCAAATAGTTTCCCTGGATATATGTGGTATTCCATTTATAAAGTCCATGGATATCACAAAAACCATTCATTTTGGTACCTATCCTGGTTGAGTCAAACCCATTGGAACCTGGTGCTCATCTTTCACTTGCAGACAAATATGGAATCAAGAAACAACATCTCAAAATCATTTCTTCATCCTTGACCAACACAAATGTCATATTAGGTTCTGGTACATCTTCTCCATGTGTAGATGTACCACCAAAGGGTACGTATGAAACTCCCTCAGAACATCATCTCGCAACCACACTAGTATAACTGTGCATAATCTAAAAATAATGAGATTTTCCCCACCTTTGGAATATCCATCATGAGCATGCCTTGTCGACATATGAGCACATAGGGTCTCATTATGTGAATCCCCATGTTATGCCTCACAAACTCATTATAAGATTAGAGCGGTGAAAACCATTAACTGGAGGTACGATTCTCCATCTCCATCCATAAAGGATAACTACATCGAGGCCAAATTCCCTAATTCATAGTTTGATAAATGAAAAATAGATCTCATACTGAGAGAATATTCCACCATATTCCCCTTATCAATAGTATTAAAATATTGATGTCATAGTCTTTTAGGAACTGTATCCATCTTCTTTGTCTCAAATTCATATCCTTCTAAGAGAAGACAAACATGAGAATATTTTCTTATAAGTAGAAAAAATAACTGCTCGCCTACGTGATAGTTCTTCCATATCTTTAATGTGATGAATACCATTGATAACACAAGATTTTGGGTCTCGTAATTCTACCCATGTGGACTCAACTGTAACGAACCATAGGCAGTAATTTCTTTCCTCTATATCAAGACACAACAAATCCATGTTCCTGATGTATTTTTGAATACCACGTACCCAATTCCTTCCTCTCTTAACCTCACATGGGAGTTCTACTCGACCTCTACCTCAGCTTCTTAAAGAACTACTGAAACCTTTTATCAATTTTAAAGGATCTACTTTAATTTTAAAGATTTCAAGGGTGATTCCACTCTAGATAATTAGGGTAAAACCTCTAATAGTACCCATACAATACAAATAAACTCAGCACCTTGATAACACATTTGTGGGGATCCCAAGAAAGAACTCCCTGATCCTTTTATAGATCAACTACCAATCCTTCCACTGTGATAACATGTCCCATGAAGTGAACAACATGAATCTTGAACTATATGTTCATGATAATTCCATAAATCTGGTGCAGTCACTGTGTTTCCAGAACTATCCTTGTGTGTGTCTCATGCTACTCCTCAGATGCCAAACACGCAAGGATTTTATCAAATGAAACCACCACAAACCGGAATATGTAAGGATAAATGATCTTTTTCATGTCTATCATGAACACTTCTAGGGCGTTCATCACACAAAACGACATCACCAAGTACTCATGGGGACTATAACAACATATGAAGCCCATCTTTAGTATATCCTCATCACATACTCACAGCGGATGATATATTGATCTAAAATTAATCATTAGGAACCATTAAATCCCTTTCAAATGATCAAAGTTGCCATCGATCCATGATAGTGGATACTAGTTCTTCACTCTCACATGGTTTAAGATCTATAAATCCACGCATAAACTCATGCTACCTTCTACCTTCTTGAAAAATAATATTACGGTTGCCCAGGGTGAACGACTAGGTCTCATGAAGCCCTTCTTTGACAAGTCATCCAACTGTACCATAATATTTTGAATCTCTATGGGATCCATCAGATTTGAAAGTGTTTATACCTGTGTCATCCCAAGGTGTAGATAAATGATGATGGTTGTCTCCCTAGGGGGTTTTAAACTACAAAAATAATCAGGAAAGACCTCCCCATAGTCGATCATCACTGCAGGAAACTGAGAATTCATAAAATACACTATCCTACGGGTTATAATATATAACTAATGGGAAATCATCTTCCCCTCCAATTCATGAGTCTATCCAATACATCCTATATTTCTTTTTAACCAACAATGGAGAACATGGTCCCATAACAGTTGACACATTTTACTCTTCACCTAATATTGTCAATCTAAGCATGAATAGTGGATAACCGTTCCAAACTAAGAATGAAGTTATAAAACCTTCACATCACTTCCAAGATATCCGAACCAAAAATATATCCTCCAAGTGTCAAGTCATGATATCGGTACTAGAGTGTGATCATTGAGACTCCTCTTGTTGAAGTCTCTAAGTGCAAGGTTTAGGTGAATCATTCAACCAGAATGTCTATGTCTTGAAAAATATTCATTGCAAAAAACGAATGAACAGGACATGTTTCTATCAAAACTGCAGGTAAAGTGTTAAATGCATAGTTTTTACATAGTATCATCCCTAGATCCTTGAGGTCCTCCCTAACCACTAGCTCATGGATCCATGAGTGGGACACCTAGGGGTGGTGGTGATAAAAGGTCAAACCTCCACCCACCACATGTTGCCCTTCCATTCCCTTTGCTATGTCCCTCGCCTTACAGCCCTCCCTGCTCCAATCACTATCTCTGTCTCGGTGGTCCCTCGACCATCACATAGCCAACTGTAAGATGGGTTAGAGAATGTCATGCTAAATTTCATTGAATTCCGAAAGAGAAGCACCCCCAGCCCCATGGTTGATTCATGCCACCCATAGAGCCCAATACTACTGAAGTTGAGTCCTAGGATCTCCTTCTAAAGAACTAGACCCTCATAGATCCCTATGACTATCGTTGGTTTCCTGCCACTGAGGTCCAATTTATTGGGTTCCCACTGCTATCTCCCATGAATTGTGTATGCTCTTCTAGAAAACATTATACCAATAAGGCTCTCTCATGTACTCCAACATAAGTATAAATTAAAAGGGATACGAATGACACCCTAATATCCAAGAGCAAGCCCCGATCTAAGGTAAAATCACTGAAGAAATGGTCCCAAACCATATCTAACGTGTAGAGCAAGAGATATTTAATTATCACTAAATAATCTTCCATGGTCATACTTTCCTGATGAAGATATAGAAGATCATGTATGTGTAGCGATCGCTACGCAGATGGATAGAACTCCACTCTGAATATATTCTTGAATTCTTTCTTGGTGAGATTTATCTCTTCATATGACCGAGTCACCTCGCTCCACCATCACCCCATAGAGGCTTGATTATGACTCATGGAAAGGAATACCATCTAATTCGTAGTCCTTATCATAAGGCTAGGCTAGATGCAATCACACATGTACTAAAATATATTCAACCACTCTGATACCACTATTTCATGACCCGACCAGCCATGGGCCCATGTTGTGACTAACCAAGGCCTTCCTTTTATATGATAGGGCTGATGACTACCACTGTGTAGGCACATCCTACAAAAAAGAGGAATTAGCCTAAAGTACCAGTATAAACACAAACATCTCAAAAACACACAATTATAAAATTTAAATAGACGAAAGAATGCATGAATACCACTAAGATCCCACAACTAGAGAACAATATAATGGAATTTAAAAGTAAAAAATGCCATATAATGTCCCACCACAAAGACAGTGTGTCTTTAAGTCCAATTAAAATTGTTATATTCCCAACCTAATCTAAGGACGGGGAATAAGTCAGAACTATGCTCTAGGTAAACACCTCAGTCTTCTAAGCTCCATCTATGCTTCACCATATCCATATCCTCCTAGGACACCATCAAAAGGGTCATCATCAGCATAAGACATTACACATGCAACCAAATCCCATGCAAAGGAGAGTATATAAATACTATATAGGATACCTAGAAAACCCTAAACACAAATCACAAAGTAAATTCATCCCAATAAAAAATGTAACATTGTACAACATATACAAGAAGAAAAAACATGATATACTCAAGAAATACACCATTCAATATGGTGTTCATAACCGAATTCCAACCACATGATTTTACATGAAGAAACACTCATTCCTGGATAAATCACTCCATGATCCATTTTATGATTGGGGACACTCGATGAATAAGTCTATCTCATTTGCTCCCCGCATAAAGAGAATGTACTCATCTAAGAAGTTTATGATATATAGATAGGGTTCATGTCCATAATGGCTAGGGGACACTAACAACCCAATGATGATCAACCATCTACGTATGGGATACTATGCTAGATATTACAAAAAACCCCTATTGATGGTTCCCTCTCGATAGAGGATCAACATCCTAATATTATAGATCACACTGATTCAAAAAACACCACTAGGGATGATAGAGGATCACACTCCAGTCTAATAGAGGGAAAACAAAACTCTCTATCATACTCGACCTCAAGAGGGGATCATAGTCCAATGATATGGATGTAATTTCACACCACAACCCAAATAAAATTGACAGTGGGAATTCACTCAACCTATACTTGTCCATATTTGGAAAACGAAGAGACTCAACTACTCTTGGTTGGAGTAAATGGCGTGTCACATTGGGTACACTACATGTATGGATATCCCATGACTTTCCCATGCCGTAACCCTCACATATAATATAGTATTCAAATATATCCCACGTAGGATTATTACATGGAATGTAGATACACATAATTTCCTCCAGTGTCACCTAGTAAAATCTATGTACCTAATATGTGTCCATGTACCTATCCATGTATGAAAATATGTGGCTGTGTATAATTACACAGTATTACATCTAGTTGTAAATTGTTACACATATCTACGTACTCTATGGATTAAACCACAAGTATACATGGTAAGGTCCCATGCAATGTCATAGGGTTCACACACCATGTGATCCTTAACATCGTCCAGAACCCTAACACCACAGCCAGTGTGCCCCAAACAAGATGTAATTCCAAAAAATCTATGTCTTGCTATATATTTTAAAGATCCATCGGGGATCTCCTCCACATTGATCCACGCACTTCTAGAACCTCTTATCTAGTTGTAATATTTAGATTACTGTATTTCCATAACTCTAGTTGAATGATCTATGGATTTCATTTTTGAATTTGGTCATAAATCACCACCACTGATCCGTACATTTTGTACATCAAAAATTGGAAATAACTGATGATGAAAGTACATTCAGGTCTATATATGGTCATCAACCATCGTCATTGAATTTTTATCACATCACCCATAATGAGTTGTACTGGCAGTGTGGATTAGTTGCGTGAATGAAAGGTTGCACAATGGTCAATCAATAGGTATTTGTCAAATCATTGGCCAAAAGGAAATGCCTAGGAAAATGTGAAAAGAACGAAAGGAGAAATATAAAATCATAAAAGTGAGGAATGAACATGGTCCATTATTCTTTTGGCCTCGATTCTTATCGTAGAAGGATAATCAGAGAGGGATATTCAACGATCCATAAATTATAATTTCAATCCAATTGAAATCTAAAGATGATGTGTGGATGAATTCTAGTGTGTCAAATTGAATCACGTTCATCCAAGATCAATAAAAGGATGAAATTAAAATAAAAAATAACCTTCCTAGGGTTTGGATTAATCATAGATGACAAAAAATTGTGTATCCATCATTGAAAATATCTATCAACTCAATTTGTGTGAATATCCATGATCTAATCTGGATCCATTATCTTCCACCAAGAACTATCTCCTCAAATAGAGTCTAGTCATATGGGGTTTAACAGCTAACCCTATGAAAATATCTATATTTATATACTTATCTAGGATTAATTTTTTATGTCTATGAAAAATAAAAAAAAATCTTTTAATTTATTTTTTCAATTTCGTGCCCTAGAAAACATTTTCACAGAAAACCTGTGCCGACCAATGTTAGATCGCTCCTATGGTAATGCTGATAATCTCGATTCAATGATGCCCTCATATTTCAAATTTGGGAACTCTCTTAGTATTTATTCTACTTTTTTAGTAAAACATTGAATGTGTTCCATTAATATTTTAATATTTTTTCCAACATTTGTTCTGGGCACCCCTGGACTTAGAATTGCAAGTTGTCTCACCACCTGGTCTAAAAAATAATCCATATAATATTAAAAAAATAATATGTTAAAAAATATGATATGTTGCACCATCTACCCTATATTTCAATTTTTAATTCCTCGATTTGATTCCCCAATATTGAATGTCACCCCAATTATTGATGGTGGGAATATGTCGGTGGAATGTTAATGGAGTGTAAACAATTCCACCATTAACAAAAATATGATTTGGAATTTATCCACCTAACAATGATGATTAAATGTTCTTTTATATGGATGAAGATGGGTGGTATATAGAAGAAACAATTAAAGAATAATTTATCCCTTAATACCAACCAAATTTCACCCCAATTGTATGTTTTGTTTTAAAGATATGGACAAAATGAGGGAATGTCATTATGAACCACATAATTAGTCCAAGAATTTCATCTCCAACATAGGCCGACATGAACTCTAGTAAAACCTGAGAATTAGTTCTTTCCAATGGTTAATTATATGTTACCCATTAAGTCCTATATATATATTACAAATTTTAGCATTGTTGGGATTGTATCATAGTATTTGGAGTAATTTTATTGGGTTTCTATATAGTTCATTTAGTGATGAATTTTCTAGGCTTAGGGTCTAAAATTATGGTCCTCTAATGTAAATCTCTATGTGATACAAAAGGAAGAAATGATTACAAAGGAATGAAAAAATTAATAATTAAATATGAAATTCAAATCAAGAATAATGGGTTATTTATAATTTCTCTCAAAATCTTCTTCGTAATTATTCACTTTATGAAATAATTACAATAATGATTTGAAATAACATTAAAATTATAAAATTAACTAAAATGGGGTTTTCTGAATAATGAATCACATGAATTAAAAAATCACTACAATAAATATTAGCATATCTAGTGTATAATCATAGATAGATCCATTATATTTGAATTTATAAATTTTCTTTTATTCATGTAATATCATCTACTTATACAAAGAGGGATTTTGGACTATCTAGGGCTTATCCAGATCACAAAGCACCAGTTTTTAGGATGTATATTAAAGAGCATGGATTTCACTCCATATTTACTAACTATCAGTATCCATAATTTTACTAATATATATTGGAGAACAGTATGGTTAACCATGTAAGGTAGGATGTATATCCATTTAAAAATTTAGAGACTTATTTTTGATATGTAATTCATGGTTATAACATACTTTTTTCTAACTATGTGACTAACCATATGAGGGAGGGGAGTCCTTGGATAGTGGGTAAACATGGTATAGGAATGGATTTTAAAACTGTGTTCTTTTCCATGTGGGGGAGGTGATACATATGGATTGTTGTGCTGCAAGCATGAAACATGGTTTCCCAAACTGTGTAGATAAACCATGATCCCCATTATAGAGTTTGAAATGATGTTTATTTACACTATTCTATCAATCTGTTTTCTCAAAAATTTAATTCCAAATTTTCTCAGTAGATCCCCACTACCTATGTTCCTCCCTCTCTATTCCTATTATTTGGAAACCCTCATATAATTGGTGTTCTAATCATTCATCAATAATCATGTTGGATAGCTTTAAGAAATACTATAAATCTTATCTATTTATTTCCTAATTTAATTTCTCTTTATGAGATTCTAAATATGTGAAATATATTATTCCCAATTATCATGAAATTTTTATATTTCATTGTTTCCTAAAATTCCATCTTGGTAAAGAGGTATGTATTTGGTGAGAACATTACTACCATTTTAAAGTAGGTTTTCTATTGCTTTGGGAAAACTTTTACTTTGATAACCTTATGAATTTTAGTGTCACAAACCAAAATCTATGTGCGATATACCTTAAATGTAAAATTAATTAATGTAAACGTTGTTACCCTGATTTTTTTTTCTTACATTAAATCTTATATCATTGGAGGATTCTAACAGCAATGAAAACAACATATATTGGTGTGTTTTATGAATATTTATAACTAAATGGAATTAAATTTATTATTTAATTTAAATTCAATAAATGATGATATGTTAAATGCCTTATGTTTGTGCTGGATGGTTTTGGTGGTTGAAAACATCAACATGAACCACCCATGGAGTTGTATTATTTAATTTTTTATGAAAATTATAAATATAATATGTTTTTTAAAAATTGATTACTTTTTTTAAAATATCATTGATAGATTATTATTTTTCTTTATATATAGCATACTATCTAACCCATGGGTTGGTCCTAATGAGGACCTTTTTTCATCCTATAAATCCTAAAAAAAAATTACACGTTTACATATTTCAAAATTAGTATAAGAAAAAATGAAAAAGTGGTGACTAAAAATAATAGATAAAGAAACTACCAAATCATTGAAGAGAAACAAAAACAAAAAGAAGAGGAACTATCAAAAAGAATAAACTAGTTCCATGATGACTCACCATAATTCCTGTCATATATCATATGAATTAAACATTACAATATCAATAACTTATGAAAAAAACTCTATCTATTTTTACATTAACATAAGACTCACCTAATAAAAATAAACGAAGACATAAAAACCACCTTCTTCACACTATATCTCTTAGAAATTTGAAAAGATTTCATAGGTCAAAAAATATCCACAAAAAATCTCTTCTATGAAACTGTGATTTAAATTATGTGAAAAATCACAAAAACACTCTTGATTTACTCAAAAAATTAAAAAAGTAGAGAATTGTACCAATAATAAAGATCTGGGAGTATCAAAATGTTCCTTTGAATGAGTGTGACTTCATATATCCCCATCTCATGATCACATTATGATAATAGTGACAATGATTTCAATAATTGTACTGTATATTTTAATCTCTTAGTTATGATGAGTTTCACCTTTTAGAACTAGGTATGTGTTTTTGTAACCCATTAAGAGAGATAATATTCAAAAAAAGAGTGATAAAACTTATCAAATTTTTTTTACAAACTATATTATATTACAAAATCTAGAGGGATAGAAATAATAGTGAAAAGAGAAAGAAAAATTGAATTAAAAAATTACAGAGGGGCCCCCATCTCCCTCACTCTACAATGTATTAAAATAGAAAAATTAATATAATATTTACAAGGTTTAAGAACAAAAAAACATTTCATGTTCTTTATTTATCCCCCACAATCCACTTTAAGTGAAACGAGTTAAGTTCCATCCAAGAATTTTGTAATCCCATTTCAAATTTCTCTTATCCTAAAATAAATGAGAACGTGGATGTGATTCCATATTAAATTCAATCTCCACGAATCTTATATATATCACCCAATATACCTCAAATTGTTACACTTTATTATTTATTATTTAAATAATTAAATTTCAATATTTAAAAATAAAATGATACTGTGACAGTGCCACAAATTAAATTTAAGTCTGCATTGAATAATGATGACTTACTCTCTATGATATGACCATAAAAACCCCATCTCAAATGGTTTCAAGCTCCACCGTGAATCATTTAATCGAATATGATTTCTGCATAACGACAAAAATTCAAATCCATAAAAAGATATAATTAAAGGACCTTTCAATCTCGATAAATCGGACCATAATATTGAAATATGAAAGTGAATAGCCCTTTAGGATGTGAAAGATCAGTTAGAACCACATTACATATTTATTTTAAAACATTAAACTCATTTAAAAATCAATCACATACATTCATTTCATTGCATGATAATCTCTACATTGATGGATCGGGATTTAGTGACTTCGACGGTTTCCACATATATTAGTTTTGGAACCTCTGATACCAAAACCCCATACTTAAAATCATTGGATTCATCACCATGAAGCTTCTAAATAAACACATCCATTAATGACTTATGTCACATCAGTGATCAAAAGGAGTCTAAAAAATGATTGATCTCAAAAATATTCTTCAACAGATTATTTGGGATTAAATAGAACATAATGAATCTTCATTTCTCATTTGTTATATCAATTTAAACAAGGAATGTGACTTATTCCAATCCTCATGATCTTATTTGAGTGGTTTTTGTATTGTAAATCCTCAAATGATGTGAAGACATGAAACCATATTCTCTATCTTAGAAGTAATTCCAAGCATCAGTTTCCTCAAAATGAATTCAGTAAATGATTAAAAATTTGATCGATGGGGTTTGGGGAACTCTAGTATAATTGATATAAAATTCATTCAAAAAATTAGGTATATTTTAGAATCAGGTAAACTGCACCTAGTAGGAATTGGATACATGGGCTTTCCCTCAGTATTAGAGATGTGGTCAGGCATCCAATCATCTATAAGGGTTATAATAAAATTGGCCACATAATTTCCTCTTAATAAATGGATAAATGAATTTATCTATATAGCCAAGGATGGATTTCTAGAATAAAAACATATCATTATAAAAAAATATAAAAACTAAATTTAGTAAAATTATATTATCTAAATTATAAAATTATTATTATTTATCTATATATATTTATGATGAAAATAATTATAAAAAGGAAAAATAAAAATGATTAAATTTAATTGACTCTAAATAAGTAAATAATATATTAAAAACAAATAAATATAAAAAATATAAAAATTTAAACAATAAATTAATATTAGTCATTATTATTTCATTAAAATAACTAAATTGTAAATTATATTTCAATTAATTGATTAATCTATTATAAAAGGGGAAATATTGAAATTAATCAAATAAAACAAGAAATTCAATAATGATAATAAAAAATATAATCCAAATAGAAACATTACTATAAAATAAATTACATATTAAATGAAACATGTAAAATAAAAACAAAAAATAGTCATCAATTTCATTATTTTATCAATTTAATATCAAATTAACATAAAACTATAAAATAATTAAATTAAATCATTTTTTTCATTAAAAAAATTAAACATAAAAGTGTGGTGGAATATGATAATTAAGGCCACAACTAAATACCCCACACATAAGATGCTTCATGTCCTCAAGAAATAACTTATTCATAGTCAATGGTGGAAAATTATTCTCAAAATAGAAAATTTTAAAAGCCCATAAGTATTTATTTAAAATTGAATTATCCTAATGGGTTCTCCTGAGTAGAAAATTTTCATTCTATATCGAGTAAAATTTATTAAGTGAAGAATATTTTTCAATTTTAGAAAAAATTATTTGAGTTGAAATAATTATAGAATTTAAAAAAAATTCACTTTTCATCCAACTAAAATTCAAAACATCAATTTACATTTAGTTGAATAGAAGAACATAAATTAATAATTCTTAGTAAAAAGACACACCTTTTGATTGGTAGAGTGAAACACAATTTGGGAAACAAATAACCCAACCTAAATTTTATGAAAAAAATGAATGGAATCATAGAATGCGTTCAATCTGGGATAGGATTGCCATTTAATTATCCACATGGATGCATATCTTAGGCTTTTAATTCAATTTAAAAATCTAATGTAAATAATAATATTATGAAATTTTCATCAGGATAAACAAAATTCCAACTATTTAAGATGAATATAATAAATATATAGTCAATTAAATAAAATATTTATTAAACATTAACATCTTTTATGTAGCGTCACAAAATTCAATTGTGAGAAAAAAATATCATCAAGTGAATATTCCTATATAGATCATAAAAATATAAAATTTAGAAATATTTTAAGTTTTTTGATCATATTAAATTGAGACTCATTTAAATAAAATCTACAGACCCCTCCATGTTTTTTTGAATTGAATCTTCTTCAAATGAGGATAGTTCCACAATTTAATAGAATGTAGATTGTTTATTATTCCTCATTATCCTTGTATGTGTGAGAGATATCCAATCACTAATGGTTTTTTATTAATCAATTTATTCTCATTAATATCACTTTTGTGGTTTAGATGAAATTTCTTCTTCCATGGTTTCCTCTTCTGATTCTTATTCTAAGTAATCATCATGATGTTATTCCAGAATTTTTTTCTTGCCTTCCTCTATTTCTCTATTAGTATATGTTCCATATCCGTATTATTCCTCACCATCTATCACATAAAAAGATGAATTCCTTGAAGAATTTATTGTTTTTATCTTTTATGTAATCACATCACTACATTCCACAATTTTTCCACGATGTTTATTGAAACATTTCTAGTATTTTCTATTAATTGAATATATAAGGAATGCTCCCTCATCTGAAACATCACCATACTTTCCATGATTTCTTTATTTTTATGGATAAATCATTTACTTTTTGAAAACATGAAAGTACTCTAAAGAGGTATTCCTTTCACTCCATTACTCATAAGGTGTTTTAGTTTCCCCATATAAATCCATGTTTTGTTTTTAATATAAACTGCAGGTTAAATAACATATTTTCAATAATGGTGACAAATATGACTCTCAATTAGCATAGTTCTGGATAAATTATTCACTTATCTATTTTGGATATCAAAAACTCAATTTTTCTATAGAGTTCTCATAGAATGAACATTATGTTGTATTCCATGCATCTCTAGGTAATTTTAAAACTCAATGTATGTGTATTCCCCTCCATTGTCAAAATGAATAACTTTTATTATCCATCCAGTATCATTGTCATCAATTCATCAATATGTTTTCCTAAAATCAATCTATGGATATTTATTTTGTATAACCATCACACAAGACATTATACAATAATCATCAATGAACATGATGAAGTAACATTATCCATATGTTCTAGAAACATTTATCAGGCCACAAATGTCAGTATGAATGATATCAATAAGGTTTGATTCTCTTTTATTCTTTGGATGATATTAATTGTGCTCCAACATTCCTTTTATGTATTCATCACAAGGCTTCTCTCATCTATTCTTTAAATTTGGGATATCTACAACAATATCCAGTTTATATATCTTTTCAATATGTTGTTGGTTGATGTGATCCAACCTTCAATGCCAGAAGATTTTCCCTTCTTCAACTATCATTTAACAAATATTCTCTTTACTATCAACCTGATATAAGTTGTCATTTCTTTAGCATCCCTTCATGATTTAATTTCCTATTTTTCCTTTTCTAGTGATCCTCATTTGGTTTAATGTCACTATAAGTCCTAATTGACATATTTGACTAAAACTCAGGATATTTTGACAAAAACCATCCACATAAAGAACAGCAGTTTTATTTATCTCTCTATTAGCCAGTTCAGTTCTTTCATGACCTTTGATCTTCAAAGAACCATAATTAACAATATTTAATATTAAATCATTTTTTTATAAACATTAATTAAAAAGTATTCATTACCTATCATATGTGACGAGTATATTCATGTAGAATCTATGTCTTTTTTCTCTTTTTAGCTTCGTTGGATACTTCTACATGGTTTGATTTTTCATTTTTCATTTTTTTCCTTTAATGAAATACTAGATTGAGTGATTGATAAATATGGCCTTTAAAATGTCTCTTTAATGTGAGTAGTTTCTTTATAATCATATTCTTAATGTATTGGGTGAAACCTATTTGTAAGAGAAACACCATCTGGTTGATGAGTATTGACTTGCCTATGAGTTTTATATGAATTTTTCATGCCTTTCCTCTTCCTGTAATAAACAGATTTATGTTCGCTGTAAGAACAATAGAAACAATATCCATAGAAATTATTTCCTCTATAAAATGTAGGATATATATTTGTACCCATTTATAGATCTCCAAGATCATCCCCATTCAAATATCTCTTTTCCTCTTAACAGAATTCCATGGTATGATATACACGGGATTAAAATTTCATAAGTGGAAATATCTTTTCACTTCTATTCCTCCTAATGTGAACTAATATAAGAGAATAGTTTGAATATCTATCATCTCATGAAAATCAAGTATATTTTTTGGTCCTCCTTTATTTTTTATTTAAGACATTATTTTTTGGAGATTTGGTGTATTTACGATATATCTGACATTCATCTTGGATTTATTTTTTCTAATTTTACTTCCAGTATTCAATGTTTTATCCCCACAACCAATTCCTATATTTCCCATTCCTGGGGATCATTCATCAATCAGAACCATTTCAACATCATAAAAATAATGATCATCTCTCTCTAGCAACTCAACATCTGAGAATTTTTTGAACTAAACTTTCTTTTTGGGTTCTTTTGGACTTGATTCTCTTTCAAGTTTACTCTTAAGAGAAACAAATTATTCTTCAAGTCTCGTGATAGTTTTGGATCTCTCCTCCAGTATCTACGTGAGGTCACTAATGACAGTTTCTTTCTCATAAATTCTATGCTTTTGTTCAACTATATCTTCAGATATTTCGAATTTTATTGAATATTCTTTTATAACATCATCATGTCAATCAATTTCATCATCCAGTATATCAACATATTTTGATGACTCTCCTGAAATTACTTTCCACTTTTTTCAACTCGTGATTTTACTATAAATCTTTCCAAAAGTCCCTTTAAGTTGAAAATTGGCATTGACATTAATGGTCAACTGATTATTTCTAGATTTATTTCCCGATGGTTCTAACTTATCAAGAGTATACATCATTGACACATAGGTTCCAAATTTGAATTATGGTTATTCTTCCCCTAATAATTCATTATCATAATATTCTTCTTCATAGACACAAACATTTCCCTATAGTTTTTTACTGGAATTTAAGTCTCCCTTTTTAAAAACATTTTTCTAGTATTCTTCATGCCATCAGCTTCACTTTCTTTATCAACAAACTTTCTTTTCCACCAAGAGGCATTTTTCCTAACTCTTCGACAATGAAAACAAGACATAGGTAACTTGCCTTCAAATTTCCATTTACCTTCTTGAATTTAGTGGTAATGAGATAATGAATTTTGTTTTCCTACTTACCATTATAAGTACTATATCCTAAAATTTCATTATTTTTTTCAATGGATTTTAATTCCATTTATTTCCATACATGAGTAATTGCATATTCTGGTTTGAATATTATCTCATATTCCATCAGGAAACTCAACAGATCATACAGAGAATGTTTAAAATGATGTCTTTCCTCAAGGGATGAAACCATTTCATTGTAAAGAGGAAGAAGTATTATCAAGATTTTCTTTACAATATCATTGTTTTTGATTTATTCCCCAAGTCTTCATATTGCTCCAATAACTTCAATAATTCGATTGAGAAATGTATCTTCATTTTGGTTAGGATTCATTTTCATATCATCAAACCTATTTGTGAAAAACTTTTAGCCTCACATCCTTCACATTTTTGTCCCATACAGAAATATTCTCTAGTTTTTTCACATAAACATTGTTGACATAAAACTTATAACCCTTTGATATATATGATCATAAAATGCTGTAGTGAGGGTATTTTGTTCTTTGGCATCTAAATCAAGCATTTTACTGCCTATATTAGCCATAGATATCCCAATTGTATTGGTGTCCAGTATTCCATGTGTAGTGTAAGATATGACTTTCATTCCAAGGGCTCTAACATTAGATCTAATTTTATTCTTCTAGATCAAAAATCTTCTTCCATCCAAGAAGGAGAATCCCCTGAAATTCACTATATTCTATATGGTAGATAAGAAGGAAATATTTACCACTAGAAAACATTACCCTCTCATACCACACGATGGACCCCGGAGCACCCTTAGAGGGGAGGGTTAAATCAGGGTGTTAGCATTTTATTTCAAATTCCTCGATCTTGTTCACATGTTGGTAAAAACTTGTTAAATCTATCTATTATTAATGTGTTATAATTTAAACAGTCACACACAGAAGGACCACAAAACAATTTTACATAGTTCACCACCAAGGGCTAGTCCATGGAGAATTCACCAACAGGTTTTCGGTCATACCAAAGTCCACTAATCTTCACTATATGTGGATTAAAAGTGTTTAGCATAGTCACTCTATACAAGTAACACTAACTTTACATGGTTTTATAGATTTCACATTGGGTCCCTTGGATAACATTCGTTGACACCCCCTTACTCCCTACAATAGAAAGAATCTCAAATAATTTTATTGACTTAAAGCTTTCATTAATGGGTTGGCATTAAATAATGAATTTTAAACTATAGATAGATTCTCTATTGAAGTCATGTTTCACTACTGGAAGTAATTCGCATTTCTATGTACTATTCATTTGAAAACTTTTCCTCCATTTAATAGCTCTATTCCTCTACATACTGCATTGCACCTCATAATTTTAGTTCTTTGTGAACCATATTAATATACTACCATAGCAAACCATGACTGTGTACTTCATTTTCAAACCACATCTGCATATTGGTTCCTCTATTTGGCCCAACTCTTCCTCCTCGAATTATCTCTTATGAACCATATTCTATGAAACGTGTTCCACAAACTATGTTCTTGAACCTTTCTATATTTAAACAAATTCCTTCTAAATTTCTAATTGAAGTATTCTATTTTGGGTTGTATTATCGTGAACAACTTCTAGACTTATCTAAATTACTCTTGGATTTTTAAGCTCTATGACACTTTTTAATAAATGTATTAGATCTCCTTATATAGGAAAATTTATCTGCATAATCCACCAAACCAAGATTTAATAAATCTTTGAGATGACACCACCTTTATCATGTACCGTGCATCACCTGTGAACCATTTTTTCATACGTAGTCCATGTACCACCATTTTGTTCCCACCAGCCAAACACTTTCACTAACCAGTATCCTCCTCGTTTTTTCCAATGAAAATCCATCCCACAAACTATCTCTTCCACGAACCTCTTTGCCTCATTTTCACGAATGATACACCATCCCGTGAACTGATTTCCTTCTATGAATCACCAAATTTACATTGAGCCTTCATAATTTTGAGAACCATTCCACCCACATGGTCTACATACCATTTTTCATTGAAAACCATTCCCGTGTACCTCCTTTACAATTTGTGAACCATGATTCATGTTCTGTGTACTAATCTCCCCAATGCTGAAAAACATTCCTTCCCAAAAACTATACTACCCATTTTGAGGCTCAAAATTTTTAAAAACACTAGGAAACAACACCACATTCAATACTACTTTCATCCTCAATCGTAAGACCCCATTTTATGAAAACTCCTAGATCAACCAAATCATAAATGTCAAAAAAGTCAAATGATACTCCATTTCCAGCAAAGAACAACCTCAGTTCCCACAAATTACGACAAGAATTTATGGAATGATTGAGTATTTATGTAAATTAATTCAATAATAATGTTTTTAAAACTAATTTTATGGTATTATGTAACAATGAAACATCTATATATTAGTCTACTATAGTTTTACATGAGTATTTTAGTGTATATTTTTAATTCTACTTGTAACCATAAAAATTGATTGATGTAATAAGGTGATATTTTTGTAAAACACGTGATTAAGGGAAGGATAACCCTAAATATATGAATTATGATGATATAATGATATTCAGATAAAGATAGTTTGGATGTGAATAAGTAAATTAGATAGTAATGATATCCGTGGAACTGATTAAGGATTTTTTGAGAAGTAGTTTAAGCTATAACGGATGAAGTTTAAAATTTTATAAACATAATTAATATGTCCAATAAAACATCGGAATAAAGAATCATGAGTGTTTTCAATAAGTATGTTTGGTAATTCATGATATTACCATGTTTTATGATAATACATGATGAATGTATTCACGTGATTGGACTTTGACAACCAAAATATTCCTTATTACATGTAGGATATTAATGTTTAGATGATTTAGTGCACATATTTCTAATGTTTTGCATTTTTATGTTTTAGAATGATTATAGGATTATCCATTTATGGAAATTTTAAGTTTAAATATCTGATATGTTATTTATATTAAATTATTACCTCACCATTAGAGGATTTATGCATACTCGATAACATGTTCTAAACGTTTTTTATGGAGATAGATGGAATGACCAATCTCTCTATTTATGATCTCATGATCTACTACTGTTTCAAGAATGGAAATATAAACATCATTTCTTAGAAAAATATATGAAGTGGGAATTAATAATGGCATGAAAAAGTGTGATATTAAGCTGAAACATGTTTAATATATATTATCTTCAAAAATCATCAACATTAAGAAATGATTTGTGATGTAAACAATTATCATATTATCATCATTTTTTAAGATATAAATGGCCTTTTCAAGCCACTTTGGGTTATGGGTTTGTGATTGTTAACTTTATCTTGACCATGTTCTATATCTTTATCCATAAAAAATTGATGGTTATATTTCTATTCAAAATAAATATTTTCACTTTCCTCTTATGCTATCAAATTTAGAAACCTAGTTATGAGTTACTTTATGTAAATTTTAAGTTTCCAACATTCTTTTATAAAGAAACTTTTAGTATTCATTTTTAAGAGGTGGAATTATATGAAATGACATTTCATGTATTAAAACATTGATAAACCAGACAAATTTTAAGGGAGGAATTCATTTTACGGGGTGTAGAATGTAACAACCTGAGATTTTGTCAAATAATTTTTTCCAAATTAAATTAATCTTTTCTATATTTATCATTTCACACAACACTGAATATAGATTTGTTTTACGAAAAATACGAGGTTAGGCGTGCGTTATATAAAACACCAAGTTGATATCTCACTATATGAAGCACTTGCATTTTCTTGTGGTATACACAACACTATGCTTAGATTGTGTTATCTACAATGTTGAGTTCTTTTGATAACTTTCATTACATGCAATACTAAATTTTACAAAAAATAATATATTATTATGATATTATTATTTAATATAATAAGATATTACCTAGCCGTTAAATTTTTTATTATGAATAGTACTAACTAACATATGAAAATATATGGTTTAAAATATGAAATCATTTGTTTCCAATTAATTAGAAACTGAAATATATATTAATCGAATATACAGAAAATATTTCAATTTTTATACTCCCAAAGTCATTTTGTCTTAATAAGTTAAATAAATTACAATTAATGAAAGATATTAATGAAATATATATGTTATATACTAGATCCGATATTTTTTAAATTCTTCTAATTCATTTCATAGGAATAAGATAAGAACAAACCCAATTTTTTCATAAAAACCTATATTTTCCATACAAGCAATTTTACCATATTTTAATGTTGAGCCCATTATAAATCCAAATTTTGAAACTTTTATATATTATATTTGACAAAATAAACATCTTATTTTAAAATTTAATATAAAAATATATTTTATTTAATTTTTTATATTTCTTTATAAGTATCATGTTTTGATTAATAGTAAAATTACTAAATTTTAATTTAAAACAACTTTTTTCATTAAAATAATTTAAATTGTTAAATTTTATTTCTCATTGGTTTTAAAGTATAATTATCTTAATATTTTATCACACAATATAATGTATGTCATTGGCATATTTTTTCCATCAAATTCAGATATAAAAATGTTTCAATATTTTTCTAATTTTTTCCTTATTAACTAGTTTTATCACCTAGTCAATATGATATATTTTAAATTAAATACTCCAACTCCAATGGTTTTTATTTTGAAAAATAGATTCCAAATTTGGAATCATAGGTTTGATATTATTAAAGTTGGTTTTAATTATTTTTGGTCATTATGTATAATAAAATTAGTAATTTTTTATTAACAAGGTAAAAAGGTAATTCGAGCAATTAGGGGTAAAAATAATATTATAAATAATATAAGATTTATCTAATAATTTACTAATTTTATTGGATGAGTGTATTTAAAAATAAAACCATATTTATTATGAAATTATAACATTTTTAATCCAATTCTACAGGAATATGACATTTATTATATATTTGTAAAGATAACTTAAAAATTTCATACACATAATTTAAATAAATAAATAATTTATAAAAAAGGGTTATAAAATAGATAAATTAGAATATAATTAGTTTTTCTAAATATATTGAATTTTTCTTTATCATGATGATTTATTTTTAATTTTTAGAGCATTAATAATTTAATTAACAGCTTGTATAATGATGATGTGGTAATAGTTCAATTAATTGAAATATAAAATAAATAATATTAAAAATATTAAAATAAATATAATTTGAATAATTAATGACATAAAATTATTTTATAGATACCTTTTACATGTTATAGATGTATAAAAAGTGTTTTTTGGAAGTTATCATGTTGTTAAGATATGTGTTAGAGGACAAATAATAAATACGGTCATAATTGACATTAATGATACATCAAAATTTATAATGATTTATTAAATGATAAAATATTCATAAAAATTATATTTCTTATTAAAACAATAATAAGTTTAAATATGTCATAAATGACACATTTTTTCATTTTTTATATTATAATAACGATATTGGCCCGAAAAAAGGTAAAATCCAAGTTGTCATAGTAAAAGTTAAAGAGTTAATCTAAGGATTAAATCCAAAAGATAAGGTTAATATTGTAACCCAAAAATGTATAAAATTAATTTATTTAGTTGATTTTGATACATCTTCATTTTAATTTATAAAAAAATCTCTTAGGATCTTTTTTAAATCAAAAATAAATTTATTAAAATTTAATATTTAAGAGGATTCCAAGAGTGCCCCTCCCCTAACTTATAAAAAGTCACCACCTATCTCACTTCCTCACACGAATTTGGGTCTTCAATATAAAAAACACAATCCTTGATTCCTATGAAATTATTAGATATGTTATGGAGGTCTTGGAATTTAAAAAAAACACCCCAAGTGTCCCTAGGAGGAGATCCAAATGAGGTTTTATAAAGGATAGGTAATCCTCTTTACCAACTCCTTTAAGATTATGTGTTATTATACTTTATCTTTATGTGTTGATTCCATTATAATTTAATTAATAAAATATTTTATATAATATGAGATGTTATTATGAGTACGTTACAACAATATCCCATCTTTTATCCATCCTATGAAATATAAAATCATCGCCCAAGCATTCGAACGACCTACCGTCACCATGTCGTGGTGTAACATTTATCTCATCACCACTTTAATTACATTGGTATATTGAGGTAAATAAAAAAATATAGGTTATAATTATAAAAATAAATTGATTATTTAAAAAAAATACTATCAACATCCTTAATTTTTAACAATTAAGGGAATTAAATCATCGCATGTGCGTGCGTACTACCAACCGTCTCCATGATGCGATGAAATTCATTTTATCTATTCACCATTAAAGAATGATTATATAAATTTATATAATATATATGATATATATAACCCTTATATAATTCTTTCAATTATGGAACTACATCCTATTCCAAATAATTGGGACTTATATAACAAAACATGCATAAGAAAATGAAGTAGTTAATAACCAAATAAAGAGTAATAATTACATAATATTAAAAAGATGTTTAGACCCCAATAAAGAGTAATAATTACATATTATACATAATATCCTTCATATCACTGATCATAAACATGAGTCATAACATAAATATTTGAATTTTATAAGACGTGAATCATAAGGGAATCAAAGTGAATAAGGCATGAGAGAATATAATTTCCATAACACATATATTTTTGTCATCCGCATAAGTTCATAACATTAGAAACATTTATAAAAAGAAATATAATCACTCATTATGTTAAGAACATGAAATCATTCCCTCGCATAAACATATATCGATGTAATAGGGCACATAATTAATATTATGTAAATGAATACAAAGCCCATTCTTAATACTATAGACCTTTGAATAGAGAACATGATTTATCTTTTGGACATGAAAACCAGGAAAATTTATAATCTTATTTATATGAAATCATTTTCATGAATAACATTCTTAACATGAAAATAGGTTCATATATAATATAATTAACTTTTGAATTGTCTATATTTACCCAATGCATTAGAGGGAAATATAGTCCCAATCTATAACAAAATATATACATTTGTAAGCCAAAAAGATCATAAATCACTCGTCATATCAAAACCTATGAAAAGAAAATAGTTTACATAAACATATCATCATTGTATAACCCATTGAAAATAAATGGTTCTATAAATCTATTTTCATAATAAACATAACCCATTTAAAGAATGGATAATAATGTTATTATTGGATAACATCCCCATTAAATAATAATTAAAATAAAATGACTTTATCAAAGGTATAAATTGATTTGGAAAGATCCCTAAGAACATTTTTTAGGAAACTATAATCTCCACTTTTAAAATACATTTTTAAAACTAAAAATTCCAAAAAACACTTTTCCTTGAAAATAACTATTTTAGAATTTAATTTAATATTTAAAACATTGATCATTCCATATATCACGAAATAATGTTCATTTTTTACATGTTAAAAAAATGATTCATTTCCCATTTTCAGTAAGAGACAAATAGGTCTTTTTTGGAAAACAACATGAATATTTCTTTTAAGATATTTTTTAAATTTTAAAATAATTGTAAAAAATAATAATTAAAAAACATAAAGGATTATTTAAAAAATTAAATCAATTTTAGAGAACATTTATATAGGAGAAAATGGGTTCTTATCCAAATATAGAAATAAATATGATTTTTTAAGAAAATATTATTTTGGTCTCTTTAATCTTTTATGAGATGAAAATGAAAGATAATAATGTATTATCTATAAATAATGAAAAGAAAATAAAATTAATTTGTTTGTTGAGAGTTATATAAAAACATCTCATAATTGAAATAATAATCATAAAAAATCTAAATAAATAATGAGATTGTAACATCAAGCCATTACCACTTCGGTGAATTTTGAATCATAACCCCTGGAAAGAATAACTTTTAATTAATCATTAAATATTATGAGAATAAATATATTTGTGATATAACATGTGAAAGGGTATGTATATAAACCTCATATTATTAGATTGGTTCTTAATTGTTAGATCCACAAGGTCAAATAACTTGTGAGGGGTGAATCATGGTATGACACATTAAAACAACTAACCCTTCGGATCTTGCAGTGTCATTAAACAAAATATGCTTCTCTCTTTCTATTGTTGAAATTTATGAATAGAAATTAAATCATTCATTGGAAACAACTATTTTACTAGGCTCACCTTCACTAGGCGACATAAAAGGAGTATAGAATGATGATGTGTTGATGTATGAAATCCACAAAATCTCACATCCAATTACAAGGTTAGGGATAGATCACTTCTATGATAAGGATTACTTCCTTTAAAAAAATTGGGTCTTCTCACTGCATTCCCAAGGGTCACTCAAACTTTAAAATTCTTTGGCCCACTATCTGTGGAAAGTATCATCATTTTACTTTTAACACCCCCATATTTCATAGTATGTTGTCTCATTAATGTAATTCAATAACTTGTGTTACATGCAACACCGAGTTCGAGCGCACCATTATATACCAAACTTGTCATTCAAAAAGCAGTTATGAATATAATTAACTAAATTTTGAATCTTATATACTCTATATAATTTTTACATCCACATTATGTGTTTCTTAGATATAATATAAGTGAAAATTAATTTTTAAAATAAAAGAAGTATTTTTTTCAAAAATCCAATTTTACCACCTTTTATTGGAAAACCCTTTTTAAAAACAATATTTGACACTATTATATATTAAATTTAATTATATTATATTTTTATTTATAATCGTGACATAAAAAATTAGTTTGGATAAATTTTTGGTACTTTTCTAATAACTATCATATTTTGACGAATAGTGAAAAATACTATGTTTTAATTGAAAACAAATTTTTTTAATCGAAATAACTAGTAGTAGTAAATTATGAATATGAATTTTTTTAAGTATAATTAGATTATATTTTTATCATTTAATAAAATTTAGGTAATTATAAGTAATTTCACATTTAAATTAGACATAAACACTTGTCAATCATTTGCTAGTTTTTAATTTTTAAAAACAAAATTTTTTGTTTTGACAACAAGAATTAATTTTAAATTAATAAATGAAATATATATTTTTTTATTATGGTAATATAGAATTCATTTTTTAATTCAGAATATCAAAATTAGTTTAAGGTGAATTTTTTGTGCTTTTCTGAAAACTTTCAATTTTTGATGAATAGTGAAAAACACTTCGTTATTATTTAAAACTGACTTTTTATTTAAATAATTATTTATTTTATTTATATTTATTTTAAGTAAAAATAGATATATAACACTTATATATGTTTAATTTAATTCATTGTAGTCATTTAATAATAAAATTATATGTTTAAAATTTATTAAACATTTTATTATTTTTTACCCACCTTCTAAGAGAATTTGGAAATTTGTATAAAACGTAATTTTACCACTTCTGTAAGTTAAAATTAAAAAATCATAGAGACATGGTTGACATAAGTAAGTAAAATTAGGTTCAATAAAATGAAAAGTAATTTTTGGTGAATAGTAACATTTGACATTTTTTGGCCGCGATTAAAACTAAATACGGTATTTAAGGGTAAAATGATATTATTATTACCCTAAAACATGTCCTAATTCTATTTTATATGTGTAATTATACTAAAAAAATATTATCCCATTTGTTCCACTTGGATTTCATTAGTTCATTTATTATTATTTTATTTGAAGAAGAGTTAAAAGTGTTAAATTCAAAGATTAATAACTAAACCAT
Source organism: Viscum album (assembly GCA_963277665.1). Taxonomy (NCBI): domain Eukaryota; kingdom Viridiplantae; phylum Streptophyta; class Magnoliopsida; order Santalales; family Viscaceae; genus Viscum; species Viscum album. The sequence continues at coordinate 1,535,309,008 of OY728126.1, forward strand.
TTTTTATATAGAGTTACACACAATATAAATGAGACTATAAATATTCCATATAAATATAAAAACATTTCCTACATAATGGTAATTTATTTAAACAATTTAAACATTAAATATTTTAATTTATTTATAACACAATGATGATGCAGTAATTACCTTATTAATGAATGAATCAAATAAATGGTATTTTAAAGATTACAATAAATATAATTTCAATTTTTTTATGACATACACGAATTTTATCGGTGAATATTTCATGTTAGGGTTTATTCAATGTATTTGTTTTTTGAAGTAAGAGAGTTGTGATGACTTTCACAAAAACCAAATACTAAATAGTGTCAAAATTGACATAATTGAATTTTTAAAACAAATACTGTATTATTAATTGATATAATATTCATAAAAATATAAAGATCGGCCAAAAGACATAGATAAGGTTATATATATTAATAATTAACCACATGGGGTTCTCTTTTCTGGTTATAGTAAGTTTATTAACCATATAATTTAAAAATACAAAGAGACATGGTAAATGTCAAACTATTTAACTAAGAATTAAATCTAAAATTTATGTTTAATATGGTGACCTAAACATGTATAAACCCTATTTGTTGAATGTTTTTAGATCCATACCCACATTATACTCAAAATAAATCATTTTTGAGCCATTATAAATAGAAAATGATTTTTTTATAAAATAAAATTTCAAAGTTTTCCTAAAGTAACTCTCACCTCTCTTATAAAAGGTTGCTTTCCCTTATCTTAGTTTCACACCTAAAAATCCTTTTGTATCGGTGAAACCCTACCCAAATATTCTCCCAATAATCCTCCCTTAATACTAGAGGTCTTACATTAGTCAGAAAACCATTCTAACGAGCCCTTTTAATCAAATAAAAAGGAAGAACCTGAAGAAGAGGTAAATATTTCATCACCACTTTCAAGTTCTTTTCTTCTTCCACTTCCTCTTTCTTTGTTTTTTCTATTATAAAATAATAACTCCAATTTATTCTATATACTTTTATTTTATTATAAAAATTTTACAACCGCATTCAGTATTCTATCCATCATATGAATGACAAAGTCACCATACGAGTGTACGTACGGCTTACCGTCTCCACGTCGTGGTGTAGTTAGTTATTCAAACACTTCATTATATGGATGTGTATAATAATGAGTATAATTGATGTAAATAATAAATATAACATGTTAATTATTATTTATATATGATATAAAATCCAATTACATATGATTTCACCATCAATATTATGATATTTTCACTCGTACGTACGTACAGATTACCGTCTCCACGAACGTGAAGAGATTCATTACCCATCATAATAATTAAAGAATAATTTTAATTTTATAATAAATAATATTGTTTAAGAACTTAATATAATTCTATATATGATTAAAATACATCTTATCCATAATAAACAACGCTTATGTAACTGATCATATAAAATAAAACAGATCAGTTAACCCTCGAAATGATGATAATACTAAAATATTTTTAACAAAGCAATATTAGAGGATCATATATGATATAATATTTATGTATATATTAATTTTATAATTTAATAACAATTATTTAACTATTATACAAGATTTTATCCTACCCACGACCAAGGAAAAGTACAAGGTAAGGGTTAATTCCCCAATCTCATTATTATTCGAGATTGTTTATGGGTGAGTTTTTACTGCGACATATTTATTATCCATGTCCATGTTACATAAAAAAAGTTTTCAAAGGGATACTTTTAAGGGTCCCTTTTATTAAAACATAATTTTAAATATTTTAAATATTTATTCTTCTAAATAATTCCCTTTACTTTACAGGTTTTCAAAATAGGTTTTTAAGGATTTATTTATTTGGACATGAATGTTTTTAAAATGTTGATTCCATTCAAAAGTTTCAAAGTGGTATGGGAAACTTCAATTAAAAATTTTCTTTAAATTTCTTCCTTTCTAAATTGTGTGAATTTTAAATGTTTTCATGAAAAATGGATTTTTCTCTCAAAGAGTATTACAAATCATTTTCATCTATGTCAACATCCTTTGATGGATTTTAAACTTATTTGAAGTTGATTTATTATTATTCAAATCTTCTATATTGTATTGATGGTTTTGCGGTATGTTTTATTATGGATGTTTTATTTTTATACCATTCATGGTTAATGGATAAAGTACTGTCATTTTGCAAGCTAGTTTTAATACGAATATTTATGTTATATTTCAACCTTTTCATATGAGGAATGTAATGGACATAGTAAGTGACTGGTGGATCCCGATACAGCTCATCGATGCATCGGTTGGTCTCATGAGACAATTAGAAGTGGAATTGGCTGAGGCCATTACCAATTTGACATATGGTTTTTGCTAAGGCCTTAATTATTTTTAGAAGTCTTGGCTGAGGCCTTGACAAAATGTTTCAGAATGTCTGACATTATACATTCCCTCATTATGAAAATAATATTGATGTTTCATGTGGTTATTCGACTAGTAGAATACCCATGACTATGTTTTATGGTGGCATTATTTACTTAACTCATATTTCTACCATAATGTGTTCATGTTTATTATTTGTAAAGGCGTGTATTTGCGATTATTCACTATGCTTATTGTTTATGTTATCTTTTACTAAATTTTTTACCCTTACTAAGCATATGATCTCACCCCTTTGTTATATTTTATTTTCCCCAGATTTCCAAGAAGTGTATTATGACTGACCTGCAGGGATAGTCTAAGGGATATGAATGTGGTCAATGAAGACATTGTTATTGTTTTTTTTTTGATTTTATAATGTAATTTAAGCTTCATGTATGTAATCTGTTTTTCAAGACAGCTAACTAGTCGGTCCTTCAAGAATTGATTCCATATAATCATTCCAATTTATTAAAATGTTGTACTAACTCTGGGTAACTGGGGTCGGGGTGTTACATTTGGTATCAAGGGAATTTTAGAAATAACTTTGGAAACATGATTTAGAAAAACTCTGATTAAAGAACATTACCCTAAGATATACTTTGAGGATTAGTATAGAAGAAATTCACATAATATTGGTAATGTAGAAATTTTGTGTATTTTCCAAGCAATACATCCCTATCAAGAAACAAGAAGGTAGAGGCGGCTCTGGTTCAAATGTACCTAGGAGTGAAAATGCTGACAAGGAGTTTCGGGCTTGACTCAGGGTATCCTTGTACATGACAATGGGCCTTGCTACACTCTTGGTTATGAAACTCCTGGGGGGATATGCTTAGGATAATTCTCATTTTCATTACAAGCCAATATGAAGAATTTAGGAGCATATACTTCCTCAAAGAAAATATTTTATGATTATAGATTTTTTTCATAATCATTTCAATTTAAATTAGATATTTTAAATTTTTGGAATTATACATTGAGATTCATAAACTAACCTTGTGTATGCCTTTTTTAGAAATGGTGCCTAGTAGAAGGAATGAGAATTCCAGAAATAAGCATGATCGAAAGATTAAGAAGGATCATATATTTCATTGTATTAATCTATCATTTAGAAGGGAAATAGTCTCCCACATATTCTCATCATATGAAGAAACAGTATCATGTGTCAATAAGATAGGTAATGAATTCATTGAGTTTTATTGATTTGAAGGGAAGCGAGAGAAGAAAGGGATGGAAGAGAGAAATACGGATAAAGGGAAGAGGGGAAAGAAGAATTTTACCATTTGTGATAACTGTGGAAAGAATCACCTTGGTAAATGATTTAAGGGAATGGGATTTTGTTATCAGTGTGGAGAAAAAGGACACCAAATACGTGATTTTAAGGGTAATAAAGTGGTTTCAAATGTACAATGCTTCATCTGCAAGGAGTTGGGACACTACACAAATCAATGTCCAAATCATCAAAGTATACCCCAAATGCTTCTATTGGTTAATAATCAAGTTATGATACTACCTAAGATAAAGAGGAATGATTAGAGTTATTATGTTGTTATTAAAGTATTTTTTTCATTTTAGTATTTTATTAATGATGTACATGTTATAAGAATTATAGTGTATATAAGATTTGTAATTTAGTACGATTTCATTAAGGAAAATAGATTGTAAGATTTTAAAAAAAATTGGATAGAAGGAGTATATTCAGTATTCTATAAGGAATAAGGGAGCATGAATGTAATCAATAAGGATTTATGGTAATTCAGGGTGTTAACGTGTTTTAAAAGAATACATAATGAAGGTATTTACATGTTATTACATGGAAAAAATATCTTTATAATGTTTACCTTCCTTATAAATTTTGGACTGTAAGTTTGGATAGAATTATTTTGGATAAGACTAAAGGTGGGAATGGATTAAGTTTTAAATTGGATAATATTGTTAATGTTAATTATTTTCTTAAGATTGTTTTAGGATTTTTATAAAAAGGACTACCGGGAGGTCGGTCGACAACTTGTCTCTTATGGCAAGGTCGTCAGACTTGAACCCTCAACGAAAGGAAGACAAAGGTGGATCACCTACCAATGGAATACGTGATTTCCTGGTTTGTATATTGAAGTTTTCTTAATAGTCTAACAAATGAATTATAATTTTTTTTGTAACTCTATATGATTAGAATAAATAAAATATTTTTGAATTCTAATATCTTTTTGAGTCAAAGTTGAGTTTTAGGTTGGAATTAGTTGAAAGATGAAACTCTACATGTCAAGTATATTTTATCCCTCTTATTATATGAAAAAATTAATTCTTAAACTTTATGGAATAGATCTTGAAACCAAAAATGTGTTATCCTAATACCTTATGTTTTGTTGAACTAACAATATTCTAAATCATCATAGATTGATGGCTTTGAGGCCCTCAATTTTATACTTGTTTGTGATTGATGACCTAAATCACTCCCTATAAATATTAAATATTTCACTCAAATTATGTGTCTTTTATTTCCACTAATGTTCTACTAGTATAGATCATAATTTGGTGGTGACATTTTTATTCCCTTTCCCACTTATTAAGACAAAATTTTATAAACCCAATTTCCGATGTTGGTTTTCCACAAAGGAATTTCTCTATTTTTTACCTTTTTTTTGAAGAAAAATATAAAATTGCAATGAAGCAATAAATTTAAGGAGGGGAGAATGGAACACCCCAATTTTTCATAGTATGTTATCTCATTAAAGTATTTCAATAGCTTGTGTTACACGCAACACTAAGTTTGAGCGCACCACAACTTACCAAACTAGCCGTTCAAAACGCAGTAATGAATAGTATTAACTAAATGCTGGTTCTTATATACTCTATATAATTTTAACATCCCCATTCTGTGTTTCTTAGACATAATATATGAATAAATTAATTTTTTTAGATAAAAGATGTATTTTTTTTAAATGCAATTTTACCGCCTTTTAATGGCAAACCCTTTTTAAAACCAATATTTTACACTTTTATATATTCAATTAAATGAAATTAAATTCTTCTTTAGAAGAGGTACATAAAATTTTAGTTTGGATAAATTTTAGGAACTTTTTTTATAATTTTCTTATTTCGATGAATAGTTAAAAATATTATGTTTTAATTGAAAACAACTTTTTTTAATTGGAATAATTTATAGTGTTAAATTTTGCATTTCGAAGGTGCTAAATTATAATTAGATTATATTTTTATCATTTGATTAAATTTAGTTCAGTATAAGAAATTTCATATTTAAATTTGAAATAAAAACATCTCAACATTTTCCTAGTTTTTACTTTTTAAAACCCCGATTTTTGGTTTTGACAATAGAAATTAATTTTAAATTAATAAATGCAACATATATGTTTTGAATTTTGTAAAATAGACTTCATTTCTGAATTCAGAATATTAAAATTAGCTTAGGGATAATTTTTAGTAGTTTTCTAAAAACTTTCAATTTTTGATTTATAGTGAAAAACACTTTATTATTATTTAAAATAATTTTTGGTGAATAGTAACTTTTGACTTTTTTACCGCAGTTAAAAGTAGATAGAGTAATTAAGGGTAAAAATGATATTATAATTACCCTACCACATGAAATAAATCTATTAGATAAGTGTAATTCAACTAATAACAACCTTAGGAATATAATTTGATCCTCTTTGGTCTACCTGGATTAGATTTGGATATTTACTATAATTTTATTTAAAGAAGAGTTAAAAGTGTTAAATTCAAAGTTTAATAACTAAAACATTTTTCACATAGGTTTACACATAATATAAATTCGAATATAAATATTAATTAGAAAGCTAAAAAGCCTTCCTACATAATGGTAATTTATTTATAATTTTTATAAATTTACAAATTTAATTTAATTATGACACAATTATGATGCTGTAATTATCTTATTAATGAAAGAATCAAATAAATGGTATTATAAATAATAGAATAAATATAATTTCAATGTTTTTATGAAATCCAAGAATTTTATAGGTGAATATGACATGTTAGGGTTGATTCAATGTATTCTGTTTGAAGTAATAAAGTTGTGATAACTTTCACAAAAACCAAATACTTAATAGTGTCAAAATTGACATAATTGAGTTTTTAAAACAAATACTATATTAATAATTGATATAATATTCATAAAAATCTAAGATTTATGAAAAAGGCTTAGATAATGTTATATATATTAATAATGAACCACATGGGGTTCGTTTGGCTGGTTATAGTGCATTTATTAACCATATAATATAAAAATACAAAGAGATAGGGTATATGTCAAACTATTTAACTAAGAGTTAAATCTAAAAGATAAGGTTAATATGGTGACCGAAACCTATCAAAAATGTATTGGATTAGATTTTTTTTCCACCCAAACCTACCTTAGACTATAAATAAAGCATTTTTTAGATATTATAATCCTAAAATGATTTTATCATAAAATAATATTTTAGGCTTTTCCTAAAGGGATCATCACCTCTCTTATAAAAGGGTACTTCCCTTATCCTAAATTCACAGCTACAAAGCCTTTTTTCTTGACCAAACACTACCCAAATATCCTCCCAAATTCTCACCCTTCATCATAGAGGCCTTCCATTGGTCAGAAAGCCATTATAAGGATCCCTTTTGATCAAATAAAATGGATGAACCTGAAGAAGAGGTAAATATTTCATCAGCTCTTTCAAGTTTTTCTCTTCTTCCATTTCCTCTTTCTTTGTTGTTTCAATTATAAAATAATAACTAAAATATATTCTACATACTGTGATGTTAATATAAAAATTGTATAACCATATTCATTATTCTATCCATCATATGAATTACATAGTCACCATACGTGCATACGTATGGATAACCATCTCCACGTCGTGGTGTAGTTTGTTATTCAAACACTCCATTATTTGGATGGGTATAATAATGAGTATAACAGATGTAAATAATAAATATAACATGTTATTGATTCTGTATATATGATATACCATCAAATTACATATTATTTCACCATCAATATAATGATATTGTCGCTCGTGTGTATATACGGATTTTCGTCTCCACAAACATGATGAGATTCATTCCCCATCATAATAATTCAAGAAAAATATTAATTTTATGATTAAAAATAATGTTCAAGAACTTAACATCATTCTGGATATAAATAAAATACATCCTATCCATAACAAACATGGCTTATGTAACCAAGCATATAAAGGAAAACTGATCAGTTAACACCCGAAACAATGATACTACTAAAAAATTATTTACAAAGCAATATTAGAGGATCATATCTGATATCATATATATGTATATAGTTATTTGATAATTTAACAAGAATTATTTAACTATTATACAATATTTTAACATACCCACGACCAAGGAAAATTATAAGGTAAGGGTTAATTCCTCAATCTCTTTATTATTTTTTATTTTTTATGGGTATGTTTTTACTGGGACATATTTATTATCCATGTAAATGTTTCATAAAAAATCAAAGGGATACTTTTTAAGGTCTATTTTATTAAAACGTCATTTTAAATGTTTAAAATATTTATTCTTCTAAATCATACTCATTAATTTCCACATTTTCAAAATTGTTTTAAGGATTTATTTATATGGACATGAATGTTTTTAAAATTTTAATTCCATTAAAAAGTTTCAAAGTGGTGTGGGAAACTTTGATTAAAAAATGTCTTTAAATATCTTCCATTATAAATTTTGTGACTTTTAAATGTTTTCATAAAAAAGTGGTTTTCCCTCAAAGAGTCTTACAAATTATTTTCATCTATGTCAACATCTTTAGATGGATTTGAAACTTATTTGAAGTTGATTTATTATGATACAAATGTTCCATATTGTATTGATGGATTTGAGATATTTTTTACTGTGGATGTGTTATTTTTAGACCATTCATGGTTTATGGATAAATTATTGAAATTTTTCATGCTAGTTTTAATACGAGTGTTTGTGTTATATTTCAACCTTTTTATATGAGGAATGTATTAGATATAGTAAGTGATGGGTGGAGCCTGCTATAGCTCCTAGATGCATCAGTAGGTCTCATGAAACCATTAGATGTTGAATTTGTTAAGGCCTTTACCAATTAGATATATGGTTTTGGCCGAGGCCTTAATCATTTTTAGACATCTTGGCCGAGGCCTTTACAAAATGTTTCAGAATGTCTGGAATTATATATTCCCTCATTATAAAAATAATATTCATGGTTCATGTTGTTATTCGACTAGTAGATTACCAATGACTATGTTTTATTACGGAATTATTTACTCATCCCATATTTCTTTCATAAGGTGTTCATGTTTATTATTTTTAAAGTCATGTGTTTTCAATTATTCACAATACCTTTTGTTTATGTTATCTTCCGCTAAATTGTTTACCCTTACTGAGCATCTGAGCTCACCCCTTTTTAATGTTTTATTCTCCTAGTATTTCTAAGAAGTGTATTATGATTGATATGAAAGGTTAATCTAAAAGGGAATAATGGTGTTCTCAAAGAACTATCTATGTTGTATTTTATGTTTGAAATTGTAATGTGAAGTTGATGTATGTAATATATTTCCAATCATGCTAAATTGATCGGTCTTTCGAGACTTGATTCATTTTAATCATGCCAATGTATGAAAATAATGTATCGAATCTAGGCTTCTAGGGTCGGGGCTTTACATTACTCTTTCATTGATCACTACTCTTGGAAGGGATCCAATCACATTTTATGGACTTTTAGGTCCCTTAATTTTCATGAAATCACACATCTTCAACTGTAGATAGATAATCTGTTAATGTTCCAAATTCATCCAAATGATGAATACCACTTTACCATAGATATACAGGCCAATGCCTTCTGAACAACATTCATGATTCCAATGGACTTTGTGAAGATCCTCATTCATGAAGCTCAAATAGCCTTTGTGAGGCTCTTCCCTTTCATGAAGATGACTTGTCCTTCACAAGGAACACCCCTTTCATAAAGCTCAACTATCCTTTGTGAATATCCTTTCTTTCACAAATATTACATTTCCTTTATGAATTCCCTTAATTTCACAATTCTTAGAACATTTAGTTGGATTTTATAGCCATCATGGAATTATTCTAATATCACCTTTAGGAAGCATCCTTTGAGAACCACCCTTTTAACTAAATTTTCAATTCTGGAGCCTTATGATTTTTGTTATGTCTCACTTCTTTTCTGAAGGGAATAAAGGCCTATTTATAGGCGTTTCCCACCGACTCCAGAACCATACAACCACATCAGTACCATTTCCAATAGCTCCCTCATTTCCTTTGTGATTCTCCCTTTATTTAATGATCCCTAGATATTTCCCAGTCTCAATGCTTGTTGTAATCGCAGAGTTTTCTATCAAACATTTGTGACATTGTGATTCTACACTTACGATGCTTCTTACCTTTGTTGTTCACAGTAATCTTCACTGTTCATGTAGATCACCATAAACATTCTTTTAAACATTATAAAACAATCTTCATAAATCTAATAATCGTGAAATTAATTAATTTACCATACTTTAATACGGTCTCCATGAAAATCCAATTATCACGATTCTAGCCAAACTTTAATTTTTGGACCCCAAAATTTAGGAAACCCCTATGAAATGGTGTGACATTATATACGGTATTTTTTTTACTGCTTTTAGGGCATCTATTCTTTTGTCTGGGATATTTTTTAATATACCATGTCAATAATCACTATGGACTCCACAACATACCTTAGAAAACCACATTGTTAACAAACACAATCAACCTAAAAATACTACAATGTTACCTTGAGGGATTTTTCCCAACAATCTCCCACATTTGATTTGTTGAAAACAATTTCATAATTTGATACCTCATTGAATCTCCTTCCATATTATGCCACCCTTCTCTACTTTCAATTCATATAGCGATCAAATACTTACTAAACACATAATTTAAGCCCATACGAGCCATGATTGGTGTGAGAAACAAGGGTAATATAATAAGTTCATCAATGAATCACTTCATTTCATTTCAAATCCACTCATCTTATTTCATCATGAATTCCATATTTCATAATTTATATAATTTGATTGATCATATTTAGCATTATCAGTTTTAATACTCCCCCTATCTCGATGAAGCACCAATCATCTTCTCTACCTATCTTAACTATGACATTTCATCCCTTTAAAAAGACACACATTCTCCCCCTTTGTCAAAAAAACCCAAAGTTCATTCCTTTTTTTCAAAACTAAGTAAAGAACACATATCAAAACAATAGGGTAAATACACTATACCTCATGGATAGGGGACCTCATCCACACTTTTTCAAGTGTGGGGAGTCGAATGAACTCCGAGAGCCAGTTGATGCCTATCAAAAGCTTCTTTGTCTATGGCCATTATCAGAATATCCACAACATGTTGTTATGAAGGCACATACTATAATTTCACAAGACCTTGATCCACCTTATCCATAATGAAATGATACTATATTTCAATTCTCATTTTCCTTGATTGATGGACTGTATTTTTTCTAAGATTTATAGCACTTGAATTATCATAATGGATTCTAATCAAGGACGTCACTTCCACTCCCATATCATAAAGTTGTTGCTTCATCCACAATAGTTTCATACATGCTTGAGTTATCGTAATATACTCAGCTACCACAGTTCTCAATGAAATGAAATCTAGTTTCTTTCATAGCCAGTAAATATACAATCAACCAAGATTGAATGCACCACCTAATGTTGATTTTATATCATCCCCTAAACTAGAAAAATATACATTTTTATGATCTAATAACACTTTTGGAGTTTTATCATTATACATCAAACCAAACTCCACCATTCACTTAATATGCCAAATTATTAATTTTACTACATGCATGGGGATTTATATGGGAATGGTTTGATACCTCACTACTTAACATGTGGAGAAAAAAATAAATGGTCATGTTGCAATCTATTAAAATAGGCTTTCCATGATATACTTGTATTCAATGACATTTACCACTCATCTTTCATCATCTCGAGACAGTTTCAAATGGGTAACTACAAGAGTCATCACCTCCTTGGAATTTCCTATTAAAAATATTCTCAAAACCTCCTTGGAATATTTTCATTGAGAAATTAATGTTCTATTCTTTCCTAGTGCCAGTAAACCAAGTAAGAATATCAGTTCACCAATCATTGACATTTCAAACTAACTTTTTTATAAATTCAAAATACTCTCTATATTGTGCTTCATAGGATCCTCTAAATATTATGTCATCAACATTTAATAGCGCCATCATCCTTTGATTACTATCATGACTAAAATATAGATTGTAATCAACTCTACCACACTAAAAATCAGTCATTTTCAAAAATTGATCTAACCTTGAATACCAAGCTCTTGGTTCTTGATTCAAACCATAAAAATCTTTCTTCAAATGACAAACCTTGCTCACATCTTCATGAATGAGAAAACCGTAAAGTTTATTAATTTACAATTCTTCTTTCAAAATCCCATTTAGAAATGATGACTTGATGTCTATCTGTAAATCCTTGAACCTTCATTGAATTGTTATGGCCATGAATGATCTGATTGTCTCTATCCTTGCAACATGTTTAAATTTTTCATCAACATCGATACCCACTTTTTTAGATTAAACTTTTCACACTATTTGGTCATTGTTTTGAATCAAAACGCCATATTCATTCAACTTGTTATTAAAAAACAACTTTTTACCAGTGAAATTTTTTTCTATTGACCTCGAAAAAATATCCCATGTCTTGTTTTTCTCAATTTGATAAACCTATTCATTCATATAAAGAATCCAATTCTCTTTACCAGCTAATTCATCAAAACATTTAGGATTTACCTATTATAATTATGATTCTTGTTGTAGAGTCTTCGTCCTCCCTTTCTATACTGGTGCTATCTAATCACCAATTATGTTTTGTTTATCACCTTCAACTCGTCTCTTCATTCTTTTTGAAAATACTAAATTTTGATCATATTTTTAATTATTTGAATCTTATTTAGAATAATACCCTATAACTGGACCATATCCTCATCTACATGTCTCTCTATCACTATCCTCTATAGACTGGTTAGGTATTTCCTACAGATTCTGCTCATTCTCAACTATAGTGGCATCGTGACATTCAATTTACTTTCATTGTTTCTTGTTAAAGCCTTTATATTCATTGATTTTCATTGAATAGACAACAAAATATCCATTCATCTCCATGGGAATCAAACATCCTATGTTTCTCCTTATTGATAATGAATCACTTAGTTTTTGAAGACTCAAAATTACTTCAATGAAGGTTTCTTTCCATTCAGTATCTCATATGGAGTCATCTCTTATTTCAGACATATAAATTCTCTATTTGAAGTGTAGAATGATATCATCACTGATTCATTAAAAATTTATCTTCAAGGACTTTCTCAATATGCATTGTTCTTTCCATGTTTTTAACAATCCGATTTCTCCTCTCAACTACTCCATTCTACTGTGGAGTTCTCACCACAAAAAAATGATTTTTAATCCCATTTTCCTCGATATAATCCTCAACTTTTCTATTTTTGACTTATCTTCCATTGTCTATCTAGATATTCTATACTTTATGATCTAGAATATTTTAACTTCTTATCGATATCTTGTAATGCAACTGAACACCTCATACTTGTGGGTAATTATTGCTACTCTTTTCATTCTGCTATTATCATCGCTGAAAATATTCTAATATCTCCTCCCAGCAAGTGATCTTGGTAAAAGTGCTATAAACACATCAATATGAACCAACTCAAGCAATATTTTTTACCTTTTATATTTCTCATTATAAGTCTTTCAAATGATCTTCCATTTTGGGTAGGCATTGCATTTATGTTTATGATCACATGATAATTTGGGGAGATATCAAGTAGCATCATATTTCACCAGATATTCCATGGAATTTTGAATCATGTGGCCAACACGTTTATGCCAAAACTTATTTTCTTATTCCTTAGACATAAAACATTTGTATTATTCTCCACTCATGAAGTAGAGTCTCCCTTTTGTATTCTTTTTGTACAATACGAGAGCAGCATATTTTTCCTTGTTGACACAAAATTTCTTGGAATGGCTTATGACATGTCCTGATTTACAAAATTGGAATGCTCTTACTATGTTGTGACTAATACATTAAACAACCAATACATTTGCATGTATCATGTATTTTTTCCCAAACATTGCTTTCCCAAAGCCAATAATTTTCTACCCTTAATCATTATCAAATCATAAGATACCTTACTTATCGTAATTGATTCTTGTCACCTGATCCTTTTTTCTTACCTCATGGGAGGTATATCCTCTATCAATGATCTATATACTGGTGTGATATAATGCCTTAAACCTAATTTATGCAACCATTGAATTCTCAGATATTTTCTTTCTGATCCATGTTTCAAACTGAATACTCTGTATGAATTGATATTCTTGAAATTCATCAAAATATAATGGACCAGCTTCATCTTATAGATCTAGAAATCGATTTTTAGTTTTCATCTCATTAGATGATGCATTTTTTCTGCTTATAAAAACCTCAATCTACTTCGTCACATTCCCTTGTGTTGTTGATGAAAAATATATTTCCATTTGTTAGAATCCTCCACACCAAGAATCAGTGAACATTAAATGACGAACTTGAAAATTGAGCTCTATATGGCTGCCTATGTTGGTCATGTTCCCTTTGATACATGTTTACTACAAAATAAACATTTTTATAGTGGTCCATCATTCCAAAATAATAGAATCTTTATCCTTAACGCTTCATCATAGACCGATCAATTCCACTTCAAGTTCTTAGAAATGTTTGATTTTACCTTTTCCAATTTCAGTCAAACTATTAATCTCTCTTCTCTATTCTTCAATTTTAATTTTTTACACATCCATATTTACTAAGATTTCTTACATTGAATACATTGGTTTCTCCATTTCTAAGTTCATCTCATAATATTATTTTTCTTACTACTATATATAATGTTTGGAATCCCCATCCATTTTTTATATTTCATTGTTTTTCACTCCAAACATCTCTCTCTTCAAGAGAAGCTTATAATTCATCATGAAGATATACATTCCATATACTTCTCCCTCATCACTGTCACTATCTCCCTTTTTTTGGGAATTCTCCATAACTGGTACCAGAGCACCTACATTATGATCTTTGATGTCATCCAACTCTTCTACCTCATACTCTTTTAAACATTCATCATCTTTTGAAAAAAGATTATTCTTTTTAAATTAATTTCTTTTCACACATATCCTACCTTTAGAATTGGATGAATACTTTTTTGGGGAATTTTATCATTATCTTTATTGTCATATTCAAACTCTTTATGACACTTTACTACAAAATATATAGTCCTTCCACATCTGAAGTATGCAATTTGAATTTTACCATTCAACTTTCCTCTTTATATTTGAATAATTAATGAAAGAAATGACAAGACCTCATCTAAATTATCTTCCTACTGAGTATCTTAAATAGAGGGCATCTTCATGGAATTGAAAACCACTTCTTTTGACATCCCCTTTCCCATGTCATCTTTATCATCATTCCTCATTTTATATGCAACATGTGTACTGTGAAATTTATCCAATGTCATCTCCATCAGATCTTTGTCATTCAATATAGAAACCTTATGATTAAACTGATGTTGATGTTTTCTCAAGATGCGCTTGAAAATCATTATTTATTTAATGGTTTTTCCATGACCATGCATGTATTACACAACTACATTCACCCTATATAATAATGTATCAATAGACACATTATGGTGTATTCTGAGATCCTCATATTTTTCAATAAAACTGGTATCTATTCTTATCTGATGTTTGAGTTACCTTCATAAATATTCCGAAGATTTTCCCACATAGAATGAGACAACTTACATGACAACACCTTTGTATAACATTCATTTGATAGGGATCCTCCTAAAGCATTCATCCATTTAGTATCATCATCCAATTCCATTTGGTCAGCTTTGGATAAATCTCTACTATCAATATTGGTTGATATTCCATGCATATCTACTATAAAAACTTTTATTCCTAGTGATCAGAAGCAGTTTTTCATCCAATTATTCCATTTAAAAAAATTCCATAAAATATTGAAATCCCTTAGTGATTTACAACCTCCAATCCTTCAACTGATAGAGAACCACTTACTTTCAACCTTTCCCTCCAATACAATTTGTTAGTTCAACTAGGTTAAATTCTCTAATGGGGGGGTGAACCAATGTATGATAGATTAAAACTACTACCCCATTGGATTATGATTCATCATTAAATAAAACATACTTCACTCTTTCTCTCATATAAATGTATGAATAAAAATTAAATCACTCATAGGACACATTGCTTTAACTAGGTTCACCATCATTGTGCTATGTCCAAATGACTTACAACTATGATGTGTCAGTTTACCAAATCTACTAAATCTAACTATCAATTACATGGTTTAGGAAAGATAACTTTTATGCCCAAGATCACTGTCTTTAACATATTTTTGTTATGCTCACTAAATTCCCAAGATTCACTCCCTATGTCTCTTTCTCTAGCTCACTACCAGTGGAAAGGATCACCATCTTCCTCTTCCTTCACTCACTCTTCTTGGACAGGATCCATTCATAGTTAATTGACTTATAGGTACCTTAATTTTCATGAAATTATGCATCCTAAACTATAGATATATTTTAAATTGATTTTTCACATTCATCCAACTGATGAAAACAACATTACCATAGATTTACTAAGAAATTCCTTCTAAAAAAATTTCGTGATTCTCACTACCTTCATGAAGCTCTTCTTTCATGAAGTTCAAATAGCCTTCACCACGATTTTGCCTTTCATGAAGCTCATATTTATTTTGTGAATCACCCCACCTTTTCATTTCTCAACTAGTCTTCATGAAGCTCCTTTCATTTTCAAAACATACTTATCCTTTGCAAATTTCATTATATTTGCGATGCTCAGAACATTCGGATGGATTTTTTAGACTTCGTGAACTTTTTCCCATATAACCTTCTCAAACCACCCTTCACGAACCACCATTCTTGAACCACCTTAACGATTCAAAAGGCTTAATATTTTTGTTAATTCTCACTACTTTTCGGATGTGGGTATAAGCCTATTTATAAGAATTTCCCACTAACTCCAGAACCATCCACCCATGTCAGCCCCATTTCACATAGCTCCTTCATTTCCTTATTGATTCTGCCTATTTTTCGAAGCCCCATGGATATTTCCCATTAAAAATTCTTATCATAATCATGGATCCATCCATCAGACCTTCACGCCACTGTGATTCTCCACTCTTAACACTCCTCACCATCACCATTCACAATACTCTCCATTGTTCACATATATCACCGTTAACAATATTTGATTCTTCCTGAAACACTCTTCATGAATTCCATCTTCATGAAATTCATTCTTTTACCATATTTTAATTTGATCTTCCAGGAAATCCAATTTTTATAATGCTATCCAAACTCCCCATTTTGGACTCCAAGAATTTGGAAAACATTGGGAAATGGAATCACCTTGTGTACAGTATTATCTATACCACTTCTAGGGAATTAATTCCTTCATCTTGGATCATTTTCAACATACCATGTCAATAATCACTCTTTACTCCAAAACATACCTTGGAAATTAGTTTTTAAACAAAAACAATCAACCAAAAAAATAATACAATATTTCCTAGAGGTATTTTTTCCCAACAATAACATAACATATAAACTAAATAATACATTTTTAGATGAAATTACATTACCTATTTATTAAATATTTCCTGTTAAATTCATGTTTTGTGTAATAACTGCATTATTTTTCATATACATTTTTAATTTGATATTTTCTTTCATTTTTCATTGATCACTATTCAATGATCACTATAATTATAATTGTGAAATAAGTGTGTTATAAATTTAGTATACAATAATATATAATAATCCATAAAAGTACGAGATAAAAAATGAAATACATTGTTCATGGATAAAGTATGTCATGCATACGCATGAACATTGTTTCTATTTTATCGATGGATGAAACCAAAGAATGGTAAATAATATATCGCCATTAAAAATTCAATATGATTTCATATATATAAAAATTTTTAATTAAATTAATCCTTATTAACTTCCATGTATATCAAAAATGGAAAATAATTCACAACGCTACATGAGGTGGTAGTCTGAAGTACACATGAGTGACGTTATCATATTCCCATAAAATATAATGTATGAATTATATGTGATATGATAATTCAAAGTATAAAATTATCATAAATATCATCTTTAAAAAGTAAATCCATCATTATATCCAACTGATAGAGGTGGTGATGGAAATTGAATTCCATCAATTCAAGAGGCAATAGATTTTCGTACACAAGATCAATGGTTTTTCCCCATTTTATGGAAGAGGAAATTGATATTGGTAAAAATAAACATAATAACATCTCATTATATGTTACATTATTTTTTTAATGTTTTGAGTTATTAATAAATGTATTAATGTGGTAATAGGTCAAGTAAAAACTAATGAGTTTAGTAAATACAATTACCTCTACATTTAAGAACCACATTTGGATCTATTATTAAGGACCCTACAGTTGGAATTTTAGTATAACAATAATCTCTTGAAAACATAAATGTTAATTTGGTAGTTATTTTTTTTTATTTTTTCCCAATAAATATATATTTGGAAGTTTTAATAACTGAGGGGAGCAGGTTTCCTTTTATAACAGAGGGGGAGTGGAATTTTTGTAAAAAAATGTACTCAATAATGGGACATAACACTCCCCCCATGTTCTTGAAAAATTGATAATTTAATTAGTGGAGGTAATATATGTTCAATAAACAATAAGAAAATAAAACATACATGTTTTATGTATGTTAGTAGATAGCCTTAAGTTTAATTAAATGAAGCACATTATTCATCACCATGGTAACTTGTATTTTTTATTTACTTATGTAACTTATCATAAAATAATTAAATTAAAATGGTCCTTATTATATAATTTTTAACATCATATTCTAAATAAGAAATCTAATTTGTTAAATTTAATTCCTATGTGTGTGTGAAATTAATTATAACAAAAGAATGTTCAATGAAAAAAATATCATTTTAACATCAATCACAGTAATTAATTATATTTTCATTATTAATATATATGAAAATAAATTTATTTTAAAATATTATAAAATAAATATTATTATTTTCAAAAATATGTAATCTATTTTATCAAATTCCAATCATAGAAGTGGCATAAATTAATTTAATTTTAATCTCCGAGAAGCATTAAAAATGTTGTTTCACATAGAGAAAAAATTCATAAGTATTGAGAGATATAATATAAAAAATAAAAAATAAAAATCATAAAATGACCTAAATTTGATTAAAAAATACATAATTTACTAATTTGATATTTAATATTGTATTAAAAATTAATCTTGTAAATAATTTAAAAGAAAAATTAGTTTTTAATAAAACATTTCATTTTTTACTACTCATAAAAAAATTATTCTTTTTAAAAAATACTATAAAATTTTGTCAAATATAATTTTTATAGGTAGATTTAAAAAATGAAGATTGTTTTTTCAAATAAAGATTTTAAAATTGGTAAAAATATTTTTTATTATTTTTTCTTGAAAACCAATTAACGCATTTTTTGTAGACTAGTTTTTTCCAAACATATGAAGAATTTAATAAAAATAGAGAAATTTTTTATCAATATGTATTATCTATATTAAACAATAATATATAATATTTAAAATCTTCCCAATTCTATTCATATCATCATGTTTATTTTCCACGTAATAATGTTTGTGTTGAAAAAAATAATACTGATAGTATATTATTGTTTGTTAAATCATAGTGTTGTGTGTAACCCATGACATCAATGAAAATAAATTTATTAAAAAAATATTCCATTAAAACTCATGGTGCTACATTATACCCCCTTGAAATGAATTTATTCCACAAAATCCATCACCCAAATAAAATAAAATTAGGATACATCTACTTCATCACATTATTAGGTTCCTATATTTCTTCCACCACCAGGTTGTTTCAAAATAACATTAACTAGTATCTTGTTCATGTCTTATAGAATGTTATCTCTATGATCTAGAATATCTGTTGGTAGTTCCCCCTAAAATGGTCTTTCTCTAATGGCATGATCTTTATATGTATTATATGTTATGGATCATGTATGTACTTCCTCAGAAAAGATGCATGTAACATATAGTGGACTTGAGAGAGGTCTCGGTGAAGTTCCAAATGATAAGATGCTATCGTGATATGATAAATAATTTCAAATAAACTTTAATATATAAGGATACACAATCCTTTATATCTGAACCACAGTTTCATCCTATGGTTATTCTTTAATCAAATTCTCATTCATCCCTTATTCTATGACATGAATATTCATGAAAATGTTTCATTCATTCCTAAATCACTAAAATGATAATAAGATATATATGCCATTCCTCCAGCCTTTAATTATTTTCCAAAACCAATATGGATTGAAATATTTATACAATAACATGAAAAAAAATTAACATAATCCATTCCATAAATAATTAACCTTTACGATCCTCCAAAATATGTCTCACCAAAATTGAATACAAAATATTGGGATAATTTGATCTCATACCTTTACATGATCAATATAATTATAATTTTAAACACCCATAAAATTCCATAACAAAAACATATATCCTAATCACATCTAAAAAGTTAAAAAAACCCTTATAAGCTTCCAAATGATAAATCACCTTTTATTCATTAAATAATCTATTATCTTAGTCAAAAAAATTCCCATTAGAAATACAGGTTAATCCTTACCTCGGTTGATGGTCATAAGTTCATTAAAAATATAAAAAATTAATTAAATATTATATAATCTATGTAGAAATGGATAACCAATTCAAAAAATATAATATATTTTTACTAAGTTGGGAAAAATAATATTAACATGTAGCATATTCCTACACAATAAAACATGAGATTCCCCAATATGGAGTTCCCTAATTATATTGATTTACTTTAGATATTGTGAATGCATTATATTTACATTTATCGTTTGTCTTGAGAGGTTGTTAAAGATTATAATCCTTATTATTCCTTGGATTAGAGAATATAATTTCATAATTTCAATATTCTTTTAATTTGAATCACTGGATTTTTGGGTGGTTCATTTTGTTGATGTATCTCTCTATTTATTCCATTTACTTTCCTCTCTACATAACATCAACATTATTTTCCTTAATGGTTAGGATTCCCACACTTGTAACACAGTCTTTTTCTTTTAAGGCATCCACCTTAGTAATTATTCTCAAATTTCTTGCATGTAGGTGGATGAAATTTCATTAAACCATGCGATTCATTCATGTCCTCATGAGACTTGATTTTCATTTTCTTATCAAAACCATAAAAATATTGGTAATCACAAATTTTAATTTCTACCTTATATGAATATAAAATGACTTCCTCATAGCTAATATAGTATCTTCTAGATAATTCCATTAAAATACTAGGTTTCAAGCCACCAAAGAATAAATAAATCTTTCTTTTGGGTCTAATAATAACACCAGAATCATACCTTGAATGTCCTGTAAAGTTAGCTACATAGGTACCAATAATTTCATCATCCTTCCCATTAAAATAAAGATATTACTTATCCTTACTTTTACATCAAATAAGATGAATGTACTTACTAAAAATATCATCTTAATCTCTTAACATTACATGGATTCAATTTCTTCCTCTTGAACCATATTATTCTTAAGGTTTCATCATTGGTCTTCTTTACCTTCCAAATGATAGGCTTCCATACTGACTTGTTCATCCTCCAAACATTGGAGAACTGAAAATAATTTTTCAGAGTTACTGATCCATTGCATAGAGACTTGTGGATAAATAAACCCACTAAAATAAGGTAGATGTTTCCTGATTAAGTACATAATAGAACATTGCTTCCACTTTTTTCAATTATAGTTTCATTATGATTCATAGATTGATAATTTTGTGTGAGAATAGAAATTCTATTTTTCAATCCATTTCCTATAACATTTGTTTTATTATGAGGAAAATCATTGACTTTTCCATCAATTTCATTTTTAAAATGATTCTATCGAGTTACAACCATTGACTAAAACCAAAAAGTATATTGTGAGCCACAATAATCATAGTTTAAAAACCCATAGTCAAGAAAAATTATTAATGGGATGTTTAAATAAGGACATATTCATTTAAATCTATGACACCTTATGTTTATCCTAGACCATCTGTGATCATCATCTATTTGAATCATTCATTATGGTAAATAAAAAAATTCAAATTAACCAAATCATATCCCCTAGGAGTGTTAAACAAGTTTCATTTTAAGATCGATTTTCATGTAATTGGTAACACCTGAGTGAAGCCCGATGTGCCTATTTCTATGTTACTACCCCTAAGTACATATGTACCAGAACCACATCAACATGTATTATCTAGATAGTGTTGAATTGTTTGGTAAATAACATAATCTTCTCCCTACAAAAACAATAGGATATTATCCTATACTTAGGGTTAACATAATGGTTCTCACTAATGTTTTCTCATCCTAGTTTACAAATGGTTAATAAAACATGAATTGATACCAACTAAAAATAGTAAAACTTCAAATAAGTATATATTATATCCAAAAAGTTATATATTAATTACATCCCATAATTTTCCATTCCAGAACTATTTTTCTCTAGTGCCTTTGTAGACATGGAGACATAAACAACTCATTCATAGGTTAACTATATTTTCTCCCACTAATTTCTTAATATATATCACCATTATTAGGCATATCATGAATAAAACCTTTCATTATAACATTGGGAAGAAAAAATAATAAAGTTTGATCTCAGATACTCGGTATGGGTAAAAATGGAGTTATAAATGATCACATATGAATCACATGATAATATTGGTTTGAGAACATGAATTTAACATTTCAGAACCATTCCTTGCATATCATAGATCATAAATTTGAATCATGGAACAAATCATGGATGTTCATAAGAAATTAATCATCATTGAATCAAATTACATAATCAATTAAATAATAACATTTCCATTGGACATATATTTTTGACATACACATATGATCATAACATTGTGAACATGTATTAAAATTAATAGGTTCAATCATTAAGTTAAACACATAGAAACATCCCCTAGAAGAATATTATGTACATATAACTAATCTCAATATTATTCCTATGGATATGAAAACCATTCCAAATCATAAACTTATTGAAAACCAAACCATGCGTATTATTAATATTATAGACTTAATAATCTGGACCATTATTAATCTTATGGACATAAAAGCAGGTCCATGCATAATATTTTCAACATGAAAACATGTTCATGAATAACATAATTAACTTATGAGTTATCCATATTTACCAAATGAATTGGAGAGAGATATAGGTCCCACCTATCACATAATACTTACATTTTGTTCCAAAATATCATAAAACATTCATCATATAGTAACCCATGAAAGGAAATGTGTTTCACAAAAAGCTCATCATATTATAACATATTGAAAATAATTGGGTAACATAAACATTTTATCATTATAAAATGAAATCATTTATAAAAATAATAATAATTTAATCATTGGATCATATCCCTAATAATCATAATTAATAGAAAAGGATAATCATAGATGGAAAATGATTTTGAAAGATCACTTTGAACATTTGTTTTGTAAAATATCCATTTCACATTGAATTTGTTTTAAACTACAAAAACATAAAACGTTTTCAAAGTTAACTCATTTGAAATAACTTTATAATCTTATAAACCAATATTAAAAACTATGATTTTTCACAAAAGTGTTAAATATCATTAGTCATGTTGATGTTAAAAAAATATTTTTTTTCCCAATTTTAGTTGATTCCAAACAGGCATTGTGTGGATAAATAAAAGATGATTCCTTCTAATTGTTTTTTTTTTAAATTCCAAATAAAGGATAAAAATTACATTAAATAAAAATTCCTGATGAAAATCTAAAAAAACAAAGATATGGAAGAATAGGGTTTTTGATAGAAGAGAAAAATAAAAATGATTTTTCTTAAAAACATTTTTTATCCTCATTGGTCCTTTAATAAAGGAAAATGAAATGAACACATGTATTTTCCAAAAATAACTTTATGATAATAAAATTCATGCATTTATTGATACATAGATAATATTACCACTTCATTGGAAACAAAATCATTAAAAATCATGTTAACCAATTATATTGTTTCATAAAACATTTATCACATTTGTATCTTTTCAATAGTACGACCCACTAAATAATATGTTTTAATGATACATTAAATATAATGAGAATAAATAAATTTGTGCTATCAAATTTTGACTGACCGATATATACAGCTAAAAAAGGATTTGTACATAACATAGCATATGACCCATATAAGATAATTTTAGAAGAAAATCCCTTAACTTAAGTCTCAACATCATTCATAGATGTTCGAATTTAATTTATAATAAATTTAGAATTACAATAAATATATTCCATAACAATAATTATATAAATAATACTATATATGATTTATTTAAAATATTTTATAACCCATTTAATAAATATTCATTGTTAAAATCTTGTCTCTGGTAATAATTGCTTAATTTTTTATGTTCTAATATTAGATTTTGAGGACCTTTTAAATTATTCATTTTTTCATAATATCCAGAATTTCAATAATGATAATAATATTATATAAATTCAATATATATTTATTTATATAAAACCACATAATTTAGATATAAAACATGGAATACATTGTTCATGGGGATGAATGGTTGTGAATATACATGAACATTGTTTCCATTTTCATGATTGATGGAACAGAACAAAGGAAAATAATATATATCCATTAAAAAGACATTATTATTTCATATATATCACATATTTCCATTAAATTTATCCTTATTTCCATCCATGTAAATCTTAATTGGAAAAATAATAACATCACTTCATGAGGCGGTGGTTCATTGTACACACGAGTGAGGTTATCATATTCCTACATCATGGATACTAAGAAGGTATATGTGATATTATAACTCTATGAGTATAATAATTTCATATATATATCATATATATATATTAAATAAATCCATCATTATTTCAATCTATGAGAGGTGGTGACAGAAAATGAATTACATTAGTTCGCATAGCAGTATTTCTCCATACTAATGATCATCAGTTCCATTTTTCATTTGATATAAGAGGATATGGATATTGTTTATTACATAAATATAATAAAATATAACTGTGATTTTGAAATATTTGTTATTATATTGGAATTATGAATACATTTATTAAGTTGGCAAGAGAAATTTTTTAAATGGAATGAGTTTTGTGAAGATAATTAGTTTCACTAAGAACAACTCCCTTTGGATATCTTATTAAGGACCATAAGGATGGTATTTTGGGATGACCCAAAGCTATCAAACATGGATATGGATTTTGGGGATGTTTTTTACAGTTTTTAATCTATCCAAATATATTTGGAAGTGTGAATAAGTGAGGGGAGTATTTTTTTTCTTTTATAATGGAGGAGGAGTAAGATTTTTTTAAATACCCAAAACAATTAAATAATGGGTAGTCACTCTCACCGGATGCACCTGAAATTTTTATAATTAAAGGATTTTAGGTAATATATTTTTGATACCTACCTCCACTACACAAGTAACACATATTTTTAACATTATATTCCATATCCTTTATGTTTACATAATTTTACCATTATAGTTTTTACCATGGTAACATGCGTACTTTTCTTTATTAAGGTAATTTATGAATTGATTATAAAATTAAAATTTGAAATATTAGATAATTTTTACCCAATTATTATAAATATGAAATCAAACTAATTAAATAAAAATCATATGTGCGTGAAAAAATTAGTTTAAAAGAAATTCATGTAATGTATAAACACCCTTTTAAGTTCAATCATTGTATTTAATTTTTATTTCCATCATTAATTATGATAAACAAAAATTAATTTATATTTAAATATAATATAATTTATTTTTATTCAAAATATTAATTCATTTTATCATGTTAATATAATATAAGTGGATTAATTTAATTTAAGAATAATCCCACAGATGTGATGAAAAGTGGATTTCAAATTTGAAAATTTTCTTAAGTATATAATGTTTTCATATTAATATTATGAATTAAAATGATTTAAATTTTGAAAAATTGGATTAATAAATATTTAATTTAACTAATATTGCTTTTAATACCATATTAAAAAAAATAAAACTTGTAAATTATTTAAATGATAATTAATTTTTTAATAAAAAATAGTATTTTCTAATATTCATTAAAAAATTAAAATTTCTAATAAAATCTTAAAAATTCACTCAAAGATAATTCTGAGATGTATATGTAAATTTTATTTTTTTTCAAAACAATTTTCTAAATTTAACAAAATTATTTTTATTATTTTTTCATGAAAAGGAATATTTATTGGGAAAATAGTATTTTTAAACTTATAAAATAATTATTAAAAATTATATACTTTTTAAAAATATTTTTTCTTTATGTAAAACCATTATACATAATATTTAATATGTTGTTAATCATATTCATACTCCCAATTTTAATGGGATGATATTAAAGGTTTTTCTAAAAAAATAATATTAATTTCATATCATGGTTTGTTATAACATTGTGTTACATGGAACACGATCTATTAAAGAAATTATTTTTTTCAAAACAAATATTTCCTAAACCCTCAATGGGTAACATAGACCATTTTAACATAAATTAAAAGTCAAATCTATAGAGTGATACTATTATTGTATGCACTAATAATTTTATTCATAATGCAACCATCTTCCAGTTGAGTGTCAATAATGTGAGAAGATATGGAATATATGGTAGATTTATAGGACCAATCAGTTGTAAAATAGTGAGAGGGAAACAAAATAGGTTTAAGGTTCATTGGGTAGATCAGGTATTCCCTATAATGTTGGTACATGGAGTTCCCTGAGTCATTATAGTTATGGTGGAGGAAATATTTTCTAGTTATAGGGGATGTGGATCCAATAGTAGAGTACACATTATGAGAGTCATATAAGGACACTAGGTAGAGGATCTGGGTAGTTTCATATCACTGATCCTACCACTAATGGTTGTGATTTATGAATATATACTCTTTGAGGTATTATTTTCATAGTTTCAACATTATCATTTCCTTTTTTAATATTGTGGATTCAAAGTCTTTTATCTCTATATTGATCATAAATATATTATAGAATCCCATATAGTATCTATATGGCATGATTCCTTTATACATGACAATAGGGTTCTGATCTAATTGAATTCGTAGATGTAAGGATGTTCCCACAATTATTTGTGTTTATAAATTTATATGGGACTTATTTTTAATATAGATGATTATCTTTGATATTATGATCATAATGGATTTTATAGTCTCATATTGAGCCTATATCGAATGTAATCATCAATGGGTGTCGTTTACAAATACTAAGGGTGATAGTTATTTCTATATTAGATATTGGTACATGTATGAATGTCATGTAAGAAATCATCATCATAAACAATGTTGTATTTTTCCCTATATTTTAGTCTTTATTTGGATGGTAGGGATACTCATCAGGTAGTTTTGATATATTCATTGATTAGTTCTATGTTGTATTTTCTATGGATTTCATGGTATGTACACTCGTTTGAGAAGTTGAGTTTAAGATATATATTATGTCTGGTAAAGAGACTATATCTATTATACCTTACATAATTTATCATCAAAATATTTCAGATCTAATGTCTTGGTTGAAGGGATTTGAGGAAAAAGGGTTTATATTGCCAATTATGTCACCTCTGGGTTCTCTAGTCCAACTCTCTAAAAAGGTGGATGGAACTTTGAGATTACATGTCGACTAAAAAAAACCATGTGAAGGTATATATATAATATAAACTCATTTAAATTGAGGAATTATTTTACAATCATTAAGTATTCATAATATTCTGTATTATTGATATAAAATTGGGTTATCATCAGCTGAGGATGAGGCTTTCGGATATACCTCTCACTACATTTAGGTGAAGATATGGTCTATATGAGTACCATTCAATTTTTTTAATCCTTATGAATAAACTTGTAGTATATATATGTCCCTAATGAATAATGTGTTAATGCTTATGTAGTTTTTTTTATTATATTTATCAATGATATGCTTGTGTACTCATAGTCAAGGGAGGAGAACACATTGACATTTGGAGGTTGTCTTAAGTACACTAAGAGAGAATTGGTTGAATGTCAATCTCTCAGAGAGAAAATGTTTTATCAATAAGCTTCACCGCAAAGTGAAATTGATATAATATAATGGATTATTACTGGTCCGTAAGTAGTTTAAGGATGTGGTTTCGTAGAGGATTCCGAAAAATGTTTTTAAGATCCATATATTTTTTCAATTGGTTGATTATCAAAAAATATTAATTTAAGACATATCTCATATAACAAAACCAATGACAAGACAAACCATGAATGGGAGGAATTTTTCTTAGGTAAAACTATTTTGAGAAATCCTTTCAGTAGATGAATATTGGTGTCAAATAGTGCTGATCCTAAACTTACATAATCTAGATAAGGAGTTTACCTTATATTTTGACATGTTAAGAGTTGGGTAGGGAGTTTTTCAAAGAAAGTATGGTTGAGAACTTAATTATGTGTCTATTTGGCTTAGTATTCATGAGTATAATTACAAAATACATTACCTTGAGTTGTAAATATTGGTTCACACCTTGAGATTTTTGTGACATTGCGTTTTGGGATAGTGGTTTCTATTTTATCAAACCTGAAGTTGTGATAGTGAATGTGGTTTTAGTACCTATAGTCTATTTATTTTTAGCTTATATATACTATCATTAAGGGGAATATATTTTCTAATGCACTGGTTAGATAGACACGTGGTGTGAGAGTTATGTTGGGAGTGGGAGATGATGGACCTCTTTGTTGAAAACCATCTTGATATTCAAAAGTACAAGGTCTTAGTGAACCAAGTGTCTTTATCTATTAATCTTTCACTCCTCATTATGTTGAAGTTGATTTATCTACTATATTCAAAATATCTAGTCATGTGAAACAACATATATGGTATGGAACAACCACTAGATTGATCTCTCTAGATGATGAGAATATTTATGTCAATAGTTTATTAAGGACTCTGCAAGCATGCTTAAGGAGATATTGAGGGACTCAAAATCCTCGATGTCATATCTATATCTAATTATTACTAAGATTTAATATAATATACATAGATAGTATTTTTGGCTTGGGATGAATAGGGATGTTTTTAGATTTTTTTATATGGTGTTTTACCTTCTAGTCGGTGAAGGTTGAGAACTAGTGACCCCCTTTTATACTTCAGTAACTACTCATTCCTAAGTGGAAATGGGATTATGTGACTTTATAATTTCTGATGGTATTTATAAGCATAAAGTAATTCATTGATTCATTATGGGTAATTTTTTTTATATTTTTCCAATATTTCGCATTTTTTATAGTTTCAAGAGATATTCTATATTGACGAGCTAGGTAATATCTCTATATGAGTGACAGTATACCTTCATTGTGTAACTCATATTTCTTTCATGGATAGGGATTATCACTTTACATCACACATTTATACATGATTAAAGAAGGTTCTCGATCAACAAGTTGATCTATGAATTAACTATCATCTACTGATATATGGTAAATTAGATTCAATCATTCAAATACTAGTGTAAATTCTTCAATAATGCGTCCTGAATATTTAAGGTTCTTGGGAAACCCATTTAGTACTTATTTATTTTATTTAGAACCTTTTAATGCTTATATAGTTTTTTTTACAATAATACCTATTATAAATTGTTTCAAATGTATTTTTCAAGGATATATATAGTATTCCATGTTGACCACAATTATATTTTCCAAAGGATTGGGGTAAGAATACATTAGATTGATAATCATATAATATACAGTTGAGTATATATATTTGATAAGGAATTTAATAGATACATTTTAGTGTTATAATTGTATTTATGTCAAATTATGATTTCATCCTATAGTGATTGAGTTTCGATATCTTGTATTCTTCTGATTTTCTCCTAGATTGGGACATCTTTATTATAGAGGTAAGAGAAGCTATATCCCATGCATGTGATGTCATCTTAGATTATGGTTAGATTCTGTACTGTATTATACTAATTGGATCATCTTCATTTTTTTATTTCAAGGAATATAATATTTCATGTTCCACAAAATTCCTAATATTAATTATATCCTTCTAATTATAATAGCACAAATGATGTTAATCTCAAGGAAAATTTATATTTTGATGAATTTTGGGTTCTTATAGTGGATCAGAGAAATAATACTATACATTGAAAGGTAGATCCTATAGTGTTGGTATATTAGGAGAAAACCCTTATCAAATAGGATCCATTTGAATAGGATTATAGCTTATGGTATAACTAGTCAATGATTTTCTCTAAACAGTCTTAGTGGTGTTTAGGAGCAAAAATAATGGATGAGAATGTATATTGTTGGGCGTTTTTAAAAATAATGATCAGTACGGGTGAATATTATTTTACATTTTTAACAAAACCTTGAGAAATTTAAATTTTCTCAAAATAAGAAATTTTATTCAAAATCTGTAACTTTATGTTTTATTAGGATTATTATATATAGACTGGTGTTAGGGTATTGTAATTGAGTTTATCCATTGGCTCACCCAAGTCTATTGGGACCTGGTATAGGTGTTGAACGTATTTTAATAATTTAGGAATTGAGCAGTGTGTGTTGGATAAGTTCAAGGTTTTTCTATCTTCATTTTTTTCAGTTGGGATGTTTAGAGAGGCCCTTTGGGTGTGGAAATTGAATGGGCAGAATTTGGTGTGTTTTTTTATTTTAGAGGTTTTATATATTTTAAAAATATACATATAATTATAAAAACTTACGCACGATTTTCACCCAGTATGAAATATTATTTATTTTAGGTAGGATAGAAATACATCGTAGGTATGAAATAAGAATATTACACAGGGGACAAAAAATTGTTACATATGAAAAAATATCTTACTCAAATATATTTTCTGGTTAGAAAAATCATACATAAGAAATAATATTTTTTTACAAATACAAACATATTAGATTTTGAAAAAAAATATTAAATACACATATAATATATTAATAATGTAAATAAAAGTGTTATGCATAGGCTCTTCCATAGAATAATATATTATGTATGAACATAATATATTATGTATGGATTAAAGATATTATATATGAGTTTTTCTTATAGGAAACCCCTTTTGTGTTATAGAAATATTTTATGTGCACATTTTTATCTAAATAAAAAGAACTAGATATTGAATAAAATATTACACATTGAATAAGTAATTTCATTTATAGTTTTTCCAAAAGTAAAACCCATACGTATAAGTTATATATATTACATATGATCATATGAGTTGAAAATATTAAAAATAAATTTTTTCAGAAGGAAACCCCTTATATAAGACCTAATATATTGTGCCCCAAAGGGGAGGTAAATAAATTGGTGAAAACATTTTATTCATTATATATTATAAGTGATGCATAATTTTTGGGTCACTGAAAGTCACAATGATTCAAAAAAACAATAAAAAGAAGTTAAAAAATCAATTACAAGATAAAATTTGAGTGGAAATTATAAAATGGAATTTTTTTAAATAGCTCAAATGATTTGAATAGAAGATAAAATGGTTCATGAAGTTTCATCTAATTTAAAAACCATAAAATATTTTAAAAACAGATCATTAGAAAAGTGCATAGTTCACTTGTGAGTAATTTCAATCATTTCTAAAATTTTATAGTTTTCAACTCATAGATATTGATTATGCTCCCATAACATAGTCTCATTGTTTGGATTCATAATTCACAGACCCATGGAGTTGATATTTTACCCACAACATAATTTATCCACCTATCATTATCATTTTGGTCTGTCCTATGATACCACAAACATAAAACAAAACCACCCACTCTGGGGAGTCTGTTTTCCAACAATTTGAATAAATACCCCATACCTTAGAATAGATTACAGAAATACGATAGGGAAATACTACAAACACATACTAATAACATTGAAAAAATATGAGAGGTATATATATTTTTGGACATGATCCCCCATAAAACTTGGGATTCAAAAGTAAAAAACAAGGAAACTACATGTGAGTCCCCATTATGAATGAGATCCCCCCTTGTAACCCCTTCAAGAATGTGGGACCCCTCCATGAATGTGGGTCCCCTCCAAAAATAAATAACCTTTCATGAATGAGAGTCCCATAATGACTCCCTCCATGAATGATATTATTCTTCTTAAGAATCCTTTAATGCCTACCCTATATGGATAACACCCACATCACTTAGTACCTTTCACTATTTGAAGGGAGAGGATTTAGGGGTACTCACAAATCGCTCACTACTTATTCTGGATCACATCACCCTCATTCCTCCCACTAACCCTTTTCAATACACTAAAATGGAAGATAAATGGATATCTACCTTGTCTAATAATTCACCCATGTCATCTACATGGACCAGACTAATCCTAATGAACTATATGTTCTCATTTCACAATGGCCAAAACTTTGAGAAGGAGAAATAAATACTTTATTCAAAACCCATAAACCATCATAATCAATCTATTAGGAATGCCAAAGATCCCGTATTCAATCAAATATTCTTTTGATAAATAGTGTATCGCAATTTTTCCTCTCGTATTGTGAGAAACCTTTGGGTAACAATAATTATGAGTTCCGATGATGATGAGGGTCCCAATTTTGATGATACTAGTGAAACATACCTTAGATTGGATACTCATCTTAGCTATCCAATATCAAACTCCATTTAGTTTTTAATATTGGGTTACCTCCCTATTCAACTCAATAATTCATGGGGGCTTCAACCACTTCCTTACATGTAAGTCATAATCATTTTCCCAATAATGATTTCATTACCATGAAACATTGATGAGAAACGGACATCCACCCAAGGTCATCCAACTAGGTGTAAGATGAAAAATATTACCTTCACATAGAAAATAGTGACACATGATTTTCATACAAGGATAATGCATCTTTTAAGATGTATAATCAACATGTTACACAATCAAATTTATGTGGAATGTAATAGTGTAATTTTATTTGATACTAGGTACACAATTATTTAATTTAGTGAAATGTATTCAGAATCTCTTGTAAAGATATTCTCTTTAGTAATATTAACTAACATACCATACATAAATCCTATATTCATAACCTAGCGAGTGGAAACATAAGAAAGGGTGATATCAGATTCTTCAATAAGTGTCTACAAGAGAGATATGTAAGAATAACCTGAACATAAAGGTATGAGAACATGATCATAACATATAAGAAACATATATTGTATATCATTAGTTATAACATTGATTCATGGAATAATGATTTTATGTTCATAAGACATTAATCATAAGGAAATTAAATAACATGATCTATGAGAGCATAACTTTAGCATAAGACATGGAATTTTATCATACACATAAGTAGATAAAATCATTTCCATAGTAGTCAAGGTTCACTACCAAGGATATCATAGTAGAATAGCTTCAATTCCCAATACATCATAGTAGTAAACATTCACCCATAATACCATCCTAGAAGAAGAAGTACTGAACTAGGTTCTCTCCCCTTTACATCCCTACTTAGCTCAATAGATACACATAATTACCCAATGCATTTGAGAGAGATATAGGTCTCACTAGTATTTTTTTATAATGTAACCACTCTCCTTGGTTATAAATTAACTACCATAATATAATTAAAATAATATATATGTGTTCCAAAAGTTCATAAAACCTTTATCTTATCACTCCATAAGAAATGAAAGGGGTTTCAAAAACATTTCATCATATCGTAACCTATAAAAAATATATATATTTCGTGATCATGTAATTGTTTCCTCATATCACAACTCATGGAAAAATAAGTGAGTTTCAATATAATTTTTTCATGGTATAACCAATGGAATTGAAATTGGTTTCATAAACATATTTTCATCATAAACATAAATAATTTAGATAAAGAATCGAAATAGAAACTTTGGATCATATCCCTAGAAAAGGAAATGTTACATCAAATAATTTCATCTTATTTAGAAAATTATTTAGAATGATAGATCACTAGGAAAATTTCTTGAGGAAAATAATTTTTTTGAAAATTATTTTTGAAAACTAAAAAAACGTAAAACATTTTAGAAATAGTTTTTTTGAAAATAAAAGTTAAAACATATAAATAATTCTTAAAAGTTAATTTAAAACATTTCATAAGGAAAATAAGTATTATTTATTGAAAATAAATTTTAAAATATTTTTAAAATCTTATTTTTTAAATAACCTTGAAAACATGTAAAGTAAGCTTTAAAAACCATTAAATCATTTCTTGAGAAAAATACACTTTCATCTTTTAAGACTATTTTAAAAATAAAAATTGAAAATTATTTTCATTAATAATTTCTTTAAATACATATTAAGGATGTTTCATTGGAAATAATTTTCATAATAGAGGTAATTTATTTCATTCCTTACATGATAAAATATGATTTTTTCTCATTTTTGATGAAATTCAAATAGTAATTTTTTAGAAATCCATAAGAAAATTCCATTAAAATTTTCAAAAATTCAAACATGGGTAAAAATTTATAATAAATAATATTATTAATTTTAGGATAATTTATTAATTTTTTTTAGAAAACATGATCTAAAAAAATGTTTGACCATGGAGAGAAATAAAGATTATTTTTATTAAAAACATTATTTTGAAGTAAGGAGTACATAGAAAGTGTAAAATGAAGATAAAACATTTATTATTATGAAATATATTTAGTAGAATAAATTTAATGTGTTTCTTGGGTGGTAGATCATAATATTTTATTATTGGAAGAATAATATTGGGAAATATTTTTAAAAATGAGATTGTAACATAAAAACCTTACGTCTTTGGTAGCATTGAATAGTAAAACCCATTAAAAAATAACATTAAATGAATCTTATAATACCATGATAATAAATAAATTAATGATATTCCATGTAAAATGGGAAGTATATATACCTCATAAAAATGACAGGTTCATAACATAACATATGTCTCAATAAAGGAATATTTTGACAAAGATACCTTACTGATTGGGTATCTTTTGAACAATAAAACCAATAAAATAGAGATAAAAAAATGGATAAAAAATCCCCATAGTATCATTGAAAATAAATATATGAGTAATTATTTTTTATTATATACACCAGATATATGAAATAAGTGGGGAATAAGTCATTATCTCTCATATGTAAAAAGTGAGATGGATATCCCTTACCACTTAAGTAATATATTGAATCGTAATCCCTAATAAATAATAATCTAAAATTAAACATTTATTATCAATAAAATTAGTAAATTAATGATATTAAATTTCATATGGTCAGTATATACACCACACAAAACAAATGAGTGGTGATTTTTCATATGTCTCTTAGAGATAAAAGAGAAAATAGAAATCCCTTAACTTAAGATGTTACTTACATCATACATGTTTGAACCTCCTATAATATATATATATATATATATTTATTTATTTATTTTAAGTCATTTATATAAACATAATTATTTATATTATTCCATATATGATTTACTTAGGACCACCCATTACCCTTTTATTACAAATTCCTTATAAAAAACGTCTTTTGGGTAATAATTTCTTTGTTTTCATATCTGTTTTCATTTTTTATTTCAGGTCCTGCAAAATTTGTCATGTTTCCATAATCTCAAAAATAATAGTCCAAAAATTATAATCATATATTTTCATCGGTTATACTTTTATGACCAATCATGAAATATGATATAATGACTTAATAGGTATAACTATATTTTAAATGTAAAATATATACTTTATATCCATCATCATACACAACCTTCAGTGCAGCTGGTGGAAAAAAGAATGGCATTGGTTTGAGAGGTGGTAGTCTTTCATACAAATAAAAAAATATAATTATATTTAATATATTTTTGTTATTATATAATCATAATTTATTTATAATTTAATGAGGTTGAAGGAAAAGTAAATTAAAATTCTCATTGATGAACGATGGCTCTTGTACAAAAACCCTCTAATGGTTTACACAAAAATCAATCATTGGTCGGACTTAATAACAAAATAAGGAATCTAGTATTATGTGATGGTATTTGGGAATTTATTTGGGTAGGAATTTTCTAAACCAAAATGGTTTGACTATGTGAATATGAGAGAATATGTGGTGGACATTTATATGTAAGGTGAGTTACACACGAGTAATATTTTGAAAATAATGAGGTGTAACCACATTTTTCAATTGAATAAAAATAAAAAATTGATTATTATTATTCATTATATATTATAGGTTCTAAATATTACCATTAAATATTTTATATACTTGTTTTTAAGTCTTTTTACCCATATATGTTTAGTTTTACTCCCATGTAAACCCATTTTTACCTTAATCGCAGAAAAATATTTTTATTTTTTAAAACTATTCATTATCATCTAAAAATAATATTTCATTATTATATAAGATAAATTATTTTTATTAGATATATTTAATACATATTTATTAATTCATTTCATGGAAGTATAAATTTTTAATTTAAAATTAAACTCGCAGATGCGATGAGAAATCGAGTTTTCAAAGAGAAAATATTCAGATATTTACAAAGAATTTATATCAAAACCTAATATGAAAATTATTAAAATGAAAATAATTATATAATCATTCATATATATGAAATAATTTTTATTCCAAACAATTTTAAAATATAATTTATTTTTTCATGTAATATTAATAAAAAAACAAGATTTAAATTGTAATTAAGAATTTTTCACTATTCAACAAAAAAAGTATCAAAGATTCACCATATTTTTTTTTTGATATTATAATTTTGAAAAATAATTTTTTTTATCAATGAAAAATATAATATTTTCCAAAAATATTTTTAAACCAAGATCGTAAAAAGGGCCAAATACTACTTTCTAGAAAAATAGAGTGTGTAAAATTGGATTTATTCTTATATCCTGTCAAAAAATAACATAAGATGATTGTAAAACATTTTAAATAATTTAATATATATATATATATATCATTCAAATCATCCACTTAGTGTGTTTTGTTTAATTTATAAATGTAAAATATATTTTATGCATATAAATATTTTTTAATGAAAAATTATTTCCAATATTTTGAAAAAGTTATAATTTTGATTTATAATTATTTAGTCACCATATATTTCATTTATATAAATTTGTATTCCATATATTTTCATAATATTTTTAATACTATTTATACCCACTATTCCAATGACTTATTGATAACTATCACAATAATTTATAATATTTCAATAGTATGGCATGTTATTCTTAAACTCAGTGTTATGTGTACCACATGATAAATTTAGAGTTGTGTGTAATGAAAGATAATCTCGTTGTTTCATGTAATTCAATCTAACTCCATGTTCCATATAACATAAAATATCAAAAATGATTAAATTTAATTAAGAATATCAAAAAATAACATGTTGTTACATCTGCTGCACATAAAATGAATTTTTCTCTCAAAATTCATTACATTGACACAAAATATTATAGAAACTTCTTCCCCATTATATACTTGGGTTACTACATAACATACACATGATGGTGACTTCACCATAAAAAATTGACTATATTAGGGGTCCTGTTTCATATAACATTCTCTATATGATCCAGAATCACCACAAGTTGTTCCTCATAAGAAAGATCATTCCCCATCAGTATGACCTCTAAGTTTAGTCTATGTGATGGATCAGGTATGAACATATTTAAGAGAGATACATGTAACGCATCATGATCCTTATATAGGTTTATCAAAATAATAAATTTATAGGCAACTATCCTAATATGATAATGTATTTCAAATGGACCAATATACCTATGACATAGTTTCCCATTCTATCACCCTTGGAGAAATTTATAGAAAGACCTTCTCAGCATCTTAAAATTATGGACCTTGTCGATGATTATCATAATGACATTTTTCTCAACTATATTTATTCCTTATGTATTACTGAAAGGCTCTTATGTTCTCCTCCATATCATCAGCATTCTTAGGTCCCGATAGCTACGTTTCTACAACTTCATTCTAGTACGTTGGATTTCTACACTTATTTCTACAAAATACCTTATAAAGATCCATCTTATTACCTAATTGAAAGATATTTTTTAAAAAACATAAATTTATGAAGGTGTTTATCCCAATATTCATTGAAATCCACAGAACAATATTGCATCATATCCTATTTGATATGAATTGTTCTTTCAGACTGACCATCATTCAAAGGATTATACCCTGTGATGAAACTTCAATCTATATCAATAGCATTCTAAAGACTTCTCCAAAACACCAACCTATACATTATAACCTATTTAAAAACAATTTAATTTGGTACCCCATGAAATCTTAATAATTTTTAAATGTATATATTGGTAATAGGATCTAGAGAGAAATCTTATTTTATATCAATTATGTGAGCTAACTTCATGATGTGATCGAATAAAGCCTATAATTACCTCAAAATAAAATATAAGTTAAACCCTAAAGTTTACCAGTACATTTAACCGTATGTCAAAAACGTGTAAATGTATTCCTCCTCAAATAACTCTTTCACCCAAACATATACAAAACCAAATGGTTGTGTTTCTATATATGTATCCTAAAATATCATTAATCATGATGAACTCGTATCATGTAAAATATTGAGAGAGATATCTAAGACTTTGAATTGATAATCAACCTAAAACATTTAGAACCATGATTTAGTCCATAACTCATAAGTTAATATTGTATAGAGACATATATACTTTAAAAGTTAACATAAGTATTTGGTATTTAATGATTCATATGACCCAAATACAACAAAAAATTCTAAAACATAATCCATGAATACCAAAAAATAAATACATTCATCCATCCACTTCAATAAATGACATGGAATAGGTCCTTACATGGCCTGGTAGTTAATTCTTGGTTTATATCATTGAGTTGGATAATGCATATGTTCCTCACACATAAGATGTTAAACTCATCGACAATTTTTCACCCTATGACCTTATTTTCATCACAAATTACATATTCCCATCAATTTGAGATATTCTTCTAGGTAATTTTTCCTACATTATTATCATTTAATAAGAATAATCTTCTTTACAATACATTCATTTCCATATGAACATTTAAATATTACTATCCACTTCTTATTTCACACTTTATGATTCCCACCAAAGTTCATGTTCTTAATTATATATTAGGATAGATGATTAAAAATAATAAAAATATCATTATCTCCAGTTATTTTCAATTTTTGTTTCTCATATTATCCATATTTCCCATCTAATTAAATGTTAATAGGATTTTTTCCGGTTTGAGTCATTTTCTAAAACCAAAAATCATAGTTTGATCAATACACACCATAGTGGAAAACCAAAAAATCACTTATAGTATTTCTAAATCATGACACCTTATTTTTTTATGTATGTAACCTTTGTCTTATCTTAGGCCATTCATGGTTATAATTAAAATTAACCATGATGTTTCATAAATATTTTTTTATTTCCAAAGAGTATCCCCTAAGAGTCTCAAACAGGTGTGCAGAAAGGTCGGTTGTCATACACCAGGTAATGATCAAGTCCATATAAATTCATCATTTTCAGAGTTATTAACACTATGTACCTTTGTTCTAGATCCACATCTACTTATGTTATCTTGACTCAGATTTAATTTATTTGAATCCACTTTATCAATCATTTTTTAAAATTCCAAGACATTTTCATTTTCATTGACTCATACATATAATTATTATTATTCATATACCTAGATATACCTATAGAAATATCCATATGGATCTTACTAATGTTTTCACCACTTAGTTTCTAATGGATAAATAAACATTAACATTCATATCAATTACATATACCCTTTATTTTCGTACATGTTTATCATGTATTTTTTATGAATATTCTATCAATTAAAAAATTAAATTATTAAGGTCCATAATATTTTAGTTTCTTCAAATTCTTGGTACACAATATTCTTATTTGGTGAAAGATATTAAAAATATCCCATAATGATCTTATATATATTACTCATCACAAGCATACCCTAATAAAACAAATTAATTATAACCTGGGGAAAAGAAACATAAGAAATTGAGAGCTCAGATGATCAATAAGAGTAAACAAGGGAGAAATTTAAGAAGAACAATAACATAAGGTTATGATTGAAAGAGCATAACATATGAAAACAATAAACTACATATAAAATATCTAAATCTTGATTCATTGGATAAATATTGGTAGTTTGTAAGAGATGACTCATAAGTAACTCGAAGAACATAATTCATGAGAGCATAACATTGGAATAAGACTTGAAATTGAGGCATATATATATGAAAAGAAAACAATTTCTATGATAGTAAAGTATCACTACCAAGGCTCTCATATTTGAGGTAGTATACTACCAAAACAATCATAGTATTCAAGGTTCTGTCCCAATCCCAATATAAAAGACAATGTACCTCACAAAACTAGGTTCACTATTAGTTACAGTATTTTATATCTCAGGAAAAATACATCATTAACTAAATAATTATAGTGATATATAAGTCCCCCATGTCTTTGGTAATAATTTATCCATCATCATTGGTTATAACATAACCACCATCACATAATGAAAATCATATATATTTTTCTCACAATATCACAAAGCATTGATCTTATCATAACCCATGAAATTAAATTAGGTTCATATGCATTTCAATATATCATAACCTATGGAATTGAGACATGTTTCACAGTCCTTTTATCATTTCATCATAGTATAACCTATGGAATAATAATAAGGTTTTATAATAATTTTATCATGGTATAACCTATGGAAGATAAATTGGTTTTATAAAAAAAAATTCATCATAAACCTACAATATTTAGAAAAATAATAATAGTGGTATACTTATATAATATCCACGGTTATGAAATAGTTTCATAAAATGATATAATCTTATAATAAAAATAATTCTGAAATATAAATCATTTGGAACATTTCTTTAGAAAAATAATTTTTCTTGGAAAATCAATTTCGGAAACAAAAAAAATCATAAAACATTTTGAAAATGGTATTCCTTGAAAATAAAAATTGAAATATATAAAGGAATCCTTAATAAAAGGATAAAACATTACAAATGAAAATAAAATTTCCTCTTTTAAAACATTTTTTACACATTTTGAAAATCCTTTTCTTTGAAAATAACCATGAAAACTTATAAATGAATCTTAAAATGTTATTTAAATCATTTCATGAGAAAATTATCTTTTCTGATTTAAAAAAAATAAAGTATATTGAAAATTATTTTAATTTATAATAACATTTAAAATAGATAAAGTAATCTTAATACAATATTATAGTCATAATTGTAGGAATTTCTCTTTATCTCTTACATACTAAAACAACAATTACTTTCACATTTTTTTAAAATACAAATGGGAATTGTTTGGAAATTGGTATTAAGATTCTATTACAAAAACAGGGAAAAACATTGAAACATGGATAAATTATCATTAAAACATAATTTTAAATAAAAATTTTATATTATTTTCAAGAAACCTGGTTTTGGAAAATAAAGGAGTTTTCAGCTGCAAAGAAAATAAAGATGATTTTTGGTAAACAAATATTTTGGAATCTAGAGTATCTAAAGTGTTTAAAATTGTGGAAAACATTTATTTTCTATAATTTACCATAGGATGAAAAAAATGAGTTTTAATGGATGAATATTAAAATATTTTATCTATGGAAGCGTAATCATGATGAATCCCGATAAATGATGATATTGTAAAATAAAAACCATACCACTTTGGTAAAATAGAATCATTTTCTCCATTAAAAAATTAAATTAAATGAATCATATAATATGTTGATAATAAATAAATTAATTACATAACATTTCAAATGGTATTTATATACACCTCATAAAAAAGAATAGTGAATAACATAAAATATGTCTCAAACAAGGAAAATTTTTCCAAAGACCCTTACCACTTGGGTAACTTGTTATTATAAACCCCAATGAAAGATAAAAATTCAAATGAATATGAAAACCCTAATAATTTATATTCTAATCAATATAAAATAAATTTATGTTCAATATATAATCCACATATACGAAACAGGTGGGGAATTTAAAATATATCTCACATAAAAAGGTGAGATGGAAATACCTTACAACTTTAGTAATATTTTGAATCATAAATAAAAATAAATAATATCATAAAATAAAAACATTTAATATCCATAAAATGAGTATATTAATGATATAACATAACAAATGGTTAGTATATACACCACATAAATGAAATGAGTGGTGAATTTTTAAATTCCTCTTAGAAAAAATAGAGATAATATAAATCCATTATGTTAAGTCTTGACTACCATCGTACATGTTAAAGAAACCAAAATATTAAATATAATTTTATTATAAATCTATTAAAGAATGATAAATATATTTATTATACAATATATGATTTACATATGACCATTAATTTTTTTTTTATTACCAATTCATGGTTAAAATTACGTTTTTGGTAATAAAAACATTCATTTTTTTACATGATTAGATTTATTATTTTCAATCCTATTAATTTGATCATGGTTTCACAATATCGATAATAATTATAATGAAATAGTTTTAATATTCATAAATATTTTATACTTTTAATTACAATCTTGAATGATGGTTCTCATAAAGGAAGTATGTCATGATCATGGAAATGGTAGGGCATATGTACGCATGAGTTACATTTCCATTTTTCCATGAAAATTAGGAAAAATGTAAAGTAATATTTTATTATTTAAAAATAATAAAAATAACATAAATAACATATTTTTTCATTAAATATTCATATACATATCATTCATTTGGTTTGGTTATGAAAAGAGATAGTCATATCACTTTAGGATGGTGGTAGTCTAGATTTACACGAATGATGTTATCATCTTCCAAGGAGAGAAAAGGTAATAAAGGAAATGATAAATTATATTTCCATTATGATCAACTAAACCAATATATGTCTTGTTACTAATTTACCCCAATCCTACCACCATATTCCAGGGGTGGAGACCACCACTGAAGTCATAACTAACTCGTGGATGCCTTTTCCTAAAGAACCTGTTTGTATGCATCCAAAAACACCTCAATGAAACAATGAATATATATAAAATTCTAGAAACTAAAATTGATGCATTAAACTATCCAAAAATAAAGAAAAAATAATTACTAAAAGTAAAAATGAAAAAAAATTACCTGCTAAATAAAACTGTAAAATTATCCAACCTGTTCAAAAGGTGGGGATCACTATCAAAAGTAGCATCTTGAAAACTAATTAGCCCATCTTCGGCAAACACCTCAGTCAGTCTAGATCACTAATCATTACCTTCCTCGATTCCTCTTTTTACTCCATTAAATGAAATGTGGTTTTTCCAAGACACAACACATGTGGGAAATTCCCGTGCAAGAATGAGTGTTCAAACTAATCAACAGGCTCTCCAAAATCCCAAAAGAAAATAGTGAAACTGAAGGAGATAGTCCGCTTGAGATATCCAGAGGGAATATTATCAAGATAGAAACTCCATCTCAATCCATCATCTAATATACATGATTGTTAAGCTATGTCAAAATAATCCCCAATAATAGAGTAAGGGAAACTTATGTCCCACAACCTAACCCAGAAATAAGTAACCACGTCCAAGCACATGGGGCGCAACATGGTGAGTAAAAGAAATACACATCGAGTCTTTTCCACCCCTGGTAGAATAGTAATATCATTCATCCACAAGAATATAAACATATAAATCATGTGGAATACCCCACACGTCTTCGCCTCCCATAGAAATAGATTAACCAAAACAAAGGCTTGGGCATGGAAGAGGTACATATACACAGTCTAAAAGGGATTTAAACCCAAAACATGACAACACCACAAGGCTCCTAGAATCACCAAGATATACTCACCCAAGAAATCTAGTAATATGAGGTTCTATCCCTTTATCCAATAATATGACTCTACTCGGAGGCACTAAAATTAACCTAAAACTAGGAGAACACACTCTATGAGATCATTCATCCCAGATGGCACCCGTCCGAGAGATAAAATATATCAGAAAAAACTTAACTATAATTAATGGTATGTCTGAGGGAATGTAATTCATTATAAATTCCCTAATGGGTCCATCACTACATCTCGACAATATAGTTTACACCATATCTAACCTGCGCACAGTGGAAGGCTAAAGAAACACATGCGGAGAGGACCGCTCCTCACCACTGCACATAGTTGAGGGAGCACTGCTCCAAACTATTAATCACGTGAATCCCCTCTATGAGATAGATAATGAAGGGTCCTACACCTTTCCACTACCCTATTTCCAATGGAGTACTGCCTCCTAACCATAAAGTGAAACCTCTACCTTTCCTGTACGGAGTGGACCTCAGTTCGGTCTATCAGGGGAGAACTAACTCCAAAATAGGCATCACTCATATATAGTGTAGGGGCATGCTCCAATTAATTGTACTCGATGTCCTATGGAGATCCAAATCCAATATCGGACCCTATCCCTGCTGCTACTCAGAGACGGGGAGTAATACTTTGTGAGGA
Source organism: Viscum album (assembly GCA_963277665.1). Taxonomy (NCBI): domain Eukaryota; kingdom Viridiplantae; phylum Streptophyta; class Magnoliopsida; order Santalales; family Viscaceae; genus Viscum; species Viscum album. The sequence goes on from OY728126.1 coordinate 1,535,353,309, forward strand.
CATGCACCTTTGTAAGATAGGGTAGTTCTACTAAATGGATAGAGGATTCATGCCCATGAAAAGGGAATACAAGATTGTGTCTAGGGGACTCATACCCTGGAATTATAAGGGTGAATTAATATACCATCTCTATTACTATGGAGGATGCACACCCATGAATGATAGGTTAGTACTGACCCAAGTATATAGGACCCACTCCATGGTACGATAGAAGACTACCAACCCTGGTGGAAGAAAATGTTTGGATGACCCACTCCCTAGAGGGACTGGGGAGTTCCAACTCCAAATATAGAGGACCTGCTCCCTAACCTGATATTGGAGTACCCACTCTACCAATACATCACATATGGAGGACCTTCTCCCTTGTATGACAGAGGATTATTGAATCTGCGGTTAGAGGACCTACAACCTGTTCTAATAGAGGAATACCTACTCTTAATGGGAAAAGAGTATAAAGGTACCACACCTTGGCATGGTTGGGGGTTATATACCTAACTACTCATACAATACGTGGAACCCACTCCCTAAACCATTAGTGGAGTACCAACCCTAGAAGATATACCCAATGTTATAGAACTCACAGTCACAACATAGTGAGTCTTGACTATACCAAATAAGAGATCTAAGGGAATACCATTCCCTAACACCACGAGGGAGTACTAGTCCTCACGTATCTCTTATAAACTACACTGATCTCTAACATTGTTTGAGCATAGGTTCACACGAATATTTCTCTAAACATGCCACATCATAACTCGTGGGCTAAAATGGAGGCCACCATCATATTCTATGTGGAATAATACTTAGGATAGGATGTATTCAATCATGAATCCGAGTCCTAGAGAAGGATATATAGAAAGAGAAAAATCTCAAGAAGATCCCTAAGGAGTACGCACCCTGCATTGGGGTCACATTGTTTGTGATCCCACCTAAGAACTCGGTTGTATATCCTGTCTACACAGTTTTCCAACCCATTTAGTGGTACAATTAGTGTAGAGAAGGTGAATGTCATGCCCTCTTTTTCATACCCCTTGGCCATGTGGTTTTCCCATGCCCGGGTACCGAGCCCCATTTTTATATACCTTGTTCGTGGAGTTGTACGATGCCATATAGTTTCACATGGCTAACCCATGGAATGTCACATGGGAACACAGTTTCGTGCACTATACAGTGTGTAACCTTGGTACACGGTGTGTATTCTAAAAATATCATCCTCCCTAAACAAGATGCGATAAATGGTGTGTCTCTCTATACTTCATTGTGTATAGATGGTAATTCTAGTTGAGAATAACTAAAAAACGCTCTATTCACCTCATTTTAACTGAAAAATAATAGTTCTACATAGAAGAAATCATTAGAAGTAGTATTTTTTATCTAAAAGCATTTAACAAAGCATTAATAGATGTGTATAGAGACCAAAACTCAAACCTCTATCTTTGATGGAGAAACACCATAGCTTTGTGTGAAAAACAATTCTTGATTTGTGTTGCATCTCAATTTGAGGATGATCTGTGTCAGAAATGCAGATTGATCGCAACTCACCAAATTAATTCTTGCTTATCATCATCACCACCAAAGGGTGGATTGGAGGGGAGGTGGAGGGGCTCTCCCTAATATTATTGTTCTCCCAATATGAGGGGTTAGGGGGGAGTATTAGGTTTAAGTGAAATTAATTAATAAAATTTTCATTTAATAAATTCATCCACCATTTAATTCCCATGTCAGCTCACCTCCATCCAAAACTTTGGCACATATAAATTTTTGTCACGCCTAGGGTAAAATGATTTTATTAACCCAATCGCATCCTCACAATACATATCCAAGACTCTTCTAAATATTTATTCATTTGTTAAGTGAAACTACACATTTGTGATAAAATATATCTAATATTTTAGAAAGAACTATGTCGATGCTCTCAAGGCCCTGGATTCCCAATTTAAATCATCACCTAGCTTCAGAAATATTTTTATAAATATTCCAATGTCATATAATTCAAAACACAAGACACTACATTCATACTAACTTAATGTTTTTATTTTCCAAAAATAAAAAAGAATAGGCACAGGGAAAAGAAATTGATCTTTTTTAGGGGAATATTATGCTAGGGATATCACTAGTGATTCCCCTAATTCTTCCAAAAATTCACTCAAGGGAACCACTATGGAAAAACAACAATTAAATCTAGCTATGACAAGGTCAACATCATGCAATGAGAGGTTACATGTCTTCTTAGCTATGATTGTAGAAAAAGAACCAAGCACCATGTTCCATCTAGAGTCATAGGTCCCAGTGGTACACCATCTCACTAACCTAACACAAAGACCAACGAACCCCACAGTTCATATCATGTAACGCCCCGACCCCAGCTACCCAGAGTCGGTGCATTATTGTGTAGCATTGGCATGATCACAAAAGATAAAGTCTCGAAAGACCGATTAGTTTAGTAGCCTTGGAAACACTAGATACATTCATAAATGTTACATTACATCATAAAGCGAAAAACTAATAACAAAGTCTTCATAGTCCACACTCATATCCTCTTCTGACTATCCCTACAGGTCATTCATAAAATACTTCTTCACATCCTGGAAAATATTAAAATATTGAAAGGGGTGAGCTCAGATGCTCAGTAAGGATAACAATATAGTAGAAGCTTTCATCAATAAACATAAACATTTAAGGAAATGTATAACTAAAACAAAAGCCTTTTAAACTTGAACTTCAACATAATATGGAAAAAGTAAAATGAAATAATTCCATTTACTTCTTCACATGGATATTCTACTGGTCGAATAATCACATGCAATATCAATAACCACTTTCATAATGATGGAATTCATAATGCCAGACTATCATAACCACGTAGCCAAGGCCTCGTGCCAATACCACAAATAAGATTTTGTTAAGGCCTCGTGCCAAGACACTAGTTTGTCTCATGAGACCTGCGGATTCATCAAGGATCTGTAGCGGGCTCCACCCGTCACTTATTAAGTTCAATGCATTCCTCATATGAATAGGTTTAAACATATCATAAACCATAACATAAACATATCACATAAAACATGCATAAAGGAAACTTAACATTTCCACATTTCAATCACAAGATATCAATACAACACATTGATATAATAAAAACATTATCAAAACCATTTTCAATACCAAAATAAAATTAAAACATTGTATTTACTTTTCATTTAAAAAAAGTTATGGCTTGTAGAGGAAGCTGAAACAGAAATAATGGTCACGTAGGCGGAGAAGTCGTTGTCGCCGCATACGTAAGACAAAAACATTCCTTTTGTCGTTTAGTAAAATGCTTTGTAAAAAATGATTCCTTTTTGAATAAAAGTCAAAGTCAAAGGGGTTTATACACCATATAAAGGAAAGTTGTGTATAAAACAAAATATGCATCAATGAAAGGAGATTGAGATGAAGACCCTTACAAAGATCATTTTTTTTAAATAAAGTAGATATATTATGTGTATTCACTATAATTACACATAAATAAAGTACAAATACAAGATAGGACATAATAATATCATGAAATAATTTGAAAGTAGGAGATTAACCCAAAGAATAGAAATTGGGGTAAGAAGTTCCCTTACCTCGGGTCCGACTTGACTCGACCGCTCTTGAACCTCCTGAATAATAAACTAGAGTTAATTTATATTTTATTAATAACCTTTTCCATGTTCATTATTCCTTTTATATCACTTATTACTACATTATGAACATTATGTAATTATTTAAGTTAATAACAGTTATTTTGTTGATATTTGGTACTTGAGTCAAAAATACACTTCTTATAATTACAAGTTGTTCATGTGGTGAAATATACATTATATCCAGAATTATATTCATGATTTAGATATCATATATATCATATATATCCAGTAGATACATTCATTTATAATATTACATAACATTTAGAGGTAAGAAATGAAATGCACCGTTCATGGAGACAGTAAGCCGTACGTACGCATGAACACTACTTTCATTTCTATTTCGTATTTTAGGGAATGAAATTATAATTATATAAAGGTATAATATAATTCCAGTATAATATAATTTATAATACCATTTACTCCATCCTTTATACATCCCACATATGGCATTAAGGATTCAAATCACTTTGAGGGGGCGGTAGTCTGCACTTCCTAAAATGAAATTATCGTGTTTACACATAATGGAAATCATAAAGGTATGACATAAATGAGAAATAAAGAAGCATAATGAAAACATAAACATAATATATATGTCATATATAAAAATAGTTTCATCAAAATGGCCACCATTAGAGGTGTTAAAAGAATATTGAACAATCATCGTTTCGTGAGGCAGTATTTCGCCACCCACAGAAACAGTATGTTCTTTAACCATTAGACGAAGGTGTGTGTATGTGTAAACCAAATCCTTATCATAAAAACATCTTAGTATATTTTAGATACTGTTTTTGTTACAAAAGAAAGTAATAAAAAGAGTTTAAGTGGTTGGAGAAGCTAAATAAAACAAAACAACATTAGAGAAGACATTACCTTAAAATCGGGTAACTCTTTTTGATTTGAGCCAAAGGCTTACTTTGGAATACTTCTGCCAAAAGTGAGGCTTCTAGGAGTATGTTAGGGAAGTTGGGAGAGTATTTGGGTAGAGGTTGGACGAGCCAAATGGCTTTAAGGTGTGAATAAGGTGGGAGTGGTGGGGGCCTTTTATAAGAGGAGAGGAGGGGCACTCTTGGAAAGATTGAAATGTTACTTTTTTATATAATGGGTTTCGGATTTTAAAGGTCCCACACTTATATAATTAAATTATAAGGTGATAAGGGTTCTAAATATACTCATCCAATAGTTTTTTGACTAGTTTAAACCTTGTATTTTACATTATGTTTTCATTTTATTTAAATCGTTAATTAATGAGGTAATCGCTGCATCATCATGCTGTCATACATAATTTAATATATTTAATGTCTAAAAATTATAGAAAAACTATCATGATGTAGTAAATCGTTTTAGCTTTCTAATGAATATTTATAGTCAAAAATATGACTTGTGTAACCCCATTTAAAAATTGTTTTAGTAAAACAACTTATGTTTGTGACATTTTTATTTTAACATTAAATAAAAGTTTTTAATGTAATTTCCAAACAAGTGGCTCCATGGGGTCCCCAAGTTGACACATGGATTGTCTTAGTCGGCCATTACTCATCCAATATGGTTAGAAAAAGTGTCAAGGTCATTTCATATTATTATAACACTATCTTTACCTTAAATTTCCCTAATTACCTTTAATCGCGATTAATTAAACTTAAAAGTTACTATTCACCAAAAAATTATTTTAATCCCATTGAACCACATTTTACTTCCTAATGAAAACCATGTATGTCGGATTTTTGAAAATAAAATCACAAAAGTGGTAATATTTCATTTAAACGAAAAATCAGTTATTTAACTACCACTTAGTGGTTTCACTATTCATCAAAAATTGAAGTTTTTCAGAACAATGCCAAAATTTCACCGTAAGCTATAATTGATATTCCGAATTCAAAAATGATGTCTATTTTAAAAAATTCCAAACATATAATTTTCATTAATTAATTTTATAATTAATTCTTGTTGTTACAACAAATAGCGTGTTTTTAAGAAACAATATATATCAAAAGATTGACAATTGTTTATGTCCAATTTCAAATTGAAATTAATTCTAATGAAAACCATTAGATAAAATAGTAAAAATATATTCTAATTATACTTTAAAACCACTCAATAGTATAACTTATCACTATAAATTATTTTGATTAAAAAATTTGTTTTAAGTATTTTTCACTATTCATAAAAATTTGGAAGTTCTCAGAAAATTACAAAAAATTCAACATAGGCTAATTTCGACATTCTGAATCCAAAAATGAAGTCCATTTTGAAATATAAAATATATATAATTTCAAAAAGTGGGTATTACTACTCATAATGGCTATTTTTATTAGTCGCGGTGTGTTAGAATCTCAAACTTGCGTACAATGAAAGTTATTGCATTATTGAAAGAGAAGCGTATCGTGGAATCTCGGGGTGTTACATTCTCCCCACCTTCAATAAATTGCATCCTCGCAATTTGAAATTTTTCTTTGAAAATAAAAGGTTGAAAATAGAAAATACCTTTGTGGAAAACCCACATCTGAAATAAGGTTAATAAAAATATATCTTTAAAAGAAAGAAAGATAAGTACAAAGGTCACCCGAGATAGCCCATAATAGGATTCTATGAAAATATGGATATGGAAGAAAAACAAACCATCAGGGTCTAATGGAGAGTTGTAGAGAACTGGATTAGGAGAAAGCTAACCATAAGAAAATCACAAACTTGTGATTGGTTAAACGGTCGTTGAATCCCCAGTTGGAAAAGTTAACCGACAAAGTTTTTGTTTTAAGTTACCTTTTATAAAGTTGAGGAATTTATTTGAGAGATTTTCTAAGAACGTAAGGAAATATCCTTACTTGTCGTGTAGACTTTCATTCCTTAATAAATTTTTACCACAAACCCATCTTTCACTCCAAATGGTAACAGAACTCAAAAATATTCTATTTATCCTAATTGTATAAGGTTCTAAATTTTACCACATACCATTTAGATTAGTAAAACTATTTTGTAATAACCAGGGACTTCCTGTAGGCTGGTGGTAGGTAAAAAAGGCCTGTCGCACTATGGTTGTGGTTTCGATTCCTACAGCTTTTTCCGACGCGACGGGTTATGCCCCACCCTACAAGTTGTCCTTTTCCTAAAAATATAGTATTATAGTATTCCAAAAATAGTCTTCAGAAATGTTTTAACCTTAAACAATACTATTCAAAGTTCAACTTAATCCATCCCAACATTTATAGTTATCAAAAATACCTCTGTCCAAAATTTCTCTAAAAGGTCTCTTAATTCCAAAATCAATTTATCAGATTCCACAAACAAAGTAAAGTTTCTCTTATTGTCACATACTAAAAATATGATTACCTTCATCATATTAAAACCTTACTGAAACAACAAGTACTGCAGTACAATCCTTATATATATATCACATTATTCTAATAACCAGAATATAATCCATGAGTCCAAAAGCACCAATACATTAATTATTCCGCTTCAACTGTAATAACAACATAAGATTGTCCTTGATCCCTTGTCCTTTTCTGAGGTAAGTTTCCATGATGCTTAGGACATTCATTTGCATAATGCCCCATTTCTCTACAATTGTAGCATTCAACATTGATAGCCTCTTTCTTTCCCTTACAATCACGCACCTGGTGACCTTTTTCTCCACATTTATAACAAACTCACATTCCTTTTAGGCAAGTACCAGGGTGATTCTTCCCACAATTATCACATAATGGAAAATCCTTCTTTCCATTTTTTCCTTTATCTGTCTCTTGTTCCACCATTCTCTTCTTCTCTTGCTTTACTTTTTTGTCATAATACTTAGAGAATTCCTTTTCTATCTTCATAGCACATGAGACAATATCATTGTACGATGAGAAGGATTGTTTTAATAAAGCTCGAAGGATAAATGGTTTTAACCCATCAAAGAAACGATCAATCTTACTTCTTGGGTTACATATATAATCTGATGCATGCCTTTCTAACCTTATAAAGTTAGCCTCATACTTTGCGACATTCTCATCCTCCTTTTGTCTCAGACTCAGAAATTGCCTTTCCATATCTGCTCGATGGTCATGTGGAAAGTATTTTTCTAAGAAAAAATCTTTGAACTCTCTCCATTCCATACTTGATACTTCTTCATCTTCCTTTGTATTTTTAATCAATGACCACCATTGATCGGCATATCCAGTGAGGCGGTAAACTGCCATGATAACCTTCTCCATTTCGCTACTCCCCAAGGCGTGGAATATTTTCTCTAAGGATTTTATCCATTTATCAACTACTAATGGATTTGTACCCCCATTAAATGTTGGTGGTTGTTGCCTCATGAAGCGGTCTAACATTGATCCTCCATGTTGCGGATCAGGGTGCTCCATACGAGTAAGGTTATTATTCATAACCTGAGTGAGTTGTCCCAGTATGGTAATAAGTTGATCAGCACCAGTTGTATCTCCATCTCCACAATAATTATCTTGATAAGGAGGGAAATCCCTACACGGAGTGCGCGCATTGATACGGTTTCCATTCCTTCCACTAGGCGCCATTTCTAAACAATGGCATAAACTAGATTAGTTTATGAATCAAAATACATAATTCCATACTTGTAAAATACTTAACATAAATTGAACTATTTATGGATATAATCCATAATCATAAAAAATGTTTTCTTTGAGGAAGTATATACTCATAACCCTTCATAGTGGTTTGTAAAGAAAATGAGAATTATCCTAAGCATATCCCCCGGGAGTGTCGTAACCAAGAGTGCAACAAGGCCTGTTGTCGTGCACCAGTTCCCGTTCGAGTCTAGCTCAAAGCGGTGTTTTCAGGATTTACCCCTAGGTACATCTATGCCAGAGCCGCCTCTACCTGCTCGTATCTAGAGAGGGGTGTATTTCTCGGAAAACTCACAAAATCTCTATAATACCAAAATTCTAGGAAGTTCTTCTATACTAATCCTCAAAGTCTATCTTTGGGCTATGTGCTCTAATCAGAGTTTATCTAAATCTAGCTTCCAATGTTAGTACTAAACTACCTCTGATACCAACTGTAACGCACTGACCCCAGCTACCTAGATTCGGTGCATTATTGCGTAGCATTGTCATGATCACAAAAGATCATGTCTTGAAAGACCGATTAGTTTAGTAGCCTTGGAAACACTAGATACATTCATAAATGTTACATTACATCATAAAGTGAAAAAATAATAACAAAGTCTTCATAGTCCACACTCATGTCCTCTTCTGACAATCCTTGCAGGTCATTCATAAAATACTTCTTCACATCCTAGAAAATATTAAAACATTGAAAGGGGTGATATCAGATGCTCAGTAAGGATAACAATATAGCAGAAGCTTTCATCAATAAACATAAACATTTAAGGCAATGTATAACTAAAACAAAAGCCTTTTAAACTTGAACTTCAACATAATATGGCAAAAGTAAAATGATATAATGCCATTTACTTCTTCACATGGATATTCTACTGGTCGAATAATCACATGCAATATCAATAACCACTTTCATAATTATGGAATGCATAATACCAGACTATCATAACTATGTAGCCAAGGCCTCGTGCCAAGACCACAAATAATATTTTTTCAAGGCCTCGTGCCAAGACACTAGTTTGTCTCATGAGACCTGTCGATGCATCGAGGAGCTGTAGCGGGCTCCACCCATCACTTATTAAGTCCAATGCATTCCTCATATGAACAGGTTTAAACATATCATAAACCATAACATAATTATATCACATAAAACATGCATAAAGGAAACATAACATTTCCACATTTCAATCACAAGATATCAATACAACACATTGATATAACAAAAACATTATCAAAACCATTTTCAATACCAAAATAAAATTAAAACTTTGTATTTACTTTTCATTTAAAAAAAAAGTTATGGCTTGTAGAGGAAGTCGAAACTGAAATAATGGTCACGGCGGCGGAGAAGTCGTTGTCGTCGCATACGTAAGAAAAAAACATTCCTTTTGTCGTTTAGTAAAACGCTTTGTAAAAAAAGATTCCTTTTTGAATAAAAGTCAATGTCAAAGGGGTTTATACACTGTATAAAGGAAAGTTGTGTATAAAACAAAATATTCCTCAATGAAAGGAGATTGAGACGAAGACCCTTACAAAGATCGTTTTTTAAATAAGGTAGATCTATTATGTGTATTCACTATAAGTACACATAAATAAAGTACAAATACAAGATAGGACATAATAATATCATGACATAATTTGAAAGTAGGAGATTAACCCAAAGAATAGAAATTAGGTTAAGAAGTTCCCTTACCTCGTGTCCGACTTGACTCGACCGCTCTTGAACCTCCTGAATAATAAACTAGAGTTAATTTAAATTTGCTTAAGAACCTTTTCCATGTTCATTATTCCTTTTATATCACTTATTTCTATGTTATGGACATTATGTAATTATTTAAGTTAATAACAGCAATTTTGTCGATATTTGGTACTTGAGTCAAAAATACACTTCTTATAATTACAAGTTGTTCATGTGGTGAAATATCCATTATATCCAGAATTATATTCATGATTTAGATATCATATATATCATATATATCCATTATATACATTCATTTATAATATTACATAACATTTAGAGGTAAGAAATGAAATGCACCGTTCATGGAGACGGTAAGCCGTACGTACGCATGAATGCTACTTTCATTTCTATTTCGTATTTAAGGGAATGAAATTATAATTATATAAAGGTATAATATAATTACAGTATAATATAATGTATAATACCATTTACTCCATCCTTTATACATCCCACATATGGCATTAACGATTCAAATCACTTTGAGGGGGCGGTAGTCCGCACTTCCTAAAATGAAATTATCGTGTTTACACATAATGGAAATCATATAGGTATGACATAAATGAGAAATACAGAATCATAATGAAAACATAAACATAATATATATGTCATATATGAAAATAGCTTCATCAAAATGGACACCATTAGAGGTGTTAAAAGACTATTGAACAATCATCGTTTCGTGAGGCATTATTTCGCCACCCACAGAAACAGTATGTTCTTTAACCATTAGACGAAGGTGTGTGTATGTGTAAACCATATCCTTATCATAAAAACATCCTAGTATTTTTTAGATACTGTTGTTGTTACAAAATAAAGGAATAAAAAGAGTTTAAGGGGTTGGAGAACCTAAATAAAACAAAACAACATTAGAGAAGACATTACCTTAAAATCGGGTAACTCTTTTTTATTTGAGCCAAAGGCTTCCATTGGAAGACTTATGCCCAATGTGAGGCTTATAGGAGTAAAGGAGGTAATTTTTGGGAGTCTTTGGACAGAGTTTGGCCGAGCCAAATGGCTTTAAGGTGTGAATAAGTTGGGAGTGGTGGGGGCCTTTTATAAGAGGAGAGGAGGGGCACTCTTGGAAAGATTAAAATGTTACTTTATTATATAATGGGTTTCGGGTTTTAAAGGTCCCAAACTTATATAATTAGAGGATAAGGTGATAAGGGTTCTAAATATACTCATCCAATAGGTTTTTGACAAGTGTAAGCCTTGTATTTTACATTATCTTTTCATTTTATTTAAATCGTTAATTAATGAGGTAATTGATGCATCATCATGGTGTCATAAATAATTTAATTTATTTAAAGTCTAAAATTTATAAAAAAAATATCCTGATGTAGGAAATCTATTTATATTTCTAATTATTATTTATAGTCAAAAATATGACTTGTATAACCCCATTTAACAATTGTTTTAGTAAAACAACTTATGTTTGTGACATTTTTATTTTAACATTAAATAAAAGTTTTTAATGTCATTTTCCAAAAAAGTGGCTCCATGGGGTCCCCAAGTTGACCCATGGATTTTCTTGGTTGTCCATGACTCATCCAATAGGGGTAGGAAAATTGTCAAGGTCATTTCATATTATTATAACACTATCTTTTCCTTAAATTTCACTAATTACCTTTAATCGCGATTAATTAAACTTAAAAGTTACTATTCACCAAAAAAATTATTTTAATCCCATTGAACCAAATTTTACTTCCTAATGACAACCCTGTATGTCGGATTTTTGAAAATCAAATCACAGAAGTGGTAATATTTCATTTAAACGAAAAATCAGTTATTTAACTACCACTTAGTGGTTTCACTATTCATCAAAAATTGTAGTTTTTCAGAACAATGCCAAAATTTTACCCTAAGCTATAATTGATATTCCGAATTCAAAAATGATGTCTATTTTAAAAAATTCCAAAAATATAATTTGTATTAATTAATTTTATAATTAATTCCCGCTGTCACAATAAATAGCGTGTTTTTAAGAAATGATATATATCAAAAGATTGACAATTGTTTATGTCCAATTTCAAAGTAAAATTAATTCTAATGACCACCATTGGATAAAATAGTAAAAATATATTCTAATTATACTTTAAAACCACTCAATAGTATAACTTATCACTATAAATTATTTTGATTAAAAAAGTTGTTTTAAGTATTTTTCACTATTCATAAAAATTTGGAAGTTCTCGGAAAATTACAAAAAATTCAACATAGGCTAATTTAGACATTCTGAATCCAAAAATGAGGTCCATTTTGAAATATAAAATATATATAATTTCAAAAGGTGGGTATTACTATTCATAATGGCTATTTTGATTAGTCGCGGTGTGTCAGAATCTCGAACTTGCGTACAATGCAAGCTATTTCATTATTGAAAGAGAAACGTATCATGGAAGCTTGGGGTGTTACATATCAAGCCTTGGATGGTTTGTACAAAAACCTCCTAAGAAATATTAAATTCAAATTTTAAGCTAAAAACATGAGGGTAAAAACAAATAAGACAAGAACGTAGACTCATATAACCTGGATAATAAAGACATGGAAAGCATGTGTAATACACCAAGAGTCTTCTTCCCTATTGGAAGGAGTGTAACCCAAACCATAACCACATACACACCCAATACTGTCATCCTATTTTAGAATAAATGGTAGGAAACCAATCTATCTTGTGGAAACATCATAGGGTCTAACATCATAGCTACGGATCAGTTATAAAAAAGTATTGCCACTAATAAACCTCACCCTGAATACAAAAGTCCAAGTAACTTTTTCACCTCACATCAATACAATATTCTTTAGGTTATACTGACTAGCCTGTATAGTTTTGGGTCTTGTCAGAAAAATGCATCTCATTGGGGAAAGTGTTCCTCTATCTCAAGAGTCCAAATCTACGTCAAACCACATAAAATATCTACTTGAGTGTCTTGTGTACTAAACTGAATCTATGATCATGAGGGAACCAACAAAAAATGGATTCCAACACGCCCAACTGGGTCTTACCGGGGTGTCTATCTTAACAACCAACGCATCACCCGACCCTAGAAACACAATTCAGAGAGACTCGACCACCACACCTCGATACTATCTTATTTGGGTGGCACTAACTCACGATCATGGTTTTTCTCACATCTCAAAAAAACACCTTGGTACGGGATGGACTTACCTTTTTCATGAATTCAATGCTATGTCTAAAAACACCAATAATGTGTTCTACCAACACCCTACATCACCCCAGTTTAAACCCCAAGCAAGAAGTAGAAATAAAGGAGTACCTAACTACAATTTCTAAAAATTTACTATGGAAGAGAGTATGAAGGACATGAAGAATACCTCTATTAATCATCAATGATTCATTATTGAAGGCCTTTATAGCCTGAAGATGTCCTCATATGCATCTTCCACATTCCTAATCCCGCCATGGGAAGCCTGGGGGCAGTGGTGGTAATACCTTCAACCACCAGCCACCTCTTAGAAGTATCATATCTCCTTCTCTATACCTTCTTTCTTACATAACTCCCTGATTCACAACCCACCTTTTCCAAGGAGTTTTGATGAATAGATCCCTCTCAGTAGAATTGTGGGTTAGTCAATCCCTAGAAAGATATCTCTAGCCATCACAATCATAACACCACCTCTCTTACGGCTGACCCATTTCCCATCACTGTTCCTACACTATGGGTCAATGTTCCTATGTCTGGTCATGGGTATTCCACATACATCATGATCCTTCCATCTTTCATCTACCAGCTTTTGTAGATGTCAAATCCTTGTGGCCACCACTTTGGGACACATCCTCATATCCCTCTACTATGAAGATCTCAATGACCATAGCTCACAAAATTACCCCAACATTAGAGGTAATTCACAATGATACCACACCTACTTGGAAATCTATTTAGATTCCTTGCCTAATGTAATGAGATCTGATGAATGAGTCTCAATCCATACCCATAGAGTAAAGTGATAGGTCTGTAAACCTCTAACAGTACTATACCATAGTCATGACAGCTTATTGAATCTACAAAAGCTCTTACATATACACTAATCTAAACATGGTAAGGTAGATCACTTCCCTGAAGAGTCTCTCAAACTTTACCCAAGTGATCATCGCCTCATCCTGAGACAATGTCACTAAAATCCACCATCACCCGACCAAACCATGAAAGAGGATAGATACTTTGACCACTCTTTGATTAGGAGTTTTCTCACATGGTTGAATACTCATATGACTACCTCAAACCATTAATATAGTTTCTGGTGGTATGGATCACCCTGGTACCTAAGGGGACACTTCCTCTAGAACTTATGCAAAGCACTCATCATGTGTGCCTCCTCTTCCTCAACTTTCGGAACAACCAGTTGCTCAATGGGGGGTGGAACAATCGGTAGACCACCGAGAGGTAACGCCCCTCAAACAGTTCCCTGTTTAGAAGCCTCATCATGGGTCGGATTGTCCTCAAAATCATTCCATAGAACACTATTTGGTTTTAATTGTCTATGCATCCTATAATAGAATCAAGACGCACCACGTTCATATATTATATCGAGTGAGTTGACTCAATAATGATAGGAAGAACCAAAACCCAATCATATATGATGCATGTACCATCTATTTCCCCTTAAAACAGTATGCTAATATGCCAAGTTAAAAATTAGGTTATTAGATTTCTAGTGAATGGATATGTTAGCTTCCGCACAAACACTAGAACTTTTGTCCTAACAGATTAACACGAAACATCATGTCACTGTCACAATGAAACTGAACTAAATCCTTTTAGGATATATCTGAACAACTTCCTCATGATCAAACAACCTATAATAACAATCTATCACAACGCAACCCAATGAAAGGCTCGAGCCATAACTAACCCACACCTCCCTCCATGGGACATGGGGTGGTGACTATCAATAAAGGCATAACTAACTTGGGAAGGAATTTAAAATAAGTACATATTTTCATGTACCCAAAAACACCTCAATGGAATAGTGTCGAGATATAAAAATATGAAAACTAAAATTCATGAATACATCTATCCAAAACCACAGTATAACCTAAGTACTGAGAGTAAAAAAGGAAAAAACATGTACCCTCTAATGAAATCTGTAAAATCATCTAACATGCTCAAAAGGATGGGATTGTTGTCAAAAGTACCTATCCAAAAGTTCGTTGGCCCATCACTAATAATCTGGTCAGTCTATCTAGCTCTCTAAGATCCACATTCCTCAGGTCCTCCAAGGACTCCATGCAAATTCATTTGGTCTTGAAAAGACACAAAACGTGTGAGAAAGGCCCGCATAGGGTTGATTATTAAAAATAAACAGTATGTGACCCGAAACCCCAAAAGAATAGTGAGAAATTGAATGGTGAAAATCCACTCAACCTTTCCAAATGGAACCACGTCGATAGAAAAACTCCATCTTAATCCATCCATGGATGTACATGACGAGTCAACTAAGACAAAATAACCCCCAAAAATAGAGTAAGAAAAAAATCTATCCCACTACTAAACCCTAAAAAATGTATCCTTTCCCAAGCATATGAGGCTCCACGTTATTAGTATATGAACTACACATTGAGTATTTTCTTCGCATAGTAAGAGAGTAATCTCATCTAACCAAGAGAATATAAACATAGAAATCATGTGGTATACCCCATGTGTCATCACATCAAATGTAAGGATAGTAACCAAAAAGGTTTGGGAAAGGAAGAGGTGCCTATAATTAGTCCACAAGGGGCTCAATACAGAATGTGAAAACACTAAAATCCTCCAATAAACACTATTATATACTCATATTAGACTTTATTAATCATGCAATTATGATCTCATAGTCATTAAAATGATTCTACTCAAGGATCTAAAGGTAATAAAAAACAATAGAACATGCTCCATGAGATCAGCCATCCCAGATGGTACCCTTCTGAGATATACACTCTATCAGGAACAACTATACCATTATTAATGGTATGTCCAAGAGAATTTGCTTCATTGAGAACAATATACTAGGTATAGATTTAGTTCTAATAATAATAATTCCTTCTGTCAATAACCTACACCCTCCATAAGACTTAAGAAACACAGGTGGAGAGTCTTGCTCTCCCCCCCCCCCCACTAAACACAGTTGAGGGTGCACTACTCTATACTATGCATCACATGAATCATCTATAAAAGATAGAAAAAGTATATAACCACTATTTGTCATATCCCTAATGTTGAGTATGTATTGGATCTTATCCAACTCATCAACCCTCTACCACTCCTGTATCGTGTGGTCCGTACCTCAGTCTGTTGAGGGAGAACCATCTCTTAACTTGAAATAACTCATATGTAGTGGAGGGGTTCACTCCTCATAACTATAAATAGAAGATGAGGGAGGTGATACTACAATATAATACATGCACCCCACTTGTACTTAGAGATGGTGGACTACAAATTCATTAAGACCTTTACCCTGCTTTGACAGGGGAGTACTTCTCAAAGGATAGAGGAATCGTGAAAAAGTGTTCAGTACCACTATATAAATAGATGGCCCACACACTGTAATGATATGGTAGTACTACTATACCATATCGATTAGAATGGGGGACCTACACCTCGGAACGTTAGGGGAGTACCAACCCCAGAATAAAGGACACACTCCCTGGTTTCACAGGGGAGAATCAACTCTTCCAGAAGAACATGTATGGAGGACCAACACCCTAGAACGACAGGGGGTTCTAGATCTAGGGTTTGAGGACCCACTCTCTAACCCAATAAGAGGTACCCACTCTACCCATACATCACATATGAATGATATTCTCCCCGGTATGATAGGGGAGTACTGACTCTATGGAGAGAGGACTCGCACCCTGGTCCATTATGGGACTACCAACTCTTTTAGGCTAATTATTATAGAGGTATCTTTCCCAGGAATGCTAGGGGAGTGATAACTCCAACTACGCATATTATAGGAGGAACCCCCACCGTAAAAAATTAGGATAATATCAACCATGTTGGATCTAACCAATGTTAAAAACATGTTTCCAAAACATGGGGAGTCATGTCTCTACTAAATTAAACCTGTAGACGAAACCTATGTATGGATTCCATAAGGGAGTACCAATCCCAATGTCTTTCTTATAAACCTCACTGATCTTCAACATTGTTTGAGAATAGGTTCACACTTTTCTTACTCTGAACACGCCACTGCATATCGGGTAGTCCAAAATGGAGTATGTCATCGTGTTCTACATGGAAAATTATTTAGGATAGTTTTTCTTAAATTATGAATCTGATCCCTATAGAAAGAGATATAAAAATATTAAAATCATATGAATATCTACAAGGATTACATGGAATGACTTGGGATCCACACGATATGTGATCCCAGCTGAGTACTTGTTCGGGTATCATATCTTCATGTTTTTCCAACACACGTACGGGTACACAGCAAGTAGATAAGGCGCGCATTGTGTACCACTTTTCCAAGCCTCGGTCTATGTGTTTTTCCCATTCTTGTGTACCAGACCCCATTTACATGTACTTTTCCAATGTATTTATACACAGTCATGTAGTTTCACATTTCTATACTAGGACGTGTTCCATGGTCACAAGGTTTGGGGCACTATAAGGTGTATAACCCCGGTACACGACATGTAGTCTCCAAAAATCATATTTCCAAAAATATGATGGGCTACAATGAGTGTCTCTATAAAATTCATGCCATGTATATGTTAATTCTAGTTGGAAATCACTTCCAAAAATTCATGATTCTTCCCTATTTAACCAAAAAACCACTGATCTACCTTGCAGGGATCATTAGCAATTGTAATTGGGATCTGAAACCTTAGAACAAAACATTAACCAATGGGGATCATGACCAAAACTAGAACCACCTAATTTGAATCATTGTAGCTTTGGGTGAATCATAGTGTATAGTTCCCACTATATCTATATTTTATGATGATATTTATCAAAAATAGAGATCAATATCACCTCGACACTTTGATTTCATCTTGTTTTTATCATCCAAAAAGGGAGGAGAGGAGAGGAGGAGGAGGTGATCTCCTTCAGTTCATTTTGGGATCAACGTGAGGGGAAGTTAGGGAGTATTAGGTTTAGGTATAACTGAATGATTAAATTTTTTTTAATCAATTAATCCACAATTTAATTCCCCCATTATCATGTCGATGACCAAAACATCTCGCGTGGTAAACATTATGTTGTTCGTAGGGTAAACATGGGGTTTTAAACTCAAAAAAGGCCTCAAAATTCTTATCTGACACTCTACTCTGTAGTTATTTGTGTTTTAAGAAGACCTACACATTCATGAAAAAATATATTTAATCTTTTTAAAATCCCCACACTGAGAATCTCTGGGCCTTGTGTTGTCATTTTAACTCAGTGCTTGGCTTCTGAAATATTTTTAGAAATATTCCAATGTCCTATTGGTCAAACCCAAGTTCACTACATTTATAATGATAAATTCCCCATTAATATCAGAATTATATAATTTATATCACATATATTAATAAAAATTATCTTTATTATCTTCCTTTTTAGTTGTTCGTGTGAAATTAATCTCATCATTTCATGAACCGGTTTTCCTCAGTACACATGAATGACATTATTGTATCCCCATTGTAATAGAAAGATAAAAAATAATATATGATATAATGACTGCATATGTATAATTGTATTATGAATAAATTATATATATTTTTTAGATCGATCATCATACCCAATCGTGAGAGGTGGTCATGGAAAAATAAATCACATCGGTTTGTGGGGAACTAGTTTATTGTACACATGAATGATGGTTTTGTAACACATTTGATGGATTTTGGGATTATTATATGTCATGTAATTAACATAAAAACATATAGGTATATTAAAAATGCAAATTTTTTATATAATAATGATTTAAAAATAATTTTAGGAGGTGGAGGAAAAATAAAATAAAAACTCTCATTGAAGAATGTGGCCACTTCTTCATGTATCCTCCTTACGTTACAACCAAAATCCTTCATACGTTGGATTCATTCTCAAAAAAAGCATATAGTATGAGAGGATGGGTGTTTGGAATAGAAGTTTTTAGGATATAAAGGAATCAAATGGGGAGTAAGTTGTTAGTAAGAGAGGATATGGGGTGGAATTTTATAAGTGATTTGAGTTGTTAAGTTTTAATTTTTTGAAAAGAATAATATTTACCAATGTTTTTCCCAAGAATAAAAGTATCCAAACTAGAGTTTTGTAGAGAATTTTAAATTAAATGGTTTAAATTTTTATATAAAATATATTTTAGAAAAAAAATTATTTCATTTTAACTCTTATCATTTTAGATTATTCCCCGGTAAACCAATTTTTACCATAACAGTAATAAATAAGTTTTACAATTTTTTCAATTAACTATGGTAAAATTTTAAATTTAACATATTAGATAATGTAAATTATTAATATTACATATATTGAATCAATTTATTGAAATTCCATTAACATAATTGGAAAATTTTAATTTCAAATTAATCTCACAAACATGATGAGAATGTGGGTTTACAAAGAGAAAATTTTGAAAATTTTACAAAAAAAGTTATAGAAAACATAAATTTGAAAATGATTAAAATGAAAAATATTATATTAATATACATATATATATTATTTATATAATTTTAAAATAAAAAAAATTATAACATAACTATACATTATAAATAATCTAAACTAAAAGAAATATTTCAATTAAAATTCATTATTTTTCGCTACTCATCAAAAAATTAATATTTTCAGAAACACATAAAAAACTCAACAGAAGTTAATTTTTATATGATTATTTCAAAAATAAAGTTTATTTTTTCATATAAATTTTCTTCATGTTTCCAAAATTATTTTTAAAATAACTACTCTAAAATGGAAACCAGACAACTTTTTAAAAAATATAGTTTCTAAGAGTAAAATTAGGTTTATTCTTATCTCTTGTGTAAAAAAATATAAGATGGATTTTAAAATTTTAAATATATTGTATATAAATTTCATTAAATTCATTCCAAAAAACATTTCTCTAATTTGTGGATCTGAAATGAGTTTTTGTGCATAAAAATAGTCTTCCAAAGCAAAATATTTCTTTTATATTGAAATAGGTGTTATCTTAATATATAATTAATTGGTCAACAAAGTATTAATTTAATATACATGTTTAAATCATATATTTTAATAAATTGTCTAAACCAATATATTCTCACCATCCCAATGGCTAAATGATAACTATTGAGTAAAATTATAATATTTAAATAGTATGTCAAGTTTTCTTTAAAAATAGTATTGTGTGTAACACAAGCTAAAATCTGTTTTTCATGTATATAATGATAAAATTAGTTTTTCTGGAAATTTAAACTTACTAATTTATTCATGTAATTAAAAATATATAAAAGATTAAATTTATTTGAAAAATAATAATAAATATCAGGTTGTTAGATGGATCACCAATATAAGTAGGTATCTAGGGGAAGTATATATGTGAACTAATATCTAGCGTAGAAATTTCTAGGTAGAATATGTGTAAGCCCCACCACGCAACCTTTTGGTTTCCCTATTAGTTAAGTGGTATAGAATTTGTAATACCAACTCAATACTCGATTGTATCGCCTTTCATGACACAAATATTCTAGTTGCATTGCGTAAAACATTATAACAACGTCAAAGTCGCATGATATAAAACAACATGATGACATTCTTAGATCAAGACAATAAATTGTATGGTATGATCATGATATATAACCTTAAATTGTGTAACTTGAACTATGTGGGATCAAATTATTATTCATAAAGATACATATTATTCTCCTATATGGTAAACATAATATTAAATACATTATTTTCATATGTCCATATTCTCTATAAACTTCCTCTTCAGGAGTCCATATTCCCTTTGACTCAAAACACTCATTAACAATCCATATTTCCTCTGATCTATATAAAACATTCTAAAGGGGAAATATTATATTCCAGAAAAAAACCTATTTAATGGGATATATTCTATATAATAAAGATAGGATAGGGTTTCTCATGCATAGTTCTCATCCTAATAATTTCTACGAACCTTTCACCATGTATTCCACTTTACATGAGTTACAATTATAGTAAATATATCCTTGATATAGGAAATTAAAAAAATAATGTTGGTTTTTTTTACACTATCTAAAAATTTATTAAATTTCCCATTATTTGTTTTTGAACTATATGTGTTTTTACTCCCTTCATATGGATATTTAAAAAGATTCTATTACGAGCCTAATCCTCCCTTCACAACACCTATTACCACCACGGAAGGTCATAAATTCATGAATTCCGTATTTTATATCTTGAAACCATGGAATAATAAGATAATCAGTGAAATATGGAGAACCTAATAAATATATTGAAATATTATCACCAATGAAGAACCTTACATACATGTATTACTTAACATCAATTCATGGTTTTGATCAAATCATTGGAATAGTGGTAATAGTCCCACACTAGGATTTGGTAATGATTCATTAAAATGTCATTAATCTACAAGAGATTCTAGTAATAGGTAATTCCCAACCCCTGCACCCCACCCTCAAAAGGTGTGTATGATTCTTACCTCATGACATATTGACTAACATGAATTTCAATGTATTTTCAGTAAAGTCCTAGCTACCTCATTCCTTTGCAAATTAGTCTCATGATGACTTAAACATTTTTTTTAATCCTTCAAAAAAATTGTTAAACCAATGTAAATCTTTTATCTATGGAATTGTCCAATCAAACACACTTTACTTGTCATACTACACAAAATAGTTTTTCTATTTGTTTTTTCTAATTCTTTAGGTCTTAAATTAATCAATACAATCCCCTTCTAATCCAAATTAATAGTTTTATCATATAATATTATAACTAATTTTCATTATCCTTGAAATACATATGCTATGAACATGAGGAAGTTTCTAACACAGTAGTCCAAGAGGATGTTGTCACTTACACAACCCTTAAATCATGATGTGAAAAATGAACTAATCTAATAGTATATTAGGAATGGTTCTATATTTACATTAGAACCTTTTCACAATAAACATTGGGAATTGAAACCACATATTTTATACATTTAATGATAGGATTAATAGAATTAGATGGCACTTATCACTTTCAAAAACCACTTTTGGAACCTCTCTGCAAAGTGTTGTAATGTGATCCTCTCTTTTCATAGGTGAAAATAAAGAGGCCAACAGTGACCTCACTACTAACCATGGGTTTCCTTATAGTGATCCAATCATAAAAAATTTTCATATTCTACATCGCAAATCCCATCATCCATTGGAAAAATCTTTGGAGGAAATCTAAGATACCTAATTCAAATACATTTATTCTAGTCCCCCAAGAGGAGAATCCTCTGGGGTTAGAAGACTCACTAAACATGGATCAAGACTATATTCATGTTCCCTATGAAAAACGTCATATTTAATTCTTGTAGGATACTGAAGAGTTGTCTCATATCATTAATCAATGTTGGGACCAAGATGGTGATAAAGGTAATGTGGTTTTCGAGAGTTTCCTTTTGTTTTTAAGGTTGGTTTTGAAGAAAATAAATCACTTCAATTGGTTTTGGAAATAAATTTTTTGAGATTTTTTTTCAAAACAACTGGACTTGTGGTTTCAAAATAATCAACCTGATGTTTGAAAAGTATTGGATCCATGGTTTCTAGAAAATCAGCCCCAGGGTGGCTTTGTGTAGAAAATAATAGGACTCTAGTTTTCATAAAGTTTTTCCTCAGGATGAGATGGAAATAAAGAAACAAGAATGAATGGAAAGTTGTAATACATTCCAATGTTAAATGTAACGATGATTTGATATTTTGGAATTATCATATATCATAAGTAAAGTGGTAGAACATATGATGTAATATTGATGGATGAAATGGTTAAGTAAAATCAATTAATGGTGATGACTATTGAGAAGTTGAGAATGGTTATGTCTATTGAAAAGATGTGAATAGTGATGACTATTGAAAATCATTGAATTGTGATGTCTATCGAAAAGCTGGGAATGGTGATGAATTTTGAAGATTTGTGAATAGTGATGACTATTGAAAAGATGTGAATATTTGTGCCGATAGAATATTCATGTCGATGAAATAAGAAATGTTCTATCAAGACAACATAGTATTCACTTTGTTCTGCATCGGAATCAGAGTCATGTCTATGGAATAGTTGTGCCGATGGAATATTCATGCTGATGGAAAGATTTGTTCTGATGGAATAGTAATGGTCATAAAGGTTGAAAAGTAATAGTTGTACCGATGGAATAGTCATGGTGATGGTATAGTCATACTAATGGAAAAAAATCATGCCGATGAAAGATTAAATGGTATTTCAAGACAACACAGTATTCACTTTGTTTTTCATCGAACTCATTTTTGTGCTGATTGTATTGTCATGTCAATAGAAAGTGTCATGCTGATGGAAGATTAATGGCCATGCAGATTTAAAAGTAATAGTAATGATGATGGAATAGTCGTGCTGATGGAAAGATTCATCCTAGTAGAAGAGTAATGGTCATGCAGATTGAAAATTAGTGGTCATGTAGATAGAAGAGTAATAGTTGTGACGATGTAAATAGTCGTGTTGATAGAAATAGTCATTTCAAATGTAAAGAGTCAGAGGAAAAAGTTGTGCCGATGGAAAATAGGAAAGAGTTGTTCCAATGGAAATAGATAGTGAAGAGATGATGCATGCCATGTTGACAGGGTAATGACTTTATTTTGAATCAGACTCATAGGTGAATGTAAAAAAGAGATAAGGTGCCAATTAAATACCATCATACATAGAAACAATCATACTCAAAAATTGCACCCACATTTATGGTTTTCTAAAATAAAAAATTGTTTTTTATTTTTGTAATAAGAAATGTGTATGGAGATACAAATGAAAGAGATGAATATTGAGATGAATTATAGTGAACAATCGATAAGATTTGAGAAACAATGATGAATTCGAAATGCATCCATTAATTTCATGGGAAAATTAAAATTTGGAAATTACAGTGAGTAGGAAAACTTTTGAATTCCTTCCAATTGTCACATATAAATGGAGGAGGTACATTGTACTTTCTAACAAAGATTATTTTTCACATCAGAGTAGAGAGAAGCTCTAGGTTTTAGGGAGAATAAAAAGAGGTGAAGAGTATTTGGATTGACTTTTTGTTTTAGTTTTTATCGCATCAAGTTGAATAAATTGGTTTCATGTATTCTGTATTGGGTGTTTTAATATGGGGCTTCTCCAGCTGAGGAAGAATCATATTGTGTCTCTTTATCAATCTCTGGTTTTGAAGTGGTGTTGATTCTATATTTCTTAACTATTACATAAATGTTTTGAAGTGGTGATGATTCTATTTGTCTTGAGTGTTTTATGCAAGTATTAGAGTGGCACTGATCCTATTCTACTGTATTTAATTAAATGATCAGAACAAGAATAATCATACAGGGAGAATCATTTTAAGGGTAATAGGACATATTGTATTACATTATCCAAGAGGTTCTTACCTTTCTTCGTGGTAAGGAAAATAATGATTGTTTTTCAATTGAATAGATTTGGTGAATTTAAAAGAATCACATGTAACATGAGATGTTACAAAACAAATGTATTTCCCTATTTTGCTTAGTGAGTGCACCCACGCTAGTTGTATTGTTTCATAGTGTTACATGAGTTGAAGAGTATATCCTACTCATTACAATCCAATGATTTATTTCAAGTGTATTATATAGTATTAGATCATTTCAAAATCATATCAAGGACATAGAGATTCTTATTGAACACTGAAGCTTTTAAATCATTGTGTTCCTTTGAATGTGTGCTGATTTGTTTCTCAATATGGAATTGAAATCTTTAACCGGGGGTGAAGGTTTTTTCAAATGAAAAATACATAAATGAAAATGTGTATCACTGATTCTCCCACTCCCCCTCTAGTGAAACAATACTCAATCTATACACTTTTCATTGGTATCAGAGAAAGGTTTCCTTCGCTATTCTTCGCTGATGGATAACGTGAACTGTGTGAATCGTAAAGGCATTACAGTATTTAATATAAAGAACAGTTATATCTAGAAGGATAGAATGCTTCTATATTTTATGTCTATCAGTTATGATGTTCTTAAAGCTCCAACAGTTGGGTTTCCTCCCACTGATGATAGTTCTCCACTTACACCTATTGATAAGATGTTTCTTCAGAATGGGGGATGGTTCAAGAATGATATATTAGCATCACTTTTTGAATGTGAATTCATGAGAGTCAAAGGTATTTCCACTACTAAAGGTTATATGGGATAAATTTAAAAATATATATGAAGTCAATGTAAATGTAAAGAAATAAAGTTAAATATATGTATATTGAAGTATAGATATTTGAAGATGGGTGAGCATGAATCTGTTGGGGAATTATTTTCAAGGAATAATGAAATTCAGAGAACTATAGGATTTCATGGTGAAAATATGAAAGACTATATTTTTTAAAATGATCTTAAGAATCCTAACATAAAAATTATATTCAAAAGTTTCTTCATTAGAAGATAGATATCATGAATCATTATCTCTTAATTATTTACACAGCACCTTTATCACTTATTAACTGAGAAGAGAGAATGACATGAATAGAAATACAATGGTTGATAGAGAAATTTATTTCAAGTAATAAATAAATAATATTCAAAAAAGATTTTTATTGAATATAAATCATGTGATTCTAACTTAGAAAATTAGGTATTTAAAAATCTCAATGAAATATTATCCTTATTTTCTAACAATGTGAAAAGAGGTATTGGGAAATACAAAGGGAAAATTCCCATGAAATGTTTAGAATGTAGAGGTGTTAGTAAAATTGTGTCTAATTTTCCTCAATGAATGAATGAAGAGGATAGTGATATTGAAGAATGAAAATCAAGAAGATCGTGGAAGAAAAAGGGCGATAAGGGAAAGGAAAAGAAATACTTCAAAACAAAAAAAAGAGGCTTCTTGTCCAATGATAAAGAAGAAGAATAGAGTGATGATGAATCTAAACAATTATTTCTATATGATAATACAAATAAATTTATTTCAACATTTAATGATGAAGAATTTGAAAGTATTAGTTTTTAAGGAGAAGAAGAAACTCCGCTTGAAATGCATTTGAAGGAAGATTTGAAAGAATGTATGAGAAAGATCAGAAGACTTGAAATGAAAAACAAAAAATATGGAAGATGAAGGCTCAATAAACCAATAATTTTTTTTGGTGAGAAATAATAGATGGTTAAATAGATTTATGATTTGAAAAAGTCGTTTGAAAATGAAAAGAACTGTAATGTGAATTTGGAAGTAAACCCGGAGGCAAAGGAAGAAGAGTTGGAAGTTCTCCAACAAAAACTCTCTAAAGATGAAAAGAGAAGTATAATTTTCTAAAAAAACTATCACTAAAGTCAGTGATTGTTCTCATAATGAGAAATAGGATAAGGTTCAACAAAATATAACTTCAAAGGGTGAGAATAAGAATGCAATGGTGTCTGAAAAAAAGAATGATGGGAAAGTTATGTATGTGGTCAATGTGAAGAATTCAGAAGTTACAAAACATCCTGAGTATGAAAAGGTTTTATATGAATACAAAAAAGATTAAAATACTTCTGACCCATTCAAGGATGAAAATAAGAAGAATAATACAATTGAAATTGAATATAATATGGTTGAGAAATATTTTCACAATTATGTTCAGTATTGTTGTTTCAAGGGAAAATACTCTTTCTATGGGTAGTGATGGTATTGTGGGGGATTTGAACACACAATAAGTATGTGTTGGTTCAATCAACAACATTACTATTATCCCATATGTTATTGAAGGAATATATTGAGGGGGGTCAATCTCATAAAATATGTAATAATGAGAATATTGTCAAGAATAAATTTGAAAAGAGTAAATATTATATTGAAAAAAGGTTCCAACACTTGGAAACTATTTGTGAGGTATGTGATCAACCATACACCTTTCAAAACAATGTCTTGTTTTGTTTCCATCTCAGCAATGTATTCTCAATTATTAGCAGTTGAAGTTGAAGAAATAAAATAAAGAAGAAATGGCTCTTATTGTTGAAACTACATTGAATTCCACGAAAGGAGAATGGCCATGGATACTTGATAGTGGGTGTTCCTCCCACATGAAAATAGTCTTGATATTTCTAAAGTATGTAAAATATTTTATTGATGGTATAGTGACATTTGGTAATGTTGAATCATTGAAAATCAATGGTGATGGGTCATTCACTGTTAGAATAGAAAAAATAAAATCTAAGAAAACATTGTATGTTGAAAGGATAAAACACAATCTGCAAAGTGTTTGACAATAGTGTGACAAGGGTGACAAGGTTATCATCAGGAAATATGTATTTTTTTTAATGAGTGAAGAAGATTCAAATATTGTTACAGGAGGCCTACATATAAAAGGGGAAAATATTAGGTTGGTGATTCACAAAACTCTTGTTACATGAGTATATTGAAACAGAATCAGTTATGACATAACAGGATTGAACATATGGGTCATAGAAACATGAGAATGTTATTCAAAATAGACATTGTTTGAGATATTCCAATTTTTTCAAGAAGAATACATTGTTATTGAACTATTTTACAGCAAGAAAAAATTACAATTTTTTGCATAAGAAATATGATATTTGTTCAAAACAACTCTTAGAGCTACTCTATTCTGATATATGTGGGCCAATAAGAAATAAATCAACACATGGAGATAATTTCTTCATTAATTTCATTGATGATTTTACTCGCATTACTTGTGTTGTGTACATGAAACAGAAATGAAACGCTTTGAAAATGTTTAAAAGTGTCTGAAAAAAATCTGATAAAGAATGTGAATATTATGAGAAGAAGGTGAGAACTAATAATGATGGTGAATATAAAAGTGAAGATTTTAAATAATATATTAAAAATCATGGAATTCATCATGAGTATAGATCTCCATAAAATCCAAAAAAAATGGGATTACTGGATGAAAGAATAAAATCCTAGTGGAAATGGGAAGAACCGTGTTACATTAGCATTGCCTTTCTCATTACTTTTGGAGGCAAGAAATGAGTACTATTGTTTATTTTTAGAACTATATTTTATATGAGCCTCAATAAGAAATTACTCCCTATGAACTATTTTATAAAAAAACACCAGGTTGGAGTAACTTTAGAGTTTTCATTAGTCCTTGTATTATAAATAATAAAGGTGGAAACTTTGGTCAGTTTGAGCAGAAAGGTGAAGATGGAATCTTTCTTCGATATTCTCTTGAAGTAAGGGGATACAGATGCTTCAAAAAATAAATACATATAATTTTTTATACAATTGATGTAAAAGTTATTGAAATCTCTGAGAAAGATAAACATGTCCAAGCAGACAAATATGTTGATCAAGTTGAAGAAGATAATATTGATAAGGATACAAACGATTGTAATCCTAATAAAGGTGATGAATCCAAATCATCTATTTCTAGTGATGAGAAAGACAACTGAAAATCATATCCCAGGATAATGAAACATGTGGAAGCACATAATATAATTGGTAATCAACATAAAAATGTTCAAACAATAAGAATATCCAATTCCATTACATATATATATTTGTATTCAAAAGTGGAACCGAATGATGTAAAAGAATATTTTGAGAATTTATAATGGGTTTAATCCATGAATGAAAAATTGTAACATATTGAAAAGAATATTACATGGGAAATCCTAACCAATCCTGAAAACAAAAACAAAAATCATTGGCACAAAATGGGTTTTCTGGAACAAGTTGAATGAAAATTGTGAAGTTATAAGAAAAAATGAAATATTAGTTTTCCAAGGGTACTCACATATTGAGGGTATTGATTTTGATGACACGTTTTACCCTATATAAATACTAGAAACAATTACAAGCTTTCTTTCTATTTCTACACTATGAGGCTTTAAGATATTTCAAATGGATGTGAAATCATCATTCCTAAATGGTTATCTTGAAGAATATATTTCTATTGAACAAAATTGTGGATTTGTTATTGGAAAAGAATAAGGATATGTGTCTAGGTTCAAAAAAGATTTGTATGGCATGAAACAAGCTGTGATGGCACGCTATTCCAAATTGTGTATGTGATTAAGAAAGTTGAATTTTAATTAAGTAAGAGTGGATAAAAATATTTACATTGGAGAAATTATAGAGTATTCCCTCGATGTAATTGTTTATGTTGTTGATATTATCTTTTCTGGGAATTATGAAGGAATATGTGAAATAGTTTCTAATGAAATGAAGAATGTATTTGAAATTTCCATGCTGGGAGAAATGAAATACTTTCATGGGTTAAAAATTCAGCAAAATAAAGAATACATTTTCATATCCTAAGAAATCTATAAAAAATAACATCTCAAGAGGTTTGGCACTGAAAATTCAAAACCTATTTCTACAGCCATTTAAGTGGGAACAATGCTGAGTAAGGATGGAGATGGGAAAAAGTGGATCATAAAGAGTATCGAAAGATGATTGGATATCTATTGTATTTTACTGGCTCAAGACCTTACAATGTTCATGTTGTTACTCAATGTGCAATATTTCATAGTTGTCTGATTGAATAACATCTAAATGTGGGAAAAATAATTATTAGATATATCATAGGGACAAAAAAATCAGAATCAGGTATTGCATCTCAGATAGTATTGATTTATTTAGGCATTGAGATGTAGATTGGTCCAAAAATATTGATTATAGAAGATCCACATCTTGTGAGGTATTATTTTTAGGAAAGAATTGTGTTAGTTGGAATTCAAAGAAAAAAAATACAGTAAGTCTCAGTATGGTCGAAGCATTGTACGTGGATTCTACTCATGTCACTACTCAGCTTATGTGGATGAAAACACAATTGGAATATTTAATTAATGAATTGAAGTTCCCCATGCTATTGCGTTTTGTCAATCAAAGTACATTCAATCTCACAAAGAATCATTTACAATATTCTCCTTCAAAACATATTGATATCAAATATCATTTTATTAGAGAGAATGTAGATAAGAATGAATTGAAGTTGGACTATGTTCCATCATCGGTACAGTTTGTTGATATTTTCACAAAACCATTATTGAAAGAATAATTCTCAAAAATAAGTTTGAACAGGGGTGTCCAACCTATTTCACATCATGTTTAAGGTATGTGTATTTTTTCCCACTCTCATCTTACCATTATATTGTTTTTTCCAGAGGAAGAATTGTTTGGTTTCATAAATCTATTGCACAAAAGAGAGATTTGTGGGTAAGCTATGAATTCAGAATTGTTTATTGTGTGTACTATTCTAACATTTTGTTGGAGTGGTTGTAGGAAAAGAAATTGAATTTTTTTTCTAGGTAGAATGAAGAAAAGGAAGAGGTTTTCATGATCACTATTTTTGGATAACATAGTTTTTTATTAATGATTCGTTTATCCTAAAATGATTTTGCTCATGTAGGCTTAGAATTGTTGATATTTAATCCATTTAATGATGTTAAAATTTTCAATTATTTATGATACTTGGTTGAGAACAAAATCTAAAGGGGGATATTTTTTGGACCAAGCTGATGATAAAGGTGATGAAGGATTCAAGAGTTTTCTTTTGTTGTCAAGGTTGGTTTTGATGAAAATAAATCACTTCACTTTGTTTTGGAATTTTTTTTTTGAGATTTTGTTTACAAAGGAATTAGACTTGTGGTTTCAAAATAATCAGCCTAACGTTTGGAGAGGATCGGATCAATGGTTTCTAGGTAATCGGTCCCACGGTGTCTTGTTTTTGAAAAGAATCATACTCAAGTTTTAATAATGTTTTTCCTCACAATGAGTAGGAAAGAAATAAACTATAATGAATGGAATGTTATTATACTTTACAATGTTAAATGTGATGATATTTTGTAGTTATGGAATTATCATAAATCATAAGTAAAGTGGTAGAACATATGATACAAGACTGATGGAAGAAAGGGGTAAGTAAAAGTAGTGAATAATGATGAATATTGAAATGATGTGAATGGTTATGACTATTGGAAATCATTGAATGGTGATGAATATAGAAAATCTGTGAATGGTGATGACTATTGAAAAGTTGTTAAGGGTGATGACTATTGAAAAGTTATGAATAGTGATGACTATTTAAAAGCTGTGAATGGTGATGACTATTGAAAATCTCTGAATATTTAGACTATTGAAAGGTTTTCAATGGTGATAACTATTACAAAGATGTGAATTGTGATGAGTATTAAAAAGTTGAGAATGGTTATGACTAATGAAAAGATATGAATGGCGATGACAATAGAAAATATGTGAATTGTGATGATTATTGAAAAGCTGTAAATGATTATGACTATTTAAAAGCTATGATTAGTCATACCAATGGAAAATTCATGCCGATGAAAGAAGAAATGTTTTGTCAATCCAACACAGTATTCACAGTATTTCGCATTAGATACACAACCTTTTTGTTGGAATAGTTGTACTGATAGAATAGTTGTGCCGATGGAATAGTCATGGTGATGGAAAGAGTCGTGCCAATGGAAGAGTAATGGTCATGTACATTGAAAAGTAATAATCATGATGATGGAAAAGTCATGCCGATTGAATAGTTGAACCAATGGAAAAAAGTCATGCTGATGAAATAAGAAAAGATCTGTCAAGCCAACATAGTTTTCACTTTGTTTTTCATTGGACTCATAGTCATGCCTATGGAATAGTCATTTAGATGGAATAGTAGGGTCAATGGATTGATTCATTCCAATGGAAGAGTAATGGTATTGCATATTGAAAAGTAATAGTCGTGCTGATGGAATAGTCATGGTGATGGAATTGTCTTGTTCATTGAATAGTTCTGTCGGTGGAAGGAGTCTTGCCGATAGAAGAGTAATGGTCATGCAGTATGAAAAGTAAGGTTTGTGCAAATGGGAGAGTAACAGACATGTAGAATGAAATAGTCGTGCTTATAGAAATATTCATGATGATGAAAGAGTCAGAGGAAAGAGTTGTATAGATGGAAAAGAGGAAAGAGTCATGCTGATGGAAAGAGATAGTGAAGAGATGATTCATGTCATACCGAGAGGGAAATGACTTTGTTTTGCATCATACTCACAAGTGAAAGTAAAAAAATAGGTATGGTGCTAATTAATGACCATCATACTGAGAAAAATTTATACTCAACAATCGTACCCACATTTCTGGTAATCTAATAAAAAAATTGTATTCCATTTCTTGAATAAGAAATGGGTATGGCAATACAAAAAAAATCCCAAGTTTTATATGAAGTTTAGAGAAGATTTGAGAAGCTTTGAACAACATTTAAGAAGCCAAAATGTATCCCATAATTTCATTGGGGTATTAAAATTTGGGAAAATTTTACTGAGAGGGAAAAACTTCTCAATTCCCACCATTTATCACCAAAAAAAAGAAGACGTACTTTGTACTTTTTGACAATGAGAATTATTCATAGTAGAGGAGAGAGAAGCTCCATGTTTTAGAGAGAAGAATAAGAGGTGAATAGTATTTGAATTGACTTTTTGTTTTATTTTTTATTGGATCAGGCTTAATTAATTGGTTTTGAGTTTTCTGTACAGGGTGTTTCCATATTGGGCATCTCAGGAGGAGGAAGAATCATATTGAGTATCTTTATGAGTCTCATGTTTTGAAGCGGTGATGATTCTATTTGTCTTGACTATTACATATATGTTTTTAAGTGGTGTTGATTTTATTTTTCTTGACTATTGTATGCAAGTATTAGATTGGTACTGGTTCTATTCTATTGTATTCAATTGAAAGATCAGACTGAGAAGAATCAGACTGGGAGCATCGTTCTCAAGGTAATTAGATAGATCATTTTACATAGTCCAAGAGTTTCTTACATTTCTTCTAGGTAAGGAAAAGAATAATTGTTTTACAATTGAATATATTTGTAGAATTTTAATGAAGCACAGGCAACATGAGATGTTACAAAACAAATATATTACCCTATTGTGCTAAGAGGTTTCACATGCACTAGTTGTATTGCTTCATAGTGCTACATGAGTGAAAGGGTACATCCTACATGTTGTAATCCAAGGATTTATTTCTAGTGGATTGTATGGTATTGAATCATTTACAAACAATACCAAGGACGTAGCTATCCTTATTGAACAGTGAACCTTGAAAATCCTTGTGTTCTTTTGGATGTGTGTTTATTTTTTTCTCAACAGGTAATTGAAATCCTTAACAGGAGGCGAAGGTTGTTTTAATTGAAAATAGATATACAATAATAAGAGTATCACTAATTCACCCCCTCCCTCTCTCAGTGATACAACACTCCAACTAGGAACATTCAATCAGATCAAACAAGTATACTGATGTGATTTGGTATATTTAAGATGATCATGTTGGAATATTTAATCATCCACTAAAGGGTATGACTATATTTTTTTCAACTTTATATAAATCCATTTATCCTATAATAATAAAAAATAGAGGATAATAATGGTCACATATTTATACTAAAATTTAATAGAGTTCTCATAACCATGTTCCTATTTAAAAATATCATCAACACATTTGTATGGTAATGGAATGGTGGGATTATGTCTCTATATATAGGTAAAAAAGTTGATAGCAGATTCTTAAAAAATTACAAGTTGATAGATATCAAATTCTAAATGCAATTATGGAGTACTTCTATATTTTTTTCTCCCTACTATTGAACTTGTTTGTTGAAAAGTCCCAATAGATACCCAGAATAAAACCCATTTTTCCTTTCCCATTTAGGAGAACCATTAAAAGTTTATGGTGAAGAATAAAGAACATGATCTGGTTTATATTCATATTTTGACTTAATTTCATAAGCATATCTAGTCCAGCACTTCAAGGAAGACTCATATCCATACTGACCTTACAAAAACTCACTTTATTATTCTAAAGGTCTTTAAAATGAATAATTGTATTCCTACTCTTTATTCTAATGATGAATGTTCTCATATCCTGATAAAAACTAATAGGTAGGGTTATATTCTTGTTTTCTCTAAAGAAACTCATTGGCATATTCCATTTTCGTGTAAAGAGAATTCCCATATACCTACCTAAATTGTTTATATCTTTTAGTGTATTTAAATGATAACATTGGAGTTTCCTTGTAGGTCTCCCACATAGAATGGTAATTTCACACTATTCATGACCCCAACCAATTTATATAGAGAAACCAAGAATAAATATCAAGGATTTAAACATAAGGACTTGTGGTTGGTCATTAGCCCAACCCTAATCATTGTAGATATCCTTGAGGCCCATCAACAACTCTTTATAGTGTCCCAAGAACCTACATGTTCATCAGCATCAGGATAAATATGTTTTAGTCTTGGAATTCCACCCTATGATACTATTATTGGTACCTCTAGAAGTCTTCCCTAGAGTGTTTCTCATGGAGGTCCTCCCCATAAATACTTAAAGATCGATCATTTGGACATTTCACTTTGTGTGTGTTGAAAATTCATCCTCACAATAAAAATTTTAAATTAGAATGATGTTTTCCCCCTTTATAATCCATCAAATGTTCAATACTATAATTTTCCTCTACATAAATATCATATTTCTCACCTTAGATGTCCTTCATACAGTATTTTCTAAAGTGGTCCCCCTGCTAGTAGTCAATAATCCATAACTAAAGTCCTCCCTATGATGGTCAATATTTTGATTATGGTGTAGTTCCTCCCCATGTCATTCTCTTTGATGAACCTCTCTACGGTGAAATCATGCCTTGATAAGAAGGTCCACCCCCATGGAATTAATTATAAAAATCCTTCCCCATGGTGACACCCCACCTCAATAAAAAAATCATCCCCTTATCAAAACTACTCTAATAATTCCATTATACTAAGTGTAACTCATGAGATTTTATCTCATATACACTTAGAACCTCATCATTGAATGGAGATATTAAATCTCAAACAAAGGATTGTCTGAGATAAAAATATTCATCAGAAACACTATCAGATTGTATATACTATAGTGAAATAGAGAGGTTTCAAATTCATCTATCTCTCCTTAATAAAAAAATAGGAATAAATAAAATTGGAAAGATCAATTTGAGTAATACTGCTTCTAAAATAAGTATAATTTTATGTTCCTTAGAATATAACTAGAATAACACAATATAATAATTATTTTTTGACCCACAGTCACCTTTCAATATTACATACCTAAAATATTAAATGAGTAATTCATACATTATCTTATCCTACATATTTAAAAAATTCACCACCATCTAAAGAGAAAATATTTGTGTTATGGGGGAGTATGTTATCCGTGATATAGAAATATGAGAACTACACAACAAGACTAACTTTATATCCCTTTAAATTTTATAGAACCTGAAATTTGGGAAGGCAATGCAAATATATTTATTAAGAGTGCCTAAATTGTTTCGAAACTCCACTATAGTTAATTGATGATCCCCCACATAAAATATACATTGGAGGATTGCGTAAGAAAAGAGAATTTCATTTTACCCTACTTTACAACCAGCGGAGTCCACTAAAGATGACATCATGAAACATCATTACCTTGAGTCATGATACTTTCTAAATCTCAACAAATAAAATATGTTTTATCTAGTATAACCACACTACATCCAAATCCTATAATCATTTTACTCGTTTAGATCAAACTATTTAAAAGATATTAAATAACACTACTAGGATATTCAATATGTCCTACCTTCTTTGGAAGTTGAAGAACTCTATAGAAAAAATATTTACAGTGGAAGGTAGATAACATTTGAAATGGTAATTTCATTTGACACAATCCATGGATATTTCCAATAAATTCAAGAATAAAATTAATATCGCTACCTCTTATAATATATTGGAGCATCCCCAACCCCATTGGATTGGGGCATTTTTACCCAACCACTATCACTAACACCCTAAAATTGACAATAGATCTAAAATATAAAGATAGAAGAACAAATTAATCCTAATCATGAAAATATTGGGGCATTTACATCACCACATATGACTACCCTATGGAAATACATCTTCTCTATAATAAGGTAAACTAAACTATAAAATCTGTTATAGTTTCTTTTCTTATGTGACTCATCCTCTAATTTGGGGATGCACTCGGTGAATAATGTTGGGGACTAACTTAAGATAACTATTTATAAATTACTTTTGTTTGATTATAAAGAATAAATGGAAAGAAATTATAGGGGTATCATGCGAAAATAGTCCCTTAAGAAGGATAACACATAGCAATATTTTAATTTATCCCTTGATAAATAATTAAAAGGTGATGAATCTCCTTATTCAAACGATGAATTCATGATTCCTACATAGTATTATGAATTTCTAAATGTCATCAGCATTACCTTTGAAAATAACTCAGATCATAAAACTATTGTAAAATAGAATGATGAGGAAGTCTCTATCCAAAATATGGAAGAAACTAAAAAAATTGAATAATATGTGTATACCAAGGACCCAAGATGGTTTCAAAATTTAGGAGATCCCCTATATGATCAGTTTCAACCAATTTAGTGAGGTTAAGCCAATGAAAAAAGGGTGAACTTTTTCATATCTCACCAACCAGCTTAGGAAACAGAGTCGCCCACCATTTTTTAATTGATTCTCCAAATATAAATTTTTTTGTAGGAGCTAAGGTAGTTCAATGCTAAATTTAAAATTGGTGATATTCTTGTGAATTATAAATTCTAGGTGGAGACCAACATTTATGTTTGGTTTCATTTTCTCCAACCTAGGAAGATGACCTAACACATGTTGGTGGAGTCCAACCATCCAAAAAGTTCGTGGTTTAGAGCACATGTTTTTAAAATGATATCCAGTGAATATCAACAATTATTTTTACTAGGATGGAATTTTGATCCTTGTCTAGAATGATACCCTAGGCTAACTCATACAATACATAAAGCATTTCCCATTAACTCCACTAAAATATCTACCCAACTAACCATCCCACTGAACTTGTTAACACTATTAAATCCCTAACTATATAGAGGTCATGGATTGGAAATTTGTAATAGTGAAATATGAAATGAAGTTTCTCCCTAAGTGGATGGATACAACCCATCCCCCAAAAAATATTAGGAACCCAACATTACTAATATTTAACTTCACTAGAGACCCATAGTAGTACCAAACAAATTGTTTTTTCAAGATCACCATATTATGGTAATAATTCAATAAAAATAATCATCCATTCTCTTATGATTATTGTATATTCTAAAAGGAGAAATATTTTATAGTATAAAAATATTCCAACTCTTTCTATTATGGGGTAGGAGTATATTTTTTTCTAATTAATTTATTAATTAAAATCTATAATAAGGAATATGATGATCTTAAATATATATAATTTCATGTAGAGTGATAATTAGAGGTTATTGGACATAACTTCATGCTGGAAGTTTCTAACTTGTTCACTAACCTTTTAACCCCCATAAGAGATTTTACTATAGATATTCATAGAAAATTTTCTTAATGATTTGTATATATCATTGATTTAATTGAATTTCCTCATTAGATTAAAATATTTCATAGTGATTGGGTAATTTTTTGGAATATGATATATGATTCTAAATGGACAACTCTTTTCAAAAACCAGTATCTCAGAGAATGAGTTTTGACAAAGAAAATGTTTAAACTATTACACTTAAACCAGAACCAATTCTATATCCAAACCAAAAAACATTTAATGTCACATAGTGACTACCCCATAACCTAAATAGAAATATTATCATCTAAAATATAAGGTATTAAACGATCATAAAAAACTACAAATCAACTATCATAAGAATATGTTTTTTTGAAAATATAGATTC
The DNA here is from genome assembly GCA_963277665.1 of Viscum album. Classification (NCBI taxonomy): domain Eukaryota; kingdom Viridiplantae; phylum Streptophyta; class Magnoliopsida; order Santalales; family Viscaceae; genus Viscum; species Viscum album. Next base: position 1,535,391,138 of record OY728126.1, read on the forward strand.
TCATTTTTTTATATCAAACCCATGGAAAATATGTATCTTAAGTTTCCTGATGATAGAAACCCAAATGAAAATAGGATCAATGATGACCTTGATAAATTATATTACCATAATATATTGGGTAAAAACATCAAAAATTGTTTCATCATAAATGACTTCCACCATAAGATGGTTTGTTCTAGTAAAGTAACACTAGATAATCCACAAGTATATGTGAATGGTATATCCACCATCACACAAAATAAAGATAATGGTCAGATGTTATGCGTATGGGTGAACAAATATTTAATGATTATATGACTCAGAAATTAGTAAACCTTGAACATGTTATCATTATATAAATATAAAGTTAACAATTTTGAACTGTAGTTTTCTCAACAATGACTTAGTAAACTTATTTGTTATTACAGTCCCCCAAAATCTAATATTCTAAAATATATAATAAATTCTGAAACATTAATATTATTTTGGATAAATAACTATTTAGTTGTCCAGTATGGTCTAATATCTTTAAAAAATCTCATCCCCTTCATTATGAGAATAGAAACTTCCTTTCAAAATGTAATTTTAATCATATGAGTAGTCGTAATATGGTTCATTCAATGTGATCCACATTTATAATCACTTATATAGTGAGTAAAATTCATATGATCTAAAGTTCCATGAAAATAAATAGGGTAGTGGTCTTAGAATATAATTAAGTTAAGGATTAAGGAGTCAATATGGGTCCTAGAAATTAGGTAATGTATCTATTGAAGCAATATAATATTTAGAAACTAAGAGATAGGTAATTCAGTAGGATTAATAGAAGAAACAATTTAATCCTTAATCATCCAAATTCCAATCATAACCAATTAATTTATAATATTCACTATTTATTTTAAACATGTCTAGTCTATATAAAAATCCTCAATAGAAATTTTCTTTGAGACATTGGAAAATAAAAATACAGTCAAATTTGGGTTATCGAATGAAACCACCAGTACAGGTATCCTTATCCACAAAACCATAGGCCATAGAATAACCTCATGATAGTAAATGCATTCACCTTATTTAGAAGTCTAATATTTGGAAATATCTTGTTGTTGTTTTAATCATAATGATACTGGGTTTAATTCCCCTGTTAGGTTATATTAGGTTAAGATGGTAAGATAGGGTGACATTCCTTTAAAAAATAATTAAATAATTAATGTTGTAATGAATAAAAAAATCTTTTCAAATCTTTATGATTAATAAAACAATTTATGTTTTCAAAAATGAAAAATGATATGGGTAAATTAATACAGTAAGTATTATTACATAAAAATAAAGGTTTTTAAAAGTGGAAGCATATAAAAGGAAGTGATGAATAAATTAAATGATTTTTATTAGTGAAAATTAATCAAATTAGTGAGTAATGAATAAAATAAATATAGAACATGATTTAGTACAAGATTCTGGCTAAAGTTATTTAATGATCCCATGTATATCTTACCATAATTACATTAGGATTTAATGTATTATTCCTTGACATTAATGTTATCCAACATACCAAAAATCACGTGATTTTTAATTCAGCATGGAAAGAAACCAAAAATAAATTTGACCCTATATTTTTAGTGGGTTTAGCAAGAAACATCAAATGAAGTAATATAATTAGGTTTAAGTGGTTTTGGAAAGAAACCTATATCCATCACTTTTAATGGTTTTGACCGTCAAAATATAATTAATGAAGATAAGGGAATTTTTTTTTAGAAAATTTACTTCGAAGATCAATCACAATATCTCTAGTTTTAGAAAATAACATTTGGATACATAGATATAAATATAGAATATGTGATAATGTTTTACAAAGACTGTATAATTTGGTTTTAATTGAGAGAAAAGTCATCATTGGAAAGAAATTGATGATATTAAAAATTTTCTATTGAGAATTGTTTCAAGGTGCATTGGTATTCTACCAAAGGGTCCATTTATAGGATTGGGTAGCTCCTAAAATCTTCTCAAATATATTTGGATTCAATAAAATTGGAGAAGTATGAAAATGTGTTTCAGTAATACAATTTATTTTATTATTAGAGAAATTAGGTACATATAACATCTACATGATACATGGATAAAACAAAATTATTAAAAAATTCCTTAATATGATTCTAAATTGATATTTCTTTTAAAATTGCACAGGATAACCTGGGGACATATATGACAAAAGGGTGAGGTATAAAAACCTATAAAGGAATAAAAAAACATAACATAATGAAATAATTACATTTTAGCCAGTAGGAATTTCAATAAAACATTAAAGGGGTGAGAATCAAAAACATGTACATCGAGTCATGATATATGATGATTACATAAAGGTAAACAGGGAATGTGCGAACAACATTAAACATAATATCACAAACATAATTCCAGGATAACCACCAAGACATTATAAAATGGTGAAAAAATTTCAATAATGAATTAGGTTTCCACTCTAATCACATAAATGGCATATCATGAAACTAAAACATTACCGAATTAATAGGACCACAATATAATTTGGGGAAGACCTGTTGCCATCATATCATGTACATGCATAAGTGTTCCACATTAATCATTCATCATAGGATAATATTTCATCATATTTAATCCAAATATTAAGGATAATTGAATAAATGAATGGAATTACCCAATAAATTAATAATTTTTATTTCTTTGTAAATACCCATGAGTGGAAATGAATATTTTATTCAAAATACAAAGGTTTGGCATGGAAAAATCACATGGAAAATTTGGTGGCATAAAGAGTGTACAAAATGAATCATGGGTGTGATTAATGAGAGTTAAAGGTGTCTCTCGTCACATTGAAATTATAATGGTAATTAATAGGTATATTTAAGAAAATATTCCATCAATTGGAATGGGCTTAAAAAAGTCATTAAATAAACAATTTTCTTGAATAAAGAGCATTAAAGGAGACCTTACCTTAAGAGGGTGTTTCCAAAATCCTGGGAGGAGATTCTTGATAGCTTGGGGTCACTATATAAAGGATATAGATAGTAAATGTCATAGTATTTTGATTTTCCAATTGTTTTTGTTTAAGAGAAAATGGATATTGGGATGGTTTATATAGGAAAATATATGGGAGTTTTTTATTATTTTCTAAACATTGGTTTTTGACTCTATAAAATGATGTAATAAGCACCCCCAAACATTATGATGGTTTTTCCCATATTTTATTCCATAGGAGAGTGGTTTTCATTATTTTATATTTCTATGAACAGATTATAATAAAATAATAACCTTGGGGATGTGTATGTGAGTCATGTTTACAGTGATTTGATTTTAAAACCCTAAAATATAATATAGGTTTTTTTGGATTCAAAAAGAGTTTATACGATTAATTAAATAAAATAAAAAATAATTTTTAAAGGTTAAATATAGATTTTGTCAAGGATACCCTTTATGTAATATATTTCATAACATTTTTTCATTATGATGTCATAATAAATACCATATATTTATATCATATTTACTTCTTACCAAATGATTCGACTATATCCAAAAATTATGAAAAAATAAATGTTGAATAATTTTTAAATATTGACTCAAAAAAATATTTACTTTAAAAAATTAATTATTTAAATATGAGAAATTACACTTTAAAATTAAAATCCACATATATTAAAAAATACTCATTTTTTTACAATACTAATTTTCATTCCCTTATAAAATTACATTTTCACATTATTAAAATATGATATCATTTATATTTAATATATAATATTTTATATTAATATGTTATTAAAATATAATTTAATCCAAAAAATAATTAATTAATCAAAATTAATGACAAAAATTGTATATTACCCAATAATAGATTTAAAGTTTTGTCATATTAAAATAATAGTTTTATCAAAGTAATTACTTAAATATTTATAATAAAAATACTAATAAATATCATCCTTATTCTATTAAAAATTATTTATACATATTCATTCTATTATTTTCTAGATACATATCCCTTTATTACACCATTAAAAACTATAAGGGTGTGGTGTGTCTCATTTAGATTTCCTTGCGGTGGTTCCGCAAGCATGGTTTGGACCATGATCTCAATGAGATTGAATGCCTCCTGAAAATAGTTTAACACATTGTTTAGTTGTTTTATATCATCATTGGCATGGTTAAGGGAAAATACAAGATATGATATCTTATTTATAAACACTATTAAATGATATTCATAGGGTATGGTCCAACTGGTTGAGGCCATCACTTTTTTCTTCTGTTTCAATTGGATTTATAATAGCCCTTAATATGTACTACTAATATAAACATTATTCAATGGATGAATTATCATTGGTCATTATTCATAATAGTTATTTCCATCTGATATTAAATAAAATAAGAATATCATGTGTTTTATATAACAATATTACATTATAAGTCATTTAATTCTATATGAAAGATAATTTTATTTATAAATGTTCGAGTTATTACAAGAAGACAAAATTAATTCATTTCTACCATAATAAATTATTCCTCAAATCACCAGTCTCAATTCCACTAGGTAGTAGATAGTTGTCACTGGTTTTTTTGTGTAATAAATATATGTTCATTTATTTTAGAAAAACTCCATGGGTTATCTATTATTTTCTATCCAGTGGGTGGTGAGATTCTATCAATGATGCTAGTTTTTCACTTCAACACCTATTACCTACTTCACTTTCACCCGGTAGTCACTGAAACTCCAGAAAATTTATTACTTTTGACCACTAGCACTGGATGGTTGGTACCTATGTATCAGTTATTAAATTCTACCTACTGGTGTGGGTTGATGAAAATTTCATCCATGCTTTATTTGACATACAAATGGTTATAACTATAAATAGTTTTTCTGATTATTAAAATACTAAGTGATAAGTGAAATACACTTTACCTTTCAAAAGGGATTTAGGAATCCTTCATTTAGGCCCTTTTATATGATAATGAGTTTGTGGATAATGTAGAATATATAGAGTTATATCAAGTATTGAATGTCCTCATTAAATTTCATTCACTCATCAACGTCATTGTATGAGATCTAGAATTCATCTTATACTAACACATCAGAACTTTTCATATTTCTAGTAAGCTAGAAGAAATAAACCTTCAACATTAATTTATTGATAACGGTTTCACAATATTCCTTATACAGGTATGGATCATCAAATTCCTCGATTATAGTGTGGTTGACTTCTCACCCTCCAATATAAAAATATAATGATATGATAATAATGAGTAGAAACCTCTCTATTGATTCAAGATCAAATATTAGAAAAAATAAAAAATATATAGCTTTGAATTCATGATCATCCACTAAGATATTGCTTTTAATTGATTATTGGGATAGTCATGGATTTATTTACACATTGTTTTCCCTTAATAATACAATAATTTTCTTGAGTACTCTACTAATGGTAAATTTTGATTATTTTATGATGATAATATTACCTTTAATCATTATTGATATCAATATATAGATTTTGAGTTCTAGAAAAGGGAGGGGAAGCAATCGGTGATATATAATTATATCATGATTTCTACCCCCAATAGTTTAGATATACCTCTTATCAAATTATTCGATGAACATGGAAAATAATTTGCATTTATAATTAATTGAATTTAACAAATCACTTAAATTTTGGATTCTATTATTTAATATATATCATAACGATCTTCATTATGTTAGCCTTGTTGACTAAACCTCTGTTGTTAGAAGAGGGATGTAATTTTATTGAGGAAAATAGTTCCGGAGACAAAAATTATCCTTCATTGTCTATATGATCTAAAGAGGTTGTGGGGTCATATTAAATGTCAAGTGATACATTTATATGATCCATTTAATTTTAAATTTCCCCCATAACATCTATATACTATTGGAATATCGTGAAATTATCTACCCTTTATGATAGTGAGGAAAAAATAAATAATATCTAGAATGCCCAAGATAATTACTCCCCTACATCATTGTCCTTAGGATCAAGAGGCACCTCTTGATCCTTTATAGGATATAAAAATGTACCAATTCTGTCTTCTAGATCCAAAAATCTTCTTTCAGCTACAAAATATGGTGATATTAAAGAAAAATAAGTAGAGGGATAATAACTCTTAGATTCCACTCTTGTATTTTAGGAAAATTAATCTAAAATTATTTATGAGATTATATTAGTGTATTTGTTTATAGAGTAATATTCGAGGCCTATGCTAATCAGTGGTTCTAGGAATCCAAGTGAGTAGGAAAAAATATCCCCTTTATAAAGCATCACCCGGACATATTCTGTAAGAACCCATATCTTCTTTTAGGTATGGAACTTTTTTTTAGGTTGTTTTGAGGAAAAATGAAGAAAATAGGAATTTCTATGTACTTGTCATGTACTTTTGTGTACACTCCATGTACCTAGATTGCCGAATATAGCTGCATTTTCACTATGCAATGACAGAGTACATGGTCGTGTGGTGACCTAGAAGGCCCACTTTAGTTAGGGGCTAGTTGAGGCTAATACAAAGCGTGTAGTTTTAATGAACATGCCTTGTAATTTACTTTATATTTAATATATTAGATTGGTGTCACATTTCATGTCAGGAAACACCTTATTCTTTCTATTTTTCATACAGGAATTATCTAGAATGATGAACGATGTTCGATCTCCGAATTCTCCATCCTAGTTCTGATTGATACATCATCAGGTGAATTGTAATCCCACTGTTGAGTAATCAAAACATCTTGAGACCTTCTTCCTGATTTATCATCTCTTGTGATTTAATCAAGGTTATGCGTTTTTACCCTTTTGTAGATCTATTCCATTATAGGTCAATTCAAAGGTTGACTTTCAAGTATATCGATTGTACGAAATAGAGGTTGGTGGTTTTTTCCTTTCATTGTTTGTCCTTGGATTATATATGCTAAGAGTGCCATATACCCACATTTTGGCTATTGTGTGTTTTGGAAATAAACCATTTTTATTATCTGGTATAGATTTAGTGATTGATAAAGGGTTGTTTCTTGTGTGTACGGTTAGATACCTTGTCTGAGGGACACCCCATGGGTGTGTTTCCCCTGATTGATTGTTTATGGACAATTGGTCTAGGATGCCTGCTAGGATTGACTAGTTTTCCATGCCTTGTTTTGTTATTATAGATTTTTTCATTATATGAAATGCATGTGATATGAATTGTGAAAGTTTGAACTAAAAGTTAAACTGTGAGACCTACTCATGTGGTCTTTTATAATTAATTTACTGAGTGATTGACCAAGGTGGTTGTATTGTGAGAGCTTCCCAAATGGGTCATTTAAGTTAGTTTTATGAGAATTTTTGACCCAGGGGTATTGACCATGACAGTTTCCCATATGGTTGTTAATGTTTGATTAATGAATGTTTTCTCAATTATTTATCCCATGAGAGATTTCCCAGGTGGTCATTTATAATTAAGTGATTCTATGATGGACTGTAGGGGTTAGACCATGAGAGCTTCCTAGAGGGTCATTTGTGGATAATTGAATGATTGTGACGAGTCTGCCAAGCCAAATCATAAGCTTGGATTCTGTCTTACTTGAATGTTTATATGGTCTTATGATATGTCTATTTTGGTTACCTTACACGGGGGATATAGAGCATAAGATAGATACAAGGGTTACATGATTCAATGGATGAATAAAAAATGTTAAATGAATGTAATTGAAAATTGTAGGATTGGTTACCTATGAGTACTTCCTAGTTCATTTCTTCACTTTTGTATATCACCTGCTATATATATTCACTAACAGTTATCCACAAATATTTTTCTTGTTGCATACTAAGATTCTTCTCACACCCTGTATGGGTCATGCTTGTGGACCCAAATAGATTATATGATTGAAGGTATAGGAAAGTACCATCACCCTTTTTCATCAGGTACTTGATTTCTATTGAAGCTGGAGAGCATGTGACCAAGCAGAGTCTTGCAATGCTGTTGTATTTTACTTGTTTCCTTTGTACTTTTGTTTTTGTATTGCTTTCCAATATCGTGACTTGTTTGTCTTTTTTCATAGATACATATTCCATGCATCATATATATATATATATATATATATATATATATCGTCACTTCAATTGGATTTACTTTCAGTCTTCCACTGTTTATTTTTGTTTGGTATTATTGCTTCTGCTATTTTTTACAATTTATATTCCATTGTGTATACTCTACCAATGAGGTAATATTTCCCCCAATATCACATATTGGCCCTCACTGCTAGTCCGCAGCCTATGGTGTTTTGCTTAATGCGCCTGAGGTTATGTGACCACCTAGGTTTGGGGAACCTTTCATCGACACTCAGATCCAGCACGTTACAAAGTTTTATTAGAGGAGTTTTCTTTTCTAGTATGTCTTACTATTTGGTGACTTAAGAAGGGGATATGAAGAAATGTGTATTTGGTAAAAAGTTTTTTTTTGTAGTATAAAACCTGTTTATAGGGAAAATCCATGTTACTATGAATTTTTTTTTCTAGTTTTTCAATTGTTACAGTTGATTTGATTTCATCATTGGGTGATACACATGTATTGTGATATTGTCATTAATATTATTTGAGGTTTATTCTTTTGAAAACTAATGAGATGAGGGTATTGCATCTCATTCATCATATATGAACTTTCTTGAGATCATATTCCAGAAATTCTCATTATTCTATATAGGGTGCATTACTGATTTCATGTTGCTGTGATAGATGTTGTGCTAAATATGAATGTTTTTGTGATAGATAGGGTGATAGAATACGTGTTGTTTTGATAGGGTATTGATATATGTAAAGATTCATTTGGATGGATTCCAAGTGTTGGTCCCTGAATTGTTATAGAACATCTTGGATCAGAATTTAGTGGATATTTCTTGAAATTTACTTGAATGCTGTTAAGTTATGACACGAATAAGGGTTCCAAACATTGAATCGTGGGGAGTATAAGATCACACGAATAGAAACATGGCATTCCTTGGCCGAATTTTAATATTTTTGGGGTTTCAGAGAAGTTTCAATGCCTTACTGTCTGGAGAACCTAGAAAACAGATTATGTGATGTTATGAACACAAGCCATGTGTTATTCTATTTTGGAATAAATGAATTTTCTTAAGTACACACTGTGTACTATATGTACCCATCATGTAGTGGTTGACCGTGTGATTAACTGGGTGAGCAGAGAAATAGGGTTTGTAAACTCTTGGTAGAATACATCGTGTACTGGAAGTACATGCCGTTTTTTAATCGACCATGTATCTAGCCATGTCGCTAACAACACGGGTGGATAAAAATTATGAGTGCACTTTGTTTCTAGGGTGAACACACCATGTAGTGTTACACGAGAGGGTCGTAATGTTCTAGTCATGTAGAAATACTTGGGTATAAGGTGATATTCAAGTACACTTCATGTCTCAAGAGGAACATGCCATGTGTATGGGGTGTCACATGACCAGTTTGGTAGGTGTACATGCCCATGTTAAGGTTTAAGAGAACACTTTTTGAAGTGTTTCTACAAATCGTGTAACCCTCTTTTGTAGAACTTGAATTTTTTCCTTCACCTATTTCATTATTTCACTTCTGATTATCATTTCCATTAATATTGAACAGAGGTGCATTCTTGACCTTGCAATGTCATTCCACCAAGACTTCCTTTTATTGTACGATAGGAACAAGGTGGTGATTAGACCCCAGAAATAGTATATAAGGGACTACAAGTAGATCCTCCCATCATGCCCATATTGGGACCAAATTTTTTACCAGACGCAGGTGTTGATGCACATTTCCATGAAGGATTTATGAGGATGATGTAGACCATTCAAGGAGCACCACATCTTACCCCATCGATGGGAGAGTTTACATGGGTCCCCCAGCAGTAGTATCCTCCCACTTTTTTAGGGGATGGAGGACTACATGCAGTAGATTTATGGTTGGAAGTTATACATTCTAACTTCAAGCATATAGAACGACCTCCTAAGAGGAAGTTGAATATTGAGACATACATGCTGTGTGATTCCACCAAGAGATGGTGGGATGTTTTATCATAGGTAGGATGTCATCGGGATATGTCTTGGTAAGAGTTTGAGATGACCTCTATGATTAATTCTACACTGAGATGTTGAGGGATGACCGAGCCCGGGAGTTCATGCATTTGGAGCAGGGATCTCTTTTAGTGATGGATTATTCTTCTCTATTTATAGAGATTCATCAATTTGAATCTATTTTTCTAGATGATGAGTCATAACTATCTAGAAGATTTGATGATGGCCTTATGTATGACATATGATTATAAGTGAATATTTTTAGGTTGACTTTAGTGACTCTTTTAGTTGACTAGACACTGATTATCGAGTACAATTTGAGGAATTATAGAGCTATTAGCCAGGGTGGTTCAGCATCTAGGGTTGGTTCTCCTTTGACCGATAGCAAGAAGCGCCATATGGAGATTTCACGCGATGCATCTTTAGGAATCCAAGTGTTGTGTTACCAGTGTAGAAAGAGTGGGAACATGAGACTACAGTGCTTAAGAGAATTATTTGAGTGTCGATCTTGTGGAAATATGGTTCATATTCATCATTTTTTCAGGATGTTCTTTCCAAAATCGAGAGAGAGGGGATCTGCTATGACTCCATGTATAGGAATGGGGCCACCATTTTCTCATCAGTCATAGAACTGATGTTCGGAAGGTAGTTCAAACTGAGAATGTGGTTGTGGTCATGGAAGCCCGACAACTGGTTTTCAGTGATAGCATTGTGGATCAACTCAAAGTATCTAGGCAATGTCATAGGGCCATGGTAGAGGTCATACTTTTTCGATGGATAATAATTTGCATTATAAATATTCCATACCCTCAAATATTAGAGGTAAGAATCTATTTGCCTCAGTTTTATCTTTTTATCTTTTTGATACTAGGGATTCCCATAGTTTAATATATGTGGTCGTTGTCGAGAGACTTAGGATCTGTATATTTACATCTAAGGATTTTATGACTCAAGACACTCTGTTGGGTATTTGTAAAGCTAGTTTATGTTAGTGGAAGGAGTGCCTTATTGAGGTTGTAGGGTGTCACTTCATATGGTACCTCTATGTCTTAAAGATGATAGGCTTTAATTTCATTCTTGGAATGGACTAGTGGTCACCTTTCTAGAATTTTTTGTCTGCTATCATTGCAGGTTGAGTTTCACCTCACCCGAGCGCTAATCTTTTCTACATAAGGGGGAATGGGACATTCAAGCGAGTAGAGCAGGACCCAATCCTCATGGGTTAAGAGTAATCCTAGACTATATTTCTAGTTTATATCTATATGTCCAGGGGACCTCAGAAATGGACTTTCCTCTAGTGGTGGATCATTTCATATATGTGTTTCTTGGAGAATTTTTAGGTTTACCTTCAGAGTGAGTGGTGGATTTCTCTATTGATCTTGTTCCAGGAGAGGCACTGGTGTTCATTCCTCTGTATAGGAGGATTACACACGAGATAATAGATCTCAAGAAGTAGTTGGAGGAGTTATGGGGAAAGACTTTCATCTTACCCAGTACATCTCTTTGGGGTTTGCCTTTTCTTTTTTCCAAAAATGTGGATGGTACCCTCATACATTGTGTGGATAATTGGAAGCTGAACCAGTTCACGGTCAAGAATCGATATCCCTTACTAAGGATTTATGATCTCTTTGATCAGCACCAAGGATCCTGCATGTTCTCAATGATTGAATTGAGATATGGTTATCATCAGTTACGTGTCAGACCATCAGATGTACATTTTAAATCCTTTCAAAGTAAGTATGTTCAATTTGAGTATATGGTTATTCCATTCAGTCTCACGAACACCCCAACAGTTTTCATAGAACTGATAAACCAATTATTCCATCCTTATATGGATTCATTTATGGTAGTAATTGTGGATGATATATTGGTGTACTATCACATTCTAAAGGACCATGTCATCCATCTTGAGATCGTAGTCAGTACATTGATAGAGCATTAGTTATATGCTATGCTCTAAATGTAACACTTTGGATGGACTAGATTCATTTTTGGGTCATTTTATCTCAGAGACAAGATTATTAGTAGACCCAGAACATGTGGGGATTGTAGTTTCTTGGGAGAATTCGAAGAATATATTTGAGGTATAGAGATTTCTAAGGCGGGCTGGTTACTATAGAAGATTTATTTTGGACATTTCATGCTTATCAGTGCCACTGATAGACCTGACTAAGAAGGGTGTGATGTACTTTTGGACAAAATCCTACGATTATGCATTTTAGTATATGAAAGAGAGATTTACTTCAGCACCAATAGTGATTTTTCTAGAGCCTGGAAAGAGTTACACCATTCAGTGTGATTCATCAGGTATCGGGCTGGAAGCAATGATTATGCATCAGGAAGGTATCTTTGAAAATCGGTCTTAAAAACTGAGGTCACATGATAGGAATTAACCGACGAACGATCTCAATTTGTCTATAGTTGTGCATGCTTTGAACTGTTGGAGATATTATCATTTGGTAGTGAGTTTTGTGGTAAATATTGACCACAAAATACAAAATTATATATTTACTCAATGATAGCTGAATTGAAAACAGCAAAGGTGGGTTGAGTACCTTCAGCATTTTGACTTTGTGCTTTCATACACACTTGGAAAAGGAAACGTTGTGGATAATGATTTGAGCAGGAAGACTCCGATACATGAAATTCAGGATACCAGTAGTGAGTGAAAGTTAATGGATCTATTCTCTGTGATACTTTTTGAGGTGCACAAAAAACAGGGGTAGATATTTTTTTTCTTCTATAGCAGTTACCTCTACTCTACTGGATCGAGTGTGAATAAGGAATCTATCATATTCTGATGGCCTAGTACTACCAAAGAGTGCGTCAGGTGAGGACCCTACTCCTGGGTGGGCCGTAGGTGAGGATGAGTTTTTTCAACTTCCTGGGAATGTATGGGTGTTAGCAGACATATGTGAAGAGTTGTGAGATTTTCATGCCTCAGTATGGGCAGTACATCTTGGTGTCAATAAGATTTATTGATATCTACATCTACAGTATTGGTGTCCAAGAATGAATAGTGATGTAGCTGGTTTTGTAATGAGATGTTCCACATATCATTAGGTGAAGGCAAAGCATCAGTGAATGGTAGGGCTATTAAAGTAGTTACCCATTCCCATGTGGAAGTGGAATGATGTCACGATGGATTTTGTGATTGGTTTACCAAGGCTGACTCAAGGAAATTATATTGAATGGGTTGTTGTTGATAGAATCACAAAGGTGGAACATTTACTACTAATCATATAACCCTTTTACTGTAGATGATCTTGGAAATTTTTACATATGAGAGTTAGTATGTTTTCATGGGGTTCCATAATCTGTCGTTTCATACAGGGATTCCTGGTTTACTTCTCATGTCTGGCAGGGACTATAGTGGGATTTTGGTACATAGTTACTTTTGAGTATGGCTTACCATCCCTAGACAAATGTCCAGTCTGAGTGCATGATTCATGTTTTGGAAGACATGCATCGTGCATGCATACTGGATTTTAGGGGCTCTTGGTAGAGACACAAACCCCTAGTGGAGTTTTCCAACAATAACAGTTGTCATGAAATGATTCAAATGGAACCATATGAGTCTTTGTATGATAGGTCATGCCGATAATGCTTATTTTGGATGGATATAGAAACCCATACTTTTTTACATTACTATTAAATGATTAAATATGAACAACATAATATTATTACACCGTGATGATCCATAGATTTAGCGTCTTGGGAAAGCTACGACCAAACATAACATTTACAACATCAAACATAAACATTTACTTAATTCATTCCTCTCCAGCTTCTTATTTCCCCTTGATAAATCCATGGTACACACAATCACTTGAGGATATACATCAAAATGTGGGTGAGATAAAATCCCAATAAGAGGATAGATAAGAATAATATAGAATTGGGTGATCATAATCATAACAACATAATCAATAATCAATATAGGAATCATTATATAACTGCAAGAAATATTGGGATTCATAAAAATGAAACATCATGTCTTAGTGGACATATACCACACATAGTTGTCAACAAATCTAGCATCATGTTCACATAACATTTTACTTTAACTAATGAGACTCATCACTTTACCTAATGAATTGGAGAGTTTTATAATTCCAGGCACACCTGTCATGTCATAACATTCATATAATGCTATATAATTCCGGGCGCACCCATCTCATCATAACATTTACATTACCATGCATGCCACAATGAACATATGTAAAAAATTAACATGAAATTACCCATGTAAAAGAATGTGTTTCACATCATAATGAATAAATTCATAAACATTTTCTTCTTAAAATAAATAGGGAATAAAGTTCTTGACATTGAACAATCAACGATGAGTTAAGAAGAAATAATCATTTAGAAGTAAAAAGTGTGTGTTTACTTGAAAGAAGATTTATTTTTTAAAACATTGGGTTTTTTATAAAATAAATTAGAAAACATTAATATCCCAAAAAAATATAATATAATGATTAATAAATAATTCTTATGGCATATCCATACCTAAAATGGGTTTAAGAGGAAAACCCCAATGAATGAGAGTTGGGTTAGAGAATTTCCCCTTACCTTGTATCTGAATGATTTCTTCTCTTTAATGTCATGTATAACCACATTAAATTAATTAATTAAAAATTATTGAACCTTTTATTCCTTGATAAGATTCATTAAGGTTTTCTTATTTTCATTATAGGCCTTTTGGATGAGATATAGAGTTTAAATCCATTGTTTGGGAGTGTTCTTTTTCATTGATTTCATGAATGGTTCACTTGTACACATAAATGCAAGGTTTTTTAGAACATAAATATACATACAATACAGATATTAAATTTTATTAATGATCTTACAATATTTTAAATGATATTTTAATGAATTATTTTATATACCATGTGGATGAATCATTAGTTATGAATTTAATGATGATCATTTGGGTTAATTCGGGCAGTTTTCCGACCACAATGAACTTGTTTTGTTTAATAATTTAGTAATATGTACATAAATTCATTCTATAACCTTAAATATGATATAATAGACATAAAGTAATCTGGTTAAAGCATAAAAATGGACTCGTGACTATATATGAATGTGGTAATGAAAAATAAAAACATGTCGTTCTTAAGGTGATAAATTAACACCTCACGAACAACATTTTCAATTCTAAAATAGAAAGGTGAAGAGAATGGGGTTGGATGAAACATTATCCCATTAGTATAAAAATATCATTATATGAAAGATATTATAGTTACCATAACATTTGGATGAGGATAGGTGGGAAGAGATTAATAAAAGAAATTTAAATTGAAAGGAAATTAAAGGAAAAGAGAGAGAGGGGAATTACCTCTTAAATCCACCTTAAGGAACCTTGTATTTGTCTCTTGATGAGACTAGAAGCTCTTGGATGTGGAGGAGGGTCTAGGGAAAATGTTTTGGCAGATTTTGGACAGGTCTTGATGCTTGATAGGTTTAAGGAAATGAGGGTGTGAAGGGTAGTATTTATAGTTGATAGGAGTGGGGTTTTCTCAAAATTATATTCATTAATTTATTATTTCTCCACAAGAGAAGTAATTGTGATGATTCCTTGACAAATAATAGTAATAAGTTCATGTGAGTTTGAACCAATTGGGAATACATCAGCAGAACATCATACATGACTCTATAATTAATGTATTTACCTTAGTTTGTAAATTATAGTATTTCACTATTCATTAAATATTCAAGTATTTTCGAAAAATCCCAAGAATTCACCCTAACCATTTTTCAATGTGTATAATCCAAAAATGAAGTCCATTTTTTCTAAAATTGTATTCTAAATATGATTGATTTAATTTTTAAATAATCCCATCATTTACTTGAAAATACTGTTTTTAAAATGTTTATTTACTTATTCCAAAACATAGGTACATCATACATTCACTTAAATCATATATATATACTATCATAGGTGAGATTACTATTCATAAGGGTATGTCATTGTTCATAAGTCTAAAATTACTATTCATAAGTGTATGTAACTATTCACCAAAAATTAATTTTGTTCTATTAGACTCCAAAAATAACCCTGACCATAATCATATATGTCGTATTTTATGAAATTCAAAAAACAGAAGTGGAAAAAATAGGTTTAATGGTAATATAGTATTTAGTATCATGAAATTTCATTATTATTACCAATGTGATTATACTATAAGGCATAATTATAATAATGGAATTCAATTTTTAAAACCTCAGGTCATTACAATCTTCCACCCTTTTGAAATTTCACCCTCGAATTTTTGTTTTATATAAACAGGTGAGGGTACTTGTCCTTCATCACCTCTTCCAGTTCCCAAGATGGTTCATCAAACATATGGTTCCTCCACAGAACTTCAACAAGGTGTGTTATATTGTTGTGTAGAACCTTATCTCTCTATTCCAGAATCATTACTGGCTTATCTTCACAGGAGATATTATCTTCCTGTTGTACCACAATGAATTTTAGTTCATGTGAGAGATCTTGTATGTACATTCTCAGGAGGGATATGTGAAACTCATCATGAACATTATCCTTATTTAGGGGAAGTGTAGGTTGATAGGCCACAACTCTTATGTGTTCATGGATCTCAAAGGGGCCAATATACCTTGGGCTTAGCTTCCCTTTCTTTCCAAACTGCATGAATCTCTTCCAGGGTGATATTCTAAGGAAAAATTTATCTCCAACATCAAACTCCAAGTCCCTTCAATGGTTTCCATCATATCTATTTTTCTGACTCTAAGTAGATTTCATATGTTTCTTGATAAATTAAACCTTATATATCATCTCATGCACAATATCATGTCTATGTAGCTTTCTTTATCCACCTTCATCCCAATTGGTTGGATTTCTACATCTCTTTCCATAGAGAGCTTCACATGGATCCATATAAATACTAATGTGGAAGCTATCATTGTATGAGAACTCAACCAATGGTAGATGCTAATCCCATCCACCTTTAAGTTCTAAAGAGTACGCTCTTAGCATGTCTTCAAGTGTCTAAATAGTCCTTTTAGATTTCCCAGTAGTTTGGGGATGATAGTCCATGCTAAAATTTAATTCAGTACTCAAAGCATGTTGAATAATTCTCTAGAATTTATATGTGAACCTTATATCATGATCAGATAAAATTGAGAGTGTAACACCATACAGTCTCACCACTTCCTTCACATATATCTTCAGAAGTTTTTCAAGTGATAGATCATCCCAAATATATGTAAAATGGAAAATCTTGGTGAATTGGTCAACTATAACCCATATCGCATTATTTCACTTCGACATCTTCGAGAGACCCGTGAAAAAGTATATTGTGACATTCTTCAATTTCAACATGGGTATATGGAATTGTTTCATCATCCTTTCCTACTTTTGCCGCTCTGATTTAACTTTCTTATATACTAAGAACCTTGAGATATATTTCAAAATCTCCTTTTTCATGATATACCACCAGAATTGTTCTCATAGATCTCAGTACATCTTGGTGCTACCGGGATGGATAGATAATATTGAGAAATGTGCATGTTTCAATAGATCCTTCATTATCCTGAATGATGAAGGCACACAAATCCATCTTCTAAACCAAATCATGCATCATCGTTGATATGGTACTCATGTAGCTTACCATCCATTACTGCATTCACATTCTTTTTTAACTCCATATAATCCCTTTGTTTCTCCTTAATCATCTCATGTATTGATTGTTTCACAATCATTTGGGAAAGGTAGGAAGTATCCCCTTCCCTTATTATTTACAAATCAATACTTTTCATATCTATGAAGATAAGGTCTTTCTCAATCCCAAACATGGATAAAGTAGAAGGCTATTTTCTTCTTAAAGCACCAGCTACATTGTTCACCTTTCCAAGATGATAGTGAATAGAGAAATCGTAGTCCTTTATTTTCTCTAACCATCTCCTTTGAGTCATGTTGAGCTCCATTTTGGTGAATATATATTTTTGGCTCTTGTGGTCGGTGTATGTGTCAAACTTCTCACCATAAATGTAGTGACACCAGATTTTCATTGAAAATATCATGGCTTTCGAATCTAGATTATGTGTTGGGTAGTTCTGCGCATGGATCTTCAACTTCCATGAGGCATAGGCTATCACATTATCATCATGCATGATTACGCAACCCAAGCATTTTTTTTAATAATCAATGAATATCACAAAAATTACCCCACTCTTTGGTAATGTGAGTACATGTGTAGTGATTAGCCTTCTCTTTATATTCTTGAATGTTTCCTAACATTATTCCATCCATACATACTTTACCCCTTTCCATGTTTTCATAGTTAGTGTTCTTGATAATCGTGATAAATTTCTCAAAAACTGCAGGTAGTAGCAAGCTAATCTAAGAAAACTTCATATTTATATGACACTAGAGGGTCTAGGACATTCCTCAATCACCTTTGTTTTTAAGGGTCTACAAAAATTCCATCACATATGATCACATGTCCCAAGAATGTGTCTTACTTCATCCAATAGTCACACTTACTAAACATAGCGTACAACTTATCCTTTATTAATGTTGCCAAAAAAAATTCATAGATGTTCTTCATGTTCCTTCTTTATCTTGGAGTATCTGAGAATATCATCAATAAACACTACCACAAATTTGTTGCGGTAATTACTAAAGACTATATTCATCAAATACATGAAGATTTATGGGGAATTAGTATGTCCTAAAAGAATTACCAGAAACTCATAGATCTCATACCTTATACAGAAGTTAGTCTTTTGAATATCTTCCTTCTTCACCTTTAGCTGATGATATCCAAAATAAAGACCCACCAGTGAGAAGTATTGATAACCTCTTTACTAATCAATCTAGTCTTCAATCCTTGGAAGAGGATACTTGTTCTTGATGGTAATCTTTTCGAGTTCCCAATAATCGATACACAACCGAATTTTTCTATACATCTTCTTCAAAAAGAGCACTGGAACACCCCATGGTGATGCACTAGTGTGTATGAACCCTTTTTCCAAATGCTCTTGCAGCTACTTCTTTAACTCCTCCAGTTCAATAGTAGCCATCTTATAGTGACACATTGAGACAGGGGTAGCTTCGGGTATGAGTTCTATGGAGAACGCTACCTCACGATCTGGGGGACTTCTGGGTAAATCTTCAGGAAATATATCACTGTATTCCCTCATGATTGTCATTTCCACTAAGTTGACACTTTAATTTGACTCAACCATTTTAGTAAGGTATACTTCTTCATAGGGAATCAACACCCACACCATTGATGTATTTTTCAATGGTGATTCGTGATCTTCCTTGAATTTGTAAAGGATCACGAGATGGTCCAGAATATGAAAATATATTTCTTCTTCCTGAAAATTGATATGTGATCTATATAAATAGAGCCAATAAATTCCCATTATAGCGTCTAATTCCACCAAGGGTAGCATTACAAGATTCATAGGAATAATATTCCCACATCCATCAACATGATAAGAGTAAAAAACATGGGTTGAAATGATTTCACCACATTGTGTTTTTATAAATATATCTACTTCAGGGTTTCGGGGCTTTGATTCTATAGTTATAGAAAACTTATAAGATATAAAAGAATGTGTAGAACTATAATCAAATAATACTTTTCCCATTCTTGAGTGAATATTAAGTGAACCTTGTACGACTTCATTTTCTTGATTCACTTATACAGTAGTGATGGAATAAGCCTTCCCTTGTTCCTTTGGATTTTTTGGTTGATGACACTGATTACCCTCAAGGACTCGAGGTTTAGTGCACTATCTTGCATAGTGCCCTTACTCCCAATAATTATATCATTGGTCCATGACTAGTTCTCTTTTTTTCTCCACTACATTCTCCTTTTTTCACAACTCTTTTCAAAACTCTTGAGCATGATGGAATTCTCTACTATACATGAATCATTTTCCCATCCCATTGAGGAAGTTCCCATGATGGAACGTCCCACATTCTTTGGCATATGGGTCGATGAGTTTTCTTCCACCTTTATCATTATATCATTGGGTTTCAAACTCAATCTTTCGTTTCTTATCAACATATCCATTGGACCATTCTCCAAAATCAATCTCCATTTTGAGAGCACATCGAACAACTTCTTCATAACTCCCAATGTCCCAAATTGCAAGAGTCTTCCGAAGGTGTGGTTTTAATCCACTAAAGAATCAATTAATTTTTCTATCACTGTTGATAAGAAACCTAAAGCATACCTTGAAATCCTTGAGAAATATTCTTCGTAATTCATGATATATTGTCCTTAATTTTCCTTGAGCTTTGTGAATTCACTCTCCATCTTCATATAAAGAGCTTGTGGGAAATAATTATTAAGAAACATGAACTTAAAGACTTCCCATTCCATCTCTTCAATTTCGTCCTGTGTCTTTGTGTTTTTAAGCGAATCCCACCGTTGATCAGACTCTCTATCTAGATGATAAATGGATAGTGTCACATTCTAAATCTCAAAATAGTGAAACATAGAAAAGATCTTCTCCATGGAGTTTATCCATAGTTCCCCAACTAGTGTATTGGAAGATCCACTAAACGTCGGTGGTTGTTGTCACATAAAACATCTGATAGCCAGTTTCTCCCTATTTAGGGAAGGAGGATGCTCCTTGTTATTCTGTTTATTATGCATAACTTCAGATAGGTGGGTTATCATTTCCATGATGTTTTGAACTCCACCTCCCAAAGCATTGGGGATGTCATTCGGGCAATCGTTGCATTGGCCCGGACATGAGTTGTTG
The DNA here is from genome assembly GCA_963277665.1 of Viscum album. Lineage (NCBI taxonomy): Eukaryota > Viridiplantae > Streptophyta > Magnoliopsida > Santalales > Viscaceae > Viscum > Viscum album. Next base: position 1,535,411,917 of record OY728126.1, read on the forward strand.
GCCTGATTTCTCCAAGTTCCCACCATTTTATAAAATGGATAAAGTTTGAACCAAACATAATTTAATGAGTCATGAATAAAGAAATTATTGATTTTAAAAATTAACACTAAAATAATAAAGTATATGATCCCTATGTCAATATTCATATGTGCATATTTTTACATTGTCTCTTACTAGAGGTTTTCTCTAGGGTTCACTAATCCTACTTCCCAAATTAACTAAATGTTTTCTTTGATACAAAATATAGCGACCCAAACTTTTTTTATAGTACTATTACATCATTATAAAGATAAAAAAATAGTATTACCCCACGAGGATCCTAAGGTTTAATGTCTTGGGAAAACTAAGACCAAACATAACATTTAAAACATCAAACGTTTATTTAATTCATTCTTCTCCAGCTTCTTATTGTACCTTGAAAACTTATTACTACACATAATCACTAGAGGATATACATCAAAAAGGGGTGATCTAAAATCCCAGTAAGAGGATAGATAAGAAAAATATAGAATTGGGTGAGCATAATCATAACAACATCATCAAAAAATAATCCAATGAATCATTAGATAATGGCATGGAATGTGGCAATTCATAAAAAAGAACCATCATCTCATAGTGGTCATCTACACCACATAGTGTTGAACAATGCTAGCATCATGTTCACACATAATTTCACTTAAATGCATGAGATTAATTACTTTACCCAATTCATTGTAGTGTTGTATAATTCTGTGCGCACCCGTCACATTATATCATTCATATTACTCTATATTATTCTTGGTGACCTGTCTCATCATAAAATTTACATTATCATACATTCCACGTTGAACATATGTCAAAATTAAACATAAAATAACCAATGGAAAGAAATGGGTTTCTCAAAATAATGAATACATTCATAAAAATTTGGATCCCAAAATAATGATTGAATAATATTCATGACATAAAAAAATCAACAATGAGTTAAGAAGAAACAATATTTGAGAAGTAAAAATAGTGTGTTTACTTGGAAGAGGAGTTCTTTTGGAAAACATTGGATTTTTTATAAAATCAATTAAAGACCATGTATATCCCAGAAAATTTAATATAATGATGAATAAATTATTTTTAAGGCATATTCATACTGAAAATGGGTTGGCAACCGAAACTCCAATGAAAGATTTTTGGGTTTGAGAATTTCCCCTTATCCTATATCTAAATGCATTTTTCACTTTAATTTATTGTATAAAAACATTTGATTCATTAATTAAAAATTAAAGAAGCTTTTATACATTGATAATATTCATTAAGGTATTATTAAGTTCATTTAACGGATTTTAGATGTGTTTTAGAGTTTAAATTCCTTGTTCATAAGTGTTATTTTTCTTAGTTTTCACGAACGATTCACATGTATACATAAGTGGATGTTTGTGTACATTATGGATAAACATACAGAACAAATATTATAAGTAACTAATGATATTATAGCATTTTAAATTATATTTTAATGAATTATTTTTTATATCATGTGGGTGAATCATTAGTTAAGAATTTAATGATGATTGTTTGGGTTAATTCATGCATTTTTTCAACCACAATGAACTTGTTTTCTTATCTTTTCTTTTTCTCTATATCATCACTTACAGACAAAAAAATTGTTTTGATAAATTATTTAGTAATATGTAAATAAGTTTGTTCTAGAACATTAAATAGGATATAATACATATAACATAATCTGGTTTGACCATAAAAATTATTTCATGACCATATCTGAAAGTGGTAATGGAAAATGAAAACAAGTCATTCTTGAAGGTGATAAATTAACACCTCACGAACAATGTTTTCTTTTCCAAAATAAAAATAATAGGATAAGGGGTTGGATGATATATTATCCCATTAGATTCAGAACATTCTAGTATATGTATGATACAGGATTTTACAAACCATGTGGATGAGGATAGGTGGAGAGAGATTAAGAAAAGAACATGAAATTGAAAGAAAATTAATGGAAAAGAGAGGGGGGATATTTCCTGTTGAATCCTCCTTAAAGAACCTGGATTGTTCTTTTGATTAGACCATAAGCTCTTAGACGTGGGTAGGGTCTAGGAAAGATTTTTTGGCAGAGTTTAGGCAAGTCTTGAAGCTTGAGAGTTGTGAGGAAACGAGGGTGTGAATGGTGGTATTTATAGTGGAGGGGAGAGGGTTTTTTACAATATTATATTCATTAATTAATTATTTATCCACAAGAGTAGTAATAATGATTATTCAATGAAAAATAATAGTAATAATTTCTTTTTTTAGAACCAATTGGGAAGACATCAGTAGAACATCATACATGACTCTATAATTAATGTATTTAGCTTATTTTGTAAATTATAGTATTTCACTATTCATAAAAATTAAAGTATTTTAGAAAAATCCTAAAACTTCACCCAAACCATTTTTTAATGTGTCGAATCCAAAAATGACTTCCATTTTTCAAAAATAATTTTTTATAAATGAATAATTTAATTTTTAATTAAAAACATAGTTTACATGAACAATACTATATTTAAAATATTTATTTACTTATTCTAAAACATAGGTACATCATACATTCACTTAATTCTGAAATATATACTGTCATAGGTGGGGTTACTATTCATAAGGCTATATTACTATTCATATGGGTAACATTACTATTCATAAGGGCATGTTACAATTCACCAAAAATTATGTTTGTTCTATTAGACTCAAAAAATAACCCTGAACACAACTGTGTATGTCAGATTTTTGAAATTCAAAACAAATAAGCGAAAAAATTATGTCTAATGGTCATATAATATTTATTATATAAGGCATAATAATAAGAAGGAAATTCCATTGATAAAATAATGGTTTGTTACACTAGAGTCTGGAGAGGTAACTACGTTGGGACCTCATCTTGTCCAGGAGACCACCGAGAAGGTGGAGTTGATTCAGAGGAGGATGGATACTACACAGTCTCACCAAAAATATTATGTTGATCGATGGATATGACCTCTCGAGTACGAGGTTGGAGATCAGGTTTTCCTACGTGTCACACCAGGGTTGGGACATAAGAGGATTATGAGATAGGGGAAACTTTCATCGAGATACGTCAGACCATTTGAGGTTTTGGAGAGAGTCTGGTCGGTAGCTTATCAATTGAAGTTACCTCAGATATATCGGGCTACGCATGAAGTCTTTCATGTTATTCATCTACAGAGTTACTTTTCAGATTTGTATCTTTCCTTTCAACTAGAGGAGGTTGGGTTGGAGGTGGATGCATCCTTCTAGGAGCACCCTATTCTGATTCTACATCGCAACACGAAGGTTATCTGTGGTTGGTCTATTCCTATGGTATGGGTTATATGGTAGCACAGGCGAGTGTAGGATGAGACTCGGTAGAGGGATGTCGAAGTACTATAGTAGTGGTAGGATTTTTTCTCATATTCTTCTTCACCGCCATTGGAAGGGTAATTCGGGGATGAATTTCTTTAAGGGGGGAAGTTTGTAAGAACCTAGATCTGATTTCATGTATGGATCTTGTTTTCATGTTTTTTTGAGGAAAAGGTAAGAAAATGGGATTTTCTAAGTACATGCCATTTACTTTTGAGTATATTACGTGTACCTAGATTTCCACAGACAATTGTGTTTTGACCATGTAACTGCTGAGTACATGGCCATTTGAAGACCTGAAAACCCACTAATGTCTGGGTTGGTTGAGGCTAACACACGACATGTAGTTTTAATGAACATGTCGTGTAATTTTCATTTTTAATTGTTATATCGGAGTGGGGTCACATTTCATGTCTGGAAACACCTTCTTCTTTTTGTGTTTTATACAGGATCTCTCTAGAATGAAAAACGAATTTTGATCTCTTGATTCTACAACCATGTTCTGATTGGGACATCGTCGTGTGGGTTAGAATCCCACCGATGAGTTCACAAAGCTTATTGAGCACTTCTTCCTAGTTCATCCTCCCTTGTGAGTTATTAAAGGTTATGTGTTTTCACCATTTTGTAGATCTACGCCACCATAAGCTGATTCAAGGGATGATGTTAATGTATATAAGTCATACAAAATCAAGGTAGGTAGTTTGTGCCTTTTGTTTTTTGTACATTGATTATATATATATAAGGTGTTGCAAACCCACGTTTTGGGTATTGTGTGTTTGGTAATTAGACCCTTTTTATTACCTGTTATGGTTTGATTAATTGATAAAGGTGTGTTTCTTATGTGTATGTTTTGATAACATGTCTAAGGGACACCCCATGGTTGTGTTTATCTTGATTGATTGTTTATGGACAATTGGTATAGGATTCCTACTAGTCTTGCCTTGTTTTCCATGCCTTTTTTTGTTAGGATAGAATTATGGATTATATGAAATTTCTGTGATATACATTTTTAATGTTTTACCCAAGGGTTAGACCGTGAGAGTTTCCCAGGTGGTTGTTTATAATTATTTTAAGGAATTTTCTGCCAACGGGGGTTAGACTATGAGATCATCTCAAAGGGTTCATTTATGTATGTTTTACTGTAATGTTTGACCCAAGGGTATTCAATTTAAGAGTTTCCTAGTTGGTCTTTAATGTTTGATTAAATGAATGTTTGACCCAAGCGTTTTGACCTTCCAATCTTGCCAAGGTGGTCATTTATAATTAATTGATGCTATGTTGGACTCAAGTGGTTAGACTATGAGATCTTCCCAGAGGGTCATTTGTGGATAATTGAATGATTGTGATGAGTCTACAAAGACAAATCCCAATCTTGGATTCAGTCTTATGTGATTGATTATATGGTATTATGAGACATCTGGTTTGGTTAATTTACATGGGGGATATAGATTTTAGTCTAGATCCAAGGTTTACATGATTCAATGGATGAATAATAAATGTTAAATTAATGTGATTGAAAATTGTAAGATTGGTTACCTTTGAGTACATCCTATTTCATTGCATCACATTTTTATATCACCTTCTCTATATATTCACTAATAGTTAGGAACATATATTTTTGTGGTCACCTATTGGGATTCATCTCGCAACATGTATGGGTCATTATTTTGGACCCAAACAGATTATATGATTATTGGTATAGATAAGGGAAAGCTCCCTTCTTCATGAAGTACTTGATTGTTGTTGGAGCTATAATGCATGGGACCAAGGAGAGTCTTACGATGCTGTTGGAGTTTACATAATTCTTCCGTACTTTATTTTTTGTATTGCTTTCCATCATTGTAACTTTTTTGGATGTTTTTATAGAAATATATGACATGCATCATATATATATATATGTTGTGGATTCTGTTGGATTTACATTCAGTATTATGCTATTTATTTATATTGGGTATTATTTCTTCCTCTATTATTTACTATTTATATCCCACTGTGTATACTCAACCAATGATGGAATAGTTCCCCTAATAACACACCTTGGACCTCACTTCTAGTTAGTATCCTCTGTTGTTTGGGAAAATGCGCTTGAGGTCATGTGACCAACCGGGTCCGGGGCACCTCTGGGAAGCACCCGGATTTGGGACATTACATTTTCAAATATACCTATATGGATATGTGTGAACTAGACAATGATATTACCTCTAATGGTTTGGGTTTTCAAAGGGATTATCAATTTTTTAAATAAACATATTGTAGAATGAATCATACACATATTTTCAAGATATAAGCTTATATTGATAACAAAATGAAAACAACCATCATTATGTGTGCTCAACCCAAAAAATGGATCAAAATTTTTGTTACCATCCCGAAAACAATCATTGTATTAGAGTTTTCATTGACTTTAAGGATCCCAACTAGCACTTCCCTAAGAATGACATCCCAATTCAAATCATGGAGATTCTTATCAATGAATGTTGGGGTGGAAATATCATTCAGGGATTGGTATTCAAGATTCATCCAAATCTAGATGGCCCCAAAAGATGACAAAGCCTGTACTTTTAGGGAACCCTAATGGGTATACTAATATTGGGTAATTCCCTTTATATTAAAGAATTCTGGAAATATATTCCAATGATATGTGAATCATATCTTCAAAACCCTCATGTTGAGAACTATAGAATGTTTTATTAATGATTTGGTTTCAAAATTCCAACAACACTTTTATCATATTACATAGTGTGTGACAGTTTTCAATAAACATCAAAGACATACCTTAAAGAACAATCCCAAAAAAAGTTCTTTTTGGGTGACATCATGAAAGTTACTTATCTTCATGTCTTGTTGTTGTATAATTTATGTAATCCCTGAGAAGACCAATTAAATTTTTCACATGTCACCTCCTCAAACCCTCAAAGAGTTTAAGCATTTTATTGGTATATTTACAACATATTGTGTTTTATTTCCATCCACACCATAATGTTCGTAACCTTTAATATTTTTATGAAGAATGGAGTCATTTATTAACAGGTTTATGTTTTTTCAGACTATTTTAATAGTCTAAAGTAGTGAATATTATGACCACCTATCTTGATGTTGTAGATGGAAGGAAATAAACTAATCCTATATGTGGAAACATTGTAAAATTCATCTAGAAATCTTCTCTTAAAAAGGAATAATATAGGTAATAATAATAGTCTCTACTATATGAAAAGAACAATGATTTATGTTGAGAATATAAATTCACATATTTAGAAAACTCTCTTGTACTGATCTTCATAGTACAAAAAATGAGACACAACCTACAGCATTATGAATTCCATTGGGTCTCACACATCTACCTGATAAAATATATTATATTTCATAATATTATAACGATAAATTATGCATTATGGGAAGTCATTGTAAATAAATTCAATATCTATTTTTGGCCTCAGAAGTTAGTTAAGGGAAGGAATTAGAAAAAAAAATCCATACAGTGCACTCTACCATATAAATTGTAGTATGAGGTACATAAATAATTAATGAACAAGTTTTCTCTATTTGATACACTCCCCAAATATAGGATATGAACATTGATGGTTCCTCTAGGAACCGGGTTGGATTATTAATAAATAATACAAATATTCATAGATTTTCATTTGGGATTGTTTATGTATCCTTGGTGTATGAAATTCTTCAATATTCCTTCATGATGTCATAGGTTTGAATAGAAAATATAGGATAATACCAATCTATCATTGTAGGCTTGCATCTAGATCTATAGATATGGTTGTCCTTCTTTAACATCAAAATAGATTTTGAGTTAGGTGTTATGAATTTTAATGGTGAATATTCCACCAAAAAGGAAGAATTTATTTGCATACTTCATTATATATGAGGTATAATGGAACAATTTCCCTATTAGATTACATTTTTCCACATCCTATGTTCATAGAATTCCATACCAATGTATTACATAATATAACAAGGGTTATATAATATCTTTACCATGAAGAAATAGTCATCCACAACTTACACTACCAGTTAGTATCTCCATTCATCTATAATGATATATAAGAAATCAATAAGATAAACACCAAAAATGAACAAGTTGAGTTGATATCCTCAAAGGTTGATACAGAAATTTGATGGATTCCCCCAAAATTGGACCACCTCCATGTCCAAATTCTGCATTCAATTTGATCCATGAAGGAATATATCTAATGAAAGGTATTGAACTTCATCCTCTATAATGGATTGAATTTTCATAAATTCCACTACAAATGAGGATATTAATGTGTCCTCCACATATTAGTTAAATTAGGAGTTAACCATAATGTTATATAAGAATCCCATGTGAAAAAACATGTACCTCATCGAATAGGAGCTACTCTCTCATTAAATAAATATACTATGAGACTTATATCCATCTATGACATAAGGATTCATGGATTTCGAATGAAAGTTATATGATTTCTAGATATATGTTAATTTCATCCATAATCCATCAAATCCCTTCCACACCACCTATATTTATAGTTATTTTTATCTATGGAATAGATTTTATCAGGATATCTCCCCCAACTATAGCTAAATAGATCAAGAATATCTTTATGACCACCATCATTTTATCTAAATGGATTATGGTTATATCCATCAAGGAATTTATGACAAATAAATATATTTAATTTCATGAATTAAAACATAATTACTATATTTTTTATCCCTCAGATGATATAGGTGAACACGTAAACTAATTTATGTTCTTTTTAATTGAATACATGTTGAACAATATTGAATCAAACCACTCATCAAGCTACCCTATAGTGACAAATGGATAGATAGATGATTTCAATAAGTCTCTATCTAATATCCACTAAATGATGGTGGAAAATACTATAATACCCATCCATATAAGCTCTTAAAAGTTTCTTGGGATGAACATATCACAAATAATAATACAATATATGATATACCATATTCTCTTGTATATAATATGAAGTTACTACTACCAATCAATGTAAAGAATTCATTTCTTTTTATTATTATATTATTCCAGTTGTATGAATATGAGAAGTCTTAAAAGTGTCTAAATGCGTTGCAATGGAATGATGAGAAATTTTTATGTGCACTAAAAACCACAAAATTATTCCAAATAAGACTTTTTAGTCATTCAATATGAAATATAATCATATCACATTCCTAAACTGAGGACAAGTGAACAATCTAAGAACTCCAATGACACTAGGAATGAATCTTTAAAAACAAAAACCATAGTGGGAGGACTCTTATTGATTAAAAAATTTATACTCTAATAGGGTTTAATCCCTTATCATGATGTATTTAGAGATCTTCTCACTAATCACGAATTCTTGGTTTATCAATAGATAATTTTAATAACTTCATGTTGGGTTTAAATCATCCAAGATTTATGATTTTAAACAAAAAATCATAAATACCAAGTTATATATTGTTAAAGTTACTTTTATAAAGTTAATGATTCATAACATTAAAATCAATGTTACTTGTGTCCTTATCGCATCATTTGTGTTGGAGATACGACCCTAACATGCTCTCTCGTGTCATATGATTCATCTTCTTATTTAGTATGGTTTCCCACACTGAGAATAACTCACGTTATCTTAGAGGATTTAGACATTGTTAATGATTATTATGATAGATATGCATCTTGTATAAAGGTAGGTATCCTTTTCCTAGTTATTTTATGTAGAACTCCATGGAAAAAGGTCCACCATTCATAACCACTTAAGTCATTAGGGTAAGTATATAAAATTTTTTCCCTTACATGAGACCTTGACCCATGAAGATGTTCCTAGTGAATTTACTTTATATCATATATTAGCTAGCACTAAGGTGAGTTTCCATTATCATAAGAAACATTGAGTCTAGATTCCTATTTTTATAGTATACTTAGTGAAATCTAAACCATAATACATATCCACAAGCTAAATCCCATTTATGATCCCCCTTTTTCTGGGTGCGAGAACCATCATTCATTTCATTCTTGGATCCCTCTCCTTACTTGAAATTATGACAGAATGATCCTATTTTCCATTATATTTTTAGATTGAATGTTCCTTGATTCTTGTTACCTTAGGATATATAGTGATAATAGTATCTACTATCCTAATTCCAATCACATTTTCTCCTAATTATGAGATCCATGTTAATTTTTGTTCAGTTGTATCAATCCAAATCTCACCTGATCACCCATTCGATTCTACTTCTCCTATAATATATATATATATACCCATATAATAAGAAATATATTTGTCTTGATTCTTATTAATATAAGATACATAGTGATTTCATGATCTATCATCTTGGGACCACCCATAAATCCCAACTACTCTCAATCTCCTTATATAGAGCCAAATTTGTGTAGGAGATCCTAATGCATGAATTATCAATGACCACCTATTTATGGAAAGGAAAAAATTCCTACTGTAATTCAGAATTGTTTCTGGATTGATTACAGTTACCTCAATATATGCATTTATGCACATTATTGAAATTTTAGGCCCAACCAAAAACCCATCGGTATTCGATCTCGTCTCAGTGTGGGATCTCTGTATTAATGTCAAGTCTTGCTTCATTAGACTCTACACTAATAATACATATCATTTATTTATCAAAACTACATGTGTCTTGATTATTTTTATTATATGATATGTAGTGATGCGAAGATCATTTTTCCTAGGCTCTCTTATGAATATCAATCCAATCCTAACTATGTCTTGAATGTCAATTCTCTCAGTTAATTCCTAGTATTCCTTTAATGGTTACATACTTCATATGGATCCATGTTATTCTACATATGATCCAATATATCAAAACACCTACAACGTATGGTTTTCTATCTAGAACCCTATGACTGGGTAAAAAATTCCCCAATTCTTCATGTCCTAGTTATATAACCATAAACTATATAAAATCTAATTACACATGGTGTGAATGTAAATTTTGAATCATGTAGTATATATTTTATTATGATAAACTAAACAATGTATGATTCATCCTAAAATAAATGAAACTAATTGGATCATCCATCCTTATTTTCTATAAGAACCTTTCATAGGATCTAGATTCATATAAGATCTTTACCATCATGTGGATCTTTATCCATGATTAAATAGTGAAAAAAATACCCCCTCATACATAAGACAAATATTGGAATAGATTACTTATGCATAAAGTTATTTACCTATGAAACTACACAAAAATAATCTTTGATTATTAAAATAAATCTTTCTATAGAGGTTCTACCGATATGTCAAATTCACCTCTATACATGTCACGATTCATCTAGGATACATCCTAAACAAGCCCCCAAATAGAAAGAAATATTTTTTTAATTATTATTATTATTAAATCCAGATATATTTTGATGCCTAGATATTTTATTTTAGGTCCTAGTGTAAATATTTATCGACCTTTATTACCTAGTTATATTTTTGTTTGAGGAAACTTTATTTATATCCAGTCCTTCACCTATCCTTTTACACTATGACCTAATCAGAAATATATATGGCTTGTTTATTTTCATTTTAGGATAATTATATATTTTTGAACTAGATATATCAAACCTATCAATATTTTAACATCCAACATTGAGTTCTTTTCATTGTCCCTAAATAGTCTAACCATGGGAAATTTTCCTTGGGATGTTCCAAAAACCTCATGGATGTTTCCTTCCATATATCAAATTTTGGGCCTTATATTTTTAAATAAACCAAATCATTTTAAGGATATTAATAAAAAAATTATCCATCCTAAAAGAAACGTCAATTTGGTAATGGTGACCAGTGGCACCATATTTACCCTTTCAACCAAATTCTAATTTTTTTAAGTAAAAGTTAATATAAGTTATGTATACCTCTAACGATGCTTCCATGGAACCCATCATTAAAGTTTTTTTTAGTTTTCATCCCTTGAATAATTGTCCCACAATATCTTCCAAATTAAAATACATCATACATTGATTTATATTTTTCTCATTCCCAAATAAAATGTTTTTGGATTTTCTTATCTCTCGAGTCCCATGTTATTTTTAATACCTTGCCATCTTTTTGGGTCCATGAACCATGACCATAACCTGTGTGCCCCACTTTCAAAGTTTTTTTATAGTTACATTGGGATGTTCAACTCACATCAATTTTTTTCTACATCCTTGCTATGTAAAATATCTCATGTTTTATTTCAATGTTGTGTAACACTAAACTTCATGCACATTAGTCTAATAACAACAACCATAAACCATGTGCATCCCATTTTTAGGTGATCTATACCATCATTAGGACCTGAATTATTGTTTTCTTTAATCATTCCCTCTTTATATTTATTATTATCTTCCCTTTTTGTAAATATGGATGTTCTTAAACCATAGAAAATTCTAGTTACATTTATCATCCATAACCCCCATAAACATCTACTCAAAATTTTATTAAATTAAAATCTTTCCCACAAATTGTCTAAATTTCATGACACATAAATTATAGATTAAAAATTCGATGCATAAAACTTTTGAGTTCAAAAAATATTAATTGGTGGCCAGATAAAAATTTATTTTTCCACACTCTAGGTCATTAGCTTTTATATATTATAAAAAAGTTAGATTATAAATTGAAAAACACATTAATCATTTGAGTCCAACCATATAGCCCCAACATAAGCCATGACAAGCTCACTAAACTTTTTGATATGAATCATTAAGGTAAATTTCATGTTAAAACCCTACAAACTAGATTCACATTCAATACATGATAGTGTAACTTTTAGGTATCCTAGATCATTCGTGAGTATATATCCTTCCAGAGGCCTACTTCACTCCTCAATTTGTTGACTACTTAGAAATATTTCATAGATAATTGTATTAAGTGTGTATCAATCCATAAAGAAATATCTACTTGGTAATGATCATTGTTACTTCCATATTCCTTACTATCAACCATAGGTATCTTAATGTTAAGGAATGTATCCTCTAATATTTATACACCTTGAAAGTGTTGCAAATGAACCTGTCATTCAAATATAGTCACAGTTCATACCTTTTAAAATAATTCCATATCACTATAACCTAATTCAAATATCTTGATTCATTATATACACAACTCATAACCCAAAAATTAATGTTAATTTTAATACCTTCTATGTTACACATTCATGAAATGAACTCATTTTCAAATAATGAATATAAAATTAAGTTCATAAAACTTTTTTGTTCATCGTAATATGTCCTTAATATTATGGAAACATTGTTTTGGGTAAAATGATCATAATACTTGTACACTCACCTATGATATGATTTATACTATAATGGGGCACATTGAGTTTTCCCTCGTACATTTTATATAAATTTTCTCAACATTGGTCTAAGAATTATTTCCCGATATCACATTAATTATTCATTGACATATATATTAATGAAAGTGGGATCTCTATTCTTGTCAGGATTTATTTTTTCGTTTTAATATAAATACAAGGTCTTATTTTGACAAAATTATTCTGGCCTTAAACACTAGATTAATTGTTCTAACTTCAATGTCTATAAACAATCCAAGAAATGAGGTGTAACACTCAACAAGATTACAATTTTTAAAGGGGTCCTGATAAAAATTTGTGACTCCACCAATTGAGCCTTCACCTCATCTTATCTAGGAAAATATGAGTCACTAAAAATTATTAGGCACATAACATGTCATATTGAAAACAATTATAGTGTGTGTTGAGATAAATCTGATTTTCTGCCCACTAAGTCTCCTCCGTATGATACAATGGAAAAATTTAGGTCTATAAAAGGAAAATATAAAATATAAAATTAATATTTTTACCATCAAATAATATAAAAAAATGTTAATTTATGATCACAAAGTAACTCTTTCTAAAAACTAATAGATTATCCTCTTTTCCCAGTATATAAGTTGGATTATTCTGGAAAATCATAAAAAATGTGATTCCAAGGTTCTTGAGACCTTTTAAACATTATAGTCCACATTAAACCCCCCCCCCCCTCTTTAATGATTATATTCTTGTTGGGTCACCCATTTTCAATATCATAATTCCCCAATGCTTATGTACAGTTATGGATCATAATCCTATACGTGTTTGTTAGAAGATTGCAATGAAACCATTTTCCATATCTTAAAAGAACAACTACAGTATATTTTTATAGTACTCGTTCCTATACTCATCCATGAGGAGATGTAAAGGAAGAAAATTCCATTGAATCAATATATTGGGGATCATTATTAAAATTATTTCATTCACATTTAACATTAATGTTGATTCATATATCGTGATATTACTCTCTAATAGTTTCTTAGATTATCTTGAATTGATGATCATGATGGAATAATTATATGATAATTGAAAATGATTTAAAATATTAATTTTTATTCATTGATTGAAAGAAGTGGGAATATCTTCATACTATAATCTATCTCTTATATATTCACAAAATAATTCTTAAGTTATAATGTTATTATAAGATACAATTGGATAACTCTTGAAGTTGGAACAATATTTTCTTTGAGATATTCACAACAGGGTGAACCTTATCCAATGTGGTGGATTTTCATTTTCCCTGAGATCATATTGTGATTACCCTTTCAATAGTGTCCATATTATTCTTCCCATCCACCACAACAAGATATTTTCTATCCTATATTTCCATGTCAGTAGTGTCTAGTTATTCATCAGGTATCATCCTGATTATAGTGGAGTTGATCAAAAACACCTAGAGAAGCTATTCTAATTTATATATATTCTCCAAGACCTAATTTTCATTATATAACACTACTAACATATTTTTTTTAACATTCATTATGTGCTACAACACTGATATCAATAAAAAGTTACATGGATTCAATAGTGGATAACCATGATTCAAGTGAGTTTGATCACTTTCAAGATGAATTCATATCCTCCCCCCTATCATACACACTTGAATAATAATATTCACTAAATCGAGAGAAAAATAGAAAATGGTGAATAATATGTAGTTAATAACTAAACTCATTGAGAGGATTCCTCCAAACCATCACTTAGAGCCACATTAACCCAAGATTCCACAACTTATGTTGGAACAAGAGCTCATGTGGGTCCAAATGAAATACTATTGTAAGGATCATCTCATAATCCAAAATTCTATCACTCATATAGGGTCTAGTTTCGACATCTTAAGGATGATATTACAATGGATCAACCTACATCCATTCATCCTCCACTAATTTAGAAATAGAAATAGTGTAAATATGAGTTTTTGTGCCTTATAGAACCATTTCCAAAATTTACACTCACAAAATTTTTGTCAATAAACATGAGAAAAACTCATATGGTTATTTTTGTGATTATTCATCTTCATTATCTACAAAATTGTTCCCCTTTATGGTTTTCACCCCATCGATATGTGTTTTTGTGGATATTAATTGGGAAATCATTAATCTAATCTTTGAAATTCCTTAACTATTTCTAATGGAATCACCTCTTCCTTTAGAGTATTAGGTCTAAAGGGATTCTTTAACCTAGGCATCCATGAATTGTCACTATTGAAGTCTAAACATAGTGATTAATGTGTATTTTTACCATTTTTTATTATATTTTCAACTCCAATGGTCACTGACATTATTTCAAAGACATGTATATTTCATCAATATCAAGGATAGAATAATTGATTAGTTTGGGATGTATATGAGTTCTCCCATTGGATATGGATATATAAAGATGATATATAATTCATATGTCTAATGAGTCAATTATATTCCTTTATTAATTCTATCATTTTTTTCTATATCTATATTTTATAGAATTATATGGTTATTTTTTCTTTGGGAGATAATATCCATATGTATTGGGACTCGATAGTATCATCCACCTATATTGGGTTCAAAAGGGTGATTTTAGATGTATTAGGTTTTTTAGTTAGATCAATACTTTCTTGGAATTTCTTCTTCACTGCTTCTATGGATTCCCAATTAGATGGTTTAGGGTTTATATGCTCTAGGGTAATTTATACCCTAGAATTTTTTTCACATAGAAAATTTTCTAAAAAACAATTACATCAATATGAAGTTAATGGAATAACTAAAAATAAGAGTGAGAAAGTATAATACATTCCCATCAACCCTTAACAAAATTTTATCATCTGTAATATTTCTCACTTCATATCTTTTAATTTCCTATTGATGACCTCATTATAGGAATGAATGGTAGTTTCACTGATAGTACATCAAGAGGATTAGATAAAACCATATACATGTGTTCCATGAAGTTATTGTATCATTCCTCTTTTACTCTCTCCTATTAATGTGAACATCTTTCTAAAATTTATTCCTCCCCCCCCCCCATCGGTGGAGTATTCAGGGGATGTAATAGGAAAATCATTATCATTAACCTAATTTTATAATTAGACAATTATGCTTAAAAAAGAATAAAAAATCAAGTACAAAAAAATTAAAAAGATAATGTCTCTTACCTCTCCCCAGGATAGGTTGTGATAAAAACCTCTTTCAATTATGTTAACATAAGATAATTGTGTCTCTGGGAACTAGTTCTTGTAGAATAACATTCATATGAATGAATTGATCACATTATTGAGATAAAATTATGGGATTCCACTTCATCATGTTTGTTTTATATGGATATTTCCTTAGTTTTAGAAAAAACATCCAACCCCTATTAAATATATTTACTCTTCATGATGTAATCCTCAATCATCATTATCATGTATGTTGTGCCAAAAAGAATATCATTCTCTCCAAGCTACTGAGAGTGAATTAATATTTTGTATAGATGGAATGTAAGTAACATCACTCATACTGTTAGTAGTGCCTAGATGCCTGATCTGCCTTAGAATCTAAGAAAATTGAGGCTTTTTTGGGTAAATCCTCTTATGTAGTCACTCCACCTCCACCAATGTCACATATTCATCATTACCCTTGGTTTTTTCTATTCACTTCTATTATTTTAATACATTAGAAAGTTTCCCTTCATGGAATCACTAAATGCATGTGTATTTTTATCTATCCATGAGCTCAATGTCATCCTCAATTGGGGGTATAATGACTTGAATCCTCATATCCTATTTTATAATCATCTAAAAACTCATTTCGCTGACTATGAGATGTTTTTTGGTTCACATTCTGTGTAGAAGAGCTTGGAATTTTTTCTATACATAATGGAATTTTTTAAAGTGTATACAAGAAATGTTACACTCATTGAACAATTTACCATCAACCTTGGTAGCCAACATATATTCCCCAAAAGATATTAGATATTATCGTTCTTTATGGATGGAAATTGAATTATTTTTAATGATAAAAGTTTGTGGTAAATATGGTGTTAAAATGATTTTATCTTGGCTCAATATGAACTCTATGTATATTTATATAAGAATAAGGGGATTGAATCCACCTAGAAATTAGACATAATATCTGAATAGAGCATCTATAATGGGTTTTTCATTGATGAATTCATATAATCTCACTTAGGTTATGATCCAACCCTAAAATACATAAAATGTTATGATGATTCGGAATGGGTTATTTCCCTTATCGATATTTCTAAAGAGGTAGAAAAGATTGTCCTACATTATTATTAGAAATTTAATCAATTTCCCAGTTTATAGTATGGAAACCATCATAAATATCCCTACTCTAACCCCAGTATGTGACACACTCATTGAATTATGATATATTTAGTGGAATATCACAAGGAATACCAGCACACAGACTAGTCGATCCATTTGGGGTTGATCAACCAACCCCATTTTTAACAGCTTCCTTCTTCCAGCATTGGATTGTATGCATTAGTAAGCCCATTATTCTAATGGGTTGGTCAGTTTCATGGTCTCCAGACTTATGTATTTTTACTATTCATCATGAATATCCTCTTTAAAAATGTTCTAAAAGAAATATCTATATACAGGTATACTTTTCCCCTCATGACATTCCACATAATTATAAGTAACTTCTTTTAAACCAAAAGATTATTTTTTTAATTTCCCCCAAATAAATAGAGGATGTAAGATTCAATCATACATGTATCCTATGATATAGGCTCCACTCATCATATACACATTCTATAGCTTTATCCAAACCTATATATTCATAATATGAAACAAGTTTATAAAACAGATATAACATATAATCTTATCTAAGAGTATGTATTTGTTAGAGTGGATAAAGGAATATATGTCCCATACATCTTATTTTAATACAACCACTTCTATTAATTTCTTGAATTATGTGTAACATTTTTTCACTCAAAAAGGATATCCATCTCGGATGAAGAGGGTTCCCCTTAAGATAATATCTTAGAAAAAGGAGTATCCCAAATTATTAACTATTATGGTTATGTTCATAATATATCTATAAATATTAATAGCTATATCAAGAGAACATTATTATATCTCTAGGTTAAAAGTATTATATCCTAGGATTTAGTAATATTTGAGATCAAGTTCTCTAACAAAACATATCATTGGAGATATGTGGTCTCATTCCAATGCCCATTGATAGTGGATCTAGGTGAATGAATAGTTCCTAGGGTATTTAATGGGAAAAGAAACATAATTTAGAAGCCTGAATCCATATATTCAAAAATTCTTAGATACTGATAAGTCATAAAGGTCCACTCACATCATTTTCCAAATTAGATTTTTTTGAAGAATAATGTGGTGAGAATAACATCAACATTGTAAATGGTTTTTTATTATCCTTTCTCCAGTATCTAAAGTGATCAACTCTATAATCACATTTTATAATTAAATGAGGAAACTACTGTTTTAAAAAGGCCAAAATGGATTCAAATCCTGAAAATGAAAAATTATTACTCTTAATGTAACAAATATTTCAATCCCAAAGGAACTAAGTGATCTCTATAGTACTATGTAAATCAATATTTTGTTTCTGAGTTCATCCGTAGGGGTTTTTGAAATAATTTCCATGACAGAGATCTCTTATGTGAAGAAATTTTGAGCATTTGACCTATGAATCATTTTTGAAGCACTGTTGTGACATCTCTATAGAATGGAGGGACCCAAATGACTATATATAGAGGGTACCTTTTCATCAAAGATATTATAATGTTTCTATCGTCAATTTTTCTTCCATAGAAATCACTTCTATTATTGATAACTGAACCAAATTTTGAGGTAGGATTGGGTCCTTAAAAGTAATAAATATTTATAAAAAAATTTCAAAAATCAAAAATAAAATGTGATATAAATTTTTATGTATACATTGTAAAATGGAGGCTTCCCTAACGCAATTTAAATTCTTTTTGAAGCATTTACTTTTTTTAAAACAATTTTCTATTTTACAAAGAATACATCTAAAAATTTGACATGTTACTCACAAGGTGTTTTGATTATTTGGATTAAAAACCCCCATTTTTGATCTAATATATTGATTTTGGGCTCATCACATATTCACTTCCTAGGAATTCATTATTTGTGTCCCTGAATCATTAATTTAATACCAAATGCATACTCCCATCATGCACCTTTATCCTTTATACTTGTATGATGTTACTATGTACTCACTAAGTGTCTACCCATGTTGGGGAGTCAATTATCTAGTACTGCCTATAAATAAACCGTTCACACATTTGAATAAACAATAAGAAAAAATGATGAAGAAGCACCCTAAAGAGATTCATGGAACTTTTATAAACACCTATAAGATCCATAAATTTCTATCACCAGGGATTCCAAAAGTTAATAAGGATCTAAAATAATAAAACCAGTAAGGAAATTACCACTAATTTCCCTTCATGAATAAGAGGTCTATGTGGATACCCTTCTCTCACAAGGGTCCCCTTCATGAATGTGCAGTCACGTCATAAACATGGACCCTCTTCAGGAAAAAGAGGCTCGTGAGGCCCCCATCTACGAATAAGAGGCTCCTTCATTACTTCCAATTAATCCTTGCTCTATTAAGACTATGGAAAATTAACATAGAATCTATCCCTATGTGAATTGAGTGTATTTAAGTTCACTCGCCATCCATTCCCCAATTCTTCTAGCATTATAAGAACTTGGTATTCACATTTCACAAAGCACTAAAATAGTGGATAAATATATATCTCCCATGCTCTATCATGTTCCTAGTTCACATTCCTAGAGCACTACATTTCAAATGAGATTTATAGTTTCCTTTATCCAAGTACAAAAACCCAAAAATTAAAAAACAATACCTTTTCCAAATTCATTAAACATATACAATCATGTAAATATGAACACTATAGATCACTCAATCTATCATATATTCCTTTGATAAAAGGAATGTCTAGGGTCCCCCCCCCATAACATAAGACCCTAATTTAATAATGATCATGTATTCCCTTAATAATTGGGGTTACTATATGGATAATATAAGTAATACTTTCCATTAATTAGGATTATAAACTTCTATAAGAAATATCCAACACCTCATCGTCCAAATTAGTGACTCACCACCCTATTCCACTCAATAATCCAGGGGGGATTCAACATGCTCTTAAGGTGTAAGCCACAATCATGTTTCCATTCTGGATTTCATCATCTCAAATCAATTATGATCAAGTGAAATCCACATAATGACATTAGACTATTTTTAAACATTAAAATCCGAAATTCACCTCACTCTAATACAAGGTTAGGTCTCCATGGGTAGTATCCATGTTAGTTTCTCTCAAGAACAAGCATCTCCAAGCAGCATATGTGTAAAATCTATCAATTACCATTACTATTCCCATTATATGAAAATATATACACATATGTAATCCCCACTCAATAATATATTATTTCAAATATCACAACACATATATCTATTTATCATAATCAGAAACTGCATTTTCATTATATATTATTCCATGAAAGCATTCGTACAATATGATGCCAAACTATATTATAGGGTCCTGAAACTTGGCCTCAAATTGAGAAACTTGAACTATGTTTTCTTTCATTCCTATTAAATATGATGAGTATCATGAATATATATGGTTCAAACCCAAAATCCATTACTTAGTATCCACTAGTACATATTCTTTATAAACTTCTTTCTCACTGTTCGATATTCCTCATGATCCATACCACATCTTATTTGGCCATATTCCCCTATATCCATATAATACTTCCACCAAGGGTCATATTCCCTGTGAGAATAAATCATTAAAGTTCCATGTTCCCTTTGGGAAGAAAAAAAAAGTGTTACTCACTGAAAATTCACACAGCTTACATTTCTATGAACCTTTATCTTAGTAGTCCACTCTGAATAACATTAAACTATATGGGAGAGTTCATGGTTATAAGATAATAAAACAACCCGTGTTTGTTATTTTCAAAAAAAAATATAAGTTATGATTTTTTAAAATAATACGAATTTATCAATGTGGGTTACTAGTTCCTAGGGATTCATAGGAAACACTTATTATAGTCCCAATCTAAGCATCAGAACACCTATAACCTCCAAATATGGTGAAAAATTCTTCAGTGCCTAGAATTATGGAATCAAACCATAGCATAATCACTCAAAAATATAAATATAGAGAATCAATATATATATATATAAACACCCTTATATTTTTCAAAATTGAAAACTATTTTTGATATCATATACCATAGGAAACATCGAGCTTAAACATACCATGAAATATTATTATTACAATATAATCATTATAAACTATCAGTTAAATTGGAAAAAATAACTAGTATTTACTAATTTTAGAAATTTATTTAAATTTATAACTCAATATAAATTTATTGATAAATTCTTAGGAAATAAGAACTCAATTTTTAATGAAAATATTTTACACTCAATGAAATATTATTTCTTCAAAAATTAATTTTACTACATTTCGTAAGAAAATAATATAATTTATTTTTCACTTTAAGAAAATAAATTTTAAAAAAATAATTTTATTTTATAGTTAGTCTTATGAAAATTATCTTAGGGTGAATATTTGGGATTTTTCTGAAAATATTTATTTTTCAATGAATAATGAAAAGTACTAATTTTCATTTAAAAATGATTTTAAATTCATAATGTCTTTCCATATTTGTTAATTTAATTAATATTTATTAATTAATAATTTTAAATATGTATATATAAAAATATATAAATATATTAATGTAAATCCATATAATTATGATCACTAGTCATATAGTTGATGTAAGATAATCTAATAATTGATAACTTCCTTCCTTGAAAATCAGTTTTTTACTAGTTTTAGGGCTTCATTTTTAAAATAATTTATACCACTTATATGAGCTGAATTAGAAAAAACAAATTAAATATTTTGAAAAATAATATTAAATATTAGTTAACAAGGTCAATTTAATTTTTAAACATAATGAATAAAAAAATAGTAAAAAAAAATTAACACAGTAATTTTAACGACCCGATCTTTTATGAATAAAATTCCATTTCATTTAATGTATTATTGATATAGAAAACAAATTCACTCTTTTTTTATAGGGTTTAAATGGACTTTAAGTATCATTTCCTTTGATAATATATCCATTCAACAATGATCACATGACTAATATAAATATAAGGGTTTTTAAAAAATCCTTTCGACACAGAAAAAGGATATGATGGCCCCATAAACTAGACTCGGGCCAGACGAATCTCATTTTTCAGATCTAGAAAATGTGGTAGCATCAATGGGATTCACTCTTGATCAATCCCAAGCCAAGATTCAGCATGTTAAGCTTGAATAGAATCTCCTACGAGAAAAGTTCAAGTTAATAGAGATTACCACCTGAATGATGTTATCTAAGCCACCCCAAGAGTCTATAACCATAGAAGACCTTACCCTTAGGTCTTATGTGGGAATTATAAGGGGTTTTTTAATAAGTTATTAGTTACATATTTTTTAATACCCTTTTATAAATAAAAGTCTCATTCCATCAATTCCATTATGAGAATAGTCTTTCTAGAAAGAATGATGAATTGGATAAATTTATTATTCATGTAAAATGGTACTATTTAGAAATGTATACATTATTATATTAGACTAAGGTTTTTTTAATAATACTCTAAAAAACTATTCTTATAAATTATTATTATATCAATTCCTTATCTATAAATGATTAGAAAATCAGTTTGATAAGAGTTATATTTTATACTAAAAACAGAAACTGTATTTATTTTATTAAAGAATTTACATTAAGGAATTAAAATATTTTTGAAATAATTAATATCTTAATAAAATATTATTATCAAATAAATTTTATTAAAAATAAATTATTATATAATTTTTATGAATTCAAATATAATTTTTATTATGGTTTGAAAACTATTTTTATCAAAACCGATGAATTTTAAATAAATATCAGTTTTCATTTTAAATGTGAAATTTTAAATACATAGAAAATTATTTAAATGAAATTAATATTATTTTTTTAATTAGGACATCAAAAAAAATAAAACGGTAAATTTTTCATAATTTTCTGAGACAGTCGAATTTTTGTGTTAAAATTAAATACCGTATAAATAAAATATGTGTTTTGTGACATCATAATGACCCCAAAATTATGTAATAAATACTATAATGGGTATTTTCGGCCCAATATATGTTTTCCTATTAAAATAATGTAATTTTAGATTTGTTTTATTTATTTTATAAATCATTAGTGAATCCTCCAAGACATATACAATATTTTAAGACTTTAAAATCATTTCTTTGAAAGTGTGACTCACCTCCACATAAGAAATGAAAATATATTAATATATTCGTCCCTTTTACTTATAAAAATAATTTTTCTACTAATATTTAGCAAAAATAATGTAAAAAAACCATGTTATGTTTTTTGGTTATGAATATTTAATTATATTGATTCTGAAACCTAAGTTCGTGAAATATTAAAGAATTCCCCTCTCATTTTCTATAAAACCCCATTCAAGATCCCACTTCTATTAAGTCAAAATACTTGGATCAGGTACCTACTCTTACCTCCCCTCTATTTAATCCTACCAGGGCACACCAAGCTCTCAATAAACCCCTTTTCATGCTTTTGATTTCATACACTCAAATAATGGATCCTTACTTTCCTTCCTTTCTCATCTTTATCCAAGTTTTTTTATATTGTTATTCCCATTTAATTTCTATTAAAAATGTTGGGTTAAGATTTATCACCTCCCCCATACTTTTTGAATTTTTTTTAATGATGAGAGACCCCTTTGCCTCTCATTAATGCCTTCTATGTACATCTGTTACTAAGCTGAAATTCCACAAGGGATTTCTCTTTTCTTATTTCCATTCATGCATTTATTCTATATTATGTATCTAAAATCAATTTAATATGTTTTGATACTATGTTCCATGATCCCCTTATTATCTATTTAATGTATAAATTATGGTAGTTCCCTTTATCTCTCATCAACTAAATTTAGTAATTTCCATATGTCGTCATTATGAGGCCAAAATTGCACCGCAATTTTCCATGCCAAAATCATCATGTAGTGAATACCATACACATTTATCTATCAAGGTTATTCACCTTTATTTACATATAATTATTTAATGTTACATAAATTTATGTATTATTCATTATTTTTTTTGGGAATAAATGATTATTTTGAATGAATCCATGTTATATGATATATGTGGCACACTTAAGCATGAGATTGAAATGTTTATGAAGGGTGTGCCCCGATAGAACTCCAATTCATTAGGGAATGTTTGGTATAATGATACACCATATGAAATGAGGGTTTATTCATGATAATTTATTTTAAATTATCTTTTGATCGTGCTAATTCATGTGCAATGAGCCTTATCTCATGAAAATATCATGTTGTAAGTTGTTACCACATTTCCAGGTTATGATAATCATTCTATATCATGCCTTTATGTACATGAATCTCATATAATCCATTGATGTTCCTATTACCTAACATATATTTTATTCTTCATGTTATTCCTTGTTTACTACCTTACTGGTCTTTATAGGTCACTTCTTTTTTATGTATGTCCTCAGGTTATCCCATGCAGTGTTAAGTATGATGGAAGGAGTTTGTCATGTCAATGAAGTTTGAAATAAAGATGATGTATTCTATGTTTTATACTATTATGTAATATTCCTAATTAACCAAGAAATTATAATTCTCTATCCTCATATTTTTTTAAGTGAATTTTTTATGTAATAAATCATGTTTATGTGGGTAATAAAGAGCTGGGTTGTTATAATTATTATAAGAGGATATGTTTAGTTATATTTGGGATTAGGGTTATTAAACTCTAGTGAAAGCCTCAGGAATAATACTGAGTATTAGAAAATAATCCATACATTTTGGTGAGTATATATTATGTTTTTTACCAACAAAATATAGCCCTCTCATAATACGAACAAGTAGAGAAGGATTTGGAATAAATGAATCTAGGGGTAAACCCCGAAAACATATCTTCGAGATAGACTCGAACAGGAACTGGTGCATGACAATGGGCCTTGTTGTACTCTATGTTTGAAACTTCTAGTGGATATGATTTGGTACATTCATAATCATATTATGAAACTTTTTTTAAGGGAACAAAAATCCCATAATAATATACGTTAATAAATATATCATAGATAACTTAGATTGGATGCTATAAATTCGTAAGTTTTGGAAATAAATGTAATTTATTAGTTATTCGTTTTTGTCATATTATTCCCATTATGGGTTCAATAGTTTAAAATAATTACCAAAAATTTTCCTTTTATTATAGCCAATAGATGGTAATAGGAGGACTCAGGCTAACAAATGATGCTAAGATCAATGTGATGACTATTCTAATTAGATGCCCAGTCTGATGGGAGAAGTAATCACAAACATTTTCATGACACTCTCTCAGTTAACTCATGTTTTGAATAAAAACGTGGGTAAAGAGGAATTTAACCCCCCCCCCCACAAGAAAGTACAGTTTTCAATTAAGGTCTTCATAAGAAAAAGTCCTCCTACTTTCAATGGATCATATGGTCACTCAATCGCCGAACAGTTGATAAATTCTATTGAGAATATCTTATCCATCCTTAAATTCTATGAAAAGGGAAGGTTCTTCTAGATAAATATTGTATGGAGGGTAAATATCATCAATGGTGGACATTGATAATAAAATATTAAGCCTGAGGAAGAGATCGATGTGTTGTAATGGAAGGATTTCTAAAAAAATAGATAAATATTTTCCTTGCAAGCTCTATCTTAAGATGGAAAGGGACTTCTTTCCCCTCAAGAAAAAAAAGATAAAGAATCCATCATAGAATATGAGGAAAACATCACAAGGATTACATGATATGACTCCATCTTTTTCTGTGCCCCATAATTCAAGGTTGACCACTTCTTTGGTGGGAAAAAACCTAGCTTGCGGAAAGACCTAGAGATCGGTGACTTTGATAGCTATCAGGAAATTTTCAGATGTTCCCTCTAAGTCAAAATATATATTGGAGAATATTAGTTGTATCATGGGGATAAGAGGTTAAATTTTGATATTAATTTTGGAAATCTAATGGATAAATCCAATGCTGCTATGAAATTATAACACCCCACTTTCCAAATGTGTGGAAAGAAGAACTCCATAAATATCTTAAAGGGGACAAGGATATTCTTTAGGTGTGGAAGAGAAAGGTGCCTAACCAATAATTTCAAACAAGAAAAAAATGATTCCACGATATAGGAGAGTAATTCTATGTTCAACCCTCAACGCAATTTTCATTTTTATAACTATAAAGAACCAGTTAACTTTGAAAATCCCTTCCCTAAGACAAGGGTTTTCAGAGGCAACCAACAACCTTCACGGAAGAAATGGAAATATTTTTCTATCACTACCGCTGAATAGAACCCCAACAATGAAGTTGTGGAAGGTACTCTATTTATTCAATCAAAAATAAAAAATGTACTTTTTGATTCTGTTTCTACGCATTTCTTTATATCCTGAATGTTTAGTTATACAATCCAAACACCACCATAAATCATGGACATAGAGATGTTGGTGAGAATGAAAAATGGGGTAATTATTGCATCCTATGAATATAACTCCTCCCCTATCATAATTTAAGGATTGAACTTACCAAAAAACATCTTCATACCCCCTCTTGTGTAATTTTATGAAATTCTTGGCATGGATTGGCTTTCCCTATATATATCCAACAAAAATTTCTGTGAGAGGGAAATAACTCTTTATATTGCGAATTGACCCCTGATTCTGTATAGTGAAAATAGGAGGATGAATCTTCCTTAACACTGGAATCTCAAGCATGGATATTATTTCCATATGATCATGCGTATCTTTATCGGATTATTGATTCCATGGAAGGAGACATCCTCAAATACATGCCTATTATGAGGGAATTAACTGATGTGTTTCATGAGGAATTTCATGGCCTTCCTCCTATAAAAAATATTGAATTTTCTATTGATCTTATACATGGGGAATTTCTTATATCCAAGACTCAATATAGAGTGTATTTTCTAGAGCTTGATGGTTTAATGAAACAACTACAGGAGAATCTAGATAAATGTTTTATACGCCCAAGTCATACACTATGGGGTTCACCAGTCCTCTTCGTCAAGAAGAAGGATGGGTCAATGCGCTTTTTCATGGATTATCATGATCTCAACAAAATCATTATAAAAAACAAGTATCCTTTACCACAAATTGATTTATTTTTTAATCAAATACATGTATAACAATACATCAACAGCTTGGATCTGTGGTTGAGATATTACCAATAAGGGTGAAGAATGATGATACTCCCAAGACTGCTTTTTGTACAAGGTATCAGCACTATGAATTAATATTAATTCCTTTCAGACTCACTAATTATCAAGAAATCATCATGGACTTGATGAATATAATCTTTATAGATTACCTTGAAAAAAAATTTGTGGTCTTTATAGATGATATTCTAATATACCCCAAAAACAAGGAGTAACATGAGGAGCATCTAAGCATTGTACTATAGACATTGCGAAAGGAGAAGCCCTATGAAATGTACAACAAGTGAGAGATCTGTTTTAAAGAAGTTTCATTATTGGGTAATATCATCACAAGCAATGGTTTATATATTGATCCCTCCTAGGAAATTTCAATTGATAGATGACTAAGACCTACATCTATGATGGATACTCATAGTTTCCTTAGGTTGGCTAGATATTATCGCTGATTTGTGAGAAATTTATCACGATTGTAAAACCCTATTACCACGCTAACTCATAAATCAATCAATATTTAATGGAATAATGAATGAGAAGAGATCTTAAAGGAGTTAAAAAAGAAGGCTTAGCATTGTACTCATGCTCACACTACCAACAAGTGGATTAATTTTCATGGTATTCAGTGATGATTCAAAGAAGGGCCAAGGCTGTGAGTCGATGAAAAATGAAAAAGTAATTGCCTATGCTTCAAGGAAATTGAAATTTAATGAGAATTACTATCCAACACATGATCTGGAGTTATCCGTAGTGATCTTTTTTTAGAAAATTCTGTGACATTACCTCTTTGGAGAGAATTTTGAAATATATAAAGATCAAAAAATCCTCAAGTATATATTCACATAGAAAGAGTGGATTATGTGCCAACAAAGATGGTTAGAGCTGCTTAAATACTATAACTGCTCAATCTATTAGCACGGTGGGTAAGCAAACAAGGTGGTAGATGCACTAAGTAGAAAGAACCCAATGATTCTATAATTTATGATAATTGGAAAGGATATAATATTATTAGATTTGATGAAAATGTTATGGGAATCATAAATAAGGGAACATAATCAATCCATTCACAAATTATTTATCAACCCTCTCTTTTGTAAAGGTTAAAGGATGCTCAAAAGGATGATGTGGGAATTTAGAAGAAAGTATAAACTATCACGAAATGGAACTCCTCAGAGTTCAATGTTAATGAAGAAGGAATTTTGAGATTTGGGTCAAGACTGTATGTTCCATCAAATCCATAGTTAAAGAAATAAATTTTAGATGATGAACATAGTTTGAATTTATCCATTATCCCATGAAAAAAAATCTGTTTCGAGATCTTCGAGAGAATTTTTGGTGGGGTAACATGAAGAAGGAGATAACTGAATACACATCAGTGTTCTTGGTA
Source organism: Viscum album (assembly GCA_963277665.1). Taxonomy (NCBI): domain Eukaryota; kingdom Viridiplantae; phylum Streptophyta; class Magnoliopsida; order Santalales; family Viscaceae; genus Viscum; species Viscum album. The sequence continues at coordinate 1,535,440,357 of OY728126.1, forward strand.
TATCAGCAAGTGAAGGCTGAGAGGCATAAGTCTAAGGGGGTGATGGAACCATTACCCATACCAAAATGGAAATGTGAGAACATCACCATGGACTTTTCCATCAAACATCTGAATACATTCAAAAGAAACAATGCAATCTGGGTTGTTATGGATCATCTTACAAAGACTATATAGTTCATTACAATTCGGGAGGATTTATCATAGGATCAACAAGAATGGGTATACATCCGAGAATTGGTAAGTATATATGGAGTAACACTGTTGATTGAATCTGTTAAAGATCCATCATTCACCTATACTTTCAATAATATTCTCCAACATGCTCTGAATACTGATCTGAACTTCAGTATAACTTATCATCCTAAAACTGATGAAAAATCTGAGCGGACTATCCAAACACATGATGAACTGTTTATAGCATCCTCAATGGAATTAAAATGAGGATGGGATTAACATCTTCCTCTCGTTGAGTTCTCTTACAACAACTGTTTCCACTCAATCATCCAAATGGATCCTTATGAAGACCTTTATGGGAAGAGGTGCAGAACATCAGAATTTTGGGATGAAGATGGGGAGAAAATACTTCATTTTTGAGAAAATGTTTAAGAAATGGTGGAGAAGGTTGAGACCTTCTAGCACCACATAAAAGATCCTTAGAGTCGACAAAAGATATATGATGACAACTATCAATGATTCCTATATTTTTATGTTGGATATATGGTTTTAATTTTTATATCACCATGGAAGAGAGTTATAAGATTTGGGGAGAAGGAAAATATTAGTCCAAGGTACATCGGCCCTTTTAAGATCCTTGATCGCTTTAGAGTAGTGGACTATCTACTAGAACTCCCAAAAAACCAGTCTCATGTAAATAATTTATTCCATGTATCACTCTTGAGGATGTATATACCTGACCCATCTAATGTACTCAATCCGGAGGTGGTACCATTGGAGAATTACCTCCCCTATGATGAGAAGTCAGTGAAGACCTTAGATCGTAGAGAAATAATTCTATTAAATAAGATGATTCCCCTCATCAAGGTTTTGTGGAGAGACCAAAAGTTTTAAGAAACAATGTGGGAACCTGAGGAAGTAATGAGGAAGAGTTATCCTCTTCTATTTTAGTGTGGGGGATGGAAATTTCTAAGGGGATATTTCTTAAGGGGGAGTGTTGTAACGACCTGATATTTTATGAATAAAATTCTATTTCTTTTAATGTCTTATAGATATATAAAACACATGCATTATTTTATATTATTAGGATTAAATGATCGTTAAGTATCATTACTATTGATCATATATACATTGAGTAGTGATAAAATGACTGATATAAATATAAGGTTTTTAAAAAATCCTTTCGACTTTGAAAAATGAGATGATGGACTCATCCATTAGATTCTGGCCATACGAAGCTCATTTTTCAGAGCTCAGAAAGTATGGAGTATCATTGGGCTTCACTCTTGACCAATCTTAAGTAAAGCTTCAAAATTATAAGATTTAACATAATCCCTTATAGTAGAAATTCAATTTAATAGAGATTACCACCCGAACGATGTTATCTCAGCCTTCCCAAGAGTCTATCACCATCGCACACCATACCCTTACATCTTATGCTGGTGTTATGATGGGTAATATAATATGGAATTAGTTACTTATTGTGTAATCCATTTTTATGAAAAAAAAAGTATTATTGGATCAATTCTTTTATGATAATAGTCTTCATTAAAAAATATTGAATTTGATAAATTGATTCTTTTGTTAAAAATGGTACATTTGAGAAATATTTACAATATTATATTAAATTAAGGTTTTTATTAATAATACTGTAAAACAATTATTATAAATGATGATTATATTAATTCATTATCTAAAAATTATTAGTATATTATTTTTATTGGAGTTATATTTTTATATAAAAAAACAGAAAGTGTATTTTTTTAATTATTGACTTTATTTTAAGGAATTATATAATTTTTGAAATAATTATTATTTTAATAAAATACTATTATCAAATAAATTTTATTAATAATAAATTAGTATATAATTTTTAAGAAGTCAAATTTAATTTTTATTAATTTTTGAAAACTATTTTTATCAAAACACTTAAATTTTCAATAAATATCAGTTTTCATTTTAAGATTGAAAATTCCTATATTTAGAAAATTATATAGATAAAATGAATATTATTTTTGGATTTTTGATGTCAAAATTATCCAAAGTTTAATGTGTCATTATTTTTTGAGAGAGTTGAATTTTTAGGTAAAAAATAAATACCATATAAAAAAAATTGTGTTTTATGACATCATAATGAACCCAAAATGATGTAATAGATACTATAATGGGTATTATAGTCCCAATTAATTTTTTCCCATTAAAATAATTTGATTTTAGATTTTATTTATTTATTTTATCTCTCCTTATTGAATCCTCCAAGACATATACAATATTTTAGGATTTTAAAATCATTTTCATAAAAGTGTGACTCGCCTCCACATAAGCAAGGGAAATATTTGAATATTTTTGTCCCTTTTCCTTCTAAAATAATTTTTTCTACTCTTATTTGGAAAAAAACATGGTCAAAAACCATGGTAATATTTTTGTTTTTTAATATTTAATTATATATATTCCAAAACTCAACTTTGTGAAATATTAAAGAATTTCCCTGTCATTTCCTATATAAACCCACCCAAGATCCCACTTTTATTCACTAAAAATACATGTACCACGTCTCTTATCTACCCTTACCTCTCTATAATCCTCACATGGGGTCCCAATCTCTCATAAAGACCCTCTTAAAACTTTTGAAGTCACACACTCAAGTAGGGGATCCTTTCTTTCCTTTCTTTCTCATTTTTACCCATGTTTCATTATGTTGTAATATACTTTTAGTTTCAATTAAAAATGTTCAGGTATGATTTATCAAATCCCAAATACATCCATACTTTGGTTTGAATGATGATAAACCTCTTTTACCCTCATAAATTCTTTCCGTGAACACCTGTTACCGTGGAGAAATTTTGTAATGGATTTGTCTCTTCTTATTTCAATTCAAGAATTTCTTCTACATTATGTATCTAAATTGCATTTAATATGTTGGTATATTTTGTTAAATGATCACCTTACTATATATTTCATGTATCAATTATGATATACCATTTTCTCTCTTATCAACCCAATTTATGAATTTCTATGCGACATCATTATAATTCCAAAATTGAATTGTGAATTTCAAAGCCAAAATCATTATGTAGTTAATACAATAACCATTTTTCTAACAAGGGTATTCACCATCATGAACATATAATTATTGTATGGTACATAAATTTATGTATTAGACATTATTTTATAGTCTAATAAATGATGAGGTTGAATGAATCCATGTTATATGATCTATTTGGCACACTACAACATGAGATTGAAATGTTTATGAAGGGGGAACCCTGATAACACTCCATTGCATTGGGTAATGTTTAGTATCATGATACACCATGTGAAATTAGGATTTACTCATTATAATTCATTTTAAATTATGTTTTACTCATTATAATCCATTTTAAATGAGAGTTTACTCATGCTAATATCATGTTTTATGTTATTCCACATTTCCAGGTTATGATAATCATGTTATATCATGATTTTATGTTCATGTTTCTTATATGATCTATTGATATGATTATTACCTAATATGTATTATATTATTATTTTTATTCAAATTTTACTCCATTAATGGGATTTATAACTCACCCATTTCTTTTGTACGTCCTCAGGTTATCCCGTACAGTGTTAAGTATGAAGAAATGAGTTGGTCATGTCAAGGAAGTTTGAAACAAAGATGTTGTATTTAATTTTTTTAATTTTTTATGTAATGTTATTAGTTTTCCAAGACACTAGACCTCTTGATCCTTAAAGTTGTCTCAAGTGATATTTTATTTAATAAATCATGTTTAATTGTGAAATACAGAGCATGGTTGTTATAGTAATAGGGTTAATCAGATTAAAATTGGTTATAACTCTGTGATAAGAAAACCTTAATAGTAATAATTTTTATTAGATGAATTTATTTAAACTATTATAACATTATTCTTGGAATTAAATTATTTATGGGTCACTTTTCTATGAAATTTACATATATAATAATTTGAGCAAACAAAAATACAAAATGGCACTCTCGTTCCTGTAAATATATCTTAAAATGTTCTGACATGGATGAAAATAAGTTGTGAACAAATATTATTATTTATTTTCTTTATAATGATATTATTTTCATGATGTTAATTTATTTTATATTTTTAGTGATTATATATATTCCTTAAATTATTATACAATGCAAACATAGTGCTTGTGAAAACTGTGCAAAGCTCAAGGTTAATAATTTTAAAAACATTAAAAGTACTTCATTTTGGGTGATTTATGGTTTAAATTTAATTTTATAGTAAATAATAATGTATCAATAATGATTAAATGGATTATATTCTAAATTCATTATTTTCTTCTTATCCTTAAATTCAAATTAAGGTAATAGTGTTAAAAATGAAATTAATAAAAAAAATTTGTAAATAATATTTTATTAAATTATTTAAAAATACAAAAACAAGAAATAGGAACATTATGATTATAAATTGGAAAAAACTTCACTCTTTTCCATTTATGATACCATTTTTCTTTTTTTAGAATAAATATAACCATTTCAATTTGAAAAATTAATTTTCCAAATTAAGGCTAAAATAGGTTTAACAATGGTTAAGCCAAAATATAAAGTTGTGTTTTCAAATTAAACATGTCCAAATGCTATTTTATATCCATTTTTTAACCATATCCTATATAACCTATTATTATATGTCCATTTGTAATAATTTTCTTGGGAATTACTTTATCATTTAGTATACTTTTATAAAAATTCCATGTGGGTCCCCTCCCCCACTTATAATAGGTCACCCCCTCTTCTATACTCTTCACACTATAAGAGCCTTTTTTTAAACATAATTCACAAAGTCCCTTAATTAAATCTCTCCCCATTACCTTGATTCTATATTATTATCATAAAAACATCCACATATGGATTTACATATAAACCTAAATAGGCTCTCTGAAGAAGTGGTATAGTTATTAACCATGCCTATTTTTTTATTTCTTCCTATACCCCTTTGAAATATTCTACAAATATAATAAAATAATAACTCTAGTATATTACATAAACTGAAATATTAATATGTTAATGGAATCACTAATATTCATCCCCTATTCTTTCAAATGGTAAACAAAAATGTCGATCATGTGTATGGAGAACTACCGCCCTGCGAACCGATATTTTTTTTCAATAACCACATCTCACATATGGATATAATGCTTAATTTAATATATATATATATGATATTTATTAAATAATTATAGTTCTATAAATATAATATCACATCAACATTTTTATCTTTCAATCTATTGAAAATTGATAATGTCGCCCGTGTGTACGTGTTGAATATCAGCTCCATAAAGAGATGCGATAAATTACTCATATTATTTTGAAATAGATGGTAATAAGGATATATTTAAAAATATATATATTATATATTATATAATTATTGTTTAAAATTGAATTACTAATTAACTTTGGTTTCTTCCATCCGTGGAAAAAATGGAAACAATATACATGCATATATACGGTCTTCCATCGATATGAATAGTGTAATTCATTTTTATATCTATAAATTTTACAGATTACTATAAATAAATATATAATGAATATATATGATATTTATGTAGTGAATACAATTTTATATATGAAGAAACTATGATAATATTATTATGACTTCAAATACCCTACCAAAACATACATGATGAAATGATGTTGTTATTACATGGAACATTAATTTTAAAAAACATTTGTAAATAAATTAATGTTAATAAAATTATATGTAAAAAGTATATGGTATGATATATATGATTTGTTTTTGAGAATAAATGTATAATAAGTTTATCTTTATTATATATGAGGTTCAGGGGCATTCGAAGGAAGTCATACCTAAGGTAAGGGATTTCAACTCAATTTTCCTTCAATGAGGCATATTTTATTGTTATATACCTATATATCATTTATATGTTGTATATATGAACCTTTTATGAATTTTATCATGGATCCTTCATACTTCATGGTTTTTATTTTTCAATACAAATTCATGCATCCATTGTCATATTACTTTAATGTTACCATGTGGAAGGTGATTCATAACTCAATTTTCCAATACTGAGTTCTATTATTTCTTTATTAATTTCATTATGTCAAAAACATTCGAAAATATAATTTTTTTATTTATATTATATTTTCTTTTTATTTAAATTAGTTACACATAATTCCTTCATTGATTAATTTTTACTTTAACAATATAATCAATTTAATGTTTTATTTCATAATCTCGTCATTTTTAGAGATTGTTTATATTTATGTATCTTCTATAGGAACAGAAAATTATTTATATATTAAAATAAAATTATTTTATTATACTATGATTATTTTGGAAAATTAAATCTTTTCCTCTCTATCTGTCTTTTTAAGTACTAAATAGGATAAAATAATATTTTTATAGAAAACCAATATTTTCTCTACTCAAATGGTAAGATTCTTATTCCATAACCATATCTTCATTAAAATGTTTTAGGAAAAGTTATTACTATTCTAAAATGATTTATTAAAGAAATTTTTACTGATTATTTACTTTTTAAATAAATTGTTTGAAAGGAATCTTCTTGTCATTTTCCAAAAAATGTACTTTCGACTTTTTACCAAAATTGTGAAAGGAATAATTCTTTTAACATATAAAAGATGAATAGAATTTGCCTATATAGTGATGGATCATTCATTTAAGATTACATTATTGGTTTTCATTATACTTTCCAAATAAAATTAATTTCTTAATATTATAGAAATTTTTTGTTTTAAAATTTTTATTTCAAAGTGAAACCTTATTTAACACAAGAATAATTTAAATAATACTTTTGTGTTATTTATAGTCATAAATGATAATAACCACTAGTTTTATATATGCTCCACTGGGGATATGTTTTTATGATGTCTTGCATATTCTTTCATTGGACGGTTTATTATATTCTTGATAATGGGAAATATTAACATATCATATTATTGTTAATAAATATGAATGTCTATATTGATTATGTATTTAATTTTCATTTTCCCCTTCAATATCATGAATGCATTAAACTTTTTAAGTGAGATAGGGTCCAAATATAGCTCCATGATTATTGGTATGTCTCGTCAGAAAAACTAATTTGTGTGTTTAGATGATTCCTAAACATTTATATACGATGACTTAGAATGAGTAATTGACAATTTATTTATAATGTATGACATTATGAATTCCATAATTATTATATTAATTATTGATGTCCATATTATTATTTAAATCATTATAAAATTTGTGGATATGGTCCAGGTTCATGGGAATATTTATATGGAATTATTTGATCCTTTATTATGGTCATATTATTCTTTATTCTTTAGTTTTTGATTAAATGGAATGTGTTTTTAGTTATTCACTATTTCATATTGATTATTTCTTATTCATTCTTAATAGAATCCATTATATATAACCCTTATTGAGAATTTAAGCTCACCCTAGTTTTTTTCCTTTTCCTAAGATATGGAGAGGGAATCATTGAATGAGTTTAAGGATGTATGATATTTACATTCACTATGTTGTGTGTCATGTTTTCAAATGTAATGTAAAATTCAATTATGTATCAATTATACCTAGACTACTAAACTATTTGGTTCGTTAATTTGTAATCTATTGTATCTTTTCGAAAAGTATTAATCACTGAATCTGGGCTACTAGGGTCAAGGGATTTATAGTTTCTATTAGAGTAAGTTCAATACAAACCCTATGAAATGGATTTAAGAAAACATATACTATGGGAAATCACCATATGACTGAAATTTTTGATAAGTTTAATTATATGATAACGTCCTAAAGTTTTGGTATGATTGAGATTATATGGTATTCTTATATGTACATTTTTGTCTATATAGTACAAGTAGACATGGATTTGGCACAAATTCATCTAGGTGGAAACCCTGATAATAGTTGGTCAGGTATTCCTCATCCATCATTTGGGTTCATGATAAGTGTTCTCTTACTACACACATACTTTTAATCTCCTAAGGATATAATTTTATTAATCAATTTTTTCATTATGAACATTATAATGTATGATATAATATAACCTATAGAATATTATGATATTCCATAGTTGTATAATATATACCTAATGTTTATTTGGGTTAATAATTCTTTGGTTGATACAAAATTTTAATTTATATATATCCACTTTAGGTTTTCTTTGATGGGAGATTAAGACGATTATGAATATTTTGGAAACATTTATGGAAATGGGACCCTTTAGTTTATTATAGTTTTATAGAAAATATTATTTAAGGTGTAATACATTAATATTATTTGTAGGATATGTTTACTTTTATTGATAAACATTATGGGTAATATAATCATTGATGTTAATGAAATAATAGTCAATTAATATTATTTTATTTTTTGGAAAAAAATAACATGTATACGAAACCTTAGTTTTCAAAAAATTGTTTAATGATTAATTTTATTTTGAGTATTTCTATCATATTTTTGGGAACGTTATAGGATTTATATAACTATAGTTTTGGAAAAAGGAAAACATACATGCTTGGTTACAACTCATCATTTCTGGAAATGATGCAGTGATTGAACCCACAACAACATAAAGACAAGGGTGAATTGCCTAACTCTATCCTAAATGATATACCGGTAAAAATGAAATTTTTTGACTAAAATGGTTTAATGGGTAAATATTATGTTGTTTTGGGGAAAATAATATAGCATCAAATCATTTATAATTTTTATTATTTTGAGGTTATTGAGGATATTTCTCGAAACTATTATTTGATTGACGTATATATAACCTTTAAGTTTAATAGAAATATTTATTTAGGAATAATTATATTATTATTTTTGAGATGTAATATAATTGGTTTTAAGGGTAAATAGAATTTGAATAGATTAAGGTAAACTTTGGGTGTTACTATTGCAGATTTAGAGATTACTTTATTATATTGGATAACTTTTTCTAACCATTTTAGTTTTGTTAAATATTTTTAGATTTATGGGAATCATTTTCACATCTTTATAGATATTATGATCTGTTAAAATTTAATTTTAGTGCATCGTTCATTAATAAATTCATCTTGATTACTCATCCATTGGATAAATATATGAGATTACGGTAAAAATTTATTAAAGGATGAAATTATACTTTTAAAGTAAGTATATTTCATTATGTTCATAGTCTACAATGTAAATTCTTTCCTAAACTCTAGGAAAAATAATTCAATTGAAAATTGTATCTTCCTACCTTCACTTCCAATGAAACTACAGTGTTTTTCAATCTTGACCAGTTTACGGTTTTTAGTCATTTACACTCTTGTGTTTATTAATCTTCTTAGGATCTGTGATCTCTATCACTCTACATAATTATTTGGAAATTGCTATTTTATTTTATTTCCATATTTTTAATTACCACTACTTTTCTCCTACTTAGAAACCAAGTTATGTGTTATTCAAGATGACCTTTTCACTTCCATTTCTCTCCTATCAAGAGAACGTTTTATTAACCCTTTTTATGATGTGGGAGTTCATAATAGGTATTTTCAAATGGAAAACCATTGATTGTCAAGATCAAGTATAAGTTATGAGGATTAGATTTATTAAAGGGGTATAATGTAACACCCTGATATTTTTTTAAAAAAACGAAAACTATGTTTCATATCTTAGATGACATGCAACACCAAGCCGAAAAAACCATGAAATATTATTATTTAAATATAACCATTACAACCTAACCGTTAAATTTCCAGTTATGAATATTATTAAGAAATTATGAAAAATAAATAAATATCCTGATAAATATCAATTTATTGATAATTTTTTATAAAATAAGAAATCAATTTTTAATGAAGAAATTTTATACTTTTAAAAAATACATTTTATTTAAAAATGATTGTTTCATATTTTTTTGAGAGAATAATATAATTATTTTTTCCCAATTTTAAAAAATTTATTTGATAGAATTAAATTTATTTTTAAATTTAGATTATGAAAATTATTTTGGAGTGAATTTTTGGGATTTTCTCTGAAAGTTATTATTTATCAATGTATTTTGAAAAATACTACTTTCCATGGAAAACATTTTTTAAATGCATATTGTATTTCTATTTTAATAAATTAAATATATATATATTTAATAGTGAATAATGTAATTTAAATTTATAGATTATATATATAACTATATATATTTAAATCCGTATAATTAGGATCACTAGTCATATAGTTAATGTAATATCATATTTTTCTTGAAGAATTCATTCCTTGAAAAGATGTTTTTCAACATGTTTTACTGGGTTATTTTTAAATTAAGTTCTACCAATTTTTTGAATTAAATTTGATTAAATTTACTCTATATTTTGAATCATCATAATTAATATAAAGTAATAAGTTCAAATTAGTTTTTTTCATAATGAATTGTAAAAATAAAAAAACATTTCTCGTCAATATAAAAGGGAAAATCAAGTCAAACCTGGATAAAAATAAGTAATAAGGCCACCATTTTAAATCTTAACTTTTATTTGATTGATTTAATTCTACCCTTATCACCTTATACTAAAGATTCAATTATTTTTGGTACACTTATGCATGACTTTAACCTATATATTTAATTTAGTATGAAATAAGACAAAATGTCACTATCTTTCTTTTAAATATCTCTTAAATATTCACATAGGGAAAAAATAAGGGGTGAATGAATATTAACGTTTTTGAGTATAGTAGAATTATTTCCATGAAATTAGATTATTAATAATTTTTATTTATTATTTAATTACCTCCAACTCTTATACAACATAGACACAGTGCTTATGAAAATAGTGTAAAACTAAAGGTAAATAATTTGTAAAAACAATTAATGTATTGTATTTGGGATTATTTTTTGTTTGAAAATAATTTTATAGTCAATAATGTTTTATTTTTTAGTTTTAAAATGGATTTTATTCTAAATTAATTAATATAATCTTGTCTTTGAAGTCAATATAAATTAATAAGGTCAAAAAAGACATAAATGATTTTTTATGTAAAATAATATTATATTAAATTATGAAAAAATTCTAAAAAAAATGAAACAGTAACATTATGATGATAAATATTCTAAAATTTCATTCCTTTTCCAATTTTTATCCAATTTTTATCTTATAAATAAAATTATAACCCTTTAATTTTAAAAAATTATTTGATATAGTTAAGGCTAAAACAGGTTTATCGGTGGATAATTCAAATGATAAGGTTATGTTTTATAATTAACCTAATAAAAATCCTATTTTAAGGACATATTTAGAGATTACTCTATCCCAACTTATAATATCTAGCCATTTGTAATCATTTTCCTTTGTAATGAATTTTTCATGCTGTATTCATTTAAGAAATTTCCAAGTGGGTCCCCTCCCCAAGTTATAAAATGAAAACCCATATTTTATCTTCTACACACTTAAAGGGGATTTTTCATTAAATACTTACCTATATACCTTAAAATAACCCTATATTGATCATAAAACCAACCTAGGAAGGAATTAATTATAAACCTAAATAGTTTCTCTAAAGAAGAGGTATAGTTCTTTACCATGTTTCTACATTTTATTTCTTCATATAGCCCTTTAAAATCTTATAAAAATATGATTAAATAATAACATAAGTATATTTTATAAAATGAGATGTTATTATGAGAATTTTATAATATATATACATCCCCTCTTCAATAAAATGGAAAATAAAATCATCAATTGTCTGTATGCAAGACTACCACATCGTGAACCAGTGTAATTCATTGTCCATAATTTCCTCTCACTAATGGATGTAATTATGGATTTAATGTATATATATTATATTTAGTAAATAAGTATAATTTTTTAATCATAATTTACCATCTACTTTCCTACCTTTCAATATATTGGAAAATTATAATATTGCACATGTATATGTGTGGACTATTTCCTCCACGAAGCGATGTGATGTATTTTCCATTTTAATTTCAAATAGTTAGTAATAGGAATAAATTTGACAAATTTATATTATATATATTATATAATAATTATACTTTAAGTTTCAATTATTATTTACCATTATTCCGTATCATCGTTAAAAAAATTAAATTTCATTTTTGTGTACGTTCGTCCAACCATCTATAGGAACAGTGTAAATCATTTTTCTATATCAAAATTTTTTGGATTACTCTAAATACAAATATAATGAATATAAATAATATTAATATCATTATTATAATTCTTTATATGAGTTAACTATGATCAAATTACCATGACTGAAACAACCTAACCAAAACATACTTAAATAATGAAGTAGTTATCCAAGAATAGTAATTTTTACAAATAATTATTAATTAAATATTGGTAATAAAATTATAATAAAATAATAAATGTTATTATATATATGATTATGGTTCTTTAATATATGTATAATAAATCTATATTTATCATATAGGTAGTTTGGAGACAACAAAAGGAAGTCTAACTTGAGGTAAGGGGTTTTATCTCTTCATTGAGGAATATTTCATTATTATGCACCAAATTTCCTTTATATGGTGAATATACTACACTTTTACCTTTTATATAATGAAACATAATATTTCCTGGTATTTTATTTTTCAATTTAAATTATTTCATCGAAGTTTATTTTACATTAATGTTGCAAATTGGAAAGTGATTCATAACTTATTTTTTCATTTGGTTATATAATTTCATCATTGATTATTTTATGTCTTGATTATGTGATAAATATCCTTTTTTATTTAACTTTTATTTCCTATTATTTTATGTGAATTTAAATTTTTTACACATATTTACTTTACTTATTAATTATCAATTCAATGATATAATCATTATAAGGGGTTGTTTCACAATCTCATCATTATTTGAGACTTTTTCTATTCCAGTCTCCACTAGGTGAATAATGTTATGTTAATATATAAAAAACTCTATAGTTTATTCTAAATTGGTTATTTATGAAAATTAAAATATTTCTAGTCATTTTACTTTTTATAGTTACTAATGAGAATGAATTAATGTTTTTTAAAAAAAATAGACTTTGTTTTTTATTCATTATTGAATCTTTTTCTTGTATAACCATTTTTTAAATGTTTTAAATAATTTTTTTAATATTAACCATTGATTTTTTATAGATATATTGACCATTTTTTAATTTTTAAAAAATGGTTTTAAATTAATCTTCTTATCATTTTTCAAAAGCATTTATTTTGAATTTTTATGGATAATGTGAATCAAATATTTTTTAAATGTATACGACATGAACATAATTACCAAGAATTCAGAATAATCATTACTTTTCATCTTCCTTGCATGTTTATATGTTTATTTTAAAATAAAATTATTTTACTAATATAGTATATGTTTTTAGTTTTTAAAAGTGTTTTTCAAAGTAAAAATGGTATTGCCTCAAGAATGTTTTTAATTATCTTCTTATGGTATTTCTTCTTATCAATGATAATAACCCTCTATTTCATTAATAATTCATTAGGGATATGTTTTAAGGATTCCATAAATATTATTTAATTGAATTTTATATGATTTTCTTATTGGAGTAATTATTAATATCTTGTATGTTAGTTTTAAAATACAAATGTTTATGTTGATTATGTGTTGAATTTTTATTATCCCCTTTCATATGATGCATGAATTAGACATAGTTAGTGATGTGAGGGTCCCACTATAACCCCTATTTGTATCAGTATGTCTCATGATACAAACAAGTTTGGGTATTTGGCTATGACCTTACCCATTTAAGTAATATATTGTGGAATGAGTCTTTGACGATAAGTTTATGATGTCTGAAATTATGAAATCAATCATTATGATATTTTTTTTGATGTCTATGTAATTATTTGAATTGTTATGATATCCAGGGATACATTTCACAGTATTGTGATTATCTATATGGAATTATTTCCTATCATATTTTTCTTCAAGATTATGTTAATGATTAAATAAAATGTGTTTTCAGTTATTCATCATTATATATTGATTGTACCTTATTTATTCATTATAGATTTCATTTTATGTAACCTTTACTGAACATATGATCTCGCACTTATTTTCATTATTTTCCCCACAATATTATGAGGGAATATTTTAATGAGTAAATTAGTGAAGAATATTTACTTTCACTATGTTTAACTTCATTTTTTCAAATATAATTTGAAATTGAAGTCGGTGTCAATTTTATAAAGACTATTAAATTGTATGGTTCTTCAGAATGTGATCATTTGTATCTTATTCCAAAGTAGTATTTTAACCAACAACTCTAGGCTACTGGGTTCGATTTCTTTACATGTATATATATACACACATAACTTTTTTCACTGATGGAGAACCATTTATACATAAAGTAGTTCACGTCACTGTCTAGTTTCAATAAAATCGTTGGCATAGGGGTAACCAGACCTATATAGGGATTTGGAAAGGATTAAAAAGACATTATAAATATATAATTATGTCCTAATATATGAAATATTTTCAACTGAAAATTTATACATGAGCCAATAAATATATCTAATCTACCCAACGCACATTATACATTGTCACTGGTAATGTCCCAAAGACCACCAACCTTTGGAAAGTGAGTTCACATCAACTCAAAATTATGTGGTCTGAGAAGCCTTCAAAAATCAATATATATGTGTGTATATAATGTAATATTTATCTATATTACATAAGGCTCAAATAGTTGTTACATAACAAATATTTTTAGGGGTTCCATAGTTTTTCAATTTCTTAAATTGAACATGATTTTCTAAAATATTATAGTATATTAATAAAAGGATGAAACTATGTATCAAAGGGGAAATAAGGTATTTTTATGACTTGCATAGTGGGAAATAATCTAAGTAGTGTTATCATTCTCCTCTTTCTCACATAGTTAAATCTCTCACATTTCTTAATGTATTAAATAATTGTTCATTTTTTGTGGTATATAAAGAAAAATATATTACTCTGTATTTATACTTTCTCAATTTATTATATTATTTCTTATTAATATGCCATTTATGAATAAATATGTCTTTTATTAATGTTTTTTATTAAAATATTAGATTATATTCACTTAATCATTGATTAAATATTGATACTTGATGAGTTTCTTTAATTATTTTTAATGAAAGTAGTCCCTAACTTATCCCTAAGTTTTTTCTTATTCCTTTATTTGTATGATGTGTGGTTCCACTGACCTTACATGCACATAACATAAAACTAATCAAAATGGTTTATGGTTATTTCACTCTTCCTAAAATGTTGTTTATGGCCCATGAGTTTTTTTCACAAATATTAAACTAGACCCTTTTACTATAACATGATGCATGTCTTAAACTAATGAATATAATAGGAATGGGAGGCGACATGAAAGTTGACTTACATGATATATGAGATATGTGGGTTGCGAACTATTCCCCATTATTTTGATATATTGGTTAAAAAATTTGGGTAATATTCCCCCCAAGTATGAAATATTGGATATATATGACTTTAGTTATTCTCCACTTGTATGATATTTTAGATATATGGTTTGGGTGTTCTTTCCCCAAGAGATAAATATATGTAATATATTGGGATGTGTTGTTCCACTAGGGATAGATATATAGAATATAAAAAGTAGGGGTTATTCCCATAGAATATTATATATAATATATGTTAGTGGGTCCAAATTCCCACTAAAGATATTACAAGAGATATATGTGGTGGGTGTTATTTTCATTGAGTATAATATATGAGATATATATGGAGTGACATTAATCAATCATTGATTGAATATATAACTTTTTAAAATAGGTATGGAACTTGATGAAGTAATTATGGTTGATTTAAGGTGTCACCATAGAGATCGAGGATAAATGGTGTTTATTTATTTCTGATTTCATTCATTTATTATGGCACCATAGTATGAACTTTATTAGACAATATATATTTAGGGACACTATTTGTGGTGGCCTAATAAGTTATACTCACACACTACTTGGTAAAACTTGTGTACATGAGTAGTTATCATGGGTATAGTATATGAAAAGGGTAAACCCTTATGATCAATGGTTTATTTATTCTTGTTGGTGTAGATCATGAAAGATCAGATAGAGCTATGACTTAGGATTATTTTCTCTATCTACCACAATTTTTCTTATTCCGGGTTTTTTTTTGAATTGATTTATATGATCCAGCCATATGGGATGATTATAGGTTATATGTCACTTATAAAAAATATATATATGTAATTTTTGTTATATATTATTAGATCTGGGGAAATTTTTCTTTTCCCTATTATCTATGATTTATCTATATAGATGTTATTATCATTATTTCCACTACTATTTCTTTCTCTGATATAAAGGTATTTTGTCCCCATAATATAACTATAGACCATCACTATTAGTTGAGATCCTATTTTTTATGGGGATTAATTCATGATTTCAATTGGTAACACATTCTGGTTGCTATATTGTGTTCTGGGTTATAGAAACTACAAAAAACATCAATAATAGCACTTCTTAAATAATCCTTAAATTCAAAATATATTTCTTGAAAAATTTTGTGAACTCATCCTATTTAATTTCACTTCCTAATTCATTATGTTGTTTTTTAAACATATTTTAAAAGTTAATAGACACTTTTACTATGTTCAATTAGTGGTGTGCCATATTTTTTCCATAAACATTTCCTTAAATTTTCTTCAAATTTATTCAATATTTTCTTTGTGGTTTCAGGTAAAACCTAAAAATTAGTACTAACATGGATGGAAAATTTATTTTCTGTATAATTAAAACATGAACCTTATGAGAATATTCACATTATATATATAAATGATAAAAAAAATTCTAAATAAAATTTATCTAATCATAGAAAACTAGGATTATCTCTTATATAACATAAAGTTCCTTATAGATCAATCAGTCACTCTTATGTGGGTAAATCAAATAGATCATTTTACAAAATTATATTATATTTT
The DNA here is from genome assembly GCA_963277665.1 of Viscum album. Lineage (NCBI taxonomy): Eukaryota > Viridiplantae > Streptophyta > Magnoliopsida > Santalales > Viscaceae > Viscum > Viscum album. Next base: position 1,535,457,477 of record OY728126.1, read on the forward strand.
TATTATTTCATCTTTTTATTTAAGCTTCTATCTCCAAAATGATTTATGGATCGATTTATGAAATCCCAACACACCCCACAACATGAAAAGTAGTAAGTAATACATAGATTATATCACATAGTAATTTTACATGGTTTGATAACAATGTGATATTTAATCTTTATTTTTTATAGGTAATGTCAAACATAAAATTTATAACTACTAATTCTGGTGATTACAGAATTTTAAAAATGTATCAATATTAACTCAGAACATACACGGGATGGGATGGTAATATCCGTGACACATGGGAAGTTATCATCTTTGACCAAGTGTTATTTAATGACAACAGCTATCTCAAGACAACTATTTATTCTCCCATGTATATGGTATAGATTATGTTTTTCCCTCCATTATTAAACATACTTTTATTTTACTATCATAAAAATGATCTTTTGTGTGTTTTGGGTGTCATTACCTCAAAAATTAAATATCTTCTCCCTCAGCAACAGGTCTACATCTACCAATCAATATCCTGGTACGGTAGTATGCATATAGGTTTTTTTTCTAAGTAACCTTATATATAGACCTTATACAAAACCAATATTAGTTTACACTATTTTTTATTCATTTAGAGACACATAGAACATAAAAATATAGTTGTACTGCCATCATTTCTTAATAATTTTCTTATTTATTTAGAATCCCCTACTACGATTTAGGGATATCATTATACTAGTATTTATTCGAAACATTCATTTTTATTCGTTGTCTGGTATTGTATAGGATCATTTGTATGTAATATCATTATATTCCCCCTCTTAAAAATGTAAATTTTCAATAGAAATACCATATTAATTATCTCTTATTATATTTCTTTAATAATCAATATATCTACAAATTAAATGTAGTATCATATTATTATTTATAACATCATTAAATTAATTCAATTTTCTTATTTTTTTAATCTTCATAAAAATTAATATTACATTATTTCTATATTTGAATATATAAAAGACCCATTGAGTTTTAGAACTATAATCTTATCAATATTTTTTGGTCTTTTATTAGAGAATAAAAATTAAAATATCTTCATCTCTATATTTTAATATCTATCATGAATCTCATAATCATCATGACCTATTTTTCTCTAAAAACTAAACTACATAAATTCAGGAATGTGTGTATGTTCACATATAGAAATATCATTATTACCTTATACTTCTCTTCATAGCATGGGAGCCCTAATCACAACTCATAATTCTTATTCAATTATCATATCCATTATCCACATCTAAAATCATGTCTTTTAAAGTAAATATAATAAATTATTTTTTATGTTCAACATATAATTAATAAATTTGATTCTCATGTAATCTCATATTTTCTAAAAATATTAACTTTATATAATAAATTCTTACTCTTACATATTTCCATGACCTTTGGATTTTATTTTGTATAAATTATTGAGGTTTGGATTATTTTTCCAATTTATAATTAGTATTCCTTACATGAGGTTTTTTTACTCCTATATTTCTTAATGTGGTTTGAGTATTCAAAATATTCAGTCTCAAAATATGAGGAAAATATTACATATAAAATTGAATCTACAATTATGTATATCATTATTGTTCCATCCTTTTAAAAAAAATTCAAGTGATATGGAATGTTTCCATGTCCTCTTGTTAACCCTTACATATCACAATGAGGATCTATGAATTTTAAAAATTCTATTTTCTTCTCACTTAGTGCCTTTATGTATTCACTATGATAACTATTACATAAATGGAAATTAAAATTACATATAATAGTGAAACTAGTTTTTACTTTTTCCAATTATTATACTTTATCTTAAAATTACTCTTACGTATTCTCATATTGAAACATTGACATTAACTATAGTTTTTACATTTCAAATATTTCATTCAGACTGTTCTGGATAGCCCATATATATCCTAGGTATTATTTTTAGTACCTTTATACATATAGTAGAATTTTGGAGTTACATTTACGTATCACCATAATTTATTTCATATATAATTTTGGGAATTTTTACATTCACAATTTTCGTTTCGTATAGTCTGGGAAGAAATTATTCTTCAATGTTACATTTATATATGGAATGTATTTTCTAATTCTCATATATAATTGAAAAATACAATTCATTGGAAAATAAGCTCAAAACCCTCTCAAACCTACATATGGAACCTCCAATCACTACAATTCAACACAAAACAACTAATCTAACATTATGAATTTATCAATCCTCTTTCGAACAATTCCAAAAATTTCATGTAGTTTATAATTACTATTCTTGATTATTTCCCGAAACCATTACTACCTTCAAACATATATATTAAAATATAATATTTGGTATCTCATAATCCTGTTTATATTCCTCATTTATTATAAGAAAACATTTTTTTATAATCCAAGCATAAATTATCAATATTTCATCTGACTGCCATACTTTTTTAACCATAACACCTTATGTTATTTAACATATAACTCTTCAAATTCAGAAAGTATTATGTGTTAAATAGTTTTCTCTTCATCTAATGATAAATTTTTATTAATTCATTAAAAAATAGATCTTTGATCATAAGATATTTGTTTTACTTACTTGAATGTGTTTTTATAATAATTTAATGTAGTAACAATCCTTTCAATTATAATGATAAGTATCTTCTTCATTTTTATATCAAAAATATGAAGGCTTATCCATCAACCAGTACAATAGTAGAGTTATTATTCCATGTTTTTTATTAATTCTTTAAATTCATTTGGGTCTTCCAATTTAATCCAATACAAGTTTACAACTATATTACTCACAAATAACAAATACAATGTTCATAATATATCGGGCTCTTCAAAGGTACTGATGTTTTGAAAAATAAATTTCTCATAATTAAAGGTCATGGAACTCGGAAAAAAAGTGATCTATCTTATAAGATATGGGATATGTTTTATAATTTTTAATATGATGGTAAGGATACTTGGAGGCCTCTTTTTAGATATTTCTCATACATAGAGTAAAATAAAATTAAATTAATATGTACCCCAGTCAGTGTGTAAGAGGAAAACCCTAATTTGAAACGGTAGGATCCAAACTCCCATGTGAAATTTATGGTTGATATTTTAAGGAATATTATGGTTATACTGAATATTTGGGATTCAAGTTTCACTATATATCATAAGGTAATAAGATTCAACCCAAACATTGTTGTTGATTTGAATACACTTATCCTAGTGTTGGTCTATTAGAGTAAACCTCAAATCAATTGAAAAAACCACACACTTTGGTCTAGTGGATTATTTTATGGGAATAAAATATATAGCTAGGATCGAGATAATAGATTCATGTGCCACTACAGAACCATTTATTATAGTAATCAATCCACCCATAATGTTTTATTTGGATGGTGTTATCATCCATAGGTCTATTGGGTGAAACCTGGTATTAATTTGTATACTTGTATAGTAGGATAGATTAAAGGATTATATGGGAAAGAGATTTATTATTGGTTTTATGATATAATTATTATGAATCACTATATATCTTATGATAATAGGAATCAAGTAACACATAGTTCCCGATTGGGTAGAATTTTTGTCCTAGTTTAGGTTGACCTCGATATTAATAGAGGTAGATATAATCATAGCCATCAAATATAATAAGAAATATAACTTTTAATTATATAAAAATCTTAAATAATAAATTTAACATGATTTAATATCATGTTCATTGGACCACTCAATGTAGTTAGGGTCATATTGGATAAACAATTAAGTTATTATGTTTATGGTTATTCAATGAGATCCATGGTCTACAATGTCTAGGTTCATGTGGGAAAGACCTTATGTCATATAGTTTAGGGACTATTTATAAGGAACATTAATCCAACACGAATTTGTTTCATGATACTTTTCTATTTTATTGGAGAAGACTCGCATACATGTTTCATGTGTCTCAATATTCTCTAATACTATCATACCTCATAATATGTTCTTCTAAATCATTTCCAAATATAAAAGGAATCGTTGTATCATATGTTTAAAGATTTGTCTGTAGGGTTAATAATTAGGATGATCTTTAAAATTTTCTTCCTTATCATTCTTGACATTTTATATATTGTCTAGGTTATTCTCTAAAGAAATGATGAAATATGAGCCTATGTTCTAAATCCTAGTGGAATACACCTTGTTTTTTCTATCATTGATAATTGAATATCTTTTATTTCTTTTTGTACAATTTATGTTATAATCAAGGAAATCATATGTCTAATGTTAAGACATCAATGTCCCAAACTCTATTATAACTTGTTCTACATACTTGTGAAGCCAATCCTTAATGATAAATAAATTAATTATTTTATATTGAAATAATATATAGTATTGGATATAATTGTAATAAACCTTTATGTTCAATTATTTAGATCTCTTGATTTGTGGGATCTTACCCAAAAAAATTATCTATGAAAAGGTTAAAGTACTTCGTAATATACTCTTATGGATGGAATGTACCTTATTCTATTAACAAATACTATATTGAAGACATTACTTTTTTGATTTATTTAAATTCATTGTATAAAGTTGATAATGAATGGTAAATGGATGGGGTCACCCAAATCCTAGAGAACATCAACTATATTTGGAAACAATATGGTGATCCCCAATGGATTCAATGTAACACCCCTTATTTTTAGTGCCATGTTCTCTTTAAGAAATCCAATTAATAGTATAACATGTTTTCACACAACATTTAACTAAAATTTAAAATACCTTATTTTTATTTTTGTATAATTTAACAATATTAAATGAAATTAATTATTAGATAACCAAATAAAACAAAATAAGAAAAATTAAAGGAGGATTAAATAAAAAGTAAATAAAAATTAAAAAAATATTTAATCATTCATCATCACAATATACCTTGAATATCATATTTCCAAATAAAACAATAGAGAGGATGTAAAACAATAAAAATATGATAGTCATATTGAGATTATAAATGGGTAAATATGATAAATTATTCTAAATAAGATTACAATAAAATATATTCTAATAAAAAAAATTAAATATAGTCATTAGTGATATAGTTGTCACCCATATATTCATTGGATAATATTCTCATTTTTAGGTATTAACATTTTTTTAGTAACCCAAATTTTTTTAACATGAGAAATTATATATGTTGTCATTGTCAATAATTTAATTTGTAAAAAATGATTCATTTTGGATGATACTAAATCATTTTATCAAATATATATTTTTTAAATGAATTTTTTTATTTATTATGACTATTTATAAAATTTATTATTTGTAAAGAAATATTTTAATCAAATGATTTATAAAATTCAATTAAAGGTTTTAATATAAATTTATTGTTGAATTTAATAAATTTTAGGTCTATAAATAAATAATCTTATTGAAATTTAAATAAAATAATTTAGTTATTTTTTTATATGGATGAACATAGTTTTTCCTTAAGTTATGGATCCTTTTAATTTCTTAAAAAACCTCTTGAAATCCCCCCTTATTGTCTTATAACCTAAAGTATGGTCATCGTCTGGTTGTGTAGTTTTAGAAAGGAAGGGGAATGAAGGGTGTAGGATGGGTTCAAGCCAATTACACACTATGTAATCGAAATACAGACTGTTTATCAATTACATTATGTGTAATGGTCTATACAGAAATGTTAATATCATGTAAATGGTTATTCCTAGGGGAAGGCACCAAAATTTACATAACATGTAAAGAATTTACACATCCTGTAAATACCGAACTTCAATTTTAAAAATAATAGGTAGGACCTCTATTTGTTGATAGAAGCCCACACCTCCTCCCTTTATCTCATGCAGGAGCCCCCATTTGAGCCTAAACAAAGGTTATTAAATTAATTCATGATTTGGAATCTGATTCTTCTACCACTAGTCTCATTGGATAAATGATAGGAATATTTATATTATTTTTTCATCATTCTTTGTTATTATTCTCCTCGATGAAGATACATTAGTGTAGGCTCTTATACACTATTTTTAGTTCACTGATCCAATGTTCATATTTCTTCCAATCCAAGCCAAACAAGAGGTTGATACTAGATGAGGAGAGAATTATTTTCATATGGGAGGTGTTCTATGACTCATCCCTAAGTTCTCTCCATTTTATAAACTTTCTTCATGGTTCACATGCTGATTTACTTGGGCGTTGCCTATTTTATACATATTCCATTCTTATAATCATCATTCTATTATTCTGTATCCCTTCCTATACATGTCCACTATGTCGTTGGAGGTTTAAACCTCAATAGCTTACACCCCATGTAGTATAATTAAATAATTATGCCCTAGTTACCCTTGTGGGTTTATGTATGACATCATCAGGGTGTGTGGGTTCACCATTCTTGTGGTGATTCCTCTTAAAATAAATTAATTATAAGTTGATCATTCACTATCCCTTAAATATAAAATAAATATCTTGACCCCTCTAAGGTTAGTCTTCCAATTAATTAATGAACATTTTCCACGTCCTTATCCCACCTTATATTTTTTATGAAATTTAAATGGATGAACCTAATAAATTAATATGGAATTAATGTAATAAATGGTTTCATTACCTCCTAGCCTTGTCAAATTTATGAATGGAATATTTCGAATGAAAGGAATGCATGTTTATGTTGATCACCCATGTGGAGAGAAAAAATGGTCAAATGAGAACTGGTTAGTCTATCCTCTTTAATGTTGTGAAGTATATGATTTTGGTAAGTGGTTTTATATCGGATTCACCATTTTTTATCAAGAAGTGATGTGGATGGATTTTATGGATTGTTTTTTTGTTAGGGTGATTGATGTCTGCCCAATCATTCACATAGGGTACTCTATTCATGTTTATCTTCTATAGTGACTCCCAATAGTCTAATCATCCATATCTTGGTATGGACCCACTTTCAAAAGTCAGGTGGTCGATTGGGGTTCTAGGCCCAACGATGCTTCGGAACTCACATTGGTCGAGAGGATGGGAGGTTGGGCTCATCACACCCTTTTAGGTATTAGTTAATTCCTACTTCGGGACTCACTTGTACATTTAATATATTTTTGAGGATTTCTTCCTAATCTAGATATAATACTGGATAACCTAACAAAATGATCACAGGTTAAGTACTTTATTATGAAAAATGGGGATCTTGTTAATGAATCCATTTATATGAATTTGAGGTTCCTCTTCTATTTCCCAGTAGTGGGTTTCTATTTATATATTGAATTTTTATAACCAGATACTCCACAGTTTGTTTTCATCCTTGGAGGAAGTTAATTTTTTTATAATGACATTGATCTATTATGAGTTGTCCTATGTATCTTATTTTATAATAGGAATCAAAACCCATGTATTTCTTTAAACTTTTTTAGTTTAATTTAATTTGGAAAGAAAAATATATGGGGGCACTGGCACCGTATATTGACCTCAATCCTGAGGGAGGAATTCTATATATCCTAAGTATGGCATCAATGAGTTTTATTATAGTCTAATAAAACCCTTGGGACATTCCCTAAGGTAGAATCCATTATATGAAGAAATTATATCATGCCATTGATTGATGCTTATAATGTACAATTCCCAAGATGGTGGAGATTCATGATGCAAGTTATGTGATCATTAAAACTCTTTAATCCCCCATGACCTATACTTGTTGTGATAAACAAGGTACAATTGATAATACATATCACTTTATATGAATATTGGGCTTATGTGCTAAGACAACTCATTGTATACTTAATATAGAGCTAAGGCCATAGGAAGGCATCCAACGTATCCTTATTATAGATGGATTTAGAGTCATCATTGTTCAGTTTAATTCTCAATTCATTGGTGGGTGAGGAAGGATGAAAACCCATGATATATATTGGGCCTCTATGGTTTGGATGCCCATGACATGGATGGTCTTATACTGATGTGGATTCTTATTTGAGCTCGGCCATTTAGGAAAGATTTCCTACATTTCCTGATTATCACAGGAATCATATTCATCATAGTTTAGTTTGGTACAGGCTCACACACCAAGGATTCCATAATTTTTTTGTACATACCTCATTATGGCACTAATTGGGGATTACACATAGTGGTTTCCCTAATATTGGAGAACATATAAAAATATTCCACTATCTAGGTATTAGACACTGAGGCTTCCTATCTGGTAGATGTTCATGATTACAGTGATAATATCATATCAACTTTCTAATACCTTGTGATCTATGATCAATGTTGGAAACAAAGGATAACAAGTAATCAGCCTCACTAATTTTTGGTGAAGAATTTTTGTGTTAGTATAACCCTTTGGATGTTTAATATAGAGCTCTAGCATTAATAAATACCTCCAATATATTCTGATTGTGGTATGAATTAGAGTAATCGTAGTTTATTTTGGTAAAGGATTACACACAAAGGGTTACTTAAAATTGTAATACATACTATATTATGTCGTGGATTAGAGATTACATGCTAAGGATCTTATAATTTCTCACCTTGTAAAAGTCTCTTACATCCCAAGATGTCTACTTGACATCTATTGGTTTTTTTATAACATTTCATAGGATTTATGTACATTTCCTAGTTTTATATTTGACATGTCCAAAGACAATTTCATAATCCATGTCAACTCATCTGTGGGTGTCGTATGGATTGGATTACCTGTCCATGGGTTTTCACGAGACCTGTATGACTTTTCCATAGGACGTCACTAGATTTAGGTTGATATTTCTGGAGTGTATCCCATGAAATAATTTTCAATTTCTTTTTTCATCTTGATATCTTTATATAGATCCTAGAGGGCTTCAGGAGACTCGCGTGAAATGTTTGGAGGGTGCCACGAGATTTGGATGGCAAGCTCGGAGGGCCTCATGAGACCTAATTTTCATGCACTGGTGTTGTTGTATAATGTGGGAGACATGTAAAGATGATTTAATTATATTTTTATGGGGATACTAAATTTCTTCATGATACTTAGGATACATTTTTGGATGGCATCGCGTGACTCGCTTAACATGTTCAGAGCACATCGTATTATCCAAATGGTAAGTCTATAGTATGTCTCATGTCATCAGAGACAAGTCCTAGTGATATTTCATGATCTGGATGAGTTATTCAATGTACATGAGGATCATCATACATGTATTCACCTAATTTTGTGTCTTTTATTCATTTCTATTACATTTATTTTTTATGTGACTTAGATTTGTTTAGTGTTCATATTGTTTTCGGTTTCTCATAACCCAACTAGTATGTGACATGTCCTTCTCATAATCCATCAAACATCTCAAAATTCATTCATGTGATCATAATTGATCACGAAATGTTCCTATGATTTCTAAATAACCCTTGGAGTCATTCCCCAGATATTACCTGGTGGGAGAATTTTTTGATCCAGTGATCCGTCACTCTAAGAAATCCTCTCTGAGATTCTGCATGTGATGGATCATCAATGGATTATTTGTTTAGATAGGGGTGGGGTTTATAGGTCCCGTTATCCCAGTTATAAACTACCTTTTATGGTCAATGACTCACTTATTCAGACTGGTGTCAGTGGAGGAATGGCATACCTTGAGTTTTTCAAAATCTCACCGTAGGTGTCACATGATTTTAAGCGATTGAAAAATCATCCTTTCAATGTCCCATTAATTGGATTTTAGTCAATAAAATGGGTATTTATTAATTATTTTCTCATTTAAATCAACTTTCACATTTTTATCCCAGCATGTATAGGGACTTTTGTGAGATCAAGATGCCTATTAAATGGATTTTACATTATCTGAAGAAAAAAAATTGGACATTTTGTGAGAAAAGGGTGGATTAACAAGGGATCTTTTCAAGATCATGTTGTCCTGTCAAAAAATGCCTTCCATGGTAATTGATGATTGTCTAAGTTGTAATACCCCATTTTCATTAGATCAACGTATCTTCCCCTCATAAGAAGCTCCCATCATTTCCCTTTCTATTTCCTTGTTTATTCTACAAAGTATGGGGACCTTATGAGTAGGCATGAGTGTTATCAAAGGAAAACACTCTCTCCATTAGTGATGTATCACATGGAAAACAAGGGGTTATATGGTGATGTGTGAGAATTGAAAAATATAAGCCTTCTCTTTATATTAGAATATAGAGTGAGGGTGAAAGATCACCGAGACGTGTCTGAGGACCTCCACGTGATGAGGGTGACATGTCTACGTGGCTCTCATGTGATAATGTGGATGTGTTATAAGGGGATCAGAGAGTCTTGAAAACTTCTTGGTAATGTCACATTATAATTATAAAAACAATAGTTACTCTACCTTGGGATATTTTCCTCCCTATTTTCAAATGAATTTTGTATAGTTTTTTAGGCATCAACTAATTGACTGGTCATATGATCCAGAGGAACACATTTGTAAACCATAACATGAACAATTATTGTCTTCATAAACCTTAAAAAGAGTATAAGGGATTGTCAAAGGGGATCCATGATATCTCTCAATAGGTTATTCTTCATGCATGAAGCATCAACATGACCTTATATAGGTCATGTGATCATATTTCTTTTAGTGGGTTATGTGATCGGATAGTATTTTCTACCCTCTTCTTACTTTTATTTTACATGGAAAATAATACCCATATTAAGTAATTAATTTAATTTTGTATTTATTTCAATGTCCATTTTTTTGGATTCAAAAAATACCCCCCCCCCCTTAGAGATACATCTGAAGGAACAAGGGCTCGCTTTTGATGAATATAAATGCCTACAGAAGGATTTGGCACTGTCACTAATCAGTGTCTTAGGTGAAACAAGGTTTTTTGGGTAAAGTTTGGTATTCCCTATAATTACCTATAAATATGGGATCATGTAGAATATTTTAATTTTATTCATTGTATAAAATCATGCGATAAGTTAAATAGAATCATAAATAATTGCATGATAATGAGAGGGACTTGAACAAACATGATGATGGGGCATCCTCAACTAAATTGATGAAGGAAGTTTCATAGTAATTGGAAAGTATTGGCTTACTTATGCCTAAGATTCAGGCCCAAACTAATGTTTTGACCATGCAGAAATGTTTATATGAGTAGATCTTGGCTCACTCAAAGCTATACCTCTCACCATTATCATCTTAATTGGAAACTGCTAAGAAGAGAGTTGAAGAGAAATCAAAATTGATTGAGGGCCTTCATCCTATGGTAAAATCAAAAGAAGAAGGTAGAGAGACACTTTAGATATCAATCAATACTTCTGGATAGACTCCTTTAGACATTTATGGTTCATCCAATCACATTATATTTAATTTCAATCATTGATGTGTATTTTTTCTAGATATAATATTTTTAGAGGATCCAAATTGTGAAGATACCCCCTACCCCATCCACCCCTCTTTTCATGGAATCAATATATAGACCTGATGAACTTTATATATTGTCATCTAGATCACTTTTATATATTATTTTCCTTAAATTTGTCTTATATGATATTGCATGAATCAACAATAATACCCATTTGTCGAATAATATCAGGTAAACATGAATTACAGGATTTGAATGCTTAAATTATAATACAGTCCCCATGAAAATTTCTCAAGAGTACCCACCAACATGATATTCCTCATCAACATACCTTCTCTATCTATCATGATATTACTTGAATCACAAAAATTATATTTTGGAAGAATATATGACCAGAGGTAAAAAAGATCTATTTTTTAAAAATTCCATTAAATTGGTGAAAATTTCTCAATTTTTTCTAAGTTCATTTAGTATACCCCCATGAAATTTGTGTCTTTCTAATTCCTATAGACTAAATAACTTCTTTATTATTTTTTAGGTTCTTTTACCTTGGACCTTTTATCACTATAGTTTAGGGTGATTTATCTCACAACTTTTATCATTTTAGTTTATCTTATTTTAGATCAGACCTTCAATTTATGTATTTTTTGGTGTTTTAGGTCATAGCTTCAATTGTTTTAGTTTAGGGTCTTTTATCAAGGACCTTCTATAGCTGTAATTTTTTGTATTTTATATTGGACCTTATATCACTTTAGTTTAGGGTATTTTATCTCATACATGTATATGGAATAAGGGGATGGCATGCTAGGGATGAACAAAGAAACCCTAATCCTTTTAGTTCTGTTGTGGTATTTTTGGGGGTTCTTGAGGGTAATATCTCATTTTTTGAAAGGAGAAGATGTTGTTGATTCATAGGTTCAAGCCCTTATGTGTGGATTTCATGGTCAAACAGAGGGGTGTCCACTCTTTTCCAAGGTCCATGGGTGAATTATTGGGGTAATGTTGGTTGAGGGAGAAATAATAGGTATTTTGAGTCCACATGGATTTTTGGTATGTGGATGATATAATGCATAACACTGCTGTTTGATTCATTGAGTATGGGATGGGGAATACATGATGGTAATGACCCATAACACACTAAGGTGTCTAGTTATACTATAATGTCACCAGGGATCACAAGGATTGGGGTCCCTTTCCTACAAGGAGTTGATTCCTTTGGTTTCTAGGTCAAATCCATTGTACATTGATATCATGTTCAAATAGAGGTGTATTATTCCTTTTACAAAGGCTATGAAATATTTATGAAGACTCATACATTCAGATTATGAAGTTGGGTTTGGAAGAAAGGATATTTATGTAGGGTTATGGAAATATATTGTAGTTTAGCTCTTATGTAAAGGCTTAGCCCTGTGCCATGTGGTTTTGAATCAAATTGTTGGGCCATCAAATAGTTTTAGAATAGAGTGACGCATTCTTACATTGAGAAAGGGTGAAAAATATGATGACATAACATTGAGGATATAGAATCTTCTTAGATATTCTAGTATGAGGATTGTAAATCATGGTCCAAAGTGCTCAGGTCATGAGGATGGTATGAGACAATCCTATCTAGAATGACCCAGAACACACTAAGATGTTGAGTTCTACAACAGTGGTGTCAAGTATCACATAGATTAGATATCCATTTTTTTAGAGTGACACATTTGGTTGACATCCATAGGCACATATGCAGGTGCCAGAGACATACATGCATAGTCAAACTAAGCATCCCTTGAAGCTGAGTATCCTTTTCCTAGGGCCATTAAATATTTTTCAGTGAATCGAGGAACTCAATTCATGTAGTGTGATTTATGGAAAATGGTACATACAAGAAGGATTTTAGCACCCTAAAAGTTGGAAAACCACCTATTGAACATGTTATCATAGTTAGGATATGTAATAAATAATTACTCAAACTTTTTCCTAGACCAAGGGGTCCAATGATCATAGATTGGCTTTTACTAGGGAAAAAGATTGTGCCCTTTGAGTTATATTCCTTATTTATTTACACCCAAATGTTTTCCTAAACCATGGATATTAATTGATTATAGAGAAAAGACTTCAATTTTACTTAGGACACCCTTTTTTGTTTTTCAACCTGACATGTTTTGTGTCCCTTTCACTAGTAGTTTAATTTCATGTGATTTGGAACATCAAAGGCTAGAGTTTATGATTATATAGATTTCACCAAAGCGTGGTCATTTTAAGGTTTTGAGTCACATATACCAAATATGAGATGAATTATAAACAAAATCCTTATTAGGATACCTTGAATTAAGAGAAATAAAACATCCTTCTAAGCATGAGATGAGAATGTTATAAATTTGGACTCAATGTTCTCAGTTCATTAGTAATGATATGGGCCAATAATATTGAGAATGAGCTAGATTACCCTTAGGTATTGAGATCTACCACAGTGACATCAAGTCTCTCATAGATAAGATAGACCTTTTTGAATAGTGAAACATTTGGTTGATGAAAATAGGTACATATTTTGGATCCATAATCACACATGCATAGTCAAACTAATGGGTCCTTTGAAGTAGGGTATCCTTTACTAAGGGCCACATAAGATTTATAGTTCCCAAAGGTGATGAAGATAAGAAGTGTTATTTATTAATTGAGTATCTTAAAATATGTTGGAAGCATCCCATTCTATGGTTAACCTAGTTAAGGATCTTATAATCCTTTTCTAAGGGATGATATTGGATAATGGATTGAATCTTTTAGTGTCATTTAGTGGGTACATATATGTTTTGAAATTTTAAAGTCATTAAACTAGGGAATTTTCTTGGTAATTTAATATCATACAGTTCAGACGTATTATATTCCTTACAGTTTAACATCATGTTTTAAGGACACCGTAACTGAAGTTAAAACATGTGCAAGATATATTATGTGCACAAAAATTCCATACATATATATGACTCGTACATAGGTAAAATGATATTCTATGACCCATAAATTTCGCATTTGGGGTGAATTTTTTATTGGTTTTTGTATATAGTCTCAGTATTGGATACCTGGGTGTCACTACATATCTTGTGATGATAGAAACCAAGCCACACATTATTATTGAATGGGAAACTCTCTAAGAGTGTCTTACTCGCATGCAGAGGTGGAGTTGTTATAGTTGATTATTTTAGCTAGACCTAGGATTAGTGATTTGGGTCTCACAATATATCCAATGGTAATAAGAATCTATCCCCACATATCTCTTGAAAAAGATCTCCCTGAACTGGTTTAACCAATATACATGGGAATTTTTATGTTTATTCATTGTTACTGGACCCAGGTTTGGAGATCTAAGAATCACTATGTATACTGTGATTCGAGGAATATAGTCACACATATATATTTAATATGAGGTGTTCTGTGAGACAAAAACCAAATATCATGGTCCTCTCAGGCATGGTCCATAGAAATGTGCAGTTTTATGACATGAAAAGGACCACAACCGTGTAGTTTAACATCAGGTGGTGGGGACTCTAGACCCGAGTAACCCTGTTGCGAGCTGATATGCCTCTTTTTTTTTGGAAACCCTTACCAATGATCATATTATCTTGTGAGATATGATCATTTTGAGAAAAATAAATGAAAAATTTTCCTCATCACACAGTGGAAATTTGATAATGGACTAGGGAATTTCATATCATATGGTGGATGGACTAAAATATAGGGTAAATGAATCCTTACAATTCTCATTATAATGAGAATAAATATATATATATATATATATATAGTTCTAAGAAACTGTGCAGTTCAATGAATTCTAGTAAGAGCATCATCTGTATAGTTTAACAACTAATGGTATCCATGTGGGTGAATCAACATGAAAGTAGTGGAATGTTATGGTTGGGCCCATGAATAAGGGTCTAGGAATCTCTACATTCCCTGAGATCAAAAATAATCAATCCATATGTAGTTCTTGGGAACCATGCATTTTAGTGTCTACCACACGGACAACACCCATGAAACCTAACACACTATGCTAAGGAAATGTTATATATAGGTTAACTTCATGTGGTCAGTACCTAATCTGATTTGTATTTTAACAACTTTCAATCATGACATAATTGTGTGGTTTATCATCATGAAACCATGATGATCTATAAAACTTTTAACATCATTTGGTCATGATGTTCTCTATAAATGTTTACATCATGGGGTCAAGATATGCTCTGTATTTTTTAAGGTCATGTGGTTAGGACATGCTTTATATAGTTTAATGTCATGTAGTTAGGATGTGTTATTCGTGATGGAAACAATGAAATTTATTTATTAATAAATCTCTCATTAGTGGGGAGTGTGATACATTACCCATCCATTGTATTCAATGAGCATGATCCATTGTGATAAACCATATATATGATATAAGGACCTTCCTATTCAGGTTCCATCATTGAAGGATTCTTCTTATGTATCATTTCGTTTCAGAGATCCAATACCAGTTCTCTTAGAAATAATTAATTAAGTCAGACCATTTTATTAAATATCCAAGTGATCTGATTCTTATGGACATCAAGGTTGTGCAATGTATGAAACCGGATCTCATCGAGCCTCCATAATTCATACATCCACTTCTTCAATTGATCGTTATCCTAGAGTAGTCGGAAAAAAACTATTTAAAGAAAGGGAAACTAAAATTCTATTGTAATAATTTATTGGTCCCTTACACCAATTAATATATAATTTCTAGTGTAGAATTATGCATGGTGGTATGGTAGTCCCTTAGAGAATAGAGGATCTTATCTAGCCCAAACTTCTTGTCCTTATTCACCATCATCTGAAGTGAATTTGGTATTTTCTTATTGAAGGCTTCTATGTTTCCATTTTCCACTGCATGATAGTGGGATGAGTAATTGGACTCGATTTGGTACTCTTGGTATATATTCATTAACTCTAAATAATAGAATTCAATGTCCTTGTCTATCAATATTGTGTGAGGGGTGGATATTGATTCATCGTGCTCTGTGGTGGCATTGACCTGATTTGTTTCTTAAATATCACATGAAATGATTGATGAGACCACTCTTTGATGCATGACATAGAATATTTCTTCCTCCTGGTCTTGGTCAACTAGTATTGTGGATTCATTACCCATTTTGTTGGAATGATTATTCTATGATCAAGGAACATAATGCAATTTGGGACCAAATGATAACTCTTCCATTAGTCCCCCATGAGATTTAATGATATGGTTCAGTTCATCCCTTTTTATGTAATATTGTACCCTGATCTACTTTATCGCTATCTCATCATTCCATTTGTAATTTAGGTATGATATTTTCAATTGTAGATATAGTTCCAAGCCAGTATGAGGGCTTGCAGTTATTCCTCATTATTCAAGAATCCCTAGAATTATGAGATAACATTGGTAAAAATACTTTGTATGGAGAAACAAATACAACCCCTAATATCACACAATTGAGCATTGTATTTTTTTAGCATTTTTTTTATAGTAGTTTGGGAGGTCCCATTAAAATTCATATCCCATGTCTGAGGAGTGTTATGGGAATAGAACTATTCCTCAACTGAAAGCTTGGTGTCCACTTGTGTACATTCCTAGTAGTGATGTTCTGTGAGGAAATCAGCTAGGTATTACCCCTTCATGGACATCTATGACACAAACTGGATTTCATATTGTTGCATAAATACCTCCCATCTATCTAAGTTCATAGTCAATATACGATGAACAAGGATATACTTAAGTGGATCAATATGAGGGACCAAGTGGATTTCATGGTGCTACATGTAATTCCACAACTTCTTCACTGAAAACATTAGTTCAATTCAGTTCTTATCTACATTAGAGTATCGATTCTTAGCACATATCATTGTTCTGTTGTGTTATTAGAGGGTTTTCTCTCTCCTCGCATCATTTTTATTTGTTATGAGGGAGTCCCGTGAGCATTCCATGGTGGCCACATATAAGATGAGTGGATTTCCCTCCATTGGTGTCATAGGGACTAGTGGGTGCATTATATACTAATTGATACTTTCAAATAACTATTGGAAGTCATCATCTAATTGATAAGAGATTCCCTTTTTCATTATCCTGTTGAAAGGGAGATTTTTTCTAGCCAAGTTGGCTATGAGAATTTAAATGTAGGTAGGTTGACCTTGTAGTACCCAATATTATTTGAGATTTCTAGGTTGAAATTTCAAAAATAGAACTATTATTCTTTGTTTCTACATTGATTCTGGTGTTTCACCAAAATTCCATATAAATTCCCTGATTATAGAAGAGAATTTCAAGGGAATCATATTTAGACTATTTTGTCTTATCTTTTTGAAGATTATTTTAATTTCTGTGAAGTGATCACCTCGGTGTTAGGATTTTACAACAAGGTTGTTGACATAAAATTTGACTATCATTCCCAATAGGGTATTAAATATATGTTTTATATATCATTGATAAGTAGAGATAGCGTTCTTTATGATATAGGTAATGACATGGTAGAAAAAGATCCCTTTGGTGCTCTAAAGGTAATGGCTTCTTCATCTTCAGGGGTCATCATTATCTGATTGTACCCTGAATACCCATCCATTAAGGAAAGGTATTGGAAGCTAGCAGTTAAATAGATCAAGATTTATATTATTGGAGTTGGGAAATATCCCTTTGGGAAGTGTCTATTGTGGTATCTAAAATCTATGAAGACCCTAATTTTCTCATTCTTTTTCTTGGCGTGGATGATATTGGAGATCCATCTTGGGTATTTCTCTTCTTGGAAAAAGTTGGACTGGATCAATTTTTCAACATATGCCTCTATATTGGTAGCATGATAGGGGTGCATCCTCTTGTCTGCTTACATGAAGGCTCAATGGTCATCGAGTAAGATGAGATGTTGTGTATCCACATATGGATTCAGTCTGGGAATTTCTAAATAATTCTAGGTGAACACATGTCAATATTTCTTTAGAAATGCAATGTACATCTATTTCTCCATGATAGAAATGGGTGAACTAATTAGTGTAGGACACAGGTCTTATTTTTTTCCTAGATTTACTTTACAAATCACGTCAATGGTGGTGGAGACTCCATCCACGAATGTGATAGGGGTGTTCTTAAAATCATCCTCTTCTTCTACCTCCGAGTCTATGTAGTCATTTTTAATTGATGTTGTCAATATGGGGGAATATCAATTACTTTCAAGGTGATAAAGGCCATGAGAATAGAAAATATAATCCCCTAAAATCAGAGTCATTATAAAGTGATGTCAGAGATTATTTTCTTTTACACTCTCACAAGGGAAATAATGATATTGGACCTTCGGGACCAGGATTATTGCCATAACAAGATTTATAGGGAGCACATAGTTAGTGTCGAGCATAATCTGAGGATTTTCTGTGGTGGTCCCTAAGTCTTTAGGGGCTTAATCCATTACATCATCATCGACCATTGGTTATTTTCCTTCCCTTTTGTTGAAACCAACTTCATCATATGGGTCTTTGCAATTCTTAAAGGGGGAACTAAAAGCATGTAGAATTCTAAAATTTCCATCTATGGGTGATATTATGCAATAATGAAATGTTGTGGGTACCTCTACATGGATATGCAACAAATTCATTCTGTGATGTAAATTGTATGTGGTTTCTTACTAGATATCTATGAACTCATCATCAAATGTGAGATCCCCAAACAGAGTTTTGAGATTTATCTTCCTAAGATATCTTTGAGCATGCTTATGATACCCTTGAATGAACATATTTATGGGAACAAAATCCACTTCTCTATACCCCAAATTTTGGAGGTTTTGAATCGGTATGGGGTTGATCCTAAAACCATTATCAATAAGGTCCCTTCGAATGTTGAAATTATCGAGTCCACCCAAAACATATAGGTGTCGGATGTGTCCTTGTATGACATCTTCTTGATCATGATCTATGAATGAGATGGATACGTTGAGTTTTTTTGCATGGTATCAAATTGATAGAGTTTAGCTGCGGAGGCTTCTATATCAAACTAATGTGGGATCTGGAGTGCTTCAATGAATGTCTCGCTAAGTTCCTTTCAATAATGGGGAGCATGCATGATTGATAGGTTGGTTGGGGCAGCAGCCAACTATTTTATAATGTCATACTTTTATGAAATATTATTTCACTTCATGTGATGGTGTTTCTCCATAATATGTGTCTTATATGATGAGGCATTTAAAGTATATGGGTCTAGTAATTGAGAAGAGGTTGAGGCATCATCTACTTCTATAAGTGCAGGTCATGTTAGTATTCCTCGTTTAATGGGTTGATAAAATATTCACACCCCCTCTACATTGTCATGCAACACAACTGGGTGCATATTACCCCTAGAGGGTTCTGGGACACCTCCATGATTCTTCATGGATTACTGGATTACTTTTCCCTTGGTCTTAAGAGCATATATATCCAATGATTTTATGTGAGAAAATTATTGGGTTTGGCCATGCCTATATTGTACCATGTATTCTTAGTTCCTACACTTGTGGCCTTTGTTTCCCCAATTAGGTGTGTGGAAGTCATGCTCTGAGACATAATCATCTCTATAGAAAAGTTATAACTAGTGTATCATGTTAGAATAACCAAATATGTGCTCTTCATTTGATGGGTGTTCTATTTGGTGGGGCATTTCCCATGATTCAGATGTTGCAGGGAAGATATCTACAAGATTCAGAGTATACATTGGAGGAGAATATCACTCTTCATCTTCTACGTAGTCTTGTGTTTGATGATCGCTCCCTCCTTCAGGGGACATATCTTATATACCATCCTTGGATGGAAGACTTGTATTGGGGCTACATAGCTATTATCTCATGGTGGCATGAGCTCAGTCAATGATTTTTCAGTTGATCCATTTTTTAAATTAGGTCTTGTTTTCATATGAATAACCATTTTTACCCAATAGTCTCTGCATCAATTCGTTGATTGAACAAAACCCATACATAATTATGTTATATGAAATTTATCTCAATATTCATGAAAAATTACCGTATTGTAGATTATGATATCTTTATTACATCCATGTGGGGAAGAGGATTATTGTATTCAACCAATAATGAGTCACTATATTCAATAACTAAAAACCCATATCTATTTGGATTTATGAATTCTTTAATGTTTCTACACAATACTAGTGCTTTTCAAAATTCATATTCTATAGGAATTGTGGGAAAATATCATTGTTCTTACTCCTATAAATCATTAGAATCAAATTCATCTAATTCAATATTTCCCCGAATATTCTTTTATTGGATATTCTCCCTCTATATAATGGTGAGGTTCTAGTCTGCCACAATTATTTTATCTAAAGATAAGTATAGATAATATCCTTTAGTTTCCTTATGATATCCTATAAACATATACCTTCTTCCATGGGGTTCTAGTGTTTTTACAAAAACGGCCTTAACAAATTACTTACATCCTTATGCATGTAGATTCTATAGTATGGGTTTCTTCTTAGTCCATAAATAGAATGGGATATTGTTTGTCTTTTTGATTGGCACGAGGTTTTCGGTTTATTCCTCATTCTATAATGAATATCTCCAAAAGAATAATTAAATATCTCTATGAATTTTCACTGATCTCACCATATCCAATAAGGTGGATTTGTTTCCTTAACTAACATTAATCCATTATGGTGTATAAGGTGGAGGGAGTTAGGATAGGACCCCACACTCATGTAGATAGACTATGAAATATTTTTTAAGATAATCACCACCTTGATCAAATAAATGAAAAAATTTCTCTTATAAATTTTATTATAATCTTAATTTATGAATTCATTGAATTTATCAAATTATTTCAACATATTCCTTATTAAATAGACAATACCATGTCCACTCTAGATATTAGTAAAATTTATGAAGTAAGACTGTCCACCTCTTGATTCTAATAGAAATCTTCCACACATATCATTGTATACTAATTCTATAATCTCTATGTTCCATTCACCCTATCTATAAAATGGTTGAATAGAAATATTTTCTTATCAAAAAGAAATACTTTTAGAAAGTTTATTTAGTTCAAAATTACATAAATAGCCGTATTGATAGATATTTTTCAAATTCTCCTCATTTATATGACCAATCTGGTGGTGCCACAACAATGTATGTTATGAATCATGAAAACCCAATTCATTTTAAATTTTCAATACTTGGATTTCAGAATTTATTACATAAGGACTATTATTTAAATGATATATACCATAACATATACTATCCTTTTAAAAAAGCCTATTTATTTTCAAAATTTTAAAATAAAACTATTTGTATCAAGTTAGAATTCTTAAATGACATTTTTGGTAACACTGGATACATAATAAATGTTCTTCACAATAAGGATCTTCCTATCTAGAAATGAAAGGTGGTATTCTTCTACAGACAATGTAGTAATTGTTTTCCATTGGTATCTCATAATTCCACCTCTCCTTTAGAAATATTTTGGAATCTAGTTGGTTCTTATATTTAGATACATATGTGATTACCATAATTTGTAAAAAATACCAAATCGGTTAATATATATATATATCACTCATTAATTAACACACCTAATACTTCTTTGTGATTATTTAATGGATTTTAATTCTTCTTTAAGTGGATATAATTTTTATATGTGAAACATACTTTTTCTATTTACCTCACGTGATTTTGAATGATTATTTTCATGGAAGGATGGTGCTCCTGATCCTTCGACTTGAAGAGAGTCTTAAGGACCCTTTTAAAATAATTTTCTCTTTCTATGTACATCCCTTTTTAGTTTTATCAATTTTTAATGGTTTTGGGTGTGTTTTACTTTGGTTTGGATGTCTTTTGAGGTGGTAGGATCTTCTATGAAAAATAATTTTGGGTCGAAAAATTGTTTGTAGAATATTTACATGTCATGTAATGATATTACACATCGTATAGTAGTTTAATTGGGATAAAATAACCTGAGAATATGTGTTTTCCTACATAAACCATCAAAAATAATTACATAATTTTTTAATGGAATTACACATAATGTAATTATCCATGAAACGGATTAAAAAGTGTCATGGAGTTCATTTTTGGTTTTCTTTCCTTCATGAAGCATTCTTCCACTAACTCTAGGGTGACTCTTAGCAGATTCGAAGCAATTTCTTCATCTCTGAGCACTAAAGATTGGAGTTGGATACTTGGTAAGCACTTTTTTCATTGGTTCCATTATGTTCCTCCTAATTCTAATGAAGCTGTGGAACCCTTGATAGTTGTAGGTTTGTGTTTTGATCTTGATCCTTGTTTTGGTGTAGATATCTTATTCTGTTTTTTATTTGATTGCCTTTCATCAGTTGGGTTTTTCTATTAGAGAGCATTCATCATAAATTTTTACATATGTGTTCTATTATTAAAATCCCAATTTCATGTTTTATATTACATTTATGTAATTTTAGAAATAGTTTTTGATGGTTAGAAATTTTATTCTCAAATTTGAATTAATTAATTTCTTATATTAATTAATTAAATAATTTTTAAATTGGTGATATTGGTATTTTGGGAATTGATAAATTAATTATTGAATTAATTAAGGTATATTTTTATTGGGAAATTTATTAAATCAATTAATTAACAATTAATTTAATTAATGGGATTTATATAATCTATTAATTGTTTAATTAATTTAAGGGATTTATGTGATTAATTAATTTTCAAATTAAATACTTGAATTGATGTAAGCAATTAATTGGTTGATTAATTGAAGGGATTTACTTGATTAATTAATTATTCAATTAATTAATGGAATTCATGTAATCAATTAAAGGGTGAATTAATTAAAGGTATTTTCATGATTAATTAATTGCTCAATTAATTAACTAAATTTATGTAGTCAATTAATTGTTGTATTAATTAAATGGATTTACATGATTAATTAATTTTTTAATTAATTAATTGATTTATGTGATTATGAAATTGTCGAATTTGATTAATTAATTGATTAACTGATTAATTTCATATTGTTACACTTGTGGAATCTTCATATTTTGATATATGTGTTAAATGTGTGGGGCACTAGGATTGAGGCACCAAATACCCATATTTCATAAATTTGTGTGGGATAGGGATTGAGGCCCCAAATTCCCTTATGTGGTAAATGTGTGTCGGAAAGGAAATATGGATCCAAATACCCCTAAGGGATGGTGAGAATTGGATAGGTATTGATGCTCTAAATACTCATGTGACATTAAGTTGTGGGACAAGGAAAGAGGCTCCAAATAATGACGGCGTGTTAGATAATATGTTTTTTCCCATGGGATTGGAATTGGACTATGGTTACAATTATCAATGATAATGAATTGGAGTGAATGGAAAATGAAATACCATTTCATTATAATGAATTTTGAATTAAATGTGTAAAATGGTTTAGACTCCCCCATGGGCTAATGAATGTATTGAGGTTTGGGTGTCCTTAGGAACCTAGATGATTATGTGGTTAAATAATGAATGACTAATAATGTGATAATTTTTTTCATATGAATTGTAATGATATATTTATACAACTCCATACACTATTATTCACTGGATATTTTTATAGACATAATTTTTGGGGGCTTACTGAGTTGTACTCACACCCTAATTAGGATTCCATATTAGTACCTGAATAGACTTTATGTTTTAAGGATAGGATAAGAGAAAAATAATTGTGTTAGATGGTCGATTTTTTTATGGATCATGGATGAGGGATCCAGACATGGTTTATAAACCACTTAGGAGTCAACTATGTCTTTAATTTTGGGTTTTAAATTTTTCACATGGAACATAATTTAAAATGGCGTATCTACCCTTCAGTTTTGATATTGTATTTCCAGATTTGGTAATCTTGTGGACCTCATACTCTCTAGGTTATGTTATATCATTAGTTCTTTATTATTTATTTATGATATTGAGATACTTAGATAAAGAGTATATAGTCTACCCACCATTGACATTTGACCCTCGCAACTACTTGACAGCCTCTGGTGTAAATGTAGGTGCACATGAGCTCATGTGACTGACCTTTTCAGGTCCCCTGTGTGTTGAACCTGGGTTGGGATGTCACAAAGTGGTAAGAAAGGTAGGTTTCCCTTCATTTTTCTTTTTTATTACTTTTTTGGAAAGGTAGACAAGATAATAGGATGATTCGGGTCTTGGTTAAGATTGTGTGCATGGGAGTAGTTTCCCTATGTATGTAGGTCAAAAACATGTACCCAGGTTGGCACTGATGTTGTTGATATGTGTTGTTATAATTGACGTTATTTCACCTTGGTAGATTCCCTTCTTCTATCAAGTGATTATTTTTTCTGATATTTTATTAGGTTTGACTCATGACAAAGAATGAAATAAGAGTTTAGTGTACATGCATAATTTTAAGTGATCATGATTATTTTGTGATATGTTTCATTTTAGGTATGCACTGAAAATAGATTTTTGATAAGATATTGAACATGAAATTTTATTTATTTCTTGGGAAATTAGACTAAATGTGATTCCTAATATGAACTTAAAATTAAATATGATGAAATTTGAGGTAAATTGACATGTAAATTGTTTGTTTAATGCGAAACATGAATTATAGGAATGAGTATACAATTTTTAACCTTGGCCATGATGTAGGATAGTTAAGGGTAGTTATAGCGCATCAGTTCTGACTATGTAGCAGGGAAAGGGGGAAATGACTTGTTATGTATTATTTTTATTTCTCATACAAGTGTTAATATTGTGTTATATGTCCTAAGGTTCATTGTTTTGAATTATATAGATATGTGTTTGTAAAGAAACATATTGAGAGGACGACAGGGGAAATAATTGGATATGATCTACCAGTATTGGATTATGAGGCACTGGTAGAGATGGATGAGGAATTCACATAAAAGTTTCAAGAGAACTTTTCTCACTTCATATAGATTATAGGAAGATACCTAGGGAGGGTTTTGAAAATCATCTATGGCTTGATGGGGGAGTTTTAGTGATATCACCCTCCTAATTTTACTAAAGAGGCTGGACGTGGGGATGAAGAGTTATGGATTGAGTATCTCTAGAATATACTTGACCATTTATAGACTCCTTATGAGAAAAGGGTCGAGTTGGATTCTTACATGTTTCGAAGATCAGAAAAAGTGTTGAGGGTTTTTTAATACCCAAATAGGGTAGGCATATGGGTTATCTTGGAAGGATGTTTTAATGAAGTTCATGGAACACATTTATCCAGAGATGTTATGTCAAGAGGGAGAAACTGAGTTCATGTGGTTGACTCAGGGAAGCATTTTTGTGCTGGACTATGATGATCACTTTACAAACTTGTAGTTCATTTATCGAATGTTGATATTTTATTAGAAAGTTGTGTTAAGTTTTTTTAGGATGGTATTAATAGTTATACTATTTCCCAAGCTAACATATTTCGATTAAAAAGTATTATGAGGTGATGGATCAGGCTCTCATAGCTGAAGGAAACCCCAAGGATACTTTTAGTGAAGGATAAATTGTTATTGATGGATTATAAGGAGGTAAGTCTTTTGGGGTCAGGAAGCGTCGCTGGGATAATTTTATCTATGCGAGGGCGGGAAGAGTCTCTAGGGGGGATCAGTTACTCTGAATCTTACCTGAGCTCTTTGCACCCGTGTGTAGGTTGGGAAACTTTAATAAATATTTCCCCTATCCCTGGTGGATTGTTGATCCTGTGGTATAATAAGACATCTATAGAGGTTCCTCACGAACCCATGATAGAAGGGTAATGATGGAGTAGCTGGGAAAAATCAGAGTGTGGAAAGGTGATCATCATCACCATATCAATCTGGATGTTGATGTTCTACTGGTCATGGAGATAGAGGTAGTAGATAAGGATATTCTTGGAAAGAACTCTCATATTATAGTATAATGGTGAAGCACAATAGAATTAAAAAAATCACAGGTAAGATGTGTAAGACAGTTTCATGCAGTGTATCCTAAACTTATGGATTGTGAGGTTGGACTATCAATGTTCAGAGGAACAATTCTCCTATCTTCTGCATTATCTAGTTCCTTGTTTGATATCATTGACTCCCATTCCTTTTTTTCTTTGTAATTTTTTAATGGTTAGATCCTATAGGTGGAGTTCATGAGTGGGGTTTTGACAATAGAAACATTCTTGGGAGTAAAGTCGTGAGATATCTTCTAGTCCAAAGGTTGTTCTCTCATGGTTGGGGAGTATCAATTTCTATGGGATTTGTATATTTCTGATACATTAAGATTAGATCTAATCATGAGAACATAAAAGTTAGTAGTTTACCAAACCCACATTTATTATTTCTAGAGGGGAGTGACTTTTATGTCTCCTAAGGGTGAAAAATAAATTCACCACCGAAAGTGTGACATTAAGGTCATCCATGCAGATCTAGTTCACTAGAAACACGGGGATCATACAACCCAAGTTTCATGTATTTTATTTTCTAAAGGAGGTTTCAATCGTGATGTATTTCCACTATTAATGGATCAATTTTAGGATGTTTTTTTAGAATACTTCTCAGGGATTATACCTGAAAGGGTTGTGGAATTTATAATTGAAATCATGTTGGGGGATGATCCAGTTTCTATTCCACTGTATAAAATAGCACTTATAGATATTAAATGTCTGAAGACTCGGTTAGAGGATTTGGATTTTAAGGTGTTTATCTGACTGAGTACCTCACCTTCAGGTTCTGTAGTATTTTTTTATAATAAATATTATGAGGCTCCATGTTTATGTGTTGATTACCGAAAGCTAAACTGGATGACAGTGAATAACTAGTATCCTCTTCTGTGTATCGATGATCTATTTGACTAGTTGGGAGGGGATTGTTCTTTCTTTGATATTGAATTGATATTAGGGTATCATCAGTTGTGAGTTAGAATTTCGGATATATCTTGTAATTATTTCAGAAGTAGGTATGGACTATATGAGTTCGTTGTAATGTCATTTGGGTTGATAGATGTAGAAACAGTTCTTATGACCTTGATGTATGAAAACTGTTATCCATACCGGGAATAGTTTGTGGTTCTGTTTGTGGATCAAATATTGGTGTACTCTAAAACCCATGAAGATCATTCTTTTCATCATCCTCCGTACACCGAGAGTTCATCTTCTATATGCCATCAAATATATGTTTCAGTTTTGGATTGATCGGGTACACTTCATGGGCCACATAATCTCAAAGGAAGGTGTGTAATTTGACCCATAAAAGTATAAGGTAGTTGTATATTGGGATCATCCTAAGAATTTTTTTATATCCATATGTTTTTAGTGTTATTAGATTATTAACATAGGTTTATACAATAATTTTCTTGATTGTAGGCACCACTTGCGGGCTTAACCAAGAAAGGAAAAGAGTTCGAATGGTCTGAATCATGTGATTATTTCTTCTAGTAGTTGAAGAATCTCTTGAAATTGGCACAAATATTGTTCCTACCCAAACCAGGTGATCAGAATATGGTTTTTTCTGATGCTTCTAGGATTGGGATTTGAGTAGTGTTGATGTATTAAGATCGAGTTCGGACATATGGGTCACAGTAGTTGAGTCTGAATGAATGTTACTAACTTATACACATCCTTGAGTTAGTTTTAGTGGTTTTATATTTTAGGTGTTTCTGGAACTATCTATTTGTAAAAAACATTTACTGTGTATAAGGATAATAAGATATTGACGTATATCTTTTCATAGTGAGATCTGGGTCTCTGGCAACAAAGGTGAGTTGAGTATATGCAGTCACATGATTTTGATATAACCTATACACTCAGAAAAAGAAATATTGTTTCTGATGCTTTGAGAAGGGAAATCAGACTCATGTGGTATATGAGTCCAGTGTTGAGGGGAATATGATGACCTTACTAGGTGAGATTCATGTTGTGGTTTAGAATAGATGGGACCAGATGACTCTCATATCTGTTTTAGTGGAGTCTACACTCTTGAGTCAGATCAGAGGTAGGTATTATGAGGGTCTAGAATTTTTATCCTTGAGGGAAACCCTTTTAGGTGGGGATATACCTTCATATTGTAAAGTATATGAGGATGAGATCATCTATGTTATAGATTGGCATGTTCCACATACGAATATGTTGGAAGGGTTGATGGGTGCATATCCAACTTTGAAGTGGGTCATGCATCCAGGTGTGACCAAAATGTATTGTGACATACAAAGGTAGTTTTGGTGGTTGGGAATGGAAAAGAAGATATCAAGATTTTTTACACGATTCTATACAGGTTAGCAGGTTAAGGCCAAGCATCAACGACCTGGTGGTTTTCTAAATCCATTTAATATTCCAGGATAGAAGTGGGAATATGTTACTATGGATTTTATGGTGGATCTTCAAAGGATGCCTCAAAATAATTATGTTATTTGGGTGGTTTAAGGCCATTTGAAAAATGTAGTGCATTTCTTGTCTATAAAATAGAATTTCTTCATGGAGAGGTTGGGATTTTTGTATTTTGTAAAATTAATATATTAGCATGGGGTATTATGGAAAATTGTTTCAGAGTGTGACTCTTATTTTACTTCTCTCTTATGGATGGCCTTATAGAATGTTCGTGGTATATCAATTTTACTGAGTATGGAATTCCCTCCCCAAATAGATGGGAATTGAGAGAAAACAATAATGGTGATTTAGGATATTCTAGGAGCGTATGTTCTTGAATTTTTTTGGTCTTGGGAGAAACACCTAACTTTAGTAGAATTCACATATAATAATTGTTATAAGTTTATGATATAGATGGAACCATATGAGGAACTACATTGTAGACCTTGCAGATCACCTCTATGCTGGATGGAGGTAGGTTAGTTAGAGTGGTTGGGACTGACTCTCCTAAAGGAGAGGTCATAGAAGTTACCGCTTATTTGGAATCATATGGATAAAGCTCAGATTTGGGAAAAGTCATAAAAAAATAGACAATAGAGGCCCTTAGATTTTACCGAGGGTGATCATTTATTTCTCTAATTGTCACCAACATTGGGTCACTACTAGATACATAGGTTGGGAAATTTATCACCTTGGTTCATTTGAACATTTCAAATTGTGCATAAAATCGAGTCAGTGGGATATTGAATGACTCTTCCATAGAGATACAATGCCAACATGATGTTTTTCAGGTGTAAAAACATTAGTGGTATCACCCCAAACCTTATCATGTTATTGATGTGGATGATTTTGAAATTATGATAGATGTGTCCTTTGAATAGAATTTGATACACGTATTGGATCATAGTGAGAAAGTTTTGTGTGGAAATATCATGTCAATAGTTCAAGTTTTGTGGAAACATGGGCGTGTTCAAGAGGAAACAAGGGAGATAAAAGTGTATATATGGGCATAGTGGCCCAATATTCTTACCTAAAATTATTAGAGATTAATTTGAGTACATATTTAGGATGAGATGTTTATGATCGAGAGTTTTTGAGATTTATTTATCTTTCCAGGTATGTCCCTTTTGAGTTTTATTCAGCTTTCATGGTTAGGGAAGTGTTTGTTTTTTGTTTAGAAGGATTTGGAACTAGAAATATCTTTTATGAAAAATATTTTTGGGCTGAAAAAATAATATTTAGAAAATTTTCAGGTTGTAATAAGATATTACACATCGTGCAATAATTTAATTGGGATTAAATCACCTATAGAGATGGTTTTTTATGCTTAAACCATTAAAATAATTATACGACGAGTAATAGAATTTCACAATGTCTAATTATCCAAGAAGAAAATTAAAAAGTGTTTTTTGGTTCAGTTTGGTTTATTTTCATTCATGTACACTTACTCCTCTGACCCTAGGGAAACTCTTAGCAGATTTAGATCAATTTATTCATCTCTGATCATTGTGGATTGGTGTTGGATACCTCGTAAAACCTTTTTTTATTGGTTCCCTTCTATTTGTCCTTCATCTAATGAAGAGGTGTAACCCTTGATAATTTTGGGTTTTGGGGTTGATCTTGATCTTAGGTTTTGGTCTAGATCTCTTATTATGTTTTTGATTCAACCATCTTAGATCAATTGTGGTTTTCTATTAGAGAGTGTTCTTCATAAAAATCTTAGTATGTGGTATATTAGTCAAATAAAAAATGATTGACTTCGATTACATTTATTCAACTATAGAATTTATTTTTCATGATTATCTATTTAGTTCCCAAATTTTAATTAATTAGTTTGTAAGATTAATTAATTAATGAATTGTGAAATTGGGGATATTGGGATTTTTGGTATTGATTAAAAATTTATTGAATTAATTAAGGGATATTGTTGTGATTGGGAAATTGATTGAATCGATTAATTAATTATTAAATAAATTAATGGGATGGATGTAATCAATTAACTGTATAATTAATTTAATGGGTTTATATTGTTAATTAATGTTGAATTAATTAATTGAAATGATGTAATCAATTAATTAGTGGATTATATGAAGATATTTTCATGCTTAATTAATTGTTTAATTAATTAATGGAATAGATGTAATAAGTTAATGGGTGGATTAATTAAATATATTTTCAGGATTTATTAATTATTTAATTAATTAATTGAATTAATGTAATAAATTAATAGATGGATCAATTGATGGCATTGTCATGATTATTTATTAATTGAATTAATTAGTTGATTGATGTTATTATGAAATTTTTGAATTTGATTAATTAATTAGTTAATTAATTAATGTGATATTGTGACACGTGTGAACTTTTAATGTTGTGATATATCTGTTAAATGTGTGTGGGGTAAGGATTGAGGCTCCAAATAACCATATGTGTTAATTGGGTATGGAAAGGTGATTGGGGCTCCAAATAACCATATGTGTTAAATGTGTGTAAGATAGGGAATGAGGCTGAAAATACCCATATGAGATGGTGAGTGTGGGACAGGAACTGAGGATCCAAATACCCAACTAACATTGAGGTGTGGGATTGGTACAGAGGCTCTAAATACTCATGGGGTGTTAGATAATACATTTTACGCCCAGGAGATTGGAATTAGACTATGGTTCCAATTATCCGTGACAATGAATTGAAATGAATGGATAATAAAATTTCATTTCATTATAAATAATATTGAATTAAATGTGTGAAATGGTTTAGACTCTGGAACGAGGTGAAGCAGGTATTGAGGTTCGGGTGTCCTCGAGAACCAGGGAGTTTATGGGCTTAATAAAGAATAAGTGATAATGTGATTATTGTTTACTTATTTATTGTACATATTTATTTATATAAAGGAATATACTATTATTCACTAGATATTTTATTAGACACCATTGGTGGACTACTGAGTTTAACTGACACCCTACTCAGGCTACCTGATCAGTACCTGAATAGACCCCGTGTTTGAAGAACATTATAAGGGGAAATCCCCAATGTTATATGGATGGTTTGGGACATATAATGGATGATGGAAGAGGATGTGTTTCAGGTCCCACTTGGGAGTTTAATGTTTCTTTACTTTTGGTATTTCAATTTGAGACATGCTATGTACTTTATCATTTCATGTCTACTATTCAGTTTTGATATTTTATTTCCACTTTTAGTCATCCTTTGACAACAGAATTTTCCAGGTTATGCTTTATCTTTTGAATATTCATATTTATTTCTATAATTGAGATACTTCGATAAATATTGTATATTCTATCCCCCCCCAATCAAATTTAGATCCTTTCTTATATTTGATAGCCTCTAGTGTATGGGAGACATGCTGGATTTCATGTGACCGACCATCTCGGGACTCCGGTGTGTGGTTCCCATGTCAAAAAATTACACCCTTTTCTTTATTCATTATTCTATTCATAATAAGGAACATATGTTTTTAGGACTCTTTTCCTTATCATATTTTTAATTCAATTTAATGTGGTTAGATAGGGACATTTCAATGTTGTCATTAAAATAATTCACAATAAAACCGGAGATGCTCTGAGGTTGTGAGGATAGGATGAGATCTGATGGAAACTCATCCAAAATATTAAATCCCAATATATCTAAGAAAATCAGGTGGATAATCACCTTTAACACATTGGTCTAATTAGAACAGAATTTCCATGTTTTAATGTGAATAGTTCCTTGGAGATATCATATCACCCTTGTCTCACCTTCTCTGGATAAAGTTTTCAAAGGAAAGACAACCTGGTATATGAAACTATTTTCCCATGTTTATTAATGATATCACTACACATGGATGATAGAATGTAACAACATAAATATTCCATATCAACAAAGTGTTTCGTATAGAGATAAATTTCATACTCACGAGCTTCGTTACAAGGGACTTTATGAATATGGATTTCTATAACATATAATTTAATCTTATTAAATATTAAAACATGCATAAACCCATAAAACTCCTAGAAATTCAATCTAGTGAGAAGGTTATGAATCTATAATATATATCCTAGTGATAAGTTGGATGTCATATGGTTTTCCATTTATCCATTAGATAAATTATATTATACTAAATTATTTTGATTACAGAATAGATAATAAATTTTTATTTATTAATCTCCCACTATATTATCAAAATACAACATCCCTCACTATTGGCTATAAAATATCATATAATGTGGATATTCTAGTGGCATGGATCCATCTACTTCTTCTCATAACATTTACGTTTTCTATAAAAAAAATAATCATTGTTGTTTTTACCATCTATTATATTCTAACTACATTAACTCATTAATCTGTGATACAAATAGAGGACTCCCTGATCTAGAAATCATTGATATGGAATCCCACCTTTTTATTACATAAACATTTCATTTACTTGGTATAAAAGAGGATTTTTAAAAGTTTAGTTTCTTGAAAATAAGGTGCATAATACTATAAAACCTAAAAAATTATTCTACTCTACTAAAAATGCATCATCATATGTAAATACTAACTACATTTACTACATATCATAACCTGGGTACATGAATCAATGTAAAGGGTGAGAATAAGTCCCAGTAATGAAAATCAAGGGAAACTGTGGATCTTGAGGAAAATAAATAAGAACCTGAAGAATATAAATATGGATTGAGAAATGGAACATGATGAATAAAATAATAAAAAGGAAATTAATCATAACATGAAAATGTGGCTACAACATTTAAATGAGACATTCATAACCATATGACTATGCTGTGTCACTACTATTTCAAAAAAATTACCAAAGTTATTCACCAAGGTATAGTAAAACATTCCATATACAATGATTAAAATTTTTATACAATGCATTAGAAGACCATCAGGGAACACACTTAGTATTTATTAATTTCATTCTATCCATATTTATCATAATCAATAATTTCATAAAAAATCCCATGTATAATGATATAAATGAATTTCATATTAAAATCATGTTTTTTCAAATGTTCTTAAAAACTTGATCATTTTGTCATTTTTAGACCTTATAAAAGGAATGTGGGTTTTATTTATATGAATACAAAAATAAAATAAATCATTTTTAAATTTAATTTAATGTAATTGGAATATATATTGGCTTGGGTACACAAAAAAATAAAATATAAGATAATTTTTCTAGGGGAAGAGGGAAATTTTGAGATGTAAATTCAACAACGTAACAGGTATAAAATGTGGTTTTGAGAAGTAAAAAGGATAGGGGAAGATATATATCAATCAAAAAACATTATTTGGAAATAATGGTATAAATAAAATGGTAATATAGAGGAGTATCCATAACATTATGAATAAATTAAGGAACATAGTTTCTTGAATCAAAAAGAAAAGAAGGATAATTCCTTTACATTAAAGAATTGTTCCTAGAACATGGGGATTGAGACTTTGGGGGCTTGAGGACACCTTGGGAGGAATCCATAGGAGGTAAAACAACCAGATATTTATTTATTATGGATTTGGAGTTAAATTAAACATATATATGGGTGGGTATTTATAGAAAAAGTGGGGGATTTATTTAATAATTTCTAAATAAATCCTTGGAACCCTATGTTGTGGAAAATGAAAAACCATGGGCTTTATCATGGTATTTTCCCATGATTTTAGACACATAGGTCATATTTTATGTTATTTTAATCTAAAATATTTGATCATAATTTTATATTACATATTTTGTCATTGAAAAGTAAATTTTCCATTAAGTAATGTTTTTAATGTTAATGTTTCCATTTTATAATTTGGAAAGTAAATTATATGATTATAAATTTATTAAAATATATTAAAATAATTTAATTTAATAAAATAAATTATGTTAGGACGTGAATTTTTTTTAATTATTTATTATATCATTATGAAATAATTAAGAAGTCATTAAACATGCTGAAAAACACAAACTATAATTTTACTATTCATAAAAAAAAGAATTTTTGAAAATTCTCATAAATTAACCCTAACGTAATTTAAGAAGTATGATTTAAAAAATAATATTTATTATATCATAATAATTATATAAAAATGATAACTATAACTTTTAAATATAAAAATCCTTATTTATTAAAAATAATAACATATTGAAAATGTATAGTAAAATTTTTAACACATGAAAAAAATATCATTTTCATTTAATTAAGAGTTTTTTATCATAATATTTCATTAAAATAAGTATTTTTCATAATATCTTATATTTATTATAAATATTTATTTATTATTTCTAAATTTTAATTTCTATCCAAAAAATCAATTTATCATGTTCCATCTCAATTTTATTAAGAAAAATTATTCTTAAAATGGAATTTTTTGGAATAAAAAATTTATTTATACAAAGTAATTCACATTAACTAACTTGGTACTCGATACATAACCCCTAATAACACCCACATACAATCTAAGGGTATGGTGTGAAAGGTGTTACATTCATGGGGTGGCTTAGCAAACATTGCTCGAGTAGTAATTTCAACTAAATTGAACTTCTCCCATAGAAGATTTCATTTAGGCTTAAATTGATGAAGCGCATATTGGGAGTGGTCCAGAGTGAACCCCAGTGATGCTACCTCCTCCCAAGCCCTGAAAAATGGGCTTCACCCAGCATGACTCCACTGACTGAGGTCATTATTTTTTTCTTTCTACAAAAATTATTCTTTATCATTTTTATTTAAAAATTATAACATAAAAATTATTTTCATGAGTGACATTCATATAGACCAACAAACACATTTGACAGACATTAATATAATGGTAAAATAACAATAGTCACATCTCCTATTAAATTCACTTTATTATCAAATAGATATGGTTTTTTTTTATAATATAACACATATCTTCATAAAACAATTATAATTTCAAAAAAAGTGTGGGTCATTACATTATTCCCCTTTAATAAATTTCATCTTTAAAATTTATACTCGTTCTCTCAGTTGTGAAAATGTGTTGGTACTTCTGCCTAATTGTGTCCTCTAGTTCCCACATCACTTATTTATATTTATTATTCCCCTAAAACACATTAATGAGGCTGGTAGAATTTTTTCATAGAACCTTATCTATGTGGTACAAGATCTCTACTGGTTGCTCCTCATATGAGAGGTCATGTTCTAGTTATAACACCTCCAAATTCAGTACATGTGAAGGGTCTGGTATGTAATTACTCCAGAGATGTGTGTGGAATAGATCGCTAACTTCATCTATATTTTGTGGATATGCTGACCAATATTCCACAGCTCTTATGTGATCAAGGATTTCATATGGGAAAATGTACCTAGTGATAAGCTTCCATTTATTCCCAAACTACATAACTCTCTTCTGAGGGGATACTCGAAGGAAGCATTTATTTCCAACACCAAACATCAAGTCCCTTCAATGACTGTCTACGTAGATCTTCATCTGAATTTTTGTAGCCTTTATGTGTTGTTGGATGACATGACCCTTTTATGTCATCTCTTGCACAAGATCAAACCCGAGTAGATTTCTCTCACCAACTTCATCCCAATAAGTGGGATTTCTTTATCATTTCTCATATAGAACTTCATAGGGTTCCATTTGAATACTCAAAGGGAATCTGTTGTCGAAAGATAACTAAAATAATTTTATATGTTTATCCCATCCCCCTTTAAATTAAAATGTGCATGTTTTCAACATGTCCTTGAGTGTCTAAATATTCTTTTTATAAGGGCCATCAGTTTGGTGGAGATAGTCCACAATGAAATTCAATTCAGTATTAATATCATGTTGAATACCTCTCCATAATATTGATGTGAACCTTACATCATGATCACAAAGGATAGAAAATCACACCACTTATTTTATGTAAATCATGGAATGTTTGTTAAGAGAGAAATATTCCCAAATAGTGATGAAATGGGCAGTCTTGGTGAGAAGATACACTATAACCCATTACACATTGTTTTCTTTGTATTTTCTTGAAAGGCTTGTTAAATAGTCCATAATGATATTGTCCAACTTCCATGTTGGTATGGGTAGTTGATGTATTACCCCTTTAGAAATTTTTATCTCTTCCTTCACTTGTTGACACACAAATAACCTTGAAGTGTAGTCAGAAATTTTCTTTTTCACGTTATCCCACCAATAATTATCACGATGTTCCTTAAACATTTTACTAATTCCAGGATGTATAGAGAATTTAGAGCTATGACCTTCATCCAATAGCTCCTTCTTTATTTTCAGAATAGACGAAACACAAAGCCATGTACAAAATTTCAGTACACCATCTTGATTGATATAGAAATAAGTAAACTTCCAATTCTTCTCAATTACTATCTTCTTTTGTAACGAAGGATATTTTATTTGAGAATTATTCATATTATATAGTAATGATGGTTTAGATTTCATTTGGTATAGGTTGATGATGTCACTTCCCCTACGATTCCCTTGTCCAGTTTGACTAGGACATTAATCCATGAATCTCCTTGAATCATCATCATTAACAAAACATAAGGGTCTTCCCTACATAATGCATCAGCAATATTGCCTACTCCTATTTGTTTATAATTAATTTAATAATCATTGAATTTATAAAGTTCCAACCATCTCCTTTGTCTCGTGATAAATTAAGTTATATGGGAAAATATACATCAAAAATTAATGGTCTATATATATATCATATTTCTCCTCATAAATATAGTTCCTTCATATCTTCATAGAAAAAATAATGGCTTCTATCTCCAGTTCATATGTAGGAAATTCTTCTCATGAGTATTCAACTGTAGAGATGCATAATAAATATCATTTTCATTTTTCATGAGGACGCACCCAATCCATTTTAGATATGCATTGCTAAAAATAATGAATCCTTCTCTAATAGAGTTTAAATTTAACATAAGTTCAACAACCAATCTCTTTAACTCTTGGAAACATTATTCACACTTCCTTTTCCAGTTGAACTTGGCCCCTTTTTGAGTTTACATGGTTAGTGGATTATAACATCATGAAATTTGTTTCACAAACCTACTATAATATCCCTCTAAACCAAATAAACTGTGAATATTAGTTACTTTTATAGGATGAAACCACTCCTCCATAATGTTTTCCTTGGAAGGGTCATCAGAGATTCATTCAAAAGATACAATGTTCAATAAGAAATCAACAATTTGTAACCAAAATTCACATTTTATAAACATTCCAAATATCCTCTCCTTGCATCGAGTTTTATGTATAACCATTATAGAATCCTCTGGATCCTCATTAATTTTTTAATATATAAAAATATCATCAATATAAACTACTAAAAATTTTTTAAGGAATTTCTTAAATACTCTATTAATAAAATCCATAAAAATAATAGAAGAATTAGTCAATCTGAAGGGCATAACAAAAAACTCATATTTCCAATATCTTCATCGGAAGGAATCCTTTTCAATATGTTCTTTCTTCACCCCAAATTGAAGATAACATAATCGAAGATCAATCTTGTAAAAGAATTGATCCCCATGAATATGTTCAAATAAATCATCAATCCTAAGAAGAGGGTAAATCTTCTTTAATGTGATCCCATTAAGTTCTCTATAATCAATGCATATTTATATTGATTCATCATTGTTATTCCAAAATAGAACAGCCCCAAGGAGTCACACTTGGTCAAATAAACCCATTCTCTAAAAGATCATGGATTTTTTTCCTTAATTTCTCCAAAAACACATTTTATATACTTTAAGGGGTCTTTGATATTGTCTTGGATCTATTTTTAAGTTCAATGGAGAGCACTATATCTATTTCTAAGGTTGGTCTAGGTAACTCCTTAGGAAATATGTAAATGTATTCTGGTATGTTGGTGACATTTTCAATTCATATAGTTTATTTACTTCTTCATATTCACTGATCATTTCCATAAATATGGAATTGGGGGGTACTTCTAAACAAATCTTGGGTCTAGATATCTCTCCTCTAAAAACAACTACAGTTTTCCCATTTATGACTACTAACATTAACCTTATTCTACATTTCATCTATGTATTATACTTTGAAAACCATTTTATCCCTAGTATAGTGTCAAATTTCATCATGGTAATGACTACTCTATTTGATATGGTATTTTTCTCAACAAAATACTATATTTTCTATAGATTTCTGATGATTGGATAATCCCTCTAGGAATCTTGACTAATAACTCTAATTTTAGTAGGTTAGGGATTGATTATATATTATTTTAAAACATCATGGAAATAAAAGAATGTGTTAAACTAGAATCAATCAAAGTAATTTGTATCTTTGAGAGAACAACAAGGGAACCTTCTACCACATCATTTGGAGATTAAACATCCTCCATCATGATATAATATTCTTTACCTATCTCTCTTGGCCTATTCTAAGATTGATGGTGTTACATCCCAAGTATTTATAGAATAATAAATTTTCATATATATTAATATTTTTTAATTAAATATTATTTTTAGTTTAAAGGGGATACTATATTCAATATCATACCCAACACAGAACAGCTGGTTTCTTTGAAATCTTATATTTCACACAATAGTGAGTTATACAGAAAAATAATACAACAATATGATTATTTTAAATAGTAGTTAACTCCTAGAAATTGTATTGGTGGGAATGAATAGTATTACCTATATTATGATTTTAAATATTTTCAACTTTTTTTACATTTATCCAATAAATTTTAGGTGATTAAAATGAGAATAAATCCAATTTTAAGCATAAAATACTCTAATATTTTTTAAAGGTCGTTTATCACCTTTTGATGCAGAACTATTTTTAAATATAATATTTATCACTTTTATATGTTCTATTTCACAAAAATAAACTTCTTATATAATATGGGGACATAAAAATTTACTTTGGATGAAATTTTGGTATTTTTCTGATAAAATTAATATTTTTAAGAATAGTGAAAAATAATGTATTTTAATTCAAAACTGTCATTTCATCTAATTTATTTATTTAGTTAGATTGTTTTTTAATTGGTTTTAAAGTTTAATTCGATTAATTTTTTTCATTTAATCCATTTTTTGTCATTTTATTTAGTTTCCTATTGAAAATGGAAATAAACACATGTCAATATTTTCATAGTTTTTACTTCTTTAAAAACACACTTTTTAGTTTTACAATGGGAATTAATTATTATTTAATTAGTGAAACTTTTTTATTTTGAATTTGGAAAATTATATTTCATATTTGGAATCATAAGGTACAAATTATTTAAATATTTACCTTTTATTTTTGGACATTATTAATAGTAACATCAGTAATTATTTTTATTTACCATGGTTAAAGAGTAAATCTAGTAAATAAGGCTAAAAATAATATTCCAATAATATAATAATACCCTAACATGTGTCATAATCCTATTGTATAAGATATGACCAATTATTATCATCCTTGGTCCGATTTTGGGACCTCATGGAGCCACTTGGGTGTGATAATGACTTGTTATAATAATTAATTTAATGTAAAGAGAAAAATATAACATAAACATGTATCTTTTTACAAAAACAATTTTAATATAGGGTTATATAACTGATATATCTTACTATAAATAATAATTATAAACCTAAAAATATTTCCTAAATCATTTTATTTTATTCCTTATTTTTATACATTAAATAAATTTATTTATTTATGAAATGATGATGATGTAGTGATTACCATATTAGTGAAGGATTCAAATAAATGATATGATAAATATTACAATAAATTTAATTTGAACTTTTTGATACCATAAAAAAAATTAAGGTCTATTATGACATGTTATATTTTTATTAGTGTAGTTTTTTTGAATGAAACATGTTGTGATGGCTTTAATTAAAATATATTAATAAATAGTGTAAAAATTAACATAAATGAGTTTTTAAAACAAATACAATTTTATTAACAGATATAATAGTATTAAAAATCTTAGATTCAGCCAAATGACTTATATAATTTAGAATATTTCATTAATGATCCGCTTGAGGTTTTAGGGAATTTTATTTTAACCATATTAACCATATAGTGTAAAAATACAAGAAGACATGGTAATTGTTAATTTATTGAACTAAGGGTTGGATCCAAAGGATAAGGTTAAATGATTGACATAAACTTGTCTAAAAACTATTATATGAGAGTATTTAGACCCATAACCATCTTATCCTCGAAAAATATTACTTTTAAACTATTATAATTATAAAAGTATTTTATAATAAAATAATATTTCAATGCATTCCTAAAGTACCCCTCCTCTCTCTTATAAAAGGACACCACCTCTACCCACTTACACCCACATTTCAAGAACCTTGAATAATACAAATTATACTAAAATAATATCCCAAAATGCCTCATTTCATCTTATAAACCTTACATTAGGAAGAAAACAGCTCAAAGAATCCTTTTGTCTCAAATCAAAATGAGTTACCCGATTTATAGGTACCACCTTCTCTCAAGTTTGTTTCAATTTTTTCTTTAACAAACCCCTGAACCTCTATTTATTCCATTATTCTATATAAAAACTAGTATCCTAAATATAATAGTATGTTTTAACACAAATTTTTCGACATACAATTACACACACATCCATCTAATGGATATAGAACATATTGTTTCTATGTATGGAGAACTACTTCCTCACAAAACAATGATTGTTTAGTTTTCTCCTACCACCTATCATGGTGGGAATTATTATGGCACTTTATTAATATATGATATATATTATATTTATATTTTCTCAATGATTCGGTAATTTTTATTTAAAACATACCTTTATGCTTTCCATAATTAGTAAATATGATAGTTTCTTTTAAGGAAGTGTGGACTACCGCCCCCTCAAAGTGATATGACTCATTCATGGCATACATGGAACATATAAAGGTTGGTTTTAATGAAAATATGTAACATATATAACATATATATTATACTGGAATTATAATATATCTATTTAACTTTCATTTTTTTGATTCCTTTAATATGACCAAGAAATGAAAGTAGCGTTCATGTGTACGTAAGACCTACCATCTCCAAGACTGGTGCATTTCATATCTTATCTCCAAATGTTATGGACTCTTATATATATATATATTATATATATGATATTAAAATCAAGAATATCATTTAGGATAAGGTGAACTTATGACCACATGGATAATTTTCATCATAACAAGTTCATTTTTACTCAAGTACCGAACATCAACAAAACATCTGATATTAACTCAAATAAAAAACTAATTGTTATAACATGGTAATAAGTGATATAAAATGAATAATAAAATTTAAAAATATTCAATATAAATTTTAAACTAACCTATGTTTATTATTCCTGAAATTAATGAATAAAAAAGACAAGTTGGACTCAGGATAAGGGACTTCATTTCAATCCCCGTTCATTGAGGAATATTTTTATTTATATACGACCTTATTTTATATGGTGTATAATCAACCCATTTCAATTTTAATTTCATTCAAATATTTTCAAAAATAATATTTTTTTACAAATATTTTTACTAAATGGATGAAGGAATGTATATTTTTAACATGTGTGGCGATAACTAGCATTTCTCCGCCGCAAGCATTGTTCGATATCTAGATTATTCTATAATCCATAGTGTTTTTAAAAAGAAAATAAAATACCATATTCTATTTTTAGGTATTTTGGTATAGAAAATGGTTTTGATGATGGATTTATTATATCAATATCTTAAAATTATGTCTTATGATTGCAATGTAAAATTTTTATTTTTCCTTTATACTTGTTCCTTTATTATGATTCTATTATGGTTATTAATAATTTTTTATGTATATGGGTGGTTCCATGATAAAACATGGTTGGGTGATCCCATGATAGATCTTCAATGCATTGTGTAACATATAAGATGAAAACATTAATGTTTATTCAAAGAGATTAATGAAATATATTGTGATGGGTTTTCCAAACATAACCATAGAGGTCACTCCCTATGTGGATGTCAATGCTAAAAAGTAAGTATGATATGGATGTCACAAGTTACTTTTATGATTTATGATTCAGATGAAGTTTTCATGATTCCTATGAATTCATGGGTTTATAAATATTCATGGACTAATGATTTATTTCCTTATTTTATCCCTTACAGAGTTTTTGTGCTCATCCCAAGTTTATTTTCAATATTTCACAGGGTATAAGGATGAGTAAGATAATGGAAAAAGAAAATAATTTTTTAATCGAGAAAAGAAATCATGTTTTTAAAGGGTTTTATTTGGTTGTAAAAATCGATACTATTTTCATAGTATCCTCTTGTATGATTATTGGATGATATGTATAAATAATGGCCTAATTCTATAAAACTTTTAACTAGAAAACATCATTGGTGTTAATTAATGTCAAATTAATGAATTATATCAAGATAATTTAATTTTTTAAGGATGGGGACATAAAGTTGGTATCAGAAGTCATTTTTGATAAATTTAAGGGTTGGGATATTGTTAATAGAATATACATAAATTATTTTTACTTTATGGTCAAATTGAAATTTCATTTTAGTATTACCATGTTGCTTCGTCTAAGATATATGTCTGTTCAAAACGGTTTTCCGTAGAGTAAACAGGGTAGCTGTGCTAGGATGACATCCAAAAAAACAATCTTCCAAATCAGTAACCTGAGATGGTCAGAATTAGAACAGATAAATTTTTTGAATTGATGGTAGAGTTGACTCATGATATAAATGGAGGTGTTATCCCTGTGTGAGATCAGTTAGATCAACCACAGGGGAACCTATCGGCGGTGGATCATTTCATGAGGCAACTTCCTCCATCATTCATAGAATAATATCACTCTATTCTAGTTTAAGAGTGGATTAAATCCCTAAAAAATATTTTGGATTTCATGGGGTGTTTAGAAAATCAAAATTATATTCTAGTATTTTAAAATTTTGATGGTGAAGTCGGCCAATGGTGGTCGATGGTTCAAAATATCATAGATAGTGAGGAGATTGATGCTCTTGATTGGGATGAATTCAAAGGTATGTTATTTATAAATATTTTCCTAATTTGGATTTAATTATTATGGAAAAAATTCTAGGAATTGAGGCAGGAGGATGACTCAATGGCCTCTTACGAAAAAACATTCACTCGATTGGCATGGTATTATCCAAATTTCATACGGGGTCTTGCTAGTAAAATCGATCATTTTAACTTAGGATTAAGGAAAGATAAGTAAAGGGAATTATCTTCTCATGAGTTAAAAAGTTATTAAAATTTAGTTTCATGTAAGGAGAAGGTGGAAATA
Organism: Viscum album; assembly: GCA_963277665.1. Taxonomy (NCBI): domain Eukaryota; kingdom Viridiplantae; phylum Streptophyta; class Magnoliopsida; order Santalales; family Viscaceae; genus Viscum; species Viscum album. The sequence goes on from OY728126.1 coordinate 1,535,501,326, forward strand.
GGGTTTTTCAATGATCAAGTGTTCTTTGAAAAACAACAAAATAAGAGGTTGATGCGGTAGACGAAAGGGAAGAACTCTTCAAAAAATTCTGATGGTAAGAAACTAAAGTTTACAGTTTGTGAAAATTGAGGTAAAATAAATTCTTGGGAATTCATTTTAAATTCTAGTAAGTTCTTATAATGTGGTAAAATGGTACAAAAGGATCATAATTTCACTAAAAAAGATCATGGTAGTGGTAAGACCAAATCTGATTTACAATCAATAAAATGTTTCAAGTGTAATGAGAAGAGACATTATAGAAATAAGTTTCTGACGAAGAACTAAAATGATATAAATCATCAGGACTACAAAAAGAGAGTGGTATTGAAATCATTTGAAACTACTTCAGCAGATATTGGGCCATCAAATGAACTAGTATTAGGTATATTGTTTGTTTATACATATTATTCCAATGTGTTGTTTCATTCTGGGTCACCACATTATTTAATTTGTGAGAAATTTTCTATTAAATTGGGAATTCCATTTAAATAAATGAATCACTAACTTGAGGGGAAAACACCTATGTGAAATTTTATGACAAAAATATATTATAATAACCTCGTTGTCCTTGTTTATGGAAAAAAAACTACGTAAATCCTTATTGTTTTTCATCTAGTAGAGTTTGATGTTATTTTGTGTAAATACGGGATTTCCTTTTATCATGCTAAGATTTACTGCAGAGATAAATAGGTTCCTTTTTAGAAATAATTTCATTTTGTGTACAATAATGAACCCTTATTATTGATAACATATCTGGATGCTAAGAAACTAGTAAAATATGGAAATGGATGTTACCTCAAATATATTGTTGAAAATAATGGAACTGTTCATCTTAATGATACACCAGTGGTAGATGAGTATATTGATGTTTTTATTGAAAATTTTCCTGATATAATACCTGATTATGAATATTTATTTAATGTACAATTAGTTCCTGGTGCTAATACAATTTCAAAACCACCTTATTGAATGGATCAAATTAACCTTTTATAGTTAAAGAAGCAATTGTAGGAGTTATTAGATAAATGTTTCATTTGACCTAGCACATCACCATGGGGTTCTCCTCTCTTGTTTGTTAAAAAGAAATATGGTTCAATGAGACTTTTCGTTCTTTATATATCCTTGAATAAAATCACTATTAAAAACAAGTATCATTTTCCTCATATCGATGATTTTTTTGATCGGCCCCAGGGATTTCAGTATTTTAGAAGATCAACTTGAGGTCGGGGTACCATCAGTTGAAAGTAATGGAGGAAGACATTCTAAAGACCATTTTTCATACTAGATATTGATATTATGAATTTTTATTTATGAATTTTGGGTTGACCATTGCACCTATTGTATTCATGGATCTTATGAATAGAATTTTCCGTGAGTTCTTGGATAAGTTTGTTGTGGTATTTGTTGATGATATTATGGTATATTCTAAAAGTAAGGAGGATTAGGAAAGACATTTAAGGGTTGTATTGGAAACCTTAAAATAAATGAAACTTTATGGGAAATTTGGAAGGTGTGATTTTTGGTTACAAAAAATATCATTCCTCGGTCACATTGTTCCTAAAGATGGCATAACTATTGATCATATTAAAACAAAAGTTGTTGAAGAATGGCCAAGACCTACAAATATAACTATAATTCATAGTTTTCATGGATTAATAGGTTATTACTAGAGGTTTACTGAAAACATTCATGGCTATCTATCCCACTAACTATGTTAACTCAAAAAGGCGTTAAGTTCGTATGTACAAAAGAATGTGATTAATGTTTTCAGGAATTGAAAAGAAGATTGGTGAATGCTCTAGTTTGGGAACTGCCATCCTAAAATTCATAATTTTCTATCTAAAGTGGTTCTTTTTTGAAAGGAAATGGTTTTTTTTAATTCATAATTATCATGTAACTTCTTATGCTTTAGATTAGTTGAAAACTCATGAGTTGTATTACCCTACACATGATTTAGAATAATCTGTTGTTGTTTTTGCATTAAAAATTTGGAGGCATCATCTATATGGAGTAAAATGTGAAATATATAATGAACATAAACGTTTTAAGTTTATGTTTACTCATAAAAACGGAACATGAGATAGATAAGATTTCTAGAATTAATCAAGGATTAAGATTTCACGATTCATTACCATCCTTGAAAATCAAACAATGTGACTGATGATTTGAGTCGCAAAAGTAATGCTACATTAACCATATTATGTTTAAAACATGACCCTTTGATTAATGATTTGATAAAATTTGGAATGGATGTTTTATGTAATGCCTCAACCCCAGTTACCCAAATTCAGTGAATTATAACATAACATTGGCATGATCACAAAAGATCAAATCTTGAAAGACCGATTAGTTTAGTATACTTAGAAACACTATATATATTCATAAGTATACCATTACATCATAAAATTAAAACTACAACAACATCTTCTCTCCAGAATCATATCACCTCATACTATCCCTATAGTTCATTCATAAAATACTTCTTCACATCCTGGGAAAAATAAAATATAGAAAGGGGTGATCTCAGATTCCCAGTAAGGATAACAATATAGCGGAAACTTTCATAAATAATCATAAACATTTAAGGCAATGTATAACTAAAAAAACCTTTTATAGTTGAACTTCAGAATAATATTGCAGAAATAAAATAAAGTAATGCCATTTAATTATTCACATGGATATTTTACTAGTCGAATAATCACATGCAATATCAATAACCACTTTCATAATAAAGGAATGCATAATGCCAGACTATCATAACCACATAGTCAAGGCCTTGTGCCAAGACTACAAATAAGATTTTGTCAAGGAATTTTTTCAAGACACTAGTTTGTCTCATGAGACCTACCAATGCATCAAGGAGCTATAGTGGCCTCCACCCATAACTTATTAAGTCCAATGCATTCCTCATATGAACAGGTTTAAACATAACATAAACATTCGTATTAAAACTAGCATAAGAAATGTAAATACTTTCTCCATAAACCATGAATGGTATAAAAATAACACATCCATAGTCAAACATATCACAAAACCTTCAACATAATATGGAATCTTTTATCACAATAAATCAACTTCAAATAAGCTTAAAATCCATCAAAGGATTTCCACTTAAATGAAATCAAAACTATTTGAGAGAAATATCCCTTTTTTTAAAATCAGTTAAAAGTAACATAATTATAAAATAAAATGTTTACTTTGAAAATATTATTATAAGCTTGTAAGGGAAGATTCAGAGATTTTATAACGGTGGAAAATAGTTGCACCCGCCGTATAGGTTAAAAATACATGCTTACCTTAATTTTGTCGAAAAGGTTAAAAAGGACCTTGTTTGGAAAACGACAGAAATATTCCTTTATAAAATTATTATAAAAAGTAAAACAATGGTATAAATGACTTTAACCCATAGTTTTTAAAATATTAATAATTATTTGAAATACATTTTTAAGGAACATGGATGTGATTGATAAAGAGGTCCCAGTAGATAATTACGTATAAACAACCTCGGATAATGAAGAGATTGTGAAATAAACCCTTACCTTGTAATTTTCCTTGGTCGAGGGTAGTTTAACTTCCTGTATAATGGTGAAATAAATGTTATTAAATTATAAAAGAATCATATACAATAATATGATATCATATATGATCTTTTACCATTTCTTTGTTAATAATATCTTTGTATTATCGTTGTTTCGGGTGTTAACTGATTTGTTTTCCTATATATGATTTGTTACGTAAGCCCTGTTTGTTATGGATAATTTGTATCTTATTCATATCTAGAAATATATTAAGTCTTTAAACATTATATTTAACCATCAAATGAAAATTATTCTTGAATGGATACGATGGGGAATGAATCTCATCGCGTTCGTGGAGACAGTAGTCCATACGTACGCAGGAGTGACAATATCATTCTTTTGATATTAAAATCGTATATAATTGGATGGTATATCATATATACAGAATAATTATAATGTTATATTTATTATTTACTTCAATTACACATCATTATCATACCCATCCAAATAATAATGTTTTGAATAACAATTACACCACGACGTGGAGACGGTAAGTTGTACGTACGCACGTATGGTGACATGTCATTCAAAGAATAGATAGAATATTGAATATGGTTGTACCATATTTATAATAACATCACAGAATATATAATATACTGGAGTTATAATTTTATAATGGAAGTAACAAATAAAGAAGAAGTGGAAGAAGAAAGGAACTTGAAAGAGGGTGGTGAAATCATTACCTCTTCTTCGGGTTCTTCCTTTTGATTTGATCAAAAGGGATCCTTAGGTTGGATTTATGACTAAAGGAAGGCCTCTAGGTTGAAGTGAGGGAAGTTTAGAGGATATTGTTTCAGAGTTTTTACTAACCAAAAGGCTTTTAAGGTATGAAAAATTGGATATAAGTGGTGTGCTTTTATAAGGGGGGAGGGGCTCTTTAGGAAAAACTTAAAGTATTAATTTATAATAAATTCATATTCGGTTTCTAATGGCTCAAAAGTAGATTATTAAAATTCTAAGGTGGGGATGGGTCGAAATAATTTCATCCAATATATTTTAGACAGGTTTGGGTCACTATATTAACCTTATCATTTATATTTAACTCTTAGTTAAATAGTTTGACATTTACCATGTCACTTTGTATTTTTATATTATATGGTTAATAAACATACTATATACTTCCAAGAGACCCCCAAGTGGTCCATTAATGATACACCTATCATTATATAATTTTTTTGGATGAACCTTATATTTTTAGGAATAGAATATCAATTAATAATATAATATTTGTTTTAAAAACTCATTTATGTCAATTTTGACAATATTTAATAACGATTTTTTATGTCTTAACAACTTTATTAATTTGAAAAAAAATCATTTAAGAAATTATAACTTGTCACATTAACCAATAAAACAATTTTATGGAATTAAAACTTTCAAATTCTATTTATTTTAACATTTATAATACTAATTATTTCATTCATTCATTAATAAAAAAATACTGCATCATTATTGTGTCATAAATAAATTTAATTATTCAATGTCTAAAAATTATAAATAAAATACCATTATGTAGGAAATATTTTTCGATTTCTAATGAATATTTATAGTCAAAAATATAACATATATAACCCTATGTAAAAATTGATTTGCTAAAATATATATGCTTGTGTCATTTTTGTATTTACTTTAACTTAATTAATATCAAGTGTCATTATCACTTACAAGTGGATCCATGGAGTCCCAAAATCAACACAAAGATTCTCATGGTCGCACATGTATCAACCAATATGGTTAGGATACGTTTTAAAGTAATTTATTATTATTATAATATTATTTTTTACCCTTATTTACCGGATTTACCCTTTAACCATGGTAAATAAAATATTTACCGAAGTAATTATTCAAAATGTCTAAAAATAAAAGTTACATATTAACACAATTTGGACCTCTTGATTATAAATACGGAATCTATTTTTCTAAATTCAAAACAAAGAAGTTCCAGAAATTAATTTAAAATTAATTCCTGTTGTTAAATCAAAAAGCGTGTTTTTAAGAGATAATAACTATCAAAAGATTGGCACTTGTTTATGTCCAATTTAAATGTGAAATTATGTCAAATGACCAACATTGGATTAAATGGTAAAAATATAATCTAATTATACTCTAAAATCACTTAAATTCATAATTTATCACTATTAATTATTTTGATTAAAAAATTTGTTTTTAATTAAAATTTAGTAATTTTCACTATTCATCAAAATATGAAAGTTATCTGAAAAGTACCAAAAATTCACCCTAAGGTAATTTTGAAATTACAAATCCAAAAATGGTGTCCATTTTGAAAGATAAAATGTATAAAATTTCAAAAATTGTGTATTACTATACATAACGGCTAGTTTGATTGGTTGTAGTGTATGTTAGAACTCAAAGTTGCGTACAACACATGCTATTGTATTTTTCAAAGAGAAGCATATTATGGAAGCTTGGGGTGTTACATTCTCTACTCTTTCAAATAATTTCATCCTCCAAATTTATAGAATACTACCGCATGAAAATACTCGGGTGGTTCTTCATCATAAGTTCCTCGGGTTCCAACGTTGCATATTCCATCTTATGGTTTCTCTATAGAACTTTAACCAAACGAGTCGTCCGGTTTCTCAGCACTTATTCCCCCATGTCAAGAATCTTTACAGGCTCTTTGAAATAATACAGATCGGGTTCCAGTTCTAATTCCTTATAGGTGAGTACATGCATTGGGTCAGGCATGTATTTTCTCAACAGTGATATGTGGAACACATCGTGTGTAACAACCCGAGATTTTATGAGAATTATTATTTTTAATTTCATTGATGTCTTGTGTTGTATGATACACCAAAATCAGCTTGCACTATATGAAACACCATATTAGCTTGCAGTATATGAAACACTATTCTTGGCTCTTGTTACACACAATTTCAAGTTTGTTTTGTGGAAATTATTTTACGCAACATTAAGTATAGATTTTGTTTAATGTATAAATGAAATATGTTTTTATTATGTTATACGCAACACCAAACGGAGCTTTCACTACACGCATCCCTGACTTGGCTTGCATTACATGCAATAAAGACCTTCCTTGATAGCGTGTGTAGTACGTAATACCAAGTTTCACTAAACGATATATTATAATAATATTATTATGAACTAGCCCTTATGAATAGTAATACCCACTTTTTGAAATTTTATAAATTTTATTTTTTTTCAAAATGGACTTCATTTTTGGATTCGAAATATCAAAATTAGCCTAGGGTGAATTTTTGGTATTTTTCTGAAAACTTTCAATTTTTGATGAATAGTTAAAACATTGGGTTACTTTGTAAAAACTGACTTTTTATATAAATAATTATTTATTTTATTTAAATTTATTTTAGTTAAAAATTGATACATAATACCTATATAAGTTCAATGTAATTCATTGGAGTCATTTTATAATAATTTTAGACATATAAAAATTTTATTGAACTTTTCACCGTCTTTTACCCACCTCCTAAGAGAGTTTGAAAATTTACATAAAACATAATTTTACTGCTTCTGTGAGTGGAATTTCGAAAATCTGAGAGACACAGTTAATATAAAGGTGTAAAATGTGGTTCAATAAGATAAAAATAATTTTTGGTGAATAGTAACTTTTTACTTTTATTTACCACGGTTAAAAGTAAATAGGGTACTTAAGGGTAAAAATGATATTATTATTACCCTAACACATGTCCTAATTCTATTGTATAAGTTTAGTTCGACCAAAAACAACCTTAGGGATAAAATATTACCCTTTAGGTCCACTTGGATTAGATTAGGACATTTATTATTATTTTATTTAAAGAAGAATTAAAATAGTTAAAATCAAAGTTTAATAAATAAAACATTTTTAATATAAGGTAATACATAAGATAAATTCGACTATAAATATTCATTAGAACTCTAAATAGATTTCCTACATAATGGTATTTTATTTATAATTTTTAGACATTAAATAATTTAATTTATTTATGACACAATGATGATGCAGTAATTACCTTATTAATGAAATATTAACATAATTGATGTTATAAATACCCAAATAAATGTAATTTTAGACTTTTTATGAATTCCACTAACTTTATATGTTAATATGACATGTTATTATTGATTTAATTAACTTTTTTCGAACTAATCATTCTGTTATGATTTTCAAAATGATCATGTACCAAATAGTGTCAAAATTGACATAAAATAGTTTTTAAAACAAATATTACATTATTAATTGTTATTTTATTCCTAAAAAATATAAGGCTTGGCCAAATGAATTATATAAGGATATATATGTTAATAATGAACCACTTGGGGTTCTTTTTTATGGTTATAGTATGTTTATTAACCATATAGTGTAAGAAAACAAAAAGACACGGTAAAAGTTAAATTATTTAACTTAGAGTTAAATCTAAATGATAAGGAGAAAATAGTAACCTAAACTTGTATAAAATATATTGGTTGAGAGTATTTCAATCCATAACCACCTTATCTTCGAAATAATTCAATTTTTAGCTATTAAAAATAGAATATTACTTTATTATAAAATAATATTTTTAGTTTTCCTAAGGTGCCCCTCTCCTCCCTTATAAAAAGGGCACCACTTCCCTCTTCTCTTTACACACTTTTGAGCCTTGAAGATTGGCCAACCCCTAAATATTACTCTTAACAACCTATATAGTTATATCATATAGGTTCTGGTCTTCTCAAAATACCAACTCTAGTGCCCTAATAAGAAGTGTAAAGAAGGTGCGTCGAGGAAGAGGTAATCTCTTCTACCGATTCTTTCAAGTTTTCTTTCTTCTTCATATTCTTCTTATTTAGTTGTTTCATTATAAATTAATAACATCAGTATCACTAATATAATTATATGTTATTATAAATATTAAACAACCCCATTTCACCTTCTATCCATCCTACAGAAAATGAAATCACCGCGCGTGCGTACGTATAGAATATCGTCTCCACGCCGTGGTGTAATCTGTTTTTCCACCACCACCTTACATGGATGAGTATAATGGTGTAAAGAATAACTATATATAATTATTATAACATCATACTGATTCTATGATATTATATCTTCCACTACAATTCCATTCATTAAATATGGGAACGATATCATTGCTCGTGCGTAAGTACGGATTACCGTCTCCACGACGCGATGAGATTCATTTACCATGTTAACAATTCAAGAATGATTATAAAGTATATATAATAAGTAATAATAAAATATATGACCTAATGATTCTACTTTATTTATGTATATATGTATGTATGTATGTCATCTACTTAATTTCATTCAATTTAATAAGGAAACAAAAAACAGTGTTCATCCGTACGTGCGGCCTACCATCTCCATGAACGGTGTATTTCTTTCCATTTATCAATCTATTATATATATGTATATTCTGAATATATATAATATATAAATTTTTTTTTATTCTGGAATTAAGTAATCATGATCTAAGTAATCATATTAATAATTACAATTCAAAACACGGACAATAAATGAAACAATTTTACCCAAAACACTGCATTAACATGGAATTGACAAATAAATAGATAATATAAAGTCGTAAGTAAAACATATATGATATCATAAATATTATTATGGTTTTGTTAAAAGTTAATAATATGTTTAAACCCACTATACAAGAGTTTCGGACACATACAGAAGAAATTGGACATAAGGTAAAGGATAATTATTCCAATCTCATTCTTATATGAGATTGTTTATTAGTAAGTATTTACTGGGGTTATATTTTTCATCCATTTCCATAAAAATGTTTTTCATAAAGTGTTTAATATTCTTCCATGTATTCTTAATTTCATTTTTACCCTTATTTTACTTTTACTTTTTTTTATGGAAGGAATCTTTCTTTTTTTTACCATACGTGGTACTTTTTGACTTTTCCGACAAAAGTACGAGGAGAATGTTTTTTTAACTTATACGGCATGAACGGATTTTTACGGTTTTCATAATTCCTTATTTTCATGAAGCTTACTCGCAAATATTTCATGAATACTTTCAACAAAATACTTTTCCTTTAAAATTGCACGGCATTTTGTGAAAAGAAAATTATTTTGAAAAAAAAGGATATTTTCCTCAAGAATTCATTTCAAGTGTTTTATCAAAACCATTTTCCATATAAGATGGAATTATTTTATATGTGTATGTTTCAAGTATAATTTATCTATGATTTAAATGGATTCACTTTTCTTATGATGAAATGATATCCATTTTTTTATAGATTATGTTATGATAGGATGATGTTTATGAAACCCATTTTATACTTTGGGTAATGATGAATGATTTATGTTCATGCTGTGGCACAAGTAAAAATGATTTCATTATGAGATGGGTGGGAACTATATCTCCCCCCAATTAATTGTGTAATTATTTATATATCATGAGATAGACATGGCTAGAATGGTAAGTTAATCCAGTTCAGTGTTACAGGACTGAAACGAGAAGTGAACTCAATTCAGAAAGGGACTTTGTCCACTAAGATGGTCTTGGCAGCAATGCCTTTTCTACTATGGAAATAATATCATGTGCTTAATGTTTTTCCACAATTAAAAGTTTTATTTACAAGCTATTTTATCATGATTTATTTTCCATTATGATCTATGCCTTACGTACTTCCATGTTTTTTTTCATTGCTCAAGATTTTGATGTTTAAACATCATGTTCATGTTTTTATGTTCAAATGTATATGGTTTGTTTTATTTTCTCCATGCTTACCCTTACTGAGAATTTGAGATCACCATTTATATGTTTTCATTTCCCCAGGATATAAAGAAAGGTTTTAGGTAAGAAAACAAAAGGGGAAGATCTTTATTGGAGATGTTGAAGATCTTTCACCACGATTAGAAGATTATGTTCCGAGTTTCCAAAGACACTGAACTATTAACGGTCCTTGTGTATTTGTTTTTTTTTATGTATTAAGGATTCCGAAAAAGTAAAGTAATGTCTATGTACGTCAAAATTTGGGTCTCTACAGTTGGTATCAGAGGAAAGGTTTAGACAACCTTTGGAAACTAAGATCCGAGAACTTTAGTGAGATCCCTAGAGATATTTCTAAGGTATATCTAGGGATGTCCATAAGGTTAAGTATAAGTATTGGTTATAGTCCTAGAATTACGGTAACGATATTACAATTAAACCTAAGATGTTAGATATTGAAGTTACTCCCCCTTGATTATGATTTTGGTCTCTCACACTATTCTTTTTGGGTTTTAGAAAATGGCTGGAAATGGGAAGATTCACGATAATGGAGGATATGATGGACAATGGAATGATATTCTTCGTGAGAAACCAAATGAAATTGGATCTGGGAGTACACATATCATCATTATTCCTAATCAAAAATCTCATAATATGATCAATAATATCAACTTTGGTAATTTTTCTTACTCAACTAATAAGAGAAAGATAGAGTTTCATGATGATCATAGAGGAAAGAAAGTTCAATTTCCCTCATGTAAATCATGTGGGAAGAGGCATCAGGGAGAATGTTTCAAAGGAACTAGAAGATTCTTTGGGTGTGGAAAATAAGGACACAAAGATAGTAATTGTAAGGAAAAGGTTCAGTTAACACCATGGACAAGGATAATGGTATTACTAAGACATAAACAACGGTTAAGTGTTTTAAATGTGGAATGTATGGGAATTATGCAAACCAATGCCCTAAGGGAAAATATCATAAAGAGAATCAGCATGGTCATATGGGTAGTATTTATGTCGATGATGATGAAGATACTACAAATGATATATGATATGGAAGAAATGATGAAGCTCAGTTAGTGGTTTAAGAAGGTAGTGTAATGATTGTATGTTTATCAAGAATAATGTATGGTACTATAGAATAAAGAAAAATATAAGGATTGTTACACTACTGCCTTTGATTGAGTTTTGAAAGTATATGTTGAATGGTACCGGTAACCATGAAAGGTTATTCAAATATTTTTGGAAAGCACCTAATATGCACATAAAGAAGGGATAAGCAGATAATGAAATGTTTGATAGTATTAATGAGCTCATGACTAATATAAGGAAAAAGTGATATCATGGTTTGAGTATATAGAATTTTTGGGATTTTGGTATATGGAAAGAGTTACCTTGTGAAAGCATTCATGTTTTCACTATGGTTCAAGAGAATACATGATTACAGTATTCAGATGTTTGGAATGTGACCAAAAAGATATATTGTATGATATATGGGGGATAAATGATTGTATTCACATGCTCAGTAGATGACATTTCTAGTAATTGTTTTCTTTATAATATGATCTTGGACAGAATTATTTTGGATAAGCCTAAAGATTGGAGTGAATTAAGTTAGGTATAAGATAGTATTGTTTAAGGCTAGAAATTTTTTCTATTTTATTGCGGGAATGTTATTATAATGTAGTTTTAGGAAAAGGGAAAACTTGCAGGATGAGCGACAAACCGTCGTGTCGGACAAGGCTGTGGGAATCGAACCCACAACCAAAGTGCGACAGGACTTTATTTCCTACAACTGGCCTACAGGAATTCCCTGGTTAGTAGAAACTAGTTTTATTAATTAGTATGATAGATGAAGTATAAGTCCATTTTTGGAATCATATACGATTAACCTCACCATAGATGGACTTATGTATATTTGATAACTTTTGATAACCATTTGTTTGAGACATATGGAATGACCCATCATTCTATCACATGATCTTCTAACACTTCACGAATGATAAATTCAACTTCATTTCTCTAAGATATGAAGTGGAAATTGTTCAAGGCATGAACAACGGTGAGATTATACTGAAATAAAGTAATTATTTATTCTATTTCAAATTTTTAAACTTTAGGAAAATGATCTTGAAAACCAAAAATGTTGTCCTAATGCCCTTATATCCGATGAATCATATGGTACCTTAGATCATCACAAATTTATGGCTTTGTGATTGTTTTCTTTTTCATAGCCATGTTCTCTACCACTCTCCATCAGAACATGATGGTTAGATTTTTCTTCCATATCCATATTTTCACTTATGTTCTCCTATGTGGAAACTCAGTGATTAGTTAATTTGGGTAACCGTTACATTTTATAATTTAGTTTTTAAAGTTCAGTTTTGGTATTCCTTTTTACGATGTGGGTTTCTATGAAAGAAACTTTCAAGTAGTAAACAATTTATAACCTGGACGAATTTCAAGGGAGAAATTAATTTTAAGGGGTGTAGAATGTAACAACCCGAGATTTTATGAGAATTATTCTTTTAAATTTCATTGATGTCTTGTGTATTACGCTACACCAAAATTAGCTTACACTATACGCAACACCGTATTAGCTTGCAGTATACGCAACACTATTCTTGGCTCTTGTTAAACACAGTTTCAAGTTAGTTTTGGGGAAATTATTTTACGCAACATTAAGTATATATTTTTTTAATGTATAAATGAAATATGTTTTTATTATGTTATACGCAACACCAAACAGTGATTTCAATACACGCATCCCTAACTTGTCTTGTATTACATTCAATCAAGACCTTCCTCGATAGCATGTGTAGTACGCAATACCAAGTTTCACTAAACAATATATTATAATATTATTATTATGAACTAGCTGTTATGAATAGTAATACCCACCTTTTGAAATTTTATTTTTCCAAAATGGACTTTATTTTTGGATTCGGAATATCGAAATTAGCCTAGGGTGAATTTTTGGTATTTTTCTGAAAACTTTGAATTTTTTATGAATAGTGAAAACACTGGGTTACTATTTAAAAACCGACTTTTTATATAAATAATTATTTATTTTATTTAAATTTATTTTAGTTAAAAATTGATACATAATTCCTATATAAGTTCAATTTAATTCATTGGAGTCATTTTATAATAATTTTAGACATATAAAAATTTTATTGAACTTTTCATCGTCTTTTACCCACCTCCTATGAGAGTTTGAAAATTTACATAAACCTTAATTTTACCGCTTCTGTGAGTGAAATTTTGAAAATCCGAGAGACATGATTAATATCAAGGAGTAAAATGTGGTTCAATAAGATAAAAATGATTTTTGGTGAATAGTAACTTTTTACTTTTATTTACCACGGTTAAAAGTAAATAGGGTAATTAAGGGTAAAATTGATATTATTATTACCCTAACACATATACTATTTCTATTTGATAAGTGAATTTCGACCAAAAACAACCTTAGGGATAAAATATTACACTTTAGGTCTACTTGGATTAGATTAGGACATTTATTATTATTTTATTTAAAGAAGAATTAAAATAGTTAAAATCAAAGTTGAATAACTAAAACATTTTTAATATAGGGTTATACATAAGATAAATTCGACTATAAATATTCATTAGAAATCTAAAATTATTTCATACATAATGGTATTTTATTTATAATTTTTATACATTAAATAATTTAATTTATTTATGACACAATGATGATGCAGTAATTACCTTATTAATGAAATATTAACATAATTGATGTTATAAATACCCAAATAAATGTAATTTTAGACATTTTATTAATTAAACTAATTTTATAGGTTAATATGACATGTTATTATTGATTTAATTAACTTTTTTAGAAATAATCATGTTGTTATGATTTTAAAAAAAATCAAGTACCAAATAGTGTGAAAAGTGACATAAAATAGTTTTTAAAAAAAAATATATTATTAATTGTTATTTTATTCCTAAAAATATAAGGTTCAAAAAAATAACTTAGATAAGGATATATATATTAATAATGAACCACTTGGGGTTTTTTTGGCCAGTTATAGTAATTTTATTAACCATATAGTTTAAGAAAACAAAAAGACATGGTAAAAGATAAATTATTTTACTTAGAATTAAATCTAAATGATAAGGATAAAATAGTAACCTAAACTTTTCTAAAATCTATTGGTTGAGAGGATTTCGATCCATACCCACTTTAGCTTTGAAATAAATAAATTTTGAGCAATTAAAAATTGAATATGGCTTTATTATAAAATAATATTTTATGTTTTCCTATGGTGCCCCTCTCCTCCCTTATAAAAAGGGAACACCTTCCCTCTTCTCTTCACACCCATTTGATCCTTGAAGCTCGGACAACCCCTGAAAATTCCTCTTTCAAACCTCCGTAGTTATATCATAGAGGTTCTGGTCTTCTCAAAATACCAACTCTAGCACCCTAATAAGATGTTTAAAGGTGGTGCATCGAGGAAGAGGTAATCTCTTCTACCGATTCTTTCAAGTTTTATTTCTTCTTAAACTTATTATTATTTAGTTGTTTCATTATAAAGTAATAACATCAGTATCACTAATATACTAATATAATATTATAAATATTAAACAACACCATTTCACCTTCTATCCATCCTACGGAAAACAAAATCATCGTGTGTGCGTACGTACGGAATACCGTCTCCACGCCGTGGTGTAATTTATTTTTCCACCACCACCTTACTTGGATGGGTATAATGGTGTAAAGAATAACTATATATGATTATTATAACATCATACTGATTCTAAGATATTATATCATCCACTAAAATTTCATTCAATAAATATGGGAATGATATCATCGCACGTGCGTACGTACGGATTACCGTCTCCACAACGCGATGAGATTCATTTTCAATGTTAACAATTCAAGAATGATTATAAAGTATATATAATAAGTAATCATGAAATATATGACATAATTATTCTACTGGACTTATGTTTATATATATATATATATATATATGTATGTCATCTACTTAATTCCATTCAATTCAATAAGGAAACGAAAAACAGCGTTCATGCGTACGTACGACCTACTGTCTCCATGAACGATGTATTTATTTCCATTTATCAATATATTATATATATTTATATTCTGAATATATATTATATATAAATCATGTTTTATATTCTAGAATTAATTAATCATGATCTATGTAATCATATTAATAATTACAAGTCAAAACATGGACAATAAATGAAACGATTTTACCGAAAATGCTGCTTTAACCTGGAATTGACAAATGAAAAGATAATATAAAGTCGTAAATGGATCATATATGATATCATAAATATTATTATGGTTCTGTTACAAGTTAATAATATGTTTAAACCCACTATACAGGAGTCTCGGACACATACGGAAGAAATTGGACATAAGGTAAGGGATAATTATTCCAATCTCATTCTTATCTGAGATTGTTTATTCGTAAGTATTTACTGGGGTTATATTTTTCATCCATGTCCATAAAAATGTTTTTCATAAAGTGTTTAATATTCTTCCATTATGTTTAATGTAATTTTTACACCTCTTTGACTTTTACTTTTTGTTATGGAAGGAATCTTTCTTTTTTTACTATACGTGGTACTTTTTGACTTTTCTGACAAAAGTACGAGGAGAATGTTTTTTTTTAACTTATACGGCATGAATGGATTTTTACGGTTTTCATAATACCTTATTTTCTTGAAGCATACTCTACAAGATTTCATGAATATTTTCAACAAAATCTTTTTCCTTTAAAATTGCATGGCATTTTGTGAAAAGAAAATTATTTTGAAGAAGAAAGGATATTTTCCTCAAGAATTAATTTTAAGTGTTTTATCAAAAACATTTTCCATATAAGATGGCATTATTTAATATGTGTATATTTCAAGTATAATTTATCTATGATTTACATGGATTCACTTTTCGTATGATGAAATTATATCCATTTTTTGTATGGATTATTTTAGGATGGGATGATTTTTATGAAACCCATTTTATACTTTGGGTTATGATGAATGATTTATGTTCATGTTGTGGCCAAAGTAAGAATTATTTCATTATGAGATGGGTGGGACCTATATCTCCCTCCAACGGATTGGGTAAAGATTTATATCTCATGAGATAGACATGGTTGGAACAGTAAGTTAATCCGGTTCAGTGTTATAGGACTAAAATAATGATTGAACTCGATTCAGAAAGGGACTTTGTCCACTAAGATGGTCTTGGCAACAATACCTTGGATACTATGGAAATAATATCATGTGATTAATGTTTTTCAACAATTACAAGTTTTATTTCAAAGCTATTTTATCATTATTGGTGTTCCATTATGATTTATGCCTTACGTACTTCCATGTTTTATGTCACTACTCAAGATTTTGATGTTTAAACAATATGTTCATGTTTTTATGTTCAAATGTATATTGTTTGTTTTATTTTCTCCATTATTACCCTTACTGAGCATTTGAGCTCAACCTTTATATTTTTTCTTTTCCCCAGGATATAAAGAAATGTTTTAGGTAAGAAAACAAAAGGGGAAGATCTTTATGGGAGATGTTGAAGATCATTCACCATGATTAGAAGATTATGTTCCGAGTTTCCAAAGACACTAAACTATTATGGTCCTTGTGTGTTTTTTTTGTTATGTATTAAGTATTCTGCAAAAGTAAAGTAATGTCTATGTACGTCAAGCTTTGGGTCTCTACATCGTGAACTTTGGAGAGACATGGCGGCATTGCCAAACTATAAGATACAGCCCCAATTTGTTCCAGAATTTTGAGAGGTCCGATGTACCTAGGACTCAATTTACCTTTCTTACCGAAATTTATAACTCCCTTCCATGAAGATACCTTCAATAAAACTTGATCTCCTACCGGAAATTCCAAATCCTTCCTTCAATTGTCAGCATAGATCTTCTACCTACTTTGAGCTACTTAGATGTGTATTTGGATTACCTTCTCATTTTCTATCGTTTCCTCCACTAATTCTGGGTCTACGAGTTTTCTTTCACCAACATCATCCCAGCAGGTTGGTTTGCAACATCTCTTTCTATATAACACTTCATACGATGCCATCTGAATACTTAAATGGAAGCTATTGTTATAGTAAAATTATACTAGAGGTAAATATTGATACCACATACCCTGAAAGTCAATTGAGCATGATCTCAACATGTCTTCTAAGGTTTGAACAGTCCATTATTATTGTCCATCAGTTTGGGGGTGGTAGGTAGTGCTCAAATGAAGTTAAATATCCAGGGATTTTTGAAGACTTTTCTAGAATCTTGAAGTAAATTGGGGATCACAATCAGAAACAATCGATAGGGGTACTCCATGAAGTCTCACAACTTCATTAATATATAGTCTTTCTAGACATTCAAGTGGTAGATATTCTCTTATAGCAAGAAGATGTGCTGACTTGGTAAGACGATCAATAATGACCCATATTGCATCGTTCCTTCTAGGAGTCTTTGGTAGTCCCATTACAAAGTCTATCGTGATATTATCCCATTTAAACTCATGTATGGGAAGAGGTTTCATGACTCCTCCGGGTTGTTGCCTTCCAGCTTTCAGTTGTTGACAAACCATACATCTTGACACTAAATCAGCAATCTCTCTCTTCATGTTGTCCCACAAAAAATGTTCCTTCAAATCTCTATACATTTTGGTGCTCCCAGGGTTTATAGAGAAATTGGAGCTATGAGCATCATCTAACAATTCCCTTTTCAGATCAGGTATATCGGGAACACAAATTTTCTTCCCAAATTTCAAAATTCCTTCTTCATACACAAAGTCTCTAAATCTTCTATCATTCACAGCTTTAATCTTCTTTTGAAACTCTTCATCCCTGGTCTGAGAACTCTTATTCCATTCTAGTAAAGATGTTTTGGTAACCATTTGAAAAAGCATTGATGTTTCACCTTCCATGGTTATTCCCATATCCATATTTATGAAAACCATGAAAATAGGATCTCTTTAAACTCTCATATTGTTCAAAACTCAATGATCCTTTCTACTCAAAGCATATTCTACCTTATTTGCCTTCCCCGGGTGGTAGTGTATCGTGCAATCATAGTCCTTGAGTAGTTCAAGCCATCGCCTTTTCCTCATGTTGAGTTATTTCTGTGATAAAATGTACTTCAAACTCTTGTGATCAGTATAAATATCTCATTTTTCACCATAGAGATAATATCTCCATATCTTCAAAGTAAAAATTATAGTAGCTAACTCAATATCATGAGTAGGATAGTTTTTCTCATGAATTTTCAGTTGTCGTGATGCATAGGCAATAACCCTATCATTCTGCATAAGGACACAACCAAGTCCTTTCTTCGATGCATCACTATAAATAACAAACCCATCATTCCCCAATGGTAGAGTCAATATCGGAGCATTGACTAATATTCTCTTCAGTTCTTCAAAAAATTCTTCAAACTCTTTTGTCCAAACAAATTTAACCTCTTTTCTTGTGAGCTTCGTTAATGAGTTAGCCAATCGGGCAAAATTATGGATGAAATGTCGATAATAACCTACTAAACCAATAAAATTGCATACCTCGGTTATACTCGTTGGTGTTGGCCATTCTTGGATTGCCTTGGTCTTAGAAGGATCAAAATAGATTCCATCCTTTGAGACAATATAGCCAAGAAAAGAAGTCTCTTGAAGATAAAATTCACACTTGCTAAACATCCCATATAATTCTTATCCTCTCAGAGTCTTCAGGATAATGCACAATTGATTTTCATGATCTTCATAGCTATTGGAGTATACCAAGATATCATTAATAAATACTAATACAAAATCATCAAGATATTCATTGAAAAGTTTGTTCATTAGATCCATGAAGACAGAGGGTGCATTAGTTAATCCAAAAGGCATTATTGTAAACTCGTAATGCTCGTACCTGGTTTGAAATGTTGTCTTCAGAATGTCATCCTTCTTCACACACAACTGATGGTATCCAGATCTAAGGAAAATCTTTGAAAAGTATTGAGCTCCATGTAGTTGGTCAAATAAATCATCAATGCGAGGTAGGGGATACTTGTTCTTTATTGTTATAGCATTGATTTCCTTGTAGTCGATACATAACCTCATAGATCAATCTTTCTTCTTAACAAAAAGGATAGGGGATCCCCATAGAGAAACACTAGGGAGAATAAATCCCTTATTACTCAATTCCTCTACTTGTTTATTTTGTTCAACTAATTCCATAGTGGTTATTCTATAAGGGTTCTTCGATATAGGCCTTGAACCAGGAATTAAATCAATGGAAAACTCAACTTCTCGTTCTAGAGGACGTCCAGGTAAATCTTCCAGAAACACATCTACATATTCTTTTACAATAGGTACATCCTCTATTTGAACATTCCTTTCCTCACCCATAGTTATTTCATTCTCTTCCTCCCTGATAATTGAATTTAGTTGAGCTACTGGGGGTGGATCTAGATAAGAATTAGGTGGTGACGATTCTACTCTAAAGATAAGTTGTTCTTTATAATCATCATAAAAAATTGTAACCTCCTTCTTCTTACAATAAATCTTTTCATTTTGGTCTGAAATCCAATCCATACCAAGGATTATATCAAATTCAATCATAGGTTTGACGATGAGAACAACATATAAAGAACATTTATGTGCTCTAATGGGGACTGATTCACAAAACATTGTTACAATGATACTTCCCTTATGGGTTTTGACTGAAAACTCCCTTATTAAATCAAATTGGAAACATATAATTTTCTTAGAAAACTAGGAAGATATGAAACAATGCGATGATCCAGAATCAAATAAATAATTTTCTAAACTTGAGGAAACCATTAAATTACCTGCCACCACGTCTTTCGGAGCTTCTACCTCAGCAGTAGTGATAGCATAAGCTTGTCCTTGATCCCTTGGCCTTTTCTAAGGTATGTTCCCCTGTTTCTTCGTAAATTCATTTTAATAATGTCCCATCTCCCTACAATTGTAGTATTGAACATCGGTAGCTTATTTCTTCCCCTTACAATCTCGAGCTTGGTGGCCTTTTTCACCACACTTGTAACAGACTCTCATTCTCTTCAAGCAAGAACCAGGGTGTTTTTCCCACATTTACTACAGTATGGATATTCAAATTTTCCCTTCTTCCCCTTATTTCTATTTCCAGAGTGGTCAGTAGATCTCTTCTTCTCTTGATTTTCTTTAAAGTCATAAGACTTAGAGAATTATTTTTCTGTCTTGATATCACATGAGACAATATCTTCGTATGACGAGAAGGATTGTGAGACTAATTCTCGACAGAGAAACGGTTTTAACCCATCAAAGAAACGATCAAGCTTACTTCTTGGGTTACTTATATAATCTAAATCATTCCTCTCTAAACTTGTAAAGTCATCCTCAAACTTTGCGACATTCTCATCCTCCTTTTGTCTCAGACTCAGAAATTGCCTTTCCATATCTACTCGATGGTCATGAGGAAAGTATTTTTATAAGAAAATCTCTTTAAAATCCCTCCATTCCATATTTTATACTTCATAAATATATTTCTTGTTTTGAATCAATGACCATCATTGATCAGCATCTCCAGTGAGTCAGTAAACTGCCATGATAACTTTTTTCCTTTCACTACTCCCCAAGGCATGGAATATTTTCTCTACAGAATTTATCCATTTATCAGCTACTAATTGATTCGTATTCCCATTAAAAGTTGATGGTTTTTTCATCATGAAGTGATCTAACATTGATGCTCCACGCTGCATATTAGGGTGCTCCATATGGGTAAGGTTATTATGCAAAACCTGAGTGAGTTGTCCCAATATAGTGATAATCTGATCAGCACCAGCTGTATCACCAACTCCACTATAATTATCTTGAGCAGGAGGGAAATACCTACATTGAGTGCATGCATTGATATGGTTTCCATTCCTTCCACTAGGCACCATTTCTAAACAACGGCATACACTAGATTAGTTTATGAATCGCAATACATAAATCCCAACTTGTAAAACACTTAACTTGAATTGAACAGTTTATGGATATAATCCATAATCATAAAAAGGTTTTCTTTGAGGAATTATATACTCATAAACCATTCATAATGGTTTTTAAAGAAAATTATAATTATCCTAAGAAAATCCCCCTGGAGTGTTGTAACAAAGAGTGCAGCAAGGCTCGTTGTCATGAACTAGTTCCCGTTCGAGTCTAGCTCAAAGCAGTGTTTTCAAGTTTTACCACTAGGTACATCTGTGCCAGAGCCAGCTCAACCTGCTCATATCCAGATAGGGATTTATTGCTCAGAAAACTCACAAAATCTCTACAATACCAAAATTCTAGGAAGTTCTTCTATACTAATCCTAAAAGTCCATCTTAGGTCTATGTTCTCTAATCAGAGTTTATCTAAATCCAGCTTCCAAGGTTTCTACTAAACTTCCTTTGATACCAACTGTAACGCCCTAACCCCAGTTACTCAGAGTCGGTGCATTATAACATAACATTGGAATGATCACAAAAGATCAAATCTCGAAATACCAATTAGTTTAGTAGCCTTGGAAACACTAGATATTTTCATAAGTCTTACATTACATAATAAAATAAAAACTACAACAACATATTGTATCTACACTCATATCCCCTTATACTATCCATGCAGGTCATTCATAAAATACTTCTTCACATCCATAGAAAAATAAAACATAGAAAGGGGTGATCTCAGATGCCCAGTAAGGATAACAATATAGAGGAAAATTTCATAAATAAGCATAAACATTTAAGGCAATATATAAATAAAACAAAAGCCTTTTAAAATTGAAAATCGGCATAATATGGCAGAAATAAAATGAAGTAATTCCATTTACTTATTCACATGGATATTCTACAAGTCCAATAATCACATGCAATATCAATAACCACTTTCATAATGAAGGAATTCATAATGCCAGACTATCATAACCACATAGTCAAGGACTTGTGACAAGACTACAAATAAGATTTTTTCAAGGCCTTGTGCTAAGACACTAGTTTGTCTCATGAGACCTACCGATTCATCGAGGATATATAGTAGGCTCCAATTGTCCCTTATTAAGTCCAATGCATTCCTCATATGAATAGGTTTAAACATAACATAAACATTCGTATTAAAACTAGCATACCAAATGTCAATACTTTCTCTATAAACCATGAATGGTATAGAAATAACACATCCACAGTCAAACATATCACAAAACCTTCATTACAATATGGAAGTTTTGTATCGTAATAAATCAACTTCAAATAAGACTAAAATCCATCAAAGGATTTTGACATAAATGAAATCAAAACTATTTGAGAAAAATATCTCTTTTTTTAAATAATTTAAAAGTCCCATATTTATAAAATAAAACATTTCTTTGAAAATATTATTATAATCTTGAAAGGTAAGATTTAACTATTTTATAACGGTGTAAAATAGCCACACCCATCATATAAATTAAAAAAGACATTCTTACCTTAATTTTTTCGAAAAGGTTAAAAAGGACCTTGTTTGGAAAACAACAGAAAGATTCCTTTATAAACTTCTTATAAAAAGTCAAACAAGGGTATAAATGACTTTAACCCATAGTTTTTAAAATATTAAGAATTATTTAAAATACATTTTTAAGAAACATGGATGTGAATGATAAAGAAGTCCCAGTGGATAATTAAGTATAAACAACCTTGGATAATGAAGAGATTGTGAAATAAACCCTTACCTTTTACTTTTCCTTGGTCGAGGGTAGGTTAACCTCCTGTATAATGGTGAAATAATTGTTATTAAATTATAAAAGAATCATATACATTAATATGATATCATATATGATCTTTTAAAATTTCTTTGTTAATAATATCTTTGTATTATCATTGTTTCGGGAGTTAACTGATTCATTTTCCTTTATATGATTTGTTACGTAAGAGATGTTTGTTATGGATAGGTTGTATATTATTCATATCAAGAATTAGATTAAGTATTTAAACATTTTATTTAACCATCAAATGAAAATTATTCTTGAATGGATATGATGGGGAATGAATCTCATCGCGTTCGTGGATACGGTAGCCCGTATGTACGCACGAGAAACTATATCATTATTTTGATATTAAGATTGTATATAATTGGATGGTATATAATATATAAATAATCATTATAATTTTATATTTATTATTTAAATCAATTACACTTCATTATCATACCCATCCAAATAATAATGTTTTGAATAACAATTATACCACAACGTGGAGACAGTAAGTTGTATGTACGCACGTATGGTGACATGTCATTCAATGGATGGATAAAATACTGAATATGGTTGTACCATATTAATAATAACATAACATTATATAGAAGATACTGGATTTATTTTTTTAGAATGGAAATAACAAAGAAAGAATAAGTGGAATAAGAAAGGAACTTGAAAGAGGATGGTGAAAACATTACCTCTTCTTCGGGTTCTTCCTTTTGATTTGATCAAAAGGGCTCCTTAGGTTGGATCTCTAACTAAAGTAAGGACTATAGGTTTAATTTAGGGAATTTGAGAGGATAATTAGGCAGTGGTTGGCTGAACCAAACGTCTTTTAAGGTATACATAATTGGTTAGAAGTGGTGTCCTTTTATAAGGGGGGGAGGGGCTCTTTAGGAAAAACATAAAGTATTAATTTATAATAAATTCATATTCAGTTTCTAATGGCTCAAAAGTGGATTATTAAAATTCTAAGGTGGGGATGGTTGTCAATCCTTTCATACAATAATTTTAGATAGTTTTGGGTCACTATATTAACCTTATCATTTATATTTAACTCTTAGTTAAATAGTGTGACATTTACCATGTCACTTTGTATTTTTATATTATATGGTTAATAAACATACTATATACTTCCAAGAAACCCACATGTGTTCCATTAATGATACACATATCATTATATAAGTCCTTTGGCCTAACCTTATATTTTTATTAATATAATATCAATTAATAGTATAAAATTTGTTTTAAAAACTCATTTATGTCAATTTTGACAATTTTTAATAATTGATTTTTTTAAACTATTAACAACTTTATTAATTCAAAAAAAATTAAGAAATCCTAACATGTAATATTAACCAATAAAATTAGTTTATGGAATAAAAACATTCAAATTATATTTATTTTAACATTTATAATACTAATTATTTGATTCTTTCATTAATAAGAAAATTAATGCATCATTATTGTGTCATAAATAAATTTAATTATTCAATGTCTAAAAATTATAAATAAAATACCATTATGTAGGAAATATTTTTATCTTTCTAATAAATATTTATAGTCAAAAATATAACATATATAACCCTATGTAAAAATTGATTTTCTAAAAGATATATGCTTATGTCATTTTTGTATTTACTTTAACTTAATTAATATAAAGTGTCATTATCACTTACAAGTGGATCCATGGGGTCCCAAAATCGACCCAAAGATACCCATGGTCGGAAATGTATCAACCAATATGGTTAGGACACGTTTTAGGGTAATTTATTATTATTATTATTATATTATTTTTGTACTCTTATTTACCGGATTTACCCTTTAACCATGGTAAATAAAATATTTACCGAAGTAATTATTCAAAATGTCTAAAAATAAAAGTTACATATTTACACAATATGGAACTCCTGATTCTAAATATGGAATCCATTTTTCTAAATTCAAAACACAGAAGTGGCAGAAATTAATTTAAAATTAATTCTAGTTGTTAAAACAAAAAGCGTGTTTTTAAGAGATAATAACTATCAAAAGATTGGCACTTGCTTATGTCCAGTTTAAATGTGAAATTATGTCCAATTACTAACATTGGATTAAATGGTAAAAATATAATCTAATTATACTCTAAAATAACTCAAATTCATAATTTATCACTATTAATTATTTCGATTCAAAAAGTTGTTTTTAATTAAAATTTAGTAATTTTCACTATTCATCAAAATATGAAAGTTATCCGAAAAGTACCAAAAATTCATCATAATCTAATTTTGATATTATGAATCCAAAAATTAAGTCCATTTTAAAATATAAAATGTATAAAATTTCAAAAAGTAGTTATTACTATTCATAACGACTAGTTTTCTTGGTTGTGGTGTGTGTTAGAACTCGAACTTGTGTACAACACACGCTACTGTATTATTCAAAGAGAAGTGTACTGTGGAAGCTTAGGGTGTTACATTTTTTGTGCAGGGAATTGCTCTTTTTTTCAGGTTTCAGTACAATCATCTCTAGCAGACATAATAAATCAAGCGCCGAAGGAAGATAGTGAGTTGCAGAAAAAGGTATAATTTGTTCAAAAGGGTAAGTTTCTTATATTTAACATTGATTAAGACTTTTTAGGGTTTGTAAATATATTATGAGTTCCTTGTGATCAATTGAAGAAATATTTGTTATTTGAATCTCATAGTTATCTGTTTATAGTTTATCCCTGAAGTACTAAGATATATAGAGATCTTTAGAGTATTACTGGTGGGATGGAATGAAAAGAGATATTTCTGACTTCACCTTGAGATGTTTGATTTTTCAACGGGTTAAAGAAGAGTGGAAGTTCCCAAAATGGATTCTTCATCCTTTTCTAGTGCTATAGTGGAAATGGGAAAATGTTTCCATGGATTTTATAGTGGGATTACCAAAGAGCACTTGAGGTAAAAATGCAGTCTAGGTTATTGTTTATCGATTGAAAATGTCTAATCATTTTATTCCTATTAAAGATAATCTATCTCTAGATAAACTTTTCTCAACTATATGTTAAATAGATAGTCAAGTTACATGGAGTTCCCCTCTCCATTGTATCTGGTCGTGATTCCAGGATCACTTATAAATTTTGGAAATGCCTTCCGAATTAATTGAGAGATAAATTAAATTTTAGTACATATTTTCATCCTCAATCAAATGGGCTTTTAGAATAAACAATTCAGACCTTAAATGATATTCTATGTGCTAGTACAATGTATTTTTAGGGAATTTGGGATCAACATTTTTCCTTTGTTGAGTATTATTAGAATAATAGTTTTCATTCCAGTATAAATATGGAACCATTTGAATCATTATATGGAAATTAGTGTTGAACTCCATCTTTTTGGGATGAAGTAGGTGAATAGAAGTATATGGGACAAGAATTGGCAGAAAAGATGAAAAAAATGTTTAGTTGATTCAGAAGCACATGGGGATAGCTTACAGTAGGCATAAAATTTATGCAAATAACCATAGGAAGGATATTTCTTTCAAGGTATGTGATCTTGTCTATATCCAAGTTTCTCCTTGGAAATGTGTGATGTATTTTGGTAAGAAGGGAAAGCTAAGTCTGGGGTTCATTAGACCATATGAAATCTTGGAGAAAGTTGGATTAGAAACCTAAAAAGTGGATTTACCTCAAATTTTATCATAGGTACACATTGTTTTTCATGTTTCTATGTTTAGATTGTATATGTCGGATCCATCTCATGTTTTGAGTCTAGAGGTAGTTCAGTTGGAAGAGAATATTTCTTATGAGGAATAGCCAACACATATTCTTTACCATATAGAGCAAGTGTTGTGGAATAAGGTAATTCATCTGGTAAGGGTTTTGTAAAAATCCATATGGTTGAAGTGGCAACAAGTAAATATGAAAATTCTATGAGTGAAAAATGCCTCCACTTATTTGATAAGTGAATAAAATTACGAGGACACAATCTCCCAAAGGGGGGAAGGATGTAATATCCCTAGTATTTATAGAATAATACATTTTCATATCAATTAACATTTTGAAATTAAATGTAAATTTTACATTAAAGGGGAAACTATGTATGATAGAGTACCCTACATGCAATAATAGGTTTCTTGGAAATCTTACATTGCACGCAACATTAAGTTATACCAAAAAATTATACAATAATATTATTATTATTTTAAATAGTAGTTAAGGTTTAGCCGTTGTATTGGTGGGAATGAACATAATTAACTATAAACTAATTTTACATATTTTTGAAATGTTTTTACACTTATCCATTGAATTTTTGTGGTCTAAAATGATAATGAATCTAATTTTTAGCATAAAATACTATAATATTTTTAAAAATTAGTTTTACCTCCCTTTGATAGAGAACCCTTTTAAATATAGTTTTTGTCACTATTATATTTTCTATTTGAAAAAATAAAATTTTTAAATAATGGAGGGACATTAATATTTACTTTGGTTGAAATTTTGGTATTTATCTGATAAAATCCATTTTTTTGGAAAAATGAAAAAAACTGCATTTTAATTCAAAACAGCCTTTTCATCTAATTTATTTATACAGTTAGATTATAGTTTTAATTTTCATTAAAGTTTAATTGGATTAATTTATTTTCATTTAATACATTTTTTGTAATTTTAAGTAACTTCACATTGAAATTGGATATAAACACATGTCAATCATTTAAAAGTTTTTACTTCTTTAAAACCCTGCTTACTGGTTTTGACAACATGAATTAATTTTAAATTAATTAGTTAAACATTTTTTCGAATTTGGAAAAATGGATTACATATGTGGAATAATAAGGTCCAAATTGTTTAAATAGTTACCTTTTATTTTTTGACATTATGAATAGAAACTATAGTAATTATTTTTATTTTCCATGGTTATAGCATAAATCAGGTAAATAAGGGTAAAAATTAAATTATAATAATATAAAACTTCCCTAACATGTGTCTTAATCCAATTGAATGAGATATGACCAACCATGATCATAATTGGGTATATTATAGGACCCCATAGAGCCACATAGGTGTGATAATTACATGTTATAATATTTAATTTAATGTAAAGAGAAATATAACATAAACATGTATCTATTTACTTAAAAAAAATTAATATAGGGTTATATAATTGATCTCTCAGAATATAAATAGTTATTAGAAATATAAAAAATTCCCTACATCATTTTATTTTATTTATAATTTTTATACATTAAATAAATAAATTTATTTATGACATAATGATGATGTAGTGATTACCTTATTAATGAAAGAGTCAAATAAGTGATGTTATAAATATTAAAATAAATAAAATTTTAACATTTTGATGCCATCAACATATTTTATAGATGATTATGAAATATTATCTTTTAATTAAATTATTTTTTTAGAATTAAT
Source organism: Viscum album (assembly GCA_963277665.1). Lineage (NCBI taxonomy): Eukaryota > Viridiplantae > Streptophyta > Magnoliopsida > Santalales > Viscaceae > Viscum > Viscum album. The sequence continues at coordinate 1,535,529,805 of OY728126.1, forward strand.
CAATATATTATAACTTTAACTAAAATCAATTACTAAATAGTGTCAAAATTGACATAAATGTGTTTTAAAAAAAACTATTTTATTAAATGATATAATAGTCATAAAAAATTATATTGGGAAAAATGACTTATATAATGTTACAAATATCATTAATGATCCACTTTAGGTTCTATTGTCATTTTATAGTAACTATATTAACCATATAGTGTAAAAATACAGGAAGACATTGTAAGAGTTAATTTATTTAACTAAGGGTTAAAGCCAAAAGATATGGTTAAATTTGTCACATAAACTTGTCTAAAACCGATTGGTTGAGAGTATTTCGGCCCATACTCATATTATCCTCGAAATATATCACATTTTAAATATTATAATTCTAAAATCAAATTATAATAAAATAATATGTCAAGACATTCCTAAAGTTCCCCTCCTCCTTCTTATAAAAGGCCACCACCTCAACCCAATTAATCACACCTCTGAAGCCCCTTGTATCATCCATGTTATGCTCAAATAATCTCCCAAAATCCCCCTATTCCTATTATAAGCCTTAAATTTGTATGAATGCAACTCAAGGAAGCATTTTCTCTCAAATCAATAGGAGTTACCCGATTTAGAGGTAAGATCTTCTCTCATACTTCTTTCATTTATTTTCCTTCTCCTACCCCATAACCTCTATTTATTCAATTATTATATAATAATACCAGTATCCTAAATATATTAGGTTTAATTTATTATAATGGTTATACCAATAGTACAACACACCTCCATCTAATGGATATAGAACATACAGTTTCTGTGTATGGCGAACTACTGCCTCACAATATGATGATTGTTCAATTTTCACCTACCACCTCTCATAGTGGATAGTATGGTGGAAAATTATTTATATATGATATATATTATATTTATATTTTCTCTATGCTTCTGTAATTTTTATTCACAACATACCTTTATGCTTTCCATAATATGTAAAAAACGATAATTTCATTTGAGGAAGTGTGGACTACCGCCCCCTCAAAGTGATATGACTCGTTTATGACATAAATGGAATGTATATAGGTTAAAATTAATATAAATATGTAACATATATAACATATATATTATACTATAATTATAATATACCTATGTGTCATTTATTTTTTCCAGTCGTGTAATATGAAAATAAATGAACATAGAATTCATGCGTACATACGACCTATCGTCTGCAAGAACGGTGCATTCAATTTCTTATCTCCAAATATTATAGAATATTATAAATATGAATATATTTCATATATATAATATTTAAATCATTAATATCATTCTAGAGATAGTGTAATTATGACCACATGTCTAATTTTCATCAAAACAATTTCATTTTTGACTCAAGTACCAAACAACGACAAAACATCCTATAAGAACTCAAATAATTAACTAATTGTTGTAACATGGTAATAAGTAATATAATATTAATAATATTCCTTAAAAAGTTTCTAAATCATATATAAATTAACCTATGTTTATTATTCATTAATGTAAAGAGTGAAAGATACATTTTAGACTCAAGTTAAGGGACTTCGTCTCAATATCCTTTCATTGAGGCATATTTTGATTTATATATGACTTTCTTTTAGACAGCCTATAATAAACACATTTGACTTTTAATTTTATTCAAAGGTGTTAAAAAGTAATATTTTTTTATGAATAATTTTACTAAATGAAAAAAGGAATTTTTCTTTTTAACTTACACAATGACAACAACCTTTCTGATGCCGCAAACATTATTTTATATTTGGCTTCCTCTGCAAGCCGTAATGTTTTTAAAAAGAAAAGTAAATACCATATTACTTTTTAGGTATTTTGGTATTTAAAATGGTTTTGAGAATGGATTTCTTATAGAAATATCTTCAAATTATTTATTATGATTGCAATGTGGAAATGTTATTTTTATGTTATGCATGTTCATGTCTTATGATTATGTTATAATTCATGGGAATTTATTTTGTATACCAGTAGTTTTGTGATAAAATAAGGGTGTGTGTGCCTTTGATATCTCTCCAATGAATTGGGTAACATGACAGAGGTATGCATTAAGGATTCTCATATGATATTTAGGGAATATACTATTATCAGTATTCCAAACGTAACCATGAAGGTCACTCCCTGTGTGGTTGTAAAAACTTCAAAGTATAATATGGATGCCACAAGTTAACTTTATGATTTATGATTTCTATCATGTTTTTATGATTCCTATGATTTTTTGGTTTTATTAATATTCATGGACTAATGTTTTCTCTCCTTATTTTATCCCTTACCGAGTTTTTGTGCTCATCCCATTTTTTTCTTAAGTGTTTTCACAGGGTGTAAGGATGACTAAGATAGAGGAAGAAGTCCAAAATATTTTTATCAAGAAAAGAAATCATTTTTTAAAGTGTTTTATTTGGTGGAAGAAATGGATATTGTTTTTTTATTATCCTCTTGTATGATTATGGGATGATATGTATTCATAATGGTCTATTTCTTTAAAAATCTACACCAGAAAAGATCCTCGATGTGAATTAATGTCAAATTATTGACTTATCTCAAGATTATGTAATGTTTTAATGATGGGGCATTATAGATGGCGATTACTCACCATTACCTTCTGATTTTAACAATGATTTGAAATGTGCCCAAGTTATCCACAAATATAGCATTAGACACCAGGTTTGGCCTACACCATCTTAAAATTTCCATTAGTGTTTATAATTTTAGGATTCCCCACACTATGAATGTTCCTATAAATATAGAAATCTCTTTCAAAATTGAAATATTTCTTTCTCTGGAGCAAGAAGTTCCATGAATGGTTCTTCCCACATGTGTTGCATGTGGGAAGTTTCACATTCTTTCCTCCCCTTCCATAATAAAAGTTCCTCCCTAATGAGGGCTCCATTGATATCATATTTTCATTCGATCTATGGGACCACTTCATCTCCCTCAACACTTTTTCATCCTTCATTAAACTTCAAATTATCATCTCATATCTATCATAGTATTGACTGGATAAATTATTCCATAGATGGGGTCTTAATCCACCGAATAATCGACCAACCTTTCCATTAGAATCCATGACAAATCTAGCATTGTAATGAGAATGTATTGTAAATTTCATCTCATAGTTTCTCATAGATTTGTTTTCATAGCTCTTTATCACTATAAATTACAACTCCGTTTTTTAATATTGAATAGAAGAAATAGTTTTTTAAAAAGGTTCCCCTAAACTCTTCCCACTCCATATAATTAATCTACCTTGTTTTTTTCATGTTTTAATTAGTTTCCACCACATTCCCTCATAAAACCACACATTCTGTTAAAAGAAACCCATTTTTAGAAATAATTTTCATTTAAAAATACATTACACTACAATTACCATTTTCCTTTGAAAACCAACTTACTCAAACCAAAATAAAACCAAAAACACCACTCACACTGAATCCCCTATATGGGGAACTATCATAATTTCCTAAACATGGCTACATGGTTTAGCAAGAATTTCCTAAACAAGAACCAACAATTATAAGTGTATCAAACTATACAATTGGGCTCCACATGGGTTGTTACTCCATGTAATCCCTACATGAAACACTGCATCACTCCCTTGGTCATACTACATCCATAAAAATAAAAACCATGTACTAAAATAACATTCTACCCCTATAAAATCAAGGATAAAAATGAGAAATAGTATGTGACACTCTTCCCGTACCTACCACTTGATTACTGATAATTTTATCTTTAGTATACCTAAAACCCCAAATAACATAGGCCTCCTCTCATACCATTTTATCATGAAAAAAACTGGTTCATCCCTAAACGGGTCACCCAATCAGGCCCACAATAAGGCTAGAGAGGTGTTCCCAATCCTCTTATGATGGAAACTAGTTTCGGGCATCAAGGATAAAGCATTTAGGGATGATTTTGACAATAAAAAAGGAAAAATAAATAAATATAAACTGAAAAAATGAAGATAAACACTAGATATGTAAGTATCATAAAACTACACATACCTACAAGTGACCCTATAGGTATCCCTTAACTATTAGACTAACATTTCTCCACAATGATCAAATCTGAGAAGGAAATAACACAATAATCTAAAAACAATGATAAAGATATATATTTGAGTATTAAAACATAGTAGGAATTCCCATGTAAATTGTTACCTATTCCTTTCGTATAATGAAAAATCTGAGACATGATAGTTCGAAAATAAGACACATAATAATAATGTTTTACCATTCCTTTCAAAAAATTGAATAATGTTTCCATTTTAAAGAAGAATAATTTATAAATACATTTCCAAAATAGTTTATAAAGCATAAAATACATTTCAATGAAATTATCTCCAAGGGTAACCTATTATAAATAGGTTTCTTAATATAGAAAACAAAATTAAGAATTCTATATTATAAAGAAACTATGATTTGAGAGAAATAGTGTGCTAAAAAAACATGTTTCATGGGATCTCATGTGTTGTTTATGGAGACCTATGAAAAATATATAATAAAAGTTAAATAATGAATATCCATAGGTATTGGTTATACACAATTACTACGCATACACTTAGAGAGACCCTTACTGTCTCAACCAAGGGAAACATACCATGGGAAGTCAGGTTATCAACTCAGGGACACTTGCCAGTGTGGAATCTCAACTAGTATAGCATATGTATATAGGCTCCCACATATATACCAAATACTTATCATGATGTTTAAATGTATGTGAGTTTTATCAAACAATAATATACTTACATATCACACTCTTTACATAAAATTAATCTACCCTCTCACCTTCGAACTCCTATATAAACACAACCCCCTTTGATTCACATAATATAAAAACAAGCCTATTTACTAAGAATGTATTACAAAACACATACATAACTCATACGTCACATTTCCCATTCAAGAAGAATCACTTAAGAGGGGTTTTCCATTTCTATAAACAAATCAAAGTTACAATAAGGCCTCAAAACCTAACAAAACACCATAATATACCAAACGGGACTTTGAGTCAGGTTTTTTTTCAAAACATACATAAAAGGTACCAAATGGGAAAAATTATGAAAACAGTTTAGAGATCTCATTTAAAAAACCAATTGAACATTTTAATCCACACTAAATTTCATACAAGATCTGAAACATGCTTGAATAAAGGAAGACCACATTAAAATCTTAGGGGAAAAGTAAAAGAGATGAAAATAACATTTATAACAGAAAAACACATTTTTTAAAAAATATAAGTAGCAATTAATTATAAATTATACTTTCAAAACATTTAATAAATTAGGAAATTAAGATTAAAATCTCATACATAGGTATCTTATCTCAATTGGAAGAGAATCAAGTTGAACCACCCTGAAGCTCGATGTCTTTGAAAACAGCAACAAAAATCTTCCCATTTTCCACTAGCACACATATGAACCTTCACATATATATATATAAGAAAACCTATCCCCTATGAATTTATACTCATGGAAAAACATGTTCAAGGGTATCTTTACAAATATTATTATTTGTGTATATACCTCATTACACTTACAAATGTATGCATTTTCATATATAAATATAAGCAAACCTAGCCCCATTATATATATTCATCCTACCATGGGTGAATATATATAAAGGTGGGACTTTATATGTATATTCCTACCTAGGAATACACATGTAATTCTTTCTAATGGAAAACCAAATCCATTACAGTGAGGACCAAAACACTATAAAAAAACATCAGAAACTCAAAACCATAAAACCCAAAATTATAAAATGACCAAAGGTAAAAACCAAAAAAACCCTTACCCAAAACTGATGGAACAAACACCCCCTTATATGTTCATCATAAGAACTGAACTCAACAGGACTAAAAACCCACCAATATAAAGAATCGCCCAAAAAACCCGCAACAAGGAATTAGGATTCAACCATGGAATGTGCACTACATAGAAGAGAAGAAAACAAAGAAAATAAAAAGGATGATGGGAGAAGAGGATTACTGGAGAAGAATACACCAAATATCAATAAGAAATCCAACTTAAATAAGAATAGGGGAGGAGGTAAGGGCATGCGTCTGTTATCCATCTAGGCATGGAATCCAGAGAGATTGGGTAAGGGGAGGGAGAGGTGCATGGCCAAAATAGGAAAAGGAGATTGGGTACCCCATTTGGAGTTTTTAATAATAATAATAATAATAATAATAATAATAATCTCCATAATCATAATAATATTATTATTTTTATTATTATTAAAACATTTATTTTTTCCCTGTTTTACTTTCATTTTTCTGAACACTAGGTAGATGGCACAGTTTTGATGCACAGTCTTCATGGCCATGGACCAACCATACAGTTGTCTTTGTACCAATAAATTAGGACCACACAAGCTCCTAGAGAGGGGGTACACACCCTTACACCTAGTCGTGCTCCCTTTATATCCCCACTATCAAGGTTGTATAGTTTGCACTGCACTGGTGCACAGTTTTCTCTAACCATGTGCCAACCATGCACTTAAGAAGGAAACTCCAAAATTAAAAACTCTCAATGAAAAGTAAAATAGGTTCTCATCCAACATCTAAGAACTATTGAATATAAAAAATAAAAAAAACCATGGTCGGGGTGTGTCATGTAATATGTCTCACAAAAATAAAATTAATATGAGAAACCCAAACCACTTTGGTCAGTTTATAAATCAAAATCGCTAATAAATAATAATATCAAATGAAACCTTATAAATCATGAAAACAAAGAGATTCATGAAATAACCTAATAAATGTCTACTATAACCAAAAAAATAAATGATTTGTGAATAAATAATATGTCTCCCAAAAAATGGAGACTAGAAATCTCTTACTAATTGGGCAATGACTATTCCAAAACCTCATGAAAGAGTGAACCTCAAAATGGATTTTTGAATTAAAATAATTTCCCTGAAAATAATCATAGAATACATTCATTGAAATTATTCACACCACTTGAAAAAAAATATAAGTGGTTAATATGACATATTTCATAAAGAAATAAAATTATGGTGAGGATACCTTACCTCAAGTCCATAAATTCCATGTACTTTAACTCCTATATAATAATATTTTATAAATAATTTTATTTCATAAGGAACATTTATAGGATTAAAAAATTTTACACAAAAATTTTATTTTGTGAAATATTTAAATATTTAGTCAGTAGATTACACATTGGGTTTTTTAGGGTGTTTGGTATATATTTTTAAAAGGTCTTTAGTGTATTGACCGTGGTCAAATGGGTTTTTTTGACATCATCTACAGAATAATAATCTTGAACTGATTATCATTTGTATACACGAATTATTCTTTTAAAACTAACCATAAATAATGGTTTTGTAAAAAAAAACTACGTTCTAATCATGGAAATGGTAGACCATACGTGTGCATGAGAAACATCTTTATTTTTTAATGATCACTATGGAAAGAAGGTAAGTATTCATATATCCATGTGATGTGGTGATAAAAAATGAATCACATCGCTTCATTAAGATGTTAGTCCACACGTACACGTGAACAACATTATCATCTATGAATGAATGGAAAGGTAATAATATATATGACATATTATATTTTCATTGGGATATAAATATCATTAATTGAATATAAAAAATAAATCCATCATTATTAACATAAATAATATGAGATAATGAAAAAAAATTACATTGATTCGTGAGGCGGTTGATCGTCATACACATGAATGATGATTTTTTTTTCCATTTGATTAAATAAAAGATAGATGAAGGTCATGGAATTAACATAAAAACATATCAGTATATGGTAGACATTAATGTGATTATATATTCATGATGGAAAAATATTTTTATGGGGAGGAACAAAAGGTAAAATAATGATTAGTTAAGAATTATGACTCTTCTTCGGATGAATTGTTTAGTTTTTCACCAAAATTCTTTCTAGGAGGGTTTTATAATCAAAATAGAGATTATAGAAAATGGTAAGGTAATTTAAAAAGGTATTTGGGTAGGTATTGGATGAGAAAATATATTTTTTAATTTTTAAATAGGAGAGTAAGGAGGGTGTCATTTAATAATTGGAGTAGAGGATAAAGTAGGAATTTTGGAAAATAAAAAGTTATAATAACATTTTACTTATTCCAAAAGGATAAAAAAAAATGGACTATTATAGAGATTTAAATGATATATTTTGGTCAGAGAGGATACTCAAGAGGGGGGGTGAATTGATTTCCAATTAAAATTTCTGTTAAAAAAGTTTAGGATTAAAATCCCCCAAATTAAAATAGCCCAGTTAATTATGGCAGTAGAGATATTAGCGATTTATTGTTCAATAGGTTTCTCAAAGGTTGATTAATCCTCAGTTGAATCAGTGTGAGTATTAATTCATCTTTTTATACAAGTTTACTAAAAGAATCACATATACACACTAACCAAAACTAACTATTAGAGTGAATGTAAAAACAAATTTCTGTCTTTGAAAATATAACGAGAGGATAAATGTAAAACAAAGTACTTGAAATTTGAACACAACAATTTAAACAAGAGGTTTAGTATTAAGCCAATACCTAATCCTCTCCTCTTGGTGATCACCAGCAACCAAGCAGTTATATTAAAAAATGATACACAGCTTGTATCAGGCTTTACAACAGTTTTCACAAACTGTCCAGGTTTGGAAACCTCTACCACAGTTCTACATGAGAAAATAAACTACCAAGCCACGCTAGGATTATTCCACATTTATGCGTGGGAAACAAATGTAAAGAGATTTTTTAAGAGAATTTTCGTTATCCCTCAGTTCAAGCACAATAGTCATTGTGTGTAATACAGACACACTCCTCACAAATGTAAAATACTTAAACACAGTAGAGATAATGATATTAGGAAGAAGTTTAGAATGATCTATGTGTTAGAATATCATCTCTGGACTCCTTGAAATGAAGGAAATGAAGTTTTGGTCCTTCTCTACAAGTTATCTCTGAAACAGAGTGTCGCAACTTCCAAGTTCTGACTTCCAGATGTAGAGATGACCAGCTTCTTGGGTCAGAATCTCTTTGTTGCACACCACCACATCTTTGAAAATGTTCTTTCAACAGATATTTGTGAAGCTTTGGGATCTTCAAAATGAGTGTTCGAGTGTTCTTCTTCTTGATTCTTATTTCAAGTACTGTATATGTCTCCCTTATATGTGTATCTTCAATATCTTGATGTCTGTCTCTTTTATCCTCATTCTAGTTCACCTTTTTCTCATTTGATTTAGTAGGGGCCGATAAGAGAAATGATTCATCCATGTGTGGTCTTCCTCGTACCTCGTACTATTTCCTGATATTCCTGTAAATATCATTAAATAATGTCAGGTGCATTAAATTTCCCAGACATGACCATTATGATAGTATTAAGAAAATTGGTAAAGTAATGAATATGTTATTATTAAACTGGTAGCAAATGCATGTCACACGGTAGACTTAAATAGTAGGTTCTTCAACACTGGACTTCATTGGAAATCTTGATCAGTGGTAGACTTGAATCAGTAAGCTTCTAACAGTAGCTCTGTAACATTAGACTGCTTCAATAGTGACCTTTTCCAACGGTAGACTGTCCCAACAGTTGACATCAGCAACGGTGAAGTTTATCTATCAGTAGACTTCTACTAAAGGTAGACTTGAACAACAGTGGACTACATTGACAGTAGGAGTTGTCTAGTTGTAGCCTTCTATTAACGGTAGACATGTCCAGTGTTAGACTTGAACTGTGAAGCTCTTAACAGAAGACTTGAGAAAGAGTCTAACAGTGGAATTCTAACAAAAGAATTTTCACAGTAGTGACTTGTAACGGTGACTCTTTGCCAGTAATATTTGATAAGAATATCAATAGTAGACTTGTGATGGTGACCTTGTACCGGTATCTTCTAACAGTGATTGTAGATCTTCATCAGTGACCTTTTAGCAAAAGTGACCTAGAGTGACAGTGAGCTATAACAGTGACCTTGAACAGAAGGCTCTTACTAGTAGCCTTTAAGAGTGAACTTGTACATAGAGAAATTTAAATGTTAAACTGATGAAAAAAAGTCATGACACTAAAAAATATAGATTATTCAGGATAAATAATATAAATACATATCAAATAGGATTAGAAAATGACTTAATATATCATGATCAGCATTTAAATGTGATTTGGGATTATCAAAACAGGTGATTCCAACAATATAATATCTAAATACTGTCATAAATATAATTTATAGAATTATTTAGGTATTTATTACCATTATCACTTTATTTTAATCCCCCAGTGAGCAAGTTTTAATCATAACCGTGTTAAATTGTTTTTACTATTTTCACAATTCATTATGAACAAAAACATTGAGTTGGCCTTATTATATTATACAAATTATTCTTATTCTAAAAATGAAATATATTTTACCAAATTCAATTCACAAAAGTAGAATAATTTAATTTAAAATAAAACCAATAGACAAGACGAAAGGGTGATTTTTCTAAAAATGTATTTTTGAAATATAATATGGTTTTAAATTAATTTTTAGACTTTTTATCATCATTATATGACCTTAAATTCATATGTATTTATATATAGTCTAAATATTAAATTTAGATAATTATTAATTAGGATTAATTTATATTCATTAAAGTGGAATAACATTATGGAATTTAAAATATTTTTAAAAAATGTGTTTTAAGCCTAAAAATAAACTTTTACTAAAATCCAGAATATAGATTATTAAAATCTAATTAATTGGATTAAATATAAATAAATAATTAATTTATGTCGTGAAAAAAAATTAAATTGTAATGGAACATTTAAGTTAATTAATCTATTTAAATGAAATGATAAATTTACATGAAATGTTATTTTTTATTATTTATTGAAATATAATCATTTTCTAAAAAATCACAAAAAATTTGTAAAGACCTGTAAAATTCAAGGAAATTTTTTTCTTAATTTTATTTTTATTTTTACAAGAATGTAGTTTCTGACGGCACCTGATTCCGAGGCCCGGTGTGCCCGGAATCATTTTCCGAAGTTTGGCTCGGGTATGTTCAGTGAACGAATGAGTGGGTTTTTCTAACTTTTGAACTGGTGATCAGAATCGAATTTTGAGGGCACCGATGAGATCGCAGCACCGTTTTTTGCTTAGAAACGCCTTTTCCGGAGTTGCGTTTTCTTGGGTGTGGTTTTTAGTTTTTTGGGTTAAGTTAAGAAAATAAAATAAAGTGATGCGACAACTTTATTTTATTTCTCTTAAAGCCACTTAAAAGTCACTTAAAATAAGTTAAGCGGATAGGGTGGAACCCAAAATATCCTACCCACCTGGTAGGATATTTGTGAGGTGGGTCCCGCACGAGCCCCACCGTTTCTTTCCCCCTAAGTAACGCACCCGCGAAAACTCCTCTTTAATGAAAGTCAACCTGAGCGTTTTCTTAAATTCTTAACGCCCCTATTAATTGGATAGTTAAGACATTACCATTAATTCACCGAATTAATGGTTCGTTTCTTAACTTTTTTTCAAACTATGGGCATAATAATAAAATAAGACCAACACCCTTTTTGTTGACGGGTTGCTTGTTGAGAGGATTTGGAGAAACTCTATCTTCATCCTCCTTCACGAAAAACGTGAAAAACGCGAAGAACGTGAAGAACGCGAAGAACGCCGGCCTTCGACGAAAGGCAACGAAGAACGTCGAACCCTCGGAGATCGAAGACGTGACGTCGTGTACCGCGATGCCGATGATTCTCCTCCTGCGACGTTCTTCTGCGACAATCCTTCCCCGCGACAATCTTCGATCAACTGCTTGAGGTAGGAGAATACGGTTCTCTATTTTCTTTTTGGATTTTATCCTCAACATGGATTTAATTTGTGAAATTAAATCTATGTGTTTTCTTTAACCCTCGGAGATCGTCGACGCGACGCCGTGTTCCACGACGACGCGACGCCCCCTTCCACGACGCGACGATCCTCTTCTTCCGCGACGGTAAATCCCGCGAAGAACACACGTTCGACGACTACGACGAGGTAGGGGTTTTGATTCTTTAAATCTTTGTGATTTATACCCGCAGAGTTTGATTATTAAAAATTGTTTGGAGACTTTTAAAACCACTAACGCGGTGGGTGCGGACTAACGAACAAGTCTGAACCCACCGCCCCTTTCGTTCTTGGTGTGCGAAACGGCGGATGTCGAAAAAATAAACCGCGCGGGTGATGCAAGGTCCTCGTAGTGAAGGATGGACCCCGGAAGGGCCGTTGGCGAAGACGGCGTGTTTTTCTGACCACTGGAACGCGTTCGGTGGCCCGTGGAGCAAACCGATGGCTCGCCTCGCCGGCACGGCGGTGCCGGCGGTGGTGGGCGGCGGCGCCCGGCGCGCCGCCGGGAAGAACCGTTGCGGCTGAAGCCGCGGCGGCGGGCTGGCCGTCCCACGACCGTGCGAAACTGGCGAAGTAGGGACGCGGCCTTGCCGCGTCCGTTGGCGAGAGGTGGCCCCCCACGCGGGGCCGCAGAACCATCAAGGGGGTGGCGCCCCCCTTGCACCCGCTCGGCCGTTACAGCTGAGCCGCCAGGCGGACGGGTCGCGCCCGCGCCGGCCTGGCCGTGTCGCGCCCAGGCCGGGACGGGCCACCCAGGTCGGGCTGGGCCACGCCGACCGGGTCGGTCCGGGCTCATACCCCCTGTTTTTGGACCCTTTTCGGTCATTTTCTCATACCTTGGGCTACGAGCCTCCGATAGATGCACCGTCAGCGACGATGCGATCCTTGGATCGAGATGGTCATTTCGGTATATTACACTAAATGTTTCAGTATACTTTGGGTTCGGCCAGGTTGGTTCGTACACGAAACCAACCGGGCCCTCGGAGCGGAAACGCTTATAACTTGAGTTCTGGACGTCTGATTGATGTACTATCGACTTTTATGGATTCCTCTAAGTGAGATGGATCTTTTTTCTTACTCCTCATAAGGTTTGGATGTAGGGGGAGTACAGTCGGATTGGTTTTGCCTTAAAAACCAACCGGGCCCCTACGATGAAAAAGCCAATAACTCCCAGGTCAGGCGTCCGATTGACGCGCCGTCTGCGACGTTGAGTTCCTTTTGACGATACAGAAAATTTGGATACATCAACTCTAGACTATGTGTCAGTTGATGTATCAGCCTCTCGGATCATGGAGTGGACCCTTCCGAACGAGCTTGCTGTGTGCGGGAACCCTAGAGTTGGCTGCGACTACGACGACGACGACGACTATGCAGAGATCCTCAGGGGATTCGACGGCGATGACTACAGTACTCAGCGATCCTTTGTGGGTCAGTGCTACCGATCCTGTGTGGGTCCGATCCTGTGTGGGTCAGCGCTCAGCGGTCCTGTGTGGGCCAGCGCCTACAGATCATGTGTGGGTCTGATCCTGTGTGGGTCTTTGCGGGGGTTAGTTACCTATCGATCATGTGTGGGTCAGATCCTTTGTGGGTCATTGTGGGGGTTAGTTACCTATCAATCTTGTGTGGTTCAAATCCTTTGTGGGTCATTGCGGGGGTTATTACCTATCGATCCTTTGTGGGCCCGACGACTTTGATGAATCAGTAGATATATCTGATCATCTCTATCGTCATACGAAGAAGTATACCTGTGTGAGTTGAATCCTGTTTTGCTTTCCTATGTGGATTGTGTTGTGCTATCCTGTGTGGATTTATGTTTTGCTTTCCTTTGTGGACTGGGTTGTACTTGGGCTCGGATGTTGGAGCTGAACGAGAATTGATGACTTAGGTATATGTATGGGCATATACCTAAGCAGTGTCGGATGTTACTTTGTGATTGTATCTTTCCTTGTGGATTATCCTTTTTGAATTCTAGGAGACCTTCGGGGGTCTCGGGGTCCCTACTGAGTAGCTTATACTCACCCATGCACGGGCTATGCCCGCACTACGTTGTGTTGGTTGCAAACGACGGACAGCGCTGATCGTGGTTGAGGCTTGCGGAGCAGGACGGTACCTGGAGGTGGACCACTGGGCGGGACGTGCATGGAGTGGACGGTTGGACCCGAGGAGCTGTAGAGGCTATCTGTACTCACCATTCAGGTGGGACTTCCAGTGGATGGCTCGACGCTGCAGCTTTACTTTTCAGTTGTTGTTTTCCCTTTTGAGTTGTACTTTACTTTTAGTTTGGGTATGTATTCTGGCCCACTTACTTTTGCGCACTTACTGTTGTACTCGGTTTTTACTTAGTGTTTACTTCTACTGCCTTCTTGATCTGTGGTGTTTGTTTACTTTACAAAGTCAATTCCTTCCCTTTTTACTCGGATTTACGCCTTGGTGCTAGTCGCCAGCCCCTGGCCTGTGGAAGGCGTTCTTGGGGTAGTCACAACACGGGCCCCGAGGACGGGTCGTGACAAATTGATATCAGAGGAGATCGGTTCTACCGCAGACTCTGATCTTTCTTCTATGTGAAGCAATAGTGTTAAGCGTATTGGGTGTGGTTATCAGTCCAGGGAGTCCAGTGTTGGTGCGGCGGCCGACGTATCCATACACCAAGACCCTGACTTCTGATTTCTGACTTAATGCATGAAAACATTGATTGCATGTGTGTTTCAAGTTTTCTTTGTGATTTCTATATGTCAGCTCACCAGGTATATTGTTCTGGCCATGGCGCACCAGTTTCTTTTCAGGATGGCCCCACGACGGCAGCCAGCTAGGGTTCCGAGAGTTGAGTGTGACGACAGCCCACCGAGCAACGAGGCCTCGGTGTAGAGCCCTTTGACAGCTGAGGCACCGGCGGTACCGCTACCCGCCGAGCCACCGATGCTTCCAGCCCCAGCCGTTGATGATGCACGTCGCCTTAATGCACTGCATGAGTTCCAGCGCCAGAAACCGCCCAAGTTCCGCGGGGAGACGGACTCCCAGGCAGCCGAGGACTGGCTGGAGGCAGTGGTACGAGTTTTCCGGTTAGTGAGGACACCAGCAGACCTCATGGTGATCCTCGCAGGGAGCCTACTGCACGCGGCAGCGGGATGATGGTGGAGCTTGATGCTCCAGGTTCACGATGAGGCATCTCTTCTCTGAACAGACTTTGAGAGCCTCTTCCGCTCAAAGTTTATCCCATCCACCCTCTGTATGGTGCGCATCCAGGAGCTTCTTCAGCTGCGGTAGGGCAGCTTGACGGTCGCCCAGTACTCAGCGAGATTTACCGATCTCTCGCGCTACTCGACAGACATGGTACGGGGCCCGTTCTTCTGGGCCCGGACCTTTGAGCAGGGATTGAGACATGAGATCAGGGCATCGCTGATCTCCCTCAGCATTCCGACTCAGGCAGGAGTACTGGAGTGAGCCCTTTTGATCGAGAGATTTCTTGCTGAGCCTTCTTCAGCAGCGAGGCCTGCTGTGGGACGACACGTAGCAGAGTCTTCTGCAGCAGGCAGTCGACGGATGACTCATGGGTCCAGGAAGACCAGACCCTCACGCAGATGACCTCAGGACACTGGCTCAGCAGTGCGGGGCACACATCGCGGAGCCAGTCTTTCGAGAGGCAGGCAGTGCTACACATGCGGCGGACAGGGCCACATGGCCCGTGACTGCCCGACCCACCGTACCGAGGAGCAGCAGACGGTAGAGGGGCCACCCAGGCAGAGGCAGAGGGTCGACTGTGGCAGTCCGCAGGGAGCAGGTGGACGAGGCAGAGGAGCTGGCCGAGTAGCAGGTGGTGGGAGATGCTTTGAGGCTCTACTACCACCACCACCAGGTGGTCCACCCCGGCCAAAGGGAGCTGGCGGGCAGAGACAGGCACAGCTCCAGGCAACGGAGGCCTATGACCACGGCGCGCCCGAGATGATTCGAGGTAGTATCTGTGTCTATTACACCCTTTCTGAAGTTCTTATAGACACAAGAGAGAGTCACTCTTTCATAGTCGCTGCCCTTGTTCGGAGCTTGGAGATTCTGATAGAGCTGTTGGCTCGATCCTTATGGCTAGAGACTCCTACGGGATCAGACTCGACGATTACGCACTGGTGCCGGCAGTGTGAGCCTACTCTAGGAGGTGAGAGCTTCGGCTGGGATCTTCTTGTAGCGGCGTCGAGGACTTACGACGTCATCTTGGGCATGGATTGGTTATCTACAGTCCATGCAAAGATTGACTGTATTAGGCGCAAGGTGCGATGTGTATGCACCGATGGAAGCAGGTTCACCTTCACCGGAGAGAAGGGATCCTTCACAGCACAGGTTGGACTCTCGCAGAGGAGAGGACAGCCCATCACTCATTAGTTGGCTAGCCTCATCCTAGGAGCAGTTGACGTGCAAAGTCCTAGTTTTCTTGCAGTGGTGGATTAGTATGCGGACGTTTTCCCCGACGACATCCCAGGGCTACCTCCTTGCAGAGAGGTAGACTTTTATATTGATATGTACCCCGGGACAGCCCCGATATCCACTCCAGCATATCGGATGGCCCCCGCTGAGCTTCGAGAGCTACGGGTAAAGTTGGAGGACTTTCAGGGCAAGGGATTCATCCGACCCATTGTTTCACCCTGGGCTTCCCCGATATTGTTCGCCAAGAAGGCGGATGGGAGCTTGCAACTTTGTATTGACTATCGTCGCCTGAACCAGGTGATGGTGAGGAACAAGTATCCGCTACCGAGGATTGATGACCTCTTCGATCGACTCAAGGGAGAACGGTGGTTCTCGAAGATAGAGCTCAGGTCAGGCTATCATTAGCTCAGAGTTCGGGACGAGGATGTGCAGAAGATGGCCTTCAGATGTCAGTATGGATACTACGAGTTCTTGGTTATGCCATTCGGCATAACCAATGCTCCAGCAGTGTTCATGGGCCTCATGAACAAGATCTTTCAGCCATACCTCGATCGATTTGTCGTGGTCTTCATCGACGACATTTTGATATACTCGACGACTGAGGAGGAGCACGCCTACCACTTGCATGTTGTACTAGACACACTCCGAGAGCACCATCTTTATGGAAAGCTCTCGAAGTGTCAGTTCTGGTTATGTGAGGTCCACTTCTTGGGGCACATAATCTCTGAGGTGGGAGTTGCAGTAGATCCTACAAAGATCGAGGCAGTGCTAGCTTGGGAGCCACCCAGGAGTGTGACGGAGGTGCGGAGTTTCTTGGGACTAGCTGGATACAATCCGAGATTTGTGCCAGACTTCTCCAAAGTTGCAGAACCACTCTCAGCTTTGACGAAGAAGGGGAAACCCTTTGTGTGGTCAGACAGATGTCAGCAGAGCTTCTAGGAGCTAAGACAGAGATTGAATAGCGCCCCTATCTTGAGGTTGCCTGGGGAGGGAGTAGGGTACGTAGTCTACTACGATGCATCAGGGGATGGACTCGGATGTGTCCTGATGCAGGAGCGGACAGTGATCGCCTATGGATCATGTCAGTTGAGGCCGCATGAGCAGAAATACGCTACCCATGACCTGGAGTTAGTAGTAGTGGTCTTCGCTCTGAAGACATGGCGACACTATCTGATGGGCGAGCGCTTTACAGTCTTTTCTGACCATCAGAGTCTCAGGTACATCTTCTCTCAGAAGGACCTGAACCTGAGATAGCGGCGATGGATCGAGTTCCTCCAGGACTATGACTTTGAGATAGTCTATACTCCTGGGAAGGGGAACGTTGTAGTCGATGCTCTCAGCAGGAGGATGGGCATTCAACTACTTGAGGAGGCGATAGAGCAACTAGCCGCTTTGCAGATATCCTTCGTGGATAGAGATGGGGAAGCCTTCCTTTAGTCTCTCACAGTCACCCCTATACTACTGTAGTGGGTCAGAGAGGCACAATGTGGGGACGCTGACTGTGAGACGCGGCGTGCACAGATATCCTCAGGTCAAGCACCTGAAGGTTTCTCCCTTGGAGTAGAGAACGACGTCCTTTTCAGAGGACGTACCTTGGTACCAGTTGATTTACGGGAGGAGGTGCTAAGAGAGTTTCACACTTCTCCCTTGGCGGTACATCCTGGAGTGGCGAAGATGTACCAGGACCTCAGACGATAGCACTGGTGGTCGGGCATGAAAAAGGTTGTGGCAGAGTTCGTTTCTCGATACCTCACCTGCCAGCAGGTGAAGGCAGAGCATCAGGTACCAGCAGGCTTGGTACAGCCCTTAGAGGTCCTGGAGTGGAAGTGGTATGGGATATCTATGGACTTCGTGACTGGACTTCCACGCACTTCCAGAGGTCATGACTCCATTTTGGGGATTGTCGACCGACTCACCAAGTCGGCTCACTTCTTACCCATCAGAGAGAAGGGCTCAGTGGAGAGCTTGGGAAGTCTCTACATCCAGGAGATTGTATGGCTTCATGGTGTGTCATCGTCTATCATCTTCAATCGGGATGCTCGCTTTACTTACTGGATTTGGAAGGGGTTGCAGGAGGCGTTCGGGACGCAGCTACGTCTGAGCACTACCTTTCACCCTCAGACGGATGGTCAGACGGAGATGACCATTCGGAATCTCAAGGACATGCTCCGCGCATGTGTCCTCGACTTTGGTCGCAGCTGGGAGGACCACCTACCCTTGGTGGAGTTTGCGTACAACAACAGCTACCACTCCACCATCGGGATGGAACCATACGAGGCATTGTACGACAGACTTTGCAGATCTCCTTTGTGTTGGACAGACCCTGGGGAGTCAGCACTTGTGGGACCGGAGATGGTCCAGGCCATGAAAGAGAAGGTCCAGGTCATCCAGGGGTGGATGAGGACAGCTCAGAGCTGGCATAAGTCTTATGCTGACAGGAGGCGGAGGCCACTAGAGTTCGAGGATGGCGACCACGTCTTCTTGCATGTCTCACCTCGACGTGGATTGCGGAGATTTGGCCAAGGCGGCAAGTTATCTCCACGCTTCATCGGACCATTCTAGGTCCTCAGCAGGATTGGAGAGGTGGCCTATTGCCTGGCTCTACCACCTCAGTTGCACCGGGTGCATGACGTCTTCCACGTATCTCATCTAAGGAGATACGTGCACGACCCGACGCATATCATTGACCATGGGGAGCTAGACGTTGATGATGGGTCAACTTTTGTGGAGGTCCCAGTGGAGATCGAGGATTGACAGGAGCGGGTCCTACGTGGATGGTCGATTCCTCTAGTGCGCATCAGATGGCAGCACGGGAGCCTCCAGGAGATCACTTGGGAGCAGGAGGCTCAGATGCGTGCTCAGTACCCACATTTGTTTCCCTAGTTTATGATGTATCTTTACGGGGACGTAAATCCCTGAGGTGGGAGTGATGTATAGACCCGTAAAATTCAAGGAAATTTTATTTCTTAATTTTCTTTGGATTTTTACAAGAACGCAATTTCTGACGGCACCTGATTCCAAGGCCCGGTGTTCCCGAAATCATTTTCCGAAGTTTGGATCGGGTACGTTCAGTGAACGAACGAGTGGGTTTTTCTAACTTTTGAACCGGTGCTTGGAATCGAATTCTGAGGGCACCGATGAAATCGCAGTGCCGGTGTTTGCTTAGAAACTCTTTTTCCGGAGTTGCGTTTGCTCGGGTGTGGTTTTTAGTTTTTGGGGTTAAGTTAAGAAAATAAAATAAAGTGATGCGACAACTTTATTTTATTTCTCTTAAAGCCGCTTAAAAGCCACTTAAACTAAGTTAAGCGGATAGGGTGGAACCCAAAATATCCTACCCACCTGGTAGGATATTTGTGAGGTGGGGCCCGCACGAGCCCTACCGTTTCTTTCCCCCTAAGTAACGCACCCACGAAAACTCCTCTTTAATGAAAGTCAACTTGAGTGTTTTCTTAAATTCTTAACGCCCCTATTAATTGGACAGTTAAGACGTTACCATTAATTCACCGAATTAATGGTTCGTTTCTTAACTTGTTTTCAAACAGTTTGCATAATAATAAAATAATACCAACACCCTTTTTGTTGACGGGTTGCTTGTTGAGAGGATTTGGATAAACTCTATCTTCATCCACCTTCGTGAAAAACGTGAAGAACGCGAAGAACGCGAAGAATGCGAAGAACGCGAAGAACGCGAAGAACGTCGGCCTTCGACAAAAGGCGACGAAGAACGCCGAACCCTCGGAGATCGAAGACGCGACGCCGTGTACCGCGACGCCGAATATTCTCTTCCCGCGACGTTCGTCTACGACCATCCTTCCCCGCGACAATCTTTGATCAATTGCTTGAGGTAGGAGATTACGGCTCTCTATTTTCTTTTTGGATTTTATCTTCAACATGGATTTAATTCGTGAAATTAAATCTATGTGTTTTCTTTAACCCTCGGATATCGTCGACGCGACGCCGTGTTCCACGACGATGCGACGCCCCCTTCCGCGACGCGACGATCCTCTTCTTCCGCGACGGTTAATCCCGCGAAGAACACACGTTCGACGACTACGACGAGGTAGGGGTTTTGATTCTTTAAATCTTTGTGATTTATACCCGTGGTGTTTGATTATTAAAAATTGTTTGGAGACTTTTAAAACCACTAACGCGGTGGGTGCGGACTAACGAACAAGTCTGAACCCACCGCCCCTTTCGTTCTTGGTGTGCGAAACGGCGGACATCGACAAAATTAACCGCACGGGTGATGCGAGGTCCTCGTAGTGAAGGACGGACACCGGAAGGGCCATTGGCGAAGACGGTGTGTTTTTCCGACCACCAGAACGCGTCCGGTGGCCCGCGGAGAAAACCGCCGGCGCACCTAACCGGTACGGCGGCGCCGGAGGCGGCGGAGCGCGGAGGTGGCGGCGGCGGAGGGCGGCGGCGCCCGGCACGCCGCCAGGAAGAACCGCAGCGGCTTCAGCCGCGACGGCGGGCCGGCCGTCCAGCGACCGCGCGGGACTGGTGAAGAAGGGACGCAGCCTTGCCACGTCTGTTGGCGAGAGGCGGCCCCCCACACGGGTCCGTGGAACCATCAAGGGGGCGGCGCCCCCCTTGCACCCGCTCAGCCGTTACGGCCGAGCCGCCAGGCGGCCGGGTCGCGCCCGCGCCGGCCGGGCCGGGTCGCGCCCAGGCCGGGCCGGGCCGCCCAGGCCGGGTCGGGCCGCCCAGGCCGGGCCGGGCCACCCAGGCCAGGCCGGGCCACGCCGGCTGGGTCGGACCCGGGTCGGGTCGACCCGGTTCGGGCCGACCAGGGGGGTTGGGTCGGGTCGGTCTGGGCCCATACCCCCCGTTTTCGGACCCTTTTCGGTATTTTTTCTATACCTTGGGCTACGAGCATCCGATCGACGCACCGTTAGCGGCGATGAGATCCTTGGATCAAGACGGTCGTTTTGGTATATTACACTCAAGGTTTCGGAATACTTTGGGTTTAGCAGGGTTGGTTCGTACACGAAACCAACCGGGCCCTCGGAGCGGAAACGCTTATAACTTGAGCTTCGGACGTCTGATTGACGCACCGTCGACTTTGATGGATTCCTCTAAGTGAGACGGATCTTTTGGATTACTCCTCCTAAGGGTTGGACGTAGGGAGAGTATGGTTGGATTGGATTTGCCTTAAAAACCAATCGGGCCCCTTGGATGAAAAAGCCAATAACTCCCAGGTCGGGCGTCCGATTGACGCGCCGTCTACGACATTGAGTTCCTTTTGACGATATGGAAATTTTGGATACATCAAATCTGGACTATGTGTCAGTTGATGTATCAGCCTCTCGGCTCGTGGAGCGGACCCTCCCGAACGATCTTTCTGTGTGCGGGAACCCTAGAGCTGGCTGCGACTGCGACGACGACGACGACTGTGTAGAGATCCTCAGTGGAATGGATGGCGACGACTACAGCACTCAGCGATCCTTTGTGGGTCAGTGCTACCGATCCTGTGTGGGTCATCCCTCAGCGGTCCTGTGTGGGCCAGCGCCTACAGATCCTGTGTGGGTCTGATCCTGTGGGGGTATTTGCGGGGGTTAGTTACCTATCGATCCTGTGTGGGTCAGATCCTTTGTGGGTCATTGCGGGGGTTAGTTACCTATCGATCCTGTGTGAGTCAGATCCTTTGTGGGTCATTGCGGGGGTTAGTACCTATCGATCCTTTGTGGTTCCGACGACTTTGATGAATCAGTGGACATATCTGATCATCTCTATCGTCATACGAAGAAGTATACCTGTGTGAGCCGAATCCTGTTTTTCTTTCCTATGTGGATTGTGTTGTGCTATCCTGTGTGGATTTACGTTTTGCTTTCCTGTGTGGACTGGGTTTTACTTGGGCTCAGATGTTGGAGCCGAACGAGAATTGATGACTTAGGTATATGTATGGGCATATACCTAAGCAGTGTCGGATGTTACTTCGTGATTGTATCTTCCCTTGTGGATTATACTTTGTGGATTCTGGGAGACCTTCGGGGGTCTCGGGGTCCCTACTGAGTAGGTTATACTCACCTCTTCACGGGCTATGCCCGAACTACGTTGTGTTGGTTACAGATGATGGATAGCGCTGATCGTGGTTGAGGCTTGCGGAGCAGGACGGTGCCTGGAGGTGGACCACTGGGCGGGACGTGCTTGGAGTGGACGGTTGGACCCGAGGAGTTGTAGAGGCTATCTGTACTCACCCTTCAGGTGGGACTTCCAGTGGACGGCTCGACGCTGCGTCTTTACTTTTCAGTTGCTATTTTCCCTTTCGAGTTGTACTTTACTTTCAGTTTGGGTTTGTATTTTGGCCCACTTACTTTTCCGCACTTACTGTTGTACTCGGTTTTTACTTAGTGTTTACTTCTACTGGTTGCTTGCTCTGTGGTGTTTGTTTACTTTACAAAGGCAATGCCTTCCCTTTTTACTAGGATTTACGCCTTGGTGCTAGTCGCCAGCCCCTGGCCTATGGAAGACGGGCTTGGGGTAGTCACGGCACGAGCCCCGAGGACGGGTCGTGACAATTTTAGTAAAATTTAATTTTCATATCGTGATTTCAAAAGGTAAATTTAATTTTATCAAATAAATTTTCCTAAATTTCAAGAAATTAATTATAATATTTTTCCATAAAAATAAATAAAATAATTTTTGAAGAAAACATATTATTGATGAACAAAATGGAACTACTAAAAATTGAGTGATTATTTACTAAGAATCTATCAACAAATTTATATCCAGTAGTAAATTTTTATATATTTCTTATAAAGTAGTTAATCATTTTCATACCCCATTATTTAATTTCTAGGATATAATGTTTATATATTTCATAGGTCTTTGAGGATCGATGATGGGTGTCATATACACTATTGAACATAATCATCTTCTTTTACAACATTTGAGTGTTACATTGTCCCCCATTTGTTAAATTGAATCCATGAAATATAAAAATTAACTACAAAAAAATGGTTTTTAATTCCAAAATTCCTTTAATGTAATACCACATCATAAAGAGGTTAGACAAATCATTCACCGTAAAAGAAAGAAAGGTGAGTTTGAAGGTCATAAGGAATAATTCATAACTACGTTTCCAATTTGGAAAATATTAGGTGGGTGTGATGATATAGATGTTTAACACCCCATGATTTTGTGATGTTTTTCCATGTAAATTTCATATTTTTGATATTTTTTATTACAAACAAAAACTAGAAATCTTTCATTACATGGAACACCAATTTTATATTTCATTACATGGACTACCGAGTTGAAAATAAACCTAAAATACTTTTCAAATATAATAATTTTATATGATAGATATAAAATAGTAATTTGAATTGTGGGAATAAATAGAATAAACTAAATTATGGAAATATATTTTTTTCACATGTATATAAAATTAATTCTTTGTTGACTAACTAATTAAAAATAAAAATAAAACCCATTTCAATATAATGGAAATATTTTTCTTTGAAAACCTTTTTTATGAGAATATACAAATTATACCTTAATAAATTAAATTAAATTAAATTGGTTAATTATTTTAATTAAATTTATCTATAATATATTGAATAAAATTATTAGCATTCGTCTTATGTGTTTTCTATAAAGGATATAAAAATAAATCCAAATTTTATGCTTAAAACACTATTTTTCTAAAATGCAGTTCTTCACACATTTTTTACACTTTTTTTAAAAATAATATTTGAAATTTTAAAAAAATTATATGAAAAAATAAACACATTTTTTTAATTAAAAATATAAAAAATTTCATATGGTTAATTTTTGAAAATATTCTAAAAAGATTTATTTTTTGATGAGCAGTGAAAAATACTAAATTTTAATTCAATAATGTGTTTTCATTTAAACTATTTATAAAAAAATTATATTTAGAATTGGTTTTTAATTTAAATTAGTCAAATTATATATCATTTAGTCTAATTTATATCATTTTAAGTATCTTCATATAGATCTTTGATATAAAAATGTTGTAAACGTTTGAACATTTTCTCTTCGAAACCCTATTTTCTCATCACATTTGTGGAATTAATTTCAAATTAAATATATCTATTTATATAAATATAACATGGAAAATAGATTAATTATTTTTAATAGTTATAATATAGATAATCTAATAAGTTTAGATTAATTTTTTACCATAATTAATAGTAAAAACAACAAAAAATATTTACCGCTGGTAAAGTAAAGATGGGTTAATAAGTGGTTAAAATAAAATGATAAATGTTAAAATGAACTAGAAACATCTCTAAAA
Organism: Viscum album; assembly: GCA_963277665.1. Lineage (NCBI taxonomy): Eukaryota > Viridiplantae > Streptophyta > Magnoliopsida > Santalales > Viscaceae > Viscum > Viscum album. Next base: position 1,535,554,364 of record OY728126.1, read on the forward strand.
TATATTTTATTGACATATTTAGACCCAGTAATGTCTCAGTGTCTATAATAATCCTTTTTGATAAATTTTTCATGATAAAAACGTGGGTCCACCATTTTATTTTCAATACATTACTAGTGTGTCACTCATCTCACTTATAAAAGGTCACCCCATATCTTCTCAAATTTATACCATTAAATCCTTTTTGTTTGGAAACTACCCACCAAAATAAATTATCAAAATCCATAATATAATTCTATAATACTTATTTTTGTCATAATGTTAATCTAGTAAGGGTTTTGTTGAAAACCTAAGGTGGATACCCCAAAAAGATGTAACGTTCTTCAATGAGAAATTTTTTAATTTTATGCTACGCATCATTCAATTATTATTAAAAAATTATTATATAACAACCTCATAATATTACATATAATAATATTTTTTATTTTAATGTAATGAACAAAAACCATGAAATCATCTATCAAATGTGTTATGAACTCATCATTCGTGTGTACGATGGACTACCGCCTCACGAACTGATGTCATTCATTGTTTCATTACCACCTCTCACAGTTGGGGATGATGATTGATATAAATTATATTTATATTTTTTATAATATAATTATAAATATTTACTCTTTATATCATATATGACTTTTTAACTTCCATTATGTATGGGATACAATAATATTGGTCGTGTGTTTAGCGGACTACAACCTCATGAAGTGATGTGATTCGTTTTTCACTAACTCTTTACATGAAAGATGATAAGGATAAAATTAATGAATATATGGGATATGCATGAATTAATAATGTTATTAAGGAAATATTTATAATTCTTATAATATAATATATCATTTTATTTCTCAAATTTTCATTCACTCTAAGATGATAATGTCATTCGTGTATGTGGGGATTGTCACCTTTATAAAGCAATGTGACTCTCCATTATCAGTACTACACAAAATTCATGATATATATAATTATATTTAATGTAATAATATGTTATTTATGATATTTTTATCATTATTTATGCATAAAATATTTCTTAACTCTATTCCATTATGATCATTGAAAAATAGAAACATCACTCATGCATATGTATGGCATACAGTCTCTATAACTGTAACATACATCATTTTTCAAAAAATATATTTTATGATTAGTATTAAAAGTATAATCAATGTATAAATTTGTTAATTATTTCATTATTATTATTCTGAATATTTTGGAACCATGATAAATGTTATAGGTCCAACAATAAAAAATCAAAACATATATGAAAAATAGAGAGGTTATTACCTGAAACATGATTTTAACTAGAAATTGAAAAAAATGGGTAATTATTGGTCATATATAAATTATATATGGTATAATATATAATTATTGTTCAATAATATATTTACAATAAACTTATATATTATATAGTGGGTTCAAATGTGTACAAAGGAAGTCAGGAATTAAGGTGAGGGATTTCTATTCTCTCTTTTATTTCTGAGAGACATGTGAAAATCACCACTAATTTCTATTTTGTGGGGTATATACAACCCCTTTGAAATGGTATATAATTAATATGATCATTTTCATTATATTAAAAGTTTTATATTGTGTTAATTATTTTTGGTTCATATGATTCAAATGATTACTAAATAAGTAAGGTTTATCCATCTCACTTTTTTTACTTCTATGTGATAAATGTCATATTCACCACTTGTTTCTTATATGTAGTTTATATATTTGTTATTAATTAATTTTATATTTAACAACTTGATAATTATTTGTATTTACATATAAATATTTGGATATAACTTTCATGTAGTTAACAGGTCAAAATATACTAAAGCGGTAAGGGATCTTGTTAACAATTTTGCTTCTTTGATACATATGTTATATTATTCACTTATTTTCATTATAAATTGTATATAAAGACCATATGACATGTAATATCATGAATTTATTAATTATAATGATTTTATAAGTTTCATTTAATGTGATTCTTTTATGGGGATTATGTTCCAATGTTACTAAAGTTGTATGGTTTTTATGTTACAATATAATTCTTTATCGGGATTTCTCATGACTATATATACAATGATAAAATATTATGATCTAACTCTCATAAAAATTATGTATTTTCTTATAATATGGCTATTCAAAATATTTAAACTTTTACACTAATTTCCACACTTTCTATACTCATGATTTCAAAATAAATTTCTTGATAAAAATAATATGTAGTCGAAAATTTGTTTTCCTTCCAAACCACGTGTTCAAAAAATGTTTTCAAAATTGTTTTTAACATTTTTAAAATTATTTATCATAATAATTTTTTCTATTTTTTAAATTTTTTTTAAAATTAAAATAATATTCATTTTATTTTCCAAACAAATCGTTTTTTACTGAAAATGTGAAAGGATTCATTATTTTAACATGTATGGCATGAATGGAAATTCCCTCCATTGTGATTATTATTTTATTTCAAGATTACTTTATATGTTTTTTATTGAATTTTCAAAGGTATGGATTTTAAAAATGTTTTGAGCGGTTTTTTAAAGCAGAAATGATATTTTCCTCAATAAAAGTTATGAATTATTTTAAAATCATCATTTATATGTTTTTATGGTTTTTAAGAAAAAGTATTTCAAAATTTTATAAAAATTGTTTTTAAAAAAAAATATTTTCCTTAAGAAATATTTTAAAAGATATTTAATGCTTCCTTTTAAATTTTAAAATTTTATTTTCAAAGAAAAAAATTTCTTAAATTTTTTTTATGATTATTTTGTTTTAAAAATAGATTTTCATGTAAATTTTATTTTCATCAATAAATTTTCCAAATGATTTATATTTAAAAATAACATATCATCTAATATAAAATCCTTTGATTTGAATCTAGATTAACTTGGGATATTATCCAAGTAAACCATTATTTTTATTTCTCTGAATGGTTTATTTTTACAATGAAAAGATTCTTATGAAACCTATTTCTCTTCCATTAGTTATACCATGATAAAATTCTTATGAAAACCATTTCTTATTCCATAGTTTGTTATATGATTAAATGATTATGAAACCTATCTCTTTTTCTATAGGTTTTGATATAAAGATATATTTATGAAACCTATTTCATTTAATGGGTTACGATAAAATAAATGTTTTATGATCTTGTGGAACACATATATATAATTTTCGATAAGTGATAGTGGTTACATTATAACCAAGGATGGTGATTATGTTATAAAAAAATATTTTTGAGACATATATTTCCCTCCAATGAATTGGGTAGTGTTTTATATCCCAAAATATATGAAGGCTTGGAATGGGAAGTGAACCCAGTTTAGTAATGGAATTGGTCTACTATGATAGTCTTTAGAGTGACCCTTTACTACAATTTTGTCTTGGGGAGAGAACCCATTCCACTATGATAGCCTTTAAAGTGATATTTGACTACTAGGAAAAAAAATTATATTCTTATTTGTAGGTCGCAATCCCCTATCGTATTCCAATGTTATCATCTCATTCCTCATGTACATTAATTTACTTATGATTCATGTCTTATGGTCTTCCAATCGTTATGTCATGACTAAAGATTCTTATATTTAATATGTATGGTATAGTTTAAAAATTTTATGCTTATGTTCTCATATAATTATTGTGAGATCTCGTCATTTTTCAAGAAAATTTCTCTGAGTTTTTTATTTGAGCATTATTAACCAAGACTTTTCCAGATAGGAAGTTCCTTTGTTGGAGAAAATGACCTAATGTTTTTTGATGTATTCTTGTTTGAATTAATGGAGTTTGGGTAAAAATAGAAGTAAGTGCTAAATGGTTTCTTTGAATGTTGAGATGAATTAAGGGGATAATGGGTTTAAAAACTCAACTACAGAACATTTACACACTATGTAAAGGGATTACACATTGGGTAATTTTTTATGGGCTTTAATAAAATAAAACTGAGATGATGGGTTTTTCGGTGGATACTATGAAAAATATTAACAATATGTGTAACTAAATTACATTCTATGTAAATTCCTGACCAACAGTTTTAGATTTCCTATCTAGATTGTTTTTTTAATATGTGGGTCCTCTTATCTCTACCCTAGGGAATTACCCATGATATTTTAGAGTTCCAAACCACCTTATAGATGTCTCATTAATGAAATCAATCCCTGGTAAGTTCCTTTTGTTAAAAATTTTCCCTCTCTTCTTTCTTCTCTAAACTGTTTCGTGAAAATACTTTACCCAATTGTGATGTTGGTTTCAACTATGATCAATTTTGATCTACAAACCTCATTGAAATCATTTTCACCTTCTTCTACATGAGTTTTTTCAATCAGAAGCATTATTGGAGCTTCAGTTAAAGGTTGAGCATCTAAATCTCAACTCTATGGTTTTATTATTTCCATGTTTATAAAATATCAATATCCTTCCATTTTTGTGTTTTCTATAAACTTGTTAAATGATTTAATCTTATTATATTGTAAATTCATTTGGATTCAAATGGATTTGGAATTTAATAATAGATTTAGGTATGTTTTGCATAACATGATAGCTAGGGCTATTTCTTGTAATAGAATCCCAAAATTGTGGCTTATTTCTTATTGATATACTTTTTTATCACTTATGAATTTAATTTCATGTGTAATATGAAAAAATAATGATACTTCACATAATTTACCATTGACATATATGATGTAATATTGTGATATCCATGTTGTATGGCATGAATTGGTTGTTTGTTGATATAATTATATAACGGTCTCTACCTAAGAACTTTCACATGTATATGTTGTAATGTTGATAGTGACTAGGCTTGGCCATGTCTATGTTATAATTCTTATAGAGAGTGTGTTATGAATAGTATCATGTTGTAATGCTTATAAGGATTTGACTCGGATTGTTTGTTCTGACTATAACATGGTAATATTATGCTGTTTGAATTGTTGTAAGACATGCTCTAAGAATTCTAGCATAGTGAGAAGCATGTTATTTACCTTGGTTACATTTTTTTGGTTGGAATATTTTTAATATGTGCTCATAGATAGTATCTCGTGGTGTAAAAGTAGGTTGTTGTATTTATTAAATTTTTAAATTAATTAATACACCAATTTATTTCATTATTTCATAAACTTCTTATCAAACTAGTTTTGTTTTTAGATTGTGGTGTTGACCTACTAAGTTTTACTCATACCCTTTTTGGGCCACCATTTTGCAACCGAGTAGACTTCATAGATATATTTTTTTTCAAGGGTAATAGACCTTGCTATTGATTGATTGATTGTTGTTGGGATTGAGTTTGGAGATGGGGATGATATAGGACCTAGGACCTAAGACATTGAGTCTTTTATTTGATCCTTTTAGTCTTTTTCTTGAATTTTTATATAATGAAATTTATTTACATTCCAACATGTTTTTACATTATTCCATTATGATTTGTATGATTATTTAGTTGGTTTTTATTGTTGTCTTATGCATTGTTTCACTATAATTTATTTCTGTTTTATTATGAATTGATTCTTCTAAAATGACACTTCATACCATGGGGGTATAATCTCCCCACAATACTATCCACACCCCCACTAATATTCAATATCTGTTGGTGTATGGGGAGGCACACTTTATGTCTTGTAACCAACCATTTTAGGCCACGTGATAGAGTACTAGATTGGAGGTTGTTAAAAAGTGGTATCAGAACATCAGGTTATATTCTCCTTTTTCTTTACTATTTGGGAATTTTAAAAAGTATACTAGGATTTTTTAGGACTTGGTAATGTGCTTGCACATTGGAGTATCTAACCCATGTACATAGGAAAATCTGAGTACCCAAGGATGGGTTTGATGTTTGTGTTCTGTTCTTGTAATAATTGATGTTATTTCACCTTGGATGAATCACATTATGTGTGAGGATTATTTTTTTTTTTTGATGTTATTGTTTCTTGACATTTGTACTCTTGACCTGGTATGGAATGAAATAAGAATACATGCATTATAAAATGCAGATTGGGATATATTGACATGAATTGTTCATGATAGGTACATGTCTATTTTTTCATGAGATATATAATTTCCTTTTAAACTATAATATGATATATATATATATATACATATCACTGAATAAATGAAATGACTCATTATGTCATACTAAAATACATCTAATCCATGTCTAGAGAGACCGGGAGTTAGTGGTTCTCTATGGAAGTAAACTTTTAGGTTGACCTTGTTGGAATCTAGTTATCTAAGGTGTGTGTTTGTATTGTATAGAAAATGCCTCCTCATCATCTTTGGCTTGAGCATCAAGAGAGTAGAAATCTGTATGCTCCAAATGCAGTTGAACCATAACTTCATTTAGTTCCTGAGGAGAATATGGATGTTCAGCATCATGAAAGCTTCTTTAGGGTCATGTGATCCATGGAAAGGGAGACTATTTATATTGTTCCTCCAATGTCTGAGTTGAAAAGAAATTTTTGGCTTCAACATCTGTATGTGTTCACTAGGGAAGGGGCCCCAAGTAGGTGAATTCTAAATTAATTCCATCCCAGTAATCTTCATTTCTCTAAAGACACCTATGGAAAGGAGGATGAAGCATAATGTGTATATTATTTGTAGACTTTCCAAGCATGGGTGGGATATTCTAAGAGAATATGGGAAGTATGATGAGATATCTTGTAAGGACTTCAAGATGAAGTTCATGAGCCATTTATATCCTAAAAACATGACGGATGAAAAAGATCATGAATTCATACATCTGAAAAAGGAAGATTTTTCATTTTTGGACTATGTTGAACATTTTACCAACCGAAAATTCTTTACTCCATCTTTAGAGGTGATGAGATCATCAAGAATATAAATTTTGAGTACAGTCATTGTTATGAGAATAGGTCATAGGTAAAACTTTCATTTATGAATCTTTGAATATGTAGTGAATCGGGATCTCGTCATTGAATGGAATATAAAATATACTCTGATCTTTGTTGGGTATATTTCTATAGGAAAATCTTAGAGTTCATCTATGATTGGTAAGAAGAACCATTATGATAGTTTCCTCTAGATAAGTAGTGGGAATAGCAGTGAGGAATGTGGATAACCATCTCAAGAACAATTTCTATTCTAGTTTGGAAAGTTTGGTCACAATTTCCCATAGTTTCATTACCCCATAGTTTATTTTCATATTTTTTGAAGGATGGGTCATATTTAAAGGATCTATTTGAACTTTACATAGCATACAAGCAGTAGAGGATTGGGATAAGTGCTAGAGTCGGGAAGGGATGAACTACACCATAGTAACCTGGGAGTTGGAGTTCCATAGGCCGTTCAGGCCGAGGAAGGGGATGTGGTACCCTAGTATATGAGCTATCATACCAATAAAGAAAAATAGGTTAGGGTAGTCAGACTGGATCCCTTAAAAATGGATAATTTTTTTTCACTTTATGAATCCTACATTGGCTAATGTGGATTTAGGACTATTGATCTCTCTTTGAGATGTCTATTTTAATAATCCCAAATCATTGTTTAGTATTTTGTTAAAATTGTTCTAAATTTGTTTATATATGTTTAAATCATGTCTACATATCTTTATATATGTTAATTTATGTTTTACTGTTGACCTGGAAGTATTCTGGACTGAACAGACACTTTGTTAAAGTTCCACGTTTTGACTCACCGTTAGTTATTTTCCTGAGCCACCAATGATGAACAGTCACACCGATGATGAACAGTCACATCGATGATGAACGGCCGTACTGATGATGAACGATCGCACCGATGATGAAGGGTTGCACCGATGATGAACGGTCGCACTGATGATGAACGGTCGCACCGATGATGAACGGTCGCACCGATGATGAACGGTCGCACTGATGATGAACGGTCGCACCGATGATGAACGGTCGCACCGATGAAGAACGGTCTCACTGATGGAAATGGTCGCACCGATGGAAGCTACCGATATCGATGATCAAAGGAGCTACTGATACCGATGATCAATAGAGCTACTGATACCGATGATCAAAGGAGCTACTGATACCAATGATCATGACCTACCGAAATTGATGCAGATTCAAAATGAATCACTGATCTCATGACTCATTGATAGTCATAAAAACTGTTTGAATTTATATTAACTCAAATTTAATTCCAACGATCATATTTGACATTTTTAATGCAATTAATGATATTTAATTTTAGTTTTTGGTAGGTCAGGGAATCGTACCTCGTACCTATGAAGAGGTAATCATTCCTATTGTCGGAGCTCGTGGACTATAAGGAAGATTGAGCTGCAGTAAAAAGACACACAATAAAAAGAGGCAAAAAGGGAATTCTTCCATGCACGCACAAACATGAAAAGAAGAACACACGAAGAACTATCATACTCATCAAGAACAAAAATTCAAAGAAGAAGTTCAAGGGCTATAACGTTTACTCATACTCGAGTTGAACACTTACACTTAAAGTGAAATAAGGAGAACCACGACACTCTGGGGTTCTACACAAAAACCAGAGAAGGACTCAGAAGCATTTCTGCTAAATCAAAGGATCCCAGAGCTACACTACTTATCACAAAAGCATTATAAAATCTCATATACTCTCTCTAAGTGATTGATTATTTACTTTTTCAAGCAGTGTGTGTACTCTGTATAATTTAAACACACACAGACTCTTGTGCTGAATTAGAGGATAATAAATTCTCACACCAATCTTTCCACACTTTCTTGTATCCCACTAACGATAATGGTAGAGTTCAAGTAGGACCTAGACAGCCTGTGTGTTGTTGCTATCATTTTTTTCCCACGTATAATTGTGGTAGTGGTCTTAGGACCTGGACAGTCTCTTGTATTGTTGTTTACCCCAATCCAGGGTGTGGATCAAATTTATATAAATTGTTTGAGAGGACTAAGTCTCGGCTTGAGACTGAACCTCTTATTTCAAAAACTATTGTGCTTATATATTTTGGTTATAAACTATATTGAATATTCTGCTTCTAAATACTTTGAAATTCTATTTGTTTTAAAGTTACTTTGATATCTAAACTAGTAAGTATTTATACTTATTGTGAACCAGTAAGTTAGTTTCAAAAGTCAATTTAATCCCCTGATTAAATTAACTGAGACCTAATCAATCTTTGAGAAACTAATTGAACATTTAAAATCTGTATAAATTCACTACAGTTTAACTTGTTTTTAAATTTGGGGTATTTTAATAGAAATATTTTTAACATAAATTTTAATTGGAACTCAATTCACCCCCCCCCCCCCCCTCTTGAGTGTCCACTCTGACCAACATTTGGTGTCAGAGGTTGTTTTTATTAATATAGGATTTCAAAACACTCTGTTTTTCAACTGTGATTTTAGTTGCATCATTAAGGATATTAAATTTATGTTAGTTATAAATTTTATCTCTTTAAATATATTTTCTAAAATCAAGTTATGGATAATACACTAGAAGTTGCTAATACCAACAGGACACCCTTCTTTAATGGTACAAACTATGCTCAGTGGAAGCTTAAAATGAAAATTCATTTGGAAAGTATGGGGTTTGATATCTGGACTGCTATAGAAACTCAATATAAGATTTTAGAAACTGATAGAACTACTTGGTATGAAGCTACTAAGATTGCATACAATAATAACTGTAAAGAAATGAATGCTTTGTACTGTGCTTTAGGAGATAAAGAATTCAATCGCATATCTGCTTGTACAACTGCTTATGAAATTTGGGATACCCTGGGTGTTTCCCATGAGGGTACAACCAATGTCAAATAAATGAGACTGAACACCTATACTATTAAATATGATAATTTTAAAATAAATCCTGATGAACCTATTTCTGATATGTATCTCAGGTTCAATGAGATTTTCAATACTATGATCTCACTTGGAAAAGTTGTTCCAGCAAAGGAGAAAATCATGAGAATACTAAGATGTCTTCTAGACCGATGGAGAGGCACATCTGTTTCAATTAGAGAATCATGTGATATTGGTGTTTTACCTCTTAAAGAGCTGATTGGTAAGTTAATGATGTACAAGGAAGAGGTTAAATTAAACAAGGAAGATGATGATGAACCAAAGAGGATGTCAATGGATTTTAAATATACTTCTACAAAGAGAAAGGACAAGGAGAAAGTTCACACACTTACTGAAATTTCAACAAGTGAAAGTTCAGAATCTGATAGTGATGCTGAGATGGCTCAAATAGTCAGGAGGTTTAATAAATTCTATAGGAAGAATAAATTATTCAAAAAATCAAACTAAAATGGTAAATATGACAAAAAAGGTTATTGGAAAAAGTATTGGAAGAAAATTGATAAGAGTGATGAGGTTGTTTGCTATGAATATAAAAGAAAAGGTCATATTAAAGCTGACTGCCCAAAATTAAAGTTCAAGAAGAAACATGACTATAAGGAAAATAAGTACAAGAAAGATTTGAAAGCTACTTGGAGTGCTTCATAAGATAGAACAAGTAAATATGAAGTATTTGAATCTGAATATAATCAAGATAACATGTGTTTTATGACAAACACATCTGAGGTAACACTGGATACTTCTGCTTTAAATTCATATTACTCTGGAGTTGAATCTGATTCTGAATCTGAAAATATTTCTAGTGAAGAACTATTTGAATATTTTAATATGATAGAAGAAACTTGTAATGAAATTAAGTAAAAATATAAGTCATTGAAGAAATAGAATGCTCTCACTACAAATGTTAAATCTGAACTTGATGTAGAAAAAGAAAAGAATGCTCAATTGCTTAAGGAAAATACTGAACTAAAATTGTCTAATGAGCAATTAAGGAATGACTTAGAAAAATTAACAAATGGAAAAGATACTCTTACTCAAATTCTAGGAAAACAAGTGGCACCAAAGTATACCACTGGTTTAGGCTATTATCCTGGACAGAGACAATTTACTAAAACTAGATTTATTTCTAATTCTGAATAGAAGGGGCCTAGTTCATGTTCTAGAAATTCATATGTCTCATCTAGTTACTCACATAGTTACGGATCAAATAAAGTTTATCTTTCAAAATCTATTGATTCTGTAAATTATATAAAACCCATAAGACTAATTTGGGTACCTAAAGCTTTGCTTGCTAACCTATCTAGACCCAAGAAGATCTGGGTACCAAAATCATTTTCCATCTAAATCTGTTTTGTAGGAAACTTGCTTAAATATTTCTCTTACAAAGATGTGGTACTTGGATAGTGGATGTTCAAGGCATATAACTGGGGACTACTCATGCTTTAAGAGTTTAATCAAAGTTGATGGAGGCCATGTTACTTTTCATGATAACTCTAAAGGAAAGATCATCGGCCTAGGCCAGATTGGTAACACTGATTCAGTTTTAATTTCTAAAGTTTTATTTGTTGATGGACTTAATTATAATCTGTTAATTATTTCTCAGTTATGTGATGATGGTTTCAATGTTAAATTTTCAAATGATTCTTGTAATGTTTTTAACTCTAAAAATGTTTTAGTATTTTCTGCTTTGAGAAATGAAAATGTATATGCAGTTGATTTAACTTCTTTATACAAGAAAAATGTTACTTGTTAAAATGATTTTCATAAGTATTCTTGGATTTGGCATAGAAGATTAGGAAATTGCAACATTTATTCACTTAGAAAACTGACTAGGAAGAACTTAGTTAGAGACCTACCCAAACTTGAATTCCCATCAGATAAAGTTTGTAATCCCTGTCAAAAGGGAAAGCAACATAAAATTTCTTTCAAGTCAAAGAAAGAAGTTTCAACTTCTCAACCTCTCAAGTTGGTTCACATGGGATTGTTTGGACCTTCTGGAGTTTCTAGCTTAAATGGGAAGCACTATGTCTATGTCCTAGTAGATGACTTTTCTAGATATACTTGGGTATAATTCTTATCTCACAAAAGTGAAGCTTGTTCTTATTTTTTTTCAAATACTCCAAGTCTGTAGAGAACCTCAGTGGACTTAAGATTATAACCCTAAGAATTGATCATGGTCATGAGTTTAAAAATCATGAGTTTGAGTCTTATTGCTCACATAATGGCTATAGTCGCAACTTTTCTTCCCCTAGGACACCTCATCAAAATAGTGTAGTAGAAAGAATAAATAGAACCCTTTAAGAAATTGCAAGAACCATGCTCAATGAGTATGACCTACCTATTTATTTTTGGGGTGAAGTTGTGAATGCATATTGTTATATTATCAATAGAGTCTTGATAAAACATGTTCTTAAGAAGACCCCTTATGAATTGTGGAACAATATAAAACCTAAAGTTAGTTACTTCAGATTCTTTGGCTGCAAAGTCTTTATCCTCAATACCAAGGATAATCTAGATAAGTTTGCTTCTAAGAGTGACGAAGGAATCTTTTTAGGATATTTAGTTACTAGTAAAGCCTATAGAGTTTTCAATAAGAGAACCAAGTGTGTGGAAGAATCTGTTCACATCAAATTTGATGAAACTGATCCTCATGAACCTAAACCTTCTCTTGAAAATATTGAAGGAGATTTGTCTGTTCTGAACCTTAATGATAGAATCAATGAACCTTTTGTAAAGACAACCAGTTTTGGAAATATTTCATAATCTACTCCAAATAAACCCGAACTTAGAGAAGATCCTGAAATCTCTAGTCCTGTATTTACTATATCAACTAGGATTCTAAAGAATAATCCTTTAGATGCTGTTGTTGGTAATGTTGATAGAGGAACACAGACTAGAGCTTCTCTCAAAAATAAGGTTGAACATCAAACCTTTATTTTACAGTTAGAACCTAAAAATATCAATGATGCAATAAATGATGAATTTTGGATAATGGATATGCAATAAGAGTTAAATCAATTTGAAAGAAACAAAGTTCGGGAATTAGTAGAATGACCTAAGGTCACCTTGACCATAGGCACTAAATGGGTTTTTAGAAATAAGGTTGATGAATCAGTAAATATAGTTAGAAACAAAGCTAGGTTAGTTGGACAAGGATATATTCAAGAGGATGGAATAGACTATGAAGAAACCTTTACACCTATTGCTAGATTAGAAGCCATTAGGATCTTACTTGCCTTTCTTACCCATCTTAATTTAAAGTTATATAAAATGGATTTCCAAAGTGAATTTCTAAATGGGTTTATAATTGTAAATTTTTTTGTTGAAAAACCACCTGGATTTACAAACCCCCATTTTCAAAATCATGTTTTTAAACTTTCTAAAGCTTTATAGGGTTTAAAACAAGATCCAAGAGCTTGGTATGATAGAGATACAAATTTTCTTATTTAAAAAGGTTTTAATAAAGGAATTTTTGATCCTGCTGTTTTTATTAAAAGAATTTCGAAAGACATTTTGATTGTCCAAATCTATGTTTATGATATAATTTTTGGATCTTCCAAACATTCTTTATGTACTGATTTTTCAAAGATTATGAAAAATGAATTTGAAATGAGTTTAATGGGAGAACTGAAGTATTTTCTTCGATTTCAAATTTTTCAAAATAAGGATGGTATTATTATAAATCAAAGTAAATATACAAAGGATCTTTTAAAATGTTTTGGTTAGGATATTAATAAGAGAAGTGACACAACTATGAGTACCACCTGTAAGCTGGATGAAGATGAAACTGGGAAACCATATTATCAAACCAATTATAGAGGTATGATTGGAAACTTACTTTACCTTACTGATAGTCGACCGAATATTATGTTTAGTGTATGTATGTGTGCAAGATTTAAAGATAATCTAAAAGAATCTCATTTACTTTCTATTAAAAGAATTTTTAAGTATCTTAAACACACTTTAAATTCAGGTTTGTTTTACCCAAAAGGAAAATCTTTTGAATTAATGAGTTATTAATATGCTGACATTGTTGGTTGCAAGTTGGATAGAAAAATCACATCTGGAACATGTCATTTTCTGGGTAAGTCCTTAGTATCTTGGTGTAGTAAGAAGCAGAATTATGTAGCTTTTTCCACTGCCGAAGCAGAATACATTGTTGCTGGTAGTTGTTGTGCACAAATTCTATGGATTAAACACACTCTTTTGGACTATGGATATGATTTTAATCATGTTTCAATTAATTGTGATAACACTAGTGCAATTAGTATTTCTATGAATCCTGTGTCTCACTCTAGGACTAAACACATTTATGTCAGACATCACTTCTTGAGATATCATTATCAAAAGGGTGATATTTCTCTAGAATTATTGACTCTAAACATCAGTTAGCTAATATTTTCACTAAGCCTTTAAGTTCTGAAAGGTTATACTTTATTAAACAAGAGTTAGGTATGTTCGATCTGTGAAACCAATCTGGGAAACCGATCTGGGAAACCGATCTGTGAAACCGATCTGTGCTACAGATTGAGTTGTACAGTTAGTGAAACAGTTGGTGTTTATCAAAACGACGTTGTTTTACTAAATCATTATTATTTTTTATTATTATCGTAACCCTAAATGAAAAAAATAATGACCTGCAGCTATTTATAAATGATTGTTTACCTTCCATCTCCTGCCGAACTCTCTCTTCTTTTTTGAATCCCAAACCTTCTGAACCTTTCAAACCTTTCCAAACGCTCAATCCTATCAAACATCCAAATGGAAAAGAAAAAGTGACAAGGAAAGGAATCTAAAGGTTCCTATCCTATAAAACATTCTTGTGGAGAATATAGAAGTACGACACAAAGTTCAATAAACCCGGAGCTGGAAAAACGGGTAGCTACTGCAGAAAAAGAAGTTTGTTCAGAATGGGTATTATCCAGCAAGTCTGCTCTGTTGAAAGTGTTGCAAATGCAAGGTTGGAAAAACTAGTTCTGCAATAATAACTGAATCTATTACCTGAAGTTTGTGCATGATTTATATTTAAACATAAGTATAGTGTTGGATGGAGTAGAAGCTGTGATACTGTCTTCAATAGTTAAAGGGAAAAAGATTAGATTTTCGTCAAAGCAGTGGGCTGAATGTTCGGGAGTTCCTCACAATGGAAGATACGAAGATTACACTGGTAATATCCCTCCTACAACTGATTACTTTTCTTATGAGCTAGCTCTGGAAATGTAAACTGGTATGTCTGAATCGAGAAGAATATCTACTGCAGAATTGGATGGTGAGAGTAGAATTTTGTTTAAATTTATTCAGCACCAAGTCTGTCCAAGAAAAGGTAACTTTGCTTCAGTAAAGTATCAGGATTCTTTTCTGTTATTCCTTTTTTTGAATGGTTAAAAGATCAACATGTGTAGATATTTTTCTGATCATATTGCTGATATGATAAAGCCATCAAAGAAAGCTACAACTTTTTTTTATTATAAGCAAATCTCTACTATGCTAAAATTCTTGGGATGTGCTAATGATGGAGATGAGTGCATCTCATCCAGTAGATTCTGTATTAACAAGGATATATGTAAGAGAATTAAAATCATCCAGAACCCATGGAAGAAGGCTTAGGATACTGATGAGGAGTAGTTGTATGACTTCTTCAATCCTACTAATCATCCTAAGAGACCAAAGGGGATGAGAGATCCCAGTTTAAAACCTGGTGAGGAAGTGGTTTATTCTGATGAAGAAGAGGAAGTAGAAGTTCCTAAGGAAACTGGTGAGTCCAGAAAAAAGGGAACAGAGGAAGAAGAAGCTGATAATAATTTGAATGCTGAAAATGAGGCTGAATCATCTCTTTATGAGGGGATTGATCCTGATACAGTTATCCCGAAGAAGAGAAAAATGGAATTTGGACCAGCTAGTCCACCTCAAAACTTACCAGACGTTGAACCTATTTTAGGTGATGATGAAGAAGAAGCTAAGACTGAAGAATAAAATCCTGAGTTGTATTAATCTAGTAGTACAGATATTTCAAGTGAGAAATTAGTTAATAATGATGATGATGAAGGAAATGATGGTGATGAGGATGATGCTGATGTTGATGGTGATAGCGACGGTATTAGAAGTGATGCTGATAGTGGTGATGTTGATGATGTTGATGCTCGACTTGTAGAAGGTCATAATGTGATCCAAGATGATCCTCAACCCCAACCAAATGAGCAAGAAAATGTCCCTGAGGCTGAGAGTACAGAACAGTTAGATATCGATGTGAATAAAGAAGTCTCTCATGAAAATTCTGGAAGAGCTATGTTTGTGAAACCTCTGTATCCTTCATACCAAGCTGCATGGTAAGAACACCCAGGTCTTGCAATTTTGGGTTTAGATTATCCAGAGGAAGAAGAAGTATAAGTGGATCTTACAGGAGAAAGTGATTCAGTTAAGAATCAATTAGTTGCTGAGTATATGCAAAGAGCAAATGTCAGACCTGGTCCTTCAGGTTCTCAATACAGACCTGATCCTTTAGCGTCTCAAGCTACACCTGGTCATGCAGTTGCTTTATCTGATTTTGACATATTTAAGGTTGAGTTGGTTCAAGTAGTTAGAGAGACTATGAAATATGAGTTATCTCATGGTCCTACTCTTGCTCATGTGTCTTTATCTGAAGCTACTATTGATGATTTGGCTCAAAGAGTGGTAAACCTTATCAAGCCAGAACTGTGCAATACCAATGAATTGATTGGCAGGAACATTACCTCTTTGAATCAAACACTCACAGATTTAGTCAGTAATCTAGTTTCTTTCTCATATTAGTTTAGAGAAACCATCTCTGGTATGATGGAAGTGTTAAGAAATATGATAGAACATCTGAAGAAGGCAGACTTGAGAGAGTTGAAAGCTGAGATCACCCAAGTCGTTGCTCAGGCTAGTTCTTAAAAGGTGACCAAAATTACTGGTCATGAGATTAACGCTTTAAAGGATGTTATTAAGGAAGAGCTGGAAACTCTTGGAAAGATTTTGGATTTAGATTCTTTGAAAAAGATGAAAGAGAATAGTGATCATATTCACAAAATGGTGCGGTTGTATTCAGTCGATGCTACCAAAGATCAGAAAGAGATTAAAGAGAAAGTGGATCATTACTTCTCTAATATTTATACCAAGCATGAGTTGAACCATTAGTTCAAGGTTTTGACTGAAAATTTGAGGCTTCCTCTGGTTACTCAGGATTTCAAGGCTCAAGTTCAACAACTGAAGGATTTTACTACTACATTGGAAAGATTCAAGCAGAACAAGGATGAATTTGAAAAGGCTATGATGTACAGTGGAGAAGTAATTCAAGATTTTATCAATCTAATCAAACATTACCTTCAAGTACAAGTGAAAGCCATTGTTTTTCCTACTGCTGAGCCTCTTAATCCATCGGATGTTGCTCCTGGTCAGTTATCTGTCTCTCAAGCTCTATCAAATATCTGGTCGGTCATTCAACAGCAACCTTTAGAAAGATATTATGCTCCTCAGCAAGTGACTTTGGAACCCACTATTAGTCTAGCTAGAGTTGTCCTGCCTCCTCTCTTCATTCGACCAGATCAACCTTCTACAAATCCTCCTTTTGGACCATCTATTCCTCCAACTTCCAAAGGAAGAGCTCCATTGCGCCCAAAGAAATAGTTGTGTCTGTCCATTTTTGATAGGGTGTCTGTTTCTTATCCTTTACAACTTTTTATCTGGTTCTTTTACTCTTTTTCATATATTATTTTAGTGGCCTCTTCTTCTTGCTTCTCTTCCTTCTCTTTTCTTTTTGATAATCCCAAAGGGGGAGAAATCATGACTATGAATAAGGTAGAGAAATCATGAATATGCATATGGGGTGAACTGAATATGAATATGATCCCATGCTTCACTGTTTACTACATGCATGTATATACACAGGGGGAGAAATGCTAACTATATATCTAAGTGGGAGCAATGATGAAAGGGGGAGAATGAATCGTATTATCTAATTTATATTAGATCGGGAGAATGACTTATGCTATTCAAACCTTGTCTTATCTTTTGGCATATGTTTTATATAGGGGGAGAATACTGAATGACATACTATCTTCTCTCTTCCTTTATGTCATTGATTTGTGATTATCAAAAAGGGGGAGATTGTTGAACTCTCTATGAGATGGATATTTTAATAATCCCAAATCATTGTTTAGTATTTTGTTAAAATTGTTCTAAATGTGTTTATATATGTTTAAATCATGTCTAAATATGTTTATCTATGTTAATTTATGTTTTACTATTGACCTAAAAGTATTCTAGACTGAATAGGCACTTTGTGAAAATTCCATGTTTTGACTCACTGTTAGTTATTTTCTTGATCCACCGATGATGAACAGTTGCACCGATGATGAACGGTCGCACCGATGATGAACGGTCGCACCGATGATGAACAATCGCACCGATGATGAACGGTCGCACCGATGATGAATGGTCGCACCGATGATGAACGGTCGCACCGATGATGAACAGTCGCACCGATGATGAATAGTCGCACTGATGATGAACGGTCACATCGATGATGAACGGTCACACCGATGAAGAATGATCTCACCGATGGAAATAGTCGCACCAATGGCAGCTACCGATACCGAGGATCAGAGGAGCTACTGATACTGATGATCAAAGGAGATACTGATACTAATGATCAAAGGAGATACCGATACTGATGATCACGACCTACCAAAACCGATGGAGATTCAAAATGACTCACTGATCTCATGACACACCGATAGTCATAAAAAATGTTTGAATTTCTATTAACTCATATTTAATTACAACAGTCATATTTGATGTTTTTAATGAAATTAATGATATTTAATGTTAGTTGTTGGCATGTCAGGGAATCGTACCTCACACCCATGAAAAGGTAATAATTCCTATTGCTGGAGCTCGTGAAATATAAGGAAGATCGAGTTGTAGTAAAAAGACAAACAAGAAAGAGAGGGAAAAAGGGAATTCTTCCATGCATGCACATACATGAAAAGAAGAACACACGAAGAACTCTCATACTCATCAAGAACATAAATTCAAAGAAGAAGTTCAAGGGCTATAATGTTTACTCATACTCGAGCTGAGCACTTACACTAGAAGTGAAAGAAGGAGAAACACGACACTCTGTGTTTCTACACAAAAACCAGAGAAGGACTCAGAAGCATTTTTGCTGAATCGAAGGAGTCCAGAGCTGCACTTCTTATCACTAGAGCATTCTAAACTCTCATATACTCTCTCTAAGTGATTCATTATTTACTTTTTCAAGTAGTGTGTGTACTCTGTATAATTTACACACACACTGACTCATGTGCTGAACTAGAGGATACTAAATTATCACACCAATCTTTCCACACTTTCTTGTATCCCACTAAGGATAGTGGTAGAGGTCAAGTAGGACCTGGAAAGCTTGTGTTCTGTTGCTATCATTTGTTTTCCCACGTATAATTTGGTAGAGGTCTTAGGACCTGGACAGACTCTTGTATAGTTGTTTACCCCGATCCTGGGTGTGGATAAAATTTATATAAATTGTTTGAGAGGACTAAGTCTTGACTTGAGATTGAACCTCTTGTTTCAAAATATATTGTGCTTATCTATTTTGGTTATAAACAATATTGAATATTCCACTGCTAATTACATTGAAATGCTATTTGTTTTAAAGTTACTTTGATAGCTAAACTAGAAAGTGTCTATACTTATTGTGAACTAGTAAGTTATTTTGAAAAGTTAATTTAATCCCGTGATTAAATTAACTGAGACTTAATCAATCTTTGAGAAACTAATTGAACATTTACAATATATATAAATTCTCTATAGTTTTACTTGTTTTTAAATTTAGGGGATTTTAATAGAAATATTTTTAGCAGAAATTTTAATTGGAACTCAATTCACCCCCCCCCCCCCTCTTGAGTGTCCACTCTGACCAACAAGGACCATCAACCATCAGAGGTATGATTCTTGTATCATCTACCTTATCTTATATTATTTTTAGATACAGAAGCATCGTATTTCATTCTAGATGCTATCATTACAAACGTTGTGGGATTGGATGTGGAAATATTAGATGGAATTTTAACAATTGGGACATCCTTGGAAGTACATTCTAGAAATATCAAATGTTTCAAGGTGTTTTCTCTATAGATTGGTGGTTACCATTTCTTTTGGGAACCTTCCATGTTGGAAATGACATGCTTCGACTTGATTCTTGGTATGGATTGATTTGTTCTACACCAAGATCATATAAACTATTACAAGGGTTAGTTTCATATCTCTAAAATGAATAATCCATTCTTATCTAGGTGAGTGGGATCTTCAGGTGGGTGGTGCGGGACTAATTCAGTGTAGATTGGATTGTCTAATATCTCATATTTCTGGTCTTGATCTAGATAATGTTGTAATGAAACATGATTCTTTTCCTAAATTGGAAGACCATTCGTGAGATTTTTTCCCTTACGAGGTCTTTGTGGCCTCCTGTCGTGTTATATGTCTGTTGCCGTTGAGATCTGTTGTCATGTTTTGATCATTGAGTTGTTGCGGTGATATAGATCAGAGGAACAAATAATGCAGGAGGAAGAGGCACACATGAACACTCAAGGTGGAAGGATCAGGCCTTGCTTCTGTCTGCCTTGATCTGTCCACGTAAGAAATTTAAGGGTGGCTAAACAAAGATTTAAATCAAAACACCGATTCAACCTAGATCTATTTTCCTGAGTTTTATCCCAAAATCAAACCCATACCACAAGATCAAATGACTCGTGGATCAACCTATTACTGGTTTGATCTGAAGTATTTTTTTAGAAAGAATGAATGGGAAATAAATTCACAAAGGATAAACCCCTACCTGGATAATAGGTTTGATCGGAGGAAGGATTCATCACTGAAGGTGATACATCCGTGAAATTCCTCGATCCTTCATCGAGGGAGAGATATATTTAAGAGGAGGTGGAGTGCTTAAATTTTTTAGTGATCATCCTTCATCATTTTTTGTTTGTCAACGATGATCCTCCATAGATTCTAAGTGATTTTCTAGATCCATATCTGATCTCCAATTCTTATTATCCCATTAAATGGGGAAACACGTTGTAGTGTTCTTGTTATGTTGATTCTCCACCATTAAACTTTTTCATTTATGAAATATCATTTCTGTTACTTTTCATTACAAAATCATTACGCGGATCTATTTATGGAATGAAGAAGTCATCTTGTCGCTGCATTGTAGTGAATTTTTTTTGAATAAAATAAATTTTTAAAGTTTTTTTCTTAAAACGTCCAAAAATTAACTTTTTCCCTTAACCCGTGTCGGTCGAGGTTAGGTTCATTATTATGTAATTTCGTTGTTCTAGATGCAATAGTGCCCTCATATTTTTTATCTGGGAACCCATTTAGAAGTTTCCAAAACCACTCACATGTGCCATTTTAATTAGCTTAAAAGGTTTAAACATTTATTCTGGGCTCACTGGGCCTCAAAATCAAGTTTCGTTTGAGTATCTGGTCTCAAAATAACCCCATATAAATTTAAAAAAATTACATGGAATTATAGGACAATAAAAAAATAGTTTATACATTCCAATATATCACCCATTGAAATAAATTTAGGATGAGTTTGTAAAGGATGATATGTTCACTAAAATAAAATATATGGAGAAAGACTTAACCATCCAAACTCAAGGAATAGACACATTGTTCAAAATTTCTTCATTAATTCTAAAAATTATTTTATGTATCAACATTACAGATAAATGTAATGATATTTTTCATTAATTTAATTCAAATTACATAACATAAATAACTATATGTAATGAATAAGTATATATGAAAGTTGAGTTGTTTTATTTTAAGAAGGATTATCTTGAATACTTAATAGTTTTTAAGAATATGACTAACTACAATCAGTGTTAGGAAACTAAACTAAATGGGTTGTAATAAAATAATGAATCACTTGAGAAAAATAATGAGTACCTTATAAAATAGATTGAAGATATAGAAAGGAAACATAAATCTTTAATTCCTTTATTATATTACATTACATTTCAAATGAAATACTCGTTTTATAATTTTTTATGATTTTTATTCTCATTTTATTGAATTTATTACTTATGTAATTCAATAAATTATTTGTTTTTGAAAAAAATGAGGAGAAAATAAATAAGATATGATCTTAAAAAAATTAAGGGGGTTTCTTCCATAAAACATGTAAGTACAGTGACTATTATGTTTTAAATGAAAAGGGGGTTTATTTTATTTCTTATTCATTTTTTCCCTTATAATTAATCGTCATTATCAAAAAGGGGTAAATTTTTTTGGGTCATTAGTTAAATGAATCCTTAAAAATACTTTATTCTAATAAATCGCAAGAAAAATATCAATCTGAATAATAGTTTACATGAATTTTATTTCAGTAATTAATTATTATTTTGAGAATAAAATAATCTTAATAGTTTTCTTTTCGCATTGAACATCTATTGAAATATCACCATATCTAAAATTCATGGACTTTATCTAAAAATATATGAAGTTATATTAAAATAATAGAGTTAGATAGATCTATAAAGAAAACATTTTAAAGTTCTATATCTATTTTGAAATTATTCAAAACATAACAATTTTATCCTAAAAATATCATAGTATCATTAGAAGACATCTAGAATCCAAGATTTATAGATAATTAGTTATGACACTTATATTTTTGATTGGATATAAATACAAAATAAATCTAGAGAAATTTATATTGACTGGTCACTAACTTTTATATTATTCAATATCTTTTTTTGCTTCCATTTTTCATTATTTGTTAATTTTCTTTATGGAATTTAACCTTTGATCATAGAAGACCTGATCCTCTAATAAAATAATTCTTGGGAATATTAACTTGATTCATTAAAATAATTGATTGAATATGTTATTTTTTAAAACATGGGTGTATTTGTGGGAACTATTTGTTCTTAATTGTCGACTATTTAGATATATGTATAGATCCTTGTGTCATTTAGGGTAAAAAGTGAAGAATATTTAAATTTTAGGAACTTTTGTATCCACTTAATTGTAAATAGAGGATATAATGATATATTATCCTAAAACTATTTAATATTTTATGTTTCTTATGTAAAATGTTTATTTTAATAATTTCATGACACACATCCTTTACATTATATTTTTTTTAGTGTTTTACATTCTGGATAAAATACTTATTTTCACTATATTACTTTAGTTTTTAAATTTAAAATATTTAACTTTTGGTTTTTTATTTATTTAATAGTTTTTTATTATTTAATGATTTTATAGTATCCAATTAGATTCCTCTTAAAGATTATTTTTAGGAAAACATAATTATTAAATATAAATATTCTATTTATTTAATATTCTAGTTAAGGTTTCGTACACTTTTTAGTTTAATAATTATTTTCTTTATATAATGGTTTCTAATGTCATAAAATAAGGTATAAATTTATTTAATCATGAAAATTATATTAGTTGATGGTGTAATAAATATATATATATATATATATATATATTTATTTTATTTTTTACCACCCTTAATGTGTAACATCCCACCAAGGCATGACCATGTCCCCAAGGAAAAGCATAAAAAGACCGCAAGTAGACTCCCAGATCATCATAGGTTGGAAACTAACATCAAGAGTCCAAAAGTATTTCTTGGTGATAGATTTACCATCTAATTATCCATATTAATAAAAATATTAATTTAATTAATTTAACAACTCTAAGTAAGGGAAGTTAATGATAACATCAGTAATAAAGTCTAAAAATAAATCCTAATAATGCTTATATAAATCATGTATCAAAATAATACATTAAAATTGATTTGATGTATCATGTCAGGAAAAATAAATTTGAAATAAACTCAAAAATAATATGTGGATATCCCATCCACATGAATCTAAAATCATTGAAAATAAACTCCAGTATGTCTCTTATAATCATCTAATTACTACTAAGTCCGTTTTTATTTACCTACAATATCATGCATATAATATTCATTCCTAAAATATGTGTATGAAGAGATAGTGGGAAATAATTATCAATAAAATCCAATATAATCCCAAATGTGCCTATAATTTTAATTTGATTATATATAAATAGGGTAAAACTATTAATTTACATAACAATATAAATTGAAACATTCATTTTAATGTATTAGGTTCCAACCAGGTCACATAAGAAACCATATTCCTTCTTGACCTATGTTAGTAAAATCATTAAACATCAATCAAGTAATATAACTTCCAAACATAAGTATCATTTAATGATTCATATAACATGGGATATATTAAAATATCAAGCATAGAAAAAATTTATAGAAAACCCCATGGCTTAAATACCATCATCCCATTTCATATCCATACTCAAGTCTCTATGATAGTTATCCACACACAAATAATTTATAAAAAAGGATTTATGTCATGATATCATAAACAAAAGATTTAAATTCAACACACCAATCCATTAACCATCCCATATTTATCCCATATGGATAGTTCAGTTGTTTTTAAAATGATCAAGAAAATATATTAAATTTATTCACCTTATTTTTTATTTAATTAAAAAAATAAGAAGAGTATTTCTCACTAAATCTCTATTTAAATCCCTTTATTTCAGAATTTCTCTTTTAATAAAGAATAACCATGTATTCCTTAATAAATTAATCCTTTTTATTTATAAAAATATATATTTTCATGAATTATAAATCACTTTAAAACATACAATATTTATTATAAAATCATTATAACCTATTATTAATTTTTTGATCTCATCCCCTTGAGTTTTACCCAAAACTATATACTCTATCATGTAAGAAATAAATTATTTCAATACTAATTCTCAAAAAAATAACATATAATATTACTCAATTTAGTTTCAATAATTCAAACAACATTAGGGTTAATCTATTTCAATAGTAAACAATGCTTTAATATAGCAATAGAATATTAACACATTAATTTCTTGCACACCGAAATCATTATTATATCCCATAAAAATTATATCATTAAACTAAAAGATTTACTAACCATTTATATCATTTTTTAAAATTTTAAACTTGTGAATCCATGTTTATTAATATTAATCACATTTATAATATGTGTTTAACATAATAAAAATCATGTAAAATAAAATTTACTAATTAAACATAATTTTCATTAAAATAAGGTCACCTATAACATTAAATCACAATTACAATCCACATTTTAAATATAAAAACTCAATTAAATGAAAAATAATTTTATTTTTCACCTACATCTTGATTATAAAAAACACACTAATAAAAAAGGATTAATTCCTCTACAAGCATAATAAATTCAAAAAAATGTTGAATACTGTGAATATAATGACGCTGACCAATCATAATTCATCATAGAATCAATGAAAAAATAATCCAAGGAAGTAAGAAGGAAAAATAGAGGGATTATTAGGATAATTAATAAAATTAATTAAAAAATTTATATAAAAATAGAATATTTAACTTAAATTTTATGAATAATAAATTTCTAAAATTTCACGATTTAAAAAAAATTAGTTTTGAACTTACTAGGTACCCAGTGACTGGACATCAGATACTTAGTGGCGACAAAATTCCTAGTTTTATCTAACTATCTACCCAAGGGATACTATAAGATCTCCAAAATCTTTACATCCTTACTAAATATTGGGTATATCACCATTAGGTAGCTGGTGGTATGTGCTAAGAAATTCTAGAAAACCAACATTTATTTTCCCTCTCACTCTTCTTAATCCACCTAAAACTCATGAATTTATATTCGATAAATAAAATATATATATATATATATATTCAATTAAAATTCAAAATACAACATTATTTAAAAAAATCCATAGTTGTTATAATATCTCTACTATTGGGATTTTCATCCCTGATAAGCGTCATTGAGCATCTCCAATGAATAAATATAGACATTGACACATTATCTCTATTTATCATTCCCATGTATTCTCTTATATTCATATATTATTAGATATAATGTGTAAAAATGGCATAAATTTCCCCTAAAATCTCCACTTACTATGATCCATAATACATATCGATATTTTGATGAGATGTGCATCTGACTCCAATTTCACATCATCCTAATGAAACACATGAGACAAATCTATTTTATATTTCATCTATTGAGACACAATGAAGAAATCATACATCCCCCTATATTTAAATGGAAACTAAAAATTATAATAAACACAACCAATCCTTTACATGATCTTAAATAATCTAATAAAACATGGAGAGAACATCCCTTGTTTGACTAAACATCGATGTACCAAATGAGGTGACACATAAAGAAATGCATTATATCAAATAATAAACTATAGAGGTTAGATTATTCAATTATTATATGAATTTTTTCAAATATAATCCTTATCTAATCTCTTTTTAAATATCTTTTCAGAATAATAAGGCTCTTACACCATGATAAGCCCAAATAAATATGCCTAAACAACTTCCATCCTACGTAAATGTGATCGAAACATCCTACAATATAATTTATCAAATGAGTCCATTAGAATAAATTTAAAGTGGATATTATTATAAACAAACTATAACAAATACACATATCCTTCCCATGGACTTATAAGTTCAAGGATACATAAAAAATTCATATATTAGGATTATACTATTCATTTCTCTATGGATGATAAGTCATGATCAACTTCACTATGTAACCAAATAATTTTGGAAAACTTTCGAAAACCAAGATTTAAACCTCTCATTAATATTAAATATAGTATTTTTGGGTATCCCATAAATTCTCAAAATATTTCCAACATAAATATTTCTAATCTCATTGAATTTACAAAATTATGGATTGTATCTTTTATCAATAATTAAGGTTGTTATTATGTTCATAATTTTTCGATATGTTTTATAAGATGAAGAATAATTAAAGATGAGGAATAATTTTTTGCGTAAGTAGAATTCAAGTATTACTACTATTGTAGAATACTTGGATGGAAAATTTATTGATAGAAGCCCTTTAAATATTATGATTGTAGATTTATTCTTCATAGAAACCAAGATAAGTACTTTTGGATAAATTGGTACTACCTATGATATTTTAAGTTATTTTTTGGGGTAATCTCTTAAAGGGGAGATTATATAATCCTAATTTGTAAAGAAAAATCATGTTAGAATAAGTGATAGAACATCCAAGTGAAGGAAATATTTAGATGATGTTTTGAAGTTTTTGATAATTCTTTGAGATTATTTTGAATTAATCGGAGGTATTGAATATGTCCCTAGGATGACTTGATATGAGATAGATGAAGTTTTGAATTTTTTTAAATAATTAAGAAAAATTAAAAGGCTCTAAACCCTTCCAGACTCCATATGGATGAATTCCCATCTTCAAAAGGATCGTGAAAGAGTTCATATGGATCATCTGGAAGCAGTGTAAGAATCATTTTGGATCTGTGGTGGAAATTTTTCAAAGGCATTGAGGCTTTATAAAAATTATTGGAGCCTATTTACATATCATTGAAGACTATAAAAGAGTTATTATTTAGTTTGTAAGGATCAATTTTTCACTTCCTTATGATAATATAGATCTTTATAAGGACCATATTCCAGCTTCATAAGGATTAATTACTTATTAAAAATGATCCAAGATAGTGTAAGTATGATTTCCACTTCATAATGATCATTACATACTTAGTAAGGATAACTCCTTAATTCATAATGATTGGGTCCTATATAGAATTTTTGAGTTTTCTAGAATATATACATTTTGTGTGAGATTAATTTAGGCAAGCATATTGTGTACTTTAGAGAGTTAAATATCACAATTAATCTAAAAATATTATTATTCAAGCTAGAATATTGATAAGTTCATAGAAGAAAGGGAAAGTGACATGTCATGATCCATGATACCATTCACATAAAGAGATTTTTGAATATAATTAATGAAGTATATTTCACATAGATTTAATATTGTAAATAATCCCAAGATTCTTTTTTAAATGAGTATATTATGAGAATTAATACTAGAAAATATCAAGTACTTTAAATTAATAGATCACTTTACATTGAGATAAAATGGGTTTTATATATTTAAAATATGGAAATAATATTAAAATTATTCATATAATATTATATAAATATAAAAGTTCATGAGAAGTAATAAAAGTGAGGTGAGACCCTTCAACATTATTATACGATTCTGTAAAAACTAGAAGGAATTATCAAAGAATAAAAAATGGGAATAAGTAAGGGACCAAAGTTGAGATATTTTTAGAAAATTGGAGACATGTAGTTCCAAATAATTCAAGTAATTGAGGAAGAATCATATCATTTATTATCTAAATATAGTGATAATTAATGGAAAACCTGATCAATATTGTCACTTTTAAAAGTTCTTAAATAAGTGATAACATGCAGTACAGTTAATCCAAGAGGTCTGAGGAGAAATCTCTATTTAAATTAGTATAAAAGAAGATCAGATAAAAATGATATATTTATTTTTTTGGTTCTAATATTTTGTAGTGATCATCAAGAATCTTTTTTTCAGAGGAACTTTGGAAAAATATAATAGTGGGGCTCTATGATAATCGGAATTAGAAGATCCCCAATATTACCACATAGGTTTATAGTTAATAATACATGATTGGTGTGTTCAAACAATTGAAATAAGTTGTGGGTTCTCACATCTAGGATAAACCTAGTAAAATATAGTGTTCATGTGATCTTTATTTTCCATCAGAATTTAGGTGAGGATTGAGTAACGAAAAATGATTATATCTCGACTTTAATCAATCATAGAGGTTAATTCTAATGAAATAATTATAAAAAAATATACCAATGATTCACCCCCTCTCCCTAATCAGTTATACTTTACTGACCTAGTCTCTACATTTTTTATCATATCCAATATAGTTTCCCTCAAAAAAATATAATATGTTACTTAGTATAGAGAATTTAAATTCTATAAACAGAAGGTTTAACCAAACTTTCAGTTGAAACAACTATCATAATTTGAATAATATGATGTTTCCCTATCTCTTATAAATTTTCTTACAAGTAACAGATATAGAAACATTAGTATTTCAAACCATTGTTGGAGGTTCTCCCATGACTCTTTCTAACAACAAAAATATGGATGTCAATGGAAAAGATCAAAAATAAATTTTGATGTCACTTTCAGAAAAGGTTTATACACATGTCATGGGACTCTAATCTACCAAAAAAAAATTGGATAAATTGGAAATAAATTATGAAGGAAATTTAAAAGTAATGGAATATAAATTGAAAAATTGTAACATTAAGTTTTAGTATATAAATATGGTGGATGAAAATAACATATAATACTACTTTACTAGATTTAATGAAATTACTATAAATAATAAGGGATTCAATGAAAATGTAGTTGATTACACTATTTTGAAAATTCTAAGGATAAACATTCCAGGTAGGTTTGATCACAATAATTCATATAGGAAGAAAAGGTGGATATTTCTTTGGATTAACTATATAATATTCTCATTTATTCTGAATTGAGAAATATTTAATCTTTAAATAAAAATATCAATGAAGAGATATATTTTGAGGCCATGAATAAATTGAAAACCAAAGATGATGAAGGAGAATAATAAAGTGATTCTGATGATGAGGAAGAAAAGAAATATTATTAAAAAACTATTGCTCTTATATGAAAGAAATTATAGGAGGGAAATATTAAGAGTAAAGAAAATAACCCATCAAGATGTTATAATTGTAATCGAATTGGATATTTTTTAATAAATGATCCAAAGAATAAGTCTGTAGAATATGAATCGGATTAAGATGATAAGAAACCATATAAATATAAATGATTAAAATGAGGAACAAGTACTCAAAAATAAAGTAAGGAAATTTGATGAGAAAGAGAAAAAAATTGACTCCTCATTTAATAGATAATCATGAGATCAAATTACTTTTATGGATCATGTTATAAATGGTTTTGATAATTAAATAAGTAATTATAGTGAAGGTTAATGAATAAAGATGGAATAAATAATAAAAAATTAATTATAAGCCAGTATTGAGTATAATACACATATCATGAAGGATAATAATAATTGTATGAAAGTAAAGGATAATATTTTTTAGTGAAAAGGGATTATATCAAGAAAAAGGAAACTTAAATCTAATAGGTCAAAAAATAAAAAACTATTTGTAGTTTACCAAGAGAAAATTATGATAGATCTTGTGGAAAAACTAGTTATTAAAGAATAACAGTTTTATAAGAGACAATAAATGTTCCTTGAATATGTAACTATATTTAAAAAGATAATATAGGATTTTAAAAAGAAATTTGAGGTTAAATATGTGTCTTATCAAGATAATTAAAAGAAGGTTCCTAATAGGAAGGTTAAATCAATTCCTAATCATTTTCAAAGAAAACCTGTTGTCTCTGATATGGATGGTTTCAAAAAAATAAACCAATTTAGACAATGAAGACAAGTGATATATACTCATCCACATCAATGGAAGATATGGATATTCCAAGAACACCACTTACCTCTAGGAAATTTTAATGTAACACCCCCACATAGATTTCCTATATAGAACTTGAGTAGAGTCATAATAATACCTCATGTGTGTCTCCTCATACTCAAGAGTCTACCAACTAGTAGTGAGGGTCAAAAGATACAATGGGTAGACTATTACATCAGTGATAATAGCCATACACCAAAAACATAAATAAAATATATCAACCAATAATCTCATAGTGGAATATAAAGTAAAGATAGTATTTTACCAAATTTCACCCATGTCACACATATAAATGAAATAACATCCTATTGGGGAAATCCATATTAGAATATATAAAGTGTAAGAAGAGAAATAAATAAACATCGTGTAATCCTCCATAGTTCTTTGTAATAGTGCTACCATATCCACATCTCAGTTATCTTTCACAAACCCCTTTCCCTTAACCAGATTTCCAATCATAAAGTATTCACACACATCAATATGATCATTTAGGGTGTGAGTAATAAAACCTAGTGTGACTCCACCAATTAATCCTTAACATGTCTATATGAGTATAATAGGTGTATTCCATGATAAATTAAATGTATAAGGAAGAAAAATAATCATAATTTGATCAATCGTGTGCAAACCAACCCAAAATGAGCCCTATTTTTACTTACCTAGACTTCCTAATAGAATCATAATAAAAAATTATATCGATATTGATCAAGATATAGCCACAGGGATAGTGAAAATGTATCTTTATAGTCTCAATGCATCAAGTTAGATCAGACTACAAGTTAGTCAAATCCCACCTCTATAATTGGTCAGGCATCAAGACCATCAAAACCCATCTCGATCACAGGTTAGACATCAAGGTTTTCATGTCCTATAAATTACTTGGATCAATAAACAACTCCATAGTACCCATGATACCACTATTTTGTTTCTTTCCTCAAGGTATTCAGACCCCTACCATGTGTTCAGGTCCAACCTCATCATTTTTTTTGTCGTGAAAACACTTCCTTTGAGGAATAACCATATCATGATGCTCTACCTATTTCGAGTACCAAAATTTGTAACTCCAAATACATGGAAATTATACACAACAGGGTAGAGAACATATAGTCAGAACATAGCATGTCATTATAGGAATCCGTAAAAACATAGATTTACATGTGACTAATACCAAGCATGGTCTAACAATATACAACAACATACTCATGGAATAAATCATCAAAAATGGTTATCATGGGATAGACACACACAAACATGAAATAACTATCAATCATGGTAAAAAAACATATGTCAATAAAAATATCACATCAAGGAAAAAAGAGTATACTTGGTCACAAAATGGTAAGGAACTTTCTAACTTAATCTTGTTGATGAAAAACTCTGAAACCCATTGATTTATGATACCCAAGATCATACCTACATACTAAGGACCCGTAAAAGCGATCCCAAATCAATCACATAAATGTTATAGAAATAGATTCAACAAGATTCTAACTCAACATAGTAGATTTTACACCAATATACCTCTCAGGATCTTATAATGATTATATAATTTTGTTTGATTAAGGAGGTGTCACTGACACTCTAGATCCGCCACTATTCTCACAATGATACAAGAATTTATCATTATATGGAATCAAATTCCATTTAATTGGCCATATAATTTATTTTATACGATTTTTCTCAAGATAATAAGAGTATGTCAAGATGAAAACAAAATAATTTATGTTCATGGATCATATACTTTAATTCTCGATCTTCAATACACATGGATCCATCAGAATTGAGATTTTATGGAAAGAAGATTGCTCAAAGAAAGCTATATAGCCTCTAGGTTTGAGAGGGAAACATTTTGGAAGAATAATGGGTAAAAATGTGTCATTATTGAAAGTTAAAGATTATTTTTTATCATTAAACTGCATAACAAGGTTTTGTTGAATTGTTTAAAAAACTATGCACCAACCGTGTGAGCATTTCTGCCTCTCTTGAGTGACCACATAGTTTGTTCACTTAGTTTTTTAACCCATGTATTGGCCATAATTCTGGATACTATAACATGTTCTATAGTTTATTAGGTGAATACATATAGTTTGATAAACCATTTTCCTTATTTTTTTCCACCTAAAGTTCCTCTACCACTAGTGGCACTATTTATTTGTGAATTAGTACAATATGGACAAACCGTGCTTCAACCATGAACCCTTAAAAAGAAATAAAAACTCTCCAAAACTAGCCATAAACCCCTAGAGCTCAAACTAAGTAATTTATAGTTCAAAAACACATATATAATTTCTAAAATTAACTTTTAACTCTTAAAAAATATCTATACCCATTACAATCTTCGCCTATCAAGACTTAATATCCTCGAGAAGAATCTCTAGGAATTTTTCTCAAACACTCCAGGCCATTGAGCCTAAATTTTAGGAATCCACTCCAATTATTGATCTTGAATCCTTACATGAAATCGTAGTATTTTGATAAGTGTCATTTTCATCCCTCACAATACCATCTTTCACTATTCTACAATATATATTGAATGTTCTACGTATCATGCATCAGGTTATAGCTCAAAGACCTCACAGTCGATTACAAATGCAAGATCAATAATGAACCTTCAAATATGAGACATGAGAAAAACATCATGCATACCTCACTATAAATAAGTAAGGTCTGGATAATAATCCCAAATCCTAAAAATCTCAAAAATATCAAGTGACCCAAAAAAATACAAGTGTTAGAATTCCTTCCTTATACAACTATAGATTACTTAGATGTGGAGTCACCAATAATAAAACCTTATTTCCAACAGAAAACTCCAAATGTCACCTTATTCTAAAGTTATATGATTTTTTACTACCCTGAGTGTCGTTCAACAACTTACTAAAGAAATATACTATTTCATAGGTCTCTTGTACCATGATTATCTCTATTACAACTACTTCACCAACCTCATTCTACCATAATATTGAATGATATAGTTGGTCGTAGTGAACCTCAAAGGGTTCCATATGAATAGAATCCTAGAATTCATTTTTGTATGTTAACTCTACTAAGGAAAGGTGCTCATACCATGCTCCACCAAATGCTAGGACGCGAGCTTGAAGTATATCCTCAAGGATCTAAATAGACCTATCTAGTTATCTATTATTCTATGAATGATATATTGTAATAAATTTTATCTAAGTACCTACAGCCTTTTGTATGAACTACCAAGACTAGGATGTTAAATTTGAGTCTCTATCAGATATAATGCTCAAGGTAACTCCAAGAATGAAGATAATATTTCATACATATAGATTTTCCAACTCATCTATAAAGTGGGTCTCTCGGATTGGTAATAAATAAGCCACTTTAATAAATTGATAAACTATAACTAAAATTGCATCTCAAATACTAAGGGTCCTAGGTAACCTCATTAGAAATTTCATAATTACATCATACCACTTCCACATTAGCACAAGAAGTGGCTGCAGAAAACCACTAGGATGTTAATGCTCAGCCTTCACCCTTCAGTAGGTAAGACTTCATGAAGAAAAAAAAATTATGTCCCTCTTCATACCAGGCCAGTAAACTGATGTCATATTTCATGAAACATTTTCATTTTCCTAGGATACACTTCCCATTTTTAATCATGAAAAAATATCATCAAATCATCTCTCAAGGAGGATTTCATTAAAATATGCCTCTACACGATGATCACATTTTCATATTCTACTAACCTCCGTAGGACTAGGTCACAGTATAATAATCATTCTCTCATCACTTCACACTTAGGATCTTACTCTCATACAATATTCACCTAGTTTACTAATGAATACATGATGTCCAAATGTGAACATGTCATGAAATCATAATCCTCATACACATCCATTATCCATTCCACCATCAAACTCATAAACAATATTCCTCTGATGATTTCCACTCACGAAGATTATATATCTCCAATGTTTTCCTGCTAAGAGTATTTGTAATGTTATTACATTTTCTTAGATTATAGGAAATGTCAATGTAAAATTTCTATAGATAATATACCCAACACTTCTACCTCAAATTTAGATCCCATTGAAAGAAGATATATTAGATGATCTTATAGTCTGTGTCAATAAAAAACCTCCCACCAAAGTTATAATGTATCCAATATTTCATAGTGGGAACCATAATTGTTATCTACAAGTGGTAAATTGGGTTTTCCTACTGATGGGGTTGTATCTAATGTAAACCACAAGAAACTACTTGATCCTTCTGCATTAACATAGCTCCCAATCCAACACATGAGGAATCAAAATACACTGCATATTTGATCCCCAACTCTAGAAGTTTCAAAATAAAATTTATCTACAATATCCTCTTTAGATCAAGAATGGTATCATTACATTTATTATTCCATTAAAACATTACCTCTTTCTTTATAAGCCTCATCGTTTTTTTCTTTAAGTGGGATAAATATTTAATGAACCATTGATAGTGTCCAGCTAACCTAGAAACATTTAATCACAAAAACATTCTTAGGGTGAGTCTAAGAAACCACTTAGTTTGGGTTAATAGTAATTATGACTCGGAGATCACATGACCAAGGAAATGTACCTCTTGGATCCATAAGTAAAACTTTGAAATCTTGGCATAAATACAATGTGTACGAAGTGTACTCAATATGGTATCGCATTCTCTAGTATGTGACTCAAAAATATATTAATATATAAGGATTTATTCAACAAACACCATAATTAAAGAGTCAAGATATGGGTGGAAGATATTTTTCATGATACCTACGAACACTGCTAGGGAAATTTTCAAACTAAAAGGACAAAATAGGTACTCATACAATCCATATCTACTCCTAAAGACCATCTTAGTGATATCCTTCTATATAACCTACAACTAATGGTATCCTAAATGAAGATCATTCATGGAGAACCATTAGGATCCCCATAATTGGTCAAATGGATCATAAATCCTAGTTAAAGGATACTTGTTTTTCACTATTACCATATTTAGATTTATGTATTACATATAGAGTCATACACTAACATATTCTTTCTTGAAAAAATAACATGGGGCTATCCCATGAAGATATTATTGGTTTGATGAAATCCTTCATATCTAGGTCTTTAAGTAAAATCTTAAACTCCCTCAACTTGGTTGGTGACATATGATAAGGAGTAATCGAAATGTTTTGTGCTCCTGGAAAAAGATCTATCTAAAAATATGCTTCTCGTTCAAGATTAATAACTAATAAGTTATATAGAAATACATCCTGATTGAGGTCAGAAATAGGAGGAAAATAAAGGGACCCAACATCTGGTTCCACTATGATAACTAATCTTACTACCTAAGCCATGAAGGCTCCAATTTTTATCAAATCTAGTTCCACTCTTCTGGACTCAACATCCACTCACCATTAATCTCAAAATTATCTCCCTTAGGTTAAATAAATCATATTCAACTTTTATAATAGTTAATGTGAGCACAAAATATGGTCAGCCAATCCATTCCAAGGATCACATCAAAGGTATTCATCATAAGGATCATGAAATTCCATAGATGTTCATAGTTTTAAATAACTATAGGAAACTCTAGAAGACTCTATAGAAGATCAAATTTCCTCCCCAGAGGTGTATTGAGGTAAATAAATTTATAAGATAGAATAAATTATAATTCAATACTAGAAATAAGTTGAAAATATATAAAATAATGGGAAGCTCCAGTATTGAAAAGAGTAGTAGAAAAAGAATAGGATATAAATAATATACCTTGAATAGTTGATGGTGCACCTAAAACATCATTTGGAACTTAGTACATCATATACACTCAACCTATCAAAGCTCTGCAACCCTGACCCTAAGGTTCATGAATCACCTGAGTCAACATCATCTGAGGATTCTAAACCTATTTATAGGGACCCATACCATATCCTTGGTTTATAGCTCACATTTTTCTTACACAACTATGGAAACCTAACCTCAAATCTATAGAGTATAACTACTAGATATTTCCATCTTTCCACACTTCCAACACTTTCTATAAAGTGCTGGGAGGAACATGAGGTAATGTCTAACTTTCCCATGGTTGAAACACTATGGAAATCATACTAAGGGGGTAAAAAATACATAATCTAATAAACCTACTTACCACTACCTCATTTCACATCTTCAGACTTCATCTTCTTGTTACCATAAGTTACACTCACTATGGCAGTGGGAGGTCCACCCACCTGAGGGTTGAAAGATAGAAAAAGAACATTAGTTTGATCCTCCTACAAATACTTATCAATAGTCAAGGAATTTCGTAGAAACTCTGGGTGTATCATTACATTGAAACTCATAACATGCCATTGAATATCAAGATGAAGCCTGATCTTGAACTTTATATCCTTATGTGCCTCATTTCTAGATAAGAGAGGAGTGAAATGAAATAGTTTGATTAAACTAGAGTAGTATGTGGATACCATTATGGATCCATGTTAATGCTCCATGAATTCTTGGGCATGATCCAAGTTCATGATGTTGGGAAATAATTCCCCAAAGAACATGTTTTTTAAGGCCTCCTGAGAAAGAAAATCGTGTCTATCTATTTAACCCATGACACCCCATCATTGATTAGTGGGTCTATGAAGCATAAGAACTGCTATCTTGACCTATCATTCCTCATATTTTATGATTAATTTGATTATTCCCTCGATGATTTATATCTATTAATTAGTATATTATTTCCCTCAAGTGACCTGAAAAGCTAAAGGATGTTAGAGTTAAAAGATGCAGGTATTTTCAACCATGTTCCATTGTACATATCCTCTATAGGAAGGTACAATCTGTAATACTCCAAGATTTAGTGGATTTAATTCTTAAACCACTATAGAAGCATTATCAAGTGCATAATCCTATATATATTCTGATGGAACTAATGCATCCTCCCTAGCTGGAGCACTTAGGTATCTCTAAAGTGGAATTTTCTGAAACACTAAATAAACATTTTAAAATTCCTATAATAACTTTTTTATGATAACTTAAGAAATATTAATGTGGATATAGGTCATTTCTATCAAAATATGTATCCTGTGAGATACCCATAGACAAGGAATAACCCTTCTAGTACTACCCATGGTTCAAAACTAGTTATTTTTACCTAAATTTTATCACAATAATATATATAACATAGAATTATGCTCAATTTAAACTAAATAATTATATCATAGATATATCAAACCAGTAAACATATATATATTAATCAATAGTAATGATTCAAGTAATTAAATTAGATAACTATTTTACATCACACAAAAGGTGTTTATATATGACATGTGATCCTACGTGTCTACTCACGGTGCATGAAATCACCCAAATCCCATAAAACTATAATATTAATTCCATCACTAAAAACTCATAGGTCAATTACACATCATCTGGCCAGACATATGGAAACTTCACTATTCAAGTTCCATATATTCTATCTTGTCTTTACTATATCACAAAACAAAGGAAAAGAAAACCTCACCTTTGATTCCATTTTGCAATGCCCCACCCCATATTTCATGAACAACGCCTGAGTGGAGATGTCACAATATCTCATTAATTTCTCCCCAAACACAAGAAGTTTCTAAATAGTGTAAAGGTTCTAAATATGGAGGGTGATACTATACCCTCAGAAATCATAGCCATACACCATAAAAATAAATAAAATATAACCCATAACATTGCAACGGAAGATAAATTAAGCATAGTATAGTAGGAAATTTCACCCATGTCACACATATAAATGTAATAGGTCTATAATGTGGAAATCTAAACTAGTGTATATAAATTCTAAGAATAAAAATAAATAAAAACCATAGAGTCCTCTAGAGTCCATCTCAGTAGTGCTACCAGCTTTATACTCTATAGCTAATATATTTTCTATGGGCCACTTTAAATTACCAGGATCCCTAATCATGAATTCTACATGCGCATTGAGATACACATATAGTGTGTGAGTAATAAACCCTATTTAGACACCATCAATTCATCCTTAACATATGTGTGTGGGTATAATATGTGTATACCATGATTGATGAAAAATTTTAAGAAATAAAAACAATTATATGTTGAGTACTAAAGTGCTAACTAAGAAACTATGAACCTCAGTCAAACATGCCTTAACTTCCTGGGAAAATGATAGTAAAAAAGGATGCCAAGAGTGATCGAGAGCTAGCCATAAGGCTGGTGAACATGCCACTTGGTGGTATCAAGGAGTAGAATGAGATCATGCTATAAGGGTGTTACATCCTACCTCTATCATGGGTCAGGCCTCAAGACCATCAAACCCAGTCTCAGTCATAGGTCAGACCATAATACCATCATATCATGTCTCTTCCTTAGGCTAGTCCAAAAGGCTGTTTTACCCCTACTTCACCTATCTTAGGTATGGCCTCAAGGTCATCATGCCCCTGCCCTGGGTCCAAGTCTAACGTTGTCATCATCATATGTTGTGTTCACTCTACCTATAAAGAATTACCATATCATAATGGACCACCGGTTCTAAGTACCAAAAGAAATACCTCTAAAGGAATGGTAATTATAGAAAATAGGATAAATAATATATTATTAGAATATAGAATGTCTTCATGAGAATTATTATTAGTATACAGGTGTATATGATCAATATAAAATATGTTTTAACAAGATACACTAGCATACTCATGGAATCAAGCATCATAAATGGGACTCATGGGATACACACACATGTTTCACTATCAAGAATAGAAAACAAAATTATTCCAAAACAATTATTACATCAAGGAAACAAGAGTGTACAACATCCCCAAACTATAATAAATGTTCTACCTCATGCATGTTGATAAAAAAATCAAAAACCAATCAATATAATTTAACCTTGATTTGTCCTGCATGCCAAGGACCCCTAGAACCAATCCCAACTCAATCAAATCAAGGTTATATAAAGGTATTTAATAATTTTATAAGTTAAATGATTATTTTTTACACGAACATACCTTTTAAGGTCTATAAATGATACTATAATTGAGTTTTATCAAAGGATGTGCCACTAACACTCTTGATCCACCACCGTTTTAGAAAGGATCTAAGAATTTATTATTGTATTTTATTAGAATCCAAATATTTATATATAGTAGGTTTAATGTATTATTTTTTTATGGAATAATGTTATATATAAAAGAAACTCTAAGTACATAGGTTCGTGGATCATGTACCTTAATTCTCAATCATCAACACACTTAGATTTTCTAGAATCAATCCTGAATGAAGATAAAATTGTTGAGATAAGTCTATGGAGTCTCTAGATTCAAGACAGATACATGTTGGAATAATAATGGGTAAAAATGGTTAATAAATATCCATTAAAGATTATTTTTATATCATTAAACCATGCACACATGGTTTGGTCACATGGATTGAAAAACCATGCACCAACCGTGTAAGGCTTTCTGCCTCTCAGGGGAACCAACACTATTTGGTCACACAATTTTTCAAACCATGTTCCTAGCATGATTTTGACTAATAGAATGTGTTACATAGTTTCTAACATGATTTATTAAGGCTTGATAAATTGTTTTCCTTAATCATGCTCCACCCCCAAGTTCCTTTTTCACTAGTAATATAGTTTATTGTAGAGTCATCATGGTTTTGGAAAGCCATGCTTCAACCGTGAACCCTTAAAAATTCCTCAAAAACTCTATAAAACCAACCAACCCCCCTTTAACTCGAAAAAATTAATTAATAGTTCAAAAAAACATTAATAAAGGATAAAATTAACTCATTAAACACCTCATAAATATGAGGGAATTATAATCAAGCTCAATTTGTAGAAAGATAGCATGAATAATTATCTGGGTAGACTTTTCATCAATATGGAAGAATATTGTTTCAATTTTTTAGATGATTTTGTGGGTGTTTGGATATAAAACCTGTAATTTTTTGTATAATATGTCTTTACCAAGGAATATACATGAACCAAGTTGGATATATACTATGAAAATGATAGGATATTATCAAATGAGGCAACTTTTGACCATGGATTTATCAAATCTTCCATCCCAAAATAGATTTGTATGTTTAGATGAAATGTTTGGTAGATGTGAGAAGTAGGGTCATTAAGATTAAGAATTCATGAGTAGATTACCGAGATTGATTCCTTATAGATTAAATGGGATGTAAATTATGAAGATAAAAAAATCATGTCTTGCTAAGGTTATAGATAAATCATATGAAAAAACCCAAAAAAGTTTAGCATCCTATGAAATAGTGCTTAAATTTTTTTTCATAACCAACTGGAAATGGTTAAAAATATGGATAAAGTATAATAAAATTCTAGTGTTAAAGGGGGATAATTTAGTTCACATTATGTGATCAAATTTCATGAGAGGTTACCTAAAGGTAATGACCAAAAACTCAGGAGAATCTATGTGGAGGGAATAATCATTTTGGGAATGGTATGAAAGACTATATCAACATCCTAAAAGATCAAGAATAATTATTGGAAAATTTTATTCTAGAACATAATAATACATTTTCATTGATGTATAATTTTGAATAGATAAATACATGAAATAATATAGTTTAAAGGTAGAATATGTCCATACAACCTATAAATGTTAGGACCAAGATGATGAGGAAGGTGGTCATATTCAAGTGTAGTATTTTTTTCAATGATATTTTAGAATAAAATAAATTTTAAGAAGAAATGAAAACCTCATAACTTTATATTTAAATAAATTTAGACTAACCATTGTATTCGAGGAATTGGACTCACAATTCTTGAAAATGTTAATTGTATTGAGGAGGAATCTTACTAGAAGTAAATGGTCATCAGATTCATCCTGAGTCTGGAATGAATTGTGATTGTAATGGGGATTAATCAAAGTATATATGGATATGATAATTTAAATATATTGAATCTTTTTTGATCTTGGATTTCTCATAAATCATAATAAAGTTACCAAACTTATGATGTAATCATGATGAAAGAAAGGGGGAGAAGAAGTGTTGACAATTGAATTGAGCATCGAATTGGAAGAGAGAAGGTGGTGGAAATTGTATCCAGTATGATAGTAATAATTCAAATCATATTCATGAAAATCATATTCAGGATTAGTATGAAATAAAGGTGTTTCTGGGAGAATAAGAAGTTTCTGGAGTTATAAGAAGTTACCATAATTTCCATTTTACTTCAGACGATGGGAAATATGGTCTTCAATGTAATCAAAGTCATGAAGGAAGCCATGATACAAACTAAAGTCTGTGAAGTAAGATAGTTGGTGAAGCTGATGTCTTCTAGTCTCAATGTCATTGTAATGAGTTTTCAGGATGCATATTTATTTAAAGGCTGAGAAGGATGGTTGTAATAAAGAAATGAGAGAAGTTGTTGAAGTTGAAGTTGTTGAATAATGATCCATCATATTTTGTGTACCATCGTATACATCAAATATAGAATTGTTCTCATTGAGATTTATGGTAAAGTAATTTAAACTGTTGAAGTCGATTCAAAATGTAATGATAGAGACTGATTAATAATATAGTCAACCATTTTTCAGGTGTGACTTACATCGTAATGAGACAGAACATAACAATAACTAGAATCAGACTTGATTTTTGTAATAGTATAAATTATATATTTGGATGTATTGTCAAATAGGGTGCTTGAAATTTTAAGATTAGGAATATTTTTGAAAATGTGAGAAACCAAAAGTACTAGTTTTCAGACAACCCAAAATACAAATGATATAAATATTCATAAAATGAAGCAGATGTGTATCATATTCAGAATAAGAATAAGAACTGTGATTTTTTTTAAATTAATTTTTTAAATGGGTCAAGAACTATTTTATTAGAGTTGAAAATCATTCATCTTACTAATCGTAATGACAAAAATCATAATGGGAGTATTTTCTTTCATTTGGTGTAGAGTAACGTAAGGAAGAAATGGAATCGTATTGGGGTTTTTGAAGAAGATTGAAGTTGTCTATTCCTTATTACATACAATTGGTATAGAGAATCGTATTTAAGATATCATATTGGTAAAATAATATTTGGACTGATTTTTGAAAATAATTTATGAAGAAGAGTTGAAGTTTATAGAATATTAAAGAAGGATCGAGAATAAATGAGAACAATTGATAAGCATGGAAAAAGTCAAAATGCACCCAAAATTCAAAGAAACATGAAAATTTGGGGAATTTGGTTGAGTGGGAAACTATTTAAGATTCCCACAAAAACCTTCTTTGGGTCACCTATAAAAGGAGAATATTACATTGTACTTTTCATACTAAATCGTTGTTTATGGTGAAGAAGATAGAAGGCAGAACGTTGAAGAATTTTAGAGAGAGAAGAATAATTTTCTGTATTTAACTTTGTTTAAGAAGTTTTATTTGATAGAAGTTAATGGATAGAAGACAAGATTACAATGTATTCAACTGTTCATCATATTTAGTGGATCATCATATTCAGCTGACTATCATATTCTTCTTTTCATCGTATTTAGGTGATCATCATATTGGTCTGGATAATCAGATCGGGACTATCAAATTTTGTTTTCCAAACTGATGAAGAAGGTGTTCATAATTGTTTCAACCGTATTCTGAAATATATATTTTTTATTGTTGAGAAATCGGAATGATATGATCATATTTAGAAAATTTTATTGGGAAACCGGATTGATTTTCATATCAATGTCCTTGAAGTTATTACCATATTTTGGGT
Organism: Viscum album; assembly: GCA_963277665.1. Classification (NCBI taxonomy): domain Eukaryota; kingdom Viridiplantae; phylum Streptophyta; class Magnoliopsida; order Santalales; family Viscaceae; genus Viscum; species Viscum album. Next base: position 1,535,597,347 of record OY728126.1, read on the forward strand.
AAGAAAGTGAAGAATTTTTTTTAAATAGTATATTTGTGGAAGTTGATAAAGAATAACAGGTAACATGTGTTGTTACAAAACTATATATTAAATCATGTATGCTTGAAAGAACACACATTATTGGATTGTTTAAATATTTCTACACAAGTTAAAGGGCATATCCTACTCATTGTATTCCAAAGAAAAGGATTGTTTTTAGTGGACTGTGTGGTATTGGATTATTTAAAAACCATACCAAGGATGTAGTTATTCTTTTTAAATAATGAACCTTGTATATTTTTGTGTTCCTATGGATGATTGTTTGATTTTTTTAGTATAGAATGAAACCTTTAATAGGAGATGAAGTTTGTTTCATTTTAAAGGAAAAAATAAAAAGAAAATATATCACTGATTCACCATCTCCCCCTCTTAGTGATACAATTATTTTGACTGGGCACTTTCAATTATTATCAAAGGGTAGGTTCCCTTTGCTTATTCATTGTTTAAGTTTTTAAGAGAAGATGATGGAGAATCTGAATTATGTGAATAGTAAAGGAATTCTAGTTTTTTTAAGGAAATAATTGTCATATCTAGAATGATAGAATGTTGCCTTATCTCATGTCTATTAGATATGATATTCTTAAAGATATAATAGATGGGTTTCCTCCTATTAATGAAAAACTTCCTCTTACATCTATTGATAGGAATAATCTTGAGAATGATGGAAGGGCTAAGAATTCTTTATTATCATCGCTTTCTAAAATTGAATTCCTAGGGGTGAAAGTTGTTGCCACAACAAACAATATATGGGATAAATTGAGAATCGTATACAAAGGAAATAAAAAAGTGAAGAAGGAAAATTAAAAATCTAGATATTAAAGTTTGAAGATTTTAAAATGGAAGAATATGAATCTATTGGGAACTTCTTTACCAGGGTTAATTAAATTGTTAGTACTATCATATTTCATTGTAAAAATCTAAAATATTTTGTAGTTGTGGAAAAAATCTTATGAATCCTTACAGAAAAGTTTGATACAAAAGTTTCCTTATTGGAAGAAAAAGATCCTAAAACATTATCTCTAGATGATTTTCATAGCACTATCATTACTTATGAAATGAGAACGGATAAAGCGATGAAAATAAAAACAAAATTTGATAGAGAAATTCCTTTCAAGGCTACTAATAAAGTTAACTCAAAGAATATTCTTATTAAAGATAAGGATGATGAAGCTGATTCTGAAAATGAGGTATGTAAAAATATTGATGATATTTTATCTTTCTTTCTGAAAATGTGAAATGAGGTATAGGAAAATACAATAGGAAACTTCCCTTGAAATTTTTTGAATGTGGAGTTATTGATAACTTTGTGACTAATTATCCTCAAATAAATAAAGAAAAAAATAGTTATTAAGAAGAAAGAAGACCAAGAAGGTCATAAAAGAAACAGGGAGATAAAGGAAAATTTTATTACATAGGAAATATCGAAAAATATTAAAATCTAAAAGAAGAAGTTTCTTATCTAAAAATGAAGAATAATAAGGTTGTGATGTTTAATCAGAAAATTATATTGAGTGTGGTGTTTTGAATACTTTTATTACATTACTAAGTGATGAATAGTCAGGAAGAAGTAGTTCTAAAGAATAAGAAACTCAACTTGAATTTCATTTGAAAGAATATTTTAAATAATGTCTGAGAAATATTAGATGGATTGAAAATAAAAACAAGAAGTTAGAAGATGAATGTTTTTTAACATGAAATAAATAATATTTTATTGAGGATAAGGTTAAGTTGGTAAAATAAATTAATTATTTGAAGAAATATCTTAAGGAATAAAATAATCACAATGAGCTTCTATAATTGAAGTTGAAGGTGAAAGAAGAATATTTGGAACTTGTTCAACAAAAACATTATAAAGATGAACAAAAAATAAAAGTTTCAAAAATTATATCTCTAAAATTGGTGAAATATATAATAAAGATAATCTTGAGAAGTTTCAATAAAAGTTACCTTTAAAAAATTAGAATAAATATGTAATTGTTTCTAAAAATGTGAAATCATGGAAAGTTATGTATGTGGAAAAGACAAAAAAAGTTTTGAATTCAAAAGTTTCAAAATACCCTAAGTTATAAATTGTTTCTAAACATTATAGATCTTAAAAGATTTATAACACTTCTGATTATCTTAAGGATATGAAGAGAAAGAAGATTATGATTGATAACAGAAAGGATGGTGGGCCAGATAAGAAAGACAAGAAGAATTATAAGAAACATATTTTCAATTCTGGTCAGTATTGAAGTTTCAGAGGAAAATACTCTTTCTATGGATTCAATTGATATTATGGTGGACATGGAAATATGGAAAATATTTGTTAGTTTAACCAATAACATTATTATTATTTCATATATAATAGAAGGAAAATTTTGAGGGAGAGTCAATATCCTCAAGTAAAGAAGTTATGGGAGGTTGTTTTAAAGAAACCTGAGAAGGTTGGAGTAAAATTGAAAATAGGTTCTTAGTCTTAGAAACAAATTGTGAAAGATGTGAACAACAAAGAAAACTTGAAAAGGGATGTCTTGTTTTGTTGTCAGCACAACAAAATTTTCTTAAAAATTATCAGAAGCTGGAAGTGAAGAAAGAATAAGAATAAGAATAAGAATTTTTTTTGAAATTTCCTTGAAAGTGTTAAAAGGAGAACTACCGTGGATTATTGATAGTGGGTGTTATTCTCATATGACAGGATATTTGAGATTGTTTAATAATATAAAATATTTTTTAAATAAGTAATTGTCACATTCAGCAATTATGATTCATTGAGAATCAAAGTTGTCGAGTCAACTATCATTGGAAAAGAAAAATTGAATTCCATGAAATCTTTATATGTTGATGAGATAAAAAATAACCTACTAATTATTTCAAAATTGTGTGATGAAGTTAACAATGTTAATTTTAGGAAATATGTATTTTTTTTTAATAGTGAAGAAGATGGTAAGATAGTTACAAGAGGTCAACGTACAAAAGGAAACTAGTTTCAAGTGGGTAAAATACAAAACTCATGTTATTTAAGTATGGTGGAAGGAAATAAATTTTAGCATAAAATTCTAGGACACATGTGTCATAGAAACATGATAAAGTTATCTAAAATAAATAGTGTCCGATATATTATTTATTTTCCAATAGAAAGGGACTCGTGTTTCATTATTTTTCAGAAAGTAATGATTATAGATTCAATGCATAAGAAAGTTGAGATTTGTTCAAAAAAACCCTATAGATTATTCATTGTGATATTTGTGGGCCAATGAAAAAAAATGGAGATAAGTAATTAATCACTTTCACTGATGATTTCACTCGCATTAATTATTTTATATATATGAAACATAAGTTAGATTATTTCAAAATTTACAAAAAATTTAGAAGGAAAGAAAAGTAATAATTTGAGTATTAAGTAAAGAAGTTGAGAACAGAAAATGGTGGTAAATACATAAATGAATAACGTTAAATTTATCTTGAAAAGAATATAATTTAGCATGATTATAGTTCCACATACACTCCTAAAAAAATGGGGTTGTTGAAAGAAATAATAAAAGTTTGGTAAAAATGGGATGAACTATGTTACTTAAACATGGTATTTCTCATTACTTTTAGAGGTAATTCATGAGTACTATTTTTTATATTCAAAACCAATTTTTCTATAATCCAAGTTTATATTTGACTCCATAAAAATTGTTTTATGGAAAAATTCCATGTTTGATATATTTAATATTTTTAAGGAGTCCGTGTATTATAAATAAAAAAGGTGGAAAATTAGAAAAGTTTGAACATAAAGGTGAAGATGGAATCATTCTTAGATATTCCCTAGAAGGAATAGGATATATATTTTTCAAAAAATAAACAAGAATAATTTTTTTTCTTGTAATGTGAAAGTTATTGAAAATACTAAGGATGAAAAATAGACTCATGTAGATAAGGAATAGGACCAGGATAAGTAAAACAATTTTGATAAGGATATTGACAATTCCAATCCTACTCAAGAAGAAAAATTGCACTCAACTCTTTATAGTGATGAGTACCTTTTTATTTTGATAAACAATAAAATTCTGAGCTTCCACTTGATTTCTCATCCTAGGATGAGAAATCAAGTGGAAGCTGAGAATGTTATTAGTTATGAACATCAAAAGGTTAAAATAAGAAGAATAAAAAATGATATTACAAATACTTACATGTATTCAAAAGTTGATCCAAATGATGTGAAAGAAGATTTTGATTATCCGGAATGGGTTCAATCCATGAATGAAGAGTTGGATTATATTGAAAATAATATGTGGGAACTTATTCCTAACCTAGAAACAAAAATTCTATTGGTACAATGTGGGTTTTCCAGAACAAGCGGAATGAATAAGGTTAATTAATAAGAAACAAAGAAATATTATTGTGAAAAGGTTATTAAAAAATTAAAGGAGTATATTTTGATGAAACTTTTTATCTGGTGTAAAGTTTAGAAACAATTTAAATTTTTTTTATATTTTTACACAACAAAGTTAAAAAACTTTTCAAATGGATGTAAAGTCTGCATTTATGAATGGAGATCTTGATGAGGAAGTTTAAGTTGAATAACCTTGTGGATTTATTGTTGGGAAAGATGAAAGTTATGTATGTAGATTGGGGAAAGCCTTTTATGGGTTGAAACAAGCTCCAAGTTAATTGTATTACAAATTGGATACTTGCTTAGGGAAGATGATTTTTAATAAAGGAAGATTTTATTGCAATATTTTTATCAAAGAAAGTCAGGATTATTCATTCATTTTAATTGTTAATGTTGATGACATTGTATTTACTGGGAATGATGAAATATATTATGAAACATTTTCTGAAGAAATGAAAAAGATGTTTGAGATTTCTATTCTAGGGGAAATTAAATACTTTTGTAGGTTAAAAATCTTACAAAAAAATAAATAAATTTTTCATTCTCAAGAAAATTAAGCTATGTAACTTCCTAAGAAGTTTTTCATGTAAAACGCAAAACCAATTTCCACTCCTATTTTAGTGGGAACAAAGTTTTCTAAAGATAGAGAAGGGAAAGAACTTAATTAGAAAGAATTTTGAAAGCTGATTGGAAGTTTTTTGTATTTGACTGCCTCAAGACTTGACATTGTTTATAATATTACATTATGTACAATATTTCAGAGTGCTCAAAAAGAAACACATTTACTTTATGGAAAATTAATTCTAAGATACATCAAAGGCATATCAAATTTTGGAATTAGGTATGATAGCTCAGAATGTACTGATTTTTTTTGGGTATTTAGATTTTGATTGGGAAGGATGTGGTGATGAAATAAGGTCCAAATATGGTGGAGTATTTTATCTTGGGAAAAGTTGTGATAGTTTTCATATAAATAAATAGAATTTAGTAACTCTTAGTATAGCTGAAGTTGCGTATGTTTCTACTACACAAGCTGCTACCCAACTTATGTGGATTCAAATTAAATTAAAAGACTTACTTGTTGAAGTTAATTCACCCTTACTCTTGGGTTGTGATAATCAAAGTGCAATAAATCTCACCAGGAATTGGGATCAACATTATTTTCAAAACATATTGAAATTAAATATTTTTTCTGCAAAGATCATGTGTAGAAGATAAATTAAATCTAGAGTATGTTCCAACAACAAAAAAAGTTTCTGACAGCTCTATAAAACCTTTAAGAAAGTAATAATTTTCTAAATTGAGGTTGAACATGGTTTTACAATATATTTTTCATCAAGGTTGAGGTATTTTTTTTCCTCTATCAATTTACCATTTGATGGTATTGTCAAGGGGGAGAATTATTTCATAAATATATCCTTATAGAAGCATGTAATTATGGGGTTGTGGGTAATTTGTGAATCCAACATTTTATGTATGTAAACTATTCAAATTGTTTATTATAGTGGTTGTAGGAAACAAAATTTTTTGTATTCTGGGAAAGAATAACTAAGGAAGAAAATATAATTATGGAAGTTGAGGAAGAGGAAGAAATCCAAGGATTTTTTCATAATCACTTATTTTGGGAAGCATGGTTTTTTTGTCAATGATTCTTGTTTCCTACAATGTGTTAGCTCAAATAGTCTTTTAATTTTTTATAAGTAATCCATTTCTTGAGGATAAAATGTTCATTTAATTATGAAACTTGGTTGATAAAAAAATCTAATGGGGAGATTATTAGGACCAAGTTGATGAGGAGGGTGATCATATTCAGGTGTTGTCTTTTGTTATCAATGATGTTTTAGAAGAAAATATAGTTTAAGAAGAAAGTAAAATCTCCTAAATTTGTATTTAAATAAATATGTACTCACCATTGTATTCAAGGAATCAGACTCACAATGCTTTAAAAGTTCAAACGTATTGAGGAAGAATCTTGCTGAAAGTAAATGGTCATCGGATTCATCATGAGTCTGATTTGAATGGTATGATCGTAATAGGGATAAATTGGTGTCTGTATGGCTATGATAATTTTAATGTGATAATGATTTTCTAATCTTAGAGTTCTCATAAATCATAAGTGACTTGAAAAAAATATTATGCAAGCTTGATGAAAGAAACAGTGAGAAGAAGTATTGAAAATTTATTTGAGCATAAAATTGGAAGAGAAAAGGTGCTAGAAATCATATTCAGTCTAATCATAATAATACCAATCATATTTAGGCTGAGTAGGAAATAAAGGTGTTTCTGGAAGAATAATAAGTTGTTAGAGTAATTGTAAGTTACCATAATCTCCATTGTAAGTCAAATGATACTAAATTTGGTCTTTAACATAATCAAATTCATGAAGGAAGTCAAGATATAAGATGAGGTTTATGAATAAATAAAGTTGGTGAAGATGAATTTTTCTTGTCTTAGTGTCATCATAATTATTTTTATGGATGTAGATTTGTTTAATGTATGAGAAGGATAACTGTAATGATAAAATTATAAAAGTTTATAAATTCAAAGTTTCTGAATATTGATCCATCATATTCTGTGTACCATCATATTCATCAAAGGTAGAGTTTTTATCATCAATATTGATGGTAAATGAATTGAAACTATTGAATTACATTAAAAATGTAATGACAGAGACCAATCCCCAATGTATTCAATCATTTATCATGTGTGAATTACATCATAATTATATAGTTCATAATAAAAACTGGAATTATAATTGAGTTTATAAAAGTATGAAGGATATGGTTAGATGTGTTGTCAAAGAGGGAGCTTAAAATTTCATTGTTAGGAAGATTTTTGGAAAATGTTAGAAACTAAAGGTACTAGTTTTTAGATAGACCAAAAGACAAAATATATAAATCTTAAGAGAATGAAGAAGATGGGTATCTTATTCAGAAGAGGTAGAAGAACCATAGTTTATTTTTCAAATTATTTTATCAAATGGTTCAAGAATCGTCGTATCAGAGTTGAAACATGTTCATCTTTCTGATAGTAATGACCAAAATTAGAATGGGCATATTTTCTTTCATCTGGTGTAGAGAAATGTAATGAATAAATGGAATCGGACTGGGGTTTGTGAAGAAGATTGAAGCTTTCTATTACTTCATGAATACAATTGGTATAGAGAATCGTATTGAAGAAATTTTATTAGGAAAATAGGATTCAGACTGATGTTTAAAAAGAAATTATAAATAATATAAGAAGTTTATAGAAGATTTTATAAGGATATAAAAGAAATGAGAATAATTGAGAAGCGTGGATGAAGTAAAAATGCACCCAAAATTAAAGTAAACAAGAAAATTTAGGGAATTTGGTTGAGTGGGAAATGATTTCATATTCCCTCTAAAACCATCTTTATGTCACACATAAAAGGTGAAAAGTAAATTGTACTTTTCTAACTGAATTATTGTTCATGGTGAAGAGGAGAGAAGGTGAAGTGTTGAATAATTTTAGAGAGAGAAGAATAAGTTTCCATATTGATCTTTTTTGAAGAAGTTTTTTCATACATGAGTAAAAGGAGGAGACAAGATTACAATACATTTAGTTGATCATCATATTCAGCGGATCATCATATTCATTTGGTTATTATATTCTTCTTGTCATAGTATTCAGCTGATCATTGCATCGAGCAAGATAATCAGACCAGGACTATCAGATTTGTTTTTCGGACTGAGGAAGAAGGTGTTTAGAATTATCTAAATTGTATTCTGATAGAGATATTTTTCCATATTGAGAAATTGGACTGGGAATATCGGATTGGGAAAATAGAACCAATAAAATAGACTTCGTTTCATATAAAATTCCTCAAAGTTCTTACCATCTTGTGTGTAAGAAAGTGAAGAATTTTTTTCAAAGAATACATTTGTGGAAGTTGATAAAGAAGCATAGGTAAAATGTGTTGTTACAAAAACTCTGTATTACATCATTTGTTCTAAAAGCATCACACTCACTATTGAATTGTTTACATAGTTCCAGATGAGTTAAAAAGCATATCCTACTTATTTTATTGCACAAAAAAAGGATTATTTTCTAGTGGAATATATAGTATTGTATTATTTATGAACCATAGAAAGGATGTAGCTATTTTTATTTAATATTGAACCTTGTAAATTCTTGTGTTCTGGTGGATGTGTGTGATTTTTTTCAATAGGGAATGAAATACTTAACAGGAGGTGAAGGTTTTTTCATTTATAAAGAGATGTAAAAAAGAAAATATATCATGGATTTACCCCCCCCCCCTCTTAGTGATACAATTATCTTTCATGTCACTTTAAATAAAGACTCATAATATGAATTAAAGAATGAAAAATTCAACCCATATAGATATTAAAAATATTAAAGATTCATGGTTGAGAAGAAACTCCCAGTGTATCTATTATAACTAAGGATCTAATAGGCTTCTCTATATTCCATTATTTTTTGTATTTGTACAAATAATAAGGGAATTGGAAGGTAAATTTAATGATGAGATAAATTAACTCACTCCTTTAGGGGAATCCTATCTGAGTAGAAACGATCAATAATATCACAAATTTTTTTAAAATTGAATAAGGTATTCAAATAACATTTTCTAACCATGTATTTATAATTTAAAAGTTTTTTTTAAGGGGGAGTGATGGTTGATTAAAAAGACATAAAAGGGGGGCCATAATTGTATTAAACTTGAACTTTTTATGCATTTATTAATCTAAGTTCAAGTTATATTTTTTGTAAAGGATTTTTTTTACATTCCCTAAATTGAGTTGGTTGAGTTGGTAAGACATTCATGATTATCTATAGATGTCTCTAATTTCCTTACTTATTAAGTCTATTTTTTTACATTGGGTTTGCCCGTATAGAATTATAGTTCCCTAATTAAAGGCTCATTGCTAAGGAATATGTGGTATCATCCTTATGTAAATAAATTAATCAATCTATGATTACTGAATAAAGGAGTGGGAAGAAAATGATGTTTTGAAATACATTTAAGAATTTTAAAATTCTATAAGATGTATTGACTTACTTTTCCTCTATATTTATTGCCAATAATTAGAAGAGAGATTTGACAAATGTATTGACATAACTATTTTATGGTATTGATGATAAATCAAAAGTGGGAGATTGAAGTTCCCATATAAAGATTCAATTTGTTGTCAATAAGTAAGGTTGTTGTTATATAGATAATTTTTAAATATTTATTGGAAGAATAATAACTTGATATGTGGATTAAGTTAGTGAATAATTTAAAATAATGTACCAATATTATTCTAGAATACTTGTTTGAAGTGATTCATCAGAGAATAACTTTAAGTGTAATCATTATAGATATTTTATTCATAGAAACCAGGAAAAGTATTATTGGTGGAATTTGTACTATATAAAATAGTTTTCAACTTAATATTTTGCAAACCACCGTAAGGTAAGATTTTAGAATTCATATTTTAGAAGAAAAAGCTGGATAGAATATGTGAGAGATCATCCAAGTGAAGGAAATAATTGGATGATATTTTAAAGTGTTTTAGAATGATTTGAGATGATTCTGAGTTGATTTGAGGAAATGAATATTTCCCTAAGATAAAATGAGATGATATGGATGATGTATCAAATTTATTTATATAAGTGAGAAAATTTACAATGTCATGAACCCTAGTGGGATATATAAGGATGAATTGTCATCATTGTAAGGATCATGATGATCATACATGAGCTTTATTAGAGTTTTTTTTGGATCTATAGTGGATATTTTTATAAGTTATTGAGACTTCATAAGGATGATTATAGGTTGCATAAGGATTATTGAATAATCTATAAGAGTAATTTTTGAGTTCATAGGGATTATACAGAAAATTTAAAAGGATTTTATAGCTCTCTATCATGATCATAATCAAGATTTATAAAAATTAATGACATTGAAAGGATGATAAAAAACTATGTAAGGATGAATTTCACATCATTATAATAATTCCATACTTATTTATAATCATTCCTTAGTTCATAAGGATGAGGAACTTATAGAATTTATGAGTTTTCTAGAATATATATGTTCTTTATGAAATTAATAAAAATGATTCTTTCTATGTACTTAAATGATTTAAATATAACAATTAATCTAATATAATCATTATTCAATATGGAATATTGATTAGCTCAAGTCTCAAGGGAAAGTGATACATCACAATTCATGATTCCATTCACACATGGAGAAGATAAAATATAATAAAATAATTGGATTTTTTAGAGATTTAAAAGGATAAAATTATAAGATTATTTGTAATTTAAAATTTATATTTGACTAGGATTTTGAATGATGATATTATGATCATTTAAACTGTAAAATATCCACCAGTTTGAAAGAAGAGATCACCTACGAATGAGATCAAAGGGAGGTTCCATATATAAAATATGAAAAAATATTAAAAATATTCTATGAATATAAAAGTTTGTGAAAAAGAAGAAAATTTAGGTGATACCCTTCAAAATTTCAATAAGATTATATAGAAACTAGAAGAAACTGTCGAAGAATAAAATATGAGAATAAATAAGAGATCAAAGCTATGATATTTTAAGAAAGGGAGAGGCATGTAGTGTCTAAGAATTCAATAGTTAAATAAGAGTTAAGTTGTTAAATATCTAAAGATAATGTTCAAAAAAATTACCTAATAATGATTATATATTGTCTAAGTTCTTGAATAATTGAGCACAAATAGAATAATTAATTCATCGGGACTGAGAAGGATGGCATGTTTCAAGTGGTTCAGGAGAACCAAGGAGAAAAAGAATATATTTATTTTTTTGGATCAATTATTTTTGTGGGAAATTGGGGGACATATTTTTATATTAGGACTCCATAATAGTAGTATTGTGGAACTCTATGATAATGGTATTGAGAAGATCCATGGTGTAACCAATTGGTTTTATAGTAGAGAATCATTGATTGGGGAGTTTAACCAGTCATGGGATAGATTAGTTTATCACCTCAAGGTTTAACCTTATTAAAATATGGTGTTCCTATTATATTTATTTTCATACTATATTCTATTGAGTATTGAGTAAAAAATAAATATTAGAACTCAATTTTAATCAGTTAGAGGGTTAATTATAAAGAAGTAATTTTAAAAAGTATACCACTGATTCACCCCCAGTGGTACAAAACCAACATGATATCTACACACATAAATTATCTAATTCTTATTGATCAAATTTAAATATGAAACTTAAGTAATATAGTCAATAATAACATAACCTACATTGTAACCTTTTGGTTATCTCAATAAACTAGTCATGAAATCTATGGTGATTTCATCCTATTTACACTCTAGAATGGGTAATTACTAAATTTTACCTATTAGTATTTGATATTCATCCTTTCCCTATAATGGGAATAATCATATATAAATAATCCCATCTACATCCCACTTCAGATCTCACCACAAAAATTGTCACATAATACTATGGTATTTTATGTTTAAACTAAGATAAAATTTCCATTGGGAAATAAAATTTTCCCTTTTCACTTATTATCACAATGATAATGGAACAAAAAAAATTCCATGTAAATTAAATAGAATATCATCATCAATAATACACTTGGGTATCTTCTAACCACAACATAATATATCATAGAAAACCTAAAACTTCAAATTTTATTTCTATCCCTCTTAATCTTTCTCCATCAAATATGAGTTGATGGTCAAGGATGCTAAAACTATATGAGTTTCCACCTCATATAGATCAAGATTCAATTAGAGAATAGTAAAACAATTTATAACTCATCCTTCAATTCATGAACTACCTTCACACGATATTTCCTACTCAAAGTATCAAAAGCAAAGTTCCCTTTTATAAAGTATAAATCACCTCTAAATTAAATGACTAAAGATATTAAACACATATCCTTTGTCAAAGATTCATATCACTCTAATAAAATATATAATCCAAAATCATATATTCATTTTATACAATAAATTTTTCAAAGAATATATATTTTTTAGAACCATATTCCACCTCATGGTCATATTGTATCAACAAATAATGTAATCCCACATAAAATGAATTATAATAAATCTCACAGTTATACCTTATATCTGGTATAATGGAAAAATATATTTATTTCAATCTACTCTTTAACTCTTGAAATTTAGTCCCTCATCTATCATTAAACTAAAAATTTACCTCCATCCTAGTTATTTTCATTAAAAGTGTAGCTGGATGAGAAAAGAGTTGAATAAATAGATAATAATAACCATTAATCCAAAGAAAATATGAATTTTGATAACGTTATTTGGTATGTTCTAAGACATCATAGTTTTTAACTTTTCTAGAACCATATATATCCCTGATTCAAAAACAACATGCACAATAAATTTCACCTCTCGGATCAAAAAATGGAATTTCGACATCTTATTATATAATCGATGATCTCTCAATCCTTCCAAGACAATGTCTAAATATTACCCATGTTTATAATATAAAAATAAATACATCAATATATCATTGATAAACACAATTAATAATCAATACAAATAAGGATAGAAAAAATTATAAATAAAGGGACTAAAAATAGTTAGTGCATTAATTTCCCTAAATAGAATCACTGAAAATTAAAAATGTCTATGTCTAGTTTGAAATGATGTATTTTTTGCATCATCATTTAATATTATCAGTTGGTGATAACCTGACCAGAGAAAAATATTATAAAATCATTGATCTTATCTAAGATATTCAAATAAATCATTGATTAGTGGGAAAGGAAACTGGTTCTTAATGGTATCCTAGTTTAGCCTAAAATGGTCATTATATTGGTGAAAACTCCCATTTTATTTCTTGGAAAAAACACTAGAGAACCCCATGGAGATAAAATTTTTCATATTAATACCTTGTATTTAAGATATTCTAATTTATTTTTATGGAAATAATAGGTTTAATATTATATTTCTTTCAGTTTTATGTCATTTAAATTATTTTTAAATGTGATAAAAAAATGGATTCAGGTTGAGTGGGTTATATAAATTCATGTTGGAGTTGGTTCCCTAGAACCAACTTATGTGTAATTTAAGATAACCCGTATTAATCATTATTAATATCAATAAAGTTATTATCACATCATGATTTTTCTTCTATGTAGCATAGTATGTGATAATGTCTCAAGATTAGCGGTCGAACTAAACGATCATAGTAGTTCCCCACTATGATGAGAACTCGAAATTCCTACAAAACTATTCTAAAATTTATGTTCTATAGCTGATGATATCATTTTAGGGACACAAATGATACATGATATCATGGGTAGAGACTTATAGGACTTTGGGGAACCTTCTCATGGTGTACACTCTTAGTAATATCCAGTGTAGGATATTATGAGAACAAGACCCTCCAGGAGGAAATTCACATTTATATGTGTCATTGGATGTTCTTATATTCATACATGTGTATTGATCATTAGACTTTTTTGTTATTGTTAATTAGTACTATGAGTCGTTTACTTTGATATATAGATAAAAACAATGATGACATATTTTCATGATGAGGTAGGATACATTGGGTGTGTCATGGGTAATATTGCATTAATGAATATTATGAGAAATGATTTGTCCCTTTGGTACTTTAATGAAAGTTTATATCTCAGTCCCTTTGATGTAAATGATATACCCTATATAAATCCTTGTCTATGGTGTTCTATAAGAAAGTTCAATTTCTGGGAAGTCAAAGAAAGAGACATGAAGTAAATAGGTTGACGGTACTAAAATGGAGCCTTCTTTATTAGATATATCATGAGAAAGTGATTAAATTATATAGTAAGTGTTTGTATGAGGTATTATATTATTGTAGAATTAACTTATTTCCTTATGGGTTTCTTAGCATATTGCTAGATGCTAACCCTGTACTTTAGGATGCTTCACCTAATGTCACTAAGAAAGAGTACTAGAGGGTCACACACTAAGTGTATCGAGAATCTCAGTTGAATGATTATATTATTATTTATTATTTAAAAATTTTAATAAATATTATTCCCACATGTAGTTTGATAATTATTCATGTTTAATTCATTGCATATATTTCATCACCAATTATTCAAGAGAATATAATGTGAGAAAAATATTTAATAAATATTAATTTTCTATTTAGTGAATATAATATTAATTTATTTATTATAGAATAATGAAATAATATTTATAGAATTAATAAATAGCCATTATTAAAGGTTCGGTAAATATTTTGGAGGAATGCGAACCGATTTTAATGGTCCGGTGAGAAATAATAAATATTTAATATTATTTTATTAAATAATATTTAATTTAATTTTCAATTTAAGATCATGTCATGAAATATTATTATTATTATTATTACTTGACATGGGGTTCCACATGGATTAAATAAATAATAAACGGAACTCGTGAAATTATTCATTTCTACTCCAAGAAATATATAAACTGAATTATATTATTTGCTCAAAGAGCCAATTCATTTATTTGGTTGTGAACAATGGATTTGGATAATACTATCAATCCCTAGAGATATAAATTCTCTAATAATTCTCCCAATAATGGAGAGTTATATTCCTCCACATTCCACTCCCAAGTCAATATAGATCATGAAAAATGCTTGGAAGCAGTTCTCGAGGTGATCAAAGGTGGCTGATGCAAGCGATAGTATTTTCCATCCTAGAACTCAAAGATTCTTATAGTGACATTTAGATATTTATGGGACACATTTGGATCACATATAGAGGTAATATTCTCTTGATTCCTACAATGAAATGATGGTACAATACAGATTTATTGTCAAATCCATCAATTAAGAAAGAATTCCAAAAAGTTAATTCTTTAATTAATTAAATTAATTATAATTAATATGTGATGATTCTATCTATGGTGTCATATTTCTATCCATTTTCTATATTTATTATTCAATTATGTAGATGATGATGTTTATTGTTGGGTTAATCTCGGATTGATCATCAATCATGGAAAACATTAGGCACTACTCATCACATTCTTTCACTCCGTCCAGAACCTATAAGTGTTATTAGCACGGTCACATAATTATTTATGATTATTTAAATATTGTTGATTGATTTACACATTTATAATTTTTATTTCAATTCAATTTTAATAAATATTTTAATTTGAATTGTGAGATATTATTCTTCCTCTTTCGTTTCTCGTAGATCTAATCAATATGATTAATTTTGTAAAAGAAATAAAATTGAAGAATTCATCTGAAGTTTCCAAGGAATTTGGATCAAAAAAACAAGAGTACAAGTCATGTAGTTGGAGTTACATGTTGTGTACTTGTGTTTAATTCATCGAGAATTAATCTAGAAATTAATTTAATCCATTTTCATTAATGACATGCAGTGTATTAATTTTTTACACCATGTGTTGACCAGGATAGGGTGGAACATGGTCATTTAGATTACATGTTATGTATCCCATGTACATGTCATGTAATCCCTTTGAGTCACATATAGTCTATGTATTACTTTATAGGGCCTACCTTACTAATGACTATGTAACTTGGAGACCACACGCCATGTAGTCACCTATACATATTGTGTACTTCAATTTTATGAGGCACGATTTACACATTGAGTACCTAGAAGTGTGGATCGAATATAAATTGAGAGATGTACACACTATGTATCACACTTGTACACACTCTGTACTTATACTAAATTGTGTTGATTTAAAATTTATTTATTATACTGTGTAACCCTTATCGAAATATTCTTGTGTGTGGTCATTAAATTTATAAGAAACACAATAAGATAGGTTTTAATATATATATATATGTGTTCATGTTTTTGTGTTTAATAAATATCTACATAATTTTCATATCATCATATCATGTATGATTCATTTTATAGTTGTTACTCTATGTGCATTAAAGTATGACATGTTACGGAAAAACTATGTAATTCATGTAATCATTAAGTTGATACTACAAGTCATGAAAGTATGTGGTAAGTCTAGTATGCTATATGTCACAAAGAAAAACCTATATATGAGTATAATACATGTTGGGTAGATTTTTATGGGTATTCACCATGTTTCCTCCAAGGAACATTTATGTACACCATTAATTTTAAATGAATTTATTTAATTTGTTTAAAATTATGATGGATGAGAATCTCAAGGAAATTCAAATGATAATTAAGATACAATAATTGATTAATTAAATAATATAATTAATTTATTTGAGCATGATTTATATTATTTAATATCTATTAAGAATTTAATGATAGTTTTATTTAATATGAAATTGGTTGCATGAATGTGGATGATCATGAGTATAGACCAGGACTTTGTATGTAATTGGTTTCAATTAATTTATTATTAAATTAAATTGTTGACCTACATGCATTCTCACCTATTATTATGTAAGGTCATGTGTGCCCAAGGTTTCTTTTATTTAAACCCTTTTCCCTTCACATGTGTGTGATTAAACTCATATGTAATGGATTGATCTCTCAAACTAGTGGAGGTGGTTCAAGTTTGTAGATGATTCAAAACTAATCCAAGAGGGATATATTGGTGGGAAAGTGGAAAGCTGTAACACGAACCTTAATTGGCTCAAGTTATTTTTCCCTAGGTCAATGGTTAGTTTATCAACCACTAGATAAACTGAATATTAGTAAAATATAATGGTCATACCTCTTTATTATTTTACTTCTATCAAGTTTCATGGTTATTTCATTATGGATGTTTTTTCGTGATCACATTAATTAATTAAATTAACAAGCATGCAAGATTGAACTAAAATAAATTATCTTGTGAGAAAATATTATCTAAGACATGGTTAATCACTTAAGTAAATCCACTTAATATTAAAAACCATTTCATAAAGATAATAATTGTCAATTTAAGCATAAAGATAAAATCCCTCAATTATATATATATTAAGTTGGTATATCCTTCCACTACTTTAGTTAAAATAGAACTATAGTTCAATATGATTGACCAGCCAAAGTTGGGGTGATTTCAATTGTTGGGGAATTCTAACAGGTATTTTTTTGTTGATTTGACTTAGTTTACATAAAAGGTTGACTGAAAAAAGTAGGAATTAGTGTAACTGAGATGCAAGGGTTAAGGAAATCCAATTTCAGGATTTTAGGATTTGGGGGTCCACTCAACAGATCAAGGAACTGTGAGTTAATACAGTTGGCAATTAAAATGCCTATCTAAAACCATTCAATTTTCTTGACCAACTAATTTTGGGGTAATGAAAAGGGGAATAAGGATCCCTTCCAATAAAATGTCCAAGAAATGAGATATTTTGAAGCTTATGGTGAGGGCTATTGGGTTTCAATAAAATAGTGGGAGACTAATAAATATATTTTTTATTTTTTTATTTTTCAAAATTATATCAGATAAAGTACTAAAATTTTTTTCATCTTATTTTTAGAAAAAGAATTAGAATGACTTCAAACATATCACTATGATCCATACTTGAAAAGTATCACCTTCTCACTAACACAAATATCCAAGAGTGAAAAGGTTATTATGCGTTATCCTTCACCATGAAAGGAAATTGTTTGTGCTTGAAGAACCTATTTTTGATGCTCCTAGTAATAAAGAAAGTGATGGAGAGTTATCACTCTCTGAGAAATATCTGAATGATGCTAAATATGTTTAGTGTTTCATTATATCATCCATGACTAATGATATTTTGAAGAAACATGAGGACATGGATGTATATAGCTTGATGTCTCACCTTTGGGATCTCTATCAAGAGAGGTATGACATCCAAAATTCTATATTTACAACTAAACTTGGAGATTCTGCACTAGATAGGCCTCATGTAGTCAAGATTATTGGTGATATTAAATTCTTAGACGTCATAGGTACTAAATTATTGGATGAGTTTCATACATATCTCATACTTTCATCACTACCCAAGACCTTATCTTATTTTATTATTAATTACAATATGATCAATAATGATAAGATTCATTTGAAAATTATTTACTAGATTCTCCAAGTCAATAAGGACATGGTGATTGATAAATTCACAGTCCTTATGGTGAACAAGAAAATATATAATAATGAAAAGGGGCCCAAGACTCATAACAAGTCTAAAACTACCGATCACCATCCTTCCAAGAAGAGGAAGATCCAAAGGCGAGGAAAGTAAAAGGTGCCAGTATATTTTGAATTTGGAAAGCCAGGACACTGGAAAAGGAACTGCACCTAGAAGCAAGGGGAAGTTAAAGGTTCATTCATTATCAAGTGTAATATTTCAATATCTATAAATTGGGTATTCTATACAACTTTTGGTTCTCACATATGTATCCAAATTTAGGAACCAAGTAGATTTGAAAATATTTATATAGGAGAGGATCACCTAAGAGCTGTTAATTGTATGAGGTTGGATGCCCTAGCCATTAGTGACTACCACCTTTCATTACAAAAAAGAATGACATTGGTTTTAAAATATTGTTATTATGTATTGAAGATTACTAAAAACATAATTTCTATATCATTACTAGATTCATATGGGTTTATTTTCAAGTTTGGAAATAGATTTTTTTCTTTTATAAGGACATAATATGTTATGGTTTAGAACATTTAAATAATGGTCTTTATGTATTAAATTAAAAAAAACCAAGTAATGGAAATTGATAATGAATCATGTTCACATGACTCATATAACACTCATATATGGCATCACCATATTGGTCATGTACATGAGAAACATTTGAAAAATCTCTATCAAGATGGTTATTTATACTCATCTAAGATAAAACAAGTTGAAATATGTCATGCTTTTTTACAAGGAAAAATGACCAAACAGAAAATTATTGGATGGGTTGAAAGGTCCATAGAGCTTCTAAGATTGGTACACACTGATGTGTGTAGACCATTTTCAGTAGAATATAGAGGTAGATGTTCTTACTTCATAACTTTTAATGATGAATTGAGTATATATGGATATATCTAATTGATTATGTATAAGTATGAGTCCTTTGATAAATTCAAAGAATTCAGGAATAAAGTAGATAATCAAATTGGAAAGAAGATAAAGAATATTTGATTGGATCGAGGTGGTTAATATATTAACTGAGAGTTCATAGAATTTCATTGGGAGTTTGTGATTCTATATCAACTTGCTTCATTATACACACCATAGTGGAATGGTGTTAGTCAAAGTAATAATTATACCTTGTTAGACCTAGTATGGTTGATGATAATTCGTGAAGATCTTTTATTATCCTTTTGTGGATATTCATTACAAACTACATTATACACATTAAACTAACTACCAACTAAATTATGAAATAGAATTCCCTTTGAGTTATGGAGTTGGAAAAATAGCATTCTTCCCTATACACGTTTATGGTGCTGTGATCCATTTGTAAAGGCCTTATTAGGAAATAAACTAGAACCCCTAGGCACAAAGTGTATCATTATATGGTATCCCAAGGAAACAAAGGGATACTATATATATAACCCCTCAGATAAGAAATTTATTATCGCCATAAAATCCATATTTAATGTGAGGGATAAAATCCTCAAAAATGATAGTGGGATAAATATTTACTTAGATAAGTTGACATTCAAGATACATAAGATTTGATACAATAACAGATTCCACAGGTCCATGTGGAAGAAGTCATTCTTAACATGTAAGTACTACGTAGGATCACAAGAGTGGTAAGAGAACTAATTATATATGGTTTTCTAGTCACTGAATATGGTGACTCATTATTGGTTAAAAATTATGATCCTCTATCCTACAATGAGGAAGTAGACAGATCAGAAGCTATAATATAAAAAGAATCCATGAATTTTGAAATGGATTCCATGTGTCAGAACCAAGTTTGGGTTCCATTCGATGTGCCACTTGATGTAAAGACTATTGGGTAAAAATGGGTATTCAAGAGAAAACTGGACGTAGAAGTTAAAATAAATACCTATAAATCAAGGTTAGTGGATAAAGGGTTTAAAAAGCATCAAGTAATTGACTACAATGAAACCTTTTCACCAGTTTCCATGTTTAAATCCATCAGAATTATTCTTGCTATATCATCTTACCATGACTATGATGTTTGGAAGATGGATGTAAAAATTACATTCCTTAATGGGAACCTTAATATCAATGTATATATTACACAAACATAACGTTTTGTGACTCCATGTGATTTCAAAAATATTTTCAAGTTGTAGAGATCCGTTTATGGATTGAAGAAATCACCTAGGTCATGGAACATTTGATCCGTTGATTATATAAAATAATTTGGTTTCATTAAGAATGAATGAGAGTTGTGTGTTTATAAGAGGTTTTGTGGTAATATGGTTTTTATCCTAATAGTATATTTTAATGACATGTTACTTATTAGAAATGACATACCAGTCTTATAGTCTATTAAGGACTAGATAAAAAAAAATGTTTCTATATGAAGGACTTAGGTGAAGCGGCCTATATTATAAGAATATAGATCATTCTTGATAGATCCAAGAGGCTACATAGACTAATTCAAAGTATATATATTGACTAGATACTAAAGAGATTTATTATGGAACGATCCAATAGTGGATTGGTTCTAGTGTCACATGGTTTACATCTTTCTAAGAAAATGTGTCCTCATACACAATAGGAGAAAAAGAGAATGTGTAATATCCCATACACTTATATGATAGGATCAATATTTTATACCATGTTATGTACTATAATTTATGCTTCCTATGCATTTATCATGGTAGGTAGATATCAAGAAGATCCAGGAGAACAACATTGGTCTACTGTTAAGGCTATCCTTAAGTATCTGAGAAGAAATAAGGATATGTTCCTGGTGAATGGAGGAGATGAGGAGATAGTCATTAGGGGTTATAATTATGCTGGTTTTCAAATATATAGGAATGATCTAAAGTTAATTTCAGGATAATTTTTCTGTCTGGACGGAGGAGTTGTGAGATGAAAGAGTTCAAAGTATCCAGTCGTCACTAATTCTACAGTAGAATTTGTGTATATAGCATCTTATAATGTATCCAAGGACTCCATTTGGATACAAAAATTTTTATAGGATATTGATTTGGTACTTAGAAATAAAGACCCTATAATATTTTATTGTGATAATACTACAGTGGTGGCTCTTACAAAAGATCCAAGGTCACACCAATGGACAAAACATATACTCTGAAAGTATCACCTCTTGAGAGATTTTTATCAAAGGGGTGAAGTTGTAGTAATAAAATTACCCATGGAATAGAATGTGGTGGACCCCATGACTAAAGTTATATCTCAATATATTCATTAGTATCATGTGAGAGCTAGCAGACTAAAGGTTGTTAGCAATTGGATCTAGTGCAAGTGGTAGTCTGTTGGAGTTGGTTCCCTATAACCAACTTCTGTGTAGTTTATGCTAATATTTATTTATAGTTTTGAATATTAATAAACTTATTATCACATCATGATTCTTATTTCATGTAATGTAGTATGTGATAATGTCCCAAGATCATTTGTCACACTAAAAAGCCCGAGTAGTTCCCTGCTATGATGAGAAATCAGAAGTGCTACGATGTTATCCTTAAATATATGTTCTATATCCATATGATATCATTTGAGGGAAAAAATGATACCTTATATCACGGGTTTAATCCCTTGGTAATATCTAGTGTATGATATTATAAGAACAAGACCTTCCAGTAGGAAATTCACATTTATATTTGTCATTGTATGTTCTTATTTATAGATGTTTGTATTGATACTTAGACTTTTATATTATTATTAATGAGTATTATGAGTTGTGTACTTTGATGTATTGATGAAAAGTACGATGAAATATATTCTTGGAGAGGTAGGATACATTGGGTGTTTCATGAGTAATAATGCATTGATGAATAATGCAAGAAGGATTTGTCCCTTATGTTCCTTAATGGAATATGATATCTCATGAACTTTGATGGAAATGATATAGCCTAAATAAATCCATGGTCATGGGGTTATGTAGGAATGTTTAATTAATGGGAATTCAAAGAAAGAGACATCAAGCACATAGGTTGATGGCATCAGCATGCAACCTTCTTGATTAGAGATATCATGAAAAATGGATTATATTACATAGTAAGCATCTGTATGAGGTATTATGTAATTGTGGGATTAACTTCATTCTATATTGATGCCTTGGTGTGTTTCTAGATGCTAACCATGGACTTTAGGCTGCTTCACCTAATACCACTGAGAAAGATTCCTAGTGGGAACAAACTAAGTGTATCCAAAATCTTAGTTAAATAATATTATTATTATTTATTATTTAAAAATATGAATAAATATTATTCCTGCACATGGTTTAATAATTATTCAATTTTGATTGATTGTATATATTTTCTCCCTAGTTATTTGAGAGAGTATAATGTGAGTAGAATATTTAATAAATATTTATTTTCTATTTAGTGGATATAATAATTATTTATTCATTGGAGAATAATGAAGTGATATTTATTTAATAAATAAATATTCATTATTCAAAGTCTGATAAATATTTTCATGGAATGTCAGACTGAGTTTAATGGTCCAATTATAAATAATAAATATCAAATATTAGTTGATATAAAATTTAATTCACAAGTTAAGAACATGTCAAGAAATAATATTATTAATATTTTTTGACATAGGGTTCCACAAGGATTAAATAAATAATAAATGTTAATTGTGAAATTATTTATTTCTAACCCTAGAAATATATAAACCCAATTATATTAATTTCTCAAAGAACCAATTCATTTTTTTGGTTATGTAGAATGAATTTGGAGAACCCTCTCAATCCCTAGAGATTTCCCTTCTCCAAGAACTATCCCAAGAATGAAGATTTATATTCCTTCATATCCCACTCTCAATTCAAGATAGATCAAGGAAAATTCTGTGGAAGTAGTTCTTGAGGTGATCAAATGTTGAAAATACAAGTGATGGGATATTCCATGCTAGCACTCCAAGATTCCTACCCTAACATTCATATTTTTTTGGAACACATGTGGATCACCTCTAGATGGAATATTCTGTTGATTAATACAATTAAAATATGGTAAAACTCATATCTATTTTCAGATACATCAAGAAATAAAGAATTACAACAAGTTAAGTCTTAAATTAATTAAATTGATTATAAATAATATGTGATGATTCAATCCATGGTTCAGACATTATATCCCTTGTCTATATTATTTGATTAAATTCTATAGATCATGATGTTTATCATTGTGTTAATCTATTATTTATCATCAATCATGACAAAAATAAAATTTGGGCACGACCCATTGCACGCTTCCGCTACACCAGGAACCAACAATTTAAAGATACAATAATTTGTCAATTTAATCATATGTATGTTTATTTTAGATATGTATAGGATTTTTTGGTGAAATGATAATATCCTCAAATGTAATGGTATTCTTTATACATAAGTTATTTATGGGAAAATCGTAAAGTAATTATGAAAAAGGGTATTCCTAATACATAATATATTTTTGGGGAAAATGTAAATCCCCCATAGGTAAGGGTAAAAAAAAATTTTCCTTATAATGTGTAAGGGTACTCTATGATTCAAAAGTGTACACAAATTAAATGTAAGAGAAAATTATATTTTAGGTTCATCTACATGATACATAATATATTCCAAAAGAAAACATTCTGGTATTTAAAAAATGGGGGCCTTTCACTAGAGGTCGACCACACCATATAAATTCTAAATTATAATTTTAATATAAAGATGAAAATTGGGTATGGCCAAAATAGTCATTTTAAGGGATGTTATGGAATGTACATAAGAATAATTGAGATTGGAGAATATAAAATTTATATAACATGAAATAATAAATTTCAAGAATTGGATTTTCTAGAGTTAAAGTGGAGATGGGGAGGTATGTGTGGATAAAACCATTTTGACAGGGGGTTTTTCTAGATAATCACTAGATCATGGTAATTTATATACTACACTATTTTCAATCTGATGTGGATCCTGAAATAGGAATTTCAAGTGTGAGAATATTTTAATGGTTTGAAAATTTGAAGGTAACACCCAAAATTGATCTATTTTCACATTATAACTATTGGGTAGTTATGAAAAAAAAATCATCAGCCTAAATAGATTTTAATGGTGGAGATTTATATGGAGATTATCTGAGTGATAAATTTTATGTAAAGTAAGTTTAAGGAAGTTAATTTTTTTAATTTAAAATTGAAATTAAAATATCTTGACTAGAAATGGAGGGAGATGGCTGGAATAAAAAGTAGAGAAGATAAAATATAGAGAAATGGAATGAAGAGTTATAATAAAGGGGAAAGAAGAAGAAAGAATCTAGTCAGTAACATGGGATTTATTGAACATATAAATTATAGAGATTTGGATGTTTTTTAACAAAATATATTAAAGATAATTCATATTCTATAATTACTATAGCTAGAGAATATTTTCTGTTTCTATGTGAAGTTTTTTTGGAATACATTTACTTAAATTTTATAACAAAAAGTTGAATATATATTTCCTTGGAATTTGGGAGAAGAACATGGTATACATTGAATAATTTAATAAATATTTATGATTCAATTTACATTAGGTCTACATGTTGATCATGGAGTGATATTCATATTAATAAACTTAAAAGATACAATCAATTATATAAATGGATATCTTTTTTCAAGAACTAACCCCATTAGGAAACCCTATCATACCTATAGAAATGATGATAATGACCCCTAAGGCACCCCTCTAATAGGAAATGGGCTAGCATCTAGCACTAAGGGTATAAAACATGAAAATGGGAGGCATTAACCTCATAAATTCCAAGAATATAATGATACAACTACCAATAAATTAGTTAATATAAAATAAAACCAAGATCCCACAATAGTCCAAAATTAATGATATTTTGTACAAATAAGATCAAAATACCAAGATCCAAGTTTCCATAGTAAAATACCAGAAATTACTCCTAAACAAATTATATAGTAGTCCCAAGCTCCAAGACAGTATTTTTAATCTCAGTTACCAACACCCTCATAGAAACCTATTGAAGTGATTTATATATATAGGAGTGAGAATACATTTATACTTGGTAGGATCCACCTCAAGAATTAAAATGAAAATATGAAATAAGAATATTGTTTCTTTAATGAATAAATAATAGAAAAAACAAGAACCTAACAAGTCAACTATTAATAATCCTCCATAAGGACCACTCTCCCAATAGCACATCCAAGTATAATAATATAATTATGAAAATATATATATAAAGGGTACCAAATTGGTCTTTCACTTTCAAACATCATCATCAAAATTCATGTGGTTGCATCCCTTCTACAACTGTACCATAGTACACCATACCAATCTCATCACATATGATGTGGGTCAGGACACAACCTTGCTTACCCCAGCCCTTATAGGGTCCAACACAATCATTGGATCTAGTAATAATTATACCTTGACCACAACCAAATAATATATCACATATCCACATCTACACCACACATCACAACCTCATCACATATCCATCTCAGTAGAATATCTTGAATATAAATGACTTCAACCTTGTTCCCTCCTCCTACCATAAACAACCCCCACCTAGAATCATCACCACATCCACATAACTAGTCCCATGAACTACACCTAGAATAGAAAGTGGAGAAGAGGGAGAAGTAATACATTAATTCCCTATACAACCTAGATGTTGGGAAAACTATAACACCCTAATATTTTATGATATAGTTCTCTATAGAAAAATTTCTTTGATAGGTTTCTTTACATGAAACACCAAGTTTAAAAAAACCACGATATACTATAAAAATATTATTATTTAATGTGATATTTATCACCTATCTATTGGATTCGTGGTTATGAATAAGAATACCTAAATTATGAAATATTTTTTTTATTTATGTATGAAAATAATTCATTGGTTATAAATTAATTATAAATGAAAATAAACTTCATTTTAAAATAAAAGATGTGTTTTTCTAAAAAAATTATAGATGCAATGTGTTTTTATCTTAAAAAATTAAATTAATCACTATTTTTTAATGATTTTAATAAAATTTATATATTATATATTCAAAAAAATTAGCATTCATCTAATATTTATTCTAGGCATGGGATAGAAATAAATACAGTATTTTTCTAAAAATATTTTTTGTCTTGTTTTGAACACTTATTTTAAAATGAATTTATATCACTTATAAAAATAGAATTTTGAAAATGTATTCCATATTTATAATCATGAAGTTCAAATCTCGTAAATTGTTCCCTTTAATGTTTGTTCAAAATGAATAGTAACCATAGTAGATTTTTGTCACCTCGTTAAGGTAAAATTGGGTAAAATATGGTTAAAACATTGGGAAAAGACATTAAAATTTATCTAACAAATTCCTTTATCCTATTTGATGAGTGGAGTTTATATATTTCCACCCATTTATCAAATATATAGTCACTTGGTTCCATGTTCCATTGACTATGGCCTTTATATTAATTTAATAAAATAATAAATACAAAATTTCACTCTCTTGACTTTAATATATCTAAAATTTTTACTTGAGGATAATATGAGGATTAGTTCAGTTATAAATTATTATTTTAAAGATAAATAATTTTTTATTAGTTTATTTCTATGTTTTATTAATTTAATAATTATCTTCAATGTCTATGCCACACCGACACAACAATTATTAACCTAATAGAAAAAAAATAAATTATTTTAAAAATATTAAAAGTAATAAAATTTAAGTGAATTATTTTTTTCCATGAATTTTATAGACAACTATGAAATATTATGGATTTTATAAAAGGTTATATTTGAATTACATATTTTTATTTGTTTCTTTAAAGTAAAATTAATTTAATAGTTCCAAAATTGATACTAATGGTATTTTATATAAATAATATTTTATTAAATAATTTATAATTCATAAAAAACTTAGATTTGTCTGATTGAATGGAATATGGTGTAAAATATTAATCATTGTTTATTTATTATTTTCTTTTATAATTATGATAATATTCTTAACACTTTAAGTTTCAAATAGTCGTTACCATGGTTAAGGTCAAAAATGGTTAACATAGGGGTTAATAAAAAAGATAAGGTTTAAAATGACCCTAAAACATGTCTAAATTTTAATGGATGATTTTATTTAAACCCTAGTATCTTTTTATTCTAATTAATAACCTTTGGAATCATTTGGATTCAGAATTAATTTATTTTATTTTAATCTTTTAATAACATCCAAGTGTGTCATCTTCCTCTAATATAAAAGGACCACCATTATTTATCTTCTTTACACCACATTGAGACTTCTATATTGAATAATCCCTGAAACAATCCCTTATAAACGTACTGAGAAATGTTATAGAGGTTTTTTTCTTCCAAAAATACTAACTCTGGGTTCCAAAATTGGAGATTTTAAGGATTTATTTCCAGGAAAAGATAATCGCCTTAACTAGTCACTTTATTTTTACTTCTTATTTTATATACCCCCAGTATGTGGAATTTATCATAAAATAATAAATATACTAAATTATTATTATATTTATTAAATCACTATTATTCACCCTATTTACCAAAAATGGGAAGTGTATGTAACCCTATTGTATGCCTATGGCTTACCATCTCCACGTAGCGATGAAATTCATTTTTTATCACCATATTTTATGGATGGATATTATCATGAATTTAATGTTTATATATAATATTTATTAAAAAATTATTCTCTATAATGATAATATAATATTAATATTCTTATATTCTAATCTTTTAGAAAATGATAATGTCACTTGCACATACGTGTGGACTACCACATCTAAAAAATGATGTGATTCATTTTTAATTTATGATTCACATGGATGAAAATAAGGATTGATTTGATGAATATATATGATTTATATGATATAATAATAATTTTGTAAATGTGAATTATTATTTAAATTTATTTCATTCTATCCATTAAAGAGTGACAACAACATTCATGCGTACATGAGTCATATCATCTCTATGAACGATGTAATTCATTTTTCAATCCATGAATTAATTTATGGATAATTAATTCATGTTAGTATTGAAAATAAAGAACAGGGAAATAATCCCAAAAAAAAATCCCTACCTTAATTTTGGATAGATCATTGGTGAAGAAAAAATGTACATCAATTTTTTTTATGAGATCCACCATGATCATCGTTAGCTGCACAAAATTCATTTTTCATTCATTGTTGATCTTTGATCTCAGGATCACTATCTGACATGCTCTACATCAGATCTCTCTCTTCATCCCATCATTTTCTACAGGTTTATATATCCTACCCTGGTGAATTTGATTAAGAGGTATTAAACATCGATTTATTTACGGTTATACCATTAAATTTTTATTAAATTAATAAATTGATTTAATCCATTTAATTTTACCACGACTGCACTCTAATTAAACACTCGATGCATACAACTATTATGTAAAGACGAGGGTAAAACCCACATTCTGGATTTAATTGAGGTATCAATTTTCCCATCTAAGAAACCATTTTGGAGTTATCCATTATTTCTAAAAAACCACACATGTGTGACCTAAAAAATTTACTATTTTTAATATATCAACATCGAGGCTCCATGGGAACCAAAATTCCACGATGACTCTACACCTTACTCTAAAAATTTTATTTAAAATATTCCAAAGTTTCAAATATAAATATAAAATTTTCTACATATAACACCACCCCCACATCACACAAACCTCCACTACATAAATGATTTTTGAATCATGCTATAAATCCTTGAAAAAACCCACACAACACTTTTACTTCCAAATAACTGATTGTATCACCATTCTACATCCATATAAACATTTTCTATTTCCAACTGAGGAAAGGAATCTATATACCTTATAAAAATATAATCCAACAACCCAAAACCATCCATATAATTTTCACATAACAATCCTACAATATCTACACAATACAAAGCAGTCGTAACAAGCATATAGAAACAAATAACAATAATTTAAAACAACAAGGACTTCCACAATTACACTTTTTAAAACATGATTTCATATCAATTCATTTTTTCACACAAAAAAACATCACTTTGATTATAGATTCTACAAAATCAATTAATTTATCATATTTAATTTATTATAATTTTATGAGAGGTGATACCATTATTTAAATCACATCAATGGAATAATACATCTCTTAGTGGAAAAATATTTCTTGCAATAAAAATTCTTAGTAGCATCAACAACCGTATAATAAATATTATAGAAAACATATAACCACATGAGAATCACCCATTACCATCAATTTCCATTAATTAAATTTATTATACTTGTAAAAAAATCCATATTTCCCACCTAATGAATGAAATATCATGCTAATTCTACATTATACATAAATTAAATGATTTATTAAATCCGCTAACTCAATCAATGATTCTAAAACCACTGAAGGTAGGGTGAAGGATGGATAATCTAAAAACCAAGATCATATTATGGATTCTTCAAAATCCTAAATCACATAAATATACATCAAAACCATGACCCAACATCTGAAAAATTGAACCAACATTACTTTATTGGCCTTTATAAAAGGGAAAATAGGGAGGGAATAAAAAAAGAGTGGGAAACTCACATCAGATATCAAAGGGTAAATCTATTAAAGATATGTTACAACACCAATCAATGGGGGTTTAAGATTCTATAGGGTCACACTTATGATCATCTAAGATTTAGATAAATGAAGGTAAATTAGAGAAATTTAGATAGAACAAAATTTACACCAATACTATAAACTTCATTGTCATAGTGTGACAACCATGGTCACGCCATGATGGGAAAAATCTAATGATACCCTAAAAATAACACTATATATCTCTTATATCGATCCCCTCTTAAACATGGTCAATTTAATAAATCTGATATGATTGAGGAAGGGTTGTACTATGGTCAAGAAACCATAGTGCAACAACACCCAATTCAGAACCACCAAAAATAAATTTTAAGATTATCATTCCATTATAGATATGGATCCATAATGACCAACTAACCAAAAAACCTTTGAATTCATCATCTAGACTTTACACCATGTTAAGAAAGTACCATTTTGTGAAGGTGTCCCTAGATTACATACTCTGTGGATGTATCCCAATATAGGTGAACTAAGTAAAATCTATGTGTGATGTGTTATATGTATATATATATATATATATATATATTAGGTTCAATGGGATTGTATGAGAAAGTAATCAATGGTTGAACAAGTTCCTTCCAATAAGGGAATATGATCCAATGGGATTTTTGAGTGAGAAAAAGTTTGAATTGAAGATATGGGGTTGATTTATTCAAAATAAGAATTTCATATATCTAGAATGAAGAAGAAGAAGAATACAACAAATAAATTGGGTATTTCTTTTGAGGTGAAAAAAATTATTCCTTATGTATATATGAATTTAATTCTATAGTGGATGTTTTTTATAAAAAAATTGAACATATATTGTAACACCCCAACATTTGATAGTACATTATTTCTTTAAAGTAATTCAATAACGTACACTACACGCAACACCGAGTTCAAGCGCACCACGACTTACCAAACTAGCTGTTCAAGAGCAGTTATGAATAGTATTAACTGAATTTTGAATTTTATATAATCCTTATAATTTTAGAATCCATATAATGATTTTCTTAGACATAATGTAAGAAAAAATACATTTTTTTCAGATAAAAGAAGTATTTTTCAAAAAATGAAATTTTACCTCCTTTTAATGGTGAAGCATTCTTAAATCCAAATATTTGAAACTTTTATATATTCAATTTTAAAAAATAAACCTCTTATTTATAATTGGGAAATAAGAATTTAGTTTCAATAAATTTTTGGGGTTTTTCGGATAACTTTCATATTTGGGTGAATAGTGAAAAATAATATATTTTAACTGAAAACAACTTTTTAAATCAAAATATTTTATATTGTTAAATTATAAATTTTAATGGTTTGTAAGTATAAATAGATTATATTTTTACCATTTAATCCAATGATGATCATTGTAAGTAATTTTACTTTAAAATTGGACATAAACAAGTGTCAAACTTTTGATAGTTATTATTTCTTAAAAATACACCTTTTGGTTTTAACAGCGGGAATTAATTAATAAATGAAACTTTTATGTTTTTAATTTTGTAAAATATACTTTATTTTTGGATTCGGAATGTTAAAATTATCTTAGGGTGAAATTTTGGTACTTTTATGATAACTTTCATATTTTTATGAATAGTGAAAATTACTAAATTTTAATTAAAAATAACTTTTTTAATCGAAATAATTAATAGTGATAAATTATGAATTTGAGTGATTTTAAAGTATAATTATATTATAATTTTACCATTTAATCCAATTTTGGTCATTGGACATAATTTCATATTTAAACTGGACATAAGAAACTGTCAATCTTTTGATATTTATTATTTGTTAAAAAACATGCTTTTTGTTTCGACAACAGGAATTAATTTTAAATTCATTTCTGCCACTTCTATATTTTGAATTTAGAAAAATGTATTCTATATTTATAATCAGGAGGTACAAATTTTTTAAGTAGGTAACTTTTATTTTTACACATTTTGAATAATTACTTCGGTAAATATTTTATTTACCATGGTTAAAGGGTAAATCCGGTAAATAAGGGTAAACAATAATATTATAATAATACTAAATTTCCCTAAAACGTGTCCTAACCCTATTTTTTTATACATTTCCGACCATGAGAATCTTTGGGTCAATTTTGGGACCCCATGGAGCCACTTGTAAGTGATAATGACACTTTATATTAATTAAGTTAAAGTAAATAGAAAAATGACATAAGCATATATCTTTTAGCAAAACAATTCTTACATAGTGTTATATATGTTATTTTTCAACTATAAATATTAATTATAAATATAAAAATATTTCCTACATCATTGTATTTTTTTTATAATTTTTAGACATCTAATAAACTAAATTATTTATGACACAATAATGATGTAGTGTTTACCTCATTAATAAATGCTTTAAATAAATAAGATTATAAAGACTAAAATAATACCCAAAACCAGTCCAATTCTTATTTAATGATTTCATTTCGATCATTATCCATCTTATCTTTAACTTTAATGAGTTTGGGACCTTTAGAAACCGAATATAATTATATAATAAAATAATATTTTCAATCTTTACTAAAGAGCCCCTCCTCCCCCTTATAAAAGGACACCACTTCTAACCAGTTACTCACACCTCTCAAGCCTTTTGGCTCTTCCAAACTCTACCCAATTAATCTCCCTACATCCCTATCCTCCTCCTACAATCCTTACCTTAGGAAGAAGGCACTTCAAGAGTAATTTTTGGTTCAAACCAAAGGGAGTTACCCAAATTAAAGGTAACAATTTCTCTTAGCTTATTTTCTTTTATTTTACTTCTCCAACCCCTATACTCTTATTATTATTTTCTTTTGTAACAACACCAGTATACTCAATATAATATGATATTTTTATGAGAAGTATTCAAACTACACTTACACACACCTCCATCTAATGTCTGAAGAACATAATGTTTCTGTGGATGGCAACCAAACGCCTCACGAAACGATGATTGTTCAATTATATCCTACCACCTATCATGGTGGCCATTATTATGGAACTATAATTAAATATTATATTAATAATATTTAATTTATATATAATCTTCTGTAATTCCATTTTATATCATACCATTATTCGTTTCATGTTGTATATATATATACGATAATTTCATTTGAGGAAGTGCGGACTACCTCCCCCTCAAAGTGATATGACTCGTTCATAACATACATGGAACGTATAAGGTATAGTGTTAATGAACTTAAGTAACATATATAAGATATTATATTATACTGGAATAATAATATACCTATGTACCATTTGGTTTTTATTATTTTTAAAATGAAAAATGAAATGGAAGTAGCATCCGTGCGTGCGTACGGACTACCGTCTCCACGAACGCGATGAGATTCATTCCTCATCGTATCCATTCAAGACTAATTTCAGTTGATGATTAAAAATAATTTTTAAGGACTTGATATAATTCTGGATATGAATAAGATACAACCTATGGATAACAAACACGACGTATGTAACAAAACATATAAAATAAAACGAGTAAGTGAACACCCAAAACGACGATAATACTAAAATATTATTAATAAAGAAATATTAAAAAATAATATATGATATCATATTTATGTATATGATTCTTTTATAATTTAATAACAATTATTTAACTATTATACAAGAGGTTAACCTACCCTCGACCAAGGAAAAGTATAGGGTAAGGTTTTATTTCAGAATCTCTTCATTATCTGAGGTTGTTTATATGTAATTATCTATTGGGACCTCTTTATCATCCACATCCATGTTTCTTAAAAATGTATTTCAAAACATTCTTAATATTTTATAGAATATGGGTTAAAGTCATTTATACCCTTGTTTGAATTTTTATAAGATGTCTATAAAGTAATCTTTCCATCGTTTTCGAAACAAGGTCCTTTTTAACCTTTTTGAAAAAATTAAGGTAAGAATGTCTTTTTTTAACTTATACAGTGGGTGTGGATATATTATGTCGTTATAACATCATCGAAGCTTCCCTTACAATATTATAAGAATATTTTCAAAATAAATTCCTTTTTTATAATTATGTGACTCTTAAATGATTTCAAAATATAAAGATATATTTCTCTAAAAAAGTTTTTGATTTCATCTATGTCAACATCCTTTGATGGATTTAAGTTTATTTGAAGTTGATTTATTATGATAAAAAACTTCCATATTGTATTGAAGGTTTTGTGATATGTTTGACTGTGGATGTTCTATTTTTATACCATTTATGTTTTATGGTTAAAGTATTGACATTTCGTATGCTAGTTTTAATACGAATGTTTATGATATGTTTAAACCGTTTCATATGAGGAATGTATTG
Source organism: Viscum album (assembly GCA_963277665.1). Taxonomy (NCBI): domain Eukaryota; kingdom Viridiplantae; phylum Streptophyta; class Magnoliopsida; order Santalales; family Viscaceae; genus Viscum; species Viscum album. The sequence continues at coordinate 1,535,631,708 of OY728126.1, forward strand.
GACTTAGTAAGTGACGGGTGGAGCCCGCTATAGCTCCTCGATGCATCGGTAGGTCTCATGAGACAACTAGACGTGGAATTGGCTGACGCCCTTTCCCAATTTTGATATATAGTTTTGGCCGAGGCCTTAATCATTTTTAGATGTCTTGGCTGAGGCCTCGAAAAAATGTTTCAGAATGTCCGGCATTATACATTTCCTCATTATGAAAATAATATTGATGGTTCATGTGGTCATTCTACTAGTAGAATACCAATGATTACATTTTATTATGGCATTATTTACTCATCTCATATTCCTGCCATAAAATTATTCATGTTTATTATTGGTAAAGGCATGTGGTTTCAATTATTCACCATGCTTAATATTTATGTTATCTTCCGATGTATTTCTTACCCTTACTGAGCGTTTGAGATCACCCCTTTCTTATGTTTCATTTTCCTAGGATGTGAAGAAGTATTTTAGGACTGACCTGCAGGGATAGTCTGAGGGGATATGTGTGTGGACTATGGATACTATTTTGTTTTAGTTTTTCACTTTATGATGTAATGTAAGACTTATGAATGTATCTAGTGTTTCCAAGGCTACTAAACTCATCGGTCTTTCGAGACATGATTTCCTTGTGATCATGATAATGTTATGTAATAATGCACCGACTCTGGGTAACTGGGGTCGAGGCATTACAGTTGGTATCAGTGAAGTTTAGTACAAACCATGGAAGCTAGATTTAGATAAACTCTAATTAGAGCACATAGACCTAAGATGGACTTTGAGGATTAGTATAGAAGAAATTCCTAGAATTTTAGTAATGTAGATATTTTGTGAGTTTTCCAAGAAAATACGTCCCTGTCTGGATACGAGCAGGTAGAGGCGGCTCTGGCACAGATGTACCTAGGGGTAAAACCTGAAAACACCTATTTGAGCTAGACTTGAATAGGAACTGGTGCACGACAACGGGCCTTGCTACACTCTTGGTTACGACACTCCTGGGGGATATGCTTAGGATAACTCTCATTTTCTTTACAAATCATTATGAAGGGTTTATGAGTATATACTTCCTCAATGAAAACATATTTATGATTATGGATTATATCCATAAACCGTTCAATTTCTGTTAGGTATTTTACAAGTTTGTAATTATTCATTGCAATTCATAAACTGACCTAGTTTATTCTATTGTATAAAAATGGTTCCCAGTAGAAGGAACATGAACTCCAGCAATACATCTGATCCAAAGAGTAAGAAGGATCATATCTTTCATAGTATTAATCCAACATTTAGAAGAAAAATATTCTCCCATGTATTCTCAACATATTAAGATATAGTATCATGTGTTAATAAGATAAGTAAAGAATTCTCTGAGTACTATGGCTTTAAAGGGAAGTAAGAGAAGAAAATGATGGAAGAGAGAAATATGGATAAAGGGAAGAGGTAAAAGAAGAATTTTCCCATATGTGATAACTGTGGGAAGAAACACCCTGGAACTTTCTTGAAGGGAATGGGAGTTTGTTATAAGTTTGGAGAAAAATGACACCATGTACGTGACTGCAAGGGTAAGAAAAAGGTTTCAAATGTACAATGCTTCATCTGCAAGGAGTTGGGACACTACGCGAACCAATGTCCAAATCATCAGAGTATGCCCCAAATGATGCTATTGGATAATAATCAAGTTATGATACTACCATAGATGAGGAGGAATTATTAGAGTTCTTATGTTGTTATTAAAGAATTATGTCATTTGAGTGTTGTATCAATGATGTACTGATTATAATAGTTATGGAGTATATAAGGATTGTACTGCAGTACTATTTCATTAAGGACTTGAGATTGTGTGGAACCAAGAAAAGTGACTCAATAGCAGGTTAAATTTTTGGAAAATATATGGTTGAGATAAAGATAAACCATAATGTAGTTCTGATACTGAGGTAGTGATTTTGGAATAATACATGTTTGATTTGGATAAATCATATTGGATATTTTTTACTACCTTGAAACTGATTAATGATTTGTATATTCCATAATTGTTTGAGTTTAAAACATTTTTGGATATAAGGATTATATCTAGTATTCTATAGGTAATAAGGGATCATGAATGTAATCAATAAGGTTTTATGGTAATTCATGATGTTGCAGTGTTTTAAAAGAATACATGATGAAGGTGTTCACATGTTATTACACAGAAAAAAGGATCTTCATTGTGTTTACCCTCCTTATAAATTTTGGACTATGAGTTTGAGATAGAAGTATTTTGGATAATTATAGTTTGAGATTATTTTTTTCTTGCCATAAAAGGACAACCTCGAGGTCGGGCGGCAACCCGTCGTGTCCGAAAAGGCTGCGAGACTTGAACCCGCAACCAAAGGGAAAAAAAGGTGTATCACCTGCCATTGACCCACGAGATGTCCTGGATTTAATAATGTAGTTTTTTTAAAAAAATCTGGTAGATGAATTATAAATTCATTTTTTTAACCCTATACGAATAGGATAAATAGTATATTATTTTTAAGTTCTATCATCTTTTAGAGTGAAAGATGAGTTTGTGGTAGAAATTAGTTAAAGTATGGGACTCTACTTGTCAAGTATATATTTTTCTTCTTCTCTTATTCTATGAAGAAATTAATTATTATACTTTAGTGAAAGGATCTTGAAACAAAAAAAAATTATCCTAATACCATACGTTTCGTTGAACCGATGGTATTTTAAATCATAATAGATTGATAAATTTAAGGCCATAAATTTTACACTTGTTTGTGATTGATGAACTCAATAACTACCTATAAATATTTATGTTTTTCCTTTAATTATATGTCTCTAATTTCCACCAATGTTCTCCTAATCGAGATCATAATTTGGTGGTGACCCTTTCATTTCCCTTTTCCTCTTATTAAGACTAAATTTTATTAACCTAATTTCTGATGTGGGTTTTCCCAAAGGTATTTTATATTTTCAGCCTTTTATTTTTTAAAATTAATTTCAAATTGTGAGGAATCAATTTATTGAAGGAGGGGAGAATGTAACACCCCAATATTTGATAGTACATTATTTCTTCAAAGTAATTCAATAACCTACACTACATGCAACACCGAGTTCAAGCACACCACGACTTACCAAACTAGTCGTTCAAGAGCGGTTATGAATATTATTAACTGAATTTTAAACTTTATATAATCCTTATAATTTTAGAGTCCATATAAATATTTTATTAGACATAATTTAAGAACAAATACATTTTTTTCAGATAAAAGAAGTATTTTTCAAAAAATGCAATTTTACCACCTTTTAATAGAGAAGCCTTTTTAAATACAAATATTTGAAACTTTTATATATTCAATTTTACAAAATAAACTTCTTCTTTAGAATAGAGACATAATAATTTAGTTTCAATAAAGTTTTGGTGTTTTTCTGATAACTTTCATATTTGGGTGAATAGTGAAAAATATTGTATTTTAACTGAAAACAACTTTTTTAATCAAAATATTTTATATTGTTAAATTATACATTTTAATGGTTTTGAAGTATAAATAGATTATATTTTTACCATTTAATCCAATGATGGTCATTGTAAGTAATTTCACATTGAAATTGGACATAAACAAATGTCAATCTTTTGATAGTTATTATTTCTTAAAAATACGCCTTTTGGTTTTGAAAGCGGGAATTAATTAATAAATGAAAATTTTATGTTTTTAATTTTGTAAAATAGACTTCATTTTTGGATTCGTAATATATAAATTATCTTAGGGTAAAATTTTGGCACTTTTCTAATTACTTTCATATTTTGATGAATAGTGAAAATTACTAAATTTTAATTAAAAACAACTTTTTTAATCGAAATAAATAATAGTGATATATTATGAATTTGAGTGATTTTAAAGTATAATTAGATTATTATTTTACCATTTAATCCAATGTTGGTCATTGGACATAATTTCATATTTAAACTAGACATAAGAAAGTGTCAATCTTTTGATAGTTATTATTTGTTAAAAACGCGATTTTTGTTTCGACAACAAGAATTAATTTTAAATTAATTTCTTCCACTTCTATGTTTTGAATTTAGAATAATGGATTCCATATTTGGAATCATTATTTCCAAATTTTTTAAATAGGTAACATTTATTTTTATACATTTTGAATAATTACTTCGGTAAATATTTTATTTACCATGGTTAAAGGGTAAATCTGGTAAATAAAGGTAAAAAAATAATATTATAATAATACTAAATTACCCAAAAACGTGTCCTAACCCTATTGGTTGATACATTTCCGAACATTGGCATCTTTGGGTTGATTTTTTGACCCCATGTATCCACTTGTAAGTGATAATGACACTTTATATTAATTAAGTTAAAGTAAATACAAAAATGACATAAGCATATATCTTTTAGAAAAACAATTCTTACACAGTGTTATATATGTAATATTTTCAACTATAAATATTCATTATAAATATAAAAATATTTCCTACATCATGGTATTTTTTCAAAAAAATTAGACATCTAATAAACTAAATTATTTATGACACAATAATGATGTACTGTTTACCTCATTAATAAATGATTTAAATAAATAAGATTATAAAGACTAAAATAATACACAAAACCTGTCCAATTATTATTGGATGATTTCATTTTGATCATGATTCATCTTATCTTCAGATTTAATGAGTTTTTTACCTTTAGAAACCGAATATCATTATATAATAAAATAATATTGTCAATCTTTCCTAAAGAGCCCCTCCTCCCCCTTATAAAAGGACACCACTTCTAACCAATTACTCACACTTCTCAAGCCTTTTGGCTCGTCCAAACTCTGCCCAATTAAGCTCCCTACATCCCTATCCTCCTCCTATAAGACTTAACATATGCATAAGTCACTTCAAGATTACTTTTTGGTTCAAACCAAAGGGAGTTACCCAAATTAAAGGTAATAATTTCTCTTAGCTTCTTTTCTTTTATTTTAGTTCTCCAACCTCTAAACTATTATTATTCTTTTCTTTTGTAACAACACCAGTATAATAAATATACTAGGATATTTTTATGAGAATTATTCGAACTAAACATACACACACATTCATCTAATGGCTGAAGAACATAATGTTTCTGTGGATGGAAACCAAATGCCTCACGAAACGATGATTGTTCAATTATCTCCTACCACTTCTCATGGTGGCCATTATGATGGAACTATAATTAAATATGATACTAATAATATTTATTTTATATATAAGCTTATATAATTCCATTTTATAGCATACCATTATTCTTTTCATGTTGTATATATATATACGATAATTTCATTTGAGGAAGTGTGGACTACCGCCCCCTCAAAGTGATATGACTCGTTCATAACATACATGGAATGTATAAGGGATGGTGTTAATGAACTTAAGTAACATATATAAGATATTATATTATTCTGGAATAATAATATACCTATGTATCATTTGGTTTTTATTCCTTTTAAAATGAAAAATGAAATGGAAGTAGCGTCTGTGCGTACGTACGGACTACCGTCTCCACGAACTCGATGAGATTCATTCCTCATCGTATCCATTCAAGAATAATTTTATTTGATGATTAAAAATAAATTTTAAGGGATTTATATAATTATGGATATGAATAATATACAACCTATTGATAAAAAACATGTTTTATGTAACAAAACATATAAAATAAAATGAGTAAGTGAACACATGAAACGACGATAATACTAAAATATTATTAACAAAGAAATATTAAAATATCATATATGATATCATATTTATGTATATGGTTATTTTATAATTTAATAACAATGATTTAACTATTATACATGAGGTTAACCTACCCTCGACCAAGGAAAAGTACAAGGTAAGGTTTTATATCACAGTCTTTTCATTATCTGAGGTTGTTTATACGTAATTATCTACTGGGACCTCTTTATCATCCACATCCATGTTTCTTAAAAATTTATTTCAAAACATTCTTAATATTTTATAGACTATGGGTTAAATTCATGTATACCCTTGTTTTAATTTTTATAATATGTATATAAAAGAATCTTTCTGTCGTTTTCTAAACAAGGTCCTTTTTAACCTTTTCAAAAAAAATAAGGTAAGAATGTCTTTTTTTAACATATACAATAGGTGTGGCTATATTATGTCGTTATAACATAATCAAATCTTACCTTACAATCTTATAATAATATTTTCAAAATAAATGTTTTCTTCATAATTATGTGACTCTTAAATGATTTCAAAATATAAAGAGATATTTCTCTAAAAAACGTTTTGATTTCTTCTATGTCAACATCATTTGATTGATTTAAGTTTATTTGAAGTTGATTTATTATGATACAAAACTTCCATATTGTATTGAAGCTTTTGTGATATGTTTGACTATGGATGTGATATTTTTATACCATTCATGGTTTATGGTTAAAGTGTTGACATTTCGTATGATAGTTTTAATACAAATGTTTATGATATGTTTAAACCGTTTCATATGAGGAATGTATTGGACTTAGTAAGTGATGGGTGGAGCCCTCTATAGCTCCTCGATGCATCGGTAGGTCTCATGAGACAACTAGATGTGGAATTGGCCAAGGCCCTTTCCCAATTTTGATATATGGTTTTGGCTGAGGCCTTAATCATTTTTAGACATCTTGGCAGAGGCCTTGACAAAATGTTTCAGAATGTCCGGCATTATACATTTCCTCATTATAAAAATAATATTGGTGGTTCATGTGGTCATTCTACTAATAGAATACCAATGATTATGTTTTATTATGGCATTATTTACTCATCTCATATTCCTGCCATAAAATTATTCATGTTTATTATTGGTAAAGTCATGTGGTTTCAATTATTCACCATGCTTAATATTTATGTTATCTTCCGTTGTATTTCTTACCCATACTGAGTGTTTGATCTCACCCCTTTCTTATGTTTCATTTTTATAGGATGTGAAGAAGTATTTTATGATGGACCTGTAGGTATAGTCTGAGGGGATATGTGTGTGGACTATGGAGACTATGTTGTTTTAGTTTTTCACTTTATGATGTAATGTAAGACTTATGAATGTATCTAGTGTTTCCAAGGATACTAAACTCATCGGTCTTTTGAGACATGATTTCCTTGTGATCATTCCAATGTTATGTAATAATTCACTGACTCTGGGTAACTGGGGTCGGGGCGTTACATATATATTATACATCACCTGAGTGGTTAGAGTATGATTGTATAAAAGAGTCAACCAAATCATGTGTTAAATATAGATATTGTTTGTGAAACAAAAAATAGAATCTTTAAGCCTTGAGTTGTGCAGTGAAGTTCTTAATGATTTAAGGTGAAATGAACTTTTTTAATATATAAAATTAAGAAGAATCCAACATAAATATAATAAAAGGAGAAATGGATTCAAATGATTCCACTATAATAATGAACAAGTAAATAAAGTGAAAATTTTATACACTTTAAGAACATGTTCATGAGTTGAAGTTAAGCATAGAAAATTGGAAAATCCATGAAGCATTAATGTCTACCTTGAGAGATAATTGTAAAGATAAAGTGATGATCGTATATAATGAAAAGAATTATAACTGTGAAAATTTATAAGGCCAAAAAATGGAGAATTATTTAAGAACTATGATGTATGAGGAAGAGTTTCATTAAGTAAGGAATAATTATAGTACTAAATAATATCCCATGGAGACTCTAACTAGTAGTATTATAAGAAGTAAAATTCTTGATTCAAGGTTGAATAAGAAATTTAAAGTAAAATTAGTGATGCCTAATCTAAAAAATAGGATTGAAAAATATGGATTTATGATCAAAGGATTAGAAACACTATAAAAGTGTGTATAAAGTCTATAAAGAGAAACTTATAAATAATAAAAGTTATTATATCTCATCCTAGTAGAGAAAATGAAAAATATGATTTAGTGGGGAGAATTTAAATATTTCAAAAATTTGTTCATATGGAAATATATTACAAAAAGGGTGAAACAACGTTGAAAAGGACTACATGTTTTATGGTTAAGGATAAAAGAACTCATAATTTACAGTAATCTATTTCACTATAGAATAGATTCATGTATTTAGAATATAGTAATGAAGGAAACAGAGAGTACGTCAAGAACCAAAGTTTGTAAACTAACACCAACCTTCCTAGAATGTGAAAAGGAAAATCAAGAATAAAAGGAAATAGGATATTGTACTCATTGATTTTAATGAGTATTTGAACAAAATATTGCCTCATATTAAGGAAAATAAAATGTAACATGAAGTTATATATAGAAATGGAGTATCTAGACACATATAGAAGAAGAAAGTGGTATGAAAAAGTGGGATCACTAAGATGATCACCACTTTAGAGGTGAGAAATATTCAAATTCAAAGAAAAGCTTGCACAAGTGGTGTTATCGAGAGAAATTCCACTAATAATACTTAGAAGAAAATTTAATGAAAAAAGTTGGTTCTAATGACCAACTACACTCCTCTATATTAGGATATACCACTCTCCCCATTGTGCATAATTTTTCACTTTAATATTTTATGTTTTTATAAGTCTTCATGTTTTTATTGGGTATAAAAAGCTAGAGGAGACATAATCCAAAGGGAATAAGAAGAAATAATGAAGGTTTGATCATAAAATATTTAAATAATTATAGAAATTATTTTATTATCTTTCTCCTATAATGATTTTTTGCTCACATTTTCTTAGATAATGTTTTAACATCTCTTTGATTAGTTTTGGTGCAATGGAAGTTTCATAACTAATCGGATGTGATAAGAACTGAAATAGGTATAACTTTTAAATTTTATTAGAAAAGGTATATAATAACTATAGGGGGGTTAAATAATACTAAAGGGGGATAATATATGGTTTAATAAGAAGTAGGGACGGATTAATATGGATCTTGGGAAACTTGTGATTGAATATGCACTAATATATGGGTGGATTGACAACAAAATACAAACAGTGGATGTTGAAACCGCATGTTTTAATGATATATTTGTTACCAATTTTAATCATTTTAAGTATTTTTAAATGTGTTAATAAGTCTACAGTCAATTTGAGTTGGTTAGAGAAATTCAATTTTTGCATGAATTTGGTAAATTCCTCACACATATAGTTATTCCTAATATGTAAAGGGATTTTGGGAAAATTGTGAAGTCCTAGTGTGTAAGGTTATTATTAATATGTAATTAATTTCAAGTAAAGTAGTAAATTATTAATATATAATGGTATTTCTAATATGTATTGTATTTCTAGAAAAATATTAAGTCCTTATAAATAATGGAAACCTGATTATTTTCCCTATCAAACATAAGGGTACTCTTTGATGTGTAAGGGTATAAAACTCAAATTTGTGGGTAAATAACCTATATGTAAGGTTTACCTAAATTATATTTCATATATTACAAGTAAATATATTCTGATATTTGACATAGGAAAATATTTCACTATAATAAGACCAGGTCATAGCAGAAGTCATATTGAGATTATAAAATCTTTGTTAAAATAGGGAGACCAAAAACAAATTTCATGGAGGTTGTTATGAACTTCCTATAAGAATTCATGAAATAATAAATTTAATAATATATACATTATGGTAGAATCTATTTTGAGTATCCATTTTTATATATTTAAAGTGGAAATGGGAAAGAAAGTGTGTATAAATTTGTTTTGATGGGATATTGTATAAGGAAGTGTTATATCATGGTAATTGATGTACCACACTATGTTTGGTCTGATGTGGATCCCAAAAAAGGTATTTTGAGTAGGTAAATTCCAGGATGGTTTCAAATAGATATATTTTACACCCAAAATTAATCTATCGACCCTTTGAAACTATTTTTTTGGTTGTGGAAAGAATTTAATCTACCTAAATAGAGTTCAGTGGTGGATATTTACTTGAGAAGATGTCATGGGGAATGATTTTTAAGTAGAGGATTTTCAAGGTAGTTAATTTCTTGAATTTAAAATTGAAGTTAAAATTTATTGATTATAAATTAAGTTTTATGGTTGGAATAAAATGTGGATAAGAAAAAATATAGAGAAAAGAAATAAAGATTTTCAAGAATGGATAAAGGATAAGAAGAAAGGTGGTATGAAACATGGGATAAATTTGATATCTAAATTATAGAAATTTATATGTTGATAAACATAATACATTGAAGATAATTTATATGATAGAATTACTCAATCTGTATAATATTGTTTTTTATAGTGTGATGTTTTTTTGGTATACATTGTTTTAAATCTTCTAACGTAGTGTTGAATCTTGACATAGAATTTTAGATCACCACATGGTATACATTGAAGCGTAACAAATGGGATTATAATTGATTTGAAATAAAGTTTATATATTAATAATAGGGATAACTTTATGTTGATAAATCTAAATGATACCTATAAGTATAAAACTAATATCTTTTATAGTAGTGTGTAAATGAGGACAAGGGAGTGGCTCTTGGGATGTAGTGAGTTATTCCTTAAACCATTCTACATTAGTGAGACTTGTTGAAAATTTACATCACCTAAATATTATATCAACCAAAATAGTTATTTTATAGTGTGTTTTCTATAAACTGGAACAATACCGAGTGTATGATCTTTGGATATAGCCTAATTCAGTTGAACCAAGTATAATATCTATGTTTTGGGTGTTTTACATTTCTATATTTTTGTTTTATATTTAGTGAGATTTTATAATAATTTAATCAAATTTTGAAAAATTCCCTTCTAATGAGGAAATTATATCCAAATATATGTTTAAGGTTATAAAAGTTTTCAATTCTTTGAGCTCAGCAAGATCCATATGATAAAGAGGTATATAGATAGTCTTGTAACCCAACACCTTGTAAATCAAAAACTCCACCTTCCTTTCAAGTAGAAATCCTATAAAATAGTTAAGAAACACATCCCGATTTCTATAAACCATAGAACAAAAAACAAAATTATAAACACCCTTAGATGATACAAGAACCACCAATACGACATGAGATATAACCATGCTCATATTTCTAATATTATAGTAAACTTTTCTAGTATAATAGTCCCACTCTCCTTTAAAAAAATAAGATTCCTTATAATATGGAAATAAATTTTCTCGCCTATGATAATAATTGATGTGTACCCAAAAAATTTTCAACTAATCCATTTTAATGAACATGTTAAAACTATTTAAATCAAAAATAAAAAAAATCAAAGTATTTATAAATCCACTGATAAAAATGGAAAATATTGGATATCTTTTTATGGACTCATGTCTCTTTCCTAGTGCAATATTCATAGCTAAAAATATAGATAAAAACTCAAAATCCATGCTCAAATTAAACACTGAATAAAAATAAATAAATAAATTGGAAGCACTAGTATCTAATAACAAACTATCCAAGGTATAAATTAAAAAAATCAAACCTCTAATTATAAAATATACTTCACCAAGGTCAGTCGACTCCTGCTTTATAGAAAATAACTAACCAGAATCTACACCTTGACCCTACCATTGGGTTTCCTAGATCCTCCATACTATGTCACCTCATTGATCCTGCCCTTGAGAAGATATACCACTCTTATGGCTAGACATCATATATTAAATACAACTGGAACTCAACTATTATGCACAAGTCCATGCATGATATGATAGAAAGAAAGTATAATATTGACCTCAACGCCTCCAAGTCCCCTTTTAGAAAAAAATTACAAGTTGAACAAATTTTCTATAAAAAATACATTCTTTTATCTCACTAGGAAATGTTTCTCAGATATGACTCTTTCATACACAATGATATCACTCTAACATTGCCTTACCTATAGAATAAGAAGAATAAAAGATCTTCCTCAGGCCCCCTGTTCACTCAAGTTCTCTATGGTAGTCATATGTCTTTATCTTGTTTCTACTTCTATCTCCAATAGCTCCCATGGAATCCCTTTTATTATTTTAATACTTCCATACCATAAGATTCTTTCTCACCACTTCCGAAATAGTATGAAAATAAAATAGTATTACTCTAGAATGAATCTCTAACTTCAATCCGTACTATAAATAGAAATATTTAGAAGTCTCATTTCTGTCCAAGGTCTAATAAAAATGATTCAAGTCCATGAATATAGAGGAATAATAGAGAATATATATATTTCTATATTTTATCTTCATAAAAAATTGTTTTCTATCCAACCAAAATGTTTGTGGATAAAACTAATCAAATATGAAATAATTAAAGGTATACTATTTAAATCCCTTAACTCTTTTAATCTAAACCAGAATAACTGACCAGCATCACAAGGTTCCCTTAATCATAATGACTATAACATTCACTTTCTTAAATTATTGGGTATTAATTATTCCAAATTTTATTTTCATTCCCTCTAGTCACTCTTATAAATAATTAGGTCTTGAATTTACCATAAATATAAAAGGATGTTGTACTCAAAAATATAGAACCACATTGGTCAGTATTATATCCTCCTAAGATAGTCTCATTTCCATGTTCTGAATCACTTTAAGAAAACTATAGGTAATATTATTATCTACTGAATTATCAAGTTTTTCCACTATAAGAAAATTTTTAGCCAATCCCTTTATATTATATTCTTTATATCTCTCTTCCCTTTCCTATTTCCTATGAGTTTCATTAATTCATTTATTTGGTTACATAATTAAAAAAACACACTAATAATCATGTTAATTTTAACTTAATACTAATATATAGTAGGTGTTTGATACATAATAATTATTGTAAAATAAAATTATTAATCTAAACTTAATACTCATCACATTAAGCTCTCACACAACATTAAATAACAATAATAGTAAAAAATCTATATATAAAAACTCAATGTAATGTTAAAAAATGATATATGGATCCTTCCTACTGGTTAAAAAACAAACCACACTAAGAAAGTAGGCTTAGTTCCTACCTAAGTATATGAAATCCCCAAATCTACATAATTTTTTGTGAACAATGCTAATAACAGATCATATCCCTACATAAAAATAAAGGAAAAATAATCCAAGGATGATATAGAGGGAAAGGGAGATACCTAAGAGATAATTACCCATAAGAATAACCTCTAGAATAGTAAAATAAAATATTTAACTCAAATTACAATACTATAAAATTTCCAAAATACCTGAAGTTCTTGGTAGATCATGTAGTCACTCTGAGGGGTGAATCTGAGTGATCATTTTTTCTAAATTTGTATATTATTTTATTTTCCCATACTAATATTTTATTTTCCATCTCTATTAAGATTTATAGATACGATTATATATTAATAACACACATCACAAAATGAAAAGCAGTAAATTAATGAAAGATTAGCATGACTTATTTTACAAGGTTTAATCCCAATGTCAATATCTACTCCTTGTTCTGTTCAATTCAAGTTCAATACACAGTTATCACTAGTGTAGAAAAGTGATTGCATTTGGTATGAATGAATCATCCTTAACTCAATACAAACTCTAAGTAGGATTTTCTCATTTTTAACCCTTGGGAAGGTATAATCTTTAATCCAAAAACTATATCCTAACAACACTATCTCTCATTAGGTTTATAGTCTCACAAATTATTTGGAAAAGATTATATCGGATCCCTTAAATCATCAATGGTCCTTTAACTTTCCCTCTTATAATATATCTTCAGTATAATTCAAGATATATCTATATAAACAATGAAAGATCTTATTTATTTGGAATAGATATTTTATTTCTAATCTATATTTTGGTATAGTGTCATGTTCTTTGTCCTTGTTCTTCTCAAATAAATCTCATTGTGGTATTAAATCAAATTAGTTATTCAATCTACAAGTGTCATGAAATAGTTGATAAAGAGAAATAATGGAATTGAAAGTCACTCTCTCAAAACCTCACTTGTTCTTCTTCTTTATTATTTGTGGTTTAGATATATTGTAGTAAAGTACTTCACTCATACTTTTCCTTCTTCTTTTTATCTTCTCCTTATTCTTGGATGAATAGTATTTTCTCTCTCTATAATATCACCACCTTATCTCTCTTTAATACATATAGTTACAGCATGGAATTCAATATCAGTTCTCTTTTTATTTTCTATTATCGATACTCATGATATTCAATAGTATAATATAGAATCATGTTATTCTCTCTTACTTATCGATTTTCATTTGATTTTTCTACTAATTTTTATCTCCATAGAATCATGTGAATATCATTTCCAAATTATGAATATGTAAATCCTATGAAATCTGACCATGTGATATTCTTTTTAAATATGGTAAAATATTACTTGGAAATTATCTATCTTTAATCTTCATTAATATGTTTCAAATATTGGTATTTTCATTCCTTCTTACTTCCTAAAATATTTTATGCATTTAATATATACTTATAATCATGTTCACATATAATAAAATCATTTTAGAATGATACTCCTCTTTAGAGCATGGAAATACTCATCATATCACATCCTTATTCTTCAATTATCACCTTCTTTATTCTTGTCTAGAATCATGAATCTTCAAAACATCAATATGTTTATGACTTGAAGAATATATAAACAATATCACATTTGAATCTATAGATATATCACATTTTTCTAATCTATTAAACATTGTGTAATATTTGAAATATATTATTTTTCAGATACAATATATAACATATCATATAACCATTGATACTTTTCATATTTTCCAATTTTGTTATATCATTGTATACTATGAAAGCTTATAAAATATTACATATACATACTTCTGATACTTTTATAAATTTAGAGTTCTATAAGATATTGTATTCCATCTATGATATATTATGAATGCTCCAATTATCTTATGTATCATAGTATAGTTTTTTCCATTGTCACATTTCACTGAGAACTTAAAAAATATCTTAAACTTGCCTCAAACATATATTACATATCATAGTGGGTCTTGGGTACTTTTTCAAATATCTAGTGAGAAACCCTTGAATGTCATCTAAAAAATATTACAAATTCTATAAATATATAATACATATCATAGTGAATCCATGTCTTTTCTATATTTATGTTTTCAATATGAAAAATTTTATACATACCTCAAATATCTTATGTATCGGTATAATATCTTTTCCTTTTGTAATTTAACCATACTTCAAAATATATCTTCCATGTTCACTAGGATACATTTTGTTCCAATAGAAACTATTGGGAAAAAAATCCCTTAAGGTATCATTGAAGCATTTTTGAGGTGATTGTGTTTTTTGAAAAAGTGAACATCTGTGTTGTGATTGTTGACAATACAAACCATGACATACAAATTTGTTGACAAAGAGGATTTCATGGTGGAATGTCGAGTTCAAGAGCTGTGGTTAATGATCCATGTTTGATTCAAGAATGTCGATAAAGGAATGAATGATCTGGAGGTGGCATAAAAAGAACAGATACAAGGTGGCGCCGTTTTCCAGTGTTTGCCAAATTTTTGGGCCTGAAAATCGACAAATGAAGAAAGGTGTTTTTGGAAAAGGGACTTGCGCTCCAAGGTCTTGGAGGATAGAAAACTTGCACACCAAATGTTTTTGAAGATCAGATCATCAAAATATGGCAAAGGGATAAGGATTGCGCTAGTTTTGGTGAGGTCACACAGGTGACTTGCGCTTCGTGAAGAGACTTACGCGCCGATGCCTAGGAGGCTTGGGAACTTGTGAACCTATTGTTTTTCAAGATCAGAAGATCAAAATATGGAAAAGGAAAGAGGGCCGTAGAGGTATTTGGTTTGGTCGTGCAAGTGTCCAGGGGGATAGAGGACTTGGGGGCCGAGACTTGCGCGTTGAGGGGAGACTTGCGCGGCGTCGCGTAGGGTGTCCAAATTGCCTATAAATACTGGACCACCCCTCTTCATTTCTTACCGGAGTTCAACACTTTGAAGATTCAGAGCTCCCGTCGCACTGGTGTGGAAGTCCCACAAGTGGTGGTGTGTCATGCAAGTGTGACTTCCGCGCCAGAGGAGGAAGTTGCGCGCCAAGAGTGAGTTGCGCGCTTGAGGTGGTTTAGGCGAGGAAGGAAGTGATTCACGCAGGATTTGAGTTGAAGAAGCTTGAGTCGCACAATTAGTTTAGGAAGACTTGCGCACTAGTTGTGACTTGTGTGCTGATACCTGCACGCCAATATTGAATTGCGCGCCATGTAAGGTTTATTTCCAGTAGTGATTTTTGGGCTGCGTGGAAGCTGGAAGTTTGCCTGATACCTTCGATGCAAAGAGATATTCATCTAAGGGTGAAAGTTTTACTTCAACAGAACATATACATACAGAGGAAGATTCATTCTTTCATGTTAATTAAGAGACCTACAGGTCTATAAACTGTGAGTGGATTCCTTCCAGAGCAGTGAGAAAAGGAAGAGAAAGAAGGTGATCCTCTCCACCGGTAGTGAGCCATAGAGAGAGAAACAGGGAGTGACCCTTGGGAAAGCAGTGAGCTGACCCTCAACTTTGTAAAGGCAGTGAGCCTGGGAATAGAAGTGATCTATCCCGAACCTTTGTATCCACATCTAGTGAAGAATAGTGGAATTTGGTACGACCAACATCTTGTCAGCGTATGCTCCTTGGATGTATCCCAGTGAGGGTGAACAAAGTAAAAAATCTTTGTGTGTGCCTGCTTACTTCCCTGCATTGCATTTAAAGCATCATCATTAGACAAAGAAGAAAATAAGTGATCATAATAAACACACAAGTGAAAACAAAGTGACCCTTGTAATAAAGAGGTCAAGATCCAGTGGGGTAGGAAGAACATTGAAAAAGAATATTCATACCTTGATTCACCCCCCTCTCAAGGTATATACGCCCCTATTGGTCCTAACAATTGGTATCAAAGGGAAGGTTTCTTTAGTCTTATTTTTTTTCTCTGACTTGGTTCAGTCGATTTCTCAATTTAAAGATCCAATCTACTCTTATCATATTGTGCCATGGCAAAGGGAAAAACATCAAAGAAGAATTAGAAGTCATGTGGTATTCCTCAGTGTGGAAGTGTGTATGGAAAAAGTGTGATTCAATTAAAAGAATCAAACAACTTACTGAAAGAAGGCATGGATGAATCTTATAGGGAAAATATTGATTCACTCAATCATGATGTAGGAATGAGTGAAGTACTTGAACTTCAAAGTGATGTCGAAACAACTGATGATGGTAAAGTCTCGAGAATGAGGCCACCAGTAGATGTTGTTAACATGACAAAGGAAGTGGACCAAAAGTTGGATGAAGAAGTCAAATCTAAAGATATCCAGATCAAATTATTGGAGATTGAGGTCAACAAGCTAAGGGGATTAAATCAAAGGCTTATTGATGCGGCTACTGACCTAAAGGAGAAGAATTATTCTCAAAGTGAATAACTACAAAAGATGGCTAAAATGAAAGGAAAACAAAAGGTTGGTGATTATGAAGAGGATCAAAAGTCAGATGAAGTTCATAATCTTAAAGCTAGAAATGATGATCTAGAAACTTAGTTGTCGGAAGAAGTTCAGAAGAATCAAAGGCTATAACAAGAGAATGAATCTATCTCTAAATATGTTTCTGAGGAAAAATTGAAAGCAGTGAAGCAAGGTGACATGGTAGAAAGGCTCACACGATAACTGGAAGATGAGATGAGTTGTGGAAAGAATCTCATAAGAGAACTCAATGCCCAAATTTAATCAAGGGATATAAAGATTCAAAAGTTGGAAGAAGATCTAGAATCAGTGAAGAAGGAAGTGGAGAAATCCAATGCTAAAGTAAATCCTAAAATGACGGATTCCTTACACTTTCTATTTGATTATCCTTTGGCAGGTGATGATGAAATTAAAAGAAAATTTGCTATTTATGAAAAGAGGCAAGAAAAAAATTTCTCAGCTCAAAGACCATACAGTCTGGGAACAAATGGTATTGGATTTGATAAATTCCCTCCCATGCAAGATAGAAAGAGAGATTTTAATAGTTCCAGATGTGAAAGAAATCCTATAGGTGTTGGAGATAGGTCTAAGAGGACAGTTACAAAAAGTAGTGATGACATGTGCTATTTCTGTGGGATTCATGGCCACACATCAAGCTTTTGTCCAGATGCTCTAGAATACATTTCAGGGTGTGAAAATAGAAACCTTGATAAATTTGAGGATAATAAGAAGCATCATGAGAAATCAGAGAGAAGAGTCTCTCGGAAGAAAGCATTCATAAGATACTATTACTGTAGAAGAATGGGACACACCCTGAATATGTGTTAGGAAGCTCAAGAGCTCAATGTCAAAGGAAGAACTCAAGATGCATCAACATCTTGGCTAAGAGATGATGAAATGAGGTATTCCTTCAATTGAAGATGTTTCATATGTTCCAATAAAGGGCATTTGGCAAGAAATTGCAGCAAGAAGAATACGAGAAAGGAAAAGGAGCCCATAAAGAGAATATTGAATCCATTGATGTATAAAGAGACATCTTACAGTGTGATAAAATTTGGTAAGGAGAAGAATAGGCTTAGAGCCTCAGGGGAATCACATGGAGCTGAACGAATGGTGTATCAGTCACCTCCTCTGTCATACCCACAACAGATCTCAAATAGAGAATGTGAACAAACATGGAAGATTAAGGGGAGATCTACTTCAGTTGTGATAAATAAGAATGAACGTTCAAGGGAGGACTCATCACCAGTGAAAAAGAGTGTGATGACTCAGAAATCTTTTAAAGGAAAATAAACAAAGAATTCATTGAAAAATTTTCAAGTCGTGTGCCACAACAAGAAGTGGATAAAAGAAAAATATCCCTACAATGGAGAAAGGATCCATGGATGATGACAAGAACTTATGTTCTTTCTCAGAGAATAAATCAAGGGAAATGGAGTTTTGGTGGAACATCAAAGAAAGAAATGTGTACTAGTGGGTTTAAACCCAAAATGGTGAGAAAGGCCAGGCCTGCAAAATCATCACATCAAAAAAAAATACTCAGCATATAGGTGATGGATGCTTAGTCATATGGCTAGAGCAGTTGAAGTTGGCTAAGTATCTAGAAGAAGCCAAGAAGGAGTGTGATGCTCTGCAATAAAGAATCAAAGGGTTGACCCATCAGGATCAACCACAATCCTCATCTTGAAGATTCCAGAAGATACCCCTCTCCCTATGTATAAAAATGATATTAACTGATGATTCATGTGTTTCAGGTTCTCGGGAGATACAATCCAAGGGGAAGTGGCATCTAAAGATTCACAGTGGGAAGGTGATATGCTTCAGAGTTTCAATTGACATAAATCAGGTACCAAAGTAGAAGAAGAAAGGGAGAAACAGAGCGCAATAGGAAGTGGTTGTGTTATTAACATTATCTCTTGTTTCCTACACCGATTTCCAACTCAGTAGGCTTATAGATTTTGTTAATGGCTTAATTCCAAGTGGAAGATGAAAAAAAATGTTGCATGAGGAGAAGAATGGTTATGAGTCTAAATAGTTGGACTAACCCCAGGAAGTGTTTAATAACATAGGGGGAGCATTCAATAACAAAATCAGATGCAAGAGCCATCAATGAAATAATTGAATGACTCGACTCAGGTTTCGTCTATGGAGGGAAGACATATTGCGAGGGAACCAGCAATAATCAAGCATTTCATGCTTACTTATTTTTCTCTAACAATGTGGTATCAGCTGACTGTTTTCATGATACCAAGAAGCTGTGAGAGAAAATCAAAGGTGTGTCAAAAAAAATTGAGAGAAGATGTTCAAAGAAATGAGGTCATTGAACAATGACACAGTGAAATTTTTTCTGTTAAAAGTGAGGAATTGGTAAGAGACTCAGGGAGATCAGAAGTGGCTGAAGATGATTCAGAAGAGGATACTGATGGTGATTATGAGGAAGTAATATCCTTATCTACACAAAAGCCAAAGATTAGAGCTGAAATTGACAGGCAGAATATCATCAGTGATCAGTGAGCTCTAGTTCAGACAAGAAGAATGAAATCACTGCAGAAGACATCATTACTATCACAGGTTGAGCCAAAATGCTTTTTTGATGTAGCTGAAGATGAAAAATGGGTTCATGCCATGAATGAAGAGCTAAATCAGATTAAGAAGAATCATACGTGGGAGATTGTTTCGAGGCCAGCAGATAAGAACATCATCATGACTAAATGGGTCTTTCACAAGAATATGAATGAAGATGGCATAGTGATTTGAAACAAATCGCGAATACTGTGCAAGGGGTACTCCCAAATAGAGGGAATAGATGCTGATTAGAAATTTTCACCGGTTGCAAGGCTGGAGACAATCAGATTATTCCTAGCCATTGCAAGGCAATGGAAGTTCAAAGACTTTCAGATGGATGTCAAATCTATATTCCTGAATTGGATTCTAGAGGAAGAAGTTTATATCAATCAATTCGATGGTTTTCTCATTCATGAGGATGAGAATAAAGTTTTCAGGTTGAAGAAGGTGTTGTATGGGCTGAAACAAGCACCAAGGGCATGGTACTCAAGGCTTGATCAGTACTTGAAGAAGCTTGGTTTCCATCCTGGAGGAGTTGATTACAATCTCTATTTCAACAATGATAGTAATCAAAGAATAATGGTGTTGTTTTTTGTCGATGAAATAATATTTGGTGGATTAGATGAATCTCAGTGCTTATTGGAAGTCTGTTGTACTTAACTACAACAAGGCCTGATATTGTTTTTTCCACATGCCAAGCAGTGAGATATCAGAGTAATCCCAAGGACAGCCACATGATTTTAGTGAAAAGAATACTTCAGTATATCCAGGGCACAGTGGATTTCAGCTTGACATATACTGATAAATCTCAGACAGAGTTATTGGGATATACTAATGCAGACTGGGCTGGATCAGCAGATGATAGAAAATCAACGTCAGGAGGTGCATTCTATCTTGGTGTATTGGGTATTTATTGGATAAGGAAGAATCAAGATTGCTTTCATTGAGCACCACGGAATCTAAGTATATTGCGGCCACTCAAGCATGCACATAGTTATTGTGGATGAAGCAGCAGCTTGAAGATATGGGAGTTGAAGTGAAGTCTCCGATCGGAATCCAGTGTGATAAATCAAGTGCTATAAATCTCAGCAAAAATCATGTCCATCACTCGAGGAAAAAGCACATTGAGATAAAGTATCATTTTATCAAGGAGAAAGCTGATCAAAGAATCGTGAAATTGGAGTATGTGCCTACAGAGCTACAGGTTACACACATTCTGACAAAGGCCTTACCCAAGGAATCCTTTGAAAGGCATCGACTGTCTCTGGGAGTTTAGTCGACTCCCCGCACTTTAAATAGTGTGAATGTGGATCACCATCCCCCTCTCCCCAAGGTATGATGTGTTTTCCTTAATGTGCTGATATGTGTTCTATACTCTGTTATAGACTTCAAAGGAGTATCCTTTGGGTTCGTTGACAAAGGGGGAGAAAATAGTGATTGTTAAAGGGGGAGATAGTGTGGATATTTAAGAAATATTGAGAGATAAGGGGAGAAGCTGACAGGTGGAGTAGCCAGATAGGGGGAGTTGAAGCCAGTTAAACGTGCTTAGCCAGAGCTTAGCTTGGACAACACAGGAAATAGGGCTAAAGAGGTGTTGAATCTGTGAGCAGAAAGGGGGAACGTATAAAATATGATGATGCTGGAAGTGATCGATCAAAGAATAGATATCATGATAGCTGAGGATCGTGATTAAAGAAAAATAGAGATGTTGGAATGTGGTAAGAATATTTCCAACAATTGGTATCAGTTTGGTAAAAATTGGTATTAGTTTGGTGTCAACAGTGGATGTCAGAGATGAAGTGATACATTGATGAACTTTTCATTTACTCTTGTTTCTCACGATGAGCATTGCTCATGTGGGCTTAGAGTATGTGTTGATTAAATCCTTGAACACTATCAGAATCACAAAAGGCGAATGGTAGCTGAAGAATTAATGATGTATCTTTTTATGGAAGAGTTGTAAACAAACCCAAAGGGGGAGATTGTTGGGAAAAAATCCCTCAAGGTATCATTGAATCATTTTTAAGTTGATTGTGTTTTTTGAGAAAGTGAACATCTGCATTGTGATTGTTGACAATACAAACCATGACATACAAATTTGTTGACAAAGAGGATTTCATGGTGGAATATCAAGTACAAGAGTTGTGGTCAACGATCCATGTTTGATTCAAGAATTTCGATAAAGGAATGAATGATTTTGAGGTAGCATAAAAAGAAAAAATACAAGGTGGCGTCGTTTTCCAGTGTTTGCCAAATTTTTGGGCCTGAAAATCGACAAATGAAGAAAGGTGTTTTTAGAAAAGGGACTTGCACATCGAGGTCTTATAGGATAGGAAACTTTCACGCCATATTTTTTTGAAGATAAGATCATAAAAATATGGCAAAGGGATAAGGATCGCACAAGTTTTCGTGAGGTCGCGCAGGTGACTTGCACGCCATGAAGAGACTTGTGCGCCGATTCCTAGGAGGCTTGGGAACTTGCACGCCTATTGTTTTTCAAGATCAGAAGATCAAAATATGGCAAAAGAAAGAGGGTCGCGGGGGTATTTGGTTTGGTCGCACAAGTGTCCAGGGGGATAGAGGACTTGCGCGTCGAGACTTGCACGCTGAGGGGAGACTTGCGCGGCGTCGCGCAGGCTATCCAAATTGCCTATAAATACTGGACCACCCCTCCTCATTTCTTACCGGATTTCAACACTTTAAAGATTCAGAGCTCCCTTCGTGCTTGTTTGGAAGTCGCGCAAGTGGTGGTGTGTCGTGAAAGTGGGACTTGAGCGCCAGAGGAGGAAGTTGCGCGCCAAGGGTGAGTTGCGCGCCTGAGGTGGTTTAGGCGAGGAAGGAAGTGAGTCGCGCAGGTTTTGAGTTGAAGAAGCTTGAGTCGCGCAAGTAGTTGAGGAAGACTTGTGTGCCAGTTGTAACTTGTGCACCGATACTTGTGTGCCGAGATTGACTTGCGTGCCAAGTAAGGTTTATTTCCAGCAGTGATTTTCAGGCTGCGTGGAAGCTGGAAGTTTGCCCGATACCTTCGGTGCAAAGAGATATTCATATAAGGGTAAAATTTATACTTCAACAGAGCATCTACATACAAAGGAAGATGCATTATTTCATGCAAATTAATAGACCTACAGGTCTATAAACTGTGAGTGGATTCCTTCCAGAGTAGTGAGCAAAGGAAGAGAAAGAAGGTGATCCTCTCCACCGGTAGTGAGCTAGAGAGAGAGAAACAGGGAGTGAACCTTGGGAAAGCAGTGATATGGCCCTCAACTTTGTAAAGGCAGTGATCCTGGGAATAGAAGTGATCTATCTCGAACCTTAATATCCACGTCTAGTGAAGAGTAGTGAAATTTGGTACGTCCGGAAACTTGTCGGCGTATGCTCCTTGGATGTAGCCTAGTGAGGGTGAACCAAGTAAAAATCTTTGTGTGTGTCTGCTTACTTCCCTGCATTTCATTTAAAGCATCAACATCCGACAAAGAAGAAAATAAGTGATCATAATAAACACACAAGTGCAAACAAAGTGACCCTTGTAATAAAGAGTTCAAGATCCAGTGGGGTAGGAAGAACTTTGTAAAAGAATATCCATACCCTGATTCACCCCCCTCTCATGGTATATAGGCCCCTATTGGTCCTAAAAATTGGTATCAAAGGGAAGGTTTCTCTAATCATATTTGTTTTCTCTAACTTGGTTCAGATGATTTATCATGTTAAAGATCCAATATACTCTTATCATATTGTGCGATGGCAAAGGGAAAAACATCAATGAAGAATCAGAAGTCAGGTGGTATTCCACAGTGTGGAAGTGTGTATAGAAAAAGTGTGATTCAATTAAAATAATCAAACAACTTACTGAAATAAGGCATGGATGAATCTGATAGGGAAAATATTGATTCACTCAATCATGATGTAGGAATGAGTGAAGTACATGAACTTCAAAGTGATGTCGAAACAACTGATGATGATGAAGTCTCAAGAAGGAGTCCACCAGTAGATGTTGTCAACATGAAAAAGGAAGTGGACTGAAAGTTGGATGAAGAAGTCAAATCTAAAGATATCCGGATCAAAGGATTGGAGATTGAGATCAACAAGCTAAGAGGTTTAAATCAAAGTCTTATTGATGTGGCTAATGACCTAAAGGAGAAGAATGATTCTCAAAGTGAAGAACTACAAAAGATGGCTAAAATGAAAGGAAAACAAAAGGTTAGTGATTATGAAGAGGATCAAAAGTCAGATGAAGTTCAGAATCTTAAAGCTAGAAATGATTATCTAGAAACTTAGTTTTCGGAAGAAGTTCAGAAGAATAAAAGGCTACAATAAGAGAATGAATCTATCTCTAAATCTGTTTCTGAGGAAAAATTGAAAGTATTGAAGAAAGGTGACATGGTAGAAAGGCTCACACGAGAACTAGAAGATGATATGAGTTGTGGGATGAATCTCATAAGAGAACTCAATGCCCAAATTGAATCAAGGGATATAAAGATTCAAAAGTTGGAAGAAGATCTAGAATCAGTGAAGAAGGAAGTGGATAAATCCAATGCTAAAGGAAAGCCTAAAATTAAGGATGCCTTACACTTGCTATTTGATTATCCTTCGGCAGGTGATGATGAAATTAAAATCAAATTTGCTATTTCTAAAAGGAGGCAAGAACAAATTGTCTCAGTTCAAAGACCATACAGTCTGGGAACAACTGGTATTGGATTTGATGAATTCCCTCTCATTCAAGATAGAAAGAGAGTTGTGAATAGTTCCAGATGTGAACGAAATCCTATAGGTGCTGGAGATAGGCCTAAGAGGACAGTTACAAAAAGTAGTGATGACATGTGCTATTTCTGCGGGATTCATGGCCACACATCAAGCTTCTGTCCAGATGCTCTGGAATAAATTTCAGGGTGTGAAAATAGAAACCTTGATAAATATAAGGATAAGAAGAAGCATCATGAGAAATAAGAGAGAAGAGTCTCTCATAATAAAGCATTCATAAGATGCTATTACTGTAGAAGAATGGGACACACCCTGAATATGTGTCAGGAATCTCAAGAGCTCAATGTCAGAGGAAGAACTCAACCTGCATCAACATCTTGGCTAAGAGATGATAAAATGAGGTATGCCTTCAATAGAAGATGTTTCATATGTTCTAATCAAGGGCATTTGGCAAGAAATTGCAGCAAGAAGAATGCGAGAAAGGAAAAGGATCCTAGAAAGAGAATATTGAATCCATTGATGTATAAAGAGACATCTTACAGTGTGATACAATGTGGTAAGGATAAGAATAAGCTTAGAGCCTCAGGGGAATCACATGGAGTTGAACGAAAGGTGTATCAGTCACATCCTCTATCATACTCACAACAGCTCTCAAATAGAGAATGTGAAAAAACCTGGAAGATTAAGGGGAGATCTACTCCAGTTGTGATAAAAAATAATGAACGTTCAAAAGAGGACTCATCACTAGTGAAAAAGAGTGTGATGACTTAGAAATCTGATAAAAGTAAAATAAACAAAGAATGCATTGAAAAATTTGCAAGTCGTGTGCCACAATAAGAAGTGGAGAAAAGAAAAATATCCATACAATGGAGGAAGGAGTCGGGGATGATGACAAGAAGAGATGTTCTTGATCAGAGAATAAATCAAAGGAAATGGAGTTTTGGTGGAACATCAAAGACAGAAATGTGTACTAGTGGGTTTAAACCCAAAATGGTGAGAAAGGCCATGCCTGAAAAATCATCACATCAAAAAAAAACTCAGCATATAGGTGATGGATGCATAGTCATATGGCCAGAGCAGTTGAAGTTGGCTAGGTAGCTAGAAGAAGCCAGGAAGGAGTGTGATGCTCTGCAAGAAAGAATCAAAGGTTTGACCCCTTAGGATCAACCACAATCCTCATCTTGAAGAGTCTGGAAGATACCCCTCTCCCTATGTATAAAAATTCTATTAATTGATGATTCATGTGTTTCGGGTTCTAGGGAGATACAATCCAAGGGGAAGTGGCATATAAAGATGCACAGTGGGAAGGTGATATGCTTCAGAGTTTCAATTGACACAAATTAGGTACAAAAGTAGAAGAATAAAGGGAGAAACAGAGCGCAATAGGAAGTGGTTGTGTTATTAACATTATCTCTTGTTTCCTACACCGAGTTCCAACTGAGTAGACTTAGAGATTTTGTTAATGGATTAATTCCAAGTGGAAGATGAAAAAAAATGTTACATGAGGAGAAGAATGGTTATAAGTCTAAACAGTGGGACTAACCCCAGGAAGTGTTTCATAACATAGGGGGAGCATTCAATAACAAAATCAGATGCAAGAGCCATCAATTCAATAATTTAATAACTCGACTCAGGTGTCGTCTATGGAGGGAAGACATATTGTGAGGGAAGCAGTAATAATCCAGAATTTCATGATTACTTATTTTTCTCTAACAATGTGGTATCAGCTGACTATTTTCAGGATACCAAGAAGCTGTGAGAGAAAATCAAAGGTGCGTCAAAAAAAATTTAAGAGAAGATGTTCAAAGAAATGATGTTATTGAACAATGACACAGTGAAATGTTTTCTGTTAAAAGTGAGGAATTGGTAAGAGACTCAGGGAGATCAGAAGTGGCTGAAGATGATTCAGAAGAGGATACTGATGGTGAGTATGAGGAATTAATATCCTTATCTGCACAAAAGCCAAAGAGTTGAGCTGAAATTGAAAGGCAGAATATCATCAGTGATCAGTGATATCTAGTTCAGACAAGAAGAATGAAATCACTGCAGAAGACATCATTACTATCACAGGTTGATCCGAAATGCTTTGTTGATGTAGCTGAAGATGAAAACTGGGTTCAGGCCATGAATGAAGAGCTAAATCATATTAAGAAGAATCAGACGTGGGAGATTATTTCGAGGCCAGCAGATAAGAATGTCATCATGAATAAATGGGTCTTTCGCAAGAATATGAACGAATATGGCATATTGATTCGAAACAAAACACGAATACTGTGCAAGGGGTACTCCCAGATAGAGGTAATAGATGCTGATGAGACATTTGCACCGGTTTCAAGGCTGGAGACAATCATATTATTCCTAGCCCTTGCAAGGAAACGGAAGTTCAAAGACTTCCAGATGGATGTCAAATCTACATTCCTGAATTGGATTATGGAAGAAGAAGTGTATATCGAGAAATTATATGGTTTTCTCATTAATGAGGATGAGAACAAAGTTTTCAGGCTGAAGAAGGTGTTGTATGGGCTGAAACAAGCATTAAGGGCATGGTACTCAAGGCTTGATCAGTACTTGAAGAAGCTTGGTTTCCATCATGGAGGAGTTGATTACAATCTCTATTTCAGCAATGATAGTAATCAAAGAATGATGGTTTTGGTTTATGTCGATGACATAATATTTTGCGGATCATATGAAGCTCAGTTCTTATTGGAAGTATGTTGTACTTAACTGCAACAAGGCCTGATTTTGTTTTCACCACATGCCAAGCAGCGAGATATCAGAGTAATCCCAAGGAAAGCCACATGCTTACAGTGAAAGGAATACTTTGGTATATCCAGGGCACAATGGATTTCGGCTTGACATATACTGATAAATCTCAAACAGAGTTATTGGGATATACAGATGCAGACTGTGCTGGATCAGCAGAGATAGAAAATCAACATCCAGAGGTGCATTCTATCTTGGTGGATTGTGTATTTATTGGCTAAGGAAGAAGCAAGATTGGATTTCACTAAGCACCGTGGAAGCTGAGTATATTGAGGCCACTCAAGCATGCACACAGTTATTGTGGATGAAGCAGCAGCTTGAAGATATGGGATTTGAAGTGAAGTCTCTGATTGGAATCCAGTGTGATAACTCAAGTGCTATAAATCTCAGCAAAAATCTCATCCATAACTCAAGGATAAAGCACATTGAGATAAAGTATCATTTTATCAAGGAGAAAGTTGAGCAGGGAATCGTGAAATTGGAGTATGTGCCTACAGAGCTATAGGTTGCAGACATTCTAACAAAGGCCTTACCCAAGGAATCCATTGAAAGGCATCGACTGGCTCTGGGAGTTCAGTCGACTCCCCGCACTTGAATTAGTGTGGATGTGAATCACCATCTCCCTCTCCCCAAGGTATGATGTGGTTTCCCTAATGTGATGATATGTGTTCTCTACTCTGTTACAGACTATAAAGGAGTAACCTTTGGGTTCATTGAAAAAGGGGGAGAAAATAGTGATTGTTCAAGGGGGAGATAGTGTGGCTATTTAAGAAATATTGATAGATAAGGGGAGAAGCTGATAGGTGGAGCAGCCAGATAGGGGGAGTTGAAGCCAGTTGAATGTGCTTAGCCAGATCTTAGCTTGGACAACACATGAAATAGGGCTAAAGAGGTGTTGAAGTTGTGATCAGAAAGGGGGAGCGTATAAAATCTGATGATGCTGGAAGTGATCGATCAAAGAATAGATATCATGACAGCTGAGGATCGTGATAAAAGAAAAAGAGAGATGTTGGAATGTGGTAAGAAGATTTCCAACAATTGGTATCAGTTTGGTGAAAATTGGCATCAGTTTGGTGTCAACAGTGGATGTCAGAGATGAAGTGATTCATTGATGAACTTTTCATTGTTTCTCACAACGAGCATTGCTCATGTGGGCTTAGAGTATGTGTTGAGTAAATACTTGATCACTATCAGAATCACAAAAGGAGAATGGTGGATGAAGAATTAATGTTGTATCTTTTTATGGAAGAGTTGTCAACAAACCCAAAGGAGGAGATTGTTGGGAAAAAATCCCTCAAGGTACCATTGAAGCATTTTTGAGGTGATTGTGTTTTTTGACAAAGTGAACATTTGCGTTGTGATTGTTGACAATACAAACCATGACATACAAATTTTTTGACAAAGAGGATTTCATGGTGTAATTTCAAGTTCAAGAGTTGTGGTAAATGATCCATGTTTGATTCAAGAAAGTCGATAAAGAAATAAATGATCTGGAGGCGACATAAAAAGAACAGATACAAGGTGGCCCCGTTTTCCTGTGTTTGCCAAATTTTTGGGCCTGAAAATCGACAAATAAAGAAAGTTGTTTTTGGAAAAGGGACTTGTGCACCGAGGTATTTGAGGATAGGAAACTTACGTGCCATATGTTTTTTAAGATCAGATCATCAAAATATGTAAATGGGATAAGGATCGCGCAAGTTTTGGTGAGGTCACGCAGGTGACTTGTGCGCCGTGAAGAGACTTGTGTGTCGATGCCTAGGAGGCTTGGGAACTTGTGTGCCTATTGTTTTTCAAGATCAGAAGATCAAAATATAGCAAAGGATATAGGGCTGCACAGGTATTTGGTTTGGTCATGCATGTGTCCAGGGGGACAGAGGACTTGTGTGCCGAGACTTGCGCGATGAGGGGAGACTTGCGCAGCGTCGCGCAGGGTGTCCAAATTGCCTATAAATACTGGACCACCCCTCCTCATTTCTTACTGGAGTTCAACACTTTGAAGATTCATAGCTCCCGTCGCGCTGGTGTGGAAGTCGTGCAAGTGGTGGTGTGTCGCGCAAGTGGGACTTGTGTGCCAGAGGAGGAAGTTGCGCTCCAAGGGTGAGTTGTCCAAATGAGGTGGTTTAGGCGAGGAGGGAAGTGATTCGCGCAGGTTTTGAGTTGAAGAATATTGAGTCGCGCAAGTAGTTGAGGAAGAATTGCGCGCCATTTGTGACTTTCGTGCCGATAATTGCGCACCAAGATTGACTTGCGTGCCAAGTAAGGTTTATTTCCAACGGTGATTTTCGAGCTGCGTGGAAGCTATAAGTGTGCATGATACCTTCGGTGCAAAGAGATATTCATATAAGGGTGAAAGTTTTAATTCAACATAGCATCTACATACAGAGGAAGATGCATTATTTCATGAAAATTAAGAGACCTACAGGTCTATAAACTGTGAGTGGATTCCTTCCAGAGTAGTGAGCAAAGGAAGAGAAAGAAGGTGATCCTCTCCACTGGTAGTGAGCCAGAGAGAGATAAACAGGGAGTGACCCTTGGGAAATCAGTGATCTGACCCTCAACTTTCTAAAGGAAGTGAGCCTGGGAATAGAAGTGATATATCTCAAACCTTTGTATCCACATCTAGTGAAGAATAGTGTAATTTTGTACGACCGGAAACTTTTCGGCGTATGCTCCTTGGATGCAGCCCAGTGAGGGCGAACTAAGTAAAAATCTCTGTGTGTGCCTGCTTACTTCCCTGTATTGCATTTAAATCATCATCATCAGACAAAGAAGAAAATAAGTGATCATAATAAACACACAAGTGCAAACAAAGTGACCCTTTTAATAAAGAGGTCAAGATCCAGTGGGGTAGGAAGAACTTTGAAAAAGAATATCCATACCCTGATTCACCCCCCTCTCAGGGTATATAGGCCCCTATTGGTCCTAACAATTGGTATCAAAGGGAAGGTTTCTTTAATCATATTTTTTTTCTCTGACTTGGTTCAGTCGATTTCTCAAGTTAATTATCCAATCTAATGTTATCATATTGTTCCATGGAAAAGGGAAAAACATCAAAGAAGAATCAGAAGTCAGGTGGTATTGCTCAATATGGAAGTGTGTATGGAAAAAGTGTGATTCAATTAAAAGAATCAAACAACTTACTGAAAGAAGTCCTGGATGAATCTGATAGGGAAAATATTGATTCACTCAATCATGATGTAGGAATGAGTGAAGTACTTGAACTTAAAAGTGATGTCGAAACAATTGATGATGATGAAGTCTCAAGAAGGAGTCCACCAATAGATGTTGTCAACATGATAAAGGAAGTGGACCGGAAGTTGGATGAAGAAGTCAAATCTAAATATATCTAGATCAAAGTATTGGAGATTTAGGTCAACAAGCTAAGAGGCTTAAATAAAAGTCTTATTGATGTGGCTACTGACCTAAAGGAGAAGAATGATTCTCAAAGTGAAGAACTACAAAATATGGATAAAATGAAAGGAAAACAAAAGGTTGGTGATTATGAAGAGGATCAAAATTCAGATTAAGATCAGAATCTTAAAGCTATAAATGATGATCTAGCAACTCAGTTGTCAGAAGAAGTTCAGAAGAATCAAAGGCTACAATAAGATAATGAATCTGTCTCTAAATCTGTTTTTGAGGAAAAATTGAAAGCAGTGAAGCAAGGTGACATGGTAGAAAGGCTCACACGAGAACTGGAAGATCAGATAAGTTGTGGAAAGAATCTAATAAGAGAACTCAATGCCCAAATTGAATCAAGGGATATAAAGATTCAAAAGTTGGAAGAAGATCTAGAATCAGTGAAGAAGGAAGTGGAGAAATCCAATGCTAAAGGAAAGCCTAAAATGAAGGATGCCTTACACTTGGTATTTGATTATCCTTCGGCAGGAGATGACGAAATTAAAAGCAAATTTTCTATTTCTGAAAAGAGGCAAGAACAAATTTTCTTAGCTCAAAGACCATACAGTCTAGGAACAACTGGTATTGGGTTTGATGAATTCCCTCCCGTGAAAGATAGAAAGAGAGCTGTAAATAGTTCCAGTTGTGAAAGAAATCATATAGGTGCTGTAGATAGGCCTAATAGGACAGTTACAAAAATTAGTGATGACATGTGCTATTTCTACGGGATTCATGGACAAACAACAAGCTTCTGTCCAGATGCTCTGGAATACATTTCAGGGTGTGAAAATAGAAACCTTGATAAATCTGAGGATAATAAGAATCATCATGAGAAATCAGAGAGAAGAGTCTCTCAGAAGAAAGCATTCATAAGATGCTATTACTGTAGAAGAATGGGACACACCCTGAATATGTGTCAGGAAGCTCAAGAGCTCAATGTTAGAGGAAGAACTCAAGTTTCATCAACATCCTGGCTAAGAGATGATGAAATGAGGTATGCCTTCAATAGAAGATGTTTCATATGTTCTAATCAAGGGAATTTGGTAACAAATTGTAGCAAGAAGAATGAGAGAAAGGAAAAGGATCCCAAAAAGAGAATATTGAATCCAGTGATGTATAAAGATACATATTATAGTGAGATACAATGTGGTAAGGAGAAGAATAGGCTTAGAGCCTCAAGGGAATCACATGGAGCTAAATGAAAGGTGTATCAGTCACCTCCTCTGTCATACTCACAACAGCTCTCAAATAGCGAATGTGAACAAACCTTGAAGATTAAGGGGAGATCTACTCCAGTTGTGATAAAGAATAATGATCATTCAAGGGAGGACTCATCACCAGTGAAAAAGAGTGTGAGGACTCAGAAATATGATAAAAGGAAAATAAACAAAGAATGCATTGAAAAATTTGCAAGTCATGTGCCACAAAAAGAAGTGGAGAAAAGAAAAATATCCCTACAATGGAGGAAGGAGACGGGGATGATGACAAGAAGAGATGTTCCTGCTCAGATAAGAAATCAAGGGAAATGGATTTTTGGTGGAACATCAAAGACAGAAATGTGTACTAGTGGGTTTAAACCCAAAATGGTGAGAAAGGCCAGTCCTGCAAAATCATCACATCAAAAAAAGACTCAACATATAGGTGATGGATGCTTAGTCATATGGTCAGAGCATTTGAAGTTGGCTAGGTAGCTCGAAGAAGCCATGAAGGAGTGTGATGCTCTGTAACAAAGAATCAAAGGGTTTACCCATCAGGATCAACCACAATTCTCATCTTGAAGAGTCCGGAAGATACCCCTCTCCCTATGCATAAAAATGCTATTAACTGATGATTCATGTGTTTCAGGTTCTAGGGAGATACAATCCAAGGGGAAGTGGAATCTAAAGATGCACAGTGGGAAGGTGATAAGATTTAGAGTTTCAATTGACACAAATCAGGTACCAAAGTAGAAGAAGAAAGGGAGCAACAGAGTGCAATAGGAAGTGGTTGTGTTATTAAAATTATCTCTTTTTTCCTACACCAAGTTCCAACTCAGTAGTCTTAGAGATTTTGTTAATGGATTAATTCCAAGTGGAAGATGAAAAAAATGTTGCATGAGGAGAATAATGGGTATGAGTCTAAATAGTGGGACTAACCCCAGGAAGTGTTTCATAACATAGGTGGAGCATTCAATAATAAAATCATATGCAAGAGCCATCAATGCAATAATTGAATGACTCGACTCAGGTGTCGTCTATGGAGGGAAGACATATTGTGAGGGAAGCAGCAATAATCAATCATTTCATGCTTACTTATTTTTCTCTAACAATGTGGTATCAAATGACTGTTTTTAGGATACCAAGAAGCTGCGAGAGAAAATCAAAGGTGTGTCAACAAAAATTTGAGAGAAGATGTTCAAAGAAATGAGGTCATTGAAAAATGACACAATGAAATGTTTTCTGTTAAATGTGAGGAATTGGTAAGAGACTCAGGGAGATCAGAAGTGTCTGAAGATGATTTAGAAGAGGATACGGATGGTGAGTATGAGGAGGTAATATCCTTATCTGCACAAAAGCCAAAGAGTCGAGCTGAAATTGATAGGCAGAATATCATCAGTGATCAG
The DNA here is from genome assembly GCA_963277665.1 of Viscum album. Lineage (NCBI taxonomy): Eukaryota > Viridiplantae > Streptophyta > Magnoliopsida > Santalales > Viscaceae > Viscum > Viscum album. Next base: position 1,535,665,097 of record OY728126.1, read on the forward strand.
TGAGCTCTAGTTTAGACAAGAAGAATGAAATCACTGTAGCAGACATCATTACTATCACAGGTTGAGATGAAATGCTTTTTTGATGCAGCTGAAGATGAAAACTAGGTTCAGGCCATGAATGAAGAGATAAATTAGATTAAGAAGAATCAGATGTGGGAGATTGTTTCAAGGCCAGCAGATAAGAACGTCATCGTGGCTAAATGGGTCTTTCGCAAGAATATGAACGAATATGGCATAGTGATTCGAAAGAAAGCACGATTATTGTGCAATGGGTACTCCCAGATAGAGGGAATAGATGCTGATGAGACATTCACACCGGTTGCAAGGCTGGAGACAATCATATTATTCCCAGCCATTGTAAGGCAACAGAAGTTCAAAGACTTCTAGATGGATGTCAAATCTACATTCCCGAATTGGATTCTGGAGGAAGAAGTGTATATTGAGAAATTAGATGGTTTTCTCATTCATGAAGATGAGAACAAAGTTTTCAGGCTGAAGAAGGTGTTGTATGGGCTGAAACAAGCACCAAGGGCATGGTACTCAAGGCTTGATCAGTACTTGAAGAAGCTTGGTTTCCAGCATGGAGGAGTTTATTAAAATATCTATTTCAGAAATGATAGTAATCAAAGAATGATGGTGTTGGTTTATTTCGATGAAATAATATTTTTCGGATCAGATGAAGCTCAGTGCTTATTGGAAGTCTGTTGTACTTAACTGCAACAAGGCGTGATATTGTTTTCGCCACATGCCAAGCCGCGAGATATCAGAGTAATCCCAAGGAAATCCACATGCTTTCAGTGAAAAGAATACTTTGGTATTTCCAGGGCACAGTGGATTTTGGCTTGACATATACTGATAAATCTCAGACAGAGTTATTGGGATATACTGATGCAAACTGGGTTTGATCAGCAGATGATAGAAAATCAACGTCAGGAGGTGCATTCTATCTTGGTGGATTGCGTATTTCTTGGATAAGGAAGAAGTAATATTTCATTTCATTGAGTACCGTGGAAGCTGAGTATATTGCAGCCACTCAAGCATGCACACAGTTATTGTGGATGAAGAAACAGCTTGAAGATATGGGAGTTGAAGTGAATTCTACGATCGAAATCCAGTGTGATAACTCAAGTGCTATAAATATCAGCAAAAATCTCATCCATCACTCAAGTAAAAAAGCACATTGAGATAAAGTATCATTTTATCAAGGAGAAAGTTGAGAAGGGAATCGTGAAATTAGAGTATGTGCCTACAGAGCTACAGGTTGCAGACATTCTGACAAAGGTCTTACCCAAGGAATCCTTTGAAAGGCATCGACTGGAACTGGGAGTTCAGTCGACTCCCCGCACTTGAAATAGTGTGGATGTGGATCACCATCCCCCTCTCCCTGAGGTATGATGTGTTTTACCTAATGTGCTGATATGTGTTCTCTACTCTGTTATAGACTTCAAAGAAGTAACCTTTGGGTTCGTTGACAAAGGGGGAGAAAATAGTGATTGTTTAAGGTGGAGACAGTGTGTCTATTTAAGAAATATTGATAGATAAGGGGAGAAGTAGACAGGTGGAGCATCCAGATAGGGGGAGTTGAAGCCAGTTGAACGTGCTTAGCTAGAGCTTAGCTTGGACAACACAGGAAATAGGGCTAAATAGGTGTTGAATCTGTGTGAAGAAAGGGGGAGTGTATAAAATCTGACGATGCTGGAAGTGATCGATCAAAGAATAGATATCACGACAGCTGAGGATCGTTATAAAAGAAAAAGAGAGATGTTGGAATGTGGTAAGAAGATTTCCAACAATTGGTATCAGTTTGGTGAAAATTGGTATCAGTTTGGTGTCAACAGTTGATGTTAGAGATAAAGTGATTCATTGATGAACTTTTCATTTACTCTTGTTTCTCACAATGAGCATTGCTCATGTGGGCTTAGAGTATGTGTTGAGTAAATCCTTGATCGCTATCAGAATCACAAAAGTCGAATGGTGGATGAAGAATTAATTTTGTATCTTTTTATGGAAGAGTTTTCAACAAACCCAAAGTGGGAGATTGTTGAGAAAAAACCCTCAAGGTATCATTGAATCATTTTTGAGGTGACTGTGTTTTTTGACAAAGTGAACATATGTGTTGCAATTGTTGAAAATACAAACCATGACATACAAATTTTTTGACAAAGAGGATTTCATGGTGGAATGTAGAGTTAAAGAGTTGTGGTCAACGATCCATGTTTGATTCCAGAATGTCGATAACTTAATGAATGATCTGGAGGCGGCATAAAAATAACAGATACAAGGTGGCGTTGTTTTCCAGTGTTTGCCAAATTTTTGGGCCTGAAAATCGACAAATGTAGAAAGGTGTTTTTGGAAAAGGGACTTGAGGGCCAAGGTCTTGGATGATAGGAAACTTGCGCGCCATATGTTTTTGAAGATCAGATCATCAAAATATGGCAAAGGGATAAGGATCGCGCAAGTTTTGGTGAGGTCGCACAGGTGACTTGCACGCCGTGAAGAGACTTGCGCGCCAATGCCTAGGAGGCTTGGGAACTTCTGCGCCTATTGTTTTTCAAGATCAGATTATCAAAATATGGAAAAGGAAAGAGGGCCGCGTAGGTATTTGGTTTGGTCATGCAATTTTCTAGGGGGACATAGGACTTGCACGCCGATGGGAGACTTGCACGGCGTCGCGTAGGGTGTCCAAATTGCCTATAAATACTGGACCACCCCTCCTCATTTCTTACCGAAGTTCAACACTTTGAAGATTCATAGATCCTATTTCACTGGTGTGGAAGTCGCGCAAGTGGTGGTGTGTCGTGCAAGTGGGACTTGCGCGCCAGAGGAGGAAGTTGTGCGCCAAGGGTGAGTTGCGTGCCTGAGGTGGTTTAGGCGAGGAAGGAAGTGAGTCGCGCAGGTTTTGAGTTAAAGAATCTTGAGTCACACAAGTAGTTGAGGAAGACTTGTGTGCCAGTTGTGACTTGCACACTGATACTTGCACGCCGAGATTGACATGCGCGCCAAGTAAGGTTTATTTCCAGCAATTATTTTCGGGCTGCGTGGAAGCTGGAAGTTTGAATGATACCTTCGGTGCAAAGAGATATTCATATAAGGGTGAAATTTGTACTTCAACAGATCATCTACATACAGAGGAATATGCATTATTTCATGAAAATTAAGATACCTACAGGTCTATAAACTGTGAGTGGATTCCTTCCAGGGCAGTGAGCAAAGGAAGAGAAAGAAGGTGATCCTCTCCACCGGTAGTGATCCAGAGAGAGAGAAACATGGAGTGACCCTTGGGAAAGCAGTGAGATGACCCTCAAATTTGTAAAGGCAGTGATCCTGGGAATAGAAGTGATCTATCCCGAACCTTTGTATCCACATCTAGTGAAGAATAGTGGAATTTTGTACAACCGGAAACTTGTCGGCGTATGCTCCTTGGATGTATCCTAGTGATGGTGAACCAAGTAAAATTCTATGTGTGTGCCTGCTTACTTCCCTGCATTGCATTTAAAGCATCATCATCAGACAAAGAAGAAAATAAGTGATCATAATAAACACACAAGTGCAAAAAAATTTACCCTTGTAATAAAGAGGTCAAGATCCAGTGGGGAGGAAGAACTTTGAAAAAGAATACTCATACCCTGATTCACCCCCCCCCCCCTCTCAGGGTATATAGGCCCCTATTGGTCCTAACAGAAACCTTACCTACAATATAAAATATGCTATATATCATAGTGTAAACTCCCAGGGAAATTTTCTAATTCTTAATCTTCAGCTTAGAGTTATTCTTACATATCAACTTGATAAAACCTTAAATATTACAATTCATTCAATCATTTTTCCAATATTCCATTCCAAATAAAAACTTTAGTGTTCCTTTACAAATTTTCACCTATAATTCTTAATTCTATGAGATCTTCAGCTAATATTAGAACCTCTTCAAACATTCTCATGGATTCTCTAATCACTTCAATAAATCTAGAAAAACATTCATTTATATTTCAATCATCTTATGTATAAACATTAACTAAGTATTTATAGCTAATCCTATAATTTTCAGGTAGTATCTTAAGGAATTACTTATGGGTGTCTTTCGGTTACATTTTCCATCATCTATAATCATTTAGAAACACTTCATCTTATCATCCATGGATCATCATATAACTTCTAAAATTAGTTTTGGGTTATCTTTAATGTATACTTCATATGAAAAATATTACATTAAGACTACATCCCCATATATTCTTTCATACTTAGTGCTTATTCTATAAGCATGTATTCTATAAGTATGACTTCTTGATATAACTTATAGAATCACTTTTCCTCAAAATTAACCTCTTTAACATTATCAAAGTATGGATATATTCTCATAATGTCCAACATCATAAAGTATCACATAATTATCTCTTTATCCAATTTCACTTTTAATAAATCTATTAGAAGATAAGTTATATAATCATCAGATGTGCTAGATAATTTAACAAAACTAAGAATTATCCCATCTAAACTCGATTGCTAACATAGTAATGGATCTCCATCAACTTATACAATGACAAACATTCTTAATTCATTTAATCCATAGGAATCCAAAACTGTATCTCAGAGTTAATACTCTTAATTCATTGGGATGTTCCTCCATTATGAAACACATATTGATAAATAACATAGTTATTGACAATAAATACAATCATCATAATCCATTTTCCTTTTCAATATTCACCTTTTTATTTTTTTACAATGTCCTTAAGTTCTTCATATAAATCACTTGTCAAATTTTCTTTGAAAACTCTCCTTTTATCCCCTCCCCCTTATTTGAAATAAATACAAAGGTTAAATAATAAGGTATATCCATGCTCATCTAACACTTAACTGAAATTTCATCTTCTCACTCATAATAAAACACGATCCACTTGATAGAAGAGTGGAATCATATTTATTTATGAAATTCTCAATTAATTAATAAATTATAAGTATACTTCAATATAATAATTGTATAAAACAATAGTGATTAACCTAAATATATAAAAAATTCCATTAAACTACCCAACATGTGATACAAACATAGTTTTCTATTTCCAAGGTATGTTTAAGAAAAAATTTAAGAAATTTATTTCTTATACCCAACTCAAAAAACACTTCAAAAAACTACATTTTATGAAAATTTTCCCCCTTTTTACTATCTTCCATCATGACATATACTCTCTCTTAATAATAAAATTTTATATAATAAAAACAATAATGGGAAAGTGATATTTTCATACCTCAGCCTCAACTTTCTTTAAGTATTGTATATATTTCAATATTAACATTAAATAATATTATCTTGAAGCTTCTATTCCTGTAATCTCTCCGTCAAAGGATACACTACATCATTTCATCATGATTGGTCTTCTTTATAATGTACTCAAAGAATATCCTTTGTGATGCAACTTTGAAATATTTCAAGGAATAAATAGTAAAATAACTCCATGATGGATGGCTCTTTATATTGTATAGTTATCAAAATAATCATCTAGTTCACACCTTTTATGTGTTACCTTTAATTACTTGTATAATTAAAAAAATAAACATATAATTGGGAATAAGGTGAGTTCTCAAATATCTCCTTAGTGATAGAAATAGTATTGAGGGTTACTTATCAACCCATACACCCATGTATTTATAGCTCCATATTGGTGAGAATCCTTAATGCATTCTTATCATTTTATTTTAGATATTTTAAAATCATTGGGTATCATGGTATTCCATGTACATTTATCTTTATTATTATGTAGAATCATATTTTTCACCTTATCTAAAAAACACTTTCATTTTAATATTATTTCTCCATATTTTACTTTTCTAACTGTGTTTTCTATATGATCATGCATTCCTTAAGAACATGATCAACTTTCTTGGTTTCTCCACATAACATCAATGATATTTTATTTTTTTTCTCATCACCTCCTTCTATCTATGAATCTAGGTCACGAATTTATTAGGGGTATAACCAGCTTGTTTTCTCTTTCCACACAACTCATTAATAGCCTTAAAGTTAGCCTTATATGAAAACTTCTATAGTTATTATTTTTGGATATTTTTTACCAAATAAATCCTTTTGTTTCTTTCATATGTTTATTATATTTTAGCTCTAGATTTATTCCTTTAAATTTGATATTCATGGCCTATTTAAAAAGTAATATGATGTGGGTTTTTCTTCCACAATAGAAGTATATCCTCTATGTTGTAGTTTACTTCACAACACACTTCTTGGGTGTGATTTTTTTTTATCTACAAATTATTATTACCTTTAATTTTCTTTATTATCAATAAATTTTTTCTTATATCTCCAAAAACCCAGGATTTATACTTGGTACGTTTAAACCAACACTCATCATCACAATGACTACATATATTGTAATTTATATAGAATCTCTTAAGATACTAAAATATATTATTGGTAAATAGATTTATCCTTTACAGTGAACCTTTACACTAATAAACCTTTTCCCCCTTTATTTTGGAATTATAAAGTCTCTATAAATTCAAATATCCTTCCAACAATAAATTCCCATAAGCTCAAACCTTTTATAGCACCAATAGTGACCAATACACCTTGATCTTTTTCTATAAGTCATAGTTTATAAATATTTTATAGATTTCTTTTTTTGGGTAAAACCACCATCCTTTTGTGATATTAATAGAAATATACTTTTCTTACAAATTATCATATTCACCCTTAATATTATATTTTTTTCTTATCACTTTTTCACCCATGTTTTTTATATTTCTATATGTATGAAGTATTAAAAGATGAATATAAAAACAATTCTCACTCATGGGTTACCTTTTGTTATGATCTTGTAGTGGATAAATCCTTAGATGATATAAAACTCTTATTTCAATTAATATGACCCTCTTTGAAACCAATATTCTTATTATACAATTTTATTTAAGTGCCTCTTTTCTCAAATTTATGTGAAGATTTAACTTGGGTGATTTCCTAATTTCTCAAATTAGCCTCCTGGTCAAGAAATTTCAGATTTATAGTATTAAATTGAGTTAACTATATCTCCACATTCCTTTCTCATTATCTCCATTATATCTCTATTAGATCTTTATTCTTCTTATTTTCTTCTTGTGAAGCATTTTCATGCTCTTTCACTCTTTTTTCCTTAATTTACAATTGAGAATCTTTGAACCCAGTTACTTCATTCAATGGATGAAACTTTTATTTAAATATTTTAGTAATCACAAATTTCTCTCCACTTTCATTCTACAATTATTCTTCATCTATATAATGATTTTCCAAAAAAAAGAATTATATATTTTTCTTTAGATTCAAAAAGTTTTGTGAGAATTTTACACATTTGTAACTTTTTAGAAAATTATTTATCTATATCATATACTTCCATAACTATCTATTATTTTCCATCATATAGTAAGATGATAAACCCAAATTTAAAAATTAAATTTCAAAGATAAATTTCTTCAACTAAACCTTAAATTCAAAGTAGAGGTCTTAAATTTAATTAATAGACTCTTTCTCCTAAAACTATTTACAATATAGGCTTGGTTCTTATAGAGGATCATTATCAATAGCTTTAATAGTTCAACTGCCACTTTTATTGCCTTAAATTAGTGGTGTATTCTCTTTCTTCTTTGAACTGTTCCTTAATTGTTTTACCCCTTGATGATTCTTTTACTTTATGGTTTTGGATGAAACCTCCATTTCTTCTTTGATAGGGATGAACATTATATTCTAAATATTAAGAAATTTTCAGCCTTATTAAAATATAAAAACATAATGTATCTAATAAAAACTGGTAAATAAAATAGATTCAATAAGATTAAACTTGGATTTTCTATGATAGAATGTAAAATACCTAGTAGATGGTGTGATCAATTTGTGATGGGGTAAATTAGTGTAAAATTTTTTACTGAATTATTCACTTATTTAATTTTACCGTATTAATATTAAAACCTATTTCTTGATTAATATTTATATATTTGATTATGTTTTCACAACACACAACACCACATGAAAAAAAAGAAAATAAAAAATATAGTGGGAGATGGTAATTTTACAACGATTGATCCCAATGTGGGTATCTACTCATTGTTTTGTTTAGGTTGGGTCTGAGACACATATTTATCACTAGTATTGAAAATTGATTACAACGGTTGATAAGGTATCATCCTTAACTCAACACCTATACGGAGTATAGAGGTATCATCCTTAACCCTTGGTAATATATCATCCTTAACCCAAAAATTATCTCTCGGTAACACTATCTTCCAATAGGTTTACGGTCACTCAAATGGTTTGACTAACATTATACCAGATCCCTATAGTCATCAATGGTACTCTAAATTCCTCTATTGAACAAGATATTCAGTATACTTCTATATGTCACTACATTGAAAATGAAATATCTTCTTCCTCAGGAACAATTCTTTGACTACCAATTTATATTTTTCTATAGTAGCATGCTCATTGTCCTTATTATTATCAACCCAATCTCATGGTGGACTTCAGTCACATCATATATTCAATATCCAAGAGTATAAATATAGTTGATAAACAAAAGAAATAGTATAGGTCATTCTCTATCTCAAAAATTCACTTCTGCTTCTTCTTCTTTAACTTCCATGATGTGGAGATATTATAGGGTACAACTTCACACATTATCTTTTTTATTCTTCTCTCATCCTTACTTAGTTAACAAAATATAATCTCTCTAGAATTTTTTTATCTTCTATCTCTTTGATATGTAGTTTTTTTATCAAGTAATGTGGTATAGTTTATCTTTTTATTCTCTTTCATTAATACTCAAGATATTCAGCAATAGAATATAGTATCAAGTTCGTTATTCCAACTTCTTTATTTTCATTATCTTCTTCTACTACTTTTTATCTTCCCTGTATTACTTGAATATCATTTCTATATTTTCAACATGTACAACCCATAAAATCCATACATGTGATATTCTATTTAAATATGGTCAAATCATACTCAAAAAGTATCTAGCATTGATCTTAATTAATAAGTTTCAAACCATTTTATTTGAAACTCCATAATTATCACACATATATCCTCAAAATATTCTCCTTATGTCTCAGTATTTTATTTCCTTATTACTTACACAAAAACCAAAATCAGATAATCTATTATCTCATGGATGTTTTCATGAAAAAATATTATTCCATTGAGATACTTCTCTTCACAACATGGAAAACCTCATAAGAAAATAGATTTATTATTCAATTATCACATTTATTATTATCATATAGATTCAAAAATATTAAAAGCATCATGTTTTTAATGAATTTAATATCATCTCAACATCATCACATTTAAATCTCTGGATATGTCACATTTTCCCAAAATGTTAACTGTTATATAATAAATGAAATATCTTACATCTGATATACAATATATTATCTATCACAAAACCTCTGATACATTATCAATTTTCTAATTTTAAAATATCTTATGTATATTATAAAATCTCATAAAATATTATATATCATAATTTATGATAGTTTACCAAATTTATAGTTCCAAAATATCTTACATACCAACTATTATATATAACGTATGTTCCAAAGATATTACGAATCACAGTATGGTTTTTACCTTTACCTCATTTCACTTAGCACTTTATCATATATCTTATTCATTACTCAAACATATATTATGTATCATATTGATTCTTGGGAACTTTTTCAAATCTTTAGTGATAAACCCTTACATATAAGCTTTAAGATATTATGTATTCTCCAAATATATATTATCTACCACAATATGTTCATGTCTTCTCTATACTTCTCTATAAATTATAAAATATATTATGCATGACTCAAATGTATTACATATAAACATAAGATATTTTTATTTTCTAATTTAATCATATGTCATCTATATTCACAATGATATATTATGTTTCAATAAAATCTATACATACTATATGAAATGTATTACATATCATAGTGTAAACTCATAGTAACCTTGTCAATTCCTCATATTTATCTTAGATTTATTCTTACATAACCTTCTTAGAAAACCTTAAGTATTTTAATAGATTTAATAAATTTTCTAATATTCTATTTTGAAGAAAACCACATTTATTACTCTACTGATTTTCTCCTTCAACTCAAAATTACATAACTTCTAAACTTCTTAAATAAAACTCAGAACCTCTTTAAACATTCTAAAAGATTTTACAATCAATCCAATTCACCTCAAAACAACTTGTATTTATATATTTGTTACATTACGTATTCATTTCACTCATTATACACATCTCGTTTTTTAATTTCCAAATAATATCTTCCAAAATTACTTCTGGGTATCTTCCAGATAAATATGCCTCTATCTATCATCTTTTTAATGCACTTCAGATTAGTATCCACAACTCATCGTGTACCTTATATAATTACTTATAGATTATCTTTAATGTGTACATATTTCAAAATAGCTATTCCAGACATCATCTCTGGATATTCATGCATCCTTACATCTTCTTCCATAAGTGTATCTTCCATAAGTATGAATTTCAAATGAAACTTCTAGAATCTCTTTTCCTCTAACTTAACTTCTTCAACATCATCTAAGTGTGTATGAATTCAAAAAAAATCACCCTGAACATGAAGTAGATATTTATCTCTTCATTAAATATTAGTTATCATGAATATATTAAAAGATCAGTTTTATAATCATTAGATATATAGGTTACTTTCACAATATCATGAATTATCTCAACTAAACCCATTTTCTAACATAATAATGGATCTCCATTAATATTTACAATGGAAGAAAATAATAAGAATACATTGGTATCTTCAATGCCTTTATTTAAAAAATAATTGGGAATCCACTAGGTACTCAATGTCTAGATACCAGTTACCTAGTGGATGATGACCACCAGGTATGAGACAATTGGTCAACTAATGGCTATTATAAGAGTTTTAGTAGCTCTACAACATCTACTCGGTACCGTGTGCATCGTCACCAGGTACTGAGTGGTACATGGTGAATAATTCTAGAAAAAATACCTTTAATCCCCCCCTACTCACTCTCCTTCCTTCACCTAAAACACTATATTTATCCCCAAAAATCAACACAAATGAAAATTAAATTAAAATTTAAAACAAAAAAACACTAAGAAAACCTGGTTTTTTATATAATGAAATTGAATCCAAAAAATTTAAATTGTACCTAGTTAGAAAAAAAATGGTCAACACTTCTTCATTGACTCATTAGGTTCCCAATACACTTTTTAAAACCTTTATTTTTTCTAAAATATATTCAGTGATACGGTTGACTGATTTTATGAGACCTACACTATTTTCTTAATAATTTCAATTTATTTTTTCATATAAGATAGATCATAATTCAGTTTTTTCCATTATTGTTGAGGATATGTGATAATTTTAACATATAGGACCTCAATAGAGTGACATAGAAGACATTGTGACCATGTAATGGTTGTGAAATATATCAAACATGTATTACATTGAATATATTTTATTTAATGTTTCAAAATAAACAATATATATTTGACTCAAATTTCATTTCTTGAAAAATATAATAACTCCTATAAAAGAATATATCTTCAAGAACTACTAATATTCAATATAAAATTTTAAGCCTCAATGTAAATTTTCAAAAAGAAACCTCATCCTAACATGGTCTATTTTGAGGTGATGAATTATTTCCATCACCTATTATTTTATCTCTTGAAACAACTTTGGTCCCAACAATTTTTGTACACCAATTTCATACCAATGGAACGGAGTTGGAAATTTCTTTTTCATATAGTTATTTAAAGGATTACATCCTGAAGCTTGAATGATAGCTATTACTATTTTATAATTTAACCATCATATGGTACTATCCTCAATTTACTCATAATAAAGTGATTGAAAGCTTATAATATCCTTGAAAATTGTAATGATCGTGTTATATTTACCAAATAATAATTGTGCTAAGTAGTGATACATATTTATTTACTCTTAACACCCATTGAATACCCCTCAAAAAGCTCAATGTGTAGTGCATAATAGAGAATAACCAACTCTATTAAATAAAAATTATCATTCCAATCAAGGAAAATAGTATTTATAATTTCTATAAATTGAACTAATTTTTTAACTTACTCGATCACAACCCAAATAACATTTTTTACACTTTATTTCTTTGGAATATTGATGAAACAACATATTGTGATATTATATCATTTCCATTTTATCATAGGTAGATATTATATAATTCCCTTATGAAATTTCTACATCGTATTAACTTTTTAACACCCAATGTTGTGACCCCTCTCTCCAAAGGTACCCCCTATTGGTATGGTAATGAATAAAGAGAGATAATAACTCATAAATACCACCTCTAATAGTTCATGGGTTGTTGACTATCATAGAGGGTATATTAGTCACAGACATGGGGGGAATTACCCTCTATAAATTTATGAAGTAAGATATATGAGGGATAAACTGGCAATAAACACCATTCATAAACCAAAAGAATCTAAATTCATGAAATTTATACATAAACTAAAATCAAAACTATAAGTACAAAAAGTGAGACTATATAGAATACATGAACTCTACTAACTTATAATAACTTCTCAACAACTCATTTGAGCTAGTAATGTCCAGCCCAATCACCAACCTATTCTTTTTTACCTAAGAAATAGTTTATATATAAGTAGATTGAGAATAAATTGTATTCTAAGTAGGATCCTTCCTAAAACCACTCATGTAAAAATGGAAAAGAAGCATACTAAAGATCAGTGAGAAAAAATGAATCTAACTCATCACCTAAACAAGTAATAATATTTTCCTCATACTCACAATGGCTCATTCACCAAATAATGCATAGAATTAAACCATTATATATAAAATGTATATATAGAGACAAATTTACCTAGATTATACTTATCCACTAGTTTTTCACTCTCACACCCCAATTTCACATGTCATACACTCATTATTTCTACAAGTAAATCATCCCTGATGTGAGCTGGGCCTCATCCTTACCTATCTTTATCCCTCACAGGGCCCAATATCTCATATTAGCATCAATCCACATATCCATTTCATAATCATAACCATCCCATATGAAACTAAGTGTGTGTATGAAATATATTATAGCCTATGTAAATTCATTATAACTCAATTCATCACAACCTATGTATATACACTCGTGGGAAGATCGAGCCACCATGACCGGATACAAGTATGCACTATATCTCATGTCATTATAGCCTAAACATAATTGTATGTTAAAACACATTTTTATTAAATATTTTATTTATAATAAATGACATAATTTCCTAAAAAAAATTAAATATGTATATTTATGAAATATTTTGAATTATATCATTCATTTTCATATTTGAAGAAAATTTCAATTTTGACCCTTTAAAGTGTGCTATAGTATTTTGTTTATAAATGTTTTTATATGGATTATTTGAACATAAATTTTCATAATATATTGGTTCACTTAATTTTATATAACTTTAATTTAGATCATCCGAGTTGTATCTTGCATTTGATTGGAGTTAATGGGCCACGAATTCAAATATGGAAAAGAATTTTCAAATTGGAAACCACATCACCATTTGGGTCATATATTCTAAATTCCAGATTAGATTGGGATAAAATTTTTACAATATATATATGACTCAATTTCACAAAAAACATCCTTATGTAAAGATAAATGGTTCACGCATTTTGGAGGTCAATAAGTCAGTTAAAATTAGATTAAAATATTTGTCTAAATTTCACATTCACACTTTTAAAGTTATGGAACCCTAGACACCCATTCACTCTATAAAATTTCTTTTCTCATTTAGAGGGGTTTGTATATGAATAATAGGATTGTGAGTAGAGGATAAGTGGTGCCTTTCAATTTCAATATACCATTGAGGAGGGATGATATCAATCTATGATATCCTCTAAAATGCTCTTCTTTTCCTCTTATTTGTTTTATATTTATTGTTCTTGTAATAAATTTTCTCTTTATCATCTATTTAACATATTATATTTCACTTTTATTCTTAAATTATTATATTATTTGGGCTTCAAATCATGAGTAGCAATGATATTGAGTTATACCCTTTATAAACTGTTTCACATGAAAAATGTTTCTATGATGACAAAACCTATAAAGACTCAAACGTATCATACATAAATACTAAATCTTAATAGAATAATATTCATTAAATAACATAATTATTCATGTAATAATCATTTAAGGTATAGTTCCTTTGTAAAGTTGGATAAATAAACAATAGGTTCATATTTTCACTTCAACATCTCCCATTAAGTTCTTGACAACTAGCGTCCTTCTTATACATATCATACATAATAAATTTATTCAAAACTAGGTAAATGAAACCTAAGAAATATTTATATTATATTCTTAGTAAGGTTAAAGAAGTTATATATCAATATAACATGAGAATATTAGTATGATAAAAAGATAATGACATTTAAAAACCATACCCTGCATATTATAGATCATAAACATGATTCATGTAATAAATCTTGGCATAAATATTGGTAGTTAATAAAACATGAATAACAATGGAATAAAATAACATGATTTATTATGTCACGACCTGACCCTACCCGGGCTCGAGCCGCAACTACCCCAAGCCCGCCTCCATAGGCCAGGGGATGGCGACCAGCGCCGAAGGCACAACAACTCGAGGAGGCCTTTGCCTAAGCACCTGTACACACACACACGCAGCACACTCAATGCAAAAGTGCAGAGTAAAAAGAAAAGTAAAGGGAAACTACTATATAAATACCACAAATGTGCATCGACCTCTAAACAGTACAAGGTACAAGCTGAAAAGAAAAGAGGCAAAACACGCGCCCAACCAAAATGTGCCACAACCCGGCAACAGGTAAACAAAAAGAAACAACTAATGGGTCTCCCACCTAGAACCCGGCTACGACGACCGCACGCGGTCCAAGCTCCTAAGATCCTACGCTCCACTGAAGTCACGCTCCACCTGTCCGTCGTCTGCAAGGGCACACCAAGTGCGGGCAAAGCCCAAGCAGGGGTGAGTATAAAAATACTCAGTAGGATACCCTGAAGGCTCGAGGGAGCAACAAAGGAGGTACCTAAGGGTGAGCAGTAGAGCGAACAGGGAGTAGAACAGAATTACAATAGAGAGTGCAGTAAAGAGTCCAGCTCAACCCAACAAGAGAAAAGATATAGACTCATCCAGACACAAGGAGCTGGAAACGGTGAAAAGATGAACTTCCCGTCGAGTCTTCGCTAACTATAGTAGGAGAGTAGACTCGTCCAACCACGAGAAGCTAGACACGGAAAGCACGTGGCATACCCCGCGCGTCTTTGCCTCTTCTGGAGGGAGAGTAACCAAGCCCAAGAAGTGGGTACTCGAACAAGGTATATACATATCCTAATGCTCAATCGAGAATCCCGAACAATGTCGTAAGGGGATCTTCGTCCCGTAGCTCAACCTAAGAAAATGAGTCGCCAACAGTCCCAGAAGTAAACTCCATCGATGCCCAGCATCCCGCACGTCCGCCCCGAACTGCAAACTAAGGGGATCAATCACCGCACCTTGACACTATCCTCTTTGGGCGGCACTGACTCGCCCACACAGTTTTAGATCGCGTCACAAGAACGCGTCTCGGTGGGGAAAGTGCCCCTCGTACTTGAGAGTTCTAGGGAAAGTCAAACCACACCTCATCACTGCCCTACAGTCGAGAGGTCTCCTCAAAGTCAAGCCGTCACAACACTGACTCGTACAACCAAGGGTCCCGCTCCGGTAACCACGGAGGAAAGCCACAAACTAGCCTAGGAGGAAGTACTGAGCCTGGAATGCCAACAGGTGTCCCACTTCCTAGCCTTGCTGGAGGGTAATTCATAATATGATATCGGGTGACCCATTGCCCAGCCCTGCTGGAGGGTAAACCAGAATACATCGTCAGGCGACCCACTGCCCAGCCCCGCTGGAGGGTAAACCATAATAAGATATCGGGCGACCCACTGCCCAGCCCCGCTGGAGGGTAAACCATAATACATCATCGGGCGACCCACTGCCCAGCCCCACTGGAGGGTAGACCTTAATACATCATTAGGCGACCCACTGCCCAGCCCTACTGAAGGGTAGACCTGGAATAAGCCGACAGGCGACCCACTGCCCAGCCTTGCTGGAGGGTAGACTTGAAATAAGCCGACAGGCGACCCGCTGCCCAGCCTTGCGGGAGGGTAGACCTGGAACTAGATGACGGGTGACCCACTGCCCAGCCCTGCTGGAGGGTAGACCCTAAGAGGTCATCGGGTGACCCACTGACCAGTCTCTACTAGAGGGTAGACCCTAATAGCGTCGGGTGACCCACTGCCCAGTATCTGCTGGAGGTTAAACTCTAGAAATCAGTGAGCAACCCACTGCCCGGCCCCGCTAGAGGGTAAGACTCAGAACTGCCCTAGCCATCCCCACTGAAGAGTACAACACTGGCCAACCGAACACGGAGTGGGTATCGCGTGACCACCCGACTCCAGCACAACTCACCCAAAATGAGGTGCAGCGTTTGCTCCATCACTCGGTGTCACTAGCATCGCTACTGGCCAAACCATCGAGAACAATACCAGGGGGAGACCACTCAACCCTGCTGGTCAAACAAACGAGCACAGAGGGACCCTCTACGCCGTGAGAGGTCCAAGTACGCGAAGCAGAACACAGAATGCACATGGGGACTACACGGCGTGTGGCCCCACGTCAACCCCAACTGAGCGCACAAACAGATCAGGTACAGACCACACGTACCTCCAAGCGCTCTCGTATACTCCCAGAGTATACCTCGTTCCAGCCCATAGGCTATCGTGCACACGGCACCCAACATCAACACGAAGGCATGACATAACAACTCCAACCTGCCACCTCATCGGCCGAGGCACAGCCAACCACATCTCATGAACCATTTATATCACTCTCCCAAGAGTGCGCAATCACACGCCAAGGGTCCTCTATAAACAAGGTAGGGCGAACCACCATTGGAGCACCTTACATGCTTCCACTTTTAACAAGATCACACAAGAGGCTTCGCACAGCCAAACGGATCACACCGTTGTAATCCTCGCAGAAAAACACGCGAGATCGACTACTTACTCGCCCCCAACGGATACCCGACGGCAAAGTCACCAGCACCGCCTCACGCCCGAACGGTGTCCCGTGATCCTGAGCCCCTGCCCCGAAAACAGTCGGGCGCATCACACCAATGCGATCCCCTCGGTAAAACATGTCAAAAGCACTACTCACTTGAGTGAAATGGATATCTGGAGAAAAAGATACGTTCTGGCTCCCCGCGCATGAGCGGTACCATGCGGGACCCGCACCTCGGTCCCAAAGCGCTACCAACGGATCGCACTATTGCGATCCTCTCACAAAAGCACACAAGCTAGACTACTCACTTGTCCAAAACGGTCGTCCGGTGATAGAGATAGAAAATCACTGTCGACGCCCAAATGACCCTCATGGGCCCCGCACCATCGTGCGGAATTACAGCGTGAAGACTGCACCAACGCGATTCCCTTGGAAAAACACCCAACATGAACTGCTCGCACGCCCTGAACGGACGTCTGAGGAAAAAGTCGCTAAAAGCGGCACGCAGCTCAAAAGACGGGCCATGGGGCCCGCGCCTCAACTCCGGCTTCAACGCCTGAAACCACTCTGGAAAGCTTCGCCCCGGCACCAAGGTCCCAACGCCACTGACAGCGCTCAAAATGAACATCGAATGCGTCCGTGCCGCCCAAAACAAGAATCTCGGGAAAAATGCTCGTCCACTTAAAGACACGCCGTGCCTCCGCGGCCCCTCGTTTCAGGAATTAAAAATTCCCAAAACCATCCCAAAAATTCCGCATCGATGTCAGGTCCGCGTCGCCGCAGACGGCGCTCAAAACGGACGCCCGTAGCCCGAAATACGGGAGTCCGAACATTTTTTTTCTTTTTTAAAAAAAAGGGGGGGAACCCCCTTGGGCCGGACCGGCCCGGTCTGGCCAGTCCACCCCACTCCGGCCGTCCCGCTGGGACCGCGGGCCACCACCCCATGCGAGCCCCCTCGCCCACGCACCGTGCAGGAACTTCCTCCACCGAACGGCCGACAAGGCCGGTCTTTGTTTCCACGCGGAGACCCCCGCCGCGCGGGTCTCTGTCCAGCCGCAGGGTCGCACGGCGTGACCCCGGCCGTCCCCTCTCGCCGGCTCCCGCAGCCGGCGCCCTCAGCCGGCGAGATGAGGCGTCCCGCACCAGGGAGGTGCCACCCAGCCGGCCGGATGGCCGGCCGGCCTTCCGCCGCGCCCGCTGCCGCACCGCCGTCCCGAAACCACCGTCTGCCGCCAGTAACCACCGGAAAACCAGAATTCCGGACGGAACTTCTCGGGACTGCCCCGGGCACCCCGGGACTCGGATTTTAGATCCGAGTAGAGATTCGGAAACCTTAGAACATATACTACACATATGAGGGATTCTATCGATGATCGGACAGCAATTCGACAGTATAAATTGGGCTCAAACATTGCGGGAATTTAAAAACGAAAACAAAAATGACTCCTACCTCTTGGGCGATGCCCGGAGCTTCACGGGGAGTCCTCCGCCGCTCCGCTGCCTTGACGGAATTGGCTCTCCGGAGGTGCCTCTCCAGAGTACTTCACCGAAGCTGGATGATAGGGGGAGCGTTTGAGTTAGAAGGAGAAGAAGAAGAGGGTGGGGGGAGGAGTGTTTAAAAGAAAAACACTTAAACTCTCGCCCGTGGGCCCCATACCCAAACTCCCGATGGGGTCGGGATTTAGCCTAACCTAGGATAAGAACCACGCTCTGAGCGCAAAGGTGGTCTCGGAATTTTATTCCAAAACCCCGTTCAAAAGTTATTAAACTTAGCGCTCGAGGCCGCCAAATTACGAAAACGCCCCTGGCGCCATTTTTCACAAATGGCCTGCGCCCGCGAAACTTACACCCCTCCTAGGGTAAACGGCACACTCCAAACTCAACGGTGCCCTCGGTTTTCCAATCCGAGCCACCTTTTAAGAGATACTCGATTTTAACCATTAAACGAATAAATTAATTAATTAATTTATCCGTTTAACATTCCAGAAGCGGGCGAGGGGTCCAAACGTCCCGCGCCGACATGTTTTATGTCGTTACTAGGGTAAAAACCCCATTACGGACCCATCCGTATACTCGGATCCCTGATCCGGAACTTCGTTTAGGAGTTATCTTATTTATTTAGCATTTCCAGTGTGAACGCACTGAAAATTTAATTTCGGACACTTCGGGGCTCGGAATCTCACGCCGTCTGAGTGTACTGCTCTGGAATATTATCAAAAATATTCCAAAGTCTTTCTCAGAAAAAACCGGGTTCTTACATCATTCCCTCCTTCAAGATTTTCATCCCCGAAAAGCAAAGCTAAGGAGCAACACAGGGTACTAAGCCCACACCTAGCTTTCTCATACCCAGAAGAACCCACGCACAGCTCTGCGTCACCGCACACGGACCAAAGGATTGATCCGTTCATGCGAGGTCGGCCCATGCCGATGTCGTGCACCCACTCTAGACTTTGGGGTTAGGTAAAGGCGGTAGGGTACCTCTCCATCCCTTTGCACGGTCTCAAACGACCCGAAGGCTCTCTAGGGTAGCTCACCTCCCTGAACGAACCTCTACATCGCACGCCGCGACTGGAATCACCGCCCGCACCTGAAACAAGGCCCGGTGATTCCCTCCTTCAGAATATCCATATGGTGAAACACCCAAGGATATCTGGTCACGCAAGGTTCCACAGTCGATGTCTCGCAGTCAAGACTCTCTTACACACTCGGAGAGAGAAGGAGTCAACACCATCGACTAAAGGAAAAGGTCTCACGCCTTTTTCCTTACCAACACAGGGTTACACCGACGCCTTGCGTCACCCTGGTAACACCTTAAACAAGGAGCAGGGAGGAAAGAATCCCACACGTAGAGTCTAACAATTCTACTGCAAAAAGTAGAAGAGCTGTAGAGCGTACCTCTTATCACCTCATGCTCTGCAGGATCATAAACATCCAAAGCTCGCGGCTGTCTGCGGTCCCAACTATCAGCTCCTGGAGCCTGACGTGGACCACCTAGTGGTGATGGGAAGACCTCGTAACGTTGTCCCCCACCTCTAGCTCCTCCTGCTCCTCTGCTAGCACCACCACTTTGGGAACTACTCCGATCACGGCGCTGCCTCTGCCGTAGTGGTGCGCCTGCTGCCTGCCCGAAGCTCTCAGAAACTCGGGTCGGGCAGTCTCATGCCAAGTGACAGCGCCCATCACAAGCATAGCACCAACCCACTTTGGGTTTCACTAGTTCCCTCTCGCGCCACTGTGGTGTATGACCACGTCTCCGAAACCGGCAGTGGGAAGGCCACCTGCATCGAGGTTCTGTCATCCGGCACCTGCTAGCTACGGCAGACGTCTCGGTTCCGTCATGCCCTCTGCCACTACCAACCGCAAAACACGACAGGAAGCTCTCTGTCACCAATTCCTGCTCAAGCACCTCGGCATACGTGGAAATTCCCAAGGGTACTATGACAGCACGGATCTCTCGGCGAAGACCCTGCTCAAACTTTTGCACTCGGATGTTTTCATCATGGGCCAAGTCCGGGTAAAAGCGTGCACGGTCTGCAAAACTAGCCGCGTACTCGGCCATCATCACCCTCCCTGCTGAAACTGCAGGAGCTCCTGAATCCGAACAGAGCGCAATCAGGAGGGGAAAAATCCTCACGAAAAAACAACTGGAAGTCGCCCCCACGAAAGCGAAGACTCGTCATGAAGCTGAGTCACCAGACTCCACCAACGCTGAGCTGCTCCACGAAAAAAGGTGGCTTCCAAAGCCACTCTTCGATCTGTCGGCGTCTGCACAAGCCCAAAAAGGCGAACCACTACCTCGAGCCAAACCTCTGCTGCCTGAGGGTCTGGCTCACCACTGAACCTAAGTGGTCTCTGCCGCTGGAACTCATGGAGCGCGCTCAAGCTTAGCCTGATCTTCTGAAACTGTCTGCTACTCAACAAGTGGGGGTGCTGCTACCGGCCCACCCGGAGAAAGGGGCTCACATGATGGTTCCTGGACCATGGAATCGTAGCTCACAGGGTCATCTTCACGAACCAAATCTGATATCCTAGCTGGCTGTCCTCACGGAGACATCCTGAAAATTATCAAGGAGTGTCACGGTCAGATGAGAATATATGTATATACCAATAGCAACGATGGGGAGCTGACTCAAGAAGGACAGTCAAAGACTCAATCCTATGTTATGCACAATCCAATTTCCATATAACAAGTGTCTCATCATGCCGAGTCGACAAGAGGGTTATCAGGGTCCTGGTGAATGGATACGTCGGCCGCCGCACCATCACTGGACTACCTGTCCTGAGAGCCGCTCTCGAGACACATTAACACTGTTTCCCTAAATCCCAACCAATTCCTTTTATTTTAGGGACGTCCAAACAGCGTCCCAATGAATGAACCACCTCTGAGACCACTGTTTCACGACCCGGCCCTACCCGGGCTCGAGCTGCAACTACCCCAAGCCCGCCTCCATAGGCCAGGGGCTGGCGACCAGCGTCGAAGGCACAACAACTCGGGGAGGACTTTGCCTAAGCACCTGTACACACACACACGCAGCACACTCAATGCAAAAGTGCAGAATAAAAAAGAAAAGTAAAGGGAAAATTCTATATAAATACCACAAATGTGCATCGACCTCTAAACATTACAAGGTACAAGCTGAAAAGAAAAGGGGGAAAACACATGCCCAACAAAAATGTGCCACAACCTGGAAACAGGTAAACAAAAAGAAACAACTGACGGGTCTCCCACCTAAAACCCAGCTACGACGACCGCACGCGGTCCAAGCTCCCAAGCTCCTACGCTCCACTGAATTCACGCTCCACCTGTCCGTCGTCTGCAAGGGCACACCAAGTGCGGGCAAAGCCCAAGTAGGGGTGAGTATAAAAATACTCAGTAGGATACCCTGAAGGCTCGAGGGAGCAACAAAGGAGGTACCAAAGGGTGAGCAGTAGAGCGAATAGGGAGTAGAACAGAAGTACAATAGAGAGTGCAGTAAAGAGTCCAGCTCAACCCAACAAGAGAAAAGAGATAGACTTATCCAGACATAAGGAGCTGGAAACGGTGAGAAGATGAACTTCCTGTCGAGTCTTAGCTACTTATAGCAGGAGAGTAGACTCGTCAAACCACGAGAAGCTAGACACGGAAATCACGTGGCATACCCCGCGTGTCTTCGCCTCTTCTGGAGGGAGAGTAACCAAGCCCAAGAAGTTGGTACTCGAACAAGGTATATACATATCCTTATGCTCAATCAAGAAGCACGAACAATGTCGTAAGGGGATCTCCATCCCGTAGCTCAGCCCAAGAAAATGAGTTGCCAACAGTCCCAGAAGTAAACTCCACCGATGCCCAGCATCCCACACATTCGCCCCGAACCGCAAGCCAAGGGGGTCAATCACCGCACCTTGACACTATCTGCTTTGGGCGGCACTGACTCGCCCATACGGTTTTAGATCGCGTCACAATAACGCGTCTCGGTGGGGAAAGTGTCCCTCATACTTGAGAGTTCTAGGTAAAGTCAAAACACACCTCGTCACTGCCCTACAGTCGAGAGGTCTCCTCAAAGTCAAGCTATCACAACACTAACCCGTACAACCAAGGGTCCCGCTCCGGTAACCACGGAGGAAAGCCACAGACTAGCCTAGGAGGAAGGACTGAGCCTGGAATACCAACAGGTGTCCCACTGCCCAGCCCTGCTGGAGGGTAATTCATAATATGATATTGGGTGACCCACTACCCAGCCCTGCTGGAGGGTAAACCATAATACATCTTCAGGCGACCCACTGCCCAGCCCCGCTGGAGGGTAAACCATAATAAGATATCGGGTGACCCACTACCCAGACCTGTTGGAGGGTAAACCATAATACATCATCAGGCGACCCACTGCCCAGCCCCGCTGGAGGGTAGGCCTTAATACATCATCAGGAGACCCACTACCCAGCCCCGCTGGAGGGTAGACCTGGAATAAGCCGACAGGCGACCCACTGCCCAACCTTGCTGGAGGGTAGACCTGGAACTAGACGACGGGTGACCCACTCCCCAGCCCTGCTGGAGGGTAGACCCTAAGAGGTCGTCGGGTGACACACTGCCCAGTCTCTGCTGGAGGGTAGACCATAATAGCGTCGGGTGACCCACTACCCAGTCTCTGTTGGAGGGTAAACCCTAGAAGTCAGTGAGCAACCCACTGCCCGGCCCCACTGGAGGGTAAGACTCAGAACTGCCCTGGCCATCCCCACTGGAGGGTACAACACTGGCCAACCGAACACGGAGTGGGTATCGCGCGACCACCCGACTCTAGCACAACTCACCCAAAATGAGGTGCAGCATCTGCTCCATCACTGGGTGTCACTAGCACCGCTACCGGCCAAACCATCGAGAACAATACCAGGGGGAGACCACTCAATCCTACTGGTCAAAAAAACGAGCACAGAGGGACCCTCTACGCCGCGAGAGGTCAAAGTACGCGAAGCAGAACACAACACGCACATGGGGACTACACGACGTGTGGCCCCACGTCAACCCCAACTGAGCGCACAAACAGCTCAGGTACAGACCACACATACCTCCAAGCACTCCCGTATACTCCCAGAGTATACCTAGTTCCATCCCATAGGCTATCATGCACAGGGAACCCAACATCAACGCGAAGGCGTGACATAACAACTCCAACCTGCCACCTCATCGGCTGAGGCACAGTGAACCACATCTCATTAACCATTTATATCACTCTCCCAAGAGTGCGTGATCACATGCCAAGGGTCCGCTATAAACAAGGTTGGGCGAACCACCACTGGAGCACCTTCCATGCTTCCACTTTTAACAAGATCTCACAAGAGGCTCCGCACAACCAAACGGATCACACTGTTGTAATTCTCGCGGAAAAACACGCGAGATCGACTACTTACTCTCCCCCAACGGATACCTGACGACAAAGTCACCAGCACCGCCTCACACCCGAATGGTGTCCCGTGATCTCGAGCCTCTGCCCCGAAAACATTCGGGCGCATCGCACCAATGCGATCCCCTCGGGAAAACACGTCAAAAGCACTACTCACTTGAGTGCAACGGATATCCAGAGAAAAAGATACGTTCCGGCTCCCCACGCACGAGCAGTACCACGCGGGACCTGCACCCCAGTCCCGAAGCGCTGCCAACGGATTGCACCGTTGCGATCCTCTCGCAAAAGCACACAAGGTGGACTACTCACTTTTCCAAAACAGTCGCCCGGTGATAGAGATAGAAAATCACCATCGATGCCCAAACGACCCTCATGGGCCCCGCACCATCGTGCGGAATTACAGCGGGCAGACTGCGCCAACGCGATGCCCTCGGAAAAACACCCAACATCGACTACTCGCACACCCCGAACGGACATCCGAGGAAAAAGTCGCTAAAAGCGGCACACAGCTCAAAAGACGATCCGTGGGGCCCGTACATCAACTCCGTCTTCAACGCCCGAAACCACTCTGGAAATCTTTTCCCCGGCACCAGGGTCCCAATTCCACTGACGGCACTCAAAACGGACGTCGGATGCGTCCGTGCCGCCAAAAACAAGAATCTTGGGAAAAACGCTCGTCCACTTAAAGACACGTCGTGCCTCCGTGGACCCTCGTTTCGGGAATTAAAAATTCCCAAAACCATCTCAAAAATTCCGCATCTACGTCAGGTCCGCATCGACGTCAGGTCCGCGTCGCCGCAGACGGCTCTCAAAACGGACGCCCGTAGCCCGAAATACGGGCGTCCGAACATTTTTTTTCTTTTTTAAAAAAACGGGGGGGGGAACCCCCTTGGTCCGGACCGGCCCGCTGGGACCGCGGGCCACCACCCCGTGCGAGCCCCCTCGCCCGTGCGCCGTGTGGGCACTTCCTCCACCGACCGGCCGACAAGGTCGGTCTTTGTTTCCACGCGAAGACCCGCTCCGCTCGGGTCTCTGCCCAGCCGCGGGGTCGCACGGCGCGACCCCGGCCGTCCCCTCTCACCGGCTCCCGCAGCCGGCGCCCTCAGCCGGCGAGCCAAGGCGCCCCGCACCAGGGAGGTTCCGCCAAGTCGGCCGGATGGCCGGCAGGCCTTCCGCCGCGCCCGCTGTCGCGCCGCCGTCCCGGAACCACCGTCCGCCGCCAGTAACCGCCGGAAAACCAGAATTCCGACCGGAACTTCCCGGGACTGCCCCGGGCACCCTGAGACTCGGATTTTTGATCCGAGAAGAGCGTCGGAAACCTTAGAACATATAATACACATCATAAGGCTTAGATCTATGATCGGACAGAAATTATATAGTATAAATTGGGCTCAAACATTGCGGGGATTTGAAAACGAAAACAAAAACGACTCCTACCTCTTGGGCGATGCCCGGAGCTTCACAGGGAGTCCGCCGCCGCTCCGCTGCCTTGCCGGAATTGGCTCGCCGGAGGTGCCTCTCCAGAGTTCTTCACTGGATCTGAAGGAGAGGGGGAGGTTTTGAGTTAGAAGGGGAAGAAGAAGAGGGTGGGGGAGGAGTGTTTAAAAGCAAAACACTTATACTCCCGCCCGTGGGCCCCATACCCGAACTCCCGACGGGGTCGGGATTTAGCCTCCCCTGGGATAAGAACCACGCTCTGAGCGCAACAGCGGTTTCGGAATTTTATTCCGAAACCCCGTTCAAAAGTTATTAAACTTAGCGCCCGAGGCTGCCAAATTACGAAAACGCCCCTGGGGCCATTTTTCACAAACAGCCCGCGCCCGCGAAACTTACACCCCTCCTAGGGTAAAAGGCACGCTTCGAACTCAACGGTTCCATCGTTTTTCCAATTCGAGCCACTGTTTAATAGATACTCGAGTTTAACCATTAAACGAATAAATTAATTAATTAATTTATCCATTTAACATTCCAGAAGCGGGCGAGGGGTCCAAACATCCCGCACCGACAAGTTTTATGTCGTTCCTAGGGTAAACACCGCATTCCGGACCCATCCGTACACTCGGATCCCTAATCCGGAACTCCGTTTAGGAGTTATCTCATTTATTTATCATTTCCAGTGTGAACGCACTGAAAATTTAATTCCAGCCACTCCGGGGCTCGGAATCGCACGCCGTCTGAGTGCACTGCTCTGGAATATTATCAAAAATATTCCAAAGTCTTTCTCAGCAAAAATCGGGTTCTTACATATTAGAGTATATAATTTTCATAAGACATATATTTGTCGCATACACATAAGTATAGAATATATTTTCCTTAGTATTAAATTATTACTTCAAAGGATATTATAGTGAAATGGGTTCACTCCCAGAAATTGTATTAGTAGTCAAGGTTCACCCCCAAGACTATCATAGTGGAAAAATTCCCTTACTAAACTGGGTTCACTCCACATTACATTCCTTTTCATCTCATGAGATATCAATCTTTACCCAATGCATTGGAGGGAGATATAGGTCTCACCTGTCTTGGTTTATAATGCAACCAACCTTCCTTTGTTATAATATAACCATCATCCCTATGTATAATGTAACCACCATAATTAGTTTATAATAGAACCACACATACTTGGTTTTAATGTAACCACCTTCATTAATTTATAACAGAACATCCCATCACATAATGAAAATAATATATATGTGTGCCGCTAGATCATAAAATATTAATCATATCAAAACCCATGAAAATTAATGGGTTTCATAAACATCCCATAATAACATGGCCCATAGAAAATAAATAGGTTTATAAACATTTCATTATTTCATCATAGCATAGCCCATGGAAAAGAAACATGCTTCATAAACATTTCAACATTTCATGATATCATAACCCATAAAATATGAATGGGTTTCATAAACATCTTTTCATAATAATTATAAACCATCCAAAGAAATGATAATGAAGTTATCATTCCTTAATTTCCCCATTAAATCATAAGTAACAATAGGTAATGTCATATTAGATATAAAATGACTTTAAAAGATCAATTTGAACAATTTTTTAGGAAAATAACCTTTTCAATTTGAAAGTTACATTTTTATAACAAAAAGATCACAAAACATTGTAAAAAATATTTTATTTAAAAATAATATTTGGAAATTATGAATAAATATTTAAAACATTTGGTGGTCATTATTGTGGAAAATATTATTCATGTCATACATTTTAAAACAAATATTCCTTTCACATTTTTATAATAAAATTCAAAAAATACCATGTTTGGAAAATGATAGGAAGGTATATTTTTAAAAAAATTGTGAAAACCAATTATGGGTAAAATTTAATTTAAAAAATCATAGTAAAACATTTTTAGAAAACATGGATTTGGAATAAAAATTATTTTTTATAGAAGAGAGAAATAAATTTTATTTTCTATAAAAACATTATTTTAGTATTTTATCTCTTAAAGAGAGAAAATTAAAATGAAAATATTTATTATACATAAATAAATATAATAGAATAAAATTAATTATTTTATTGAGTGGTATATCATAATATTTCATCATCATAAGAATAATCATAAACAATATTGATAAATAATGATATTATAACATAAAACCTTTACAACATTGGTATCTTTTAAATCATAATCCCCATGAAATAATAAATTTAAATAAAACATTAAATATAATAAGGATAAAAAAATTATTGATATAACATGTCAATGTTTTTATACATACAATTCATAAAATAATATAGGTTCATAACATAACATATGTCCCAAAGAATCCAATTTGAGATGAAATTTCCTTACCGATTTGGTAACCTTTGAATCGTAAGCCCCATTAAATAATAACATAAAATGAAACTTTTAATATTATGAAAATAATTCTATTCATGATATAACATGTCAAATAGGTAGTATATACACCCAAAAAATAAATGAGTTGAGAATATGGAATATGTCTCCTAGAAATAAAAGTGAGACTAGAAATCCCCTACCTTAAGTATCGACTTCTTTCGTACATGTTCAAATATCCTGTATAATAAATATAGGTTTATTATAAATCTATTAAAAAACCATACTCATATTTATCATAACATATATTATTTACTTATAATATTTTATCACCAATTTATTAACAATTCTAGGATAAAATCATTGTTTCAGGTGATAACTTCTTCGTCTTTTATGTATGTTTTGGTTCGGTAGTTTCAATCATAAAACATTGATCATGAATAAATTATCTATAGAATTATAAACATGATATAAATATCATATATATTAATTATATACATATTTATATTTATCCATAAAGGTTATAGATAGAAAAATGGAGTACACTATTTATGGAGATCGTAGGTCGTACGTACGCATGAACGTTGTTTCCATTTTCTCGAAGGATGGAAAAAAATTAAGGTAAATAATATAACAATTTCATAGAGAAATTATTATGTAATATATATCTCATATATTCATTAAATTTATCCTTATTATATTCTATGTAAAAGATTAGTGAAAACAATTCACATCTCTTTGGGAGGCGGTAATCTGATATACACACGAGCGACGTTATCGTATTCCCACAGAATGGAAAGTAAGAATTTATTTGTGATATTATAATTCCATAAGTATAATTATTTCACAAATATAATATAAATTTTTTAAATCATTCATTATATCCAATCTTGAGATATGGTTATGGAAAATAAATTACATCGGTTAGCGAGGTGGTAGTTCACCATACACACGACCAACAGTTTCGTTTCTCATTTGATAGAATAGAAGATGGATATAGGTTATCACATTAAAATAATAACATATAAGTATATGGGAGACACTTTTTATATTATATAATATTATTTTGATAATATTTTAATGTGGTTTAAAAATAAATAATACAAAAACACAAGTTTAAGAATTGTACCTCTTCTTCAGAGAACCTCTTTAAGTTTATACCCAAATCCTTATTAGGAGGGTTTCCTAATAAAATTATGGACTCTATTATGTGGTTATGGTATTAAGGAAGATATTTTGGTAGTTATTTAAAAAAAATGGCTTTTCAAGTGTTAAAAGGAGAGGATAGGGGGTTCCCTTTTATAAGAGAGGGAGAGGACACACATGGAATTTTTGAAAAAATGTGTACCTGTGTTTTAAACATTCCAAAAGGCTCAAAAAATGTGTCTTCTTCAAACCTTATAGGTGATAAGGTAAAAATATGGCCATAAAATATAAATTTTACATGTTTTTAGGTCATTTTAACTATTATATTTTTAGTTTAACCCACCAGTAAACTTGTTTTAACCTTAACCAAGGAAATTATTTTTTATTATTTATACAATTTATTTTCAAAAAAAATTAATTTAATATTATTATATTATATTTATTATGACGTTTAAAAATATGGAATCCATTTTTTAAAATTCAATTCATATAATTAGAAAATTTTAATTTAAAATTAAACCCACAAACATGACGAAAAGGTTGTTTTCCAAAGAGAAAGTTTTCATAAGTATAGAAAGTTTTAATATAAAAATTAAATATAAAATTGATTAAAATGACCTAAATTTTTTTAATAAATATAAATTTGAAAAAAAAATAATTTTAAAACCATATTAAAATAAAATTGTGGTTTAAAATTTTTTTAATGAAAAGGTAGTTTTTCATAAAAACATTATTTTTACTATTCATCAAAAAATTAAACATTTCCGAAAATTATAAAAAATTAACCCAAAGATAATTTTGAAATTTTAGATTTCAGAAATTAATTTAATTTTATCAAATAAATTTTATAAAATTGGAAAGAATTATGTTTTTTGTAAGTGCGTGATGGAACCAATTTTTAGAAGAAAAAAATACAATTTTAAGCATAAAAGAAATTTATTATTATCCCATGTTTAAAAAAATATTATATAAATCATAAAATATTTGATTAAATATATAATATATATAAATTTTATTAAAATCATTCACCCATATTGGATAATTAAATTTATTAACTTAAAAACACTTTATAGGCCTAAAATAGTTTTTTAAAAAAATTAATTTTACTTTCAAATGATATTAATTTTCATTTATAATAAATTGATATACGATGAATTTATTTTATACATTTTTTACCATATAATTTTCATAATTTAGTTAAACTTATTTACACCCACCAATTTAATAGCTATGATAAAATGGCCATGTTTAAATATTTTAATAATATATTTGGTTTTGTTTAAACTTAGTCTTGCGTGCAACACATACTATTGAATAAATTCAATTTATTTTAAAAAAATAAATAAAATCAATGGGTGTTACATTATACCCCCTTAAATAAATTTCATCCTATAAATTTGAAACTTATCTCAATAATCAGTGGTTTAACATTTAAAAATTCCTTCATGGAAAACCCACATCACAAAAAAGGTTCAACAAGAATTCCTCTTGAAAATAGGGAAAGGAAATTATAATGTTCATCTAGGATAACACATAAATAGGTTTAAAAATATGATAAAATTTGTGGGAATTGAAAATATGGGAAATTAAGAGAAAACTAATCACCCAAATACTAATAGAGAGTGACAGATAACATGATCATGAGAAATTTAACAACCACAAGACCATAAATCTTTGATGATTTAAAAGACCATTCATTCATCATAAATGGAGGTAAATTTATATCATTTTTATTTCAAGATCTATTTCCTAATGTTGAGTAATTTTCATGATAAGATATACATACTTGATTTCATTACATTTTATAAGCACAATCTTATCCTTTTGTTGTATTTTGATCAATTTCTACTTCATCTTTCACTCTAAGAAATAAAGTTGAATTTTTCATGATAGAAGCATTATCGAATCCTGATATCTAAAAAATAATGATAATTTATTCCTTCTATATCTATTTATAATCAAAACCAAAATTTTGTCACAAGTTATCTAATATGGATAAATATTTATATGATGAAATGATACATTAATCTATAAAACCTAATACAAAGTTTAACTTAAACCATTCAAAAAATGGTTAACCTTAAGACCCTTGAAAAATTAAGAAATTATAAATAAGGTCTCAAAATTTCCCAACATAAACTTAACACTAATCCCCAAAATATCATAAAGTATCTCTTAATTATCATATGCCAAATATGTAAATATAATGGTCATATATTCTCCTAAAACATGATGGTAACCATAATTACCATAAAACCTCAATGAAAACATAAGTACATTATCATTTCTTAAATAAAATCATAGATTATTGACTAAATTATATAAATTAAAAAATTTTGTAAACTCCCTCAATTAAAACATAAACCACTTTTTCAAAAAAAAATCAGTTCCATGGTAAACAATACTATCCAATTTACTTTATCCATATCAATCATCTCTTAATCCAAAATAAAATCCATTCTCTCAACATCAAGAATATATTAATGTTTATATTCCCTCAATCATGTGTTTTCATTAAAATATAACCTTTCAATTAAATCACTTATTTCAGTCATTAATACCATTCAACATATTCTTGTAAATCCATAATGAAAAAATTCTAAATAATGATACTTATGTATTTTATGATTCATATAACATAATTATTATATTGCAATATATAAACACTTTAATCATTACACTTAATTCTTAAACAATTAACTGGGATTCATTAACTTATTCTATAATAATACATTTCTATAATATGAAGTATGAATCATGTCTTAAGATTCATCAACCTCAATTTAATAATTCTTCATTTAACATGTTCAATACTGTTAGAATATCCCATACCATTTATATGTCATTAATAGTCTATTAATCATTAGCAGTAATACCATTACTTGTATAACCTTGCTTATTTTATTCATGAAATTTCCCCTAAGAGATCTATTTTCATAATTCCCATACTTTCTATAGTTAAAACATTCAATCTTCAATTATACCTTAGGAATACCATCAATCTCATCCATTGTGTTAACCAAAATTTTCATTTTTCATCATTAATTAATTATTTTTTGTTCTTCTTTTCCACACTCAAACATATTCTCATTCCTATAATACATTAACTTGGGTTATTCTTCCCATATTCTCAACATATAGGAAACTAAATCTTATTTACTCTATGGTCTCCAAAACTTGATCTCTCAACAAACTCTATCCTTCTATTCTTTGATTAGTTTGAGAGTTGGTTAAGGTGTAAGTTTTTAATCCTATGTCATGATAAATGATTATAAATAATCACAATATACATCACTCGAGTCATAATATCATTTGTCTTCACATCAACACATTTTCTATCACATTAAATGATAACCTGGTTCCACCTGATTAATTTCATTGACTAAAACCAAGAATCATAGTGTGATAAATAATAGTCATAACAGGAAACCTATAATCATGAAATAAAATTAAATTATAGTTTGTATTAAATCATGATACCATTTTTTCAATCTATGAAACCTTAATATTAACCTAGTTCATTCATAGTCATTATTAAAATCATTTATGATAGTTTTTAAAGAGTTTGTAAAGATCCAAAGCATATCTCCCAGGAGTGTCAAAACATGTGTGCAACATGTCCCATTATAAGGACTTCAACCCACACTTTTGGATTTAGTAGTAAAACATAATATGTATTTTTTAAAAAAAATAAACTCTACAATATATAAAACATTATACAAATGAGGACCTTTTTTGGTCCAGGTGTTGGAGGCTTAGACAAAACTATAAAAATTATCAAAGTTGTAAAAAAATTATACAATTAACTAATTATCTTTTCATGTGATGCCTTAATATTTGAAATAAGAACCTTTGGTTTTTATACTAAACCTATGAAAAATATTTTAAAACTTGAAATGAGCACAAAAATATTAGTATGGGACATAAAATAAGAAAAATATTAGTCCAGTGAAAAACATGAAAACCCATTAAAAACCTTTTCCTAAAAACATACCTATTCATCCGAAAAGAGAATAATTTTCACTTAAACAAAATATAATTATCTTAACTTTTTTAAATCAAATGATTTCCATGAAAACTCATTAACTAGCGTATAAAATTTAGGTGTGTTCCTTGGGACATTCTCATTATAGAATCCTTAGCGACACCTTAAAAATTAGAATAACCATATGGTTGACTTCCAATATCATTATTATTTAAAATTTATTTTTAAAACATTTATATAAAAAAATATTATATATGTTATACTTTTCACAATTTTTCAAAAAAAATTATCATTTTGAAAATCCATTTCAAAAATATTCTTTGAAAAACACTTGGATTTATCCTTTGAAAACTTTTTAGAAAAATAATATTTTTTGTGTATTATTTTGATACTTGGAAGATATTATGAAAACCATGTGTTCACATAGTAGTATCACTTATTATACAATGTCCTGTTGAGGTCACGGGTTCACTCTCCATTCCTTGTCACCTCATTTGATATGAAAGTGTCAAATTTTATGAAAAAAATTAAAAAATACGCTATTCTCATTCATAAACCAGTAAAAAAAATTAAAAACTTACAAAAAATATTTTCATAGAATAAAATAATTTTATAACATCTAATCTTGGAAAAATTCATTATGAAATAGGAGAAATCCATAGTTCTATAATACTTGCATAAATTTAACGGAAATATATATAATCACCTTAAATTTAAAAAAACAGCTTGTATTAGTATACATGATATGTCATTTAATAGAACTTATTAATATTCTAAATTTTATGGGATGTTACATTGGCCCCCCTTAAATGAATTGTGCCCTCAAAATTCATTCATCAAACATAAGAAAATTCTGGATTTCCATATTCATAAATAAAAAAAGATAAAATTTATAAGGAAACTCAATTACCTAGGAGTTCAAAAGAAGAATTTGTTGGTAAGATTTAAAAAAAAGATAGTTCTTAATCTCCAAAGTTGTCTAGACAGTTCATCTGATACCAAATGTAAAGACCCAAAACCGAACTTCTAGGTTCAGTACTGAAATATACTATGTATTTTTTTATTTCAAAATAAACTGAACAATACATAGGACATTATACAATAGAGGACCTTTTTGGTCTAGGTTTTTGGAGGATTATACAAAACCATACAAATTATTAGATTTGTATAATATTTATACAATTTACTAATTATCATTTCATGTGCTACTTCCTTATTTGAAACAATAACCATTAGTATTTCTACTAAACCTATGAAAAATATTTTAAAACATGGGATGATAACAAAAATATTATTATGGTACATTAAAGAAGAAAATTGATAGTCTAGTGAAAAATGAAAAAACCCATTAAAAACCTTTTCTTAAAGACAAACCTATTCATGTGAAAATATAATCATTTTTACTTAAATAAAATATAATTATCATTCCTTTTTTAAATAAAATAATTTCTATGAAAACTAATTAACAATTATAGAAAATCATGTAGGTTCCTTGGGAAATTATCATCATAGAACCCTTATAAAACCCTTACAAATTGGAATAACCACACGTATGACTTAAAAAATAATCCTTATTTAAAATATATATTTAAAACTTTTTATATAGAAAATATATATTTGATATATAATATTATTTTAATAATTTTCAAAAAAAAAAGAACTTATCATTTTGAAAATCTATTTCAAAAATAGTCTTTGAAAAACACTTGGATTTATCATTTGCAAACATTTTGAAAAAAAATTGATTTTTTTAATACATGGGATAACTTATGAAAACATTGTGACCACTTAGTAGTATCACTTATTGGAGAATATAAATTTGAGGTCATGATTTCATTCACCATTCCTCGTCATATCTTTCAATATTCAAGTGCTGAATTTTATGAAAACTTATTTAGAATATCCTCTTTTCTCATTCATAAAACATTAATAACATTTGAAAATATTTCATAAATTATATTCATAGAAGAAAATAATTTTATAACTTATAATATTGGAAAATTTCCTTAATAAGTAGGAAAATACATAATTCCAAAATACTTGCAAATATTTAATGGAAATATATCTATACACCTTGAAATTAAAACAACTACTTGTATCAGTATATATGATATTTCATTTAAAATTACTTATTAATATTATAATATTTCTACGATGTTACACCTATTTTCATTCACCAGGTGAAGACCAAGTCTATCTCAATACACCCTTTTCGTAGTTGTTACCCCTCAGTATAACTATACCAGATACAAATACACATGGAGTATCCTAATAAGTAAGTAATTTCTCAGAAACCATTCACTCTATCTTTTACAAAAATTCCAGGCTATTTTTCTATACATAAACTTATCCTTAGAGTTATATCTAGGTTTATCACTAAATTTTCCTCATCCTAGTATTAAAAGGTAAACTAAAACTTTTCTCTGATACCAACTATAATAACCCAAACTTCTCAAACATATATATTATATCTTAATAAACAAATATTCATTACATAACACAACGATCCATGCCAGAATCATTTAGCTATAGTGCACTTAGAAACATGGATACATAAACAACTTTTTCATAGGTTAAATAATTCATGTACCACTAAGTTATTCATAACAAGAAACCTTATTAGACATATAATACATAATACATTTCTTTATAACCTGATGAAAGGAAACATAAGAAAGGGTTATCTCAAATACTTAGTAATGGTAAATAATGGATATATCAACATAACAAGAGCATATGTGTATGAAGAAAATATAATAAAATTTTAAAACCATAAAATATATATCATATATAATAAACTTGAGTCATGGAATAAGAATTTCATAAGACATGAATAGAAATAGAATCAAATAATGTGGTCCATTAGAGTATAAAATCCATATAAGACATATATTTTAGGCATACACAAAATAATATAATATATTTTCTTTAGTAGATAAGAATAACTACCAAGGATATCATAGTGGAATGGGTTTTCTCCCCAAACCATACTAGTATTCAAGGTTAATTACCAAGACTATCATAGTGGACAAAGTCCCGTACTAAGTTGGGTGCACGCCCCATTCTAGCCCTATTTATCACATGAGATATCAATCTTTACCCAATGCATTTGAGGGAGATATAGGTCCCACCCATCTTAGTTTATAATGTCACCAATAATCCTTGGTTATAACATAACCACCATACCTAGTTGTAATGTAACCACTATCCTTGATTTATAATAGAACCACCAATCCTTTTTTATAATGTAACCACTATCCTTTTTTTATAAAGGAACACCCCATCACATAATTAAAATCATATATATTATTACCACAAGATCATAAAAAAATAATCATATCAGAACACATTAAAAGGAATGGGTTTCAAAAACATCTCATTATATAAAAAACATGTAAAAGAAATAGGTTTCATAAACATTTTATCATTTAATCATAGTGTAACCCATGGAAAATAAATAGGTTTCATAAACATTTCATTATTTCATCATAGCATAACTCATGGAATAGTAATGAGTTTTATAAGCATCTTATCATAATAATAATAAAACACCCTGATAAAGGATAAGGATTCTATAATTGGATAATATCCCCAGTAAATCTTAAGTAACATAATATGATTTCATCTTGTATGGAAAATGATTTTAAAATATCACTTAGAACATTTCTTGAGGAAAATAACATTTTCACATTAAAAATCACCTTTTTAAAACTAAAAGTTCACAAAAAGTTGTGAAAATTATTTTATTTTAAAATAATTTTTGAAACTTATAAATTAATCTTTGAATAATTGATTGGTCATGATGGCGGAAAATATTGTTCATATCATAAACATTAAAACAAATATTCCTTTCACATTTTCATTAGAAAAGAAAAAATATTCCTTGTTTGGAAAAGGATAGGAAGATTAATTTTAAAATATTTTTTGAAAATAAAATCAATGGTAAAAATGAATTTAAATAATAATATTAAAATATTCTTTAATACATTTTTAAAAAACATATATTTGGAAGAAGTTTTATTTTCAATTGAAGAGAAAAATAAAGTCGATTTTCTTTAAAAAAATATTTTTGTATTTTTAGCTATTAAAGAGAGAAAAATGTAATTAAAACTTGTATTCTCAAAAAATAACCATATTATAAGAAAATTATTGATTTTATTGAGAGTTATATTATAAAAGTTCATCATTAGAAGCATAATAATAAACAATCTTGATAAATAATTAGATTCTAACATAAAAACTTTACCACTTTGGTATCTTTTGAATCATAAGCCCCATGAAATAATAAATTTAAATGAAACT
Source organism: Viscum album (assembly GCA_963277665.1). Taxonomy (NCBI): domain Eukaryota; kingdom Viridiplantae; phylum Streptophyta; class Magnoliopsida; order Santalales; family Viscaceae; genus Viscum; species Viscum album. The sequence continues at coordinate 1,535,702,321 of OY728126.1, forward strand.
TTAAATATAATTAGGATAAATAAATTCATGATATAACATGTCAAAGGTTATATATATACCCCTTATAAATGAATATAGGTGCTTAATATAACATATGTCTCAAAGAAACCAATTTGAGATGAAATCCCTCTATCGCTTTAGTAACATTTGAATCATAGGAACCATTAAATAATATGATAAAATTAAACATTCAATATCATTAAATTAATTATATTGATTATATAACATTTAAAATTATAATTTTATACACCGCACAAAATAAACGAGTGGTGAATATGTTATAAGTCCCCCAAAAATAAAAGTGAGACTAGAAATCCCTTACCTTAAGTCTCAACTTACTTTATACACATTAAAAAATCATGTATAATAAATATATATTTATTATAAATATATTAAATAACCATACTCATATTTATCATACTTTATATTATTTACTTATAACCTTTTATCACCCGTTTATAAACAATTCTTTGTTAAAATCACTTTTTCGGGTGATAACTACTTCGTCTTTTATGTATGTTTTGGTTTGGTAGTTTTAGTCCACATAATTTTATCACAATTATTTTATTTATATAATATTAACCATGATATAAATATCATGTTTATTCATTATATACATATTTATATCCATTAATAAAATTTATAGATAGAAAAATTGATTACACCATTCATGGAGACGGTAGGTCGTATGTACGCATGAATGTTGCTTCCTTTTTCTTGATGGATGGAATGAAATGAGGTAAAGAATATATCACTTTAATAGATTAATTATGATTTCATATATATATATATATAATATTTATTAAACTTATTCTAATTACCTTCCATGTAAAGCGTAAGTGAAAATGGATCACATCGCTTCGCAGGGCGGTAGTTTGTTGTATGCCCGAGCAAAGTTATTGTATTCCCATGGGATGTAGAGTAATAATTTATATTTGATATTATAATTATATAATTAAAATTATGTTTTAAATATAATATAAATATATTAAATCTATCACTATATCCAGACGTGATAGGTGGTGATGGAAAATGAATTACATCGGTTCGCGAGGCGATAGTCCACTATACACATGATCAATGGTTTCGTTTACCTTTTGATGGAAGAGGATATGGATATTGGTTATGAAATTTACATAATAATATATTATTATATGTGATATACTAGAGTTATTATATCATAATATTTTACAAATATTTTTAGGATGTGGAAGAAGAAAAAAACACAAGTTTAATAATTTTACCTCTTTTCTTCGAAGAACCTCTTTAGGTTTATACCTAGAGCCTTCATATGAGAAATTTATAATCAAAATATGGTCTCTAGGATGTGGGTATTAACATAATTAAGGTATTTTATTATTTATTTTCAAAACCAAATTGGTTTTTTGTGTGAAAAGAAGAGGAGAGTGGGTTCCCTTTTATACGTGGGGGAGAAGACACACTTGGTATTTTTGAAAAGAAAAAGATTTATCTACATTTTAAACATGTAAAAAGAATAAAAAATGGTTCATTATCAATCCTCAGAGGTAGAAAGGTCCAAATAAGGCTATAAAATATTAATTATACAATATTTTTTGTCATTTTAACCTTTATCCTTCAAGTTTAATCTCCTAGTAAAGTTGTTTCAACCTTAATCATGGTAATTAATTTTTACTATTTTTACTATTCATTTTGAAAAAAAAATAAGTTGAAGTTATTATAAAATATTTATTATGATTGTTAAAAATTTTGGACTCTATTTTACCACATTTAATTCATATAATTGGAAAATTTTAATTTCAAATTAAACTCGTAGAGGAGACAAAAAAGAAGTTTTCCAAAGAGAATTTATCATAAGTAAAGAAAGTTGTCATATCAAAATTAAATATGAAATTGATTCTAATGACCTAAATTAGATTAATAAATATATAATTTTACTAGTTTTACTAGTTTTACTTTTAAACTGTATGAAAATAAAATATATGTTGTAAAATATTTAAATAAAAATTCATTTGTTAATAATAATCAGTAATTTTTTATTATTCATCGAAAAACAAATCTTTTCAAAAAATTATCAAAAATTCAATAAAAGATTAATTTTTTATGTATATTTAAAAAATTAAGTTTATTTTTTCTAATAAAGTTTCTAAAATTGTAAAAAAAATAATTTTATTATAAGTGCGTGATGGAACCACTTTTTAGAAGAAGAAAACGGTTTTTAAGCATAAAACTAGATTTATTCATATCCCATGTTTACCAAGAGTATTTTATAAATGATAAAATTTTGATTAAATATATAATATATAAATTTCATTAAAATCATTCACCAATAGTGTAAAATTTAATTCATTAAGATAAAATCACTTTACATAGCTAAAATAGTTTTTTAGAAAAAACATTTATTTTACTTTCAAATGTTTTTTATTTTTTATTTCTAATCAATTGATAGACAATGAATTTATTTTATACATATGTACACCATATAATTTTCATAATTTATTTATTCATAATCACACCCTCCAATTTAACGGCTATATTAAAATGTACATGTTTAAATATAAATAGTATATCATGGTTCATTTAAAATCAGTCTTTCATGTAACGCAAGTTATTAAAGAAATTAAATTTATTTAGAAAAAAATCATAAAATCTCTGGGTGTTAAAACACAACCCCTGGAAGATTATTTTTCCTTATCAATTGATCTAACTCTCACCTTATCATAAAATTTTAATCAATGAGAAACAATAATTTAATTAATATCATCTAGGAATTTATTTTCTTAATTTAAAAGCATCCAATCAATTAATTTAATAATTAACACACAGCATGTGAGCTCAAGTAATGTGTGAATTATGAGAGTGAAATATTAATCAGTAAAACAAAAAAAATGGGATAAATTTTTAGGGTTCAAATATAATCCCTAAACTCAATTCATTCTCACCTCCAGTATGGATATGATCCCCAATTCACCATTAACCATAAGATAGCCTTAGAATAACAATTAAATAAGGGTGATATGATTTCATGTTCTGAAGTTAGCCTAGTGTTTTATTCATTTTATCTTTTTGATTGAGTTAAATTCTCATAGGATTTAGGGGTTATTAAATTACGGTATCATAACTAAGTGGGTTTAATTTGAATGACAATGAATAATAATTAAGTTAATAGGTATAGTTACATTTATTAGGCCTTCTAAAAAATATTTTCCAAAAAAAATCTTGTTGTGTTTTATAAATCAAATTTCAGAAAAAACAAAAAAAAATACGATATTTTTTAAACAAACATCTTCTTTTGTAATAAACCTTGAAAAACCCACCATTATTTTTTTTACTGAGATTATTATTTTTTAAATATATTTATTATACTATTTTATGTACTTTCTACTTAGGAAACGACTTTAGTTAGAGACTCTAATGTACCTAAGAACTAAAAATTAAACATAATTTGAGAGAAACCATAACAGCGTCTTTTAAATTGGAATTCTATATAGGAAAGAAAATATTTTATTTAAATTATTAGAGGTATTTTTTTACTTTTATTTCAATATCTTCTTCTCTTTTTATTCTTCCATCTTTCCCCTTTCTCAATTTTTATTTTTTTAAGAACATCAGTTCAAAATTATTACCTCTTATTATGATCCATTTTTATTTATTTCCTTTTTTTTATGAGAAAAATTAATCATGAGGATCTATTTGATCATGAACTTGATATTGAATTCATCTGTAGGTATAGAATCCAAAATCCTCTAGCTATATTGTGTTTCAATATTCACTCAATTGGGGAATTCCACCATTCTAGGAATTTTCAAATAGTAAGCACATATGAAAAAAAACATAAAACCATATAAAATTGTTGTAAATAAAAAAAAAGAACTTTATTGAACCATTTGAGAGATTTTTTTACCTTATATTAATTATTAAACTACAGACATTTTATATACAACTCTTAAATATAACTTTGAACTAAAATATGGGAAAATTAACCTTCTCTAAAAATTTCATGTATTATCTGGTGAGGATCCAAAACAATACCTTAAAGAATTCAATGTGGTATTCTCAACAATGAGACCAATAAATTTCACTAATAATAAAATCAAACTAAGAGTATTCTCATTATCACTTTATGTAACTATAAATGATTTAATGTATTATTTAAAACCATGAGGTGTAACATGTTGGGATAATTTGAAACAGGTTTTCTTGTAGTTATTTTTTCCAAATTCAAGTACCACTTCCATTAAAAAAATAGATCTCAAGGATCAAGGAATTACATGGTGTCGATGTATGAAAACTATGAGATATTCAAGAAGTTTTTATCAATATAAACACACCACCAAATCAGTGAGAACCCTCTCATCCAATACTGATATGAAATCATCACATCTATTGATAAGATCTTGGTGGATGATTAAATATGGGTAGCATTGTTTGAAAAAAAACTAGTAGTATCATGGGCATTGATTGATAAGATAGAACAAAACTCCCAATAATTTGGTGATCAAGGTACATAGCCTATTAGAGGAGTACATCATGTAAGTCCTTCTTCCATTGAATAATATTTAATAAATAATAAGTTTAATGAATTTACCACTATGGAAACATAGATTTATTTAGATCAAAACACATCTCAACCCACTCTTGTGGGGACTTATAGAATTTTCATTAAACCATACCTCCCTACTAATTATTTACCCCAATTAAAAGATACAGAGTATTTTGAATCCATATTCCCTGGGAGGATATATCAGCAACAACAACAACCACATCCCTATAAGAATTATGATTCCTTTTTACTAACATATAACCTAAGGTGTAAATATCACTCTAATATGAGGTATGGATCTGGATAACAACAAAGGCCCCCATTTTAAAATAAATAGTATCCTCAACCTTACCAATAGAGTTTTCAACAAACCCATAATAGAATCAAATCCCAAGAATCAAAATTTAAACAAAAAAAAATCATCAAAACTAAAGGTAGATTATAATACTTAGGATACTATGAAACAATTTTTTCTTAATTAATAGAATAATCTAAAGATTCAGGGTATGGAGTTTAGAGAGTTCAAAATGAAAATGAACCAAATTTCAAATTCCCTCCATAAACAGGTAAGAAATAAATCTATAAATATTTATTCCCAACATACTCCAAATACAAAGGGGGTGTTATTTCTATCACACTAAGAAGTGAGAATCAAATAGTTGATACATATTCTTCTATCTATCTATAAAGATTCACCTCAACCCTGTATAAACCCCATTCAATACCAAATAATTAACAACCAAAGGAAAAAAATAAAATTAATAAAAATATTAATGATGTTCCTCCTAGACCCATTCCATTTCTGAATAATGTTTTAAAAACCAATAATATAAATTAATAGGGGATGTAAACAAAGGTTTTTGATATATTCAAGTATCTTGAGATCAACATACCTCTACTTGAAGCAATCAATCAATTTCCAAGGTATGCCAAGTTATTAAAAGAACTATGTAAAAATAGAAGAGGGATAAAGGTACATGAGTATATCAACCATGGTAAGAATGTATCTTCACTCATTACACTAGCCTTTGAAATGCTGAAAAACTACAAGGACATCGGAGTATTCACCATTCCATTCACTATAGGGTATTTTAACTTTTCTAATACTAAATGAGATAAGGAGATTCAATAAATGTAATTCCTTTATATTCATCATGTAGATTACCTGAAAAACAAGGAATTAAGGGACATGATCTTTCCTACATATTTTGACATGATGAATATGGAGGATAATCGGGTAAGTTCTCATGGTCCCATAATTCTTGGTATAACCTCCTCAAAACTACAAAAACAATCATAAATCTCCATTTTGTTACAATTTTTATAGTGTTTGGATATGAGATCGTAAGATTTAACATTTTAGACTCCATGAATTGCCCCTTAGAATACCATTCTACAATATTAAACTCCCATTCTGACCCATCTTGTGATGATTCTACAAATATTTATTTTCAATCTTTTTAAAATGGTGGTTATTCCATAATTAAGGATATTTTGAGTGTTGTGGTTGGGTTGATTTCTCATAAAATTTCTATGCCTATTTTTAATGATACTTCCTCTCATGGTACTAATTATGATGTGGATTCTAATCTTTGTCATATAAAGTCTAATTAAAACATGATTGTTTATTTTTTAGACAAATTTCATCCATTATTCACTTATTTTGATGATTTACATTAATACCCCAACATACATTGTGCACATATCTCACTTCCAATGTCATTTCAATTAGTACAATACCCACCCAAACTAGATCTTAAACCGTTTCCCCAAAATTTAAAATATCCATACCTGTTGAATAATGAAAAATATCCTATAATAATTTCAAATAATATCCTTCCAAAATAAGAAAAAATACCTATAAATTCTTTAAGGTATAATATTAAGGAAATTGGGTAGACCTTAAAATATATACCGGGTATTATCCCTTCCAATTATATGCATTGGATTATTTTAGAGGATATGGATAAACCAGTTAGGAAACCACAATGGATACTTAACCCCACACTACTAGATGTTGTAAAAAATAGATATAAAATTTACTTGAAGATTGTATTATTTATCCCATATATAACGCTCACTAGGTTAGTCATGTATAGTTCTTACCAAAGAAAATTGGTTTCACTATTATAAACAATTAAAATGACAAGTTAGTTCCCATGATAGTACAAAATAGTTTTCATGTTTACATAGATTATAGGAAATTAAATCAATCTACCTAAAATACAATTTACCCCTTAAATTAATTGACCATATGCTTTAGATATTTTTAGGTGGTATACACCCTTGATTCTTGGATGGTTTCTGCATGTATTTTCAAGTTCCCATTATAGTATAGGACTAAGAGAATATATAATTCACCTACCTATTTGGTAAATTTACTTACTGAAGGATTATATTTAGACTTTTTAATTCCACATTTACCTTATAGTCATGTATGGTGATTATCTTTTTTATTTACTTGATATTTTCATGGATGTATTTATGGATGATTTTACTATGTATGGTTCCTCATTTTTTGAGTGTCACTACTAAAAAATAGATTTTTACCCACATTTTTTCCCAAAACCATGGGTATAGGAACCCTTATACCCACATTTTACACAAAACCATGGGTATTGGTATTATATGGGAACCTATACCCACAGTTTTACCTAAACCATGGGTATAGGAACCCCTATACCCACGATTTTTGGAAAACCATGGGTATATGTAAAGTATTGAAACCTATACCCATGGTTTTCTAAAAATGTGGGAATAGGTTAGTTTTTAGAGACCTATACCCATGGTTTAACAGACATTATGGGAATAGGTTGATTTTTTAAGACCTATACCCATGTTTTTGTAAACCGTGGGTATAGTTTTCCTTCTTTATGACGCGAAATTTTTTTTCACAGGGCACAATTTGTTTTCTTGAGAACACCTATTCCCTTGGTTTTCTACCTATAGCCACGGTTTATATAAATATATATAACCAAATATATATTTATATACCAATAATACATATAGTCTAGTGGTTAGGTGCTATAGGAATAAAAGAGCGATCAATGGATCGAATCTCACGACCGCTTTTTTATCAAAGTTATACCCACGGTTTAAAAATTTTGGGTATATGTTAATGACACAGTGTCATGGTGACTGACACAGTGGACTAGACCTATACCCACGGTTTTCTAAACTATGGGTATAGATCTGGGGCTATCCAAATGCCTCGGGATCCCACGGTTCCCTGAAACCGTGGTTATAGCCTATACCCACGGTTTTAGGGGCTATACCCATGGTTTCAAACCACGGGTATAGGTCAAATTTCTAGTAGTGTGTCTCTTCAGTTTGGGTAATGTGTTACATCATTGCATTGAGAATAATCTAGTTTTAAATTTTGAAAAATTCAATTTCATGATATATAAGGGAATTTTTTAGGTAATTTAGTCTCAAAACATGGAATAAAGTTTGATAGGTCTATGGTTTAAATTATTTCCACATTTCCATATCCTACATGTGTGTGTGATGTCAAATATTTCCTAAGAAATGAAATTTTTTATCAGTGATTCATCAAATATTTTAGTAATATTTAACTTCCATTATTGATATTTATTTAAAAGGATTATGATTTTTTATTTTATTTTTCTTATTGGGATTCCTTTGATGAGATGAATAAAATTCTCATCACAACATCAATTATCCATCCCCCATGGTGAGAGATTCCATTAGAGCTTATGTGTGATGCTTACAACTTCACAGTTTGAGTAATCTTATCATACAAGGTGGATATATATTCACATGTGATCACTTATGCTAAAATAACATTGGATTCAATAAAATAAAACTACACCACCATGTAAAAGTAGTTTCTTACAATAATATTTTCTTAAGATAAATTATGTTCTTATTTATTGTTCTCTAAAGTGGTTGTTTTTTAGATCATGTAGATCTAAGGTACCTCTTGAATAATCCAGATGAAAATCCCAAACTTTTCTATTGGGTGAACTATCTTCAAGAGTTTGATATTGTGATAAATTACTAGAAGGCATGGATAAATTATTGGAACACCACATGAGTGGGATCAATCACACACTAGAGGATGTCACCTTAGACCAGGTACCACTTCATGACACATTTCCTAAGGAGGATCTTTATTCAATTTCAAGTAAACATCCTAGGTATGATGAATTAGTTAACTAGATTTTTCCTTTAAAATTCCAACAAATTTAAACAAACATAAAATAAAAAAATTTAAAAGTGACTATAGATTTTATATGTAGGAAAATCTCTACCTATGGTACATGTTTGGTGACCAAGTTATTAAGAGGTGTGTTTCTGATCATGATTTTGATTATGTTTTACATTTCTATCATACACTTTCTTATGGAGGATATGTTAACCCCAAATGGATATCTTGGAAGGTCTTATAATTAGTTTTATATTGTCCTAGTTTATTCCATGATGCCCATATGTTTTTTAATTCATGCTTATGTTTTCAACACACTTGTAACATTTCTAGGAGACATGAGATGCCTCAATAGCCCATATTATTCTATGAACTTTTTTATGTATGGGGAATCAATTTTATGGTTTCATTTACAATATGATTCATTTTTTTATATAATTTTTTCATTTTTTACTATGTTAGTAAATGAGTGGACTCTAAGGCCACTAGGACTTATGATTCTCATGTTGTAGTTAATTTTGTCAGTGATACATTTTTTGCAGGTTTAGAACACAAAATTCTATCATCAGTAACCAAGAGTTACGCTTTTTCAATTTAAATTTGGATTCCCTCATTCAAAAGTATGGGGTGAAACACAAAAATTCTAATTTGTACCACCCCTAAACAAATTTTTATGCCGAAGTTTAAAATTGGGATTTAAAAAAAATTGATAAAACCATGAAGCTGAATAGAAAGGATTGGAGAAAGTTTTTGGATGATTCACTTTGGGAATATAGAATGGATAAAAAGACTTCAATTGGTATTTCCCCATTCTGTATTGTTTTTAGGAAATCATATCATCTCCTTGTGGAATTCAAGCATCGCACATTTTGGGTGATAAAGAAGTGAGATGTGGATTTTTCATAAGTAGGAAAAAAAGAAAGCTACAACTTCAATAGATTGAGGAGATTTGGTAAACAAGATATGAGAACTCATGGCTCTACAAAGAGTGGGTGAAATTAACCCATGAAAAGATGATCCAAAAAAAGAGTTTCATGAGGGTGAAAAGGTTATTATTTGTAGTTCACAATTGAATTTGATGCCCGGTAAGTTTAATTTCATATGGTTAGGTCATTATATTATATCTAATTTTTTCCTTATGGTGCATTGAATATCACTTAAGAGGAAACATAGAGGATATTTATAGTTAATGGGTAGTAGTTGAAGTAATACATTGAGTGAATTCCCAGACATATAGTTGATTTCATCTCACATCATGACCACATTATCAATTGAGAAACACCAGGCTATCCCTAACCCTTTCACTTTTATATTATTTGTAAGGGTCTGGATCGATGTGGATTAACCCTTTGCGCATTTCTTAAGACTAAGGTGTTTGGAGGAGGCTCATAGGAACTCCATAGGAACTCAGTTTCTAAAATTTAGAATTTGGGAGATTTTACACTGTTTAAAGTTATATGACATGAAAGTGGGTTTCGCGACCTGTAATGAATTGTGGTTTTAAAAATAAAAAAGTGACATGTTTTTCAGAAAAAACTAAACCCTAAGGATTACACGACATGAAAGGGGATTACACATTGTGTAAATCCCCAATGTTGTATGCTTTAAACGTTTTCAACTGTTCTAGTTTGTCAAACACTTCTATTGCAACACTTCTCTCTTGATTCCAGGTGACCTGAAAACCCCTTCTTCAACATTTTGAGTATTCCTTTATCATGAATTGATATCTTTATATCCTCATTCAATCCATAGAAATATATATTTGATCCAAGTTATGTTATAAATCTGTTCTTTTAGTTTCTTCAATATATTTCCTCTCGCTCCTCCTTTCCATGTGATGGCTCTTGATCTCTATGTTTTTAAAGTAGTTTTTTCTGATTTTTTTGGTGTGGTTATGGCATGGCAACCTACAGTGGATATAGTTCTTGTAGGAGAGGTGATAGGGATCCTAAGCGTTGTTTCATTATCATGAAATCAACATTTACACCATTTTGAGGTAGGGTATTCATTGTTTCTTTGTTTATTTCTGTTCAACCATAGAGCTATCGTGACTTAGCCCCTTGGATCTCAATGAAGTTAACCTACTAATTACTTGAATCAGATTAAATAATTGATATTGATCGCATGGAGATTTTGTCGTTTTGTACCATGAAAATGGTTTAACTCTTGTTTTTCTATATAGTGTTATATTTATTCCTTTCTTGGATTATCATGTTTTTATTGATGGAAATTGGTAAAGAACATAAAGCAGGAATTAATTGTTAATTAATTGGATGTAAAATTAAAGTGGCATGTTTAATGAATCTAGTGTGTTATATTTTTAATCCTGTGAGCATGTTTAAATGAATTGATCTTCTATGTGTTAATAGACTTGAATAAAGTTGTAAAGAATGTTAATTATTGTAGGTAAAATAATTAAAGGAATATTAAATTAATTATTTAATTAATTTCTAACAGGTTGTGCTAGCTTGCTAGTTTGGTTTCCCACAGTTGGAACCTGTAAATAACGAATAGGTTAATTCAAGATGGAATAATAATTAGTTGTGTGATAAAATATAATTCCATTTAGGTCTTGAGATTCCCCTTTCTTGTTAAGGCTAAGTTACTTGTTCTTTGGGGCCATGAGGGATCGTTGTGTGTGAAGGCTGGATGCCTTGCTTTAGGGCCAAGATCCTGGTTACTATGTTTATTTAATTCTACTTATTATGTGATGTGAGCTTGGGATGGTTGATCCTAGAGGGTTTTTGTGTTACCTAGGGGGTGGGAGGCCCAAATGGGATGTGATCCTAGGATGGAGGATCCTAGAGAGTTGTTATGATATTTATGGTGGGTAGGTCGGGTTGTTGTGGAAGCAGTTAATGCTTGTGATGATGGGATGCATTGGGATATGCATGTGGGTGTCAGGGGGGACATTGAGGATGAAAAAATGGGTTGAATCTAGGCTTAACTATTGATATGAAAGCCAGATGCTTGTTTGAATCTATTGTTTGGATGACGTCTAGGTTTTTTATCTACTTTCCATTCCCAACTGCTTGAGGAATATGGATGTTCTTGGTTGTATACCTTGTTTGGTATCTTAGGATGTTTTCCTAGAGTACTTGGTAATATGGAAAGTAATTTGGTTAATAAATGAATAAATTTTTATTCCATGGGGTTGGAACCTACTGGGATGGAATGTTATGGTAAAGATTATAAGAATTCGTGGACTCAGTTTTCTTATGCCTGGAGGGCATGGAACTTTATTGTAATGGTAATGAAATGTAATTTGAAAAAAAAATTAATAATTAATTAATGGTTAAATAATTAACTAAAGTAAATTTCAATTGATGAAAAGGGATAAAATAATCTAATGTAGTTCTTTAAATGGTTGTGTGATTATAGGATGTCTGGTCTTAGTAGTGGAAACTAGGATTCCAAGTGACGTTGGAGGCAGTTGACTCTGATACTATAATGCCCATAGTGTGGTTGTGATCTATATTATACCACGTACATTTTTTGTTTTCAGGCACTACTCCACCCTTTCGGTTAGTGTAACTGACACCCCAGGGATTCTAAGCCTTGGGGTGTTTTCCCCAACATCCCTATGGGAGGATGGATGTCTGACTACCCCCTTTGTCCCCACTCTCTTCTCTTGGTAGTTACTTTTTCTAGTATGCACAGTGAGTATTTTTACCCATATATGTGTGTAGATGGTTGTAATGGATTGTGGTTATTTCACACACATGTATTCTGGATATAGTTTTCTAAGGACTTCTATATTTATAATGTGTATAGGCTGTGATGGCTTGAGTTTTTTTACTCAGTGTATGGGATATTATGTCTTGATGTATAATACTTTATGTATGATACAAGTTATATGGGTTTTGGAGGATCCCGGGAACTACCTAGTTAATTTTGGTTACATGGATGTGGTGGTGTGTTGCAAGAGGTGCACGTTTTTGTGCTTCTTCTAGGTGTCTATGGGCTAGCATTTTTGCAGAGAGATGCTCAGGACGTGCGATGTTGGGGCAGAGTGGAAAACCAATGGGGAAGTAGTATTGAAGTACCCTTTATATTCTTTATTATATTATATAATCTTGTATGTGATACTTGGTGAGAGTATCCATGGTGAGGATGGGAAATTAGTACACCTATTTAGGTGATGATTTAGTTTCACTTGTTGTTCACTGTGCTTTAACATGATTTCTTTACCTTTTTCATGAGAAGATCTGGGGAGGATTCTACTGATTATACAGTTATACTCACCCTATTTATATATAAAATATTTTTCTGGTCATTGGAGTAGGTTGGAGATCAGGCTGGTTACTACTAGCTTGGGGTTTAGCAAGATCTATTTGGGCATCATGGTTGCTGTCATCCTTAATTTTCTTTTGGTACTTCTAGTTTTTCCTTGAAGTTGTAGTAGTTATTACATTTCATTACATATGTTCACTTTGGATTTTCTTTTATATTTAAGTCTCAGTAGGAGTTGGTTGGTTTCTACCTTTTTTGTCTATTTTAACTATGTCTCTTAGAGGATAATGCCTCTCATCTGCATATTTATTATACCCTCAGTTCTAGTTGACAAACCAAGGCCTTATAGAGGTGGGACTCATGTGTCACTATCTCTCTTCTCCCATTTACGACCCAGGAGGGATACACCATGTAGGGGGTATGACAGAGTTGTAACATAGGTCTAGTTGCAGGATGGGATGGAGTTTAGAGTTAGGAACATGTGAGTTTTTGTGAGTGAATGGGTTGTTGTGACACATCAAATTGATTATAATTTAAAGATTATTTTATACTCTAGGTCAGGCCCTAGGTCATCTCTCAAGGATCATTGGCGGTTTATAGTGTGTATTTTTAATCAAAAAAGATTAAAAGAGGGGTGGTTTTGAAAATAGTTTTAAAAACAAAATGACTTAATTTAAAGAGTTTAATAGTTGAAAAAGAAGTGGATTTTGAAAAATATATGATAATTATGTGATCATTGTTAAGTTATTACACCAATTGAAAAGTTACTTATTCTTAATTGATTATTAGGATTTAGTGTAATCCTCTGATTGAGGGTTAACCAATATCTTGGGTACCCAGAAGCCTCTTAAAATGATAAAAATAGAACTAAAACATGTAGTCAAGTTATATCCTCGTATCATGTTTTATGGTTTTCAAAGGAACACTAAAATCTCAAATTTTTGGGAAAGAAGAAGATTCTTATGTTTCCCCATCAGAACACACAAGTCACACTATTAAAATTTCACACTGGTCGGTTATGAAATAAAAAGTGTTTCAATTAAATATATCAAAAAAAAGTTTAGATACATATAAAATAACAATTAAAAGCCAGAATATACACCAAAATAGAAGAGAATTATGTGTCATAACTCCCTCTTCAAGTGTGTAGATCCCTTGTAATGGTCACCCACCATTTAACCTGACAACGGGAGGAGGAGGAAGCTCATGTGGATCTCATTATTTATCCTTGATACCCCTTTGAGGATAGGGGAATCTAGAATTTCTAGTATGAGTATAAGAATCCTTTGGGACTCCAAAATTTTAGTACTTCACAATCCTTGGTCGAACTTGAAAATGGGGAGCCCAAGGTGCCAATTTATAGGAAATGTGGAAGGTGGATTTGGGAACCTTGATTTCAAGAAACCACTTGGACCATGGTTTTCAATGGCCAAAAAGTCTAATATCACTTTTTAAAAAACTAAAAATTTGTATCCCCACATCCTGACTATCTCCACCGAAACATTGGCACCATTTGGACAATCACAGCTGAAGATATGGACTAAATATAGAAACCACTTTTTGAATTCGATCAGATATGATCCCCTAGACATATCAGTTATGATGGGACCCTTAATTGATGAATGGGGATTGGGTGTATTAATATGAAATTTTTCCCATTAAATTTTTTACCATAAAAAAATATCAACCCATTTGGATGCATCGTTTAGTATAAGTGTGCGGTTGAGTCCACTAGTGTGCTTGGATCTTACACAGTTTGACCCGTTTTTCTTGAACTTCATCATGGGCCCTCCAAATCACCTCCACCTACAATGTAATTATAAATACAAGTAAAATTTCCCTTTTTAACAGTTATAAACAAAAAATAGTAATCAATCATGAATTAAAATTTGTTATTATATTTATAATTTCAATACAAAACTAGTTTAGCAAAGTGGTGTAAGTGTAAAAACGAAACAGTGAATCGTGGTGCGATCAGTGTCCTGGTAGGGAAATGGTGTCAGCTAAGTTTAGAAATAATTTTAAACATGGGATACCGACCTAGAAATAGATATTTGGCCCCTTTTACTCTGATGTATGGACCTTTAAGTTTACAGAAACTACTAAATTAGGTGATACTAGTTTTATATTAGAGACCTTGGAAAGTATCATGAATCATTCTTCTTTATGTATGTTTTTTAATGGGTAGACCTTGGAACTGGTTAAACTAAAATGAATGAAAGAAAACAAATAATTAATATTAAATTATTCCATATTCCAAGTTAGGATCTCTAACTATTAGTTATATTTCAAGCATGGATCCAGGTCAATGTCTTTATTTTTTTCACATAAAATATGTTCAGTATGTTGTTCCAGCAGATCGCTATAGGGTAGAGGTTGGAAATAAGGACACTCCGAGGAGGATACTCTAATTTTTTTAGTTCCAAAATATAAAAAGGTACAAGGGATCTATTTCATGTACAGTAATGGAATAGTGGTTGGAGGAGGTTGAGATAGCCTTCTATTTGATCTGTGCTCAGAAGGAGAACTGGGTATCATTTTCTATGAAGATACTGCGTGGGGTAGCAAATAAGTGGTGGTTCTTATTCCTCGGAGATCACGAGGAGTCGAAAGACTTGTGGGAGGAATTCTGAGACCAGTTCAAATCTGAGTTTCTTTCTTCAACCATGAAGGTGGACAATCTCCAGGATCTGATTACCTTTCAGTATGGGATCTCCAATGTGAGAGATTTTAGGATCTGTTTTTGGAACCTTCTACGATATGCTTTAGACCTTTTTCTAGATGAGTATGTCAGGATGAGGCATTTTGAGGAGGCTTTAATTCCATAGATCCAATTCCATGTCACCTAATTTATGATAAATATGAATCTTAAGGTAATAGAGAGGGTAGAGTTAATCAATAGGGTGTTATCTAAAACTAGATCATCACGAGATGGGAGTCGTCAGGATTCCTCACAAAGTAGATCTATGGTTTGGGGTTCCCAGTTTTCAGGATAGAAGAGATTTAGATCAATCATTAGTAGCTCTCAGCCCTCAATGTATCATTTATATGGGGGTAGTGTCTCTTAGGCCTATGCCAAGGGATCAAACACATTTTTTCTTATGGGGTTTGATTTCATCAATAGAGAGGGTGTCTGACCTTTCTAAGCAGTCATCATGCGCCAGTTGTTCCGCTTCGGGATCCTCTACTGAGGAAGTTTCATCTAAGGTAGCAGTCAATAGGTTTCTCCAGTTTGGGATCAGTAGAGAGTAGATGGGGCAGGAATAGGACATAATTGAGATGATACCCATCCTCAGAGAGTAGATCATGTCCATAGAGGTGGTCTTCAGCATGGTCAAAGATGTCATCAAGTAGTTCATGGTCTACTTCATGCTTTAGCATTTCTATTTCCAGGCAAGACAGACATCGTTTGAGGTACCCTTTACTTGTTTTCTATTTGGTTTCATGACTTTTTTGATCTGTGAGGGACACACTCATTCGTATAACCTTCCCATATCCATGCTTTGTGACTTAATGTAGAGATACTTCCAGTGCCCTTGGTGTTGACTACACTGTTTGGAGGTCTAGATAACTTGTTTGATGTATATAGAGATTGTGAGCTAGTACTGGGGAAGCACCTCTCTTGGGTATATTTCTTATGCTTATGTATACAACCATATGACATCGTCCTCAGCATGGACTGGTTATATTCATTTCATCCTATCATGGATTTCATTAGGAGGTATGTTGTGTTCTTCGATGCTAATGGAGATCCATCAATGTTTTTTGGAGAGCAAGACCCTCAAATGGGTCATAGGTGTGTTTCTTCTTTGTCATACTTGATGGATGAGATGATTCTAAGTTCATAATAGGTTCAACAATCTTCACTTCCTAGGGTTTTATAAGAGTACCCTGATGTCTTTCTAGAATAGATTTTAGTGTTACCCCTTGACAAGATATTGATTTTGGGATTGAACTATAACCATACGTGTCTCCTATCTTGATTTCTCCATATAGGATAGCTTCTTCTGAGTTTTGAGAGCTATTTATAAAGCTTTATGGTCTATTGCAGTGTGGTTTTTTTATAGAAGTGTGTCACCATGGGGTGCATCATTTTTGTTTGTGAATAAGGATGATGGCAGTTTTTAGTTGTGTGTCGATTATCATCACTTAAACCAAGTGACAATGAAGAACTACTATCATCTTCCAAGTATTAATGATTTATTTGATCAAATGTAGGGTGAAATTTGGTTCTCGAAGATTGATTTGTAGTCATGATATAATTATATGCATGTGAAGGATGAGGATATCCCAAATACTCCTTTTTTGTTGTTGTTATGGGCATTATGAGTTTTTTGTCATGTCGTTCAGTGTAACGAATTCTCAAAATGTGTTCTTGGGGTTAATGAATGTTGTTTTCCTTGAGTTATTAGATAAGTTCATGGAGGATTTCATCGGCGACATCCTTGTGTACTATATGTCTAAGTAGGATCAGGCAGAGCATCTGTGTGCCATTTTGGGAGTTCTTCCTCATAATCGGTTGTTTGGAAAGTTTTCAAAGTGTAATTTTTGGGATTGAGAAGTCCATTTCTTGAGGAATTTTGTATCCCAGTAATGAGTAGTTTTGGATCCATTAACGATAGAAGCATTTGTGTCTTGGTAATCCCCCAAGATAGTGGAAGATGTGAGAAGTTTCCTTGGTCTTGCAAGCTATTAAAGAAGGTTTAACTGATTTCTCTTAGGGTGTGACACCTCTGAGAGAATTGACCAGAAAGGATCAAGTGTTCTTGTAGACTAATCAGTTTCAGATAGATTTTGAGTATTTTAAGAAAAATTTGGTCAGTGCTCTAGATCCTTGTTTTCTAACAAAAGGACTTTAGTTTGAGGTTTTTTGTGATGCTCTGTGTCTTAGGTTGTGATATGTTCTGATGAAGTAGATATTAGTTGTTTCTTGTGGGTCTCGACATTTACATCCCTATGAGAATAACTATGCCACTCATGATCTTATGTTTTTAAGATCTAAATGATGAATGTAGATGCTCAATATACAATATTTGGGTGAATTGTATACTTTAAAAAATTATTTTGGAACTTTTAAATATGGTAATGTTTAACAAAGTTAAACAAGGTAAATTCACAAGACCTCTTAGTTCTATAAACTTCCTTGATTATAGAAATATGGTTCTGGAAATGAAACTTAAGAAAAGTTTACAAAGATAAAGATTCTACCTTAAAGTGTATATAATCTTACTAATCAGAGTACAAGTATACGAAAATATAAGATAGTTATATATTACTTATCAATCAAAATGCAGCGGAAAACTTGAAACAATAAAAGTAACAAGTAATAAATATTTTAAACCAAAGAGTAGGGTATCCAACAACCTTGGGTAAAGGTCCCTTGATTTATACTTTCAAGAAATTATGTCTTACCCACACCAGGTTAATCCCTTGAGATGGATATAAGAGTTTGTCTTGTTATCCTTGCAAGCCCTCAAACTTCAAGGTAGTCGGCACCTCTGTCTTCCTATCCCCGGAAGCCCTCGAATTTACTCAACAAAATTTGGAGTCGCACGAAGAAACTTTGAATAAGATGTTCAGTACGCACAAATCATGAGAGTCTCTCTCTAGAAATCACTTCTGCATGTAATCTATAGAGTTCTCGAATAGTCATCAAAGTTATGTGCTCTTTCAAATGAGCTTCTATTTATAATCACATCTTTAACAGTCGGCTCCCTCCTCCAATATTTATATTTTTCCTTGAATTTTGGAGGGACCTGTACACGTGTCACTCAAACAAAGGTTAGTTAGTAATAAAAAGCACGACATCATTTTATAACTCAAACAAGAGTAGAAAAAAAATGGTTGTTTATCCAAATTCATTTTTCGGAGTCTAAGAATAAAAGTTCAGAGTCTAACCAAAAATCCATTCGGTGTCTATTATACATGAATATCCGGATTCTGTCTTCAAAATAATTCAGAACCTGAATTATATAAAATTACGGATTCTGAATTTCAAGGAAATTATGAATCTGAATTCATAAGAATTTGGATTCTGAATTAATAAGAATTCGGAGTGTGAATTTCAAGGAAATTCAGAATCTGAATTCATAAGAATTTGGAGTCTGAATTCATAATAATTTGGAGTCTGAACTCAGAAAGTTTGGAGTCTGAATTTAGAGAATTCGGAGTCTGAACTCAGAAAGTTTGGAGTCTGAATTCAGAGAATTCGGAGTCAAAACTCAGAATGTTCGGAGTCTAAATTCATAGAATTCAGAGTCTAAACTCAGAAAGTTCAGAGTCTGAATTCAAATAATTTGGAGTCTGAACTCAGAAAGTTCGGAATCTAAATTCAGAAAATTCAGAACCTAAATTTGGATCCTGAAAACAGAATGCTCTATATCTAATTATTTATAGGATTTCAATGTTTTAGACACGAAATCAAATTTTATACTTAGAAATAAAATGATTTAGCTTTAGAGAAATTATGACATCAACAATGAAAACATGGTAAGTATAAATTTTCCTTGAGGAAAGAAAATTTTATTTATTAAGATAAAACATAGGGGAAAATTAAATTTTCCTTAAGATAGAGTGTTTGTGATTTTCAAAACATGAAGGAATGAAAAATTCATAAGGAAACCTTATTGACTCAACAATCTCCCCCTTTTTGGAAAGCACAAACATCCTTATGAAAAATAATATAAGGACTTAGAAAATATTTTTCTGGACTTTGAAAATAAAACTTATCTCCCTTAACACATGGGAAAAGATGAATACGACTAACTCCCCCTTAGGCTTTGGAACACTAAGGATTGTATTCTTGATTTCCCGATTGAGACTTATCATTTTATTTCATATGAAAATATTCTTGGATAAGAACTCCCCTTTAGATAAACTCTCCCTAACTTAGGGAAATTTACTCTTTACTTAGTATTCTTTTCAACATTTATTCTTCCCCCTTTGTGATTTTCAAAAAGGAATATAGGGAATGGAAAAGAAAATATGGTACCTTAAATATAAGTACTATACAACAAAACATATAAAGAGAAACCAAAATTCCATTATGATCGAAAAAAATTATACAAGGAAGAAATACAACAAAATATCGGAATTGAAAAAGATTATCCTTTCTTCTCCTTCAGAAGCAACTTATTTACTATGGTTTTGAGATTCTTGATTTCCTTGTGATCCTCCTCTACACATTTGAGAATCTGATCCTGATATTCTGTTTTCTTCTCTAAGGCTTTTATTTTTTATTCCTGAGCATTAAGAGATTCTGCCTAACCCTTTATAAATTCTTCTTGCTTAACTAGCTTATATTCTATCTCAATCCTGAGATTCCTTTATCTCTTCCAACTCTGAGAAACTAAATATAATTTCCCATTCATATCTTTTACTTCTTGATTTTGAGTATTTTCTTCAAGATAAAGCTTTTCTTCAAAAAACTTGGTAAGATTTTTGAACTTATTATCTTTGGTTTCAAATGAATCCTTGAAATTATCTTGAAACTCATCAAGAATTATCATGTCTTCCATAGTTTTTTAGACCATTTAGTTATCTTCTTGCAAGATCTTTTGTGGGATTCATAGTTTATGAAAAAGGTTTTGAAATCAGCCTCAAGTTTGGCACACTTATCCATCACCATGGATACTGAATTCAATTTTTTATTTAAGGTATATTGAATCATCTATAATCTTAATTATATGATTAGAAACAGAGGGATAGTTCTAAAAAGATTTTTCATATACTGGACTACAAAATCATGTCCAAGAGAGGATGATTCTGAATAAGATATTTTTCTTGGTGAGAATTCTTTTTCTATATCAGCAGCTTTCCTCTTTGATAAAGCACCCACTTATTTCTTCTTCACCACAGATCTTCTAGGTGTATAAACAACCACCTATTTTCTATTATCAGCTTTCAAAATGACTTCTTCTTGGTTGGGTGATTCGTGTTCACTATCAGATAGTTGAAAAAATTTATCTTCATCTACCTTTTCCTTCTCAGCTCATGCCTCAGCATCCTCTGGATGAATGAAATCATGGTTGGAGCTTTCTTCTTCAGACACTTTGTTCACTTATTATCTACTATTCTCATCTTTCCCTTGGGTATCAGGTTTTGAAGACTCATCTTCAGAGGTTCGGAATGATAATTTTTCATAAGGTATTTACTTCTCATGAAAATCCTCAACTTGTTTTATCAAATCTTCAGTATCACCACTGCCTTCTTCTTCTTCTTCTACTTATTTTTCTTGGACTTTTTCCAGAGTCAGAAATTTCTTTCCTGGAGTCTCTGGTAAAAGTTCTATCAGAAAGGATTCTTGTATTGGAATATTCTCATATGATTTCTCAATATCCTTAATAAGTGATTGGACTATCTCAACCTTAGACAACTTTTCATTCTGCTTCTTCTCTTTCTCTTTCTTTTCAAGCTCTTCAGCTGCCTTTTCCTTCAATGATTTTGCCTCAGTAGGGTCCATGCCAAACTTAGACTCCCTTTATTTCTTATTTTTCTTATCTTATCTCCACTTTTCTACTACTTCGTTAGGATAAGTTTTTTGTTTCTTTGGCTTCGGGGGTGCTAACTGAATTTCCTTAACCGCTGGGGTTTTTGCCTTCTCTTTAACTTCCTTCACCTTCCTCTTCCTTCCACCCTTTTTATAGGATTCAACCACCTCCTCTTTATTTGAAAGAGTTTTACCTTCCTCTTCAAGAAAATCATAGAATTATTCAGATTCTTTGTAAAAACCAATTTTCATCCTTCTCAAAGTATCATCACTCAACAACAAGAATTTGCAATTCCTCGACTTAGAACTGCAAGGAATTTTGAAGGATTATAAACACCAAACAATCATCTTTGACAGAATGGATGGATACATAATAATTTGAGATTTCAAATTCCCATTCTTGATATTCTCAATCGTAATCAGAATTTACTTAACCAAATTTATTTTCCTTAGATTCACCAAGAATTCCAAAATATAGATGTCACTCTTATTTAGAGTATCCTTATCACATTTTCTCAGAATAATGAATCCTTGAACCCATAGTTCAAGAATCTGAAATTTTGTAGACAGGTGAAGAATTTTGGGAGTATTTACTTCTGAGAGACCAAGACAGGCCATGGATTTTTCCTTAATACAACTTCCTTGAACATTAAGTTAATTATGAGTGCAGAACTCAGCTTCCCCTTTATAAGGAATACCAACCAAGCTTTCATCCTTGGTTTAAGAAAGTGAATATGTCTTTCCATAACACTTGAAATAAAACTTAATCATGCCTTCTTCCTTAAAGAAAGTTATTGAATCATAGAATTCTACTAATAACTCCAGATATACCAAATCCTGAGCTTTTGGTTTTGAAATACATACACTCTCCCAGCCATTGAGTTTAATATTCTTGGAAACGATAGAGTCATATTTGGCATAAAAAATTGGATCAACTAACCTTTCTCTATATATATGCCATTCAGAGATTGGCTTGACAGTCGACATTTCTTTCTGGTAAGAGACTTCGGTAGACATTTGAAAGTAAGGAATATCTTAGAAGTTCGGAACGGGCTTATGTAGGAAGGGTAGAGCTTCAGCACGCAAGAGCTTTGAGATCGATTTGGGACAACCATCGGGGGTCCTTTATATAGGTGTTCGAAGTGACGGTTCAGCTTCCAAACACAATCCAACAGTTAAAAAACCATCTGTCCAAATCTGACAGCTAAAAAGAATAACTGGAAAAGAATTTTGATAGATTCCTATATTTTGAAATTTTTTAATGAAGACGTTCGGATTTATGGAAAAGTGAATATCAAAAATATAAAAACCAATGAAAATACCAACAATTAAAATATTATTACAAAAATTTAATAAAGGAAACATACCTTTTGGATTTCTAGGAAGATTATTCGTAATGAGGAAAATTATTATTAAAGAACCTTAGATTCTGAAAATCTGATTACGAAAACTTTAACTATGAAAAATTTAAAACTATGAAAAATTTAGACTACAAAAAATATTTATACTACGAAAAAAAATTAGACTACGAAAAATTTCATTTCGAAAATTTTAAGTACGAAAATCTTTATTACAAAAATTTAAGTACGAAAATTTTTATTTCGAATATTTTAAGTACGAAAATATTCATTATGAAAATTTTAAGTAAAAAAATCCTCATTAAGAAAATTTTGAGTACAAAAATATTCATTACGAAAAATTTTCATTCTAACTAACAAGAAAATGTACTCCCCCTATGAAAAGGAGTTTCTTACTGTAAGGAGAATGGTTTAAACAGGAAGTTAACATAGAAGATTACCTTATGGTTATCATTCCTAACTTCTATTTAATGTATTCAAATTATAGGATGGTAAATATTTTTTGAAAGTATCAGCAAGTTGATATTGTGTTCCGATAAATTGAAGAATGATATCTTCTTTTTGTGTGTTATCCCTAAGAAATTGATGGCTAATATCTATGTGTTTTGCATGAGAGTGATGTGAAGGTTTTTTACTTAAGGAAATGGCACTAGTATTATCACACAAAATTTCTGTTTTGGTAAAACTCATATCATAGTCTATGAGTGTGTGTTGTATCCACAACACTTGAGCACAACAACTTCCAACTGCTACATATTCAGCTTCAGCAGTGGAAAGTGATACTGAGTGTTTCTTTTTGAATGACCAAGAAACTAATGAATCTCTTAAGAAATGACAAGTTCCTGATGTACTTTTCCTATCCATTCTACATCCACCAAAGTCAGCATCTGAAAAACTTTTTAAAACAAAATCATTTCCAGAAGTATAAAAGAGTCCTAGATCTATGGTTCCCTTTAAGTAGTGAAAAATCCTTTTCACTCCCTTTAAATGAGATTCCTTAGGATTTGATTGATATCTTGCACATAAGCATACTGAAAACATTAATTTTGGATGACTAGCTATCAAGTAAAGTAGACTTCCTATCATACCTCTAAAATATATTTGATGTACTGGTTTCCCAGCTTCATTTAGATCAAGTGAATTTGAGGTACCAATGGGATTACTTAAACTCTTAGTGTTGTCATATCCATAATTTTTAAGAATATATTTAATATAATTATGTTGGGATATATAGATTCCTTCTGGTTTTTGAGAAATTTGAAAAACTAAGAAAAATGTTAACTCACCCATCATACTCATTTCAAACTCATATTTCATTATATTCGCAAAGGAATCAGATAAAGATTGCTGAGTTGAACCAAATATAATTTCATAAACATAAATTTGAACAATCAAAACATTTTTATTATCTTTCTTTATAAAAAGGGTTGGATCAACATTTCCATTAACATAATTATTTTGAAGTAAAAAACCTATAAGTCTATCATACCAAGCTCGGGGGCTTGCTTAAGTCCATACAAATCTTTTGTAAGTTTGTAAACATGTTCAGGATGTTTTGTATCTTCAAAACCAAGAGGTTGTTCAACAAAAACTTACTCTTGTACAAAACCATTAAGGAAATCACATTTAACATCCATTTGAAAAAGTTTGAAATTGAAGAATGATGAAAATGAAATTAGAATACGAATATATTCAAGTCTAGCTACTAGAGAATAGGTTTCTTCATAGTCTATTCCTTCTTGTTGATTATAGCCTTTAGCAACCAATCTATCTTTATTTCTTAATATGATTCCATTTTCATCACACTTATTTATAAAGACCCATTTTACTCCAATAATAGAAGTTTCCTTAGGTCTATCAACCAAGGTCTAGACTTTATTCCTTTTGAATTCATTTAGCTCATCTTGCATAGCTTTTATCCAATCATCATCAACTAAATCTTCATCAGTGCTTTTTGGTTCTAATTGGGAAAGGAATGCTAGATGTTCTAATTCATTTCTTAAGGAACTTCTAGTCCTTAGAGGTTAATTTACATCACCAATGATATTATCACTGGGATGATTCTTAAGAAACAATTGATTTGGGTTTTGTAAAACCTGTTCATCAATGTAGGGTAGGAAATCTTCTAGGGTAAATGCTTCAGAAATACCTTATTGAACATTTTCCTTATTAGAAGGATCTTCTAACAAGGGTTGATAATCAGTTTTTGAAAACACATCCGAAGATGTAGGTTGAGGTTGTTTAAAAACAAAAGTATCAGTTTTCTCAAATTTGAAATGTACTGTTTCTTCAACAGTACAGGTATTTTTATTGAAAACTATATAGGCCTTAGAGGTTGTGGAGTAGCCTAAGAAAATTCCTTTATCAAATTTTGGTGTGAATTTGTTTAGATTATATTTAGTATTCAGAATGAATACCTTACAACCAAAAACCTTGAAGTAGCAAATTCTAGGCTTTATACCATTCCATAACTCAGAAGGATTTTTATTAAGAAAATGTCTAATCAAAACACGATTTATAGTATAGAAAGAAGTACTTACAGCTTCGGCACAAAAATGTTTGGCTACCAAATATTCACTCAACATGTTTCTTGTTATATCTTGAAGAATTATATTTCTTCTTTCAACAACACCATTTTGTTGAGGTGTTTTGGGTGCTGTGAAGTTATGAGTAATGCCTTTTCTACTACAAAAGGTTTCAAAATCAGAATTTTGAAATTCACCTCAATGATCACTATGAATAGTTATTAAAGGAAGGTTTTTCTCATTTTTAACTTGGTCTCTAAAAATTTTGAAATAAGAAAAGGATTCATATTTCATTGCTAGAAAATAGACCCACGTAAATCTAGTGTAATCATCAACTAAAAAAAATACATAATATTTTCTTCCAATGCTTCTAGTTTGTGTTGGACCAAAAAAATCCATATGCACTAAATATAATGCATTAGTAGTTGAGACTTCACCGACTGATTTAAAACTTGATTTATGTTTCTTACCATATTAAAAAGGATCACAAACTTTTGAACAATCAAATCTAAGCCCCAGTATATCCTTAACTATTCTTTTCTTAGAGAGTTTTCATAGGTTCCTAAGATTACAGTGTCTTAACCTTCTATTCCACAACCAAGAATGATCTTCCATTTCACTAAGGAAAGGTAGATCTTGGCTTCTAAGGTCTTCTATGTTTAATTTGTAAAAAATTTCTTGCTTATGGGTAGAAAGAATAAAATATTCCTTGGAATTGTTTACTAAGAACTTTTCATTCCTAAAATTCACAAGGTAACCATCATCACATAATTAACTTATGCTAATGAGGTTTTTCTTAAGACCTTTAATAAATAAAACATTCAAAATCAAAGTTTTTTCAATAATAACAATGTTACATATACCAATAATTTCTCCCTTAGCATTATCTCCAAAATTTACTTTTCCTCTTTTCGTCTTGATAATCTTTTCAAAGAAGTTTTTGTTACCAGTCATATGTCAAGAACATCCACTATCTATGTACCATTTATTTTTTTTGGTACTATCTTTACTTTCTTGAAAATAAGAGTGTTAGACTTTTGGAACCCAAACTTTATTGGATCTGGAAAAATTAGAAAGAAGAATTTTATGAATCCACATTTTCTTAGAAAAATAAGCTTTATGAAAACCTAAAGAATGAGTTTTGTTTAAGGAACATTTTTTTCCCAATGCCCACCACACTGACATTTAGTGCAGAAAGGATCACTTTTAAGAACAAAATAATTGTTAATAAAAATCGGTTTTGAACTAGTATAACCAAAACCAAAATTATTCTTTAGAGGTCGAATTTGGGAATACATCTTATCAAAATTTTCCATACCTAAGGTAAATTTTGACAAACACTTCCTCAAGGAAAATATTTCTGACTTCAGTCAAATAACTAAGTTATTATCCTTAAAAACATCAAGCACTAGAGTTAGGCTCGAAAACATTTTTCTTATAAATTACTTTTTCTATATCCTTAGAAAGTTTATCCTTCTCAGAATTAACTTCCTCAAGTGTTTTTGAAATACTTTAAAATCAAGGGTTTTCTTATCAAGATATTTAGAAAGATATGATATTTCCTTAGTAAGAATAAAAATCTTAGAATTTTCCTTATCAATATTTTTCTTGACTTTAGAATTTTCATTCTCAAGGAGCTTGGAAAACCAAGAAACTTCTTCATAAGTAGGTAAAGTATTATCTCCATCAGAAGAAGATTCTTCAACCAAGGATTCATAATATTTACTATCAATATAATTAGAATTCAATGATGCATTGGTTATGGATTCAGAATTGTGTACCTTAGCCATTAAACAATGATTTTCAATAGGTAGCTTGGAAAGTAAACCAAGATTCTTCTATCTAGAAGATTCATAATCTGAGGATTCATTAGAAGATTCTCCACCACTGAAACTCCAGGTGACATTAGCTTTCAAAAATTTCTTAGCTTTATCATTATATTACTTCTTTATATTCCTTTCAGAAAAATTTTCCTTTCTATCTTTTCTCTTAATCATAGGACAATCTGGCCTTATATGTCCAGCTCTTTTGCATTCATAACAAGTGACTTCTGGGTCTTTCTTATCCTTTCTTTATTTCTTATTATATATATAATAAACGTATTTATTCCCAACTATCTTGTTCATTCTTCAAGAAAGATAAGATATTTCATTCTTAGAATGTTCACTTTCACTTGATTCAGATAAAACAGTAACCTTTTTAGATTTAGATCTTATAACTCTCTCAGGATTCTTGGCTTTCATATGATTTGAAGTAGTTGTAAAATCAAAACTTCCATTTCTATTATTTTTCTTAACATTGTCAGCATCTCTATTCATTCTAGTCTCATGTTAAAGAAGAGTTCCAAAAATCTCATCAAGAGTAATCTATGAGACTTTCCTATTATCATCAATAGTTGTTCTCTTTGATTCCCACTCATTAGGCATGATGTCTATAATCTTGTAAAGAAGTGACTCATCATCCAAACCTTTTTCACCCATGGATTGTAAGCTGTTGAAAATAGTCATAAATCTTTGTTGTACCTTACATATAGGTTCTCCATAAGAAAAGAAAAAACCATGGTACTCAGCTCTAAGCATAGCTCTTCTAGTTTCAATAACTTTGGAAGTTTCAAAATGAGTTACTTCAAACTTCTTCCAAATACAATTTGCAGCTTCACAAGAAGAAATCTGGCTATATATATTCCTGTTCAAGGAACACAACAAATTATTTCATACCTTGTAGTTTAGTTGATATTCTGACTTCTATTGATTAGTAAAATTTTTGACTTCCTTATCAGGAATCTTGTAATCTCCAGTAAGCATAACAAAGTTGTACACTCCATTGTTAATAACAAAAGTATTCTATATGATCTCTCTAACATTCAAAATCATTCCAATCAAAAATAGGTGGTCCAGTAGGATTAATATTGTCAATTGAACCAAAATTCATTCCTACCATCTTAAAGAAAAATATATTTCCACACAAACTTGTCAGTAATAAAAGTTTGTAAACAATAATAAAAATATCCTAAGTAAGGAAAATATAGAACAATGCAAAACTTGAGCAAGAAAACATATATGTGAATATAATTATTTTAGAAACTTGCTCTGATACCAATTGTAGGATCAAAATGATGAATTTAGATGCTCAATATACAAGAGGGGGGTGAATTTTATACTTTAAAAAATTCTTTTGAAAATTTTAAAGATGGTAATGTTTAACAAAGTTAAAAAGGGTAAATTCACAAGACCTCTTAGTTCTACAAGCTTGCTTGATTTCAGAAATATGGTTCCAGAAATGAAACATAACAAAAGTATACAAAGATAAAGATTCTACCTTAAAGCGTATATAATCTTACTAATCAGAGTACAAGTATAAGAAAGTATAAGATAGTTATACTTTCTTTATAAATCAAAATGCAGTGGAAAACTTGAAACAATAAAAGTAACAAGTAATAAATCTTTTAACCCAAAGAGTAGGGTATCCAACAACCTTGGATAAAGGTCCATTAATTTATACTTTCAGGAAATTCTATCTTACCCACACCAGGGTAATCCCTCAATACAAATATCGGAGTCTCTCTTGCTATCCCCATAAGCCCTAGAACTTCAAGGTAGTTGGCACATCTATCTTCCTATCTCCAGAATCCCTCAAATGTACTCAGTAACATTTGGAGTCGCACGAAGATATTCTGAACAAGATGTTCAGTATGCACAAATCATGAGTGTCTCTCTCTAAAAATCACTTCAGCATGTAATCTCTATAGTTCTTGAACAGTCATCAAAGTTATGAGCTCTTTCAAATGAGCTCCTATTTATAAGAACATCTTCAACAGTCGTCTCCCTCCTCCAACGGTCATATTTTTCCTTGAATTTCGGAGGGACCTATACACGTGTCACTCAAACAATGGTTAATTAATAACAAAAAGAACGACATCATTTTATAACTCAAAAAAGAGTAGACAAAAATGGTTGTTTAACCAAATTCATTTTTCGGAGTCTAAGAATAAAAGTTCGGAGTCTAACAAAAAAACATTCGGTGTCTATAATATATGAATATCTGGATTCTGTCTTCAAAATAATTTGTAACCTGAATTCTATAAAATTCCAGAGTCTAAATTTATAGGAAATTTAGAATCTGAATTCATAAGAATTCAGAGTTTGAATTCATAAGAATTCGGAGTCTGGATTTCAAGTAAATTTGGAATCTGAATTTATAAGAATTTGAAGTCTAAATTTATAAGAATTTTGAGTCTGAACTCAGAAAGTTTGGAGTCTGAATTCAGAGAATTTGGAGTCTGAACTCAGAATGTTTGGAGTCTGAATTCAGAGAATTCAAAGTCTGAACTCAGAATGTTTGGAGTCTGAATTCAGAGAATTTGGAACCTGAATTTGGATCCTGAAAATAGAATGCTCTATATCTAAGTATTTATAAGATTCCGAGGTTTTAGATACGAAACTGAATTTTATACTTAGAAATAAAATGAGTTAGGTTTTGAGAAATTATGACATGAACAATGAAAACAAGGTAAGGATAAATTTTCCTTGAGGAAGGAAAATTTTCCTTATTAAGATTAAATATAGGGGAAAATAAAATTTTCCTTAAGATAGAGTGTTTTTGATTTTCAAAACATGAAGGAATGGAAAAGTTATAGGGAAACCTTATTGACTCAACAAAGTTTTTGGTGGTGGGTTTTTCCCTAAATTTATGGATACATTACATCATTAGTGATCTTTTTGTGGTCTTCATTGATTATAAGATCCTAAGTTATGTTTTCACTCAACATGACGTTAACTTACACCAGTATTGGTAGATGGAGTTATTACAGGACTACGACTTTCATATTTTTTATACACCTGGAATGGGGGATGTTTTAGCTAATGCACTAATAAATAAGTCACATAGTGATTTAGTTCATGAATCTAGTGATTTCTGGAGAGTGATGGAAGAAATTTCAGTATTGATTCTAGATATGAGATAAGTTGGGGGAAGAGGTTGTTTTATTTAGATGATTATATATTCAACTCTAGTGCAACAAGTATAAGAGTCCTAATTTGGGGATCTTAAGGTAGAGTTCTAGAGAGACTGGTTTTTTTTATCAAGGCTCGTGATGGGTTTTCTAAGGATGAATAGCACCGAGTTTTGTTTTAGGGAAGGGTTTTCATTCCTTTAGAAATTTGTGATATGGTTCTCAGATATTTCAATAGTTTTCTTTTGGAATTATATCCTAGCATGAAAAATATGTATCACTCTTTGAGGGGTCAGTTTTTGTGTCCTGGGTTGAAGAATGCAGTTATAGAGTTTGTGTCTCAATGTTTGGTCTATTATAAGGTGAAGTTCAAGCACCTTGTTCCTTGTGGTTTTCTCCAGTTGTTAGATGTTCCTTAGTGGAAGTGGGAGGATATGTTGATAGAATTTATTATCGATTTACCTAGATATTAGTGAGTCTATGATTCTATATGGGTGTTATTTGATCATTTTATAAAGTTATCCCACTTTATAGTGATCAAAGAGTCGAGCTTAGTGGAGGTTTTGTCGAGGAATTATCTGGAGGAGGTAGTGAGACTCCATGGGGTTTCGAGGATGATCATTTCTAATAGAGATCCTCATTTTACCTACAGGGTGTGGAGAGGTCTCCAACATGATTTTGGTTATCAGTTATACCTTATAAATTCTTTTCATCCATAGACGGATGGTCATAAAGAGTAGACCATTGATACTCTTGAAGACATGTTGTGCTCTTATGTATTGTATTTTTTATGTTCTTAGATAAGGCACCTACCCTTGGTAGATTTTAATTAAAATAATATTTTTCACTCCACCATTGGTATGGTGACTTTTGAATGATTTTATGGATGACCTTTTCATTCTCTTTTGTTCTAGTTCAGGTTCTAAGAGTCATCAATTATTATGCTAGAACGCATATAGAATACAATAGATATGGTTCAGGTGATTTGTGAGAGGATGAAAGAAGTGATAGATCGTCAAAAATCTTATGTAGATCATAAGAGGATACCTTTGGAGTTCAATATTGGGGATTATTTGTTCCTAAAGGTAACTCCCCGTTGTGGTCAACAAAGGATAGGTCATGGGAGTAATTTTTCGGCCTAGTTTGTTGGGAATTTTGAGGTGTTAGCTTGTGTTGGATCCATGGAAGATCAGATAGCACTTCCCCCACAGATGAGCCAGATACACAATGTTTTTCACTTGTCGCATCTCCATCATTATATTCATGGTGACTCATAGTTCATCTATTGGGGTGAGATTAATGTTAACGATTATGTGACCATCAAGGAAAATATTGTTGAGATCTAGGACCACTAGGATAAGGTGTTGAACAGGAATTAT
Source organism: Viscum album (assembly GCA_963277665.1). Classification (NCBI taxonomy): domain Eukaryota; kingdom Viridiplantae; phylum Streptophyta; class Magnoliopsida; order Santalales; family Viscaceae; genus Viscum; species Viscum album. The sequence continues at coordinate 1,535,733,945 of OY728126.1, forward strand.
GCTCCCTTGGTTCATGCCTTATGGAAGTATAGTGGCATGGAGGAGAGTAATGGGGAATTTGGGTTGTAGATACGCACTCAGTACCTCTAGTTGTTTGATGTTTATCTCTTCCCTTATAACATTGTTCGTTTTTTGGTCATAAACCTTTTTTGGTTTATGAGATGGATTTCTCTTGTTTCTTATTGTGGATTACTCTCTTTGAGGGGTATATTCCCCAAGAGAGTCGTTAGGAGCTAGTTGTTCTTATTTCATGGTTTTACACTACTCCCTTGGTGAGGTGGTTGAGATCTTATAGTGGAGAGAGCATTGAGAGGTATCTCACGGGGTGGTTGTTTGGATGAACTTTTTTATTTCCTCTCTAGATTGGTTTTGGATTCTCAAGGAAGAGAATTTTTTTAAGAGGTATCTAATATAAGGACCCATATCCACATGGATCGACCCTTTCACATTTCTAAAGACTGAGGTGCTTGGAGGATGCTCGGAGAAAGTCTGGAGGGACTCAGCTTCTAAAAGATGGAAGTAGAGAGATTTCACACCATGTAAAGTTACTTGATTTGAAATTGGGTTTCACAACATGTAATTAATTAGGGTTTTAAAAATAAAAAGGTGATTCATTTTCCATCAGAAACCAAACCCTAAGGATTACATGACATGAAAGGATATTACACATGATGTAAATCCCCGATGCTCTATGTTTTGAAAAATTTTATCCACTTAGGTTTGTCAAACCCTATGGTTGTAGTACCTCTCTTCTGATTACATGCTACCCAGAAACCCCCTTTTAGATGTTGTAGAGGTTCTTTTTTCAAGGATTGATCTCTAGCTTCCCTCCTTCGATCCTTAGTGTTCAATATTAGATCCAAGGTATCTTCGACCTCTGTTCTTGTGGTTTATTCGATTTGTTTCCTCCCATTCCTATTTTCCATGTGATGGAACTTAATCTCCATGTTTCAAAAGGATATTTCTTTATTGTTTTTTGTCACGGTTATGGCACAACATCCTCGGGTGGATGAAACTCTTGTAGGAGAGGCAATCAGGATCCATAGCATTGGTATGTTCTTGTGTAAATAACTTTGACACCCATTTTGAGGTAGGGGATTCATTGATTATCTATTTATTTACATGAAATCGTAGAGCTATCATGATTTATCCCTCTGGATCACAATGAATTTAACTTAATGATTACTTGAACCATATTAAAGAATTGATAGTGATCGCATGGTGATGTTGTTGTTTTGTACCATGATAATGGTTTGCCTCTTGTTTTTCTAGATAGTGTGATATTTATTCCTTTCTTGGATTAGCATGTTTTTTTATGGAAATTGGTAAAGAACATAAATCCAGAATTAATTATTAATTAATTGGATAAAATATTAAATAGGCATGATTAATGAATTTGGTGTCTTATAGTTTTAATGTTACAATATTGTTTAAATGAATTTATCTTCCATGTGTTAATAGAATCGAATAATGTTTTAAATCATATTAATTATTTTTGGTAAAAGAGTTAAAGGAATATTAAATTAATTTTTTATTTAATTTGTGATATATTTTTCTGGATTGCTGGTTAGGTTTCATATAGTTGTAACCTATAAATAATGAATTATTTAATTTAATATGGAATAATAATTGGTTGTGTGATAAAAGACAATTTTTTGTAGGGCCTGAGTTTCCCTCTTTCTTATAAAGGATGAGTGCCCTGTGATTTGGGTCATGAGGGATCATTGTGTGTGAAGGCTAGATGCCTTGATTTAGGTCCAATAGCCTAGTTTCTATGTTTTTTTTCTCTAGATTATGATGTGATGTGAGACTGGGATGGCTGTTCCTAGAGGGATTTTGTGGTATATGGGGAGGGAAGCCCTGAAAATGAAGTGATCCTAGGATGGATGAGCCTATAGGGATATTTTGGTATTTGAGGTAGGGAGGCCCAATTGTTGTGGAAGTAGTTGATGCTTGTGATGGAAGGATGCATCAAGATATGGATGTGGATTTTGGGGAGGACAGTAGGGATTATTTAATGGTTTGAATATGGTCTTACCCATTGATATGAAATCTATATTCTTGTTGGAATCTATTGTTTGGATGATTTCCAGGTTGTTTTCTTATCTGATTTTCTATCCCCACTGCTTAAGGTAGATGGATGTGTTTAGTTTTATACCTTATTTGGTATCTTATGTTGTTTTCTTAGAGTATATAGTAATATGTAAGGTAATTTTGTTAATAAGTGAATAAATTTGTAACCCGTGGGGTTGGAACTTTCTGGGATGAAATTCTTTGGTCAAAATTCTGAGAATTTGTGGACTCAGTTTTTTTATGCATGGATGGAATGGAACTTTGTTATAATGGAAATGAAATGTAATGTGTAAAATTTTAGTAGTTAAATAATGGTTAAATAATTAATTAACATAAATTTAAACTGATCAAAGGGGATAAAATAATTTAATGTATCTCTTTAAATGGTTTTGTTCTATAGGATATATGGTCTTAGCAGTAACATCCGAGAGTCTGAGAGACATTGGTTGTAGTTTATTCTGAGACTAGGTTATGCCCGTAGTGTGGTTGTGAGATATATTATATCATGTACATTTTGTTTCTTCATATTCTACTCCACCCTAATGGTTAGGGAAACTAAAAACTTAGGGATTTTTATCCTAGGGGGTGTTTTCCCCAACATCTCAGCGAGAGGATGGATGGCTAACTACCCCCTTTGGCCCTACTCTCTTCTCAAGGTAGTTACTTATGTTGGTATGCATAGTGGTTAGTTTTCTCCATATATTTTTGTAGAGGTTTTTGATGTATTGTGGTTATTTCACACACATGTATTCTGGATATTGTTTCCTAAGGACTACTATTGGTATAACATGTATAGGTTGTGATGGCTTGAGGTTCCTTACTTTATGTATGGGTTGTGATGAATTGAGGTATAATACCCAATGTATGATACACATTATATAGGCTATGGTGGATCTCAGAAACTACCTAGTTACTTTTGGTTATGTGGAAATGGTGGTGTGTTTTATGAGGTTCTTGTTTTGGTGCTTTACCTAGGTGTATGTGTGATAGCCTTTTGGAGATATATGCTCAGGATGTGTGATGTTGGAGTAGAGTGGAAACCCAGTGGGGAAGTGGTAGCAGGGTACCCTTGATATTATTTATTATCTTATATGCTCTTGTATGTAATACTTGGTTAGAGTAGCCATGGTGAGGCTGGGAAATTAGCATACATGTGTAGGTGATGAGTTAGTTTCACTTCTTGTTCACTGTGATTTATCATACTTTCTTTACCTTTTGAATGAGAGGATTCAGAGAGGATTATACTGAGTATACTGTTATACTCACCCTATGTATATATAAACTAATTTCCAGGTTGGTTGGATTAGTTTGGAGATCAGTTTGGTCACTACTATCTTGGGGTTTAGCATGAGCTATTTGGGATTTGTGGTTGCTTTAGTCCTTACTTTTATTTTGGAATTTTCAATTTTTCATTGCAATTTTAGTAGTTATTTCATTTCATTACATATGTGCACTTTATCTTTTATTTTATATTTATGTTTGAGTAGTAATTGGTTGGTGTCTATCTTATCTCTCTTTAATTCATGTTTCTATTATAGGGTAATACCTCCCATCTTTGTATTTATTAAACCCTCAGCACTAGTCACCAACTTGGGGCCTACTAAAGGTGGGACTCGGGTTTTAATACCTCTATTCTCCCATTACTAGCCTAGGAGGGGCACACCTTGTGGGGAGGGGATCATGGCATTATTTTTCATATTTAAAATTCTACATCTCATGTGAATATATCATCTCATAATATTCACAATGAGGATAATGTAATATTTTAATTATAGGGGAGGGGGAATGATTTTGGGGTAGCTTCTTTAGGTTTTCCATTTTTCTATTTTGTGCGTGTGTTTTGTGTTAATTTTTTTAAAAAAAGAAATATATATACCATGCTAGTTTATATGTGGAACATATGGAAAATACATGATTAAATTTTCAAAATTCATTGGTATCATGATAATCATGAGAAATATTTCATCATTAAAGGTTTATTTTTATAAAAATGGAATTTTTTAATGGTATTATTGGTTGTATCATTATAAAACCTTTTAGATTTTGATACCATTATTTGTGATATTTTTTCATGGTAAATTATTTCATTGTTTTATCCATATAAATTTACACACAACAATGACTTTTGAGATTTTCCCTTCTCAATTGAATGTATAGTCAAGTTAGTTAATTTTTTCATCTTACATCAATGACTGATCCATTCGTTTATTTCTATTATAATCAATTTCATTACTGTACCGAATTGACCTATGCATGTGTACTTTGATATTAGATAGTTATACACCCTCAAAAAAATAAAAAAAAATATATATATATATATATATTATCTTACTAAATATTGGAGAGATTAAATGTACATCATGTGGGTATATCTGGTTTGGGAGCTTAATGTTTAACTTTCAGGGAGACTTAAGTGAGTGGGTCTTGAAATTTGTTTATAAAGGAATGTAGAATAGGTTTGGTGGAATTAAACCAGGTAAGAATAAATGGTTTACTTGACCTAAATATACTGAATAAAGGGTGGAGATATGATTGTGAAATGGCTGGTACACACACACATATGGAATTAATGGAATAATAGAACCATAACTTTTTTCTATATGATTAGTGCCATTAATGTCACTGATTTTTTTTATAAAATTTATATGAAAATGATTTTAAAATTTATTGATATTTAATTCTTGATGATATTCTTACGTTCTCTATATTTCCACTATGTATTGATAAATATCAACATGTATATCTCAACATAATTTTCTAGAATACATGACATGTGACTTTTCTCGGGAGTGCCAAAGGGTAAGTGTGGGGGAGTTGATAAAACACATTTTTATTTAATATTTTATTTATAATAAATAATATTATTTCCTTTAATTATGTTAAATTTTCTTATTTATATAATATTTTGGATTATATCATTTATTTGAAAATTTTATGAAAATTCCATTTTTGACCCTTTAAAGTGAACTATATTATTTTGGTCATAAAGATTTTTCTATGGATTATTTGAACTTAAAATTTCATAATAGAATTATTTACTTGTTTAATTATAATTTAATTTAGATAATATGAGTCATATATTTCATTTGATTAGACTAAATGATCCATGAAATTAATTTTGGACTATACTCATCAAATTGGACACCACTTCACTATTTGGGCCAAATATTCTATATATGATCTTGGTTTGGGATAAAATTTGTTAAGTAGATATATGAATAAATTTCAGAAAAATAATCCTTATATAAGGATAGATGGTTTATTCATTTTTTTATTTCAACAAGTTATTTCATGTCATATTAAAATATTTGTATGAATTACTCATTCACACCTTTAATGTTTTGGAAATCTAGCCTCCCCTTTACTCTATAAATGTGTGTCTTTCTCATTTGGAAGGGTTTGGATGTGAATTATAGGATTGTAATAAGAGTATAAGTGTTTCCTTTCCATTTTTTTACACTATTGTAGGAGGTAATCTATCAATTTAGGATATCCTCTAAAATGATCTTTGTTTCCTCTTCTTTATTGTAACATTGTTTTTTTCAATAAATTCTCTTTTTTTTATTCTATTTCACCTCTTTTATTTCATTTTTATTCTTATTTTATTGTATTATTTGGGATGGAAATAAATACTAGTAATGATATTGGGTTATACCATTTCTATTACTTTGTACATGAAATGAGATTGGGTTATACCCATTCACACAATTGAACGATTAACACAAAGCGCATTGGGTTGAGTAATGTGTGAATTGTAATATAACAATATTAATCGATAAAACAAAAGAATATGGGATAAATTTATAAGGTTCAAATATAATCCTTAAACTCAATTCATTCACACTTAATATATGAATATGATCCCTAATTCACCACTAAACATACACTAACCTTGGAACAACAATCAAAGTATGGTGATACAATTACATGTTATGAAGTTAGCCTATGGTTTAATTAAATTAATCTTTATGGTTGCGATAAATTTTCATAGGGTTTAGAGGTTAAAAATTTTGGGGATCATAATTATGTGGATTTTAATTTGAATGATAATGATTAATAATTAAGAAAAGAGGTAGAGTTAGATCAATTACACATTCTAAAAAATATTTTTTAAATAAATCTTCTTATTGTGTTTTATCAATAAAATATCAAAACTAAAAAATAAAAACAAAGTAAAATATTCTTCTAATATACATCCAATTGTGTTATAACCCTTGAACAAACACACCCATCATTTTTAGTATTGATTTTATTTTATTATTTATTCAAAATACCTTTAATATGTTGTTTTAAGAACTTACACCTTAGATAATGACCTTTGTAATCCACTCTGATATAACTAGGAACTAAAAATTAAACATCATTTAAGATCACCCATAATTGTTCCTATCAATGTATAGTAAACTGAAATTCATAAAATCCTATGTAGGAATGAACCCAATACTGTAAACCATTATAGATCAGGTTATTCCTACTCATCTATGTTAAAATGGAGAGTAGGGGAGTGGGTATGGCTATGCCATCGGTTCTGGGCACGTGCATTCCTACATAGGATAGTCTGTTGAGTATTCCTTCAATGGTGAAGGTTGGTCTTCCCGGTTTAGTTTCTAGGGAGGGGCAGATCCTGTAGTTTTGAATGGGATTTTCTCTGTTATGGTCTTTTTGTTGTAATGTTGGTCCTATGGTTTCTCACTTTTTCCTCAAAAGTGATTTGATAATAAAAAAGTAAATTATCAGTCCTCGCTATCATAGATGTTCTATAAAACACCCCCAAAACATTTGGGTGTCATTTTTCATGCCAATTTGGGTGGGGTAGCATATTAAATCAGAAAACATAAATAATATTATGCATAAGATACACCAAGGGAAACTATCTAGCCATAGACTCATCTTCCACTATAGTCACACAAGACCCCCCCCCCCCAACTACCACTACTAAGGTCTAGATATCAAACAAGAACACAATCATCAAGTTCTTATTAACTAATTAATTAACCATTAATTAATATTAATAAAAGATTTAAATTTTAATATTTTGGATCCAAGTGTCATCAGAACTTTTAATTCTTTTTCTTATATTCTCAAACTTGACATCATTGTTTGCGAACACAATGAACCAACCATGTTCATTTATTAGTTTAATTATTGTTTCATGAATCATTCAGGTACTCTAGGACTCATCCTAATCTATATTTTCAAAAATACACTCACAGTATATAGAAACAAACTACATGAAGAATTTGGATACTAATTAAGTAAACAAAATTGACCATATATACGTCAAGAAAGAATCTAGAAATATTAAACATATCGATGATAAATCCCCACTCTAAACTCATTTGTTTTTCATGGTGTCCCACTCCATTATTCATAACATAAAAAAATTTATCAACATCACCATCAACCATCACTATATCTCAAACTCCCAACCCATCACTCATCAAATCAATAATCAAACAACATAGCCCATAAATCTAGCCTATTTTTCATCAGGGTTCTAAACCACAAAAAAATAATCAATAAAATAAGAAAGTATCTAAATACCTAGAGAACATATTCCCTTTGAAAATATTTTCCATACATAGGTGAAGGAACTATGGCCATGTCATTGACGCATTTAAGCCTCTTGTAAGAAGAAATGGTCTCGTTTGTCCCCAATCATTTATTACGTAATAGAAAATAATTTTTAATTCCAATTTGAATTAATCGACCCATTATGCATGGGATATCCACATAAGGAAACCAAGGGTTATTAGCTAATCATAAACATGTTTTCAATAATTATTTCATATAATCAATTACAAGATGAGAAATATAAGAACTACTTGTTCCTCTTATATTAACTATCATAATTTGGATTTATGTTGTTATATCTTTAAGAAATTGATCATGTTAAACAAACAATAGAAACACTACAAAACACATATCACGGTATCTTAGTAAAATTAAATAGGTATCATAAAAACACAAAATACATGTGTTCTCAAACACAAAAATTCATTTAATCCTCAAATAGAAATATCAATTATCCTGAACATAAAATAATTCCCATTTTAATACTTTAATTTAAATAATTATAAAAAAATTACATTATATGCGGAAAAAGGAAAATAACACAGCAGCATGTCATAACATCTTTTTTATTTCCAAAAAAATCAGATTTAAATAAACCTTTGATCTATGTCATTTCATTCAAGTTCTAATTAAATTATTAAATTAACAATAGAAACATTAATCCATGTCTTGTGATTAATTCCAATGAACAAATTAAATAAAATCATACAAAAATTCTTTTTAACTTTACATATTTATTTATTTTTGATTAATTATTCTACATATGATTCCCTTTAAAGATAATTATCTTATTAAGAACAATCGCATTGATTTAGACAAGGATATAAAGAATTAGAAATTCATATTTTCACATATAGGATAAGTAAGAAATTCCCTACCTCAATTAGAAGTTGAATGTTCTACGAGCAAGAATAGAAAATAGAGAAACAATCACCATAGAAAGAAATACTACCAAACCCATGGGAAGTTACACTGGAACCATGATTCAAGACTTATACCCATTGATACAAGGTGTTTGTACTCTTCAAGTCATGGTTGTAGGTTGATGAGAAGTATAAGGGTCGGATAGGGTTCAAGAGAGGGTGTGAAAATACAAACCAAGGGATCTCATGACTTCCATTTGTAGAGGAAACCTAATAGCCTTCACTATGTCATGGTGAACCCCAAAAAAACACAGGTTTCCTTCATTCAAAGAATTATCCAGTCTTCAAGGTGTTTGAAATTAGATATCACATGCCCATAAAAAACTTTTTGAACCACTTTGACCACCACCATAGTATCCAATATGGAATGGTGTAGAAACCTAATCCATTTTATCCCTACCATGCTTAGCACTGCGGTGTGTCAAGCTCTATGCTACTTGTTTCAAACAGTAGGGATTTTCATGCACCACACCCATCATTTCTTCTCTAAAATTGATTCCCAAGCTATTTCCCTATCCCTATTTATCATAGGTGGAACCCTTAGCTAAAACACCTTCTAAAATAGTTAGTCAATCTGTTTCTATTGTTGTGGTGCACTACCGCACCAAACAGCCAGCTCCATAACCAACTCAAAAATGATATATACCAAAATGACATGCCCCATGATTAGGTATCCAAGAAAGATTTAAAATGGATAGCACCATGCCAACAACCATGGTGTGGTAACCCTTAGAAAGGCTAAAACTTTTCTCTAACCACCATAACTCCTGTGAAATCCCTCATGACACCTTCAAACCCTGGGAAAATGAGAAGGGAGGAGCATTATAAATCCAATACCTTACATAAAAGACCTCTAAAAAATTATTTCCCAAAAAAATTTAGAACAACACCCAAAAGAAATATAAATGGTTTCTGAAAACCAACCTTGTGAGGTTTCTCGCTAGGACCTCATGACAATAGGAACACATCCAACACAACTTGATGAAAGAGAACATAAACATGAAATGACACTAAAAGAGTAAGAGAAATAAAATTATGTATCAATACAAGATCACACACATTGTCTTAATAAAATGGAAAAAAATGTATTAAGACAACTTGGGGTATTGGGTGTGCATCTGTAACTCCCTCCCCCAAGTGCTCTCTTCCAATCCATCAAGTTTCCATAGGACACAAACCAAAGGTATAACACGCCCACAAAACACATTCTCCTTATGGTCCTAAATCTCAACAGGTTTCTCCTAGAGGATCACACCATATTCAACATTCCATTCACCCCAATTGATGATGTGAGAATCGTCATGAAGATATCGACAAAGCTATTATACATGGAAGAAATCATGAATCTAGCTCATCTATGGGGGTAGTTCTAACCTATAATCAATGCTTATAACCAGATAAAACACCTCAAAAGGATCAATGAACCTAGGAGAAATCTTATTCCCATGATCGAACCTTCTCCACCTATGATGAGGAGATACCTAAAAGAACACATGATCAGTGATGTTAAACTCCATGGGCCTCCCCCTATGATCATCACAGGACTTATGAAAATACTTCACCATATTCATTCACTCATGGATAACCTATCCCTTCCCAATCATACTTAACACCAATTCCAGTCCAATAATAGCTAACTCCTTAACCTTGGTCTAGTAAAATAGAGACCAAAATGTTCAATCATATAGATATTCAAATGAATCCATGCTAATACTAGAGTGATAACTGTTGTTTTAGGAAATATCCACTAAGGGTAGGTGTCTCACTCATTTACCTCCAAAGTATAGAATTCATGTACGCAAAATTCCCATAAAGGATTAGATGGAATGTTCTATCTGACTATTGATCTACGAATAAAAATTGGTGATAAGGAATAATTGTGATCAAAAGGCATTTTGGAGACACTTATACACCCTAAAGGTAAAACAAGGATCATGATAAGAAATGATCATTTTAAGAACCCTAGGAAGCCTCATTATATCCTCCAAGTACTTCCTTGACAACACTTCAACTGAGATCAACTCCTTGATATCTATAAAATGAGTTGACTCTGTCAGACATTCCATCATCACCCATATAGTGTCATAACCACCCTGATATTTGGGTAAACTGATTAAGAAATCTATCTAAATTTCCTCTAACTTCTATTAGGTTACATCAAGTAGCTAAAGAAAACTACTAAGAACACGATTCTCATACTTCACCTTCTAGTACACCAAACACTAAGAAAAAAACTCTTTAATTGACTTCTTTAGACCAGAACACCAAAACTAGCCTCCAAAATCATGGTACATCTTTTTAACACCAATATTTACTACTAAGGAAGAACTATAGAACTCAAAAATAATAAATTCATGCATCACTAGAGGGATTAAAATCTTTCCTTAAAATAGCACATGATGTTGTCTATCCTCAGAGAAACCCTTAGGAGCATCACCATAAACAACTTGATCATGTCAAGCCTTTTCATCAGAATCCCCAAGATGGGATTCCTACACGTGTTTCACTAAGTATTATTACACTATTATTTGATAGAGATGACCTATACCAAAAACTTCCCCCATATCAAGTTACAATGCTTCTAACTCTTTCATCACTCTCCAAGAGTCTCTAGGCTCACGCACAACACCACCACACAAATTCATGCTGAAAAAATCCACCACAATATTCCCTTTACCAGTTGTAAAGGAATTATAAATTTCATAGCCATATAAGAACTCTATCCACCATCATTTCCATAGATTCAAGTCATGTTGGGAGAATACATACTTTAGCTTTTGTGACCTCGGAAGACCAAAAACATTCACCAATAAGATAGTGTCTCTACAACTTCAAGGAAAAAAACTACTTCAGAAATCTCTAGATCATGGGTGGGATAGTTACATTCATAATATTATAAATATTGAGACCCATAAGATATAAATTCCCTCTACCATATCAATACACAACCCAAACCAAGATATGAAGCATTGTAGTAAACCTCAAATGAAATTCTCTCCTCCAGTAGATGAAGAACCAGATACAAACATGCTTTTCCTTCAAATACTTGAAGGCATCCTTGCAATAGTCAGTCCACTCAAACACCTGATTCTTTCTATTTAATAATATTATATGATTCACATTTTTGGGATAAGTTGAGTATCAACCTCTTATAATATAAAGCAAGAATAAGGAAAATCCACACCTCCATAACATTCTTGGGGGCTACCCAAGAAACCACCGCCTTAACCATTGAAGGATTTATGGATACTCCATGTTGAAACACAACATACAAAAATAAATGAACCTCATAGGATAGAACTATAAAACCCAGAGTCCATATGGGATGAAAATTTCTCAAAGGAATTTGAGATTTTGAGTATGTAGAGGAGCTGAATTTTGAACTGGGAAACAAAGTTTAATTCCGAGAGTTTAATCACCTCTAAAAAGTGTTTTTATATGTAATTTCAAGGCCTATAAGGGATATATAGGGATTGTGGAATCTTAGGAGGTATCCCATGTGGCTAAGTTATAGGTTTTCTATAGCCTTCATCCACCAAATGGCCATGAATGAGCCACTAGCTAGTTGGTGGATTATCCAAGGGCCTCGCTCACTGCCTAGGTGCACTGACAAGATGGTGTCCCGGTATCATCTAGATGGTAGATTTTTAATATGGGGAATTACATTTGTACCCCCACCTCCCCCCCCCCCCTCGACCCCTCAATTTTTAAGGGGGGAATACCCTCCCTTCCTCTCCATGTTAGCACAAACAACAAGGGGTTAATCCCCTCTCCTTCCACATGATAAGGGGGTGTTTTCAAGGGTGTTTATCGATGATTTAAGGTGTGTATCTACCTCCAATGGTATATATTAATCTCCCAATACTATCATTATAATTTTATTCTCTCTCATATAGAGTTTCAATTCTGGTTCCACCAGATCTTTATGGAATTGTCTAAATGAGTTGGGGCTTTCGGTCATTCCTCATAAGGGACACCTTTAGATAATATTTGGTGATATCATTGGATGATTCATTAAAGGTATGTCACATCACCTAATTTATTGAAGTTTTCTTTAAATTTAAAATGATTTGATTAAAAAATTTGTGGTTTATGTGGGGGTTTTGAACCAAAATGGGTTTGGGGTGTATTGGAGATGGTTGGAAACCTATTTCTTGCGAATTTTTCAATCATTGGACGTCTAGTGAGTTTTTTATATTTATGAATTTATTAATTTAAAATGGTTAATTAATTATAAATTTCAATAATTAATTAATATAGGTTTTTTAGTGTGATTTAGGGCCTCATGTGGGTTAGTGGTGGTCAGTTGAACTTGGGAGGAATTATATGGGTCTCAGCAAGCCAAAGTGGAGTTGTCAGACTGAGACTTTGAATTGGAAATATTCTTGGAAGAGGAATGTGGTCCTTGATGCTTGAACTATAGCTTAATTAAAGTTATTTATGATTAATGTAATGTGTATTCACATCCCTGAGGGTGTTGAAATTATTTTTTTAATTAATTGAAATTTCAATTTAAATTGAAATATTTAAATAGAATAAAATACCTTATGACGTAGGGATCAAAGTGTTAAGGCCATGTTTTCCCTTGTACTTCTTTAATCACCTCAATCACTAGTGGTCAAACCCATTAGTTTTCTTGAATGAAATATGATGTTTGGACCCATGTTGTTGTGACTAAGGTGAGTATGACCTAGTGGTTCTATTTAGGATCCTTTGGGTACCTCAATGTAGAGGTGTGGCCTGACTTGAGTGGACCCCCTAGAGTGACCTTGTAATTTGAGATGGTTCATGTGTCATCTCTAGTGGGTTACCACTAAGGATTATCCTATTAATCTAAAATGGTTGAGATATGTTTAAGACTGAGATGATATATATTCTTCCTCTATGTGTTGGGTTTTGAATCAAGATTTGAGATGAACAAAAAGAGGGACCCCAAGTAGGGTTCCCTTTCATCATAATTACCAAGAGGACCCCAAGCAGGTTATCACTTTCTTTAATTAACCTAGGGGACCCAATTAGGTACCCCCAATGATAGATTGGCCCTAAGTTGGTGTATATGGGCATGGGTAGAGGGGGTATTGGGTGTCACCTTAGAACCTGCAATGAACATGTAAGCTTGTGGGGCTATGGTTAGTGACTAAGGGTCTAGTTTTTCATCCATCCCTAGACTTTTTTGTATACTTTACTTATTTATTATGTTTTATTTTGGATTCACAAACACACCTCCTAGGATCCAGACTATGAACCTTATATGATATGATGATGATGTGGTGGGTGCCTATAGGTGCTTCCTTGAACCCAGATTTTAAGCTCTCAAGGTACTGATGTGATACGACTTGGATGTAATGATGTCATCATATATTCTTAGAATATATCCTTGAATATAAATATTAAGCCTTGTAAATAATGGATGGGATGTCTATATTTAACCTCGAGTATGTATGGGATTCCCTAGATGCCATGGGATCCTATGATTACTAGATTGTCTTGGATTTATATATTTAGAATTGGGGATTGTTATTACTGTTATTGTTGTTGTTGTTGTTGTTTTTGTTATTGTTGTTGTTTTTATGAGGATTATATTGATGAGATTCCTAGTCCAGTCCTAGGATCTAACCAATCGATCCTGATAATATTATATTTTCTTGATATGCATGCTTGGGATGCTTAGGATCTGAACATTTATCATGGTGACTTGGGGATGATTCTGATTTAGTGATTTCTTATCATGCCAAGAATCAAACTTGATCCATTCATTATACAAGATTTTTGATAGATTCCCATGACACCTTGGATATATAAGTAGATTCTTTCATAATGATTTGTTAGTATTTTGAGCCTATGAATTAGGGATTCTTAGGTTACACCCTCAGGATCCAATATTTATACATAATCAAGTTCATCGTGATGTGCTCAAAGACACCTCAACACTGGACAAAGTAAGTATGGTCGGTCAAGGACCTAGACTTCAGGATTGATATTATTTTATTTATTTATTTATTTTACTATATATTTTATTTTTTTTATTATGAACATTTCACATGCACATATCCCTACATTGTTAATAAAGTATGTGGATGTGTTAGTAGTTCCCTACTAAGTTATGTACTCAATTCTTGCTTAATCCACCATTACATTGGGGTGCCCAAGAATTATCTCACTTGGTTGCAAGAACAGGTTGGTTAGGGGCCTGGTATTGATCGAATAGGATAGATTAGGGAGTAAATAGAGCTTGGGATGAGGTATATATTATAGTTATATGATATCTATTACTTTATTTTTGTTTCATTTCTTACCTTGTATATGATATTGTCCTAGTGGGTGATAGAGTCTGTATAATTTTATGTATGATTCTCCCCTATATTATTATTGTTTGGATATTCTACTTGTCTACACAATCTGAAGGTTATGTATGGTACATGATTCATAGTGATTTATTATATGATTTTTCACTATAATATATGGGGTATATTCTCCCCATGGTACCTCTATAAACCTATATTGTTAGTCGTTAGCCTTAAGGGAATGAGGAGGAATTCCTGAGGTCTTATGGAAAACCGGGTTGAGGAACCAGTCGAGTGGCCTCTGAAATTTTACTTTACAATAACTCACACTTTGAAAAATTCCTAAGAATCTAATGAAACCAAATGAATCCCAAAATAAATCATAGATTCACTTCATTATATTCCTCACACAAAGAAAACACAAGGATGTTCTTTATAAATACCACCATGAACTATTCTAGAAACTCATGAAACACTGCATTCATCAATACCGTGAACACAATTGGAGAGCTCATAGCACCAAAAAACATCACAATGAACTCATAATGCTCATAATGACATCTGAAATCAGACTTAGAGATGTCCTTATCCATTACTTTCATCTGATGGTACTCAGAACACAAGTCGATCTTTAAGAATCAACTTGCTCTCTTCAACTAATTGAATAAATCATCAATCCATGAATGTGGGTAGTGGTTCTTCACCGTCACCTGATTCAAAAAACTATAATTTTCACATAACCCTAGACATTAATCTTATTTATTTTAAAACAGAACTAAATCCCCCTAATGTAAAACACTAGGTTGAATGAATCTTCTTTATAAGAGATTTTCAACCCAAATCTATAGCTTCTGTAACTTAGAAGGGGTCATCCAATATAAAGACATCGATATCAGAGAAACACATAGTTACAGTTTTATCCCAAACCTTATCTCTCATCAAGGGAATGGAATCAAAACCTCTTTAGGAAAAAATAAAGGTACTCATCAATAATCTTAGGAAACACCACTATTTTATCCCCCTATAAAACTTTGCATGAAACCTATTTTGACCATACATTTTATATAAAAAAATACCTTTATGATTTAATTAAATTTATTATTATGTATTATGGATATCAAAAACACATTCACTTATTTAGTTTGATTATATCCTATCAAATTTAAAATATTTTTAATCATCATAACCATTGATAATATATCCATTAAACAGTGATCATATGATTAGTATAAAAATAGGGTTTTGAAAAATCCAATTTACACTGATAAAGGAAGTGATGTCCTCAACCAGTAGGATCTTACCCTATGAAGCCCATTTAATAGAGATTATGAGAGATATAGAATCATTGGTCTTTTTCCTTGACCAATCCCAATTTGATATCCAAAAAATAAATCATTATAGAAACTATTTATAGGAGAAGTTCAAGCTCATTGAGATCATGCCCCAAACCATGTACACTGAACCACCCCAAGAAACTCTCACCATCACGAACCATAACCTTAGGCCATTTACTAGTGTAATAAAGGGATATGTATCACGACCCTAATAAAATGAATATTTTATTTTATTTTCAAAAGAATAATGGTTATATTTACTTCTTATTTTGATTTTGATACGATAAAACACAAATTGTACGTTTGAGTAATATGAAATTTCAATTAAGACTTTTATGTTGATGAATTAATGGATATGTGAAATAAATTATATTTTAATAAAATTATATTATTAAATAATTTTTATTAAATATAAATGATAAAATAATTTTTATGATGTAAAATGTAATTTTTATAAGGGTTACAAAAATAGTTGTTGTCAAAAAACCAACTTTTCACAATAAATTTCGATTCTATTTTAAAAGTAAAAAATTAAATATTTATAAAATTATTTTGATAAAATAAATATTATTTTTGGAATAATAATGTTGAAATTTTCTAATAGTTAATTTTTCATAATTTTCTGAGATTGTCAAATCTTTAGGTAAAAATTAAATACGGTATAAATATATGGTGTGTATTATGATATCATAATGACCCAAAAGTGATGTAATAAATGACATAAAAGGTATCCATGACCAGATATATTTTTTCCCTTTAAAATAATTTCTTTTTTAGGTTATTTTATTAATTTCATGAATCCTTTATGAATCCTCCAAAACCTATATTATATTTTAATATTTTAAAATAATTTATTTAAGAACATGACTCAATTCCACATCACCAAGGGTGATATTTTAATGATTTAAGACCTTTTACTTATATAATAATTAAAACCATTCCACTTTGGCACAAACCATGGGAAAAACCATGTAAAGTTTTTTGGTTTTGATTAATTTATTATATAGAGTCCAAAACCTAAGTTTGTCAAAATAATAAAGAACTCCCCTCTCCTTTACTATAAAACCCACACAATATCCCACTATTCTTCACTAAAAATAATTATATAAAATACTTACTCTTACCTCCCTTATCTATATTTATCCCAAGGTTCCCCCAATATCTCAATAATATCCTCCCAAGCTTTTTGAATCACCCTCTCAAGGTAAGGGATCTCCCTCCCTTCTTTTTATTAAAGCACCTCTTTTATGTTGTTCCTCTTAATTTCCATTTATACTTGTTTGGGTATATTTTTATACATCCATATTACTAGAATTTTTATTTCCATGTGATTAGAGACCCCTTTAAGTCTCATTAATCCCTACCATGAACCCTTATGTACACCTGTTATACTGCTAAAATTGTCTTGCGATTTTCCATCCCAAAAGTAAGGGACCCCACTCTCTTATTTTCAATTCAAGAACCTTATTTTTATTTATCCTTTTAAATATCAATTGGTTATGTTATCATAAATTTATAATGATCCCTCTAATTTCCAATTTATTTCCTAATAATGATATATCATTTATCCCCTATCATTATAGAAATTACCTAATATTTTATTATGCTGAAATTTTATAAGGGATCCTATCCTTATCCCCTTTATTAAAGAATTTTCATTATCTTATTCCTTTTATATATAATTCCTATTTTGGGATATTTTATTCCATATCCCCCTTACTTCCATTATTATTTATAAATTATTAGATACCCCTTTCACTCTCATTGATCCCTCCCATGAAAATTTATGTTCCTCTATTATTCTGCCAAAATTTCACTATGATTTTCAATGCCAAAAAATTGTGTAGTGAATACTTATATCCTTTTCCTAGAAAGGGGGGGTTAAACTTTATGCAAATATACTTACTTTATTGGGTAATTACATGTATTTATTCTACATCCCTTGATCATAGAATTAAATATAATGAAATATGAACCTATATTGAATGTTCTATGTGGCACACTTATGAATGTTAATAATATGAAAGTGATGGGTTCACCCTGAATTATATAGCACTCCAATGCATTGGGTAATATTTTAGTCTCATGATACATAATGAAATGGATTAGGGAGTGAACCTAATCCATCATGTTACTTTTTCTACCATGTTATGGTGTCTTGGAAGTTATCCTTTACCTATGTTTATGATGTCATGTTTAAAGTTGTGGTCACATTTCCCATGTTGCCTTTATGTTATCATGTTATACCATGCCTTATTCTTCATATTTATGATTCTAACACCTTTTATGTCCCAATAAAATTACTATTATCTAACATGTAATAATTTCTTCATGTCATTCTTTGTTTAATCCATTACTGGGATTTATATCTCACCCCTTTCTTATGTACGTCCTCAGGTTATCCCATACAGTTTTAAAGAACTGATAATTTATAGGAGCATGTTAAAGAAGTTTTCAATAATGTTGTTTTATCCCATGTTCAAGATGTTATGAAATGTACCTAATTATAAATTACACAATAATTCATGATATTCTGGGTTGTATTATTTATATTAATATAGAATAAATCATGAATTAATGTGTAATAAAGACAAGGGTTGTCATAGTTAGTATCGGATGAAAGTTTAGTTTTTATTGGGATTAGGATTAGAAACCTATAAAAAATCCTTAGGGATAAGACTAAACATAAGAATACATACCTAAATTTTTATGAAGAATAGAGTAAGTGGTTTATAATAAAATACATACCTTTCTGGATACTACAAGTTGATGGGGCTCTGGTACAAATGTACCTAGGGGTAACACCTGAAAACACCGCATTGAGCTAGAATCGATCAGCTCCTGGTGCATGACAATGGGCCTTATTTCACACCAAGTTTGACACTCACGGGAGATATGCTTTGGTAAATTCACAAGCTCATTGCAAACCATTATTAATAAAAAAAATACCCATAAGAGTTTATGTTAGTAAATATATCATTGATAACATAGATTAAAGCCTATAAATTCATAAGTTAAGGAAATATGTGTCATTTATAAGTTATTCCTTTAATGGTAATGGATTCCCATTTATGTGTTTAATAGGATGAAGATTATAATCCCTAGGTCTATTTTGGATAAATTAAATGGTTAGAATCAAAATCAAAAAGTGAAAGGTAGGGTTATCGTCAATAGTTCTACGCGTTCATTCATATCGCACAAATTTAGTAGAACTATTCAAACACCACTAAAAATCATAAGTAGAGATGTCGGTGAAAAAAATCAAGAAATTATTATATCCCAAGTATATAACACCTCCCCTATCAAAATTTTTGGGATGAACATCCCAATGAACCTTTTGATACATCATTTAGTTGAATTTTATGAAATTATAGGTATGGACTAGATTTCCTTATATAGAACCAACATAAACTAATGTGAGAAGGATATAAGTCTCCATAACGTGAATTGTCCCCCAGTTCTGTACAATTTTAAGGATGAGGATGAATCTTCTTTATCACCAAAATCTCAATCATGGATATAATTACCCTAAAAGCATGCATATCTATCTAAATTTATTCAGTCTAAGGAAAATATCATCCTTAGAGACATGTCCATTGTGATGGAATATGTTGATGTGTTTCCCAAAAATTGGTTGGTCATCCTCCTAGCCAAGAGGTTCAATTTTTAATCAAGCATATACCTGGGATTTTTCAATTATCCAAGACTACATATAGAATGGCTATTGTGGAACTTGAGGAGATGAATAAACAACTATAAGAGAATCTTGATAAAGGGTTCATACTTCCAATTACTTCACCATGTGGTTCACCAATCCTCTTTGTCAAGAAGAAGGATGGTTTAATGCAACCTTTTATTGATTATCATGAGCTCAACAAGATCACGATAAAAAATAAGTATCCCCTTACATGGATTGATCACTTGTTTGATCAGCTACATGGAACCCAATACTTTTATAAGGTAGATCTTTTGTTAGGGTATTATCAAGTAAGGTTGAAGAAGGAGGATATACCCAAGACTTATTTTCATAAAAGGTACAGGCACTATGAGTACATAGTAATTCCATTTGGACTCACTAATTCTTGATAAATATTGATGTAATTGATGAATAGAGTCTTTAGATATTACCTCAAAAAAATTGTTAGTCTTTATAGATTATATTATAATATAATCCAAAAGATATGAGGAGAATTTGAGCACTATGTTAAAGACCTTACAAAAGGATAATATTTATGAAAAGTATAGAAAATGTGATTTGTGGTTGAAGAAAGTCTCATTATTGGGGAATATTATCATAAGTAATGGGATATCTGTGTACCTTAAAAGATAAAGGTAATTGAAGGATGTTTAAGGCCATCATATATGATAAATATATATAGTTTCCTTGGACTATCTAGGTATTATCATCGATTTGTGAGAAATTTCTCATGATTATCAAACCCTCTAACCAAACTAACTTGAAAGTGATTCAATGTTTTTTGGAATAATTAATGTGAAGATAGCTTCAAGGAGTTTAAAAAGAGGCTTATCATTGCACCTATACTTATGTTTCCCACAATTGGTGAACTTCTCATGGTATACAGCGATGCTTCGAAGAAGGGCTTGGGTTGTGTGTTAATGTATAATGAAAAAGGGATAGCCTGTGCCCCAGGGCAATTGAAATTTCACTAACAAAACTATCCAATGCATGATCTAGAGTTAGATACAGTGATATTCACATTGAAAATATGGAAGTATTATCTATTCTAGGATAATTCTGAAGTATATATGAATCATAAGAGCCTAAGTATATTTTCACATAGAAAGAGCTGAGTATGCACCGGGGAAGATGGTTAGGGCTCATTAAGGACTATGACGGCTCAATCCACTGCCATATAGGGAAATAAAATAAAGTGTAAGATGTTCTAAGTAGAAAGGATATGGAAATTTTATCATTGATGAGAATTGAGAAGGATATGATCTTCTTAGATTTCAAAAGGATGTACATGGGAATCATAAAGGAAGAAACATCATCAATCCTTTCACAAATGATTTCTCAATTGTCCCTTTTGTAGAAGATAAAGGATACTCAAAGAGATGATGTATAAATTCATAAGAATTTGAAAGCTATAAGTAAAGGTAAATCCTCATAGTTCAAAATTAATTAAATATTTATAAGATTCGGGTCACGACTATGTGTACCATCAAATCCTATGTTAAAGAAGGATTTGTTGGATGATTCACATAGATCTACCTTCTCAATCTATCTAGGGAGCACAAAGATGTATCTATATCTCTTATATCACTATTAGTGGGACAATATGAAGGATGATATTTCTAAATATACATAAAAGTATCTTTTATATCAGAAATCGAAGTGTGAAAGGAAAAAATACAAGGGGATGATGCAATAATTACCCATACCTATATGGAAATGGGAAAACATAACCATAGAATTTTTCACTTGTCTTCTAAATTCATAAAGAGGAAATAATTTTATATGAGTTGTGGTGGATCATATTACAAATTCATCTCACTTAATTTCAATCCGAGAGGACTTATCACTCGATCAACTTTCAAGGATATACATTAAAGAAGTGGTGATACTGCATGGAACACCATTATCGATTATATCTAGTCAACACCCTATATTTACCTACAATCTCTAGAAGAGTCTCCAACATGATCTAAATAGTGATTTGAACTTTATAATGGATTATCACCCTCAAAATGATGGCCAGTCTGAGTGGACCATACAAACACTCAAAGACATGTTGATAGCATGCTTAATTAACTTCAAAGGATGATGGGATCAACATATTTCTCTAGTATAATTCTCATAGAATAATATTTTCCACTAAAGAATCCAAATAGCCCCTATAAATTAATTTATGGGAAGAGGTGAAGAACACCTACATATTGGGATGAATTTAGGGAATGCAAACTACTAGATCCTGAAATGGTAAAAGAAAGTGGAAAAAGTCACGACCATTCAGCAGTACATTAGGGATACTTAGAGTTGATAGAATAGATATTCTGACAATCTTTGATGAGGCTTTGATTTTGATATTTTAAATAAGGTATTACTTCACATATCACCATATAATAAATTCATGATATTTGGAAAGAAAGGAAATCTTATTCCAAGATACATCATTCCCTTTAAGATCCTTGATCGCATCGGAGCATTGGTCTATCAACTAGAACTCCTACCTAACCTATATCATGTACATGATGTGTTCCATGTATCCCTATTTAGTAATTACATATCATACCCCTCTCATGTACTCAATCAAAAGTTTTTACCATTGGATAATTATCTCTCATATGATGAGAATTAGTTGAAGATATTAGATCATAGAGACAAAGTTTTATGAAATAAGACACTACACCTGGTCAAAATATTATGGGGAAACCACAAGTATAACAAAGCAACATGGAAAACAGAGGAGGTGATGAAACAAAATTACCTTTATCTATTTTAGTATGTGAATTGAAAATTTCAAGGGTAAAATTTCTAAAGGTGAAAAATTTGTAATGACCCTAACTTTTATAAACAAAATTACCTTTGTGATTTAATTAATTGTCTTATTATGTATTATGATTATAGAAAAAACATGCACTTATTTGGTCTTATTATATCCTATAAATTTTAAAATACTTTTAAGAATCATATCCATTGGTAATATAGTATTGAACAGTGATCATATGATTATTATAAATATAGGGTTTTGAAAAATACAATTGACACAGACAAATTAAGTGATGGCCTCAACCAGTGGTATCATACCCTATGAATACCATTTTTCGAAACTTATGGGGGAGATATCATCACTAGTATTTTTCCTTGACCAATCCAAATCTAATATATAATAACTAAATAATGATAAAAACTTTTTAAGGTAGAAGTTCATACTCATCGAGATCACAAACCAAACAATGTACGTCAAACCACCCCAAACAAATCTCATTATTGCGCATATTAGTCTTAGAGTTTTTTCAGGTGTAATAAAGTGATATATATATATATATATCAATACCCTAATAATATGAATATTTATATTGTATTTTACAAGTAAAAAATGGTTATATTTACTTCTTATTTTGATTTTGATATGATAAAATGCAAATTGTATTTTTGCGTAATATGAAATTTCAATTAAGACATTTATTTTGATGAATTAACAGATTTTTTAAATAAATTAAATTTTGCTAAAATATTATTTTTAAATAATTTTTATTATTTATAAATGATAATATAATTTTTATGATGTCAAATATAATTTTTATAAGGCTTTAAAAAATTATTACTGTCAAAAACTCACTATTTCTCATTAAATGTCAATTATATTTTAAAAGTGAAAATTCAAAAAATTAGAAAATTATATTGATAAAATAAATATTATTTTTTGAATAAAAAAATTAAAATTATCCAATGGTGAATTTTTCATAATTTTCTGAGATAGTGGAATCTTTGGGTAAGAATTAAATACAGTATAAATATACGATGTATATTATGACATCATAATGAACCAAAATTGAAGTAATAAATGATCTAAAAGGTTTACATGATCAAATATATGTTTTCCATTTAAAATAATATGTTTTTAATGTTATTTTATTAATTTTATAAATCCATTATGAATCCTCCAATGTCTATATTATATTTTAAGATTTTAAAATCACTTCTTTAAGAACATGACTCACTTCCACAACACCAATGGTAATATTTTAATGATTTTATCCCTTGGACTTATAAAATAATTAAAACTACTCCTATTTGGAATAATACATGGGAAAAACCATGGGAAGTTTTTTTTTTAATTTATGATATTGAATCCAAAACCAAAGTTTGTGAAATAATAAAGAACTCACCTCTCCTTTCATATATAAACCCACCCAATATCCCACTCCACTTCACTAAAAATAATTGAATCATTTACTTAATCTTCCATACCCTCTATATAGTCCCCCCAAGGTGTCCCAAATCGCTCAATAAGATCCTCCCAATCTTCTATAATCACCCTCTCAAGGTAAGGGGTCTCCCTCTCTTCTTTTTATTCAAGCACATTTTTTATGTTGTTCCTCTTAATTTATATTTTTTCTTATTTAGGTATGTTTATATACATAAATATTACATAAATATTGATGTCCATTTTATTGTATACATATTTTAATCTCATTAATACCTCCCATGAACCTTTATGTACACCCGTTTCTGCCGAAATTTTCCTGTGATTTTTTGTCCTAGAAATAAGGGACCCCTCTCTCTTCTTTTCAATTCAAGAACCTTTCTTTGTATTTATCATTTTGAATATAAATTGGTTATTTTTTCATGAGTTTATAAATATCCTTCTAATATCCAATTTATTTATTAATAATGATATATCATTTATCCCCCCTCATTATAGAAATTACCTATGTCGTTACTATGATGAAATTTAGTAAGGGAACATATCCTCCTCTTTATTCAAGAAACTTCATTATCATGTTCCCTTTATCTCCAATTAATAATGTTGGGATATGTTTTTCCATATACCCCTTACCATATTTATGATATTTAAATTATTATATACCCCTTTCATTCTTATTAATCCCTCCCATGAATATTTATGTTCTCCCATTATGCTGCCAATATTTCACTATGATTTTCCATGGAAAGAAATTGTGTAGTTAATACCCATACCCATTTCCTATCAAGGGTGTTCAAATTTATGCACTTATACTTTCTTGATTTGGTAATTACATGTATTTATTTCACATTACTTTATTTGGGAAATAATATGATGAAATATGAACCAATGTTTAATGATCTATGTGTCACACTTATGCATGTACATTATATGAAAGTGTCGGGTGCACCGGGAATTATATAGCACTCAAATAAATTGTGTAATGTTTTAGTCTCATGAGACATCATGAAAGGGATTATGGGGGAACCTAATACATCATGGTATTTTTTTCACATTTTTATGATGTCTTGGGGGTTAACCTTGACCTATGTTTATGATGTAATGTTTAAAGTTGTTGCCACATTTCCCATATTGACTTTATGTTATCATGTCATACCATGCCTTATTATTCATGTTTATTATTCTAATACCTTTTATGTACTATTGAAATTCTTATTGTATAACATGTAATAAATTCTTCATGTCATTGTTTTTTTATTATCTTACTATGATTTATAGCTCACCCCTTTATTATGTATTCCCCCAGGTTATCTTATGCAATTTTAGAGGATTGATGATTTATAAGATCATGTTAAGGAAGTTTTCAATAATGTTGTTATACCTCATGTTCAAGATGTTATTCTATATACCTAATTCCAAAATACACTAGACTTCATAATATTCTTGGTTTTATTATGTTTATTCCTATATAATAAGTCATTAATTAATGTGTAATAAAGAAAAGGGTTGTCATAGTTGGTATCAAAATAAAGTTTAGTTATTTTTGGGATTAGGATTAGAAAACTCTTATGAAAGCCTTAATGATAATATTAAACATAATAATACATCCCTAAATTTTGGTAAAGTATAGTGTAAGTGGTTTCCCAGGAATTACATCATGTCTATATAATACAAGTGGATATGGCTATGGTTATGGCATATATTTACTTAGGGGTAACACCCAAAAACATTGCATTGATCTAGACTCGATCAAGTCCTTGTGCAAGAAAATGGGCCTTACTGTACACCTATTTTCAATCATGAATATTATTTCCCTATGAGAATACATATCTAAATAAAATGATTGAGTTTAAGTAAAATATCTTCCTTGAAGAAATTCCCATTTTTAGGGAATATGTTGATGTGTTTCCCAAAGAATTTCCTGGTCTTCCTCCTAGTCGAGAGGTTGAATATTCAATTGATCTTATACCTAGGGTGCTTCCATTATCCAAGTCTCCATATAGAATTGATGTTGTATACATTGAGGAGATAAAAAAACAATTTTAGGATAATTTGTATAAAGGGTTTATATTCCCAAGTGTTTCACCATGTGGTGAACTAGTCCTCTTCATCAAAAAAAAGGATGAGTCAATGTACCTTTTCATTTATTATCGTGACCTCGACAAGTTCATGATAAAAATAGGTATCCTCTACCATGAATTGATGACTTTTTTGATAAGCTACATGGAGACCAATAATTTTCCAAGGTAGATCTTTGATTAGGGTATTATCAAGGTTAAAGGAGGATATCCCCAATACTGCTTTTCATACAGTCCACATGCACAATGAGTTCATAGTAATGTCATTTGGACTCACTAATTCTCCATAAATCTTCATGGAATTGATGAATAGAGTTTTTATATATTACCTCGACAAATTTTTGGTATTCTTTATAGATGATATTATGATATAATCCAAAATTAAGGAGGAACATGAGGAGTATCTTATCATTGTGCTAAAGACCTTATAAAAGGATAATATTTATAAAAAGTATTAAAAATGTGAGTTCTGGTTGAAGTAAGTCTTATTATTGGGGAATATTATCATAAGTAATAATTTATATATATATCCTTCAAATGTAATGTAAATTGAAGGATGTTCGAGGTCATAATCTATGATAGATATCAATAGTTTCCTTGGACTGGATGGGTATTATCATCGATTTGTGAGAAATTTCTCACAATTGTCAACCCCTTTAACCAAAATAACTTATAAAGGAGTAATTTTTGTTTAGAATAATGAATGTGAATAGATCATAAAGGAGTTAAAAATGAGTCTTATCACTACACTTGTAGTTATTCTACCCACAAGTTGGGAACTTTTTGTGGTATACAACAATTCTTCAATAAGGGATTGGGCTATGTGTTAAAGTATAATGAAAAAGTGATAGCCTATGCCTCAAGTTAATTTATAGTTCACAAATAGAACTACCCAACACAAGGTCTTGGAGTTAGCTACAATGATCTTCACATTGAAAATCTAGATACGTTATCTCTTCGAGGAGAAGTGTGAAATATATACAAATCATAAGAGCCTCAAGTATATTTTCATATAGAAAGAGATGAATATGCACTGAAAAAAAGATTGTTAAAGTTTATTAAGGACTATGAATACAAAATCCACTACCATATGTGGAAATAAAATAAAGTTACATATGCTCTAAGTAGAAAGGATTTGGAAATTTTATCATTGATGAGAATTGTGAAGGATCCGATCATCTTATAATTTAAAAGGATGAACTTGGGAATCATAAAGGAGCATCATCAATCCTTTCACAAATTATTGATAAATCATCCCTTATAGAGAAGATAAAGGATGCTTAATGAGATAATATGGAAATTCAAAATAAGGTGTAAGATATAAGGAAAGAGAAATACTCAGAGTTCAAAATTAATGAAGGATTTGTGAGATTCAAGTCATGACTATGTGTTCCATAAAATCCTATGTTAAAGGAATTGTTAGATGATTCTCATAGATCAACCTTATCCAATCATTCAAGGAGAAAAAATATGTATCTAGATCTCTAATAACACTATTGGTGGGACAATATAAAGAATAAGATCACTGAATATACATCAAGGTGTATTGTATGTCAGTAAGTGAAGGTTGAAAAGAAAAAATACAAGGAGATTGTGAAACCATTACCCATACCTACATGGAAATGGGAAAATATAAGAATGGACTTTTTCACTGGTCTTTAGAATACATCAATAATAAATAATTATATATGGGTTTTTGTGGATCATCTTACAAAGTCTTCTCACTTCATCACAATCTGAGAGGACTTCTCACTCGATAAAATTTCAAGGATATACATGAGAGAAGTGGTGAGGCTATATATAACACCACTATCAATTGTATCTGAAAAAGACTCTAGATTTACCTCTAGGTTTGGTAAGATTATCCAACATCCTCTAAATACTATGTTGAACTTCATCATGACTTATCACCCTCAAACTGATGGCCAATTTGAGAAAACTATCCAGACACTAGAGAACATATTGACAGCATGCTCAATTGAATTCAAAGGAGGATGGGATCAATATCTTTCTCAGATCAAGTTCTCATACAATAATAGATTCTGATAAAGCATCCAAATAGAACCTTATTAATTCCTTTATGGGAAGAGTTGTAGAACACCTACATACTGGGATGAAGTTGGGGAATGCAAGTTATTGGATCCTAAAATGGTTAAGGAAATGGTGGAAAAAGTCAATAACATTCGACATCACATCAGGGATACTCAATGTCGACAGAAGAGCTATGATGATAATCATTGAAAATACCTAGAGTCTAAGATTGGTGATAATGTATTCCTCTACATATATCAATAAAATTAATTCATGAGATTTAGGTAGAATGGAATTCTTACTCTAAGATATATCAGTACCTTTGAGATCCTTGATCGTATTGGATCAGTGTCCCATTGACTAAAACTCCCACATAACCTATCTAAAGTACATGATGTGTTCCATGTATCCCTCTTGAATAAGTACATACTATACTCCTCACATGTACTCAATCTAGAGATGGTACCATTGGATAATGATCTCTCAAATAAGGAGCAGCTAGTGAAGATCTTATATTATAGAGAAAAAGTTTTATGAAATAAAAAAATGCACCTAGTCAAAGTGTTATGGAGAGACCACCAGTTTGAAGAAGCAATGTGGGAATCAGAAGAAGTGATGAAATATAATTACACTCATATATTTTAGTGTGTAAAATGAAAATTTTTAGGTTGATATTTCTAAAGGGGGAAGGTAATAACGACCTGAACTTTTATAAACAAGATTCTCATTATGATTTAATTAAATGTCATATTATGTATTTTGGTTATAGAAAACACATGAACTTATTTGGTTTTATTATATCCTATAAAATTTTAAATACTATTAAGAATCATAATCATTGATAAAATATTCTTTCAATAGTGATCATATGATTAGTATAAATGAAGGGTTTTGAAAATCCAATTGACACCAACAAAGGATGTGATGGCCTCAACCAGTAGGATCGTACCCTATGAATCTCATTTATTGGTGCTTTTAAGGGAGATATAATCACTGGGTTTTCCCTTGACTAAGCCTAATATGGGATCCAACAACTAAATAATGAGAAAAAAAATTTATGGGAGAATTTCAAACTCATCGAGATCACAGCCCAAACCATATATGCCAAACCACCCCAAGAAAATATCACCATTTCACATCTTACCCTTGGGGTATTTTTTAGTATAATAATGGGTTATGTATCAAGACCATAATAATATGAATATTTATATTGTATTTCTAAATTAATAATGGTTATATTTACTTTTTATTTTGATTTTGATATGATAAAATAAAAATTGTATTTTTCAATAATATGCAATTTAAATTAATACTTTTTATTTTTATGAATTAATTGATTTTTGAAATAAATGATATTTTAATAAAAAAAATTATTAATTTTTTTTATTAAATATAAATGGTAATATAATTTTTATGATTTCAAGTGTAATTTTTATAGGGGTTCAGAAAACTATTATTGTCAAAAACCCAATATTTCACAATAAATGTTGATTCTAATTTAAAATTTAAAATTCACATATTTATAAAATTATTTTTATAAAATAAATAATATTTTTGGAATAATAATGTTTAAATTATCCAATTGTTAATTTTTCATAATTTTTTGAGATAATCGATTTTTTGGGTAAAAATTAAATATGGTATAAATATATGGTGTGTATTATGACATCATAATGACCCAAAAGTGATGTAATAAATGATATAAAAGGTATCCATGACCAAATATATGTTTCCCCTTTAAAATAATGTGTTTTTAGGTTATTTGATTAATTTTATAAATCTTTTATAAATCCCCCAAAAACTATATTTTATTTTACGATTTTAAAATCATTTATTTAATAACATGACTCGCTTACACATCATCAAGGGTAATATTTTAATGAGTTCAGACCTTGGCCATATATAATAATTAAAACCACTCATATTAAGCTGAAATAATGGTCAAAATCCATGGGAATGTTTGTGGTTTTGATTAATTTATTATATAGAGTACAAAACCAAAGTTTGTCAAATAATAAAGAACTCCCCTCTCCTTTCCTATATAAACTCACACAATCTCCCACTCCTCTTCACAAAAAAAATACTTAGAGAATGTACTTAATATTTTCTTCCCTCTCTAGATTCCTCCCAAGGTTCCCCTGAGCCCTCAATAATCTCCTCCAAATCTTTTGGAATCACCCTCTCAAGGTAAGGGATCTCTCTCTCTTATTTTTTATTCAAACACCTCATTTATGATGTGCCTCTTAATTTCCTTTTTTTCTTATTTTTGTATGATTTTATAAATACCTATTACTAACCTTTTGGTTTATATGTTATTAGATTCTTCTTTCAATCTCATTAATCCCTTCATGAACCTTTATGTACACCCGTTATGCTGCTGAAATTGTCATGTGATTTTATATCCCAAAAGTAAGGGACCCCTCTCTCTTCATTTAAATTAAAGCACCTTTTTTATATTCAAAATGATAAATACAAAAGGGTTATTTAATTTAAATTAAGAGAGATGGGTCATAAAGGCAAGTGTTTTCATAAGACTATTCAATAATGAATATAAAGACTCAATATGCCTCTGACCCAACTGAAGGTTTTTCTCACCAATGAACACCATCTGGTCTCCATCAGTGTTGTAGAATATGATGTGATTTCTAAAAAAATCCAATATATCCTTCACTGAATGTATCTTATCTATGCTAAGAATTAATGTTGTATGTTTATATATATAAACATAGGAAATCTCCCCAAGTGTGGTGTTTCCCTAGCGCCAATTCACAGTCTCTATACACATCAAACAAGCTAGATCGACCTCCAAATAGTGTAGTCAACAATAAGGGCACTAAAAGTCTCTCCACATAAAGTCCCAAATCATGGACTAGAGTGGGTGAAACAAAGTATTGTGTAGATATAGAATCAAATAAGGCATAAACCCAATTAGAAATAGGAAAATAATACCCCATATGATGTCTAAATATCTTGGTGTTGGTAGTGCTAAAGTATGCATCTAAGAACGTCTTGATCCATAGCCTCTCTGGACCTAATGGTGACCACCTCCATAGTCACTCTTTTCTCACTATACCTGAGGACGATATATGACATGGGTTTTTCCTCTGATATCTCTATCTATTACTCAAAATCCGGAATGACTTTTTGTTGTTGTTTCCACTACTGAAACTACTATAGAGACTAGGACTAAAATGGGAAACTAGACACACACTGAGTATTGGTGAAGGTAATCCAATCTTGGTTCTAATTTCCATGACCTCAAAAAGAAAATAAACCCATTCCTGGCTCAAAGGAAATGTCCTGATGACAATTAAATCTGGTGAAGTGGGTTAAAGAGTGTCAAAACCTTCTCATCGATGACTAAAACTTCTTATAACCATGAAATTGAAAACTCCTGGTCATAGCTATAATCCAAAAAGATTCCTAATGGATTTCATCTTGTGATGGTATATTCTTACTCAATATCCTCTCAATGATCTTCACCTTTTTTAGTACCTTAGTATATGGCTTCAACATAATGGATTAACCTAGCACTAGATATCTACACACAAATACTCCTTGAAATGCCTCATTCTAGCCTCCTCATCTAGTAAAAGGTTTGAAGCATAATGTTTAAGGTTCTTGTAGAGAATAATAAAATCTCAAACATTGGAACTCACTTGTTTAATGGTAAGGATCTTCTACCGATAATTCACCTGAGCTTTTAAAGATAGAAACTCGATCTAAAACTGATCCCTGAACATGCCCCATGAAATAGTTGACTCCTCATGATCCTCTAGGAACAAAATCCACCATTGAAGAGCTAGTCCATGCATCATCATCTCAATTAAAGAATATTGGTTCTCTCCTTAAGCATGGATAAAACTGAAGGCTATCTTCACCTCTTTAATCCAATATTATGTCTCTAGATTTGAAACGGAACCTTCCTACCTCTATAGACCTTGGGGGTAGAATTATCAGAGTATCCTCCACCAAATTTCATTGTTGTCAACCTCCACTATATGGTGATATGATAAAACATCCTGATGAACATCTTATGAATGAGCTTGATGATGAAGTCGACCGAGTGACATATCTACAAAAGAAAAAATGTTAGTACTCCTAAACCCAAGAAAAAAATAACATTTTAAGGTTGAATAATTAATTCAGTTTAACTTATTTTCTAGTATCCAAAAAAATTAATACGCAAGATAAGAACATCATGATGCATGATCATTACTTAGGTGTCTACCCTGTAAACAACATCACTCCACTTAAAATGTTTAGTAAACTTTAAGTTCCTTGGGTCAGAGCACATGTGGCCATAAAATCTAATTTCCTAGTTGGTATATCTTGTTTACATCACATACTATGCTCAGAAGATAATATTTCCATACCAAACCATGCATACTCACCAATTTCTAACACCAAAATTAATCATATCTCTCAACCATCACCACTAATACCACTCTTTCATAACCCCCTCCCTCAATATGTACCTCTTTTGGGTTATAAATAAAAAAATAGAGATAATGATTTTGGAATCCTACCTCTAATAGGTCACATGTTGGAAGCCAGAACCAAGGGTATATCAGTCACACACAAAGAAATAATTATCCTCTATAAGTTTAAGGAGTGATACATATATAGGATAAACCACCAACCAATATAATGCATAAACCATAATAATCCCAATACATGTAATGTCATACAAAATCTGAAAGGATAACAATATGTACCAAAATTAAGACCAGGCAGGGACAAAAAACTCTAGAAATTCTTGACATCTTATCAATAACTCCTTTGAGATAGTAATTTCCAGACCGATCACAAAACTATTCTTACTGACATGAAAAAAATATATATATACATCATGTGAGCATAACAAGTATACTCAGTAGGATCCTCCTCGAAACTGTTGGTGCGAAAATGTGAAAGAAGCACATAAATAATAGTGAATAAAAAATGAAACTAACTTATCACAAAGATAGGTAAAACTAGTTTCTCCATCCACATAATGTCTCACTCACAAAATAATTCATAGAATTAAATCATTCCATATCAAAAGAATATATATAAATTAAGGAACCTCACTCATACTTCTCTATAGTTTTTCTACTCTCGCACCCCAATGTCACACATCTTTTGCCCATCCCTTCTGTGATTAAATCATCCCTGATGTTAGTCAAGCCTCACCCCTACCTATCTCAGTCTCGTGCAGGGCCCAACAACTCATGTTGAGATCATTCCACCTATCCATATCATCATCATCACAATCTCAAATACAACCAAGTGTATGTCTGGAAAACACTATAGATTCTGTAAATTCATTATACCTCAAGACATCACAACCCATGTACATACATCAGTGGGAAGAAGGATCTGATATGATCAGATATAAGTATGCACTATACCTCAAGCCATTACTTCCTGCATGTAAATGTATGGTAAACTGAGAGTCGTCATATCCCATGTAGGAATGCACCCAATACTGTAAGCCATTATATCCTAGGATACATCTACTCATCTATATCCAAAGGGATAGTTGGGGAAGGGAGAAGTCATAAATCCATTTCCTTTACATATTAGATGTTGTAGAAAACACCCCCCCCCCATTTGGGTGTCATTTTTCCAACTGACGTGGGTGGAGTAGCGTATGAAATCAGAAAAAAAAATATTGTGCACAAACTACACTAAGGTAAACTACCTAGAATTAGACTCATCTACCATTATCATCACATAGGAACCCCCAATTCCCACTAAAAAGGTCTACATATCTAACAAGAACACAAACATCAAGTTCTTATAAATTAATTAATTAACCATTAATTAATATTATTCCAAGATTAAGATTTTAATCTTTTTGATCCAAGTGTCAATGCCACTTTTAATTATCTTGATTATATTATCAAGTATATCATCATTATTTATGAACACCATAAACTAATGCTATTCATTTATTAGTAAAATTATCATTTCATGAATCATCTGGGTACTCTATAACTTATCTTAAGCTTGTAGTTCCCAAAAAGATCGATACCATTGAGAGGGAGGTGAATCATTGGTTCCTTTTTCTTTTTATAAGAATTTTTCTTAACTTATTTAGAAAACTTTATTAACATTTGAAAATTGTTAGAGTTATGATCCACTAAACTAAATTTCTCAACCTCACCTTTCTCATGAAATAAATATAAAGGTGGAGAGAAAATTATATTTACAAAGTTTAGTACAAATACTTGCTCCTTCTTAAGTTTTATAGTCCAACCAACATCGATTCATTTACTAACTAATTTTCAGAATACAAAGTCAAAAGAAGTAAACAGTTCTACAATCTAGTAATCAACATTTTCATTATAGTTTATTATACCCCCCAACTATCCTTTTCATATACACTTTCTTTATAGATAGTTATACACCCCATCAAACAATCCTTTTTGATAAATAGTAAGAAACCACAGCTATAATTTTATTTTTCCTTCTTTTGTGATCCCCTTTAGAAGTTATTAACTTCCTTCACAAGTAAGATGGGTCAACTTTACATTTGTACAATATTCAAGAACTTCAAAAATTATATTAATAAATTATAGGTCTTGAAACTTATTCTATATCTTTAATAAATCTAAATGCACTCAAACTAAATATTTCTAGAAATTATGTCCAAAAAACTTACTTAGAAAAATTTAGTCTGATTCAGCCTTTGTCTGATAACCTCTTTCTAATGGTCTTCATCTAATTCTAATTTTTCCCTTCCTGATTCAACTAAGTAGAAACTCAATCAGTAACTCACAACTTCTTTTTCTGATGGAACACCATCTGATGATACTTCTCTTTGATGGATCTTACTCTGATGGATATTCATCCAATGGAACTCACTCAGATGGTTCTCGATCAGATAGAACTTCATTAGATGGAACTCACTCTGATGGAACTCCACTTCAACCTAAAACAAAACTCTAGTTGGGATATAAATATATCACACAAATTTTAGAGTGAAATCTCTTCATGCATGTGAATAGTTAAAAGTACGAATGTACTTCTCCCTCTATTTATAGGCATCCTAAAATGGTAAAGGTTGGAAAACAAATTCTTCTTCTCGCTAAAAAAATTATCTCTGCATTTCATGTTCCTTTGAGATTCATATTTGACTATTTCTGCTCTTTTCAACACTTTTTTAGCCTTCTATAATATTCTCAAAACTTAATACTTCTTCATATTTACAAACTATTCTCTATTCCAATTATGTGAGTCTGATTTTTCTTTGTTTGGAGACTTTGATTATTCTTTATTCCTTAAAGTCAGTCCGATTAACTTTCTTATATAAACTACATCAGATAGAATTTATCATGAAATTATTGTCTGATGGATCAGTATAACTTCATAAATTCAGACTCTATAAACCCCCTTATTTTTTAACCAATGATAAAAAAATATATTTCTCATTTCAGAAAACTCATTCAATTTGGTTCTCTTTACTCAATTGAAAAAAAACTTCAAAACTTTTTCTATTGACCCACTAAAAAGAAATCAAACAATAGAATGCTTCAATAAAATTAATCGGTGATGCCAATTCTTCTATTGAATCGGTGCCTATTCCCAATCTGAAAAATCAGTCTCTAAAGCTCGCCTGGTTGATCTATGTCAATAACTTCTCATTTTCAATCAACTACATTGGTTCTTCTAATGCAATAAGGTAGTCTGATGTTCTACATTCGATTGAACTCTTTCATACGATATAAAAAAGATGTCGATAGATTATCGATGTGACTTTAGTCTACAACTTTGATTTATCTTAGTATTCATTTCCTAAGAATTTTTCCTTTCTCACAAAGTCAGATGGATCAGCAACAGTACTAGTCCAATGGCCCAGTGCATGCTTCTTTTCTGGTGGATCAGTATCAATCTCACACTGATGCATCATTTTTTTATGCTCACCCATTTTATCATTTTTTTCTGATGGATTGGACTAATCATAACACTTCAAACCCCTTAAACTCGTCATATTTTAATTTATATATTTTTGAAAACTCTTGGATACAGTGCTCCTTGGTCCAATGAGCTATTTTTGGAACACTTCAGTGTTAGGATCTTAGGAAACTCACATTGTTGTTTCCTTCTACTGACTCTTTGCATTATGACTTCTTCATGATTTGTAAAATTTTGATAAAACAGTAAAGCATCATCATATTTTATTTGACCAAAACTGGTGTCTGATCTTATGTATCTAGGATTTTTGTGTCGAGAACCATGTATCACTTTGTTTTTTTGTATGGTCCTCTATGTCTGATGCATATTCCTGGTCAGTCTGATGGGGTCAGTCCAAAAATCAAAACTCCACATCTTCTCAACTTTAAACATATTTTATCTATTGACAACATATAGAAATAAAACACAAATAGGGCCAAAAAATCTTCCACTTTGTGTTTATTTTCAATACCCACACAATACTGTCCACACAAAACATTGAAACATATATAAATCTGTTTCCTTCCCAAATCTTTTTCTTACTACCCCTATTTTCCTTCTCCCCCTTATTAACAATCAAATTCAAAATGGCCACTCATTATTCTTGAATGAATTTCTTCTGAAGAACAATAGTGTTACAAGTGTTTCTTAAAAAATCCTTTAACTAAAAAACTCTTAGTCTACATGAGAAAACCCGGTGTATAAAACAGGAGTGTATAATCAAGGTTATCAATGTTATCAATAACACAAATTTTCATGTAATATTTTCTTATGTTCCTTTCATCATTCTCATATCTGAGGAAATTTGAGAAAAAAATTGTTAAGATAAAAAAAACCGCACCCATGTCAACAAACATATCAAAAAAGTTCAGGCGCATAAACATAGATTTCCTAAAAACACCCTTTCTTAACTTTGTTAATTTCTTTTGTCAAAAAAGTAAGAGACTAAAATATCACCTTCCTTGCTTCAATTAAATCCATTCCCTAAAAGTTAGTAAAAATATAAAAATATTTTGTGAATTAGGAGAAACATCATCAGTTTCTTAGAAGTAATAGTCAAGCTGAGAATCCTTTCTCAGTCTTGAATTTTTATTATTCTTCAATTTTTCATTATATGTGTTTTCTTCTTTCTGTTCATCCTTCTCAAATTTTGAAACAATATTCCTCTCATCTATAGAACATTCTGATGAGGATTTCAACTTATTTTCAACTTTATTATCATCTTTATTACTATGATTTTGTAACAACTTCTTCATGTTTTCCTCTTGGGATGTCAATATAGGCATAAAATTTGTAGTAGCATGCCCTTTTTGCTCATATATCTTAAAAATTTTCTAAATCCTCAAACTATAATCTTTTGATTTATTTTTATCGACTTTTTTTCTCATCTTTAAAAACCATTTACTTCCCCTTTTCTTTATCTGATTTTTGTGCTTCTTCTAACTTTTTATCTAGGGTAACTTGTTCTGAAAAATTAACTAAACACTCTTTATTTTCAAACTCAACATGTTTACTTTGATCAACTTTCATAAAGTACTCAAATTTCTTTAGTTTTCATTTTTTATTTTTTGAGTCTTTAACATTCTTCACCTTTTAAATTTTCCTTTCTGATTCCACATATTTATTAGGAAAATTTGATCTTCTTTTCTTATCATAACTCTACCTTGAATCATATTTGTTTCCTGGTAGATACATATTGTAACAACATGAAAAATTTATATATCCAAAAATTCCACAACACCAATATTGACCTCTGAATATTGATCTTTCGGATTGATAGTAATATTTCTTATATTTTTTTGTTATTATTTATTTATAAATCATGGAGCACTTTGCTCAGGGGGATACTTTCCTGAATAATTCCAATCGTTTTTTGTGGATGATGATTTCTCACAAATATTCATTTTTGAACCTGTAGTGTTAGTAGAAATATATGTAAATTGTGATTGTTTAGGAAAAGAAACAACCTTCTTCTGTGAATTTTTCTTTTCACCATCTTTAGAAGTTTCACCTTTTGCGTCAACTGATTTAGTGAAGTATTATTTCATCTTTCTTAACTCACTTTGTGTCATAAAAAAATTGATTTCATTTCTAACAAATCTTCTTCTTTCAAAACCAAACTATATTTCAAAAA
This sequence comes from Viscum album, assembly GCA_963277665.1. NCBI lineage: Eukaryota > Viridiplantae > Streptophyta > Magnoliopsida > Santalales > Viscaceae > Viscum > Viscum album. The sequence goes on from OY728126.1 coordinate 1,535,772,209, forward strand.
AATTACCATCTTCTCAAACTCACCAATCTTCAACTTGTTCTGTTTACTTTCTTCAACAAGTGTCATTTCAACAATGTTGAAATTCTCATCATCGGTTGATTTTTATTCATAAATTTCCAGTTTCCTTTCAAGCTCACCAATCTTAATTTTCTAACCTCTTATAAAATTGAGTTTTATTTACTCTTTATTGATCTAATCACCATTATCAAAAGTTATGTCTATAAAATATTTATTCAAAATCCATGTTTCTTTCTTGAGTTGAGTATTCTGATCAATTCCTTTTTTCCAAAAAAATAATAATAATTCACTCAAAATCTTTAATCAATTGTCCATTATCATCACTATTTGATGAAGTAATTCCATTTCTAACTTGAGAAATGAATTAGACTTGTTGATGAGATTCATCACTGGATATGGAATCATTCTTATTTCTTCTTCTCACATAACTTTTCTACTTCTTATCATAAGGAACTATTCCCTTATATTTCTTCCACTTTAGTTTATGAGATTTCTTATCATCTTCTTCAAACTAATATTCTTCAACTTTCTTACTAGGAAAATTTTGTGTGAAGTGTCCTTTCTCTTAACAATAAAAACATTTGAGAGAATTTTTACCTTTTCCTTTTCCAATTTCCCTGATTATATTTCTTAGAAATGATGGAATTGATTTTTTTTTTTTTGAAATCTTCTGCTTCTTCCACTGCCTATGAATCACTTGATTTTTCTTCAACTTATTTATCTTTGTTCATTACTTTTAACATAGCTTTGAAATAAATTTCTATGTAATATTTTTTCTAGAAAATAGGATATTTTCTCATTTAATATGCCATAAGAATATTTTTAAGTTCATCCAAAGATAAATATTCATGATCTTCTAAAGATGAAACATTATCATCAAATCTATCTGGAAAGTTTCTCATTAGTTTCTTAACAATTGTATAATCATCCAGTTCCCCACCAAAACCTATGATGCTGCGCATAATCAAATTAACTCTTGTAAATTAATCATTAATAATTTCTCCATCATCCATTTTAACATCTTAAAATCTACTTATTCTAATTTATAACTTGTCATCTTTAAATTTCTCATTTCCTTCATAATAACTTCTCAATATATCCCACATTTTCTTAGCTATTGGTAACCCCATAATCCTTGTATAAACATTTTCAATAAGATCCATCAATATAGAATTTTGATTTTTTCCATCATCTTTTAAAATCCTATTATTGGCAGTTTTCATAACAACTTCATTTATGGGAGGAAATCCCACTGTTGGTGCATCTCTAACTTTAAGGCTAGGAGATAAAAGATAGGGTATCATCTAATTCTTCCAAATATGGTAGTTTTTTTCCATCAAAAATAGTAACACCCATATTGTTCCCTAAATTTAAATTATCTATTCTCATGGGTGGATATTTCATAGGTAATCTCGCTCTACTACCAATTGTAGTTCCCAAATAGATCAAGACCACTGAGGGTGGTGAATCAGTGGTTCCTTTTTCTTTTTATAAGAAAGTTTCTTTCCTTATTTAGAAAAATTTCTTAACCTTTGAAACATGTTAGAGTTATGATCCACTCAACTAATGTTCTCATCCTCAATTTTTTCATACATCAAATATAAAGATGGATTTACACATTATATTTACATGTTTTGGTGAAAAGAATTACTCCTTTCCATGTTGTATAGTCCCACCAACATGATTTCCTTTATTAAATTCTTTCCAGAATACAAAGGAATAAGCATCAAACAGTTATACAACCTAGTAGTCAACTTTTCTTCTATAGTTGGTTATACCCCCAACTATCCTTTTTATATCCACTTTCTTAATAGCTGTTTTTACACCACAACAAACAAGCCTTTTCAGTAACTGGTAAGAACCCATATCTATAAGCTTATTTATTCTTCTTTCATGATCCACTTCAGAAATTTCTTCACTTCCACCACAAGTAAGCTGGATCAACATCACCTGTGTATAATCTTCAAGAACTTTATTAATTATCTTAATAACTTTTTTTTCATGAAAATAATTCCATATCTTCAACAAATCTGAATATTATCAAACTCAATCTTTCCAAAAATTCTATTTGAAAAACTTACTTATAAAAATCCGGTCAGATTCGGCCTTCATCTGATAACCTATTTCTAATGGTCTTCATCTAATTATCCTCTACCTGATTCTTCTTTCTCCTTTCATTCTTCAACTAAGTAGAAACTCAATCAAAAACTCACAACTTCTTTGTCTGATGAAACTCTGTCCAATGAGACTTCACTATGATGGGTCTTTCTCTGATGGATATTTATCCAATTGAACTCACTCTGATGTATCTCGCTCCGATGGACTCACTCCGATGGACTCGCTCTTATGGAACTTTATTAGATGGAACTCTCTCTGATGGAAATCCACTTTAACCTAAAACAAAAGTCTATTTGGGATCTCAATCTATCACAGAAATATCAGAGTGTCAATTCTCCATGCATGTGAATAGTTCCAAAGTACGAATGTACTTCATCCTCTATTTATAGGTTTCTCAGAATGGAAAAGTTTGGAAAATAAAATTCTTCTTCCAGATCAACCAAATTTTCATATCTATGAATTTCATGTTCATTTGAGCTTTAAGTTTGACTATTTCCACTCTTCTCAACACTTCTGGAGCCTCCTTGAATCTCCTCAAAACATCAAACTTATTCATATATACAAACTATTCTCTAGTACAATTATATGAGTCTAATCTTTCTTTGTTTGGTGACTCTAATTGTTCTTTTGGCCTTAGAGTCAGTCCAATAAAATTTCTTATAAAAACTTCATCTGATGAAATTTGTCATGAAAAGATCATATGATGGATCAGTATAACTTCATAACTTTGGAATCTTCATCCCCCCTTATTTTTTTACCCAATGAAAAAACAAATATATTTCTCACTTCATAAAACTCAATCAATTCGGTTCTCTTGACTCAATTGAAAAACAAATTCAAAAAAAATTCTCTTGACCCACTGAAAACCAATTAAATGATTGCATGCTCTGATAAAATGAATCGGTTTTATAAATTCTTCTATCGGATCGGTGCATGTTCCCGATCCAATTAATTGGTCAATAAATCTCACCTGGTAGATTGGTGTCAACAGATTCTCATTCTCAATCAACTACTCCAGTTCTTATAATGCAATAATACATTATAATGTTCTACATCTGATTGCACTCTTAAATCAGATGAAGCATAGATTTCAATATATTATTGATGTGACTTTATTCAATATCTTTGATTTCACTTAGTTTATATTTCCTAATCATTTTTTCTTTCTCAAAAAGTCTGATGGATCAGAAACATTACCAGTCTGATGGGACAGTGCCTACTACTTACTGATGGATTGGTATCAATATCACACTGATTTATTAGTTTCTAAATCAAATCCCATTTATCAGTTCATCTGATGTATCATCCTAATTAGAACTTTACAAATCCCTCAAACTCAGCATATTCATATTTCTAGATTTCTGACAACTCCTGGATCTGGTGCTCCTTGGTCCAATGAGATGCATCTAGAACACTTCAGTGTTAAAAACTATAGAAAATTACATTTTTTCTTCCTTCTAATCACTCCTTGTATCATGAATTCTTTAATATTTATGAAATTTTGACAGAACAGCAAAGAATCATCAAATTTTCTTTGACCTAAACCTGTGTCTAGAGTTTTGTGTCCAGAACTGTGTCTCCCTTTGTTTTTGTATCTGGTCCTCTATGTCCGATGCGTCTTCTTGGTTAGTCTGAATGGTTCGGTTTGGAAAGAAAAACTACACTTATTATCAAATTTAAACATATTTTATATATTGAAAATAAATACAAACAAAACACAACTTGGAACTAAAAAACTCCCCCTTTGTGTTTTTTTTCAATACCCACACTATACTTTGAAACATATAAAAATCTTTTTCATACCCAACTCATTTTCTTTATCCCCCTATTTTTCTTCTCACCCTTATTGAAAATCAAATTCAAAGGGGCCACTCATTATTCATGAAAATTTTCTTCAGAAGAACAGTAGTATCACATAAGATTTATAATAAAAATACTTTAACTAAACATATATATGTTTACATGGACAAACCCAATATAACAAACAAGGGTGTATAATTAAGGTTATCAATGTTATATATAACAAAACTTTTCATGTAATACTTTTTTTATGTTCCTTTCATCATTATCATGTTTGGGGAAATCTGAGAAAATTTTGTTAAGATAAAAACAATTTGCACCCATCTCAACAAACATATCAAAAATGTTCAAGTTCATAAACAAAGATTTCCCAAAAACTCATTTTCTTAACCTCATTACTTTATTTTTCAATTCAAGTAATATAATCAAATCTAATTTTCATAACCTTGTTAATTTCCCAAAAAATAGAACTTAATCATGTCTGTCCTCTGACCAAAACTCAGGAGCATCACCATAGATAACTCAATCATGTCAAGCCTTTGCATCAGAATCCTCAAGCTAGGATTCCTCCACCTGTTTCACTAAGAATGATTTCACTTTCATTTGATAGATGCAACATCTACCAAAAATTGCTCCCATATCTTTGTGAAATGCTTTGAATTCTTTCATCACTCTCCAAGAGTCTCCAAACTCATGCACAGCACCACCACACAACTTCATGCTCAAGGTATCTGCCACAATATTCCCTTTACTAGGTTTAAATAAAATCAAAAATTCATAGTCCTATAAGAACACCATCCACTTTTGTTGTCACGGATTCAAGTCATGCTAGGAGAAGACATACTTTATCTTTTTTTATCCTTGAAGACCATAAGACGCTCACTGATACTATAATGTATACAAAACTTCAAGGAAAAAAATATTGTAGTAAGCTCAATATCATGGGTGGAATAGTTTCATTCATGAGATTGTAACTATTGAGACCCATAAGAGATAAATTCCCTCTACTGCATCAACATGAAACCCAAACCAATATGTGAAGCATCAAAGTAAACATCAAATGCAATTCCCACCTCCGATAGACAAAGAACTGGAGCACTGACAATATTTTCCTTCAAATACTTGAAGGCGGCCTAGAATTAGTCAGTACACCCAAAAACTTGATCCTTTCTAGTCAATACTATTATAAGAGTTGTAATTTTGGAGAAGTTGGGTATGAACCTCCTATAATATCTAGAAAGATATAGGAAGCTCCACACCTCTGCAACATTCTTGGGAGCTACCCAAGAAACCATCGCCTCAACCCTCGAAGGATATACAACTACTCCATGCTAAGACAAAACATACCTAAAGAAACATACCTCATGGGGATAGAAATGTAAGACCACATGTCCATATGGGATGAAAATTTCTTAAGGAATTTAAGATTTTGAGTTGGTGGATGATCTGAATTTTGAATCGAACTTAAAAGTTAGATTTAAAGGTTTTAAGAACCTATAATAGGTGTTTTTATACATGTTTTTGAGTCCTGTAAGAGTGATGGAGGTATTGGGGAAGAGTTAGAGGCATCCTAGGTGGCTATGTTATAGGATGGTTATAGCCTGTAGCCTCAGGGATGAGCCACTAGCTAGTCGATGGACTAGCCAGGGGCCTAGCTCACTGCCTGGGTACACCGGCTAGACGATGACCTAGTATTGGCTAACTTGTGGCTTTTTAAAGTGGTAATTATATTTCTACCCCCCCCCCCCCCCCTCAAGTTTTAATGGGAATATCCCCTCCATATTAGAACACACGATAAGGGGTTGATCCCCTCTCCTTCCCCTTGATAAGGGGGTGTTCTCATGGGTGTTTCTCAATCATTTAAGGCACATATCTACCTCCATTGGTCTCTATTAATCTTCCCCTCCTTTCATTATAGTTATATTCTCTCTCAAATAGGGTTTCAATTTCAATTCCATTGGATCTTGGTGGAATTGACCAAATGAGTTGGGGATTTCACTCAGCCCTCATATGGGATGTTTTGAGACAATATCTGGATTCTATCGTTGGTTGATTAATTTAAGGTATTCCACATCACTTAATTTATTAAAGTTTTTCTTTAAATTTAAAATTATTTGGATATAGAATTGGAAAAGTAGGAGGGGGTGTTGACCCAGAATGGGTTTAGGGTGTGTCGTAGATGGCTAGCGCCCCATTTCCTGAGAATTTGGCAATCATCAGGCGTCCAGTGAGTTTTTGAAATTTATGAATTTATTAATTTAAATTGTTTAATTAATTATAAAGTGTTATGATTAATTAATGTATGTTGTTTAGTGTGAATTAGGGCCTCATGTGTGTTAGTGGTGGTTGATTGATCTTAGGTGGGCATGGATGGGTCTCAGTGAGCCTAGGTGGAACTACTGGACCGAGACTTTGAATCAGAAAGTTTCTTGGAATAGGTATGTGGTCCTCGATGCTTTCTCAATATCTTAATGCAAGTTATTTATGATGCATGAAATGTGCCATCATGTCTATTAGGGAATTGAAATTCTTATTTAATTAATCAAAATTTTAATTTAAATCGAAATGTTTAAATAGAATAAAATACCTTATGAAAGATGGAATGAAGTGACAAGGCCATGTTGGCCCTTATGAACTAATTTAATCACCTCGGTCGTTGATTCTCAAACCTGTGAGTTGACTTATATGAACTATGATGTTTGGACCCTTGGAGGTGTGTCTGAGGTGAGTACGACTTAGTTTCCTTATATAGGATCCTTTGGCCACCTCCATGTATATGTGTGTCCTAACTTGAGTGGACAACCCTAGAGTGACCTTCGAATTTTAGATAGGACATGTACCATATCTAGTGGGTTTCACATGAATATTATCCCACTAATCCAAAAAGGTTGAGAGAATTTTAAGACCAGGATGAGAGATTTTATTCCCCTGTGTGTTGGGGTTTGAATCAATACATGATCTAAACAAAAAGGGATACCCCAAGTAGGGTTCCCTTGCCTCATGATTACCAGGAGGACCCCAAGTAGGGTGCCTCTTTCTTAACTTGACCTAGGTGACCTGAGTAGGTACCCCTAGTGAAAGACTGGACCTGAGTGGACATATATGGGCATGGGTAGATAGGGTATTGGGTGTCACCTTAGAACCTGCACTGAACATGTAAGCTTGTTGGGCTATGGTTAGTAACTAAGGGTTTAGGTGTTTTTCCATCCACAGACTTTTGTGTATACATTATTTATTTATTATATTTCATTGTGGATGCCCAAACATACCTCTTGGGATCCAATATAAAATACTTATATGATATGATGATGACATGGTGGGTTCCTAGAGGTGCTTCTTGGGACCCATATTTTGAGCACTTATGATACCAGTGTGATGCTACTTGGATGTGATGATTTCATCAGGGATGCTTGGTGTGTATCCTTGGATCCATCTATTGAGCCACATGAAGAATGTTCGAGATGCTAGGATTCTATCTCGAGTTTGTATGGGATTCCATGGGACCCTATGGTGCCTAGCTTATCTAGGATCTAACCATTCAAGATTGGTGATTGTGATCACTATTATTATTATTATTATTGTTATTATTATTATTATTATTATTATTATTATGAGGATTATATTGATGAGATACCTAGGTCAGATCTAGGATCTGGATAGTTGAGCCTGGTAGCATTATATGTTCTTAATATGGATGCCCTAGTTGTTTGGGATCTATCCATTTGTAATGGTGAATTGGGGATGATTCTGATTTAGTGATTTTTTGGCATGTTGGGAATCAGCCTTGATCCATTCACTATACTGATGTTTGGAGAGATGCCTAGGACACCTGGGTTCTAGTAGTGGAGTCATTCATAATTAGTTATTAGTATTTTTAGCTTGATCATTATGGATTCCTAGGTTACACCCCCAGGATCTGATATTTATATGGATGCATGATCATCATGATGTTCTCATAGACACCTTGGCACTAACTAAAGAAAGTATGGTCGATCAAGGATATTTTTTTATTTATTTTACTCTACAGTTTATTTATTTATTATGAACATGTCACTTACACATATCACTTCATTATTGATATAGTAAGAGACTATGTTGGTGGTTTCCTACTGAGTTATGTACTCATGCCCTTCTCAGGCCACCATTACACTGGGGTACCTGAGAAGACTCTCACTTAGTTTCAAGCACAATTTAGGAAGGGGCCCTGGATTGATCGAGCAGGATAGATTAATGAGTAAATTGAACATGGGATAAGGTATGGATTAGAGTTGTAGGAGATCCATAATTTGTAGGAGATCCATTGCTTTATTTTTATTTCTTTACTTACCGTGCATATGTGATAATCCTAGTGTAAAATTGAGTCTATATGATTGTATGTATGATTTTCCCCTATATTATTATTGTTTTGATGTTCTAATTGTCTATGTACTCTGATGGTTATATATGGTACATGATGATCAGTGATTTATTATACAATTTTTCACTCTAATATAGGCGGTATATTCTCCCCAATGTACCATTATAGACCTCCAGTGTTAGTCAACTGCCTCTAGAGTATAAGAAGGTGTTCCTGAGATCTTGTGGAAAATCGGGTTAGGGAACTAGTTGAGTGGCCTCTAGAATGGAATGTTACAAGAACTCACACTTCAATAACTTCCTGAACAACTAATGAAACCAAAGGACTCCCAAAATAGATCACATATTCTCTTAATGACCCTCCTCACACATTGAAAACACAAGGATTTTTTCGATAAAGACCACCACAAACTAGTCCAGAAACTCACGTAACATAGAATTCATCAACCCCATGAACACAATTGGATCATCTGTTGTACCAAACAACATCACAATGAATTAATAATTCCCATAACGACATTCAAAAACAATTTTGGTATATATTTATCCCTTACTCGCATTTGATGATACTTACACCACAAGTTGATCTTTGAGAAACAACTTGCTCCCTTCAACAAATCGAATAAATCATCAATATGTGAAAGTGAGTAGTTGTTCTTCACTATCGCCTGATTCAAATTGATATAATAGAAGCACAACCACAGACTGTCATCTTCCTTCTTCACAAATAGAATTGAATCCCCCAATGTGACACACTAAGTCGAATGAATCCTCTTTTCAATAGATCATTAACCCAAATCTACAACTCCTACAACTTAGAAGGGGCCATCCAATATGGATATGTCGATCTCAGAGAAACACCTGGTTGCAGTTTTATCCCAATCTTGATCTATCATCAAGGAGGTGGCGTCACAACCTATTCAAGAAATACATCAAGGTACTCTTAAACAACCCTAGGAAACACCATCTTCTGATCCTATATAAAACTCTACATCAACTCGGACAATAAGGAAGATAAAGTCTCAATATTCCACTAAATCGTCTGAAGGTCTTGCTCACCAATGAGCATTGTCTTATCTCCGTAAAAATTGTAGAATATTATGTGCTTACTGAAGAAATCTATTATATCCTTCACTTAATATAGCATATCCATGTTGAGGATGATGTCGTATGGTTATATCCATAAACATAGGAAATCTCCCCAAGATTAGTGTTTCCCTAGCACCAATTCGCAGTCTCTGTACACATAAAACAAGCTAGCTCAACCTCCAACTGGTGTATTCAATGCCAAGGGCACTGGAAGCATCTTGTTGGATTGGTGGAGCCTGATCCATTTTCATGATGTTGGGATGAATTCTAGCGGTGCATACTGGACATCATGTCACAGCTCTCATGGGTCAAGCTTCATTGTGAGCTTGTTCGGGGTTGTAGGGGGAAACACACCCTTACTATGGGGGATTGGGGGTCGAAGGCCCCCATGGAAAATTTTGGGGGGGATATAGCAACTCTAACCAACTATAGTAGAGATGACCAAGTGAGAGAAATAGGGAACTGTAGCGGTACAGACTTTGGAACGACTATTGTAGCATCTCAGACTTCGTAGATAGTGGTATTGTAGCTCCATAGACTTCTTTTCACCAGCCACTGTAGCATCTTGGACTTGGGTAGCTGCAGCACTGTAGCAGTACGAAATTCCAACCACTAGCCACTGTAGAAACTTGGACTTGGGTGGTTGTGGCACTGTAGGACAGAAGAATTTCTATGTGGTTGGTGGAACAGTGCATCATCTTCTTATTTAGCTCATTTCAAGCTAGGGTTTATGTGTGTGAAACTCTGATCTCCTTGTAATTGGGCTCCTGGATTTTTTAGCAAAGTTATTCTGCCTCTCTGTGGATGTAGTGATTATTCCTAAACCACATAAATCACTGTGTGTGTGTGTTCATCTTCTTCTTCTTCATTTATTTCTATCTTTTCTTCATCTACAAACCTCTATCATGTGAATCCCAACATTTCGACAACACCTCTCTACCTCAAATTCCAAATAATGGACTAGAGTGGGTGAAACAAAGGAGTGTGTAGTAGAAGAATCAAATAATGCATAAACCCAACTAGAAAAAAGGAAAATAGTACCTTGTATGATGTTTGGATCTACTGGAAATGGAATCACTAAAGCATGCATCTAAGCACGCCCTACTCCATGACCTCTCTGGCCCTATTTGTGACCACCTCCATTTTCATGCTCTTCTCACTATCCTTGAGGATGAGGGATAACATAGGGTTTTCCTTTTCCATCTATATCTTCTACTCAAAAGTAGGAATGTCCTAATGCTATTATTTCCTTAGTTGAAATTGTTGTAGGGGTTGGGCCTAAAATGGAATATCATCTTCACATTGACTGCTGATGAATATCAGGAACTCTTTCTTCTGATGGCCATGACCTCTAAAAGAAAATAAAACCATGCCATACCCACTTGCAAGGGTCTGAGGATATCTAGATTCGGTGAAGTAGGCTGAAGAGGGCTGAAAACTACTCCTCTATGACTGAAGATTCTTCTAAACAGGAAATTGAGAAATATTGGTCATAGATCTGCTCTACAAAGAGTCCTAACAGCTCCCATCATGTGATGATTTTGTCCTATCCAACATTCTCTCAATGATCTCTTCCTTAGTTAGTAGCTCATCATATGAATTCAACATAATGAATACATGTGGAGTTGGATCTCTTGATGCAAATCCTCCTTGAAATATCTCACCCTGACCTCCTCATCTAAAAAAAGGACTGAAGAATAATGTAGAAGGTTCTTGTAGAGGATATTGTACTCTCAAACACAGGAACTCCATTATCAAATGGTAAGGATCTCATGTCGGTAATTCACCTAAGCTTTCAAAGATAAAAACACAGCCTAAAACTGATCCCTAAACTTGTCCCATGAAACAACATACTCCTCATGATCCTTAAGTAACAAAAGCCAACATTGCTGAGCTGACCCAAACATTATCATCACAGATAAAGAATCTCATTACCCTTGCCAAGCACAGATTAAAATGAAGGCTATCTCTACCTCCTCTAGCCAATCCTCTGTCTCTTGATCAAAAATGGATCCTTCGTACCTCTATAGACTTTGTTGCTTGAACTCTCGGAGTATCCTCCACAAAATTTCATTATCATCAACCACCACTCTATGATGATCCGTTGTAACATCCTGCTAAACATATTAATGATGATGATGATGATGACATCGACCTGGTGTCATATATACAAATGAAAAAATTTCAGTACTCCTAAACCCAATACAAAATAACATTTTAAGGTTGATTAATTAATTCAATTTAAATTATTTCCCATTGTCTAGCCAAATTCATACATAAGAGAAGAACATAATGATTCGTGATCATTACTTAGGTCTCTACCCTATAAACGAAATCACTTCTCTTAACATGATCAGTAAACTTGAAGGTCCTTGTTTCAGAGCTTAAGGGCCATAAAATCCCATGTCCTAGTTGGTCTCCCTTATTTACAACACGTATTATTCTCAGATGATACTATTTCCCTACCAAACCATGCATCCTCACTAGTGCCTAATTCCAAACATCATCATATCTCTCAACCATCACTTTTGATATAACTCTGTCACATCCCCCACCCTCCAAAGGTACCTCTTTTGGGATAGTAATGAAGAAAGAGAGATAATTATTCCCAAATCCTACCTCTAATAGGCCACACGTTGGCAACTAGCATTGAGGGTATATAAATCACACACATGGAAGACATTATCCTCTATAAATTTAAGGAGTAAGAGATTAGGAGTATAAACCACCAACCAACACCATGCATAAACCAGAAGAATCCCAATACATGTAATGTCATATAAAATATGAAAGGAAAACTACAAGTACCAAAAGTAAGACAAGGCAGGGACCACAAACTCTAGAAACTCATGAGATCTACTCAACAACTCCTTCAAGATAGTAATGTCTAGCCTGATCACCAACTTGTTCCTGCTGACATGAAAAACATTTTATATATATGTAGTGTGAGCATGACATGTATACTCAATAGGATCCTCCCTAAAACCTTTGGTGCAAAAATGTGAAAGAATCATAGAAAGCCCAGTGAATAAAAAAACAAAACTAACTCATCACATAGATAGGTAATACTAGTTTCTCCATCCTCACAATGGATCACTTACAAAATAACTCATATAAGTAAATCATTCCATATCAAAAGAATATATATAAATGAAGGCACATCACTTCCACTTCTCCATTGGTCTGTCACTCTCACACCCCAATGTCACACATCTTGTGCCCATCCCTTCCATATGTAAATCATCCCTGATGTGAGTCGGGCCTCATCCCCACTTATCTCAGTCTCGTAAAGGGCCCAAAAACTCATATTGGCATTAGTCTACATACCCATCTCATCATCATAAAAATCTCATATGCAACCAAGTGTATGTTTGGAAGCCACAATATCTTGTGTAAATGTATTATACCTCACACCATTATAGCCTATGCACATACACCCATGGGAAGTTGGATCCACCATGACTGGATATAAGTATGCATTATACCTCAAGCCATTACAGCCTGCACATTAATATATAGTAAATTGAGAGTCATCACATCCCATTTAGGAATGCACCCAATACTGTAAGCCATTATAGACCAAGATATTCCTACTCGTCTACGTCCAAAGGGAGAGTGGGGGAGAGGGATAATTCATCCATCCATTTCCTCTCCATCTTAGATATTGGAGATCCCCCACCCAAAAAAAGCATTTGGGTTTCATTTTCCCTACTAACATGGGTGGGGTAACGTATGAAATCAGAAAACATAAATAGAGTGCACAAACAACACTTAGGGAAACTACCTAGCCTTAGACTAAGACTCATCTACCATTGTCATCACATAGGACCCCTTGACTGCAACTAATAAGGACTAAAATCTAACAATCACACAAGAAAAAAGTTCTTATTAATTAATTAATTAACCATTAATTAATATTATTCGAAGAATAAAATTGTAATCTTCTTGATCCAAGTGTCGGTGAAGCTTTTAATTCTCTTTCTTATATTATCAACCATGTCATCATTATTTTTGAACACCATGAATCAACTCTATTCATTTATTAGTCTAATTATCATTTGATGAATCATATGGGTACTCTAGGACTCAGCTTAAGCTACCTCTTAAAAAAAATACACTCGCAATGCATACAAAAAAACTACATCTAGAAGTTAGATACTGATAAAGAAAACATCATTTGTTCATCTGGACATCATGAAACCATCAAGAAATCATCTAGAAAGATTAAACATATTGATGAGTAATCCTCGTTCTGCACTCGTCTTTTCTGCCTGATGTCCCACATCGTTGTGCATAACAAAAAATGGCCTTCCGTCATCGGTATCGACCATCACTACTGCCCGAGATCCCATCCCATCGCTAATCAATTTATTCATCAAATAAAAAAACCCTAGGCCTCTGGCACATTGCGCATCAAGGTTCCTAACCATAAAAAATCATCAACAAAATAAGAAATACTCTAAATCCCTAGATCACACAAGCATTTCAAAAGTATTTTATGCTTGCAGGAAAAGGCAATAAGGTCATGGTATTGAGGCATTTAAGCCTCCCATGAGAAGGAACTATCTCACTCAAGCCCAAAAATTTATTCTTTAACAAACTGTCATTTTTAATTCCAATTTTAATTAACCGTTTCATTATTCATGGGTTATCCACATAATGAAATCTAAGGTAATTAGTTATCACGTACCTCAATTTCAAGTAAGTAACTATTTATGATTTTTAGTATGTAAAGTATATGGGTGAAGTTTGGGAGAGTTTGGAGAACTTTTGTAGGGTTTTGGAGATTTCCTACAGGTGCACGATTGGTGCATGGTTTGTAAAAATCATGCAACACCTATAGGAAACCATACACAATGAGACAAGGGATAATGGGAAGGTGCACATGCGGCACACGGTTTTCCCAATCCATGCGGAAGCCTGGGAGAACTGTGCAACTTGAGATAGTGGGTTTTGGCATGGTTGGTGCATGGTTTGGAAATTGTGTGATCCAAATTTGCGGGGTTCATCCTTGAGGTAGTGGCTAGTGCACGGTTTGCCTAACCATGCACGGTTAGAAAACTAGATCCTAAAAAAGTGGATCTTGGTCGGCTTTGTGTTTTAATGACTCGTTTTTTTTCCAAAATATCCCTAACATAGGATTTTTTTTACTTCAAAGGTTGGTGAACCTCTCCCCATAATTTTGGAAGTGATCTGAAGGCTTCTCTTAGTAATTCAAAGCTAGATTCTCACAGTAATTTGTCACTCTTGGTAGTTCTTGATGGGTTTTCTTAGATCTACTTCTTTATCCCTATCGTTTTCTTAGATTTATGTCCATTGTGGATAAACCTAAGATATTTGATGCTAAATATGAATATATTTGGCTTTTTTGATGATAGAGGAAGATATCTAAGGTGGGTTCATGAAGATATAACCCGGTTTCATTTGTGTTTTCGATCCATTCCTCGTTTTCATCATAAAACCCAAGGTAGGTGGCTTCACTCTCAACTAATCTATTTAGAACTTGAAGGATTAGTTTAAAATTGATTATTTTGATTATAATTGATTGTGTATTTGTTGTTCAATGATTGTTGAAACCCCTCTTGAGTGACGGTTTGTGGAATTATAGAAATTGGGTGTTTGTTGGAAAGTGTTTTTTGTAACTTGATTTTAAAATGATGATTTTAAAATGATGGTTTGGTTTTGATGTATAGAAAAGTTTTTTCAATAAAATTTTGGTTTTATTGAAATTTTTGTTTAAAAGGTTTTCAATAAAAGAATGGTTTTATTGAAATGGTTGAAATGACAATTTTAGCATGGTTAGGCATAATGTTTTGTGTGAGTTCATATTGCATTTATGAGGCCCAGTTAAAATATGACTTGGTACTCGGTGCCAAAGTTGTAATGGAACATGGGATTAAATTACCATGTAATGACCTGGTAGATCTATGAGAAATCGCTCAAGAGTATGGAACTGTCATAATGAAGCATGGATGTGTAGATGTGTGGATATGTGGATATATGGATTGGAACGGGATGTGCCAAAAATAGAAACATTGAATGGTTTTGAAGAACATTCTTGGTTGCTTTCATGAAAAATGGTTTTAGTGTGGAAACCTATTTTGTTAAAATAGTTTTGGTTTTGTGATAAATTGTTTCAAGTTGTTTTATATAAATTTCTTTTATATAATTTTTTTTATAAAATGTGCGAAGTAGTTCTATCCTAGTGGTGTAAGTAGGGAATTCATTGGGGAAAATCTACTGAGTTTCATTACTCACCCCTGCTTTGTCGCTTTGGTGCTTTTGCAGATGTTGTTTATTGAGACATGGGAAAAGGTAAAGTATCACACTTCACTAGTGGTTCTTTGTGATACTTGGGATGTTTTGTGAAGTTGGAACATAGAGCATGTTTGGATATTTGGAGTTTTTCATTGAAGTCTTTGAGTTTTTTCTTCCACTTTGTACTTTAATATTATAGTCTTCCATTGTGGTACATGGTTTTAGTTTGATTTTGATAAATGAAATGTTGAGTTGTCTTTCAATGTTATCATGCATCATATAGTGGTTTGTTTGGTTATGTCTTGTTTGGTTAGTTGTTTTATCCTTAAAGGGAAAATCATCCCCCACATATATTGAATCCCTTCAGTATTTATTTCCAGCCTTTAGCATCTTAAGGATGTTGCTTAAGGCCAAGTAATGTTCCTCCGCCTTCTCAAACCAATGAGGGGGGGATGTTACAAGTGGTATCAGCTTGGTCCTTCCTTTGTGGAACAAGTGGTCTAAGTTTTGGTTGGTCTTTGACTTGGTATTGGTTTTCAATCATGGAGTTGAATTCATTCTAGTATATTCCTTGAGTTGGGATCATTGAAAGGAGTATGATTTTCGGAATCAGAAATGTAGAGAATAAAAAGACGTAGCTAACCTTTTTATACTGAACTTCAAGTTACCAAGAAGTTTGGTACATAAGTGTTTTAGAGACACTTATAGGATTTAAAATCTCATTATAATGGGTTTAGCCAATGAGAAAAGCATGGCATGCATTAGAAAATGAATTCCCACTAAGAGTGCATATTACATTTTTAGTAATGATATATGATTTAGTGCAAGGTGTTTATTTTTGAAAAAAATGATGAACTTTTTTTCAAATGGAAGATTTTTGAAAAATACTATCATTGTGGTATTTTGAATATGGTTGGATTTTCAAAATAAAGTAGATATTTTTTTCAAAAATGGTTGATTTTGGAAATAATTTTTGTGATAGCATGATGTGGTAGAATTTGAAATTGTTAATCCATCAGTTAATAGAGAGTGATACTTATGACGTTGTTGTGTTTCTAGAAAATGGCACTTGATAGGCATCCTAGAAACCATTGAGAAGAAGCTATGGAGAATGTGGTTTCACCTGAACCACAGGTGAACCAACAACTAGTTCAGAGTATTGTTCAAGCATTTTAGGCTATGGACAACGGGAACAAGATGGATGATCCAAGGAAAGTGGATCATTCCATCCAATTCCAGAAGCAAAATCCACCCATCTTTCAGGTGATTCTAAACCAATAAAGGCAGAGGTGTCACTAAATAGAATGAATCATATCTTTGATTTCATCAGCACACCATCAGAGCTAAAATTCAAGCTAGATACAAACATGCTAGAAGATCTTGCATGCTAGTGGTGGGATTTAACTGTTCGGGCTAAATTAGACCACGGCCTTGCATGGGAGGATTTTGAAGAATTGTCCAACAAACAATTCTATCCTCATACGTTTAGAATTCAAAGAACGGAGGACTTATTTAACTTGAAGTAGAAAAATATTTTTGTCACAGATTATGCAAATAAATTCATGAATTTAGTGCGCTTTTCACCCGAGGTTACTGTTAGTGCATCCTTGAAGTCACACATCTTTGAATCAAGACTGAGGTGGGATATTTGCACAAAGATTATTGTGTTTTGTATTACGAATTATACAGATATAGTCAATAGATCGATGATAGCTGAAAGGGACATCTCAGGAGATATGGGAGGAGGAATCATGTTGATACCCACGGGAAATGTTGGGAACTCTAATGCTGGGAGAAAGCAGAAGAGGCGCACTTATTTCCAAGGTGGGAGCATGAATCAAAATTAGAAGGTGGGATTATTAAACCTTCCTCATGACCCAAGAGCCAAGAGGGGTATTTTCAATGTGGTTTATTCAACCACATGAAGCGAGAGTGTACGACACCACCGAGATCATGCCATAATTGCAATAATATGGGGCACCTTCAATGCTATTGTCAAAGTGCTCTGAGGTCAGGTGTTCAGGACACTTCTCAGGTGTCGCGGGAGTCATACGCCTCGATGGGATGAGGGCAGCAGAATCAATCTCATCTGCAGAATAAAGTTATTGTAAAGACCCGTAAATTTCAAGGAAATTTTTTTCTTAATTTTCTTTGGAATTTTACAAGAACGAAGTTTCTGACGACACCTGATTCCGAGGCCCGGTGTGCCCGGAATCATTTTCCGAAGTTTGGCTCGGGTACGTTCAGTGAACGAATGAGCGGGTTTTTTCTAACTTTTGAACCGGTGCTCGGAATCAAATTCTGAGGGCACCGATGGAATCCCAGCACATGTATTTTCTTAGAAACGCCTCTTCTGGAGTTGCGTTTGCTCGGGTGTGGTTTTTAATTTTTGGGCTTTAAGTTAATAAATAAAAAAATGTGGTACGACAAACTTTATTTTATTTCACTTAAAGCCACTTAAAAGCCACTTAAAGCTGCTTAAGCTGAGTTGAAGCGGATATGGTAGAACCCGAAATATCCTACCCTCCTGGTAGGATATTTGTGAGGTGGGGCCCGCACGAGCCCCACCGTTTCTTTTCTTCTATGTAACGCACCCGCGAAAACCCGTCTTTATGAAAGTCAACCGTGTGTTTTTCTGGTTAAGAAACGCCCCAATTAATTGGGCAGTTAAATCGTTACAATTAATTCAACGAATTAATTGTTCATTTTTTATCTTTTGAATTTCAAAATCTTAGGTCAATAATAAAATAAGGGTTGAACTTATTTTATTTAGTTGGACTTGTGGCGTGGAGAGAATTTGGGAGGAAAGCGTTCTTCTTCGACGAAGAACGCGAAGAACGCGAAGAACACGAAGAACGCTCCGACCTCCGACGAAGAACGCCAAACCCTCAGAGATCGACGACGCGACGTCGTGTACAGCGACGTCAACGACGCTTCTTCCGCGATTCTCCCTCCGCGACATTTCTTCCACGACGATCCAACCCCGCGAAAACCTTCGATCGACAACGACAAGGTAGGGGGTAGCACTCCTTTTTAATTCTTTTTTGTTTATAACATCAACATGGATTTAATTATTATTAATTAAATCTATATGTTCTCGATCCTTGGAGTTCGTCGACGCGACGCCGAGTACCGCACGACAGCGACGCCCTCCCGCGACGCGGCGACCCTTTCTTCCACGACGATCGATCTCGCGTCCGACGACGAAGTTAAGGTAGGGGATTTTATTTTGGTGTTCTATTATCTTTTGAGAAAAGAACGACGAGCGCGGACCAACCAATTCCAGGTTGATCCGCGGATCGTTTGTTCATGCGGATTGATGTTGAGGATTATTATTTAATTTGTTCGTGATTATTACCTTGACGATCTTCGTGAAATATGACCTTTTGCTAACAATTAACGAGAGGGGGCCGGACCGCACAAACACGGCCGACCCTCCTCCTTATCCTTGTGGGCTTCTTTTGTGGATTGAAACGGGGATGGCGTGGTGTCGTCGCACCGCGCGGAAACGTGCGGCAAGGAATGTGCGGCGCCGTCGCGCCGCGTCGTGAAAACGAACAAGGGCGCGACGCCGTCGCGCCGCGTCGGAGAAACCCGAAGACATCCGCGGACGGAGTCGGTCAACGGCGAAGGGGCACGACGCCATCGCGTCACGCCGGAGTACCACGAAGATGACGCGTTTTGTTAATTGATGTGCGGATTGTCGGACGATGACGAACGGGGCCGCAAGGGCGATTTGAAAGCTTTGCAGCAAAGGTCAGGTCCTGGGAGGAGCTACGGCGCAGACGGAAGCGAAATTGGACCACCGGAGCAACTCCGGTGGCCCGCAGAACCCACCGGCGGCGTCGGCGGCGCCCCGGCGCGCCGCCAGACAGGGCCGCCGCGACTGAAGCCGCGGCGGCGGCGGCCAGCGGACCCACGGCCGCGCGGGTCCAGCACACACGGGACGCGGCTTTGCCGCGTCCGCAGATCCAGCGCGACCCCACGCGGGGCCGCGATACCTTCATCCCGCGGGGGCAGCGCCCCGCGGCTCCCTCTCTCGGCCGCTCGGCCGAGCCGAGCCGGGCCGGCCCGACCGGCCGGATTGCGCCCTGGCCGGGCCGGGCCGACCCAGGGGGGGGGGGGGGGGTTGGGTCGGGTCGGTCCAGTCCCAGACCCCCCGTCTTCGGACCGTTTTCGGTCTTTTACCCGTATCTTGAGCTACGGGCCGACCCGGGGGGGGGGGTCGGGCCGGGTCGGTCTGGGCCCAGACCCCCCCCCCCCCCCCCCGTCTTCGGACCATTTTCGGTCTTTTACCCGTATCTTGAGCTACGGGACTCCGAACGACGCGCCGTCAGCGGCGATGCGATCCTTGGATCGAGACGGTCGTTTCGGTATATCGCACTCAAAGTTTCGGAACACTTTGGGTTCAGCCGGGTTGGTTCGGATACGAAACCAACCGGGGCCTCGGAGCAGAAACGCTCATATCTTGAGCTCTGGACGTCTGATTGACGTGCCGTCGGCTTTGTTGCTTTCCTCTAAGTGAGAAGGATCATTTGGCTTACTCCGCTTGAGGTTTGGATGTCGTCGGAGTGCGGTCGGGTTGGTTCGTTCACGAAACAAACCGGGCCCCTGGAACGAAAAAGCTAATAACTCACAGACCGGGCGTCCGATTGACACGTCGTCTGTCTCGTTGAATTCCTCTTGATGAGACGGAAATTTTGGCATACTTCGCCTGAGTTTTGGTTGCTGTTGGATAGTGGTCGGGTTGGATTGTACCCAAAATCCAACCGGTCCCTTGGAACGAAAAAGTTGTTATCTTTCAGACCGGACGTCTGTTTGACGAACCGTCAGCGGCGTTGGTGATCACGTTGAGAAACGGTCCCTATGAGTATACCCTATGAGAGTTCGGGGTACAGTTGAGATACGGCCGGGATTGGTTCGCTCACGAAACCAACCGGGCCCCTGGGACGAAAAGGCTAAAAACTCACAGACTGGGCGTCCGATTAATGCGTCGTCTGTTGCGTTGAGACCCCTATGACGAGGCGGTCCTTTGAGATACTTCTTCTTGGGACTTTGAGATACTTGGAGTATCGACCTGTAGCTCATGGAGCGGACCCTCCCGGAGACGAGCGTGTGGAGTACGGAGACCGTGTAGCCGACTGAGACCTGACGACTGCTTGACCAACTCGACTTGGAGTGAGTCGACTAGCCCAGTGGACGGAGCACTACTTTGTGAGGTGCATACCCATGGCAGACGGAGCACTACCTGTGTGACAGTGCAGACCCGCGGTACTCGTCCGGAGAGTACCTCAGCAGGCTACTAGGGGGTGTGCACTACTGTGTTTGGGTGGCATACCCCGGCGGGAAGCACTATTGTGTTTGGTGGCTGGCCCGGGGTACTCGACAAGAGGAGTACCTCAGCAGTCTTAGGTTAGTGAGCAGTACCTCGGAGTCGTGACATGACCACTGTACACTCCAGAGACGGAACTCTTCAGCAGTTATGGTTTCGATAATGAAAATCCTGGTTTTAGCTGAGTCTATGACCTATGTGTTTCCTCATGATTGAGATGGGTTACTTGATAACTTAGGTATATGTATGGGCATATACCTGGGTAGTGGTTATCCGTTGATTTCAGGATCTTGGTGCTTTCCTCATGATTGAGATGGGTTACTTGATAACTTAGGTATATGCATGGGCATATATCTAAGTAGATGTTATATGTTGAGATCTTCTTTGTGGTTATCCATGTTGGTTTTAGTGAGACCTTGAGGGTCTCGGGGTCCCTACTGAGTATCGTTATACTCACCCCTGCACGGGCTATGCCCGCACCTCGTTGTGTTGGTTGCAGACGACGGGCAGTTCTGACGGAGGCTGAGTGTTCGAGGACTGGACGGTACCCAGAGGTGGACTACACGACGAGTCAGTACCCGGAGGTGGACTACACGACGAGTCAGTATCCGGAGGTGGACTTCGCGACGAGACGACACACGGAGGAGGTTGACGGGCGAGAGCGTTGAGGAGTTGCGCCATCTGTACCTACCCTTCAGGTAGGATCCGAGGAGGACGACCCAGGAGCTGCTTCCTTTCTTCCAGCTATTGTCTTTTTCTGTTGTACTTTGTTCAGTTGTAGTTGTACTTTCATTTGGGTTTGTATTCTGGCCCATTTACCTTTCAGCACTTCTTTTTGTACTTGGTGTTTTACTTCCGCTTGTACTCTGTAGTATTTTTTTTACTTTTATAAAGGCAATCCCTTCCCAGTTATCGGGATTTACGCCTTTGGTGCTAGTCGCCAGCCCCTGGCCTATGGAAGGCGGGCTTGGGGTAGTCACAGCATGGGCCCCGAGGACGGGTCGTGACAGTTATCCATGGTGATTTTAGGAATATCATGACTCCTCAGCTAAGGCAATCTCAACAAGGAAACAAAGAACAAAGTGCAGCAATGAAGCAATTATTTGGAGCTGAATAGGTTATTGTGGATGATCAGTCTAGATCATATACGGTGCGAGGTATGATTCTTTTGAATTCTACCCTTATGTAAGTATTTTTTGATATCAGTGCATCTCATTCCTTTATTTCTTCTCATGTTGTTGATTTTATGAGTTTAAAAGTTGAGATGATTCCTTTTGTGATAAAACTCCAAACTCCACTTAGTAAAAGAGAGTGTCGAGCCTTTTTTTTAGGGCATGTTCTATAATTGTTGATAGAGCCAAGCTGAAGTGGGATTTCTCTATGCTTGAGATAGATTTTTTTATATAATCCTAGGTATGGATTGGTTGACAACATTCAAGCCTCACATCGACTGTTATACCAGAAAGGTCGGTTTTACAACTAAAGATGGTGTCGAGCATCTCTTTCGAGGAAATAGAAATGTAAAGATGGGTATAGCGGGCTTGTTGGAACCAGCAATTGGAATGATCTTGTACCAGTTGGAAGCGTTGTCTTTGGTATCGATGGACAAGATCAAGGAGAAAATCTTTCCAGCAGTGGTGAATCGGTTTCCAGATGTATTTCCCAGAAATTTCTCAGGGTTATCACTGATAATGAAAATGGAGTTTACGATTGATCTCTTTCCGAGGACCAGTCCTATTTCCCTTTCGTCTTATATAATGGCACCAACAAAATTAAGGGAGTTGAAAGTGTAATTGAAAGAGATGGAAAGCAAAGGGTCCATTCAACCTAGCATGTCTCTATGGGTGGCACCGGTCTTGTTTGTTAAAAAGGTGGATAGAACTCTTTGGTTGTGTGTGGATTATCGCAAGCTTAACCAAGTTAAGATAAATAATAGTTATCCACTTCCACACATTGATGATATGTCCGATCAATTGAGAGGAGCTCAATGATTCTCTAATATTGACTTGTGATTAGAATATCACCAATTGTGTGTTCGAAAGGAGGATATTCCAAAGACAGCTTTCAGAAGCAGACATAGCCATTATGAATATGTGGTGATGCCTTTTGGTCTTATGAATGCACCAGTGGTCTTTATGGCATTGATGAATCAGATATTTCATATATATGTGGATTCTTTTGTGGTGGTGTTTGTGGATGAAATACTGGTGTATTTAAGGACAAGGGCTGAACATGAGCAACACTTAGCGATAGTATTGGGAATCTTGAGGGATCATTGTTTGTATTCCAAACTATCAAAGTATGATTTTTGGATATAAGAGGTACGTTTCCTTGACCATGTTATCACTGAAAGACGTGTTTCTGTGGATCCAAAAAAGATTGAAGTTGTTATCTCTTGGAAACCGTCGAATCTTAGCCTTACATCCACACCAATCTTGATTTTTCTAGAATCAGGACAAGGGTACGTGGTGTATTATGATGCTTCAGGATCTGGTTTGGGATGTGTTCTCATGCAAGGAGATCATATTGTTGCTTATGGTTCAAGGAAGTTATGAGTACATGAGAAGAAATACCCAACACATGATTTAGAGTTAGCTGTTGTAGTCCATGATTTGAAGACTTGGTGTCATTATCTCTTCGGTGAGAAATTTACTGTGTTTATGGATCATAAGAGCTTGAAGCATATTTTCTCACAACGGGATTTGAACCTAAGACAAAGAAGATGGATAGAGTATCTCCAAATGTTTGAATTTGAATTGATGTATACACAGGGTAAATGCAATTCGGTGGAAGATTCATTAAGCAGAAATTCATACACTTAGATGGAAAGAGGCTTTAGATGAGTGGAAGTTGATGTCAATGATAGCAGACATGAACTTGGAATATGAAGACTGAGGTGATGTAGCAGTTTTCTTTCCAGTTTCTTTGGTTCCTAATTTGGTAAAGATGGTTAAGGAGGCACAAATGTCCAATTCAGAATGTGTAGCGATGAGATCAAAACTCAATGGTGGGGAGACTATTGAGGGCTGGATACTAGATGGGAGTTTAGTATTGTGGTTCAGAAATCGGATGGTCATACCTATGGATTGTCATGAACAACTTTTTCATGCTTACCACCATTCAAGATGGGCTATTCATCCTGGAATACAGAAGATGTATAAAGGGTTGAAAGCATAGTTTTGGTGGGTCGGTATGAAAAGGAATGTGGATGAGTTTATTTCATGATGCTTAACTTGTCAGCGGATTAAGGTAGAGCATCAACGACCAGCAGGTATGTTGCAGTATTTACCTATTCCTGTTTGGAAGTGGGAATAGATAGCTATGGATTTTGTAATAGGTCTTCCAAGAACAGTTCGGAAACACAATGCCATATGGGTGATAGTGGATCGGCTCACAAAGTTGGCCCATTTCATCCCTATTTGTGAAACTCATACGGTGGAGGACTTATCAAAAATCTATATCTGAGAAGTGGTAAAGAGACATGGCATACCATTTTCGATCTTGTCTAACAGGGATCCAAGGTTTATGTCTCATTTCTGGAAATCCTTATAAAAAGTCCTTGGGACTCAATTGACTATGAGTACGGTGTATCATCCTCATATGGACAGACGATCCAAGTGGATGATACAAATATTGGATGACATGTTGCGGGCTTGTGTAATGGATTTTGGTGGCTAATGGGAAGACCATGTATCATTAGTGGAGTTCTCTTATAGAAACAGTTATCAGGCCTCAATAAAAATGGTTGCATTTGAAGCAATGTATGGGTGTCCTTGTCGTCCTCCACATTGTTGGGTGGAAACATGTGAGACTTCACTAGTTGGGTCGAGCCTTGTCCGAGAAACAATGGGGAAGATCCAGTTGATCAAGAAAAGGATAGAGATGGATCAGATTCATCAAAGATCGTATGTCGATCATCATCAACAGTTGTTTTTGTTCACGATGAGTGATCATGTGTTCTTGAGAATCTCTCTAAGGCTTAGACATCGTCATTTTGGGAAGCAGGGGAAGTTATCTCTTAGATACATAATCCCTTTTGAGATACTTGAACATGTTGGTGATATAGAATATCACTTGGCATTGCCACCATGATTCAGTGTGATAGATAATGTGTTTCACGTATCTCGGTTGAAGAAGTATCAGCCTGATCCTGACCATTTAATTCGATGGGATCATTTTGAACTAGATTCAGATGCTTCATTGGTGCACATTCCATTACAGGTTGTGGATAGGCAAAAGAAAGTTTTGAGTGGAAAAAGCATCAGTATACTACGGGTTTTGTGGTAACATGGTCAAATTTAGGAAAAGAATTAGGAACACGAGAAAGAAATAAAAGAGAAATAACAAGAACTCTTTCAGCAAGATGATGGTTTTCTACTTTTTGGGGATTGAAAGGTTAATGGTGGGGAGAATGTAGCACCCTCGGTTTCAAGTAAGTAACCATTTCTTTATTCTTTTTAAGTATGTAAAGTATATGGGTGATGTTTGGGATAGTTTGGAGAACTTTTGAAGGGTTTTGGGGCTTTCCTATAGGTGCACGGTTTGGAAAAACTATGAAACACCTATAAGAAATCATGCACAATGAGACAGAGGCTAAAGGGAAGGCGCACGAGCGGTGCACAGTTTCCCAAACCGTGCGGAAGCCTAGGAGAACTGTGCAACTTGAGACAGTGGGTTTTGGCACTGCTAGCGCACAGTTTGGAAACTGTGCGAGCCAACCGTGGGAGGTTCATCTTTGAGGTAGTGGCTAGTATACGGTTTGCGCATAGATTGCCTAACCATGCGACTAAACCCTGTGCAGTTAGAAAACTAGATCCTAAAAAAGTGGATCTAGGTTGTCTTTGTGTTTTAATGCCTCATTTTTGCCCCAAAACGGCCCTAAATCGGTATTTTTCCCTCTCAAAGGTTGGAGAACCTCTTATCATCATTTTGGAAGCAATCTGAAGGCTTCTCTTGGTGATTCGAAGTCAGATTCTCGTGGTAAGTCATCGTTCATGGTAGTTCTTGATGGGTTTTCTTAGATCTACTTCTCTATCTCTCTCATTTTCTGAGATCTATGTCTGTTTTGGATAGATCTAAGATAGTTAATGCCAAATATGTTTAGATTTGGATTTATTAATGATAGGTGAATAGATCTAAGGAAGGTTTGTGGATATTTAACCTGGTTTCGTTGGCATTTTCGAGTCATTCTTCATTTTCGTCAAAAAACCTGAGGTAGGTGGTTTCACTCTCAACTCCTCTATTTAGAAATTGAAGGATTAATTTCAAATTGATTGTTTTGATTGTAATTGATTATCTATTCGTTGTGCAATGATTATTGAAACCCCTCTTGAGTGATGGTTTGTGGAATTATGAAAATTGAGTGTTTTATTGGAAAGTAATTTTGGTAACTTGATTTTAAAATGATGGTTTGGTTTTGATGTATGGAAAAGTGTTTTCAATAAAAGTTTAGTTTTATTGAAATTGTTGTTTAAAAGGTTTTTAATAAAAGAATGGTTTTATTGAAATGGTAAAAAATGATGGTTTTGACATGGTTGGGCATAATGGTTGGTCTGAGTTCATAATGCATTTACGATGCTCGGTTGAAATATGATTTGGTGCTCAATGCCAAAGGTGTAATGGAACATGGGATTAAATTACCTTGTGATGACTTGATATATCGACGAGAAACCTCTCATGAGTATGGAACTTCCATAACGAAGCATGCATGTGTAGATGTGTGGATATGTGGATTGGAATGGGATATGCCAAAAATGGAAACATGGAATGGTTTTGAAGAACTTGGTTGGTTGATTTCATAGGAAACATTTTTAGTGTGGAAAAGTATTTTGTTAAGGTTTTGTGATAAATTGTTTTTCAAGTTGTTTTATATAAATTGTTTTATAAAATGTGTTAACCAGTTCTATCCTAGTGGCGTGAGTAGGGAAGTCATTGGGGAAAATCTACTGAGTTTCATTACTCACCCCTGCTTTAGAACTTTGGTGCTTTTGCAGATGTTTTTTATCGAGGCATGGGAAAAGGCAAGGTATCACACTACACTAGTGGTGCTCTGTGATACTTGGGCTATTTTGTGGAGTTGGAGGATGGTGCATGTTTGGAGCTTTAGAGTTTGTCATTGAAGTCTTTGAGTTTTGTCTTCTGTTGGGTACTTTAATATTGTAGTCTTCCGCTGTGGTACATGGTTTTAGTTTGATTTTGATAAATGAAATATTGAGTTGTCTTTCAATGTTATCATGCATCATATAGTGGTTTGTTTGGTTATGACTTGTTTGGTTAGTTGTTTTATTCTTAAAGGGAAAATCACCCCCCATATATATTGAAGCCCTTCATCATTTATTGTCAGTCTTTGGCATCTTGAGGATGTCACTTAAGGTCAAGTAATGTTTCTCCGCCTTCTCAAGCCAGTGAAGAGGGGAGGGATGTTACAAGTTAACTATAGCTAACCATAAATATGCTTTCAAGCATTATTTGATATAATCAATTCCAAGACGAGCAGTGGACAAACTACTCATGCCACTTCTATTAATTATCATCATTTGGTTGTACGTTGTTATAGCTTCAAGCAATTGACCACGCTCAACAAACAACAAAAACACTGCCAAACATATATCACATTATCTTAGTAAACATCAAGAGGCAGCATAAAAAACACAAATTGTGTGTGTTCTCAAACCCGTCCATTCATTTAATCCTCTATCAGAAATATTAATTGTCTTGAACATGGGATAATTTTCATTTCAAAACTTCAATTTCCAGAATTGTAAACAATTCTCATTATAGGACAAAAAGGTAGATAACACTACAACATGTGATAACATATTTGTTATTAAAAAAACGTATTTAAAGAAGCTTAACCCTTTAAGCTACAACATGCAATTCAATTTTTAAATCAATTCTAGAATTAACGAGAACAACATTAATCCATGTAATGCGTTTAATTCCAAAAAATAAATTAAACAAAATCATGCAATAATTCTTTTTCTTTTTACAATTTTCCTGATTTGTTATTAATCATTCAATATGTAATTCCCTTTCTGGATTATTATCTTATTTAGGTCAATCGCACCCATTTAGAAAAGGAGCTAAAGCATGATAAATTCACACATGCACAAAAGAAATGAGAAGTGACAAATCTCCTACCTCGATTAGAAGCTCGATATTCTCTAAGCAAGCATGGACAATCGAGAAACAACCATCGTCGAAGAAAATGCTACCAAAACCGAAGGAAATGCCACCGAAAACTTGATCTAAGACTTCGATCAGTCCATCCAAGGTGTTTAGACTCTTCAAGGCACTACTGGAGGGTGATGAGAGGCATAAGGGTCGGGTAGGATTTGAGAGAGGGAGCAAAAATCCTATCCAAGGGAGATCAGGTTGTCCATTTATAGAGGAAACTCGAAAGCCTTCACCACGGCATGCTGAACCCCAAAAACGCTTGTGGTGCCTTCAGACAAAGCGCAATCCAGTTTTCAAGGTGTTTGAACCTAGATATCATACGCCCATAAAACCCATCGTTGAACCGCTTTGAAAGCCACCACGACCTCCACAACGGTGCGGTGTAGAAACCAAAGTCGTTTTACCCCCGCAACGCTAAGCACTACGGTGTGGTGAGCTCCACGCTGCTTGTTTCTACCAGTGGAACTCATCGAGCGCCACACCCATCTTGCCTTCTCCAAAAAGGCTTTCCAAGCCGTTTCCCCTTCCCCGTTTCTCAAAGGTGGAACCCTTTGGTGAAACGCCTTTTAAAGCGGTTAGCCAAGCCATTTCGCCCTCCATGGTGCACTCCAGCACCGAATGGCCAATTCCACGACCAACTCATAAATGCTATAAAGCCAAAATGACATGCCCCACACTCAAGCCTCCAAGCAAGCTTCAAAACGGCGAGCACCACTACTACCATGTCATGGTGACCCTCAGAAAGACCAACACTCTTTTCTAACCTCCATAAATCCTTCGAATTCCCCTGCGACACCTCCGAGCCCCAGGAAAACGCAAAGGGAAGAGCATTAGAAATCCAAGACCTTACTCCCAAGACAACTTGCAGTATAGTTTGAAATTGATCGCTTCATGTCATCCCAGGTAGAGTGTTTTCTATGATCTTGATGCATCTTAGTGCTCCCAATATATATAGAGAATGTTGAGTTATTAGCATCA
The DNA here is from genome assembly GCA_963277665.1 of Viscum album. NCBI lineage: Eukaryota > Viridiplantae > Streptophyta > Magnoliopsida > Santalales > Viscaceae > Viscum > Viscum album. The sequence goes on from OY728126.1 coordinate 1,535,801,334, forward strand.
TCCAATAAATCTTTCAATTATGGAATTGATGGAATACACATTTTTTCTAAAACTTTTAGACCCCTTATTTATAAATGCTAGACTCCAACAACTTACCGTTTTGATTACTTCAATTTTCATCTCTATCACAACATCATTCTATTGATTCCTTTTGATTTTCTCTAAAAAAGATGGTTGGGCAACCATGTGAGAAATATATAATGGGATTCCAAAACTGATGATTCCTATATCCAAATTTACTGGATCATTGATTACTACATTATGATTGATCCTCATTGTAGATAGAGCATCAGAGTCCTCTTTGCTTAAGGCATCAAACACCATGTTTGACTTTCCAAAATGATAATTGATGGTGCAATCATAATTCATAATTAGATCCAATCATCTCCACTAACGTGGGTTCTACTCTTTATATGTGAATATATATTTCAGACTTTTATGGCTTATATATTATCAAACAATTTTCACCATAGATATAATGTTTGCAAATCTTCAAAGAAAAGTGACTGCTTCCAACCCCAAAACATGAGTATGATAATTATTATCATGATTCCTTAACTTTCATATTGAAATTTTCATTACCTTATTAATTTTTTATTAGGACACGCCCAAGCTATTTCTTCAAGGAGTCACTATAGATAAAGAATCCTTCTACTCTTGAAAGCAAACTAGTATATGTGCATTAGTCAATCTCCTCTTGATATCTTGGAAGCTTTCCTCAAACTTTTTGGTCTAAATAAATGTAAACCCCTTGTATGTTAACTTGCTCAGTGATTGGGTTAAACATGAATGGTTTTTTTTAACATTGATGATATCAAGGAATAACAAGAAAAATATGAATCCCCAATGCTATTTTTGGTCTATAAAAATTATCTATTAGTTCGGTTTTTTAATGGATTAACCATAATTCCTTCACTGGTGACCACGTGAACAAAAAATCCCACTTTCTGTAACTAGAGTCCACACCTTCTAAATTTTTTATGTAACTTATTTATATTTATTGTTTTTAGTAGTCTTTGGGTGTTCTTTGAAATCTTTCTAAATTTTGGAATAAAAAAGAATATCATCCATAAATATTACCACAAACATGATGAGGTAAATTTTAATGAATGTTCATTGAATTCATAAAAACAATTGGTGTGTTTGTCATATCAAAGAGCTATCATAACAAATTCATAGTGATCACAACTTTTGGGAAATATAGACTTCTCCACCTTGTCTTCAAATGATGATTTCTTGATGTAAAATAAAATTAAAAGGAAAATTGAACCCCACAAAGCATCAAATAAATTTTTATAAGGTCGGTCCACTTAAGTCTGGGGGGGGGTGTTTCTTTAGTTTGTTTATGCCAATTTAAAATGTGTGCAATTTTTTACCCGTTAAGCCGATCCTATAAATGCAAGTTGACGAGCGAGACGAAGACCTATTAAGCTCTCCAAATCTTTTTACAGAGAACCACAAGGTGATGTTGAATGAGCTTTGTTTTGAATCCAAGAACACAACTCCATTTTCAAGTTTATAAGAGGTCAAAGAGACTCCTAACAAAAGACATCCACAAACACTTCTATAACTGATACATTCTACTACTACATTTTTTTTTTCTTTCATTGTTTGAGCAAGACATCCATATTTACCATTTTTTTAAATAAGATGTTTTAGAAGAAATTTTATCATTCTCCTTACATTTGAATAATAATAAAGGTTGGTTTAAGAGGTTAAAGGTTGTAAATTTATCCCAACAATTTATATTGTCCTGTAAGAAGAGATTCAGTCCATACACAAGATAACATGAAATTACATTTAAGGAAAGAAACACAAAATTTGTAGGTAAAACCTCCCAACGAATCAACATGGGAACATATTTATTTATTATTGTAGAATGTACTGCATCATCCGAAGTTTTTAGCAATATCTCCACAGGTTGCCACTGCAGTTGGGGGACTCCCATGGACACTATATTTGCAAGATATAAATGAATGTTTAAATCCAAAATTGAATAATACATATGTCGTTCTTATGCTAATGAATAAAATAATAGTGAAAACATCTTTAAGCTAGTTGAGGATATCGTTTTTCATCTTGTAGCCTCTACTTTGGACATTACAGTTGAAGAATTGCACCAAAAGTTTAGGATTTATAAAAGGAATTCTTTGCTTTCTCCTTGTGATTTATCCCATCTCAGACAGGTGGGATGTTTTACCTTATTTCTTTCTTGCTTTGTATCAGATGAGATTTCAGCATGGTGCTCCATTTTCATCTTACTATTGAAGACCCTAAGAGATGATTGGGAACTTGTGAACTCAATTTCTACTTTCCCCATACCTCAAATAATAGATGAATCATGGATAAAGACGATATATTTGGCATGGAACCATTTCAAACAGGAGTGTTATTTTATCAAAATAGAGTTATTCTAGTCTACTCCAATTAGAAACATCCCTTATTACCACTAGATCATATGTCCCTAGCTGAATTTGTTGCATTTCCTATTGATTTTTCTCATTATGACTCGCAATATACCATTCTACCAACCAATTTTGTGAAGAGATATCAGTCCTATCACAGGATTCCTTTTTTCTTTTTTATCATTAAACTCCACCTTACACCCTCCGAACATGACAGCCATTTCATACGTTCTTCCATTACATCATACTAAACTGGTAAGTAAAATGAAAGACTTGCACATACCTGATTCTTAAACAGGCGTACGGAAGCAGGGGCATCCATATATAAATAACTGCAAAAACTGGTTTCCCAAATGATTTTTAACAAGTTCAACGCCAAACCTGGAACCGATCCCACCAGTAAATAGGGCTACCAACATGAGACCATCGACATATAGGTTTTATGAAGACAATGCTGCTCGTGGCAAGGGAAGATAGCTAGAGGCGCCACAGAGACCGTTGGGCAGATGAAGCCTAGAACTCCGGTACAGGAATTGGACCGAACCCTAACTATCAGCTGCCCGACCTTCCTTCCTCCCATGCAACCTGCTTGATCGGTGTTGTTTCATCGGGTCATCAGATTTACCCATTCCAGCATTCCGTGTAATGATTTTTATCGGGTGAGCTTCTGTGTTGAAGACCCATTCATCCAACGAGATGACTGAGGAAGGTGAGAACATGAGGTAAAGATATTTGAGTGTCTCTGCAAGGAAGAAGCTTTGCATCATGTTGTCCTTGACCCCAGTATTCACATCCTTCAGTCCAACATATCCTGAATCAATGCGCGAATTCTTTTCAAAAGCCTGAAATATGTTCCAACCCCACTCTTGGTAGGTCTTGTTACCAGTCAAACGCCAAAGATAGAAAAGCGACTCAACGGTCTCAGGCCTCATTATGCTCCATGATGTACCCACACTCATGTCCTGCCCACCATTGAAGAAGTAATTCTCCCCAGCCAATTTTGTTGGTGTTGACTGATAGAAGTTGTAACATGTCCAAGCCAAGTCTTCTGCAAGAGAGAGGAATTTCTGAGCATCCTCTGGACCATAGCCGGATGACCCTAAAGCCAGCATTCCAGGAGCAAAGCAGGCTAATTCATCCATCTTGTCATTCAAAGAGTCCCCATTCTTCTCACACAGATAAACAAAAGATGATGACTTTGTTCTCCGGATCAAGCCCAACAAACCATTCATTGATTTCTCCCACATTTCTCGGTAAGACTGAACCGCTGTGGTTCTATTCCCTTGGATCCAAACTTTCAGTAAATATTCATAAAAACTGTCACCCATGGCACCAAAGGTTATAGGTGAGTGCGATGATGTTCCACTGTAAGGGTTAATATAAATAGGTAGCAGCCCATCAACAGGGAATGTTTTGTTTATTGCAGTAATAACATTCTCCACCTTCTGCTGATACTTTGGATCACCTAACCTTTGAGAAAGAGCAATAAATTCCAGCTGCTCTGTACCAGAATCTGCCAGGATACTCTCACCCCCGGTCCATCCTGCGTTGTGAGGCCGACCATTGGCTAGGTTAATAACATTGTAAGGAATGCCAGAGGGTGTATCCCATGCAGGCAGCAACCTATCTGCGATATCTTTAGCCTTTTCAAGGAATACTTTGTCCCCTGAGAGATCATATGCACTAAGAAGTCCACCAACAATTCTAATGGTGGTCTCAAAAACGCTGGCATCATAATCTTTGTTGAAATTCAATGAACTAGCAACCCACTCTTTGGCCCGTTCGAATTCCTCATTTAGACCCATTATGTAAAGAGTGTCAAGAGAGTCTATTAAGGTTGCTCCAAGACCACCAAAACTATTTGTGCCGTCCTTAGATTGGGGTTGAAGCTCATCTTGGCCCCATGCGAAGCGCACATAAGCATTCCAAGCATGAAGCATGGCTTCCTTTACTTGTTCTCGCCGTTGAATGTCAATGGGATCTGAATCCACCTTTTTATTGACGGACTGAGTGGCGCTTACGTTTGGATCTGCTTGACCATTGTTTATATCATCCAGCAATTTTTGTAATCGTGTTAGTTCCTCATGTAACTTGGAAACCTCCATCGCGTGTTCTTGAAGCAGACTCTGCCGATCCCAGACAAGTAGAGTAAAAGATACAAAAGCAATGAAGACAACAGCTAAACGCTTGGGTCGCTTCAGATAATACGTAGGCCGAACATACCTCCATATGCTCGAGGAAGATCTGTTCCTCGCCATTGAATCACCCTTCCGCCTTGATTCAATTAACAGACACCCGAATTTTATATTAGATCTACAGCGCCAAATCTTGGTTTCTGCAATGGGGAATCGGAGACTTTCTGGGGGTTGACGAAGGGAAGAAATTGGAGAGGAAATTCAGGAGCAGGATTATGGTGAAACCAGAGGAGAAAGGGCGGACGGGAACCGTTGGTTGGAAAATCGAGGTCTACGGTCGGGCTTGACCCGATCCTTCGCAGGCATTCAAAACCAAACTAGTCATCTATGCGCAAAACTTCTGTAGTGTTGCTACCTGAGCCAATAAGCATCCCAATAATATTCATCAAATTAAGCATATTGGTTGGATGTTTAATTTCTAAAGATAATTAAAAATTGTTTCAGTTTTCATCAAACCGATACGATCTGCACCGTCAATTAGATCAAACACGACATAACAATGGGTGCAATATGAGTTACTTATTCGATTCAGTGTGATTTGACGGACAAAATTAGATCTTGAAACGTTATTTCTTTTTGAAATGAGTTACTTATTCGATTCAGTGTTGTTTGTCTGGTTTTTTCTCTCTTCGACTGTCAGGTCATGTAACGTCCAATGTCTCCGAGTTCCCCTCTTATTCCTTTAAAAGGGAGTTTATCGTCTTTATAGAAAAAAAATTGAAGGTATCTATCCAATTTCAAAGGGTATGATGCTCAATCTAAAGGAGTACTTCAATACCTACAAAATAGAGTCTTAAATGGAAAGAATAATTCGATCAATTCCCAAGCACTCCAATCTCTCTCAAGGATTAAGTTTTTTTAAGTCTTCTATAAGCATCAAGAGTTCTTTGTTGGTGCACAACAATGAATACCATTTATTACTTTCTAGAACTCGATGTCTCTTCAAGGGTTACTCTCTACTAAGTACAAGTGTACCGTAATGAACCACCATTGTATACTAAAGATGGTTTACTTGCAACTCATTGTACTACCAATTTGGTGGAGGCAAAACAACTTTTTAAGAAAAGCAACATTGCAACGTTCTTTAACAAGTTTCATCTACTACCATCCAAGAAAGTTCATATCACTGCCACCCAACATCCCCTACACACCTAACACTTCTTGTCCTATATATTGTTGTTGGCAAGTTCAATGAATATTTGATTGTCATGATTTGCGCTTAATAGGTATGGTGGGTAAGGATTCCCCTGAGTTTTGGTTGACATCAGGTTACAAACAAATGTTTGGTGAGGTTTTTGAGAAATGCATAGTGTACATGCAAGATTGACTAACCGTGGAGACTAACCATACATTTCTGAAAATTTGAGATAGTATTGAATGCATGATTTGGTGCATGATTAATTAACCATGTTGGTTAGTTGTGCATTTTGAGAAATTAGGGACAATAGTGAATGAATGTTTTGTTGCTTAACTAACTACGCATTCTTGGAAAATAAGGGTAGCGAGGAATGAAGGACCCAATGTACAATTTGATAATTGTTCATTCTAACCATGCATTCAAAAAAATAATAATGGTTGCTTTTAAATCCTCTGATTTTCCTTTGTTGACCATAATTAAGATCCTAAATGGACTTTGACTAAGTTTTAGAATTATCTAGGGTGATTTTTTGGGTTTCCCAACTTTTTTGAGGAATCACTCTTGAAAATTTGATGGAGGAATCTCAAATTTAAGGAAAGTTATCCTTGATCTACTATCTTGGTTGTTCTACCACTTTCTCACCCTTTCATTTATCTTGGAAACTCTAATGTGGGGATTGGATCATGAGTGAAAGGATACTCAGATTAGTTTCCTTGATGGTAAGAATTGGTTTATTAGATTTGGAACACCATTATCAGATCTAAATATGTGATATTCAAGAATCTTTGTATAAGGTAAGCCATTTATATTTTATCTTATTATGGTTGTAATCCTTTGATATGTCAATTGATTTACTTTTTGATTGAATGATCTTGATTTGGCATATCAAATAATGATGAATTGGAATTAAATTTATAAATTGAGGAATTTGGGTTTGTAAAAAATTGATTTGTTTGATGAAAATCATAGGAAATAGATTTGATAAATTATGGGATATTATTTGGTTTAAACATGAATTTTGACAAAATTAAATCTTGATAAGTTGTTTCTTTTTTAAATAGGTATCTACCAAATTCTAAAGGGTATGATGCTCAATCTAAAGGAGTACTTCAATAGTTATAAAATAGAGTCCCCATTAGATGGAATGATCAATTCGATCAATTCTCAAGCACTCCAATCTCTCTCAAGGATTAAGATTTTTTTTTCAAGTCTTCTATAAGCATCAAGATTTCTCTGTTGGTGCACAATAACAAAGACCTTTTATTACTTTCATGAATTTGGCGTCTCTTCAAGGGTTATTATCTACTAAGTACAAGTATACCGTAACGAACCACCATTGTATCCTAAAGAGGATTTACTTGCAACCCATTGTACTAGCGATTTGGTGGAGGCAAAACTACTTTTTAAGAAGAGAAACATTGCAATATGATTTGACGAGCTTCATTTACTACCATCCAAGAAAGTTCATATCACTACCAACTAATATCCCCCACACATTTAACACTTCATGTCCTATATATTTTTGTTGGTAAGTTCAATGAATATTTTATTATCACGATTTGCGCTTATCAGGTATAGTGGTTAAGTATTCCCATGAGTTTTGGTTGACATCAGGTTAAAAAAGATGTTTAGTGAGGTTTTTGACAAATTCATAATGTACTTGCAAGAATGACTAACTGTGCATACTAACCATACATTTTTGAAAATTTGAGTTAGTATTGAATACATGATTTGGGGCATGATTAAATAACCCTGTTGGTAAGTTATGAATTTTGAGAAATTAAGGACAATAGTGAATGAACGTTTTGTAGCATGATTAACTAACTACGCATTCTTAGAAAATAAGGGTAGCGAAGAATGAAGGACCCAATGTACGATTTTCTAATTGTGCATTCTAACCATGCATTTAAAAAAATGATTCGTTTTAATTCCTCTTATTTTCCTTTATTGACCACAATTAATATCCTAAATGGACTTAGAGTTTAGGAATTATCTAGGGTGATTTTTTTGGGTTTCCCAACCTTTTTTGAGAATCACTCTTGAAAATTTGATGGAGTGATCTCGAATTTAAGGAAAGTGATCCTTGATCTACCATATTGGTTATTATATCACTTTCTCTCTCTTTCATTTATCTTGGAAACTCTGATGTGGGGATTGGATCATGAGTGAAAGGATACTAAGATTAGTTTCATTGATGATAAGAATTGGTTTATTGGATTTGGAACACCATTATCGAATCTAAATTTGAAATATTCAAGAATCTTTGTATAAGGAAATCCATTTATATTTTATTTTATTATGGTTGTAATACTTTGATATGTTAATTGATTTTCTTTTTGATTGAATGATCTTGATTTGGTATATCAAATAATGATGAATTGGAACTAAATTGATAAATAAAGGAATTTGGGTTTGTAAAAAATGGATTTTTTTATGAGAATCATAAGAAATAGATTTTTTAAATTATGGGATATGATTTGGTTTAAACGTGAATTTTTAGAAACCATGAGAGTTGAGTTCAAACGTTGATTTTGGGGAAATTCTTGAAAGGGGATATTTTTTTGTTAAAAAAATTGGGTTTTTATTTTAAATCATATTTGGAATTAAACAAGGGATTTTGTGAAAAAAAATGAAAAAATGAATTGTTTTTTAAACTATTTTGGGAATAAAAAATTATTTGGGAAAATGAATAAAAATGTGGATATGAGAAACATGTAAACATATTGTAACACAAGTGGGAAAGACTGGGGGATATGGGTAAAAGTGATAGAGTTGGTTCCCTAGAACCAACTGGTATTTGTACTTTTTATTTTCACTTTATGTATACAGTTTGATATATACATTATTATCACATATTATTTATTCTTCTCCATTATATTAATGCGATAATGCCTTAGAATATTTGTCACATCAATGAGATATAATAACTCTTTGCTATAATTAAAACCTAAAGATGTCATGATAATACTCTTAGATAGATATTTGTTATGGTATAGATTCATCAATCTCATGGAACACGGATGTAGTTTGACTATCTAGTGTTGGGGGCTCATGAAATGACCCGACCCATTGGGACCCATCTTGAGTCGATAGTAAGATGAATGTGCCACCCCAAGCCTGCCTCAAACAGGCTAGTGGCTGACGACTCGCACCAAGAAGGCATAACATACACAGGGGGCCTTATCCTATAAAAATATGTAACATAAATACATCTCCATTACACAATAACATACCACAATAACCGTAATATATACAATCAATTGAAATATATAACAATGCATGCATGATATATCAAACGATAAGTACAATGCCACAAAATAAAAACCCAAAAGGGGAATACAAATGAAAAAGGAAAAAAATCATCAGATGAAACTGACTTCAAGAACGGGAAGATACCTCCTTATTAAATAGCCTCTTGGAACAAACTTTATCAACAACTATCTACCACCATAATTCACTACTAGCTACTATGTATCGACCCCACCAACTCCACCAGCTCCACATCTGCCATTGATAGAACAATCCATGCACTACTGGAAATATTAGATCTTTCCCAATGCTTCTATACCAACGGTTTTTGCAAACCGTTGGTATAGGTCCCCTTTCCCAACGGTTTGTCCAAACCGTTGGGAAAGGTGGCCAAAATTGGCAACAGTTGCAACCGACTAGACCTAACATGACTTTTGTGATCGTGAATTACATAAATATATATATGTATTCTCATAAATATTTTAAATTTTGATTTAGTATAATGTTCTCGGTACGAAGGTCCGATAAAAAATGAAAGTACCTATACCAACGGTTGCTAAAACCGTTGGTATAGGTCTTTAGGTTGTGATTTTCATTCTGTGGATGATGTTGAATTTTGGCCCACCTTTCCCAAAGTTTGGCCAGACCTTTGGGAAAGGTGGGCCAAAATTCAACATCATCCACAGAATGAAAATCACAACTAAAGACCTATACCAACGGTTTTAGCAACCGTTGGTATAGGTACTTTCATTTTTTATCGGACCTTCGTACCGAGAACATTATATAAATCAAAATTTAAAATATTTATGAGAATACATATATATATTTATGTAATTACGATCACAAAAGTCATGTTAGGTTAGTGGTTGAGTCGTTCAATGATAAACGAGGGGTCCTGGGATCAAATCCCAGCGGATGTTTTATTTTTGAATTTATATACCAATGCTTCCATTACCGTTGGTATAGATTTCATATTACCTATACCAACAGTTTCCAAAACCGTTGGTATAGGTCTATACCAACGGTTTTTGGAAAACCGTTGGTATAGACCTATCCTAATGGCTTACTTGGCTACGGTTCTCCAAACCGTTGGTAAAAGTTAGTTTTCCAGTAGTGATGTAATGTTTTCATAGACCCAACATGCATGGATACAATGACCGTACTAAGGGTGAGTATAAACATACCCAATAGTAAAACAAAAAGTAAAGATAAAAAATAGGATAGATCAAAACCCAGGTTTGAGGGAATATGGATGGATAATCCTAAGAAAAAAAATGTTCTCTAAAGTTAAGTCAACTATGGGAAAGGGAATAACTCCAAAACTCTCAGTTTAGCTTCACAAAAGTCTTAACTCATGAGCATCTAGAGATACCTAGTGTAACTAAAGCCTCAAAAGTCTAATTTTGAAAACCCAGTAGTAGGTCATAACACAAATAAAACTAGACATTCTAGATATATTTTAACAACCCAAGTAATTATAAAATAATTTGGTTTTATTCTAAAATTAAATAGTAAAATTCATTATAAATGTATAATAAAATAAGTTGTATTTATAGAAATTAAGGAATATATACCAATATAATCATAACCTCACATATGAAATGATAAATAAAATTCATGAATCATAAAAGTGAAAATATGATATATTTATATCATGGAAAAAGTAAATAAATGTTTTCAAAATGATAAATTAAGTGTTGATATTTTTGTGACACATAATTTTTTATTTACAATTTTATAATTAATTTAATGATTTAAAATAAAATTTATTTTCATAAAATAGATTCATAAATTAATTTTTTTTATGATTATAAGATATTTTTATGGTACCTTAATAAATTTTTCATTGTGTTATAAATTAGTTATATTTTTAAAATTAGTATTTTCAAAGAAGTTGTGATTTTAATTAAAAATTAATTTTCTCATATTTAGATTATTATTTTAATAAATAAATTTCATTTTTTGAATTCTGAATTTGAAAAAATGGTTAGGGTGAATATTTTTGATTTTTCAAAAATAGTTTAATTTTTAGTGAATAGTAAAATACAATAATTTGCGGGTATTTAACAAATACAATGATTTATTAAGTCATAGATGATGTATGGATGATGTAAGCCCAAAATCTCAAACTCTCCTTAAGTATTTTAATATATTTAGTGATAATACTTAATATATTCATAGTCTTGAGCCAAAATAATAACTAATGAATATAATAATAAAAAAACATCTCTCTCCTCCACTATCAATACCTCCCTCACCACCTCTTCTCCTTACACCTCAAAGACTTGTAGATTGTTTAATTTATACCTAATAACCTTACCAAGACTTATAACCATGTCCAAGACCTTCTTATCTCACAAAAATTCCAAAACAAAGGCCTTAAGGAGGTTCTCAATGAGAAGAATTCAAGAGGCAAAATCCTCTCTCATTTTCTTTTACTTTCCTCTTAATTTTTTTTTCTTATTATCTCTTCACATACCCTTATCTAAGTGGAATTAAAACACAATTATATTATATATAATATAATTTTATCATGTTTTTTATAGAAATATTAATCATTAAACTCCTTCTCCTCTCACTTTTATTCTAAAAATAAGAATATCTTCCGTGATGTGTCGATTTACCACCATCGTCGACGATACACTTTCATTTTCCATTACTGCCTTCATGGCTAGTCATAAAACCATTATTATGCTTAAATAAGATTTTATTATACATAGTATAAGTTATATAATGTTTTGTAACTAATATATAAACATGATATTAAATAAAATGATATAAGTTCATGTTGGTCGTAAAAATGACCAAAATAAATTAAATCATTTTTAATAATGTTTTATCTAATGAATCATCCTAATATTAGAGAAAAATGATATATGGTATGATATAAAATTATGGGAACATATTAATACCATTTATTTACACTTCTGGAGTTTTTATTCCATTCGAAAAGAAAATCAATTATGAACCGATCATGGAAACCATGAAAAGAACGCACCTGAAACAATGGAAATAAAAAAATATTATTAATTAATGGGTGGAATGTTGTTATAATATGGTCATATATGGTAGTATAAATATGAGTATAGTTATTTAATAAATCAATAAAACTCTTTAAACCATTATACAAGAGGTTTGAACATGTTTTAAGTAAGAAAAATCTGAGGTAAGGGACTTTTCTTTAAAAGTCCTATTTTAAATTTCCATTTTTACAAAATTCAAATGGAATGTTTTTATGATGAAAGTATTATTGTTTTATTATTATGTTCTAGTTCTTGGGAATTGTTTATTATGAATGGTGGGACATATATCTCCCTCCAATATATTAAATATGTTTATGTTGTAAGTTGACCGTAAGGGTTATTCCAAGTGTAACACTGATGGTTACATCATAAGGTAGCTGTAAAGGTTACATTGTAAGGTATCTGTGAGGGTTACCAATCATATGGTATCCATAAGGATTAAAATCATAAGTAAGTAATTCCCCAAGTTACCTATTTAGTTTTATTTATGTTTTCTATGTTTTATGGAAATCTCTTGTTTCACAAAGTAATTATACGATACTTTATGGGTGAAAAGTATGTATTTGTGAAAATGATTTCATATGTTTATAAGTATTCTTGGACTAATAGTTCCTTTCCTTTTCTCTATTCCTTATTTATATTTTTGTGCTCATACAAAGTTTTAAATTGTTTTTCACAGGGTTTTAAGGATGGGTAAGATAAAATAAGAATCCAAGATGAATGTTGTGATGATTTTTCATTTAAGAATTAACGTTTTATTAAAAAAATGTATTATGAAAAAATGGATATTGTTTTAGTAGTATCCACTTTGTATGTTATGGGTTGTCATGTATGGGTTACAAACTAATTATCTAAAACTCTAAACTGAAAATATCTTTTGGAATGTAATAATTTAATTCTAGTTGAATTAATTATATTATGTATTATTTAAGGATGATTCCTTATAGTTGGTATCAAATTATAATTTAGATAACTTTAGGGGTCAGAATGATGTTAATAAGAACACCATAAATAATTTTTAAATTATAATTATGTTGAAATGATATATCATTTAAAGATTACCATGTTTCTTCATATAATATTTGTTTGTTCAGAATGATTTTCCATAGAAGAAACAAAGAATCTGATGTGGGAAGGCACTGACATAATGATATCCTTTCTAATATGCAACCTAGAATGGTGAGAATTGGAACTAAGAAGTTTTTTATATTAATAGCTCAGTTGACATAGGATATAAATGGCAGTGGAATCTATGCAAGAGAACATCCAGAGATACCACAAAGGAACATGATGATTGTGGAACATTTTATGTGGTAACACCCTCCTACTTTTAGTGGATCTTCTGACCCAGTGGTGGCTTAAGGGTGGATTAAATACCTTGAAAATATATTTTATGCCATGGTTTGTTCAGATAATCAAAAGGTTTGTCTTTCTATTTATCATTTTTAAAGTGAAGTTGGCCGATGGTGGTCAATGGTCAAGAATATCAGGGATAGCGATGAGATCGATGCCTTAGAATGGGACGAATTTAAGAATCTTTAGGAAAAATATTTTCCAAAGGTGATTAGACTTAGTATGGAAAAACAATTCCTTGAATTGAAACAAAAGGAGAAATATTATGTTACTATGTATAAAGAAAACTTCACTCGATTGGAAAGGTACGCTCCAAATCTTATTCAGGATCTTGATAGTAAAAGCAATCGTTTTTACTCCAAATTAAAACCAAGATACCAAAGGGATTTAGCCTCCTAATGAATTCAAAAGTTATAAGAAACCTGTTCAATGTGATGAGAGGGTAGAAATGGAGTTTTCTAATGATCATGTGTACTTTGAAAACAAGCAGAAGAAGAGGTTCAGATGAAAAACAATGGGTAATAGTCAATCAAAGAAATCTGAAGGTAAGAAAATATAGTTTCCAGTATGTGAAAAGTGTGGTAAAAAGAACCCTAGTTAATGACTTAACAAATATGGGAAGTGTTTCCTATGTGGTAAGTTTGGACATATATCCTAAGATTTAAAAGAAAATGATCATATTTTAAATTCAGATAAGCAGACTATAAAGTGTTTTAAATGTGGTGAGATGATGAATTATGCAATTACCTTCCCAAAGAAAGATCTGAATGATACAAAGAAGCCAGATTACAAGAATAAAGGTGTAGTAAAATCCATTGTGACTAATTAGGTAGATGTTGGGCCATCTAATGAAATGGTATTAGCTACAATGAGATTAGTATTTTTTCAATATTAACTTGAGATCTGGGTACCACCGGCTAAAGGTGAAAGAGTATGAAATTCTAAAAATAGCTTTCCATACTAGATGTGGGCATTATGAGTTTGTTGTTATGCCCTTTGGTTTGACAAATTCCCCTACTATATTTATGGATCTTATGAATAGAATATTTCATGAATACTTGGATAAGTTTTCTGTTGTTTTTATTGATGATATTTTGGTTTTTTTCAAAGAGTTATGAAGATAATGAAAAATAGTTAAGGGCTGTCTTGAAAAATCTCAAATAAAAGAAGTTATATGGGAAATTTAGAAAATGTGATTTTTGGTTGCAACAAATTTATTTTCTTAGGAACATTATAAATAAGGATGAAATAATAGTTGATCCTGCCAAATACAAAGTGGTTGATGAATGACCAATACCTACAAATGTTACTAAGATTCATAGTTTTCTTGGATTAACAGGCTATTACCGATGGTTTGATAAAAAATTTGCACAGTTATATTGCCCGCAAACTAAGTTTACACGAAAAGGGGTTAAATTTATTTGGACAAAAGATTGAGATGTTTATTTTTAGAAACTGAAAAAAAGATTGTTGAATGCTATAGTTTTATACCTACCTTCCATAAATAGTGATTTTTTCATCTATAATAATGCTTCATTGAAGGGACTTGGCTGTGTTCTGATGCAGAATAATCAGGTACTTTCTTATGCTTCAAGATAACTGAAACCTCATGAGTTAAATTATCCCACACATGATTTGAAATTAGAAGCTATGATTTTCACTTTAAAAATTTGGAGGTATCATTTATATGGAGCTAAATGTGAAATATATACTAAAAATAAAAGTTTTAAGTATATACTTAATCTGAATGAATTGAACATGAGACAGAGAAGATAGATGGAAGTGATAAATTATTATGATTTCATGATCAATTAACATCTTGGAAAAGCAAACAAAGTGGAATATTCTTTGAGATGAAAACATCATAATACATTAACCATGTTATATTTATATTATTTACCTTTGATTAATGATTTGATGAATTGTGTCCTAGAAGTTGTGGGTATAAGAAATTGCTCTGTTTTGTTTCAGGTGTCAGTACAATCATCTCTGTTAGACAAAATTAAGTAAGCACAGAAGGAAGACCATGAGTTTTAGAAAAAGGTAGAATTGGTTAAAAGGGTAAGTTTCCATAATTTGAAATTGATAAAGATTGTGTTTTGAGATTTGGGAAGAGATTATGTGTGCCTTATGATTCCCAACTGAAGAAATAATTGTTAAGAAAAGCTCATAGTTCTCCATTTTCAGTTCATCCTGGAAGTACTAAGATGTAAGATACCTTCAGGGGTATTACTAGTAGGATAGAATGAAAATAGATATTTCTGATTTTACTATGAAATGTTTCACTTTTAAATAGATTAAAGAAGAGTGACAACTTCTATAGGGGATGCTTTATCCTTTTCCAGTTCTAGAGTAGAAATTAGAAAACATATCAATGGAATTTGAGGTGGGACTATCAAAGAATTCTCGAGGTGACAATGCAATTTGAGTTATTATTGATCGGCTGATTAAATCTTTACATTTTCTTCCTATTTGAGATAATATGTCTCTAGATCAACTTTCCCGGTTGTATCTCAAAGAGATAATTAGGTTACATGGAGTTCCTATCTCCATTGTATCTGGTTGTGATCCTAGGTTGACTTCTAACTTTTGGAAATGCCTTCAGAAGTCATTGGGAACAAAATTAAATTTTAGTACATCCTTTCATCCACAATCATATGGACATTTGGAACAAAAAAATTAGACATTGGATGATATGCTTCGAGATTGTTCAATGGATTACTAGAGAAGTTGAGATCAACATATTTATTTAATCTAGTTTTCTTATAATAACAATTTTCATTCTTGTGTATAGATGAAACATTTTTAGGAATTATATGGAAAGTGGTGTCGAACTACATCATTTTTGGGAGGAAGTTAGGAAAAGAAAGTTTATGGGACCATAATTAGTAGAGGAGGTGGATGAGAAAGCGAAGATGATCCAGTAACACATGAGGAAAACTCAGAGCAGGAAAAAAGTTATAAAGATAATAGGAGGAAAGTATTTTCTTTCAAGATAGGTGATCATTTTTTCCTTAAAATATCTCCATGGAAAGGTGTATACACTTTGGTAATAAAGAAAATCTAAGTCCATGGTTTATTAGACCTTTTGAAATTCTAGAGAAAGTTGAACCACTTGCCTACCGAGTAGCTTTGCCTCTGAGTTTATCACAGGTACACAATGTTTTTCATGTTTCGATGTTAAGAATGTCATGGACCGTCTTAGTGGGGCCCGCACCGTGACTCCCCAAGCCCACCTCCAATAGGCCAGAGGCTGGTGACTAGCACCGAGTAGGCATATCACTAACATGGGAGGCATTGCCTAAGTACCTGTACACACACACACATCTCCAAGACCACAATGCGGAAATATAAAAACCACTAGGGAACAAAAAGAATGCATACAACAAAACCCATCCAACAATGTATGATGAAAAGTAAAGTGCTAAAAGTAAACTGAGCCAGAATACAAGCCCACCAAAAACAAGAGTTTGAAAACTACAAAGTCCAACATGTAAACACAAAGAGGTACTAGGACTGCTGCTCATAGCCGTGGGAACACCTCAGCCTTTAGGGAACTCAGAAAGATCGGTCCTGTCCTAGTCCGCCCTGGACTCTGTCAAAAGGCTACTCGTCTGCACAAGACACAACACGTGCGAGCAAAGCCTGTGTAGGGGTGAGTATAATAATAATCAGTAGAGGACCCCAAAAACCCCAAAGCAAAACACAAGGAAAGGTACAGTCATCTTTACACAATATATGTCTACTAAACATATAATAGGATAACACAATCCAAATATACTCAAATCCCAAACCCGTAGTCTAGGGACAAGTAATGCAACAACATACCCCCACTAGGGATTTAGTTCGAAGGTTCCATGAAGCACTAACCTGGGAGAACTCACTCCACTAGTCTGATAGCTCTGATGAATTCTGTCCGAGAAGTATTGTCCGTTGGGAAAGGTCACGAGAGATAGATGTGCTCATTCCAAGAGAACACACTCTTAAGTGGGGAAAAGATCACGATACATAGATAAGGATCACTTCCAGGGCCTTGGAAGATACCGCGACTCATCCGGATTCACCTTCTAGGTAGAGGATCAACGCCCTGTGGGAGTGGTCACGTCGATACCTGACTCTACCTAGGGTCAAGAATGGATAGAGGATCTCACTCTAGGCCTCTTGGAGGGATACCTGACTCTATCTTGGAAAGTCCTGCTGAAGGGATCATACTCCTATAGTAGGAAACGATACCTGACATTCAGGGGAACGAGAAAAGGGGCACTAACCCAAACGAAACATGTCCAAGATACGGTGGAAAAGAAGATCAAGCCAGGTACTGAAAAGTACATGGTGTGTAGAAATGTCACACGTCGTGTCTTCTGCCCCCGGGGTACTGCCCATGTACTACGACCCATGTCGCAAGGCTATTCATGTAGAAAAGTCAGTACATGGCGTGTAGTACAGAACAAACACCATGTCCGAGTAGATGGGGTCGACTCCATGTACGTGGTCGTGTGCCTGTACACGGCTTTATTCTGTGTGCACCATCCCGTGTAACCGGTACACGGAGTAACCCATGTTACTGGCCTTTCCAGGCCGTGTGGTGGAGTACACAGCTGTGTACTCCATCCCGTGTTCATGTATCACCTGAGATACACACCGAGCCCTGTGTAGTCGCCTCTTCCATGCCGCGTAGGGTCCACACGCCCTGTTCCGAAGCTATGTAGTCCATCCCATGTATGTGTACTTCCCAGAATATACGCCGAGATTTGAGAAAGGTCCAACATGCCATGTGACTGGGGTCACACGCCATGCAATACCTATCTGACACCCAAAACCCTAGCTGCCGCCACCGGTACCACATGGCGTATTCTTCAGGGATACACACTGTATTCTTCAGAAAATTCCAGAAAAGACGCCTGTCGCCACCACGCCCCGGTTTCTCCTCCAGTCTTTGATCCAGTCATATGATCACAATGAAACTAAAGGGTTGAGGTCTCCCGATCCTTATAAAGAATATTCTGTCAGTTTTGGGCCTCTGATAGGCCCCGAAAACATGTTTTGATCATCTGCGCGAAGAACGATTATCCCTAAACCATGTCAATTCGTCCGCTGCCATCATCGTCACACCTCTAATAGGTTTCCACGATGCCGGATCTCCAATTTGGGATTGTTGCGTTGAAAAACGGATGTGAAACAATCTGTTGTTTGTCACCCCTTGAAGAACGCATGAGAAGAAGAAAGGGGGAAGAAATCCAAAAGAAAATCGAGGAAAGAACCTCTGCCGTCATTTGTCACCGTGTTGATCCGCTCCCATTAGTAGGATCAAATAGAAAAGAATCAAAACAATAATCTAACATGGATTAATTTCCCGAGATCAACCCAATAAAACCCCTTCCGAAAAACCTACGAATCTGCGAATCAACCTGTTCGTGGGTTGATCCACATTCGTCGTTAAATCCAATAATGAGGAAGAAGAATTGAAATAACAACCCCTATGTAAATTCGGTTGAAGAACGATCGCCGCTTCACATTCGTTGGCAAGGTTCGTCGAATCTGAGAGGCGTTGATCGTTCGCATCGTCGTCGTCCGCCAACTGGTTCTCCTCCAAAGCTCTAATGGAAAATCCTCAATTTCATAGAGTTCTGTGGCTAACCCTACGAAATTTCCATAAGAAGGTATTTAAAGAGGAGGAAATTAGGTCGCTGCACAAAAAGGAAACATTTTAAAATAAAATAATTTATTAATTTATTTTATTTCTTCTAAAGTGTTTCTTTTAAAACACCCAAAAACTAACTTTTGCAGCCGACCTGCACCGGTCGATGTTAGGCCTCGCCTAAGGTAAAGTCACTGATCTGAACACAACGGTGCCCTTAGATTTCCGATCCAAGTACCCGTTTAAAATATATTCCATTTTTTAGGAAAACGCGCACGATGTTTAAAAGGTTTAATTTATTTTAAACATTTATTTTGGAAATTCCATGCCTCAGAATCTCATGCTGTCGAAAGGTATGGTCTCGAAATAATTTCATATAATATTTAAAAATAATACATAGAAAATATGAGACATTACATTCTTCCCAACTTGGGGATTTACGTCCCCAAAAATCCAAAACAAGGCTACTCAAAAAGATGTGGGTACTGGGAACGGATCTCAGTCTCCCGCTCCCACATGCTCTCTTAAAGATTCCCATGCTGCCACTGAATGCACACAAAGGGAATTGATCACCCACAAAGGATCTTCTCTTGCCGATCCTCAATCTCCACTGGGTACTCAACAAAGGTCACTCCATCCCCAATGTCCAGCTCACCCTAGTCGATGACGTGTGATGGGTCATGCACGTACCTCCTCAGCTGTGACACGTGGAATACATTATGTACCCGATGAACTGTGGCAGTAGAGCTAGGCGGTACACCACCTCGCCAACTCTGTGCAGTATTTGGAAAGGTCCAATGAACCTCATAGGTAGTTTACCACCCTGACCAAATCTCCGTAACCCTCGTCGAGGCGAGACCCGGAGAAAGACGTGGTCTCCCTCCTTGAACTCCAGAGGTCTCCATATTCTGTCAGCATAAGACTTCTGTCAGATCTGTGCAATCTTCATCAGCTCCCGGATGATCTGCACCTTCTTGGTGGTAGCTTGTACTGACTCTGGACCCATGCGTGCTGACTCTCTGGGGTCGGTCCAGTAAAGTGGTGACCTGCAGGGTCTCCC
Source organism: Viscum album (assembly GCA_963277665.1). Classification (NCBI taxonomy): domain Eukaryota; kingdom Viridiplantae; phylum Streptophyta; class Magnoliopsida; order Santalales; family Viscaceae; genus Viscum; species Viscum album. The sequence continues at coordinate 1,535,821,395 of OY728126.1, forward strand.
ATATAAAGCCTCAAAAGGTTCCATACCAATGGTGGAGTGGTAGCTGTTGTTGTATGCAAAATCTACTGGTGGTAGGTGGTCCTTCCAACTGTGACCAAAGTCCAAGATATAGGCCCACAACATATCCTTCAGAACCTGGATGGTCCTCTCTATCTGACCATCGGTCTGAGGATGGAACACCGTGCTCAAGCGTAGCTGAGTCCCAAAATCCTCCTGCAATCCCTTCCACAATAGGGATGTGAAGCGGGCATCTTGATATGAGACTATTGTCGAAGGGACGCCATGAAGCCGAACTATCTCCTGCATGTAGAGGCATCCCAAGCTCTCTACAGAACTCTACTCCTTGATAACTAGAAAGTGGGACGACTTGGTGAGTCGGTCAACGATCACCCAGATGGAATCATGCCCCTTGGACGTCTGTGGTAATCCCATCATGAAGTCCATCAACATTCCATCCCACTTCCACTCTAGAACTTCCAGGGGTGAGCTAAACCCACCAGAACCTAGTGCTCAGCCTTCACCTGCTGGCATGTAAGGCATCGAGAAACGAACTATGTTACTGGCTTCTTCATACCTGACCACCAGAACTGTCATCGAAGATCTTGGTACATCTTTGACACTCTAGTATGTACCTCAAAAGGGGATGTATGAAAAATCCCTTAGGACCTCTTCCCTCAATGCCACTGGTACAACAATGCATCCCCTGAAAATAAGTACGTGCTCCCAACCTTGCGAATATCCATCAGGAGCATGTCCTGTAGATAACTGAGCACGTAAAATCTCACAGTCGACATCCCCAAGCTGCACCTCCCTAACCCATTGTAAGAGTGGGGGGTGACAACCATCGACTGAAGGTAATCTGCATCCTCTCTGTCCACAAAGGATAACTATAACGTGGCTAACTGATCTGTCGCCTCACTCAATAGCTGCGAGCTCGACCTTCTGCTAAGAACATCCACCACTTTTTTCTCCTTCCCAGGAGTATAGATGATCTCAAAATCATAGTCCTGGAAGAACTCTATCCAATTCCTCTATCTCATATTTAGATAATTCTATGAAAATATGTACTTTAGATTCTTGTGGTCAGAGTAGATGATGAACCGCTCGCCCATAAGGTAGTGTCGCCACATGTTTAACGCGAAGACTACCACTGCCAACTCGATATCATGGGTCACATAGTTCTGCTCATGTGGCCTAAGTTGGTGCGAACCATAAGAAATCACTACCTATCTCTGAATCAGGACACAACCAATCCCAGTCCCTAATGCATCATAGAAAACTACATACTCGACACCCTCCTCTAGTAATCTCAAGATCGGGGTGCTCATCAAACTATGTCTCAACTGCTCAAAATCCTGTTGGCACTTCTCCATCCATATGAAGGGTTTTCCCTTTCTAGTCAAGGCTTCCATCGATGTTGATATTCGTGAGAAATCAGGAATGAATCTCCAGTAATATCCTGCCAACCCAATGAATCTCTGCACCTCCGTCATGCTCCGAGGTGGCTCCCATGCTAACAATGCCTCCACCTTGGCTGGGTCCAAAACTACACCATCTTCCGAGATGACATGTCCCAGAAAGTGGACCTCCTGAATCTAGAACTAGAACTTCGAGAGCTTCTCATAAATCCAGTGCTCTCAGAGTATGTCTTGAACCATCCGTAGGTGTCTCATGTTCTCCTCCTATGACGCCGAGTACACAAGGATGTCATCAATGAAGAATACTATGAACCAGTCTAAGTACGGCTAGAAGATCCGGTTCATCAGTCCCATGAACACTTTGGGGGCATTTGTCATGCCGAAAGGCATCACCAAGTACTCATAGTGGCCGTAGTGGAATCTGAAAGTCATATTCGGTATATCCTCATCCCGTACTCATAACTGGTGATAACCTGATCGAAGGTCGACCTTCAAGAACCACTGTGCCCCTCTTATCTGATCGAAGAGGTCATCGATTATCGATAGTGGATACTTTTTCTTCACTGTTACCTGATTCAGGCACTGGTAATCCACAAAAAACCTCAAACTCTCATCTACCTTCTTGGAAAACAAGAATGGGGCCACCCAGGGTGAAACGCTGGGTCTTAGGAAACCCTTGCTCTGCAAATTCTCCAACTACACCCTCAGCTCGTGAAGCTCTGTAGGAGCCATATGATATGATGATGAGGAAATAGGTGTCATCCCGAGGTGTAGGTCGATGCAGAAGTTGATTTCCTGGTGGAGAGGTAGTCCTGGAACATCTTCAGGAAAGACGTCCTCGTACTCTGCCACTACTGCTGGGAACTGGGAGCTCATAACATCTACTGCTCTGAGGGAAAGGCTAGCCAATTCATGAGTGATCAGCTACACCTTCCTATGCATGATCCCATTCTGTACTGCCTGGGTCTCTTTTTCTCCAACAAAAGAAAACCTTGTCCCATCACTACGGACACACCGCACTCTTCACCTAAAGCAGTCAATCTGGGCATGGACCAAAGATAACCAATCCATACCGAGAATGATGTCATAAGGCCTCGACACTACCACCAAGAGGTTCCAACCGAAACTCTCACTTCCAATGGTAAGTTCACATTGTATTCAAAGGTGCATGATCATCGAGTCTCTTCCTATAGGTGTCTCCAAGCGTAAGGATCGAGTCAAAGGCTCTACTGGAATCTCAAGGTTTCACACAAGACATGTGGAGATGAAGGAATGAATGGAACGTGTGTCTATAAGTACAACAACTAAGGTATATAAGACACAAATCGTACCTCGGATCATCCCCGTAGTCCCTGGGTTATACGCGTCGACTGCATGCAGCTGTCCCCTCCCCTGTCCCCCTACTCCCTGAGCCCGGTACGAACCTCCGAGTGGTGGCAGTGGAAGTAAATCGAAACGTATTCCACCACCTACAGCTCTCCCTACTCCTCTTCCATGTTCGCCGCCTGGCAGGTCTATCTACTCCACTCTCTACCTATGCCTCGGTGGTCCATCCACTACCTCCCTGTCAGCAGCTCGACGGGTCGGAAAATCTCTAGCGAGATGTCCCCTACCGTCACATGAGTAGCACCGCCTCTCCCTAGACTGACTGGATCCAGCCTGAGATCCCTGGACTATTGATCCCCTATATTGGGTCCCCCTATAAAATCTATCACATATTGATCCCTGTTCCTGATGTCGGCTCCCTGCTGCCAAGGTCTTCGTGCCTGTCTGCCTATTCTTGACTATCGTTGGCTGTCCCTGCTCCGCTAAGAATCTCTCGATCACCAATGCTCGCTCGAGCACTCCATCATAAGTCGAAATTCATAGAGGCACAAAACTAGCTCAGATGTCTCGTCATAGACCTCACTCAAAGGTTCGAGATCTGAAGTACTGATCCCTGACCATATTCATCGAGTACCGGTCGAGGTTGGTAAACCTCGATGAATAGTTAGCTACCGTCAAACTGCCCTGCTGGAGCTAAAGAAGCTCCTGGATGCACAATACTCTCAGTGTAAACAGAGAGAAATCCTCCCTAAAGAGTCTCTCAAACTTCGTCTATGAAAGAGTCTCCTCATCGTGAGTCTATGTGGTCAGACTCCACCATTGTCCTGCCCGATTCCTGAAGAAGGCTCGCTCCTAAGATCACCATCTGGTCCACTGGTGTCCTCACTAGATGGAAAACTCTGGTCACTACCTCATGCTAGTCCTCAGTCGCCTGAGGGTTGGGCTTGCCTCGGAACCTGAGGAGTCTCTGTCTCTGGAACTCATGGAGCGCGCTCAGCCTGTGCCCCTCGTTGGTCGGTACTGCAGGTACCACAGGCTGCTTCACTAGTGGCGGTATAGCAGGTGCACCACCTGGAGGCAATGCCTGGGGAACTGGTCCCTATATTGAAGCCTCGTCACTGAGGGGGTCATCCTCCTGACCATGCTGCTGAATCCTAGCGGGTATGCATCACAGATGCATCCTGTAAAGAAACAAGATGTACCACGGTTAAAGAGTGTATCTGGATAGCTGACACAAAAGACATGGAAAACACAACCCATTACTATATGATGCATGTACCGTTATTTTATTTTCCCACAACCAGTGTTTTCATGTACCTAGTTGAAAAGTAGGTTATCAGAGTCTTGGTGTATGGATACATCGGCCACCTGCACCAACACTAGAGTCTCTGGCCTGAAAGCTGAGTTCGAAGCACTTAACACCATTGCCCCAAACCAATATCACAGACTCTTGGTCCTAAGGTAGAACCGATCACCTCTGATACCACTCTATCACGACCCATCCCAGTGGGGCCCACACCGCGACTCCCCAAGCCCGCCTCCAATAGGCTAGGGGATTGTGACTAGCACGGAGTAGGCATATCACTAAAATGGGAGAAATTGCCTAAGTACCTATACACACACACACATCTCCAATCCCACAATGATGAAATGTAAAAACCACTAGGGAACAAAAAGCATGCATACAACAAAACCCATCCAACAGAGTACGAGGGAAAGTAAAGTGCTGAAAGTAAACTGGCCCAGAATACAAGCCCACCAAAAACAAGAGTCTAAAAACTAAAAAGTCCAACCTGTAAACACAAAAAGGTACTGGTACTTCTACTCATAGCCGTAGGAACACCTCAGCCTATAGGGAACTCAAAAATCTCGGTCCTGTCCTGGTCTGCCCTAGACTCTGTCAAAAGGATGCTCATCTTCACAAGACACGACACGTGCGGGAAAAGCCCGTGCAAGGGTGAGTATAACAATACTCAGTAGAGGACCCTAAAAACCACAAAGAAAAACACAAGGAAAGGTAAAATCATCTCTACACAGTATGTGTATACTAAACATATAATAGGAGAACACAATACAGATATACTCAAACCCCAAACCCGTAGTCTAGGGACAAGTCACGCAATAGAATACCCCCACTAGGGATTCAGTTCGAAGGTTCTATGAAGCACTCGCCTGGGAGAACTCACTGCATGAGTCTGATATCTCTGATAATGTCCGTCTGAGAATTACTATCCATCGGGAAAGGTCACAAGAGATAGATGCACTCATTCTGAGAGAACACACTTCTGAGTGGGGAAAAGATCACGATACACAGATGAGGAACTACCAGAGCCTTGGAGGATACCGCGACTCATCCAGATTCACCTGCTAGGTAGAGGATTAGTGCCCTGTGGAAGTGTTCACATCGATACCTGACTCTACCTAGGGTCAATAATGGACAGAGGATCTCGCTCTGGGCCTCTCGGAGGGATACTTGACTCTATCTCAGAAATTCCTACTAAAGGGATCATACTCCTATAGTAGTAAACGATACCTGAACTTAAGGGGAACGAGAAAAGGGGCACTAACCCAAATGAAACATGTCCAAGATATAGTGTACAAGATGATCAAGCCATGTACTGAAAAGTACACAATGTGTAGAAATGTCACATGCTGTGTCTTCTACCCCCGTGTATTGATCGTGTACTACGACCCGTGTCGCAAGGCTGGTCATGTAGAAAAGTCATTACATGGCGTGTAGTAAATAACACACACCGTGTCCGAGTAGCTGGGGGCGGCTCCGTGTACGTGGCCATGTTCCCGTACATGGATTTATTCCATGTGCCCCATCCCGTGTAACCGGTACACGGAGTAACCCACGTTACTGGCCTCGCCAGGCCATGCGGTGGAGTACACGGCCATATACTCCATCCCGTGTTCGTGTATCGCTCGAGATACATGCCGAGTCCCACGTAGTCGCTTTTTCCATGCCATGTAGGGTCCACACACCGTGTTCCGAAGCAGTGTAGTCCATCTCGTTTCCGTTTACTTCCCATAATATACGTTGAGATTCAGGGAAGGTCCAACACACCGTGTGATACCAGTATAACACCCAAAAATCTAGCCGTTGCCGCCTGTACCACACTACGTGTTCTTCGGGGATACACGTTGTGTTCTTCAGAAAATTCCAGAAACAACGCCCGTTGCTGCTGTGCACCAGTTTCTCCTCTAGTATTCGATCCGGTCATTCGATCACAACGAAACTGAAGGGTTGAGGTATCCTGATCCTTATGAAGCCGATTCTATCGGTTTCGAGCCTCCGATTATCCTTGAAAACGTGTTTTGATCATCCACACGAAGAATAGTCAAAGAACGATTATCCCCAAACCATGTCGATTTGTCCTCCGCCATCACCGTAGCACCTTCTCTAGGTCTCCATGACGTCGGATCTCCAATTTGGTATCATTACATCACAAAACGGATGCACAACGATCCGTTGTTCGTAACCCCACGAAGAACATAAAGAACACACAAGAAAAAGAAAGGGGAAATAAATCCAAAAGCAAATAGAGGAATGAACCTCTGCTATCATTCATCACAGTGTTGATCCACTCTCATTAGTAGGATCAAATGGAGTAGAATCAAAACAATAATCTAACGTGGATTAATTTCCTGATATCAACCCAATAAAAACCCTCTCACAAAACGTATGAATCCGCGGATCAACCTGTTCGTGGGTTGATCCACGTTTGTCGTTAAATCCAAGAACGAGGAATAAGAATTGAAATAACAACCCCTACCTCATTCCGGTTGAAGAACGATCACCGCGTTGCATTCGTTGGTGGGGTTTGTCGAATCCTAGAGGTGTCGATTGCTCGCATTGTCATCATCCGCCAATGGGTTCTCCTTCAATGCTTTAATGGAAAACCTCAATTTCGTAGGGTTATGCAGCTAACCCTACGAACTTACCATAAGCAGGTATTTAAAGAGGGGGAAATTAGGTCACTGTGCAAAAAGGAAACATTTTAAAATAAAATAATTTATTAATTTATTTTATTTCTTCTAAACTGTTTCTTTTAAAATGCCCAAAAACTAACTTTTGTAGCCGAGCCGCACCGGTCGATGTAAGGCCTCACCTAAGGTAAAGTCACTGCTCTGAATGCAATGGTTCCCTCAGATTTCTGATCCGGGAACCCATTTAAAAGATATTCCATTTTTCAGGGAAACTTCTCACGTGTGCTGTTTAAAAGGTTTAATTTATTTCAAACATTTATTCTGGGCACTCCGGGCCTTGGAATCGCACGCCATCAAAAGGTATGGTCTCGAAATAATTCTATATAATATTTAAAAATAATACTTGGAAAATTGGAGACATTACAAATAAAGTATGTGCCAGATTCACCTCATGTTTTGAGCCCAAAAGTAGTTCATTGAGGAGAGAACCTTTCTTATGAAGAGAAACATGTTCATATTCTTGATTGTATAGAGAAAGTATTGTGGAATAAGGTAATTCACCAGGTTAAGGTTTTTGTGGAGAAACTATATATTGAAGAAGAAACATGGGAATATAAAAATGCTATGAGGGAAATGTATCCTCACTTATTTAATAAGTGGATAAAAACTATGTGGATGAAATTTCCAGAAGGGGGGAGAATATAAAAACCCAGGTACTTAGAAAATAATTTTCTTTTAATTTGAAATTAAATAGTAATATTAATTATAAATGTATAATGATATAAGCAGTATTTATGGAAATTAAGAAATCTATACTAATAGAATATTAACCTCACATATTAAATTATAAATAAAATTCATGCATCTTAAATGTAAAAATATGATATATTTATATTATGTAAAAAGTAAATATTTTTTTTGAAATTGATAAATTAAGTGTTGGTATTTTTGTGACACATAAATTTTTATTTATAATTTATAATTAATTTAATGATTTAAAAGAAAATTTATTTTCATAAAATATATTCATAAATTAATATTTTTTTCTTATGATTATAAGATAATTTTACGAGACCTTAATTAATTTTTCAAAGTGTTATAAAATCAGTTATAATTTTAAAATTAGTATTTTTTGAATAAGATATGATTTTAATTAAAAATTAAAATTTTCACATTTAGAAAATTGTTTTTATAAAATAGAGTTTATTTTTGAATTCTAAATGTCGAAAAATAGTTAGGGTAAATTTTTGTGAATTTTCTAAAATAGTTGATTTTTTTGTGAATAATAAAATACTGCAATTTATAGTATTTAACAAATACATGATTTATTGAGTCATAGATGATGTACGTCTGATGTTAGCTCAAAATATAGAACTCTCCTGAATTATTTTAATATATTTAGTTATAATTCTAAAACTATTCATATTCTTGATCCAAAATAATAAACTAATGAATATAATAAAAGAACACCCCTCTCTTCCACTATAAATACCTCCCCTCACCACCTCTTATCCTCACACCTCAAAGCCTTGTAGATTATTTAATTTCTACCCAATTCTCTTCCCAAACCTCTTCCTCACTTCCAAAACCTTCTGGTCTCACCAAAAGGCCAAAACCAAAGTCCTTAAATTTGTTCTCAATGAGATTAATTCAAGAGGTAAAATCCTCTTTCATTTTATTTTATTTTTCCTTTTAATTTCTTTTCTCTTCTCATTATATATTCACCTATATGTATCCAAGTGGCATGAAAAATCAATTATATTATATATATTTTAATTTTATCATGTTTATGGAAAAATTAACCGTCAAACTTTTTGTCCACTCCCTTTTATTCTAAAAATGAGAACATTATTCGTGACGTGTCCATTTACCACTATAGTGGATAATACACTTTTATTTTCCATTACCACCTTCAAGGATAGTCAGAAAACAATTATTTTAGTTAAATCAGATTGTATTATACATATTATAAGTTATACAATGTTCTATAACCAATATATAAACATTATATTAAATAAAATTATATAAGTTCATGATGGTTGTAAAAACTTCCAAAATAAATTAAATTATTTTCATTAATGTTTTATTTAATAAATCATCCTCATATCATAAAAAATGATATATGGTATCATTTAAAATTCTTGGAACATATTAATACCATTTATTTCCACTTTTTGAGTTTTTATTCCATTCGACAAGAAAATCCATTACGAACCGATCATGGAAACCATGAAAAGAATGCACCCGAAACAATGGAAATACAAAATATTATTAATTAATGGGTGGGATGTTGTTATAATATGATTATATAAGGTAGTATAAACATGGGTATAGTTATCTAATAGATCAATAATACTATTTAAATTATTATACATGAATTTTGGACACTATTTAAGTAATACAAACCCGAGGTAAGGAACTTTTTAAAAAAATCCTCTTTTAAATTTCCATTTTTAAAAAATTCATAAGGAATATTTTTATGGTGAAAGTAATATTATTTTATGATTATGTTATGGTTATTGGGAATCCTTTATGATGATGTTTGGGACCTATATCTATATCCAATGCATTGGGTATGTTTATGTTGGAAGTTGACCGTAAGAGTTATTCCAAGTGTAACTGCGATGGTTACATCACATGGTAGCCATAAGAGTTACATTGTAAGGTATCCATGGGGGTTAAAAATAATATAGTAGTTGTGAGGGTTACAATATTAAATAATTAATTCCCCAAGTTACCTATTTGGTTTTATTTATGTTTTCTATGTTTTATAGAAATCTCTTATTTTCAAAAAGTAACTATATGATACTTTATGGGTGAAAAATATGTCTTTGTGAAAATGATTCCATATGATTATAAGTATTCTTATACTAATGGTTCCTTTCCATTTATATTTTCCTTACTAAGTTTTTTGTGCTCATCCAAAGTTTTAAAATGTTTTTCACAGGGTTTTAATGATGGGTAAGAGAAAAGAAGAAGCCAAGTAGAATGTTGTGAAGATTTTTCATTGAAGAATTATTTTTTATTAAAAAATTTTGTATTATGAAAAAATGGATACTATTTTAGTATTATACACTTTTTATGTTATGGGTTATCATGTATGGGTTACAAACTAATTGTCTAAAACTCTAAAATGAAAATATCTTTGGGAATGTAATAAGTGCATTCGAGTTGAATAAACTAGATTATGTATTGTTTAAGGCCGAGTCCTTAGATATATAACAAGACCCAAAACACCCATATAATACATCGCTATAACTACTCAGATCCCATACTCTCATAGAACCTCACCATAAACATGATTTGGGACTTTCACCTCTCTATGAAAAGCAGGTTAGTTAATGCGATACTAGTTATTAATGGAGGAAACACTTATTTTAACATATCGTTACCATATTTTTGGTACTTATTGACCCTTTTTTGGATAATAATTTGTTTATATATTATTTTGGGTCATTTATAGGAACTTTTGGAAAAAATTTGGAAGTTTTGGGGTTGTTCATAGTTTGGTAAAACTATGCATTTTATACTAGAAAACTATGCACCTTGTTTAGTGGTTCTGCATAGTGGCACATGGTTGAAAAAAAGTTAATAAAAACCGTGTGGCATCCCCTACAAACCATACGATCTTGGGTAGTGAGTATTTGTATGGTTGTAATAAGGTTAGTCTAACCATGCAGCTAAATTGTGCACATTTTTTAGAATCCCAATGAAGGTGCACTGTTAGGTGCACAATTAGTACTAACTAAGAGACCTAACTTAGTAAACCATGCAAACAAGTTTTTAACCCTATAAAATTTTAATTAAAATCTCAAACCCCCTATTTTTAATTCTAATATCCTCCCATTTGACCATAACTCATTCCATTGGCTTTTAGAGGCTCTCAAGAGAGTATTTTGGCTTCTCCAACCCCTTTTATCTCAAATCCAAGTACTGATGGTTACATTTGATTCCTCTCTGGTAAGTGTTTTCCCCTATGATTTAGAATCCTCATTTCTTATCATATCTTCTTATTTGATAATTATGTATCATCACACTTTTGGTAGATATAAACCCTAATTCTATGGATTCTGATTCTATGGATTTCTTCTTGATCTTCATCGGCTTTGATTCTCTATTGGTGATTCTCTTTTCAGGTTATTGATCAGTTTTTCATGTGTTAAAATATAGGTGGTTTCATAAGTCTTTTTACTATAATTTAAACCTTGATTGATTTATTGAGTTGAAAGGTATTTTCATTTTTTTTATAAACCTTGAATTGTGATGATTGATTTCAAATGCATGAGATTTTTTAATTTAAAACCTATTTTCAAAGGCTTTGGAAATATGTTGTGATTTTGAGAAAATATGGATTTTAAATAATTTGATGTCGATTCTTAAGAAAAATGGATTTAAATGAAATATGGTTTTGAAAGTAATGAATTTGAAGAATATCCATGATTTGGTTTTCAAATTGAAGTGGTATATTGAAACTCGATAATAGGGAATTGAACTGTGAATGATTATTTGAATTGACATGACTGAACATGATTGAATGATTAATTTATTGAAGACCATGTGAGCCCAAGTAGTTAGTGGGTGACTAGGACAAGAATTCTAGGACTCTGAATCCCTAATATTGGATTTGATGACGAAAATTTAAGCTAAACCAATTTTGGCATGATTTTCCATGATGGTATTTTTTTTGATTTTATCTCGATGGCCTGAGCCTTAGGGAAGTTCACAAACTTCTTGAGATGTGATGATTGACTGAGTAATGCAAGGATTATATATTAATAAGCTAACTTATCTTAGGACTTATTACATGGCGATTTATTATGATTTTATTATTACATTCCAGTGATTATAGGACTATTTTTATTCATTCCCTTGATTTAAGAAAATATTCATAAAATCCTATTATTAATATAGAAGAAATCTACTTAATTTGAAAGAATGTTTTGATTAAAATTATGTGAATGATTTTCCATACCATATCTTTGTTTAAATTGAAGCATATATGGTTTAATTATTATAGAATTTCTTAGGGAATATTTAGTGAAATACTACTAATATATTTTCCCCACACTCTACCTTTATGTTCGGGCATTTATAGACTATGTTTTTGTTGATCTAGGAAAAGGGAAAGTTCCACTTAGAGCTGGTAGGTGTTATTGATTCATGGGTCCCTAGAGTAATGGTGGTGATGGGTGGAGCCTAATGTCCACTTGCTACATGGGGATTGTGAGACTTTTTTTTGAAATATATTTTGTTTTCTTTTGTATGATGTATTACTTTGGGATTTCTGTCTTCTTGTGTTACTTTTCTCCTTAAGGAGTGTTTTTCATAACAACTATTATTAGTTTCATATTTCACTATTATATATACCGATCATTTGTTCTTGTAGAGAAATAATTCCATTTGACATTTTGTAAATGCTCTGATGCTAGTTGTTAACCCATGGGGATCGAGAATACCCTTCATGTCATGTTAGAGATGGCTCGAGTATCGATGTACCAGGGTATTCAGGTTAGTTTTTGACATAATTATATCAAATGTATGAGGTTGAGAATATTTCCTTGATGTCTATAGGCAGTTTGGGATGTACTGGTAGATAAGAGGTAGTATTTTTTGTGACATAGGAGGTAGTTGTGGGAGAGTTCCTGACCAACTCTCATCATAACAAGCCTTAAATCACCATGTGTGTTTGGGTAAGGAAAATTGAGGAATAAATTGATTTAATTATATTATTATACATAAACTTGATTTTATTATTTTGAAATTATATAAAAATTGAATTATATCTAATGGAATTGATATCCTTGTATCTCTTGAATTAGTTGATTATCTGAGTATCTTTGATGATATTTTCATATTTCTTGTTGATGTTATATAGTACCATGCCCCATAAAGTTTTTTTGAATAGGCCTCAAGAGGGAGCTATTGATAAACCATACTAATTAAACCCTCTAGTATATTAGCATCTCATTGAGATTGTGGTGTGTACTATCCAAGATCCAGGATAGTTAGTTTCACTCATTCCCATTAAGGCTCTAGTTGTGTAACCTTGAAGGGATGAATCTAGAGATCATGATCAGGAGTTTCTTCATCAGACACCACCAAATTTCCAAGGCTCGAATGATCCTCAAGTGGATGATAATTGGTTATAAAATATTTAAATAATTTTTGAGTTCTTGGAAATGAAAAATTGATTAAGGTTAAATGTGCTACATTTATGCTTGAAGGGCCTAGCAGGAGGTAGTGGGATTTGATAGTGATAGTGAAGAAACATGAGGGAATGGAGTGGAAATACTTTTTAGCTATTTTCAAAGATAATTTCTATCCATAGTTGATGATTTTGGAAAAATATATGGAGTTTCTCATCCTCCAATGAGATAGTTAATAAGAAGAAGTTGAAGTCCTGAAGATTTGATATGGATCTTAGGTTTGATATCTGATATCAGGTTTTCATACATAATATCACTTCTCATACAGAAGTAATATATGAAGCATTGATGGCAGAGCTTTACCTGGCTGGTAATTTAGGGTTGATGAGATTTCCTCTTACTCATAATGGTAGTTTTATTAGTTACTTTAAAATAAAGGGAAAGAGTGATGATTCTCATGGTGGATCTTGAAACCAAGAATCATCCAGACCTTATATGGTGTATGTAATAGGCCCATTGTCTTTATTTCACTATGGAAAGTTTGAGCATTCGAAAAGAGTTTGTACTATGGTCACATGCAGAGGTTCTATAATATATTTTCTACCCCACACATTGGAAAATGTTCATCATAACCTAAAGGTAATACATTAAAAACATATGCCTCAATAACTAAGTGTTTCTAGCCCCAGGCATTCAAAATGAAGCTTCTTTATATAGTGGAAGAGTCTCCATATAAAGTTGACGCGGGTATGGTGATAGTGATGGGTACCATCAATATAGCTTCATATTTAGTGACTACTTTATTTGATACTAGTGCATCTCATCCATTCATATCAACTTGTGTTGTTAAATTTCTAAACCTTCATATAGATATTATACCTTATGTTATGGATATTTCTATGCCCCTCAGAATGAAGAGAGAGAAGGGTCTCTGATTCCATTATTGTGTCTTCTCTTTATCAAAGATTGAGATCAACTAAAATTTTATGGTTCTCAACATGAAACCTTTGTATTTCATTATTGGGATGGATTGGTTGATTACCCATAAATATCGGTTTGAATGCTATCTTTTATGGGTCTCCTTTACTATCCCCAATGAGGTGTGACATGTTTTCTTGGGAGAATGGGACCTGAGTTCGAGCAGATCTAGGTATCGTTCTTTGTATTTGGTAAATGTGATATTTGTGTTTTCTTTTGATCTAGAGTGAGAATATTTGAGAGAATATCTCCCTATAGTAGTCATTGAGTTTCCCGACATGTTTCCTTCTGATTTTTAAGTATTTTCAGTTTTAAGGGAAGTAGATTTTTCAATTTTCATGGAACCAAGTACCCAACCTATCTCTATTACTTTTTATTGTATGACACTAATTGAAATAAAATATTTGTAGACTTAGTTGAATGATTTGTTGGATAAAGGATTCATTCTTCCGGGCATGCCACCTTGGGCAGTGCCTGTTATTTTTGAAAAGAAATCCAATGAGACACTTTTCCTTTGTGTTGATTACCAAAAACTTAATCAAGTTATAGTGAAGTACATGTATTTGTTTCCTCATATTGATGATTTTTTTGACTAGTTGAAATGGGTGAACTAGTTCTTAAAGATTTATCTTCGATCTGGTTATCTCTAGTTGAGAATTAAAGAATTGGATATTCTGAAGACCACCTTTAGGGTTAGGTATGGAAATTTTGAGTACCTTATTATTCCTTTTGGACTATTCAATTCTCTTATAATGTTTATATCATTAATGGACATGATATTCCATGAGTTTGTTGATTCGTTTTTGGTGGTGTTTGTTAATTAAATCTTGATTTACTCTAAAACTGAGGATGATCATATGCATCATCTAAGAGGAGTTTTGGAAATTTTGAAAGATCACTGAATTTATACCAAACTATAGAAATGTGATTTATGGATTTAAGAAGTGATTTTATTAGAACATATTGTCTCATAACATAGTATTTCAATTGATCCCAATAAGGTGAAGGCTGTTATGACATGGAACAATGGTGAAATATTTTCGAGATTTAGATATTCTTGGGTTTAGTGGGGAATTATCACCTATTTGTCAAAGATTTCTCAAAGATAAATTCTCTAATGAATTCACTCACTCAGAAAGGAGTAATTTTATTATGGGATTCAAAATATTAGAATTATTTTGATGATTTGAAGCATCTTTTGAACTCTACGCTAGTATTGAATCTTCCAAAGGATGGGTAGGGATATGCGATCTTTTGTAATGAATCAGGACTAGGTTTTTACTGTTTTCTTATGTTGGGTGACCATGTGTTGGACTACAGTTCCAGATAGGTTAGGAAATACAAGAAGATCTATCACATTCATGATTTTGAAATCACAGCAGTGATGCATGATCTTAAGAGTTGGTGTCATTACCTTTTCAGAGAAAGGTTTACCATGATTTTCGATCATAAAAACCCAAGTAATATATTCTTTGAAATTTTTTTGAATCTTATATATAAGATATGGGTATATTACTTTCAATTTTTTTATTTTTACATTTACTACACCCTTATTAAGGGTAATTTCATTACTGATACTTTAACCAGGAAACTTTTGACTGAGGCCATGAAAGAATCACCAGAAGACTAGAACTTGATGGATCTCTTTACTAGAACTTGATGGATCTATTTCCTCCCATTAGAACATAACTTAGTTCTTTTTCTTTTAGAGGCTCTCAATATATTATTTTAGCTTCTCCAACCCCATTCTCCTTGGATCAAAGCATCAGTGGTTGCATTTTTTTCCTCTTTGTTAAGTGTTTTCCACTTGATTTGGAATTACCCTTTCTTATCTTCTCTCTTTCTTTGAGTGTGATGGATACTCACATTTTTGG
The DNA here is from genome assembly GCA_963277665.1 of Viscum album. Classification (NCBI taxonomy): domain Eukaryota; kingdom Viridiplantae; phylum Streptophyta; class Magnoliopsida; order Santalales; family Viscaceae; genus Viscum; species Viscum album. The sequence goes on from OY728126.1 coordinate 1,535,837,070, forward strand.
TATATTTAAACCCTGATTTTGATGGATTATTATTATCAATATTTCTTCTTGATCTCACTCACCTACAATTCTCCATCTACGATTCCCATTTTGGTTGATTGGTAGTTTGATCACGTAATAAAAGGTAGGTGGTTCCGTAAGTCTTTTCCCAAAAATTGAAACATTTATTACTATATTGAATTGAAATGTATTTTCAATTATTTTCTAAACCTCAAATCATAATTATTTTGATAATTGATTTCAATTTCATGATATATTTTTTAATTTAAAACCTATTTTCAAAGGCTTTGGAAATATTTTGTGATTTTGATAAAAGATGGCTTTAAATGATTTGATGTTTATTCTTGAGAAAAATGGATTTTAATGAAATAATATTTTGAAAGGAATGAAATTGATGAAAATCTATGATTTGGTTTTGAAATTGAAGTGGCATGTTGTAACTCGATATTGATTAATTGAACTATGAATGATAATTTGAATTAAAATGACTTCCTACGATTGATTGATTGATTGAAGCACTTGTAATATTGAGTAGTTAGTGGGTGTCTAGGATAATCATGATAAGACTCTAACTCTCTAGCATTATATTTGATGATGAAAAATTTAACTAGACCAAGTTGGGAATGATTTTCCCTGATTGGGTGTTGTTTGATTTTGTGCTGATGTCCTGAGACTTAGGGATGTTTGCACACTTCTTGAGTCGTGATTATTGACTGAGTAGTATAAGGATCATATGGCCAAAAACGAACTTATATGAAGACTTATAACATGGTTCTATGTTACGATTTACATTCCAGTTATTACATGACTATTTTATGCATTCCCTTTATTTAATAAAATGTTCATTAAACCATATTTTTGATATATATATATATATTATATTAATGGTTTGAAATCATGTTTTTGTTGAAATTATAAGTCTGATTTTTCATTCCACTTTTTTTTAAAAAATTTATTCATAAATTGTTTAATTGTTATATAATTTCTTATAAAATATTTAGTGAAATCCAATTATGATATTTTTATCTCACCATACCTTTTCCTTTGGGTGCTTATATACTATATTATGCTAGGTTGAAGAAAAGGTAAAGTGACACTTAGAGGTGGTAGGTGTGATTGATTCATAGTAATCTGGAGTGATGGTGGTGACTAGTAGAGCCTATTGTCTACTTATTACATGAGTATTGTGAGACTTTTTCTTGATAGACATCGTGTTGTCTTTTGGATGATGTATTAATTTGGAATTTATGTTTTCTTGTGGTATATTTATCCTTGAGGAGTGTTTGGCATACTAATTTTTATCAGTTTCATATTCCACTATTATATGTACTGATCATTTTTTCTTAGGGTGAAATAATTACCTTTGACATTTTTTTGATGCCTTGTCATTAGTATCCAGCCTATGGGGATCGAGAATTCCCTTCTGGTCTTGTTAGAGCTGGATTGGGTATCAGTGTACTAGGGTATTCATGTTGGTTAAGGAAACCTATAACCCATATCATAGGAAAACAATGACCTCTCTAGGTAATAGACTCTCACCCCATCACATGGTTGAATATTGAACCCGCCTGTAGTATGGGAGACCCATACTTTATTGGGATTGAGGGGGTACTGATCCCATGTCTAAATGAAGTATCTATTCCTCAAGGATGTAATTCATAAGTCGTAAATCCTATGAGGGAGTACCTTCACCATAATATAAATTGGGGACCCAAGTTATATTATCACTGGTCCAATTCACCTCCACCATGACTCAATCATGTTCCACATACCTCAATCATTCCACCTTGTACACCAAAGGATATTGACCCATGACAAAGATATATGTAATATGTGGGGAGACTATACCCTCTTGGTGCATATTTCCATAAAACATAGTAAAATAAATAAAATCAACAGTCCTTGTAACACAATTAGTTTGAGTTATTTCCCTATTTGATGGCTTATTTAAAGTTAGGAAATATTTGGGTTAAGACTTAGGAAGTTTTTGAAATATTTTATAAGGTTTTGAAAGATTTTTAAAGGTTCATAGTTTGAGCATGGTTAGAAGAAACCATGCTCAAGTCTCCAGGAAACTGTACGAGGCATTTGGGGTTCATTGGGTAAGTGCACAATTTGGAAAAAATAATGTTGTTAATTGCGTTACTTGGATTTTTTATATATATACCTAATTTGTATGGTTAACACACAATTTTTAAACCACGTGTCCTAACCATGAGATTAAAACATAATTATACGAAAATTATGTTTAAAACTCAAAAATTTTCTGAAAATCCTCTTTTTTTCCTCATCTAACCTATGATCTCAATTTCAAAGGTTCTTATTGGATACTTTCAATGACCTTCTATGTCTAGACATTGATTATATAGATTCTTTTTGCGTTTGGCCATATAAATCAAAGGATAAGACTCCTTTCTTCATTTCTATCTTGGATCTTCTCATTTATTCTTAAGAAAAAACTTATATCAAAGTAGTTATACCTGAATCTATTGTATGATATAAGTTTTAATTTATTTGTCTTGGTATTTGATAAATAAAAGGAAGGAAGGGGTCAAATATGTGAGATATTCTAAAGAATCGTTGTGACAAACAGATCCAAGGTAGGTGGTTTTTACCTTCTTCCACTTTTTCTTGCAATGTGAAAGATCTCATGCCTATGAATGATTTCTATATACTTTGAATGAAAATTATATTTCCCAAACTTTTTTAAAATTTACTCGGGTTGTTCTCTTTATTGGTTTTGGGATGTGGGTAACACCACATGGGATTTGAAAATGATGGTTTTTGAGAAATGAAACTTTTTGTAAATCAAAGAGGGTTTGATGGGTGTTCTTGGCATGGTTTGGGTTGTGCGTGTTCATGTTCATATGGAATGAATGATGGATTTAAGTAACCATGGTCATAGTGCTAATTTGGGTTAAAAAATAGGCACTATGTGATAACTTGGTGAAGGATTACTCGTTGATCATGAGTATAGGGAGTTTTAGGTACATGTATGGGTGTGTGTGTGTGTGTGTGTGTGGATACATGAAATTTACTTAATAATATGTTTAAAAAAAATATTTATGAATGTATCATGAAAATAAGTCACCATGATCATAGGACCATTATGAAAGTTTTGGGTTTTCATGAGTGTGTGAGTATAATCATGAAACTAATATGCCAAGATGTTTGGGTAAACTATTTCTATTGATTTTAAAATGAAATTTAATTTTGAAAAAAAAAACCATTTTGATCACCTGTTTTTGGTTTCAAACTTCTTTGGTAAAATCTAAAAATATGTTTATATTTGTATAAACTTCTTTAAATTTCCTTTGATACTCCTATTGTTTTATAAAACTATGAGCTAAAATGATTCTGGTCTTAGTGACATGTAATAAAATTTTACTAGGTTTTCCTACTAGGTTTTTTACTCACCCCTATATATTCACCTCAGGCTATATATAGATGTTGTTGTACATGATACATGAAAGGTAAAGTTTCATACTTTACTAGTAGATTACCTTGATAGTGGCTGTCATGGATATTCGGAGATCGAGCTTTGATGCATGGTCATGTATTGGAGTTTAGAGTGGTTCTACCTTGATGCCTGAGTTTGTTGCTTCTTTGGAGTCTTAGCTATTTTGGATCTTTTTTTACACTATTTCTATGATATTGTCTTGTTTATTCATTTAAGTTGTTGGATATTATCTCTTTAATCATTATATAGTTGCCTCTTACATTTTTATATGTTCATCTTCATCTTTGTTCTTTTGTATGGTTGTGTGTGTGTATTTAGGGGTAAAACGTACCCATCTTATGTTCTTGTATTAAACCCTAAATATTTATTTCCAACCTTTGGTGTTCGATAAATGTCTCCTAAGGTTAGTAGCACCTCTGACTCATCCTGGTCCAACAGGTTGAGCAGGGATGTTACAAATTGAATCACTTTGGTCGGTCCTTGAGTTGGGATGATAGTAAGGAGATAAGATGTGTTGTGACTTGAAATATATACCATAAAAATACACAGTTAACCTTTTTATATTGAAAATAAAGTTACTAAGGTAGTATAGGTATAAAAAGTGTTCTAAAACACTTTTAGGCATATTTTCAACACATCTTCATGATTTTAGATGATGAGTTTTAGGTATCATTCATTAATTAAGAGTCATCCCACTATGAATGAATTTTCACATGGTTGTTTGATTCTAATACTATGATACTATGATTGTATTTTTTTGATATATATGATTAAACCTAGGATACATATTTGGAAAATGAAATAAATTAGAAACTTTTGATGTGGTCTTAGAATTAAAATACAACCAGTGAGTGGAATAAGAAGCCAAAGAGAGGGTGAAACAAAGAATGTGGTTCCACTGGAACCATAGGTGAACCAATAATGGGTACTGAGTATTATGTCAAAATTTCAAGATATTAAAAATAGACCCTGATAAGAGGAAATTTCTTGTGTGAATTACATGTTGGAGTTCCTTAATTGAAATCTATAGACATTTTGATGTGATCCGGGACCTAAAAAAGTAGAAGATTGCCTGAATAGGATAAAAAAATATTTAACTTCCTTTGAACCACATCCAAGATGAATGTAAAGATAGTTATGTACATGTTGGAAGAACTGGTACCATAATAGTAGGATTTAATTATTCAAGAAAAGTTGAATCATAACCTTACATGGGAAGGGTTTGAGGATCAGTTCAATAAAAAGTTTTATCTGCACATTTTATAGCTAGTGAAGACATAAGATTTATTCTAGCTAAAACAAAGCAATATTCCAGTGACTAAATATGATTCTTAATTTACTCAGTTGGTTATATTCTCACCGTAGGTATCAGCTAGTGACACACTAAAGATCTAGACATTCAAGGAAGGACTAAAACCTAAGGTTTACTCTAATGTAATTATGTTCTATATTACAAATTATACAGAAATGGTGAAAAAACATTTGTTTGGAAAGAGTGATCTGACAAGAAATCCAATTGGAGGGGACACCTTTTTCCATACAAGTGTGGATGGGAACTCTAGAATAATAAACAAACATAAGAGGGAGGGCTAATCCTAGGATAGCAGGGAATTAGAGAACCAGTCTAATGGACCGGTCTCTTATCCACCACATTGTAGAAAAGAACCTAGATGATTTTAGTGTGTCTCACTTTAGTATAGGAAGAAGGATTTTACTACACAACCAAATAAGTGAAAAAATGTTGCAATGAAGGGAATCTTGATAAGTATTACCCTATACCTTCAAAGTCAGTGAGAGAAGATGCTCAACTCAACCTTAGTCCTTGTATTCTTAGATGAAACAATTTCATCAGAATAGTTCTCATCCTCAAAATCAGGTGAACCAAGATACCTCCTGGAACACCTCAGTGGTCCATTATACACCTTAGTAAGTGGTAAATAACTATCCTATGGGGGTTGATTAATATATATATAAAGCTGATCAGACCATTCCGATTGAGTAGCCAAGTCCCTCTATGGTGTGAGGTACCATACTTTTGAACTCAACTCTTATTCATGTTTTTATAGTGGCGAATCACGTTCCTTTATTTCTTCTCACATGGTTAAAAAATTGGGATTAAATATCCAGATTATGCCTCACATAATGAGTATTTATACACCTCTCAGGTAGTGGGGGTATAGAATTTAAGTTCACAATATGTTCCATTACCATTGTTGTGGTGCAATTCCACTGGGAGTTTATAGTCCTGGAGATAGATATTTTTGATCTGATCTTTGGAATAGATTGGATAGTGGAATTTAAAGATCACATTGAATGATATTGTTGAAAAGTTATTTTACATCCCTTGATGGTATAATTCATGTATTCAAGGGGGTTGGGACATTAACATAGACAGAGCAAGATCTTTAGTAATAGTAAATAGAACCATATATGGCCAATTGGTAACACTGATTTTGGGCACTATCGATGAAAATGAGAATATGAATATTCTAGTTATAGTGGATGATACCCAAATTTATTTCCAAATTATTTCTAGAGGATACCACCTTAGTGGGAAATCAAATTTACCACTGATTCACTCTCAAGAAATAGTCTTATATTGCTTTCATCATATAGAATGGCTCCAATAAAACAATGGTAATTAAATTTAGAGTTTAAAGAATTATAAAGAAAGGGATTCATCAGACCTAGCATATCACCATAGGCTACTTTAGTTTTATTCATAAAGAAGTAATATAACCCACTCTAATTATTTGTTTATTTTTTTAGATTAAAATAAGTTATGATCAAGAATCGATATCCTCATCCTCCCATTGATGATCTATTTGATCAATTTAAGAGAGATTTGTGGTTATATAAGACTGATAAATGATTGGGATATCATAAAATCAGAGTTAGGATCCCTAAGACAATATTTTAGGTTCGATACGGGTATTATTAATGTTTTTTCATGCCCTTTTGTTTAAAAAATGAATATACAGTTTTCATCACCATGATAAATCATATATTCTACATGTACCTCAATTATTTTGTTGTAGTATTTTGTTGTTGATATTTTGGTTTATTCTTAGAACATGAATGACTATGATGAGAAATTAAAGATTATGTTGATAACATTGCATGATTATCAAATTTATGTTAAATTTTCCTAGAGAAACTTCTGGATTAAAGAAGTTTGATTCTTCAGGCATTCCATTTATAAAGAAAGAATATCAGTTGATCCTGTAAATATTGAAGTAGCAACTACTTGGTAGCCTCCCATGAATGCCTTCAATATTTAAAGACTTTTGGGATTAGAAGGATATTATTATCTATTTGATTAATATTTTTCAAGGATTTATTCTTATATGAGAGTTACGAAAAGGAAGGGAATTCCATTAAAAAGTGATAATAACTATAAAAAATACTTCCTAGAGTTTAAAGATTATCTCACTTCAACACCCATCCTAATATTTTCCGAACTAGTTCAGGGTTATGTTTTTTATTTTGATGCATCTAGATTAGTTTTGGGTTATGTTCCAATGTAGGGAAATCATGTGGTGGATTATGGATTGTGTTAGTTAAGAACACATGAAAATAATTATATAATTCATGACCTGGAATATACAATAGTGGTCTATTCCTTGAAGAATATCTTTTCTTAGTAATACTTGAACATGAGGGAATGATGATAGATGAAGTATCTCTAGATATTTAACTTTAACTTGATGTTTAATCCTAGGAAAGGAAATTATGTGGCATATTATTTGAGTTAGAATACTTATAGTGAAGTGGTTAGATAGGCTCATGAACAATGATAGTAAATGAGTGTTATTATTGATATGTATCTAGACTATATCGAACATAAATAGAATACAATATTCTTCATGATAACTCTTGTTCCTGATTTAATCAATTTAGTCAAATTGGATCAACAATAATATCTAGATTCCATCACCATTAGGTCAATCCTTAATGGTGGGGTGACCATGGATGGTTGGATTGAGGATCCATAATTAATGTTGTGTTTTTGAAACCAAATCATGGTACCTCAATCTTTCCATTAAAAAATTCTTTTAGAATATCACCATTCAAAATAGTATATTCAAACAGGCATTCAAAAAATGTATAAAGTGATTAAATATCATTTATGGTGGTTAGATATGAAAATAAATATTTCATATTATGTTATGAAATTCTTAATTTTTCCGCAGGTTAAATATGAGCATCAATGACCAACATGAATATTACAATCTATGCCTTTACATATTTGGAAATGGGAGAAGTTTTCTATGGAATTTTTTATTGGTCTATAGTGAACACATCAGAAACATGATTCTATTTGGGTGGTTGTGGATCAACTTACCATGTCGTCACACTTTCTCCCAATTAGAGAGTCTAATATGGTAGAATATTTGGAAAAGTTATATATTCAAGAAGTAGTCAAAATGCATGGAGTATCATTTTTGATCATCTATGATTGGGATCCTCGATTCACTTCTTTGTTTTGGTAATCCTTGCAATAGGATCTCAAAACCATTTTTTTCATGAGCATGACATATCATCCTCAAATGGATGGGTAATAAAAATCCATGATTTATACATTGAAACATATGTCGGGGACATATGTTATGGACTTTGGTGTCTTGTGAGAAGATCATCTCTCATTAATGGAATTATCATATAATAATAGTTATAATGCCATGATATATATGGACTAGTTTAAGTTATTGAATGTTTATTGTTCCCATTCTCTTTTTTTGGGTGGAAACATGAGATACTTCACTAATTGTATCTAGCCTTATCCAAAATACTATACAAAAGATCCAAATGATTCAGAAGTAGATGGTTATGACTCAAAGATGGTAAAAATAATATGTATACAATCATCATCGAAATTTGACTTTTAATTTGAGTGATCATGTATTCTTGAAAGTGTCAAAAAGACTTGGTCATTGTCTCTTGGGAAAGAAAGGGAAATTGGATCCATGGTATATTGTACCATTTGAGATTATATAATGGATTAATGATATTGCATACTGATTAGCCCTACCACTAAGATTCAATGATTTACATAACATGTTTCATGTCTCTTAATTGAATTAGTATCATCCAGATCCAACTCATGTGATCAATTGGGATCATGTTATCTTGATTCAGATATGTTTTTTATCCATGAAACGGTCTAAATTTTGTATAAAAAAGAGAAGACTTTATGAGTGAGATCTATTTATTTCGTAAGAGTATTATGGAAGCATGTTAAAATTCAATAAGAGACTTTGGAATGAGATAAGTTCACACAATATTAGTGGATAAACCTATTCCATATTTCTGAGGAAAAAAAGACCAATGGTGGGGATAATTTAACACCACTGGTTTAAGGTATTTCTCTATTTTATATATTATTTAAACTTAAGGAATGTTTATATTAAGACTTGGGAGGTTTTCTAGAACAACCTTGACCCTAATAGTCTAGAGTCAGTGCCTTACTTTATTGCATTGGAATAAATACAAGATTTGAATTACAAAGGATCGATCGATTTAGCAGTCTTGGAAGCCAAATTACATACATAAATTTTTCATTAAAATTTAAAACATAAAATAGAACATAGAACATTATTTGAGAATTCTATTATTTTCTTAGTTTAACCCTTCATATCAGTTATAATAAAATTTTTGGCATCCTGGAAAAAATAAAACATAAGAAAAGGGTGATTTATGATGCCCAGTAAGGTTAAATGTACAATGTAAGATATTATGAATAAATAATCATAAACCTCAAGGCAAGGTGTATAACCGAAACATAATCCACTTAAACATAATATTAAACATAATATGGAAAGAATAAATCAAATAATTCCATATAAATAATCACATATATATTCTACTTATCGAATAATCACATGAAACATCAATAACTAATCTCTTAATGAGGGAATGTATAGTACCAGACATCATAAAAATACCATCAAGGCTTTGTCCAATACACCATATATAAATAGTTAAAAACCCAAACTAGTTTTTCTAATGAGACCTACCGATGCATCAATGGGTTATAGAGGGACCCTCCCACCACTTACTAAGTCCAATTAATTCCTTATATGAAAGGGGTGAAACATAACTAACATAATTTTTTTATTAAAACTATCATATGAAGTGTTAATATATTAACCATAAACCATGAATAGTATCAAAATAGCACATCCACACTCAAAAATATCATAAAACCTTCAATAAAATATGGTTAATTGTATCATAAGAAATAAAATTCAATTAATAATAAAATCTAACAAAGGATGTTTACATAGATGAAAATAGTATAATAAAATCATTAAAAATTTATTTAGAAAAATACCCCCTTTTTACATTGATTTCATTTATTTAAAATCCACATATTTATAAAAGAAAACATTAAAGAAATAGATTTTTGAATCAAAGTGTCCCATACAACTTTGAAATATTTGAGAGAAATTAAAAAATAAACATTTTAAAACATTCACATCCTTATAAATAAATTCATAAAACTCATTTTAAAATGTAGGCTTTAATGAGAATGATTAATAAGAATAAATATTAAAAACATTTAAAATGATGTTTTAGTTAAAAAGTCCCTTAAAAAAACCTTAAAAGATTTATTTTTAAAATATTTGAATGAACTTCAAAGTAGACATAAAATGTCCTTTATAATCGTTTTAAATCCATATAAATAATTATGTAAAATAATACCAAGAATATTGAAATGGATAAAGGATTAATTCTTTAAACATTCAAAGTGTCCCATAAATCTTTGAATATTTAAATCATAAACCCAATGAAGAAAATAATATTTATCAAAATATTAAATAAATGAATAATAAATTAATTAATTATATGATAATTCAAAGGGTCTGTATATACACCTCATAAAATAAGGTGGGTGTATAACACCAAACTATGCCTCAATTAAAGAAAATTGAGACGAAGTCCCTTACCTTATGTTTCCTTTTGGGTGAACGTCTTTTAACCTCCTATATAATGGTTTTAAACATGTTATTAAATTATACTAGAACCATAATTATATTTAAAATTCCATATATTATCCTATTATATTATCTTATCACCTGTTTGTTAATAATATTTCATTATTACCCTTATTTAGGGTGTTAACTTCTTTATTTTCCTATGAATTTTTTGTCATGAGTGTCTCAGTTATTTTGAATAGGATATAGATCCAAAATCTATAGAATGATATTAAGTTCATAGATATTATAATTACCCATTATATACATTTTTATAATCATTATTTAATGTTTAACAAGGAAAATGAATACATCACGTCATGGAGACGGTAGGCCGTATGCACGCACGAGCGACGATATCATTCCCCTTAGACCCTTTTGCATGTCCTTTTGTACTTATTTTCCATGAATAAAAATAAAAATGAATGATTAAAATGACTATAAAGTGATTTATTTAGAATATAAGATGATTATGGGTCTAAATAATCTCAACCAATGATTTTGAGACACATTTAGGTCACAAAATTAACCTTATCTCTTGGCTTTAACCCTTAGTTAAACCCTTTAACTCTTACCGTGGCAACTTGAATTTTTACTCTTTTGGGTTAATATAGTTACTATAAAATGACAAAACAACAAAAAATAGATCATTGATGACATTTTAAACCTTATTCTAGTTATTTTGACGAATTTTATATTTTAGTTAATTTTATATCATTTAATAAAATATTATTTATTTTAAAGTATCATTTATGTCAATTTTGATACTATTTATTATTTGCCTTTTTAAAAATATCATATCAACATGATAACTTCAAACCAAAACTTAATATCTCACTAATATGTCATATTATATATAAAATTCTTGGATATGATTAATTATGTCAATTTATATTTATTTTTATATTTTTAATATCATTTATTTGATATTTCCTTTAATTAAACAATTATTGTATCATCATTGTGAAAGCCTTAAATTAAATCACTTCTTCTTTAAAAAGTAAAATTAAATTATAATGATCAATATAAATTTATTATATTTCAAATTAATATTTATAGTATAATTTATCTTTTGAATAACCCAATACTAAAAATGATATAGTTATTACAAATAGGAGTATGACATTTTTTACTTATCTTTAAATAAAATATAATAAATGTCTTATTATTAACCAAGTTGCTTAAAAAGGTTATAATTTCAGAAAAAGGTTGATTTTGGTCAACACCCAATCATAAAATGAAAATAAGACAAAGTTTTAGGGTAATTTTATAATTTTATAATATTATTTTTATCTTTAATTATCGAATTTACCTTTAACCGTGGTAAATAAAAATTTACCAAGTTACTATTCATAATATCTAAAAAATTAAGTCGATCCTATTAGAATCTAAATATAATACTGATTTTAACTGTGTATTTCTGTTTTTTGAAATTCAATTCACAGAAGTGGTGAAATTAAGTTTAATGCAAATCTTGCAGATGTGACATGAAGACAGGTAAAAAGAATGTTCAAAATTTTAATAAGTTTTTATATCTAATTTTAATATAAAAATTATTCTAATAACCTAAATTGGATTAATATATGTATTATTGATCTATTGTGACTTTAAAAATCAATTTAAAATAATTTTAAGAATTTTTTTTAACTACAATGTAGTATTTATCACTATTCATCAAAAAATGAAACCACTCAGAAAAATACTGAAAATTCTCCCTAAGATAATTTTGATATTAAAAATTCAAAAATGAAGTCTATTTTGAAAAATAAACTTTATAATTTTTTTAAAATTTAGTTTTAAAATAGATGCGCCATTAAAAGGTTTTAAAATTCCCCTTTTTAAAAATTATCGTTTTTATGCATAAAATAAGATTTGTTTTTATATAATTGTCTACAAATAATTATATGTAATATACATAAATTTTATAATATGTTTAATAATATTCATAACTACCATTTAAATGGATAGGTTAATAGATCATGATGTGCTCAAACTCAGTGTTGTGTGCAACATAATCTATTGAATTTATTTAAAAATAAAACATTCCATGAAGTCTTGGGGTGTTACATTCTCCCCTTCTTCAATAAATTGCGTCCTCGTAATTTTTGAGTTCAGGTTTGGTAACTAAGGTTTAACTATTCAAAATAATTTTATTGGAATCCCACATCGAAATAAGGGTCGATAAAACCTCCACTTTAAAATAAAAAAAGGGAAGTACGAAGGTCACCCATGATAAAACATACTGGGGTTCCATGAAAGAAAACATGGAAATGGAAGAGAAATCTAGCCATCATGTTCTTATAGAGAATGATAGAGAACATTTCCAGAAGAAAGATAACAATCACAAAACTATAAATTTGCGATGATCTAAGGGACCATTTGATTAATCAGAAAAGAAGGTATTAGGATAATTTTTTTGGTTTCAAGATCTTTTTCCTAGAGTTGAAGAATTATTTTACTATTAAGATAAGAAATTAGTTGATTTATTTTTCATTTCATAAGCATATCTCATCCTTTGGTTGTGCTTAGATCTATTTTCACATCATCACTTACACCTGTAAATGAAAGATAAAAATTATTTTTTCACACCTGAAGGACTTTTGATGAATCATGAGGTCTGAAAGTATTTCATCCATCCTCTAAATGTTTACTAAAACAAAAAAATTTAGCCCAAAGTATCCAATAAATCATACTTTAACCTAAGAAAATAATATACAATGTTCAAATTACTCTATTCCAACCTTAAGACTTATCCACAATACTTTTGTCTAAATTAACAGTCCAAAAAGGTCTCTAAATTTCCAAAATAAATCATAACATCATATTCCCCAAATAACTTAATGTATCTCTTATTGAGACATACCAAATATTTGATCACCTTAAAAACATTGATGGAAACATTCATGCCTCCAAATACTTATGTAATAAGTACTACAATACAATCCTTATATATCTCATGATTCTTATATCCAGAACATAATAACATAATTCTTGAATCCAAAAATACAAATACATTAATTATTCCACTTTGACTAGAGTAACAACATAAGCTTGACCTTGATACCTTTTTTTTTATATATATATTTCCTTGATTCTTATGATATTTATTTGTGTAGTTCCCCATTTCACTATAGTTGAAACACTGAATATTAGTGTTTTATTTCTTCCCTTTGCATTCTTTTTCCTGGTGACCCTTTTCTCCGCACTCATAACAAACACTCAATCCTTTCAAGAACTTCCCAGGGTGATTCTTTCCACAATTATCACATGTAGAAAAATCCTTTTTCCCTTGTTCCCTTTATCCATCTCTTTCTCCACCATCATCTTCTTCTATTTCTTTCCCTTCATAATACTTAGAAAACTATTTCTTTTTTTTATAGCACATATGACTATATCTTCATATGATGAGAAATTTTGGGAGACCAGTTCTCTTCGAGATATTGTTGTAAGCTCAGAAAAGAGGTTATTATACTAATTATTTAGATCACATGCATTGGTGATGTTTCCATTCCTTCAACTATGATCCATTTTTAAATAATAGAATACACTAGATTAGGTTATGAATCATAATTCATAATTTCAAACTAGTAAAACACTTAACATAAATTGAAAAATTTATGCACAGCTAATCTTATAATCATAAACATGGTTTCTTTGGGGACATATTTAGTTTTAAATCCTTAATAATGTTTTTTAATAAAATGTTAATTATCCTAAGTATATCCCCTATGAGTGTCAATCCCAATGCGTAGTAAGGCCCATTGTTGTGAACCTGGTTACATCAAGTCAGTACCGATGCACCTCATCAGAGTTGTTACTCCTAGGTATATCTGTGCTAGAACCAAATCCACTTGTAGTATTCAAATAGGGAGGTATTGATAGGAATACCCACATAATATCTACCTTACTGAAATTCTAGGATTTTCTTCTATGCTTATCCTCAAAGTCCATCTTAGGGTTATGTTTCTTAATATTTGTTTTCTAAATCTAATTTCCAAAGTTGTTTTTAAACATTCTCTGATACCAACTGTAACAAACCCGACCCTAGTAGCCCAAATCTTGTTCTTTAATTTATTACATTATCATATATACAATATTTTAATCCCAAAGGACCGATCTGTAAAGACCAAGAATTTCCATGTAAATTTTATTTTTATTTTTTTCTTTCACATAAAACCTCAAAAACTAACCTTCACTCTCAACCAACTACTGTCGAGATGAAAGTCTCTTTAAGTGAATACCGGTGCTACGAGTTTAATGGTGGACTCATATTTCAATTCTGAACACCAGTTAAAAAGTTAGAAAAAAAAACCGCTTGCACGTTTACTGAACGTACCTAAAAAAAAGTTCAGGAATTTATTCCGGGCACTCCAGGCCTCAGAATCATGTGCTGTAAATTTTTATAGACTCGTAAAATTCCCATATATTAAAAAAAATTACATGGAAATTCCGGGTCTTTACATTCTCCCCACCTCAGGGCTCTACATCCCCATAATCTATAACTAAAAATAGGTAAACAAGTGGGGGTACTGAGCATGCATATGAGCCTCCCGTTCCCATGTTCTCTCCTGGAGGTTCCTATGCTTCCAAAGAACACACACCAAAGGTATCGAACATCTATAAAGGACCTGCTCTTTTCAATCCTCAATCTCTACTGGAACCTCCGTAAAAGTCTCCCCATCATCGACGTCCATCTCACCTTGGTCGATGATGTGAGAAGGGTCATGCACGTATCTCCTCAGCTGGGATATGTGGAAGACGCCGTGCACCCGATGCAACTGAGGTGGAAGAGCTAAGTGGTAAGCCACCTTTCCAACTCTGCTGAGGACCTAAAAAGGTCTGATGAACCTCAGAGATAACTTTCCACCTCAACCAAATCTCCACAAACCCCATCAAGGTGAGACACATAGAAAGACGTGGTCTCCATCCTCGAACTCTAGAGGTATCCGTCTCCTATCGGCATACGACTTCTTCCTACTCTGTGTAGTCTTTATCCACTCTTGGATGATCTTCACCTTCTCTGTGGTAGCTTGTACCATCTCTGGTCCCACTAGTGTTGAATTCCCTGGGTCAGTCCAACACAAAGGTGATATGCAAGGTGGCCCATATAATGCCTCGAAAGGTGCCATCCCAAGGGTGGAGTGATAACTATTGTTGTATGCAAACTACACCAAAGGCAAGTGATCCTCCCAGCTATGAATGAAGTCGAGGACACAAGAATGCAATATGTCCTCAAGGGTCTAAATGGTCCACTCAGTCTGACCATCCATCCGAGGATGGAAGGCGGTGCTCAAATGAAGCTGCATCCCCAAAGCCTCCTACAACCCCTTCCATAGCCGAGAAGTGAATCATGTATCACGATCGGAGACAATCGTTGAGGGTACTACATGTAACCATACAATATCCTACACATAGAGGCATCCCAATCTCTCTACTGAACCCTACTCTTTGATCGGTAGAAAGTGGGCCAACTTGGTGAGTCGGTCGACGATCACCCAGATCAAGTCATGAACTCTGGATGTACGTGGAAGTCTTATCACGAAGTCTATGGATATCCCATCCCACTTCTACTATGGGACCTCTAAAGTCTAAACCAAGCATGCTGGTACCTGATGCTTTGCCTTCACTTGCTGACAAGTGAGTCACCGAGAAACAAACTCTGGAACTGCTTTCTTCATTCTCGGCCACCAGTGCTGTCGTCAGAGATCCTGGTACATCTTCACCACTCCTAGATGTACCGCTATAGGGGAAGTGTGGAACTCCCTCAAAACTTCCTCCTAAAGTGTTACTGGTACCATGGTACATCCTCTGAAGAGGATTACATGCTCCCCACCTTCAAAAAATCCATCAGCTGCCTGCCCTATAGATATTTGAGCATGTCGAGCCTCGTAGTCAGCGTTCCCACGCTGCGCCTCCCTGAATCACTGAAGAAGTGGGGGAGTGACTGTAAGAGGCTGAAGGAAAGCTGCTCTATCACGTTCCATGAAGGATATCTGCAAAGTGGCCAGCTACTCTATCGCCTCACCTAGTAGCTGTATACCAGATCTCTTGCTGAGTTCATCTACTACAATGTTCCCCTTCCCAGGAGTATAGACTATCTCGAATTCATAGTCCTGGAGGAACTCAATCCAATGTCGCTGTCTCAGGTTCAGGTACTTCTGAGAGAAGATATACCTGAGACTCTTGTGATCAGAGTACATTGTAAAATGCTCTCCCATCAGATAGTATCGCCACATCTTCAAGGCGAAGACCACTACTTCTAACTCCCGGTCATGGGTAGCGTAGTTCTGCTCATGTTGTCTCAACTGTCGAGAACTATATGTGAACACTGCTCACTCCTGCATTAGAACACATCTGAGTCCAGTCCCTGATGTGTCGTAGTAGACTACGTACCCAACACCCTCCTCCGGTAGCCTCAAGATGGGTGTACTAGTCAGCCTCTGCCTCAGCTCCTGAAAACTCCGCTGGAATTTCTCCGACCAGACAAAGGGATGCCCCTTATTAATCAAGGCTGATAGTGGTGTTGCAACTCTAGAAAAGTCTGGCACAAACCTACGGTAATATCCAACCAAACCCAGGAAACTCCATACCTCCGTCACACTTCTGGGTGGCTTCCAAGAAAGTACTTCCTCAATCTTCGCTGGGTCTACTGCAACTCCAGCCTCTGATATGACATATCCCAGAAAGTGAACCTCTTGGATCCAGGATTGGAACTTCAAGAGATTAGCATAAAGCTGGTGCTCTCATAGTGTGTCTAGTACTACCTGCAAATGATAGGAATTATCTTCCTCAATAGCCGAGTAGATCAGAATGTCTTTGATGAAGATTACAACAAAGCGATCAAGGTATGGATGAAAGATCTTGTTCATGAGTCCCATGAACACTGCTAGAGTGTTGGTCATGCCGAATGGCATAACCAAGAACTCATAATGTATGTACCGACATCTGAAGGCTGTCTTCTTCACATCCTCATCTCGCGCTCTAAGCTGGTGATAACCTGATCGGAGTTCTATCTTTGAGAACCACCGTGCTCCCTTCAGCTGATCAAAGAGGTCATCAATCCTTGGGAGTGGGTACTTGTTCTTCACGGTCACCTGGTTTAGGCACTGATAGTCAACACAAAGCCTTAAGCTCCCATCCACCTTCTTGGCAAATAGAATTGGGGCTAACCAAGGAGAAACACTAGGCCAGATGAATCCCTTCCCTTGCAAGTCCTCTAGCTATATCCGCAGCTCACGAAGCTCCACAGGAACCATTCGATATGATGGTGTAGATATCGGTTCCGTCCCGGGGTACAAGTCAATGTAAAAGTCCACCTCTCTATGAGGAGGTAGACCCAGAACATCATCAAGGAAAACATCCGCATACAGGTCCACCACTATAGGATAGATCAGACTCTCCACATCAACATCTACGAGGGTAAGTCTAGCCAACTAATGTGTTATCGTCTGAACCCTCCTCCAGGTAAGTCCATCCTACACTGAAAAGGATCCCTTCTCACCAGTGAAGGTAAACCTGGTCCTATCAGTGTGGACACACTGCAATTTTCACCTAATACAGTCAATCTGTGCATGGACTATAGATAACCAGTGCATACCCAAGATGACGTCGTAAGGCCTCGACGCCGCTACTAGGAGATCCCAGCCAATTCTCTCACCTCCTAGAGTAAGCTCACATTGCCGGAACTAGTGCGTAATCATCGAATCCACTCTTTTATGAGTCTCTGGCCGTAAGGATTGAGCCAACGGCTCCGTCGGAATATCCGAGCTCCGAACGAGGGTAGTGGCAATAAAATAATGACTGGAACCTATGTCTATAAGTACTGCAACTATGGTGGAGTAGACATAGATCATACCTCGTATCATCTCTGAAGTGCCATGATCATAAGCCTCAACTGCCTAGAGCTGAGATCTCCCCTTTCCACCTGCTCCCTATGGTTGGGGTGGACCTCCTGGTGGTGGTGGTGGTAATATCTCGAATCGTTGCCCACCTCCAGCTGTACGACCAGCTCCTCTGCCATGTCCACCTGCTCCTTGAGGATCTCCTCGGTTGAATATCTATCTCTACCTGGGCGGTCCTTAGACCTTATGCTGATCATCCGTATGGAGGGTCGAATAGTCACGAGCCATGTGACCCTACCCGCTGTATACGTAACACTTCCCACTCCTGGCATGACTGGCTCTATCTTGGGTTCCCTTCACAACTGATCCTGAGTCATGTAGTCGTCCACCTGTAGGCCTGGTCCTCTTGGACCTATGTGACATCTGTCTACTGCCAGCTACAGAAGACTCCGCTACATGATGACTGGTAGTGGGTCACACTACTGGTGACTGCTCAATAAGGAAACTCTCCACCAAGAGGTCTCTCTCTAATACCCCCGCCTACATCGGTATGCTGAGTGAGATCATTAGAGCCCTGATCTCCCGCCTGAGCCCCTGCTCAAAGGTACGAGCCCTAAAGAAAGGGTCCCACACCATATCTGTGGAGTAGCGTGAGAGGTCAGTGAACCTGGCTAAGTACGGATCCACAATATTGCCGCCCTGCTGCATATGAAGTAGCTTTTGAATGCACACTACACGGAGAGTCACTGGGACAAACTCTGCCCGAAACAAGCTCTCGAAGTCTGCCCAGAGAAGCGTCACCTCATTGTGAACTTGTAGAATCAAGCTCCACCATCTGCCCATTAATGCCTATAGAAGGCTAGAAACAAGGATCACCATGAGATTGGCTGGTGTCCCTACGAGTCGGAAGACACTCACCACAGCCTACAGCCAATCCTCAGTCGCCTGTGGGTCCATCTCTCCCCTGAACCTAGGTGGCCTCTGGTGATGGAACTCATGTAACACCCTCAAGAGGCATGCAACATCTACTGTTGGGGCTGGTGGAATCGGTGGCCCAATGGGGAATGGTACCGCTGGTGCCTCCACTGGCACCTCTACTAGAAAAGGGCCCTGCATCGAGGCCTCATCACTTGGTAGGCTAACAGTGTGTATAACTCTTGGAACCCTAACTGGCTGTCTGTGCTAAGTCATCCTAAAAATAATTAGGTGCGCCACGGTCAAAAGGTTATAACTAGTGAGATAAAATAGTCAAAAGTTATACCTGGTGAGCTGACTCAAGAGATAACAAAGAAAACTCTTGGAAACACACACAATAAGTGTTTTTGTGTACTGAGTCGAAAATCAGAAGTCAGGGTCCTGATGTATGGATACGTCGGCCGCCACACCAACACTGGATTCTATAAATTGACAACCACACTCACTAAACATAACACTATTTCCATTAAAAAGAAAGATCAGAGTCCTATGTTCTGTGGTAGAACTGACTCCTCTGATACCAATTTGTCAAGACCCGTCCCCCGGGGGCCGTTCCATGAGTACCCCAAGCCCGCCTTCCATAGGCTAGGGGATAGAGACTAGCACCAAAGGCATATTACCTAAAACTAGGAAGACATTTCCTTTAAAACCGATAAGCACATGTAACCAAGTACACAACAAGATAGGAACACAAGTAAACTGAACTGTAAACAGAGTGAGTGTAGTAAGTAAAAGGGTCCAGAATACAATCCCAACTAGAAATTACAAGTACAACTGTGATAAAAAACAACTAAATAAAAGGGAAAGTCAGCTTTTGGGTTGTCCTTTGAGGATCCTACCTGAAGGGTAGGTACATATCGCCTCCTCAGCACACCACATCGGTCCGTATCCTTTACATATCGACACGCCGTATGGTCCACCTCTGGGCACCGTCCAGTCCTAATACTCTCATCCTCAGTCAGTGCTGTCCGTCGTCTGCATCCAACACACCAAGGTGTGGGCATAGCCCGTGCAGGGGTGAGTATAACGATACTCAGTAGGGACCCCGATACCCTCAAGGTTTCAAAAAATCCACCAAGGATAAACCACATAGTATGAAAATAATAGATAACCCTACTTAGGTATATTCCCATACATATACCTAAGTTATCAAGTAATCCATCTCAATAATAAAGGAACATAGAGGTTCTGACTTAGATCACACCAGGATTTATTCTAGGGGTAGTAACAAGTAATATTCCGAACACCCAAGCCTAAACTCCCATGAGAGGTTATGGTGGTGGGGACCACCCGAGGCCTAAAAATCTCAACTCCCTCTTTAAATGGGGAGAAACCTCTCAACTCCCCAATATTCCACCCCTGCCATTAAATTGGGAAAATTAATTGAGCTAATTAATTGTGCCAATGCGGTACATTAATTACGCCAACTTGGGTGTGCCAACCTAATTTATTATTAAGTTAATTATATTGGCACCTCTGTCTTTTTTATTGGGTGGAATTGGGAGAGGAGAGAGCCTTGAGAGAAATAAAGTTCTCCAATGAAGAACTTCACCTCCCAACGAAGAGCGCTCTGCCAACGAAGAACGCTGACCTCAACTTTGACCTTCTTCCTCGGGACTTCTTCCGACGTGGGAGGTCTTCATCTATGACGAATCGACGTCCGTACTTCCTTCTTGAACCAAAGTCAACGAACAACCTGAGGTAGGGGTTTATTGTGAATGATTAATTTTTTTACCCATGTTATTCCATTCTAAAATAAGGAACGCATATCAACTTTATAAATAGTTGATCCGCATATGTTTTCTTTTATGGGTTTAGATAATAATCATTGTGGGAGGGTTTGAAGTTATTCATTACTGTTTATGTTGATTTGTTTTCTACCACCCTAACACGGAGGGTACGGGCCAAACAAACATGGCCCAACCCCTTTGAAAATTTTATGATGATTTGTGGTGTTGAACGTGATGAAGGAGACGGTGCAACGACACCGCCCCGTGGCTCCTCTCCTAGCTCCGCCGTCTGCTGAGCCACTGCCGCCGTCCGCCGTCTGCCGAGCCGTCGCTGCTGTCTGCCATTTGCCGAGCCGCCGCTGCCATCCTCCGAGTTGCTGCTGCCAAACCACCTTTCCATGGTCGGACCGCTACCCCAAGGCCAGTCCACCTTTCCGCAGCCGGACTGCTGCCCTGCAACCGGTCTACCGACCCACAGCCGGACCGCCGACCCGCGACCAGTCCACCGCCCCGCGGACAGTCCGCGCCCCGCGATCGGTTTGAGTCCTCACGGTACCCCTTGGCCAAGCTGCCATCGCAGGCCGGGACAGACCCTACGGGCCGGGTCAGACCTGACCCAGGCCCACTATGACCCTTTTTCTTTCTTTTGTCCATAACTTTGGTACCAAACGTCCGTTAGGCAAACCATCAACGGTGTTGGGAATCTTGGAGCGAGTCAGTCCCTTTTAGTGATACCCCACTATGTTTTGGATTAAGTTGGGGAATGGTCAGGTTGGATTGAGCACGAATCCAACAGGTCCCCTGGGACTAAAAGGCTAATAACTCACAGACCGGGCGTTCGTTTGACATGCTGGCTGTTATGTTGATACCCCTATGATGTGATGAAACTTTGAGATAATTCTTCGTGGGAGTTTGTGGAATTTGGAGTATCGACTAGTAGCTTGTGGAGCGGATCCTCCCAGAGACGAGTGAGCTTAGTGCGAAAAACCCAGTGGCTGGATGAGACTTGACAACTGCTGACTGTTTCGACTTGGAGTGACTCGACTAGCCCAGTGCGGAGAGCCTTGGTGACATGGAAGACCCACAGTGGGGAGCGCCTTGGTGACACGGTAGACCCACGTTACTCGACAGGAGGAGTACCTCAGCAGACCATGAGGGGGAGCGCCTCTATGTGATGTGGAAAACCCATGGTGGGGAGTGCCTCTATGTGACGTGGCAGACCCACAGTACTCGATAGGAGGAGTACCTCAACAGTCCAAGGTTATTGGGAAGCGCCTCTATGTGACATGGTAGGCCCACTGTACTTGATAGAGGAGGAGTTCTCTAGCAGCCGAGGTATTCAGAATGTTACTTGTTACTACCCCTAGAATAAATCCTGGTCTGAGTTGAGTCAGAAACTCTGTGTTCCTTCATGATTGAGGTGGATTACTTGATAACTTAGGTATATGTATGGGAATATACCTAAGTAGGGTTATCTATTGTTTTCATACTTTATGGTTTATCCTTGGTGGATTTTGTGATACCTTGAGGGTCTCGGGGTCCCTACTAAGTATCGTTATACTCACCCCTGCACGGGCTATGCCCACACCTTATTGTGTTGGATGTAGATGACAGACAAAGCTAACTGAGGCTGAGAGTATTAGGACTGGACGGTGCCCGGAGGTGGACCATACGACATGTCGATACGCAAAGGAGACAGACATATGTGGTGTGCTGAGGAGGCGATCTGTACCTACCCTTCAGGTAGGATCCTCGGAGGACAAGCCAACAACTAACTTTCCCCTTTCTTTAGTTTTATTGTATCACAGTTGTACTTGTACTTTCCAGGTGAGCTTGTATTCTAGACCCTTTTAATTACTGAACTCACTCTGTTTACAGTTCAGTTTACTTGTGTTCCTATCTTGTTGTGTTCTTGGTTACGTGTGCTTACAAGTTTTAAAGGCAATGCCTTCCCAGTTTTAGGGAATATGCCTTCGGTGCTAGTCGCCAGCCCCTGGCCTATGGAAGGCGGTCTTGGGGTAGTCACGGAACGGGCCCTGGGGGACGGGTCATGACACAATCAATTTAGTAGTATTGGAATCCATATTATATACATCAACCTTACATTACAATTTGAAACATAAAATACAACATGATTTTTTTTTGAGAAGACCATTATTCTCTTAGATTAACCCTGCATATTAGCTATAATAAACTTCCTAGCATCATGGAAAAAATAAAACATAAGAAATGGGTGATCTTAGATGGTCATTAAGGGTAAATGTATAATAGAAGCTATTATGAATAAATTATCATAAACCTTAAGGCAATGTGTATAACTAAAACATAATCCACTTAAACATAACATTGAACATAATATAGAAAGAATAAATCAAATAATTCCATATAAATAATAACATGGATATTATACTAATTGAATAATCACATGGAACATCAATAACTAATCTCATAATGAGGGAATGAATAATTCCATACATCATAAACATAACATCAAGGCTTTGACCAAGACACAATACATAAATAGTTAAAAACCCAAACTAGTTTGTCTCATAAGACCTACATATGAATTGAGGGTCTATAGTGGCTGCCACCCACAACTTACTAATTCCAATGCATTCCTAAAATGAAAAGGGTGAAACATAACCAATACAAACATTCCTATTAAAACTATCATATAAAATGTTAATACATTGACCATAAATCATGAATGGTATCAAAATAGCACATCCATAATCAAACATATCATAAACCCTTCAATATGATATGATTGATTGTATCATAAGAAATAAACTTAAATTAAGAATAAAATACAACAAAGGATGTTGAAATAGATGAAAATAATCTAATAAAATAATTAAAAGTTTCTTTAGATAAATACCCTTTTTTACTTTGAAATCATTTATATAAAATCCACACATATATAAAAGAAAACATTAAAAAAAGATATTTCTGAATCAAAGTGTCCCATACCACTTTGAAATATTTGAGAGAAATTAGAATATTAACATTTTAAAGAATTTATGTCCTTATAAATAAATTTATAATACCCATTTTGAAAAAATAGGAATGAATGAGAATGATTTAGAATAATTAACCATAAAAACATTTAAAACAGTGTTTTAGTTAAAGAGTCCCTTACAAAAGACCTTAAAAATATTCCTTTTGATTTTTTTTAATGAAATTAAAAATATACATAAAATATACTTTATAATACTTTTATATCCATATAGATAAATATTTAAAATAATATCAATAATATTGAAATTGAGAAAGGATTAATTCTGTAAACCTTCAAAGCATCCCATCAAACTTTGAACATTTAAATCATAAACCCAATGAAATAATAATATTTATCAAAATTTTAAATATCTTGATAATTAATTAATTAATTATATAATAAGTAAAAGGGGATTTATATACAACTCAAAAAATAATGTGGGTTTATAACATCAAACTATGCCTCAATGAAAGAAGATTAAGATGAAGTCCCTTACCTTGTGTTTCCTTTTGGGTGAACATCTTTCAGCCTCATGTATAATATTTTTAAAAATTGTATTAACTTATACCAGAATAATAATTATATTTATAATACCATATATTATCATCTTATATTATCTTATCACCCATTTTTTAATAATATTTCGTTATTACCCTTGTTTTGGGTGTTAACTGATTCATTTTCCTATGGATGTTTTGTCATAAATGTATCAGTTATTTTGTATAGGATATAGATTCAAAATATTCATAATGATATTAAGTTCATAGATATTATAATTATTCATTATATAAAATTTTATAATAATTCTTTAATGGTTGACAAATAAAATGAATCACATTGCATCGTAGAGACGGTAGACCATACATATGCACTAGCGATGGTATTATTCCCTTAATGGTAAAAGGGTGAGGAATTAGATGGTATATTACTTATAAAGAATAAATATCATGTCATATTTATTATTTATATCCATTATATTCATTATTATAACCATCCAAATAAAGTAGTGATGAAAAATAGATTACACCATGATGTGAAGATGGTAAGCCATACGTACGCACACGTGGTGCTTTTGTTTTTCATAGGATAGATAAATCATGGAATATGGTTTTCATATAATAATAATAAAATCTCATAATATATATTATACCATAATTATTACTTTATAATGTAAAAAACACATGAAGAGAAAGTATAAGAAGAAATGATCTTGGTTGAGTTAGTAAAATAATTACCTTTTTTTCGACGAACTTCCTTTAATTCTCTTCTCAACGGATTTAGAGATGGTATTTTTGGAAGACCAAGACATTCAGAACATATATAATAATGTTTGGAGGGGAAATATATATGTTTTGGTTGATATAAAAGGCTAAAAGTGGTGTGAGGAAGTGAGGGAAGATGTTCCTTTTTATAAGAGAGGTGAGGGACGCTTTTGGAATCCTTTAAAATATTAAATTAATATGAATTAATTTTATGTTACAAATGGATCCAAAGTGAGTTATATAGAATATAAGATTATTATGGGTATAAATCCTATAAACCATTGATTTTTATACATGTTTAAGTCAGAAAATCAACCTTATATCTTGGATTTAACCCTTAGTTAAACTCTTTAACTCTTGTCGTGACAACTGAGATTTTTACTCTTTTGGGTTAATATAGTTACTATAAAATGCCAAACTAACCCCAAATGGATCATTGATGAAATTTTTAGCCATATTTTATTTATTTATCCAAATTTTATATATTTTTTAATTTTATATCATTTAATAAAATATTATTTATTTTAAAGTATCATTTATGTCTATTTTTATACTATTTATTATTTATAATTTTAAAATATCATATCAACATGATAAATTCAAAAATTTAAATTCTAATATCTCACTAATATTTCCAAATTTTATATTAAATTCTTTATTTCATTTATTATGATAAATTATATTATTTTAATATTTTTAATATCATTTATTTGATATTTTCTTTAATTAAATAATACCTTCATCATCATTGTTAAAGCCTTAAATTAAATTATTTATTCTCTAAAAATTAAAAATAAATCATCAAAATGAAGATAATATTATTATATTTTAAATGATTTTTTTTATTCTAATTTATCTTTTTATAACCCTATATTAAAAATTATATAGTTATTAAAAATAGGAGTATGACATTTTTAACTTATCATTAAATAAAATATAATAAATGTCTTATTCTTACCCAAGTGGCTTAAAAAGTTTATAATTTAAGAATAAGGTTTATTTGAGTATAAAAACACTCATCTAATGAAATTAGGACACATTTTAGGGTAATTATATAATATTATAATATTATTTTTACCTTTAACTACTCGATTTACCCTTAACTATGGTAAATAATAATTTACCAAAGTTACTATTCATAATATCAAAAAAATTATGTTAATACTATTAGGATTTAAATATAATATTTATTAAAACTTTTTATATTCATTTTGATAAATTTAATTCACAGAAGTAGTAAAATTAAGTTTAATGTTAATCCTCTAGAGGTGGCGAGAAGGCAGGTAAAAAGAACGTTAAAAAATTCAATTGTTTTTTTATATCTAATTTTAATATAAAAATTATACTAGTGACCTAAATTAGATTAATATATGTATTATTGATCTATTGTGGATTTAAAAATAATTTAAAAATAATTTAAAATGAAAAGTCAGATTTTTAACTACAATACATTATTTTTCACTATTCATCAAAAAATGAAACCTCTTTGAAAAATACCAAAAATTTACCCTAAGATAATTTTGATATTCCAAATTCAAAAAAGAAGTCTATTTTGAAAAATAAAATTTATAAAATTTCCAAAATTTAGTTTTAAAATAGGTTCACTATAAAATAGTTGTAAAATTTTCCTTTTTAAAAAATATAGTTTTTATGCGTAAAATTAGATTTTTTATTATATAATTATCTAAAAATAATTATATGTAATATACATAAATTTCGTAATTTGATAAATAATATTCATAACCTCTATTTAAATGGCTAGGTTAATAAATTATGATGTGCTTGAACTCAGTGTTGCGTGAAACACAAGCTATTGAATTTATTTAAAAAGAAAATGTACCGTGAAATATTGGGGTGTTACATTTTTGGGATGATTTAAAAGGTTTTTGAAGCCTTTTTAAAGTTTCATGACTTGATCATGATTAGGATAAAACATACCCAAGTCTCTAGGAAGCTGTGCGAGGTGTTTGGGGGTTATTAGATAGGTGAAAAATTAGTGCATGGTCTATAAAAACGGCGTGGTTAACTATGAGATTTGGATTTTTTTGGGAAAATGACAATTCACATAGTTAGCACTTTATTTGTAAAACTATTCCATAGAAAAATAATTATATGAAAAATGATTTTAAAACCTGATACTTTCTTTAAAATCCTAACATTTCCTGCTCTAACCTAGGATATTAATTTCTAGGGTTCTTCTAGGTGAATTTCAGCAATCTTCAATGTCCAGAATCCAATTTTATTGTTCATAATCTATTAGTTCTTCCCAACTTAGATATTCTTATTTATTCTTGAATGAAACCTTAGATCATATTTTTTATACCCGGACCAAGCTGATGATGAAGGTGTTTTGTACTCAAGTGTTGTATTTTGTTATCAAGGTATGTTTTGAAGAAATAAAATCACTTCAATTTGTTTTGTGGAAACAATTGTTTTGGATTTGTTTTGAAAAGAATCGGAACCATGTTTTTATGAAAATTGGACTCATTTATTCAGAAAGTTTGTTCTCAGGATGAGAATGAGAAGGAAAGAAATAAACTTGAGTGAATGGAAAGTTATGATATATTTCGATGTAATTGTGATGATGCTTTTCTGATTTTCATTTCACATAAATCATGTTTTTAATTGAGAACTTGTGATGAAAGCTTTATGGAAGAAAGGTCGAGTGAAAGAGATACTGGCGATTGATAAAGGATCATACCCAGATGTATTGTATCTATGTAGTAGACAGAAATAAGTGGTACTGATTTTTTTTCAAAACAATCGTAAAAGAATAATATTCAGAATTATCGTATCCATATGGTAGAGAGAAAGAAGTGATACCGATTGCATTTCAAAATAATTGAATTGGTACCAGTGGAAAAGAGGTTCCGATGAAAAATGTGGTACCGATGGAAAGGATGTGACAATGAAAAGGGTGATGCTGATAGGAAAGGTGATGCCGATGGAAAGTGGTGTTGATCGACGTGGTGTCGATAGAAGTGGTGATGCTGATAGAAGATGAGACACCGATTGTTTTTCAAATTAATCATATTCGGGTAGAAGAAATGGAAAGAGATGGAATCGATTGAGAATGAATCGTATTCAAAATGCAATTAATCGTATCCGGGTAGATCATTGTTTTCAGATTTTATTGAATTATACTAGAGCAGATCATCCATATTAGATTGGTTTGTATCGTATCCAGAAAGATCATAATTTTCAGATTATATTTTATCGTATCTTGGAAGATCATAATTTTCCGATTGTATTTTATCATATCTGGGTAGATTATTGTTTTTAGATTGTATTTGATCGTACCCAACAATCATAACCATTGATTGTATCCAGAATGATCATAACCAGAATGATCGTAATCAGAAATGATCATATACAAAATGATCATATCTATAATGATCATATACAATATGATCATGTCCAAACCAT
Source organism: Viscum album (assembly GCA_963277665.1). Classification (NCBI taxonomy): domain Eukaryota; kingdom Viridiplantae; phylum Streptophyta; class Magnoliopsida; order Santalales; family Viscaceae; genus Viscum; species Viscum album. The sequence goes on from OY728126.1 coordinate 1,535,865,739, forward strand.
TTGTATTCATAAAAGATCATGCTTGGTTTGAGATGGAAAGAAAGAAGCAGGAATGAATGGAAAGTTACAATACTTTCCAATTAAAGTTAGACGATGCTAAAGATGATCCTCAATTATTTCAAAGTCATAAAGGTAGTCATGATAAAATCACTATTTTTGAAGGAAGTATGGTTTCTGAAGTGGGTCAAGAGAAATTAAAAGAGATGGAGATTTCTGAATGATTTGTTGAGGGGAGATGAAATTTCAAATACAAGATTTTGATTCAAATCAGTTCTGAGAATCATATTCCGCAATTTCCATGAGGAATCAGACTCAGTTGATCGGACATGTGTATTCCTAAAAATTTAAATTTTCCTCAACAATTGAAATGAGAGACTAAAGAAGAAGAGGTGAAGATTGTGTAAGTTTCTACAAGAATCAAGAAGCATTGACGGAGTCAGAATTACTATGAGATTTCAGGTGAAATTCAAATGTGGGTGAATTTGTGTGAGTGGGAAACATTTTGGGATTACTGCCTAAAACAATTTTAGGTCACCTATAAAAGGTGAAAGTACTTTTTACTTTTTGATGCTTACACTATTCACTACAGAAGAGATAGAAGATTCAGTTTTCTAGAGAGAAGAAGAGATCAATTCCTTTTGTCCTAAAAATTGTTTTCGGGTGGTGCTGATTCATTCATATTCTATTTGTCTTGACAATTGTATCTGGGAATTGAAGTGGTGCCAATTCTACTCTATTTTATTCTATCTGACAATCGGACTGGGAGTATTGTTTTGTAAGAATCAGACTCAGAGGAATCAGACTCATAAAAATCAGACTCAGTGTTTCATAACAAATCCCGGGTGGTTCTTACCTTTATTTTGGGTAAGGAATTGATGAATTGTATATCAATTGAATACATTTATTTAATTTAAAATAAGTGCAGGTAACATGAGTTGTTACAAAACAACTGTATTAACCTATTGTGTTAGGAAGGTGCACATGAATTAGTGGGATTGTTTCATAGTGCTACATGAGTGAAAGGGTACATCCTACTCATTGTAATCCAAGGATTTATTTCTAGTGGATTGTATGGTATTGGATCATTTCGAAACCATACCAAGGACATAACTATTCTTATTGAATAGTGAACCTTGTAAATATTTATGTTCCATTGGATGTGTGTGGATTTGTTTCTCAGTAGGGAATTGAAATATTTAACAAGAGGAAAAGGTTGTTTCAATTTAAAAGAAGCATAAAAGAAAAAGGCTATCACTGATTCACCCCCTCCCCCTCTCGGTGATACAATACTTCAACTAGGCACTTTGAATTGGTATTAGAGGGAGGTTCTATTCATTATTATTTTCTGATGGAGAACGTGAACTGTGTGAATAGTAAAGGTATTCCAGTATTTTATGGAAAGAACTATCATATACGGAAATATAGAATGCTTCCATATCTTATATTTATCAGTTATGATGTTCTTGAAGCTGCAATAGTTGGGTTTCCACCCATTGATGATAGTGTTCTACTTACACCTGTTGATAACAAGATTCTTGAGAATGATGGAAGGGCCAATAATGCTATATTATCATCAATTTATTAAGGCGAATTCTTGAGAGTGAAATGTGTTTCCATAGCTAAAGGTATATGGGATAAATTGAAAAACATATACAATGGAAATAAAAAAGTGAATAAGGAAAAGTTACAAATATGGATATTGAAGTATGAAAATTTGAATATGGGTGAGCATGAATCTGTTGTGGAATTATTTACTAGGATGAATGACATTGTGAGTATTATTAGATGTCTTGGTGAAAATATGAATGAATCTACAGTTGTTGAAAAGATCTTGAGAATCCTACATGAAAAATTTGATGAAAATTTTTCTTCATTGGAAGAGAGAGATCCTGAAACATTATATCTTAATGATTTACATATAACTCTTATCACCTAAGAAATAAGTAGAGAGAATTATATGAAGATCATAAAAAAGGTTGATAGAGAAATGTATTTGAAGGATATAAAGAAAGAAAAGTCAAAGAAGATTGTTATTGAAGATGAAGCTGGTGATTCTGATTCTGAAAATGAGGTATCTAAAAATTTCAATGAAATCCTATCCTTGTTTTCTAACAATGTTAAAAGTGGTAAAATTAAATACAAAGAGAATATTACCTTGAAATATTTTGAATGTGGACGTGTTGGTTACTTTTCAGCTAATTTTCCTTGAAGAAAGAAATAATAGGATAATGATATTGAAGAAAGAAAGACAAGAAGATCGTGGAAGAAAGAGGGAGAAAAATGAAAAGAAAAAAAATTATTCAAATAAAAAAAGAATTTTATTGTCCAAAGATGAAGAATAAGAAGAGAGTGATTCTGAATCCAAAAAATCCATTGAGTATGGTAATGAAAATACTTTCATTACAAAAGTGAATGATGAAGAATTCAGAATCAGTAGTTCTGAAGAAGAAGAAACTCAGCTTGAAATGCATTTGAAAGAAGAGTTGAAAGAATGTCTGAGAAACATCAGAAGGATTGAAAAGAAAAACAAAAAGTTAGAAGATGAATTCTCAAGAAACCAAGAATTTTTTGCTGATGAGAAATAAAATATGGTTAAAGATATTGTTGATTTGAAGAAGTCTTTTGAAGATAAAAAGAATCGTAATGTGCATTTGGAAGTGAAGTTGAAGGAAAAAGAAGAAGAGTTGGAACTTTTCCAACAAAAAATATCTGAAGCTAAAAATAAAAGTATAATTTTCCAAAAATATATCACTGATGTTGGTGAAGGTTCTTGTAATGAGAAACTTGATAAGGTTCAATAAAATATACCTTCAAAGGTTAAGAAGAGTAATGGAACTGTGTCTAAAAAGAAGAATACTGGAAAAGTTATGTATGTGGTCAAAGTAAAGAATTCAGAAGTTACAAAACATGCTGAGTCTGAAAAGGTTTTATTTGGATCTGGAAAAGTTTCAAATACTCCTGATCCTATCAAGGCTGAAAAGAAGGAGAATAATCAAATTTAAAGTGAAAATAATATGGTTGAGAAATGTTTTCACAATTCTAATCAGTATGGAGGTTTCAGAGGAAAATAACATTTCTATGGGTATTGTTGGTATTGTGGGGGATTCATGTACACAAAAAGTATGTGTTGGTTTAATAAAAAACACTACTATTATCCCATAGGTTACGAAAGGAAGAGATTGAGGGGGATTCAATCTCCTCAAATAATGAAAAAATGAGAATGTTGTCTTGAATAAATATTAAAATAATGAAGTGAAGATTGAAAATAGGTTCCAACCCTTGGAAAATATTTTTGAAAGATGTGAAAAACCTGGAAACCTTGAAAAAGGATGTCTTGTTTTGTTACCGGCTTAAAAAAACATTGTCAATTCTCAAAATCCAAAGGTGAACAATGAAAATAATGGAGAAAAGGTGTTTTTTTGAAACTGAATTAAAACCCTTGAAAGGAGAAAATCCCTGGATACTTGATAGTGGGTGTTCTTCTCACATGACAAGAGACATAAAATTTTTGAAGGATATGAAATATTATAAATAAGGCACAGTGACATTTAGAAATGATGAATCGTTAAAAATCAAAGGTGTTAGGTTAGCCATTATTGGAAAAGAAAAGATAAAATCTAAGAAAACATTGTATGTTGATGGCTGAAACACAATATGCTAAGTGTCTCACAATTGTGTGATGAGGGTAACAAGGTTATCTTCAAGAAATATGGATTTTTGTAAAGAGTAAAGAAGATGGAAATATTGTTACAAGAGGCCAACGTATGAAAGGAAATTTGTTTCAGGTTGGTGATTCACAAAACTCTTGTTACATAAGTATGGTGGAAGATAATCAGTTATGGCATAAAAGGCTTAGACATATGTGTTAGAGAAACATGAGAAAGTTATCTAAAAGAGATAGTGTTCGAGACATTTCTGATTTTCCAACAAGAAGAGATTAGTGTTGCACTATCTTCCAGAAAGGAAAAATTACAAATGTTGTGCCTAAGAAAGTTGATATTTGTTCAAAAAAACCTCTAGAGCTGATCCGTTCCGATATATGTGGGATAATGAGAAAAAAATAAATACATAGAGATAAGTAATTCATTACTTTCATTGATAATTTTACTCGCATTACTTGTGTTATGTATATGAAACACAAATTAGATGCTTTGAAAATGTTTAAAAGTTTTAGAATAAAAGCTAAGAAAGAATGTGAGTATTCTATGAAGAAGTTGAGAACTGATAATGGTGGTGAATATAGAATTGAAGAGTTTGAGGACTATATTGAGAAGCATAGAATTCAGTATGAGTATAGCTTTATATACACTCCCCAACAAAATGGGGTTTCTAAAAGAAATAATAGAAGCCTGGTGAAAATGGGAATAACCATATTACTTGATAATGGTATTTATCATTAATTTGGAGGCAAGACATGAGTACTACAATTTATATTCAGAACCATTGTTTCTACAAGCCTCAATCATGTATGACTCCCTATGAATTGTTTTATGGAAAACTCCAAGTTTGAAGCACTTTAGAGTTTTCAGGATTCCTTGTATTATACAGAAGAAAGGTGGAAACTATGGTAAGTTTGAGTAGAAAGGTGAGGATAGAATCTTTCTTGGATATTCTCTGGAAGGAAGAGGTTAAAAATGCTTCAAAAAAGAAATAAAAAAAATTGTTGATTCAGTTGATGTAAAAGTGATTGAAGTATCTGAGAAAGAGAAACATGTTCAGGAAGACAATGAAGTTAAGCAAGTTGAAGAAGATAATTCTGATAAGGAAACAAATGATTGTAATCCTAATAAAGGTGAAGAATCAGACTCAACTATTTATAGTGATGAGGAAGACAATAGAAAATATTATCCAAGGCTTAGGAAACATGTGGAAGCATAGAATATAATTAGTGATCAACATCAGAAGGTTCAAACAAGAAGAAAAACCAATTCCATTACACATACTTCTTTGTATTCAAAAATGGAACCGAATTATGTGAAAGAATATTTTGAGCATCCAGAATGGGTTCAAGCCATGAATAAAGAATTGGATCATATTGAAAATATTAATACATGGGAACTCATATCGAAGCCTGGAAACAAAAAAATCATTGGCACAAAATGGGTTTTCTAGAACAAGCTGAATGAAAAAGGTGATGTTATAAGAAACAAATAAATATTGGTTTGAAAAGGATATTTATAGATTAAGGGTATTGATTTTGATTAAACCTTTTATCTAGTGGAAAGACTTGAAACAATCAGAATCTTTCTTTCTATTTCCGTACAATGAGGCTACAAGATCTTTCAAATGGATGTTAAATATGCATTCCTAAATGGTGATCTTGAATAAGATGTTTATATTGAGCAACCTTGTGGATTTGTTATTGGAAAAGATTAAGGTTATGTGTGAAGATTTAAAAAGGAATTGTATGGCCTAAAACAAGATCTGATGGCATGGTATTCCAAATTTGATACATGCTTAAGAAATATGAATTTTAACAAAGGAAGAGTGGATAAAAATCTTTACATTAGAGAAAGTCAATAATATTCCCTTATTATAATTGTTTATATTGATGATATTATCTTTACTGGGAATGATGAACAAATATGTGAATGATTTTCTGAAAAAATGAAGAATGTATTTGAAATGTCCATGCTAGGAGAAATGAAATAATATTTTGGGTTACAAATCTATCAAAATAAAGAATACATTTTCCTCTCCCAAGAAAATTATTCAAAAGAACTTCTAAAGATATTTTTAATCGAAAATTAAAAACCTGTCTCTACACCATTTTTCAGTGGGAGAAAAGCTGAGTAAGGATTGATAAGGAGAACAAGTTGATTAAGAAGAGTATCATAAGCAGGTTGGAAGTCTATTTTATTTGACTACCTCAAGACCCGACATTGTGTATGCTGTTACCTTATGTGAAAGATTTCAGATTACTCCAAAATAATCACATTTAAATGCAGGAAAAATAATTATTAGATACATAAAAGGCACAACAAACTTTGTAATTAAATATTATAGCTCAAATTGTATTAAATTGTTTGGGTATTCAGATGCATATTGGATAGGAAATGTTGATGATAGAAGATCCACATCTAGTGGGGTATTCTTTCTGGGAAAGAACAATGTTAGTTGGAATTCAAAGAAACAAAATTTAGTAACTCTCAGTATGGACGAAGCTGAGTATGTTTCTGCTACTCAAGACGCTACTCAACTTATGTGGATGAAAGCACAATTGAAAGATTTACTTGTAGAAGTGAAGTTACCCTTTCTCTTGGGTTGTAACAATCAATGTACAATCAATCTCTCTATGAATCCAGTGCAACATTATCATTCAAAACATATTGATATAAAATATCATTTCATCAAAGAGCATGTGGAGAAGAATGAATTGAAGCTGGAGTATGTTTTAACATCAGAACAAGTTGCTTATATTTTCACAAAACCTTTATTAAAGGAATCATTTTCAAAAAATGAGGTTGAACATGGGTGTCCAACCTCTTTCTCTTCAAGGTTGAGGTACATATATTTGTCCCCTATCTCATATTAGCTTTGGATTGTTTTTTCAAGGGGGAGAATTGTTTTGTTTCATAAATCTATTGAAAAAAAGAGAGAGTTGTGGGTAAGCTGTGAATTCAGCATCGTTTAGTGTGTGAACTATTCTAATTGTTTGTTTGAGTGGTTGTATGAAAAGAAATTGAATTGTTTTCCAAGAAGAATAAAGAAAAGAAAGAGAAAAGAAAGAGGTTTTCATGATCATTTTTTAGATAGAATTGTTTTTCTATTAATGATTCTTGTTTCCAATAATGAGTTATCTCACGTAGGCTTAGAATTATTGATATATAATCCATTTCTTGAGGTTACAAAGTTCAGTGATTTATGAAACATGGCTGAAAAAAAATACAAAGGGGGAGATTGTTAGGACCAAGCTGATGATGAAGGTGTTTTTTTACTCAAGTGTTGTATTTTGTTGTCAATATATGTTTTGAAGAAATGAAATCACTTCACTTTGTTTTGTGGAAACAATTGTTTTGGTTTTTTTTGAAAAGAATCAAACCCATGTTTTTCTAAAAATTGGACTCATGTATTCAGTTAGTTTTTCCTCAAGATGAGAATGGGAAGGAAAGAAAGAAACTTGAGTGAATAAAAAGTTATGATACTTTTCAATGTAATTGTGACAATTATTTGCTGATTTGTATTTCACATAAATCATGAGTTGAATTGAGAACTTGTGATGCATTCTTGATGGAAGAAAGGTGGAGTGAAAGAGATGGTCCCGATTGATAAAGGATCATACATAGATGTATTGTATCCAAGTAGTAGAGAGAAACATGTGGTACTAATTGTTTTTCAAAACAATTGGAAAAGAATCATATTCAAATTTATCATATCTGGATGGAAGAGAGAAATAAGTGATACCGATTGTGTTTCAAAACAATTGAAGTGGTACCGATGGAAACGAGGTGATGATGAAAAAGGTGGTATCGATGGAAAGGAGGTGCTGATGAAAAGGGTGATGCCAATGGAAAGTGGTGCCAATCAACGTGGTGCCGATGGAAGAGGTGATGCCGATGGAAGATGAGACACTGGTTTTTTTCAAAACAATCATATTTGGTTAGAAGAAAATGAAAGAGATGGTGTCGATTGAGAATGAATTGTATTCAGAATGTAATTGATCATATCCAGGAAGATCATTGTTTTCAGATTGTATTGCATTATACTTGGTTAGATCATCCTTATCAGATTGGTTTGTATCGTATCAGAGTAGATCATCATTTTTAGATTGTATTGTATCGTATCTGGGTAGATCATCATTTTCAGATTGTATTATATTGTATCTAGAAAGATTATTGTTTTTAGATTGTATTTGATCATACCCAGCAATCATAATCAGCGATCATATCCAAAATGATCGTAACCAGAATGATCGTAATCAGAAATGATAATATATATAATGATCGTATCTAGAATGATTGTATTCAATATTATCATATCTAGACCATTTGTATTCAGAAAATGTCATTCTTGGGTTGAGATGAAAAGAAAGAAGCAGGAATGAATGGAAAGTTACAATACTTTATAATTGAATTCAGACGATGCTAAAGATGATCCTAAATGACTTCAAAGTCATGAAGGTATTCATGATACAAGGAAGTATGTTTTCTCAAGTGGGTCAAGAGAAAAGAAAAGATAAATAGATTTCAGAATGATTTGTCGAGGGGAGATGAAATTTTAAATACAATATTTTGATTCAAATTGGTTCTGAGAATTGTATTTAGAAATCTACATGAGGAATAAAACTCAGTTGATCAGACCCATGTATTATTAATAATTGAAATCGGTCTTAGAAATTGAAATGGGAGAATAAATAAGAAGTGGTAAATATTGTGGAAGTTTCGAGAAGAATCAAGAATATTTGAAGAAGTCATAATTTCTCTGAGATTTCAAGTGAAAATTTGATGTGGGTGAATTTGTGTGAGTAGGGAACATTTTGGGATTCTCACATAAACCTTTTTTGGGTTACCTATAAAAGGTGAAAGTACTTTATACTTTGTAATGCTTACATTGTTAACTGTAGAAGAGAGAGAAACTTCAGATTTCTAGAGAGAAGAAGAGATCAATTCTGTTCGGCCTGACAATTGTTTTTGGGTGGTGCCGATTCATTCATATTCTATTTATCTTGACAATTGTATGAGGCAATTGAAGAGGTTCCAGTTCTAATATATTGTATTATATCAGAAAATCAGATTGAGAGTATTTTTTTGTAATAATCAGACTTAGAGGAATCAGAATCAAAAAAATCGGACTCAGTGTTTCATAACAAATTCCAGGTGGTTCTTACCATTCTTCTGGGCAAGGAATTTATGAATTGTATTTCAATTGAATACATTTGTTGAATTTAGAAGAAGTACATGTAACATGAGTTGTTACAAAATAATTTTATTACCCTATTGTACTAAGAGGGTGCACACACACTAGTTGGATTTTTTCATAGTGCTACACGAGTGAAAGGGTACATCCTACTCATTGTAATCTAAGGATTTATTTCTAGTGGATTGTATGGTATTGAATCATTTCCAAACCATACCAAGGACATAGCTATTCTTATTGAATAGTGAAATGACCTCTTTTTCATGAAACATCAAATTTATAGTAATTAAAGAAGATTTTGTAATCTAGGGAAGACCCTAGGTCATCTATCAAGGAGCGTTGATAGGTTTTGAGTGTGTATTTTTAATAAAAATTACTAAAAGAGGGGGTGGTTTTGAAAACTGTTTTAAAAATAAAATGACTAAATTAAAGAGTTTAATATTTGACAAGGAAAGGTGGTGTTTTATAATTATGATATAAAATGGTTCATTATGAGTTCACTAAAAACATTTTAAGTTCATTTTTCATAGGGATTCATTTAGGTTTGGAGTAATTATTTGGTTGAAATTAATTAGAATCCTAATTAATTCTTAAGCTTTTATTTTAATGCTTAAAGAACCAAACATTGATGTAAAAATTGTATTTTCAAGGTCCAGAACTTATGCATTGAATAAGATATTTTAAATCAGATTGAAATATCAAGAATGTGGGTATGAAAAGGATTCTTTTTCTGTCCAATCGAAACAACACAAGTCACGCACTCAAAACCTCACACCGATCGGTTGGAAATTAAGAGCATAACATTCACATGAATCAAAAAAAGAATTAAAATATGAAATAATGTAAGGTAAATGGAATGAAAAGTTTAAACAACCAAATTAATCCAAACCAGTAGCTAATATATGTGTCAGAACTCCCTTTACATGTGTGTAGCTCCCTCACAATGAACTCCCACCATTTAGCCCGACATCGAGAGGAGGAGGAAAGTCAGGTGGAACTCTTTCTTCATACTTGACCCCCACTATGAAGATAGGGGACTCCAAAACTTCTAATATGATGAGGATACTCCTCTAGGACTCCATATTGGAATATCTTGGCCTTCTGGTTGAACTTCCAAATGAGGTGACCATGGTGCCTTTTTATATCGAAAATGGAACATTGTTTTAAGAACCCTATTTTTTAGATACCACTTGTGTCTAGGTTTTGGAATAGTATAAAGCCATATAACGACTTGACCAAAAGATAATAGTTGTTTAAATACCTCTTTACTATCTCCATGTAAAATTTTGAGGCCATTAAACATCTGTATTGGGATATATGGTCACAAGACCGAACTCAACTTTTGAATTCGGGTAGATTCTTTCCCCTGGATAGAATGGTTAGGATGGGATACCAGATGACCGAATTGGGCTTCGTTTCCTTGAGAAGGGTTTTATCATAGGATGTTTGGGAGAGGAACACAAATTTTCAGCCCATTTAGATTTACATAATTCTCATAATGTTCAAAATAGTGGATAAATGTCCATGGGATGCCATGCAGTTTGGCCCATTTTTCATCTAGATCATCTCCGAGGCCTCCGAATCACTTCAACCTTCAATGAAAATATAAAAAATTATAATTTCCCATTTTAATAGTGATAAAATAAAAATAAATTAATCAAACATGAATTTAATTTTTTTATTATATTTTAAATTTACAATAAAATTCAGTTTAATACAATGGTGTAAGGGTGAAAATGAAATATTGAATCGCGGTGTGATCACACCCCCACACCTAAACATTTTCACTCCTAGAAAAAGTCTTATATCTTAACCAAGTCTCATTCCAAAATCAAAGGTGTGAAAATTTCCAAGATTCTTCTGAAATTAAATTCATTATGTATTGTTTATGAAATCAATTTTCCTATCATTTTTCTTCTCTCACATTCAAATTTTTTCAACTTCATTTATTCACCCATGCAACATGTCGCAACCTACCTCACTTAGAAATTTTGCTTCTTCAATCAAGGAACATATGATAGTGGAGTTATAATACTTTCCTAGAGTTCATGTGATCTTACTATATTCTTTCCAAGATTCTACATTCTCTACCAACAGAAACTAGTGCTCTAATCAAGAGGACTTCCAATAGGTTTTTATGAGGTTCAAGGGTTTCTAGGATTTAATGTATAAAAATCTGAGGCAGAAGAGGAGTGTTTAATATCTTAAGTAAAAAACATGTCAAAATTTATCAAGTGTTCAAAATGAATGTACACACTCATCCCCTCAAAAAGTGTATCACTTCCAACTCACTATCCCCATTATCCATTTTTGTGGATCACAACCAATTGGTGAATAATAATGAATAAAATTTCTCTTTTCTCCATTAGTTTTTTATTTTTGTTTTGTTTTTTTTGTACAGAAATATTTTCTTTTTTTAAAATTTTCATTTGAGATAAAGAGGGAAAATTTGTAAAAAAATGATATAATATGGCTTGTGAACCCACCACCCAAGGAAAATATAGGCACCCTTTCTATGAACCCATAACAATGAATTATTCCTGATAATTCCCATGGAAACACCCTCTCCCCCATACTTTCGGAAATTAAAACAAGAATGTATACAAGAGATGGGTAGGTTGGATAAATAAGCTTCTAATGTGGCTACCTATCAGGCATTTCATGGTCTCTAAGGCTTAATAAGGGTAAAATGTCAAGGTGAAAAAATAGAGGTTAATTGTACAAATGGATTTTCAATGAACGATATCCTCTATCATGGATGTATCACACTTGAATTTTATGGATTCAAACAAAATCAAGGAAAGTTCTAGTTTCTCTACATGACCTGATACTCTCAAGAAAGCTATTAAAAGGACGAATATGTAATAAAGGGCTTAGAAAGTCTCTCACGTAAAAGATTAAAATATTGGTCAGTGCTAATGAGGCATGGGTTTCAAAAATCCATTAAAAAACTAAGAATGATTTGAAAATATAAATTCTAGAAAAATATTCCATATCAAAATTAATTTGAAAAACATGTTTTAAAAAACAATATAATTTTCCATACAATCGACTCAAGAATTAAAAATGATTTGGAATTATTTTAAACAATCATATTTTTCTATGATGAAATTAACATTCCAGTAAAAAAGTGAGGGATAAAATAGGGTGGAAAGTGAAAATACTATTCAACAAGAAAAATTAATGAAAATTACTAACTAACCCAAGAATGTACCCATCCCCCCCACACATAGAGTGTGTAGTGTCATCATTATATAACATATTTTTAATTGAATGACAATAATAAAATAAGTGTAAATGAGAGGTACAACCTGGCTTATTGGTAGTGCAATGTTGAGTTAATCTCCTAAATGTTTCTCACTAAAAACATACATGAAAAACTAGAGAATATAAGAAATTTATTACTATAATGATAAAGGAAAATAGAATAAGGATAAATCTTATATTAACCCCCCAAGTGGGGCCTAGATTTTGACTGCCTCCAGATGGCAGTTCTAGTGGATTATCCCCAATCTAATGGTGGGTTGAGTTTCATTGAGAGGAACCAACAACACTTCTTTTTTCCATATTTCACTTCTTCCTTATTGTTTAGGAATCCATGGATATAGTATGTTAAATCTACCCACAATTTAATGATATACAACTTACATGGTGGGGGTAGGACAAAGAATGAGACCTCATCTTTCTTGGTTTCCACTTGGACAACCTCTTCTTCATTCCCCAATGATTTCTTTAGGTATGTTTCATTAATGGTATAAAATGGAAATTCAGATTTTAATTCTATTTGAATAAAATTAAAACATGAAGAATTATTATCAAAGTCATCCATTTCAATGTAGGATTCTTGTGTCTTAGTTACCTCTAACAAATCCATTTTCATCTCTTCTTCTAACCCCTCAAATAAATGTTCAACATGTTCAGGGAGTGAATGTGAAAGTGATAGGACATTGATCTTATCTAACTACTTAATAGTAATATAATAATATGATTTAGGAGATTTTAAAATCTTATAAGTATCATCGATGGTCATGAGATCCTCAGTATTCAAGAAATAATCAATTAACAAACATGCATGACATCTTTCTAAACCACTACAACATTCTATGAATGATTCATTACCTAGCATGTTTATAAATGATGAAAACTTAGAAAAAATATTAGAGGAAAGAAAATAAGTTCTTTCATCCATGTTATACATTTTAATTTCAGTTTATAATTTTTTTCCAGAAGAAGTGGGATTTAGAAAAGTTTCAAAGTTGTGGTGTTCCCTCCTTTAAAGGGTTGTCTTGTGTGTTTCGGTGTTGTTGACGTAGGATAATCTCCAGTTTGGGTTGAAAAGGTTCTAAATATCCTGGATTACAATTATTCATACACCAAACCTACACAAGAAATAGATCAGACCACCAAAGGATTTAAAAGATATAAGAGAAAACAAATAAATATTCACAAAAATTACAAAAAACTTATAAAAAACACGCACTAAAAAAACAAAGCGCTCCTTGAAAACGGTGCCAAAACATGACTGCTTTGTCATGAAAAGTCAAATTTATATTGATTTAAAGAATATTTTTTACTCTAGGGAAGACCCTAGGTTATCCCTCAAAAAGTTTTGATAGGTTTTGAGTGTGTATTTTTAATAAAAATTACTAAAAGAGGGGAGTGGTTTTGAAAACATTTTTAAAAATAAAATGACCCAATTAAAGAGTTTAATAGTTGAAAAGGAAATGTGGTGTTTTATAATTATGAGATAAAAGGGTTCATTGTGAGTTCACTAAATATATTTCAAGTTCATTTTTCATAAGGATTCGTTTAGGTTTTGAGTAATTCTTTGGCTGAAATTAATTGGAATCCTGATTAATTACTAAAATTTTATTTCAATGATTAAATAACCAAACCTTGTTGTAAAAATAGTATTGTTAAGGTTTATCACTTATGCATGGAATATTATCTTGAAAAGGATATTGATATCTCAATAAGGTTTGTATGAAATGGATTCTTGTGCTGTCCAATCGGAACAACGCGGGTCATGTACTCAAAACCTCACACTGATCGGTTAGAAATTAAGAGAAAAACATTCACATGTATCAAAACAAGAATTCAAATATGAAATCATGTAAGGTACATGGAATGAAATGTTTAAACACCCAAATTAATAAAAACTAGTAGCTAATATATTATTCAGAACTCCCTTGACATGTGTGTAGATCCCTCACAATGAACGCCCACCATTTAGCCCGGCATCGAGAGGAAGAGGAAAGTCGGGTGGAACTCCTTCTTCATCCTTGACCCTCCTATGAGGATAGGGGACTCCAAAAATTATATTATTATGAGAAGACTCCTATAGGAATCCAAATCGGAAGAACTTATCCTTCTGGTTTAACTTCCAAATGAGGTTCCCATGGTGCCTTTTTATAGCCAAAACGTAACATGGTTTTGAGCACACTATTTTTGAGATACCACTTGTGTCTCAGTTTTGGAATAGTATAAAGCCATATAAAGACTTGACCAAAAATAGAAGAATTTTTGACCAGCCTCTTGAATATCTCAATGTAAAATTTAGTGGCCATTAGACATTTTTATTTGGATATATAGTTAAAATACTGAACTCAACTTTTTAATTCGGGTAGATTCTATCCTCTGGACAGAATGGTTCAGAAGAGCTACCAGATGGATGAATTTGTCTTTGGTTCCTTGAGAAGAGTTGTATCCCATAATATTTTGGAGAGGATAAAAAGTTTTATCCCATTTTAATTTACTTAATTCTCTTAATTATCAAAACAGTGGACATATGTCCATGGGATTCCATGCAGTTTGGCCCATTTTTCTTCTAGATCATCTTTGGGGTCTCCAAATCACCTCCACATTCAATGAAAATATAAAACAAGTACAATTTAAACTTGTAAGAGTGATAAAAATAAAATAAAATAATCAAACAAGAAGTTCAATTTTTTTATTATATTTGAAATTTACAATACCAATTCAGTCTTATAAAATAGTGTACGGGTGAAAATAAAACAGTGAATCATGGTGCGATCATGAACCCTGTAAATATTTGTGTTCCATTGGATGTTTGTTTATTTGTTTATTAGAATATAATTTAAATATTTAAAAATAGTATAATTTTGTTTCAATTTAAAATAAACATAAAATAAAAAGGGTGTCACTAATTCACCCCCTCCCCCTCTCAGTGATACAATAATTCGACTGGGCACTTTTAGATCTATGGGATCAGATGAGTTTTGATTTGTTTTTCTTAGGATTTGATAGATAAATAGAAGGAAGGGGCCTAATATATGATATCATCTAAAGAATCATTATTTCGAATGGATCCAATACCTTTTTCCATTTTTTCATGGAATGTGAAAAATCTCACGCCTCTGAATTATTTCTATCTGCTTTGAATGAAAATTACATTGACAAAAATCTGCTAAAACACTATTGGAATTTCCTATGGTTATTATCATTCTTGGGTTTGGGATGTTGGTGACACCACATGGGATTTTAAAATGATGGTTTTTGAAAAATTAAACTTTTGATAAATTAAAGAAGTTTTTATGGGTGTTATTGGCATGGTTTAGGGTACATGTGTTTATGTTCATATGGAATGGACCATGGAAGGAAGTAACCATGGTCGTAGGACCAATTTGGGTGAAAATAATGGTCACAAAGTGATGAATTAGAAAATTATGACTCACCAATCACGCGTATAGGGAGGTCTAGGTGCATTCATGTGTGTGTGGATACATGAAATTACCATGCCAAGATGTTTTAAATAATCTATTTATGAATAGATCATGTATATAATTTATCATGTTCACAGGATCATTATGGATGGTCTAGGTTTGTATGGGTGTGTAAGGGGAATCATGGAGTTGATATTCCAAGATGTTTGGATAAATCATTTCTGATGATTTTAAAATAAACGTTTATTTAAAAAAAAACCATTTTGATCACCTGATTTCTAGTTTAGAATAGCTTTAGTAAAATCTTATTATCTATTTATAAAACAATGAGATGACATGATTCAGGTCTTAGTGGCATGTGGTAAAAGTATCTTATTGTTTCCTACTGGGTTTTTATAATCACCCATTCATATGCGCCTCGGTGCATATAGATGTTGTATTCCATGATATAGGAAAGGGACAGGTTTCATACTTCACTAGTGCATCACCCTGATAGTGATTGTCATTGATGTTTAGAGATGGAGCTTTGGTGCATGGTTGTATCTTGTAGTTGAGAGTGTTTCTTATACCAGTCTGAAAATTCATTATATGATTAATAAAATAATTTTATATAATTGTTATTTTATTGATTTTCATAATGAAAGTACATAAAAAGAATATAATAAAAATAACATTAACTGTCAAGTAATAATACTAATTACTACAACTCATACAATATATGGATATAAAAACCAATTATTAACGAAAATTAAATGCTATACTATATAATATTGAACTCTTCTAGGAAGATTACACCATCCATAAAATCTATTAAAAAATAAATCTAAAGAATATAATTGAAATGATCAAAGTAATTATAAAAAAAACTTGAAAATGAAGGTGTAAATATTTATGTTTGGTGATATATATAGGATGTAATTAAAAATGTGACTGTTAAGATATGAACATCACATTACTATTATATGATCATTTATTAATATAAATATTGATAAATATAACCATTTATAATTAAAAAATTGGTAATTTAGTTGTTATAAAGTGACTGTTAGGATTAGTTTATATTAAGGGTAATGATAAGAGTTAATTGAATACAAAAAGAAGAAATGATGGACTAAACCATTATGATCATGCCTTTTGAAGCTTATTTTATAAGAACTTGTGAGGGAGGTAGCATCACTAGGGTTTACCCTTGACCAAGACTAATAATAGCTTTAATAAGTAATGCTTGAGCAAAATCGACTACGGTAGAATTTCAAGTTAGTGGAGATCACCACTAGGTCAGTGTTAGCTAAGCCACCCTATAAAACTACCACCATCGTACACCTTACCCTTATAGAGTTTGGTAGTGTAATAAAGGGTTATGTATATA
The DNA here is from genome assembly GCA_963277665.1 of Viscum album. NCBI lineage: Eukaryota > Viridiplantae > Streptophyta > Magnoliopsida > Santalales > Viscaceae > Viscum > Viscum album. Next base: position 1,535,882,647 of record OY728126.1, read on the forward strand.
AACCATAGTATCATGAAAGTGTAATTTTCTTTCTATAAATAAAATATATATTTATTCAATTCCATTTTCATTATTAGTTTACATAATAAAACACACAGGAATATAAGATCAATTTGATAAATAGATTTTTGAATACCAATAAAATATAATTTCAATTTAAAAATATATATACAATTTTATAATTAAGTTATTGTTAATATAATTTACTTTCATGAAATAGTTTTATAAAAAAAATATTTACTTACATATAAAAGATAATATAATTTTTTTAATTTCCTTGATTTTTTTAAGTATTAGAAAGATGAAAATGTCATAAAAATTATTATTTTTCAATATATAAGGATTTTTTATTTAAAATATAAAATTATCACATTTATATAATTATTTTTATAAAATAAATATAGTATTTTAAATCATCAAATTAAAATTAGGTTAGGGTGAAATTTTTAGAATTTTCTAAAATACTTTATTTTTCAGTGGATAGTAAAAATATAGTTTTGTGTTTTCAGAATATTTTATAGATTATTATATATGTAATACAGATTTAATAATTAATTAAATAGAATATATGACCAAAAATATTTTATTTTATTAATATTATATATTATTATGGATTTAAATCAATTTCAGAACTTATAAATGACTTTCCAATGTCTAAAATGTAAATTAAGATTGTAACTACTATATTTTATGGAAAATTTAATTTTCAATGGAGAAAATAATATAAAAAATGTATTTAGGTTGTAATGGGTTAAAATATTATAAAATATTACTTCAATTTATAAAATAATCAGAAAAAACTATTGGTAATACAATGTTTTTTCACTATCCAAAGCACTGTATTCCAAGACCTATATTTAGAAAGTATTAAAAAATTCCTCCTATTTTGCTATAAATACTCACACATTCCCCCATTAATCTCCACTAAAAATACCTTAAGAATAAAAATCTTCCCACTTACCCTCTCTAAAGTCCCTATAAGATGTCTCTAAGGTCCTAAGGTTTCCCTCTCCAAGATTTAAGAAGTTACTTACCAAGGTAAGGGAACTCTTCTCTTCTTCTTTTCCATTCATGTACCTCTTTTTGTGCATGTCTTCTAAATTTTAAGTTAATTTATTTTATCACACCTTTCATCTTACCATTATTTCACAAATAGTGTTTTAACAATGGGAGACCTCCATTATCTCTCATTATTCTCTTTCATTAATCCACATTGTATACCGACATGCTGCTAAAATCATTTCATGAATTTCTCTATTTTTCATGAAATATAATTATATTATAAATACCCAAAACTCTTCATTTTCCATGGGTATTGAACTAGATGTAATTATAATTTATTTTTTGGGGATTTAGATATATGAAACCCACATTCCCTTCTCATTTTTTAAAAATTATGAAAAGTCCAAGTCTTTAAAATTTCATGAACTCAATGCTTTTATATGAAACCCAATATTTATGTTCCTCAGGTGATTAATGAAATGATTTATTATGATCTATATGAAAAACATGAATTAATACATATTAAGGGTGTACCTTGATATCACTCCAATTCATTGGGTAAAGAATTAATCTTCATATATGACATGTTTTATGATACTTTGGTACATAACCTTTCTAATTATGTTTTATGAAACCTTCATGATAAACCTTGGCAATATACTTATAAATGTATAATTTTAATGTTGTAGAAACATTTTCATGTTATTCTTTATGATCACTCTATTATCACACAAATCATGTTTTTATGATCATTACCTATTATTTTGCCTCATGATTACATGAAAGATATTTTCTTTGTTATTTCATTACTATAATTTATTCTCAAAATATTATTTTAATGTATGTCCCCAGGATATGAGATGCAGTAAAAGTAACCAAAAATGAATCTATGTAGAATCATTTCTAGTATATTAGATGAAATTTTATGTTTTTCATTTATTACGTTCCTAATTTTTAATAAACTAAACCTCAAAATAATCTATTTGTTAATAAATGTTGTACCATATAATGAAAGTGTTATGTAATAAAAAGGCAGGATGAAATAGTTGGTATCAAAGGTAGGTTTATTTATTTGTAGAAATTAGGACTATAAAAAATTTATTAAGAACAATAGGTATAATTCTAAATATAGGAGAACATCCTAAAATTTTGGTGAAGTATAAAGTGAGTGGTTTCCAAGCAATGAAATACTTGTCTAGATACTATAAGTGAATGTGGATCTGACATATTTGTACCTAGAGGTAATAACCTTGAAAAGGTCACATTGAGTATTAAATAGATCTTCACCTGATACATGACAAAGAGGACTTACTACACACCTATTTTTACACTCCATGGGGATATTTTTGGTTAACCACAAGATTTTTATGAGCCATTATGAAGGATATATAAGTAATATAATTATTATTAAAGAGGATTAAAGAATAATGGATTTGAAGAATTTTGTTTTAAGAATTAAAAAACCTTTATAATTAAAATATTATTAAAAGTAATATGTTACTCACAATTGTTTTCTCATTTTAGAAAAATTTAAGGAAATATAAGGACCCATGTAAAGAATGGATACAATGGATAGTGTAATGAAGATATTCCTAATGTGACAGAATCTAAAGTTAAAAGATTCATGATTATGATAAATTAGTTAAATTAGATCATGAATAACAACCTAAACCATGTGGAGCATCTGACTTCACCAAGGAAGGAATAAATAGGAGTTGAATCCTTTATGCGTTAACAAACACCTATTTTTAGTGGATCCACTAGTCAAAAAACAATGGATCAATACTATAGAAAATATATTTTCTATAGTTCATTGTTCTAACCAATAGAAATTTATGTTGTTAATATATCTCTTAGAGGGAGAAGCTGATCATTAGTATACACTGATCAAGAACACGAATCCAAGGGATGAGGTGAAAGGAATGGAATGAGAAGACTAAAAAAAAGTGTTTTTAATAAGTATTTTCCTCATACCCTATAAAACAAGATGGATAGTGAATTACTTTAGTTAAAATAATGAGAAAATGAACTTGTGGGAAAAAATGAGATGAACTTTATAAGGCTCGCATGATATTATTCAAGTTTTTTCATCGATTATGATGGGAATATCAAATGATTCTTTGGTGAACTGAGACCCCATCTACAAAAACCATTAGAAATTCAAAAATTTTGGAATTATTAAGATATAGTACAATGTTATCTAAATGTTGAAATAATGTTCATAAATTACTAATGTACTTATACAAAAAATTACAAGAAGATAAGGATAGAGCATACTTTTGGAAAGAATCCAAATGGGAAGAAAGTATAACATCCTATGTGTAAAAAATTCAGGAAAAATCATTTGGGTAATTTCCTAAAATGAAGTGAAAAGTGCTAAAAGTGTGTAAGATATGGCCATATATCTCAAAATTTTCATGCAAATGTTAAGCCTCAACATTTGAATTCCAATGAAAAAGGGAAGATGATGCAAGCATAACCTTCCATGCAATGCTTCAAGTGTGGGGAGTATAGAAATTTTTCTAATAAATGTAAAAATCATAAGATAATCGAGGGAAAGTGACATAAACCCCAAAATATTTCATAGGATAACAATCATGTTTTTTCAATAAAAACAGCTGATATCTAAGCTCCAAATGAATTTTTGGAAGTTACACTCATTGTACACTCAAAGTTAGTAAGAAAATTATATGATTTTGGTTTTAAACATTATTTTATTTCATTAAAGTTTGAAAATAACATCATGTTAAACCTTGAATTTCTAGTTGTAGAGTTTTTTTTAAATTCACGGGGGAACTATTCAAGCAAAAAAGATATATAGGGATTCCCCTATTAAATATGGTGAGTATAATATCTCTACAAACTTGGTGGTCATTCCGATGGTTGAATTCAATATAACACTTGGGATGGATTGGTTTTAAATGTATAATACCAAGATTAACCATATAAGTAACGATATTTTAATATTCTTGAAGGTAAAACCTATTTTTGTCCTCAAAGGAGATATTTCCTAGACTTAGTCTTTATAAGAACCACCTCCTACTTCCTTATTTATGGAAATTATTGGTGAATAAGAAAGATAAATAGAATGTCTAAATATCAGAGATGTACCCATTGTTTAGGAATACATTTTTTTTATTTCTTGAATATTTACTAATACCTACCTAAAAAAGAGAGGTATAGTTATCAATTTAACTCATACCTAGTTCCAATCCAATATCGAAGACCCCATATATGATGGCATATGTGGATATTTTGGAGAAGGGTGTTATTTTACCAAGTGTGTATCCTTGGAGAGCACCTATTATCTTTGTGAAAAATAAATATGGATATCTACGTTTATGCATTGACTATAGATAGATTATGGGATCATAATAAAGAATGAATAACCACTCTAAAGAATTGATGATTTGTTTGACCAACATTGAGAGGTTCAATTATTCTCCATGATTGAACTTTGACTGGGGTAAAATAAATTGAGGGTGAAGAAAGAATATATCCCAAATATTGAATTCTAAAAAAGATATGGGAATTAAAAGTTTGTTGTTATGCCTTTTGGATTGAATAATTATATTACCATATTTATGGATTTTATGTATAGTGTTTTTAAGGACTACCTTGATAAATTTTAGAGGACTTTATTAAATACATTATGATATATTCCAAAATTCATGAGGAGCACGAGGATTATCTAAGGGTCATATTAAAAACTTTAGTGAAGTATAAGTTGTTTGATAAATTCAGTAAATATTAGTTTTGGTTATAATAATTTTCATTCTTGGGGAACATTATAACTAGTGAATGAATCTCTATTGATATTTTAAATTCAAATCCTATAGAGGAGTGGCCTTATCCTATAATAGTAAATGAGATTCATAGTTTCATTGGTTTATTAAGATATTTTAAAAGGTTTGTGAAAAACATTTCATAGATTTCGAATCCACTAACCATGTTAAATAAAAAACAATTTATCTTTAAATAGAATAATTTGTGTGAATAAAGTTTCCAAGAATAGGTTGGTTAGTGCACCTATTCTAACTCCACCCTTTATCAAAGAAAGATTTGTTATCTATAGTGATACATAATTGAAAGGGATTGGATGAATTCTTATGAAAAATGAAATGGTCATTGACTATTCATATCTAAAATTAAAGCCTCATGAGAATAATTATCCTAATAATAACCTTGAGTTAATTATAGTTGTTTTTTCTTTGAAGATATGGAGACACTATCATTATGGGAAAAAGTTTTATATATACATATACCACCAATTTTTGAAGTATATATTCATACAAAAGGAAATGAACATAAGATAAAGAAGATAGTTAGATCTTATTAAAGACTATGATTTTTTAATTCATTATCACTCTAGAAGAGTAAAAAAATTCATAGATGCATTGAGTAAGAAGGATACCGGTGTTCTTACAATGATGAGGATTAAGGGAAATATAATTATGAAGGATCTAGTAAGGTTAAACATAGAAAACATAAGGGAAGTTTAATCATCAATACCATCCCAAATGGTTTCTAAACTATCATTAGTAGTTAAAATTGAGAAATATCAAAGAGATGATCCTTTTAAGCAAAAGAAGATAGATGCTATGAAGAATGGGATGTTTCTTAAATTCAATATTAATCATAAAGGAATAATGAAACTTGGTATAAGGATATATATTCAATATATTCTAGAGATAAAGGAGTATATGGATAAATCTTATAGATACACACTCTTGATAAATCCCAAAAGAACTAAAAGGGACCATTGTGATCATTATTAGTGGGATCATATGAAAATGACTATTATTGATTAAACTACAAGGTTTTTGATGTGTCAATAAGTAAAGTCGAAGTGATAACTTCCTAAAGGGTATTACTACCACTACCAATACCTATATGGAAGTGAAAAAATATAACTATAGAATTTTTCCCTATAATTCCTAAGACACCCACGGGAAAAAAATTTTTATGTGGGTTATCATTGATAGATTGGCAGAGTCTACCCATTTAATTTCCATAAGAGAGGATTTCCCCCTAGATTACCTAGTTCTAATTTATATTCAAGAAGTAGTGGGACTTCATAGAGTACCATTTTCTATTATTTATTATTGTAATATTAAATTTGTAGGATCGAAATAGAATATGTAGGTGCTCAATCACAAGAGGGGGGGGGGTGAATTGTAGGTTTAAGAACTTTTACTTTTAACCTTAAAGGTAATCTATGTTTAACAAAGTTAAACAATGTAATTCACAAAACCTCTTTAGTTCCTAACTAAGAAACATACTTTCTTAGGGTCCAGAAATATGGATCCAGAAAAGAAACTTAGGAATAACTTACTTAGAGAAATATTGTACCTTAAAGAATATAGAATCTTATTTATCAGAGTATGTAAAATTACAAGAAAGTATAATAAAATTATAATTTATTTCTTTAAAAAAATACAGCGGAAATAAAACTTGAAACAACAATAAAGTAAACAAGTAGTAAATCTTTTAACCCAAAGAGTAGGGTATTCAACAACCTTGGATAAGGGTCCCTTGATTTATACTTTTAAGAAATTATGTCTTACCCACACTAGGGTAATACCTCAATAAGATAAGAAAATTGGAGTCTGTCTTAATACCCCCACAATCCCTCAAAATTTAAGGTAGTAGGAACCTCTGTCTTCATATCCCCAAAATACCTCGATTGCACTCAAAAACAATTGGAGTCGCACAAAGAAATATGAAAAAGATGTTCATAGTTGAACAAGATGTTCATAAATTACACATGGCATGAGAGTCTTTCTCTATCTAGGAATCAATTCACAACATGTAATCTCTAGGATCATCAATCAATCGATAATGATCCCATTCAAATGAGCTCATATTTATAGGAAAAAATTTAATGGATGGATCCCTCGTCCAATGGTTATATTTTTCCTTGAATCTTAGAGGGACCTGTACACGTGTCACTCAACCAACGATTATTTAGAAACAAATTGTATGACATCGCTTCATTGTAACAAAAACATGTGTAAGAAAATTTTATCATGTAAGAAAAGTATTCTTAAGTTTAAGAACCTTAAGTAAAATAGAATCTGATAAAGTTGGAACAATATATTAGTAAAATAAAGTAGCTTAAACAAATATGAATAATCAGAATCTAGGAAATATAGAATTCAAATTCTAAATATATGAACAATATGTTTCTAAAAAAATATTCAAAGTCTGAATTCTGAGGAATTCAGTCTAAATTTTAGATAATTTTGAGTCTAAATTTCAAAGAATTCAGAGTCTAAATTTTAGAGAATTCAGAGTCTGAACTTCATAGAATTCAGAGTCTAATTTTCAGAAAATTTGGAGTCTAAATTTCAGAGAATTAAGAGTCTGTTTTTTAGAGAATTCAAAGTCTAGTTTTCAGAGAATTAGGAGTATGAAAATAGTAATACTCGGTAGCTTAAGGAACTGTAATATTCCAAGGTTTTTGATAAGGATTTGAATTTTTTAATTAGTAAAAAATGGTTAGACTTGGTTTTGAGAAAACATTTAATAAGACATTAAAAACCACATTAAGGATAAAAAATTTCTTAGATAAAGAAAATTTTCCTTAATAAAATATTTCTTAGAGAAAGATAATTTTCCTTAAGAATTTTTTTTTGTGATTTAAAAAACACAGAGGAATGTAAAAGTCATAAGGAAACCTTATTGAATCAACAATATCCCCCTTTTTGGAAAGCACAAAAAACCTTTCAAAAAAGAATATAATGAATAAGGATTTTACTTTTTAATCTTTAAAATAAATACTTATCTTCATTTACTTATGACTTATGATGAATATAACTAACTACCTATTAGGTTTTTAAATCCCTAAGGATTATATTCTTGTATTTCTTAGAGAAGTACATTTTTCTTACTTAAGAAAATATTCTTTAAGAAGACCCCCCTTACTTAATTCCCCCTCCTTTCTTAGGGTATTCTCTTCTTTTTTACTTCATATTATTTTGGTTATTATTTTATCCCCCTTTGTAATTTTCAAAAAGTAATAGAAATAATGGAAAAAAATTTACTCGAAATATTTGTGATATACATGACAAAACAATTGAAGGATAATTTTTTTCACTATGATAGGAAAAATTGTTACAGGGAAAAAATACAATAAAATATCAGAGTTTCATGAATATCATTCATCCTTATTTTCCTTCGGCATGAGCTTCCTCAAGGTTTCCTTTAACCTATTTAGATCTTTGTGATCATCCTAAAACCTCTTGAGCAACTGATCCTGATCCCGATTCTTCTTTTCTAGAGCCTTGATATTTTATTCTTGAGACTTTAAAATTTATACCTTGGACTTTACTACCTATTCTTGAAGTTTGAACTTTTCTTCCAACTCTACTTTGATTTCCCTTTCGCTATTTAAGTTTAGAGAAACTGAATTCAACTTACCACTCAAATATTTTTCCTCTTGCATCCGAACACATTTATCTTGATTCAACTTTTCTGAAAGGTTTGAAATTAGGTTTTTCATATTGTCATCTAAATGATAAAAAACATCTTTTACTGATTAAAATAAACCATTTAAAATATTTAGATATGAGATTATTGACTTTGACCATTTTTTTATTTCCTTACATGATATACTAGGAAAATCATATCCAATATGATAATTCTTTAAATCTTCCTTAAGCATGAGAAAATTTTCCATGAGCATGCTTATCGAATATGAATTCTTATTTATAGAATGTTGAAGCAACTGGAATCTCTAATCAATACTTGGAAATAAGGGAATTGTGTTAACTAACTTCTTCAAATATTGAACAATGAAATCTTGTCCCAAGGAAGAAGAATATTAGAAAGATGATTCCCTTACTGGCGAGGAAAATTTATCTAATTCTTCTCCTTTTATCTAGGATGAACCACCAACATCCTTCTTATATTTTACAACCAAAACCTTTTTAGGTGTGTTAACAACCACTTGTTTTCCTTTATCAACTTTAAAAATAACCTTTTTATCCCTCAAATACTCATGATCACTATCAGATACTTGAATTCTCTTATCTTCATCAATATGTTCTTTCTCAACATCTCCCTTATCATCACCAGGATGAATAAAATCATGGTTGCTGCTCTCATCATCATAAGGTTTATTAACCTCTTCATGTCTATCATCCTATTTCCCTTGAGAAACTATTTTGGTTGACTCAATCTTGGAAGTTATGATTGATAGCTTATCTGAAGGAATTTCCTTCTCATGTTATTCTTCCACTTGTTTGATTACATCTTCAATTTCATCTTATTCTTCCTCTACTTCTTATTCTACTTCTTCTTTTTGAACTATCTCTTATTCCACAATAGGTTAAAAAATTGATTTTTTTTCCTAGAGTTTCTACTGAAAATGAATCTTGAAGGAAAGTTTCTGATACCTTAATCCGTTTAGAAGCTTTATTAGTATCCTTGAGTAAAGCTTTGACGATTTTAGACTCTGATATATTCTTCTTCAACTTCTTCTATTTTTCTTTCTTTTCAAGATCTTAAACATCTTGAATTTTCAGGTATTTTTCCTTAGTAGTATCTAGACCAAATCTAGGATCCCCCTATTTCTTCTTCTTCTTCTAATCTCTCAACTTTTCTACTGCTTCATCAAAAAAAGTTTTTTTCTTTTTTGGCTTTAGTGAAGCTTCATGGGTTTTCAGAACTGGCACATTTTCTTTTGATTCTATTTCATTCTCTTTTATCTTCTTATGAGTTTTTATATAAGATTCTAACACTTCCCTATTTTTTTTATCAAAGATTGAACTTCACTCTTATAAATATCATAAAACTATTATGATTTGGTACAAAAACCAACTTTAATTATCCTAAGAGTGTCATCACTTAACAACATGATCTTAAAAGTTCTAGGTTTTGAACTGTAGGGAATTTTAAAGGATTATAAATAAATCACGATGATTTTAAACAAGATTAATAGAAACATGATTATCTGGGACTTGAGGGTTACATTCTTGATATTGGAGATAGTCAGGAGGATGTACTTAATTAGGTTTACCTTTCTTAGATTAACCAAGAAATCCAACATAATGATATCACTTTTGTTAAGAGAGTCCTTTTCTCCCTTTCTTGGAATCAGAAAACCCTGTAACCACAAGGCTAACAACCCAAAGTTCATCAAAAGATGATTGATCATTGGTGATTTTACTCCCTTGAGTCCAAGGCACTCAATTTAATTTATCTTCTCAAAAATTTCTACCTTATTAGGCAACTTGTGAGATAAAAATATTTCTTCACCTTGATAAGGAATACCACGAATATTTGCATCCATATTGAATGATAAATAATAGGTTTTTCCATAGCTCTTGAACTAAAAATTTTCCCTCCATCCTTCATAAAAACTTAATTTATCATAAAACTCTATGAGAAGGTCCGGATAAACTAGATCCTAACTCTTCGACTTAGAAACACATAGACCTTACCATCCATTTAGATTGATATTCTTCATAATCAATGAATTATACTTAGCAAAGAAATTTGGGTTAACCAACATTTCCCTGTAGATTTTCCAATCCTTTATTTCCTTGTTTGAAGTCATCTGATTCTGTGAGGAAAATCTGAGTGACATCCATAATGTAAGAAAACTAAGAAAACTGAATGACTAATTTGTAGAGGAGCAGAGCTTCAGTGCACAAAGTCTTCAAAAACCGATATGGGAAACTGATTAGGGGGGATTTATATCAGCTTTGAGGCAATGGTTCAAATTCCTGATTTGATCCAATGGTTGAAATAATCATGATGTGATCTAATGGTTGAGATGAACACCGAAGAAGGATTTGGTAGGTTTCAATATTTTGTGGTTTTAAGGAAAAATCAGATTTAAGAAAAGTGAATTTGATAGAGTTTTCTTAAAACAATATAAAAATACCAACAAGTAAAAAATAAAATTACGAAGATACAAGTAAGAAAACACACCTTATGGATTTATTAGAAATAATTTTCAGTATTGATAAAGTTATTCTCCAAAAAACAAACTTATATTCCAGAAAATTTTATTAAGGAAAATAAATTTTTGATTCTGGAAATTTTGGTTCTGAAAATTTTTTTAAGAAAAATTTTGGTTTCTGGAAATTGTTTTTATTAAATTTTCTTTGAAGAATAAAAAAATGTACTCCTCCTATGAAAAGAAGATTCTTAATGTAAGGAGATAGGTATCAACAAAAAGTTAATATGGAATATTACCTTAAGATTATCATTCATAAATTTTTTGTAATGTATTTAAATCTAATAGAGGCTAAATATTTTGTAAAAATATTAGCAAGTTGATCTTGCGTTTTGATAAATTAAATAATGATATCTCCTTTAAGTGTGTGATCCCTAAGAAAGTGATGCCTAATATCTATGTGTTTTTCAAGAGAGTTACGTGAAAGGTTTTTACTTATGAAAATGACACTTGTATTATCACACAATATCTGTGTTTTGGTAAAAATCATGACATACTCTGTTAGAGTGTGTTTCATCCACAACACTTGAGTACAACAACTTCCAGCTACTACATATTCAGCTTCAGTAGTGGAAAGTGATACTAAGAGTTTCTTCTTGCATGAACATGAATCTAATAAATCTCCTAAGAAATGAAAAGTTTTGGATGTTCTTTTTTTATCCATTATACATCCACAAAAATCAGCATCTAAAAAACTTTATAAAACAAAATAATTTCCATAATAATATAAAAGTCCAAAATCCATGGTTCCTTTTAAATAGAGAAAAAATATTTTCAATTATTTTAAATTGGATTCCTTTGGATTAGATTTATATCTTGCACATAAGAATAATGAAAACATTAAGTATAGATGACTAGCTGTTATGTATAATAAACTTCCTATCATACCTCTAAAAGATGTTTGATCTACTAGTTTCACAGCTTCATCAAGATCAAGGGAAATTGAGGTACTGATTGGAGTACTTATACTTTTAGTGTTTTCATATCCATACTTTTTAAGAAGATCTTTAATATAATTATATTGAGATATATAAGTTCCTTATAGTTTTTGTTAAATTTTAAAACCAAGGAAGAATGTTAACTCACCCATCATACTCATTTCAAACTTAGATTCTATAAGATTAAAAAATGAACCAGAAAAAGATTGATGAGTTGATCCGAATATAATGTTATCAACATATATTTAAACAATAATTTTTTTTGTTATCTTTCTTTATAAAAAGATTTGGATCAATAGTTCCCTTAACATAATTGTTTTGTAACAAAAATCCTATAAGTCTATCATACTAGGGTTTAGGGGCTTGTTTAAGTCCATATAAGGCTTTGCTAAGTTTGAAAAAATTTTCAAGATGTTTTGTGCCTTCAAATCCAGGAGGTTGATCAACATAAAATTCATCTTGAACATATCTATTAAGAATATTACACTTCATATCAATTTGAAAAATATTGAAATTAAAGAATGCTGTAAAGGCAAGTAAAATACAAATAGATTCAAGTCTAGATACTGGAGTGAAGGTCTCTTCATAGTCTATTACTTTTTGTTTATTATAGCCTTTAACAACTCATCTTTATTTATTTCTTACTATGATTCCATTTTCATCACATTTATTTCTGAAGACCCATTTTACTCCAATTACAGAAGTTTCCTTAGGTCTCTTAACCAAGGTCCAGACTCTATTCCTTTCAAATTAATTTAGTTCATCTTGAATAGATTTAATCCAATCATCATCACCTAAAGCTTCATTAGTGATTTTTGATTATAATTGAGAAAGAGATGATAGATGTTATACTTCATTTATTAAATAACTTATGGTCTTTATAGGTTTATTTACATCACCAATGATACTATCACTAGTATTATTCTTAAGAAACAATTTATTTGGGTTTTGTAACAAATTTTCATCAATATAAGGTAGAAAATCTTCTAATGTAAATACTTCAGAAACATTTTCTTGAGCATTTTACTTATTATAATAATTTTCCATCAAATATTGATAATCAGTTTTTGAAAACACATCTAAGGATGTAGGTTGGGGTTGTTTAAAAAAAGTACTAGTTTCATCAAATTTAACATGCAATGTTTCTTCAATAGTATAATAATTTTTATTAAAGACTCTATAAGCCTTAGAAGTAGTGGAATAACCTAAGAAAATTCCTTCATCAGATTTGGGTGTGAATTTATGTAAGTTATCTTTAGTATTCATGAGGAATACTTTTCATCCAAACACTTTGAAGTAAGAAAGTATAGGGTTTTTACCAGTCCACATTTCATAAGGTGTTTTGTTAAGAAAAGGTTTAATTAAAACTAAATTTATATTATAAAAAGCAGTACTAACAGATTCAGCCCAGAAATGTTTAGGAATAGAATATTCACTCAACATGGTTCTAGTTATCTCATGAAGAATCCGATTTCTTCTTTCAACAACACTATTCTATTGAGGAGTTCTTGGAGCTGAGAAGTTTTAATTAATACCTTTCTTACTATAAAAAGTTCCAAAATATGAATTTTGAAATTCTTCTCCATGATCACTATGAATATTTATCAAAGGAAGGTTTTTCTCATTTTTAACTAGGGATTTAATAGTTTTGAAATAAGAAAAATCTTTATATTTCTTTTCTAGAAAATAGACCCATGTAAATCTAGTGTAATCATCAAATAAAAAAAATACATAGTATTTTCCTCTAATACTTCCAGTTTGTGTTGGTCCAAAAAGTTCTATATGCACTAGCTGTAATGCATAAAAATTTGAGACTTCACTGGTTGATTTAAATTTTGACTTATGTTTCTTTCCATATTAACAAGGATCATAAACTTTTGAAGAATCAAATATAAGCTCCAGTAGATCCTCAATAAGTCTTTTCTTTGAGAGTTTTTATAAATTTCTAAGGATACAGTGTCCTAGTATTCTATTCCATAACCAAGATTGATCTTCAATTTCACTAAGTCAAGGTAGGTCTTGGATCCTAATATCTTCTAAGTTAAGTGTGTAAACATTCTCATGCCTATGGGTAGAAAGAATAAACTATTCCTTGGAATTTTGTACTAAAAATTTACCATTCCTAAAATTCACATGGTAACCTTCATCACATAATTGGCTTATTCTTTTGAGGTTATGATTAAGACCTTTAACAAATAAAACATTTGAAATTAAAGATTTTCCAAGAAGAACAGTGTTACCTATACTAACAATTTATCCCTGAGCATTATCTATGAATGTTAATTTTCCTCCTTTCGTCTTGATAATTGTTTCAAAGACGTTTTTGTTACTAGTCATGTGTCGGGAACATCAACTATCCATGTACCATGTATTGTTTTTGGTACTTCCTTTATTTTTCTAGAAATAAAAGAGTTAGACTTTTGGAATACAAACTTTCTTGGATCCAGAAATTTCAAAAATTAAAATCTTAGGAATCCAAAATTTCTTCAAAAAATAATCTTTATGAAAACCTAAGGATTGAGTTTTTTTAAAGAACACTTTTCTCCCAATTTCCACCACATTAACACATAGTGAAAAATGGGGCACTTTGGGGAAAAAAATAATTATGACTAAAAACTAGTTTTGAGTGAGTATAACCAAATCCAGATTTATTCCTAAGAGGAAGAAATTGTGAATACATTTTATCAAATTATTTCCTTCCAAAAGTGAAATTTTATAAAAGTTTATTTAAGGAAAAAAATTCATATTTTAGTATGATGACCAAATTTTTATCCTCAAAGTCATTAGTTTTTGAATTTAAGTTTGCCTCAAAAACATTTTTCTTAGAAATAAAAATTTTAAGATATTTAGAAAGTTTATCCTTCTCAGAATTAACTTCCTTAAGGTTTTTAAAAACACTTTCAAAATCAAAAGTTTTTTGATCAAGATCTTTAGAAAGATCTGATACTTCTTTTGTTAAAATAGAAATTCTAGAATTTGATTTCTCTAACTTCTTTTTTATCTTAAAATTTTCATTTTCAAGTGATTTATAAAATCTAGAAACTTATTCAAATGAAGGTAAAGTATTATCTTCTAATGAAGAGGATTCTTCATCTGAATATTCATAATATTATTTTCTTTCATTTCTTTTATCTTAAGCATAGGAAAACCGGGTCTGATATGTTTATCCCCTTTTCATTAATAACAGTTTACTTTAGAATCTTTCTTGTCCTTTTTTTATTTATTCTTATATCTGTACTGAAAATATTTTTTTCCCACAATCTTGTTCATCCTTCGAGGAAGATTGGATAATTCATTCACAGACTATTCACTTTCACTTGATTCAGAAATAACAAAAACTTTCTTAGATTTTGATCTAGTTACCCTTTCCATAGTCTTGGATTTAGATGTAATAGTGAAAGATACAATTCCATTAACATTATTATTTTTATTAAAATCAACATCTCTTTTCATTCTTGTTTCATGCTGAATAAGAGTTCCAAATAACTCATCTAGAGTAATTTTATACACTTTTCTATTCTCATCAATGTCTGTCCTTTTAGATTACCATTGATTGGGTATGATTTCAATTATCTTATCCACAACAACTTCTTAATCAAGACCTTTCTCTCCCATATATTGAAGAATGATGAAAATGGTCATAAATCTCTATTGTACTTTGCAAACTATTTCTCCATAAGGAAATAAGAATCCATGATATTCAGCTCTTAACATAGCTCTTGTAGTTTCTATAATTTTAGATTTTCCAAAATGTGTAACTTCAAGTTTCTTCCAAATAAAATTGGTAGCTTCACAAGAATATATTTTACTATATATATTCCTCGTTATAGAACACAAAAAAGTATTGTGTACCTTGTAGTTTAATTAATATTCTTGTTTTTCCTCATTGGTGAAGGTTTTGACTTCCTTGTATAGAATTTTTTAATCTCTAGTGAGTATAAGAAAATTATCCACTCTAGTGTTAATGAAAAATTTTAACATCCTATCTCTAAAGTACTCATAATCATTACTATCAAAGATAGGTGGTTTGGTAGGATTAAGGTTGTCTATAGAACCAACATTCATATCTACCATTTTATAAGAGAATTACCTTTCAACAAAACATGTTAAAAGAAAATGTTTATAAACAAAGATATAAATATTTAAGAAAAACTTCAACAAGAAAATTTAAGCAAGAAAATATATAATAAGAAAAAAACTTGAGCAAGAAAACTTATATGTAAGTATAAGTATTTCAGAGACCTCATATGATACCAATTGAAGGATCAAAATAGAATATATAGATGATCAATTACAAGAGGGGGGGGGTGAATTTTAGTTTTAAAAGATTTTAATTTTATCCTTAAAGTTAATCTATGTTTAACAAAGTTAAACAAGGTAATTCAAAAACTGTATTTAGTTCCTAAATAAGAAACAAATTTTTTTAGGGTCCAGAAATATGGATCTGGAAAAGAATCTTAAGAACATTTTACTTAGATAAAGATTCTACCTTAAAGTGTATAGAATATTATTTATCAGATTATATAAAAGTACAAGAAAGTATAATAAAATTATACTTTATTTCTTTAACAAAATATATCAGAAATAAAACTTGAAACAACAATCAAGTAAACAAGTAGGAAATCTTTTAACCCAAAGAGCAGGGTATCCAAAAACTTTGGATAAGGGTCCATTGATTTTTACTTTAAAGAAAGTATATCTTACCCACACTAGGGTAAACTCTCAATAAGAAAATTGGAGTATGTCTTGCTATCCCCACAAGCCCTAGAACTTTAAGGTAGTTGGCACCTCTGTCTTCCTATCCCCAGAATCCATCGATTGTACTCAGCAAAAATTGGAGTCGCACATAGCAAGCAGAACAAGATATTCACGGTTGAACAAGATTTTCATAAATTATACAAGGAATGAGAGTCTTTATATCTCTAAAAATCACTTCAAAACATGTAATCTCTAGGATAATCAATCAATCGATAATGAGATCCTATTTATAGGAAAAAATTCAATGGTCAGCTCCATCCTCCTATGGTCATATTTTTCCTTGAATATCGGAGGGACATGTACATGTGTCACTCAACCAATGATTATTTAGAAACAAATTGTACAAAATCATTTCATTACAACAAAAATATGTGTAGGGAAATTTTATCATGTAAGAAAAATATTATTAAGTTTAAGAACCTTAAATAAAATATAATCCGATAAATTTGGAACAATATGTTATGAAAATAAAGTATCTTAAACAAATATGAATAATAGGAATCTAAGAAATATAGAATTTTTATTCTAAATATATAAACAAAAGTTTCTAAAAAATATATTTAGAGTCTGAATTCTGATGAATCCAAATTCTGAATTCGGAGGAATTCGAAGTCTGAATTCTGAGGAATTAAGAGTCATAATTATGATGAATTCAGAGTCAAAATTAAGAGGAATTTAGAGTGTGAATTACAATAAATTTGGAGTCTAAATTATAAGGATTTTAGAGTATGAATTCTAAGGAATTTAGAGTTTGAATTTTAGATAATTCAAAGTCTGAATTTTAGAGAATTTGGAGGCTGAATTTTAGAGAATTTAGAATCTATATTTCAGATAATTTAGAGTCATAATTTTAGATAATTAGGAGTTTGATTTTAAGAGAATTCAAAGTCTGATTTTCAGAAAATTCAGAGTCTGAATTTTAGAGAATTCAAAGTCTAATAAAGAGATATTCAGAGTCTGATTTTCAAAGAATTTAGAGTCTGAAAACAGTAAGACTTGGTAGCTTAAGGAACTGTAATATTTTGAGGTTTTTAATAAGGATATGAATTTTTGACTTAGTAAAAAAATGGTTATAATTGGTTTTGATAAGTCACTGAATAAGAAATTTAAAACCATGATAAGGATAAAACTTTTCTTAGAGAAAGAAAATTTTCCTTAAGAAAATAATTCTTAGGGAAAGATAATTTGACTTAAGAAAACGTGTTTGTGATTTTTAAAACATAAAAGAATGGAAACTTCATAAGGAAAACTTATTGAATTAATAAAATTTACTTCTAAGTTATAGAGGAGCCTTAAAAAGGCTATGAACATAGAAGTAAACCTAAAAATGGTCTATCATCATTAAACTGATGGTCAATCTGAGAGGAAAATTCAAACATTAGAAGACATGATAAGGAATAAATCACTTTATTTTCAAGAGAATTGGAACCAACATCTTACACTTTTTTAATTATTATATAAAAATAGTTTCCGCTCAAGTATTCAATTTTTTTATCCCTCTTTAGAAAAAGGTATAAAACACAAACATGGTAGTATGAAGCTAGAGAAGGGAAAATATTAGGACCAAACATTATAAAGAAGACTATAAAAAAGATATAAGTGATTCAGAAACACATCGAGGATACTCAGATTTGATAGAGAAGGTATGCTAACCACTGAAGTAAGGGAAAATAATTTCATTTTGGGGATCATGATTTTCTCAGGATATCATCATGTAAAGGATTTATGAGATTTAGAAATAAGGGGAAACTGATTCCATGATACATTTGACCATTTGATATTCTGAATCATGTTGGAGTGGTTTCTTATCAATTATAAGTACCTAAAAATAATTCCAATGTCCATGATGTCTTCTATGTGTCTCTATTGAGAAAGTATATGTTTGAACCAACACACATAATTGATATTAATGGTGTGGAATTGGAACCTAACTTTTCTTACGAAGAGTAACCGATCAATATTCTTGATAGAAGGGAACAATTGTTTTGTAATATGACAACATGACTTGTGAAAGTATTTTGGAGAAATCACAAGTTTTAAGAATATACTTGGTAACCTAAAGAAGATATATAAGAAAAATAACGCCATCTATTTGGAGGAAAGTGTCAAATTTTGAGGAATTTTTTTAATGGGGGAGAATGTAACGACCTAAAAATTTATTCTTTGATTAATAAAAGAACATTTTTTATAATATTTATTTTATTAATTTGAATAATTTAAGTATATATAAATATTATTATAGAAGGAATATTACATTTCAATTAATGATACCGATTACTACAACTAAGACTAGTATAGGGATATAAAAATTAAATAATAAAAACCACACATTGGTATACTCCATAGGATTAAATTATTCTAAGAAGATTACACTTTCCATAAAAACTATTAAAAGAATAAGAAACATTAGGAATATAATTGAAATTATCAAAGGAATCATAAAAAAAACCTTTGGTAATGAAGTAAATACTTATGTCTGGTTTTATATATAGTATTTAATCAGAAATGTGACCGGTAGGATATGACCATTACATTTATATTACAGGACCATTGATCAATATGACCAATAAGAATTATGAATACTGGTAATGTAGCCATTATATTTTTTCCATTAAAATTAGTTTATATTAAGGGTAATGATAAGAGTTAATTGAATGAATAAGGAAGAAACAATGGCCACAACTAGTATGTTTATTTATTTTGAAGCCCATTTATCAGAGGTTAGGAGGAAGGTAAAGTCACTAGGGTTTCCATTGACCAAACCCAAATAGGTCTTCAATAAGTAAGGATCGAGTGAAATCTACTATGGGAGAAGTTAAAGTTAGTAGAGATCACAACTAGGTCAATGTTTTCTGAGACACCCCATGAAACTACCACCATCACACACCTTACCCTTAGGGTGTATGATATTATGATAAGGGATTATGTATCTAGAACTTAGTATCATAAAAGTGTAATTTAATTTGTATAAATGAAATAGTTATTTATTCAATTCCATTTTTATTATTATTTTATTTAAAAAAACACACACACACATGAGTATAAGAAGAATTTGATAAATAGATTTTAGAATACAAATAGAACATAACTCTATTTTTTTGAAAATGTATACACTTTTATAATTTAGGAATTATAAATAAACTTTATTTTCATGAAATATTCTTATAAAATAATATTTAGTAAATATAAATTATAATATATTTTTAAAATGTCCTAGGAAATTTTTAGGAAATTTTTATAAGTATCATAAAGTTGATAATGTCATAAAAACTATTATTTTTCAGAAAATAACAATTTTTTTATTTAAAATTTAAAATTATCATATTTTTAGAATTATGTTTATAAAATAACCATTATATTTGAAACCAACATGTTGAAATTAAGTTAGGGTGATATTTTTATAATTTTCTAATATACATTATTTTTCAGTGGATAGTAAAAATACAATTTTTGGGTTTTCGATATGTTTTTTGACTTCATATATATGTAATAATGATGTAATAATTACTTAAAAAAATCCATCACCAAAGACATTTTATTTTATTAATATTATTTATTTTAATGGAATTAAATAAATTTCCAAAACTATAAATGACTTTCCATAGTCTAAAATAGAAATTAAGATTTTTAAAAATCAATTCTCTAAAAAATTTACTTTTCCATAGACAAAGAAATATAAAAAATTATATTTTGGTTCTGATGGATTAATATATTGTAAAAACTAACCTACATTTCTAAAATAATGAGCAAAAACCATGGGTAAGCTAATGGTATTTTATTTTCCACAACCTAGAATTCCAAGACCTATATTTAGAAATTATTAAAAAAATTCCTCCTATTTTACTATAAATACCCACTGATTACCCCATTCATCTCCACTTAATATACAATAAGAAATAAATTATGATCATTTCCCCTCTCTAAATTCCCTCTAAGGTGTTTATAAGGTCATAAGGTTCCCTCTCCAAGATTTATGAAGTTACTTCCCAAGGTAAAGGAACTCTCCCCTTCTTCTTTTCCATTCAAGTATCTCTATTTTTTCATGTCTTCAAAATGTTAACTTTATTTTCTTACACTTTTTATCTTACCATTACTATCAAAATAACGTTTTATCACTTGGATACATCCATTATCTCTCATTGTTTTATTTCATTAATCCATAATGTATATCAACATACTACTGAAACCATTTCATGAATTTATCTATTTTTCATGAAATATTATTATATTGTGAATACCAAAAACACTTTCTTATCCTATGGTATTCATGTAGATGTAAACATAATTTATTTTTTGGGGACAGACATGTATGAAACCCAAATTCCCTTATTTTGGGATAAAAATGATGAAAAGTTCAAGTCTTTAAAGTTTTATGAACTCAATGATTTTATATGAAACTTGTTCTTTATGTCCCTAGGGTTATTGATGAAATGATTTATCATGATCTATGCGGCACACATGAATTGATACATATGATGGGTTCACCCTGATAGTGATCTAATGTAATGGGTAAATAAATAATTTCTATAGATGACATATTTTATGATATCGTGGTGAATAAACTTGGAAATTATGTTTTATGATATCTTGGTGATAAAACTTAATGAAATGAATACGAAAGTATCATTTTTATGTTCCATCTACATTTACATGGTTTGCTTCATGATCATTATATTATGATATTCCTCATGTTGTTATGATCAATCCTTATTGTTATACCACATGATCACATGCTAAATATTTACTTTTTTATTCCATTAATAGGATTTATGTGCACCACTTTATTTTAATGCATGTCCCTAGGATATTATAGGTTGTAAAAGTAACTAGGGATGAATCTATGAAGAATCATTTATATTGAATTAGAAGAAAGTTTACGCTTTTCATGTATTATGTTCCTAATTTCAAAGAAACTAAACCTAAAAAATATCCAATGTGTTATTAAATATCGTACCATGTAATGAAAGTTTCATATAATAAAAATGTGGGATTCCATATTTCTAATTGGGTGTATAAGTTTGTTTCGATTTTTGAGCCTTATCTATTCTGGTTCTTTTTGTCTTTGTTGTTACTCTGATATTGTATTTTTTATTCTTTTTAGTTGTTTGATATTATCTCATGAATCATTATATAGTTTTCTCTTGAATTTTTTATATGTTCATCTTCATCTTGGTTCTCGTGTATGGCCGTGTCTGTATATTTAAGGGTAAAACATTCCACCTTTGGTTCTTGTGTTAAATCCTCAACATTTATTGACAAATTTTGATGTCTTATAATGTCACCTATGGTAAGTAGCAGCTTCAACCTAGACCAATACAATGGGTAGGATAGGGAAGTTACATTCATCATAAGATAAAACAACATAAAATCATACATCACTACTAAATGAAGTTATTAATTAAATAATAACTCTCATGCTATAATTCAATGAGTAGTAGTAATTTCTGGTAGTTATACAAAATTGAAATAGATCTCTCATGGAAAGATCATATAACAAAAATACCAAATTCAATAAAAATACTAGATATAACAACAAGAATAGTCTTGAGTTCAAGCATGGTCGCATCTCCCAGTTCACACTAATCTCTATAGATCATACATCGATAGAGGGTCATTTTTCCCTATTATGATCATGCACTATAAAGTCTTCTTGTGTACCTAGTCAACTGAGAAAAGCATGAGTATAACTCAATAGTATATTACCAATGGTGTTCCTAAAGATATCCAATTTGGGAAAGTGCATGTATAATGTGATATTCTCATCAATAAAAGTAATTGGGAAATGAAAATAATAATAAATTAGACACTACCATAGATACTAAACAACCACCCATGTGTGACCATACGAGCTTTGACCAGTGTCAGGGTGTATTTGAACATATCACAATAAATCATAATACTATGGGGTAGTATATTCCTATGACTTTAAGGTATCAAATCAAGCATCTTGACCATAATATAATTATATAAATATAAAGAGGAATGTGAAACCTTTCTATATGATCTCATCCCTAAGAAATATTGATCCTGAATTAATATAATATAATACTAATAGGAAAGGTGGACCATGACTATAACGATCTCAACCCACCGTATCTCAATCACTTTATATCAATATCACAATAAATGGTAAAGGTAACTCTTTTTATATGTCTCACTCCATGGGAATATCTACCAATTATAATGATCTCAACCCATGGTATCATCACAATTACTGTATATAAATATCAATACAAGGGGGTAGGGGTGAACTTGACCCTTGTCTATATAGTCTCACCCCATGGATATCTCATATCACCATTATAATCTCAACCCATGGTGTCTCGATCAATATATATCAATATCAAGACATTGGGGGAAAATAGCCCATGCCTATATCGTCTCACCATGTGTTCATGTTGGCCCCTGATTAGAAAAATGGTAGGACCAATAGGAAGAATGGACTAGCTCTAGAATGATCTCAGCTCAATGACATCTCAATCCAAGCTAAAACCAATGTATCCTGGTGTAATTGTGACCCATAGCTTTATATATCTCAATACAATGGAATCCCGATCAAAACATCACAAGAACTAAATAAGGGGAGGAGTGACCCCTATCTATATGGTCTCACCCTATGGGTATCTCAAGCATGGAATACAAACATCACACAAAGGGGAGATGAAGTCCCTGATCCAAACAATGGTAACCAATGAGAAAGTGGGTCGGGTCTATAATGATCTTATCCTTTATACATCTTGATCATAACCCATATAAAGAAGGATAATGGGTAAAGGCAGCCTTAATGTGCAATTCTTTTAGCTCAAAAGCATCTCAATCTGGTGTACATCATCCAAAAAACCTTAGGAGTGGTGGATTAGGTATATATCAGTAAAAATACTTAGGTTTCTCAACCCCTCATACTAACCAATTAATTTCTACATGAAAACATGATTAAATAAAGTATTTATGGTTAGGGATAACATTTATACCCTTAAAATACAATGTTAGGTCAGTCCTCAATCTCTAGCCCCTTTTTATAATATGATCCCAAGGTTTAAATCACTCAGTTAACATAAATGAGGTGGGAGACACACGTCCCTTTCATATAACATTGAGAAAAAGTGGCTTAAATAGATTAAAATATCACTTATGGTCAACCCAAGGAAACCCCTTGGATAACCACACAACTACATAGCCAAAGGAGGCTAAGGGAACCTAACATGGTATATAACTGAAGTATAACACATTTAGTTTTTTTAATCTATAAAGGGTAGGATTACTCACCACTTATGTCAGTTATGTAATCCAAAAAGGCTGAAAAGGATTTATTAGTTATCCATTCAGGACAATCCTCACACCGAACTCACATAATCCATGCATCTCCTACTAAAGGGAGGATAAGGGCCCCTACTCTAGGTCCACTATATCATGGTCCACCAAAGTGAAATCCCCCTTAGTTCTAAATCCATACATCATAGTACTTAAATTTTAACCCCATGTACTTTGATGGACATGGTATCAAGTTACATCTAAAAGAAGGACAACTGTATCCTTTATAGATTGAATTCACTCTCAAATGGTCAAAGGAACATTCTAAGAAAGGGCTCACACCATCTATCCTCATCTACACACCTATCATATATTTAAGGAGGATAAGTCACTTAAATAAGGAACAAATCATTATAATATAACTCAATTAAATATAAATTGGGTTCTATGTATAAATTCAAATACACTTTAATTAGATATCATAGACACCAGTGGCTATGTCTTCAAGAATAAAATTCAGAGTGTCCTTCACTACCATATATGTCATCACCCAACTCATATGGGTCAAGGAATATAAATTCATTTTAGTTTTAGGATAATTTTACTTAGGTAGTGATAACCCGATACATAGTCTAAAACAATATCTTATGCTAGATATGATTGTTATAATACCACACATGAACCAACAAAACTATCCAAAACCCTAATCACCTTATGCTCCAGTCCATCACATATGCTGGTCATTTCCCAAATGATTCATATTTATCCTTACTTGAGTCATAACACTCTATCTTTTAATAATCATACTAGTTAATACCTCACTACACCAATATATTACAAAATCCCAACAACCTGAGCACTATGGCACTGATTAATCCACTAACTCCACAATGATACCCCACCTCCAATGACATTTGTGAATTTAAAAAACATTAAAGTTTTATACCCACAGTTGATTTTATTATTTTAAAAAATATTAATATAAACCCAACACTATACCCGAGCACCTCCAGAACATCCAAGACTCCAACCCTTAGTATCACACTCAATACCCAACTAAAACATGAAGCCTCACCTCATTATATAGAGTTTTGTACTTCCCATATGTACCTAAATCCATAGACCTGGTCCTTTAATTGATCAAAATTTCTAATTCCCACTAGTTAGTCACTAAAAAAATTTACCCACTCTAAAATCATGATTTTGTACCTTAATTTGGAGCACCATCACTGATTTTATATGCACATATACATTTAACCCTTTTATCAAAGTGAAAATATAGAACCCTTAACCATTACTAATCTAGGTCCTATATTCACGTCATAGTTGATGCATCCTATAATCCACTTGAATATGAGTTGGAATAAAATATTCTCAATGGTGGTTCCCCACTATATAATTTACCACATCATCAATCATAGATACCAATGTTTCTATATCAAATAATTAGCTGAACATCGATACTCACGAGACTGGGCCCATCATATCTAGACAAAAGTGGATTATGAGCCTTACTCTGGGGCTTATGACATCATAGTTCTCCACAAAACCACTATAAAAAATTACTATTAATGCACCATATTATAATCAATATCAGTGAACATAACCCCAAAAATATTGATCAATCTCACTATCAGATGTTTTTTTCCATTCTAACCCACTAAAAATCCATCAAGAGCCATTAAAACATTCACAATTTCACAGGTGTCCAACTTACATAGATAGTTGAAGACTCACCTAAGGAATAAATAACCGAGTTGATCCACTCAAAACCTTAACATCATGCTAAATCCATGAGTAATCTCATTTTTTCCTACATCATGCAAGATGACATATTTAATTCCCTTTCATTGTTTAATAACCAAGTAACATCAAGGGTCAAAACCCTAAGATAGAAAAACGTTTCTCACACCTTTCCATCCTCACCTTGAATATGATCATGTCTAAAGGGTGATCATATACAAATAAATCCATATAATATGACCCATCTCTAAGAATTCAAGAAGGCTAAGGTGTTTTAGACCCCACTATGACACATAATCACCTCACAAGATCTTATACTCCATATGGGACTCAAGGGACTAAACATGTATCCCTAACATCCTAACACCATACTATTAAGGAACCCAATAAAATCATTATTCATCAACAAGGTGATCATTACATCCACCTGAAGTCACACAACCATCATATGCACTCTCTTTAACTCGGAGAGTTTCTAAATAATCATTCATCGATATATGTCTCATATCATACAAGGTCAATAATGCCTCTATAAATAATAATATTACCTATTATGGGATGATATTAAACCAAATTAATCACAAAAATCCACAAAAATAGTGTGGAATACCATCCTATAATTTAAAATCATGGGAGGAGTCATAAGACTATACCTACAATGGTGCATATGGCTACCATAGTTAACAAAAAAACCCAATAGGTAAAAACCCTAGTGTTTCCTTATAAATAAGATAAATTTTCCACTTGATATTTGTATCCTAATGATCTTACACTTACTATCCTAACCGATAAATAACTATGCCTCACATGTATATTGGTTACGTCAACACACATAGCATCACCCATGATTTCATAGAAATATATATTAAGATTTCCCTCATGCCTAGCCAATAATTGATCACATTTCACTCATGTGTCATTAAACTTATACAAAACATATATCTATCATTATAATCTATAGGGAATCCACATTCCTAGGTTTGTACCCTCTTTCAGGATACCCTCATTTCATTATAATATATCCTAGGTATAGGCAGAAAAAAACACCCCTCTACATGGTTAAAAATATTATTTCCATGATTTTATGATGGAACATCATCACTAGGCTCTCCATCCTAGTCAATTACCATATCCCATAAAGTTTAAAACCCATAAATCAATCTTTATACCACATTCTTAAATATTTAAGGCAATTCATGTTCCATTACCTTATTTTGGGTTTTATCAGTAGTGGGCATCCCTATACTCATAACAATCCACTAAATCTATAGTGACAATCCTAATTGGGCACACATATACCAGGATACCCCCTTGAGGTTAAATTTCACATAGATAGTAATATAGATAATACTAGCATTAAGAAATGTGTTCCATTATTCCCTCATATAATAGAAAAAGGTTTCGTAGTTGGAAATACACCCCACTACCCCATACTCAAACAATAATATAAGGGTCACACACAACTAGGTAATAAATCTATCCCAAAACACCCACTCCAAATCCAAGTATCATATATATACTATATTTAATTATAAAATTTATAAATAGTAATAAAATAATAAAAATACAAGTCCAGTTAAGTAGAATATAACTATCATGTTATATAGGAAAACATTATATAAGTTATTGCTGACACTTAATATAATCAGACCCCATGTCATAGTCTAGGTGCTCAACCAAATCCACGTACACTAATTCCATATAAATCCTATATGACAATATGATGAATAAACACATTCCAATTTCCACCCCATGATAAGATAAAAATCATAAATCAATAATCTAAAAAAATCATACCTGGAATAAATAAACCAAATCAAATGTAATAGTGAAATTTCAAAACAAAAATACAAATTCCCCAATAACTTAGACTTCATCTCATGTAGGTGTTTTCCAGACTCAAATATAGAATCCATTCTATGTTTTTTACAATCCTATCTCCTTATACCAAATCCTAAATAGCATGAAAATAAAAAATAGCTATGACAACACTTTGTAAAATCCACAATCTAATTCACCTCTATCACGATTGAACTGGGTGCCACATACCTAAATCTTCCTACCTATATGACAGAGGATACCAAACAACGGTGAAGTTATATGTAATATATGGAGAGACTATACCCTTTTAGAATAGATAACAATAAAACATAGTGGAAGCAATAAAATCAAAACTCATCACAAGATAAACTAAGATAAAAGAAAAAATCATAGCTACATTCCATCAATAATCAAATAAAAACTCTCATACTATATAAAAATGAGTAGTAGTAATGTTAGGAAGTCATTAAAAAGTGAAAAAGATATCATATGGGAAGATCATATAACAAGAAGACTAAAAGTAAAAAAAAAATACTAGAGATGACATTAAGAATAGTACCAAGTCCAAGATCAATCCCATCTACCTGGTCTTACCAATATCCACAACTTAGTCATAGATAGAAGGCCCCATTCCCTTAACTAGATCACAAACCAAAACGTTTGAGCCGACACCAGGTCTTATGAACAAGCTGGGAGTACACCATAGTAGGCCACCCCAAACATTGTCCCTAAATATATCCAATGTTGGATTAGAACAAATACTCATTATTTTAATGATCCCAAATCATGTTTATAATGTTATTTGAGAATTTTTTTTTTTTCTATTAGTAAATGTTTTTCTCACAAAAAATTGGAAAAATAGCTAATTATGGAACTTACTATGACACCCTACCACATGTGTCATGTTCTTACCATGTGAAGACTTTAAAATTACCATGAAGGTAAATATACTCATCACCTTAACCCATGTTATACTCCACCTTACTACATGTACAATCAACCGACCATGCAATATAGATATACCTACCGAGAGTAAAAAATACCTGATTGTATGAATTAATGAAGTTACCACATAAAGGAAACTGTTAGCCATATGAAGAAATCAAGTTACCATTACTAGGTATATAAAAATTTCATTAAGTAATATACTAACCCTATCTATTATTATAGCAACCACATGGAGATAAATTCCTAATACAAGTTAAAATAAACCAACAACATAAAGGAATGAATAGAATGTGAAACCTTGCCACATCAACTAACCATGTAAAGTTTACATGTCAATTAGATTCGTTTTAAGTGAAGATTAATTTCTATGACCAACTTGATAGTGGATAATTAATAATATGAAAAATCTATTTTTTGAATCATTAAATGAATAAATGGTGAATTTAAAATTGCATTGATTGTTCTCTAATGGATACTTTTGGATGAAGATATTTTTTAAGAATAAAATTTAATCCAATCATGTAGAGTATGAGGTTGATAGGGATATGATCTCTTATAAAGAATAACTAAGGATCCTAAACATTAACCTATGCTACAAATAAAACTATAATACATTATTTTTTTGAACTCACTATGAAACTTGTCTGAGCTACTTCCAAATAAAAATTCAAGGAATTAAGACTTCCAACATTATTTGGATTGAGGTGTATCAAATTTTACTATCTTATATATCCTAATATTTTTATTTTTCTTTAGATTTGAGATGTGTTTTTTATTTTTATGTTTAATTTTAAAAGAATAGTCTCATGTATTAAACCGGAGAGTACTTGATAGTCTCTCAAATATTCTATTTTTATTCCCACAAACAACTATGGAAGAGGTCCTGTATGACCTTGTATCTTTTTCACCCCGCATATAAACATGGTAGAGGCTTTGTGTTTGGATATCATTGTGTGATGTTGTTTGTAAAACCCAATCCAAGTCATGGATCACTTTATTAAATTATAAAACACTTATAAGTAGGTGATTTCCATGTGGAGGGGATTGACTCTCAGCTGGAGACTAAACACCTTGTTAAATTTCCATTGTGTTATTTATCGATTTTGTTTTCTTTATATTTAAATTGAATTATTTTCTATCTTAATTATATTAAACAAAA
This sequence comes from Viscum album, assembly GCA_963277665.1. Lineage (NCBI taxonomy): Eukaryota > Viridiplantae > Streptophyta > Magnoliopsida > Santalales > Viscaceae > Viscum > Viscum album. The sequence continues at coordinate 1,535,912,234 of OY728126.1, forward strand.
TTTTACTCTAATAGTTAACTCAAATTAGTTTCTTATTTGTTGTGTTTTATATGAGTATACTTATTTCAAAAGATAAAGTATTTTTCAAAGTATTTTTACTAAGAAATGATCGATAGTTTGAGAACCTTTTCCAAAGATCAAATTATATATTTCTATTATTTTTTTAACTAGGAAATTTTATTAAATTGGGGGATTTATGTTTTAATTTTTTTTTGAAAAATAAATTTTATTAGAAACTCAATTCACCCCTCTCTTGAGTTTTCCACTCCAACCAACATTTGGAGTCAGAATGACTTTCAAAAATATCTTTTTACCATGATTTAGTTTTTTAAAGATATTAAATTTATATTTTATCTAAATTTATTTCTCTATGGATGATCATAGAAAATAAGAAACAAACAGTAATCAGCTCTTTATTTTAATAGAATAAATTATGCTAAATGGAAAATCATAATGAAAATTCATTTAGAAAGTAAGAGCTTCAATATCTAGATTATCATTGAAGATAAATATGAGAAACCTCAAGTTGATAGAGCTAATTGGATTGATGCTAATAAGCAAGAATATAACTACAATTATAAATATATGAATAATTTATACTATTCCTTAAGTGAAGATGAGTTTAATAGAATATAATCCAGTTCTATTGCTTATTATATTTGGGATACTATGGCTGTATCTCATGAAGGAACATCTAATTTTAAATAAATGAACTTAAATAATTATACTATTAAATATTATTCTTTCAATATAAAGCATGATGAATCAATTTATAGCATGTATCTCAGGTTCAATGAGATTGTTAACATTATTCATGCACTTATAAATATAAATATTGACAAGGATCAAGTCATGAGACTTCTTAGATTATTACTAGATAGATTGATAGGAATATTTATGTCCATAAGAGAGTCTTGTGACATTAGTAAACTAATAATAAAAGAGTTAATTGTAAATATCATGATGTATGAAGTATAATTAAAAGTGAACAAATAGGAAGTGGATGAACCAAAAAATAATCCAGTTGTCCATTAAGACTTTCAACTCTAAACAAAAGGAGAAGGTCAAAAATGAAAGTTCAAGTGATTAGGAATCACCATAAAAAAATGATGAAGAGATTAAACATATGACTAGAAATTTCAAAAAGTTCTATAGGTAGAAGAAGTTCTTTAAGAAATAAAACTATAATGGTAAATTTGATAATAAAGGGAATTGGAAAAGATAATATAATAATGATGATTCTTCTAATGAGATAGTATGTTATGAATGTAAAATGAAATGAAATATCAAAGAAGACTATACCAAGTTGAAATATAAGAATAAAATATGAGGAAAAAATCAAGATATATAAAAAGGCTATGAAATCCACTTTGATTTTCTATTATGATAGCTCAAGTTATTCAAAATAAAGTATATAAGATAAATATTACAAATCCAATATGTGTTTATGTCAAACACATCTGAGGTATTATTTTTTTCCTAAATCTCCTATATATATTTGTATTCCTACTGAGACTAAAAACAATGATGGTAATATGTCCAATGTTGAATTATTTTAATATTTTAATATGTTGGAAGAAAAATTCAATGAAATAAAAGATAAATATAAAAGTTTAAAGAAGAAAAATTCTATATATACTCACTTGAAAACTGATTTTACTGTATAGGAGGATAGAAATTCTCAACTACTTATAGAAAATAATGATATGAAACTATCTAATGAGAAACTAAAGAAATATTTGGAGAGATTTAAATAAGTATCCATTCTATCCTAAGTATATGAAATAGTTTTATACACACCTTGATTTATTCCTTGGAGAGAATAAGGATAAAGTTAAATTGAGGATAAATGGTGAAGTTTTGGAGTTCTCATCAAGCCGATGGGAAAATTATTTGGGTATACCTCACAAATGAGAGTTTGGATATTACCAAAGATAATATATAGTAAATCACCCACAGTTTAAGTTTAAAAATTCTTTAGATGAACTCACTATAAATGGAACTCCTTAAAGACCTTTAGCAGTTGAATTTAGTGGGGAATTTAGGCTATTGGTTATATTTATCTAGAACCTAATTTTTCCATGATAAAGGATACTTTAGTATCCAAAAAAATCAGGATCTATTCTTCTTATTTTTGATGAAGAATGGTGTTTAGATCAAGCTGTGCAGATATTCCATGATACATATGGTTGAGTTGTGTATGTTTGCTTTAAAATTTACTTCCTCAGGTGGAGTAATGAATTACCTCATCAGATAGTCTCTTCCTTATAAAGAATATTTTTAAGTAGATGAAGGTAAATTGAACCCATGGAAAATGGAATGGGTTACTGACCTAGAGAAGATTTATAGAAAATTTAATCATGTGAAGTGTTTGGTTAGACATAATAATGTTGTGGATCCATGCCTAGAACCTGATGATATAGTTGTGCATTTATAATATAAGGTGTCTATTTTTGTGAAGTAAATTGAAGAAGAATATGAAAAGGTAGATTTGGATGAAGAATCTAGAGCTACTCACGAGGATAACAAGGAAGAATCTACTTATATGTATTTTGCATATCCTAGATCACCCTTACCCTTACCATCACATGAAGAAGTTCTTCTGTATGAGGATCTAGTGGACATAGAGGTTTTTATGAGTGTTTATAATCTATATTTGGAATAATATAATGATAATGATGAAATTAGTTTGGAAGGATCACTTGTGATTGGTAGTAAACCTAGAAAACCTACTCTGGATACACCTTCTAAAAGGGAAGTCCTTTGGATCACTTGTTTTGGGGATGAATTTTCCATATTGAAATGATGATGGGGAAAGTTCACCTAGAAATGGTGGATTTAACATCCCTTATACTCATAAGGAACTAGCGGGATATCTTATTTATACTATAGATACTCAAGATAGATTTGAGAAATATCCTTATAGACCTTAAGTTGATCAAATTCTTAGTGATATATTTGGTCCTACTCCAACCAAATAAGGTGAAAAAAATGAGCAAGATAGTGTCATATTTATTCATTCAAAAGAAGTTTATGCTAATGTTAGAGTCTCAAATCATCCATATAGAGATGAATCAATGGTCAGATCAACATGATAGAGTTGAATTAGTAGATGATGTTCCTGAGTAAGATGGTAGGACATAGGATTATGATCCATCTACCTCTACCCCTTTTACATCATATGTCACCAAGTAAGACTTAGATATGTTCAAATAATAGATTATGGATATGTTCAATCATGTTTTTTTAAATTTTGACAACTCCTTGAAAAAAGTTTGAAAATATGACATTATTGATGCTCTTACAATAGTAATATCTCATATTCATCCAATATTTAATTTCAAAATTGAAATGATGCAGAATGAGATTGTATATTTGAGATATTGGGTTGGTTATCACTAGGAAGATCAATCATATATGATAATTCAATTAGAGGAAACGTTTATGAATTTGTTGTTTCAACCTGCTTCTATGCCTCCTCCATCACCCCTTCTTAGCCAATCTTTGATGAATAAAATATTAGAAAAATAATTATAGATGAGTTGAAAATTAAGTTTGATGAGTTTAGGAAGACTAGAGAAGCTATGTTTGATGGGTTTCAAACCCATTCTTCCAAGACTTTGGTAGTTTAAGAGAATCTGTGAAAATGGGAAAGATAGATAAACAATCATGAAGGTTATTGATTATAATTTTAAATGACTATTTATAAAGTCTGATTTAAATGGTTTTTTCAAAACACTTTCCCTGGATCTCAATATTCCTCCCTTGAATCAATATTTTTCATCCCATATTGAATAACTTAAGATTATGAATATAGTTTTGGAAGCTTTTATGGAGAATAGAGATGATTTCTTCCAAGATTTAGAGAATGGTTCTTGAGTTGTCAGTGATTTTACCCAGTTGATAGAACATTATATATACACTTATCAAATAGATGTTCTACCCATTTATCTATTCCTATGTCCCTAGCTCTAAACAAGACCTCCTCTACCATCAATCCTTTTGCCCTGACTTCTACATAATAATTTAAGCCACTAATACTTATTTCCATATGTGTAGTATTTGATGAGAGTGCCTCCTAATTTTCTTATTAGACTACCTCTGTTCTGCTTCTACATCCAAGGGAAAGGACTATATCGTTCCTACAGATTCTACAAATGTCCCAAATTTGGATTCAGATAAATATCTCTAATATGGAAACTTTATAATACTTTTGTAATCTATTTTTATATATTAATGAATTACCCTCTTTTATTCTATTTTGTTTCTTAACTTATTTCTTGTAATTATTTCCTCATTTTTGATAATTCCAAGGGGGGGGGGGAATGAGTAGTGGTAAATTAAAACCAATTGAAATAATTTAAATACTTTTCATGATTTTAGGGACTTTCTAAACATATTATTTAAATCCTATGAAAATTTAATTTTGTTGTGTTCAATTCATTTTAATTTAAATGTCATGATTTGTGATCATCAAAAGGGGGATATTGTTGGATTATCCTGACTCCTATTTATTTTATTCATCCCAAATCATGTTTATAATGTTACTTATTAATTTCATGTTTTCTGTTAGTAAATGTTTTTTGGATAAAACTTGAAAAAATGGACAAGTATGGAACTTACTGTGACACCCTACCACATGTGTAATGTGATTACTATGTGAAAACTTTGAACTTACCTTTAAGGTAATGTTATCATGTCACTTTACCAAAAATATTACTTCAACTTACCGCATATAAAAGCAACCTATTGTGAGACCTAAATGTACATACTGAGAGTACAAAATACACGACCGTGGGAATCAATGAAGTGACCATGTAAAGGAAACAACCTACCACATGAAAATATCAAGTTACCATGACAAGGAATGTAAAAATTTCATTAATTAATATATTGAACATTTGTATTATTTTAGTAACCAAATGAATTAGAATTCCTACTACAAGATCAAATGAACTGACTGCATGAAGGAATGGACCGACCGTGACACCTTGCCACATCAATTGACCATGCCAAATGACCATGTAAATTTTTCATGAAATCTAACTATGTTTTATGTGAATAAATATTTACATGTATAACTTAGTAGTGGAGCATTTAAAATCTACAACAACTAGTTTTTGAAGAATTAAATGATGAATCAGTGAATTTAATATCATATTGATTGTTTTCCAATGGCTAATTTTGGATGAAAATATTTTTTAAGAAGAAAATACAATCAGATCATGTAGAGTATGAGGAAGATATAGATACATACTCTTATAGAGAATAATATAGGATATTACACATGAAAATTTTCTATAGAGAAGCCTCTATGAATCTCTTCTTTTCTAAACATGATGTGAAACTTGTCCGAGCTTCTTCCAAATAAAAATTCAAGGACTCCAAACAACCAAAGTTATTTAGATCAAACTAAATCACATTTTTCTATTTTATATCTTATTTTATTTCTATTTATGATTTAAATTTGAGCTATGTTTCGTATTTCTCTATTTATTTGTGAAAATAGTCTTTTGTATTTAACTAGAGAGTACTTGATACTCTCTTAAATCTTTCATTTTTATTCCCACAGACAACTATGAAATAAGTCTAGTGTGACTTGGTATATTTTTCATCCCATGTATAACTATGTTAGAGGATCTATACATCGAAAACCTTATGTTCTATTGTCTATAAAACCCGATTCATTTTTTGGATCTATTTATTTAATAATAAACTACTTGGTATTTGGTGATTTCAAAGTGGAGGGAATTACGTATCATCTTGAGAATGAACCCTTGTTAAATTTTCACTATGTTTTTTTATCTATTTTGTTTTCTTTATATTAAAATTGAATTATTTTATGTTTTAAGTTTATTAAAAATTTGAACTATGATAGTTAACTCAAATTGATGTTTTATATACCTTGTTTGATACAAGTAGAATTATTTCAAAAGTTAAATTATTTTTCAAAATATTTTAACTGAGTAATGAATGAGATTTTGAGAACCTATTCCAAAGATCAGAATATATATTTATACTATTATTTAACTAGAAATTTTATTAAATTGGTGGATTTATGTTTTAAATAGTTTTTGAAAATATTTTTTATTGGAAACACAATTTACCCCTATTGAGTTTTCCACTCCGTCTAACATATAGTATAGACAAGTACATACATAGTGTGATATACTCATGAATAAAAGTAAGATAGAAATGGTAAGAATAATAAATAATTTACATATACTATTAAAAAACTAGGGTATGGACATACTTACTTCATCCAGTGCCAAGGTATCTTTGAACATATCACAATAAATCATAAGGATGATGGGGTAGTACATTCCCATGATTTTAAGGTCTCAAATAGTGAATCTTGATTATCATATATTGATATAAGGACAAAGGGAAAGGTGACCACTAATTATAATATCTCATAACTAAGGCATATTAATCCCCACTAAAAAATATAATACCATTATGAAAATAATCCCATGAATATAATGATCTCATCCCATAGTCTATTGATTAATGCACATCACATTGGATTTGGTTCCCTAGATCCACCTATTATGTACTTTCGATTTCCTCTCTCTCTCTCTATATATTCAAATATGTTAATATTTAAAGAATTTATGATCATGTGGTGATCAATTATTCTATGTTAAATTAATGTGATAATGTATTAGATTATTTTTTGTATCTAAAAGACATAATAGTTCCCCGCAATGATGATATCCTTGAATTACTATGATAATATTATTGAATATATATTCTATGATTGGATAATATTCTTTGATGGGACACATAGTATGTTTGACATTCAGGTGTGAGTGCTCATAATTAGATGAGACTGTATCTCATGAAGTTCTCACTTAATAATCTATAATAAAGGAGATTATGAGGATATAAATGCCAGTAGTAATTCCAAATTTCACATGTCATTAGATCTTTTTATCTGGGAATGTGTGTAATGATCCTTAGACTCTAATATCATTATCAATACATATCAAGAATCACATATTTTAATGTATTTCCTAAAATTATGACTCCATATGTTCACGGTGGAGTAGGATACATTGGGTTCATCACAAATTATATGATATTAATTAATAAATTAAAAAAGTATTTGTCCCCTATATATTTATGGAAGATGATATCCCAACCTTTTGATTGGAATGTAACTATAAAACTAAAATCCATTGACATGGTTTATTGAAGGGATCATTTTAGACAGTCAAAGAAAAACATATCAAGCATATATGTTTATGAAATTAGTATTCAACCTTCTTGATGAGATATCAAGACATATAGATTATATTTTAAATTGAGTGTTCATATGTGGTTTTCATCATTGTGATGCTAAATTATTCCTTTATTAATGCCTTTATGTGTTACTATAAACTGATATTGGACTTTATGGAATCCCTCATAATTCCACCATGGGATAGGCCTAAAGGGTTACATAAAAATTATATTCATAATCTTAGTTAAATTCTATTTGAATCTAAAAATTTAAATGAAAATTATTTCCTAGTTTCTTGTTTAAAAAATATTCAAGTATGGTGTATTGAATTAATTCAATCACTAGTTATTCAAGAGAATATATATGTGTGGGTTGAATATTAAATAAATATTCACTATCAAGGTAATTATTAATTAAAAAAATATACAATATTTAATTATATATTTTTTTAATAGGTTGGGGTAAATAACCCCTTTTTATTAATGAACGAAATTTCACTTTTCAACTAGGTTGAGAGGTAACCCTTACATGACTCGGAGACCTATTAGGTCAAAGTCCCCTTACAATTTAATGAAACAAAGGCCTTGTGGCTTGAAAGTCAAAGTAGATGACCCATAGGTCCAATATGATCAACCAAACATCACATCATAACCCCACACCTCTTGCTACAATGACCCTTACTAGAAACCATTTCATTGCACTTCCCCACCATGAAGTCATGGTAGAGAACCCTGCTTTAAACCTTGTCTTGGTAGAGGGACAGATGATAGGTGTCAGCAAAAATATAAATAGTTATTTACAAAACCATGAATACAATGAAATTATTAAAATAAATAATATTTATTTAATAATGAAAATATTAATAAAAATATTTATTCACAAGACTGGGAATATAATATTTTTTTATTTATTCAATGAATAATATAATGATATTTATTTATTAAATAAATGTTTATTATTTAGGGTTTAATAGATGTCATGTAGGATAGTCAAGCTGAATTTATGGGCTCATGATGAAAATGATATTAGCATTAAATATAATTAAATAATTAAATTAATATTTATTTAATAAAATGATATTTAATATATACACAGTTTAACACATTCCATGAAATATAATAATAATAATTTTTATTTTCTTGGGAAATATATAGAAGTTATTATTTGATAAGTCCCTTTTGTGAAATTTTCAATATTAAAAACTTAGATCAATATATTAATGACATATATCATTTTATAGGGTTAAATTTAAATATCTTGGATTTTCTCTATATTATTTTTGGATATTATATTAATTATTTTTGAGACCAGGCGCTAAAATGGCATGTGATTCTAAGGTCCGATATACCCGTAATAAATGTTTGAAATATATTAAATATATTAAATAGAAAGATCACATAGTTTTCTTGAAATAGTGGAATAAATCCTGAATGGGGGCCTAAATCAGAAATTTCAGGGGACCATTGAGTTAAGAACACAGTTTTTAACCTAGGCACATTATAAACTTTGTCGGCACTGGCCATTTTTGAAAAAGTCATCACGAGCGTAATTAAATAAAATAAATAAAATAAATAAAATAAATAATTGATTTTTTTTTATTTTGACACAATGACTAAATTCTCCTTTAAGTATAGAGTTATAGGATTTCATCAGTATTGGCTTCTCAAACCCTAGAGATTTAGACAACCATTAGAGAGATTTCTTGGTGATGACAAGAGATCAGGATCTGATCATGGATCGTTGCGCCAACGAAGTTTGTGGATCTCATCCACGATGGAAACACAACAATTATTCATCAATGATCGATCCAAATTCTAGGTAGGATGATTTTTTTGTTATTTCTATCCAGTTTATTAATCCCAGATGAACATGGATCATTTCCATGAACAAAATTGATATGCACATCATCAATAGATTTAATTTCAAGGAATTATTTATTTGTTCATTTATTTATTCATCTTAACCCATATTATTATACTATAATGAATCAAGTCCAAACGAAAAATGGATGAGTTTTGTTCCTCACATTTTATGGTTTATGGATTTCTCCCCAATTTCTTGTGTGATCAACATTGGTATTCCTTTTGGCCAACTGTTTAAAAAATACTCACTTTTTGATAATTTCATGGAAATTATTTAGTGAAAAAGATCAAAACTGGGGGTATAAAATGTGATGGTGGTTGTGATTTGAGGATCAGTAATAACGATGGATATGTTGAGGGAGAATGAGACTATATTGAGGGTTCATTTTCTTCCCAGGTTGCACATGACATTTCGAACAACAAAGACAGTTTCCCGATGCATTTCGATCTTAGATTCCAGTGATAAGGTAGTGTCAAGGCTTTTTCGACATAGATCCAATATATATAGAGTGATTTCCTATGAAAATATAGACAAAAGTAGCATTTTATGAAAAAAAGAAGAAACTTCAGATCATGAAAATCCTGAACAACATAGTGTGTAACTCAGTATTACACACTGTGTGGGGCCTGTTCAGCGGTAGTTAGGGTTTTGGGAAGAAGATAAAGATCACATAGTATGTGACCCCTATCACAAAACATGTGAACCCTTATGTGAGGATCTATGTGTACATAGAAGAGTACACATACATGGAAAAAAGTATACATCCAAGTGGAACACCATTTACTTGTTCATGGATAAAACCATGCGACACGGGTAGGGTACCGTGTGTCTCTACATGTCTTTTACTTCTTCTAAACTCCATTTAGATGGAGAATTACATTCCATGTTAGGATCTTTCACATGAGCTATCGTGGGGATAGCTGGACACGTCATGTACCCCTTGGTACACACCTTGTACTTCCTTCACGAGTGGTTGTAGCTCTCTGTTTTATTAGTTTGGACTGGTATAGGTTGAGTGTGTTCCCTTGGTACTTTCCCTTGAGGGTATAGTGTGTAATTACATACACATCATAATATTTTTATCCCCTCTAGATTCCAAGTATCAGATATAGTTATGGAGTCCCTCTGTGAGACTGGAGCACGATCCTCTATCACATATGTTCCTTAGATGGGGTTTTTGGAATTAGTGTGACCTCCTTAAGAAGGGAGTTGATCCTCCATCAAGAAGGTTGTGTTAGTAGGGTTTGTGGAATCATTAGAATAAGATCCCCTATGTAGCAGGTTGATCTAGATTAGGTTTGTGGTATCCCCCAGCAGTTCGGGGTGTGACCCCAAATCTGTGAATCAAGAGACTTCTTAGACCAGTGGGATTTCTTGGGTGGGGCCTAATGACCAGTAACTAATCCTAGAGTGTCTCCAATGTTAACATGGATCATGTAGTGGATTATCCCAGAAGGAGTGTTTCTTTGAGTAGAATCTCGTGGTTGATAGTTGGTTATGACCGCCTGGTGGTGTGGTATCTTTCTTGAGAACATTTGTGTGTTTCTGTTATACATTGATTGTTATATATTGTATTGATATGAATATACTTGGTTATTCATGTTTAGTGTTTTAAGGGTACCCTACTAGGTATTTTTATACTCATCCCTACACGGTATTTTCCTACACATGTCATGTTTTATGCAGATGAAGACCCATTTGACAGTCTCTTGGGAGGACAAGGAGTGGGTGGATCATAACCAGAGCTTTTCAAACTGAGGTGTTTTACCGGGATCTTGCATTTTACTTAGTCCTCACTCTTGGGGAAGGTTCAACTCTTTATTGTTTTATTTGGGCCTGTATTTGGACCCCTTTTTTTCGCTTCCAGTACTTTACTGTCATACTCTATTGTGGGATCTTATATGTATTTATGAATTGTTTTTAGTCATTTTATATTTCAGAATTGTGTGGGCTTGGAGATGTGTGTGTGTGTATATGTAATTTAGGCCAATTCCTCCCATTTGTGGGATATTCCTACTCAGCACTAGTTTCTATCCCATGACGTATTGGAGGTGGGATTGGGGTATTCATGAGTTGTACCTCAACATGCCGATTCATGATAGATTGGTATTAGAGGCTGGATCTACCTTCAGATTGGAGTTGGTGAGTTTGGTTTAGGGAAATAATGTTTTGTGTTTCAAGTTTAGATTTCAAGCTAGGGATTCTAGTGTCAGTGTGGTGGCCAATGTATCAGTACCCCAAGACTCTGATCACCTATGTTTTTACTTGGTATATGTAAAAATTGGTCATAGGGAATTTTTTGGCACATGCATCACATAGGAATGGTTGTTTTTTCCATGTCCTTCTTGAGTCAACTCCCCAGATACACTCTTTTGACTGTGGTATATCTTATTTTATTTTAGGATTCCTCCACATAGACATCTAGCTAGGATTCCACTATATGATCATGAGGATAATCATCATAGTGATGAGGCATCAGTATAGGGGCTTGTACCAGAGATAGCACAATTGGGTTGTTTACTAGCTATACCACCACTCATTGAGTAGCATATAGCATCAAAAATACCAATTGAGGATAAAAACAAGTTGAAAACATTGTATGAGTTTCATATCCATCAAAATCCTAGGTTTCAGGGTGAGCTAGACCCATAGATGGAGAAGGAATGACTAGATGTATTCACTCACATTTTCCACCTTATGAGGACACCTTCTGATCAGATGGAGGAACTCACAGTGAGTCTTCTTCAAAGATATATTGGGAAATGGTGGATCTTGGTGGCTTAGTCACATGATAAGACAACTCTCTCCTGGCCATACATTGAGAATCTCTTTATGGAGGAGTTCTATATGTCCATGTTGTGATCGATACACATACAGGAGGTTCTACATTGCCACAGGGAAGTATGACCATAGAAGAGTAATCAATGAGGTTTACTAATCTTTTTGTTACTCCTTAGATATAGTTCAAGACTAGTTCTTCCAAGTTAAAAACTTTGAGAAGGGATTGCACTGGTACATCAGAGATTTAGTGGTATTCTTTTCATTCCTACCTATTATAGGGTGATTGATTAAACCTTGTTGGTAGAGAGATTTCTAATAGAGAAGACACCGGTAGTGGGAAAAAGTAGTGCGAACTCCATTGATGAGACCTTGGTAGTAGGTAGCTGATGACAATAATAGGGATCCAAGCATGTCTAATGCTTTAGGAGGTGATCCTAAGACACAAGATCAATGGTACATGGATCTCAGGGTGGCTCGAATCATCCGAGGTACATGCGGTGTTTCTCCTGCAATGGTTAATGGTACATGGATCTCAGGGTGGCTCGAATCATAGTTGAGATTTTTTTTATGGGCTATCTTTGTATTATTAACAAGGCCTTATGACGTCATATTAGGTATGGACTGGTTATCCACAGTTTATTCCCAGATTGACTGCTTTAATCATAGGATGCAGTGTGTCCATAGTGATGGAACAAAATTTTTCTTTGTGGGTGAAAAGGAAACCTTGGTGGAGTAGGATGAGGTCAGGCATAGAAGAGTACAACAAATTTCTCACCAGTTGGCTAGAATGAATCTTGTATAAGTAGATGATTTGAGCAATCAGTTTCCTGTGATGGTGGTGGAGTATGAGGATGTATTTACTGAGTATATACCAGGTTTACCTCCCCACCGAGAGCTATACTTATGCATTAAATTTCACCCTGAGATGATACTAATATCTGCACCATCATATCAGAAGGATCCCACAAAGATTCAAGATCCGAAGGTGCAGTTGGAGGACTTGTAGGATAAGGGCTATGTGAGACCCATTGTTTCCCCCTATGAATACCTAGTGTTTTTTTCTAAGAACTTGGATGAGAGATTGAGGTTATGTGTGGATTATTATCAATTTAATTAGGTGAACATAAATAGTAATTAGGTTATGTCTTCTTCAATGATATCATAGTGTATCTAGTGTCCTAGGAGGATCATGAGAGACACTTGAGGATGGTCCAAGACACACTCCAAGAGAAATAACGTTATAGTAATATATCAAAGTGTAAGTTTTTTATTTAATAATTATACTTCCTAGTACATGTCATCTCATAGGATGGAGTACAAGTGGACCCAAAAAAAGTTGAGGCAGTGCTTTCTTGGGATCCACCCAAGAGTGTTACCAAATCTAAAAGTTTACTTTGGTTTTAAGGGTACTATAAGAGTATTTTACCCAGCTTCTCTAGAGTGGAATCACCCTTGAAAGCTTTGACTCAGAAGGGGAATACTTTAGTGTAGACAGAAATGTGATAGTAGAGCTTTCAGAAGCTGAGGTAGAGTTTGAAAAACACTCCCATCTTGATATTTCACAAAGAGGGTGTTGAGTACATAATGTTATACGATTCATTAGGGAATATAATTTGTTGTGTTCTAATGAAGATGCAGGAGATTACTTCCCATGTTTCACACCAGTTGAGACCACATGAGTTAAACTATGAAATCCATGAGCATGAGTTAGCAGTAGTAGTCTTTGCATTGAAAATGTGGCAACACTACCTGATGGGTGAGTAATTTATCATTTAATCTAACTACAATAGTTTCAAGTACATATTCTCATAAAATGATCTTAAATTGAGACAAAGGAAATAGATAGAGTTCCTTCAAGACAATTACTTCAATATTTTCTATAATAATTGGAAAGGTAATGTGGTGGTAGACACTCTCAGTAGAAGATCTTATTCTCAATTGTTGACTGAGGCTTTGTAGTAGTTAGCCTCATTGCATTTTTTACTTCATGGAAAAGGAAAACGATTCATATCTTCAGTTGATGGTTGTTACCCCACTGATTTTACATTGTTTTAGGGATGATCAGGGGGGAGATATTGACTGTGATACCTTTAATACTCAAATATCCATTGGACATGCTCATGATAGATATTCTGAAGGTAAGAATCACACTATCCTTTTTAGATGGTGGATGATGGTACCTTTGACGTTGTGGGAGGAGGTGTTGTGGGATTTTTATAAATCCCATTTGGTGGTGAATTCAGGTGTGGAAAAGATGTACCAAGATATCTAATGTCAGTTTTTGTAGCCAGGTATGAAGAAGGGAGATGTAGCGTTTATCTCTAGATGCCTCACTTGTCAGTAGGTGAAGGGAGATCCCTAAGATCCAACAAGTTTAGCTCAACCCCTTGAGGTTCTAGAGTGGAAGTGGGATGGGATATACATGGAATTCATGGTGGTATTACCATTTAATTATAGGGAAAATGATTATATATGGGTGACTATAGAACAAATCACCATGTTGACCCACTTCCTAGCTATTTGAGAGAAGAGTTTAGCAGAGAGTTTTGGACGTCTATACATGCAGGAGATATTAAAACTCCATGGAGTTAGCTCAATGATCATCTATGACCACGATTATCACTTCACATATTGGTTATGGATAGGATTACAATAAGAATTTGGGTCTTAGTTACGCTTGAGCACTACGTTTCACCCCCAAACTGATAGCCAAACATAGAAGACCATCCAGGTCTTGGAGGATATGCTGAGGGATTTCATGTTGGACTTTGGACATAGTTAGGAGGATCACCTAACATTAGAGGGGTTTTCATACAAAAATAAATATCATTACACCATTTGAGTATTTTTATGAGAAAACCTATAGGTCACAAATTTTTTGGACTGATCCAGGAAAGTCAACACTCATGAACCCTGAGTTGGTGCGAGCTACTATAGAGAAGATATAGAGAATCTAGGAGAGAATGAGGGATAAAAAGAGCCATTATAAGTCTTATGAGTACCAACAATAAAGACCTTTAGAGTTCTATGAGGGAGACCATATATTCCTGAGAGTCTCACATTGACGTGGATTGAGGAGATTTGGCTGTTATGGTATGTTATCTTCAAGATTCATTGTTCCCTTCCAGATACTACATAGAGTTGGTGAGGTGTAATACCACTTAGATCAACCACCACAGTTGGACTGGGTACATGACATCTTCCATGTGTTGCAGCTGAGGAGGTACATTCACAAACCTTTACACATTATCGACTAGGGAGGGCAAGACATCGATGATGGAACTACCTTTGTAGATTACCCAATGGAGATCAAGGATTGGAATGAGAGGATCCTTTGTGGGTGTTCTATTCTCCTTATTAATGTCTAGTGGAAGAATGATAATCTTTAAGAGAGCACACGGGAGTGGAAGAACAAGATTCAATCCCATTACTCTCATCTTTTTGAGTAGGTTTTTCTCTATTCGGGATGAAAATTCATTAGATGGGGAGATTTTAATGTATTATATTTTCCATGTATTATTTTTTCATATTATATGGTTTATTTTTGAGACCAAGTGTTTAAATGACATGCGGTTACGAGGCCCGGTGTGCCCATAATAAATGTTTGAAATATATTAAATAACAAGCACACATAGTTTTCCTAAAATAGTGGAATAAATCCTGAATGGGGGATCATATTAGAAATCTGAGATCATTGTTGAGTTCAAAACATAGGTTTTACCCTAGACACAATATAAAATTTTATTTCTTAGGCCATTTATGAAAAATTCATCATAGAAATAATTAAATAAAATTAATTAATTAATTAATTATGTTTATTTTGAAAAAATTAATGAATTATACTTTAAGTATACAATTATATGATTTCCTCAGGGTTGGCCTCTCAAAACCTAGAAATTCAAACAACCACTGGAGAGATTTCTTGGTGATGACAATAATTCAGGATCAGATAGTGGATCATTGTGCCAACGTAGATCATGGATCTCATCAATAATGAAAATGCAACCATTATTCATCAAATATTGATCTAAAATATAGCTAGGATTTTTTTTGATTTACATCATATTTCTTAATCCCAGATGAATGCAGATCAATTCCATGAACATAATTGATACATGCATTATCGGTAGATTTAATTTGATGAAATTATTTATTTTTTAATTGATTTATTTCACTTCATCCATATTATTATATGAAAATGAATCAAGTAAAAATGAACAATATTTGAGGTTCATTCCTCCAATTTTATGTTTTATGTATTTCTCCCCAATTTCTTCATGTGATCATCGTTGGTATTCCTTTTGGAAAACGGTTTGACAAATACCTAGTTTCCAATCATTGCATGACCATTATTAATCACAAAAGATCGAAACTTTGGGTATGGAATGTGATGGTGGTTAAGATTTGAGGATTGATGACAGTGATGGCTAGGTCAAAGGAGGAAAAGACTAGATTAAGGGTTTTTCTTCTTCCCGGGTAGCACATGGCGTTCCAAATAATAGAGGTGGCTTCTCAATGCGTTTTAATCTTGGATTCTGGTGAGAAAGTGGAGATGAGGCTCGCTCGATGTAGATCCGAGATCTGTAGAGTTATTTTTAGCAGAAACCAAGGAGTAAGGGCAATATGAGGAAGAACAGAGAAGAAACTATGGATCTGGAAAATCTTGAGCAACATGGTGTGTAACTCAGGATTAGATACTGTGTGGGGCCCGTTTAGTGGAGGCTAGGGTTTTAGGACGAAGATGAGGATCACACAACATGTTACCCCTATCACATAATGTGTGAACCCTTCCATGAGGCTTATAGTTTACTTTAACGAGTACATAGACACAGGTAAAGTACACTGATAAGTGGCACGCCGTGTACTTGGACATAGAGACGGCCAGGAGACCCGAGAATGAGACAACATGTCTTTACACACTGTGTACTTATTATACAGACTATGTATATGGATAATTACATGCCTTGTAAAACTCTTATGCATGGGCTATCATGGAGATAAATGGACTTTCCAGGTACCCCTTGGTACATGTCATGTACACCCTTCAAGAGTGGTTGTTTCTCTTCATTTTCTTAGTTTGGACCAGTATAGGTTGAGCATGATCCCTTGGTGATTTTACTAAAGGGTATAGTATGAAATTAGATTCAAATCATAGGATTTTGATACCATATAGAGGATGGGTCTCAAATAGAGTTGTGGAACCCCTATGTGATACTGGAGCATGATCCTCTATCACCTATGTTCCCTAGCCAGGGTTTCTAGAATCAGTGTTACCTCCTTAAGAAGGTAGTTGATCCTACATATAGTAGGTCATGTATGCAGGATTTTTAGAATCATTGAGATATGATCCTCTACATAGCAGGATGATCCATATTGGGTTCTTGGTGTCCCCCAGTGGTTTTGGGCAAGACCTCCTATCTATGAATCAAGAGTATTCTTAGAACAACAAGCTTTCCTGGGTGGGGACCAATGACCAATAACTATTTGTTTAGTGTCTCTAATGTTAGCATGACTCGTGGAGTATATTCTCCCAGAATGATCATTTATTTGAGTAGAATCATGTGGCTAACAGTTGGTTATGACCACTTGGTGGCATGGTGTATTTTATGAGAATATCCAGGTGTTCCTGTTATACATTGATTGTTATATTTTTTATTGATCTGGAAATACTTGATGCTTCATGTTTAGTGTTTTCAGGGTATCCTACTGTGTATTTTTATACTCACACCTTCATGGGATTTGCACACACGTGTCATGTTTTATGCTAATGAGGACCCATTTGATGGTGTCCTGGGAGGATAGAGAGTGGGTAGAGCATAGATGGAGCTTTTCAGATCAAAGTGTTTTAATGGTAGATTTCATTTGACTTAGTCCTTTCCCTTCAAGTAGGTTGTAATATTTATAGTTTTTTGGGATTCTATTTAGACCCATTTTTTCTTCCAATAATTTACTATCATATTCTATTATGGGATCTTATATTTATGCATTTATTGTTTTTAGTATTTTTTACATTCTAGTATTATGTGGTCTTGGAGATGTGTTTGTGTGTATAGGTAATTTAGGATAATGTCTCCCATTTGTGGTATATGATTACTCATCACTGGTCGCCAACCCTTGACTTATTGGAGGCGAGCTTAGGGTAGTCATGGGTTAGACCTCAATAGGTCGAGTTATGACATAACCATATGGTTGCAAGAGAAGAAGAATCATTGTGTATAGAAACATTTTCTCTAGAGATTCTCTCAAGAAAATATTTAGGATTTCTCACAAGACTAAGAGATGAGATACTTTTCCTCTTCATCCCTCTCAAGACCAAGAAAACAAGAGATGAAATTTTTGATGTTGAAGGATCACTTGTTTCATTCAATAAAAATGAAAAATTATGATTGATTCCTACATGCTAGAACCTAAAGATGAAAGAGTGAAATTCTGAGATTATGTAGCTCATGTAGATCACCACTAGAGGGATTCTACATTGGACCCTCATATCAAAACAATGGTATAAATCAAATGATGTTAAAAGGATCAATATAAATATATCAAAGAAATATCAAAATGATAAGGAATTTTTTTATTGGTTAAATTAATTATAAATTTAACATGAAAGATATTCTATTTTGTTTGAAGATTATTTTTTCATGTTTCTTCAGGTTTATTCATGAGACATGATGATTCATCATCATGTTATTATAGATTATTCACTATCAATGATGAAAAACCATCATTGGTCATCGTCCTGGACATATTTCACTGTTCTTAGAACCTAAAAGTGGTATCAGAGAAAAAAAAATTATAATTATTTAATTATATGTTTATTGATTTCACAATTATTTGATAGTTTTTTAGATATCTTCTTCATTCACCTTCTTATAACCAATAATATATAAATAATTCCTAGATATTCCATCTAGATGTGGCACATATGTTATAGGATTACATGATGTGTAACTCACCCACACACCATGTAACTCTACACGATGTGGTGGTTGTGTGGTCAATAGGCACATTGTAACACCCCAAGATTTCATAGTACGTTATCTCTTCAAAGTAATTAAATAACTTGAACTACACACAACACCGAGTTCAAGCACACCACGACTTACCAAACTAGCCGTTCAAAAAGCAGTTATGAATAGTAATAACTGGATTTTGAATTTTATATACTCCATATAATTTTAGAATCCATATTATGTGTTTCTTAGAAATCCATCCAAATATAAATTTTTTTATGAAGTCATTTTAAGAAAAAATGGGAAACCATAGTTTGAAAACAAGATACCACTAAGTGCTGAAAGATCTCACAAAATGATGAAACACAAGTCTAAGATTACTTGAATCAACTAATCTATATAATTCCGATTTCAACAGACTAACTTGGATATCAGGATCCTCTCTGATAAGCTCTTCAAAGTGAGTAATCATCTTGTCCATTGTCTGAATAAATTCCTCCATGTTGATTATGCTCTGATTGAAGCCCCATGACAGAATTCAATCTTGTTTATCTATCCACACTTCTTTCTCCTTGTTTTCATCAACTTGAAACCTTCTTGCATAAATTATTTTAATATCCTATTTTAAACATTGTGTTGGAAAACTTTTTCTAGCATTTCTTCCTTGGAGTGCAGGATAAGTTTCAAACACTCCCCATCCCATTATTCCTTGTCTCTTGTATTTCTCCTTGATTCTTCACTTTCCCCACTTTGTAGGTCTTTTATTTCCTTTTTTCTACCCTTCTTGGCCGACCATGTCTCCATCGGTTTTGGTAAGTGGGAATAATACTTGCGCCCCTTCGGTTTTTTCCCTTGGACCACAATACATTTCCCGAAGTCTCGAGTTCCTTTATTCCCCTTCTTCCTTCTAGGAATATAAGGACCTTTACCTTGAATTTGGTCCATGCTATCCACTGAGAGTTGACTATAGGTGTCATCACTAGAAGTGTATTCCTCTTGAGTCAATGGGGGTTCTTGGACAACCAGACCTTCAAAACGGTTCCCCAGTTTAATTTTTGAGCCTTCTTTGAGGGATCTCTACTTACACAGAGATTCCTCCTTTACTAATTTATTCTCTAAACCATTATTCTTCCCCCCATTCCCAGCCTTTAGAAGGATTGCGGAGTTGTAATCAATGGTGTTTGGGTCTAAGGGTCCCAAAACATTCACTTCGGCCAGTCTCCCTTGTCCATACATATAATCTGTTGTAGCCGATAGTTCCACCGGGGCCACATCCAAGGGACCCTCTATTTCTGTTCCACCCACCTGAACAACCTCCTTTCCTTCCACCTGCAAGGATTTTATACCCAAATCATGTTTTAGATGGGAAAGTACGTCTACTACCTATGGCTCTGCCTCCTTAGATAGGGGCTGATCCTCCCGGGAGCTGGACTCCGCACCTGAAATGTGCCTAACAGGTTCCATCACCTTTGGAACAACCACGTACACCTCCTCATACTCTCCCAAGCCCAAATTATCCGAAACCTACTGGTACATAATGGGATCAACCTGCATATTCTGTATCATTGACTCCAAAGAGACATGTCCAAATCTTACTAAGAGAACCTTAGGGACTGATTTGGGATACTGGATGACACCCCTATCGGAATCAGAAGAGCCTATCCTAACCCTTGAGGGAAGAGAGGCCACAAACACGTAAGAACTAAACTTCTCCTTACCCGCATGCTTCACATCTTGAACCCGATTTGGGGGTGAGCCATGCCTGCAGACTTGTTGGAGGTGACCTAGTCGACCATAAGAAGAGAAAAAATCTATCCAATATTCGAAACACACCTCTTGTTTTATCCGATATTCATGTTCTATCTCAATCCATACAAATTCGGTCGGAGGTTTGGAGACATCTATTTCTACACATATGAGAGGAGAAATCGGATGGCAAAGGGTTTAAGATCTTTGATCAAAGAACAAAAATATACCTACCATGTTTCCAATAATAGAAAGAATTGTAGGGTTCTGAAAAGGCAATGGAAGGCTCGGGAAATTGACCCAAATCGGCACTCTCAAAGGGTCCCGTCATAGATGGAAGTCGAAAGACCAGTGGAATAGAAAGAACTAAACACCGTTGAAGGATCTTCATCCGCCGGACTAGATGGAAATAAGGTCATCCTCTATTGTGAATAAGATGAGAATATGGAAAGGATCCAGTAGCCCTACTACAACATGGTGATTCAGGTCCCATGAATCATCAATGAATTTGTCGAAGGAATCAATGAATGGTCGATTCCGACCAAAGTGAACCACTAGAGAAAAACACTGCGTTATTGTTTAAAACCGACTTTTTATTTAAATAATTATTTATTTTATTTAAATTTATTTTATGTAAAAATAGATATATAATACCTATATAAGTTCAATTTAATTCATTAAAGTCATTTTATAATAAAATTAGATGTATAAAATTTTATTGAACTTTTTAATGTCTTTTACCCACCTTCTAGGTACATTTGTAAATTTGCATAAAACATAATTTTACCAATTTTGTGAATTTAATTTCAAAAATCTGATTGACACAGTTGAAATCAGTAAGTAAAATGTGGTTCAATAAGATGAGAATAATATTTTGGTGAATAGTAACTTTTGACTTTTATTTACCATGGTTAAAAGTAAATAGGGTAATTAAAGGTAAAAATGATATTATAATTACCCTAACACATGTCTTAATTATATTGGATAAGTTTATTTCAACTAAAAACCACATTAAGAATAAAATATGATCCTTTTGGTCCACTTGGATTAGATTAGGACATTTATTATTATTTTACTTAAAGAAGAGTTAAAAGTGTTAAATTCAAAGTTTAATCACTAACCCATTTATAATATAGGATTATAGATAAGATAAATTCAACTATAAATATTCATTAGAAAGATAAAACGATTTCCTAAATAATTTTATTTTATTTATAATTTTTAGAGATTAAATAATTAAATTTATTTATGACACAATGATAATGCAGTAATTAATTTATCAATGAAAGATTAAAATAATTGTTATTATGAATATAAAAATAAATGTAAATTGATGATTTTGATGCCATAAAAGAATTTTATATGTTAATATGACATGTTTGGTTTGATTAAATAATTTTATTTGAAGTGATAATGTTTTTATGACTTTAACAAAAACAAAATATCAAATAGTGTCAAAATCGACATAAATGAGTATTTAAAACAAATACTATATTATTAATGAATATATTATTTTTTAAAATATAATGTTTGGAAAAAAAAATTATATAAGGTTATATATATAAATAATTAACCACTTGGGGTTCTCTTGTATTTTTATAGTAAGTTTATTAACCATTTATTACAATAATACAAGAGGATATGGTAAAAGTTAAACTATTTAACTAAGAGTTGAATCTAAAATACAGGGTTAATATGGTAACATAAACTTATCTAAAACCAATTGGTTGAGAGTATTTTGACCCATACCCTCCTTATATTATAAATAAATCAATTTTCAGCTATTATAACCCAAAAATTATTTTATAATAAAATAATATTTCAAACTTTTCCTAAAGTGACCCTCACCTCCATTATAAAAGGGTACTCCCCCTTCTCTCAAAATCACACCTCCAAAGCCATTTGGATCAGCCAAAACCTGACCAAATATCCTCCCAAATTTCTTTAATTAAACCTAGAGGCCTTATCTTGAGCATAGAGCCAATCTAACGATCCCTTTTGTTCATATCAAAATGAAACACCCAAAGAAGAGGTAATTATTTTATCATCTCTTTCAAAGATCTTTTCTTCTTCCACTTTCTTTTATTTGTTATTTACATAAAAAAATAATAAATCCAGTAACTTATAATTAATTTTATGTTATTATAAATACGGTAAAATAATATTAATTATTCTATCCATCATATGAATGATAATATCACCATGCGTGCGTACGTACGGCTTACCGTCTCCACGCCGTGGTGTAATTTGTTATTCAACACTATGTTATTTGGATGGATATAATGATGAATAATATGTATATAAATAATTAAAATAAAATTATAATTTATATTTAAAATTAATATAACATCCAATTACAAACCTTTTAATCATTAAGTAAATGATATAGTCGCTCGTGTGTACCTACGGCTTACTGTCTCCACGACGTGATGAAATTCATTTCCACGTTCTTCATTCAATGATGATTATAAAAATATATATTATTAATAAATATGTAATATATGACATAATAATGCTACTGGATATATATATATATATGTATATAGTTACATATATTTTATTCACTTACTTCTATTCAATACGATATGAAAACGAAAACAATGTTTATGCGTACGTATGACCTACCGTCTCCATAAAAGGTGTTTTCCATTTCATATATCTATCTATTATACATATTTATATTCTAAATATATATTATATATAAATCATGTTTTATATTTTGGAAGTATTTAAATCATGATCTAAATGATACAAACAAGAATAACAAACACGTACGATAAAGAAAGCGATTATTACCCGAAATGTTAATTTAACATGAAAATAATTATTAAATAGGTAGTATAAAGTCATAAATGACTCATGTATGATATAATAAATATGAATATGGTTATGGTATAATTTAATTACATACTATAATGGTTATACAGAAGGTTAAATGTACCCTCGACCAAAGAAAAGTACAAGGTAAGGGTTAATTCCTCAATCTCATTATTATCTGAGATTGTTTAGGTGTAAGTATTTACTGGGAAATTTTTATCATCCATGTCCATGTTTCATAAAAATGTTTTCAAAATGAATATTTTAATATTTTTTGGAAGGGAATCTTTATCAATATCATAATTTTAAATGTTTTAATGATTTATTTTTCTAAATCTTTTTAATTAATGTCCATGTTTTAAAAAATGATTTTAAGGATTTATTTATATGGACATGATTGTTTTAAAATTTTAATTTATTTCAAAAATTTCAAAGTGTTATGGGACACTTTGATTCAAAAATTTCTTTTAAATTTCTTCCTTTCTAAATTGTGTGACTTTTAAATGATTTCATGAAAAAATGATATTTCTCTCAAAGAGTTTTACTGATCATTTTCAACTCTGTCAACATCCTTTACTGGATATTATTCTTGATTAAGATTGATTTATTATAATACAATCTTCCATTTTGTGTTGAATGTTTTTTGATATGTTTGACTGTGAATGTGTTATTTTTATACCATTCTTGGTTTATGGTTCAAGTATTAACATTTCGTATGCAAGTTTTAATACGAATGTTTATGTTATGTTTAAACATTTTTATATGAGGAATGCAGTGGAATTTATAAGTGACAGGTGGAGCCCGCTATAGATCCTTGATTCATAAATAGGTCTCATGAGACAAATTAGTGTCTTGGCACAAGGCATTGACAAAAATTTTATTTGTAGTATTGGCATGAGTCCTTGACTATGTGGTAATGATGTCCGATATTAGGAATTCCCTCATTATGAAATTAATTATTACATGTGATTATTCAACTAGTAGAATATCCATGTGCATGTTTATATGGTAATGTTTGATTTATTTTCTCTATATTATGTTCAATTTTATGTGTAAAAGTCTTTTGTTTTTATTAAACATATTTTTTTAAAAGTTTATAGCTTCTGTTAAATTATTTACCCTTACTGAGCATCTGAGCTCACCCCATTCTTATGTTTCATTTTCCCAGGATTCCAATAAGTTTATTATATTTGATATGTGGGGTTAAGCTAGGGGAATAATGGAATTCTCAACAGATTATTTATATTTTGTTTTATGTTTGAATGTGTGATGTAACATTCATGTATGTAATATATTTTCCAAGACTACTAAACCGATCGGTCCTTTGAGAATCGATTCTTTATAATCATTCCAATGTATTAAAATAATGCACCGGATCTAGGTTTTGGGGTTGGGGCATTACTGTTGGTATCAGAGGAAGTTTAGTACAAATATTGAAAACTAGATTTAGAAAAACTCTGATTAGAGAACATTACCCTAAGATAGACTTTGAGGATTAGTATAGAAGAACTTCCTAGAATTTTGGTAATGTAGAGATTTTGTGAGTTTTCCTAGAAATACATATCTGTCTAGATATGAATAGGTAGAGGCAGCTCTGGCACAAATTTACCTAGGAGTGAAAACACTGACAAGGAGTTTTGGGCTTGACCCGAGGTATCCTGGTACACGACAATGGTCCTTTCTGCACTCTTGGTTATGAAACTCCCAGGGGATATGCTTAGGACAATTCACATTTTCTTTACAAGCCATTATGAAGGATTTAGGAGTAAATATTTCCTCAAAGAAAACATTTTTTTTATGATTATAGATTATATGCATAATCTTTTCAATTTACATTAGTTATTTTACAAGTTTGGAATTATGAATTGTGATTCATGAACTAACTTAGTGTATGTCATTGTATAGAAATGGATCCCATTAGAAGGAATGAGAACTCCATCAATACACATTATCTGAAGAGTAAGAAGGATCATATCTTTTATGGTATTAAGCCAACATTTAGAAGGAAAATAGTCTCACACGTATTATCATCATATGAATAAATAGTATCATGTGTTAATAAGATAAGTAAAGAATTATCCGAGTCCTATGGCTTTGAAGGGAAGCAAGAGAAGAAAAGGATGGTAGAGAGAAAGATGGATAAAGGGAAGAGGGGAAAGAATGATTTTCCCATATGTGATAACTGTAGAAAGAATCACCTTGGTAAATACTTTAAGAGAATGAGAGTTTGTTATAAGTGTGGAGAAAAAGGACACCAAGTACGTGATTGAAAGGGTAAGAAAATTTTTTCAAATGTACAATGCTTCATCTGCAAGGAGTTGTGACATTATGCGAATCAATGTCTAAATCATCAGAGTATGCCCCAAATGATTCTATTGGATAATAATCAAGTTATGATACTACCACAGATGAAGAGGAATGACTAGTGTTCTTATATTTTTATTAAAGAATTATTTCATTTGAGTGTTGTATCAATGATGTACTGGTTATATAAATTATGTAAATAAATAAGGATTGTACTGTAGTACTATTTCATTGAGGATTTGAGATTATATTGTTATAAGAAAAGTTACTCAATATAAAGTTAAACTTTTTGGAAAATACATGGTTGAAGGAAAGATAAACCTTAATATGGTTCTGATATTGGGGTAGTGATTTTGGAATAAGATATAATTGATTTGGATAAATTATATTCGATATTCTTGACTACTTTGAAGCTAATTAATTGTTTGTTTATTCCATTATTGTTGGAGTTTACAAAATTTTTAGATATAAGGAGTATATCCAGTATTATATAAGGAATAAGGGATCATGTATGTAATCAATAAAGTTTTATGGTAATTCAAAGTGTTACCATGTTTTAAAATAATACATGTTGAATGTATTCACATGTTATTTCTTGGAAAAAAAGATCTTTATTGTATTTATCTTCCTCATAAATTTTGGACTATGAGTTTGGAAAAAAGTATTTTGGATTTGTATAAAGGTTGGAATGGATTAAGTTTGAAATTGGATACTATTGTTAAGGTGAAAGCATTTCTTAAGATTATTTTTTGGATTGTTATAAAAAGGACAACCCGGAGGTCGGGCGACAACCCGTCGCATTTGGCAAGACCGCGAGACTTGAACCCGCAACCGAAGGGTGAAAGGGGTGCATCACCTACCAATGGCCTATGTGATGTCTTGGTTTGTATAATGAAGTTTTTTTAAATAGTCTAAAAAATGAATTATAAATTCATTATTCTTGTAACCCTATACGATTAGGATAAATAGAATATTTTTGAATTCTATTATCTTTTGGAGTGAAAAATGAGTTTGTGATAAGAATTAGTTGAAAGATGAAACTTTACTTGTCAATTATATTTTTCCTCTTATTTTATGAATAAATTAATTCTTAATCTTTATGGAAGATATCTTAAAACCAAAAATGTGTTATCCTAATACCTTATGTTTTGTTGAACTGATGATATTTTAAATCATCATAGAATGATGGATTTGAGGCCCTCAATTTTACACTTGTTTGTGATTGATGAACTCAATAACTTCATATAAATATTTATGTTTTACCTCCAATTATGTGTATCTAATTTCCACCAATGTTTTCCTAATCAAGATCATAATTTATTAGTGACTTTTTAATTTCCCTTTCCCTCATATTAAGACTAAATTTTATTAACCCAATTTCCGATGTGGGTTTTCCACAAAGATTTTTTTCTATTTTTTATTTTCAAAGAACAATAATAAATTGGGAGGATGAAATTTATTTAATTAGGGGATAATTTAACACCCAAAGATTTCATAGTACGTTATCTCTTCAAAGTAATTAAATAACTTGCGCTACACGCAACACTGAGTTCGAGCGCACCACGCCTTACCAAACTAACCGTTCAAAAAGATGTTATGAATAGTAATAACTGAATTTTGGATTTTATATACTCAATATAATTTTATAATATATATTATGTGTTTCTTATACATAATATAAGAACAAATTCAATTCTTTTTCAGATAAAAGAAGTATTTTTCAAAAAATTCAATTTTATCGCCTTTTAATGGTGAACTCTTTTCAAAACCAATATTTGACACTTTTATATATTAAATTTAATGAAATTAAATTCTTATTTAAAAGAGGGACATAAAAATTTAGTTTCAATAAATTTTTGGTACTTTTTGATAACTTTCATATTTTGATGAATAGTGAAAAATACAAACTTTTAATTGGAAAAAACTTTTTAATCAAAATAATTTATAGTGTTAAATTATGAATTTTAATTGTTTGGAAGTATAATTAGATTATATTTTTATCATTTTATACAATTTATTCCATTATAATTAATTTCACATTTAAATTTGACATAAACAGATGTCAATCTTTTGATAGTTTTTACTTTTTTAAAACCCGATTCTTGGTTTGGACAATGGGAATTAATTTTAAATTAATTAATTCAACTTTTATGATTTCAATTTGATAAATTAGAATTCATTTTTTAATTCGGAATATCAAAATTATCTTTGGGTGATTTTTTGGATTTTTTCGCAAAACTTTCAATTTTTGATGAATAGTGAAAAACACTGTGTTATTGTTTAAAACCGACTTTTTATTTAAATAACTATTTAGTTTATTTAAATTTATCTTAAGTCAAAATAGATATATAATACCAATATAAGTTCAATTTAATTCATTGGAGTCATTTTATAATAAAATTTTATTGAACTTTTTAACGTCTTTTACCCACCTTCTAGGCACATTTGCAAATTTGCATAAAATGTAATTTTACTGCTTCTTTGAATTGAATTTCAAAAATATGAGAGACACAGTTGAAATTAGTATGTAAAATGTGGTTCAATAAGATGAAAATAATTTTTGGTGAATAGTAACTTTTGACTTTTATTTACCACGATTAAAAGTAAATAGGGTAATTAAAGGTAAAAATTATATTATAATTACCCTAACACATGTCTTAATTCTATTGAATAAGTGTATTTCTACAAAAACCAACCTTAGGAATAAAATATGATCCTTTTGGTCCCCTGGTATTATATTAGGACATTTATTATTATTTTACTTAAAGAAGAGTTAAAAGTGTTAAATTCAACGTTTAATAACCAAACCAATTTTAATATAGAGTTATACATGAGATAAATTTGAATATAAATATTCATTATAAAGATAAAAATATTTCTTATATAATGGTATTTTATTTATAATTTTTAGAGATTAAATAATTAAATTTTTTTATGACACAATGATGATGGAGTAATTACTTTGTCAATGAAAGATTAAAATAATTAATATTATAAATATAAAAATAAATGTAAATTGAGTCTA
The DNA here is from genome assembly GCA_963277665.1 of Viscum album. Classification (NCBI taxonomy): domain Eukaryota; kingdom Viridiplantae; phylum Streptophyta; class Magnoliopsida; order Santalales; family Viscaceae; genus Viscum; species Viscum album. The sequence continues at coordinate 1,535,940,945 of OY728126.1, forward strand.
TTGATGCCATACAAAATTTTTCTATGTTAATATGAAATTTTAGGGTTGATTAATTTTTTTAAGTGATAATGTTGTTATGAATTTAACAAAAACAAAATACCAAATAGTGTCAAAACTGACATAAATGAGTTTTTAAAACAAATACTATATTATTAATTGATATAACATTTATAAAAATATATGGTTCGTCAAAAGGACTTATATAAGGTTAGATATATCAATAATTAACCAATTGGGATTCTCTTGTCTTTTTATAGTATGTTTATTAACCATTTATTATAATAATACAAGAGGATATGGTAAAAGTTAAACTATTTAACTAAGAGTTAAATCTAAAAGATAGGGTTAATATGGTGAGCTAAAATTGTCTAAAACCTATTGGTTGAGAGGATTTCGACCCATACCCACCTTATCTTCTAAATAAATCAATTTAGAGCCATTATAAACTGAAAATTATTTTATAATAAAATAATATTTCAAACTTTTCCTAAAGTGACCCTTACCTCTCTTATAAAATGGTACTTCCCCTTCTCTCAAAATCACACCTCAAAATCCATTTGGATCGGCCAAACCCTGCCTAAATCTCCTCTAAAATTCTATCACTTCAACCTAGAGGCCTTCCTATGAGGATAAATCCAACCTAAAGAGTCATTTTGTTCAAATCAAAAGGAAAGACCCAAAGAAGAGGTAATTATTTTATCATCTCTTTAAAAGTTATTTTCTTATTCCACTTTATTTTCTTTGTTATTTCCATACCAAAATAATAAATCTAGTACCTTAAGCATACTGTTATTTTATTATAAATATGGTACAACTATATTAATTATTATATCCATCCTATGAATGATAATGTCACTAAGCGTGCGTACGTACAGTTTACCGTCTCCACGCTGTGGTATAATTTGTTATTCCACATTATGTTATTTGGATGGATATAATGATGAGTAATATGTATATAAATAATGAAAATAACTTGATAATTTATCTATACAATTAATATACCATCCAGTTACACACATTTTAATCATTAAGGAAATGATATTATCACTCGTGTGTACGTACGACTTACCGTCTCCATGATGCGATGAGATTCATTTCCATGTTCACCATTCAACAATAATTATAAAAATATATATTATTAATACGTATGTAAAATATGACATAATAATGATACTGAATATATATATATATATATATATATATGTTTGTGTGTGTGTGTGTGTAGGTACATATATCTTATTCACTTACTTCTGTTCAATACGATATGAAAAAGGAAACAACGTTTATGCATACGTACGACCTACCATCTCCATAAATGGTGTTTTCCATTTTATACATTTATCTATTATAAATATTTATATTATAAATATATATTATATATAAATCATGTTTTATATTCTGGAAGTATTTAAATCATGATCTAAATGATATGAACCAGAATAAGAAGTTAAAACACGTACGATAAAGAAAGTGATTATTACCCGAAATGTTAATTTAACATGGAAATAATTATTAAATGGGTATTATAAAGTCATAAATGAATCATGTATGATATAATAAATATGAATATGTTTTTGGTATAACTTAATAACATACTATGATGGTTATACAAGAGGTTAAACGTACCCTCGACCAAAGGAAAGTACAAGGTAAGGGTTAATTCCTCAATCTCATTATTATCCGAGATTGTTTATGTGTAAGTATTTACTGGGAAATTTTTATCATCCATGTCCATGTTTCATAAAAAGGTTTTCAAAATGAATATTTTAATGTTTTTTGGAAGGTACTCTTTATCAAGATCATCATTTTAAATGTTTTAATGATTTATTTTTCTAAATCTTTTTAATTAATGTCAATGTTTTAAAAAATGATTTTAAGGATTTATTTATATGGACATGATTGTTTTAAAATGGTAATTCCTTTCAAAAGTTTCAAAGTGGTGTGGGACACTTTGATTAAAAACTTCATTGTAAATGTATTCCTTTTTAAATTGTGTGAATTTTAAATAATTTCATGAAAAAGGAATATTTCTCTCAAGGATATTTACTGATCATTTTCAACTATGTCAACATCCTTTGCTGGATATTATTCTTGATTGAGGTTGATTTATTATAATAAAATCTTCCATATTGTGTTGAAGGTTTTTGGATATGTTTGACTCTTGATGTGTTATTTTTATACCATTCGTGGTTTATAGTTCAAGTATTAACATTTTGTATGCAAGTTTTAATACGAATGCTTATGTTATGTTTCAACATTTTCATATGAGGAATGAAGTAGACTTAGTAAGTGATGGGTGGAGCCTTCTATAGCTCCTCAATGAATCAGTAGGTATCATGAGACAAATTATTATCTTAGCACAAGGCATTGACAAAAATTTTATTTGCAGTCTTGGCACGAGGCCTTGACTATGTGGTAATGATGTACAATGTTAGGAATTCCATCATTATGAAATTAATTATTAGATGTGATTATTGGACTAGTAGAATATCCATCTGCATGTTTATATGGTAATGTTTGATTTATTTTCTCCATATTATTTTCAAGTTTATGTTTAAAATGATTTTTTTATTACAAATATTTCCTTAAAAGTTTATATCTTCCACTAAATTATTTTCCCTTACTGAGCATTTGAGATCACCCCTTTCTTAAGTTTTGTTTTCCCAGGATTCCAAGAAGTGTATTATACTTGATAATCAGGGTTAAGCTATGGGAATAATGGATTTATCAATGGATTATTTATGTTGTGTTTTACGTTTAAATGTATAATTTAACGTTCATCTATGTAATCTATTTTCCAAGAATACTCAACTGATCGGTCCTTTGGGACTTGATTCCTTGTAATCATACCAATGTATTAAAATAATGCACTGGCTTCGGGTTTCTAGGGTCGGGGCTTTACACACATTGTGTAATTAATACAAAAAAGTGAAATTAATTAATAAACATGTAGCGTGTAACTAATAATCACACAATGTATAATTAATAATCATTCAATTTATAATTAATTAATATACCCATAGTGTATAATTAATTAATATATACATGGTGTATAATTAATACCCACATGGTGTGTAATTAATACACACAAAATGTTTAATTAATACTAATATGTTTTGTAATAATAAATACACACATTGGTTAGAATTAATAGACATATGATGTATAATTAATTAATACAGACATGGTCTTATATCTATTTATGTGGTGTACACACTAAGCCTGGTTGAACACAACATAAATTAATTTACTTGGAATAAAATTTATTATGCCATTAAACCAAATATATTGAGTAGTTTAGAAGGGTATAATCTAAGTTTCCTGTAAGTACACATAGTGTAATTAAATATTATTATTTAATTTATTTATATAAAAATTATAATGGATGAAATATTTTGTATCTTTGGGAATACTTTGATTAATAATTAAATATAAATAATTAATTGATAATACCAATAATTATTAATTTAATTTTTTATCTTAATTAATATAATGAATTGAAAGGAATAATATCTTATATGAATGAGATTTCATTTCATGTATGTGAAAAGTCAAGATACTTGACCGACCAATGTGTGTGTTGAATTTCTATTTATATTAAACTCACTGCATGTGTTTTATTCTGTTATAAAGTTTTATTTATGATGGTCTACATTTCATATCTCCCACATTTATTATATATGACCTATGTGTCCATGGGGTATTTTATATATGTCATACCCCTAGTTATCCTCACATGCATGTGTGTATAGAACATGTAAAGGATGGAAATCCAAGGAGATGAGGTGATTCATAACCCAAACTGAGGTTGAACCAACCAATAAGATACAAAGGTTTGTAGAGAAATTCTGCATCTTGAGCCAAGCCCAACTCAATGAGTTTTTATCATAGGGTCATAGGTTTATTTATTGACTTATTGATGAATAAAAAATTAAAAATATCATGATAAATTCATTTTATTTTCTTTATTTTATTATATGTGAAATTCCCCTAAGGATCAATGTAGGCACCTGAGGTGGTGGGGGGGGGGGGTGAATCAGATTTTGTCTAATTTTTTTTCAAGTTACAATTCTATTTGATAATATTATACCCCCTATAATATTTTTTAGGATATAATGGATATTATTAGTATTTATCAATCACATATAACACATGAAATGCATAAAAACAAGTAAAGGATAAAAATGGTACATTTACATGGTTTGGATCCGATGTGGGAATCCTACTCCTTACTATGTTTGGGTATTCACCTCAATCACAAATTATCTTATCCACTATAAAATAAAGTGAATATAATGATTATAAAAAACCAAATAGTTATTTACACACTAATATTACTTCACATAGTGTTTAAAATTACCAGCATCTCAGTGGACTTCATAGTTTCTCACTTCTATAACAGAGTCACACTATGATCTCCTTACATATCCAAAGTCTCATTTGTTCCACAACTTCCCACAATATATATAAACATGTTTCCATTCATTCCTTTTGATGTATATTTCCAATCATATATAGATTTCAGTGCATCAATTTTATTTGATCTTCTTATTCTCAATAGATTCTTCAATTATCTTTAAATCTCCAAAACAAATGCATGCAACTTGGTCTCTGCTTACAAAAAATCTTTAAAAAACTTCTTTAGAATATTATAACCTAGTTTCTCAACTCAATATCAAGATCTTATAATTTTCACTAATCCAGAAGATCCTTAATATATGAAAGGATTGGCATAGTAGATATAAATAGTAGAAATATAGTCAGCCTCTCCTCAGTTTCTTATTCTTTATTCTTATCACTTCTTCAACTAGAGGATGATTACACTGAATTGAGGGGGTGATGATGAAAATTATATAATCATTTAATATTATTAAATAAATATTAAGTTATTTATTTAATAAAATTATATTTAACATATGTATGGGTTAGTTCATTCCATGAAAAATAATAATAAAATTATTTTCACGAGAAATATAAAAAGATTAATATTTGATAAGGGAATTTTATGTAATTATAAATATTAAAAACCTAGATTAATATATTTCTAAAATATATCATTTTCTAAAGTTAACCACTTAGTCACAAGAGAAAATGAATCATTGTGAACAAAAACCTTCTCTCTAGATACTCTCTCAAGAACAACTATAGGTTTTCTCTCAAGACCGAGAGATATAATCAAGTTCCTTCTAATCCCTATCAAGAATGAGGGTACAAGATATATGATATTCTATGTCAAATGATCACTTATTGTGATCAACATAAATGACACAAGATGATTTATTCCTTGGTGTTATCATCCAAATATTCATGGAAAACATTCCAAGACTGTGGAGAACATGAGGATCACTACTAGAGGAGTTCTTATTTGGATACTTGTAGTGAAATGATGGTGCAACTAAAATGATGTTCAAAGGATCAATATTTACATCATCTTGACATTATGAATTTTCTTATTGGTTGAAATAATTGTAAATTTAATGTGAAAGATGATCTCTCTAGTTACAAGATTCTTTTTTCATGTTTATTCGAGTTTATTCATGATAATTAATTATTCACCACCAATATATTAAGGATTATTAATTAGAAATTATGAAAAACCATCATTGGGAATATACCTGATATGATTCTATTGTTTTTGGAACTGAAACATCAATATCATAAAAAATGGTAAAGATGGACCCTATCTATACTATATCACCCCATGGAAATACCAAACTTCTATAATAAACTCAAAACATGATATCTCAATCACTATTTATAAAAATAAAAACAAAGTAGACAAACAAACATTGTCTGTATGGTTCCATTCCATGGTAATCTCGACCATATATAAAAATATCAACCCATGGTATCTTTATCACTACATTTCAATATCAATATAAAGTGGTAAAATGACCCCTATATATATAGACACATCCCGTGGACATCCTGACCCTTGACCAAGACAATAATGAGACCAATAAAAAGAATGAACCATGTTTAGGGTAATCTCAAATCAATATCAACTTAATCCCAACACAAACTAGTGTATATCTATGGAAAGGTGGCATGTGTCTATAGGGGTATAAAACTAATGGTTTCTCAATCATAACATACTAAAAACTGAAACTGGAGAATCAAACCCTATCTATATGGATCACCCCATGGGTATCTAATGGAATAGAAACACCATAAAAAAGGGAGAGGTTCCCCTAATCTAGAAAAAACTAACAGGAAAGTGGTCCAGGTCCCGTGTGATCTCATACCTTAGTCATCTTGATCCAAATCCATATCAAAAATTTTTTAGTGGATAAATATGTCCCTAACCTGTAGATATATTTATTTAAAGTATATTTATACAATATATAATACCAAAAATATATGGGAGAGGATACCTAGGTCTATATCAATATCAAAACTTATGTTTCTCAGTCCCTTATACTAACCCATTAATGTATACATGACAATATGATTAAATAATGTATTCAATGTTAGGTATAACATACATACCTCTACTATAGAATTTTAGGCCATTCCTCACTCACCAATACCATTTTTATAATCCAATACCAAGGTATAAACCCCTATTTAAACTTAAATATGGAGGGGTATAGTCTCCCCTCGTATATAATATCAATCCAAGGTGGTTTAAATAGATAAATCTCACTTAAGGTCAACCTAAGGAAACCCCTAGGATAAACACACAACTCCACAATCAAATGAGGATAAAGGAACCTTATGAGTTACATCATATAAAAATATAACTCAGGAAACCCATTGTTAGAATCTGAGTATAAGGTTTAACCCACCCCAATCTAAATTTGTATCCATAACCAAAGTATAACCCACTTAGTTACCACAATCAAAAAATGGGTAAGAACACCCACCCATTATATTAGTCATATAATCCAAAAAATGAAAACAATGATTTACTAATGATATATTTCAGTAAATCCTCATGTTGAACCTATATAATCCACACATATCTTACTTAAGGGAGGTTAAGGGAACTCACTCTAGGTGCACTATATCATGATCCCAAAATAAGACAACCCCCTTTTTTCTAAGGCTATACTTCATACTACTTCATTTTTCACCCCATGGACCTTAGTGTCTATAGTGTCAATTTACATTAAATTAATGGAAAACTATAGTCTTTATAATAAGAATGTAGTGTTAAGTATTTAAAGGAACTTTCCTAGTAATGGATCACATCGACCACCCTCATTTAAACACCCCAACTATGCAAAATTAGGATAAAGAACCTGAAAAATGACCCAATCATTATAATATAACTCATAGAAATCCCCATTGGGTCCCAAGTATAAATTGAAATACAATTTGACCTAATATCATTACCATTTATTACTATGGAATCAAGAATATCAATCATAGGGTCCCTCATAACTGTATATGTCACCACCCAATACATATAGGTCATGGAAAAACCATTCACTTTAGTTTTAGTTCAATATCACTTGTGTGATAGGATCAGATATCACACATCACATGGAACAATATATAAACCATATAGATTATTTAGTGACCACATACCTCAAAATGGGGTTAATCTCTTAAGTAAATCTCAAACACCATAACTGAAGACTGTATAAAACAAATCAAGGAAAAACCCTTAAGAAATTGGGGGAAAATCACCCTTGACACTCCTCTTAACTCACTACCATCAAAATCCCTCAAGTAAAATCACATGAAACCTCAAGTGTTCATCCTCCCAAGATATCCTCTATCCATGTATAATAAAATATACATCATCTAAAACTAATTACTCTATGATCTAGAGGAATAAAAACCAAACATCTAATATGAATCCACCATAATTAAAGGAAAAATAGAGAGGAGGACTATAGAATAAGGATGTAGGAAGAACTAACGTCTTATGATGAAGAAATCCACCTTTTCTTAACAAAGATCAAGGAAAAAAATAGGTAAATATGGGATAAGAAGGGATAACCCTCCCTATGTCTCAACCAACCAAAAGGAAGAAAACCAAAAGGGGTTATTAAAAATTAAAACACCAAAATTTCATTTTCCCATGTTAAATAAATAAATTCTAGGAACCCTTATAGGGTACCAAATAACACCTAAATGGGTACCTGGTGGCCCTCTATAGCCACCTACCTACACTATATGGTCTCTCGAACCATTGGAACATACTTTTGGACTTTTCTGCTCGGTATTTATCCTCAAAAACATCCTCCTAGTCATTTTAAATTCATATACAAATGCCTTTTATATACAAAAATTAGAAAATAAAAACCATCCTTTGATTTCAAACTCATTGCAACTTTTATCTCCTAAATTATACCAATATGAACTACTATGGGGTGTTATAAAATAATTTTCCAAAAAATATTTATTGGGGGTTACTGAACTCAGGACAACATCAAATGAATCTTCCACTCCCCATCATTATCTACACAAAATCAATAAATATCATCTATCCTAAGTTCCTTATAAACAACCCCAACTATCAAAGAAATATATATTATCAAATATTATAATGAAATTCACTTATAATGGACTTCTCAAGTATCCATTTTTGACACCCGAGTGAGAAGATATGATAAATTCCATAAACTATAAAGTAAAATGAATATACTTTTTTTTGGTAAACATTGTTTTATGTGTGAGCATTTTGAGACATTTTTAGTAGTTGTGTAAAATGAGTGTAATCGACCTACATGGTGTTTCAAATATGATACACAATGTATGGGACTCTCAACTCTATCTCAATGAGTATATCTAGTACACACTGAGTCATATTACATGATACATAATGTATACTTTGAATTCACTGTATGTCGAACCATGTAGGAAAATCAACATGTATATTGAGTACACTATGAGGCTACTCACCAAAAGTACATAAAATGTTTGGTGAGTTATAAAAGGTTTGGAACTATGAGACTACTTGGAATATACTCCTAGAATACACCAAGCCACCTATTATGATATACATGATGTGTCTACTGGGTGACACGTCTTATGGGTATAATGCATTGACTCAATGTGTACATGATGTACATTCCATGTCACTCAGTCCAATAATAGGTGGTGTGTGGACCAAGGGCACACCTAATTTAAAATTTATGAATACATGTTATCCCTAGTGTTGTTTCATGTATGATACATGTAGTTTTACCTAGAGGAATACATACAATATAGTTAGTGTTTTTAGATCTAGAATGTGATTCAATCTATATTTAGTGTTATATCCACCACCATCACTGTTACCTTCATCCACACCTCTAGTAACACTAAACCCCAATTCCATTGGGTCCTATATCACACCCCAATAGATATTTAACAATAATCCACATTGAACTATCCACTCATATCTTATTCCATGGTTAAAATCACACTCGGATCTCTACCAGATACCTTCACCACCGTTTCCATCTTATGCAAACATTTAGTTTATGGTCACCCATTATTTATGTATCACCGTACCATGATAAAAATTGAGTATAATGACCATGAATTGATATATATTGAATAATGGTGGTCAAATTGAAGTTCTACCAACTAATAATGATTCTTTATTGGGTTTATTCAAGAGTAGGAGAAGAATAGGGAGATTTTGATGTGATAATCATTGAAAAAAATATCCATGGACTAAGCTAAAAAAACCCATTATCCAAAAAAATATTATTATTTTAAATCAATTTATAATTGATGAATTACAATATTCAACCATCATAAGAGTATCATTAGTAGAATCCTTTAAATAAATTTTAAATAGATAAATTATCATAATTTCAAAACTTAACAACAAAAATAAATGTCATAGAATAATCCTCATTTCAAGATAATCAAATATTTTTCAACTGTTCAATTCATTCCCATTTAGTATATTCACTATGTTTTTGTCAAAATAAATCAACAAATAATCTGGAAAGAACAATGAAAATATCTAGGTTTTGTATTAATTTTTTTGTTATATGAGAAGTAATCCATATACAATTATCATATATATATATATATTCAATATTATTATTTTAAATACCTTGATAATAATCATTATAAAATTTCAATATTTTTACCATGGGAGTTATTGAATAATTTATTTATGAGGTATATATTCAAGGAAAATTAATAATGTGGCAATAATAAAAAAGAAAGTCCTACCTTGATGTAAAATAGTTGGAGAGTCAATGGATACATCACAATTATCAATCGCTATTGATGAAACCATAATGAATGCCTCCAAATACATTAAGAACAATTGAATATTTTTGGTCCATGAGGATATGGATACTTATAATAAAACCATCAGATGAATATACATCAAAACTTATGAAAGAAGAAAAAAGCTTTAGAATGAATCCATGCTCCGACATACTAAATTTAAAAGATGGACCGCTCCCAAATCAGTAAGCTATTGTAGTCATCTTCTGGAAAATATAGATAAAACCAACATTAAAAATGATAGAATGAAAAAAAATAAAACTAAGAACACAATGGATTATATTGTTCATGATTTTTCCCTAATACTAGGGGAAATTTTTCTTTTTATTTTATTTATAAAGAAGAATAGTGGATGATTACAAAGCTTAGTACCATTATCATAAGTGATCCGACCTTTTTATGGAGTTTCCAATTGGTGATTTTGGTTATCAACACCATTTGATTTCTAAGGGATGAATTAAACCTTAACTTATATCCATGGGAAATATTCTATTCGGTAATATATCTTTACTACCTAAACTTTTACTCATGGTAAATAGTGCTAGATTCCAATGATCTAGTGAATTATCATCCATTTTCTATATTTCATCCAATAAGAATCTTCCAATGGTTAGACTTCCAATAACTGCATTTGGTTCTGCATTAGATCCATTCAGCTCTCTGTTATACAATTTTTTAATTTTATTCTACCATACCATTTGGTTTTCGGAAGTACGTCCTTAGAAGTTCCTCCTTCAGTTAGTCTCCTCTAATTATCGTGATTTTTTTCCACACTTTATAAATATCCCAATGATCTCCCACTTAGAAATCATATTTCTAGGATTTAAACTAAATCCACTTTCATATCTGGAAAATCCTCATCCATTATCTAAACTTATGATAATAAGAAACATGGTTTCCCACCATATCATCTGATAAACCCAGTCTAAATGAGGCATAAATCACCTTAAGACATCTCGAGTAACAAATTTCATTAACAGGGTCACTGGGTACTACAATACTTAAAACATTCATAAGTATATCACCCATTACTCCATAAAATTATAGATAAATTGAAAAATTAATTGAGTATGCTTCAGTCAATAATGAAATGTTGGATTCTTTTTTAGTTGAATATCACATTATGAATCAAAAAAGAGACTCCAATCAACTTTACTATTTCCAAGATCCTCCGGAAAACCCTTCATCCAAATAATATCCTTTTCTACTTCTATTAAATAAAATTAATCAACTTTCATTATTGAAAGATAAACCACTGGTTGAAGTTTAGACATCCATCTAATTGTTGTTCTACTGAATTTAAACAAGCATCCAAAAGTGATATTTTATGAATATGAATATCCTAAAATGTTTGAGTCCTAAAATACATTTAATGACTTGTTTTTTGAAAGCAAAGTTCCATGATTTTGGAACCCTTAAATCACCAAGGAATCCATTTCATCACCTCTTAGTATTACATTACAAGGTTCACATGTATCTACGAATGAATCCCAATGCTTGTAAAATTCATAGTAAAGTAAAAACCATGTAATATTATAGAGAATTAATTTTCATTACTTTAACCATTTAATTAAAATTATTAAATCCCCACCATTATTTTATATTAAGTAAAACTGAATCATTTTTGTTTTTAGGGATGTTTTGAGCATAATTTTAAAAATAGATTAAATTTAGAGTATTTTTTACCACTTTGATATTTTGGCCATAAAATTTTATACACTAATTTTAATTCTGAAATTAGTTTTTATGTTTTCATAGTGGTTTTAATTTTCTTCAACTTAGCTATGTGAAGAGTTGAAAAATATGGGGCCCAAAAGAACCATGCAATTTGGAAAATGTTTGAGAAGAAAAAATTGACCAAACTTTATTAAATGAGGAATAAATCATGAAAAAAACCAAATGATATTTTTAAAAATATATATAAAATAAATATATCCATCCCTTGTTTTTATTAAATATCATGGAAAAATTCAATCATTAATGTTGTCATAGGGTTCATGAAATTTGGGGGAATTGAATAGTCTATTATTAAAAAAGTGTACTATAGTAATTCAAAGATAATTTTTTTCTAAAATTTTCAAATACATATTAATTTTTTTTGTAGGATATAAATAAAATTTCAAATGAATTTATATAATTCAAAATATCAAGATTTAGATTCTTAGTGCATCTAAAATTCATTCAATGTAGATGAAAACAATATAAGGAAAATATGTCACTCATATTCATTATAAATATGTGTCTCCACTTCCATTTAAACGGTTAACAAGGGAGAGAGTGGATTGGAAGGAGGGTATTATCTCGATAAGTGGAGTTTTCATGGATATAATTTATCCATGAAGGCCTAAACTCTCAAGTAATTATGGTGGTATAGATTTGATGATGCTATACATTTTTGAGTTTTATTCTTTTCACTGCATCATTTGTTTTTCATTTATTTGGATACTATTTTATTGAATGAATAAGTTATTATTATTTATAAAAATCACTTTATTATAACTATTTTATACTTTTTTTTCAAAATTTTAATGTAAATTAGTTTTTCTCTATTTTCAAATTTATTTGGAAAGGTCACGACTTTGAGCATAACAGGTTCAATTCCTTATATTCACTTGGAGGTATTTGGGTGATTAAATCAGTTTCACAAGGGGTAAACACCCATATTTTAGTTCTTTATATGTTGTATAAGTATATTCTTTGTTTGCATGGAGATATTTTAGTGATTATTGAGGTGTCTAATTAGATAATACTTTTTAAATAAGGTTAAAGGGAGTGTATAAGGGTTAAAAATTGTAGAAAATTGTTTTTAGTATATCCCTCCCAATAATTTCTTTCTCTTAACTTCTAACTTTGAATTATATTTTATTTTCAGTTTTCTTTAACTTTGTTTAACATACATTTAATAAAAAAATCAACTAAAGTGATATTTTATTAATCTTAGACTACAACCTCCTTATGAGACAAACATATGAACCACTAAAATGAATTACTAAGGGGATAAAAAATTTGATTATAGTTTTATAAAAAAAAACATCATTATCAGTGTTGTTATCGAGGAGGATTGATAAGTTTGTTTTTCAACATTAGTATTTCAACCCCTAATGTAGAACATAAAAAATGTATTTTTATATAGATTACTCTAATGATTAGAATATTAATGAATAATTACATGATTTTAATATTGATAAGTATTTGGAATAACTATTAAAAGAAACTGGTATATTATTTCAACACATTAGTAAATAATTGTAACTTCATTTTAAATTCATGATATAATTGGACACTCAAAAAGAAGCTCAAGAATGGGAAAAATTTGTAACAATCACCTTTAATATTTAAGAACCTTGTGAGGATGAGTTAAAATATGAAATGAACCTTTATTTTTTAATTTTTTAGTCAAAAGTGAAAATTTACCATGACTTTCCCATTTATTTGAGTGTTGGGGATAAAAAAGAATAAGATAATTATTGGGCTGATTTTTTGAAACTAAAATCCCATAAGGAATACCAAATTTTGTGAATAATATTTTCCATCGATCAATTTTTTTATTGAATATGAAATTGATTTTGAGTTGAAATAGTTTAAAAAAAATATGGAAAGTCCACTTCCCAATCAAAAAAATAATGACTTCCATAGAGAAATTATTGAAGAGAAATATCTTGAAGCTAAAACTTTTGAAAAAAATAAAATTTTAAAGTAATAATTTATTATTATTATTTTTAATACAATTTCCAGACTAAAATCCCTTATGATAAAATTATATATTTAGTAACATTAATATAGTCCCTATTGGAAGAAAAAGAAAAAATTACATATTTTCAGGTGAAATTTAAGGAACCAATTTAGTTATTTACTTGTTTGCATGAAGATGATGGTTCTATACGGGGTTAAAAAAATAAATTTCCAAGATATAATTAAAGATAAATAAAATCCTAGAATTAAATTCTTGTGACCAGTAGATAACATTCCAAAAGATCGAGTATTGGGATGTTTCCCATATATTTTGTTACCTATTCCACTACATCATAAGAACTAAAAATACATTGAAAAAACCACATCATATTCTATTAATGGGAGTTTTACAAGTTTATAAAGTTTAATTATATTGTAGAAATTTCATCTTAGTGGTTCATTAGTAAGAAACCAAACCCACATTGAGACTAGGGATGACTTACTATCACTATCCAACTATGTACAGTTATAAAAGTATCTCCCACTTAGGGGTTCAAACCAAGACCCCCTTTCCCTTATATATTTATTTTTTTATTTAAATAAAGTTATGATGTTTTTTTCTTATTTTCATGTAGTTTTATAGTTGGAATATTTTAGGTGGATAGCTCATGGTCACTACTACTCAACAAAACTAGGTTATGTATTTCCTTTCTATATAGTTTTTCTATATATTTATGTTATTGATTACAATTTACTATATAAATTGTTGTACAATGAGTAAACTAAAAAAATAATTGTATGAGGAAGAAAAATAATTTTTATAAATTTTTATTATACTTATTTTATCATTATCATTTTATTTTGTTCCCATTTTTTGTTTTTTTGATTGTTTTTACTGTTTGTATTTCAAATTTTTTGTTTTTATTTAAAATATTCTATGTTTTTGAAACCATAAAATAAAAACGTTTATAATTTTCAAACCCATTTCAATGAGTGAATTGATTCAATCCATGAAATTGAATTTAAATGAATGTTGAAATAAACTTTTCTTCAAATTCTAAATATTTTCTAATTCATGAAAATACCTATAATTTTTGAATCCCATGCCATACATAAATATCCAAATTTATAATTCACATTCCTGTAAGTATTAAAACATTATTTTGACATGTTATTCACATTAACTTCATTTCTTGAGAGAACCAAGTACTGATTTTTTAATAAGAATTTGATCTATTTTTGTAAAAACCCATGAATTTGAAGTACTTTTGTTGGGATGATTGAGGAATTTTATTTCATTTTAAAAACCCACTATTCAAAATAAATTTTTTTATTTAGTACTATATTTACATTTTATCTTTATAGAACTTATAAAATCATGAAAAACCAGTCATGTATCCGTATTACATGTTAGGTTTCATTATTCAACCAACTATGGATGTGAAATTATATGATCTAGTTTAAATAAAGTGTGGGGGGAAGCTATATTATGGTTTACTACATTATTTGGGTATACTTAGAGGGGAAATTATATGTTGAAATTAATTTTTATCTTTAAAAATAAGGCCATAAAGTCAAACCAATTCTTGAAATTTAAAGTACCCTCATTGGCTTCAATAATCAATTATAGATATATTTGAAAAAATATAGGAAAAAGAAAATATGTGAAGATAGTTTATCAGATACATTATTCTTGATGAAATGAATATGATTTAGACTATCCTGGACAGATTTTAAAGATGTTGTAGTTGATTCTCTATAGATGGGAGTAAGGACAAGTCTATTCTTGAGTGAAAATCGAATCATGCATTTTATTCTTCTAAAAGAGACAACTCTCCTTATTAGGTCTCAAATAATTTTCACAAAAAACCCAAAAATAAATTATTCCACTGAATATAATTGAAAATTATTAATGAAATAATAATGTTTTGACTCATTCAGGCAGAAATTTAGGATCTTTTCAAGGC
This sequence comes from Viscum album, assembly GCA_963277665.1. Lineage (NCBI taxonomy): Eukaryota > Viridiplantae > Streptophyta > Magnoliopsida > Santalales > Viscaceae > Viscum > Viscum album. The sequence continues at coordinate 1,535,956,772 of OY728126.1, forward strand.
TATGGTGACCCTTGTATTTGTTTTGGATGAGAAAATATTTTATAAACAAATTTAAAATATGTTTGATGTGGTAAAATTATTGAGAGGTAAGTGTTTTATGTGTATAGGTTGAAAAATAAAGTGGAAATGAAATAAATGAACCAAATAGAGAATTTTGAATGAAGTTTTTTGAGGATTTGTGATACTTTTGGGCTTCATGGTGTTAAATTAGTGGATCTAAAGGGCATGGATTTTGAAATTTCTTTAGTATTGTTTTTTATGCTTACTTGTCCAAGAGTGTGAGTCATAAGTGTGGGGAATTTATAGATATTAAATTTCCATTACCTTTTTCTTTAAATAAAAATGATTTAACCCCCACCATTTTATCATATTAAGTTAAATTGAATCATTTTCTAAGGGATGTTTTGAGCTTAATTTTCAAAATGGATTAACTATGGATTTATAATTTTTTTTCACTTTGAAATTTTGGTCATAAATTTTTATAAAACAAACCAAATTATGACTTTTTTATAGGGTTAGATGGTCAGTTGTATTTATTTTATTCAACTATGTAATCTATTGAATCAATGAATATGGGTCCCAAATAAATCACACACTCTTGAAAATTATTGGGTATATAGAATTGAGAAAGCTTAATTAAATGAGGTATAAATAAATCTAAAAAACTTCAAATGATCATATTTTAGTTGGATATGAATTAAAACTCATCATATCATATTACCAATAAATATCATAGAAAAATTCAACCACTGAGGTATTTGGTGAGCATGTATAAATGAAGGTATCTGAACAGTCTGTTCATCCAAAAAAATATACTATAGTAATTAGAATATAAATTTTTCTAAATAAATCAAATGGATCTAAAATTTTGTAGGTGGATAGAAAATAAGTTTTCAAATAAATATCTCAAACACAACCTATTAATATTTTACTTCACATTGGGAGTAAAATGTGTTCAAATTTGATGGTTAAAAATGAAGGAAAAATCCGCCACACCTCTACATTATAAATATGTGTCTCCACTTCTATTAAAGGGGTTAGAGAGGGATATAGAATATTGGATTAAGGGGATAATTTGGAGAATAATAGTTTTCATGAAGATAATATATCCATGATGGGATAAACTACATAGTATACATGGTAGTAGAGGTATGAGGATTGTGTACCATTTTAGTTTTATGCTTTTCAATGTATCATTTTTTTATATTTCTCTTGAAATTGTTTTCTTGAATAAATAAGGAATTTTTCTTTCATGAAATTTATTTATTCTAATTTTTCTAGATTTTTTTTCAACTTATTAATGTAAAATAATTGTTCTTTATATTTAAAGTTTTTTGATGAGGTATTTCCTTTGAGCATAGAAGGATCACTTTGTTTTGTTCACTTGGAGGTATTTGAGTGATAATATCACTTTCATAAGGGTATAAAAACCCATATTTAAATATGGTGTATATAAATCTTAGGTTTTCACATGTATGTATTTGAGTGATAATTTATGGAATTTATTGGATATATATTTTTAAATAAGGGTAAAGTGTCTGTCTGAGGGTCAAAACTTGTCCACCGTTTTTATCTTTAGTTTTTCCATACCAATAAAGTTTTTATCCAAATTTTTTGATTTTATATCTAAATTATTTTTAGTTTTCCTTGAATTTTTTATACTTACATTTAAAATATCTAATTTACTATCCTTAATAAAAAAAATCAATAACATTGATAGTTTTAGAAACTTAGCCTACAACCTCCTTGTGAGACAACCATGAGAACCACTATACTAAATTTCCTAGGGTATAATAAATTTAATTCAGGTTTCACTACAGAAACTTAATTATTATCATACATAAAACTTTCAATAGTTGATACATAAGTAACACATTCCATGTATTCAACTTACAATTTCATTTGAGGTGATTTCACTTTACTTAGATTGAAATGTGTTGAAATGGGTGTGGTCAATGGTTTCACTTAACTCATTCATAAGTGTCCCATAACCTTCCAAATATTGTATTCATTATTTATATACAATGTACTAGAACATATATCTCTCACGATTCACATACCCATAATACATTTCTATGAGCTAAAGTACTTCATTTCAAAAACTCATGATAACTCAAACATTACCTCATTAATAATTTATTTTACCAGACCACCTATAAGTATGTCATCCATGTAAATTGAAAGGTATATGAAACTAACATCATCAAACACATCCTAGTAAAAATAATTATGAACATTTATATAGATGAAATTTATTTCCATCATAAAATCTTTGAACAAATAATTCCAATTTCTTAGTGCATGATTCTTTCCATAAAGTGTATTCCTTACCTAAAAAAAATCCATTTATGATGTTTTTTTTGAAACCCTCTAGTTTTTCAAAAAAAATTTCATCTTCTAATTTACCATGAAGGAATTATATCTTCACATCCATTTTCTATAGTTGAAATATTTTTCGAAAAAACCATGTTTAGCACAATTAATATAGTTGTGTTCTTAACTACTGGAGAAAAAATCATAGAGAAATAAACTCATTATATTTTTTTAAAACCTTCAAAAATAAGACTATAATCATAAATTCTCATTCCATATTCCTCTATCTTAAATAAATAAACTTAATTTTTTTGAAATAATTTCTTCCCAATAGGTCTTCCCATCAGATCCCATGTTATGAGAACATGGAGAAAATCAAGTTCATCCATCATTTACAACTCTCACTGATTAATGTATTCCAAAATCCCTAACTCATCTATAAATTTAGGTTATATATAACTAATTAGAATAATACAATGAAAAATAATTCCATACCTTTTCACATTTCACCATTCCCTAGTAGACGTCTGTAATTATCCCACTGGATAAGATTCTTCTGGTACCACAAATTTTAGATTGTGAAATTATGATGCTCAAGCATCCTTAATACTTGAACTCTCTTATACTTAATTCCTTGTAAACACCATTAGAATCCAAACTCCTTCCCAAACTTCCTTGAAACAGTCTTTTTTTCTATAACTATCATGATTTATGGATTTTATAGAACATTATTACCTTCAAAAAATCTATCCATACAAACCTCAACTTATGATGATAGTTTTTATCATTATAATTTCTTATTTGGTTTCATTATTTCTATATAATATCTTAATTTAATATCACATTTTTAATTTTTAAGGCCTTCTTAAGATCATTATACTAGAGGTGAATGACAAACTCTTCATCATTGTAGCCCACAATGTAACAGGATTGAGGCCTATCATTTAACATGTCTCATTAATTGGAAGAAACATGGAAATAATATAGTTAATCAAATAATTTAATGTGTTTAAAGTAATACCTCCTTCAAAACCAACCAGTCTCTAGCAGTTATTTCCCAATTGGAAAAGATGGGCTCTAGTTGATTAAGTAAGTGTAACAATTCACCGCTTCCACCTAAAAGTTTTTAGGAAAACCCATATGAATTTGAATGATTCAATATTTATCCACTAAATTTCAATTAATTATTACCAAAAATCAATTTTTTTGGTCACTAGAATGGTCTTCTCAAATTTAATCCCCTTATACAAGCACAATCTCTCGAACTCTATACTTTCATACTTTTCATTATTGCCTAATAATAAGAACTTAAAATTATTTTTGGTATCTTTTTACATAATGAACTTCTAATATAAGAAAGTATCAAATACCTCAGAATTGTTTCTTATAAATTACACCCATAATTTATATGTAGAATCATTGATAAATTTTACATAAAAAAGTGAACCTCTATGAGAATTCATTATACTTGGTACCTAAACATCCTTGTGAACCAACTATTATTTTATATTTCTTTAATGGTTTCTATTAAATTTGGAAAGAAACCTTCCAATAATTCTTGAATATTAAATCCTCACATGTTTTGAACTATACGATTTAAAACATAAATAATCATCTATATGCAATGATAGTTATCCCATTCTCACTAAAATGGCCTAGATGGTCAGGAAATATATTATTGGGAGTTATCTTTTCAGTATTATTTAAACCTTATGATCCTATTGTATGGTAAAAAGTTCCATCCTTTACTCCTTTTTCAATAACCATAGATCCATAATGAAATTTTATATTCTCCATCTATAAACACAATGGATAATCTTGAATCATCTAGTTTTCCAATAGAATGGTTTCTCCAAAGGCTTGGAATAATACATATGTCCTAAAACTTCAACATGTTTCAGTTTCTTTTTTGTATTGAACCATCACCATTAAATATAAATTTGAGATAATTTTTATATATAATATTCTCATTTCTAAGACTTATTGAAGTATAATTTATTATACTCTCCCTATCAGAAATTGAGTGGAATGAAGCTCTAGAGTCTATAACTATCATGAACCCCACCATCTAAAGGTACCCCTCTTGGTTAAAAAATTAATAAATAGAGATAATGACCTAAAAATACTACCTCTAATAATCCCTGAGTTGGTGAATATCATTGTGGGTATATTTATCACACACATGGGATGAATTACCTTTTATAAAGTCTATGGAGTAAGAGATAATATAAGATGAACCACAAACCAAAACCATGCATAAATAAAATAACAAATACAAATACACATAATGTTATATGAAAATTGGAAAATTAGAAGTCAAAACTAAAATTACCAAAAGGTAAGACTAGGATGCGACAATGAAATCCAAAAACTTCAAACAGATGCTCAATAACTCCTTCAAGCTAGTAATTTCTATCCCATTCACCAAAATATTTCTACTAACTTGAAAATAGTTTATATATACATAGGGTGAGAATAACATGAATACTTAATAGGATCCTCTCTAAAACCTCTCATAAAAAATTAAAAAGTATCATACCAAATCCCAGTGAAAAAATGAAACTAACTCATCACCTAAATAGGTAGTACTAGTTTTCAATCCTCACTATGAATCAATAACCATGTCAAAAATAGAAGTAAACTATTTTATATCTAAATCATTTCTCCTATTTCACTTATCTATGGGGTTTTCACTCTCACTCCCCAATGAATACACCATGTCCTCATCCCTTGTAAAAGTATGTCATACTTGATGTGAGTTGGGCCTCATCCCTCCCTACCTCAGTCTTGAGTAGGGCCCAACATCCTATGTTTTCTTCAATCCACATTTCCATATCATCATCATCACCATCCCATATATAACAAAGTGTATGCCGATAAGACTCTAAAACCTTTATAAATTAATTATACATTAAGAAATCATTACACATTCATGTACACCTTTGGGAATATAGATCCACCATGACTTTATATATATATGTGTTATAACTCAAGCAATTAAAACTAGTACATAAATGTATAGTAAACCGAAATATATTATATCTGGGTTAGGATCAAACCCTATACCATAATCCATTATATCCCAGGATACACATACTCATAACTATGTCCAAATAGAGAGCAAGAGAGAGAGAAGTTATCCATCCATTCCCTCACTATCCTAGATGTTGGAGAAAACCCTCAAAACATTTGGGTGTCAGTTTCCCTATTGATGCAGGTGAGGTAGAATATGAAATCATAAAATATAAAATAATATCATGAACAACAACACCAAATACAACTACCTATCCATAGAATAATTTTATACTATCATCACACATGACCATTGGATTCCACGACTAAGGCCTAGTTAGAAAACACACATATAAGCATTAAAGCTCTTATTTATTAAATGATTGGACATTAATTAATATTATTCCAAGATTAACATTTTAATCTTCTTATGTAAAGTTAAAAAACACTATCAATTATCTTGTTTATATTTTCAATTATGTCATCATCATTTTAATATAGTTTAACCATTTCATTACATCCAATGAGCTTCATTAAACCATATTTTGAAATTCTAAATATTAAACCCATGCCCCTCAGAATATCCTATTAAACCATCCCATGGTTTATATTAATTAATATAAACTGTTTAACATCACTATCATCAACAACACCCCATTACATGGGTTATTTATTTATTTGTTTACAATTCATAAATTATCTTGGTACTCTAGGACTTCGCCTAAGCTACCACATCAGAACTTCACATTCTATGAACATATTATGACTATGTAAAGTAGTGTGAAACTAATAAAAAGAAACATCCATGAACCTGACTGTATAATATGAATCAAGTAAAAGAAAGTATTGATGAGAATTACCTGCACTGAACTCATCCCAACTACCCTTGTGTCCCACACCATTGAGCGTAACACTAACTATCCTTACATCACCAATATCAACCATCACCAAACTCTAGGACCCTATACATTGATTATCCAAGGTTCCCAACCATATAAAAACATTCATTAGTAAAATAGACCAAGTCTCCCATACCATTTATCATCAAGAAAAACAACCACACTTGGTTATAAAAAAATAAAAATATGGCTCTAATATTCTGAGAGAACACAAACATTTCAAAATAATTTTCCATACGTGGGAAAATGAACTAATTCAATCGAACCAAGACATAAAATCCTTATATAAAAATAATGGGATCACTTAGAAACAAATCATTTATCTTAATCAAAAAACCATTTTAATCCTCATCTTGAATTAACCAGTTTATTATATATATGTTTCCAGCACAAAAAACCTATAAAATATCAGTGATTAACAATTATGGACATCATAAACATAAATTATCATTACTTTAATTTTCCACTAAGAATAGTAAAGAATATATATAAAATTAAATACCTCTTTCTTAAATCAAACCATCACAATTATTCCACATTTAGATTGTTTATCAAATTTATTGTAAAATTAACTATTCGAAGAACAAAAAACCCCCCCAAAAGTAGATAATACACTATTTAGAAAATAACTTGAAACCTCAACTTATCAATATATGCTTGTGATCACAAAACCCAAAACCACAAAAAATTATTCGTTTGATTTATGTATTCATATCTTATTAAGTAAATTCCACTATTATCCAAAGGATTAAGGCATGACAATCAAAAAATTAAACTTTAAATAAAGAGAGAGTTAAAAAAATCATCTTCCTAAACATGATGATCTAAACGGTCTATGAGTGAGAACAAAACAACAAAAACCAAACACCAGTTACCACTTCCACATGAAATCCATAATCACTAAAAAACTTGTCTAATAAGATTCATATATCATTCATTGTTAGAAACTGAAATATTAGTTAAGATAAAAATCCACCATATCATATAAAAATAAGAACAAAAGAGAACAAAAACATCAAGTAAGTTAAAGCTAAACTTACATCATTACCAATCAATCTCTAGAAGATGGGGGTCGAATCTGATTGAAGGGCCTTTAAAGGCCTTTAAAAAATATCTCATGGCCGTGAAGGATTTGATAGAGGGGAGGTGAAATGAGATAAATATAAGGTGATACCCATATTATAAACAAGATGTTAAGGTCACATTCATGATGTGAAATGTTACTTCATACAATGAATTCTTTGAATCCAAAATCTGCAAAAAATTATATTACATTATTCCTAAAACCAGAAAACTAATTAATGTCATGAAGATTCAATTCATGCCTCAAATTTATTCTAAGTAGAACAACTGAATTTCACCTCAAAACCCTTTAAGATATAAACTATTATTCCTCCCATGAATCGCAATTGAAATTGTGAGTATCAAGATCATTCCATGAATTCCTCATATATCTGAGTTTCTAGATTCCAAACACCCATTCATACATCATGATCAATAAAGAAAGACTTAGAAAAAACAAGAAATTATATAAGATACATCTCAAAAAATTATCATACTTGAGAATCTAAAATAGAATCTGAATAGAAAAGGGGTCAAAATAACCATTCTATGAGATACCTTTCCAAAGTTAATCTATACTAAGAACAAAACTATCCCACCATATGAAAAAAGTGTGAAAACTCACAACATCAGCAACCAACCTCAAAATACACTCATGGGGGGAGATACCTCTCAAGGGAAAGGCCAAAACAATATCAAGATTAGGGAAGTGAAACAATATCATAAAAAACCAAGGCTATATAAATAATCCAACCAAGGATCAAAGAAATAATCAAATAAATGAAGGTAAAGTATAAAAAATTCATGATATTGAACATGAATCAGTGATTCCACTCCCTAGTGATCTTCTATAATCCACTATTCTACTATATGACATGAACTAAATTAATATAATGACTATACATTTTATTCTCCTGATGGTATTACATCTCAACATGCCACTCATTAAAGGTCACACCATCTTCAACATCTAGTTCACCGAAATTGATGATGTGAGAATCATCATGAACATAATGATGAAGTAGTGATACATTGAATATATCATGAATCTAGATCATATATGGGGTAGTTATAACTAATAATCCATAGATATAACCTGATCTAACACCTCAATAGGTATAAGTAACTTAGGATAAATCTTAATCCCAAGATCAAACATTCATGAAATGTGAAAAGAGAAAACTTTAAGAACACATGATCTCCAACGTTGAACTTTGGAGTGACCCACCTATGATCAAAATAAAACTTATAAAGATCCTGAACCACCTTCATTCACTCATGGATCACCTAAAAATTCTCTACAATGCTCTGTACCAAGTCCAGTCTAAGAATGGTTAGCTCTATGACCTCTATAAAACTCAGTAGATATCAAAAATATCATCCATACAACACTTTGAATGGTTCTATACAATAGTGGAGCAGTAAATATTTTTGTAAGAAAACTCTATCATGGGTATGAGTCACACCCACATACCTCCAAAATTCATAATACATGCGTGAAAAATGTCTTCTAGAGACTAGATAATATACTATTTTTAACCATCTATGTGAAAATGAAAAGAGGTACTATGATATAACTAAGAACCAAAAGTATGTCGGAGACCTCTCTACATCTTAGAGATAATATGGGGATCATGATCAGAGTCTATCATATTCAAAAACCCATGAAGACCCACTATCTCTTCTATATACTACCTCAAAAAAATCTCTAATGATCTATACTAATTAATCACTAATAAGTGAGTTGACTTCATTAGGTGGTCCATAATCACCCATATAGAATAATAACCATAATGCGATATGGGTAAACTAATGATGAAAACTATAAAAATTTCCTTCCACTTACAATGTGGTACATCTAGTGGCTGAAGAAAAACATTAATAACATGTTTCACAGCCTTTACCTACTAGAAAAACTAAAAGTTAGAGATAAATTATAAAACTAAGTGCTTCATACTAGATCAGCAAAACTGGACTCTCAAATCATGATACATCTTTGTCACACTAGGATGTACCTTCAATGGTGAACTAATAAACTCATAGAGAACCACCTAACACATCATTAAAGTGATGAAAATCACTCCCTATAAGAGAACATGATGTTTTCCATCCTCAGACCAATCTTTAGGAGAGTTTCCCAAAGAAACATGATTTCACAAAACCTCAGATTCAGAACCCCCCTGCTAGGACTTATCTACTTTCTGTACTAAGGAAAAATTTACTATCATCTATTATAGGAAACCTCAACCAATGAATACTCCCATATAAATTTTTATTGATGATAACTATTCAATAGCTATTCAAGAGTCTTTATAATCATGAAAAACACCACTATATGACTTAATTCTCAAGAAATCATCCAAAAAATTCCCTTTATGAGGTGTTAAGGAAATATCAAAGTTATATTCCTACAAGAACTCCATCCAATATAACTACTTCTTATTTATGTCATACTAGGATAAATATACTTTAGGATTTTTTAATCTATGAAAAAAACCTTCATCGATAATATAGAATCTCCAAAAATTTAGAGAAAACACTACCACAATAAGCTCATGATCATGGGTGTCATAATTACATTCATAAGGTCATAAAAATTGATACCCATAACCGTTAACTACTCTCTATTTCATAACCACACATCCCAAACTGAGATGAAAATCATCATAATAAACCTAAAAAAATCACCCTCCTATGAAAAATTAAGAACTGGATTACTGAATAAATTATCCTTAAAATTCTAAAAAGCAGTATAACATCGGTTAGTCCACATGAACCCCTATAATTTTCTAGTCAATTATATCATTAGAGTCACAATATAGGAGAATTTGGGTTTGAAACTCCTCTTATATCCAAAAATTTCAAATGAACTCTACACCATTTCCATATTCTTAAGGGAAACCTAATAAACCACTTACTAAATCTTCAAAGGATCAGTAGCTACTACACATCGAGACATAATATGACCCATGAAATAGACCTCATCAAACCAGGGATCACACTTCAAAATCTTTCTGAATAAATTATCAAACCAAATAATTCCAAACATGGACCAAAATTTCTCTATGTGATCCTCCATTGATTCTGAAAATATAAGGATGTATTTTATAAAGACCACCAAGAACCTATCAATAAACTCATGGAATAAAACATTATTCAACCCCATGAACAAATCTAGAGAATCCATTATACTGAATAGTATCACAATGAATTTATAATTCCCATAACAACATCTCAAAAAAGTATTTGAGACATCCTCATCATTTACTTGCATATAATGATATCCAAACCGCAGGTCGATCTTTGAAAACCTAAGAGACCCCTTTATCTAATAGAATTAGTTGTTAATATATGGGAGGGGATAAAAGTTCTTCAATGTTTCCTTATTTAAACAATGATAATTGAGAGACAACCACAAAATTCCATTTACCTTATCTTCAAATAGAACTAGAGATCCTTAAGGCAATACACCAGGATGAATGAATCCTCTTTGAAAGAAATCATCATCTTGAATATGAACCTCTCATAACTCAGAAGGGGATATATGATATAAAGAAATCATTATCCAAGAAATTAATAGTTGCATCTCTATCCTAAAATTGATCTATCGTCGAGAGGGTATAATTACAACCTATTTTGGGATGAAATCATGGCACTCTTTGGAAACCCTAAGAAATAGCACTAGTTTATCCTCTAGAAAACTCAAAATAAATTTAATCAAATAGGAATATAGAGACTCTATATACCACTAACCTATCTATGGGTCTCACTCACCAATGAACATTGCTTAGTTTCCATCAGAATCATGGAATATGATGTTTCTAATGAGGTAATCCATGGTAGACAATAGTGAATACATCCAATCCATATCTTGGATGATGTAATATGGTTGTATCCATAAACATAGGAAGTCTCCCCAAGAGTAGTTCTAACCTAGATCTAGTTTAAAATCTTTACACACATCAAATATGCAAGCTCAACCTCCAGCTGGAATGGTTAATTCTAAGGTCACCAGGAGCATCTACACATAAAGTAACACAGAAATGAATAGGGTGGGTGATACAAATGAGTTTATAGATACATAATCAAATAAGACAAAAATATAATTATAAAACATACAGATAGTACCTCATACAACATTAGGATCACCCTATGCTAGAAAATTTAAATCATGCATCTAAGCATGTCATTCTCCAAGACCTCTATTTACCCAATGGAATAAAAAACCATCAACATTATATTATCAAATTAACTAAGGAAAATGGATATCATAGGGATTTACTCTACCTTACCCATCCCCCTTTTTCTTCTCAAAAGTTAGAATTCCCTACTACTGCTGCTACCTCGTTTGAAATAGCTATAAAGGATGGGCCTAAAATGGGCCGCCATTCGTACACTGACAACTGAGGAAGGTTAGTAACTATCACTTATATTGTCCAAAACCTATGAATGAAAATAAAAACATGCCTAACCCACTGAAAAGGGCTCTATAACTACTATCCTTAGTGAAGTGGGTTGAATAGGGATAAAAACTTTTCCCTAACAACTAAAACATTATCTGACCAGAAAACTAAGAACCCATGCTCATGGATCTAATATGTGAAGAGTTTATATGAATCCCATCTCACGATGATCCAATCCTATCTAACATCCTCTTGATAACCTCTTATATCACCCATAATTTAGTATATGATTTTAATATAAATAGAGTGACCTAACACTGGATCTGTGGATGAAAAGCCTCATTTATATGCCTCAACCTAGCCTCATAATCTGGAAAAAGAATTAAAGAATAACATAAAAGGTTATTATAATATATGTTAAACTCTATAACACTGGAACTCACCTATCGAAGGGTAACTATATCCCACCGGCAAGAATCCATAACGGTCAAAAATAGAAACTCAGCTTAGATATGATCCTTGAAATTGTCCCAAAAAATATATGAATTATAATGATCCCTGAGGAAAAAAATCCACCACTTCCTAGATGGACCATGAAACATAATAATAACTAAAGAAACCGAGTTCTTATTCTGATAAAGGATTGAACTGAAGGCTATCTACACCCATATAACCAATATTATATCTACCGATCTAAAATGGGGCCTTCAAACCTGTACATAATTTACTGATGAAAATATCATAGTGTCCTCCTCCAAGTATCAACATTATCGACCTTTACTCTATGATGATCTGTTGTAATATCCTACTGAAAATTATATATATGAACCCGATGGAGATGTCGACCTAGTTCCATATACTTAAAAGAACAAAAACTAGTACTCCTAAACCAAGGTCAATTGGAATTTATTAAAGTTTATTAATTAATAAATTCATTTTAATATATTTTACATCATTTAACTAAATTAAAAAATAGGAATAAAACATCATGATTCCAGATTCTTACCTAGTTCTATACACTAAAATCAACATCAATTCTCTTAGAATGTTCAGTAAACTTAAAGGTACTTGCATCAGATCACAGGTGGACAAAAAAATTTCATCACCTAGCTCATATCCCTTGTTTATAGAATGTACTAAGCCCAAACACTACTAAAAATAGGGACTTTAATAGAACTAGTAAAAGGGAATTATCAGTTCTATATAAGTGATGATAATGTAAGCAATGTTAAAGGGTTGGCTTTAACAATTCTTATAAAAAGTGATGATAAAGGCCCCCTTTAACAGCCCTAAAAAAGTGCAGATAAAGGGGGGATTTATCATTTCTCTTTTAGTGATGTTAAAGGCATCCTTTAACAGGTCTAAAAAACACTAATAAAGGCCCCACTGATAAAGGGTATAAATTATTTTTTCATGCCCCATCCCCCATTTATCAGTGCTTCCCCAACCCCTTTATCAGTGCTTCCCCAACCATTTATCACAACTTTAAATAATACCACCCCTAGTACGTGCACCTTCCCCCACTGAGTTTTGAACTCGAGACCTCCATCCTATACTCTAGCTCTTTTTCCACTACACTATACTATTTTGTTTCACATTTTATAATATATCTATATATTAATATATATTTTGTTATATTTCGTTATCCATATATATATATATGTTTATATATATTTACATATATATATTTTTGAATACATATTTATTTATATATATTTTTTTAAAATGGATATTAACTCTAAAAAGTCTTAAAACACATAAAAACTTCAAGAAACTCTAAAAACCCCAATCCCCTAAAAACCGTGAAATGACCACAACTTATGACCCAATAGTCCATTTAAGCTAAAGAAATAGTGAAATAAAATATCATGAAATGATATTCAATATGATATGTGTTACAGGCCGAACAGACACTCAGATCCAATGTTATAACTATTTGAATTTTAAGAAACCGGGGTTGGAGACAAAAAATACAGTTTTGGAGGACTTATGGGCCTTTTTGGGGATGAAAAAATAGAAAGATCTATTTGACCTTAGTCTGGGACCATCTATGTCATAGATCTCATCATAGTATTTTATTTGATATGTGTTAGAGCCCAAACGGACACCCAAATAAAAATTTACGACTGTTTGAAGTTCGAGTTACGTTTTCAACTTATTTTAGATCTTTTATTAATTTTTTGATTTTTGTTATCTTAAAATTGATATTAAATGACTACTACTTAGTAATAATAAGCATATTATTAATTAAAAATATATATTTTTCAATTATTTTATAAGTTATTTTCACTAAATATCATATATATTAATTGTAAATACCAATTTACCTTATCTAAAACATATTTTAAAAAATATATATTATATTTATATGAATATAAATATATAAATATATAAATATATATAAATATATTATTTTTAATAAAATATATTTTTGAAGTATACGTTTATCTTAACTTGTATGAAATCACTAATCGGGGGGGGGGGGGGGGGGGTCTTTTATCAGTGATTCTAAAACAGCGCTCATAAAACCCCCCTTTATCAATGCTTTTTTACAAGCACTGATAAAGGCCCCATTTATCAGCTCTTTTTTAAAAGTGATTATAAAGGGTGGACCATTATCAGCACTTGTAAAAAGTGATGATAAAGGCCCCCTCTTAACAATGTTTTTTTTGAAGCGCTGTTAAAGAAACCATTTAACTGTGCTAAAAAAAGTGCTGTTAAAGACTCCCTTTAATAGTGTTTTTTTAGCATTTGTAAAGGGGGTATTTAACATAATTTTTAGCTAGCAATGTTAAAAACCTAGCGTTGGATAAACCCAGTTTTGTAGTAGTGAAATAATATTCTTTCCTCACCAACCCATGAATCATCACCGATTCCTAACTACAAAATCCATCCCATCACTCAACCACTGGCTTTGATACCACTTTATCACAACCCCCTCACTACAAAGATACCTCTCCTAGGCCGACAATAGAGAAAAAAAATAATGACCCTAAAATACCACCTATAATAAGCCACTAGTTAGCGACTCGAACTGAGGGTATATCAATCACACACTTAGGATGAATTACCCTATCTAAAGTTTAAGTTGTAAGAGATAATATTAGAGGAACCACCAACCAACAAGATGAAAAAATTAAAGAAGAAATCCTAATATATGTAATGTCATTTATAAATTGGATAATTGGAAGAAAAAAATAAATTTACCAAAAGGTAAGAATAGGAAGTAATAATTAACTCTAGAAAATCCTAACAGATCTTAAAAAACTCCTCTAAGCTATTACTATCCAACCCAATCACCAACCTCTTACTTATGACTTGAAAAGTAGTTTATATATACATATGTTGAACATAACATGTATACTCAATATAATCCTTCCGAAAACCAATTATCTAAAATGTGAAATAATCATAATAAATCCTAGTGAATAATAAAATTAAACTAACTCAACACCTAAATAGGTAGTACCAGTTTCCCATCCTCACCATGAACTACTCACCAAATAACCCATATAAGTAAACCATTTTATATAAAAAATAATATATATAAATGAAGGTACCCTACTTCTAATTCTCCACTGGTTTTTAAATATCACACCCTAATAAAAAATTTCATTTGTTCATCCCTTCCATAAGTAAGTCATCCCTAATATGAGTCAGGCCTCGACCCTACCTACCTCAGTCCTACATAGGGCCTGACATCTCATGTTGGAATCAATCCATATATCCATCTCATCATTATCACCATCCCATATATAACCAAGTTTATGTATGGAAGACACTATAGCCTATGTAAATGCACTATACCTCAAGCAATAGTAAACCGTGTATGTACACCCATGAGAATCTCAATCCACCACAACTGAATACAACTATGCACTATACCTCAATCCATTATAGCATTCACATAAATTTATAGTAAACCTATATCCATAACAACATTTATAGGAATAGACCCTATATTATAATCTATTATATCATGAGATACACCAACCCATATATACTTCAAGTAGGAGAGTAGGGTAGAGGGAGAAGCCATCCATCTATTCTCTCTCCATCTTAGATGTTGTATAAAACACCCCCAAAACATTTGGGTGTAGATTTATCTATTGATGTGGGTGGGATACTATTTGAAATTAGAAAATAAAAAATAATATCATGAACAACCACTATAAGGGAAACTACCTAGCATTAGATTCTTCCACCACTATCATCACACAGGACCCCCAACCACCATTTATAAGGCATAGGTATGAAAAAAACATAAAATCATCATATATCTTATTAATTAATTTATTATTTATTAATTAATATTATCCTAATATTAAAATTTTAATCTTATTAATCCATGTTCTGATGACACTATTAATTCTATTTCTTATATTCTCATGTATTTAATCATAATTTAAACATTGTTTAACCATTTAATTATAGCCAATACGATTTATCAAATTACATTACAAAATTCAATATTTTATTCCCACACTCCTCATAGCATCCCATTCACCTATCCCATTATTTCAATTAATTAATATAAACTGATTAACATCCCTTCCATATACAACACCCCATTATATGGGTTATTTATTAATTTATTTATCATTCATAAATTATTCTAGTACTCTATGACTATGACTAAGCTACCATATTAGAATTATACATGATGTGTAAAGAGTTTGACAACATCATGTTATGGGAAACCAACAAAAATAAATATATGAACACCCCACCACATTGCAAGAATCAATAAAAAGAAATAATTTACAAGAAATATCCACTCTAAACTTATCCCAACCACCCTAGTGTCCCACACCATTGGGAACAACATCAAGTTTATTGCTATTATCAACATCAACCATCAACCCAACCTATTCTCGCAACCCATTCCACATCCTAGGTTCCCTACTATATCAAAAAAACAATCAGTCAAATATCCCTAGGAAGCCGGTCCATTTCTCATCATTAAACTAACCACACATATCTATCAAACAATAACAAAAGGATCTAAAATATCCATAACACACATACATTTCAAAATAATTTTCCACATAGAGACAAAAGCACCAAGGCCATATAACCAAGGCATAAAAGTATTCCTTACGAAGAATCAGATCAGTTAGACCCAAAACATTTGTCTTAAATTTTTTTCTTCTAATTATAATAAAAAATTAACCAGTTTTTATGAATATGTTTTCAGAACAATCAACCTATAAACATTAATTATTTAATAGATATGGACAACATAAACATGTGTTAGCATTAATTTAATTTTCCACCTAGAACAACAAAGAATAAATATCAAATTAAATACTTATTTATTTCATCAGATCATAAAAATTATTTTGGATTTATATTATTTATCAAATTTCAGGAAAAATTAACCATTCTATGCACAACATTAACCAAAAATAGTAAATAACACACTATCTAGTAAACACTAATAAATAATAACTAAGAGAGATACACTTGTGATCACAAAACCAAAAACCACAAAACATTATTGATTTTATTTATGTATTATTATGTTATCAGGTTAATTCCACCATTAAATAAAGGATTAAAGCATGATAATTCCACAATTTCACTTTAAATAAAGATAGAGATGATAGATCCCCTACCTCAACAATAATATCTCAATGTTCTCTCAGAAATAATGGAATACCAAGAACTAAAATCTGATTACCTCTTTTATGGGAAACCAAAAGTCCCTAAAACACCATATCAACAAGATCCCTCTATCAATTACTGATAGAAACCACAAAAAATTGAAGACAAAAACTCTCCATATCTTGTAAAAATAAGAACATAAAAGAATAGAAACATTAGAAAAGGGAAAACTAACCTTAGATTAGCATATATCGATCTGTAGAAGATGGGGGATGAATATGATCAAAGGGGATTCAAATGATTTTAGAAAATTTCTCAAGGTAAGCTAGGATTTAAGGGTGAGGAGGATAAATGAGAGAAATTTGAGGGGATCCCAACTTTTAACTGGGATGGTAAGGCCACTTTCACAATTTGAATTTATACCCCATGCCATGAATTCCTTAAATTCCACATTAGCCATTAATTAATTCACTTTATTCCCAAAACCTAAAAACTCATTCAAAATATGAAGAATAAATTCATGTCATGAATTTATTCTGAGAAGAACCACCTAATTCAACATAAAAATCCTTCATACTGTGAACTAGTATTCAAGTTGTGAATCACAATTCATGTCATGAGTACCGAGTTCATGTTATGAATTCCTCCTAAAATCAGGTTTCCAACTTCTGACCACCCATCCTACCTCAAGCTCGCAAAATAATGACTTAGGAAAAACCAGGACCTTACAATAACCAAAGACCCCAATGAAGAGATGACACTTAAGAGAAAGATACTTCTATCTTCTATTTCGAGATTCATAAATCTCGTTTTAGAGGCATAACTTTTGTATTTCTTCCCCCTCTCATTGAACTCCTTTTTGAGGTGGATTTTTTCCCACAAGTCCAATAATATGGAGCTCCATCTACTGAGCTACTCCTACTATGACTTCTCCAACTTTTTACCTTCTGATAACTATTTTGTGTTTCAAACCTTCCTATTCCTACCATTTTATACAAATTTTTGGAAGATGTGTGGATTTAATTATGATGAATTTATTCATTTAATATCAAGACATAAACATTCATGAATTTAGAGTCATCCATGTCATCTAATTCCTTCATAAATTATGATACTATTTTCACTTATTGAATTTCATATTTTAGGTTCTAAGTAAATAAAATTCATGTCATCAGAGTTCATTATTATCAACACTATCATATTACTCATTTTTCATCACTTTCGGTTTATCTCTAGTTAACGAAAGATAAATATTCTTCTATAGTATATTATCCTCTATCTATATATTGTATAATATGAAATACGTTCCATAAAATATTTATTACTAGTCCATAATCTCATATAATTTAATTTATTCAGAAGATATAAACTCCCACTACCTTCTGAAAATGTTACTGAAAAAATACATCACTAACTATTTTCTGAGGATCTCCAACAAGAGTGAAAGAAGCATGTTTATACCAAACTAAGATCTAAAACACCTTTATTAGTGCATGTTCATCCATATAAATCTAATATTGAGATCTGATATAACTTTTTGGGTCTATTAGGATATTATTATTTTTTATAAAACCACCATATGTAGCTCTACTAGAACTTATGAAAGTGGAAAAAATTCAAGAATGAACTCATGTGCCAACTTCCAAAACAAGAAAATATAAACTTCTCCCAAATCAAAATGTTGTTACACCTTTATTTTATAAAATGAAAATAAGTCCAACATTAAAAATGGTAGATGTAAACAAAATAAAAATAAGAACACAAGATATTACATAGTTCAAGCTTGAAACCTAATCCTTCATAAAATGAAACTTTTTATTTTATTTAGAAAGAAGAATAGAGGATTATTACACTGTTTAGCACCCTAATCACATATGATCAACCCTCTTTAAGTAAGAGTGTCAACAACTTATTATAGTTATAACCACCATCCTATTTCTTATGGTATGAATTCCACATCAACTGATCTTCATAGTTGATCCTCTATTTAGTCAAATATATCCACTTATTTAACCTTCCCATTTGGTGAATACTAACAATTCTAGAGATCTCATGATTCCTTATCCTTTTTCAACAATTCTGCTTTTAATAATCCTTATATTATTTGAATTTTTATAACCCCATACTGATTTGTATCTTGTATACCCAAATCTCATTCATCTAAACTTTATTTATACTATTCAACTATACTATTAGGTTTCCTGAAGTACATACTTTTTATTTTCTCCTTATGTGGGCCACCTTCCGTTAGCCTAAAAAATGGTTTCCATACTTTGGTAATATCTCAATAAAATACTCTATAAGTTTATGTTCATCCTTGATATTTAAACAAATATAGGTAATTTAACCATGAATTCATATAGGTTTATTTGTTCAAGGTTTCAAAAACCAAGTGTCTTAAATAAAAACATAAAAATATTTGGTCTTGGGTTCAAAGCCCAAACAAGAAGATTATACCTAGATTAGGGAAGATATCTCATTCTAGAAAAACTATGGTGTAAAAACTTATATCCAAGATTACATTTAGGATATATCAATGTAATTTCTTACAATATAAGTATTTGTATATTTAATGAATATTTAATATCCATTAAAATATAACTATCTTGGAAAAAAACTAAAACTTATCCCAAGTGTAAACACCACATTTTGAGTTCAGAAAAACAATTAATTTTTTTACAAGGTTGATAGATTAGGTAAATTTACCATTTTAGGCCCTTTATAGGACCCAAACTTTGAAAATCGAAATAAAATTAATTCCACTTATGAAAAATCCTTGTCGCTTCAACCTCTATAAAATTAAAAATAAAAATAGAAATAACCCGAGATACTAAACTGAAAAGTTCACAATTTGTTTTGTGAAAAAAAACCAATACTCACATGTGTGTGATTTTACATAAGAGAACCATGCTCTAATAGAAACATGGATTCAACCATCTTGAATAACATTTCTTCCTCTACCACATTCAACAGGTTTATCTTCTATGAATTTCTACACCATTAAAGGGTTAAATCAGTTCAAGAACATCTGAAAAAACCTCAATAGAAGAATAGGAAAACTTTAAATGACTAAAGAACAAATTCCATACCATATTACTTTCCAACCATATATTACTTCCCAATAGCATGAAGTGAATACCAAAATCCATCGATATTAGAATTATAAAGGTTTTTTATCGAGGGCATAACATATAAGTGTGTTATGGTCCATACCCTTATAGAGAAACCTAAAATATTTAATATAAAAGTCATAGATATTAATAAAATCCTACTATAAGGTGATTCAATATAAGGTTCACATTAACTCCACATGGGATCACAGAGTGATGATACACGAGGCTTGCTTCAAATTCTTATCATCTCCTGACAAGACAAACATACCAAAATAATCCCAGATTAAGAGAATAACAATATTCAAAGATTAATCAGTTCTCTTTCATCAGTAAAAACATCCTATTCACACCTATAACTATAAAAACATGAAATTCACTATTAAAGATCACCTGGTTGTGTTTATGGTCTTTCTTGTTGAATGTGTCTGATGAATGGATAGATACAACACCAATATCCTCCAACTATGATGAAACCAAATACCATCTCATTAGTGAAAAATAATACTAAAATATGAAAGGGATAGTTATAATATTTTATATAACCCTACTCTGTTAGTTATAGAACCCATGATAACACCTTCTTAACTCAAGAGACTAAATCTATACCCCTCTCAGTGACATCCTTCACTAAATTTATAGAGTTACCACACAATTAACACCAATTCTCAATCATAAGTACACCACTAAGTTCATATATCCCATTATAAAACCTTATCCCAAAACCATTCATCAAAACACCCAAGTTGAACTTTAAAGAAACATCATCATCTTATCTTATAGCAAGATGACATACTTTCCACCTTTAGGAGAATAAATTAGGTTTACTTTCTGAAAATACCTAGACACACATCATCCTATATTTGATTCTTCCATACCTAACCCTAAAAAACATTATGTTCATAATCATTAGAAAAAGATATAACATGCCTTAATTTTCTAGGTAAACCAACCATACTGATGCTATATTCTGTAATGACTCCTTATATCAACTGATCATAGAAATTATCATGAGTAACATCTACTACCATGAAACCATTGAGCCATAATGAAACATAATCCATTACAAAATCATGATAAATATTAGAAAACTACCACTAAAATATCATGTCAAATAGGGTGTTATCAATGAAAACCAAGAAAATGACCCATGGGTCTCAAAAACACAATATAGGAATTTCTTACCGCCAACATCAACACTAGTATTTCTAGAAGTACATCATGATACCTAAATCATTCCTATAGAATTTAGTCGACATGAATCCAAATAAAATACTAAATAGACCTATGTTAAACCTTTAATATCCCATTTTTCCTCCCCATAGGTCAAATAGTTTACATAAATCTCAATGAAATCCTTTCTCCAACCAGTCCACTGGCTACATCATCATCTTTATGAACTTGGCCATGATGATTAACAAATTTTTGAAAATATTACTATAGATTATGAAGAAATTAGATATAAAATATATTACTTAGAATAGATAAAACCTTGAATATTATAACTTATGGAATTCATGAATTCTAAAATCACCATAGGTAACAAATCTACCACAGTTTACACCACACATCAAACTATACTAACCAATTGGGATGTGGGGGATGAACTACATTCCCCAAAATATTTTCCCTAACTGTTTTCACTTACCTTATAAATATTATGAACCATATATTCCACATCAAGGACTAATTGTTTTTATATATTAACATGTATAAATCCTATAAAATATCTTCCCCACTTGAGGGTAAACTCACACTTTCAACCATTGTGAGAAAAGGATAATCACCATTAGTAGGAGTATCCCGAGCTTAAGGTCTTATTAATAACCAAATTGTAATCTAAAATTCTAAAATAACAATATAATAGGGTAGGAATGGATCGCACTAATGTAATGAGTATTAGTTTCATTTTGTAAGATACAAGTTATACCTCAATCCCATTAGGTATTGTCTGCTCAAAGCCATCCATCACATGAAAACATATGTAGCCTCGCTTTCACCACACTATATATTATAAGGATTACCCAAAAGTGGTAATAGAGATAGTATAAATCATAATCTATATTAAAGAACTAACGAAACACCAAATATTATATATGAACCAACTCCCTAAAGGCTACAAATCCTACCATAGAATGGTGATTAATCTAAAAGTTAACTTTAACATATGGATCCATCTACGACACCAGTCTGGACAATAATAGAAATTTTTTGAACTATTTTGATCTAGTGTTAACTTATTATAGAAAACAAAAACATACAGTTCTCACTCTAGGTATTCAATGTTTGTGAGGGATATAATAAGTAATAACCCCAACTTCCAATATAACACTAGTGGTTTTTCTCAAACCTTGATATAAAATAAAATCATGTCCAAATTGTGACCAAGGACTACCTTTTCCACATACCTCAAAACATGTTTGGTTATGGTTATAATAACTTAGAGAAAGCCCAAATCATTCTTGTAGAGTTTTTAAGGATATATTAACACTTAATTTATGTAGTAGAAAGTGATTAGAAACCATAAATAATAAAAACTCTATGCTTTGAAACTAAAATCAACAATATTATAACTGATGAATATTTACTTTACATCTAAGATCGATGCTACTATTTCCTTCAATATATGATTGATGTTGATCACTAGGAATAACCAACACACACTTCCTTATAAGGTGACTTAATGGGTTTATCTTAATCACCCAAAAAATTTCTGTGGGACCTACAACACCCCAAGATTTTATGAAATATTTTTTTTCAAATGAATGTAAAATGTTATATATTTTTCATTACACACAATATCAAGAATTTATTGCATTACATGAAACACTGAGTTTGTATTTCACTACACATAATACTAATTTTATCTTGAGTTACACACAACACTGAGTTTAAACAAAGCACAAAATATTTTTAATTTATTATTATTTAATATCATAGTTATCACCTAGCCATTGGAATTGTGGGAATGAATAAGATTAAATAAATTATGAAAATATATTGTTTGAATATGTATAAAATATAAAATATTTGGCGACCAATTTACTAAAAATTAAAATAAAAACTATTTGAATATAAAGGAAATCTTTTTCTCAAAAACCATTTTTAAGAAAAAAACATTTTACCTCAATAAATTAAACAAAACTATTTTGGTGAATTATATTAATTATATATATATATATTATATTTAATTTAATTATTAAAATTCATATTATGTGGTTTCTATACAATATATAATAATAAATACAATTTTATGCTTAAAAACTATATTTTTTTAAAAAGGAAATTTTGTCGCCTTTTTGCGCACTTATTTAAAAATTAATTCTTGAAACTTTTATAAAAATTATTTGAAAAAAAATTATTTTATTAAATCATCATATAAAAATTTTCTTAGGGTTAATTTTTGATAATTTTCAATATTAATTCTCTGATAAATAGTGAAAAATACTTAATTTTAATTAAAAACTATCTCTTCATTTAAATTATTTATAAAGTAATATTATATTTTAATTTTATTTTAAAGTAAAATTAGTTCAATTATATATATGAAAATATAATTTATTTTATTTTAATCAATTCCATATTAAAAATTTGATATAAAAACTTTTTAAACATATGAATATTTTCTCTTTGAAAACCTTCTTTCTCATTGCATCCATGAGATTAATTTTAAATTAATATTTTCCACTTCTATGAATTTAATTTTAAAAAATTGATTTATTATTTTTAAAAATAATTATTTATATTATCTAAAAAGTTCAACTTAATTTTTGACCAAAATTAATAGTGAAATCATTAAAAGGTAATTACTGTAGTTAAGGTAAAAACGAGATTACTGGGGGATTAAACTAAAAAGATAAGTGTTACAATAAACTAAAAAATTGTATAAAATATATTTTATATACATATTTAAACATTATAATGTTTAATTATGTACAATAATCTATTTTGACCTTTTTTTTTCATGATAAAAACATAGGTACACCTTTTTCTTTAAAAAAAATTACAAGTGTTCCACTCACCTTACTTATAAAAGGCCACCCCTTCTCCTATTTTCTTCACACCATAAATACTTTTGGTTTAGAAAATATATAAAAAAAGAAATTCCAAAATTACCTCATATCATACTATAAGTCTTAATTTTCTTATATATCCAAACTAGGAAGGATTTTGGTGAAAACCTAAGGAGGTTACCCGAAGAAGAGGTAGTGTTCTTAAATGGCCATTTTTATTTTATTTCTTATTTGAACTCATTTAATTATTATAAAACCATGTTGATAAAATATAATAAATATATTCTATATATACATATGATCTTATGTTTAGGTAATGTCTTACAAATTTCTCCATTTCCATCAAATGGGTTACGAAATCATCATTCATGTATACGAAGGACTACCGCATCGTGAACCAATGTCATTCATTTTTTCCATTACCACCTCTCAAGGTTGGGGTTGATAATTTATCTAAAGTATATATATGTTATTTATAACAAAATTATACCTATTTATTCATTATATTATATATAACTTTTTTTTAATTTCCATTCCACAGGGGATACGATAATGTCATTCATGTGTATGACGGACTACCGCCCTACAAAGCAAAGTGATTTTCTTTCACTAACTCTTAAAATGGAAGATAATAATAAAAAAATTAATAAATATACATGATATAAATGACATAATTGTGATATTAATGACATATTTATCATTATTAAAAGATAATATAATATTTTATTTCTTAACTTTTCTCTCACTGAAAGATGATAACATCATTCATGTACGCGTGGATTACCTCCTTCATGAAGAGATGTGACTATATATTTTCATCAAAACACTAAATATATGATATTTTTAAGTATATTTAAATAATTAATATGGTATTTATGATATTATAATAATTATATAAATATAAAATTTTACTTAACTCCTTTCCACAATGATCATTGAAAAATGGAAACGTTACTTATGCGTATACATGACTCACCATCTCTATGATCACAAAATACTTTATTCATCAAAACCATATTTAATTATAGGTACTAAATGTATAATTTATGTATAAATATGATATTTTTTTCATGATTATTATTCAAGTATCTCTTTAATATCTGGGAGGCATAGGAAAATTCACCACTCATTTCTTTTGTGTGGTGTATATACTAATCCTTTGACATTTTATATCATAAATATCTTTATTTTAATGATATTTAAAGTTTAATTTGATGTCATGATTTATTTTTTCATATAAATAAAAATATTACTAAAGTGGTGACGAATTTCTATCTCAATTTTTAATTTTGTTAAACACATTCCATATTCACCACATATTTCTTTTATATGGTGTATAAACTTCCCATGAATATATATTATGGTTATTATAGTGAAAATTATGGTGATTTACATATCCATTTTATTATATATCTTTCATGGGAATTATTATTTAATTTTAAGAAAGTGGTAAATATTTTATGTTATAATCTCATTATTTAATGATATTTATAATGATTATGTTTTGGTGATCAAATATTATGATCTATCTCTCACGAAACTCATGAATTTATTTATCCTCTAGTTATTCTAAGAAAATACATTATTTCATTCAATTTTTCTATCTTTATTTACTTAAGAGTTCAAATAAATTTTTTTAATAGAGATGTTATTTATTTATATCTTCGGTCGAAAACCTGTTTTTCTTTTAAAACCGTGTTTTCTAAAACTGTTTGCAAAAATAATTTTATTTTTTTTTCAATTGAAAAGGATATTTTCCACAATAATTGTTTTAAACGATCTTAAAATATTATTTAAAAAAAAGTATTTTGAAAATGTTTTTTGTTTTAATTTTTTTTTTCAATTTGGAAAGGCTATTTTCATAAAGTAATGTTAGAAGTGCTCTTTTAAAATCATTTTCCATATGATATGGCATCAATTTATGTTAATTATACTTTATTGAGGATACAATCCAATGAAAATATTATTATTATTTCTTTGAATAGTTTTTTTAGGATGAAAAGATATTTAAGAAAACCATTTCTCTTCCCTTGGTTATACCATGATATAATTCTTATAAAACCTAATTATTTTTTGATTAGGTTTTCTATGATGAAATAATGAAATGATTATGAAACCCATTTATTTTCATGAGTTATGATATGATGAATGTTTTATAAAATTATGTAACATGTATGTAGGATTTTCATTATGTGATTGGTGGGACGTATATCTACCTTCAATGAATTGGGTAATGATTAATGTTATATGATATCAAAGGGTACACATGAGGTTATCCCAAACTCGAAAGAGGGTACATGAGAGGTTATCCCAAGACTGAATCAGGTACAAG
This sequence comes from Viscum album, assembly GCA_963277665.1. Taxonomy (NCBI): domain Eukaryota; kingdom Viridiplantae; phylum Streptophyta; class Magnoliopsida; order Santalales; family Viscaceae; genus Viscum; species Viscum album. Next base: position 1,535,983,523 of record OY728126.1, read on the forward strand.
GGTGTTTTTCCCAAACCTAACATGTTATGATTTTCTTAGTGGGTACCATTGACATAATATTTTATATGATTATGTATAGCCAAAAATATATATCTTATGATAATGTTATGTTCCCCTCAATCATGTTATTTGATTCCCTTATGATTCATGTATTATGAACTGCCAATCTTTATGTCATGACTTATGACTCATAATCTTTGATATGAAAGGTATTGTTTTCAAATGTTATGATCATGTTATCATACCCTTATACTCACGTTATGGTTATGAATTTTCCTTGTTTACCCTTACAGGGAATATGAGCTCACCATTTCTTATGTTTACTTTCTCCAGGTTATAAAGAAAGTTTATAATTATATGAAAAATACTTAATGGGAATATATTTATTAGAGACATTGAATATCTTTCACGAAATAATAATATAATGTACCTAGTCTCCAAATACACTAAAATATTACGGTCCTCAGACATGTGTTTGTGTAATGTAATGAATAATCATATAAAAAGATACAATATACATGAATAAGAAGACCGAGTTGCTATAGTTGGTATCATAGGAAGGTTTAGTTAACCTTTGAAAACTATGATGAGAAAGCTTTAGTGATATTATAATGGATATTTATAATGATATTTCTATAGATGTATACAAGGATAAGTATAAGGATGAATCAAAGTATAGTAAAATTTCCTAGAATTTTAGTAAAGGACAGAGAAAGTGATTTCCAAAAAATTACATCTTGGTCTGGATACTACAAGTGGATGTGGCTCAAGCATATAGGTTCCTAGGAGTAATATCTTAAAAAAATAGAAAATTGTTAAGGACTCGATCATCATATTGTTCATAAAAATGGTCCTTTCTGAACACCTTTTTTTGACACTCCCTAGGGATATACTTTTCAATTTAAGAAACTCTATATAAACCATCATAAAGGATTTAAATAGATAATTACCATGAATGAACTAGATAAAGCCTAAGGTTTCATAGATTGAAAATAATGTGTCATGATTTTGACACCATATAAGTGATTTTGTATGATTGCATGGCCCCAACTATGATTAGGGTTTTTCACACTATGATTTTTATTTTAGTCTATGGATGGAACCTGAAGGAACCTTGTTAATTTTGAGGGTAACAAAAAATGAAATTATTTTAATCATGAGAAACTAAATGTTATGCGAGATGGAATGGAAAATATTTTTTCTATTATCACACAAATTTATCAAGATTTTAATCATGCTAGAATTAAAAATAAGAAAATAAGGAAAAAAATTATATTGAGTCCTTCATGAGGCAACATCCATATTATTTCAGTGAGTCTTCTGATCCCCTAGTTACTAACCAAAGAATCAGAACTACTAAAAATATATTTTCCATCCTCCTATGTTTGAATCATGATAAATTCAATTTAGATATCTAATATTTGAAAGGCGAATCATATCAATGGTGGAATATTATCAAGATATGAGGCAATAAGATAAAATTTACTCCATGAATTGGGAAGTGTTCAAGATATTAATTTTCATTATGTAATTTCTTTTTATTCTTCCTACAAAGATGGAGAATTAGTTCCTTGAGCTAAAGAAAAAGTATGATAAATATGTTGGTACCTACGAGAAAAATTTTACAAGACTTCTAAGTTATTATTCTCATATTCTCATGCAACCTAAAAGTAATGTAAATTCTTTATTCATTAGATTAAAACTAAGTCTCCCAAGGGAATTATACATAAGTGAATTTAGTAGATATGAATAGATTGTTTTATGTGCTATAAAGGCATAAATAGTGGTTGGAGTTATATGTCAACCTCATGGTTTTGATAAGAAAATAAAAATATAAATCAAAGGAAAGTATAAAAACCATGGAGATAAGAATATGATCTTTCCTTTATGCTCAAAGTGTGGGAAGAAATATAGAGTAAATTTTCTTAAGGGAACTAATAAATGTTTTAAGTGTGGAAGGAAATTTTATCAGGAAAATTATTTCCAACTTTATGGGAATAAGTTAGCTAATGATGTGAATTGAGTGAAGTCTACAAAGAATGAACCACGCACACTCTAGTGATTCAAATGCAAGGAGTATGGGAATTATGAAAATAAATGACACAATCTATGGTCTAATGAGGTTGATAGTCCAAAAAACATATGAAAAAAGGATAAAGGGAAATATTATGAAAATACGATGGTTTAATTGAATCATGATAATTAATTCATATTAATCCCCCCTCCTTATTTGTTAGTTTCATGTTTTATTTTGTATGTCTGATCCATATGAAAATATTATTGTTCATACTTTAGTAAAATTTCATGTGATTGTCTCACTATATATGAATTCCAGAATAATGAAATCAAATTTGATATTTTATCAGTATACGTTTGAACCCAATATTTTAATGGAAAGTTTTTATAAAAGATAAGAGCTTATTTAAAAAATAAAAGGTGAATTATATTTTGGATACATTTATTTCTCCATGTAATATTAACTTAGGTGTTATAGATACCATCATGGAATTATGAGTTTAAGGTTGATAAAATGTTCAAAGTCATTGAAATGCATTTTGAGGTTTTATGTGATGGGGGTTTATAAATATTTAGGATATTTTAGAAGACAGTTATGGAAATTCAAACATTTGGTTTTGTATGTAGTGATAATGTTATTTGAGGAGGAATACCTTTAAAATTTGTGGACACATGATTAAAAGTACTGGTAACCTTTATGGTTTATCTAATATTTTATGTTGAGACAATAATGGGTTATAGTCAATCACCTTATGAAGTAAGAACACTTCATTACTATTAGATAAGATTTATATTTGTTTCTGTTTTCTAGAATATAATTTAATAAAGGGGTAAGGTTGTATGTAGTACCACATTCAGTTGTATTTTATCAGAATATAGAGTTTAACTTTATTTTTTTTTGACAAAGTCTTATGAAATCTCTTGATAAGGAGTTGAGTTTCATCATTGTGTATTATCCTCATACCGATGGTTAGTTTGAGAGAATAATTCAAAACCAAGAGGATATGATAAGATATTGTTCAATGGATTTTAAAGGTGGTTGGGATCAGTACCTTCTTCAAGATGAGTTTTACTGCAACAATTTATTTTACTTGAACATTTATATGGCTCCTTATGAATCCCTTAATGGAAAGTAGTGTAGAACTTCATTATACCAGAATAAAGTTTCATAAATAAATATATTAATACCTAAGTAAGATGATGAGATGGAAGAGAAGGATAAATCCATTGAGCAACATGAAAGGACTACACAAAGTTAATAGAAATTTTATGTTGATAATCATGTATACGATCTATAATTTAAAGTTGGTGATAAGGTTTTTCTGCTAATTTCTCTATGGAATAAATAAGGGAAAACTAAGCCCCAGGTATATTAGACTCATTAAAATACTTGATCATATCAGGGAAATATAATATTGTATGAAACACACACCGAACCTCTCTTAGGTTCATGATGTTTTCCATGTATTACTCATGAGGAAGTACACACTTGATCTATCACATGCACCAAACTCAAGGGTCATACCACTGGAGCTTGATATTTGTTATGAGGAATAACTGGTATAGATTTTGGATTGAATATACAAAGTTCTATAAAACAAGACCACTAAACTAGTTAGTGTTTTTTTTTTTGAAAAAACCACTTTCATGAGGAAGTTATGTGAGAACCTAAGGATGTAATGAGTTATAATTATCCTCAGTTGTTGGTACTAAAGTGATTTATTTTGAGGGAGAAATTCATTTTAAGGGGGGTAGAATGTAACACCCTAAGTGTCACGAACCAGCCTGAGTCGACCCTGAACCGGTCACCCAGGCCAGCCCGCGACAAGTCCCGAGAGGCATTCCCGATCCTCCCGGGATGGTGAAAAGCACCAAGTGCATCAATAGAGTACACAAGGGAACGGTTTCGCCCATATATAGACAATCAAACAAACAGCGGAAATAAACGGACAGCCCAAAATGAATTTATATAAGAATTGAACAAAATATTTTTTATACAAGAAACTAAAGGTAGAACAAAAACAAAAACTCAAATGAACAATCCCAATGACCAACTAACTCCATGTGACACTTCTGGTCACTATATAACACAATGATCAAAAGTCGCCCAAGGTGATCGAACTAATGATGAAACCTGCACAAGGGATAAAAAAAAGAAGACTATAGGCGTGAGTATTTAAACTCAGTAGGTTATCCCGATATTCTATTCCAAATGCACATTCCTTTAAAATAAATGAAACATCAATTTATAGTTTGAAATTCATGATATGAAAGTATGGGTTTCAAATGAGGTTCCATTCTATAATAATTATCAGACAAAAACATGCATGTTTAATAAACAAAAATGCAAGTAACTATTTTTTTCAAAGAGGTGAAACTTCAAAATGAACATAGTTTTCAAGTGGGCTGCTTTAAAGAATTTTAGAATTCAAATAAATAACACATACTACTGAATTTACCAACCAAACACACTGTATGCCGACGGTGAGTACAAAATAGCCAATGAGCACTAGTCATGGGAATACCCCTAGGCACTAGTTAGTTGTGAGCCCCAGGTACCTCGTATCTCGGTGAAAGTAACCATAATAAATATCTGTTCTCATGCACGAGCCACTAGTAGGGAACATACCCATAACCTAGTGGTCCCCAATCATCATCATCATCATAGTTTAGTTAGTGTTGTCATCGTCAAACTTGCTACGTGAAATAGGGGCCAACCCCCACAGAATCACTAGCATACTAGTACACGTCCGCCCACCTAGATACCCGAGATTCCCTTTAGTGCTCAATCAAGTTACACATATTATCAAATACACATTTCATATCCACATTCCATTCCAAACCCATAAAAACACAAACAGCCCATAATCTTTCTTCACATTTCTTACACTAATCAAAAAACCGCTAAATATTTTGGTAAAACAATTTCATTAAGTGCATTGAGACTTTGCATATAAAACTCTTTCAAAAACATTCTTTAAATTATAAACACACATCATAACCAAACCAAATCATATTTTTCAGCCCAATAAACATTTGATAAAATTATTTAATGGACCATAAAACAATCCCAATTTCACAACTTGTTATATACAAGTAAAACACTCATTTGTTTCTAGGAAATGCCAAACGAGCCTTTAAACATTTTCTCAAAACTAACCTTTGATGAAGGTATACATTTTAATTTTATTAAGGATCTGTATAAACATAATTTACGGAAGCAAACCTCATTCATAAATCTCTTATAATACTCAGGTTACATATTCAAAACACAACCATTTTCGTAAAGATGTGAAACGGTCCATTTTTTTGGCAACTCCGGCCAAAATATGTTGTAAATCGAAACCCACTTGTTTATAAAAACAAATACAAATTGGAAATCAATATAAGTACCAAAAAATACCATTTATAATTCTTCCAATTCCTTTATAAATCCAACCAAATGACTTTTAAATCACAAATCACACATAAAAGCCAACCGGGCAATTTACCGAACACATGTCATGCCCTTTTTAAACAAAACAATTTATTTTATGTACATGAAAAGGAATAAAAAAACAATTGAATGTAATATTTTCATTAAATATACTGTAACGTGTTAAAAATACCATAAACCAGATTATAAACCTCACAAAATATTTTTAAAGATAATGGAACATTTAAACAAACACTTGTTGATTACTTTCATGACAAAACAACACTACCTTTCACATAACAGTGATTAAACAACAACATTGCACACCAAGAAAATTTTAAAAAGGATATAAAACAATAATATACATTTATATCCGTATAGGATAATATTAAAATGATGAAACTTCTATGATAAAAGCATGTGCAAGGGATATCCTACCTCAAATCTTTGGCGTAATTGAAAGGCACACCCGAAATCACCCGCCGCGGGGTTATAAACCCTAAAAATATAAATACCAGACCTAAACAAACATAAAACCCATCAAAAAACATTGTATAACAAAAACCTAGGTCGATCAAGACTAGGGTACAATATAAATCAAAGAAATAAGGAAAGGAGGGGGAAGAGGAAGGAGAAAGGAGAAGGAATCTCACCTTTCACCCTAGAAAACTCTTCGTCTTCCATTAGATATGAAACTCTAGAGGGAATGGAATGGCTTGAAAATTCATGGAGATACTCCTAAGATTTGGACGAACCAGGGAAAGAAAATTGGTGGCCAAAAGAGTACGAATTGATTAATTTATGTATGATACAATTTACCTTGTCAAATCTGGACGATTTGAGGTATCCTGAGAAGTTTCGCCCTCTTACGCGACCCATACGAGCTCCAAAGATGCAAAAACGATATTGGGGGTGAGGATAGGGATATTGGCTTCGGGTGGGATGTGGAATCACCGAAAAATATTAAAAAAATGAAAAAGATATAAATGAAACAAATTATTTTTTTTAAAACAGGAAATGGGCCCATGGGCTGGCCCAATACCTAAATAAGTGACCCAAATTCACGCGACTTATGAATTTATAATGGGTCCAAAAGGATAAATAAATTTTAATATATCAGTATAGGACAATTGGGAACTTTATTGGGTGAAAAAGGATGAAAAACAAAAGAGTTATAAAAGAAACAAATTCAGTTTTTAAAACTGGGAATGGGCCGGATCAATACAAAGACAGAAAAAAAACCGTGTGTGACAATTCTCCTCACCATTAAAGCTTTTCGCCCCCGGAAAGCCATAACACTTTCCATATGAAAAAAAAACAACCCCTAAGGATTCCAGAATTTACTCCCCACCATTAAGAATCAACTATCCCTATAAATGTTCTTTGGATGAAAATCTAGGAGACCCATGGTGGGTCTCCCCACCATTAGAAACCAACTAGCAATGAATATACAAGAATTGAACATGAGATAGAGTTGGGACTCACTCACACAAGCCCAAAAAAAAACCCTCCTACAAAAACCTACTATACCAAGTTAATAGAGTTACAACATGAACATATAAATCACCCACTCCCAAATGGATGGGACAATAACTTGGTCGACACATTCAACACAATTCTGGACCCCCGTCACTTAGGGATGGGATGGTAGGGGACCCAATAATTTGGCCACTGAAACTACAAAAGAAACAAATAAACTACCCAAAACTCTCCATCTATGAATAGGTAACACCAAGACTACACCTGATTTTTACAGGCGGTCCACACAGGGACATTGATTGAAAACCCACATCCATGAAGGAATAACCATAGACACTGTGTGAGGGGTTAAGTCCACCACGCTTGTTGAGACAAAGGGAAATTCATAGAAATGAGGAACCAAAACATTGACATAGTAACTAACTTACCAAAACAGAGGAGTAAGGATCTTAATCTAGCACTCCACACCTCTGTTGATTTCCTGACTGCGTGAAAAGCTTCACTTCGAGGCCTATGGCTGGAGCCCTGATTCTTGAAGCATTTGCTGCACCGCAGTCAGGTGATAAGGATCACACCACTCAAAAAAAAAACCACACTTGATCACCAAACAAAAACCTTCATCTAAATAGGAACTCATAGATACATATCAAAATTCCTTATCACTCCAAATGAGGGGCATAATAGACGAGGAATTAGACGAAACACATCAACATCACCGAACACAACTGCTCTGTCCAAAAGAATTATCATGACCTAGAAGCACTTTTAATAGATCCCAAACTACTCTCTATTCCAACAAACAGGTTGAGGCATCATCAAAAGAGGTGGATTTAACATTTGAAATGAATCCTTAGGTTGATCAACAAGAAAGATTTCCAACGGAGAACTATCCCTGGCCACATCACAACATCAAACACATCTTTAGAAACCCAATGAAAATTTCTCCAAAACCAAGACACCAACAAGATATCATCTCAAGATACAACAAGAGTATGAATTTTAGATCACAAGGAAGCTTACTGAATAAACAAATCTTCTACAACATAGAAAAAAAACGGGCCACATAACCATTGGCTTATAAAAAAGGACAACATTTTTTAACTCAAAACACTTTTGAAAAACAAACTAACTTGGTGGGTTTAAACATTCACCAATGGTGTTTCATCAAGTCTCACCCACATGCACATCTCCATGCCACCCCAGGCACCCAACCACCATACCATATATTTCATCCTTCCAGATATAAATAAAACAATGCATGTGAGCACTCATGAAAACACCAAAGGCTAAAACAAAACAACATCATTCCAAAAATCATGTACCTTCAAAAGGAACACCAACCACCAAGTGAAAAACCCTTTTCATATTATACAAAAAAAACCACAATTCATTAAGAAACATTTTCTTAAAAACCTACCCCTTTTCATTTTAAAAAAACTTTTTAAATAACCAAGCCACTCCAAACAACCCCTTCCCATTTTTTTTAAAAAAAAATCAGAAATGTATATTTTTATAATCTGAGGTCCATTGAGACCAATACCGTTTGTAGTAAAACACCAACCGATCAAAACCAATTGCCAAAACCAATTTATCCAATTCAAAAACTTTTTAACATCCTAAAATACCCCATTTAAAAAAAATATCCAGAATCACTTTAAAATTATTCACAATTTCAAAACATTTTATTTCAACAAACCACAATTTTAGATTATGGATAATCCAATCCCTTTAAATCATTTCTGCTTCCCCCAATTTTTTTCACAAAAACACAACCTTCCAAAACCATTATTATATTTAATTATTGAAACCCCCTTTTTTCACTTTTCAAAATCTAATCCTTACATTAAAACCCATTTCCACAATTCTCACACAAGGATTTTAAAAACAAAAATTCAGAATTCAAGAAAGGTTCAAGAGACCCAAAAAAAGGGAACTAGTGTCAGTGGGTGACTTGACCATATGGTTGGCGGCCATATGCCAAACACAACACCAACACAGAGAGACTTATTAGGACCATTCCCCAGCTCCACATGGCTTTCCAGGCCATGTGAGCTCACGAATCCCATTAGTCAGACTCCCCTTGTCATATCCCAACACCAAAAAAATCAACCAGAACAAAGGACACTAATAAAACTGGACTCCCTTGGAAACCTGAGGATTAGAACAAGAAAGAGTTCGCGACGCTCTTATTGCACTTACCCCTCAAGTCCCAACAATCCTACTCCATCTACCTTGACATCCCCAAAATAACAAGGGCACTCTAAAAAGAAAGGTCCGCTAAGATCCAACCTCCTTTGATACCATTTTGTCACGAACCAGCCTGAGTCGACCCTGAACCGGTCACCCAGGCCAGCCCGTGACAAGTCCCGAGAGGCGTTCCCGATCCTCCCGGGATGGTGACAAGCACCAAGGGCATCAATAGAGTACACAAGGGAACGGTTTCTCCCATATATAGACAATCAAACAAACAGCAGAAATAAACGGACAGCCTAAAATGAATTTATATAAGAATTGAACAATATATTTTTTATACAAGAAACTAAAGGTAGAAAAAAAAACTCAAATGAACAATCCCAATGACCAACTAACTCCATGTAACACTTCTGGTCACTCTATAACACAATGATCAAAAGTCGCCCAAGGTGATCAAACTAATGATGAAACCTGCACAAGGGCTAAAAAAAAGAAGACTATAGGCGTGAGTATTTAAACTCAGTAGGTTAGCCCGATATTCTATTCCCAATTCACATTCCTTTAAAATAAATGAAACATCAATTTATAGTTTAAAATTAATGATATGAAAGTATGGGTTTCAAATGAGGTTCCATGCTATAATAATTATCAGACAAAAACATGCATGTTTAATAAACAAAAATGCAAGTAACTATTTTTTTCAAAGAGGTGCAACTTCAAAATGAACATAGTTTTCAAGTGGGCTGCTTTAAAGAATTTTAACATTCAAATAAATAACACATACTACTGAATTTACCAACCAAACACACCGTATGCCGACGGTGAGTACAAAATAGCCAATGAGCACTATTCATGGGAATACCCCTAGGCACTAGTTAGTTGTGAGCCCCAGGTACCTCGTATCTCGGTGAAAGTAACCATAATAAATATCCGTTATCGTGCACGAGCCACTAGTAGGGAACATACCCATAACCTAGTGGTCCCCAATCATCATCATCATCATAGTTTAGTTAGTGTTGTCATCGTCAAACTTGCTACGTGAAATAGGGGCCAACCCCCACAGAATCACTAGCATACTAGTACACGTCCGCCCACCTAGATACCCGGGATTCCCTTTAGTGCTCAATCAAGTTACACATATTATAAAATACACATTTCATATCCACATTCCATTCCAAACCCATAAAAACACAAACAGCCCATAATCTTTCTTCACATTTCTTACACTAATCAACAAACCGCTAAATATTTTGGTAAAACAATTTCATGAAGTGCATTGAGACTTTGCACATAAAACTCTTTCAAAAAAATTCTTTAAATTATAAACACACATCATAACCAAACCAAATAATATTTGGAAGCCCAATAAACATTTAATAAAATCATTTAATGGACCATAAAACAATCCCAATTTCACAACTTGTTATATACAAGTAAAACACTCCTTCGTTTCTAGGAAATGCCAAACGGGCCTTTAAACATTTTCTCAAAACTAACATTTGATGAAGGTATACATTTTAATTTCATTAAGGATCTGTATAAAAATCATTTACGGCAGAAAACCTCATTCATAAATCTCTTATAATACTCAGGTTACATATTCAAAACACAACCATTTTCGTAAAGATGTGAAACGGTCCATTTTTTTGGCAACTCCGGCCAAAATATGTTGTAAATCGAAACCCACTTGTTTGTAAAAACAAATAAAAATTGGAAATCAATATAAGTACCCAAAAATACCATTTATAATTCTTCCAATTCCTTTATAAATCCAACCAAATGACTTTTAAATCACAAATCACACATAAAATCCAACCGGGCAATTTACCGAACACATGTCATGCCCTTTTTAAACAAAACAATTTATTTTATGTACATGAAAAGGAATAAAAAAACAATTGAATGTCATATTTTCATTAAAGATACTGTAACGTGTTAAAAATACCATAAACCAGATTATAAACCTCAAAAAATATTTTCAAAGATAATGGAACATTTAAACAAACACTTGTTGATTACTTTCATGACAAAACAACACTACCTTTCACATAACAGTGATTAAACAACAACATTGCACACCAAGAAAATTTTAAAAAGGATCTAAAACAATAATATACATTTATATCAGTATAGGATAATATTAAAATGATGAAACTTCTATGATAAAAGCATGTGCAAGGGATATCCTACCTCAAATCTTTGGCGTAATTGAAACGCACACCCGAAATCACCCACCGCGGGTTTATAAACCCTAAAAATATAAATACCAGACCTAAACAAACATAAAACCCATCAAAAAACATTTTATAACAAAAACCTAGGTCTATCAAGACTAGGGTACAATATAAATCAAAGAAATAATGAAAGGAGGGGGAAGAGGAAGGAGAAAGGAGAAGGAATCTCACCTTTCACCCTAGAAAACTCTTCGTCTTCCATTAGATCTGCAACCCTAGAGGGAAGGGAATGACTTTAAAATTCATAGAGATACTCCTAAGATCTGGACGAACCAGGGAAAGAAAATTGGTGGCCAAAAGAGTACTAATTGATTAATTTATGAATGATACAATTTACCTTGTCAAATATGGACGATTTGAGGTATCCTGAGAAGTTTCGCCCTCTTACGCGACCCATACGAGCTCCAAAGAGGCAAAAACGATATTGGGGGTGAGGATAGGGATATTGGATTCGGGTGGGATGTGGAATCACCGAAAAAGATTAAAAAAATGAAAAAGATATAAATGAAACAAATTATTTTTTTTAAAACAGGAAATGGGCCCATGGGCTGGCCCAATACCTAAATAAGTGACCCAAATTCACCCGACTTATGAATTTCTAATGGGCCCAAAAGGATAAATAAATTTTAATATATCAGTATAGGACAATTGGGAACTTGATTGGGTGAAAAAGGATGAAAAACAAAAGAGTTATAAAAGAAACAAATTCAGTTTTTAAAACTAGGAATGGGCCGGATCAATACAAAGACAGAAAAAAAACCGTGTGTGACACTAAGATTTAGAATATATATATATATATATATATATATATATTAAATAAATGTCATATTTTATATATTTTTCATTACATGAAATATAAATTTTAACTTGTTCTATAAACAACATTGATTTTGGATTACATTACATATAACTCTAAGCATAGATTTTGCTACTTACAACACAAAGATTAAATGAAACATGTCATATTTTTAAAATATTATTATTTAATATGATAGTTATTACATAGCTATTGGAATAAAGGGTATGAATAAGATTCAATAAATTATGAATAATATAGTTTAAAAATTAATATAAAATGATTTCTTTGGTGACAAATTAATTATAAATAAAATAAAAATAATTTTAAAATAAAGAAAATATTTTTCTGATAAATATTTTTTTATGAAAAAACACGTTTTACCTTAATAAATTAAATAGATCACTTTTGGTGAATTATTATAATTAAATTTATATATTATATATTCAATAAAATGTTTAACATTAATCTTATGCATTTTTTATAAAATATATAAGAATAAATCAAATTTTACAATTAAAAACTGTCTTTTTCTAAAAACGTTTTATTTCCTTTTTGTGAGATTATTTTAAAAATAATTTTTGAAAATTATAGAAAATTTATTTTTAAAAATAAAATTAATTTTTTAAATCATCATATATAAATTATATATGAATGAATTTTGTGGAATTATCTTATATGATTAATTTTTTGAAGAACAATGAAGAACATATAATTTTAATTAAAAACAACCATTTTGTTTAAATTATTTATAAAGTTAAGTTATATTTTATATTAATTTTAATGTAAAAAATTTCAATTATATATATATTAATATAATTTAGGTAATTATAATAAATTAAATATTAAAATTGGATATAAAACTTCGTAAACTTTTGAGCATTTTCTCTTTGAAAACCCTCTTTCTCATCCCATCTGCGAGATTAATTTTAAATTAAAAATTAAAAATTATATGGATTGAATTTGAAAAAATGGATTATATATTTAGAATAAAATATATCTATATCATCTAATATGTTCAATTTATTTTTTTACCAAAATTAATAGTGAAAAAATAAAAAATAAATATCACTGTTAAGGTAAAAATGAGATTACAGGGGGTTAAACTAAAAATATAAGGGTTAAAATAACCTAAAAACTTTTCAAAAAAATATTTTATTGGAATATTTAAACCTTATAATTTATAATTATTGATAATAATCCACTTTTGATCCTTTTTGGATGAGAAAAACATGGGTAAAACCTTTTATTTTTAAAAAAGTACAAATGTGCCACTCACCACAGTTATTAAAGGCCACCCCTCTCCTATATTATTCACACCTTAAAACCCTTTTGGATTAGCCAATAACTGATGAAATAAATTCCCAAATTCCCTAATATAATACAATAATATTATTTTAGGAATAAATCCAACCTAGTAAGGATTTTTGTGCAAACCTAATGAGGTTACGCAAAAAGTGGTAATGTTATTCAACGAGCATTTTTATTTTATTTCTTTCTACACCTAATTAAATTTTTATTAAAACATAATTATATATTAAAATAAGTATAATAAATATATTTATATGGTTTTATGTTAATTTTATGACCTAAAACCATCTCCACTTCCATCAAATTATTTATGAAATCATCATTCGTGTGTACGACAGACTAATGCCTCACGAACTGATATCAATTTTTTCCATTACCACCTCTCATGGTTGGGTATGATGATGGATATAGATTATATATATATATATATATATAATTTATAACATAATTATACCTTTAATTCAGTATATCATATAATATTTTTTACTTTCCATTCCATTATGGGTACAATAACGTCGTTCTTGTGTACGACAGACAAACTCCTCACGAAGCGAAGTGATTTGTTTTCACTAACACTTCACATGGAAGTAAATAAACATAAATTTAATAAATATATATGATATAAATGATATAATTATGATATAAATGACATATTTATCATTCTTAAAATACAATATATCATTTTATTTCTTACCTTTTCACTCACTGAAAGATGATAACGCCATTCATGTATGTGTAGACTACCGCCTTCACGAAGCGACACGACTCTATAATTTAATCAACACACCAAATGGATTATATGTATAAGTATATTTAAAGAAATAATAATTTATTTATGATATTATTATCATTCATAAAATATAACATATTACTTACCTCCTTTTCATAATTATTGTTGAAAAATGGAAATGTTACTCTTGCGTACGTACAACCTACCATCTCCATGATCATAACATACTTTATTTCTTAAAAAAATATTTCATGATTGGTATTTAAAGTATAATTTATATATAAATATTTTAATTATGTATTTATTATTATTTTATAAATAATGAACCATTATCAAAGCAAGAGGACTGAAAATAAAAAATCAGAACATATATGAAAAACAACGAGATTATTACCAGAAATCTGACTTTAACATGGAATTGTTAATAAACAGGTATTAAAATGACATAAGTAAATCATATATGGTATTATATATAAAATTATGGCTATTTTATATATTTATTATAAACTAATATTTATTATATAGGAGGTTTGAACATGTATGAAGGGAATCGATACTTACGGTAAGGGATTTCTCATCTCTTTTATATCTCGAAGACATATAAACATTCACCACTAATTTCATTTGTGTGGTTTATATACTGCCCATTTGACATGCTATATCATTAATATAATTACTTTAATGATATTTAATGTTTCAGTTTTTATTATTATTTATTGGGTCTTATGATTCAAAAGATTACTAAATTGGTAAGGTAGTTTTGTCTAAATTTTTTACTTACGTGAGACATTTCCATATTCACCACCTATTTCTTTTATGTGGTGTATATAATTCCCATGATTTTATTTTATGATAATTTTAATGAAAATTATGGTTATTTACATATCAATTTGAGGTTATTTATTTCATGGGGGTTACTATTCAATGTTACCAAAGTGGTAAAGATTTTATGTTATAATCTCATCATTTATCAGGATTGTTTATGATTATGTTTCTGATGATATAATATTATGATCCATCTATAAATAAACCCATGAATCTTGTTATACTCTGTTTATTTCATTAGAATACATTATTTCCATTAATTTTATTCCTTTTTATGTACTTAAGAGTTTAAAATATTTTTTAAGAGAGATTTCCTTTATTTCTCTCTTCAGTTGAAAACCCATTTTTCTTCCAAAATCATGTTTTCTAAAAAAAATTAAAATTTTTTTAAAAGTTTTTTTGATTGGAAAGGATATTTTACTCAATAATTTTTTTAAATTATATTTTAATATTATTTTCAAATAAAATTATTTTAAAAATGTTTTATGTTTTAGAATGTGTTTTTCAAAGTGGAAAGGTTATTTTCCTCAAGAAATGTTCCAAGTAATATTTCAAAATAATTTTCCATCCATGATGAAATCCTTTTATGTTAATTATAATTTAATGAGTATATAATACAAGTAAACCATTCATATCATTTCTTTTAATGGTTTATGTTTATGAGGGAAATATGCTTATGAAACCCATTTATCTTCCACAGGTTATACCATGATAAAATTATTATGAAACACACTTCTTTTTCCATAGGGTATGATATGATGAAATGATTATAAAACAAATTTATTTTCATGGGTTATGATATGTTTAATGTTTTATGATCTTGTGTCACACTTATATATGATTTTCATCATGTGATGGGTGGGACCTATATCTCCCTCCAATGCATTGGGTAATGACTAATGTTATATGTGATCAAAGTGTACATGGGAGGTTATCCTAAGACCAAAAGAGTGTATACATGAGCTTATCTCAATCTTGAAGCAGGTAAACATGTGTTTATCCCAAGACTAACATGTTATGAATTTCTTGGTGTGTAACATTGATATAATGTTTTGTATGATTTTGTATATGCCAAAAATCTATGTCTTATTCCAATGTTATATTCTCATGGATCATTTTCTATGATTACCTTATGATTAATATCTTATCAACTACCAATATTTATTCCATGTCTCAAGAACATTATCTTAGAAATACAGGGTATGGTTTTTAAATGTTATGCTCATGTTATCATACTCTTATACTCACATTATGTTTATGTATTTCCCTTGTTTACCCATACTAAGAATGTGTCTACATCCTTTTATATGTTTCCTCTCCCTAGGTTATGAAGAATGGTTATAAGTAAGGTATGTCTATAAAGAGAAATTAATGGGAATATATTTAAAAGATACATTCAATATCTTTCATGAAATAAGAATATGGTGTACCAAGTCTCCAAAGAAACTAAACTATTATAGTCCTCAGACATGTGTTTGTGTAAAGTAATAAATATTCATCTAAAAATATGTAATATCCATGTATAAGAAGCATAAGTATCTATAGTAACTTCCATGTCTCTCAAATGGATGCTATTAACTCTTAGTAGTAAACATAGAATAAAATAGAGATCTTCAGGAAAGAGAGAGTATTTAAAAACTATCAATTTGAGGAATCACACCACATTTATCACTATCAATCCACCTTTATATAATATTCAAGTATGATCCTCAATACCATGCATTTAATTTTATGTTAAATAAAAATATTAGTAAATAACTTCAGTTAAAACTCTTATAACCTTAATCCATTACAATTATCCCATGCACTTAATATTACAAATAATTTAATCAACAATATCATGCATGTAAGATATTCAAATGTTAACTCATTAACTCTCAATTTCCATTAATAATCATAGGTGTAATTATGACTAATAAATTATGATTCTAAATTCTAAATGATATGTTCTTATTATATAATATGATAGGCCGAGGAAATAACATGAAATAACATATCATGACTTATGGTATACCTTTTATAAGTTATATGATATGTAGTTGATACCAAAATTTCTTAACATTTGATATGTATATCATACAATATGATATAGTCTCAATACATCACATTCATATCATATGTAGGGAATATATTATTAAATCTCCTTCTTACACTTAAGTCTTATATACATTGTTCCATTTTACCTTATATTGAATAGTACACAATAAAATATGAAACCATATCCAAAATACTTTTGGATATATTTTAAATAACTTTTGTAAAACTATCATCAATTTTAACAAGTATCACATCAAATTCAATACCTTATGAATACCCATAAAAAAATCATTTTGGATGATCTTTAAAACACTTTTAGAGAAGATATCTAAGTTTCATCAACTCAAACCCATTCCATAAACTAAAGTGTGTTAAACCATGGTCCTTTGTAGAATTGAAGACATATATGAATTACCAAAATTTTAAATGTAAGAAAATTTCAACCTCTATAAATCCATCATTGATATAGAAGCTATAAATAGATATGGAATGATTTCCATAAAACACACGTATCTCTATAATTGTGTCAACCAACTGAATTATATGAAATAATGGATAATAATATAATCACTTTTTCCAATACATAAAGTGAACATGGGATATAATGTACACTAATACCATACAATCTCCTCACACATTATTGATTCATAGAGTAAAGACTAGCCAGGTTGACGAATACATCACGTTTTATTCATCTAAGATGATGATAACATCACTTTTTCCTCATCCATGTCGATAAGAACACTATACATGACTTCTAAATATGGAAATATATTTTGTAAATCTATATGAATCAAGGGTACGGATGTCATAATCATTATAGAAGATGAAAAATCCCATCTTGGTTAAGATCCAACTGATGACATGATCATAAAAATACCAAGACCACCCCTGATTAGATAACCCGTAATGATTGTGTAAAAAAGGAATAAAATAATGAATTTTCTCATGCTAGGATTCTCTCCAAACTCATGATTGGGGATTTAATATAAAACATGAACCTCTAGTATACCGAATACATAGTATATATCACTCCATGTCGTATACTTCATGGGTTATATAGTGCACAAAACTTGTTTTGTGCCTCATGAGAATATACTATATCTTGATATAAAAATCATAATCATGTTAACATTAATATTTTATCAAAAACAATAATACTCAACGATGAAAATATATTAGGGATAACTCAAATCCGTACTTTTAAAGGCCAATTATCATTTCACATCATGAGTGTATGCAACCAACATGAAAGAACAATAAATTTGAGGCTACCTTTTTCACAACTTGATACATTTTATATTCTCAAACTCTTTTAATAATATTAGAAACACCACAAATAATTTCATATCTTCTAATATCATATCTATTATACTTCAATATTAGCCTCATGTTTCTTTCAATTTTTAAGTTTTTTTGAAATCATTACATCTATAATTAATTACCACCACATATCTATGTGACCATTTTATAGAACCCTCATAATAAAATCTTTAGTGAGTAAAATATAAAAATAAATAAAGTTTCAACAATGGTGATACTAAGAAATAATGTTCCTAATGTGAAAAACAATAAAAATGTATTTAAAACTCATTTACTTCACAAAATCCAATGTTTTGATGCTTTCAACCTTTATTTTACACTTAGAACTCTTTTTAATTTCAAAATAATCATCATCACCATTAGAACCTATTCTATAAAAATTTTATCCATGAAATAGTTTAATAAATAATGTAATTATTTACTTTAATTTTTAGCCACCATACCTTGAAACATTATGTATATTAAGTGACATTAACTTGTAATTTTTACTATAAAAATAATTTATTTGTTAACTTTGAAATTTTATAATTCTAAAAAAACTCCAAATAGTCTCTTAGAATCTGTACTTTATTTATAATATCATACTATGATACACCATCCTTTTGTGTTCATGAAATAACATTAATTTCTACTTAGTGGGAATATTTAACCAATAACTTATTACATACATATCATATATGGAATGTGTTTGCTTAATTTTTATAAAATATTAATATATCCTTTTAGGATATGTTATATAATTGGATAATTTATATCAATGTGTATAGAAAAAATTATAGCATTTATTGATAAAATATTTTTGTTTACAATCATAGTTTTTATCATATAAGAAGTAAATAAGATGAGTGTAACACAATATTTATTTTTATCCAAATGATATTTAAGTAATACATTTCATATATCACCTCCATTCATCAACTACTTAATCCATAAATTATATGAATACTCTAATACCTAGTCCCTATGAACTCCCATTTATTTACAATAATCGAAAAACATAAAATTAGTATCATATACCCTTGAAAATAGAATTTTTATATTTTATAACATTAATACATGATGTCAACTCCCAATGAAGTTTATTGAAACTCTTCAGATATTATAGATCACTTTTTATCTAATGTATAGTTTTTACATAATGAAAACACCACCCTTCATTTCTTTTCTTTGGTTTAGATGATAGTGTGGATTCTTCATGACCTATCTTCTTTTCTTAATAACTAAAAATTTTACACTTTTTTTCTATTCAAATATTATGGAACTTGAACCTAGACTTACCATGTCTTGGTATGTTATCCTAAATATCTTGATGAGATTGAGAAAAAATTTATATAAATAATTCATATTATAATTCACAATGAATTGTTTGAACTTTGCAGGTAGTAACTATTGAATGAAGTCCTTAGACAGATCAAGATTGAGAGGTGACTACATTATTTTCAAGTCATTTACATACCCAATTATATTGAGTACATGAGTAGGGAATGATGTACCTTTTTGTATATTTCAATGAAATAGAACCTTTTACATATCATACCTTTCATATATTTATTGTTCTTGATAGAGCATCTTTAGGTTTTTGATCACCTTATATGCATCCCTATTTTCATGTTTCCTTTGAAACTTGTGATCAATGGTAAAAAATATGATAGTAAATACTTCTCATGAATATTTTAGATGATTTGAATAAGTATCTATGTATATTTATTAAATAAATTTACTTTTTTTCCTTAGTAATGGGGTTCTCTAACACATTGAACATTCCTTACTACAGATTTGTTTGTAAGGTTTAGTACCATTCTAGAAAAGTAATTCAATTAAATTTTTTCCTTATAAAAAATAAAAAGCAGAGTTAATATTCATAATGATTATGATTCCATTATATCTACAACATAATATTTTATTAGATAAGCATATCATTTTATAATCATTAAATAAGGATTTCATTAAATATATTCATACTAAAATGAGGACCTCGTTTTAAAAACATCAAATCCATTAGTGGTCTAAGATATATATTTCACTAATCTTTGGGTGTATTTATAATTTCTCCCATTACTTATATTTATAGTTAGAAATATTTTTCAATCATATGATATATATATATTATATAGTTAAGATGACATTTACTTGTCCAATCCATCATATGGATAAATATAGCACCATTCTTTTAGTATCTTTCCTCAGGGTTTCCTAGTTAAGTGTAACCAAAATATGATAGTGGGATATTTTTAAAATCTTTTAGGGTTATACATTTTCAATATGAATCACACATGATAATACATCACCATCATTCTTTGGTAGAACCTATCCATTTGAATGATTAAGGTCTAGGCATGTGTTTTCCATGGAAGGGATCTCACAGAGTGTTATTTTAAAGAATATTTAATCTAATTATTTTTTCTCATTTTATTCCTTTAATATGTATGAATGCTTCTTTTAATTTTGTATGTAATTATATTCCATCCACCAAATAATTATATTCATGACATATTGATGTATAAAATTTCACACAAATAATAGATTAGGTTAATAAAAAAATTAAAATCCAACTAAAATTATACACATCCAAATAAATATAATGCATAAGGTGAATAAAACCATTTAATGTAAAGTATTAGAATCATATGAGACCAACGATCACTAAAATAGTAAGTTTGGGGTGATAGATATCCAACCTCCACTTTTCTAGACAAGGAATAAATTTCTAGGATAGTGAGAAATTTGATCCAAAGTCCCTCTTCCTAAGGATATTTTATTTAATAGAGACTTAAATTCCTTCATAATTATAACACCTAATATGTATAAATGATAATTAACTACTAAATTCATTCTCATAACTTAATACGTTCCAAATTCATGGTAGAATAAAACTTTATAAATTATCATACATGACACGAAACACCATATTTTCATGTATAGTAATTTTTAAAAGTAGTTTAACACTTACAAATAAATCATACATAAATTCATAATATAATAATTATACTCATGAATAAAGCAGGTAATAAACTAAATAAATCAACAATTCATAAATTTGTACATGAGATATACATTTATGTTCTATTCATAAATAAATCAATTGTAGCTACTTTATAATTAAGACATTCTCTATGGAAATTCCATTGTTAGATAAATATAAACATTTTATATATATCTCTCATATGAACTTCTTCATATTATTCTTATATATGGCATTTAATTTAAATATATTATATTAAATTTAATATCACTAGTTTATATTGAAAGTCTATTTTTTTAAAATTCATAATATATATATATATACATAATATTTTATATTATTTAAATATTAATCATATAAATTTATCAAAAAACTTTTGATATAGTTTC
The DNA here is from genome assembly GCA_963277665.1 of Viscum album. Classification (NCBI taxonomy): domain Eukaryota; kingdom Viridiplantae; phylum Streptophyta; class Magnoliopsida; order Santalales; family Viscaceae; genus Viscum; species Viscum album. Next base: position 1,536,005,233 of record OY728126.1, read on the forward strand.
AATATTTTCTCAAATAAGACATTTTAATTATAACAATTCAAATTAATAATTAAGAATAATAAATAATTTAAATATAAACTCCTCCATATTTTCTCCTTATTTTTGTAATCTATAAAAAATTTATAAATTTCCTTTATAATATATATATGTATACATATACAATTTATGTGTTGTGACATAAAAAATTGAAAAGGTATTTAATATTAATATTTAATATTGTGAAATATTTTTTTAATAAATATTTCATAAAAATTTAATTGATTATTAATAAATATTTTAAAATTAATTAATTTAGAAATATTTTATAATTTAAATAAATATCACTAATACATTTTTTATAAATTATAAATGATTTACATATTGTAAAATCAGTTCATTATTGAAAATTTAGAAAAAAATTAATTTTCCATAATATCTTATTTTATGATATACAATATATATTAATCTATAGAGTTTTGTATTATCTATCATATTTTATGATTGATAATATTTGGCTATGATATTATCCTTTAGTGCCTAGGTTTCTTATGTTATGATACCACTTATATAATATGGTTGATCCAATACTATGTTTTTTGAAACATGGAGTGATGCTATTAACCCATACAATATTTTTAATCATACACTGTGATATTTGAATAATTTATAAATTTATACTATTTTTCTACCTATGAAATCCAATTGTGTAGGGTGCGATAATATTGTGGTTTACACTATCACATATCATATGGTGATCCACATAACAAATATTCAATCATTTTTTAATGATTTACAAAACAAAATCCATATAATATACATTTTATTCATTCTTAAACATGATTTCATGAATAAAAATAGATGAAATGGATTTGATACAACTTTTATATTTCTAAGGATTGATTAACACTTAATATATATAGAGTAAAATGATTAGAAACCATAAATCCTAAAACACCATGCTTTGAAACCGAAATCAACTATATTGTAAATGAAGAATATATACCATACAAAAATATAAATACTTATGTTTACTTTAATATATGATTGATATAGATCACTAAGAATTACCCACATACCCTTCCCTTATATATATATATATCCATGGGTTGATCTAAATCACCCAAATGGTTTGGACTGGACTTTTAGCACCTCTAAAAAGCATGATAATACATCTCAGTAGTAAATAGAGAAGGAGAAAGAGAACTTAAGAAAGGATAGAGTATCCAATAACATCTTGTTTGAGGAATCACACCCAATTATCATGGAAAAATATCCTTTATTTGGGATTTAGGGATACACCCTAGGCTCATGCATTTACTAGTATATTTTATAAATTTACGAGTAAGTTACTTTTTTTCAACTCTTGTAACATCAAGCTAGAACACTTATCTAATGTGTTTCATATTATGAAATTTTTATTCAATTATAGCCTTTGAATAGTATATTAAAACATTAATTCACTAATTATTTTATTCCATTAACAATAGTAGGCACAAATAAGAATCGAACTTTATGATTATTAGTTCCTTATGATATGTGAAAGTTTAAGGCATTGAAGAAACATGTGCTGGATCATGCCTAATTGTTTTCTCATGATTGATGATTAATCCATGATTTTATATGAAAATGAATCCACAATCAATGGAATTGAACAAAATAAAACAAATAAGGGATAAAATGTTGGAACAAAGCACATGATCATCACATATTATTTATAATTAATTATTTAATTAAAGAATTAACTTGTGTGAATTATTTATTATTTGATGGATTTGAAAATATATCTGCATTGTACCATATTTTCATTGTAAGAATCAAGATAATATTCCCTCTTGCGGCGATCCATACATGTTCCATGATTCTTATAACATCGTTGTAGGAATCTCCAAGTGCTAGCACGAAAGATACTATCGATTGCATTGTTCACCTTTGATATCCATGAGAATATCTTCCTAATCATTCTCCTTGATCTCTCAAGACTCGAGAGTGGTAGGTGGAGGAAGATAAATCTCCATTGTTGGGGGCATTCATAGAGAATAGAGCTCTTTAGGGCCTGAGTGGATTCTTTAGATTCATTTTTCACAAAAAAATGAATTGTCTCTCTTTAAAAATAATATAATTTGGTTTATATATAGTTATGGTTAGAAATTAATAATTGAATAAGTTACATTTATTATTTATTTAATACCTTATGGAACCACATGTCTATTATAATAATAATAATATTATTTATCGACATGCACTTAACTAGCGAATTAAAATTAAATATTATTAATTCAAATAATATTCAATATATATTATATCTCAAAAGACCATTAAAAATGGTCCACCATTCCTAAAAAATATTTATCAAGATTTGAATAATGAATATTTATTTAATAAATAAATATCACTACATTATTCTCTAAAAAATAAATAAAAATTATATTCACTAAATAGAAAATAAATATTTATTAAATATTCTTCTCACATAATATTCTCTAAAAAAACTGGTGATAGAATATATATGATCAATAATAAAAGAATAATTATTAAACCATACCCGATAATAATATTTATTCAAAATTTTAAATAATAAATAATAACATTTTATTTAACTGAGATTCTGGATACACATAGTGTGTGACCCTCTAGGTTTTTTTCTTAGTGGCATTAGGCGAAGTATCCTAAAGTCCAAAGTTAGTGTCTAAAAACACGCCAAAGAACCCATAGGGAAATAATTTAATGCCTAAATGACATAATATCTCATACATAAGCTTATTGTGTAATATAATACATTTATCATGATATCTCTAACCAAGAAGGTTGCATGCTGGTACCATCAAACTATGTGCTTGATGTTTCTTTCTTTGAATTTATAGAAATTGAACTTCCCTATGGAACACCATGTTCATGGATTTTTTTAGAAAATATCATTTCAATCAAAGGGCCTTAGATATAAAATTCCTATAAAGAACATAAGGGAAAAAAATCCTTTCTCACATTATTCATTAATGCAATATTACTTGTGATACACCCGACATATCCTACCTCACCACGAACATATGTCATCACATTTTTCATCAATACATCAAAGTACATGAATTATAATAAATATTAATAAAAATATTATATTCTAAGGATAAATAAAAGTGTCCAAATATAGGAAAATCCATTGACATATAAAAGTGAATTTCTTACTGGAAGGTATCCTTGTCATAATATCCTAAAATGGATATTACCAAGGGAGTACACCATGAGAAGGCCCCTTAAAGTCATGTGAGTCTCTACACCTAATAGCATGTGTCATCTATGTCCTTAAAATTATATAATCTAGATATATAAAATATATTTAAGAATAATATCATAGCACTTATGGGTTCTCATCATATCAAGGAACTACTATGACCTTTTAGTGTGAAAGCTACTCTTAGGACACTATCACATACTATGTTATATAGAATAACAATCATGATGTGATAATAATTTTATTAATATTCAAAAATATGAATTCATGTTATCATAATGTTCAAAGAAGTTGGTTTTAGGGAACCAAATCAAATAGAATCACACTTGTGCTAGAGCCAATCACGGACAACCTTTAGTCTGCTAGCTCTCACATGATACTCATGCTTCTTTAGAGATAGAACTTTAGTCAAAAGGTCTACCATGTTCTCTTCTGTGGGTACTCTACTTACTGCAAATTCACCCCACCAATAAAAAACCCTCAAGAGGTGATAATTTTGGAGTATATGTTTTGTCCATTGGTGTGACATTATATTTGTTTCAAGATCCACCACTACAGTATTATCAAAATAGAATTCAATTAGATCATTACTTCTAGGTACCACATTAATCCCCTAATTTTTTTTGAATCCAAATAGATTCCTTGGCTGCATCATAATCTTCTATATACTAGGAATCCACTGTAAAATCAGTGATAACTAGCTACTTTGAACTCTTCCATCTCACAACTCATCTTTTGAGATATAAAAAATATCCTTATTGCAACTTCAGATCATTATGATCTATCTAAAAACTAGCATTAGTATAACCTATTATGACCAACTCCTTATCTCCTACATACACTAGTAACACATCCTTAGTTCTTCTCAGATACTTAAGGATAACCTTAACATATAACCAATGCTATTCTCTCAAATCTTCCTGATATCTTACTACCATGATCAATGAAAAGGAAACATCAAGTCTAGTATAAAACATGAATAAATGATTGATCATATTGCTGAAGAATACTAGATATTACTCATTCTCTCTTTCTCCTATTGTGTCTAAGCATACACTTTCATAGAAAGATATAAACCATGTGACACTGGAACAAATATGCTCTTGGATTTTTCCATACTAAATATATTTAGTATCAGAAAATGTATATAGTTTGACTTAGTCCAAGAATCCTCTTGGTTATATCATGAATGATATTTATCTCTATAATATAGGCTCCTTCACTAAATTCCTTCATGTAGAAACACTTGTTTAACTAGTCCTTATCATAATGTATGGATGATATATCATTTCCAATAAGTAATATGTCATAAACATATACTACTAGTATAATGACCACATTCACACTAAACCTATTATAAACACACGTCTCACATTCTTTCTTAATAAAACAAAATTCTTTTATAGCTTCATTGAATAGAATGTTCCATGACCTAGATACTTTCTTCAATCCATAAAAGATTTTATACAACTTTCAAATCCTTTTGGCATCACTTGGAGTAAAAAAACCTTCTAGTTGTGTAATATAGACATCTTCTTAAAGGTTCGCATTAAGGAAAGTAGTTTTGAAATCCATCTTCCAAATTTCATATTCACGGTAATATGCTATAAAAAGTAGAATTCTGATGGATATAAATAATGAAAATCATGAAAAGGTTTCATTGTAGTCAATTCCTTGACACTATTTAAACCCTTTAGCCAATAGACTTTATTTATAGGTATTTACCATACCGTCCATGCCTGGTTTTTTTCTTGAATACCCATTTACACCCTACAAGATTTACATAAACTAGTGTATCTATCGAAACCCAAATTTGATTTTGATACATGGAATCCATTTCAGAATTCATATATTTTTTCCATCTTGTAGCTTCTGATCTCTCTACTACCTATTTTTAGGAGAGTGGTTAATAATTGTTAACCAATAATGAGTCACCATCTTTGATGACTAGAAAACCATATTTATCCAGTTCTCTTACCTCTCTTGTGCTCCTACGTAGTACTTGTGTTTTGGGAACTACTTTTTCCATGTGGACATATGGAACATGTTACTATACTAACTCTTGTGTATCTTGAGCATAAATTTCATTGAAATCAATATTTCTCCCACTATCCTTTTTGAGGATGTTATCCCTCTCAAGAAAGAAGGCTTGTCTAGAAATAGTCACTTTCTTATCTGAGGGGTTTTATAGGTAGTATCACCTTGTTTTCATAGGTTAACTTTTAATGATATACTTTGTTCTATAGGGTGATAGTTTGTTACCTATAAAGGCCTTAATTAACTTCTCATATCTCCATACACATGTATGTGACAGAATAGGTTTATTTCCACTCCATAACTTGAAGGGAATTCCATTTTCTTCTTTAGTTAGTACTTGGTTTAATGTGTATGTGGTAGTTTGTAATGCATATCCCCAAAAGGATAATAGATGATCTTTATGAATCATAATATATCTTACCATGTCTAACTAGGTATGGTTCCTCCTTTCACAAACACCATTCTACTGTGGTGTGTATGGAGGACTGTGTTGAGATAGAATCCCGAACTCCTACAGAATGTTGATAAAATCTTGGTTAAGATATTCACCACCTTAATCTGATTAAATATTTTTTATCCACTTTCCAAGTTGATTCTATAATTCATTCTTAAATTCATTGAATTTCTCAAAGGACTCAAATTTATGCCTCATCAAGTAGACATAGAAATATCTACTCAATTCATCAAAAAAGTTATGAATTAAGAATATCCACCTCTAGATTCTACTGGAAATGGTCTACACACATCAATGTGTACCAATCCTAGAATCTATGTGGCCCTTTCACCCTATCCACCAAATAAAGGTTTGGTCATTTTACCTTTTAAAAAATCATGGAATCTTTTAAGTGGTTTAGCTCATAATAGTTAAATAACCATCTTGATAGAGCTTTATCAAATGATTCTCATTTACATGACCAAGACGGTGATGCCATAGTTGGGTGTAATATGAGTCATTTGAACATGATTTGTTATCTATTTGCAATACTTGGTTTTTATAATTTAATACATAAATACCATGATTTAAATTTTCCATACCATAACATATTTTGACTTTATAAAAGAAACAACTTTTATTTATGAACTTGAAAATAAACACATTTACATCTTGACATGATATAAATATTATGTTCTGGGTAATAGTTGGTACATAATAAAAATACTTTAAAACCAAAATAATTCTCATTGTAAATGAAAGTTAGTAGTCACCAATTGATAGAGTAGCTATCCTCACACCATTGGAAGCTTGAAGATACCCCTCTCCTTTAGAAATATTTTGAAATGTTCTCAGTTCCTGCATTTGGATACAAATGTGATCACCAAAAGCTACATATAATATCCAATGTGTATATATTGAAAGATTAAACATGATAATGAACACAAATTTAGCTTAAAATAGATTTTGGGTGTAGTTTATCTTCTAGTGGCTTGGCTTAACACATGAAAAACATACTACCTCCTTTTTCTTGCCCTGTATTTGGATCCTCCTCTTCTTTGAAGGATGGTGCTCGAGAGCTTTAATTTTTTTGTGAGTCCTGGGTCCCTTTGCCTTTTTCTTCCTTTTATAATTCACCATAAGGACTATAGGTTTTTCCTTCCCCATGTACTTATCCACATGGATAATCAAAGTAAGAAGTTCTGAAAGACTCTTCTCATTGTTGTTCATATTATAATTAATAATAATCTGGATAAGATCTTGGGCAGGGATGAAAGTATGAGATCTGTGTGAAAATAATCTAGGAATTTAATCCATAATATCCCTAAGCATTAAATTTAGCTAATAAACATGACTACATGAGGTCCAACTAGCATATAATCTCCAAGCTTAGTTGTAAACAAAGCATTGGTGATCTTGTATCTCTCTTATCTCTCCTTCTCTTGATAGAGATCTAGAAGGTGAGATATTATGATATACACATCCATGTACCCATGTTGCTTAAAAATATCATTGGTCATGGATGATAGAATGAAACACTAAATATATGGGAAATCATTCAAATGTTTCTCATAGAGAGTTAAATATTCATCACTAGCCTCATTACTAGGTGCATTAGGAATAGGTTCTTACAGAACATAAAATTTCCCTTCATAGAGAAGGATAACACGTAATTGACTTTTACACTCTTGAAAATATATGATGTTAATAAGGTTATTATTCTCAATTATGGATTGTAGTGATATGTTTAAAGTCATTTTATTTCTGTTACTATAAATAATATGAGCCCAATTTTAATATATTATCTGATAAAATTTCAACAAGTAAATAAATATTATATATATTAATTTCCTACTCTTTTATAAAAACCCAATATCCCTCACCATTGGCTTCATAATATCCTGTTTCTATGAAATTATAGTGTAAAAAAAATCCATATTACCATTATTATTACCCCAACTTTGGTTGGTCAAGCAACGCGAATGGTTTTAGGTTGGAATTACAAATTCCAACTTCATTAACTCATAGTTCCTTGATCTGTTGAGTGGACTTCCCAATACCTAAATCTTGAAATTGGATTTTCTTAACCCTTACCACTTAGTTAGACCACGTCCTACTTTATTAGTCAACCCTTGATGAGAACTAAGTTAATTCAACCCAAAAATTAATGTTATAATTCCCTAATAATTGAAAGCACCCCAACTTTGGCTGGTTAAGCACTTTAATCTATGGTTTGATTTTAACTAAAGTAGTTGAAGGCTATACCAACTTAATATATATTATTGAGATATTTTTATCCTTTTATGAATAAATTTACAATTATTATCTTTATTACAGTCTTTTTAATATTAAGTGTATTTACTTATGTGATTGACCATGTCTTAGATAATATTTACGCATAAACCATTTTTTTTAGTTTTATCTTGCATGTTTGTTAATTAATTAATTCATGTGATCATGAAAAACAACCATAATGAAATAACCAAGAAACATGAGAGAAATAAAATAATAAAGTAGTATGATTATGAGATTTTACTAATGGTTTGTTTATCTATATGTTAATAAACTAACTTTTCAGCCTAGGGGAAAAACTCCTTGAACCAATTAAGGTTCATGTTACAGATTTCCACCCGTACACTTATGTATCTCTCTTGGATTGGTTTTTCCTCAGCTCCAAACTTGAACCACCTCCACTAGCTTCAGATCTCCATCCATTATATATTATTTTACTCACATGAAGGTGAGGGGAAAAGGGTTTACATAAAAGAAACCATGGGCATGCATGACCTTTCATAATGAGATGTGAGATGACATGAATACCAACAATTTAATTTAATAATAATTTAAATGAGACCAATCACATAAAAAGGTATGGTCTGTGCTCATGATCATCCACATGCATGAAATTAATTACACATTTAATAAAACTAGTTTTAAATTCTTAATCATTCTTATTTAAGAAAAATCATGACCGAATCAATTAATTATATTATTTAATTAATCAATTATTTTTTATTAATTCTCATATTAATTTACTTCAGATTCACATCCATTATAATTTTAAACAAATTAAATAAATTTATTTAAAATTAACTATTTACATAAATGTACCTTGTAGGAAACATGGTGAATACCTGTTCAAATCTACCCAACATGTATTATACTCGTATACTATTTACTCTTATAACATATGAATTACATGACTTATCACGTACTTTCATGATCTGTACTAACAAATTAATTATTACATGAATTACATGATTTTTCTATCTTGTGTAATCATTGAATGTATGTAGAGTAATAACTATAATAAAACTCACATATGATACACAGATTTGAACATTACACAGAAATTAATTAAACACACACACACACACACATATATTAAAACCGATCACATGGAGTGTCCTATCAACTTAATGACCACACTCAATAACATATTGATAAGGTTTACACTGTCTAATAAATTAATTTTAATTTTTAATAATTTGGTATAAGTACATAGTGTATACAAATGAGATACATAGTGTGTATGTTTCTCACCATCTGTCTGAGGCACACCTCTAGGGAATCATCATGTAAAATGCGCCTTGGAAAAATTTGGAGTTCACAACATGTACAAGGGCTACATGGAATTTAGTCTCTAAGTTACATGGTCACCAGTCAGGTGGTCCATGTAAACTGATACATAGCTCATTTTTGACTACATGACTACATGTTATATACACAGGTGACACGACATGTACTCCCCATAAAAGTGTGCTCGGATGGACCAGTTATCACATGGTATAAAATTAAATATACCATTTATATTCAATGTACACATTTTTAATTTATTATAAATAAATTCTAGGTGCATTAAACCGTAGTACATGACGTGTAGTTATGGTTACACACTGTGTACTCTTGTGTTATCCATCCAAAATCCTTGGAACCTCTAGATGAGTTCTTCAATTTTATTTCATTCATCAAATTAATCAATTTTATTAGATCTATGAGAAATGAAATAGGATAAATAATATCTCAAAATTAGGTTTAAATAAAGATTAAACCTGAATAGATAACTAAATGATTTTTTTTAAAATCAATATATGATCTTTAAAAAATTATAAATAATCATGTGACTCTTATGATACCACTTAATAGTTTTGGGTGTAGTAGAAGCATCCAATGGGTCATAAAAAACTTTTCTTTTAATCATGATTGATGATTAATATGAGATTTTACAGGATGATTAATGTCACAATCAATGTAATTGAATAAAAGAAAACATACAAGGGATATAACACATGAACCAAGTGAAGGTTCATCACATATTATTTATAATTAATTTAATTTAATTAAAGAATTACCTTATGTAAATTATTTCTTCATTTATGGATCTGAAAATAGATCTATGTTGTACTGTTTTTTCATTATTGGAATCAAGAGAATATTCCCTCTAGAATTGATCTAAACGTGTTCAAAAAATCTCCAAACATTTCGATAGGAATCTATGGGGGTTAACATATAAGATCCTATCACTTTCATCATTTTCCTTTGATCACCATGACAATTTATTTCAAAGTATTCTCCTTGATCTCTCTAGAATCAATAGTGAGAGGTGGAGGATGATCACTCTCCATTAATGGGAGTGTTCTTGGATATGGGAGCTCTCCAGATCTTGTGGGGATTCTCCAGATTTGTTGTGAACAAAAAATGAATTGGTCCTCTTTGAAAATATTATAATTGGGTATATATATCACTAGGGTTATAAATAAATAACTAAAAAAGTTCCATTTGTTATGTATTTAATACCTTATGGAACCCCATGTCTATAATAATAATTAAATTATTATTATTATTTCTCAACATGTTATTAACTTGAAAATTTAAATTAAATATTATTTATTCAAATAACATTTGATATAAATTATTTCTCACTGGACCATTAAAATCATTCCAAAATTCGTCTACTATATTTATCGAGCCATGAATAATGAATATTTATTTAATAAATAAATATAATTACATTATTCACCAATAAACAAATAAATATTATATTCACTAAATAGAAAATAATTTTTTATTAAATATTCCGCTCACATAATATTATATCGAATAGCTGGTGATGAAATATATGTAGTCAAGAATACATGAATAATTATTTAACCACATGAGAAAATAATATTTATTCAACTTGTTAAATAATAAATAATAATATATTATTTTACTAGGATTATGGATACACTTAGTGTGTGACCCTCTAGGCCACTTTCTCAGTGACATTAGGTGAAGTAGCCTAAATTAAAAGGTTATCATCTAACAACACAATAAGGCACAAATATAGAAATAAGTTAATGCTGAAATGACATAATACCTCATACAGATGCTTAATGTGTAATATAATCATTTTATCATGATATCTCTAATCAAGCAGGTTGTACGCTGGTGCCATCAACCAATGTGCTCAATGTATCTTTCTTTGACTATCTGAAAACCGAACTTTCCTATAGAACACCATTTCCATGGATTTATTTAGGTTATATCATTTACATAAAAGGGACTGAGCTATCAAATTCAATTAAAAAATAGAAGGTACAAGTCCTTTCTCTTATTATTCATTAATGAAATATTACTCGTGGCACATCCAATGTTTCCTACCTTTATGTGAACATATGTAATAATAGTTTTCATAAATACATGAAAGTAAATGAATTATAATATTTAATAATAATAATATTAAATTCCAAGGATCATTACACATTTCTGCAGATAGGAAAATCCAATGAAAAATATAAATGTGAATTTACTATTGTCATATCTGGTTCTCATAATATCCAACCCTGGTTATTACCCAGAGAGTACACTATGGGAACGTGCCTCAAAGTCTTGTGAGTCTCAAAACATGATATCCTATCTCATTTTTGTCCCTCAAATGATATCATCTAGATATCGAACATATATTTAAGTATAGTTTCATAGAACTTTTGGGTTATCACCATAGTGGGGAACCACTCTAACCTTTTAGTGCAACAACTAATCTTAGGACATTATCACATACTATGTTATGTAGAAGAATAATTATAATGTGATAAGAAGTTTATTAATGTTAAAAACTATGAATTAATGTTATCATAAAGTACATAGAATTTGGTTATAGAGAACCAACTCCAATAATATGGTCTTGTTATAATCTATAGAAGGGAAAGGTAGTATCATGATATCACATATAATTCCTTATGAAATACCTTTCATAGTTTATATGATATGCCTTGGATACTAACTTACTCTACCCTAAGATATGTATAATGTACCATATGATATGGTCTCCATGAATAATATGAATATAATATTTAAAGAATATATCATTCACTTAAGACACCTTAAAATTGAAAATTATGAACAAAATGTCGAACTCCATTCATTGTAGGGAAGTACCATTATGAACTTTAGTATAAATAAATGAAATATTTGAGGAAATGTGAAGAGTAAATCAAATATAAGAATCATTATATAGTCAATAGGTGTCCAAATCATCTAGTAAATGTGAATCTCACGCTCTAACTAATCCTTTACCACCTAAGGACCATGATCACCTCAATTCCATTACTCGAACACAAAAAACACATTTAAAGTATATGTATTACTTTTTGGATAAGTGGGTACTACTATCCACTATATAAGAAAATAAAAATAAAATATAATAATGTAGGATCCTCTCTTTAATATTAGGGGAAATATGCCAATCAATAATACTTTTAATCAATTCCTAGACTCTCAAAATGTCAGTGGTTAGAGGCTTGAACACTGTCATGAGCACATCACAACCCTACTAAATAATTTGAGTTGTCTATATATGGGTAATATACTCTATTATCTAGGATAAACCCATAGTTAACTAGCGCATATCTGGGTGAACTGACACTAGAAGAAAATGAAAGATCCTGAATGACCACTCAATGATGCATATACCAACTTATACCTTGAAAATGATGCCTTTATAGTTCCAGGTAGACTAATAGCATATATGAGTCCTAGAGGAAGGATATTTTCTCTACCACACCTACATTGTGTTCCCTAGTATGATATCCAAATGCAAGTTTCCCTCAGAAATGTTACCTTGGATTACCCAATCAATCACTCCATGAAAATTGAATCCAAACTTAATTCCTTGGTATTAAGATACTATAATAGAATTATGAAGTTACCTAACCCACTGAGAAACCTCATGGACTAGTGTAAAGATGAGTGTTCCACCCTAATCCAACCTACAGGAGGCCTTGGGATGGTGATAAGCACCAAGAAGACTAAACATACATGGGAGGCCTTAGCCTATAAAAAACTATAACATTAATGAATATCCAATACACAATAATAGCCACCAACATTGGTAATATATATTATCAACTAAACTGTATACCAATGTTGAATTGTGATATAAAAAAATATGTGTAATTATATAGAGGAATAACATAAAATGGTAATGCAATTCCCAAAGAAAAAATCACCAAGTTAAAAATTTTTAAGGGATGAGAAGACACAGTCTCACTAAATGGACTCATAGAAAGAACTCCACCATAAACTATCTCCCACCATCATCCACCATTAACTACTACATATTGGATCCACTATCTTCACAACAACCATCAATATGTTAGTACATGAAACATCTTCACATAAATAACACATGTGGTCACAAAGCCCCTAAAGGGGATAAAGAGAGCATTGTTATATTTTAATGACTGTATTTGTTCTTAATATGTAAATGATGTCAATATATATTGTATGATGAAGATTTAATAGTTTAAAGAAGATAAAAATTAGTGAGAAGAGTTTTAGGAGGATATATGAGATGACTATTGAGGTATAATTATTTTAGATAAATGGAAAGTAATATTTGGTGTTGATTTAATTGTTAACTACATGATTTTGATGAGTTTGAGATGCTTTATATGATTGAATAAGAACAATGTTTTCTAGAATATTAAGGAACCATCCTTGTTTTTGTGGAATAAATAAATATTCATGAAGAGGAATACCTACTTTGATAAAGATATAAATTGAGGTACGAGTTTATGAGATGATTTAAGTTGGATAATATTGATTAAATATGAGTAAAAAATATTAGGGAAGCATTCTTTAAGTTCTAGAATTTATTTAAAGAATTATAATAAGTATGGAGTCCATGTGTGTGATTAATTATGAATTTTCATATGTTGCATGTAAATAAAACTGTAGATATAAAATCTACACTAGATTAAATCAAGAACTAACCTAGTAACATCAAAATAAATCAGACAATTTCAATGATATGTAATTAGTACTATTGGTTTTCAATGCACATGTATGAATCAAATTATTTTCATAAGAATCACATAGAATTTTCAAGGCCCACGATGGATTAATTTTTGAGTTAGTCTTAAAGGAGAATGTTTTGAATTATGGTGTAGTTTAGAAGATGCACCACTATTTGATATTAAAACCTTAAATGGTACATACTATATAGAATATGAAATTTAAAAGATAACATGAATATTTGAGTATGTCTAGATGATGGTGAGAAATAATATTCTAATATTCTCAAATTGTTTTAATAACCTTAAAAATTGATGGATATAGTCACTAACAACCATGTGAAAAAGGAAAATCATGTTCAACTACTACTAATGAATCATATAGTGAGTTTTCTCTCTATATTTTCTAGTTTCATATGTATTCTATGTTTTCACTAATTATTAGATATTTAGTTTTAAATAAAATCCCCCAGTGGTTTGATTATAATATAAATAATTTATACTTTTTGGGGGTGGTTATTACTTATGGATATATATATTATTCCCTTAGTAGAATTATATATAAAATTATGAATGGGTTATCTCTCTTAATATAGTTTTTATAATAAAATTTCATCTCATTCCACCTCCTAAATAAAACAATGTTTATTTAGTAGTGTAGAGTTAATTATGAGTTCCCTATACGAATTAAAATTATCTTATATGTAAAATTGTGAGGATAGAATTTATTTAGGGGTGGGAGAGAATGTAACACCTTGAAATTTTAATATATTTTCACCTTTAAATAATTAATTTTTTTTGATAGCTTTCGCCACATGAAAATCCAAACTTAAACAAAATTGCAATGTGTTTAGATAAAATATTAATATTTAAGTATTATTGTTAAAACCTAGTAATTAAATTAGTAGGTATGAATATGATTATCTGTTTTATGAAATATTTGTGTGATGAAAATAAAGTATACTTTTAATATAAATGAAATTAAGTTAGTTTACATAAAATTACTAATAAGGTTATTTGTTATTTAAGAAAATTATTTTTCTGAAAAAACACCTTTTGTATGATATAGATTTCTATTACAGAATACACATGATTAATGATGATGGTGAATTATGTTCAATATTAATAATATTTTAACGCCAATTTTTTTAGTAAATGATATGAAATAATAATAAGAATATTTACTATTTCAAAATGTCATTTTATAATAAAAATAAACTTTCATTATATTTTATAATTTTACTCTAAAATTGAATTTATAAATTTAGAAATTTGAAATTAATAAAATGAAATTGATTTTTTAATTCTTAAATTTTTTTTACTTATTATAAATTTTTAGAAATTTTTTAAAAAGTTTAATTTTTTGTAAAAAAAATACGCGATTTAGGAAATTATAATTTTCACGATTTTATCACAATGTAAGACTAAGTTAGAAGAAATAAAAACCATTATAGTAATAAAATATAAAATTAAGGAAGAAAATTATTCATTTTGAAATATTATTTGTACATATAAAATCTATTCCAAACATTTTTATAACTAAAATAAAATATTATTTTAATATAAAAATTGTTTTCGGTCTTGTCTTTAAATAATGTTTTTTTCAAGGTGAGGTTTAGTTTTGTAATGGTTTGACACATGATGACATCTGATCCAGTACACGAGCCAATATTCCACTAGCTTGAAGGGTGTTCCCAATTACCATGAGGTAGAGACAACTAATTGATCAAGAAAAACAAGATTAAAATTATTTCACCCAACCACCACAAACAAAAAACAGATAAATAGTGAAATGGAAGCCAAAAAAATTGAGATATCCAAAATTAGAATACAAAAGTCTCGAGATGGTATATAAACCAAATTAATTAGATAATATCATTAAGAAATAAACCCGTAAATTCTACAGGACAGGTGGATCAATGCTCCATGGGTCACTACAATCTCATAAGTTCTAATAATCAATTACACTCACCACCTTCATGTGGTAATTTCCCTTTTCCTAGAAATGGCATAAGAAAAACTAAAAATTCCCGAGGATAAAAGTTTTTTGTGATAAAAAAATCTCATTAGTATTTCAACAAGTTATTTCATAAGCAATTCCATATATGATAAACCAATAATGTTCAATTTTAATGAAGAAAATGAAATGAATTTTTTATAGTTTATATCAAAACATGATTAAGAAAAATTTCAGTGCACAATACTAAACCAGGTTTCAAAAGTTCATTTTGATCAAAAAATCCATAATTAATAAACTATGTCAAAACATGCATGAATTAATCATTTCTATCAAAACAACATAAGTAAAACATTTCATAACAATGGTAGGTTTACATCATTTTTCATAATCAATAAATTAAATGTAGCACCATGGTTAAGAGTCCTAGGAATAGGTTTTATATTGGGATTGCCACACATCTCAGTGATGTATAGCTCCTGTTGGAACACATTCCTTGGCCTAATAATGGAAAAATACTCTTAATACTGGATAAATCGGAGAATCTCTATAAGGAATAATCTCTTTGCCTTCTAGTAGTTTAGTTTGTGTTTTCATCATCAATCAATTACTAGGTAGAGATAATTTATTCCTAGCATGTGTTCTACCCGCATATCCACCCAATATACCATGTTCTTTATGGTAAACCAAAAATTTATGAGAGGTTATAATTCATTAAAAAATTATTAAAATATTTCAATCACCACTTCATTTGGCCCCAAATTTCATGTTTCAAAACATGACATTCATTTCAAAAACCAACATCAAATGGTTTTTGTCCAAAAAAAATTAGGATTACTTGAAAAAATTAATATCAAAAGGTTTTTATAAAAAAATAGTCCTTTCATTTAAAAATCCAACATCAAAGGGTTTTTATCAATATCATGATTCCAACATCCATTCTAAACTCAAATCATTTATCAGAAATCACATAGAGTTTCAAAAGCCTTTTTCAAGGGGATACCATCATACACACCATTCCATTTTAAAATAATTTATTAAAGAATCAAATCCATACTTGAAAATAAATCATAAATACATTTTTGATTAATAATGTAGTTTGGTTTTAAATAGATAATAATTACCTTAGTAAATCAGTATCCTTAATTATAAAATTTCATAAACCCAATGAGGGATCAACAAAAACAACAGGAGATGGAACACACCCCATGATTAATGGAAAATAATAAAAAAAAACCTTTTTATGATCACCTATTAGACGGATATCCTAAAATCTTATCAAAAGGATAGAAAAAATCAAAACAACAAGGGTTTTATATTAAAAAAATAGAGGAGACATTTTGGTTCGTAGAATTAAAAACCAAAATTAAAACCACCACTGAATTTTAAATTTTAATGAAATATTGAATGATAAAGGTTGAACATAATTTAAAATAGCACTTAAAACCTTTAAAGAATAAAAATAACACAATTATCATGATTTATATCTTTTAAAAACAAAAAAATTGAGTTATATATTGTTCTAGAAGTAGAAGAGAAAAAATAAGATTTTTAAAACTTTATTGTTTCATAAAAGGGTGATGCATAGGGTTAACATGGATTCTAAACTTATTTATCTCATAAGTTTCATGTAAGGGTAAATATATTTACCCTTATATAGGTTAATTTTTTATACCCACCCTTACACAATGTTTAGAAAGTAGGAACTACCCTTACACAGCTCTAAAACTACACTTACATAGCCTTTTGAAGATAGGGTTTACCTTTAAGCATTTTATATGATACCCTTACACAATTAATGGGTTACCCTCATGAATCCTTTTAAAATATTATATTTTCCCTAAAAAACTCAAAACTACCCTTATGCATTGGCTGAGTTACCTTTATATAACATTTCAAAAAACAATGGTCACCCTTATGTAACTCATAAAAACACAAGCTTACCCTTACAAAACTCAATGAAAAGGAGATATACCCTTATATAGTGTATAGAATTTTACCATAACCTTATAAAGTTGGTGATATAACCTTACATAACCCTTATAAAATATGTTTTACCTTCATTAGGCATCCTAAAAACCCATCTATGTAAAGGTAGGAGGCCTTTAACCTTACACAGACCCCATGCCCTGTATAAGGGTAAAAATTAAATTAAAAATTATTTAATTTCCATTTAAAATAAATTATTCATAAGGGTTATAAATATAATTAAAAACCAATAGGGTTAAAAAACACCTCCAAATCCCTCAAAACTGAAATAAAACATCATAAACTAAAAAACACACTTGAATGCAAGGATCATAAAAGTTAAAATTATCCCCACCACAAGGTTTTATTCCACTACAAAGATTTAATGAAATTAATCAATCATAATTAGAGAGAGAATACAACCCATGCTACCCTATCAAACCTGAAACATTGAAATGACACCAAAAGTTCAAATCTCAACGATGAAAACTAGAAAGGGTTTTAAAAAACCATAACAGAAACTGAGTATAGAAAAAAAATTCTCTAAGAGTTCACTCCACAAAACAAGATTACCAAAAAAAGTTAACATGTATAGATGAGGATAAGAAAATATTAAATGAAGATTCACTAATAAAATTGCCTTCAAAACATGGAAACAACCCTCAACTATTAAACAATGATAAATGAACTTTGAAACTCTAAAGAAACCTCAAAATCACTGCACAGAAAAACCTCAAAAAACACATTGAATAAGGAAGTACTGAAAATACTACCACCTCAAGAAAAAAAAACCCAATAGTCACAAAAAATAACTGAAGATAATAATTACAAATGCATCAAGAAGAAACATCCCCCATCAGAAAAAACATAGTCTAGACTTATGTCAAGTGAGGGTAACACGAAACCACATTCCTGGAACACTAAATTCTATGAATTCTAATTGAAACCTTAAAACATCATCAATACTACCTTAGGGTAACCCGAACACTTACCAAATCTTGAATATGTTCATCAATAAAAATAACCACTAAAAAAGAGTAAGTCCCATGTCAACAAGAGTGGAGATAATCACAAAAATCACCCAGAAACACATACTTCCAAAACAATCACCATCTCAAAGGGGATAATCAAAAGGAGAACAAAAGAAAACAAAGACAAACATAGATGATATCTAAATAACCCAAGCCCATCTATGGGAAAAATCGCACTAGGATTTCATAAAGAGACAAAAATATGTCCTTATTTGGATAGAACATAGATAGAAAAGATTAGGATTATGAAAACTATAAATTCAAATTCCATGTTCACTAGATCATGAAAAAAGAATTCTCATGGGAGACAAAGGACAACTTTTAAACATGAGAAATTAAATATTGGTGATCACCCCATCATATTAAATATCCTTAGATTCAAACTTCTTAAATTTAACACTTTAAAAAATGGTAAAGGAAACAAGAAGAAGAAAACACTTAAGTCCTTAAAACTCAATTATCACATCACCAATATATAAACCAATAATGGGAATGGAAAAATATTTCTTGACCAGTGAGAAACCAGGGAATAATAAAGACAACCCCAGATGTCAAAATCTTCACAAGAGGTATATTATTACATCGAGGAAGAACCAAAATTTTTTCACACCAACATCGGGATTAACACAAGATGAACCAACATCAACTTAAACTGAAAGCATGAAAACTATGTGAAAGGCTTCACTTCAAGGCCTATGAATGATATCTTTATGTCATAAAGCTTTTGGATGTGCTATAGTTACTATAGGAGATAATTATCCTTGACCATGTCAAGTTTTAGAGAAAAACTATCAAAACCTCTTCAAATGAACCATATGGCCACAAGTAATACAATATTTAAGAGGGTTCTTACAAACGTAAATTATATAATCTAACATTATGAGTTCGAATAAAACAAAGTTTTTCTTTCTAGAGTAATCTGGTAAAAATAAACATGATTTCCTTTTAATTACACTACTTGAATGGTCTAACATGATATTATTCCTTTTACCCTTTCTAGATCTTCCTCCATCATATCTAGAAATAGGAGAAATTCCCAATGACTTTGGTGCTCCTATAAAGTTTTCTTTATCCTTTAAAGAATGAATCATCAATGTACTATAAGAGTTGTAGTTAAGAAGAACATAACCTATGAAATATCTGGATGAATTCATTCTAAAAACCAACATGCTATAAGAGAGTAATATATGGTTAGATGAAGAGAATATTGAACCCACTTGATAAAACAGTGAGTGTACTCTAACACCTTCATCTAATTATCAGAGAATATAAAATATATTTCCTTTGATACCCTCACAAAATTTTGAAACAAATACTGAACAAAATGTTCCTCGAAGGATACCCAAGAATGGTTCTTCAGTGTCTTATCATAAGTGACCGACTTACACCCCTTAAAACCCATACTTCAGGGCATGAAAGTTTCAAAATCATCATTGAGAGATTATATAAGTTCAAGCTAGGTGAAGATATCCTCAATCATCTTCAAACGTATCACTACTTCTAAATAATACCATTATCCAAATAAGTGAAAAGGATTCAATCATAAGAACCCATAGACGTAACCCTCACACTAGGGTATAAGAGTAAGAACAAAGGTTATTGAGTCTAGATCTAAAAGAACAACCATTTCAAGATAATCTTGATCAACTAAAGTGTATATTAAATTTTAATGGGGGATTACTCTAAAAATAAGAAGAAAAATCACATTAAAACAAATGTCAGAAGTCAAGTCTCACAAGGTAGAATAAAAAATATAAAATGACTTTAATACACAGTTTGAAACAAATTATAAGCTAATACAATCCATAAAAATAAGTTTAAATCTTTATTTTTTTATTAAATAAGTTCACTAATTTAATCCAAGAGGGGTTTCACCAAAATACACTTTAAAAATAATCTCCATTCTTTAAACAAGCATTTTTAAACCTTTGTAAAATTTAAAGGAAAAATGGGTCTTAGCATTGAATTATTTTAAAAACCATTATTTTAAACATTTCATAGAAAACCCTACCAAATATTTCAACTAAACATTGGCAACACCACCAATTTTGTTTGAAAATATATAGAACACTAATCCTTTTTTAAAAGAATCAATAAAATTTTACCAAATCATTTATCTTTTTAAACCCAAAATATTGTGGAAACAACCAAACAAAAACACCATTTTTAATTAAAAAACTTTAAAAAAATCTAAAAAAATTCCAAACTCTTTTCCCAAAATCTTGAGGTTTTGATTTTAAAAGATATCTCAAATAATAAAAAAACTCTAAATAATTCCCCAAGAATAATTTTACAAATTTATAAAAAATGGGAAAAATAACCAACACTAAAAATAAGGACACTTTAAAATTCAAAGAAATATCATTTGTGAATAGATTGGAACTACATTTTGGTAGATTTTGCACCAATCATGTGAATTATATTAAGATTCAACTAGATCTGGCTAAATAGTTAATACATGGTTTTCTAAACCGTGCATAATAGTGTGCACCCATCTAAATTTCCCTCAAATCCCAATCTTATGAAAAAATATTCATGAACCCACAACACTAAAAATAATCACTAAAATGAAATTAAAAAGGTGTCAAAAACATTCAAGGGGTGAGTTCTAACAAGAGGAATACTCATCCCGGACAACCCTGGTAACCCAAGTGTCATCTATAATGGGTGGTGATCAAGTAACCTTCTGTGACCGACTACTTTAATTTCGACAATCCTACCTTTAAACTATTATAGATCCTAGTACAAAAAGGAAAAACCTACCTTTGATACAATTTTTAATGAACCAAACCATGATATTATTAGAAATAGAACCTGTGATAATCTGCCATTGGCCCGAATGACATCTCAATGTCCACGGGTAGGTTACAAGTACTAAGGAATCAAAATATAAAGAGATGAGAAGGATTTCACACCATAACCACAAAATAGAAAGATAAAAAATAGAAAGTAATCCAAACAAATTTATATATACAAATATATATGATATAAGTCTTGAGATGTCATGTCAACCAAATTCATCAGATAAGACCATAAATACATTAACCTATAAACTTCATGTAAAAATTTGATCACATGCTCTACCAGTCACCACAAAATCCCAAGTCCCGATAATCATTTTTACTCACCACTATTTAGTGGAAAGTTTTTTCCAGGGAACCAGCACATGAAAAAATAAAAACACACAAAGGTAAAGGTAGGGTGTGAGGAACTAAGATATGTTAGATTTAACCAATTCATTTTATAAGAAATTATATATCAAATAAAACAGTTATAATTAATTTTAATTGAAAAATGACATATAATTTTATACTGAAACATTATTGAAGAGAAAATTCAATACTTAATACTAAAAAAGGTTTCAAAAGTGAATTTTCATCAAAGAAGGCATAAGTATGAAATTGTTTCAAAACATGCATGAATTAAATAGTTCTATCAAAATAGATATGAGTAAAACATTACTTATCATTGTTAGGTTTAAATAATTTTCAATAATAAATAAATAAATTTTAGATACTAGTTAAGATACCCATGAATAGGTTTTATGCATATATTCTCACACATCTCAGTGATGTATGGATATCGGTGTTCACATGTTCCATGGATTCAGACTGGGGAAATAATCCTAAGACTTGGGAAACAAGATAAGATCCAAAAGAAGTTATTTTTCCTCCTTATAGTAGTCTAGTTTGTGTTTTTGTCATCAATAAATTTCTTGGTAGAGATAATGCATTCCTAGTGTGTGTTATTCCAGCCACACTACCAGGGTTATCATGTGCATCTATTTTAATCAAAAATTTATAAGGGGTTATAATTTATTCAAATATTATTAAATAATTTCTATTTCTATTTCATTTGGCCCCAAATTGCATGTTTCAAAACATGCCTTTCATTTAAAAAACCGAAATCAAATGATTTTTATAAAAAATTAATCCATTCCATTATCAACATATTTTTATTGAAAAATAATTCCTTTCATTTTGAAAACTAAAATCAAATGGGTTTTATCAAAATCAGGCTTCAAATGTCCATTACAGACCAAAATCATATCTAGAAAATCATACTTAATTTAAAAATTAATTTTCAAAGGGATTCTATGACAGAAACAATGAATTTTTAAAATTATTTATCAAAGACTCCAATATATACTTGAAAATAAATTGGAAATCTATTTCATATTAAATAAGAAGAAAGAGTTTGAAACGATAGTAATTACCATGGTAAATCAACCACATTAATTATAAAATTACTAAAAACCTAATGAGGGATCCACAAAAATAATAGGATATGTGTCATGACCCACCTTCACCATGATGAGAGAAGGGACAATAGGTTTCCAGACCCTTCCTTCTTCAAGTTGAAGGAGAGATAATGACCCCTGAGACCCACCTTCAATAGGTCCCGGAGTGGCAAATAGCACCAAGGGTATAGAATCACACACAAGATGGAAGGTATTACACTTTTTATTTAATAGGATCGAGAGATAAGATAGTAAATCCCAATAACACCAAAAGTGGAAGTATAGGTAAAGCCAAAACAAGCCATTCTCATATGCATGTTCCAAAAGTAAATGATACAAAAGTAAAATAAATCCCCCAAAAGAAGTACGAAAAGAATAAAAAACAACAACAACAACTATCCCAACGTCTGAACTAGTACGACCATGCATGATCCCTGAAGTCCACCTGCAAAACCTGAAAACAGTTTTATATACGTAGGGTGAGCATACAAGTATACTCAGTAGGGAAAAACAAAGACTCTCGTGCACAAGTGGGGAGGCATTATAATGACCTGTGAGAAAATAGATAACCAAAGTACCTAGCAAGGAAAACTATCCACCCAAGCCTCACCAAGGAAAACTACCCAAATAACGCAAGTCAAGTAATGTATAGTAATAGCACATCGATATTTGGGTACCGTATGCCACTTTCCCACTGGTTATTGAAGACATCCTATGCATCGAACCTCTACCTCCATTCTCACCGTAGTCCCACTGCCACACCCCGCCCGCACAAACCTGGGCCATAACCACGCATCCCACATGCAAACACCTGGGACACAACCACCATGCGTAACCACGCCTACAAACACCTAGGCCAGAACAACTACTTCCATGACCAAAGACACATGGGCCTCATCCCAAAGACTCTTGGGAAACAACCTGCCTGCACACACCTAGGCCAACCACCACAACTAACCTACCCAAAGAATATTGGGATATAATGGACCTCAGGCCATCACAGCCTGCCCGAAGAGTCTTGGGTTATTCGGGAAAGGGAGAAGAAAAGGAGCTAATAAATAGCCACTCATAGGAGTGTTGGAAGAAACACCCTCCCCCATGAAATGGGGGTGTTCGGCACTAACTTCTCAACTTGGGTGGGGCACGAATAAGAAACATAAGAACTACAATTATATGCATAGGTAAAAAGCACTCATCCCAACCTAGGGTTTCTGTGACGCCCCAGGTTTTATAAAATGGTCCAAGTGAACAATGTTGTTCTTTTAATGATGTCTCATGTTTTATTTTATTTTGTGCTTTGTGTGCTGATAAAGAATTTGAAAGGAAAAAAAACATGAAGAATACGGTAAACTAGTATATATTTAAAAGTTACATTGCAACAAGACCCATCTAATTGAAAGTACCGTGCACAAGACCTAACACGACCACAATAAGACTACTGAGAATCACAACACGGGTAATCAGATAGTCGTCGTCTTCAGGGTCCATCAGTGTGAAAAATATAATAGCCAGAACCACCACGGATGCACTCAGCACCAGTGGTATGAGGAGAGCCATCCGCCAAGGGTCTGGTGTTTTGAAAATGTAAAGCATCCTACCCCTTTTTTTATAATGGACCTCTAAGGGAATATGAACATTATATGACCATTGGGTTTCAATGGATAAAGTGCATATTTTTATAAAAATTTGGTCTTTATAACGCTTTTATAATCTTATGGTATTTTAATGTTTTAATATGTAAAAAAAGTATTAGAATTATATCTTCGAGTATTAAAATAAAATATTATTCTTGAAAATGAATCTATTTGTTTTAAAAAAATAATGATGATATTTATATGGTGGAAAAACATAGTATTTTAAAATGTCTCAAAGGGGTATCCGCAATAATTGAAAAAAAATGTACCTAATTGGATTTTTGAAACTATGTATTTTGAAATAGGAAAAAAATTATCTTTTTGAATCAAATGATGGGGTATGATATAAATTGGATTTTTGATTTCTAAATATATAAGTTCCTAATAAAAGTTTAGTATATTAATTATGAAATTTATAAGATTTATATCAAATGTTAAGGTATTTTACATAGTCTAAAATGGGTTTTTTAGATTTGGAATCTCTAAGTTAAAAATATGTGTTAAACTATGTAAATTCAATTTTAATGTTATATATATATATATATATATATATATATATTTTAAAAGTAAAATTTTTTTAAGTGAACTATTCATTCTCGGCGGCGAAGCCTTTGCTGGCCGCGCGATCGCCTCGACCATTCGATCTCACCAAGGTCAATCCCGACCGTTGATGTTTTTTTTAAAATGCTCAATTCATCTCGTTCGTCCGATCTCTCTCAGTCGGATCTCGACCATCGTTTTTTTCCTTCCTCCACGAACCCGTCGTCTTCTACCTCGCGTCAGGGTCCCGCGAACTAGAATTAGTTTGCCCAAGACGCCTCCCTCTCCACTGTTTATGTTGACCTCGTGCACCCACCTCCCTAAGACGCCGTAGGCTCGGCCTAACCCCCCAGATCATTTTCCTTTAAGAAATATGAATCCTATGTGTAAGGGAGGACCTCGAGAGCCAACCCGTGCCGCCGCGACACCTACCTCGCCGTCGCCTCGACACCACACGAACTACCTTTGGTTCCGCACCACACCCCCCGTGCACGAACACACCAGTGCCAGCGCCATGCCGCTGGTCACCCCTCTTCTACCTTGCAGTGTCTCCAGGTGGCCGCGACCTCACCGGACCACCTCCGGTCACCCAGGTTCCTCCCGGTTCTCCAGCCACCCAGCGAGCATCCCTCCACGGCGAGCTCCTTCCTTAAGCTATAAGGGTTCTATGTCTATGTGTGTTTTTTTAAAACCTACCCATGATCCTCATTACACATATATACACATGAAATACATATATATATATATACGGATTATTTTTATAGGTATATACTTCTCATGCTTTCCACTCTAAGCAAACAAAGGGCTTCTAGGGGGGGGGTTCCTTCGTGTCTACAAACATAGGGGATACCCCACCTCCTTATAATTTCAAAACCCAGTACAAACACTTCCTATACTCGGGTATAATATATGTATATATATAATATATATATATTCAGTATATGCACCGCGACTCTCCTCTTTTGAAGACTTGGTGTGTAGCATAGAAAATGGTATCACTTTTTTCTTTCTCTTCCTAAAAATATTTAAGTGTTTTCTGTCCTTTGAGTTTTGCTTATATAACCCTTTGGATAGTCTATGTACACATATATATACATAATTTTATATATGTTTGGGTATACCCCTTTACCTCTCCCGGTTTAAGGGTTTCCAAGGAGATTGTTTATTCCTATAATTTAATTAGGTATTTATATGCAGGTAGTTATGAAGTTTTTTTAAAGAAAAACCATTACATAACTTATATATATATGTATTTTCAGGTATTTAAGCATATACATATATATATATGTAACCATAAAAAATCTATTCCTAATATTTTCCATATAATTCAGTATTTTATATTAGGAAATATACTTTTGGAAATGGTATTTTTTTAAAAAAATAAATTCCTAACAGGTATGATCTTTATGTATACTTTATATATATAACAATATATTTATATAAGGTTATGTATTGGAATGGAAATCAGTTTTGATTTGTAAGAGATGAATACTTATCTTTGAAGAATATTTTTTTATGCGAACTTGGACTTTTGTTTAAGTACAATTATGTTATAGTTAAAAACAAAGTTTTTATATGTTTATGTATTTTTAGTTTCATGAACATTTAAACCCCCATAAGGTTTTTGATTTTTAAAACTGAATAAGTGATAGGTAGTTAGAGGTTTTCTGAATTTAAGTGAACCATGTTTAATTTATGAGAAAACCTGTATATATAATTTGGGTATATATCCCTATGTATGTACGTGTGTCTTTTAAGTTTAATATCTGAAACCCTAGTTTCATGAAATGGTTATTAATATTTTTATGCATGTAGGATTTTAGTGCTTGCCTATGCTGTTTTATATTTTTGTGTCTAAGGGTACACCAATGAACTTGTCTAATGTTGCCCTTGAATTGATTTATGTTTTTTTAAAAGGATATGCTTATGCCTGTTTTAAACTTGTATTAAAAGGATAGGGATTTAAGGGTTATGTTAATATGTAGAAATCCTCTATTATTTTTATACCAAACTTGCTGTAGTGATCATTGGTGATGAGAGTTTAACTGCAAATTCTATGACCAGTGAAGAACAATAATTAATGACAAGTATTTTATTTAAAGGGGTTTATTTCCAAGTATTGGAATTTTAAAGATTGCAAGTATTTATTATTTTTATACCAAGCATGCCATAGTGATTATTAGTGGTTGGAAATTTGTTGCAAGTACAGTGACCTGTGAAGAACAATAGTTAATGCCACGTAGTTCATTTCCATGTACTGGAATTTTAGAGACTCATCATTTAATACCCCTTGGGGGAAAATCTCATACATTCATCATTTTATGCGCTTGTATGCTTATTAAACCATGATTTCTTTTATTCCATATTTTCAATTTTATATGTCATATCATATATTTGTAAACCAATTGTTACCTTATTCATATTATGCATGCATATGACTCAACATGATAATGAACTAAATTAACCAAAGTGGTATGGGACACCTTGGGTAATGAGAAATGAAAATGGTATTACCCAAAGTGGTATGAGACACCTTGAGTAATATGAAATGAAAATTAAATATTCAAAGTGGTATGGGACACCTTGAATATCTGACCTTATCAACATGTGAGAAATGTATGGGACTACCCGGAATGGGGTCCGGTAAAAAGAAAACCCTCCAGGTTGGGGACTCGTTATAGTAAGCCCTCCGGGTTGGAGACCGGTAAAAGTAAGCTCCTCGATGCATCGATAGTTCTCGAGATAGTCAGATTGGGTTGTTACCCCTAGGTCATGGCACAAGGCCTTAACACAGAGACCATGAGTCCTTCAACATACATTTCTTAGCTTATGAACAACTAAGTGATTACTCCGACTAGAGGAATATCCTTGGTTATAGAACCTTTACCTATGAGTATCAGTTTTTTTTTAAAAAAACACAAGACATATGATGTGGAAATGTTGATGCATGACCAATTTTCTTTTCCAGAATTTTATTACAAATGTTTCATTACATTTATCATGCCACGATGTGTTTTTTTAGATAATGCGCTTGTGCGTGACTCTGATGATGTTTACCCCTTGTTGTTCATGCACACCTTTCTTGTTTATGGACACTTTACATAGTATAACCCATGTTTTTTTAGCATGATTATCTTGTCTATTAAGTGGTTTCAACTAAGTGTTCTAATGCATAAGTATGAAGTGATTTAATTGTGATGTATCAACCTTTGTTTTGTCTTGATGTTTTTCCTTTAAGAAAAAATTTTAAGTATGGAAAAGTATTTTCAAAGTAGTTTTCAAAGGCGGTATTTATGTATTTTCAAAAACCCCTTACTGAGTATTTCAATGCTCACCCTACGTTTTTGTTAATTTTTTTTACAGTTTGATAGAGCCTTTCCAAGTCTTGGATTTTTTTGTTCTTAGCTCAGCAATAAAGAAGCAAAGCTGTTGTATCTGATTCTACAGGATCTAAACCATAAAGTTCCTCCTGATGTGTTATGATGTGTAACTTATTTGTTTCATTTGTACGAAATAAATTACACACCATAACCATAGCACCGGCTCCAGACTACCGGGGATCGGGGCGTCATAGTTGGTATCAGAGGAATGGTTTAGGAAACCCTGGAAAATTAGGACAACACAAAAACATTAATAATGTTTTACTAAGTAAGGTTTGTTCTTAAACTTCTCAGATGGCAAGATAGCGAACCATGCCTAGACTCTTGAATCTTCCTACAAAGATCATAAAGACTATTGTAGCAAAATCCTGCTCAACAAGTTACCAACCTTTTGTTAACTTACGACTCACGTGCAAAACCCTCTATGAAATATCGAAAAGCTCGAATGTCCTTCGAATCTTCCGAGGGTCGGAAGTTGTGTATAACCAAATGACCAGTGTGCTGTTCGAGAATTATAAAAAGAAAGGAAAGTACTATGAGGGACTCTTTCTGTGTTTCACCATGAATAATAAATGGTTGGACTTCATGACCTTCAGAGAAGCTGTAAAGGAGTTGGACTTCCGCGTAGTCTTTATGTACCAAATCCAGTGTTTCAGCATGCTTGGGGAGCTCTGTGATTTTGGATCTTTCATCGAATCCTTCAGTTATGAAGTGGTTTGAGAGATCTTTAGGATCCAAATCCAAGCAGATATCGCGAAGCTTGATGTCACTCGTGCCCATCTCTGGAAAACCACCTGTATCAAACGGGAGCTTGGTTTCAACCACGATCCACTTTGCCAAAAATGTATTTGGGAAGAGGAGACCAACAAGCTTTGTTCTGCCCTAGGGATTGAGTAGAATAGTAACTTCTTTCATGGGCGGTGGAGGTAGAGGGACATCACCAAGGGTGTCAGAGAAGCTGTGTGAGTAAGTCTGTGTATGTACACCGATCGAATTGCGAGGACGCAATTATTTTAAGAGGGGGATAATGTGATGCCCCAGGTTTTATAAACTGGTCCAAGTGAACAGTGTTGTGATTTTAATGATTTCTCATGTTTTATTTTATTTTTTTCTTTGTGTGCTGATAAATAATTCGAAAGGAAAAAAACATTAAGAATACGGTAAAATAGTATATATTTAAAAGTTACATTGCAACAAGACCCATCTAATTGAAAGTACCGTGCACAAGACCTAACACGACCACAACAAGACTACTGAGAATCACAACATGGGTAATCAGATAGTCGTCGTCTTCAGGGTCCATCAATGTGAAAAATATAACATCCAGAACCACCGCGCACGCACTCAGCACCAGTGGTATGAGGAGAGCCATCCGCCAAGGGTCCGGTGTTTTGAAAATGTAAAACATCCTACCCCTTGTTTTTATAATGGACCTCTAAGGGAATATAACTGTTATATGACCATTGGGTTTCAATGGATAAAGTGTATATTTTTATAAAAATTTGGTCTTTATAAAACTTTTATAATCTTATGGTATTTCAATGTTTTAATATGTAAAAAAGTATTAGAATTATATCTTCGAGTATTAAAATAAAATATTATTCTTGAAAATGAATCTATTTTGTTTTAAAAAAAATCCTGATGATATTTATATGGTGGAAAAACATAGTATTTTAAAATGTCTCAAAGGGGTATCTGCAATAATTGAAAAAAATGTACCTAATTGGATTTTTAAAACTATGTATTTTGAAATAGGAAAAAAATTATCTTTTTGAATCAAATGATGGGGTATGATATAAATTGGATTTTTGATTTCTAAATATATAAGTTCCTAATAAATGTTTAGTATATTAATTATGAAATTTATAAGATTTATATCAAAGGTTAAGGTATTTTACATAGTCTAAAATGGGTTTTTTAGATTTCAAATCTCTAAGTTAAAAATATGTGTTAAATTGTGTAAATTAAATTTTAATGTTATATATATATATTTTTTAAAAGTAAACTTTTTTTTAAGCAAACTATTCCTTCTCGGCGGCGAAGCCTTTGCTGGCCGCGCAATCGCCTCAACCGTTCGATCTCGCCAAGGTCAATCCCGCCCGTTGATGTTTTTTTTAAAACCCTCAATTCATCTCATCCGTCCGATCTCTCTCAGTCGGATCTCAACCGTCGTTTTTTTCCTTTCTCCACGAACCCGTCGTCTTCTACCTCACGTCGGGGTCCTGCGAACCAGAATTAGTTTGCCCGAGACGCCTCCCTCTCTACTGTTTATGTTGACCTCGCGCACCCACCTCCCTATGATATCGTAGGCTCAGCCTAACCCTCGGATCGTTTTACTTTAATAACGATGAAGCCTCTATGTAAGGGAGGTCCTCAGGAGCCAACCCGCGGCGCCGTGACACCTACCTCGCTGTCGCCTCACCACCACACGAACCACCTTTGGTTCCGTACCACACCCCCTGTGCACGAACACACCAGTGCCAGAGCCACGCCGCTGGTCACCCCGCTGCTACCTTGTAGTGTCTCCAGGTGGCCGCGACCTCACCGGACCACCTCCGGCCACCCGGGTTCCTCCCGGTTCTCCAGCCACCCAGCGAGCATCCCTCCACGGTGAGCTCCTTCCTTAAGCTGTAATGGTTCCATGTGTATGTGTGTTTTTTTTAAAACCCACCCATGCTCCTCATTACACATATATACACATGAAATAAATAAATATATATATATATATATACAAATTATTTTTCCAAGTATATAATTCTCATGCTTTCCACTCTAAGCAAACAAAGGGCTTCTAAGGGGTGGGGGGGTTCCTTCGTGTCTACAAACATAGGGGATACCCCACCTCCTTATAATTTCAAAACCCAATACAAACACTTCCTATACTCGGGTATACAATATGTATATATATAATATATATATATTCATTATATGCACCGTGACTCTCCTCTTTTGAAGACTTGGTGTGTGGCGTAGAAAATGGTATCACTTTTTTCTTTCTCTTCCTAAAAAGATTTAAGTGTTTTCTGTCCTTTGAGTTTTTCTTATATAACCCTTTGGATAGTCTATGTACATATATATATACATAATTTTATTTATGTTTGGGTATAACCCTTTACCTCTTCCGGTTTAAGGGTTTCCAAGGAGATTGTTTATTACTATAATTTAATTAGGTATTTATATGCGGGTAGTTATGAAGTTTTTTTAAAGAAAAACCATTACATAACTTATATGTAACAGCCTGAGATTTTATGAAAAATATTCTTTTTAATTTAATTAATGTCTTGTGTTATATGATACACCAAAAGGATCTTTCACAACACACATCTCTGACCTGGCTTGAATTACACGCAATCACGACCTTCCTCGATAGCGTGTGTAGTACGCAATACTGAGTTTCACTAAACAACGATATGCTATTAAAATATTATTATAACTAGCCGTTATGAATAGTAATAACCACCTTTTAAAATTTTAGAAATTTTAGCTCTCAAAATGGACTTCATTTTTGGATTCGTAGTATCGAATTTATCCTAAGGTGAAATTTTGGTACTTTTCGGATAACTTTCATATTCTGATGAATAGTGAAAATTATTAATTTTAATTAAAAACAAATTTTTTAATCGAAATAATTAATAGTGATAAATTATTAATTTGAGTGGTTTTAAAGTATATTTAGATTAAATTTTTACAATTTAATACAATGATAGTCGTTGGATGTAATTTCACATTTAAACCAGACATAAACAAGTGTCAATCTTTTGATAGTTATTATCTCTTAAGAACAAGCTATTTGTTTTGACGACGGGAATTAATTTTTAAATTAATTAAAGCAACTGATATGTTTTGAATTTGGTAAAATAGAAATCATTTTTGAGTTCATAATATCAAATATAGCTTAGGCCTAATTTTTGGTATTTTTCTGAAAACTTTCAATTTTTGATGAATAGTGAAACCACTAAGTGGTAGTTAAAAAACTGAATTTTTCATAAAATTTAATTTTACCGCTTCTGTGAGTGGAATTTCGAAAATCCAAGAGAAACGATTAATATCAAGGACTAAAATTTGGTTCAATGAGATGAAAATAATTTTTTGGGGAATAATAACTTTTTACTTTTTTTTACCACGGTTAAAAGTAAATAGGGTAATTATGGGTAGAAATGATATTATTATTACCCTAAAACATGTCCTAATTCTATTGGACAAGTGTAATTCGATTAAAAACAAACTTAGGAATAAAATATGACCATTTAGGCCCACTTGGATTAGATTAGGACATTTATTATTAATTTATTTAAAAAAGGGTTAAAAGAGTTAAAATCAAAGTTTATTTAC
Source organism: Viscum album (assembly GCA_963277665.1). Taxonomy (NCBI): domain Eukaryota; kingdom Viridiplantae; phylum Streptophyta; class Magnoliopsida; order Santalales; family Viscaceae; genus Viscum; species Viscum album. The sequence continues at coordinate 1,536,038,266 of OY728126.1, forward strand.
TAAAACATTTTTAATATGGGGTTATACATAAGATAAATTCTACTATAAATATTCATTATAAAGATAAAGGGATTTAATACATAATTATATTTTATTTATAATTTTTAGACATTAAATAAATTAATTTATTTATGACACAACGATGATGCAGTAATTACCCTTTTAAGGAAATGTTAATATAATTGATGTTATAAATGCTCAAATAAATGTTATTTAAGACTTTTTATGAATTACACTAATTTTCTAGGTTACTATGTTATATTAGTGTTGATTTAATCAACTTGTTTTGAACATATAATTCTGTTATGACTTTCACAAAAATCATATATCAAATAGTGTCAAAATTGACACAAAATAGTTTTTAAATCAAATATTATATTATTAATTGTTATTTTATTCCTAAAAATTTAAGGTTCGGACAAATGACTTAGATAAGGATATATATATTAATAAAAAACAATTTGGGGTTATTTTGACATGTTATAGTAAGTTTATTAACCATACAGTGAAAGAAAACAAAAAGACACGGTAAAAGTTAAATTATTTAACTTAGAGTTAAATCTAATTGATAAGGTTAAAATAATACCCTAAACTTGTCTAAATCCTATTGGTTGATAGGATTTCTACCCATCCCCACTTTATCTTCGAAATAAGACCCTTTGGAACCATTATAAACCGATTTTGACTTTAATATAAAATAATATTTTGGGATATTCCTAAGGTGACCCTCTCCTCCCTTATAAAAGGGCACCTCCTCCCCCTTCTCCTCACACCAATTTGAGCACTCAAGCTCGGAAAACCCCTGAAACAATCCCTTATATACTTCCCTAGAATAATCCTAGAGGTCATGGTCTTCTTCAAAGTCCAATCTTAGTTCCCTAAGTGGAGGATTCAAAGAGGCGTTTCGAAGAAGAGGTAATATCCATTACCGATCTTTTCAATTTATTTCTTCTTCAACTTATTATTCTTTAGTTGTTTCATGATAAAGTAATAACATCAGTATTACTTACATACTGATATGTTATTATAAATATGAAACAAATCTAATTAACCTTCTATCCATCCTACGGAAAAAGGAAATCACCGCGTGTGCGTACGTACGCAATACCGTCTCCACGCCGTGGTGTAATCTATTTTCTGCCACCACCTTAATTGGATGGGTATAATGGTGTAATGAGTAAATATATATGATTATTATAAAGTGATATTGATACTTAAATAGTATACATACACTTCAACACATGTTCACGATCATGAGAACGATATCATCGCTCGTGCGTACGTACGGACTACCGTCTCCACGATGCGATGAGATTCATTCTCCATGTTAACCATTTAAGAATGATTATAAAGTATATATAAGCAATAATAATGAAATATATGACATTATAAAGCTACTGGATTTATGTATATATGTATGTCATATACTTACTTCCATTCAAGACAATAAGGAAAGGAAAACAGCGTTCATGTTTACGTACGGACTACCGTCTCCATGAACAGTGTGTTTCATTTCATTTATCTATCTATTATATATATATATAAACTGAATATATATGATATATAAATCATGTTTTATATTCTGTAAGTAAGTAAATCATGATATAAGTAATAATAATGTCAAGATAACAAGTCCAAACACCTACGATAAATGAAACTATTTTACCCAAAACGCTTCTTTAACATGGAATTTACAAAAGAACGGGTAATATAAAGTCATAAGTGAACCATATATGATATCATAACAATGAATATGATTCTGTAATAAGTTAATGACATTATTTAAATCATTATACAGGAGGTTCGGACACTTACGAAGCAAATCAGGCTTAAGGTAAGGGAAATATCACAATCTCATTTTTATCCGAGATTGTTTATACTTTAGTATTTACTGGGGTGTATTTTATCATCCACATCCATGTTTCCTGAATATGTAATATTATTTCCATCCACCTACATTTTTTTTAAATCCAATTTTACCCTTTGGTGAGTTTTTAGTAAAGAATATGAAAGTAATCTTTTGTCGTTTTTCGTACAAGGTACTTTTTGACTTTTCCGACAAAAGTATGAGGAGAATGTTATTTTTAACTTATACGGCGTGAACGGATTTTTACGGTTTCATAACGCCTCATTTTCAAGAAGCTTCCTCTAAAATATTGCATGATTATTTTTAATAAAACCCTTATCTTTTAAAATTGCATGGAATTTTTTGAAAAGAACATGATTTTAAAGAAGAAAGGATATTTTCCTCAAGAATTCATTTCAAGTGTTTTGTCAAAACTATTTTACATCTAAGATGAGATTATTTCATATGTGTATGTTTCAAGTAAAATTTCTCTATGATTTAAATGGATTCAATTTTCTTATGATGAAATGATATCAATTGTTTATGGATTATGTTATGATGGCATGATGTTTAAGAATCCCATTTTATTTCATGGGTTATGCTATGATGTATGATTTATGATTTTGTGGCACACATAAGAATGGTATCATTATGAGATGGGTGGGACCTATATCTCCCTCCAATGCATTGGGTAAATATTTTATATCTCATGAGATAGACATGGCTGGAATGGTAGGTTATACCGGTTCAGTGAAATAGGACTGAAACGAGGGTTACTCGATTTAGAAAAGGGACTTTGTCCACTAAGATAGTCTTGGAAATGAGTCTTGACTAATAAGAAATGATTCTCTATGATTATGTGTGAATGCCACAAAGTTTCATGTTTTAAGTTATGATTATTGTGATTACATTTCACTGCCATGATTTACCCCATGTTATGAAATTATGATCTCTTTTGCAGGTTAAGATTTCCAAAAGTTATGTGCTTATGTATATGATGTGATCGATATTTCTTTTTTTACCCTTACTGAGCATTTGAGCTCACCCTTTTATGTTTTCTTATCCCCAGGATATAAAGAATGGTTTTAGGTAAAAAAAAGGAAGATCTTTATGGGAGATTTTGAAGATCTTTCACCACGATTAGAAGATTATATTCCGAGTTTCCAAAGACACTAAACTATTACGGTCCTTGTGTGTGTGTTTTTGTTATGTACTAAGTATTCCGCAAATGTAATGTAATGTCAATGTACGTCAGGCTTCAGGTCTCTACAGTTGGTATCAGAGGAAAGGTTTAGTCAACCTTTGGAAACTAGGACGCGAAAACGTTAGTGAGATCCCTAGAGATATTTCTAAGGTATGTCTAGGGATGTCCCTAAGGATAGGTATACATATAGGATATTGTCCTAGAACTACGGTAAAGATCTTAGAATTTAACCTAAGATGTTAGATATTGAAGTTACTCCCCCTTTATTATGATTTTTCCATCTCACACTATTCTTTTTGGGTTTTAGAAAATGGCTGGAAACAAGATGATTCACGATAATGGAGGATATGATGGACAATGGAATGATATTATTCATAAGCAATCAAATGAAATGGGATTTGGAAGTCCAAACATCATTATTATGCCGAATCAGCAATCTCATAATATGATCAATAAAGTAAAATTTGGTAAGTTTCCTGACTCAGCTAATAAGAGAAAGATGGAGTTTCATGATGATCATAGAGGAAAGAAAGTTCAATTTACCCTATGTAAATCATGTGGGAAGAGGCATCAAGGAGAATGTTTCAAAGGAACTGGAAGATGCTTTGGGTGTGGAAAAGAAGGACACAAAGCTGGTAAGTGCAATGGAAAAGTTTCAGTTAACACCATGGATGAGGTTAATGGTATTTCTACGACATCAACAATGGTTAAATGTTTTAAATGTGGAATGTACGGGCATTATGCAAACCAATGCCCTAAGGGAAAGTCTCATGAAGAGAATCAGTATGGTCGTATGGGTAGTATTTATGTGGATGATGATGAAGAGACTACAAATGATATGTGAAATGAAATAATTGTTGAAGCTCAGTCAATGGTTTAAGAATGTAGTGGAATTATTACATGTTTATCATGTGTAATGTTGTATAAGTAATCTCATGGTACTATGGAATAAAGAGACATCTAAGGATTGTTACACTGTTGTCTTTAATTGAGTTTTGAAAGTGTATGATTAATTTTACCAGTATCCATGAAAGGTTATTCAGATATTTTTGGAATATAGATGATATGCGCATAATGAAGGGATAAAGAGAATCTAATATGTTTGATAGTATTCATGAGCTCATGATTGATATAAGGACTAAGTGATATCATGGTTTGAGGATATAGAATTTTGAGGATTTTGGTATGTGGAAAGTGTTAACTTTTAATTGCACTCATGTTTTCACTAAGGTTCAATGGATATTCATTCTTCAAGAGAATACATGATTAAGGACTTTGAATGTTTGGAATGTGACCAACAAAACATATCTTATGATATATGGGGATCGACGATGGTGTTAAATCTATGGCAATCATTTTCACTATGTTATGAGAGTGGACTGTAGTATTATGGATAAGCCTAAAGATTGGAATGGATTATGTTGGACATAAGTTAGTATTGTTTAAGGATAGAAGTTTTTTCGATATTATTGATGGGATGTTATAGTAATATAGTTTTAGAAAAATGACAACCTGCAGGACGGGCGACAACCCATCGCGTTCGGACAAGGCTGTAGAAATCGAACCCACAATCGAAGGGCGACTGGCCTTTATCGCCTACCACTGGCCTACATGAAGTCCCTGTTTAGTAGAAAGTAGTTTTATTATATAAAGCAGTATGATATATGAAGTATAAGTCCATTTTAGGAACCATATATGATTAATCTCACTATAGATCGACTTATGTATATAATTTTTGCTAACCTTTTGTTTAAGACAGATGGAATGACCCGTCATTATATCACATGATATGCTAACACTTCACTAATAACAAATTCAACTTCATTTATTTAAGAGATGAAGTGGAAATTGTTCAAGGCACAAACAATAGTGAGATTTTACCAAAATAAAGTAAGTATTTATTCTAATTCAATTTTTCAACTTTAGGGAAATGATCTTGAAAACCAAAAATGTTGTCCTAGTGATCTTATACCTGATGAATCAGATGGTACCTTATATCATCACAAATCTATGGATTTGTGATTACTGGATTTTCCATATCCATGTTCTCTACCACTCTCCATCAGAACATGATGGTTAGATTTCTCTTCCATATCCATATTTTGACCTATGTGGAAACCCAGTGATTAGTTTATTTGGGCAATCATTACATTTCATACTTTAGTTTTTAAAGCCAAGTTTTGGTATTCCTTTTTACGATGTGGATTTCTATTAAAGAAACTTTCGAATAGTAAACTATTTATAACCCCGACGAATTTCGAGGGCGAAATTCATTTTAAGGGGGGTAGAATGTAAGAGCCCGAGATTTTATGAAAAATATTCTTTTTAATTTCATTAATGTCTTGTGTTATACGCTACACCAAAAGGATCTTTCACAACACACATCTCTGACCTGGCTTGAATTACACGCAATCGCGACCTTCCTCGATAGCGTGTGTAGTACGCAATACTGAGTTTCACTAAACAACGATATGCTATTAAAATATTATTATAACTAGCCGTTATGAATAGTAATAACCACCTTTTAAAATTTTAGAAATTTTAGCTCTCAAAATGGACTTCATTTTTGGATTCGTAGTATCGAATTTAGCCTAAGGTGAAATTTTGGTACTTTTCGGATAACTTTCATATTCTGATGAATAGTGAAAATTACTAAATTTTAATTAAAAACAAATTTTTTAATCGAAATAATTAATAGTGATAAATTATTAATTTGAGTGGTTTTAAAGTATATTTAGAATATATTTTTACAATTTAATAAAATGATGGTCGTTGGATGTAATTTCACATTTAAACCAGACATAAACAAGTGTCAATCTTTTGATAGTTATTATCTCTTAAGAACACGCTATTTGTTTTGACGACGGGAATTAATTTTTAAATTAATTAATGCAACTGATATGTTTTGAATTTGGTAAAATAGAAATCATTTTTGAGTTCATAATATCAAATATATCTTAGACCTAATTTTTGGTATTTTTCTGAAAACTTTCAATTTTTGATGAATAGTGAAACCACTAAGTGGTAGTTAAAAAACTGAATTTTTCATAAAACTTAATTTTACCGCTTCTATGAGTGGAATTTCGAAAATCCGAGAGACACGGTTAATATCAAGGACTAAAATGTGGTTCAATGAGATGAAAATAATTTTTTGGGGAATAGTAACTTTTTACTTTTTTTTACCACGGTTAAAAGTAAATAGGGTAATTATGGGTAGAAATGATATTATTATTACCCTAACACATGTCCTAATTATATTGGAAAAGTGTAATTCTACCAAAAACAAACTTAGGAATAAAATATGACCATTTAGGCCCACTTGGATTAGATTAGGACATTTATTATTAATTTATTTAAAGAAGGGTTAAAAGAGTTAAAATCAAAGTTTATTTACTAAAACATTTTTAATATGGGGTTATACATAAGATAAATTCGACTATAAATATTCATTAGAAAGCTAAAGGGATTTAATACATAATGATATTTTATTTATAATTTTTAGACATTAAATAAATTAATTTATTTATGACACAACGATGATGCAGTAATTACTCTTTTAAGGAAATGTTAACATAATTGATGTTATAAATGATCAAATAAATATTATTTGAGACTTTTTATGAATTAAACTAATTTTCTAGGTTACTATGATATATTAGTGTTGATTTAATCAACTTGGTTAGAACATATAATTCTGTTATGACTTTCACAAAAATCATATATCAAATAGTGTCAAAATTGACACAAAATAGTTTTTAAATCAAATATTATATTATTAATTGTTATTTTATTCCTAAAAATCTAAGGTTCGGACAAATGACTTAGATAAGGATATATATATTAATAATAAACAATTTGGGGTTCGTTTGGAATGTTATAGTAAGTGTATTTACCATATAGTGAAAGAAAACAAAAAGACACGGTAAAAGTTAAATTATTTAACTTAGAGTTAAATCTAATTGATAAGGTTAAAATAATACCCTAAACTTTTCTAAATCCTATTGGTTGATAGGATTTCGACCCATCACCACTTATAGCTTCGAAATAAGACCCTTTTGGAACCATTATAAACCGATTTTGACTTTAATATAAAATAATATTTTGAGATATTCCTAAGGTGACCCTCTCCTCCCTTATAAAAGGGCACCTCCTCCCCCTTCTCCTCACACCAATTTGAGCACTCAAGCTCGGCCAACCCCTGACAAAATCCCTTCTCCATTTCCCTAGAATAATCCTAGAGTTCCTGGTCTTCTTCAAATACCAATCTTAGTTCCCTAAGTGGAGGATTCAAAGAGGCGTTTCGAAGAAGATGTAATATCCATTACCGATATTTTCAATTTCTTTCTTCTTCAAATTCTTCTTCTTTAGTTGTTTCATGATAAAGTAATAACATCAGTATTACTTAAATACTGATATGTTATTATAAATATGAAACAACTATAATTAACCTTCTATCCATCCTACGGAAAAAGGAAATCACCGCGCGTGCGTACGTACAGAATACCGTCTCCACGCCGTGGTGTAATCTATTTTCTTCCACCACCTTAATTGGATGGGTATAATGGTGTAATGAGTAACTATATATGATTATTATAAAGTGATATTGATACTTAAATAGTATACATACACTTCAACACAAGTTCACGATCATGAGAACGATATCATCGCTCGTGCGTACGTACGGACTACCGTCTCCACGACGCGATGAGATTCATTCTCCATGTTAACCATTTAAGAATGATTATAAAGTATATATAAGGAATAATAATGAAATATATGACATTATAAAGCTACTGGATTTATGTATATATGTATGTCATCTACTTACTTCCATTCAAGACAACAAGGAAAGGAAAACAGCGTTCATGTTTACGTACGGACTACCGTCTCCATGAACGGTGTGTTTCATTTCATTTATCTATCTATTATATATATATACTGAATATATATGATATATAAATCATGTTTTATATTCTGGAAGTAAGTAAATCATGATATAAGTAATAATAATGTCAAGAATAACAAGTCCAAACACCTACGATAAATGAAACGATTTTACCCAAAACGCTTCTTTAACATGGAATTTACAAAATAACGGGTAATATAATGTCATAAGTGAACCATATATGATATCATAACAATGAATATGATTCTGTAATAAGTCAATGACATTATTAAAATCATTATACAGGATGTTCGGACACTTACGAAGCAAATCGGACTTAAGGTAAGGGAAATATCACAATCACATTTTTATCCGAGATTGTTTATACTTTAGTATTTACTGGGGTGTATTTTATCATCCACATCCATGTATCCTGAATATGTAATATTATTTCCATCCACCTACAATTTTTTTTAAATCCAATTTTACCCTTTGGTGAGTTTTTAGTAAAGAATATGAAAGTAATCTTTTGTCGTTTTTTGTACAAGGTACTTTTTGACTTTTCCGACAAAAGTACGAGGAGAATGTTATTTTTAACTTATACGGTGTGAACGGATTTTTATGGTTTCATAACGCCTAATTTTCAAGAAGCTTCCTCTACAATATTGCATGATTATTTTTAATAAAACACTTATCTTTTAAAATTTCATGGAATTTTGTGAAAAGAACATGATTTTAAAGAAGAAAGGATATTTTCTTCAAGAATTCATTTCAAGTGTTTTGTCAAAACTATTTTACATCTAAGATGACATTATTTCATATGTGTATGTTTCAAGTAAAATTTCTCTATGATTTAAATGGATTCAATTTTCTTATGATGAAATGATATCAATTGTTTATGGATTATGTTATGATGGCATGATGTTTAAGAATCCCATTTTATTTCATGGGTTATGCTATGATGTATGATGTATGATTTTGTGGAACACATAAGAATGGTATCATTATGAGATGGGTAGGACCTATATCTCCCTCCAATGCATTGGGTAATGATTTTATATCTCATGAGATAGACATGGCTGGAATGGTAGGTTATACCGGTTCAGTGAAACAGGACTGAAACGAGGGTTACTCGATTCAGAAAAGGGACTTTGTCCACTAAGATAGTCTTGGAAATGAGTCTTGACTAACAAGAAACGATTCTCTATAATTATGTGTGAATGCCAAAAAGTTTCATGTTTTATGTTATGATTATTGTGATTACATTTCACTGCCATGATTTACCCCATGTTATGAAATTATGATCTCTTTTGTAGGTTAAGATTTCCAAAAGTTATGTGCTTATGTATATGATGTGATCGATATTTCTTTTGTTTACCCTTACTGAGCATTTGAGCTCACCCTTTTATGTTTTCTTTTCCCAAGGATATAAAGAATGGTTTTAGGTAAAAAAAAGGAAGATCTTTATGGGAGATTTTGAAGATCTTTCACCACGATTAGAAGATTATATTCCGAGTTTCCAAAAACGCTAAACTATTACGGTCCTTGTGTGTGTGTTTTTGTTATGTACTAAGTATTCCACAAATGTAATGTAATGTCAATGTATGTCAGGCTTCGGGTCTCTACATTATATATATGTATTTTCAGGTGTTTAAGCATACACACACACACACACATATATATATGTAACCATACAAAATCTATTCCTAATATTTTACATATAATTTAGTAATTTATATTAGGAATAATACTTTTGGAAATGGTCTTTAAAAAAAAAAATTCGTAATAGGTATGATCTTTATGTATGATTTATATATATAACTATATATTTATATAAGGTTATGTATTGGAATGAAAATCGGTTTTGATTTGTAAGAGATGAATACTTGTCTTTAAAGAATATTTTTTATGCGAACTTGGACTTTGGTTTAAGTACAATTATGTTATAGTTAAAAACAAAGTTTTTATATGTTTATGTATTTTTAGTTTCATGAAAATTTAAACCCCCATAAGGTTTTTGATTTTTAAAACTGAATAAGTGATAGGTAGTTAGAGGTTTTATGATTTTAAGTGAACCATGTTTAATTTATGAGAAAACCTGTATATATACTTTGGGTATATATCCCTATGTATGTACGTGTGTCTTTTAAGATTAATATCTGAAACCCTAGTTTCATGAAATGGTTATTAATATTTTTATGCATGTAGTATTTTAGTGCTTGCCTATGCTGTTTTATATTTTTGTGTCTAAGGGTACACCAATGAACTTGTCTAATGTTGCCCTTGAATTGATTTATGTTTTTTTAAAAGGATATGCTTATGCCTGTTTTAAACTTGTATTAAAAGGATATGGATTTAAGGGTTATGTTAATATGTAGAAATCCTCTATTATTTTTATAACAAACTCGCTGCAGTGATTATTGGTGATCAGAGTTTAACTACAAATTCTATGACCAGTGAAGAACAATAATTAATGACAAGTATTTTATTTAAAGGGGTTTATTTCCAAGTATTGGAATTTTAAAGATTGCAAGTATTTATTATTTTTATACCAAGCATGCCGCATCGATTATTAGTGGTTGGAAATTTGTTGCAAGTACAGTGACCTGTGAAGAACAATAGTTAATGACAAGTAGTTCATTTCCATGTACTGGAATTTTAGAGACTCATCATTTAATACCTCTTGGGGGAAAATCTCATACATTCATCATTTTATGTGCTTGTATGCTTACTGAACCATGCCTGCTTTTATTCCATATTTTCAATTTTATCTATCATATCATATATTTGTAAACCAATTGTTACCTTATTCATATTATGCATGCATATGACTCAACATGATAATGAACTAAATTATCCAAAGTGGTATGGGACACCTTGGATAATGAGAAATGAATATTCTATTACCCAAAGTGGTATGGGACATCTTGAGTAATATGAAATAAAAATTAAATATTCAAAGTGATATGGGAGACCTTGAATATCTGACCTTATCAACATGTGAGAAATGTATGGGACTACCCGGAATGGGGTCCGGTAAAAAGAAAACCCTCTAGGTTGGGGGCTGGTTAATGTAATCCCTCCGGGTTGGAGACCGGTAAATGTAAGCTCCTCGATGCATCGATAGTTCTCGAGATAGTCATATTGGGTTGTTACCCCTAGGTCATGGAACAAGCCCTTGACACAGAGACCATGAGTCCTTCAACATACATTTCTTATCTTATGACGAACCAAGTGATTAATCAGACTAGAGGAATATCCTTGGTTATAGAGCCTTTACCTATGAGTATCAGTTTTTTTTAAAAAAACACAAGACATATGATGTGGAAATGTTGATGCATGACCAGTTTTCTTTTCCAGAATTTTATTACAAATGTTGCATTACATTTATCATGTCACGATGTGTTTTTTTAGATAAAGCGCTTGTGCGCGACTCTGATGATGTTTACCCCTTGTTGTTCATGCACACCTTTCTTGTTTATGGAAACTTTACTTAGTATAAACCATGTTTTTTTAGCATGTTTATCTTGTCTATTAAGTGGGTTTCAACTAAGTGTTCTAATGAATAAGTATGAAGTGATTTAACTGTGATGTATCAACCTTTGTTTAGTCTTGATGTTTTTCCTTTAAGAAAACATTTTAAGTATGGAAAAGTATTTTCAACTAGTTTTCAAAGGTGGTATTTATGTATTTTCAAAAACCCCTTACTGAGTATTTCAATGCTCACCCTATGTTTTTGTTAACTTTTTTTACAGGTTGATAGAGACTTTCCAAGTATTGGATTTTTTTGTTCTTAGCTCAGCGATCAAGAAGCAAAGCTGTTGTCTCTGATTCTCCAGGATCTAAACCAGAAAGTTCCTACTGATGTGTTATGATGTGTAACTTATTTGTTTCATTTGTACGAAATAAATTACACACCATAACCATAGAACCGGCTCCGGAATACTGGGGGTCAGGGCATCATAGTTTCCAAATCCAACCTAAGCACAAACACCCTTGTTACTATTCATTCATAAAAGAAAGTCACATCACTCAAGATTAAGTCACAACTCATTCCCAAAACCAATTCCCAATTTAACCCATTCTTGCTTTCAGGTTTAAGTGATCCCATTTAACTAAATTTTGCACTAATGGGAAACTAATCAGCATAACCACATGCCAGAGAAAGAGAAATATCCAAACAACAATTTAAGCATTCACACCCGGTTCTCTGGTGAAGCCACAACAACAAAGGGATCAGTGAGATCCCTCAAAGTACTGGAACCAAACCAAGCCTCAAGATATAGCCCCACACAGCTTCAGATTCACAACCAACAACCATGCCACAACAGAGGATCCAATACCCATCCACTTCACCCCATAAGAAACAAGCAGAACAACACACCTACTACCAAAACAGAATAGGGAAACATCCAGGTTCAAGAATATCATTCATTTGTTAACCGGGGTGACTGCACTAGGATTTATGTTCACTGGGCTTCCATTTATCCAACTGAGTTTAGGTGATTAACCAATTTCTGTATTACAGTCATTTAATCATCACAGAAGACAATGGTTCATTAGTTCACAAGGAAAGACCACCAACGACCATGATTTTCAGTGAGCATAAGCCCATACAGGTCACAACATATAGAAATCAAAAAAGAGTATAGAATAATTGTCAAACGCACCTTATAATTCTTTAACAGTCTGTTTATTATATTTGTTATGGTTTGGTTTCATCCATTCCCACAGAAACAGTAGCGTACCCACACCGCATGATACACAATAAGGATAGACGAAGGAAAATCTCTACTTGGTTGATCAAGGACCGAAGTTCTTCTCCACGCACCAAGAACTGGGGATGTGCGACTTCTAGGGGAGGAACGTCGGGGACTCCAAGGCTGAGCATAAAGGCTCCGGCACAGGCGCACCACTTGCCTCGGGAAAGGGAACTCAAAACGCACCAGGAAGAAAAATAGACCCTCCAAGAGGAAGAAGAAGATGGAATTCCCGTGCGATATAAGGATGAGATCCCGTTGTTATGGGATATGGAAATTTTAACAGCTTTAAAGTTAGATCGTGGTTCCCCACACGGTTGACCAGTTACACATGATGGAATTAATTGCCATTTAACAATTTTCCTTGGAGGGGTGGTCATAAAAACTATGTGTTAAACAGTTTTCTTTAACCATAAGGAAACACGTAACAGGGGCAGAACTGGAAGGTACGGGGAAGGGTGTGACACCAAGGAAAAACCACACGTTTTGGTAAGTTAAGGGTTTCCCGAATCTTGGGGGATTTTAGATATTATTTATGAGCTTTAAATGGATTTGAAAGGGGGAATTAAATCATCTTTACGTAAAAAGATATGTTGCGGCGGAAAAGTTCAGAACTGGGAAAAGAACGAAGACCGCTCGGTGAGGACACGATGCCACCCTCATGGTTCCATCATCACAGTGTCACCCTCACAGTTCCACTGTCACGGTGTGACCCTCACAGTGCCACCGTCACGGTGCCACCGTGATCGGTGTGCCACCGTCACTGTGCCACCTTAACCAGTGCCATCATCACGGTGCCACTGTGACCGGTGGATCCATGTTTTGGAAAAGTAATGGACCCGGTGGGTCCGGGTCATTACATCAGATACCTCTCAAACTATTCTCTCCCTCAAGAATCAAAACTAGACCCAGAGAAAGAGGGGTTCCAAACAACCACCTCAAAAGATACCTATCAGTAGCAAACCTCATCAACATCTAGGAACACCTCTCCCTCAAGTAACCCGGAAACATTCGAAGGTCAAATTGTCCAGTCATATGGGTTAGGGAGTTTCTTCCTCTATGTCAAGATACTATCCGCTTTGGGTGGTACTGACTCACCTACACAGGTTTAATCACATCCACCTTAATGCGTCTTGATTAGGGATCATGTCATCCCCTCCCCATATTCAGGACTCTTCACGCACATCCACAGAATAAGGAAAACCGCATGTTCCATAGTTAACAAGGTAAAGAGTTCCATCACAAAAAAGTTCAAAAAAATAGAACCAAACTCAAAACAGCTCTGGGTATAGGGTGCACATCTGCGTCTCCCATTCCAAGGTACTTTCCTCGATCCCTCCATGCCTCCACAACACACAAACCAAAGGAATGGTCCGCCCACGGATCACCTTATCCTCATGATCCTTGATCATCACTGGTATTTCCACAAAAGTCACGTCATCCTTGATATCCATATTTCCCCAGTCGAGGATGTGTGAATCGTCGTGTAGATATCGTCGGAGCTGAGACATAGAGAATACATCATGTAGTCTCAGTAGCGGTGGTGGTAGCGCTAGCTGATAAGCCACTTCACCCACCCACCGCAGCACTTTGAACGGTCCGACGAACTTGGGAGAAAGCTTAATCCACCTGCTGAACCTCCGTTGCCCACGCTGAGGGGAGACCTTCAAGAACATGTGGTCCCCAAACTCGAACTCCAAGGGTCTCCTCCTATTATTGGCATATGACTTTTTTTGGTACTAGGCTACCTTCATCCTCTCCCCTATAATCTAAACCTTCTCTGTTGTTCCTTGAACCACCTCTGGGCCAAGAACACCTGCCTCCCCGACCTCTGTCCAGCACACGGGTGAGCGACACGACCTCCCATACAAAGCTTAGAACGGAGCCATGACAATGGTAGAGTGATAGCCATTTTTGTAGGAAAACTCTACCAGATGCATGTGTCATTACTATGATCCCCCAGAGTCCAGAATACATGCTCGTAGCATATCCTCCAATGTCAGGATAGTGCGCTCTGTCTGTTCATCTGTCTGGGGGTGGAAAGCAGTGCTAAGATGTGGCTGGGTGCCAAAATCATGCTGCAATCATCTCTAGATCCATGAGTTAAACCATGTATCCCTATACGAGACTATGGATCTTGGGACTCCGTGCAACCGCACCACCTCATCCACGTACCTCCATGCTAGGGAATCCACCGTACTGGACTCCTTGATTGCCAGGAAGTGGGCTGATTTCTTCAGTCGGTCCACCACTACCCAGATAGCATCGCAACCCCCATGAAATCTAGGTAGTCTCGTGATGAAATCCATCAAGATTTCGTCCCACTTCCACTCAAGGACATCTAAAGGTTGTAACAGACCCCCTGGGATGTAGTGTTCAACCTTCACCTACTAACACACGAGGCACTTTTCTACGAACTCTGCCACTGCCCTCTTTACCCTGAGCCACCAAAACTGACTGCTCAGAGCCTGGTACATCTTGGAAACTCCAGGGAGCACTTCTAGGGGGTGAGTTGTGGAACTCACCAAGAACCCTCTCGTGAATCTCCTCTGGAATAAAAAATTTCCCTCGGAAAATCATCTGATTCTGACCATCCTCCTTCCACCCTTCCAGAGAATTTCCATAGTTAACCTGGTCATGCATTACTTAAATCTCTATGTCTCCCAACTAAGAATCCTCCACCTACAATAGGAGAGAGTATTGCACTGTCATCTGAAACAAACTACCTCTACCACCATTCTCCCTTACATCCACGTGCAGGGAAGCCAACTCCTCCATTGTCTTCCATGCATTTGCCGAATCTCTAACCGCATCATTCTGCGACTTCCTGCTCAAGGCATTAGCCACCACATTCCCCTTTCCTGAGGTGTTGGAAATCTAGAAGTCTTAGTCCTGAAGGAACTCTATCCACCTTCTCTACTGTAAGTTCAGGTCTCACTAGGAGAAGATATACTTCAAGATTTTGTGATCCGTGAAGACCACGAAGCGCTCCCCGATGAGGTAATTCCGCCACAACTTTAGTGCAAAAACAATGGCCACAAGATCCAGATCTTGGGTGGCATAATTAAGCTCCTGGGGATGTAACTATCTATACCCATAAGAGATCACCCCTTGTCGTTGCATCATCACAAACCCGAGGCCTTGTCCTGAAGCATCACAGAACACCTCATAAGCCACCCCTTCTTCTGGAAACCTCAGAACTGGGGCACTTACCAACTTCTCCTTTAGATAGCTAAAGGCTACCTCACACTGCACATCCCATACAAAATCCTGGTCCTTCTTGGTCAAGGATGTCAAAGGTGCTGTAACTTGGGAGAAGTTGGGTACGAACCTCCGGTAGTAACCTGCCAGTTCAAGGAAACTACAAACCTCTACCACATTATTGGGTGATTCCCAAGAAAAAACTTCCTAGACCTTCGATGGGTCCACCACTATTCCCTACTCGGACACCACGTTCCCAAGGAAGTGCACTTCTCGCGTCCATAACTTGCACTTGTAAAATTTCCCATTGAGTTGGTGCTGTCGGAGGGCCACTAAAACCGTTATCAGGTGTTCTGCGTGATCCTCCTATGACTTTGAGTATATCAGGATGTCATCAATAAACACGACTATGAAACGATCCAGGTATTC
This sequence comes from Viscum album, assembly GCA_963277665.1. NCBI lineage: Eukaryota > Viridiplantae > Streptophyta > Magnoliopsida > Santalales > Viscaceae > Viscum > Viscum album. The sequence continues at coordinate 1,536,054,591 of OY728126.1, forward strand.
CCGGAAGACGGATTTCATGAGTCCCATGAACACAGCTGGTGCGTTCGTAACACCGAACGACATAACTACAAACTCAAAGTGTCCATACCTACACCTGAAGGTTGTCTTTGATATGCCACCCTACTTCACCCTCAACTGGTGATATATAGATCATAGATCAATCTTAGAGAACCAACCTACTCCCCTCAGTTGATCAAAGAGATCGTATATCCTCAGAAGAGGGAAACGATTCTTGACCGTCACCTGATTTAGTCTCCTGTAGTCTCTGCAGAACCTCAGACAACTATCTGCCTTCTTTACAAACAAGACAGAAGTACCCCATAGTGATGCACATGGTTGAACAAAACCCTTCTTCATCAGATCGTCAATATGAATCCACAACTCCTGCAACTCATAAGGTGCCATTCGATAGGGAGCCATTGAAATCGGATGGTCACCAGGTTGCAAGTCTATACCGAACTCAACATAACGTCGAGGGGGTAGAGTCACCACCTCTTCAGGGAATATGTCCATAAAATCACCAAAGATCCTTGGTTCTTCCCCCATTTCTGTATCTGCCAACTCCACTGACAGTTCAACTAACAAGGAAGGGAGGGGCTCCACTCACCGTGTACCTTCCTGGTAACCCCTCTCGCCGATGAAAGTCACACATCAGACGCCCAAGTCTGAAAACACAGTCCTACCTCATAAGCAGCCAATAATGGAACATACAAAGAAAAACTAGTCAATTCCTAGGATGAAATGATATGGATGTATTTGAAACAGTAGAAGATCCCTTATTGGCTGATGTGGCCTTATCATCAGTCTACACCCTCGACAAACATAAAACAAGTTGGTCTGACCTCCAACTGGTGTACTCAACACCAGGGACACTGGAAGTCTCTTAGCATCTAGAACCAGAGCATGGGCCAGACTGGGCACACCAAAGGAGTGGGAAGATCCTATATCAAACAAGGCATATGCGAGAGTACTAAACAAGCTGACCGTACCTCGAATGACTTCCGGCCCTGCTGGAGCTGCTGCCTCCGCGGCGTGTAACTACCCACGCCCAGCTCCCCTGCCCCTCAGCTGTCAGCCGCCTCCCTGACCGAGCCCTAGTCGAGGTCCTTGAGGAGTTCCCTGAGGTCGGCCTCCTCCTGCGACGTCGGAACTTGGAGGAGTGGGAGTTCGCTGTCCCTAATGCTGCTGCTAAAAGGGACATGATAGAAACTGCTGCAGCTGGGGTGGGTGCAGCACTGGCCCACCCCCATTGTACTGTACTCGGTCCAGGCACTGATTCCGAAGGTTCCCATGACTGCAACAGATGAAGCATCTTGTTCCTGGGCCCGAAAGGAAAGGGTGATGACCAGGAGATCGGAACTGGAACTGCTGGGGCCTGCTCCCTACTGGTCGAAACCTAGAGGGCCCTGATGCTGGAGGCCTGCTGCTGACGACTTTCCCCTTCGATGAGCCCAACTGGATTCCCTCTCACGATACACCTCCCAACATGTGAATCCTCTCCACCACTTAAAATTTCTTCTAGACCTTCAAGTATATCGGTAAGGTGAAGGGATTAACAGTATACTGGAGAGAAGGTCGAAGTGCCTCCTCCAAACCTCTTGCCCAAGACTCCTCATTCGGAAAAAGGTCTGGAGCAAAGCGAAGGGGATCCTTGAACTTGATCCCCAACTCTCTTACTGACATACTACCCTGCTGGAGGGAGAGTATCTCCTGCCTCTTCTTAGCCTTCATCATGGAAGAGAAGAATTTTGCCCAGAACTCCTTCTTGAAGTCAGTCCACATCACTACAGCCTCCCTCTTCTCCCCAAGATAAAGCATCCACCATTGAAGCACTGCTCCACGCATCTGTCTTACAGCCAGAGGAACCCAGTACTCCGTTGGAGCCCGAATCAAGCTAAAAGCTATCACTAAATCCTATAGCCATCTCTCTGTTTCCACCTCAGAGATGCTTCCCTCATACTTCCCGAGGGTCTGCCACTGAAAGGCACGAAGCGTCTTCTGCCAATGATCGTCCTACTCCTCTCGGTCATCCCTCTGTCGATCAGTCCAGTAAACCTTCTGGGCCTCTATCTCCCACCCTACTCGTTGTCGTATTCCATGTGCCATAGCTACAAGGTAAATAAGGAATGCCTAAGCCCGAGTAGTGTATAATATTGTTCTTAAATTTTCTTAGACTTATTATTCATTTTAAATCCCAAAAATACCCATGAAACACAAGAACACAAGTCATTATGATGCATGTACCATCCCTAGGGTCTCCACCCTGCAATCAGTGTAGTCTTACTTGGTCGTTCAATAGGCCCAGAGTCCTTGCATCGGATCACGGGGGGCCCTAAAATCCCATGTCCTAGCCGGTCTTCCCTGGCCTATTTCATGCACAAAGATCAACCAACACTATTTCCCTACCATCCCATGCAATCCTCACTGTACCTAACCTCGAACTCCATCCTATCTCTCAACCTCCCCCTCTCATACCATTCTGTCATGACCCACCTTCACCAAGATGAAAGAAGGGACAGTAGGTTTCCAGACCCTTCCTTATTCAGGTTTAAGGAGAGATAATGACCCCCCGAGACCCGCCTTCAAAAGGTCCCGGAGTGGCGACTATCACCAAGGGTATAGAATCACATACAAGATGGAAGGCATTAACCATTTTATTTAATAGGATCAAGAGATAAGATATGGTCTATGACTCACGATTAAAGAAAAAAAATAATAAAAATCATTTAGTTGATCACCCGAACTCTATAACTCCACTCAAATGGATAATAGAAATTGAAGTAGCAAGGGATATATATTAAAAAAAATAGGAGATGTTATGGTTTGTAGAATTAAAACCCTTAATTAAAACCAACATTTAATTTTTCATTTTAAAGAAATATTGAATATAGAAGGTTTAAAATCATTTATAATAGTATTTACAAAATTGAAAACATCTAAAGACTTAAAATTCCCATGATTTTAATCTTTTAATAATAATAAATTGGTGTCATAGATCTTTCTAGTACAAGTGAGAAAACAAGATTAATGTTTTTATAAAAAAGGAACTGTATATGGGTAACATGGATTTACCCTTACATTGATCATAGGTTTCAATTAATGTTAAATATTTTTTCCCTTATGTAGGTCATACTCTCATACCTACCCTTACACAAAATTTAGAAAGTAGGATCTACCCTTATGTAGGTCTGAAACTAACCTTACACAGCCTTTATAAGATTGATTTTACATTTACAAAATTCCTATGAAACCCTTATGTGGCACATGGGGTAACCTTACATATCCTTTTAAAATAAGATACTACCCTTATATAACTCTAACCAACCTTTACCAAGAATCTATGTTACATTTATGGAACCTTTTAGAAACTAAAGGTTACCCTTACACAACTCTTTGAAACACAAGTTTACACTTACAAAACTCCAATAAAAGAGCTCAAAAATTAGATAGTGTTTATAATTACTCTTTACCCTTACAAAATATGTTACTTAACCTTACAAAACCCTTAGAAAATAGGGGTTATCTTTATGAAACATATTTAAAACCCACTTATATAATGGTAGCAGGTTATTTCTCTTATGCATACCCCATGCTTTGCATAAGGGTAAAATGTAAATTAAAAATTATTTAATTTCCCCTTAAAATGTGTTATTAAAATGGGTTACAAATATCATTAAAAACCAATAGGGTTACAAAACAACACCAACACTCTCAAAACAGAAATAAATAGATATAACCAAAGAACACATCTGAAAGTAAAGATTAGGATGTTATAGGTTTTTTATTTCCTTGAAAGCCTCATTTCTTCTAATCTTTGTAATAATAAATCAATTTATTTCAATAAAAATCGTATCCAATTTAATTTATCTTTTATATAAATTTAAAGCATAAAAATGTTATTTCTCTAAAAAACTATTTTACATGATAAAGTGCATTTATTTTAAAATGAATTGGTCAAACCTTTATAAATTTTAATTAACAAAATGATTTTTAAATTTGAAATTAGATGTTTAAAATTATGTAAAAAATTTAATCTTAATATGTTTCATTAAAATTAATTACTATGGTTAAAAGTGAATTATTACGGTAAAATTGAATGAGTTAAATTGACTTTAACTAAGTGTAAAAGTCCTAAAAAATTTTATTACATTCCTTAAATTGATTTTTTGACATTTTAATTGAACAAAATATGTTTCCCATATAATTTTTTCAATTTTAATCCTTGGGATCTTGAAAAGAACATTACATTATTGAAAAATGTAAACATGTTTCAAAAAGTTCCCTTAATTTCACTGAAAAAAACATACCAATTCCACAATTCAAAGATAAAATTCACCTTAAAAATAATTCTTAAAACTATTAATTTTAGTCCCATATTAAATATACCAGTAACATAAGAACCATATCATTCATAGTTAGACAAACCCTTTCAAATTTAAGGATAATTTCAAGGAAAATTCAAGTCCCCGACATAAGTATTATCAATTACTTGGAATTATCCTTAATTATATTCTTTAAAATTTATTCTAACTAATATAATATAATGAAATTATAATATTTTATATACTTTAATGTTACTATATTAAGGGTGTTATAATTATCGATTCATATACTATTTCCATTAAATAAACAAAACCATTGTTCGTACGTTATGTGAACTACTACCTCCACGACCTATCATATATCATTTTCCTTCACCTCATTACAATTCCAGATCTAAGGATTCTATAAAATAGTAAATGTTATTTTTATAATATCATTTAGGTTTTGATATGAAAAATTATATATTCTATTAATGAAATTATTAATAAGTAATTATTGGTAATTTAATCGTTTAAAAAATGTTTACTTATAATATTTTATTCAAATTGTGTAATATTTACTTTCCATTAATTATTATTATAATTCCTTAAAATTATGATATATCAGACTAATAAACACTAAATAATATCATTATGTTTCTGGTATAATGATTTCACAACCAAACCACCTCATAATCATTCACTAAATTAGGATATGTTCATATTTCAGTTGGTTTAACCACCCAATTGAACAATAATAGTACTTTATATCATATATAACCAAGGAAACCTAATTATTAGTATAATATGATATAAATGTTTAACTAATTATTATTTTTGGTTCTAGATCATCAAGATTCATCGAAACATGCTTATTATCGATTTCATATTCAAGGATAATGACTAAAATACTCATGAAAAGAATTTGAAACATCATGAATAATTATAAATCATCCATAATAGTAATTTTAGTGATATATTAATGATGAAATTTTAAATAATAATAAATATGAACACTGCTATTATGAAACTAGAATAAACAATCAAAATTATAAACACCTGATGTGGAAAATCGGTAAAATTCATATAGATAATGACTATTTATGAAGTGTATAAATGAATATTGATATAATTAAGGTTATTAATTAAGTGATTAATATATATATTTTGGTTATAAATGAGGTTAAATTATGTTTATGGAGGTTAGAAACAAGAGTTAAGGGTTTTAGTCTCAATTTATTTTGATTTAGACATGTTTATTTTATACAAAAATGCTTTCTTTTGTATGAAGTACTTACCATACCAATTTAATATTTATATCATGATTCTATTATATTTTAGGATATTCAATGTATCATTTCATTTTAAATTTTTCATGTGATTTTGGTTCCAAATTTCTAAAGGTTGTAAGGGTTTTCATCTCAATTTCCCTTCATTGAGACAAGTATTTTATTTATACACCTATTTTCATATATGCGGTGTTTATTGTAACACCCTTGAGAATGTGAGACTTAAAAGGATAATTTTACCATCCATTTCAACAAGTTGAAACTTTTTTTTGGGAGCCTACCTGATTAGAAGTCCCAAGTTAAGCATGCTTGTCTTGGAGTAGTTTCAGAATGGGTGACCTCCTGGGATGTTTTCTAGGGTGTGTGTGAGTGAGGAAAACACACACTTAAAGAACATGTGTTGTCCTGTGGGGAAAGTAATTAGTTATATAAGTGAACTCAGTGATTAATATCCTATGGTGTGATAGGAATAAAACCAAGGTATTACCAAAGACCCATGGGGTCAGTGTATTAGGTTCATGGATGGGGGATGGATGAGTCGTGACAAATGGTATCAGATCCAATACCCAAACAAAAGTGTAGAGGCACTACCTGGGTTTGAGATTTTGGGTCCAAAATGAGGTCATTATGATTTAAAGTGGTGTAAAGTGTAAAAACCATGTAAATATAATATTTAAAGTCTAAATGTTACAACCCATGTTAACAAGGTACACATTTCCTTTCGGGATCCTACCTGATTAGAACTCCATAGTTAAGTGTGCATGGATTGGAGTAGTGTCAGGATGGTTGAACTCATTAGAAGTTTCCTAGTGTGTGTGTGAGTGGGAAAAAACCACACTAAAAGAACATGTGTTGGAATTTGGGGATATTTATTAGTTAGATAAGTGGCCCCGGTGGGTAATAGCCTATGGTGTGTTGGGAAAAAAACCAAGGTATCACCAGAGATCGATGGGGTCAGTTGACCAGGTACATGGCTTGATTAAGGTTAGTTCATGACATATAAACTACCAATTGAGATATAATTTCATGAATTTATCTTTTAGTCACAATATTTATAGTCCAATTTCAACCCCTCTCTTTCAAAGGGTTTTGATTTGAAAGTTTCTAAATCTATAAGGGTTTCCTTGGTCTCAATTCTCATTCTTTGAGTCATAAAACATTTTGTGCACCATGATTCCTTTTTATGGTGTATTTAATGAAAATGGATGTATTTTTATTATATTAATTTAATTTCCTAGGATTTAATGAACCTTTATTTTCAGTATCCTATATGTTTAGAACTCCACAGTTAAGCGTGTTTAGACAGGAGTGGTGTTAGGATGGATAACCTCCTAATAAGTTTTCCAAGGTGTGCATATGAAAAAACACATTTAAAGAACATGTGTTGACCTATGGTTATAGTCATTTGTCCGATAAGTGTCCATAGTGGTTAATAACCTATAATGTGTTGGGAAGGAAACCAAATCATTACCAGAGACCCATGGGGTCAGTTGACCGGGTTCATAACCCAGGGAAGGCCGAGTCATGACATATATAATACCAATTTGAGATATCATATCATGAATTTATCTTTTAATCATGGTATACATAGTTTAATTTCAATATCCTTATTTCATAGGGGTTTGATTTGAAATTTTCTAAAGTTGTAAGGGTTTCCTTGGTCTTAAAGCCCATTATTTAAGTCATAATAGATTTTTGTGCACCATGATTCATATGTATGGTGTATTTAATACCCATGTATGTATTTTAATAGTAATACTTTTATGTCCTAGGATTTAATATCCAAATCATGTTACCTTATTTAATTGTATATTGATTCAATTATTTCCACAATAGTAAGGATTTTTTTCAACCAATTTTCATTCATTCAATTATGATCATTATGTAAACTTATTTCTCATAATTTGGGTACATATTTCCCTTTTATTACATTATGTGGTGTTATGTAATTGTTTTTTAGGTATATAAATTCCTACCAAATAAACCCTTTGATGAAAATTCCTTACTTCTTGGGATATTCTCTTTTGAAACCATCTATTTTCCCTATTTGGATGGATTATGATCATTTTATTCCAGTATTGACTTAGCTGTATACTCATTGATCTATACGGTGTGAACATAAAATTTTACATAACTAAAATTAGATTCTATTCACCTAGAAATAATTTTATTCATTTTTCATGGAGAGAATTATTGGAATTCTGTATATTTTTATTCAAATAAAGATGATTATTATCAAGTTGACTATGTGTTGTTCATCTATCCACCTTATTCCTCTAGATGGGTTATGATCAGATTATCCCTTTTATTTACATGGTGAAAAGTATTGGTGTTCTATATATTGTTATTAAAATATAAATGATTATTGGAAAGTCGACTATGTATTTTTTTAACCACCCACCTTCTTTTAATGGATGGATTATGATTAGTTTATCCCATTTATTAACATGGAAAACATATATAAATTCTTGATGATTATTGATTTATAACATAGATTGATTATGTATTGATTTTTTATTCCACATTATATATATATATCCAAGTATTATTCATTAATAAGTTCCTTAGAGAATTGTATGAAAGGTTTTGCTGACTCCTCTGGTGAATGCATTAAGATTAATCAGGTAATTGGTGGGGACCAAAATCATATAACCCCTAGATGCACCGATAAACCTCACGAGGAAAAACATGTTTGGTTATTTAGTGTATCCTACCCAATTTAGAAAGATTTCTTGACTAATGTCTCAAAGGAAAGTAAAGTGTCTAGGCACAAGGCCTTAATAACATATTTTTTTTATGTCTGAAATTAAACATTCCATCATTTTTAGATTAGTATTATTGATATCAATGTTTAAATTTATTCTTAGGGATATAACATGCTCATAGTTTCATGTTGATTATGGATTCATATTGTTTACCTATTCATGGAATAATATTGATTCCATGTTTATGCCATGATTACTTTAGTTATATGTTTCCCTTATTGATCATTTGATATCACCCATTTTTATGTTTTATATTTCCCTAAGTTATGAAGAGAACTAGTACACATGACATATTTAAAAGGATAACATGTGTGAAAGAATTTATAATAGATATCGAAGACTCATAATAAATTAATTAGTTTCATATATACTATTAAAAGTTTCTATTAGTACAAAGAACATGGGATTTATTAGTTTATGTTGTGTCCTAATTCTATAAAGATATAAACCTGAAAAGTTACTTCATACATAAGAGATGCAAAAATCAATATTGATTTTGTAATTTGTATACTTATATCCAGGATTTTACAAATGGTATCAATTAAAATATGTAATGTATGTGTTTATGGCCCTAGATATAGGAGTACGGTTCTGGGGTGTCATAGTTAGTATAAAAGGAAATGTTTATATAAATTTGAAGATTATTATGTTTATTGAGGAAAATATAACGGTTAATAAGTTATTATTGACCATAATATACAACCCTTTGGGATAAGTATATGATTTTTTATTAAGGTAATAATACACATTTTATTTGGGGATTAGTATAAGAATAATTTTATGAAAAACCAATGAATAAGTCAAAATATTGGATAAATTTTTTATTAAAGAAAATATTATGTGGTTTTTATAGACATACATCCCTATGTAGATATTGGAAATTAGATAGAGATGTTGCATAGATGAATATATGAGTAATCACTGGGAAAATGTTTGGTTGAACATTGACTCAATCATCACCCTGATGCATGATGAGTGGATCTAAGATTACACACCTTGAAATAAACTCTTGGGGGATATTCTTTGGTTAATGAAATTCTCTATATGAACCATTATGAAGGATTTAATAATGATGTTAACTAATTAGGTTAGATAACATAATAGGAAAATTACAATGGATAACCAAGGGTTGAATAAGGATATTCATAGGTTAATCTGAAAGTATCATATATTAAAAACAAAGGTGTCATATTTGAATTTATGTTTTCATGTATATATTTTGGATATTATTACAACCATTTTATTTTTAATATTTTTTTTGAAATAGGATCATGAAAATGAAGCTAATAAAGGTATATAGCAAGAAACCAGTATGTATTATAAACAAACAAGGGAGCACACTTAAATGGTTCAGAGCCCTATTATTTTCCTGTTATGATGAAAAATGTGACATTACTAGTCTTGCCTAAAGTAGTGATATTGACTAACTAAAAATTAAAATTTTTATTTTAAAAGCACTTTTAAGGAAAAAGTGGGAAACCCAATATTGAGATTTATATTTTAATAATCTTGAAAAAATTATTTATTATCATTAGTGAGTGATATTTATCAATGATATTATGGTATATTCTAAAAGTTATAAAGATTATGTGAAATATATAAGGATTATTATTCAGTAGTTTCACCTTCATGGTATGTAAAAATATATTAAATTGTATTAATAACATTGATAAGTGATTTTATGGAAAAGTTCTATTTTTAGGGATAACTCTTGGATAATAAAATTTTCAGGTATAAATAACTCTTAAGTTTAATATACACATGATAATGATATAGTAAATAGTGGTTTGATTTTGTATAATTACGTTAGATAGTAATTGGTAACCTTGGGATTGATAATTTATTCATGATATTTTTTAAATAAGTTTATCACATTTAAGAGATTATGATAAATAGTGACTATGTTTGTGTCCTTATGAACTTATGATTACTAATATTTTAGGGTTAAAGATAAAATAATTTTTAGAGTAATATATAATACAATTGTGCCTTAATTTATTGGGATTCAAATAGGTTTTGGTAAAGGTATGTTATAGAGCGTATATGATTGTAGGAATGAGTAATGTTTTTTAGGAAGGATAAGTTGGATTTTGAGATCATAAATTTCAATGATTATTTGGTTTAGAATATTTTAATTATTTTCTTGGTAATTTGGGATCTCTATTTTACGTATTGGGTTAATACATAAGATATAACACAACTCAAATTAACTTAGGTTGATCCAATAATAATATATATTAAACCAAGATTGATGTAGGTTGAACTAAAGAATTACACTCCAAAATGATGATGATGGGAAACGGTTTTATGGTTAAATTTATTTTACAATATTCATTATAATAATTCCCCTATATTTATAATTTCTCACCACTCATTTCAACCATTTTAGTTTTAGTATTGGATGAAACTAGAATTAACTAGGGGTACGAGGGACAATGAAGAGATTACGTCAACAAAAAACTCAAAAAAATCAGAGATGGAGTGAGAAATCAAATGATTATTCCAAACTAGCTATCGAAAAATAGGATTAAAAATTTTAACATAGTTGACGTCCCAAAAAAACAAAATAAAAAAAGATGTTGTCTCATTAAATATCAAGTTATTAAGGTCATTAGAATAATAGGTGTAAAGGAAAGAGATAAGATATAAAAAATCCATTGCTTCAATTACAAGAGAGTTGGACATTATGTGACTCAATGTCCCAATCCAAAATCCAATGATGAATATTTTCACCAAAAACCATGAGAACAATAAAAATACAATGAAACTATTACTAATGAATCTTATATAGAGTTTTCAATCAAGATGTTCTAGTGTACTATGTTATGTAATGTTTAACTAACTAGTGGATATTGACTTATAAATAAAGACCATTAGAGGTATGAATATCATATAAATCATTTACAAGTTTTTTGGGAAGTAATTTCATATGGATATAGATCTTATTTCCTTTGTATACTTGTATGTGAAATTGGAATGGTTTATCTATCTTTATAAAGTTCTTATAATAATTTTTTATCTCATTCCACATCCTAAATAAACCCATTATCATATAGTGGTGTATAATTAATTATGAATTACCTTAATAAATTACTATGGTATTACGAGTACAATTGTGAGGATATAATTTATTTAAGTGGGGAGAATTTATCACCCCATATTTTTAAAATATAATTACCTTTAAATAATCCAATTTGTTCAATAGTTTTCTTTGTACGTAACTTCGAACATAAGCAGAACCATGACATATTTAGATAAACCATAAATATTTAAGTATGATCATTAAGATCTATACATTTAATTCATTTCAATATAAAATATTAACCTCTTTATGAAAAATATGAATGAATAAAATAAAAGATACTGATAATATAAATTAAATTCAATTAGTTTATCTAAAATGAAAAATAAGATCATTTATTATTTAGAAAAGTATTTTTTAAAAAAAAACTACTTTTAAATGATATGCATTTCTTTTTCAAGAAAAATATCATTAATGATGATAAATTATTTTCTATATTAATACTTGGTTAAAACCAATTTAGTTGGAAAATGATATAAAATAATAAAATAATAGTTAATATTTTAAAATATCATTTTCCAACAAAAAGTGATATTTCATTATATTTTATGATTTTATTCAAAAATTGAATTTATAAATTTATTAATTTTAAATTAATAAAATTAACTTCATTTTTATATTTTCATATCAATATTATATTTGTATTAATTTTTGATTGTTTTCTAAAAATGTTGATTTTTAGTTGAAAAATACAAGATTTATGAAAATTATAATTTCAATGATTTTGTCACTATGAAAGAATAACCTAGAAGATTAAAAAACCATTAAATTTATAAAATATGATATTAAGGAATAAAAGTATTTTTTTTGAAATATTATTCTTACATATAAAACCTATAAAACCATTATTAGATCTAAAGTAAAATGTTACAATAATATAAAACTATTTTTGGTATTCTATATAAATCAAGTATTTTCAAGGGGATTTTTGATTTTAGATTTCCATGAAATACTCATTCTTATATTTTATTGCTAATAAATAAATTTATGTCATTAAAATTACTATCTAATATAATTTTATCTTATATATAAATTTAGTGCTTAAAAGGCCATTTCTCTAAAAAACTATTTATATACGATTAAGTGTATTTATTTTAAAAATAAATTTTTTATATTTTAGAAATATTGATTTTTAAATTTATAATTAGATTTAAAATTATAAGTATAAAATTAAAAAATGGTAAAAATTAATCTTTGTTATTAAAATTAATTACTAAAGTTAAAAGTTAATTATCTCGGTAAAAGTAAAATGGGAAAATTGAGTTTAACCTAGCGTAAAAGTCATAAAATATTTAAAAAGTGACTTGAATTTAATGTTTAAGTTTTTTATTGAAAAAAATGTTTCACATAAATTTTTTACATTTTTAATCTTTGTGACCTCGAAAGGAACATTTCATTATTGAAAAATGGTAAGGTGTTTCCAAAAGTACCCTTACTTTCACTTATAAAAATATAACACTTTCAAACTTAAAAGATAAAATTAAATGACCAATTAATCCTTTAAACTATTAAAGTTTAATCTACCTATAATCCTTCACCACAAAAACTAGCCCTTGGTCACTCATATCTAGCCAAATCCCTTCAAATTCAAGGAGACTTCCATGGAAAATTCAAGTCCCTGATTTCATTATTATAAACTACTTAGTTTTATTCCAAATTATATTATTTAAAATTTATTACATACATAATAATATAATTATATTATAATAATTTATATAATTTAATGTTACTATTTTAATTTTATTATCATTATTTACTCAAATACCTCATCTATTAAGAAAAATAAAACAGTTGTTCATGTATTGTGTGAACTACTTTCTCCATGATGTAATATGTTTAATTTTCAATGAAAACCTTAAAATTATAGATATAAGTATGGTATTAAAATAAAAATATGATATTTATGATATAATTAAGGTTTTAGTATAAAATATTATAGACCATATTAATGATATAATAAAAAAATGATCATTAATAAATCAATCGTTTAATATAAGAAAACTAAAAAGATAATATTTTATTCAAATTGTGTAATTTTTTCATATCCATTACTTATTATTATAATTATGTATAATTATAATTAAACATGATAATAAAACATAAATAAGATCATTATTTTTTATAATTATATTATAGTCAAACCACCACATAATCATTTACTAAATCTGGGTATGTTCATGTTTAGGTAGGATTAACCACCTAATTGAACAATACTATGATTTTTTATCATGAAAGAATATGATAAAATAATTAATAGTAAAATATAATATAAACGTTTAAATAATTATTTGTTTTTATTTTTTGGAGATGTTATATCAATATTTAATTCCTTAATTAAGAAAACACATTTTGATCATCAAGAATCACCGAAACATGGTTGTTATCAATTTTATATTCAAGGATAACAAATAAAACATTGATTAAATTAATTTCAAACACCATAAATAAACATAAATAATACCTAATATTAATTTTAATTATATATTAATTATGAAACATTAAATAAAAATGAACACGAACTCCTCTATTATGAAAATAACACAAAAAATAAAAACTATAAATTGATGATGTGGAAAATTAGTATAATTCATATAGAGAATTAACATTTACGAAATGAATAAATGAAAATAGATGTTATTAATTTTATTAATTAATTGATTAAGATAACTATGTCTATGATACATGGGGTTAAATTATGTTCGTGGAAGTTCGGAACAAGAGGTAAGGGTTTGAGTATCAATTTCTTTTCATTGAGACTTTCTTTTGTTATACACCATGTTTGATTTTGTATGGTGTAATTAAAACCAAAAAGTAATATTTATATCATTATTATTTTATATTTTCTAATATTCAGACTCCCATTTTATGTTAACTTTATCATGGGAATTTGGTTCCAATGTTCTAAATGTTGTAAGGGATTTCATCCCAATTCCCCTTCATTGAGATAAGTATTATATTATTTTCATTTATGTATTGTATATACTGCCTATTTGAGATATAATATCATGTATTTATATTTTAATCATGTATTATATGTTCAATTGAAATATCTCACTTTCAAATAGTTTTGATTCAAATGTTTCTAAAGCTGTAAGGGTTTACTTGGTCTTAATTATCATTCTTTGAGATATAATACATTTTGTGCACTAGATTAATTTTTACGGTTTATTTACATCCAAAAAATTTATTTTTATCATATAAATTATATTTCCTTGGTTTTAATATCCAAATCATGTTTTCTCATTCAAATGTATATTAATTCAGTTATTTCACCAATAGTCAGGATTTTTGGAAACTCAATTTTCTTTCATTGGGTTATGATCATTATTTAAACTTATTACTTATAAGTTTGTCACATTATGCCATTTTATTTTATTTTGTAGTATTCTATCTCTTTTTATAGGAATATAAATTCCTACCATATAAACACTTTAATGAATATTTTTCACTTCTTGAGATATGTTCTTTTGAAACCATCCACTTTCTTTGGATGGATTATGATCAGGTTATTCCAATATAGAATTAGTTGTATACTTATTACTATATATGATGTGAACATAAAATTTTACATAACTCCAATTAGATTTTTTTCACCTATAATGAATGTTATTATGTTAACATAGGAAAAATTGTTTTAAATTTTTATGTGGTTTTTCTAATATAGATGATTATTGGCAAGTTGACTATGTATTATTTGACCATCCACCTTATTTCTTTAGATGGGTTATGATCATATTGTACCTTTTATTAAAATGAGGAAAATTATTTACATTTTTATATTATTATTAAAATATGAATGATTATTGGAAGGTTGACTATGCATTTTTGACTATCCACTTTCTTTATTTTGATGGGTTATGATTAGGATATCCCTTTTATTCACATGGGGAAAATAAATAACATTATTGATGATTATTAAATTCTAACATAGGTTGATTATGTATAGATTTCCATATTCCTCATTATATATATAGCCAAGTTTTATTCAGTAATAGGTTCCTCATGGAATGGTATGAGAGGTTGTTATGACTCTTATGATGAATTCATTTGACTTAATCTGGTGAAGGTTGGGGCTTGGAATTATATAGTCCCTTTATGAATCAAAAGGTATAATCAAGAAAAATAGGTTTAGATATTTTTTTATGCTTACCCAATTAAAAAATATGTCCTAATTGCGGTCTCAATGATAATTTAAGTGTCTTGGAACTAGGCCTTGACATAAAGTGTTTTAATGTCTGACATTATACTTCAATCAGTATGATATCAATATTATTGATATCAATGTTTTCATTTATTATCATGAATATATAATTCTATTAGTTTCATGTTGATTATGTATTCATGTTGTTTACCTATTCCTAGAATAATATTTATGAAATGTTTATAACATGATTACTTCAGTTATATATTTCTCCTATCGAGCATTTGAGATCACGCCTTCTTATGTTTTCCATTTTTCCAGGTTATGAAGAAAATTAATACACATGACATGTTTAGAAGGATAACACGTGTGAATAAATTTTTTGGAGACATTGAATACTTATAATAAATTAACCATTTTCATATATAGTAAGAAAATTTTCCATTTATAAAAATAACATGAGATTTATCAATTTACATTTTTCCCTAATTCTTTGATGATATAAACATGAAATGATCATTCATATTTAAGAGATAAAAGAATCATTATTTATTTTTTAATTTTGGATGGTTATATCTAGTATTTTATATCTAGTATCAAAAAAAATATGTAAAGTGTGTGTTTATGGAACCCAATCCAGGAGTGTGGGTTTGGGGTGTCACACCGGCAGTATGAGGGACCCACACATTGTCTGGCTCAAGGGTTTTACAACCCCATTCTCCAATGCAAGGCCTATGCACCTAGGATATAATAACCATTCCTATAATACTAAAATATAGAAATAATTAAATAATATAAATAGGAATCCCATTATCTATCCTAAAGGATCCTAAGCACAAACACCATCTAAAAAAATATAAATAACATAATTATCCTATATGAATAAAAAAATCCCAAAAATTGAGGAAACATGTACCATTTTTTACATATAAATTCACTTATAATTTACTACTCATGTTTCCAGTTCTTTAACCCAAGCAAGAATATGTCATAATTTTGATAAAATATTTTTTAAATTACATGTACTTTAAGTGTACATGATAGGTAGTCTTTGAGACTTCAACGAGTGTGTTTATAAGTTTTCTATAATTAGTGTATTAAACCTATATGGTGTGTCTAATTGGGTACATGATGTATGAGACTCCATACTTCATATTGGTGTGTATCACCAGTACTCACGTGGTCATAATATAGTATACATGGTATGTACTTTGAATTCACATTGTGTGAAGCTACATGGGATGGTCAACATGTATATTGAGTACATGTTGAGGTTACTAACTATAATTACATCATATGTTTGGTAAGTTTCATGGAATATAGAACCAAAATGATACTTGGTATGTACATCCAATATAGTCCAAGCCGTAAATTCTAATATACATGATGTTTTTGCTGGGTAAAACATCACGTGGGTCTAATGTGTTGACCTGACATGTACTCAATGTACATGCTAAGTCACTCGGTACCAAAATACATGCCTTGTGACCTAAGGTCATAGGCTGTATAAAATTTTAAAATATACTTAATCCCTAGAATAACACTTTGTGAGATACATAATGTGTGACATTATGGACTAAAAGATATACGGTAGGAGTTTGTAGATTCATAATGCTTTTCACTCTATATTCAGCACCACATCCACCATCATTTCCATCACCTCCGGTGTCACCCGACCCTGATACCCTTAAAGCTACTATCACACCCCATAATTACTTCACCAAATATTCATCATCAATATTTTCATTTTAATCCCATTATGTATTTAAAGTCACCCCTATAGATCTATTAGAGACTGCCTTTTCCACTCCACCTTGTGAAAAAACATAACTCATGGATTCCCTTTGTCCATTTATGATAGTGTTGTAATCAAACTTGAGCGGAATGGCCAGAAATAGAGACATGTCAAAGAATAGTGGTTTGTGTAAAGTATGACCACTTGATAATGAGTTTTCAATTGAAATTGTTCAGAAAATATAGAACCAATACAGATTGAGTTCTTCTTGTTAATCTTTAAAAAAAATAAAATTATCCATAGACTAAGAATAAGAAATCCATTATCTATAATAATAATAATAATAATAATAATAATAATAATAATAATAATATTATTATTATTTTAAATAAAATATATAACTCATGAATAAAAAAATAAACTATTAAATAATTATAATTAGAAGAATACATTAAATAAATTCTCATTAAATAAATTATCAAAATTAAAAATATCAAGAGCCCAAATAAATGTCTAAGAATAATCCTCATTTCTAGATATTTGAGTATTTATAAAATATTGAATTAATTTTAATTTAATCTCTTTACCATTTAATATAAAAAATTATCCATATAATGATTAGGTACACACAATAAAAATATTTAAGTTATAATTAAAATTTTGAGAAAAATGAGAAATAATTCCCATAAATTTATCATATATATGTATATATTCAACTTTATTATTTAAAATTTATATATTATTATCATCATAAAATTTTAATATTTTCACCATGGGTGGTCTTGGAGAATATAATTAATATGAAGAGGGTAAAAGAATAATATAATAAAGATAAGAATCAAGAAGAACGTCCTACATCGATGGTGAATAGCAAGAGCTTTGATGAACATGTCACAATTATTGACCACCATCAATTGTAAGATCCTATAATTCATGGAGGTATTTTATTGTCTAATTTTGATTATAACCCCATAAATTTGGTTAATTAAATGTTTACCAAGTTTATGAGTAATATTAGGGGTGTTTCAGGGGTTTGAGACATGAAATCAAGGGAAATTGGGTTATTCTGTACATGCTTCATGGTTGGCACATGGTTAGTGAAAACTGTGCAAGGTGTAAGACAAATCGTGTGACATGGGAAAGTGTAATTTATCAAGGTTGGAACATGGGTTTTCAAGACACACGGGATTCCAAAAAAAATTTATACTTGGAATCTTTTTGGATAGAGGGTGGTGCACGGTTGACATGCGGTTTGGAAAACCGTATGGCCAAACCATGCAACCCATTAAAAAGTGGAAATTAACAAAATCTCACCCTCAAGATTTTAAGTCACTCACCCAAATTTCTCCCCATTTTTTCCTCCTCCTTCCCAAGTGACGAACCTAAACCCTCAATACATCCCAAGGATCAATCTTCTTTGATTCTAGGATGTTTGGAGTGCTGTTGGGTGTGGATTAATGATCCGGGTAAGTCTAATCCTCCTCTTGACTCCATTTTCCTGGTTAGGGTTTGTGGTTTCTCCCATATTATTATGATGCCTTAAAACCATATTTTTCTAGTGGATCTTAGGTTGTAGCTTCAAGGGGGTGTTTGAATCCAGATCTAAGGCCAAGGTTAAAGTTGTGTTCATCTTCATATTTGAGCTAGGTTCTCTACAAGTTATATCCATAGTTTTATTACTGATTTTTGCATTTGTGGTTGTGATATTACTTCCCTCTTGATGTGAATTTTATTCCTTAGTGATTTTGGTAATAATGGTTGGTTAAATGATGGATTTAACACGTCATGATCCATGTGGGATGCATCGAGATAGATTTGAATGATTTAGGGCCACCCATGGGGTGCACTGACATTCCTGAACATGGAAAATAATGATGTTAAGTATTTAATTATTTAGTGTTGAAATAGATCCCATGATAAATATATTGATATATTGATGTGATTTATAAAGAGAAACCAATGGTAGTTGCATCTAGTTATTTACAATGGCATACGATATTGTTTGGAATAATGTGAAAAAGGGTTAAACAATTTAATGTTAACAAATTAAATGGATTATGAATGTGTTGAATGGGTTTAATGAATGGGAATTGATGAATATTTTAAGAGGCTTAACATATGAGAATTGTTTAGCATGCTAAATGGGTTGAATGGGCTAATCCAATTAAATAATAAATGTGCTAATGGGTTAAGGCTTGATGATGATTTATTTGTTAAATGAATTGTGATGTCTAAATGTTATATGAATTGTTATGTATGATTTGTGATATGGTATATGTGGTTAATGGTTGAATAAGAATGTTCACATGGCTTGGTGGTGTGGGATAAAGTACTGAGGCTCCTCCCATAGGTCAGGTTGGAATGAGGCTCTAAACCCCACCCTAGAATGCAAGGGTGAGGGATCCAGACTAATTCTCTAGGCCCTTAACAATTGCATTGGATGATACTACCTAGACTAAGGATCCAAGGAAAATGTATTATGGTTATTTATGAAATAGTTATCCCTAGTGAGATAGGGAACCTGAATTATTACCTTATGCATGATAATTGACCAACTTAGGCCAATGTGTAACTGAGGAAAATGCCTAACCCAAGGAACATGTGATGAAAATGAATTTTATAACAAAGAAGGATTAAGCGATGAATATAGAAATGATGATTGAAATGGTTAATTTAAATATTTATAATCAATGGAACCTAAGTTATACTTTTGTATACCTTGTATTTTATTTCTTAATATCATGCACTATCTATTAGAATGAATATTTTTTAGACAATGTTAGTGGTGGACTACTGAGTTGTACTCACACACTGCTCGAGATGCCATGGGTACCTGAGATTATTTCATGGTTAAAGGTCAGGAAAAGGGTAAAGGAACTATACTCGGGAGTTGATTTAGGCTTGGTGTGTGCTTGGATGAGGATCCAAACATGGAGTCAGTACTCACATAGGGAATTTGTCTATTTACCTTTTTTTGGGTTCTATTTAACTTTAGAACTGTTAGCATGGCATGTAATATTTACTTTTTTTTATTGTTAGATATACCATATTTGGGATATTGTTGGTTATTATTTATTTTGTTTTTTATTTATCATTACATTATTTCATTTATTATATACTATGGATTATTCTTGTAAAGATGGAATAGTCTCTCCATGTGATATATTTGACCCTTGCTTCTAGTCGCAACCTTTGGCATATGGGAAGGTGCGATTGAGCTCATGTAGTGACCCCGCTTGGGGAACCATTTAGCGACTTTTAGGTCAAGGGTATTAAAAATTTTTATCATAGGAGTTTCCCTTCTCTTTCTTTTGTTTTACTATTTGGGGATGGCATACTAGAGTTTAGGGAGTGTCATACATTGGCAATGAGCTCATGCATGAGAGTAGCTAACCCATGTATGATGGAAAACTCAAGTACCCAGGGTGGGAATTATTGTTATTGATATGAGTTGTTACAGATGAATGATATTTCACCATCAGGTGGTGCACTTATTGTGTGATGAGACTATTTTATGATATTTTTCTCATGGAAGGAATGGAAAGAGGTTGTGCATTAATGAATCATTATAGGCACCTAGGGATGTAAGTGGTATGAATAATGATAGGGACTCATGGGATGGGTGTGTGGAACACAAAGGGTATGATGCATCCTACCTTCTAGAGAGAATATATTAAAACGTTACCTAATAAAGATGATGAAAATGATTAAATAGAAATAATTTTTAAGAATAATTAAATAAATATGTTAACAAAAAGTTAATAATGAGTTAAAATATTGGTTGTAACATGTGGAAAATGTGCCAAAAATAAAATGTTTTTTTAAAGTGGTAATGGTTTAAAAAAATGTTTTTAATAAAAGACTTATAATGATGTAAATTAGTTTACCCCTATTTTGACCATGACCCATGGTAGGGATGGTTGAGGGTAGTTTTCTAAGTGCGGCGATGACCATTGGGGTAGTGTGTGTGAATGATTTTTCTCATGGAAAGTGGAGAGCCTTCCCTTGAGTAAAATATAAAATATTATTATTAGGTGTTCTAAGATTCGTGTTTGGTATCATAGACAAATACCACCATGACATTGTGAGCTAGTTGAGAGACAATAGGATATCACCATGAACACTCCACTAGTAGAAGATCATGGAAACCCGTTGTTACAAGATAATCGAGGAGATGAGTAGTTTCTTGAGAACTTCACTCATTTTGTTCAGATGATGGAAATGGACCATGGAAGGTCATACCAAGTATGTTTGATCTCACAAGAGAGTTTTAGTTGCATCACCCTATAACATTTGTTGGAGTGGGTGGACCTGAGGTAGAAAAGTTCTAGATAGAGTCCATCTAGATGATTTTGGATCACTTAGAGACTCTTAAGAAGAAGAGAGTCAAGTTGGCAACCTGTATGTTGCGGGGACCAAAAAAACAATGGTGGGAAATTTTGGTTTAGAATCAATTGGGAGAAGACATGTTATAGAAAGTCTTCCATGAGAAGTTTCTAGAGAATTTATATCTAGATACCTTGAGATAGGAGAGGGATTCACAATTTATGAAGTTGACCCAGGGAACAATGTTTTTAATGGATTATGCTGGCCATTTCATAAACTTCAAACACTTTGTTCCAATGTTGGATTGGTATGAGATTGATATATCAAGATGATTTCATGATGGAATTAGGTATGAGATTAAGTCTCAGGTTAACAAATTTCATTTGAAGAGGTTTACAGAGGTGGCAGATCTTTCCCTTATCTCAGAGTTGAACATGAAGGAGGATTCATGTAGTGGATTTGTGGTCCAAGTTGGACTAACCAGTTGTGCGACTTCCAAGGGAAGGAAGTGTCATTTTGATAGTCTTCCTTAGAGTGGATGTGGGTATAATATTTAGAAGAGAGGATAAACATATCAAGGTAGTGATTAAGTGTTTTTATATGAGTGTATTTGGTCACAACACATGTGTGGTTAGTTCCCCAAACGACCAGTTAAGTGTAGAGCATGTGGTAGATTGGTGCATCTACAGAGGTTCTACCGAAACCCTCGACCACTGGGCATAGATGTAGGATAGAGGCAGATGGTGAGTATAGGCAGGGGTCAGTTACCCCATATTAGGAAGGAAATTGGATCTCGACTAGTCATAACGGTTAGGGTGGTGGATGTGGAACTCTAGGGTGATAGAATCCATACCATAAGGGAAGTGAAACACCAAGGATCTAGATCAGAGCCCATTGCAGAGGGGAAAGTTAGCTTCATGTAGTTTAATTAGCACCAAGAGGTGTTGAGGCTTGACCATTGACTGTTCAAGGTACGATCCTTGTAGCTTCCACACTTTCTAACTCTTTATTCAATATAGGTGCCTCAAATTCTCTTGTTTCTACTCAGTTTGTGGTTATGTTGGGTGTAATAGTGGAATTTTTGAGTTGGGTGTTATCGATTGATACATCGTTATGAGTGTGAGTGGAAAATTTTAGGCAATGTAAGGGTTGTTTTCTAGAGGTTAGCGGGTACCATTTCCTATGAGTTTTTTGTTGTTCTTGAGATTTCAGGTTATGATATGATTTGGGCATGGATTGGTTGGTGTTGTACCAATTCCAAATTGAATGTTACCATCATAGGGTAACTTTCATGTCTCTTGAGGGAGACATGCATATTCATCGTGGTGAATGGGATGTTTGAGAAGGACCTATAGGGCCAATTTTTCAATAGTTGGGTGAACTCATAGGCCAATTGTCTTGGCTTATGCTTGATGATGGGGGAGTAGATAAGCTTGTATTCCCTATAGTGGTAGATTGGGTTCAAAATGTGTTTACTACGGACTTATTAGGGCTACTGCCTGAGAGGGATGTTGAGTTCCTGATAGAGTTACTACTGAGAGAAGAACCAATTTCCATTCCAACCAATAGAATAGTTCCAGAAGAACTCTAGAAACTTAAAACTCAATTAGAGGATATATAGAACAAGGGGTTCATTCATCCTAGTATGTCACCTTGGGGATCTCTAGTGCTGTTTTCTAAGAAGGATTACAGGTCATTACAGTTGTGAATTGCTCATAGAAAGATAAATCCTATGTCAGTCAAGAATAGATGCCCTCTTACTTGAATTGATGGTCTGTTTTACTAGTTGAGGGGTGAATTGTTGTTCTCTAAGATAGACATGGCATTGTGATATTATCTTTTGAGGGTGAGACCTTTTGATATACCCCAAACTACCTTCGGGGTAAGATACAGGTTGTATGAGTTTGTGGGGATGACGTTTGGGTTGACTAATGTGATAGAAGTGTTTATGGACCTAATGAATCGAATATTTGACCCTTAACTGGATCATTTTTTAGTTGTCTTTGTTGATGACATCTTGGTGTACTCTAGGACTCATGATGGTCATGACAGACAAATTGAAATCACCTGAGTACACTAAAAGAGAATAGGATATATTCCATGCTATCCAAATGTCATTTTTGAATCAACACAGTACATTTCTTAGGTTAAATCACTATAGAGGAAGGCATGTCAATGGACCCAGAGAAATTGTACGTGATTGTGTATTAGGAGCATCCCAAATTGTTTATAATGTACAGAGTATTTTGGGGTTTTCTAGATACTACTAAAGGTTTATCAAGGATTTTTCCTATTTAGAAGCACCACTCTTAGGATTGACCAAGAAATTAATTAAGTTTTAATTGTATGAATCATATGAGAATGATTTTCAAGAGCTAAAGAATTGGTTGAATACCACACTAGTTCTGATCTTACCTGATCCATTAAAGGGGTATACCTTATTTTTTGATGCATATGGTGTTCGGTTTGGGACAGTGTTGATGAATGATGATTGGGTTATGGCGTATGGATCGCAAAACTTGAGGCCTCATGAAATAAATTATCCCACTCACAATCTTGAATTAGATGTGGTGGTTTATAACTTGAAGTGTTGGCAACATTACTTGTTAAGATAATGGTTTATGGTGTATACCAATCATAAAAGTATTAAAGTAAATCTTCTCTTAGTGTGATACAAATATTTGATAGTGAAGATTGTTCAAATACATGTAGTCTTTGATTATGAGTTGGTTTAAACACTGGGAAAAGGAAACAATGCTGAAGATGATTTCAATTGGAAGAATCAACATCGGGTAGTTTAAGAATCAAATTCAGAGTGGAATATGAATAAATTGTTTACTGAGATTCATCTAGAGATGTAGGATGACCAAGGGAAGGTGACCCTTTCATCTTTGGTAGCTATGTTCACACTCCAGAGTTGGATCGAGGAGTAGAATCACGATGATTCAAAATGTTTTTCTTTGAGGGAAAATCTTAAAGGATGAGAGTCAACTTCAAGTTGGACAGTTGAAGATGATGGGGTGGTTTTTGTTCATGGTAGTGTTGTTTTGATGTCATGTATGAGGTAAGAGCTGATGCATGAGTTTCACTCTTCAAAGTGGGAAGTGAATCTTGGTTTGAACAAAATGTATCGTGAACTTCATAGGAAATATTGGTGTCTAGGGATGAAGAAATAGGTTATTGGTTTTGTGGCTTGATGCCTTACCTGTCAATAGGTGAAGGCTAAGAATCAATGACCTGGTGGCTTGTTGCAATGATTACACATTCCAGAGTGGAAATGGGATGATGTGCCGATGGATTTTGTGGTGGGTCTCCTAAGGATGCCTCTAAAGAATGATGTGATCTATGTGGTTGTGGATTAGTTGACTAAGGTGGATAATTTATTGCTAATTCAAGAGACTTACACCATAGATTTGTTGGTTGATTTGTATGTTTAAAAGATAGTACGATTGCACTGGGTTCTAGAGACCATAGTTTCAGATCGCGATCTTCATTTTACATCATGATTTGGGAAAGAATTACAGAAAGTTCTTGGTACCTAGGTGTCTTCAAGTGCCGATTTCCACCTGCAAATGGATGATAAATTAGAGTGTACTATCCAGGTGTTATTGGATATTTTGAGATAACGTTTACTAGAATATGGTGGATCATGGGAAAAGAATATATCACTGGTTGAGTTTTCCTACAAAAATAGTTACTATTATAAGATTTATATGGAACCATATAAGGTTCTCTATGGTAGACCATGTAGATATCTGTTGTGTTGGATAAAGGCTGGAGAATCTGAGTTTTTGGGGTCAATTCTCATACATGAGATGGTAAAATAGGTTTAATTGATTCATAAGAATATGAAAATGGCTCAAAGTAGGAAAAATTCATATGTAGACCAGTGTTGTCGACCTCTTCAGCTTGTGGAGGGTAATCATGAAATTCTTTAGGTGTCTCTAAGGCCGGGTCACTGTTAGAATCAGAAATAGGGTAAGCTGGCACCCAGGTATATGGGGTTGTTGGAGATTGTGGAGAGGATTATACTAGTGGTTTACTGATTAAATCATCCAAAATGATATAGTGGTATGAAAGATGTTTTTCACATGTAAAAAATTCATAGTATCACCGTAACCCATCTCATGTGATTGATGTTGAGGATGTTGATCTTGAGGCTAATGCATACTTTGAGGAAAATTTGGATTGTATTGTAGATGATAGTGAGAAATTATTGCAGGGAAAGACTGTGCCTTTAGTTTGAGTTTTATATAAGAACAGTAATGATCAGGAAGAAACTTGGGAAAGAGAGTTAGATATTTATCCCCAGTGGCCCGAATTCTTTGCTTCAAAAGATTAGCAATGTTTGGGAGTGTGGCTCGAGGATGATCCGTTATAAGGTGGGGGGGGGGCTTTGTAAGATCATAGAATTCACTGAGGCTTGTTCTTGTTTAAATTTTGGTTTGAACCCCTTAAAATTATTTAATTAAATGTTTACTGGGTGTATAAGGAAGATCAGGGGTGTTTTGAGGTTCTGGGACACAAAATAAGGTGAAATCGGGCTATTCTCTACATATTGCATGGTTGGAACATGATTAGTGAAAATAGTTCAATTTGGGGGCCAAACCGCGTGACTTGGGATAATGGAATTTCAAATGGTTAGCACATAGTTTTTCAAACCATGTGGAATTCCTTTTAAATTGTGTAACATGGACTCTTCTTCGATAGAGGCTGGCACACTATTGGCACACAGTTTGGAGAACCATGTGACCCATTAAAAAGTGAAAATTTACAAAATTACCCCTTGGGATTTAAGGTCCCTTACAAAATTTCCACCCATTTATTTTTCCTCCATCCCTAGTGATTAACCTAAACCCTCAAGACCTCCCAAGGATTGATCTCCTTCGATTTTAGGCCATTTGGAGTTCTATTGGGTGCTGATCAACTCTCCGGGTAAGTCTAATCCTTCTTTTTCTTCCCTTTTCCAAGTTAGGGTTTATGGTTTCACTTATCTTCTTCCAAATCCATAAAACCCTCTATTTTTGGTGGATCATAGGTTTGGGATTCAAGGGGATATTTTAATCTTTATCTAAGGCCAAGGTTAAGGGTGTATCCATCTTTTGATTTGAGGTAGGTCGTCTACAAGTTATATCCGATATTTTTATTGTGAATTTGTGCTTGTGTGGTTGTGATATTGCTTCCCTCTTGTTGTGAATTTGATACCTTAGTGATTTTTGTTAATTTTTTTGGTTAAATGATGTATTGAACCCCTCATGATTGTTGTGGGATGCATCAAGATAGATTTGACTGATTTAGGGCCACCCATGGGGGTCACCGACATTCCTAAACATGGAAAATCATGATGTTAAGAATATAATTATTTTTTGTTGAAATAGATCCCATGATAAATATGTTGATATGTTGATGTGATTTATAAAGTTATGCCAATGGTAGTTGTTTCTAGTTATTTTCAATGGCATAAGGGATTGTTTGACGTAATGTGAAAAAGGGTTAAACAGTTTAATGTGAATGTATTCAATGGATTGTGAATTGATGAATGCGTTGAATGGTTTAATTCATGAGAATTAATGAATATATTTAATGGGTTAACATTTGAGATTTTTTTAGCATGATAAATGGGTTTAATGGGCTAAGCCAAGTAAATGGTAAAAGTGATAATGGGTTAAGGCTTGATGCTGATTTATTTTTTTAAATGAATTGTTATGTGAAAATTTTATATGTTTTATTGTGTGTGATTTGTGATATGGTATATATGGTTAATGTATTAATAATCATGTGCACATGGATTTATGGTGTGGGATAAAGGACTTGGGATCCTCCCACGGGTTGGCTCGGACTAAGGCTCTAAACCCCACTCTAAAATGCACAGGTTGGGGAGCCGGACTAATGCTCTAGGACCCGAACTAATGCATTGGATGAGGCTAACTAGACTAAGGCACCAAGGTATGTGTGTTATGATTATTTATGAAATGTTTATCCCTAGTGTGATAGGGAACCTAACTTATACCCTTATGCATGATAATTGACCGACTTTGGCCATTGTGTAAATGTTGAAAATGCATAATGTCACGACCCGACCCAACGGGGCTCGAGCCATGACTCCCCAAGACCACCTCCCTTAGGATAGGGGCTGGTGACTAGTGTTGACCCGACCCAATGAGGCTCAATCCATGACTCCCCAAACCTTCCTCCCATAGGCCAGGGCTGGAAACTAGCGCAGAGTAGGCTATCACACAGATGGGAGACCTTAGTCTATCATACATGTACACCTGCACCCACATAAACCTCTATGAAATAGTGAAGAGCTATATAAAAGATGAAAGTAAAATGCATGTATACACTTATCCCAAACTAGAGTTCAATAGAAGTAAAAAAAGGAAAAAACATGGCCCACCAAAATAAAACTATAAAAGCATCCAACCTACTTAGAAGGAGGGGATCATTTTCAAGAACCTGCTGGAAAACTCTACGACACAGCTCCAGAAACACCTCAGTTGGTCCAGCTCACTAATCTACACCTACTCTGGGTCATCCTGGGACTCCATAGAAAGGTCCATGGTCTACAAAAGACAAATAACATGTGTGGGTAAATCCTGTGTAGGGATGAGCATAAAAATACTCAGTTGGCGACCCAAAAACCCCAAAAGAAAAGAGAGAAACTGAAAGGCAACAATCAACTCATCCCAACCAGAGTGAACCAAAACGAGAGAGAAACTCCATCTCGAGACCATCCTCAGCTTAACACGACTAGTCAGCTTAGCTCAGGTATATGCCCATACATATACCATGAACATCTAGATATACTCATTTCACGCACCAAGCCTCATGAGGTTCTAACCCATCACCAGTGACAGGTACTACACAAAACCAGGAGAACACACTCCATGAGCTCTGTCATCCCATATGAAACTCGTCCCAGAGATACACTCTATCAGGTCTCACACCAACATCCAAGACGTCCACCTGAGAGAGCACACTCATCGAATATCGTCACAGATAACATCACGCTGAAACAGTGGAAACAACAAAATTCTTAGATAGGGTATCACTCCTAGGTTCTACTTGGAGATACAAGAAACCACTATGGTATCTCGAAGATCTCATAGATAAGAGATCACTCCCAGGATCTGATGGGGGATACCACAACCCAATATGACATTCCACAGTTCACATCATGCAGATAGAGGATCGTCGCCTGAGTAAAGATGGTCATGAAGATGCCGAAAACCCCATCTGGTATAACTTGCGATGTAGGGGGTTGAACTGACGATGTACCAACCCTACCAAAACCACGTGCTAAGTAGGGGATCATATAAAAAATGATACCAAAACCCTACTAAAACCCACATGATGAGTAGGGGATTGTATACTTGAAGATTCCACAACCCCACTAAAACCCACATGCTGAGTAGGGGATCGTATACCTAACGATGCCACAACCCTACTAAGAAACAACCCACTGCATAGGGGATCATATTTCTGATGTTTTCTAAAACCCTATGGGCTTGAACTACTTGATAGAGGATTTATGCCTGTAGATAAGTGGTCACAACGATAACAAGAACCCAATCTAGAAAAGTGAACCTAGAAGATCCCTGATCTGGACTCACCAGAGGGATGCCATAACTCTATCATAAATTCATCATATTGAGGGGATCATAAACCCATACTGAGGTTGCAATGCCACAAGAACCCTCATAGGAATGAACAAAGGGAGTACACTCAACCACTTCTAGTCCAAACATCACAAACCCAAGCGACCCGCATCATCACCGCACTGCACACCTCCTAGGCCTAGACTGAGGCCACCATCGGATTCTATGCAAAAAAACATGCAAGATAGGCTATTCAGTCGCCCGAAACAGAGAACCAGTAAAAAAGGTACTATTCAAGGTAGAAATCCCATGTGGGGCCCATAAATTGATCTCGAAACTCATCAAGTGGATCTCACCGATGTGATCCACTCATAAAAACACATGAGATCGGCTAGTCGTTCGTCCAAAATGGGCACTCGATGGAAAAGTCACGTTCCTCCGTTAACGTTGAAACTCAACCTTGTGGGGCCTACACACTGATCTCAGTCCCATCACCCAAAATATATCTTTAAATGTACACTGTACCATCAGGGTCACAACACCACTAACAACACATCATTCAGACACTCTGAGCGTATGTTAGGACAACCCGAAGTTGAATAATAATAAAATATTATTATTATACTCAACGTTTTAATCCCTCGGGCCACGATCCAAAACATTTAAAACTCCCAAAACCACCTCAAAGGGTATTTCTTGTGGACATTATTGCATCGCCATATATGGATCATGATTCCTACCCATGTATTGTAAGAAATAGGGGTTTTAAGAACCCCTTGACTCAAAGAAGAGCCGGACAAGCCCAAATTGGCCGGTCCGCCCGGCCTGGACCGGCCCGCACCGACCGCTCCATCTGGTGGTCCTACTTTCCACTCGGTTCTCTTGCATTCTCATGTGTGCCCACGAATTCCCCCCTTCGGGGGTCACTGCTGATTGGCCCCATACCGCTGCCCTCGCGTGGCGGTCCCACTATTTCCACGGCCCACTGCCGGCGGAGCTTCCGCAAACTACTGATGGCCCAGTGATCCAAATTCAAATCTGAGACCTCATGTGTGACCCTCGCAACCCATTATACACAGATACAAATTCAAATCAAATAAAAATGAAGCATTAAAGATATTGGGGAATTAAATCTCAAACCGCCTACCACGTGGTTGAAACGCCGATGTTCTGGCTTAGATCTGCACTACAAAGCTTCCGCCGCACGATCTGAGAGAATCCATTGTCATAATCTGATTTCATGGATGATTTGTTTGCTTGATTTGGAGGATCAATGGTAAATAATGGAGGAGGAGAGGAGGGGGATCGCCAACGCATGCAGAGGAGAGGAATATGGGGGGGGGGGCTTGATTGATTTTCCTTAATTAATTAATTAATTTAATTAATTATATCAACACCCCCAG
Source organism: Viscum album (assembly GCA_963277665.1). NCBI lineage: Eukaryota > Viridiplantae > Streptophyta > Magnoliopsida > Santalales > Viscaceae > Viscum > Viscum album. The sequence goes on from OY728126.1 coordinate 1,536,085,231, forward strand.
CCAGAACTCCTAGTGTGGAGGAGATTAGGTCACCCCTAGGGTAACATCAACATTTTTAATGCAACAGAAGGCTTGAAATTCTGATCCGAGAATCCGTTTAGGAGTTATTCGATCCAACGCCCATAAATAAATAAATTTCTTTATTTAGGAAAATGCCCCCAGTAACTTTTTCAATAGCAGGACCAAGCTCGCAATGTTTACACCTTGCCTAGGGTAAAAAAAATGCTCCACCGCGTCTCGCCAAATTTATAGTATAAAAATACTTAATATTTTTATCAAATTAATTCCGGGAACACTGGGTCTCATTATCGCACGCCGCTTTCACGCCTAGCTCTGTAATTATTCGTAGGAATATTCCAAAGCATGACAGGGCCAAAAACCAAGTTTCTATATTCTCCCCACCTTAGGAATTTTTGTCTTTGAAAATCTATAAGCACAAGGGAAAGAAACTGAACTCCGAACCGGGTATCCCACACCAGCGAGTTCACCAAAAAGTGCAACAAAGCCACCAAGGGTTCCCACGTTGCCAACTATCACACACTATGGGGAACCCAAGGCCTTATGTACAAACTTCTCAACACAAAACCATACCCCAAACACATAAGTCAGAGGGAATCGTCCTCTACACCTCAATACTATCTCCTTTGGGCGGTACTAACTCGCCCACACAGTTTTAATCGCGTCAAAAAAATGCATCTCGGGGGTAGGATCTCTCTTCCTCATGCATTCTAAGAACATCGAACAACACCAACACCAACATAGGGTCTAAGAAACTCCCTAAAAAAACCTCAAGCAAGTAACGAAAATGAAATAGTACCACCTAATAGTGTCTATCAAAACTACTGCAGAAAGTCGAAAGAACATAGAGAGTACCTCTATCCATATGTGAAGACTCAAGGTTAACAACCACTAAGGAATACAGTTGTCCTCACCCTTGTCCTCCAGCTTCTTGAGCTCAGTGTGGACCACCTGGGGGTGGTGGCTGAGATAAATCGTATTGATAGCCACCTCCCACTACTGCACTAGCTTTATCTCCACTCTTGACGCCCTACAGACATCCATACTCTAGATGCTGCCTCTACCAAGGCGGCCTATCAACTGGCTCCCTTTAAACAGCAAATTGGGTCCTAAAATCTCCAGCAAGATGTCCTTGGCCATTGAAAGAATAATACCACCTCTCCTACGGTTGAAAAAAACTGATTTGAGATCCCTAAGCCTTAGATCCTCCATCTTGGGTTCACCTCCTAAAATTTTAGGCACATTCAGACCCCTGATCTTACCGTCGGCTACCAGACACAAAACTAGCTAACGAGGTCTCAGCTCGCGTGTGACCATAACTAACAGGTATTATTTTCTCAGCCAGATATCTCTCCACCACTAAGGCCCACTCAAACTCCAACATAGGTGGGAAAGCACAAGGAAACCACACCTTCCTACATGTCTCTGCGTATGCCCTTCTTGAAGGTCCAATCCATAAATAATAGATCTTGAAACATATCCAAGGAGTATCATGAAAGGTATGTAAACCTCGTTGAGTACTCCGAAATAGTCATTCCCTCCTACCAAAGCTGTAGATACACCTGGATCTGCACTGACCTCAGCTTCACCAGATAGAACTCTTCCCTGTAGATCCACTCAAACTCTGCCCATGTGATCATCTCCTTATCGTGGGACTACGTCACTAGACTCCACCATCTCCTGACCGAACCATGAAGTAGGCTCACAGCTAGGACCACCATCTGATATGGAGGTGTCCTCACCAGGAAAAAAAACTCGGGTGGCTGCTTCGAACCAATCATCAACTGCCTGGGGGTCTAGACCACCCCAGTACCTCAGAGGTCACTGCTTCTGGAACTCATGTAGTGCACTCAACCTGCACGCATCAACTTCCTTCTCTACCGACACAACCATTTTCTCGATAGGTGGTGGCTCAACTAGAAAACCACATGGAGGTCTATCCTCAGAGCCCATACCCAACTCTAAAGCCTCTAATAGGGATGAATTTTCCCCAAAATCCCATTGTGAAAACCTCACTGGATATCATTAAGGAGGAATCCTAAAATATATTCATGATACACCATGGTCAAAGAGTATATCTGGGGAGCTGACTCAAGAGGGACAAGAAAAACCCAAAACCCAGTCCTATATGATGCATTAACCATTATTCCCCTGGGACCAGTTTCCTAATGTACCGAATCCAAAAGCAGGTTATTAAAGTTCGGGTAAATGGATACACCAGCCACTACACTAGCACTAGAGCCCCTGGCCTAAAAGCTGAACTAAAAACATCCTAACATTGCCACTATGCAACCCAAACCAAGCTCACAACTAGACCAACTACGATCTAAGATCCCAAAGGTGGAATATCCTCTGATACCACTCTGTCAGGACCCGACCCAATGGGGATCAAGCTATGACTCCCCAAGCCCGCCTCCCATAGGATAGGGGCTGGTGACTAGTGCCGACCCGACCCAACAGGGCTCAAACTATGACTTCCCAAGCCCACCTCCAAAAGGCCAGGGGCTGATGACCAGCTTTGAGTAGGCTATCACACAGATGGGAGGCCTTATCCTATCCTACCTATACACATAAACCCACATACACCTCCATGAAATAGTGTAGAGATATATAAAAGTTGAATGTAAAATTCATGCATACATCTATCCCAAAACAGAGTGAAAAAGAAGTAAAAAAAGGAAAACAGGGCCCACCAAAAGAAAATGGCCAAAGCATCCAACCTGCCCAGAAGGAGGGGATCTCTATTAAGCACCTGCTAGAAAAATCCACGACACAGCTCCAGAAACACCTCTGTTGGTCCAACTCACTAAGTTACGCCTACTCTAGGTCCTCCTGGGACTCCTTCGAAAGGTCTGTGGTCTGCACAAGACACAAAACATGTGTGGGAAAATCCTGTGTAGGGGTGAGTATAAAAATACTTAGTAGGTGCCCCAAAAAACCCAAAATAAAAGAGAAAAATTGAAAGGAAATAGTCTTCTCATCCCAGCCAGAGGGAACCCAAATGAGAGAGAAACTCCATCTCGATACCATCCTCAGATCAACACGACTAGTTAGCTTAACTCAGTTATATGCCCATACATATACCATGAACATCTAGATATACTCTTTTCACAGACCAAGCCTCATGAGGTTTTGACCCATCACCAGCAACATGTATTATACAAAACTAAGAGCACACAATCCATGAGCATTGTCATCCCATATGAGACTTGTCTGAGAGATACATTCCATTGGGTCTCACACCAACATCCTAGACGCCCACCAGAGAGATCATGCTCGTCATATATCGTCACAGAGAACATCATGCTAAAACAACAGAAACACCAAACTTCTTGGATAGGGGATCAATCATAGGGTCTTCTAGGGGATACAAGAACCCACTTTGGTATCTTGAAGATATCACAGATAGGGGATCACTCCCAAGATCCACTATGGGATACTACAACCTGATATGATGTTCCAAAGTTCACATCACATAGATAGAGGATCGTCTCCCTAAGTAAAGATACTCACGAAGATGTCGGAAACCCCATATGGTTAACTCGCAATGTAGGGGGTTGAACTAATGATGCACCAACCATAACGAAACCACGTGTTGAGTCGGGGATTGTATAACCAACGATACCACAACCCTACTAAAACCCACATGCTGAGTAGGAGATTATATACCTGATGCTGCCACAATCCTACTAAAACCCACATGTTGAGTAGGGGATCATATACCCAATGATACCACAACCCTACTAAGAAATGGACCACAACGTAGGGGATAATATTTTTGATTATGCCTCAAACCCTACAAGGTTGAACTGATAGATAGGGGATCACCGCCCATGGATAAGTGGTCACAGCAATACCAAGGACCTGATCTAGAAAAGAGAATCTAGAGGATCATGATCCGGACTCACCAGAGGGATGCCACAACTCTATTAGAAATTTATCCTATTGAGGGGATCACAAACCCACATTGAGGATGCAATTCCGCATGAACCCTCATAGGAACGAACCAAGGGAGCACACTCAACCACAGCTGGTCCAAACGTCGCTAACCCAAGAGACCCACATCATCACAACACCACACACCTTCTAGGCCTAGACTGAGTCCACTATTGCGTTCTAAGTAGAGAAACACGCAGGATAGGCTATTCACTCACCCGAAATGAACAATCAATGAAAAAGGTACTATTCACTATAGCAAGCCCATGTGTGGCCCACACCTCAATCCCAAAACACATCAATTGGATCACACCGATGTGATCTACTTGAAAAAAACAATGAGAACGGCTACTTGTTCATCCAAAATGGGCACCTGATGGAAAAGTCACGTTCTTCCGTAAACGTCAAAACCCGGCCTCATGGGGTCTACACCCTGATCTCAGTTCCATCACCCAAAATCTATCTTGAAATCTATGATATACCATCAGGGTCTCAACGCCACTGACGAAACGTCATTCAGACACTCTGAGCATAAGTTACGGTGAAAAAAATTTGAAAAATAATAAAATATTATTATTATACTAAACGTTTTAAGCCTCCAAGACATGATACCGACCTTTTAAAAATCCCAAACCCACCTCAGACGGTCTGTCTTTCCACCAGGGTCAATTCTCCATAGACATATCGTGATTATGACCCCTGGATTGCAAGAAATGGGGGTTTTAAGAACCCCTGGACTCAACGAAGAGCCGGACCGGACCGAACTGGCCGGTCCATCGGGCTTGGACCAGCCTGCATCGGCCGACCTAACCACTGCCGCCGCTGGCCTCTCCAACTGGTTGTCCTCCCCAGCATGAAGTGCACCAATGCATGCACATGTGTCGATGCCCCCCGCTAAGGGTCACTTCTGATTGGAACCGAACCACCGCCCCATGTGCAGTGGTCCCCTTCTTTTTGTAGCGCCACCGCACCAGTGTCTTGACGGCAGAGCTTCTACAGACCACCGGGGACACCCCGGTGGTATAAATTCAAATTCGCAACCTCCTGAGTGACCCTTGGGACCTGATCTACACAGTATAGCTTCAAATTAAAGAAAAAAAAGCATAAAAGGGACCAGGGAATTAAAACTCAAACCACCTACCACATGGGAGAAACACCAATGTTCTGGCTTAGCTCCATACTCCAAAGCTTCTGCTGAACGATTCGAGAGCACCCGCCATTAGAATCTGAGCTCGTGGGCACTTCATTTTCTTGAATTGGATGATCGATGGTGGAGAATGAAGGAGAGGAGGGGGCTTTCCAACACACACATAGGAGAGGAATTGGGGGCCTTGATTGATTTCCCTTATTTAATTAATTAATTTAATCAATTAAGTCAACACCCCCGACCAGAACTCCCGGACCAAAGGAGATTTGGTTTCCCATAGGGTAATTGTGATGTTATAAATGCAAAGACAGGCTCAGAAGTTCAATCCAATACTCTTTTTAGAAGTTATTTGAGCAGACACCCATAAATAAATAAATTTCTTTATTTATGAAAACGACCCGACAACTTTTTCTATAATAAGACCACGCCTGCTAAGTTTACACACCACCTAGGGTAAACGAAATGCTCCACTAGGTCTCGCCACATTCATAGTATAAAAATAATTAATATTTTTATCAAATTAATTCTAGGCACACCGAGTCTCAAAATCACATTCCAGTTTCGCACAAGGATTTGGAATTATTTTTAGGAATATTCCAAAGTCTAACAGGGCAAAAAACTGAGTCTCTACACATAACCTAAGGAATATGTGATGAAAATGAATTTATTAAAAATGAAAATTTAAGTTATGAATATGTAAATTATGGTTGAAATGGTTAAAGTAAATATTTATAATCAATGGAACTCGAGTTATCCTATTATTTACCTCATATTTTATTTCATACTTTCATGCACTATCAGTTAGACTGGATATTTTGTAGATACCATTGGTGGTGGCCTACTGATTTGTACTCACACCCTGCTTGGGCCCCCATTGGGTACTTGAGAATATTTTAGGGTTTCATTTTAGGAAATGGGTAAAGGTCCTATTCTAGGGAGTTGAGTTAGGCTTGGGATGTGCATGGATGATAATCCAGACTTGGAGTTAGGAACTTCTTGGGGAATTTGGATGTATCTATTTATTTTGGGTTCTATTCACTTTAGCACTTTTAGCATGACATGACATATTTACTTGTTTTTTGTGGTTCTATTTGGGAGATGGTTGATTATGGTTATTGTTTATTATTTTATTATTTTATTTATTATATGTTGTGGATTACTCTGGTAAAGAGGGTATAGTCTCCCCAAATGATATATTAGACCCTATATTCTAGTCGACAACCTTTTTCATACAAGGATTCACACTTGAGGTCATGTGGAAATCCGAACCAGGGCACTGTTCAGTGGATTCTAGGTTGGGGACACTACATCAATGAACATGAATAATGCCTTTGAATCCACCAAGAATGACCAAATACTATATGGGGTTATTCTTTACATTAATGGATAACACTAGATATGATACTTGACCATGAATCTATGCGGAGAATTATGTCAAGGTGTTAAGAACCTTATATCTTACATAGATACCCAACAATACTTAGTCTCAAGTTTGGATCCCCAAAAAAATATTATACAATATATAAGGAAAATATCCCATTATAGTCACAACCAAAATTTCATAATTTCAACCTAATATCCTATTTAAGTTATATCTATATTTGAACTTTTGGGATATATATATATATAATAAATATTAAATATCCCATAAAAAAATCATATAAAACTTTCAAAACTAATCCCAAGGGTAAAAATAATATTGCGTGTTCAATGGAACTATCATAATTTTTTTTTCTGATGTCAATATCATGGGAAAATGAGGGTAACCCGAGAAGAGTTACACAACTAAGAGGGGGGAAAAATCACTAGATATTTAAAATATATTACTATTTACTACTTAAAAAATTTACCTCTATGAACAATTGAGATCATATCCTCTCAAATAAAAAACTTTGACTTATATGATGAAAGTTGAAAATAAATAATAAAAATAACATAATTTTTTTATACAGTGTTCATCCTCAGTGTGAGAGACCACTAATTTCTACCTATAGTTGTTATATTGATCCAAAACATTTCCATTATATTCATAAAAACAAATCAAAATTGATAGAAAAGTATCATCCTAAAACTACAAATCACATCTTCTCACTGGTTATAAGTTTTTACAATGGATCCCACTAGTTATAGTAAACAAATGAACAAAATCAGTTTACAATGATCCTAAAAAAGTTCATGTTTCTCCAATAATAAATATAAATCTTCCTTTATGATATTTTAGTGATATTTATAAAAAATTATAGCAAACCACTTCAAAAAAATTGAGTGCTAAAGATTCCAGTCGATAGAAATATGAAATCCTGAATTCGTTCTTTCTCACTATATGTAGGCCCTTGAATGTTTCCTTTTTTTCAACTATAAATAATAGGGTGAACTAGTTTGTCAAATATATATATATCCTCTTTTATTAAGTCTTAGTTTTATTTGTTTCTCATATTTTCTCTTTACTTTACTTGAACATTTTTTTGAGTCTCAAACTTCTCTCTCTTTAATATTGCTTTCTGTATATAAGGCCTCATTTAATTTCATTTCATTTTCAATATACCCAAAATGGTTTATTAAAAGATACATATATATCCTAAAAACCAAAAATAAAATGATGTTGTAATCATTTTTCTCACCAATTATCTTTAGATATAACCTCAAAAATCATTTTACATGGATTAGTCAACCTCATCCTTTATGGTAATTTTCAAAAAATGACATTTGTTTATTCCATCTAATAAATAAAAACTTAATTGAATTATATCTCATTCAGATGTTCTTATGGGAGATACTGTTCTTGATGATGTAAAGATAATATATTATTCACACCTATTAAATGAAAAGTTATTTTTGATATTTTAGTCAATTATGTTTGGATTTAGAATCATCCGTTATTAATTATTCAATATAAATATTTCTGAAAATTTCCTCAAATTTGGGTAAGTGTTGAACTCGATATTGGGGGAAATCAACTCTATGTAGATGAACTCTATAAATATGTACATAATGATAAACTATACTTAACTAAATTAAGTCCTTACAAACCTTATAAAGTTCCTATAAGAGTTCATAAACCACCAAAATATCATAAACCATATGAAGTTAACCTTTATAAAGTTACTCAACTATACAAAGTTCTATAAGATAACCTTATAATGTCTCAAATCAGGGATTAAGGGTTTTCCAAAATCACAGAACTCAACTAACCAAAAAATCTAGATTTTCCAACGTACCATACAATTATCAATGTTCTTGATGATTTATGTTAGAAAATCTATATATTCCCATATGAATTTTAGTTTCTATTTAATGAATTTTCAAAAAGTAAGATTCTGATCATCACTAAATTCTATGGATATGTATGAACTCTATGAAGTATAGAAAAAATATATAAAATAAACAGAGTTTAATACATAAATAAAATTTATAGAATTTTATGCTTCATAAAACATGAAAATAAGTACTTTACTTCATCTCATGGAATCTAAAATGATTTCAAAAATATTCGAAAGATCTGAAAACACATGGCGTCAACCGCTAATGATTCTTAAACATGGTTAAAAAATACCACCCTTTAAAAATTACATTGGGTTCTTCAATCTTTACCTTTTTATTTTTCTTCAATTTCAATAAACTATTGTAAAATTTTATCAACTCCACATAACACATATTTAAATTACCAATTATTATAAGAATCATCCAATCATATATTTTATCAATTTAGAAGTGTTATAACACCAAAGTACCCGATAAGGTAATGTTTTTGGGATAATTACTACTCTGGGTGAAAAAAAATTGTGTCCAAATTAAATTGATGAACTCCACCACAATTCACATTTCAATTTCTCCTTCTTTTTCTTAATTTAACAATAGGAACATATAAAGATTAAAAATATATAAGGAAAGATCTCAACAATACCTTTTGAAAATGAAACACCCCATCTTTAACATAGATGAGTACAACATGTTTTCTACAATAATAGAGAACTTTATATATCTATTTGATTACAAAATTCAATGCCTTGTAATATTTTTACTTCCATATAAATTTAGGTGTGAGGATAATGATGAATATAGATTTTCATACATAGATTAAAAAACCCATCTTTTGGAATTATCTTGGTGAAAATATCTATAATTTGTTCTTTAGTGGAATTGTTTTTCATCTTTATATTTCCATTATCCACCTTTTATTTGATAAAATAATATATAATGTCAATGTACATAGATTTTGAAAGTTTAAATATAATATTTTAAATATATATAGAAATTTTATTTTCAAAAGAAATAATTAATAGGGTTTCAAACTCACATCTCGAATCTACCAGGTGTACTTAAATCCACAACCTCTATGTATAGGCATGTATAAATTCTATTTACTCTTCCTCTGTTGTAATGAAGGAAAATTTATTTTTCTTATTTCTATATTAACTTAAACAAATCCCTCCAAAAAATAATGATCCACCAGTTGTGGATATTCTATAAGTGAAATCGATAACACAACCTACTTCTATAAATCCCTATATCATAAAATCAGAACTATTTTTATATAGAAGGAAAAAATTCAAGGTGTTATTGACATATATCATTATTATTTTAATTGTTAGAATACAATACTTCTAATGAACACTCTAAAATCAAGAACAAAGTGTGATAACATAAAAAATGTATTGTCTTGAATATTTAAAATAGATAATGACACAACTTTTTTTCTATATTACTTTTGATTATCACTGTTACCAAATTCATATTTGGTTAATATTATTCTAACAAATATGATAGTAGATAATCCATTCAATCTTTATTTCCAAAACTCTTTAATAGTCACTCAAAATATTTTTCTTAGGATAGGAAAATATGATCATCCAATTGAGAAATTTATAATCCTAGAAAATAAGTAATCTATTTGAAAATTACCATCTAAAAATTTCTTTTCAACTCCTTGGAAAAATTCTTCTCAAATATAATCTTTTTCACCTTAAAAAATAACATCATCAATATATATAATAACTATCAAAGTACCCATGGGAAACTCTTTCATATAAATTTTTCTATCATTATTTCGCCTTGATAATTATATTCTTTTAAAATATATATCCATCTTGGAATAATATGTTCTTAGGGGATTTTTTAAATCCATATAATGATTTCTTAAGACCATTAAACATACTACCATATTTATTAATGAAAAAACCAACATGTTGTGCAATTAATTTAGCATATTCAAGGTCAATATTTCGGAAGGCATCTTTCACAACCATTTTAATGATCTTGTAATGATTATGTGCTGCCACATACAAGAACATATTGAAAATATCAATACTAGATACTAGTTAAAATGTTTTAAAAAAGTAAACTCCATAAATATAATAGTATACTTTTGAAACTATCCTTGTATTTTTTACTTTCACTTCTGAATTCTCATTGAGTTTATTTCTAAAAACAACACTTGGTTCTAATAATTTTTTTCTGTCTAGTTCACAGAACAAGATCCCAAGTGATTTTATTCTCAATCTAATCAAGCTCTTTATTCATAACAATGATCCATTCCTCATGATAAAGTTATTTATAAATATTTTATGGCCCAACTTATAATATTACAAGAGTTTTGTTTTTTAGTCTAAATATCATTCGTTTTAGACTGAGGCATCATGATTGCTAATGATGTTTTTATAATTAATATATTTATTTAATATATGATTCCCCAGTCTCTGATTTTCAGCTTTATCATCTTCATCATTGATCTTGTATGAATAAATATCTACTGTATTATTCACATTTCAAGCTTATTCATAAATATTTTTTTCTTCTAAAATCCAAATGTTCTAACTCTAGTATTATTATATCCTAACACAATAAATACTTATAGTTTATACTGATTTATAATTATTTTTACATTAAAAAATTCAAAAAATGTGTGTATACATTTTTTCAACACTTTTATCCACTTACATTTGAAATATTTCCCAAAATATTCCTTTTTCTACTTGTTATTAAAACTTACTCAGATTTGGGCATTTAATCTTTAGGAAAATAATCTTTCAAAGTCTTTAAATTACTTCATAGTTGGAATTTTTCTATAAAATATATCAAATTGTGTTATATGATATTTGTTTCGCAATAAACATCTATTTTGAAGTTGAATCATATTGCACATAACTTCACTTAACATTTTTTGAATGTTTATACTCAATTAGCATAGTCCTTCCTATGTCAAAAATTCTATTATTTTTTCATTTCAATATCTCCATTATTTTTGGGGTGTATATTTTTATATATTTATTTTTTATTCATAATTGTTCGGATAATTTTCAAAGTCATTATATATTTATTCCTTTCCATTGTTTGATATCACTATAATGATGTAGACATCCATATTATTTTCAAATTATCGTAAAAATATTTTAAACATTTCAATTTCTTTAGAATTATACTTAATAAATAGATTTTTTTTCATTTGGGTGTAATAATTAAAAAATTTAATGAAATAAAGATCACCATTGATTCACTTGTGTCTCATAATAGCACTAAAATTTTAATGAATGAGTTTTAAAGTTCAAGTGGACTAAATTTGCACTATTTTATGTTTCCTTTTAACCATATTCCCATTTTGAGAAGTGTCACAAATAGATTATTTATCTATATTTAGTTGAGGATTTTATATGAAAACATTTTTTTTGATATTTTTCTCATGATTATTTGGATAATGTGGACAATTATTCTATGCCATATATTATTTTTTTTCTCTGGTACTCATGTAACATAATTTGATATAAATTAACAAGTTTTCTTTATCCTTTTATAATAAAACTTCAATGTTTGTAATTATTAATGATTCATGATTTTTATTAAAATAAAACCTCATTACATTCATCATATAAATATCTCACACTAATAAGAATGTGTTTTATCCCTTCCACATAAAGAACATACTTACATTTCACCTCTATTGATTCAATCCCAGTAGTTCCAGTAGATTTAATTCTTAAGGAACTATTATTTCCAAAATTTAACACTCCTCATTCATGTTCTATTTTTTTTTGAATATTTTCTTATATCTAGACATGTGTGAGAAAAAAACACTATCAATAATCCATGAATTTCCTTTATTACTAGATTTAAATGAAATCTCAACCATAATAGATTATTTTTCTTGATTTTTATTTTGAACTACTTTACCTTTTTCATTATCGGATAATTGTGAAAGAATATTTTTCATACATTTATTATCACAATTTTCTTGATATTCAAACCTAACTTATATTTCCTTCAAACCATCAAATTTGTTTAGTTGTGAAAAAATTTAAGATTTTTCATTCACAATAAACTTTATTTGTTATTATTTTCTCATATTCATAGAGATACTCCAAATTTATTCATACTTTATTTTAGGTAATGAAAATTTATACCATAATGTGTCAGCATTGAGACCAAACATCCAGAAACACTATTAATACCCACTAAATCGAAACATTTAAAAAAAAAAATTATTTTTTTGTAGAACTTATATCCAAAAATATGACTTTACTATAGATTATTTCTCTAAAAAATTTTCTATTTGGAAAAAGTTGAACCCTTTAGTAGTCTACTTAATTCTTTAGTTGTGGAAAATGATTTCTCAACATTTTTATTAGCCTAAAATTTTATAAAAGTTGATTTAGGACCTATTTTTTTTAGTAATTCTAGATGAATAATTATTTTCCTTAGGTACAGATTTAACCTAATTTTTATGGGAAAATATGTAGTTACTTTAGAGGTTTTATATTTTACTTCAATATATTTATTGATACATTCTATTATTTTATTTGGTTTTGTTTCAAATAAAAGATACATTGAAATTATTTATACCATTTCATCTTCCTTCATGAATAATTTAATTCACGATCTTTCATGATCTTCTCATTCTCAGTAGATTTATTTTTGTATCTCTTGAGTTATTCAATGATTTTTGATTCTCTTTTGAGAAAAACTTTTTCAGTATGAGATTTATTTCCATACACCTTCTTCAATAACATGGTATCATTATTTAGATTTTTATTCTGATCAAGAAAATATTCTAATTCAGATAAGATCATTTTCTCTATGCATGTTGTTTCCCCTCCTTCCTCAACACTTCTTGAAGAACATTAATGATTCTACACATGTTAAATGAAATTAGATATTTTCTTATATGCTTGACACTCTGATTGGGTTCTCAAAGAAGTTTCTTCCTATTCCTCTTTACTCAAAAAACTTATTCTTTTTCTCCTTAATAATTTCATTTCCATGTCACCAGACCTGTCCACTAATTTAGATATTTTCCTTATTTTTTTTATTTTTTTCTTCATTTTCATAAAATTTAAAGTCATAACATTTCTTCTTTTGGAAATTTAATTAAAAGTGTCTAATACCAATAAATTTGAATAATTTCAATGAATTCCCCTCCTTATATTAACCTTTTCATTTTCTAATATTTTTGGAGATAAGAAAAATTTTCTTACCTTTATCATCCACATAATCATCATAACTAGAATCACTATATTATTTTGGTTCATCTTGTTTCAACATGATCTTAATCATGGATTAAAAATCCATATCCTCATTCACCTTATTTGTAAAGGTATGTTTCTTCCCCATTTTATAAGAAATAACCATTTTGTGTGGTTAATCTAATGAAAAATCCTCTCTATCCTCCAATATTGATATTTTTGGATCAAACCTATTAGGGAAATTCCTCATGAACTTCTTCACAAGAGTTGAAAATTCATTTTTTTCTCCATATTTTCTAATGTTTATTATAATTTTATTGACTCTATTGAAATAATTATCAATTATTTCTTCTTTAACCATTTTTATTTCCTCCCACCTACTCCCCAAGATTTTTAACTTGAGTTTTTAATATTTTATATTTCCTGAAAAACTACTATAAAGTTTATTATATAATTCCTTAGATATTTGTAGTCTTATGAATTTTGTTAAAAAAATTTCATAAAGGGACATTAAAATGGAATTTCCATCTATCAAAAGATTTATTTGTTCAATAAATGTTATTTGATCACCCCTTTGAATGGTTGAAACCACACTATAGATGTATCTAAAACTTTAATGTTGAGAGATGATATGTAAGGTGGAATTATATTTTTCTATCTATGAAAATTATCTCCATCAAGGGTAGCCAAATATCTATTTTTATTAATTTTATATTTTCTATATTATACTAAAATGGGATTTAATATAATGAACTTTGAATCTGATACAAGTTAAGGGTAACCTATGTAGGAATTCATCACTGATAAGTGGTGGGGGGAGGATGAATTAGTGGGGATTTAAAATCATTTACAATTTCTTCTTTTATAGAAAATACTTTGTGACTGGTTATGATCTTATCCTCTCAAAATAAATTATTCATCCTAATGTGATGAAATTAGAAAATAAATCAAAAAAGGCACTTAAAAATATTTACAAGGTTCAACCTCAATATGAGGGTATACAATTTTCTATAGATGATTATTATCCTAGTCAATAGATTTTACAATATAATAATACAATCAAATCACAGTGGGTATCATGGTATCATCCTACACCTATAGAGAATAACTTCCCATTGGTTATAAGGTTTTGTACTAGCTCCGGGAAGTTACAGTGAAAACAAAAACAACACCATTTGAGAAAGATCTATAGAAACTTTATATTACTCCAATCATAAATATACAACTTCTTATTTGAACCTATAGAGGAAATCCAAAAAGTTATAGGTAATTTATTTAATAAACTTGACTATAAAAGATACCAGTTGAGAGAAATATGAAAGCTCCAGTTATTTATTTTTCACTTCATGAAAATCCTTGAATTTCTACTTTTATTTAACTTTTTAATATTAGGAGAACTATTCTTTAAAATCTCTTTTACCTCCCAAGTTGAGTATTAGTTATCCCTCTTTCACAGCGAGTCACTTCCATCAATATAATTTTTTATTGTCTCAATATTCTCTCCCTTAGATAATCATTTCTATATAGGTATACTCATTTAATTTTATTCCATATTCAATATACCCAAAAATGAAATCAAATAATATATATCAATCTTACCAATAGAAATAAAAATGATCATATAACTATTTTTCCACCCACTATATTTTGATAGAGCCTCATAAAACTAATTATATGGATCAGTCACACATATCCATTCATATAAAATTAAAATAGATAACCGTTTTCATTCTAGATGATAATTAGAAACTCCAAAACATATTATCACAAATCACTAAGAGAAAAGAGATAAAAATATATATACATTTTTGAATTCAATAAATACCCAACATTTAACTCTTTTTTATTTTAAATGGATTAGACTTAGTTACAATCTTTTATAACTTGATTTTGGAATAAAAAAACATAAATTTTCAGTCTCATGAAAATTATAACACTTGAACAATGTTGGTCGGAGTGGATACTCAATAGGGGGGGGGGGGTGAATTGAGTTCCAATTAAAATTTCTGTTAAAAATATTTATCTTAAAATCCCCCAATTTAAAAACAAAGTTAAACTGTAGTGAATCTATACAGAGTGTAAAGGTTCAATTAGTTTCTCAAAGATTGATTAGGTCTCAGTTAACTTAATTTGAAGATTAAATTAACTTTTGAAACTAACGTACTGGTTTATAATAAGTATAAACACTTTCTAATTTAAATATCAAAGTATCTTTAAAATAGTTTTTTATTTCAAAGTAATAAGCAGCGGAATATATATATATATATGTAATACTTATAGACTTAAAATAAAAGCACCGCAGAGTTAACCAAGAGGTTCAGTCTCAAGCTGAGACTTAGTCCTATCAAAAATTTATATAAATTGATCCACACCCTCGATCGGGGGTAAACAATAATACACTACTGTCCTGGTACAAAGACCTCTACCATAGTTTTTCATGGAAAAAACAAACAACAGCTCATAGGCTGTTCAGGTCTTACTCGACCTCTACCACCATTCACAGTGGGAAACAAAAGAGTTATGGAGTTTATGTGAGGATTAAAGAATCCTCCAGTTTAGCACAGGAGACAGTGTGTGTGTAAAGTAAACAGGATACACACACTGCTCAAAATGTAAAGAAAGAATCACTAAGAGAAGTATGATTGAGGTTAGAAATTCTTTAGTGATTAGTAGTGCAGCTCTGGACTCGTTTGGTTTATCAGAAAAGCTTCTGAGTCCTTCTCTGGTTATTCTCAGAAAACAGAGTGTCATTTTCTTCTTTGATTCGTGGTCCAGCTTAGCATCCTGAGTGCATGGAACATTTGTTTTAGTTATTCACTCAATATGAAACTTGTGTTCTCCTCTAGAATAAGTTTCTTTGTGTATGTCCAAGATTCTTGGAGTATGGATGTAGAGTAGAGAAGACAAAAATACTCCACATTTGAATGCTTGTTCAGCTCTTCTTCTTTCACCCTTATTGTGTCTTCTTTTTGCTTTTTCAAGAGTATCATATGCATGTGTTTCTTCTGTCTGCTTAAATGTTCTCTTTCCATCACTTTATAGGTTTCAGCTTCGGCAGAAAAGAACAATCGCCTTTTGCATGGGTACTAGGTACGGTTCCCTGACATGCAACAGAAATCATTAAATAACATTAACTACATTAAAACAATCAAATGTAACCGTTAGCTAAATAAATAAATAGTATGAAGAGTATAGGGTATGACTTGTCGGTCAAGCATTAGTAGCGTTTTATTGGTAGACATGCACTATGGACTTTGTCGCAGAACCTTCCATCGATAGCTCTTTTGAACTTGCATCGGTAGATCATATACCGGTGACTTTAGTTCCATCAGTAACTGTCTCTCCATCGATAGCTCTTTGCATCAGTAGCTGTTTGCACGTATCGGTAGACTTACACTATCATTAGACTTCTATCGGTAGACTTCTATTTATCGGTGGCTATGTTCTGTTTTGTATCGTTAGCTCGGTATACTGGTTCTATCAGAAGACTTCCTCATATCGGTAGCTTTGGTTGTCTGTCGGTAACTCTGTACATATCGGTGACCTCAGTGTATCAGTGACTCTGTCTATCGGTAGACTAAGTCTATCGGTATACTGAGTACCGGTAGATTAAACGCAGATCAGTGACTAAATACTTATCACAACATATCTAAATGGGTTAGAATTACTTCAGAACTTATATAAACATGGATAAACAAAGATTAAACTTTATCAGGGATTATTTTAATATTATTATCATCTTGAGCACAGATTGAAAGAATTAATATATAGAAAAACATTAGATTGAGATTATCAAAGTATATGAAAGCATAATTGGGATTATCAAAACAGGCGAGGTCAACAATCTCCCCCTTTTTGATAATCACAACTTATGAAAGTATGGTATAAAACATACTCTATCTGAGAGAGAATTAAATATATGATATCAGAGGATGAGTGAAAAGACACTGATATGAGAGGATTAAATTCAGAGGTATCAAATAGGCAAAGCATGATGGATCTTTAGATAAAGCTTGTTTTTCCTTTCATTAATATTTCTCCCCCTTTGTGATCATCAAAAAGTGGGAAATAATAAAAAGAAGTGGAATAATAGGAATAGAAGAAAATCACTTATATTAAATGTGACAAATAGGTAAAAAGACAGAAAACAAAATACATAGGATTCCTATCAAATAGTCCAGCTACTGGATCAATCCACATCCTCAATGTGAGATGTGCCCTTGGGGTCAGAAGAGGATTCAGGTGGTGAGGATTCTGGTGAAGGCTTAGGAATTCTTGAAAAGACCACAGGAGGCTGAGCAACTGACATTGTGCCTGGCCTGTATTGAGGAGTCCTTTGTGTAATCATAGGTGTGAGGCTTTGAATGGCTTGAACATGAGTCATCTGAATTGGAGAAGTAGTGGAGGCAGAGGCAGACAAAGCAGGAGGGACAATTACGGGCTGGGTATCAACATGCAGAAAGGGCAATAAAAGATTCATGAAATCCATAATGATTCCTCCTCCTCTCTCCATTGTGGATATGAAGTCATCCTTGTTCTCCATAAACTTGTCCAAAGCTAGATTCAATTCTCCCAGCTTTCTAACTTTTTCCTTAAAGGCTTGATTGATAGGAGGCAGTTTCAAATTCTCAATCAGAAGCTTAAAATGACTGGTCATTTGGGTCTTTGTGTAAATTTTGGAGAAATAAGACTCCACCTTTTCTTTCAATTCCTTTTGAGGGGAATAAGATTCTCTCATGTAGTCTTGGACTATCTTCATAATTTCTTTGGCTGAATCTCTGGTAGAGAGAACAACTCTGCTCAGTTCAGATGAGTCCACAGAGCCACTGGTTGAGGCAGAACCAAGCTACTCTTTCATCATAGTTCGAATTTGATTCAAGTCCATCGAGGGTTTAGATGCAAGATAACCAACATAGAAAGATATAGTCTCTTTGAAGCTTTTGGTCAAACCACTAATAAGATTTTGAACATCAGATTCCTAGGTTTTAATATGATCTTTCATAGAAGTTTTGAAACCTTCAAATACTGAAACCATCTGACTTACAACACTCTTCACATAAGCTAAGTCCTTATCTTCTTGGGATTTTGAGCTCATGTAAGATTGTAAAGAAACAATAGATTCATTTAAAGCTTCAAGATCTACTTCAAGTCTAGAAACTTGAGCCTAACATTCTTTAACTTCTTCAACTATTTCGCCCATAAAGATTGATAAATTTCAGGCAAGAGATAGTTCAAAAGATATTTCCAGTATAACCATTTATTCAGAAAAAATGTGCTTCATCTCAGAAACTGAGGCACTAAAAGATTCTTTCAGCTCATCCCTTAAGATATCCATACCAGCCTTGGTAACCAAATTAGCAGGTGCAACTGCTGCAGATGCTCTTTCAGAGGCTAAACTGACCACAACATCATTCATAACTGATTGAATTAAAGATACCAGAGAAACTTCCATCTTCTTTACCTCTTCCACAAAGTTGTCCTTAAGATTTTTATTTAAAGTATCTAGGTCATGCATTCTGACCACATCTTTAGGTAGCAATTCAGTCTCAACATCATAATTTTTTTTAGGTCTATTGTGAGATGCCTCATTATCTGAATCTGAATAGTCTAAACCACAGACTATAAAACCAGGGTCTTCTGCCCAATCATTAAAACCAACATCCAATGTGAAACTTCCAAATTTAGATCGATTCTCCCCCTCAATGGGTTCATCCTCAATTAGAATAACATCATTCTCAACATCATTCACAACAGCATCCTTAGCAGGTCTTTCATCCTAAGGAGAATCTTCCACTATCAATTCCATTACTACAGCAGGAGGAGGGTCTTCTAGATTAGGTAAGGGTATGAAAACATCATTTTCTTCCTCATTAGGTACTAATGTTTGTTCAATAACTGGACTCAGACTCAAATTAGCTGTCATAGATGTTTCACTCTCATGAACATCTTGTTCATTTTCTACAGAAGCCACTTCAACAGCTTCTTCCTTATCTGATATATGTTGAGCTAGATTTTCAGGAGCTGGTCTAGGAGGCAAGTCAGGGTCTCCTCGTTCATTAGAAGAGGACTCTTAATCTTTTGAATCATCACTGTATTCTGGCTCCTCTTCATCAGGTCCCAGACCTGGATCCCTCACATCCTTTGATCTTTAAGGATGAGTCACATGATTAAACTTGTCATATATCCTCTGGTCATCATTGACCCATTCTCCTCTCCAAGGGTTCCAGTTTATTTTCATGTACTTAAAAACTTTGGTTGTGATACAAAAGTTATTCTTCACTAACACTGTCACATCTTGAGACTCAACAACCCCTTTCAACTTGACCATCACAGAGATTAATTTAGCAAAGAATATGGCATTTGTCTTTGATTTCGTTCTTATCATATCTTCCATCTGGAGCATCAGCAATCTACATAAATTAACCTTTACACAATGTATTAAGAGGTACATGAGATAGATATCCTAATATATCAAATTGGAAAAGTCTCCTCTCCTCAGTATCAAGACATGTTGAACAAATTTAAACAGCAATCTATTCTCTCCGTCCATCTCTGCAGCAACTACTTGTCTTTGACTTCCATCACCAGTCAGCTCTTCCAAAGTAGTCTCATAATCGAAAATGTAACTGGTAGGTGGAATGGATCTCACGACATATCCAGATACTCCTTCATGTGGAACTTTCAAGCACTCAGCCCATTCAACAGATGAGAACGATATCTCCTTTCCATTTACAAAAGAAGTTACTCGAATTTCATTCTCCGATTCTTCAAAGGTTACAAAATCATAAAACTGTTTCACTAATTTTAAAAAGTAAGGACCATTTTTATTCGAAAAACACTCTAACCATTTTTTATCTTCAAGAATTTCGAGCACTAAGGACCTACTGGGCATCATCCATTCAACACATAGTTCCTTTTCAATCACAATAACTCGATTTTGCAGATGAGGATTCACTGGTCATCTCCCCGACCTAGTTCGAGCAACACTTCCACTACCACTTTCATCTTGCTCGGTCCTTTTCTTCTTTGTTTTCGGCTCAACAGAGACATATCTGATGGTAGGAAGTTTGGTTTTTTCCATCGTTGGTTCGAAGGATTTAGGGTTCTCTAAGGATTTGGGAGCTAAGGTTCGAGGGTTAAGGTTTGAGACTCGGTGTATTATGAAGTAGATCAGACTTTAGTTTTATCATTTAGTAATCATAAAATAAATAAAAAAAATGAAATAAAGTAAACGATTTAGATTATGGTGGTAGACATAAGTTTTAAAACAGCGCGCACATCGGTGAGAATTTCTATCAGTGAGGTTTTACATCGGTGAGGTTTTCTATCAGTGAGGTTACATCGGTGAGGTTACATCAATGAGGTTACATCGGTGAGGTTACATCGGTGAGGTTACATCAGTGAGGTTACATCAGTGAGGTTACATCGGTGAGGTTACATTGGTGAGGTTACATCGGTGAGGTTACATCAGTGAGGTTACATCGGTGAGGTTAGCTACCGATTGAGATTAAACATTCCTAACTCGTGTCTAATGTAACTTAACCTATCCGAATTCAAAGGTTTAGTGAAAATGTTGGCTAATTGATGTTTAGTGCCTATAAACTCAAGAGTAATATCACCCTTTTGGTAATGATCTCTCAAGAAATGGTGCCTTACACCAATGTGTTTGGTCCTAGAGTGAGACACAAGGTTCTTCAAGATATTTATTACACTAGTATTGTCACAGTTGATTGACACATGCCTAAAGTCATATCCATAGTCCAAAAGAGTGTGTTTCATCCACAGAATTTGTGCACAGCAACTACCACCAGCTATTTACTCTTCTTCGGCAGTGGATAATGCTACATAATTTTGCTTCTTACTACACCGAGATACTAAGGAATTTCCTAATAAATGACATGTTCTTGAAGTTCTATTTCTATCCAACTTGCAACTAGTAAAGTCAGCATCTGAATAACTCATTGACTCAAAGGGTTTCCCTTTTGGGTAAAACAAAGAAAAGTTTACAGTATGTTTAAGATATTTAAAAATTCTTTTAACATCAAGTAAATGCGATTATTTTGTATTAGCCTGAAATCTTGCACACATACACACACTAAACATAATATCTGGTTGACTAGAAGTAAGGTAAAGTAAGCTTCCAATCACACCTATGTAATTGGTTTGATCCACTGATTTCCCAGTTTCATCTGAATCCAATTTACAAACAGTACTCACAGGAGTTTCACTTTCTTTAATACTATCCAAACCAAAATGTTTTAAAAAATACTTTGCATATTTACTTTGATTCAAAACAATACCATTTTCATTTTGAAACACTTGAAATCCAAGAAAATATTTATGTTCTCCCATTAAACTCATTTCAAATTCATTTTGCATACTCTTTGAAAAATCAGTACATAAAGAATGTTTAGAAGATCCAAAAATAATATCATCAACATAGATTTGAACTATTAAAACATATTTAGAAATTTTTTTAATAAAAAGAGTCTGATCAACAATCCCTTTAGTAAAACTTTTTGAAATAAGAAAATTACTAAGTCTATCATACCAAGCTCTTGGAGCCTGGTTTAAACCATATAGAGCTTTAGAATGTTTAGAAACTTGATTTGGAAAATGAGTATTATTAAATTCAGGTGGTTGTTCAACAAAAACATCTTCAACAATAAAACCATTTAGAAAATCACTTTTGACATCCATTTGATATAACTTGAAATTAAGATGAGCAACATATGAAAGTAAGATCCTAATGGATTCTAATCTGGATACTGGTGAAAAAGTTTCCTCATAGTCTATTACTTCTTCTTGACTATATCCTTGTGCAACTAGTCTATCTTTCTTTCTAACTATGTTTCTAGACTCATCAACTTTGTTTCTAAAAACCCATTTTGTGCCTATTGTTAAAGTGTCCATAGTTCTGTCAACTAATTCCCAGAATTTGTTTCTTTCAAATTTATTTAACTCTTCTTGCATAGCCATTACCCAAAATTCATCATTGATAGCATCATTGATATTTTTAGGTTCTAGCTGTGAAAGAAGGGCTTGATGTTCAACCAGATTTCTTAGAGAATCTCTAGTCTGTGTCACTCTATCAAGATTACCAACAACAACATCCAAAGGATGATTCTTTAGAATAATTGTTGATATAGTAAAGGTAGGACTAGAAATTTCAGGCTCATCTATAGGTTCGGGTTCTATAGCAGCAGATTTTGGAAAATGTTCAGAACTGGATGTTTTTACAGCAGGTTCTTTAGATTTATTTTTAAGGTCCAGAATACTTAAATATTCCTCAAGATTTTCAAGAGTGGTTTTAGGCTCATGTGGATCAGTTTCATCAAACTTGATGCGAACAGATTCTTCCACACATTTGGTTCTTTTATTAAAGACTCTATAGGTTTTTCTAGTTAAAGAATAACCAAGAAAAATTCCTTCATCACTCTTAGAAGCAAACTTGTCCAGATTATCCTTTGTATTAAGAATGAAAACTTTGCAGCCAAAGAATCTAAAGTAACTAACTTTAGGTTTTCTATTATTCCACAACTCATAAGGGGTCTTCTTAAGAACTGGTCTAATTAATAATCTATTAATAATATAACAATTTGTACTCACGGCTTCAGCCCAAAAGTAAATAGGTAGGTCATATTCATTAAGCATGGTTCTAGCTATTTCTTGAAGGGTTCTATTCCTTCTTTCTACTACACCATTCCACTGAGGTGTTCTAGGAGCAGAGAAGTTGTGACTATAGACATTGTGTGAGCAATAAGATTCAAATTCATGATTTTTAAACTCACATCCATGATCACTTCTTAGAGTTTTAATCTTAAGTCCACTAAGATTTTCTACAGATTTGGAGTATTTAATAAAGTAAGAACAAGCTTCACTTTTGTGAGCTAAGAAGTATACCCAAGTATATCTAGAAAAGCCATCTACTAGAACATAGAAATAGTGCTTCCCATTTAAACAAGAAACTCTTGATGGTCCAAACAAGCCCATGTGAGCCAACTCGAGAGGTTGAGAAGTTGAAACTTCTTTCTTTGATTTAAAAGAAACTTTATGTTGCTTTCCCTTTTGACAAGGATTACACACTTTTTCATTTAGGAATTCAAGTTTGGGTAGGTATCTAACTAAGTTATTTCTAGTTAGTTTTCTAAGTGAATAGATGTTTCAGTGTCCTAATCTTCTGTGCCAAAGACAATACTCTTTATGAAAATCATTTAAACAAGTAACATTTTGTTTAGCTAAAGAATTTAAATCAACTGCATAAACATTTTTATTTCTTAAAGCAGAAAATACTAAAATATTTTTAGAATTAAAAACATTGCAGGAATAATTTTCAAACTTCACATTAAATCCATCATCACATAATTGAGAAATACTTAACAGGTTATACTTAAGTCCATCAACAAATAAAACTTTAGAAATTAAAACTAAATCAGTGTTACCAATTTGGCCTAGGCCAATGATATTTCCTTTATAATTATCACCAAAGTTGACATGTCCTCCATCAAACTTTATTAAACTTTTGAAGCATGAAAAATCTCCAGACATATGTCTTGAACATCCTCTATCCAAGTACCATACCTTATTGTGATAACTCTTTAAGCATGTTTCCTACAAAACTGATTTAGATAGAAAATGATTTTGGTACCCAGATCTTCTTTGGTCCTGAAAGGTTAGAAATCAAAACATTAGGTACCCATATTTGTTTTATGGGTCTCATATAATTTATAGAATCAATAGATTTTGAAAGACAAACATTATTTGACCTATAACCATACAAATAACTGGTTAAAGCATATCAATTTCTAGAACTAGAATAAGCATAATTTTGTCCATACTAGGAATAAATTGAGTTTTAGTGAACTGTCTCTGTCCAGGTTGATATTCCAAACCAGTAGTGTATTTAGGTGTAACTTGTTTACCTAAAATTTGAGTAAGTGTTTCTTTTCCATTTTTAAACTTCTCCAAGTCTTTTCTAAGTTTCTCATTTGAGATTTTCAGTTCTGTATTTTCCTTTAATAGTTGAGCATTCTTCTCTTTTTCAATAGTAAGTTCGTTTTTAACAGTAGTAGTGAGAGTATGCTATTTATTTAATGATTTGTATTTATCCTTAAGTTCATTGCATGTCTCTTACTGCATATTGAAGTATTCAAATAATTCCTTACTAGTCATGTTTTCTGAATCAGAATCAGATTCTGTATCATCTTCAGAATAATAAGAATTTAAAACATGAGTATCTAAGGTGACCTCAGATGTGTTGGTCGTGAAACACATGTTGGCATGATTCTTCTCAGAATCAAAATCTTCAGATTCACTTGTTCTGTCTTCAGATGCACTCTAGGTAGCCTTCATAGCTTTCTTGTACTTTTTGTCCTTATAATCATATTTCTTTTTGACTTTTAACTTTGGACAATCATCCTTGATGTGTCCTTTCCCTTTACAATCATAGAAGACTATTTCATCATTCTTGTCAACTTTCTTCCAATCCTTCTTCCAGTGTCCCTTATTGTCGTACTTCCTTTTGTAGTTAGATTTCCTAAAGAATTTCTTCTTCCTATAAAACTTCATGAATCTTCTGGATATTTGAGCCATCTCAACATCACTATCTGAAACAGAATCTTCACTGGTTGAACTCTCAGTAGGTATTTGCATTTTCTCCTTGTCTTTACTCTTAGAGGCAGTAGACTTGAAAGCTACATATTTTCTCTTAGGTTCATCATCTTCCTCCTTATTCACTTTGATTTCTTCCTCATACATCATTAATTTACCAATAAGCTCCTTTACTGGAATTGATCCTATGTCACATGACTCTCTTATTGAGACAGAGGTGCCTCTCCATCGTTCTGGAAGACATCTCAGTATCCTCATAATTTTTTCCTTTGCTGGAAGAGCTTTACCAAGTGAACTCATTGTATTTACTATCTCATTAAACCTATGATACATATCAGAAATAGGTTCATCAGTTTTTATTTTAAAATTTTCATATTTAATAGTATATGTATTCAATATCATTTCTTTAACATTGGTTGTTCCTTCATTAGAAACACCCAAAGTATCCCATATTTCAAAGGCAGTTTTACAAGCATAAATTCTATTAAACTCTTCATCTTATAAAGAACAGTACAAAGCATTCATAGCTTTACAATTATTATTGTAATAAGTCTTTGTAGGTTCATCCCAAGTTGTTCTTTCAGTCTCTGGAATTTTATATTGAGACTCTATAGCAGTCCAAATATCAAAACCCATACTTTTTAAATGAATTTTCATTTTCAGTTTCCACTAGGCATAGTTTTTTCCATTGAATAAAGGTGGACGGTTAGTATTAGAACCCTCTAGTATATTATACATAACTAGATTATAGAAAATAGTTTTAAATAGATAAAAATTTAGAACTAACAGAAATTTAAGAGCTTTAAGGATGCAACTAAAATCACAATTGAAAATCAGAGTATTTAAAAAATCCTTGAACAAAAATAAACCTTTGATACGAAATGTTGGTTGTAGTGGATACTCAAGAGGGGGGGGGGGGGTGAATTGAGTTCCAATTAAAATTTCGGTTAAAAATATTTCTCTTAAAATCCACCAATTTAAAAAAAAGTTAAACTATAGTGAATCTATACAGAGTGTAAAGGTTCAATTAGTTTCTCAAAGATTGATTAGGTCTCAGTTAACTTAATTTGAATATTAAATTAACTTTTGAAACTAACTTACTGGTTTACAATAAGTATAAACACTTGCTAATTTAACTATAAAAGTAGCTTTAAAATAGTTTTTTATTTCAAAGTAATAAGCAGCGAAATATATATATATGTAATACTTATAGACTTAAAATAAAAGCACAACAGAGTTAACCAAGAAGTTCAGTCTCAAGCCAAGAATTAGTCCTCTCAACAATTTATATAAATTGATCTACACCCTGGATTGGGGGTAAACAACAGTACACTACTGTCCAGGTACAAAGACCTTTACCACAGTTCTTCATGGGAAAAACAAACAATAGCTCACAGGCTGTTCAGGTCTTACTCAACCTCTACCACCATTCACAGTGGGAAACAAAAGAGTTATGGAGTTTAAGTGAGGATTTAAGAATCCTATAGTTTAGCTCATGAGGTAGTGTGTGTGTAAAGTAAACAGGATACACACATTGCTCAAAATGTAAAGAATGAATCCCTATGAAAAGTATGATTGAGTTTAGAAATGCTTTAGTGATTAGCAGTGCAGCTCTGGACTCGTTTGGTTTATCAGAAAATCTTCTGAGTCCTTCTCTAGTTTTTCTCAGAAAATAGAGTTTCATTTTCTTCTTTGATTCGTGGTCCATCTTAGCATCCTGAGTTCTTGAAACGTTTGTTGTAGTTCTTCACTCAAGATGAAACCTGTGTTATCCTCTAGAATAAGTTTCTTTGTGTATGTCCAAGATTCATGGAGTATGGATGTAGACTAGAGAAGACAAAAATACTGCACATTTGAACGCTTGTTCAGATCTTCTTCTTTCACCCTTCGTGTGTCTTATTTTTTCTTTTTTAGGAGTATCATATGAATGTGTTTCTTCTTTCTGCTTAAGTGTTCTCTTTCCATCACTTTATAGGTTTCAGCTTTGGAAAAAAAGAACAATCGCTTTTCGCATGGGTACTAGGTACGGTTTCCTGATATGCAATAGAAATCATTAAATAACATTAAATGCATTAAAATAATCAAATATCACTGTTATCTAAATAAATAAATAGTATGAAGAGTATAGGGTTTGACTGGTCAGTCAAGCATTAGTAGAGTTTTATTGGTAGACGTGCACGGTGGAATTTATCGCAGAACCTTACATCGGTAGCTCTTTTGAACTTGCATCGATAGCTCATATACCGCTGACTTTAATTACATCGATAGCTGTCTCTCCATCGGTAGCTCTTTGCATTAGTAGTTGTTTGCACGTATCGGTAGACTTACACTCTCAGTACACTTCTATCGGTAGACTTCTGTCTATCAGTGGCTATGGTCCGTTCTGTATCGGTAGCTTAGTAGACTAGTTCTATCAAAAGACTTCCTCATATCAGTAGCTCTGGTTGTCTGTCAGTAGCTCTGTACATATCGGTGACTTTAGTGTATCGGTGACTCTGTCTATCGGTAGACTAAGTCTATCAGTAGACTGAGTACTGGTAGCTTAAACGCAGATCAATGACTAAATACTTATCACAACATATCCAAATGGTTTAGAATTAATTCAGAACTTATATAAACATGGATAAAAAAGATTAAAATATCTCAGGGATTATTTTAATATTATTATCATCATGAGCACAGATTGAAAAAATTAATATATAGAAAAACATTAGATTGAGATTATCAAAGTATTTGAAAGCATAATTGGGATTATCAAAACAGGTGAGGTCAACAAACAAATTAACTTGAATCATAGCATGATTTTCATTTAATTATTAAACTTAGGATCAACACAACATTATTACATTAAATTCTAGAATTAACTTTTAGAGATTCACTTAATATAAAATCTGATTCATTTAAATTCTATTTAATTCAGCTGTTCTCATGAGTGATCTTATTATTCATGATGTAATGATCAAATATTCTTCATACAATTTTGAATAAAAATTCATTTTTGATGTTTTAACCAATGAATTCTAGTATTAGAATCATTTATTCCTAATTATTCAAAATAAATAATTCTTAAAATTTCCTAAAATTTAGCTATGTGTTGAAATTGATTCTTTGGATGATAACTCTATGTATATGAACTCTATAATTATTTACCTTAATATATATTATTCTCAACCCAAAGAGGACCTTATAGACCATTAAAAGTTTTAAATAGAGTTTTTGAGACTTATGAAGATCACCAAACCTATGAAGTTCTATAGGAAAACCTTAATAAGTACCAACATAAGGCTCAATTTTTTTCTTTCAAAATGACATAAATAATATCACCATTAACTCTACATTGTTATAATTTACCCTATGAAGCCTAATGAAATTGATTAAGTATGTTAGAAACTCTACTCAACCCCTTACAATGTTTAGAGTTCATGAATTTTACAAAAATAGTCTTCTACCCATTGCTAGACTCAAGGAAAATGTATTAACTCTACACATTCGGGCACAATTTTATGAAGTGTGTAGAGTTCAAAACTTAGGAAAAATTATTGCATTCAAAACACCATTAAAAATGCATAGAACTATTTCACCTCATCTCAGGGATATTCAAATCATCACAAAAACATTATGAAAATCTTAAAACACATCTTATCAACCTATAATGATTCTCAAGCATGGTTGAAAAAAAATATAATCCTTCAAAAATTATATATGTTTCTAATTTAAATTTACTATTTATCCTCATTTAAAGGACCCAAACTTAAAAAATAAAAAATAAACTAAGTCTCTCTTATTAAATATTTGATACTATACTACTCATAAGTATTTCAATTTATTTTTATGATGTTTACACTTGGTGATATATACTAAGGGAGATCATGAGGATAGACCCAATAATTAGAATTTATCATGTTTGATGTGTCGTTGGATATTCCTATTTGTGATACTGTGTATTGTTCCTTCAAATATACATAGAATAGGTATATGTTTTTTATATTCATTTCACTGATTTTAAACCTATCTTAATTTATTTTTGTGTATGAGTTTTTATGAGTATTCAATATGCTTATACATGTTAGATATCATGAAATTTATTTAATTATCTCTTTATTGTAATTCAAATCATATTTTATTTTTAATAATAATACTAATTGTATCATTTTGTTAAAATTGTTGTATCAACAAATTCATTTCCAATTTAAAAATAAAACCTCAATTTTAAATTATAAATTTAAAAAATTAGTTAAAAATTAATACCTTTTCATTGCTAAATATTTTTAAAATAATTTCTTTGATTGTTTATCAAATCAGATTCCTTTGAATAATGATTATGTTTTTTTACAATGGAGGGATATCTTGATCGAGAATTATTCCACAGAAGTTATATTTTGAAAATAAAAAGTTACATACCATGAATTTTAAAAATATATTGTTTATAAATTGATCCAATTCCAATTGAAACCATACAGAATTTTGAATCTAGAAATGCATGATTGTTCGTAGATGACGATAAGTGTTGATTAAAAAATAAAATTGAATATTCATGATAATGATGATGAATGAAAATAATAATGTAAATAAGTTGATAAGAAGTAAAGAGAATAAATATAGTGGGTGAAATGGTTTTTATTCAATTAATATATTTCCATATATATAGGGTAAATGTAGTTATAATCAACAGACTAGATTAATCCCTATCTCCCATCTAAAATCCTTTAGTTTGAATACTAAAGGTGGGTGAAAAGGAAGGATTTTCCATGTTAAGGTTTGTGTTAAAAAATGATTCATCATCATCATCATTATAATTATGAAATATATATATGAAATAATATTTCACAATAGTCCCTCTTAGATTTCATAATTTCATGGAATCATATATAATATTCACTTTACAAAAACCAATGTAATTGGATTCCATGCCATTATGTTTCATTAAAAAACTTATCAAGAAAACATAGCGGGGTAAAATTGATGAAGGGAAAAAAGTGTAGTGTTCTCAAACCTAATCATAAAATCACAATAGATTTTTCACTGTTCATATCTCAATTTTTTTAATCAATTTACCATTGGTTGTAGTTGGTAATTAATTCATGAATAAATCTATAATATTAACTAAGGACCTTATTTAATGGACATAAATTTCAACATTATTTGAAATATCTAAAGACAAAATTAAATTTGGTGAGATATGATTTGTTTTATCTCCTTTGATATACCCAACCTTCAATTTCACGACAAAAGAAACAATATATTTATATATTGCAGTGTTAATATCATTACTCATGTATAATTCATAGTTATTTCTGATATGAGAAAAAATTGAAAGTTTCCAATCACATTCATGTCATGCTTCATGGATCATTATTGTAAATAACCAAACCCTTATATCTTAGAGTTGTTGGTTACTTTATAATAAGAAAAAAAGATAAAAGTGATCAAATCCTAAGGGGATAAGAAGTTTAATTGTCTTGGAAAATTATATACATGATTTAATTTCATATTAAATTTGTAATAATAAAATACAACATTATATATTATTTGAGAACATTATTATTCCCTCTAGTGTATCCTTACATACCAATCATAGTACACTTTCTGGAATCCTGGAGAAATGAAATATAAGTAAGGGTTGAGGTCAGATGCTTAGTAAGGGAATGTATACAATAAAAGATATAGTGGAATAAATAAGGCATGAACAATAAGGAAGGAATAAATGATGATCAAATAAATATATATAAATAATCAAATTATCCTAAAAATAATCCATGGATATCGTAACTATTTGAATAATCACATAGAAAAAAAAACTGATTTCATAATGATTAAATGAATAATGCAGGACATCTACAACTTACTGTTGAATCCTTGAGCCAATACATTTTACATAAATGGGTACAGACTTAACAAAAATCCAAACCTATTTTGTCTCATGAGGTAAATAACTTCATAAATGGGATATATCTTTTTATATTCCACACATCGTCTAATAATCCCAATGCATTCATCATATGAATAAACAATATTACTTAATAAATATTACTTAATAATAAAAATCTATCCATATTGGATGATATAGAATAAAAAATGTCAATAATTTCCCCAGTAAAAATGTTCATTATCTATCCAGATAAATATGTTGGTTGGTATCATTAGATTATATCCTCAGTAAAATATAATATTCATCAAAGGATATTGACATAAATGAAAATAATTTAAAAATATCACTAGAAAATTTCTTGAGGAAAACAACCATTTAATTTTGAAATCAATTATTTAAAATCTAAAATTTTATAAAATATTAGGGAAAACATTTTATTTGGAAAGAACCATTAAAAATTTTAATATAATATTCAATGAAAAATAATAGTCATGATATAGGGAAGAACTATTCATATTGAAAATGGTAAAACAATTATTCCATTCAAACATTTGTTAAAAAGTACCTTGTTCGACAAATAGAAAGATGATTCCTTTTAATTTTTTATATAAATTCAAACATCAGTAACAAATAAATTCAATAAATCATTAAATAATTTTAAAAAAATTTTGAAAACATTTTAAGTAAAATGTGGACATAGAATAAAAATAATCTGGACAAAATATAAAAATAATACCGGTTTTCCTTATGAACATTTTTTGGATATATTGAGTACTTAAATAGAATAAAATTATAGTAAAGATTATAATTTCTAGAAATAACCATATGATAATAAAATATATTGGTTTTAATATATAAATATCATATAATTACCCAATCTAAACTTAAACAAAAATAATCTTGAGTAATGATGAGATTGTTAAATAAACAATCAATTCAGGATTGTCTTGCTTTGTATGTTCTTTTAACCTCCTGTATAATAAATTTAAATTTATTTTAGTTTTATACCAGAACCATATGAATACTTATAATATCATATATAACCCCTTTATAACATTTCTACACTTATTTATTAATAATTCTTTATTAAAATCAATTCTTTTATGTTTTAACTATCTCATTTTTCATGTAAGTTTTGGTTCATTAGTTTCAATAATTGAATATTTATCATATTTATATCATATAAATGATGTTAATAATTATCAAAATATAATATATATACATTATACACATATTTATAATTATTCTTAAAATTAGGACATGAAAAATGAATCACATCGCTTCATGGAGGTGGCAGTCCAAACGTACGCAAGAGTGAAGTTATCATTTTTAATGAGTGGAAGATTAAGAAGGTTAATGATATATTTTATTTAAATTTACAAAATTATTTTAGAAATATTATATATATATATTCATTATTTCAATATTTATAACCATCCATATAAAATGGCTATGAAAAATGAATTGCTCTACTACGTGGAGATGGCAAGCCGTACATATGAGCGAGTGATGTTTTCACATTCCATAGGATGTAAAGGAAATGGAAAATTGATGTAATATAATAATAATAACATATTGTTATATTTATGATACTGGATTCATTATTTTAGCGAGGTTACAAAATTGTAATAGGAAGTAGAACAAGAAATAAATTTGAATGAGTCGGTAAAAACAATTACCCTTTCTTTGGTAGAACTCCTTTAGATACCATCATAAGGACCCTTGAAATGAAATTTTAAGAAGAAAAACCAAATTAGTGGATATAAAATTTTAAATTATAATTATTCATGTTTTGGTAAATTTAAGTGGCTCAATGTGGCGTTAACAAGAGAGAAGGTATGTCCTTTTATAAGTGGGGGAGGGACACACCTGTAATTTTTAAAGGATTGAAATATTATTATATAGTTTTCATGAAAAAGTTTTTTATAAAAAAAATAAATATTAATCCTAAGGTGAAAAGGGTCTAAATAACATAATCCAATAATAATATAGATGAAAAATTATGACCTTATCACTTTTTTTAACGTATGTTAACTTGATTTACCATTTTATCGTGGTGACAAATTTTTACTGTTTTGAAAATTAATTATGAAAAAATTTAAGTTGAACATATTAAATAATATTAATTATTCTGATTAAAAATATTAAATCTATTTTATGTGATTAAAATTTCTTAATTGGTAGAAATTCATTTTAAAATAAACTTTCAAAACATGAGAAAAAACTATTTTATGAAAAATTCCTTTTAAATTCAAAGAGTATTTTTATACTAAGACATATTATAATAATGATCTAAAAGGTATGAATTAAATTATTTTTAATAATAATAAAATAATGAAAATTTAAAACCAATTAAAATAAAATTCAGTCTTTGATAATAGTAAATAAAAATATACAATTTTCTTTAAAAATAATTATTTTCACTATTCACCAATTAATGAAGTTTTTCAAAAAATTCCCAAAAATTCAACATAAGATAATTTTTATAAGATAATTTTTAAAATTATATCATTTTTTGGAATAAATTTCTTAATATAAGAATAAATTAATTATAATATCCATGAACAAAATAGTATAAAAAACCATTTTTGAAGAAAACATATTTTTGAAGAAAAAATAACTTTACTGAAAGTTGAATACTTGTTTATTATGAATTGATAAATATATTTTAATTTAATAAATCCTTTATAAATATTTTTCATAATATAGATAATCCTATTCATAGAATCCAATTCAATGGATAAGTGATAACTATCACATTAACTAATAATATTTAATAATATTTTAATAGAATATTATGGTTCATTTAATCTTGGTGTTGTGTGTAAAGAAATATGTCAATTAAATTAAATTTATATAAAGTTAAATATATCAAAACATATGAGGCTATTACATTATTCCACCTTTATAATAAATTTTCCATCAAAATTCCATCACTTTGATACGAGAAGCTGAGGATACTTCTTCCTCATCACATCATTACGTTTCTACATGGCCTCATAAAATTAAGAGGTTTTCCATAAGATATTGAATAATAATATTTTAAATAATAATATAGAAATATCTATTCATACCATCCAATTCAATGGCTAAGTGATAACTATCACATTAAATAATAATATTTTAAAAGCATATCCTGGTTTATTTAATATTGGTGTTGTGTGTAAAGAAATATATCAAATAAATTAAATTTATCTAATGTTAAATATATCAACCAGTTGTTCCTAAAAAGAGATATATTTCTTCAGTGGTACAACCTCTAAGTTTATTACCTATGAAGGATCATGTTTGTACTTCCTTAAGAGATATACGTGGAACACATTGAGAACATGAGATAGATTTATTAGAATCACCAATAGATAAGATACCATCCTAATATGATCAATAATTTCATTGGGAATTATATATCTAGATATTATCTTGGATTTTATTCTAAATCTCATAAGATTATTACAAGGATATATTAATAGGAATACCTTATCACTAACTTTGAACTCTAGATCCAGCCAATGATTTTTAGTAATAAAGTTTTTGTCAAATCTGATATACCCTTATGTGATTTTGAATGGTTTTAACATTATTCTCCACTTCCTCAACTAGATTACATCTTGGTAACTTTATTTCTCTATCTTTATCCCAACACATTGGGGTTTTTCACTTCCTTCCATAGAGGGATTCATAAGGATCCATCTAAATGATCGAGTGGAAGTTATTGTTATAAGAAAATTCCACAAAAAGAAGGTGTTGATATCAACCACATTTTAAATCCATATAATATATCAAAATTTATTCTAGGGTTTAAATGGATCTCTTAGAATGCCCCTTATTCTAAGTATGATAAGCAGCGATGAAACTAAAATCTCTATTTAGAGCCTATTGAACACTTATCTATAAAATTGAGGTAAACATCAAATCCTAATTAGACACAATTAATATTAGTACTACATGAAAAAAATACTACTTATTAATGTATTACTAAGTAATTTGATAAAAATATAATTATTCTCTAATTGAAATAAAATATACTGAATTTGTAAGGTTATTGACTACAACATGAATAACATTAGGCCCTTTAGGTGTTTTGGGGAGTCCGATGACAAAATCCATGGAAATGTTTTTCCATTTACATTATGGTATGGGTAATTGTTTTAACAACCCCTTATACTTTTTTATCCTAAAATTATATTTCTTACACACCGGAAATTGGGATAAATATTCTGAAATATCACTTTTTATGTTATGCCACTAAAAATACTCTTTTAGACCTATATACATCATTATAATTATGAGATAAATAGATAATGATGAATTATGATCTTCATAAAATAAATTATTCATCAATTATGGTACTTATAGAACACATACTCTGTTCCTAAACATTACCATTCTAGTATGATCATGGTTGAACTCAGGAACATTCCTCACCTTCTTATGTAATTCCACATCTTCATTCTATATATTCTTAATCCTCTCATGGATGGATGGTTAAATATACATATGAGAAATATAATATCTCTCACCTTTCTCCATAATTTCAACATCCATATTCTACAAATCCATAAATATTACATCTCTCTAAATCCTCATCTTAGAAAAAATAGCTTGGTCTCTCTGACTCAGATCATAAGCTACCTTGTTCTCCTTTATAGAGTGGAAATGTATTGAGAAGTCATAAACTTTGATCAACTATAACAATATTCTATGATGTATATTCAACTATTTCAATGTATGTATGTATATATATATATTTAAATATTTTATGATCAATATATATATCACAGATTTCACCATATGGAAAATTTATCCATATCTTCAATGAAAATATTACCGCTTCCAACTCCAAATCATGATTAGAAAAATTTTTATAATGAATTTATAATTGGAAAGAGAATAATTCTATCACCATGTCATTTTGTATGAGGTAATATCCCAACCCTTTGATTCATCACTATAGATCACAAAACTTTCTCCATTATAGGGTATTTTAAGAACATGCACGTCAACTAACATTCTCTTAAATTATTAAAAATTATATTCACATTCATCTATCCAGAAGAACTTAACCCCTTTCAAGTTAACTTTATGACCTGATTAGATAGTAATGAGAAGTTTCCCACAATGCATCATAGTATCCAAACAACCCAAGAAAATTATGGATCTCAATTACTGTGATTGGTATAGGCCATTGCTCAAGAACTTCCATCTTTGAAGGATCCATCGATATACCCTCCATTGAGATTATATAACCCATGAAAAAAACATTAGGAATAAAAAATTCACACATATTTAATTTAACATATAAATTATCCTTCCTCAATTACTTTTACACAATTGTTATTTATTTTTTATGCTATTATTTATTCATTGAATATATAAAAATATTTTCTATAAAGTCTACCAAAAACTTATTTTGGTAATATTTAATGACTTTATTAATTAAATACATAAATATAGATAGATCATTGGTAAGTCCAAATTTAATTTCTCTAAATTCATAATGACTACACCTTGTATGGAAGGCTCTCTTGTGTATATCACTTTCTTGAACCTTATCTAATGATAACTAGATCGAAGATCAATCTTGAAAAAATAGAGCTGATTGTAATTGATCAAATAGATAATTGATATGGGGTAGAGTATGTCTGTTCTTAATGTTGATCTTATTAAGCTCTAGATAATCATTTCAAATATGCATAAACCATATTTATTCTAAACAATAAGAATAGGTCCACCCCATGGAGAAGCATTAGGTCGAATGAATCCCCCTTCTAGATTTTCCAAGAATTTATTCTTCAATTCCTATAACTCAATCAGGTCCATTATATAAAGTGTATTTGAAATATGTGTATCACTAGCTATGAGTTCCATTGAAAACTCAACCTCATAATTCAGGGGGGGACTAGGAATATCTTTATGAAATAGACCAGTATATTCTTAAAATATAGAAAAATTTTCAATATTGATTTCTACCCAACTATTTTAGAAAAATATCCCTCATTAATAGTAATAAAACCCAAATGATTGAAGTAATTTACATTTGGAGTTTCAATTCATCCTTGCATTTATATATGATCATATGTTGATTCAGAATATTTAATGTAACTTCCCTTCTCCGACAATTATTATGGAATCTATACTGAGAGAGCTAATTCATGACTAAAATTATATCAAATTTAACTAGAAAAATAATAACTAGATTTCTGGAAGTATATTACCACAAACTTATATTATAGAAGAGCTATAGACTTGATATGTGGTCATAATACCATTAATAGGTTTTAACAATAATTCAATATCTCATTATTGAGGTGGCGATGTGATACCCTTAGGAAATTGTTCAGATATAAAAGAGTGAACATAACCTCAATCAAATAAAACATTATCAATTTAGAGGGGATTATAAGTGTAATATCCTGAATTTTTATAGAAAATAAAAACCTTGTTGTTTATAATTTACAAGTGTTTTTAGGTGAAAATTAAATTTTTCAATAAAAAGAACTTAATAGTTTCTTAAAGATATTGTGTAAGGGTAAAATCCTAGTTAACACCTTTGAATATTCTATCAAATATTTTTAGAGTCAGACGCTAAGTAAGTGAGAGATTTCAAGGCCTATAGAGGATCGACACAGGCAGAATAAAAATTTTAAATATATTAAATTACATGTGCGTAGTTTATCTAAAATAATTAAATATATCATAAATTATGTGTTGTATGGGAAATCTGAGACCATCGATAGCTCTGAGACATGATTTTTACCCTAGGCATGGTATAACATCTATGAGCATCTGACACTTAGTTAGGTTTCTCATGAGAATAAGTTAATTAATATATTTAATATATTATTTTTTTAAAATAATTTAATATCTCTCCAATGATGAATCGTATGAGAAATATGATACCGCTGTTAAGTCCAAAACAAAAGGTTTACACTAAGAGGGGAATAAATTTTATACTTGTCGGGTATCTAATAACATCACATGCGATAATATTTTTTATATTTAATTATATAATTATAGCCTTTCCAAAATATTAAATAATTAATTTTTCCCAAATGGTGCACCGTATGAGAATTTTGAGACCAACTTTTGGGCAGGAATACAAGGCTTACTCTAGACGGGGCATAAAATTTATGTGAAATTGACATTTGGTCAGGTCTCTTGATAAATTAGGGTTTTAATATTAATTTATATTATTATATTAAATTAATTAATTTAAATTTCATTTTGAAAGGGTTTTTGATCAGAGTAGAGAACTCAATAGGTGGTGAATTGAGTATCTATTTAAATTTTTTGATTAAAAAGGTATTATTAAAAGGTTCCCCAATAGTTAAATACAACCTAGTTAATCAAGGTTATATTGTTATGAAAGTTTGACTATTTAAATAACTTCTTAAAAGATTTATTTATTCTCAGTAATCTTAATATTGGTTATTAAAATTACTTTTGAAGCTATTCTAATAAGGAAATATGATTATAACTTCTTTCCAAGATTTATTATCAAAGTAAATTTAGTGAATTTTGAATTAAATGTTAAAATAGAGAATACTAAAATAGACAGCACAACGGATATAAAACAAGTTGTTCAGTCTCAAGCTGAGACCTAATCTACTCCACTTGGTGATCACCTTCCACCAAGAAATTTGTATAGATAAACTTGATACATAGCCAGTATCGGGCTTTACAATAGTACACAAGACTATCCAGGTCACACGACCTCTTTAATAGTTCTTCATGGGTCTGAAAAACAGGTTACATACAACCTCTTCCACACTTATCTGTGGTTATACACAAGTGTAAAAGGTGTTTGAGAAAGGATATCTTGTATCCTTTAGTTTAATGCAGGAGACAATGTGTGTTCTTATACAGACGCACACACACTTCTTGAAAGTTATAAAATAGTAAAGAACAGATCTGATGTATAGAGATAAGGTTAGAAGTGCTCTGAGTGTTAGTCTATGCAGCTCTGGACTTCTGAGATGAAACAGATGCAGAAATTGAGTCCTCTCATGGAAAAAAAGTTTTGTAAGTCAGCTAGATCTGGCTCGTGTTATTCATGGTATTGAAAATGCGAAGATGTGCTCAATGATTCTGATCTATGGTGTCCAGCTTTTTGATTGAAGAATCCTTCATGTGTTCTTTAAGAATGTTGAGTTTTATGTGTCACTTCTTTTCTCAGGAAAGCTCGTGTGTTCTTTGTTGTGATTCTCTCTGTGTATCATGATATATTGTTTCTAGGCTGCACTTTTTCTTTTATTCTTGGAGTTCACGTGTTGGAGCCGATATGTTGCATGTATTCTGCACCTCATACCTTGTATTGTTAGATGATATGTCTACAAAGAAACATTAATTATGTCAGTGCATTTAAATGCTTCAAATATGACTGTTATAAATTAAATAAAAAAAATGACATAACAGATTTAGAAATGGTGTCACAGTTTGCATGTAAACGGTGTCTCCATGAAACAATGTCTCTTTGAAACAGTGTCTAAATAGCCACGGTGTCTGGATGGTCATGGTGTCTGGATGGTCACAGTGTCTGGATAGTCACGATGTCAGGATGGTCACAGTATCTGGATGGTCACGGTGTCTAGATGGTCACAATGTCTGGATGTTCACAGTGTCTGGATGTTTATAGTTTATAGATGGTCATGGTGTCTGGATGGTCACGGTGTCTGGATAGTCATGGTGTCTGGATGGTCACAATGTCTGGATGGTCACAGTGTCTGGATAGTCACAATGTCTGGATGGTCACGGTGTCTGGGTCCTTTGCCAGAAAAACATAACCGGTGGCAGACTCACGGTGTCTCAGACTTAGCAAAATATTTGTATTCAGACTTAAGTAGTGATATTCGTAGAATGGATTAGACATAATCATTCACCGAGGAAATTATTATAAAGTAAATCAAATATAGTGTATAGTAATCAGACTTAATGTATAGTAATTAAGATCTTGGATAGCTTTACTTAAAACATAAGGATAGTAATCATCTGTACATGATTTAAGACATATTAAAAAGTATTTGCAGGATTTATAGAATATATATGATTTGTGATCATTAAAAAATGACTAATACAATAGGATTCCAACAATATCCCCCTATTTGATGATCACAAATCATGTGATTGAGAGAATACATATGTCTCTAGTGTACATATAAAATACATATTCCTCTATTCGTTCTTTAATGAGAATATTTTCTCCCCTACATATGAAATACATATATGTCTCTTCTTTTTTTAATGGGAATATTTTCTCCCCCTAATGGGATTATCAAAAAGGGTAAATGAGAAATGGTTAAGAAAAGGTCACAATGTATTAGATAAAAAGATCATCATTACAAACATTAGACAACAAAACAAATGCAACAACAACCCTATCAAAAGATAGTAGTCACTGTTCTTCATCACTTGTTGGTCTTCTCTTTTCCCTTCGTAGCAACATAATAAGAAGAAGACATAGGAGTAGAAGTTGAAGTAGAAGAAGGGAGTGAACTGGTCGATAGAGAAGGTAAAGGAAGACCTTCAAAGACAGAAAGGGGCCAAGGTAGGGATAATAGAAGACTAAGGAAACTGTTGATCAAGGATTACTTGACTGATATGACTTAGGGAATGACTGACAGACATAGATGGGGAGGCTAGGGCATAGGTGAAGGTAGGAAAACTAGATCTCAGAGGTGAAGCTGTAGGAGCAACAATGGAAGTACTTTGAACATGAAGTTAAGGCCTCAAAATATTGATAAAATCAGCAATGTTCTCTCCACCATAATGTCTGGATTTATGAAAGTCATCCTTTTTCTCCATAAACTTTTCCAACAAATGAGTGGAATCTGTGAGCTTTTGGACTTGGGTTTTTAAATATTGAGTAATAAGAGTAATCCTTATATTTTTCACAAGATATTTGAAGTGATTGGTCATGTCATTCTTAGAGAAGATCTGATTGAAGTAGAAGTTCACTTTCTTGGAAATTTATTATTGAGCATAATTAGAAATCTTAGAATGGACTCTCACCAAATCAAGAACTCTATCACTATTCTTGATAAATTAAAATAGATATTTTTTTATTAAAACCACTAAGCACAACATAAATTTCCTCTTTGACAACTGTTCTGAGCAGATCACTGTCTAAATTAGGTTAAGAATATTTTCTTTGACAACTGTTCTGGGCAGACCCCTTATACTCATCAATTAACTTGTTAAGTCCAATAACAAGTTCATGAGTCTCTTGAACAATTTACTTGTTTCTTTTAGATACATTTTTAGCTAAATAGGTTAGATGAGGTTGAATCAGTGAGGCTACTTCCTGTGGGGTCTGAGTAACAATATTCTCAATAGGATGGGAATCAGGTTCTGGTCTCGAGTTCAGCACTCCCTGTATATTTTAAACCATACCTCTTAGAGTATTTACTTCATCACTAAGTAATTTATTTTCAACTCTGACTTCTTGAATCTCATGAATCATTTTGGGTTGAATCCTCCATATGTATTTTTCCAATAATAGTGATGCATCTCTCTCACTTAGATTGGTTATAGGATCCAGTTGATTATTCATAATATTTTCAACCCCAGCCAATAGGGTAGCTCCAAATTCTTTCAGATCATCCTTATTCACCAAGTGTGAAGGTTCTTGTGAAGGCTCAGAGATAGAAGCTGAGGCAGGCTCAGGTTCTTTGGCATAGATAGCTTTTGGAAAATATGTCATTTTCATGTAAACACAGTAGATAGATCAAGAAATTTGATTGTGACTTCCTATGAATCACTCAAATCGAAATAACTGGAAAATTTAAACAATGTTTCCAATGAACTAGGGTCAATCAGATTATGCACTTCAACTGATTTCAGACTAGGGGGCTGCTCCCCCTCAACAGGTGCATCCTTCTTAGGACTAAGAGATTTAGATCCTTGATCTATTTACACTATTTCATCCCTTATTTACTCATACATTTCCTATCTGGCCAATTGAAAGTCTATCTCCATTCTCTCTTCAGTAGAAAGAATAACTTCAGGAGTATTTTGTTCCTATTAATGTTCCTCACCAAAAACTTCCTTCACAAGAGACAAATATACTTCTATATGATCTTATACAACTTCCTTTTATCTTTCAAAAAAATAGAATATTCTTTTGAAGAAGTTTGTTCTTCCAAATCAATATCCCTTTCAATAATATGCACTTCTTTCTCAGCTAAGTCTTGAAGAACATGTTCACTGTCCTCCTCATTCAGAAAAGTTTCGGTTACAGGTGCAACAACCTCCTCCTCCTCCTCTTCTTCTTCTTTAGGATACTCAAAAAATCCATCTAGTTCTAAACTAGGATCAAAAACATCTTTAGGTCATGAAGGCTATTCCACTAGATTGAAATTTTCATAGATCCTATCATTTTATTCCACCCATGTTTTTCTCCAAGGATTCCAATTTATTTTCATCCTCTTTACTGTAACATTTTAGAGACAAAACTCATAATCCTTGATAAATTTTTCATTTGGTCCAACTAATCCTTTGGCATGAAGCATGGATGAGATAAGCCTATAATAAAATAGGGAGGTTGATTTAGAGGATATTTTGATCAAATCACACATATGGTGTATAATATATTTGAAAAGGTTGATATAATGTCCATTTTTCATTAGATGTATCAAAAATACAACTTGATACTTGACTACAGCGAAATAACCTTTTCTGGGGATAATCAGA
Source organism: Viscum album (assembly GCA_963277665.1). Classification (NCBI taxonomy): domain Eukaryota; kingdom Viridiplantae; phylum Streptophyta; class Magnoliopsida; order Santalales; family Viscaceae; genus Viscum; species Viscum album. The sequence goes on from OY728126.1 coordinate 1,536,127,952, forward strand.
TTCTGAATAAATTTAAATAGGAGTCTAGTTTCTCCATCCAGATCTGTAGTTATGTCTCTCCTCTTGGTTCCATTTCCAATTAAACTTCTCAAAGATTCTTCCAAGACAGAAATCTCACTTGGAGGGGTAGGACCTCTCTGATAGTCCTAAATAATACCATCATGAGGTATTCTAAGGCATCTTGCCCATAACCTCAAAGAAAAACATGCATCTCTAGCCATTTATCCAGCTTCTCACAACATATCCATCTTTCTTATCAAACAAAAACTGAAAATGATGGTAAAATTGTGCAACTAACTTTAGGTAAATAGGCCTATCCTCCTTTGAAAACCAATCTAACCATCCTTTATCTTTCAAAACATTCAAAACCAAAGACTTACTCGACAGAAGCTACTTAGGGAAAATATCATTTTCAGGTACCAAAACTCTGTTCACTAGGTTTGGATTTTGAGGGCTGTCGGGTGATATCTTCGGTGCGATTTTACTCTTATTCTTTGAATTTCATTTCTTAGAAGTTTATGATGAAGGGAGTTTCATCCTGGGCATTCACTGAAGGTTCGAGAGAGATAAGGGTTAAAGAAGGGTTACTGTTTGAGAGAAGAGAAGAGAGATCGAGTGAAGAACGGGTGAAACTTCTTTTATATTATCATTTTGGAATACCGATCACCTCAAAAACAAAAGTGCAAGAAACTGAAAGGGTAAAATAAGTAATTACCACAATACATGATATAATTTATAAATAAAACAATAAGGAATCTTTATGGTGGGATATTAACCGAATCTCATGGTGAGACAATACCAAGTGTTCACAGTGAGACCATAACATGTGTTTATAGTGAGACCATAACTATGTGATTTCCAAACCGTGTGACTGTATTGTATGAGACAGTAAGTGTCATACAGTAAGATATAAATTTTAACTATGAGACTGTAAATAAGAAATAGTATGTTTTAAGATAGTAAAACTATAACACTATTAGAGTTAAATAGTAATCTAAAGATAGTGATTTGTGAAACTGTAAAGTGTGAAACAATAAGATATGAAACAATAAGATATGAAATCGTAAGATAACTACTTACGATTTATCATACACAATTCTTGTATGATGTAATATATTATTTTAGAATTTAGTGGTTTGGTGAATATATCAGCAAGCTGATATTCAGTTCTAATGAATTCCCAAGTGATTTCACCTTTTTGATAATGATCTTTCAAATAGTGATGTCTTACATCAATATGTTTTGTCCTAGAGTGTGAAACATGATTTTTTGAGATGTTAATAGAAATTTTATTGTCACAATTTATTGGTACATGCCTGAATTGATATCCATAATCTAGTAATGTGTGTTTCATCCACAAAATTTGTTCACAACAACTACCAGCAGCTATGTATTCAGCTTCTGCAGTAGATAATGCAACATAATTTTGTTTCTTACTACACCATGATACTAGTGACTTGGCTAAAAAGTGACATGTTCCATAGGTTCTTGTTCTATCTAACTTAAAACCACCAAATTCAGCATCACAATAACTAACTAATTCAAATGATTGTACTCTGGGATAGAACACTCCTAGATTAGGTGTATGATTGAGGTATTTGAAAATTCTCTTAACAACATTTAAATGTGATTCCTTATGATTTTCTTGAAAATGAGAACACATACACACACTAAACATAATTTTAGGTCGGCTAGCAATTAAGTAGAGTAAACTTCCAATCATTCCTCTTTAAGTGGTTTGATCAACAAATTTTCCATCTTCGTTAAGATCCAACATACAAGTGGTACTCATTGGAGTGTCACTACTTTTAGTGCTATCCAAAAAAAAATATTTAGAAGGTCTCTAGTATATTTACTTGGATTTAAAATAATAGCATAATTATTTTTAAAGATTTGAAATCCAAGAAAGAATTTTACTATACCCATTAAACTCATTTCAAATTCTATTTGCATCATTTTAGAAAAATTAATACATAAAGAATTATTTGAAGATACAAAGATAATATCATCTTCATAGATTTGAACAACTAAAGATTCATTGGAAACTAATTTTATAAAAAGGGTAGGATCAGCTATTCCTTTTTTAAAACCTTTGAAAATAAGAACAGTACTTAATCTATCATACCAAACTCTTGGAGCTTGTTTTAAACAATACACAACTTTTGATAACTTACAAATATGATTTGGAAAATAAGGGTTTGTAAAACCAGGGGGTTACTCAAAAAAGACATCCTCAACTATATACCCATTTATAAATTCACATTTGACATCCATTTGATATAGTATGAAATTCAGATGTGCAGCATAAGCAAGAAGAATTCTGATGGCTTCAAGTCTGGCTACTGGTTCATTGGTCTCTTCATAATCAATTCATTCTTCTTGACTGTAGCCTTGTGCAACCAATCTAGCCTTGTTTCTAACCACATTAACAGCTTCATCTATCTTATTTGTAAACAACCACTTAGTGCCTATGGTTAATGTGTCTTTGGGTATTTCAACAAGTTTCTAAACATTGTTCCTTTCAAACTAATTAAGTTATTATTTCATATCCATCACCCAAAATTCATAAATGATAGCATCATTAATGTTTTTAGGTTCAAGTTGTGACAAGAAGAATTGATGTTCAAGCTGATTCCTAAGAGAAGCTATAGTTTGAGTTCCCTTATCTAAGTCTCCTACAATAGCATTTAAAGGATGGATCTTAAGAGTTCTGATAGCTCTAGAAAAATAAGGACTACTGATTTTAGTTTCATCATTAGGTTCATGCTCATTGTGACTTGAGTTTAAGGAATTTCCATAATTGGAAGTTTTTACATATTATTTCACAAGATGGTTAGGGGAATTTGAATTAATGTTAAGATTTTATACATCATCCTCCGTGTTCTCTATAGTGGTCTTAGGATCATGTGGATCTATTTCATCAAATTTGATATGGACAGATTCTTCCACACATTTAGTTCTTTTATTAAACCCTCTACAGGCATTACTAGAAATTGAATATCCTAAAAATATTCCTTCATCACTCTTGGATGCAATTTTTTCAAGATTTTCCTTAGTATTAAGGATATATAATTTTCAAACAAAAACTTTTAAGTAGCTAAATTTGAGTTTTCTATCGTTCCATAACTCATAAGTAGTCCTTTTAAGAATATTCCTAATCAACACTCTATTGATTATATAGCATGATGTATTAACAGCTTCATCCAAAAAAAATAGGTAGGTCATATTCACTAAGCATGGTTCTAGCAATCTCTTATAGGGTTCTATTTCTTGTTTCTACAACTCCATTCTTTTGAGGTGTTTTAGGGGTAGATTAATTATGAATATAGCCATCTTGAGAGAAAAAGGATTCAAACTCTTGATTTTCAAACTCACGACCATGATCACTTCTTATGTATTTAATTTTATGTCCACTAATATTTTCTACAGTTTTGGAATATTTGGTAAAATAAGAGTAAGCTTCAATTTTGTGAGCAAAAAAGAAAGTCCATGTATATCTAGAAATGTCATCTACAAGAACATAAACATAGTTCTTCCCATTTAATCTAGAAACTTCAGATGGTCCAAAAAAATCCATGTGAATCAATTCGAGATGTTGAGAAGTTGATACTTCTTTCTTTGGTTTGAAGGAAATTTTGTATTGCCTTCCCTTTAGACAAGGATTACACACTTTACCATTTGGAAAATCAAGATTGGGTAGGTCTTTGACTAAGATTTTTCTAGTTAACTTTATAAGGGAGTGAGTGTTACATTGTCCTAGTCTCCTATTCCAAATCCAGTAATCTTTGTGAAACACACTTAAACATGAAGCATTTTGAGAAGCTAAAGAATCTAAGTTAACAGAATAAACATTTTCATTTCTTAATGCAGAAAAAACCAATTCATCTTTATAATTGAAAACATTTCAAGCATAATTTTCGAATTTATCAGGAAATCCATCATCACATAACTGTGAGATACTAAGCAGATTATATTTCAATCCATCAACAAATAGTACTTTATAAATCAAAACTAAGTTAGAGTTACCGATTTTTCCAAGGCCAATGATATTTCCTTTGGAATTGTCACAAAAGGTGACATGTCCTACATAAATTTTTATTAAATTCTTGAAGAATGATTAGTCTCCTATCATGTGTCTTGAACACCCACTGTCCAAGTACCATATTCTCTTACATGAACTCTTTAAGCATCTTTTCTAAAAAATTGTCAAATAAAAATAGATTTTGGTACCCACACTTGTTTAGGTCCAATAATATTAGTGATAAGTGATTTAGGAACCCATATTTGCCTCATAGGTTTCCTATAATCATTATGTAATGTATTTGAAAAATAAACTCTATTTGGTCCAGAAAAGCATAAAACAGTATAAAGTGTATCATAACTTGAACTAGTTGAATATTTTCTAGAACTGGGAGTAAAGATGTATGTCCTAGATTTGGAAACAAAATTAGTTCTTCATAAACTTTTTTTACCAGGTTGATAGAAAATTATAGTAGAATATTTAAAAGAAATTTGTCTACCTAGCATTTGAGTAAGGGTATTTTTCCCATTGGTAAAATTTTCCAATTCTTTATTCAGTTTATCATTAGATAGTTTTAGTTAATTATTCTCTTTGAGTAGTTGAGAATTTTTCTCCCTTTCTATAGTGAGTTCATTTTTAACAGTTGAGGTAAGAGCATGTTGTTTATTCTAAGACTTGTATTTATCTTTTAGTTCATTGCATGTCACTTCAAGAATATTACATTATTAAAACATATCTTCATTAAAAATATTTTCAGAGTCACTCTCATCTCTAAAATAGTATGAATTGTGTACACGAGATTCCAGTGTTACCTCAGATGTGTTTTTCATAAAACACATATTGAATTTTTTAGCCTATTCTCATGTGATGATTTTGAGTCACTTGAACTGTCATCAGAAGCACTCCATGTTGCTTTCATTTCCTTTTTATACTTTATATCTTTGTCTTCATATTTCTTTTTTTACTTGAGATTTGGAAAATCAGCCTTGATATTTCCTTTTCGCTTATATTCATAAAAGACAATATCATCATACTTGTCACTTCTTTTCCAATCTTTATTACAACTTCCTTTGTGATCATATTTTCCCTTCAATTTAGGATTTCTAAAAAAGTTATTTTCTTGTAAAATCTCTTGAACCTTCTGGATAATTGAGCCATCTCCTCATCACCATCATGTGATGACTTTTCACTACTGGAACTTTGTACAGAAACATCCAATTTCCCTTTGTCTTTATGTTTAGAGGTGGTGATCTTGAATGCAATAGATTTTCTTTTTGGTTCATCCTCATTTTCTTTGTTGACTTTCAGCTCTTCTTCATACATCATCAGTTTCCCAATGAGTTCTTTTACAGGTGTCTTGCTGATATCACATTATTCTATAATAGATACATAGGTTACTCTCTATCTGTTAGGTAGGCATATGAGAATTCTCATGATCTATTCCTTAAAAGTGACTTATCTTCTAAGAGAAATTATTATGTTGAGAATTTCGTTGAACCTGAGATACATGTCAGAAATAATATCATCAGGTTTCATTTTAAAGTTATTATATTTAATAGTATAGGTATTAAGTCTCATTTCATTTACACTAGATGTTCCTTCATTTGAAACAAATAAGGTATCCCAAATTTCATGGGAAGTTTTACAATCATATATTCTATTAAATTCCTCATCTCCTAAAGAGCAGTATAAAGCATTCATTGCTTTGAAATTGTTATTGTAAGCAGTTTTGGTAGGTTCATCCCCAGTGATTCTATCAGTAGAATGAATCTTATATTCATCTATAATGGAAGACCATATTTCAAAGCCCATACTTTCTAAATTCATTTTCATTTTAATTTTCCATTGAGAATAATTGGTTTAATTAAAGAACGATGGTCTATTTGTTGCATCATCTTCTAATCTATTATCCATGATAAAAAAATAACTTAAAATAGATAGAAATTTAGAATTGATATAAATTTACAGATCATTAAATTAAAACTACAATCATAGTTGAATGAGGTAAAAAATAGAGTCTTAATAAGATTAACAAACACTCCTCTAATAAAAAATGTTGGTCGGATTAGAGTACTAAAGAGGGGGGTGAATTGAGTATCTATTAAAAATTTCTGATTAAAAAGGTATTCTTAAAAGGTTCCCCAATAGTTAAATACAACCCAGTTAATCAAGGTTATACTGTTATGAAAGTTTTATTGTTTAAATAACTTCTTAGAAGATTGATTAATTCTCAGTAATCTTAATATTGGTTATTAACATTACTTTTTAAGATATTCTAATAAGAAAATAAAATTATAACTTCGTTCCAAGATTAAATATCAAAGTAAATTTAGTGAATTCTAAATTAAATATTAAAATAGTAAAAACTAAAATAGGTAGTACAACGGATATGAAACAAGTGGTTCAGTCTCAAGATGGGAACTAATCCACTCCACTTGGTGATCACCCGCCACCAAGAAGTTTATATAAATAAACTTAATACATAGCCTGTATCGGGATTTACAATAGTACACAAGACTGTCCAGGTCACACGACCTCTTCTATAGTTATTTATGGGTATGAACAACAGGTTACATACAACCTCTTCCACACTTATCCATGGGTATACACAAGTGTAAAAGGTGTTTTGAAAAGGATATCTTGTATCCTTTAGATTAACGTAGGAGACCGTTTGTGTTCTTATATAGACACAAACACACACTTTTCGAAAGCTGAAAAATAGTACAAAACCGAGAAAAAGTATAGAGATAAGGTTAGAAGTGCTTTGAGTGCTAGTCTATGTAGTTTTGGACTTATGAAATGAAACAGATGCAGAAATCAAGTCTTCTCATGGAAAATAGAGTGTCATAAGTTAGCTAAATCTGGATCGTGTTCTTCATGGTATTGAAAATGTGAACATGTTCTCAATGATTCTAATCTATGGTTTCAAACTTTTTGATTCAAGAATACTTAGTTTGTTCTTTAAAATTTTGAGTTTCATGTGTCGGTTCTTTTCTCAGGAAAGCTCATGTGTTCTTTTTTGTGACGCTATCTATGTATCAAGCTATATTATTTCTGGGCCACACTTTTTTCTTTTATTCTTGGAGTGCATGTGTTGGAGATAACAGGTTGCATTTATTCTACACCTCGTACCTCATACTGTCAGATGATATGTATATGAAGAGACATTAATTATGTCTGCGCATTTAAAAGCTTCAAGTATGACCATTAGAAATTAAATAAAAAAAATGACAAAACAGATTTAGAAATGGTGTCATAGTTTTTCTGTAAATGATGTCTCTATGAAACAGTGTCTCATTGAAATGATGTCTAAATAGTCATGATGTCTAGATGGTCACAGTGTCTGGATGGTCATAGTGTCTGGATCGTCAAGGTGTCTGGATGGTCACGGTGTCTGGATGGTCTCAGTGTCTAGATGGTCATGGTGTTTGGATGGTCACGGTGTCTGGATGGTCACAATTTCTGGATGATCATGGTGTTTGGATGGTCATGGTGTCTGGATGGTCACAGTGTCTAGATGGTCATGGTGTCTGGATGGTCACGATGTCTGGATGGTCACCATGTCTAGATAGTCATGGTGTCTGGTCACGGTGTTTGGTCACGGTATCTGGTCGTGGTGTCTGGTCATGTTGTCTGGTCACGGTGTTCGGGTCCTTTTTCAGAAAAATATAACCGGTAGCAGACTCATGGTGTCTCAGACTTACCCAAATATCTATATTCAGTATAAATCAGTGATATTCGTAGAATTTATTAGGCTTAATCATTCATCAAAGAAATCATTATAAAGTAAATCAAATATAGTGTACAACAATCATACATAATGTATAACAATTAAGATCTTGGATAGCTTTAGTTAAAGCATAAGTATACTTATCATTTGTACATGATTTAAGAAAGATTACACGGGATTACCAGACTTTACAAAATATATATGATTTTTGATCATTAAAACATGATTAATACATGAGGAGTCCAACAAGGGTGATTCATCTTATTGAACGAATTTTTCACCATGAATGTATGGGGGTTGAATCCAATTCTTGAAAAATCAACTATTTTTACCCTGTAAAATTAGAAAAGCCTTAATGAGATGAATTAAAACCTTTTATAATCAATTTTTAGTTGAAACAGAACCTAAAATGGGGTATTGAAGTTTCCATTTTTGAAATGCAGAATGGGTTCCAAATGAGCTAACCAACTTTTGATTTTTGGGGACTCTATCAAGATTGTACTATCCTGAAACTCCCTTGCACATGACTGGTGAAACTTTATTGATCCGATATGGGTATCTTATCCGATTTCAAGCATTGAAATGACCCCAATATTTTATTCCTCTTCTGCTTGAAATGACCCTATATGGACATAATGTTCTTTTTTTAAATTTATTATTAATTCTTTTCATATCTTCTAAAATAATAAAAAATTATTGAATTGAAATTAAAAAATAGATACCAGAAAAAAATGTAGGGATATTTCCATCAATTGTCAATCTATGATTCTGTGATATTATAAAACATAGTTTTGAGTTATTTTTATGTTATTTTTTTGAGAAATTATTATGGGTTATTTCATGGATTTATCAACATATAGTTATTAAAATTATCAAAAAATAATTATGAGATTATCGGATGAGAATTTATAGATTATAAAAGGATAATTTATGGAATAAAAATTAGCAAAGGATAATCAAATGGATTTATCAAGAGATAAATTATTAAAATTATCAAATGATAATTATGAGATTATCAAAGGATAATTACTAAAATTATCAAATGATAATTACGAGTTTATAAAAGGATAATTATTTGAAATTATCAAAATATAATTGATAAATTATTAATGATTAATTATGAAGTTACCAAATGATAATTTTGATATTATCAAGGATAATTATGAAAATTATTATTTGATAATTGCTAAATTATCAAAGTATAATTTATGAAATAACAATTACCAAAAGTTAACTTATTATCAAAACTAATTTTAAAGGATAATTTGGGATATAATTATCAGAGATAATTATAAATGGAAAATTTATGATAATTTATAAATAGATAATTATAAAAGGATGATTTTTGATAAATTATCAAAAATATAATTAAAGGATAATTTATAATAAATTATCAAGATAAAATTATAGAAGGATAATTTATAATAAATTATGAAAATATAATTATAAACATAATTTGTATGAAATTATTCATAGGGAAATTATTGTGAGAAAATGTGTTGGCCAAAAATGATAATTCGAAAATTACCCAGGTGAGAGAATGTATCATCGAATGTGATATTTTATTTCATATTGAATTATAATTTTTGGTTTTGGTTTTAAGAATTCTCGGCATGTGATAATATTTTTGGTTAGTGTGTGAACATGGTTTAGGTGATGAAACCTTTGAAAAAGTTTTCCATTGATGTTGAATACTTTTAGGTAGGGTTTTTTTACCTTTATGGTCTGTGTCTATTTATGTTGTAATCATGATGTAATGTTATGTTGGACTAACCCATGGTTTTTCTGAAATTCATGTTGGTGTATGAGTAGCCATAAACATACTTGATATGGGTGATTCTCTTGACTTTGATCCTGGAATGGCCTATCATTCCTTTCTATGACATGTATTTTTTTGTGTATTGCATAGCTTGTAGAATTGTGTTTCTGTTACCATGATTCTAAGGTGGATCCTTGAGGTTGGGTGTACGAGGTTACCCAACATGACATGGCCATAAAATCCTTAAGGTGTGTGTGGATACCCTTATAAAGGGGAAAACATAGCGACTATATGGGAGGTACTGAGATACTCTTTAAGGATGGGTGTACGAGGTTACCCAACTTGATGTGGTCCTAGAATCCTTAATGGAGAGCGTGGATACCGCTATAGAGGGGAATGTATAGTGGCTAGTTGGCGGACATTGAGATACATTGGAGGAGTATTGAGGGTGGGATTTGCATGGTCTAGTGACCGATTAACCATCCTGAAACAATCCTAATGTCCTTAAAGGTGGACGTGGCTACCCCTATAGAGGGGAAATCATAGTGGCTTGCTGGTAGATACCAGTCATGAAAACCTATGTAATTGGGTATTGGATCATTATAATGATAAGTGGACCTATTATAGACCCAACATAATATGTGGAATCCCTGTAACAACCACTGGAATGGTGGGTTGATCTATGTGACATTGATGAAGGTACATGTGTTCTGGAAATTCTTACCAATAATGAGCCGAAGTAGGTAGGTTTGGGGTTTGTGGTGGCTTGGTCAATGTATGATTACTTGACACAATTATTTTTATTTATAATTTATATATTTAATGATATACACTATTATATATATTGTGAACTTATGGTAAGGATGCATTGGTGGTGTCCTAATGAGTCTTGTACTCACACCCGGCTCAGGCATTTCTATGCCCTTTTAGATTTTATAACCAGAGATCTGGTGAAGGGAAAGTTCACTATGGGGGATAGTTGAGAGGTGGAGCATGGAGATTGAGTAGACTGATATGGACACCAAAGTATCCCATAAAGGTTTATTTATTTAATTATATTATATTTAGATGTTGTTTATACTTAGATAGGCTTACCACTTTTGGATATATTCTTATATGTATGTAATTTATTAAATTTCCTCATTTAATCAGATTTTTTATTTTTTTTATTGATTATTATTATCTATAATATGGAATGATAAAAGGGTATGGTCTACCAATGGATAGACTTAGACCCTCACCACTATTTAAAAGCTTCTTTCACATGGGGAGGCATGCATGAAGTCACATAGCATATGACTTGGACACTTTGGTTTGAGTTGGGATGCTACAAAATGGTATCAGAGCATTAAGACTAAATAACTTATTTCTTCACTTTGACTTGGGATGGGGCATGATAGACAGGAGATATGATGATTGGGACTCAGGTTGGAGAACTATCACAGTGTTTTTACAACACTGTATAGTGGACATCATAGTTACCATAAAATGTGAATTATGTTTTTATATTACTAATGAATAAACTCACCTTGGGTGATTCACATGATGTTGATATGTGATTTATGGGATTTTGGGTGTGTTCATGCATCATGACTAGGTATGTAGGTCACATGCCATTTATATACCTGTTTTTGTGTTGCATAATAGTTCTTTAATTGAGTTCCTTGTTTTTCACTATGTTTTTTGGGATAGTTTCTTTGTGCAATATATATTTATTTTATGCTATTGATATATATATTTATTGGAATTAATTAGATAAACTAAGCATGATTTTTTATATATATGATGATTGTGACTAATGTGCAGGGGAAGAAACAAGGGTTAGTTCAAGGAGGGGTATACCTTGGGTTAAGGGTATACTCTTAGGAGAATATTGTATGATCCCATAGAATAAATATTATCTATTATATTCATAATGTTCCTTCATGTTTTAGGATATTTCACCTCTATGTATTCTTAGATAACTACTTGTGAAGAGCGACTGAAATACTTCTACAGAGGGGATGTTTCTACTTTACCACTAAACATGTAAGTGAATAAAGTTCAACTTGATCCTATACCTGATATGTTATTAGGGAATAAGGGATACTTTAACCAAAATTATATCACTTAGTGTTCTTAGGAATAAGAGTTTAGAACTATGGTCAAATATTCACATACATCAATTCCAGTATTATTCATCCATTCAGGGCACTGGAGGATACTAGGATGTTGAGTAGTGGGTTGAAATTATTGTGGATCTTTGACCTAGTAAAGACTCTGAAGGATAAGTAAGTTAAGGATAAAATACATTATGATGGTTTGGTATCCCATTTCGATAACCCATATTGTATGGTTCTAATTGAGATGAAGGACTCAAGGAACAAATGGATGACTTGGAGTTGGAATATTTATTCCACACTCTAATGTGTTGGCGATACTATCTCTTTGGTGAGAGACATGTTGTTTACAAGGACCAAATGAGCCTTCTCTATATCTTGACACAAGGGGAACTAAACCTGAGGCATAAGCACCATGATGAGTATCTATGAACGTTCAACCTTGTGATGATGTATATACCTAGAACAGGTAATTTCATTTCAGATACTCTTTACCTTAAGAAGTAGGATGATCGGGTGCTTGGTGAGAGGCCTTCAGAGAAGAAGTGGCACATGGTGAGCTTGTTGGATTCCTGGAGGATGAATGCTTTTAAGGATCATATATCTATTACTTGTTCCCCTTTAGTGATTAGATCCTAACTTTTGGACTAGGTGAATACCCATTAGGAGTTAGACCTAGAGTGTCCTATAATGAGGGAACAACTGGACGGTGGTGTCTTAATGACTAGATGGTTACTGGACAACGATGTTATGATCTTGGTAAATTGTATAGTAGTAGTCTCTACTTCCATTAGAGAGTAGATGATAATGGATTACCATAACTCTAGATGGGAAGTACATCTTTGTGTGACCAAGTTGTATCTTGAATTCAAGCGGTAGTTCTATAGACATGGATGAATATAGAAATTGTTTTTCCCCCCTAATACCATACCTATCAGAGGGTAAAGGCCAAACAACGATATCCTAGAGGATTATTGAAGACACTCCAGATACATATGTGGGAGTGGGGGGGACATCCCCATAGACATCATGATTGTGTTACCTAGGACCATGAGAAGTCAAGATGTGGTCTGGGTGATTTTTGATCTGTTAATGAAGTCTACTAAGTTCTTAAAGATTAGAGAAACTCACTCAATGGAGGAGTTGATAAAGCTCTAGGGATGAGAGATCGTATGTATTCATGGAGTTCACTTGAACAATGTTTCTAGTAGAGACACATGTTTTACAACTCACTTTTGGTAGGGGTTTCATAAATCCCAATGGTCTCTTTTGAGATATAGTTTTTTTGTACCATCCCTAGACCAACAGATAGTCTAAATGGACTATATGCATATCATATGATATACTTTGAGCATGCAGGCTAGAATCCAGTGGACTATGGAATGATCACTGAGCCTTTATTTATTTTTTCCATCAATAATAGTTATCGAGATTCGATTCAGATGGCACATTATGATGCTCTTTATGAAATACCATGTTAGTAACCACTTGTTTGTATGAGGTAGGTGAGGTAGTGTTTATGGGATTGGTTTGGTTTAGAAGGACATTAAGGGATTTCATCTAATTTTTAAGAGGATGATCACCACTTAGGGAAGACATAGATCTTATGTCGACCATATGAGGAGACCCTTAGAGTTTGTTTTGGGGAATCATTTTTTTAGTGACTCCTGGGTTGGGGTGGAGACAAATAGGGAAGAAGGGAAAACTATCAACTCATTTTATTGGATCCATTGAGATCACAAACCAAATAGGGGTAATGGATTATGATCTAGACCTAACTTCTCTCTATCAAGATATACACGACATGTTCAATGTGTCCCAGCATTGGAGGTACATACCTGGGGCTGCACATGTTATTGATTGTAAGGACATTGAGCTAGGGACATATGAATCATATTATGAGCATCTGGTGTATATTTTAGATTTATGCGAGAAGGTGTTATAAGGAAAGACTATACCATTATACTAGATTCAGTGGCAACATGGAAGGATATAGGAGGAAATGTGAAAATGTGACTCTAATGTTCAAGCTCAGTGGGATGAGTTGTTTGAGAAAGATCACTAGAGATATTTCTCAATGACGAGAAGTAAATACAGGGGGATAATTGTAATAACTTGATTTTTTAAATTTAATAAAAACCCTCTTGTTGATAATTTGTAAATGTTTTTACGTGAACATGTAATTTTTGAATAAAAACACTTAATAAATGTTTTATTGATATTTCATAATGATAAAATACCTATTATCACCTTGGAATATTCTATCGAATGTTTTTGGAGTCAGTAACTAAGTATGTATATGATTCCATGGCCTGTAGAGCCTTGACATAGAAATGATAAAGATATTAAATATATTAAATTATGCACCCATGATTTATCTAAAATTATTGAATAACTCACAAATAGTGGGTTGTATGAGAAGTCCTAGACCACCGTTAGTTCCAATATAGGATGTCTACCCTAGGTGGGGTTTAAAATCAACAACAATCAGACATTTAGTCAAGTTGGTTATGAGAATAAGTTATCTAATAATTTTAATATATGATTTTTTAATATAATTAAATATCTCTAAGATGGTGCATCATATGAGAAATACGAGACCACTTTTATGTACAGAATGTGGGGTTTACCCTAGCTCTATTATATATTTTTTACGCATCTTGTGTTTGATAAAAACACATGAAATAATACACTTTTTAAATTTATTTTTATTATTATTATGTTTTTTAAATAATAAATAATCAATTTTTCTCAAATGGTGCATCATATGAAAAATAAAAGACTACTATTAGTTCCAGAGCATGGGGTTTACCCAAGGAGGGGTATAAATTTTATACACAATATATGTTGAGCCATGTTTCTTGATAAATCAAATTTTTAATAATTATTTATATTATTATATTAAATTTATTTATTTATTTTTTTAAACGGTGCGTCATATTATTCAATGAAGGTTTCACCATGAATGCATGGGGGTTGAATTCAATTCTTGAAAAATCATTTATTTTCACCCGTTTTAATTAGAAATGCCTTAATGAGATGAATTAAAACCATTCGTAATAATTTTTTAGTTGAAATAGAGAATAAAATGGGGTATTGAAGTTTTAATTTTTGAAATGCGGAATGGTATCCATATGATCCGATTAACATCTAAATTTTTGGGATTATACTATGATCAGACTATCCTGAATCTCCATTTCACATTACTGTTGAAACTCTATTTATCTGATACGGGTCACTTGTCTGATTTGAAGAACGTAAATGACCCCATTATTTTCTTCCTCTTCTATGCATAGCGCCCTGATATACCAGGTTTGTTATTTTTTATTTTTTATTTAAATTTATTATTAATTCTTTTACTATCTTCTCAAATCATGAAAGAAATTATGATTTAAAATAAAACAATAAAAACCTAAAAAGAATATGTTGGGATATTTCCGTAATTTTTTAATAGATGACTATGTGATATTATCAAACATAATTGCAACTCATTTTTTATGATATTTTTTTTGTGAGAAATTACAATGGGTGATTGCATTGATTTTTCAATAGATAATTATTAAAATTATCAAATGATAATTATGAGATTATCAAAGGATAATTTTTTAAAATTATGAAATGATAATTTCTATATTATCAAAGTATAATTTATTGAATAAAAATTATCAAAGGATAGTCACATGGAATTATAAAGGGATAAATTATTAAAATTATCAAACAATAATTTTTATATTATCAAAGGATAATTTTTGAAATCATCAAATGATAATTACCATATTATCAGAGTATAATGATTTGAAATTATCAAATGATAATGGAGAGATTATTAAATAATAATTATTAAATTATTAAGTGATAATTGTGAGATTATCAAGGATAATTATTAAAATTATTAATCGACAACGACTATATTATCAAAGTATAATTTATAAAATAAAAATTATCAAATGATAATTTATTATCAAAATATAAATTTAAAGGAAAATTTAGGATAAAATTATCATATATAATTATAAATGGATTATTTATGAGAAATCATCAAAAGATAATTATAAAAGGATGATTTGTGATAAATTATAAAAATGATAATTAAAGGATAATATATAGTAAATTATCAAAGGATAATGATTAAAGTTTAATTTATGATAAATTATCAAAAGATAATTATAAAATATTATTTTTAAGAAATTATTCCTATGGAGACTATTGTGAAAAAATTCATTGGCCTAAAACGATAATTCACATGAAATGGTCTAGAATTATTACACAACATTGTGGATTAGAAGGATGCTCCATAAGATCAATTATATTAGTCAATACCTAAGCCATATTCCCCAATATAGTTATAATTTGTTCATTTCTAGATCAAGATTGAGCTTTATTATCTTTACAAGGAGGGAAATCCATACATAGATTACATTCATCGATACATTTTCCTTTCCTTACATTGGGAATAATTTATAAATAATGAAATAAACTAGATTAGATCATAAAATTATTAATCATAATGTATAATTTTGAAACTGGTGAAACACATTACATAAATTAATAATTTTTACTTAGATAATATATGAATCATAATCTTAGTATTATTTAGAATATTTTAAAAATATAATTTATTTTTTCAAATATTTCATAAAGGTTTATAAAAAATGTGAATTAACCTAAGAATATCACATAGGAGAGTCAAACAAGATGCAATGTAATAGCCAATTCACCATGAACCAGAATGATGGCCAATATTTACCTGACCAACTCTTTTTGGGGTTGTTACCACTAGATGAATCTATGTAAAAACCAAATCCATTTGTAATATCTAGTCATGTATGTATTTCTAAAAACAACATAATCTATATCTTATAAAAAACTTTATGGTATCATCCTACAAATTGACATATCCTAAAATTATTTCATAGGGTTATGTTCCCTAAACTATGTTATCCAAAATATCATTACCAAGGTTTCTACTAAACTTCCTATGATACCAATATTAAAGACCCTAAACCTAGTATTCCAGAACCGAAGATAACTTTATAAAAATAGAATTAGATATAAGTGATCACACCCCAAGGGACTGAAAAGTTTAGAAGTATTGTTCAACTAGATAAATTCTTGAATATCAGATAACATTTTTCAACATAAAATACAACATAATATTTTATTTTAGAACATTATTATTCCCTATAGAATATCATTTCATATCAATCATTACACACATCTTGATATCATGGGAAAATGAAATATAAGAAAGGGGAGAGCTCATATGATTTGTAATGAAATGTGTATAGTGGAAGCTATTATAGAATAAATAAGGCATGAATAATTTGGTTGGAATAAATGATGATAAAATAATGACATATAAATAATCACATGATCATGAAACTTATCCACAAACATCATAACTATTAAAATAATCCCATGGGAATTAAAAGTTGGTTTCATAACGATGGAATATTTCATGTAGGACGTCTGAAACATACCATTGACCAATCGAACCAAGATGTCCTACATAAATAGGTAAGTCCTTAGCCAAATACCCAACATGTTTTGTCTCACAATACCTTTTGATGCATCTAGGGACTATATTATTCTATGCCTCTCCCACCATGTAATAATTCCAATGCATTTATCATATGAATAAACAATAAAACTAATAAATATTCCTTAATAACCAATAAATGCCTTATTGGAACAACTAACATATAGAGACCCAAGATTAACATACATGGATATTGAATAATTTTAGATGAATATTCAGCACATTAAAAAAGTACACTCTTGAGGACCATAATATTTTAGTTTATTTTTAAATATGGAACACAATCTTCTAACTCAGTGAAAGATCTTCAAATTTACCACAAATATCTCTCCATTTAGTTCTCCTACTTAAAACCTTTATTTATAACCTGGATAAAGGAGACATAAGAAAGGGTGATCTCAGATTCTAATTAAGGGAAAATAAAGGAAATACATAAGTATAACATGAAAATAAGGGTATGAGAACATTAGAATAACATTTGAAGATCATACCTTGTATATTAGAGATTATAATCATGAGTCATGATATAAATATTGGAATTTTATAAGACATTAATAAAAACAAAATCAATGAAAATGTTTCATGAGAGAATAAAATCATAATAAGACATATAATTTGGGTATACACACCATTTTATAACATTATGAACATGTGTAAATAGGTTAAGGTTCACTCATTAAGTTAAGGACATGAAATCAGGCCCTCTCATAAACTTATGGACATGAAACTAGGTCCACACATATCATTATATAACTGAAAGATAGGTCCATGAATATCATTGTGAGCATGTAATTAAATTCACACATAACATTGTGAACATGTAATCGGGTTCACACATAACAGTGTGAACATATAATTAGGTTCACCCATAACATTTTGAACATGTAATTTGGTTCACGAATAGGTGGATACACCTCCTGGTCTAGAAACACCGCCATCCTTTGTGGAATCACTATATTAATAAACCAGGTTCACTTCCTGTTCCAGCCATATCTTTCTGAACTATGTTTACTCCCCATTCTAGTATTTTCTATCTCATGTGATGTAAATATTTACCCAATTCATTAGAGAGAGATATAGTTCCCACCCATCACATAATGAAATCATAAACATGTGTGCTAAAAGATCATAAACATTTATCATATCATAACCCATGAAATGAAATGGGTATAATAAGAATTTCATCATATCATAACCTATGGACAAGCTATAGGTTTCATTATCATTTCATCATAGAATAAATTGTTAAAATAAGTGAGTTTCATAAGTGTTTTATCATGGAATAACATGTGGAGGAGAAATAGGTTTCATAAAAAAATTTCATCCTAACCATTAACCATTCAAAGAATGAATAACAGTGGTGTCCTTAAAATATATCCCTAGTAAATCATAAACTATATCAAAGTATTTCATATTATATGGAAAAAGATTTTAAAAGATCACTTGGAGTATTTCATAAGGAAAATAAAATTTCTTTTAAAATAAAATTTTAAGACTTAAAAAATTTTAAAAATACATTTCATTTTAAACCACATTGAAAACTTATGATGTAATATTTTAAAAATCATTTAAAACATTTCTTGAGGAAAATATCCTTTCTGAATTGAAAAAAGTTTTTTGAATTATATTACATTTTGAAAACCTTTATCTTTGAAAATAACCTTGAAAAACTATAAAGGAAGTTTTCAAAATCATTTTAAAAACTTTTTAAAACCTAATTTTTCTAAAAATAATTTTCCTTGAAAATGATCTTACAGGATCATATAAAAAAATTTAATTATTTTTATAAAACATGGTTTTTGAATAAAATAGACTTCTGATCGAAGAGAGAAATAAGGTCGTATTTTCTTAAAAAACATTCTTAATTATATTAAGTACCAAAGAGTGCAAAAATGGAACCATTACTTGAAGATATCATTTATAACTAAACGATAATAAAATTCATTATAATTATTGAGAGATGAATAATAAGATATCATGAATGGAAGCATAATGATAAAAAATCCTGATAAACAATGAGATTGTATCAATAAACTCTTACTAATTTGGTAACTTTTAATAAAAATACCCATGAAATAATAACATTGAATGAAGCTTAAAATATCATGAAAGGAAGGATATTCATGATATAACAGAAAAAGGGGTAGTATATAAACCTTATAAAATAATATATATACTACATAACATGTGTATTAAGGAAGGAAAATGGAGAAAAAATTCCCTTACAATGTTGGAAACATTGAAACTGTATCCCCATAAAAGAGTGTTGGGTCCTGAGAACTTTTAAAGTGAAATTAAAATTGTCCTATGGATTTGGAAAAGGAAGGAAAATGAATTAAAGAAAGAGTATAAGGAAACAAGTTTAAAGGAGAAAAAATGGAAAATGGAAAAGGTTTGATTGTAGTGTATAAAACCTTCATGGACCACCACTCTACTTCATGAGACACCTATGAAATAAAAAAGTTCATGGGAAGGAGAAAACAACACTTTCCTCACAAAAAAAAAGAAAATAGTTTTCCAGAATAAGGTGGAAAAATCCGCCACACACACAAAATCCCCCACAAACTCAAATGGTTTTTGGGAAAGGTGAAGTATTAATCTCCCTGTGAATGAAACAATGTAATTTTCATGATTGAGGCAGTGATCATCACTACTATAGATGATGACCCCGCACCCATGCTGACTAAGTTGTCTGCGAGCTGGGTTTCTTCCATGTGATTCCGTAGGGGGATCCTGACCTCATTATAGAGGACCGACTACAGTGGTATCTATAAATAGAGAAGGGAGAGGAAATTTTTGTAAGATCAGAGTAGGAAGTATATTTGATCAATGAAGGCATGGAATAACAGAGAACCTCCAAAGATGGACACTTTTAATGATTCTCTACAACTAAAACCACACCGCATAGCATGAAGAAGGGAAATAAACTAAAACTAATTGGAAGTCTGTAAACTAAAACAAATTTTCGTAGGCATGTTTCCTTCAAGGAACCAAAACAGTTCACTTTTCTTCAATTATTCATCCTTTACAACAAATATCTGTGCAGGTGAAATCTTTCCCCACGTAGAGAATCACTATGCGGATGGAACTCAACTCTATATAGCATCATGCTACGCAGATAGAACCTCGATCTGCAGAGCCAATCTCTATGTGGATCAATACTAGGTCCTCATACCACCATGTTATGTGGAAGTTCCCCCTACCTGCATATAAATACTCTATGTAGATGAAAACCCATCACATATAAGGATATTCTATGCAGAATGGGGTATCCATGGGAGTTCTACCCTCCGTTTCCAGTCATTTCCTTCCACTTTCATCACATCATTAGCTGTCCCTTCACAAGACAATACAATAGAATCAGGAAAATGATTCTCCCAAATCCACCAGACACGTATGATGAGACCATCAATCACATCAACGCGCCCCTTTGAGTTTCCATACCCATGGTAAGAGGAGTCATGTGGGTAATCCCTATAATAGGGTTGACCCTTGAAATGTCCCTAGGTTTGCATTATAATTGTAATGAGGGTTCCAACCTTGGGATATTGACATGAAACTCCCCATTATAGGGATCAAGGAGAATATTTGAAATTTTCTTTCGATGAGATCCAATGTTGAACATTCTTCCCTTTTCCCTGGAACCAAATTTAGGGCTCTCCTACTGATGTAAGCCCCTAGAATTTCTTACGGGATGTGGAAATATCTATCCTCTTCACCTTATACTAGTATGTATATGAGTAGATATCAAAATGTGACTATTCTAGATAAAAAAGGGAGGGGACTGGTGTACTCAAAGCCCCCCTCTCCCCCTTTTGGATTTGGTGCCATTTATCAGTAGATGAACTGGAACATGCGATCTTTAGATCCACTGCCTCTTCATGTTTCTCACACCGAGCATGACTCATGTGGTCTTAGAGGTTGGTGGAAATAATGAAATCCATATGATCCCAAAGAAATATGAAATATGTATAGATCTAATCCCCAATGTGTGTCTAAACCATGAGCCATTTTCATAGATGTAAACCCTAATCTAATTTCTTCAATGGGCCTTCTTCATAGATATAAGCTCCAACCAGGGAAAAAATATGCCCTTTCCATAGATATATTCCCCAATAATGGACTAAATGGGCCTCTTAAGAGGTATAAGACCTGATAAAATCCTAGAAATAGGTTTCTATTTTGCGTAATCCCCAATCCTACCCCTTAATGGGCCTCTTCCAAAGTATAAGACCCGACAACTGAACTACGAGGACTTTGATTCCCAACTAACTGGGATACATAGGAAGTTTACTTGAGGTCAATGATAGATATAAAAATCACCCTAATGTTTTATAGGCCTCATTCTTAGTGGGGTCACATTCATCCAAGAGACCATATCTCTTCCCGGTATCATAGGCTATCTCAGCGTAAGTCCCATACTATGTTTTCTAGGAAACCTTTAACCTGGATGTTCTTCCCACATGATGATAAACTACATGGTTAGGTCCTTTTCACACGAACTTAAAAGGTGATGTTTCCAATAAAGTGACACAAAATTACATGGGTTCTTATTCCTCTCACAAAGACACATAGGAAGCCTATATTATGGGTTTAATCCTGACATCGAAACAACTCTCATCCTCTCTAGATGATGATAAACTTCAATTTTCCTTTCTATATGGCTTAAAACTAGTATTCGATGAGTGAACAATAAAATAATCTCTAAATTATCACAAAAATGTAACATTGATAGAGAACTATAGATTTATATAGATTCTTCCATTGATGGAGAACCTCAGATACATACAGACTATTCCGAACCCTTGTATAATCGTGATCAACTATTGCTATATAGGTAATCTGAAGACACATGATTAGGAATGAAATAGGGATTCAAGAAAATATGAACATAGATTAAATATATAAGAGAGTCTAAAAATAGGTGTTAATTCCCCACAAAAGGGTGAGATGAGACATAGTTCCCATCCTCTTGACCAATTTGAGTTTTCAAGTGTCATTGGCCAAATCATCCAACAAAATATTTCCCTTGGAAATAAGGTCCATGAATCATGGATGTGAGAGCCATTGGGTGTTTCTGGATCCACGAAAAAACCCATTGGATACCATTAGAAGATACTATGCACAACACACATAATTGCACACTATATAACCCCTTGTAATCAACCCACTCAGACATAAACTCATAGTCCTCATAAATATAATGGTAAACCAAATATAAATAGATTAAATGTGGAACCTCCTTCACAAGATGCAAAGGATATACTATCCAGTCCCCATTGGACCACTATTATCATTGGGAATAACAGTTTCATCAAAAACCAAATTGGTGAACCTAACATGAATCCTTAACAATGGTGGTGATGTTACCCCGCCTCAGGCCCCTTCACATTCAAAAGGGAAGGGGTCCAAGAGAGATCACCAATT
Organism: Viscum album; assembly: GCA_963277665.1. Classification (NCBI taxonomy): domain Eukaryota; kingdom Viridiplantae; phylum Streptophyta; class Magnoliopsida; order Santalales; family Viscaceae; genus Viscum; species Viscum album. Next base: position 1,536,150,527 of record OY728126.1, read on the forward strand.
ATACATGTGGTTATGAGATAGTACTTTGATAGAGTATTGTTGTATGTACTTATCACATATGTTACGGGCATTATTTAGAGCTTCCTTCAATCCAATGGCATCCCTGAAGTTCTCGCAGAAACACATGTCAGTCAACGCATTGAACGAGACCTCCACGAAGCAGAGGAATCCATCACCCACTGAACATCTCCAACACTGGGTATCAAATGAATTGATCTGGGAATAACATCAGAAAGATACTCTCTCATCACTGGTGGCAGCAAGAGAATCCCTCTAGTCAATGAAACCCCACCAGTCACCCACTCAGCAATGACCGGTGGTCCAAAATTTGACGACTCCACTATCCATATCTAATCATTTCACGAGCCTATCCATAGAATGTGAAAATGGGTAACTCTATTATCTCAGCAAGGAATATGAAGTCATCACTAATGAATTCTTCTCTACTGCATAGGGGTCCTGCTCAAGGGACCCTACCGAAATATGCCACTGCCAATTCCATGTAACTTTGTATCCTTATCCTGAAGAGGATATCACATCAAGGGATCGTACTAAATTTCAACAGACACAGGTCCCCCGAGCTACTCTAGAAGGGTGAAGAACATATAATCAAGAACATGTAATCACCCAGATTCTTGTGGAAGAGATATGCCGTGAAATTACAATGGAAAATTGTGAGTATGCATACATTCATTCTCCCTCTTCTGAAGCCCACCAAGAAAATACAATGTAAAATTATGAGAATTTTTTTTCTACCAATGATCTCCAAGGTCACCATGTAAAAATAGTGACTAATTATTGGTAGATGAAAATTCCTTCTAATGTACATGAAGCCCATCATCCAAATTGGACTGAAACCAGCTATGAGCAGATGAAAATGCCTACTAATGAGTACTAAGACCGTCATCCAAATAGGGAGGAAAACTACAAAAATTCACATATCCCTACCAAGGAATGTGAATACCACCACTCAAATTTGGTGGAAATAAATACAGGCATCATCAAATTCCTTCCCTTAGAAATCAAGAACACCAGTCAAATACAGTGAAAATAAAATCAAGTTGTGTAAAATTCTTAGGGATACATATCAAGATCGTCATATAAATATAGTGTAAAATGAGCATACACAAATCACTTCTCTCAAATATAAATTCCATCAGACAAATATGATGAAAACCAAAGAAAACAACTAGTGTATCCTAGCTATAAATTGGGGGAAGACTCATTCCTCTACGCCGACATAAAAGAATTGCTATTATCCACGAGAAAAGCATGAAGGACCGGAGAAAAAACTTATTCTTAATCCAAAATCAGAATGGGAATATATCCCTATTCAATCCAAAAAGAATATCTCAACAAATCATAATAATGTTGGAGTATCATACATAAATTCCTGATCATATCCTCTAGACTTTTCAAGATGTAATCATGCATGCGCAAATAACAAGGAGTAGGGACCACAAACCCATCTACCCAAGTGGGGTGACTGATCGACAAGATAAGATGGTCACTCTAGAGTAAACCTACATTCCTTATCTAGTCTAGGAGGGTTTTCCGCCATATTCTATGATAAATGGAATATCAGATTAGGAACAAATACCCGTTCTAACTGGGGGACACTGGTCTACCACGATGGCCACTCCATGTAAGGAATATATCCCTACCAAAACACAAGACGTTCACCTATGTATCTCAGTAGCATCATGTGAACCAATAAAATTGGAAACCATATATTAAGGTCATTACCAACAACAGGCGGTTTCAATTTCATGCAAGAGAGTACCCAAAAATAAATTACACCCAAGACAACTTGAAAATGAAGATCATATTAATAAACCTACTCTGATGGAAGATAGAGTTCTTGATTCCATCAAACACCTATCACTAGAGGCTCAGGATCCTATAAATCCATTACCAAATTACGGAAGTGGAAATAGAATTTTCAAAGACCCTCCCCATAATGTAGTTACTAGAAGCTCCAAAGGTCCTATTAAAAGAACCCATGAAGGCTTACTTTTCGGAAAGACCTATCAATCATGAAAGACTATCTACTAATGAGTTTCATGGTATCTATACTCATGGGTAGAAGATTAAAAAGAATGAAGTTACTCCCCTTACTGTCATCCTCCTTGATGTTCCTCCCCAGGGTATACACTGTAGAAATTATCTATGTCGTTGGAGATCAAGTTATGATGGTAGTCCTCTCCATGTTGGCAGTCACTACTTAGGCCCACCCCGCAATGAAATTAATCTGTAAGAAGGTCTTCCCCTTATTGTAGTCTATCCCAAAATTCATCCTTAGGAAGGACAATATGGAAATTCTCCCTATGGATAGTTACCAATCTATGATGGCAGTCCTCACCATTATAACACCAACTATGAAGGTCCTCACTATAGTCAAGTTTCACACCAACAAGAAGGTCCTCCCCTTTCAGAATAAAATGAAATAAATCCCTAATATGATGAGGAACTTGGAAGGATAGTTTCAGACATGTTAGATACTCTGTCAATGACAAGATACATCATTTATCATCAAGAAGATAGACCAGGGCCATGCTCGTCTTCTAAGACACCTCCATACCATTAACATATCAATAAGGTCCCTCGTAGCCCTACTACTTCTGATGAGATCATCAAGAAGCGTAAAAATTGGGTAGATCAAGTATAGGAATATCTGATGGAAGAAAAAATGTATATGTTTCTCTTGAGAATGAAATTAACCAAGGATGAAATACTAGTTATATTTTGTCCCACATCAACTTCTCAATTTGATGTACTAAGGGAATTGTCTGAGGAATGCATACATAACATTCAACTCAATATATGGAGAACTATCCACCACTTGAAAACGAAATTATTACCCTATGATGGGTATACATACCATGTCAAAGTAATGGTAGAGCTTAGATATCAAATTGACATAGAACCCCTTCTGCCTGCATGATTACTACAATTAGAGAGGCGAAAGAATGATATCTAACTGACCTGCCTCCATGTGTTTCATAAGTTGCGTTGAATTATTGGTGATGACACATATGGTATTCATATCTGAGGATGGGGAGAGCATGGGTCTTCGCATTTCACCCCACTTACCATTCAATAGAACCCAATGAAAATTAAATCCTATAACATCATTATCCTAAGAAGACGATCAAATGAAATCCCTATTCGGGAAAGGTGACATACTTGACAAGAAACGGCCTTGAATAAGTCTCAAAAGCATCAAGAATGATGAGATCAATCCATATAACAAATATTTAACTAAGAAACTAAGAATATTTAGATGGATTATTGCCTAAGGGTATCCAATCAGCAAGCTTTTCTCATGTACTAAAAAATTAATAATTTACGTGATGACCCAACTCCATTTCTTGATCACCCCTGAATGGGAATGCATGAGATCAAGAAAGAGGAAATAATAGCATCAATGATTATAGTGCCATATCAGCCCCATCCCATAGGGTTGGGGGTATTTTTAACCCAAAATTCTCCTGTAAGACCAATAAATCTGGGCCAAGGCATAATAACAAGGGAACATGAGCAACCCCATCCCGCAGGGCTGGGGGAATTTTTTCCTCAACCACCTTGTCAATGAACATTAGTCTTTTCCTAATTAGGGAGGGAGAAAAATAGAGAGGTCTCTATTTCCATCCCATATCGTGGTTCATGTCCCACAGAAGGGAGGTGTATAACAAGGCCATATCAAGGTTCCCTCCGAGTCACCCTTCACCAAGAAACTCAAAGAGGACCCAAGAATAGAAGGAGAAGATTAAAAAAAAATGAAAAGATACCTCCTAACATTTGATAGCTGGTACAATACCCAAAATGTGTTATGAATCGATGAACATCATGGATATCAATCCTACAGACCAGACCAAAAATGATGACACTATAAATTAATAGGGAGAGGATGGTTCCATCTAGAATCTAATCCACACTAAACCTGAAGGTGTGTGTACTAGTAACGATAGCGCCACCCTAAATTTGGTAACTCCCTCAGTTTATCCCTCATTCTATCCTATGAGAATTTCTAATAAAGATAAGTACAAAAACAAGGTCACATATGACCCACCACCTCCCCCCAACTAGAGTGAGTCCCTCGCGCTTGAAGAATAATTCACTTAGAAAGAGGAAGAAATGGAAAAATTGAGGTGAATCAACGCTGAGATACTACAAAGAACCCTTCCTATAGAATATTCTCCATAGTTTCCTCTATAAGGGACTCAACATACACTTCTAGTAGGGGTACCTCATCCATAAGGGTTTATCCTGGTGAATGAATCAAAGCCAGAATGATCATCCATGATAGCGTCAGGATCATCAGTCTACCTAAACTCAATTTCAAAAGGATAACATTATTACCATATATTGAGAAAACAAATAGAATAGATTTCGGAAAATAAAATAAGGTTTCTACCAGTTTGGTATCCAACTCAAATACTAGTAGATTCAACATGACCAATTATACCCCCTTTTATTCCCACCCATGGTCAGGTTCAACAGGACACACATCAAGGCCTCATTAATACTATCGAGTTATTAGTAGGTCGATTGGAATCCATGGAAGGATGAAGTTATTTGATACATATGAAGCATAATCATTACCCAAACTAGGTGAGTAACATTCCACCACCACCATATTTTGGGAATCCGGTGTTCCCAATATTCAATAGATCAGGTGACCTTGAACAAAATACGATGAATTATGAATCTTATTATGATCTCATAATAGGAAACCAAGAAAAAATAAGCACTGAAACTCAAATACTTCATGAAAACTCTAAAGGGTTTAGCATTTGTATGGTATACCAGTTTTTCAACTCAGTTGATAACAGGTTGGAAGGATCTCCGTCGATAGTTCCTTTTCCAGTTTAACTCAACATTTAAAAAGACAACATTCAATGAACTCATGAATTGAAAACTGTATGAGAATGATGGATTTTGAAATTTAATTGTTATATAGAGAGGTATTACATACTCTTTGAACTAACCTCTCACCCAAGACACGATGCTTGCTATGTGCATCAATAAACTATGTGTTTATCTATGAAAACCACTCATACCAGTAAAATGTACACGTGGGTTTCGTTATTTCTATACCATTGAAAAAAGAATAGAATATTACTTACAAAATACTAATCTCAAGTCCCAGTTATCCCCAACGACTCTAGGAAAAAGAGTAAGAAGAGATGATGTGGCCTCTTTTATGCTTAATCCACCCCTATGCCTACCACAACTCTCAGACCTACACTGAATAGTGAAGGTCCTCCTATACATCAAGAGAAACCTCCAAAAAAACAAGATGATTGGAGGGGACCTAGGAGAAACCAATTCGAGGAAAATATGAAAAAATTTACTCTTTTCAAGATGGAAAATTATGTGGCTACTTTATAGATGCTATGAATTGAAACATTCTCCATATAATAGAGCCAATGGGGGATAATGAATTAGGCCTTGAAGACTGGAAAAATTATTGCCCCTTCCACAAGATAATAGGTCATACCATCTAATAATGATTCGTCTTAAAATACACACTAAAAAGAATTATAGATTCCAGATAATTCAAGATGAGATCACTACAAGAACAAGTGGCATATGTTTCCACCACTGACCTGGATAAAGGAGAGGATTGGAAAAAATTGTTTAGAAAAATGGATAACAATTTTGATTGTTAGATGACTTGAAATATAGTCAAATTATCTCATGGAATGATCCAAGTGAAGTTGAAGAAACCCCCTATTCCAACAAGAACTCCTAATGTAATGTAGCTGACATCCTAGGCCCCAAAATCCCCTAAGAGTTGATATTCAAAGAAGAAATTCAACCTAAATGGAAGAGAGAAAGTGCAAGAAGATAAACCCATAACAAGGCCAAAATTAGATTTGACCCTATAAGATTTTATACCAACAGATATAAAAGCATGGGAACTGCACCACCAATGACACCACTAGAATAATTCAATCAGGTAGACTTATTATTAGATGAGGAACTGATCTTAAGCATCATTAATTTCATTAAATTAGTGGATACAATCTCTGATGTAGAGTATGGATATGAACCCGAGTTCCCTACACCCAATCGGGGAACCAAAGGAAGAGGCTATTGGATCCGAGCATACCAGGTAAGACAAGGTCATTATAGAAACTAATTTTTTGGGTACACACCAGCTCAAACCATCAATGTTGTAGAAACTCACGGAAGATCCCTTTAGTGGGCCCAACGGGAACAAGAAAATTTTGATACCCCTACCAGAAGCCACTTTGGCGTAATCATCATTAAATATCCATCAAAAGATTAAAAAATGTATAATATGCCATGGAATATAAGAATACATACTTGGAAGAACCCAAAAAATATAGCAGCACCATCATCCACTGTCTCAAGGGCCAACCCATCATCATCCAATTTTTAGGCCCCTAAAATGCCTGTGAAAGAGCTTCCCCATGTTGGGAAGTGTAGGCCATTAATGCAGGATTATGATATTCTGACATAATTGGATTTAACACCATCCAAGCTATCAATTACAGATTCCTTGAATTTATCAAAATATCTTAGGGAAGAAATTATAGAATCTTTGATATTCCCCAAGGAGTTTGAAGCAGAGGTGATCACCGCTGAAGTCTATCAAATATAGAACAATCCAATAGAATTCAATACTGTTATCTCCTTCACAGTTCAAGATGATGACACTATCATGCAGGGACACAACAAACCCTTTATGTTTCTAGCAAGATAAATTCTATTAATATACGAAATATCTTTATTAACAATGGATATAGAGTTAATCTCATCCCACTTTAGACACTTTGTAGGCTGGGATACAATGAAGATAATCTGACATCCTACACAAAAACTTTGTTGGGATATGAAAAAAGTGAACATAATCCATTAGGGAAAATCAAGATAAAAACATGGTTTAGAGACCTCGTAGCCCACTCAAAAGTTTTGGTGGTTCGAAAAAACAGGACCTTCAACATCCTACTAGGAAGGCCTTGGTTCCATCAGAACACAAAGATTCCCTCATCATACCATCAATGTGTCAAATATTTCATTGATGAAAAAAATGACACATTGTAAACTAATAAGGCCCCATTAGAATATTGTGACTCACACTATATCAATATAGGATTCTATTAGCAGAAATGGAACCATCCCTCAGTCGATGGTATTGATTGAGCCACCACTCTAAATGGTATGGATGTGATCCCCATCGACCCCTTAAAGAAAATCAGTTAGGAATAAATACTTCCCATAAATCATGTGGAGTGAAGGAGTCCCTGTTCAAACACATATTTAGCAGTCCTCAAGATTTTAGTCATGGCCACCGAGCCTAATAGTCCAGAAAAATCCACCAGAACCCAATATAATGATGAATAATTGAATGAAAATTCCCTCCGTATGTCTTTAGATCTCCAAATAATCCTTGAATCACCCAATAAGGTAGAATAGATAGAATACACTTATCACTCCCTCAGTCCATACTATTTATAAAACCCCCTGTTGTCAGTCAGGTCAGAAGAAATATCCTCAGCATCTGAATTCCAAAATTTCAACTCTCCTCTCAACTCTGGAGAGTTCATCTCAAGAATTAATTCCCCATCAAAATAAGAATATGACGAAGAAGAAAATTATGAATATGATGAGGAAGAATACCTTAGGTATTCCACTCTATCATTTAAGGAAGGTAGGTCTACCACCATTGATGGACTTAGGTAAATAAACATGGGTACTGAAGAAGATCAACGACTCACTCTGTTTAGTGTGGCCATGTATTCTGAAGAGGAAGAGGTATAAAAATAATTTTGAAGGTATAATCAAGATTTTTCACCTGGAATTATACAAAAAATGCTAGACCTCAATCCTCAGGTGGCTACTCACCACTTCGGCCTCTCAGAAGACCATTGTAGCTGTAAGTAAGCCACCAGGAGGACACACCCCACAAATGCCTCCAAAATAGAGGCTGAAGTTGAAAAGATCATCAGAGAAAAATTCATTCTGGAAGTAAAATATCCCATAAGGATATCCAATATTGTCCCCATCAAAAATAATAATAGGCAGATCAGAGTATGTATTGATTTTTGGGATCTTAATCAGCACTGCTCGAAAGATGACTTCTCGGTCTCGATCACAGAAGTGTTGATCAATGTAACTATTGTATATCAAGCTCTTTATTTCATGGAAAACTATTAATGATAAAAACAAATCCAAATTTCATGATAAGAATAAGAAGACACTGCCTTCCTTCCCCCTATGGAATATTTTGATACAAGGTAATGCCCTTTTGTCTGAAAAATAAAAGACCCACATATCAGCATTCCATGTATCAAATTTTCAATTCCTTCATGGGAAAGTTAGTTGAATGCTATGTTAATGGCTTGGTGGTTAGACCATGACAATTATCAGACCACCTATCAGATCTTTAAGTCATCTTAAACAAACTTAGACAACAGACCCTAAAAATTAACCCCTTGAAATGTTCTTTTAGTTTCACCTATAGAAAATTTCTTGGATTTTTTGTACACCATCATGGAATTGAAGTTGAACCAGAGACAAAAAAGTCTATAATTGTCCTATCACATCGTCAAAACCTCACAAAGTTGAGAAGAATTCAAGGAAATCTATCCTACATTTGGTTCGTTATAGGCAACCTTATAGGAAAATGTTTTCCCTTCACCTGGTGGATGAAGAAGGTGGTTGTGTATAAACAGAATGATGATTGTTAGTAAGCATTCAAAAGTCTTAAGAGATAACTCTTCATCCCTCTAGTTTTAATGGAACCTATCGAAGGAAGACCCATCATACTATATGTGACAAATTTAGAATAGTCTATAGGTGGATTCATTTCATAGAAATATGATGCTGGTAGAAAAAACAACCATTATTATCTCAATCAGACTACGATTGATGCTGAGACCCATTATTCAAATATTTTGAAGAGGTGACTAACACTAATATTCATTTTCCAGAAACTATGACACTACTTGAAGCACCACGAGGTCAATTTAGTTTTGTGAAACAACCCAATAAAGTACATTCTCAATCATATAATGTGAACAAAACATCTTTCATGGTGGGAGGTCATCCTATAATAGTTCTATATATGGTTCATACCTCACAAATATATCAAAGGCCAGGAATTAGAAGATTTTATGTAGGACACCCCTTGGATGAGATGACTCCATTGGATGGTGAACTACCTGATGAAGAGGTTTTCTATGCTCAAGAGGACTCCCAAACACAGAAGATGAATTTTTATGGCACATCCAGAAGCCTGATAGTAAAAGGGATGGAGGACCCCAAGATCAACAAATTGGGGTTGAGATTCATACTCATATCTCCAAAAAATGAATTTATTCCTTACTCTTTTTTCCTATTAGAGGGGGTGCACAAATAATGAAGCAGGGTATTAGGATCTCATTGCATGCTTATAGATTCCACTTCAAGTACAAGTAAAACATTTTAAGATAAAAGGTGATTTAGAACTGGTCATCAAGAAATTAAATAGAGATTATGCTATTAAGAAGAAGGATATAATACCTTTAATGGAACACACATGAGAACTAACGGAATAGTTCCCCTCAGATCCAATGTTAAATCACGCCCCCTGATCATAAAATGAATAAGATTATGTGTAAGAAAATACATCCACAAATTTGGATGATCTAGATCTTGAAAAAACAATCATCAGCATTTCCCACCATTGGATGGTCTTACCATTTGTTTAGGACAACACGAAAGACATAAATGAAATTTTTCCCATCTCAGAACCATATAGTTTTACCACTAGCTACATAACTCCCATTATTTATTACCTTAGAAAGAGAGAAATCCCATAGATAGGGCCTGAAGGGAGAAAATCCATAGATGAGCGATCAAAGTTGTTATATATGATGATACAAATCAATAAAAGTTCCTATATAAGTGAGGCCTTTCTTAGGTTTATTAATGGATAAGATATTATTTCCACCATAAAGGAAGTGAACACTGGAGCCTATGGTGCACATCAATTAAGATCTAATCATTCCCACCAGATTCAGAGACTTGGATACTACTGACCCACTATAACACATGATTGAATTGAATTTACCAAGAAGTTTTACTCCTATCATGTTCAAAACAATTTCATCCACCAAAACCCCAACGTTAATTCACACAACCAAGTACTTTTGTCCATTTTACATTTTGGGAATAGATGTTGTGGGACCATATCCTACCACTATGGCCAAGAAATTAAACTATATTATCACTGAAACTGAATTATTTTCCCAATTGGAAGAAGGTATACCCCTCAAAGAGGTCAGGTCAAGATGAATTTTTAGCTTTGTTAAAAACAATATCATCGCCATATTTGGTTTCCATTATACAATACTAACTAAAAATGACTCCAATTTCTATTTTTCTAAATTATATAAATTATATCAGGAGTATCGTATCAAAACCAACCATTCATCCTGCCACCATGAAATGACCAACAGACAAATAAATGACTTCAATAAGACCCTATCCAATATACTCTAGAATATAGAAGACAAGGACATAAAATCAATGGGCGAACAATATCCGCCATTCTCTTTGGTATTATCAAACTATGACCCGTACCACCACTCAAGAAACCCCATACTCATTTCTATACATGATGAATTTTAATCTACCCATATAAGTTCAATTACCCTCGCTCTGCTTCACCATCTCTGATTAGATATCCACAGATGATAAATCCAAGAAATGAGTTGATGAGTTAGAGAAACTGGATGATAAAATATTGTATACCTTGCACCATTTGTAAGTTTACCAAAACCATATTTCATAAGACATCAATAAAAAGGTTCTCCTTCAGTCTTTCGTCAAATACGAATTGGTTTTAGTCCTAAAAATTCGAATGATACTCATAATGAAACCTCCAAAATTGGGTCCATAATGGTAGGGATGGTATGTCATACATAATGTATAATCCAACGGATCATATTCCTTAATGTCAATGGATAGAAAATTTATTATAGCTCCTACCGATGAAAGGTTCTTGAAGAAATATTTCATGTAGCGAAAAGGAACATCCTAATCCCATGACATTAAAATGTAGGATGAAAAATCCTCACTTTATGAAATTAAAATACATTGCAGACATCATCCTCCCTGCATGACGTTATACTGTAAGGAATTCATCCTAATAACATGATGATAATCTATACATATAGTCCATACCCTATGACATTAAACTAGAAGTTTTTCATCCTAACCACATGATGTTAAACACTATGGAGGTCATTTTTTCAATTAGTGATTTATCACGCATGAGTCAGATCTATATAAGAGAAGGATGAAATTCTCCTTTTCCCTTTTGTATGGTTCATACCCACATGGATGGTTACCTTTATGAACTACATATGGATTGATTCCCAAACATTGAGATATATAGTGATGGCCATATGTCCAAATACAGTTCTATCCATAATTAAGGATAAAATTTCCCCTCCCTATGTATGAGTTATATCTACACATTGAGATGTTTTAGAACTATATATGGCTTGATTCACATCCTATGGTACACGTAATGATGCCTAGAACCTGTGTATTGTCCTAGTCGCTACCATAAAAAATGCCCCTCCTTGTTCAAGGACCAAACCAATGCAGGGAGGTTTCTACAAATAACTATGTACGACTTTATTACCATTTCTAATGAGATACATAGAGATTCCTCAATCCTATATCTTTTTCTAACTGCCACATTATACAAAAATGCCTCTGATATAACTTTAACCACCTCTGTGTTGTGATAGAAACCATCGATATTCATTGTTTGTCACACTAAGCATAGATCACATGATCTTAATAATTACATGTAAGGGTCACCCTCCACAAAAAAAAGAATAATGGTACATTAAAGGTCCATCATTTCAAAAAATGGATAAACATGCCCCTACCTATGTATGGGTCAGACTGGTACAGGGAACAAGCTTATATAAATACGTGTGTCTTGATTGCTGCACTTAAGGGATACATAGTGATGCCAGAATTCTACATATTGGACCAGCCCCTACAAAATAAAAAAATTCCCCTTCCCTATATACGGGTCATAATTGCATAGGTAAGTTCATAGAACTATGTGTGGATTGATTCCTAACCCTGCGAGATATGTAGTGATACCTATATTCTATGTCCGGGCCAAGATTCTACCCAAAAAAAGTTCCCATTCCCAATGCATGGGTCAGAACTATGTAGGTATTTTAGGAACTAGGTATGGCTTAATCCATACCCATGTAGGATACATAGTGACACCCAGACTCTCATCCTAGGCCAGGCACCCCAAAAGTGAAATATTCCTTCTATATATGGGATATAATCATACAAGGCACTTTCTATATAGAACTACATATGAATTGATTACCATACCATGGGGTACGTAGTAATGCCCAAATCCTATGACCTGGGCCTAGCTATGGAGGAAAAGAAAAATGTTCCCTCCTATGCATGCAAACCAAGTCAAAGTAGGGAATTCCCAAACTTTCCCTATTTGTAGGACCATTTCAAGATACACACATTTCCCCTCTTTCATGTTGGGTAATAAATGTCCTTTCCACACTATTCTAAAATGTATGAAAATTTTCCTAATCGTATGATGTTAAAATACATGATAAAATCTCATTGTTGTATGAAATTAAGCTACACAACATCACAATGTTCTCACCTGAGAGGAAATTTCCTCCATCATTGGTCACTTAACATAATGTCCTCAAGAACTACATACATATTGATTCCTGTACACATAGGATACATATTGATTCATGAATATTCATCCCTCTCCATCCAACTAAAATATAAAATGATCATATCCTTGGTTACACCACTCCTAGGTGTTGGATCAAACCTTTTCCATCCCTTGTTTCTCATACTAAGCATATCTCATATGGCATTAGGGACCTTGGTAGGGGATTCCCCATAAAGACATGGTAAAATAAAAGATTCCCTCCTACATAAAACTCATATCTATGAAAGTAATTCTTAACTCCATGGGTAATCATGGCATGAATATTTCTAATATGTACAGACACATCTATTCCATTTAACAAATTCCATGCTTTGAGAAATTTCAGATCTTTATAAACCTCCATGACCATAAAAAATAGATGGTAAAGGTCTTGAAGACACCTTTGGTTGGTTGTATACAATATGCCCTGGTGGATCTACATATGTTTTCCACAAAAGGCCTATCAACCAAATGAAAATTCATCTTTGGGAGAGGCTTTTCCTACCTTCGTATGCCCAATGGTTTCCAATCTCTGTACAATTTATTCTGATCTGATAATCCCTATGATCATGGTTTATACTCTCCTCCCCCTTCACATCTTAGGCATGTCAAGACATTCAAGCCTGATTTTCCTCCTGTTAATCATGACTTCTATATGAATACCCTATTATGTGACCTTAAAACTGCATGACGGTTGGGGACCAACTATAGTAAATATTTAAAATATCACTTCCCGATGTACAATTCATACCTACAAGGTAAATTTATATAAAAAATGAAGGATATTTCCCTTATGTTCTTATGCATGAAATAAATTCACACAAGAAGGTCAAATAGGAGCCCCGCCTCATTGGTGATCTCGAATAAAAGACAAAAATGTCCCACTCCTATGTGTGAACTAGATCTACATATGTAGAAACCATAATAGATATACATTCGTCTAGATTCTAATAATAATAGGATACATAGTGACACATGAATCACATACCCTAGACCCAGCCATGAAACAAAATTACCCCTTTTCCTTGCACATGGGTCATACCTGCATAGGGAACCTCTTTGCACATGTACGGGGCAAAAGTCTCTACCTATTACCAATAAATTTCGACACGAAATGACCCTTTTATGTTTAGGCACTCCCTTTTCACAGACCATAATCTATGACCGGAGAGGTACAAATCCCCATAACCATCCCTGGCCATCGAAAATGGTAGGTTAATGTCCCGAGGACACCATTGTTTGACTATAAAAAAATATACTTGATGAATCCACATAAGTTTCCCACAATAAATGGCTTGTAAACCAACGGAAAATGTGTCCTCAAGAGAGGATTTTCCTACCTCCGTATGCCCATATGACGTTTACATCCAACCTTACTACCTGGTATTTGAAACCCACCAAATTAAAGTTTACATCTTTTATCCCCTTTCATGCATTTAAATGACAGAGTATTCCTGGTCATACTACCATGAAAAATAAATTTTTTTACCCCCTTGGTTAGAGAAAAAAACATTAAATCATAAGTTTTAAATGACCTAATTGCATGACGTTGATCTTCACAATTCTTCAAACCTTATTTACACAAGATAAATACATGTAGGAGTTTCCTCCCATTCATAATCACAATTTATATAAATGACCTCATAATTTTTAGACACCACACCTTTGACATGCCATCCATGATGGTACTGAGAAATCAAAATTCTTATAAAATTACACAGCCATCAGAAGTGGAAGGTCAATGTCCTAAGGAAACCTTTGTTTGACTATGCCCAATATGCCCTAGTGGAACTGTATAAGATGATCATGAAAAAGGCCTATCATGTAAAGACTTGGAAATTCTGTATGAATTATTTTAATTATACGGAATTATTATGAGACTGTGAAAATTGAAATCACGTGATTTCAAGGCCTGATGTGCCCTAAACAGAATTTTGATTTTTTTATGGTGTATTTAGTAAATGTGTAAGTAGAGATTTATATCTTTTGAACTGGTGCTTAGATTAAAAATCTGAGGGCACTGTTGAATTCGCAGTGACATGATTTGCTTAGGCGAAGCTTAACTTTGACCAACAAAGGTCAGACGAAAAAGTTAATTTTTGGACATTTCAAAGAAAATAATAAAATAACTAATTGAGTTATTTTATTATTTTTTTCAACCATTGTGCGAAGGTGGTGGGACTGCAGCTTAACATTAGTCTTTTATTGAGAGCCATTTATTGGCACAATCCTTTGGTTACATAACCACATTGCTCTTAGGATTAATAAAACATTAATTGTGGTTCATTAATGAACCACATTAATAAATGCAATGTAGGGGTTTTTATTATTCAAAGAGAATTATTGATTCAAACAGCCACATTATTGAATTATAAGATGAACGTGGATCAACCAACTAAAGAGTTGATATGTGATTCATTTGAATCTGTGTGTGGTTATTGTGGGAAACTAATCTGGGTATTGATTTGATCACTTTACCTTGTTAAAAAACTAACGCAGAGGGCACGGGCCAATCCGAACAAGGCCTGGACCCTCCTCCTATCTCGGTTCTGATGTGTTCTTCATGTGTGAATCTTCAACTTGACGGACCCACAAAACTGAGGGCCATGCAGTGAAGGTGTCATCCTGAGAGGCCCGTAGGTGCAGATGAGAAGAAAATCAGACCACTTGAGCTTCACCGATGGCCCGCAGAAGTGCCGTCTGTGTGGAACCACTGGCGCAGTGGTATTGGCGACCAGAGGTGGTGGCTGGCTCTCATCATCCACAAGGAGGAGGCGGCACCCATAGGTACCGTGAGAGACAAGGGGTGGCCGACCGACACGGCTGCATTTATGGTTGGCGGCACGCCGTGGAGGAGACGCTGTGGCTTTGTCTGCAGTAGGGGAAAACCTGGATCCATGGGTCCCCAACATGACTGGTCTACCAGACCGGTCAAATAGAATGGTGACAACAACCTGGAACCACTGTTTGAAGACCCAAATGAAATCACATTAATTCAGGGGAGATGGGACTGTGCCTTGATGGCGGGCCGCGCCCAGCCGGCAGACCGAACTGGGTCCAGATAGACCGGGTCAGGCCCAGTAGGCCTGGTCGGTCTAAGTCAATTCAGACCTGGGTCGGTTCAGGCAACCCAGAATGGGTCGGTTCGGCCTAGATCCGGTCAGGTCAGCGCAGACCAGGTCGAGTCGGGTTGGTCCGACCAGGTTGGACTAGACCCGGACACAGTTTGACCTAGTTACTCTTAAAGGGACAGAAATCATAAACTAGAAGTTTGTTTGACAAAAAGATTATAGCCTGGGAACCCTTAGGATGATGCGGTCCTTTTAAAATACACCAATTGGGTTTTGGAGAAAGTTGTATTATGGTCGGGTTGGATCGGACTCGAATCCAACTAGGCCCTCGGTACTAAAATGTCTATAACATACAGACTGAGCATCCAATTGTTACGCCGTCTATTGTGTTGGAACCCTTATGAAATGATGGTTGTTCAAGTTACTTATTCGTGGGACTTTGTGGTAGTTTATGTATGACCTATGGCTTGAGGATCATAATCTATAGAACTCAAGCGCACCAAGTGTGGGAATCCTGTGGCTGGATATTCAGTGACATATGACCCTGTGTGGATCGAAGACTTACGACCTTGTATGGATTAGAAGTAGCGTAGACCGACGAGGACCAACCTTAGAGTGACCCATCATAGATTAGTGACTTATGAGCCTATGTGGATCGATGACTTATGACACGGTGTAGATCAACAACAGCACGACCCGATGAGGACCATCCTTAGAGCAGCCCGTCATGGATCAGCGACTTACGCCCATGTGTGGATCGATGACTTATGAACCTATGTGGATCATCGACTTATGAACCTGTGTGGATTAACAGTAGTACAACCTGATAAGGATCAACCTTAGAGTGGTCCATTGTAGATCAACGACTTACGACCCTATGTGGATTAGTGACTTTCGACCCTTTGTGGATCAGCATTGGAACAACTTCTTCGTGGTATAGTAGTGGAACTTCTTAACAGAATAAGAAGATTTATCTTCATGACTAATCATCATTATTCTTGATATTTAAGTTATACCTGGTGTAAGCTGTCTTTTACGTGTAATTTGTGATTTAGATCATGCTTTGTGGTTTTTTACTTTGTGGAATTCTGGGAGACCTTCGGGGGTCTCAGGGTCCCTACTGGGTATTGTTATACTGACCCCTACACAGGCTTTTCCCACAACTTATTGTGTGTTGTGCAGAAGATGGGCAGATTTGACTGAGTTTTGGGATCCCGGACTAGATGATGCATGGAGTTGACCGGTTGACATGGAGAGCTATAGTGATGAGCTGTACCTATCCTTCAGGTAGTATAATTGGAGGACGAAATTAGGAGCTGTTTTTTTCCTTTTTACTGTACTCTCTTTTAGTTGGGTTTGTATACTGGCCCATTCTGCTTCAGTTCACACTTTTTTACTTTCAGCAGTTATACTTCATGGTTTTATCTTGTTGTGTACCTAGTCTGTGTCTTTGTAGGTTTAAAGGCAATGCCTTCCAATTTTAGGGATATGAATTTCTGGTGCTAGTCCCTAACCCCTATCCTTTAGAAGGCGGGCTTGGGGTATTCACGACACCAGACCTGGGGAACAGGTCGTGAAAAAGTGGTATCAAAGGCATTCAGTTCTACTGAAGAACTAAGACTCTGATCTTTTCATTGGGGCAATAGTGTCATGTGTTTGGAGTACGGTTTTTAGATCAGGGAGACTAGTGTTGGTGCAGAGGCTAACATATCCATACACAAGGACCCTGGATTCTGATTTCTGACTCGATACACAAAAACACTAATTGAATGTGTTTTTGAAAATGTTTTTCTTTTGATCTATTTTGAGTCAACTCACCAGGTATAACTTATTAACCATGGAACACATCTTTCATTTCATGATGCCGCCGTGTAGACATCCAACCAGGATTCAAGATAGAGTTTGCGATAACATCCCATCGAGTGACGATGCTTTGGTGTAGGGGCCTCTTATGTTAATGGTACCTTTAGGTGGTGTACCAGTTGTACCACCACCCGTAGGGAAACAGTTTCCACCATCCCCACCAGCGGACTGTGTATGCCAAATGAGCACATTGCACAAGTTCTAGAGATATAGGCCTTTGAGGTTTCAAGGTGAGACTGATCCATAGGTAGTTGAGGACTAGATAGAGGCAGTTGTCACAAACCATCCCCCGAGGCCGGTGCTGTGACTACTCCAAGCCCGCCTTCCATAGGCCAGGGGAGGCGACTGGCACTAAAAGGCATATTCCCTAAAACTAGGAAGGCATTGCCTTTATAACCTATAAACACACACAAACATTCACACAATAACATATGAACACAAGTCAACTGTATAGCAAAAAGAGTGCTAAAAGTGAAAGGTTCCAGAATACCAGCCCAATAGTAAAGGTACAAGTACAACTGAAATACAATACAACCAAAGAAATAGTAAGACAGCTACTGGATCACCCTCCGAGGTTCCTACATTAAGGGTTGGTATAGATCATCTCCTCAGCACTCCATGTCTTCCTGTATCCTCTGCGTACCAACATGCTGTGTAGTCCACCTCTGGCACCATCCAGTCTTGGTACCCTCAGCCTCAATCATCGCTATCTGTCGTCTGCATCAAACATAATAAGGAGTAGGCATATCCCGTGCAGGGATGAGTATAACGATACTTAGTAGGGACCCTGAGAACCTCAAGGTCTCATAAAATCCAAAAAGGATAAACCAAAATCATGAAAACAACTGACAACCCTACTTAGTTATAAGCCCATACATACACCTAAGTTATCAAGTATACCCTTCTCAATCATGAGAAAAACATAGAGTCCAAATCAAATCCCAAAGATCAACTGTTCCACAAAAGAAGGAATACCATGAAGGTATGTGCCACATAGGTACGCCACACAGAAGAATACCACCAAGGTATAACCATGAAGGAAAGTACCACAAGGTATAAACTTAGCTCACACCAGGTATTTCTTAGGTACAGTAGTAGAGATGATTAGATATAACTACTGAATCATCTTACTCTGTTAATACGCAGACCCACGAAGGATCCCTAATCATCATCAGAACCAGATAGGATCACTAGGTGCTAACCCACATAGGATCACTCGGTGATGATCCAAATACGATCGCTCGGTGCTGACCCACACAGGATCGCTCGGTGCGGATCCACACAGAATCGCTAGGTGCTGACCCACACAAGATCTCTATTCATTCTTCATGTCAGAGCTAGCTACTGGGTTCCCGCACTAGGCTTGATCGTTTCTGGGGGGGTCTACTCTTCAACAAACTGGTCAATACTCCAACTACCACGAAGTCCCATGAATAAGTATCACAAAGAACCTACATACCATGGGTGTCTCAACACAACAGAAAGTGTGTCAATCGGACGCCCAGTCTGTGAGTTATTAGCCTTTTAGTCCTGAGGGCCCAGTTGGATTCGTGCTCGATCCAACCTGACCGTACTCCAACTTTATCCAAAACTCCAGTGGGTTATACTCAAAGGGATCATCTCTCTCTGAGTTTTCCAGCACTATTGATGGTTCTTCAAATAGAAACCCAGTTCCACGGAGGCCGTGAGGGCTGTGGGGGACACGGAGGCCATGGGGGATGCGGGGTGGTGAGGCTGCAGGGCAGTGAGGCTGCGGGGCAGGGAGGACATAGGGCGGCGATGCCGCGGGGGGGGGGGGGGGGGGGGGTGAGGCTGCAAGGTGGTGAGTCCATGGGGCGGTGAGGCTGGGAGGGCCGCGGAGGCCGTGGGGGTGGCGTGAGGCCACGAGGTGGCGCCGAGGGTCATGGGGTAGCGTAGAGGGCCTAGAGGTAGTGAGGCCGTGGGGTGGGGTGGAGGGCTGTGAGGCGATGAGGCCGTAGGGTGGCGTAGAGGTTCATGGAGGGCTGTAGGGGGGTGAGGCCGTGGAGGGCTGCAGGGCGGCACAGAGGGTCACGGGGTGGTGAGGCCATTGGGCGGCGTAGAGGGCCATGGGGTGACAATGCCGTAGGGCAGTGCGGAGGGCTGCAGGGTAGCGAGGAGCCGCGGGGCGGCGTAGAGCTGCGGGGCCATCTCCTTCATTACAGTCGGTGATGTGTCGGTCGCCGCATCCGTTCGTCACCGTGGCACCAAGCCTCCTTCTTCCATCATGAAGGTCACACCATTCAAGAAGAACGAATGAGGGGTCGGGCCATGTTTGTTTGGACCACACCCTCCATGTTAGAGTGGTATCAAGCGGCTCAATAAAAACTTGAATGAAGAATGTCAAAACCTAAAACCTCCCACAATTGATTATTCCCAAACCAATAAAATAAATTATCTGTGGATCAACAAGTTAGAGAGTTGATCCACATTCTTTGTTTTAGAAGATAATAATATGGTAAACAATAATCACACATAATTAAACCCCTACCTCGGAGATTTGTCGATAGAGGTCGCGAGGAATGAGACAAAGTCGTTGGGGATAGATGGACGTCAGTGACATCGGCGTTTCCTCGATCGTCGATTCATTGTCATTGAAGATGTTCCTCGTCAGAGGGAGCGTTCTTTGTTGGGGAATGTGTTCTTCATTAGAGAGAATAATCATCCAAAAGTCTCTCCTCTTCCAATTCCTCCCTAAAATGTGAAAATAGACCCCTTGTTAATTTAAGTTTATCAAATTAAAAGGCTGGCACAATTAATTGTTGGTACAATTAATTGTACTAAATTTTCATAATTAATTGGCTCCAATTAATGGGAGGAAAGGATTAATGGGAAGTTGAGAGGTTTCTCCCCCATTAAGAGGGGTCAGGTAGTCCCCACCCCTAAATTCAAAATAGGGGTTAGTTCAGGTGGTCCCCACCTCTAAACATACACATGGGAGGTTTAGGCTTGGGTGGTCCCCACCACCATAACCCATTTTCAGGGGTTTCAACAAAAAAATAAAAATGTTAACAATTTTATTTATTTCTTTCTTTCACGAAAAACTGAAAAACTATCTTTCACTCTTAACCCACTGCGGCCGAGGTGAAGGTCTCTTTAAGTGATTACCGGCACTACGAGTTCAACGGTGCCCTCTAATTTCAATTCCGAGCACCTGTTCAAAATTTAGAAAAACCTGCTCACACATTTACTAAATGTAAGTGAAAAATATTTCAGAAATTCATTCTGGGAAGACCGGGCCTCAGAATCACATGACATCAATTTTCACGGGCTCATAAAATTCCCATATATTTAAAAAAAATACATGGAAATTCAGGGTCTTTACATTCTCTCCACCTCAGGGCTTTTCATCCCCTAAAGCCACATCACAAAACTAGTAAAACAAGTGGGGGTACTGAGCACGAATCTGAGCCTCCCACCTCCATATTCTCTCATGGGGGTTCTTGTGCTGCCAGAAAATGCGCACTAGAGGTATCGACCGCCCAAAAAGGACCCACTCCCGTTGATCCTCAATCTCAACTGGAACCTCCGAAAATGTCACCCCATCATTGATGTCCATCTCACCATGGTCGATGACATGGGATGGGTCATGCACGTATCTCCTCAGCTAGGATATGTGGAAGACGTCATGCACCTGGTGAAACTGAGGGGGAAGAGCTATGTGGTAAGCCACCTCACCAACTCTACTGAGGACCTGAAAAGGTCCGATGAACCTTAGAGATAACTTGCCGCCTCAGAAAAATTTCCTTAAACCTCATCGGGGTGAGACCCATAGAAAGACGTGGTCACCATCCTCGAACTCCAGAGGTCTCTATCTCCCATCGACATATGACTTCTACCTACTCTGTGTAGTCTTCATCTTCTCCTAGATGATCTGCACTTTATCTGTGGTAGATTTTACAATCTCTGGTCCCACTAGTGCTGACTCCCCTGGGTCTGTCCAGCACAAAGGTGATCTGCAAGGTTTCCCATACAACGCCTCAAAAGGTTCCATCCCAATGGCGGAGTGATAACTATTGTTTTATGAAAACTCCACCAAAGGAAAGTGATCTTCCCATCTACGACTGAAGTCGAGGACGTAAGAGAGTAGTATGTCCTAGAGGGTCTGAATGGTCCGCTCAGTCAGACCATCCATTTTGAGGATGGAAGGTGGTGCTCAAATGAAGATGTGTCCCAAAAAAATCCTACAACCCCTTCCATAGTTGGGAATGAAAATGTGCATCACAATCAGAGACAATTGTTGAGGGTAATCCATGTAGCCGCACAATCTCCTACACATAGAGGCATACCAAGCTCTATACTAAACCCTGATCTCTGATCGGTAGGAAGTGGGCCGACTTGGTGAGTCGGTCGACGATCACCCCAATATAATCATGACCTCTGGATGTATGTGGAAGTCTTTTTATGAAGTCCATGGATATCCCATCCCACTTCCACTCTGGAACCTTTAAAGGCTGAACCAAGCCTGCTGGTACCTGATGCTCCACCTTCACTTGCTGATAAGTGAGGCACCGAGAGACAAACATTGCTACTACTTTCTTCATTCCCAGCCACCAATGCTATCGTCAGAGATCCTAGTACATCTTTTCCACTCCTAGATGTACCATTAGAGGGTATGTGTGGATCTCTCTCAACACTTCCTCCCGAAGTGACACTGGTACCATGGTACGTCCTCTGTAGAGAATGACGTGCTCCCTACATTCAAAAAATCAATCCGGTGCCTATCCCATGGATATCTAAGAACATCGAGTCTCACAGTTAGTGTCCCCACACTACGCCTCCCTGACTCGCTGAAGAAGTGTGGGAGTGACTATAAGAGACTGAAGGAAATCTACTCCATTCTGATCCACAAAGGATATCTACAAAGTAGCCAGCTGCTCTGTCGCCTCACCTATCAGCTGTATACCAGATCTCCAGATGAGTGCTTATGCTACAACATTCCCCTTCCCAAGAGTATAGACTATCTCAAAGTCATAGTCCTAGAGGAACTCAATAAAACTTCGTTGTCTCAGGTTCAAGTCCTTATAAGAGAAGATATACCTGAGACTCCTGTGATCAGAGTACACTGTAAAATGCTCGCCCATCATATAATGTCACCAAATCTTCAAGGGAAAGACCATTACTTCTAACTCTAGGTCATCAATAGCATAGTTATGATCATGCTATCTTAGCTGTCGAGAACCATATGCGATAACTTCTCGCTCTTACATAAGGACACATCTGAGCCCGGTCCCTGATGCGTCGCGGTAGACTACGTAACCTACACCCTCCTTTGGAAGCCTAAAGATGGGGGAACTAGTCAGCCTCTGCCTTAGCTCCTGAAAACTCCACTGACATATCTCCAACCACACGAAGGGTTTACCCTTCATTGTCAATTATGATAAAGGTTCTACAACTCTAGAGACATCTGACACAAATCTACGGTTGTATCCAGCCAAACCCAGGAAACTTCGTATCTCTGTCACACTCCTGGGTGGATCCTAAGAAAGCACTGCCTCAATCTTCACTATATCCACTACCACTCCAGCCTCTGAGATGACATGTACCAGAAAGTGAACCTCTTGGATCCAAAACTGGCACATCAAGAGCTTACCATAAAGCCGGTGCTCTCAGAGTGTATCCAATAATACCTATAAATGATAGGCATGCTCCTCCTCAGTAGTCGAGTAGATCAAAATGTGGTTGATGATGACAACTACAAATCAATCAAGGTATGACTTAAATATCCTGTTCATGAGTCCCATGAACACTGTTGGAGTGTTGGTTACACCGAATGGAATATCCAAGAACTCATAATGGCCATACCGACATCTGAAAGCTGTCTTCTGCACATCCTCATCTCGTACTCTGAGTTGGTGATAGCCTGATCTGAGGTCTATCATTGAGAACCACCGTGCTCCCTTCAGCTGATCAAAGAGGTCTTCAATCCACTAAAGTGGGTACTTGTTCTTCACAGCCACCTGGTTCAAGTGCTGATAGTCAACACAAAGTCTCAAGCTCCCATCTGCCTTCTTGGAGAACAAAATCAGGGATGCCCAAGGAGAAACACTGGGCCGAATGAACACTTTTACCTGTAAGTCCTCCAGCTCTAGCCACATCTCACGAAGCTCCTCGGGAGCCATCCGATAAGTTGGTGTAGATATCAGTGCTGTCCCGGGGTACAAGTCAATTTAAAAGTCCACCTCTCTATGAGGAGGTAGACATGGAACATCATCAGGGAAGACATCCGCGTACTGGTCCACTACTATAGGATAAATCAGACTCTCCACATCAACTGCTCCAAGGGTAAGGCTAGCCAACTGATGAGTGATTAACTGCACTCTCCTCCGGGTAAGTCCATCCTGTGCTGCAAAGGCTCCCTTCTCACTGGTGAAGGTAAACTTGGTCCCATCCATGCAGACACACCACACTTTGCACCTAATACAGTCAATCTGAGCATGGACTGTAGATAACCAGTCCATACCCAAGATAACTTCGTAAAGCCTCAACGCTACTACTTAGAGATCCTAGCCGAAGCTCTCGCCTCCTAGAGTAAGCTCGCACTACCAACACTAGTGCGCAATCGTCGAATCCGCTCCCATAGAATCCTCTAGCCATAAGTATCTATCCAATAGATCTGTTAGAATATCAGAGCTCCGAAGGAGGGAAATGGAAATAAAATAATGACTAGAACCTGTGTCTATAAGTACTGTAGCTAAGGTGGAGTAGACACAGATCATACCTCGTATCATATCAGGAGCATTGTGATCATAGGCATTAGCTGCCTGGATCTGAGCTCACCCTTATCCTTCTACTCCCTACAGTCGGGGTGGACCTCCTAGTGGTGGTGGAAGTAACATCTCAGATCGTTACCCACCACCAGCTACATGACCAGATCCTCTTCCATGTTTGCCTTCTCCCTGTGGACTTCCTCTGTCGAACTTTTGTCTCTTCCTGGGTGTTCCTTCGACCATCTGATGATCATATGTACAACAGGTTAGATAGTCACGAGCCATGTGGGCCTGCCCGCCACATGCGTAACACTACCTAATCCAGGCATGACTGGCTCTACCTCAGGTGCCCCGCACAACCGACCCTGTATCATGTGGTCATCCACCTATAGGTCTGGTCCTCTTAGACCTCTGTGACATCTATCTGCTACCAGTTTTAGAAGACTATGCTACATGACATCCAGTGGTAGGTCCCGATAATGGTGACTGCTCAGCAAGAAAACTCTATACTCAGAGGGCTCACTCTAACACTCCCGCGTACGTTGGAATTCTAAGTGAGATCATTGAAGCCCTGATCTCCCGCTTGAGTCCCTAATTGAAGGCCTGTGCCCTAAATAATGAGTCTAGTACCATATCAGTGGAGTAGTGTGAGAGGTTGGTGAACCTCACTGAGTACTGAGCCACATTCATGCTTCCCTACTACAGATGAAGAAGCTCCTATAAGTGCACTGTGCAAAGAGTCACTGGGACAAACTCTACCCGAAACAGGCTCTCGATGTCTTCCCATAAAAGCGTCACCTCGTTATGAATCTGGAGCATCATGCTCCACCATCTGCCTGCTGCTGCCTGTAGAAGACTGGCGGTAAGGATCACCATGAGATCAGCTGGTGTCCCTACCAGTCGAAATACTCTCACCACAGCCTCCATCCAATCCTCATCCACCTATGGGTCTGTCTCTCCCTTGAACCAGGGTGGCCTCTAGTGCTAGAACTCGTGCAACGCACTCAACCAGTGTGCACCCTCTTCTACTGGGGCTGGTGGCATCGGTGGTCCAACGGGTAATGGTACCGCTGTTGCCTCTGCTAGTGCCTCTACTAGAAAAGGGACCTAGAACGAGGCCTCTTCTCTTAGTTGGATATCAGTGCATACTATATCCGAAACCCTAGCTGGCTGTCTTCATGGAGGCATCCTAAAAAGAAAAATGTGCTCCAGAGTCAAAAAATTATTCCTGGTGAGCTGACTCAAAGAGATCACAAAGAAAACTCTTCAAAACACACACGCAATCAGTGTTTTCTTGTACTGATTTAGAAATCAAAAGTCAGGTTCTTGGTGTATGGATACGTTGGCCACCAAACCAACACTAGATTCCCTAAACTGATAACCACACTCACTACACTTAACACTATAGCCGTTAAAAAGAAAGTTTAGAGTCCTATGTTCTATGATATAACTGACTCCTCTGATACCAATTTGTCACAACCCGTCCCCCAGGGCCCATTTCATGACTACACTAAGTCTTCCTTCTATAGTCCAGGGGCTGGTGACTAGCACCAAAAGCATATTCCATAAAACCAGGAAGACATTTCCTTTATAACCTGTAAACTTTAACACCCCGAGATTTTATGACAAATATTATTTCTAATTACTTTGATGTCTTGTGTTGTACACTACACCAAGATTATCTTGCGCTATACGCAATACTGTATTAACTTGTAGTATATGAAAATAGTATTCTTGGCTTGTGTTTCACGCAAGAGTGACCTTCCTCAATTGCATGTGTTGTACGCAATACTGAGTTTCACTAAACAACGATATATTGTTATAAAATTATTATGAACTAGCCATTATGAATAGTATTTACCACATTTTTAATTTTATAACAATATCATTCATCTTAAACATATTCTAGAACATGGTATGAGAACAAAATAATTCTTTCGGGTAAAATAAGTATTTTTCAAAAAATGCAGTTTTCCACCTTTTGATGGCACACCCACTTTAATTCTAGTATTTGACATGTTTATAAGTTTAATTGGATGAAATAAACTTATTCATTACAATAAATATATAAAAATTATCTTTGGATAATTTTTTAATTTTTTTCTGTTAACTTTCATATTTTGATGAATAGTAAAAATATGCTAAATTTTAATTAAAAACAACTTTTTTCATCAAGAAAATTTATATGGTTAAATTAAAATATTGAATGGTTTTAAAGTATAAATAGAATATATTTTTACCATTTAATATTATTTATGTCATTATCATTAATTTTACATTGAATTCATAGGTAAAAACATTTCAATCTTTTGCAATGTTTTAACTTTTAGAACCCGTTTTCTCAACAGTGGGATTAATTTAAAATTAAATAATGAAAATTATGTGTTTTGAATTTAGAAAAATAGATTCCATATTTGGAATCAGTATGTCCGAATTATGTTAATAGGCTATTTTTTTTATTTTTAGACATTATGAATAGTAACTATGGTAAAATTTATTTACTATAGTTAAAGGTAAATCAGGTAATTAAGGGTAAAAATAATATTATAAAATTACCCTAACACTTGTATTAATATAACTGGATGATTATATTTTTCCCTAAAAGATACTTGGGTTGAAATGGTATCTTTTGGAACCCACTTGGATGTTATTAATACCTTTAATTTATATTATTTAAAGAAAGTGAAATATGTCTCACTCAAAATTTAATAATTAAAGTATTTTTAATATAAATTTATACATAATAAAAATTCAATTATAAAAACTCATTTTAAGGATAAAATGTTTTTCTTCATCATGGTAATTTATTTGTGATTTTTAAGAAATATATAATTACCTTAATAGCTTATACATTAATGGTTTGGAAATTATTTATTTAGTGAAAAATCAATATTATTGTTTTTATTCAAATAATAATACCAATAAAAAGGATCAAAAACATGACCAAACCTTATTGTTCGAGTATATATATACCCTAATCATCCAAGGGTCGACTTTTGGACCATTTGGAGCCTTATAAAATAGATTATTACATTTATATTATTTGATTTTAAATGATGTCAAAGTTGTCACCTTCATACATTAATTAAGATAACCTTTTAAAAGTTGGTTGTTTTAGAAGATACATTCAAATAAAATTATTCTTATGAAATGTATTTAGTATTTTAATTTTAATTTTTATGCAAAAAATTAGTATATTTAACAATTATACAAAAATGTTGTAGTAATTATTTTATTAACAAAAATATCAAATAAATGGTTTTAAAAATATTAAAATAAATATTATATGAACTAATTAATGTGATCCATGAATTTTATAGACACATATGACATGTTAGGAATCTATTAAATATTTTGGTTTCAACATATCTTCGGCGTGGATTTTATTTAAATTCAAATAAATGCATAGTGTCAAAATTGACACTATTGATATTTTATAAAAATAACATATTATTAAATTGTTTAAAAATCACAATAATATTTAAAAATTAAAAAATTAAATTTATATGGTCTAAAATGTCATAAAGTATCTAATTATGGACAATTCACAACACATAAGTAATAATATATAACCTTTTAAAATTTAGAATATTATTACCACAACTAAAATTAAATAGATTAAATAAGGATAAATCAAATTGATAAGGATTAAAATAATTTCCCAAAATGTCTAAATTTTATTGTATTATTAGATTAAAACCTTATCTCATCTCATATTCTAAATTGAGTCATTTTGGAGGTTCTTAAGTGGGGTTTGAGTTTATTATAAATTAATATTTTTGAGGTTTCCAAAAGTGCCCTTCTCTTCTCTTATAAAAAGGAACATCCTCCCTCTTCTCTTCACTCTATTTTAGGCCTTAAATATTTTCCAAACCCTACCAATTCCTCTTCTCAACCTCTATAGTTATATTATAGAGGTTTTGGTCTTCTCAAAAGACCATCTCTAGTTCTCTAATAGGAAGTTTAAAAAAGTCCCATTGAGGAAGAGGTAATCTCTTCTACCGATTCTTTCAAGTATCTTTATTCTTCTACTTCCTCTTATTTAGTAGTTTCATTATAAAGTAATAACATCAGTATCAATAATAAATTTATATGTTATTATAAATATGAAACAAACCTATTTTACCTTAGATCCATCCTATGAAAAACAAAATCACCGCGTGTGCGTACGCAAGACTTACCATCTCCACGCCATGGTGTAATCTGTTTTTCCACCCCCACCATACATGGATGAGTATAATGGGGGAATTAATAACTATATATGATTATTATAACATCATACAGATTCTATGATATTATATCATCCACTCCAATTTGATTAAATAATTATGGGAACGATATCATCGCCCGTGCGTACGTACAGATTACCGTCTCCACGATGCGATGAGATTCATTCTCCATGTTCACCATTCAAGAATGATTATAAAGTATATATAATGAATAATAATGATACATATGAAATTATAATTCTACTATATTTATATTTATATAGATATATTTCATCTACTTACTTCCGTTTAAGTCAATAAGGAAAGGAAAACAACGTTTATGCATACGTACGGCCTACCGTCTCCATGAACGGTGTATTTCATTTCATTTATCCATCTATTATATATATATATAATGAATGTATATATGATAAATAAATCATGTTTTACATTCTGTAAGTAAGTAAATCATGATACTATCTACAATAACAAGTCCAAACATGTATGATAAATGAAATGATTATTACCCAAAACGTTGCTTCAACATGGAATTGACAAATGAATGGGTAATATAAAGTCATAAGTGAATCATATATGATGTAATAAAAATGACTAAGATTCTTCAATAAGTCAATGAAATTATTTAAATCATTATAAAGGAGTTTTGGACATGTACTGAAGAAATTGTACCTAAAGTAAGGGATAATTATTCCAATATCATTCTTATCCGGGATTGTTTATTCGTAAGTATTTACTGGGGTTATGTTTATCATCCATATCCATGTTTTCTCAAAAAAATTCATAAAATGTTTACTATTATTTCATGTATGTTTAAATTCATTTTCACACTTTTTTGATTTTTACCACTTGGTATGGAAGAAATATTTCTTTTGTTTACCACACGAGGTACTTTCGGACTTTTTAAGAAAAAGTACGAGAAGAATGTTTTTTTAACTTATACGGAATGAATGGATTTTTACGGTTTCATAATCCATTATTTTCATGAATATTCCTATGCAAGATATCATGATTATATTCAAAAAAATTCTTTTCTTTTAAAATTGAATGGAATTTTGAGAAAAGTAAATGATTTTGAAGAAGAAAGGATATTTTGCTCAAGAATTCATTTCAAGTGTTTTATCAAAACTATTTTCCATCTAAGATGACATTATTTAGTATGTTTATGTTTCAAGTATAATTTCTATATTATGTACATGATTTCATTTTTCTTATGATGAAATTACATCTATTTATTCTATATGGATTATGTTATGATGGGATGATGTTTACGAAACCCATTTTATTAATTGGGTTATGATGAACGATTTAAGTTTATTTTGTGGCACATGAAAGAATGATTTCATTATGAGATGGGTGGTACCTATATCTCCCTCCAATGAATTGGGTAAAGATTTATATCTCATGAGATAGACATGGATGTAAAGGAAAGTAAAATCCAGTTCAGTAATATAGGGCTCGAACGACAAGTAAAGCCAGTTCAGTAATGGACTTTGCACTACCACAAAACTGGGCAAGGCATGCATCTTCCTTTATAAGCGCTAACAGAAAAGTGCTGATAAAGGGGTAGGACTTTATCAGGGCTAAAATAAGAGATGATAAATGTACCCTTTATCAGTGCTTTAAATAGCCCTTTATCGGTGCTTTTCTTAGCGCTGATAAAGGTTACATTTATCAGTTCTTTTCTTAGCGTTGATAATGTTTACTGTATACATTAAATAAGAAACACATGTTATAACTATATATATATATAATTAAATAATTATATGATTAATAATAAATATATTTATTAGATTTATAAGATTAATTATATTTATTAATTCATTATATTTATTATATTTATTAATTCATTACATTTAATATATATATTTATTATATTTGTTTATATTTAATGTATTTGTTTTATTTATAAATATATAATACTTTTTAATATATATGTATAATTAAAATTATTGAATATATATGTGTTTTCCAATGAATTGGGGTCAATGAATATATCATGCATATATGTTATGTGATCATTTATGTTCATGAATAATGTTCATTTATAGATTATAATTACATATCACGTTGATGTGTTATTGATTTATAATTCATTATGTTACCCATATAATATATATGTTCTAAAAAATGTACACTTATAATCAAAATTACATTATATTTAAAAAATAAATATATATTTAATTATATTTTCAATGATATATCTATAAATATACCTTTCAAATAATTTTATAAGTATAAAATAATATATATTTATTTAGAGTTATAATTATTAATAAATAAATAAATATATATCATAAATATAATTTTAAATAAATATATAATAATATAAACAAATTATTAAATTTATACATTTATCAATGCGTTTATTAGCGCTAATAAAGTATGGATTTATCAGCACTACCAAAGTGCTGATAAAGTGGGTCTTTATCAGCGCTAAAATGAAAAGCTCTAATAAAGACACCCTTTATTAGCGCTACAAAAGCACTGATAAAGTCCTACCTTTATCTGCGCTAAAAAATCGCTGATAAAGGGGGTCTTTATCAGTGCTTTTCATTTTAGCACTGATAAAGATCCCCTTTATCAGTGCTTTTTACTAGCACTGATAAAGTTCCCCGCGGGATTTATAAGTGCCACTGAGTCCTCCTCCTCCTCCCCGCACCCTGTCAAGATTTCGCGGAATCCCTACCCTATGCCTCCGCCGCTGCCTCCTCTCCACTTCGGCCTCCTTCTCCTCCTCCTCTGCCACGACCGCCACCTCATTCTCCTCCTCTTGCGCCTACTTCTACTCCTTCTCCTCTTGCCACGGCTCCTCCTACCTACACCCTTTCAATTGCAGAAGACCTACCCTACACCTCCACCGGTGACTCCGCTCCGCCGCCTCCTCCTCCTCCTCCTCTGTCGCGGCCGTCGCCTCATTCTCCTCCTCCGGTGCCTACTTATCCTCCTCCTCCTCCTCTTGCCGCGACTCCTCCTCCTCCTCCTCCTCTACCGCGACTCCTCCTCCTCCTCCTCCTCTACTGTGGCTCCTCCTCCTCCACCACAGTCTCCTCATCCTCCTCTTCCACCTCTACCTCCTCCTCCTCCTCCTCCTCCACCTACTCCACTGCCTCCACTGCCTCCGCTGCCTCCACTGCCTTTGCTGCCTCCCAGCTGCCTCTGTTCCCTCCACTGCCTCTGCTACCTCCGCTGTCGACGCCTCCTCCTCCTCCTCCACCGGGTCCTCCTTCTTAAGGAGAGTAAAATTGAATTTGCATGAATTAATTATGTTTTAATTTATTGTCAATATTGAGATTAATTATGATTTTGAGTGATTCTTGTGTGTGATGCTTGTGTGTGTGACACATGTATATGTGGTTGGTTACTTGTTTTATCTTGATTAGCTCTCCCCACTATAGCCTTGTGATAGAAACCTGAATAGAGAGAGTATTTTTTTGTGAATGTTTGTTACACTAGATTAGGATTTCACTCTGTCTAGTGGACCTTAGTATGGATCTTTTTCTGATTTTGGATACTACCCCATAGTTAGGCCAAATAGGGTTTGAACCGTCCGTGTTAGTGAATTCATGTCATCATATGAGGCATGCTAACGGGATGAGACATATGTTTAGCATGTTCTATATTGTACACTATATTGTACACTATTCTCCTTGGGTTCGAAAAAAATGGACCTTAATAGGGTTTCTACCAATTCCTGCCCACTACCCACTCTCTCTGGGTTAGGTCATATACCAATTTAAATATCACATCCTTTCTTATAACATAACAGTGCCACGAACCGTTGTTGTCAAAGGCGTACTGAGGCGCGCGCCTTGGCAAGGGGCGCGACGAGGAAAGGTCGGAGCGCCTCACCTCCGATAAGGTGAGATGAATTCACTGAGGTGTGCCAAAGGCACACGCCTCACCCGCCATTCCTTAAGGCACTCAGCAGACAAGAACAGTAAAGGCCCACCTCACCCTCATCTTCCTTGTTGGGAGGAGACAACACTAGGATTCGGAGATGCAGATGATGTTGTCGGCGGCAGGGGTTTTGAGTGCACGATAGATAAATCGTTGTAGCGTAGATCGGGTTAGGAGGTGGAAAGGTAGAGATCGGGGTAAGAGGTGGAAATCACAGAGCACAATGATGTAAATCAGGGAAGTCCTAATTTCAATTAAATAGAATATTTAATATATTATCAAAAAAACACAGAAAACTTTTTTTTGCAAGGAAAAACACATCAGATTATAAAAACATTGTTGTAACATCACTCATAGCAGCACCTCTTAAAAAATATCAGTATGTATTTTAATTTGTATTTTTTTATTGAATTTATGTTTTTTAAGATTTGAAATATTATTGAAAATTGTTTATAATTAATTATGTGCACGTGCACCTTTGTTTCGCCTCACGCCGCATCCCCAAACGGCCTTTGCACCTTATTGCGCCGCGCGCCATTGAAAACAATGCCACCAAAATCTTACATTGGGTGTGATTCACATATCCTCTAATTCCACAACATAGTAGCTTCTCCCCTCTCACTTACGGTGGGTCTCACCATCACATCACATAAAAAACAATTTGAGGAGGGAATCTCTATAGAAAACCTCTCACAAAACTACTCCAAACCAATACTAAGTGATCCCCATTTCTATATCTCACATAATATTATCATACAAAAAATGATCTAAGGAGGGAATCACAATATCCAACCTCCATCACAAGTCAAAACGAACCATCAATAGGTGGATACCATGGAAGTCACACACCATTCCCCTTTTACCAATGCCTTCTCACTCAAAGTAGGGTGCTACCAAAACCTTATCACTTAAATAAAGGCCATCCATCTTTTCTCATGATAGAAAACAAATAAATAGTAATATAAGGAGTGTATCTAGATAAACAACCTCTCGTACTAGCTAAACCACATCATCAATAGGTGGGCCCCATCGATGATCATACTTCAACTAGGTGAAAGTCATATGAAGTCCCAATCTCTTAGTCGGTCTGACCATAAATGATAAAAGTCACCATCCATTTAGCCTTTCATAATAATCTCCTTAAAACCATATTGGTTATACATGAAAATTATTCCCAACCTATCAACATTCTAATTCCGCCTATAAGGGAATCTACTGGGTTCTACAAACCTAACCGATCTCTACTCATTGATACCAACACACACTCATCTATACATGGTAATGTCACAACCCACATTCTATACTTGATCTAGGCCTCGATAGTCTAGTCTATATCATATTCTAATTACCACATTAAAACTCATTAAAACTAAATAATTACCATCCTATAAAACTCACACTAGGATCCTTGGATACCCTATTCTAATTCATCAAGACTATTACCATGGCTCTCACTTAGGTACCATATCATATATCCCCTTGGAGATCTCTTAATCCAATTATAAGGAGGAAATCCTCTATGTCACACTTCACTAATCCCTATATGTAATATCATACTCATCACACACACCATGAATCTTATATATCCTTAAGAGGGTGTTCCCCATCATACGTGATATATAAAACAATATTATCCATCTTCTTTATGCCTATGACTCTAATACCTACTCAAATAGCCTTAGAAAACCTAACTAGGCTATACAAATCTCATACCAAACCCGATCTTCTCATAAACACAACTAGAAACCTCACCTCCATGGAGACATAATATCTGTATGATCACAAAATCAAAAACATTCAATAGAACCCTCACTCTATCTCTTGGTGGATCAAAAACACCGTATTTATTTGCCTTGGATGATCTTGATTTCTATCCCTTTCACTGGAACACATATACTCATGTATGAATGCACAATCATATATAAATTAGAACCTGTTTTTGTATTATAGGGCCCAACTACCTCAATGAATGGAGTAATCCCCTCACCAAGATCAACTCATCCTCAACCATGACTATACATGCCTTATCTAATCTTGGACCAATGATTGAGACCCAATATCAAGGCACAATTCCCAAATAAATAATTATAGAAACTTATAATTAATTACCCACCTTAATATAATTAGGAATAATCTTTTAAAAACTCACTGAGAAACACAACACCACCTAAACCACACAAAACATAATGCGTTCATTATACGAGGATAATCTCTAGCCAATACAAACAAAATCTACATCATCTTAATTGATTTGAAGATGATCTAGTGAAATCATCACACAAATCCTAGTTTAAATCATCCCAAATCATAAGGAAATAAAGGATAATAGTAATGGAGAAATTATGAGGTAAAAACTCACTAACTCACTATAAAAAACTCCCAAGAACCACCCCTCATCTGGGGGATCAAAGAGAGGAAGAGAATGGATGGATCCCAAGAACCACCCAAGATTTTCTATTAATGATCACGCCCCCACCATTTTTGATGTATCTAGTTTTTATATAAATTATACTCATATCCTCTCTCCCCTAACCTATATACACATCCTTTGGATTTCAAATAGGATGAATATAACTAAAGAATGGATGAATTCCAATCGGTTGACAAAAGACCATGAAGAAGGCGTGAAAGAGTTTATCAAGTTTTCAAAAGATCATTCATATGACCCCTATCAAATCCTTTGTCTGTGTTTACACTATTGTTATTCAAAACAAATTAGTCTAGAGGAGTTGGAAGAACACTTGATCTATCACGGAATAGATCGGAGTTATACATATTGGAATAAACATGGGGAAACAATGAATGTAGGTAGTGGTGGGGATAACACTGTGTTTTATGGATCATCTGATATGATTAAAAGAATGAACAATGAAGATGAACGTATGGAGGATGTGATTACAAATGTGAATGATGATGAAGATCTTATTGAGGAAATGAAAAGGAACAACGAAGATAAACTTTGTGATTGCCCAAAATTATTTAAGAAGTTGAAAAGTTGTGAAAAGATACCATTGCATGCTGATTCTACTAAATATACAACACTGTCAGCAATACTAAAGATATATAATTTGAAAGAAGACAATGGGTGGAGTGACGCCAGTTTTACGGAACTACTTTCTATCCTGAATGACATGTTCCCAGAAGATAATGAGATCCCGAGCCGCACATACGATGCCAAAAGAATTCTATGCTTGATGAGTATGATCTCTGAAAGAATACATGCCTGCCCGAATGACTGTATATTGTTTTGCAAGGACCATAAATCACTTAAAGAATTCCCAAAGTGTGGTGCTTCAAAATACAAGAAAGATGAATCCATTCCTACTAATGTTGTATGGTAATTTCCAATCATTCTAAGGATTAGATGCCTATATAGAAGTGAAAAGACTATAGGACAATTGAAATGGAATGCATATACAAGAATTAAAGATGGGATACTACGTCACCCGATAGACTCTCCTCAGAGGAAGATAATTGATCATGAGTATCCTGAATTTGGAAACGAATCGAGAAACCATCATCTTGAATTATCTACAGATGGAGTGTATCCTTTTGGTTTTCAAAGCAACAGTCATAGTACATGGACGATTATGTTGGTAAATTATAACTTACCACCATGGATATGCATGAAACGAAAATACATCATGTTATCTATGATTATATCAGGACCAAAACAACCGGGTAATGATATTGATGTTTATTTAGCTCCATTAATCAAAGATTTGAAATTATTGTGGGATTTAGGTGTTATATTTTATGATGCTTACAAAAAGGAAGATTTCACTTCGAGAGCCATGTTGTATGGGATGATAAATGACTTCCATGCTTATGGAAATTTGTTAGGATATATCATTAAAGTAACTCAAGGGTGTCCCATTTTCGAACAAGGTACACAATCAATTATATTGAAACATTCATAAAAAACCGTGTTTCTAGGACATTGCAGATTTCTACCCCAACGAAATAAGTATCGATCTTAGATGACATCATTAGATGGAAGTTTAGAAGAACGTACAACACTGTCTCCACTAACAGGCGTTCAATTGTTTGAGAAAGTTAAAAATGTGGACACTACTTTTGGTAAACCGGCTTTGAAAAACCTTACGAAAATTGGTTGAAAAAAGAGATCAGTTTTTTTTGAATTATAGTACTGGAATTTTCTGTATTTCAGACATTTTCTTGATGTTATGAATGTATAAAAAAATTTATTTGATAATGTCATCGGCACGTTGCGAAATACACCTATCAAAACAAAAGATGGATTTAAGGCTAGGATGGATATGGTTGAGATGTGAATACGAGAAGAATTGGCACCAGTGAAGGGTGAAAAATGAACATTTCTTCCTCCTACTGCTTACAATCTTTCCAGGTAGGAGAGATATAAGTATTGCAACTTCTTGAATGGCGTAAAGGTTCTAGAGGGGTATTTTTAAAATATCAGGAACCTCATGTCAATGAGAAACTTGAAGTTAAAAGGTCTGAAATCACATGACTTCCATGTTTTGATGCAATATCTCATACCTATTGCTTTACATTGAATTTTTCCCAAGAATGTCCACCATACATTAACAAAACTATGTTTCTTCTTCAAAGCTATATGCATCAAAGTTATAGACCCGGTGAAATTTCCAACTATGGAAAGAGAAATTGCCATCATATTATGTGAATTATAAATATTCTTACTACCTTCATTTTTTGAAATGATGGTTCATTTTATGGTCTACTTGGTGAGAGAGATTCAACTATGTGGTACTATACATTACAGATGGATGTAACCCATTGAATGGTATATGAATATTTTGAAAGGGTATGTCAAAAATCGATGTCAGCCAGAGGGTTGTATTGCAGAGAGATATATTATTGAGGAAGCCATTGAATTCTATACCGAATACCTATCTGGTGTGGACGGAATGGGCCTACCAAAATATCGGCACACTGGGAGGCTTGAGGGTGAAAGAATTTCTGGAAGACCGGTTGTCACAATAAATATTACAGATCGGGATCAATCCCACCTTTATGTTTTGCATAATAGTTTCAATGTTTACCCATATGTTGAAACCCAAAAAAAAATTCTTAGGAATTTGAATCCATCTAGGGATAAAAAATGGATATCAGATACACATAGTCGACAGTTTATAGGTTGGTTTTGGGACCATATTTTTAAGAATTCAGATGAAAATCTAGACTCAATTTCAGAACGACTTCGATGGCTAGCCGGAGGACCATGTGTGTATGTATTATCTTACAATGATTATGTAGTTAATGGTTATCCGTTTTATACTAATGAACATGATGAATATAGTACCATGCAGAATAGTGGGGTTACACTTGTGGCTGAAGCGATGCATGTTTCCGGTGCTAAGGATAGAAACCCAATTTATGCGAATATGTCATACTTTGGCATCATCAAAAAAACATGGGAGTTGTATTATGTAGAATTCCATGTTCCGTTTTTTCAATGAAAGTGGGTTGATAACAGGAGTTCTATTAAAATAGATGAATTGGGATTCGTTAAATTTGATTTCAGTAAAGAAGGGGAGAAAGACAAACGATTTATAATGGGATCATAGGCAGTGC
This sequence comes from Viscum album, assembly GCA_963277665.1. Taxonomy (NCBI): domain Eukaryota; kingdom Viridiplantae; phylum Streptophyta; class Magnoliopsida; order Santalales; family Viscaceae; genus Viscum; species Viscum album. The sequence continues at coordinate 1,536,188,637 of OY728126.1, forward strand.
AAGTATTTTATGTTCCAGATCCCACAAACCAAAACTGGTCAATTGTTCTGTTATTGACCAAAACAACTGAAGGGTCAGATGAAAATTCAATGAAGGATGACCCTCTCATCGGAAATTCCCAATCATTTCACAGTGGTCCCAATGTAGACGATGTTTTGTATGTCATAGGAGACCACAATGAAGGGATATGGATAGTCAATAGAGGGGTCAAATCCCTTTAGCCTTAAAAAAGAGAGTTCAATAATCAGGTTAATTTTTTATTGTAATATAGATTGTGTAACATTATGTTATTATTTATTCACTGCTACATTTATGTGATCTAAATTAAATGTTAAACCACTTCTGCAGATAATGACTTCTGCACCTGCTGATGCACCCAATCCCGAGACACAATAGGTTTCTCAACCTGTTGCAGCTAGTCCCACTGCTGAGGTACAATATGTCTCTCAACCTGTTGCAGTTGGTCCCACTACTGAGGTACAACAAGTTTCTCAACCTATTGCTGCTAGTCCCACTACTGAGGTAAAACAGGTTTCTTAACCTGTTGTTGCTGGTCCTAGTGCTGATGCTAGTGCTTCGGAGGAACATAATGATGACGCTGAAACCGAGGAAATGGTAGGCAATGAAACCCCTATGACACAAAAAAATAGTTGCACCGTAGTTTGACAGTTTTAGCCAAAATCCTTAAGGAAAAATCAAAAGGCATCAAATATGAGGTGGGATGGAATAAGCGAGGCTAGCATATAAACCCCAACAAAGCTACGTTTTGTAGCTACATTATAATCGTCACTCGACAATGTATGCCGATTGATGTAGAGTTGTGGAACCATGTTGTCAGCAGGCTGAAAAAATTAACGTGGGAAGAGATTACAGTAACATTATGATATAATTTATTTAATTTATTAAAAGAAAATAAAATAAAATATTGAAATATTGAATAACTCATCATCATCTCTTGCAGAGTGCATTTACAGTAGATGTCTCTCATAAAGAATATGTATTGAGACTGGCAGGAAGGGTTCATAGAGGCTTTTTCACCATTTCAACGTAATGTCATCTGAAAGATGCTGAAGGGAAAATCAAGCCACACCCACCTCCTCTTTATGCACACTTGATATCCCAAGGAGCGTGGGATGTGTTTTGCAACCATCGTGCAAAGAAAACTTTTCAGGTACATTATGTTTGGTAACACGTTGTTTAATGTTTCTTGTATTGCTCACTTTGATTGATAGTTTTTTATTTATGAAACAAAAACTGAGTACTAAAAATAAAGAACGGGTAGCAAAACCAGCGTACCCCTACCGTAAAGCAAGGTTGGGGTACACTTCAATTGAAAAACAATTGGTACATATTTTTAAAGTACTACAATACTTTTATGTGACATAAAACAAAACTTTAACCTTGTTTCTCTATTTATATGCTAATTGATAAATCAAAATCCCAAGCCACTTACATCCCACGCCATGTTCTATGGAAGGTGGCTCGTGTTAATAAAGAGGGAAAACTTTTAGATGAAAACACACAAAAAGTGTGGGAAACATGTGTAAGTATGACATAATATAAATTTGTTTTGACTAAAATCACTATTACAGAACGATGATTACTTATTTTCCCATATTTTCTATTTGATAGAGTCACAAGAATAAAAAACACCCACACTGAATTGAGACATACTTTCAGCGGCCTTGAAACGGCCAGAACAGTATAATCGCATCAGAGGTGTAGGTTTTGGGGTGACACCCCGGAAATATTTTTAGAAAAAAAAACAAGAGGATGAACAAACTAAATAAATTCAAATGATGAGAGATAGACTATCAACCCTTGAAGAAAAATTCCAAAGTTAGAGAGAGTTGCTAGAAACTTTGATGGGGGAGAGGTGAAGAGAAGAAACAACTCAAGAACAACCCGCGCGAGAAGATCCCGCCCCACCCCCACTAGCTTTGAGGCGAGCCATTCCCCTCAAAAAACTGATTTAACCAAGGGAATAAATGTTTTAATATTTGTTTCTGTTAAATGTGAATCACATAGACATTGATACCTTTCTTGTAATGATATTCTACAGGGTGAAAATGACTGTGATTTATATCTGTCAACTCCCACCCATCGCCTTGTAGCGAGGGATATGGTGCTCAATATGCAGAATGACACACTAAACTCTAAACCACTTCCAACCGGTCATGTCAAAGTTTCGATTAACGTAGCTCACGAGCCGAGCACTGAGCTACCCATTCCAAATGACGATGAAAACATTCATATGGTAGAAAAAGATGTTGGAACATTCATTGCATGGCCATCGAATCTTGTAAAAAAACATGTCGACTAGGAGGTATTCATTTCCAATTCATTTTTCATGTAGAAACTTTAACATTTAATTAGAAAAGTACTGAACCTATGAATGCTATTATAGAAGGACAAAAGGAAGGAGCTAAAACGAAAGAGCGGCTCAAAAGGAACAACCAACCGATCAAAATGATCTACTGAGAGCACCTTCAACCCGCCCGTTATATATCCACATTTAATATCATTTCATGCTCATGTGGATACGAAAATGAAAGGCGTTAATAATCACACAATTGTTTGTGAAAAAGACATGTACAGAGAGGAAACATTATATTTCGTTAGTGCTAACGTTGTAGCTGAAGTCATCACATACGACAGGCAAGGCACCTCAGTTATAAATGTATACATGAGGTATGTTTTAATGATTTGATTTTACAGAAGCTGATATACTATGATAATTATGGAGAAATACATTTCATATTTTTCTCATGTGTATATATGAAAAAAATTTGAAGGGATTTTCCCATGAACACAAATTTGGACTTGTTAGTCCTCACACCATGTCTACATAATAAAAAGAAATCAATTCCGATTTTCAGGCTGAATTAATGAGAAACCTTCTCAGAAATTTTCAATGAAAAATTACGACTGACAAGATCTTTTTAATACCAATGTTGCAGAGGTAAAACTCTAAATTTTAATCAGATCAATTATATTTTCATTTCTATCATTTCTTATTCCTTTTTGTGTTTTTAGGCAGCATTGGATGCTCATTGCAGTCAATTTGGATACTCCAATGATTTATTATCTAGATTCACAGTATGGATATCCAAAAAACGACCACACATGATGGAGATTTACAATTTTAATAAAATAGATCCAACATTTTAGAACTAAATATCTAGTTAAATAATTTATATTATCTTTTAATGAAGATTCTGTTATGATAGAGCAGTGTATGAATATCGTCTAAAGGCTGGAATAAATCCAGGGCCTAAGGATGACAAGGCGCATGAGATCTACAAATGGAGAAGTATCAGGGTATATATAATTATATGAAACTACCCAAATACATTTCAAAACAGATTACTTATTTTTCTCGATTTTTCTGCAGAGTCTGAAACAAACAAACAGAAAGGACAACAGTTATTATGTTTGTAAATTTATGAAAGAGATCATATTTCATGAACAAACTATCATCCCTGAAGAGGTATTTTTGGAAAATAATTACTTGTTCATTTAAAATAATTATTAATTCTTTGTGTATTTATATTTTTTCAGTACTACTATGACTGTCACAAAAACTCATATTCACAAGATGATATAAATGTGTTTAGAAACGAATGGGTAGCGTACCTGATGGAAGAATGTAAACAAATAAGAAAATGAAGGTGAATTCCTAATACTTATGTTATCTTTATATGATAATTTATATCTCCCTTGTTTACATTTATTGAGCATCTATGATCACCCTTTATTATGTTTCATATCCTTAGATTATGAAGAATGGTTTTAGAAATGATTTGAGTGTTAGTAAAGAATATCTTAATAAGAGACTCTTATGAACTACTGACATACAGAATACTAAGAAAACATGTTTAGATTGTTTTGATACTTTAGTAAAATGATTCATTAGTCAGTTGTGACGCGTATGAATCAACCACACCTCAATCAAATGCACAGTGTGACCGGTATGGCTAAAAGTGTATGACATCAGTTTCAAATTGACATTAACAATAGAAAACAACACAAGTGACATACGGAAAACCGAGAAAACGCATTCAGATTGTTTTGATACTTTAGGAAAACGATCCATGATTCATTTGTGACTTGTATGAATTGACCGCACCTCAATCCGATGCACGATGTGACCGTTATAGATAAAAGTGTCTGATATCAGTTTGAAATTCACATTAACTTTAGAAAAAACAGAAGTGACATACGGAAAACCAAGAAAAAACATTCATATTGTTTTGATACTTTAGGAAAACGATCCATGAGTAATTTGAGATGGGTAAAATCAAACACACCTCAATCTGATGCACAGTGTGACCAGTATGGCTAAATGTGTCTGATATCTGTTTCAAATTGACATTAACTTTAGAAAACAACACTACTAACATACGGAATTCTGAGAAAACGTTTTTGGATTGTTTTGATAATTTAGGACAACAATCCATGAGTCATTTGTGACATGTAACAATCAACTGAACCTCCATATGATGCACAGTGTGACCGGTATGGCTATAATTATCTCATATCAGTTTGAAATTGACATTAACTTTAGAAAACAACACAAGTGACATAAGGAAATCCGAGAAAACACAGTAGGATTGTTTTGATACTCTAGGACAATGATCCATGAGTCATTTTTGAGGTGTACGAATCAACCACCCCTTAGTCCAATGAACAGTTTGACCAGTATGGCTAAAAGTGTCTGATATCAGTTTGAAATTGACATTAACTTTAGAAAACAACACAAGTGAGATACGGAAAAGGGAGAAAACACATTCGTATTATTTTGATACTTTAGTAAAATGATCCATGAGTCATTTGTGACATGTAAGAATCAACCACACCTCATTCTGATGTACAGTGTGACCGGTATGGCTAAAAGTATCTGATATCAGTTTCCAATTAATATTAACTTTAGAAAACAACACAAGTGACATACGGAATACTAAGAAAACACATTTGGATTGTTTTGATACTTTAAGAAAACGATCCATGAGTCATTTGTGACGTGTAAGAATCAACCTCACCACAATCTGACACACAATGTGACCAGTATGGCTAAAAGTGTCTGATATCAGTTTCAAATTGACATTAACTTTAGAAAACAACAATAATAACATACGGAATACCGAGAAAACACATTCATATTGTTTTGATACTTTAGGAAAATGATTCATGATTCATTTGTGATGTGTAATAATCAACCTCACCTCAATCCGATGCATATTGTGACCGGTATGGCTAAAAGTGTCTGATATTAGTTTGAAATTTAAATTAACTTTAGAAAAAAAGACAAGTGACATAGGGAAAACTGAGTAAACACATTCTTATTGTTTTTATACTTTAGGAAAATGATCCATGAATCATTTTTGAGGTGTAAGAATCAACCTCACCTCAATCTGACACACGGTGTGATCGGTATGGCTAAATGTGTCTGATATTAGTTTGAAATTGACATTAACTTTAGAAAACAACACAAGTGACATACAAAAAACTGAGTAAATGTGTTTGGATTGTTTTGATACTTTAGGAAAACGATCCATGAGTCATTTTTGACGTGTACGAATCAATCATACCTCAATCGAACACACGGTGTAACCGGTATGGCTAAAAGTGTCTGATATCAGTTTCAAATTGACATTAACTTTAGAAAACAACACATGTGACATATAGAATACCGGGAAAACATGTTCATATTATTTTTATAATTTAGGAAAATGATCCATGAGTCATTTGTGATGTGTAAAAATAAACTGCACCTCAATCCGACGCACGGTGTGACCGGTATGGATAAAAGTGTATGATATCAGTTTCAATTTGAGATTAACTTTAGAAAACAACAGAAGTGACATACAACAAACCGAGAAAACACATTAGTATTGTTTTGATACTTTAGGAAAACAATACATGAGTCATTTGTGATGTGTAAGAATCAACCAAACCTCAATCTGATGCACAGTGTAACCGGTATGGCTAAAAGTGTCTGATATCAGTTTTAAATCGACATTAACTTTAAAAAACAACACAAGTGGCATACAACAAACCAAGAAAAAGCATTTGGATTGTTTTGATACTTTAGGAAAATTTCCATTTGTCATTTTTGATGTGTACAAATAAACCGCACCTCAATCCGATGCATGGTGTGACCGGTATGGCTAAGAGTGTGTGATATCAGATTGAAATTGACATTAACATTAGAAAAAAATACAAGTGACAGACATAAAATTGAGAAAATGTGTTTGGATTGTTTTGATACTTTAGGTTAATGATCCATGAGTCATTTGTGATGTGTATGAATTGACTTCACCTCAATCCGATCCACGGTGTGACCGGTATGTCTAAAAGTGTCTGATATCAGTTTGAAATTGACATTAACTTTAGAAAACAACAGAAGTGACATACGGAAAACTGAGAAAATGTGTTCGGATTGTTTTGATACATTAAGACAACAATCCATGAGTCATTTGTGACTTGTAAAAATCAACCACACCTCAATCTGACACATGGTGTGACCTTTATGGCTAAACGTGTCTGATATCACATTCAAATTGATATAAACATTAGAAAACAACACTACTGACATACAGAATATTGAGAAAATGTGTTCAGATTGTTTTGATACTTTAGGAAAATGATCCATGAATCATTTGTGACGTGTAAAAATTAACATCACCTCAATCCGATGCACGGTGTGACCGGTATGGCTAAAAGTGTCAGATATCAGTTTCAAATTGACATTAACATTAGAAAACAACAAAAGTGACATATGGAAAAATGAGAAAACGCATTCAGATTGTTTTTATACTTTAGGAAAATTATCCATGAGTCATTTATGATGTTTAATAATCAACCACACCTCAATCGAACACACGATGTGATCGGTATGGCTAAAAGTGTTTGATATCAGTTTCAAATGGACATAAACTTTAGAAAACAACACTAATGACATACGAAATACCAAGAAAAAGCGTTCGGATTGTTTTGATACTTTAGGAAAACAATCCATGTGTCATTTGAGACGTTTAGAAATCAACCACACCTCAATCTGACACACGGTGTGACTGGTATGGCTAAAAGTGTCTGATATCATTTTGAAATTGACATTAACTTTAGAAAAAACACAAGTGACATATAGAAAACCAAGCAAACACATTAGGATTGTTTTGATACTTTAGGAAAACGATCCATGTGTCATTTTTGAGGTTTATTAATCAATTAATCCTCAATACGATGCACGGTGTGAATGGTATGGCTAAAAGTGTCTGATATCAGTTTGAAATTGACATTAACTTTAGAAAACAACACAAGTGACATACGGCAAACCGAGCAAACACATTCGGATTGTTTTGATAATTTTGGAAAACGATCCATGAGTCATTTTTGACATGTAAGAATCAATTGCACCTCAATCTGATGCACGATGTGACTGGTATGGCTAAAAGTGTCTGATATCAGTTTCAAATTGACATTAACTTTAGAAAACAACACAAGTGACATATGGAATAACAAGAAAATGCATTCAGATTGTTTTGATACTTTAGGAAAATGATCCATGAGTCATTTGTGAGGTGTAAGAATAAACCACACCTCAATCCGATGCACGGTGTGACCAGTATGGCTAAAATTGTCTGATATTAGTTTCAAATTGACATTAACTTTAGAAAACAACACTACTGACATAAAAAATACTGAGCAAATGTGTTTAGATTGTTTTGATACTTTAATACAATGATCCATGAGTCATTTGTGACGTGTACGGATCAACCGCACCTCAATCTGATGCACAATGTGACTAGTAAATCATTTCATTAGATAAAGAATCAGTATTTATTAAATTAGATAAATCATCCAAAAACATATTGATTTTACATTATTCCCTTTAATTGTTATAAGAATGAAAACATTTGAGTTTATCATTTCTATATTTTAGTTTCAAATTTCTATATTAATTTATTATTTCATATTAATGTTTTAATTATGTCATTATTGTATTACTGACATAATATTTGTTTTCTTATATAGGTGATTTTTTTCCTTGATTTCGGATGCTTTGTTCGGAAAAAATACCATGGACAACAATTTTTGAGAGAGGATCATGGGTATCAAAGGATGAAACATTAATTTTTTTAACTGTTGTTGGATAATTGTAATTGTAACCATGTAAAACATTGTTTGAAATATATTTAGTAGTGTGTTGTTTTGTATTCATGATGTTAAGTAAATGTATATAGCATTGTTTGTCAAAATATTGTGTGCTGGTTCGTGTGCAGGTGATATTTTGTGTAGGTGTGTGGGTGTGTAGGTGCTAGTTGTGCAGGTGTAGGGGAAGGTGACTTTATCAGCACATTCTTTAGCACTGATAAAGGACTCCTTTAACAATGCTAAAAGAGCACTAATAAAGGGCCCTATTATCAGCACTCAAGATAGCGCTGATAGAGGCACCCCTTTATCAGTGCTAGAAAAGCACTATTAATGCCAGCATAGATAAAAGGGGGGTCCCCTTTATTAGGGCACTGAAAAGAGCTGATAAAGGAAACATTTATCAGTTCTAAAAAAACCATTTATAAAGGGGGTCGTTTATCAGTGGGTTTTTAGTGCTGATAAAGGTCGTCTTTATCAGCGCTTTTCGGAGCACTAATAAAGGGGACCCCCCTTTATTTATGCCAGTATTAACAACGATTTTCTAGCACTGTTAATGTCAGTTTTTAGCACTAATAAAAGGCAAAGATATAGTAGTGTTGTTCACTATGATGGTGTTGGAAGTAATGCCTTGGATACTATGGAAATTATATCATGTTCTTAATGGTTTTCCACAATTACATGTTTTATTCCCATGATATTTTATCATTATTAATGTTCCTTTATGATCTATGCCTTATGTACTGCCAATATTTATGTCATTACTCGTGTTTTCTATTCATGTTTTTACGTTCAAATGTTTATGGATTGTTTTATGTTCTCCATGTTCACCCTTACTGAGCATTTTAGCTCACCCTTTTTATGTTTTGTTTTCCCTACGATATAAATAAAGGTTTTAGGTATGAAATCAAAAGGGGAAGATCTTTATAGGAGATGGTGAAGATCTTTCACCATGATTAGAAGATTATGTTCTGAGTTTCCAAAGACACTAAACTAAAATGGTCTTTGGGCGTCTATTTTTGTCATGTATTAAGTATTCCTCAAAAGTAATGTAATTTCTATGTACGTCAAGCTTTGGGTCTCTAAAGTTGGTATCCGAGCAATGGTTTAGTTAAACATTGGAAACTAGGATGCAGAAACTTTAGTGAGATCCCTAGAAATATTTGTAAGGTATGTCTAGGTATGTCCCTAAGGTTTATTATAACTATAGGTTATAGTCCTAGAATTATGTTGATGATCATGAATATCCTAGGGTGAACCAAATGTGTCATGGATTAAATAATTTGTGATAAGTTAGACATCCCATAAGTGAATTTTTATGATTATTTGGTTCCTTGTTATTTTAACAGTTTCTTACACTATGGTTTCTAGTTTTAAACAATAGAGGGAACGAGAAGGAATTTGGTAAACATTTGATTCCAATGTAAAAATTGGTGACTATGATCAAAAAAATTATGTAATGCCTAGAGAGAAAGATATTGTGATTATGCCGAATCAGTAATCGCAATATATGATTAACTAGGTAAACTTTAGTTGTATTCTTAAGTCATCAAATAAGAGGAAATGGAATTTTATACGTGTTCGAATGGTGAGGAACATAGTGGAAGGAAGATTAAGATATCTACATATTAAGAAAAAGGGAAGAATAACCTTGAGGAATACCTCAAATAGAGGGGAAGATGTTATCTGTGTGGGGAAAAGGGGCATAGAGTGACAGACTATTTTGGAGTTCAATGTATTATTTGTGGAGAACATGGGAATTACCCAACTCAATGCCCTAACATAAGAGGTTACTTCTAAATCGAGGAAGGACCTATTCTATGCCAATAATTGAAGAGGATGGATTGAAGGTTTTATGTATTGGAATTACAGAATAATGTTGTTGAGGTACTTTTATGGTACATTGAAATATGTATGTAGTGGTCCCTTGTGGTTTTCCATAAGAATATGGTATCAGTAACCATGATAAGTGATTGAAATATTTTTGGAAAGCATATGATTTGCGCATAATGAAGGGATAAGAAGAAAATAATATGTTTGATAGTATTAATGAGCTCATGACTGATATAAGGACAAAGTAAGACTTTTAATTGAGTGATTCTTCACAAATTTTTGACATATTGAAAACTAAGTCTTCATTACTCTATGGTTACCATCACCCAATCGCTCAAGTAAATATTTCATTCTCTTATTTGGTGAGTATGAGAGATGGTTAAGTTACACATTTTTATTCATGTTCCATGAAAAGTTATTATGTATAATCACAAAATCCTTTACTCTGACCATAATACCATTTGGATGCTCATTAGAAAATTTTCCATCACAATCAATTTTAACTGAGTTCCTTCTAGTTCCCTCCATTCACTAAAACCCAAAATCATAGTGTGTGAAATAATTATCATAGATGAAAACCTCATAATCATGAAAAATTACTTATAGGATGTATAAAACATGACAAATGATTTTTTAATATATGATGCCTTAGGTTTATCCTTAGTTACTCATAGTCATCTTCTATTTAAATCCTTCATGATGGTTCATAAAGAGTTTGTGAATTTACAAAGAATATCCCAAGGGTTTGTCAGACTAGGTATGTAGAAAGGCATATTATCTTTCCCTAGTTCCCGATCGAGTCTAGCTCAATATGGTGTTTTCAGGGTTGTAACCTCCTACGTGTATTTTTTCTAGAGCCACATCCACTTGTAGTATCTATATGGGATGTAATTTCTTGGAAACCACTCTCTCTATCAATTAACAAAATTATAGGACATTTTATGAAACATTGAATCATCCTTAGACATATTATTAGAGACTTCCATAGGTATATCCTTAGAAACATCCCCATGGATATAACTATTATTTTATCATCCATATTTCCAAAGGTTAACTAAACCATTCCTTTGATACCAACAACAGCGACCCATGCTTAACATACATGGATATTACATCATTTTAGATGAATATTTAGGAAACTATAAAAGTAAATATAGAAGGACCATAATAGTTTTGTGTATTTTTAAAATCAAAACACAATTTTCTAACTTGGTGAGAGATCTTCAATGTTTCCCACAAAGATCTCCCCATTTAGTACTCCAACATAAAACCTTTATTCATTACTTGGGGAAGGAAAACATAATAAAGGGTGAGTTTATATGCTCAGTAAGGGTAAATAAAGGAGATACATAAGTATAACATGAAAATAAGGGTATGATAACACGATGATAACATTAATGATCATACCCTTCTTATAAAAGAACATAATCATGATTCATGTAATAATGATTGGAAGTTAATAAGACATAAATCATAAGGAAATCAAAGAAAATGAGTCATGAGATCATAAAATTGTTATAAGTCATAAACTTGTGGAACAACCATAAAATTAAATCATAGTGAACATGTGTAAATAGAAAACGTTTCACTCATTATGTTAGGGAAATGAAATATGGCAGTTTATTAAACTTATGGACATGCTACCAGGTCCACATATATCATTATATACATGAAATATAGGTCCATTTATAACATTGTGAACATATAATAATGTTCATAAATAAAATTGTGAAGATTTAATTAGGTTTAAATATAAAATTGGGATAATATAATATGGTTCACACATAACATTGTGAACATGTCATCAGGTTCATGTATAGGTTGTGAAACCTCCTTGGCTGGACACACCACAATCTCTAGTGGAATCCCTATATTAATAAATCAGGTTCACTTCTTATTCTATCCTTATCTTACTAAATTTATTTCACTCCACATTTTAGTCTTTTCTATCTCTTGAGATATAAATATTTATCTTTTCAATGGAGGGAGATATAGGTTCCACCTATCATAGAATGAAATCATACATAGATGATCCACAAGATCAGAAAAATCAATCATATCTAAACCCATGAAATGAAATTAGTATCTCTAAAATTTCATCCTATCATAACCCATGTAAAAGACATAGGTTTCATAATCATTTTGTTAGAGAATAACTTGTGAAAAGAAGTGGGTTTCATAATAATTTTATCATGGTATAACCAATGGAGGAGAAATGTGTTTCATGAAAAACCTTTCATATAAAACATAAAACATTCAAAGAAATAAAAAAAATTGTGTCCTTGGATCAAATCTCTAGTAAATAATAAACTATAATAAAGGATGACATCGTAGATGAAGAAGGATTTTAAAAGATCACTTGGAGTATTTATTATGGAAAATAAAATTTCTTTGAAAATAACCTTTTAAGACATAAAAAAATTTCAAAATACTTTTCATTGGAAAACACATTGAAAAATAATGAAGTAATACCTAAAAATAATTTTAAAAAATATCTTGTGTAAAATTTCCTTTCTGCTTTGAAAAATACTTTTTAAATCCTATAACATTTTGAAAACCATTTTTTTAATAATTACCTTGAAAAATTATAATGGAATATTTGAAAACCATTTTAAACAGTTTTCAATATATATATTTTTTACATATTTTTCATTGAAATTAAGATTAAATTAAGATTTAAAAACATTTTTTATTTTTTTTAGAAATCACAGGTTTTGAATAAAATAGATTTCTAACCAAAAGGACAAATACAGTCAGAATTTGTTAAAAATAATTTCTTAATTACTATAATTATAAAAGATTAATAAAATGATAAAATTAATTGAAGATATCATGAATAATCAAAGTATAAGAAAATTAATGAGAATTATTGATAGATGGATCACAAGATATCATCAATGGAAGTATAATAATAAACAGTCATGATAAACGATGAGATTGTAGTGATAAACTCTTACAAATTTGGTAAATTTAAATAATACTTCAAATGAAATAAAAACATATCATGAGTCTTTAAATATCCTTAAAATAAGTATATTTTTGATATAACATGTCAAATGGGCATTATATACACCTCATAAAATAATATAAGTGCATAACATAACATGCAACTCAAAGAAGTCAAATTGAGACAAAATTCCCTTACCGCATTGGTAAATTTGAAAACATAACCCAATGAAAGAGATATCCTCAAATAGATATTTAAATACCAATAAGTTTATTTTTAATAATCATAAAATTCATCCATGGTCAGTATACACACTATATATAAGAAATAGGTTGTGAACATGGCTTGTGTATAATTAAATAAATGTGAGATGAAAATCCATTAATACTTGAGTAAATATTGAATCATGATCCTTATAAAAGAATAAAATCAGTTGAAACTATTAATATAATTAAATGACATAAATTTTTTATGTTACAGTTCATAGTGTAGTATATAAAAAACACAAAATAAACTAGTGCTGTATATGTCTTAAGTCGCACAGAAATAAAAGTGAGACTAGAAATCCCGTTATATAAAGTCTTAAATTCCTTCATACTTGTTAAAAACTTATATATTAAAAATATAAGTTTATTATAAATCTACCAAAAAATCATATTCATATACATCATACAATATATTATTTTATTATGAATTTATATTAGCTATTTATTAATAATTCTATGTTAATGTTATGTTTCGGGTAATAACAAGTTTGTTTTCATGTATATGTTTTGACTTGTTATTTTTTTTACCTCTTAAATTGATTATGATTTACTCATTTCTATAATTTCAAAAATGATATAAATATAATATATATTCATTATATGTGTATTTATAATAATTTATAAAATATAGAAATATGAAATGAAATACACCTTTAATGGAGATGGCATGCTATATGTACGCTTGAACACTATTTCTATTTTCTTTTTGTATTAAAAGAAATAAAAATAAATGATATATATATTAATTAAAATAAAATTATTATATATTATATATAAAATATTTATATTACACTCATCCTCAATACATTCCATGTAAAGCATAAATAAATCAAATTGCTTCATGAGGCGGTAGTCCACCGTACACACGAAAAACGTTATCGTATTCTCAAAAAATGGAATGAATGAAGGTATAGTTTATACAAAAATTCCATCATCATAATAACATCATAAATCATATAAAAATAGTATTTTTATCACTATTACCATCCTTGAAAGGTGGTAATGTGAGAAAAAACAACATCAATTCATGAGACAGTAGTCCACCATACACACGAATGATGATTACATATCCCATTTTATAGAAGTGTGTGAAGTAATAAGTTATAAAATTAACATTATAAAATCTATGTATATTGAATATACTGTATTTATTATATAAGTATGATAAAAAAATAATTAGAGATGTTTTCTAAATTTATAAAAAAAACATTCATTTTTTACACATGTAGAGGGAAAGACCACATTTTTTAATATAAGTAAAAAAGTATCTTTTGAGGAATGGGAAAAGAGGAAACCCATTATAGACACATTGACACAAAAAGGAGTTACTTGGTTGGATTTTTTTCTCAAAGTAATGTAATGAACAATTATTTAAAAAAATGTTATTTTTTTCTTGAAAAAATATTTGTTACCTATTATATAACATCATACAAGTACAAAATAAAAAGAAAACAAACTTTTTTTATATCTTTAATAATGATAATTAAATTCATCAACTATGAAAACAATTAAAATGATAAACATTATAGCTGTATAAAATATTTAAAATAGAATAGATAAAAAGTAAAATAATGTATTGACCCAATATTCTAGAATCATTTCTCCCATAGAAAACACTATATAAATAAAACAATGTATGAGTAAACCAATAAACATCTTATGAAAATGAAAATAGAACCTTCAAGGAAATTGTAGTGAATTTTGAGTGAAATAATAAAGTGATATTTATAGGGCATAAATAGAATTATGATCATTGGGATTCAACATTTATATGACCACTGGAAACTATAACCTTGGTTGATACTTTTACCATTATAATTAATGTTTATAAGTAGTAATGAAAAAGTATATTTGATACAGAATGGAGAATCAATGGCCTCAACTAATAAATTCGTGCTATTTGAAGCCCATTTTTCAGAACATGGGTGGGAGGTATCATCATTGGGGATTTCCCTTGACCAATACCAAACCATGATTAGGAAATTTAATCATGAATAAAATTAGCAACACGAGAAGTTCATTTAGTGGAGATTACCACTTGGTTGTTGTTAGCTAAGCCACCCCATGAAACTACAACCACCACACACCTTACTCTTAGGGAATATGTAGGTGTAATTAGTGATTACATACCTAGACATTTATTACTTAAAGTGTGAATTCCTATGTGTAAGTAAAATATTTATTACATCAATTAATATTATGTTTTTCAAGTAAAATATATGTTTAACTGAGATGAATTTGATAATTTGATTTTTGGTTGCAAATAAAACATAATTGTATTTTTATAGAAAATATACACGATTATATAATAAAACAAGGTATAATGAATAATATTTTTTTAATAAAATATTGTTTAAAAAATAATTATCAAAAAATAAATTGAAAAATTATTTTATAAAGTACTAGGAAATTGTTTGTAGGTGTGATTTATTTGGCTATGCCTTAAAAACTGAAAATTTTAAATAATCAAGGATTTTATATTTTAAAGTTAAAATTCTCATATTCATAGAACTATTATGTAAAAATAAATATTAAAATTTAAATCACGAGGTCAAAATTACTTTTGGGTGAATTAATGATAATTTTCAAAAATATATTATTTTTTCATGAATAATAAAAACATATAATTTTGGGTTTTCAGTATATTTAATGACTTCATACTTATTTCATAATGATTTAATAATTAGTTAAACACAATACACGACCCAAATTATGTTATTATATTAATATTAATTATTTTAATCGATTTTTATCAATTTTCAAAATTATGTGACTTTCTAATGTCTAAAAAGTGAAATTTGATTTTTAAAGACATTATCTTGTGGAATATTTACTCTTCCATTCCAAAAGAAGTATTAAAAAAATGGTGTTTAGTTATAGTGGAATAAATTAATGTAAAATTTTTCTTAAATTTATAAAATAACGATAAAAAAACATGGGCAAGCCAATTGTTTTTCATTTTCAACAACCTAGTTATTCAAGACTTATATTAGAAATTATTAAACAATTCCTACAGTTTTTCTATAAATACCCACCCATTATCCATTTACATTAACTACCATTGAATCCTTGATGATTTTATGTTTATTTTTACTCTCAATATGTCCCCCAAAGTTTCATCAGTCCCTAAGGTTCCATTCCTCAAGATCTATGAGTAACTCTTCAGGGTAAGGGAATTATCCTTCATTTCTATTAAATTCATGAACCTATTTTTGTATATTCTTATAAATGTTATTGTTACTCCCCTGTATTAACCTTTATATCATAACCTTACATTCAAATTATGTTTTATCAATGGTATACCATTTTTACCTCTCATTTTACCCTTTTCTATAACCATGTTGTATACTCATCATGTTGCCAAATTTATTTCTAGAGTTATCTCTTTAAATGAGAAAATATATTTTCCTTTTTAATTTAATTCCCAAAACACATTTCTATTAAATTAGTATTAAAAAACATATAAACATTAATAATTTATTTTGGGTTATACGTACACTAAACCATAATCCATCTTCCATAGTTGAGACATGATATATCGATCAGGTTTTTAAGCACTTTTGTACGTCATTATTTTGAAAAGTAACCTGTTCCTTTTTCTCCAATGGTTATTAATGAAATGATTTATTATGATATATGTGACTCACATTAATTAAAAAAATGAATGTTGGACCCTGATATCATTCCAATGAATTGGGTAAAGAATTTAATCTCAAGAGATGACATGTTTTATGATAACATGGTGAATAAACATGGTATTTTTCATTTATGATACCTTAGTGATAAAACTAGGTGATATTATTATGAAGGTATCATTTAAATGATGTAAACATATTTTCATGTTATGTTTCATTTTCATATTATTATCATATGCCTCATGATCTCATATTCATGATATTTTGTTATACCTCATGTTCTTATTGATATTACTCATGATTATATGATTAATGTTTCTTTTCTTACTCCCTTACTAGGCCTCATGCTCACCCATTCCATCTGATTTATATCTAGAGGTTATGACAAGTGGTAAATGTAACTTCTGTTGAACCCATGAATATTTATTTCAAGTGGATTTAGAATAATGTTTTGTATTTTCATGAATTTTGTACCTTATTTCCAAGAAACTAACCTTTAAAATATCATCTATTTGTACCATGTAATGAAATGATGTATAATAAAAAGTGAGATTATATAGTTGACATCAAAGGATGGTTTAGTTATTTTTAGAAAATTGGAATTAAAAACTTTAATAAGAACCTTAAGGACAATTATAGATATCAAAAAACATTCAAGTATTTTTTTAAGTATTAAGTAATAACTTTACAAGAATATAAATCCCTGTATAGATACTACAAGTGGATATGGCTTTAACAAAGATGTAAATAGGGGTAAAACCTGAAAACATAGGTTTTATCTAGACTCAAATGGGAACTGGTGCAAGATAACGGGCCTTGTTACACACCTAGCATGACACTAATGAGGGATATCATTGGTTAATCACAAGATTTTTATGAACCTTTATGAAGTATATATAGAAAATATAATTGTTATAAGTGGAGATTAAAATAATATTTAATCATTATGTTTCCAGACATAAAATCCCTTTAGAATTATAATATTTGTAAACGTTCCATTTTTCTCACTAAGTTTTTCTTCTTTTAGAAAAAAATGTTAGGATATAGGAGGAACCATGTAAATTATGAGTGTAATAGTTGATTCACTAATGGAGTTTCAATGGAATATGGAATGGAAACCTTAATGAAGATGATTAATTAACCAAATAAAGTTATGAAAAATAACTTGTATCAAGTCATGAGACCAGATTCACTACAAAGGGATCAAATTTTCACTAATTCCTTCATGCATCAATGACCACGTTCTTTAAGAAGATCTATTAACTCATTGATTGATGAATAATGGATAATATCTATAGAAAATATATTTTCTATACTCTGTTGTTTGGAGTAAAAAAAATTAACACTTGAAGTATACCACATATAAGGAAAAGATGATCAATGGTGGGAACTTATTAAAAACATGAATCCAAGGAGGGATATTAATTCTATGTAGTGGGAATAGTTCATGAGAATTTTTTTCCATAAATATTTCCCATATTCAATGTGAAGAAAAATATAGAATGAATTACTTTAGCTAAAGGAGAGGGAAAATGAATTAGTGGAAAGCTATGAGATGAAATTTAAAATTCTTGATCAATGCACATATAGATTTTTTATTGATCCTAAGAGAAATATTGATAGATTCTTTAGTAGATTGAGACCCCATCTGTATAAGAATCTAATAAATAGAGACTATGAAAGCTCTAAAGATACTATGAGGAGTGATATAAAGTTTGAATTAGACTTTGGATAGATGTAATGGTTACATAGATCGAAAGAAAATAAGAGAGAAATGGATCCAAACATAGGTAATAATTTAAATCATGTAATAGGAGGAAAGAAAGTTCAACTTCCCATGTAAAACAAATGTGGGAAGAATCATTGGGGGAACTGATTTCTTGGGGGAAGAAAGTTCTAAAATTGTGGAAGATATGGAAATATAGCTCGAAATAATCTTGGTGAGTTGAAGCCCCAACTTCTAAATATTAATGAAGAAGGGAAGATGGTGCAGGTCTATCTAGAAGATCAATGCTTCATGTGTAAAAAACTTGGGCACTTTTCCAATAAGTTTCCAAATAAGAAGATAATGGAGGGAAACCACCATCATCCTTAGCATAGGTCAAGATAGAATGGTCGAACACTTTCTACCACAATGGCCAAATTAGAGGCTCTGAATGATATGGTGGAATGTATACTCATTATTCGCTCAAAGCTAGCAATTAAATTGTTGGATTCTGGTTATACACATTCCCTTTATTTCATCCAAGTTTTCATGGAATATAGAATCAATACCTGAACTTCTAGAAGTAGAGTTATTAATAAAGAATCATGGAGGGATTATGCTAGCATTAAAAGTGTATAAAAACTTTAGTATTAATATTGATGAGTATAATATCATCACAAATCTAGTAGTCAATCCCATGGTGGAATTTAGTATTATACTAGGTTTGGACTAGATCTCAATGTATAATGATAATATAAACTACATAAGAATGAAAATTTTAGTATTATTGAATGTAAAACCTACAATAATTTTCAAATGAAGTATATAACACCCTGATATTTTTCTAGAAGCATGTCCCATAGCCTTATTTATAGATATGATTGGTGGCAAGGGAGAATGAAACAAAAGAATAAAGATATATAATTTCTCCATAGTTTATAAATACATGAACTATTTCATAAAGAGTTTCCTGGAACATCAGTAGAAATAGATGTAGAGTTATCCATTGAAGTCATACATGGATCCAAGATGATATCAAAGACACCATATATAATGGTAATTATGGTGTTATAGGAAATAAAGTAAAAACATCAAGATCTTTTGGAGAAGGGATTTATCTGACCAAGTTTGTCACCTTAGGGAGAACCTATTCTCTTTGTGAAGAAGAAGGATGTATCAATTAGGTTATGCATTGACTATATAGAATGTAAGGGGATAATAGTAAATAACAAGTACACTCTCCCAAGGATTAATTATTTATTTGATGAGCTTCACGATGGTCAGTTTTTCTCCAAGATTGACCTTTGATCAGGGTTTCATGAATTGAGGGTGAAGAAAGAAGATATTCCAATAAAACCTTCAAAACAAGATATCGACACTATGATTTTATTTTTATTCCCTTCATCTTGACTAATGTTCCTACTATATTTATGGATTTTATGAATATATTCTTCAAGGAACACCTTGATAAATCCGTGTAAGTTTTTATTGATGATATTATAATATATTCCAAAATTTGTGAGGAGTATGTGGATAATATAAGGGTTATATTAGGAACTCTGAAGAAGGACAAGCTTTTTGTAAAATTCACTAAATGATAATTATACTTACAAAAATATTCATTCTTTGGGAAAATTATAACTAATGAGGGAATCTTAGTTGAACTTGTGAAGAAAAATGATGTAGATAAGTGGCCTCATCCTACAATAGTAAGTGAGATTCATAGTTTCCTTGGATTAAAAGGATATTATAAGAGGTTTATGAAAAAAATTATATGAATTTATAATCTACTAACAATTTTTACTCGAATAGGGGCTAAGTTTATCTAAAAAAAAGTGTGTAGAGGAAAGTTTCCAAGAAATGAAGAAGAGATTGTTCACTAAACTTGTGTCAACTCTACCCTCATTCAGATAAGGATTATTTATTTATAGAGATTCATCTCTAAATGGTACTGGGCGTTTCCTTAAGAAAAATGAAATGATTATTGATTATGCATCTCGACAGTTAAATCCTCATGAGGAAAATTATCCTATGCATGAACTGGAGTTAGATGTGGTTATTTTTTCTCTAAAACTATGGAGGCACTATACTTATGTGTATAAATGTAATTTATACACATACCATTAATGTTTAAAGAATATTTTCACATAAAAGGAATTGAACATGAGGAAAAGTAGATTGATGAAACTTTTTAAAGACTATGACTATTTAATTCTTTATCACCCAAGAATAGAAAAAAGTCATTGATTCATTAAATATGAAAGTCCCTATTATTATGGAAATTACGAGGATACTTTGATCAAAATCCTAGAAAATTAGACATAGAAATCAAAAGATAAGGGACATAATAAACAATACCCCAAATGATTTCTCAACCAAAATTATTAGAGATGATCATGAAATATCAAGTATAAGATCATTTGTTACAAAAGAAGATAGAGGCAACGAAGAATAGGAAGTTTCCTAAGTTTAATATTGATTAAGAAGGTGTATTGAAATTTTATATAAGGATATGTTTCCAATATATCCTAGAGATAAAGAATAAGATGATAGATGAAGCTCATAGATCTACATTATCCATACATCCTAGAAGTAATAAAATGTATAGGGAACTTTGTGATCATTCTTGGTGGGATAATATGAAAAGGTATAGTGTTGACAAAATTACAAAGTTATTAGTGTGTCAATAAGTGAAGGCAGTGTAAAAACTTCCTAAAGTGGTATTATAAAAATTACCCATACTAATATGAAAGTGGGACAATATCACAATGTAATTAATCACTAGTCTCTCAAGAATATCCATAGGAAACAATATGATTGGGGTTATAGTGGATCGACTCACCAAGACTTCCCATTTAATCACTATTTGAGATGATTTATCACTTGAAAAACTTTCCAAGATTTACGTAGAGGAAGTGGTAAGGTTTCATGGGGTGGCTCTTTATATCATTTTTGATCACGTAATAAGGTTCAAATATAAAATTGGGATATGTATTCAATATGCTCAAAAATACTAAATTGAATTTTAGTATGACTTATCACCCCCAAAATGATGGAATATCTAACAGAACTATTCAGGCAATCAAGAAAATTCTGACAACATGCTAAATGAAGTTTAAAGGTGGATGGGATCTAAACCATCCATTAGTTGAGTTATCATAAAACAAAAAATTCTAATCGAGTATTCAAATTTCACAATATAAAGCAATATATGGGAAGTGATTTAGAAGTTATAATTTTTGGAATGAAGTTATTGCGAGGAAATTTATTAGGCCTAATATTATACAAGAGATGATAGAATAGGTTCATTCCATCCAAAAAGTATAAAGGATTATTCGAGTCAGTAGAAGAGCTATGATGACAACTGTCAAAGGGACTTGGAGGATGATGTTGGGTATAATGTTTTTCTTTAGATATCACCATTTAACATAGTCATGTGATTTTGAAGGAAAGGGAATCTTAGACCTAGGTAAACTGCCCCCTTTGAGATCCTTGATCACGTAGAAACAATGGATTATTGGACTGAACTTCCACAAAAACTATCTCAATTTCCTGATGTATTCCACTTAACACTCTTGTTTAAGTACATACCAGATCCCTCACATGTACTTAATCTGGAAATGGTACAACTGGAACATAATCTCTCATATGAGGACAACTGGTGGAGATCTTGGAATGTAGAGACATGGTTCTTCAAAACAAGACTGCCCACCTCATAAAAGTGATATGGAGGAACCATAAATATGAAGGATATATGTGGGAACCAAATAAGACAATTATACATAAGTACCCTCACTATTCTCTCAACTTATGAAATGAGTTAAAATTTTGGTGAAGAAATTTATTAAGGTGGTAGAATATAACGACCTAGAATTTTTTTAAAATGATATTTGTTTCTTGAATATTTTTTTTATATAGTATATAATATCATACATATAAAAAATAAAGGGAAAAAAAGTTTTATCTCTTTAACAATGATCATTAAATTAGTTAGCTATGAAGTGAAATAAAATTCCAAAAATTTCAATTGAAAAAAATATATAAAATATAGAAACAAAAATGGGAAATTATGGATCAAACTAATCTACTAGAAACATCTCTCCCATAGAAAATTATATATGAAAAAATAGTAAACCAATCAACATCTTATGAAAATTAAAATATAACTTTAAGAGAAATTGTAGTGAATTTTGAGTGAAATAATGAAGTGGTATTTATAGGGTATAAAGGGAAATGCAAAAATTGTGATTCAATAGTTATATGAACATTGCAATCCATAACGTTGGTTTATAATATTAATATTATAATTAGTGTTTATAAGTAGTAGTGAAAAAAGTTAATTGATACCAAAAAGAGAATCAATGGACTCAACTAGTAGATTTATGATGTTTGAAGACCATTTTTCAGAATTTGGGAAGAAGTATCGTCATAGGGGTTTTCCCTTTACTAATACAACTATGATATTTAGAAAGTGAAGCTTGAAAAAAATCAAATATAGGAGTAGTTCAAGTTAGTGGATATTACAACTCATTCGATGTTAGCTGAGTCACACCATGAAACTAAGACCATCAGACACCTTATTCTTAGGGCATATGCAGGTGTAATAAGGGGTTACTTTTCCAAACTGTAGTTACTTAACATGTAAATTCCTTCATATAATTTTTTTATTCGATCAATTCCTCTTAATATTTTTTATTCTTAATTAAAAATATGTTCAATTGAGATTAATTTTTATAATTTTATTTTTGGATGAAAATAAAACATAATTGTATTTTTCTAGAAAATAAACACAATTTTATAATAAACAAAGGTTTTCTGAATAATATTTTTCTTATAAAATATTATTTTAAAACAAAAATATTAAAATCTAAATGATAAAATTAATTTATTATGGCTTCGGATTTTTTTATACGTGATAGAAATTTGACTGAACCTTAAGAACTAAATTTTTTAAATAATTAAGGATTTTTATATTTAAAAGTTTAAATTATATTATTTGGATAACAATTTTTTAAAAATAAACAATATATTTGAAATCATCAAATTAAAATTAGGTTAGGGTGAATTGATGATAATTTTCTAAATTACATTATTTTTTCATGAATAATAAAAAATTCAGTTTTGGGTTTTTTATATATTTAATGACTTCATGATTATGTCATAATGGTTTAATAATTAATTAAATATAATACATGAGATTAAATATTTTACTTTAGGAATATTATATATTTTAATATATTTTAACCAATTTAAAAAACTATATGTGACTTTCCAAAGCCTAAAAAGTAAATTTTATTTTTTAAAAGCATTACTTTGTAAAATATCTACTCTTCCATTCCAAAAGAAGTATTAAAACATGGTGTTAGGTTATTGTAGAAGAAAATAACTTAAAATACTTCCAAAATTTACAAAATCAGGATAAAAAACCATGGGTAATCCCATGGTATTTCATTTTCCAAAACCTAGTCTTTCAAGACCTATATTTGCAATATATTGGACAATTCATCCACTTTCTAAATAAATACCCACCCATTTATCCATTTAGTTTCACTCCCAATACATAATACACTAATCTTTTGGTATTTTTACCTCCCAATGAGTCCCCCAGGGTTTCTTTAATCCCCTAAGGTTCCATGCCTCAAGATCTAGGAGTAACTCTTAAAGGTAAGGTAATTACCCTTCCTTTCTATTCACTTAATGAACCTATTTTTGTAAATGTCTTATAAATGTTATTTTTACTCTATTTTATTACCCTTTTGATCATTACTTTACATAGAAATTATGTTTTATCAATGGAATACCCTTGTACCCTCTCATTTTACACTTTTCTAAAACCAATATTTATAACCATCAAGCTGTTGATTTTTTTCTCAAATTTATTCATTTTACATGAGAAAATATATCTTCCTTTTTATTGGAATACCAAAACCAAATTTCTCATAAATGGGTAATAAAAAATATTTTAAAATTACAAATTTATTCAAGGATATACATTCATGAAACCACCATATAATTAAAATGGGTGAAAAATGACATAGTAATCATGTTTTAAGCACTTTTTTATGTCATTATTTTGATAAAAAAAACTTGTTATTTATTATCTATGGGTTATAATGAATTGATTGATTATGATATATGTGAATATAATTAATTAAGACATATTAAGGGTTCACTATGATAGTTCTCCAATGCATTGGGTAAAGAATTTTATTTATAGAGATGACATGTTTCGTGATACCTTGGTGAATAACCTTGGTAAATTTCATTTTTGACACCTTGCTGATAAGACTTGGTGATTTGATTATGAATGTCTCATTTAAATCTTATAGAAACACATAAATTTTATGGTTCATGTTCATTTTATTATGATATTACTCATGATCTATTATTCAATCTATATTGTTATGCCTCATGTTATTATTGATATTCCTCATGATCACATTCTAAATTTTTCCCTTTCTTATTCCTTTACTGGGCGACATGATCACCCCTTTAATTTGATGTCTTTACCTAAGTTATGAGATGTAGTAAATGTAACTTATGGTGAAACAATTATGATGTATTTCATTTGTATTTGTATTAATGTTTTATGTTTTAAGGTATTATTTAGCTCATTTATAAGAAACTAAACTTTAAAAGATCCTCTGTTTTTACCATGTAATGAAAATTTAGGTAATAAAAAGGTGGAATTCCATAAGTAAGGCTTCTAGGTTGAGGGGTTGGATGTTGGGAGTTTATTTTCTCTAGGTTTAGATGATAATAATGTCTTGATAGGTGTGAATAAGTGAGGGGAGTGGGGTGATTTTCCTTTTATAGTGGAGGAGGAGTGACCACTACTAGAAAAAGCCTATACCAACGGTTTGGATCCATTGGTATTGGTCCCAAAACTATTTTTATAGGATATAACAATGGTTTGGGTGGCCATTGTATTTTTTGGAATTGGTATATACCTATATGAATAGTTTTGTGAAACTATTGGTATATGTAATATGAAATACCTATACCAACGTTTTTGAAAACCATTGGTATAGGTAATTCAAAGAAACCCTTAATTGGTTTTGATCCCTGCACTTCGATGAATATTAAAAGAAACTATCCACTAAGATAAAATGATTTTTGGGAACATAATATGATAAGTATGTATATTTATACAAAGAAGTAAATAATTTCTTAAGTATTCAATGTTATTTCATAAAATAATTCATTAAAAATGAAAATTCCTATACCAATGGTTTTCCAAACCGTTGGTATATGTATTTTTAATTTTTGTACAAATAACAATGGTTTTAGGAAAATTATTGGTATAAGGTCTTCCAATGGAATCTATACCAATAGTTTTATCCAAACCATTGGTATATCCATCACCTATACCTATGGTTTTCGAAAAACCATTGGTATATGGTCATATTATTCTACTTAAATCTATGGGTTTTACAAAACCATTGGTATAAGGTAATCTTATTGAAGTTATACTAATATTTTGTGCCAAAAACATTTTTATTGGGTCATATTTTTTTAAACTAGGCTAATGATTTTTCCAAACCGTTGGTATATGCCTGTTGGTATAGGCCTAATTTCAAGTAGTGGACATTCTTGTAAATATTAAAAGGTAAAATTTATTTGGAGGTCTTCCTTACATCATGTGCCTATAATAAAGAAACCTTTTCAATAAAATAGGGTATATGATTGAAATGTGTCAATTTAATGGGTTTCAAACATGTTTTTAGGTCATTTTTCCCTTATGTTTAAATATTTGTCCCTTAGTAAACTTGTTTTCTCTAAATCTCTGTGATTAATTTTAACTATTCTCACAAATAATTATTGTCAAAAATTAATTTTGACTTATTATACATTATAATTATTATTATTAAAAATATGGAAGCTATTTTTGAAAATTACAATCACATAAGAAAAACAAATTAATTTAAAAATAACCTCGTAAACGGGATGAGACAACAAGTTTTTTAACGTGAAAAAGTTCAAAAGTTTAAAGTTTTTTATATGAAATTTCAATGTGAAATTGATTAAAATATAAAAAATTGGATAAATAGATATAAATTTAATCTAATTGTACTTTAAAAACAATTTAAAATATAATTTAACTATATAAATAATTTTAATGAAAATACAATTTTCATTTAAAATTTCACATTTTCACTATTAATTAAAAAATTAAATATTTTAGAAAAATGAAAAAAATAACCCTAACATAATTTTGAAATTAATATTTTAAAAATTATGTTTATTTCATAAATTTTCTTTATATAAGTGACAAAATTTACTTTTAAACCAAATGATCCATGAAATGGTGACAAAAATGATTTTTGGAAAAATATTATTTTTATGCATAAAACGGGATTTAGTCATATATTTTGAATTTCAAACTAATAATATGAGTTTTAAATAGTTAATTTAATATATAATAAATATATTTTATTAAAATAATTCATGAGAAGTGGTTTTTTATAAAAAAGTTAGTTTTTCAGAAAATGAATTTCTTTATTTTCAAATAGTTCTTACTCTAATTTATAATTAATTAGTTACCAAATAATTATTTTTATATAATTGTGTAAATAATATTTTCATTATTTAGTTAATATTATTAATAACTAAAATTAAAATTGCTAAATGATAACTATAATATTATTTTAAAAATAATATTAATAGTATATTTTAGTTCCGTAAAACTCATTCTTGTGTGTAACATGAGATATCAAAGGAACTTGGTATTGCAGAGAACATAAAGAAAACATAGTATTTCATGTACCACAATCTAAAATCAGTTTTTCATGTACCATAATATTAAATTGTTGTTCAATATAAATAAATCTTAACACAGTGTAGTGTGCAATGCAAGACATCAATGAATTTTAATTTATTTAGAAAAAAATATTTCATAAAAAACCAGGGTGTCATATAACATACATAATTTAGTTAAATTTCCCCAATAAAAATGATTAGTATATATCCATAGTATTTTTTCGGATGATATAATTATATTATATCCTTAATAAATTGTAATATCCATCAATGAATGTTGACATAAATTAAAATACTTTAAAATGATCATTGGAAAATTTCATGAGGAAAATACCCTTTTCATTTTGAAACCACTTATTTAAATTATAAAAAGTTATAAAATATTAAAAAAAACATTTTATTTGGAAATATCCAGGTAAACGTTTAAATGAATCATCAAGCAAATGAATAGTCATTATGATGGGAAACACCGTTCATATGGAAAACGTTTGAACAAATATCCCGTTCGCACGATTGGTAAAAAGTAAACCATTCAAAAAACAAAAAGAAGATTAATTTTAATTTTTTATACAGAAATTTAAAAAAGGTTAAAATGAAATAAATAATTATTTATTAATTTTAAAAAAATTATTGAATTTTTTTAATAAAATATTTACATGGAAGAAAATCATTCCTGACCAAAAATAAAGAAATCGGTTTTAATTAAAAACATTCTTTTAGTCTATTGAGTACATAAAGAGAGTAAAATGAAAGGAAAATTCATAATTTCAAAAAATTTAAAAAATTAGAATAAAATATATTGATTTTAGTATGTAATGATCATATAATTCATCAAATAGAATGTTAATCATAAATAATCACTAATACTAATAATATTACGAAATAAACCCTTACCAGTGGTCCAACATGCTTCATAAGTGATTTTAATATACTTTATAATAAATTTAAATTTGTTATAATTATAGAAATTTAATATATAAAATCTTATAATATCATATAAAATCCACTTAAAACATTTCAACACTTTTTTATTCATAATTCGTTTATTAAAATCATTATTTCCGAGTGTTAACTGTCGAATTTTCTTGTATGTTTTGGTTTAGTAGTTTTGGTAAATGTTTCTTTATCATTGTTCCATAATATACAAGATTTTAATAATTATATAAATATAATATATATTCATTATACACATATTTAGAATCACCCTTGAAATGTAGAAAAGGTAAATGAATCACATCACTTCGTGGAGGTGGTAGTCCACACATACACACGAGCGACATTATCATTTCTCAACAAGTAAAAGGGTAAGAAGATAAATGGTATATTTTACATTTAGGAATAAAATTATTTCATAAATATCATATATATCCATTAGTTACATATTTGTAACCATCCAAGTGAAATGGTGTTGAAAAATGAATTACACCTCTATATAAAGATGGTAATCCATACGTACGCATAAGTGATGTTTTTGATTTATATAGGATAGAAAATAGATATAAAATGGTTGTATAATAATTATAATAATAATAAATACAACATATTAGTTTATTTATGATACTTTATTCTTTATCTTTGTATAAATAAAATATATTTAGAGGAAGTAGAAGAAGAAATAAATTTGAAAGAGTCTGAAAAAACGATTACCTCTTATACAACATACTTCCTTTAGATTGACTCATAAGGACCCTTGTAATGGTATTTTTAGAATTAAAGAAACTTTAATTATTATAAAAATTTGTTGATAATAAAATTGGTCAGGTTTCGGTCAAGAAAGGTGGCTCAAGGTAGTTTAAATAAGAGAGAGGAGGGGTGTCCTTTTATAAGTCGGGGGAGAGACACATTTTGAATTTTTTAAAGGATTAAAATATTATTAAGTTACATTCAAGAAGAATTGTCCCATAAAAAAATTAATTTTTATCTTAAGGTGATAAGGGTCAAAATAACATCATCCAATAAGAATTTAATGAAAATTTTTGGCCTTATCACTTAGTTTTATCCTAGGTTAACCTGATTTACACTTTTAACGAAGTGAATTTTTTATTGGTTTTAATATTTATTAGGAATAAAAATTAAGTTGAATTTATTAAATAATATTAATTATCCTAGTTAAAAAAATGTATTCTATGTTACAAGATTCAATGTCTATATGTGACTGAAATGTATTTTAAAATAAACCCACAAAATAGGATAAAAATAATTTTCTAAAAAATACCTTTTTAATTCTACAAGTATTTTTTTTCCAAGATAGAGTATAATATTTATAAAAAAGATATATATTGATTTTCATAATAAAAATAAACTAATAAAATTTTAAAACCAATTCAAATGAAAAAGTTTCTTTGAAAATACTAAAAAAGAAAATATAGTTTTTGTTAATATTCAATATTTTCACTATTCACCCAAATTTCAATGGATGCGGCTTCTACCTCTTTTGATGGTCTTATGATATTCATATGAAATGGGATTATAAAACAATGAAAATGTGGTAAATTTTTCCAAAACACCCATTTCTATTTGAAAACCCTTCAATTTTATGAATGTTGAAAAATCTGATTGGCCGATTTTTATGTTTCGATAATAGGATGCTCTCTATGAGTCACCTGATTAGTCCACCAATATGTGTGGAAGTTGATGTTTCAAGGAAACCAGTAAAGTGGTTTTAGATAGGTAATGGGGAAGAATTTAGGTGAAAACAAGTGGTGATATTCGAATCTTTGGTTGCTCATTGTGTGTTGTGTAAGCTTCTGGGGAACCTGTCCTCTTATTATTACCGAGGAGTTTGGAATGGGGGGGGGGGGGAGGGCTGAACTAACGCTGACTAAAGATGATAAAATTTTCCTGGAGGTCTGTAAGGGAGTATTTTATGATAATTTCATATATAAAGAGGAAATATATCCATATAATCTGAAATTCATATACATTGTTTCTCGCTTTCAGTGTGACATAGAGGATCACACATTGATTGAGAAGGTATCACCTGATTTAGGGAAGATTAAGGGGATTTGTAGTATGGAGGACCTGAGCATCAGGAAAAATTCATCTCATCCAAAGGCTTTGAAACTGAGTAGGGGATCATATCAGAAGTTGGTGATTATGGAGACAGTTGAGGGAAAAAGTGGTGATACCCATGACTATTTGCAGTAGGGTAATCCAGTGGATCTAGGCCAAAGGAATGAAGCCACTAGGTCAAGAAAAAGGTATAACTAATAAAATATGAAAATTAGTAACAAGTTAAAAGTATTAGATACTAAGGTGTTGAACCAGGACCAGGGAGAGGTCCAATAAGATGATTATGACATTGAGGGGAAATGTTTAGATGGGGAAGGGTTTGGTGAAAAATATCCTTGTAATTACTTTAAGGAAAATACAGGTGGAAGACTCATAAAATTCCTATACAGCTCAATAAAGAGAAAGGGGATGAATACTAGTCAGGATTTAGGGAGTTGCAGTTTGACCACAAGAATGAAAACTAAAGGATGTATGAAATATACCTACCAAAACCAATGGAAACTAGGTCAGTTAAAAAATCAAATAAAAGGAGATGGATCATGTGCCTACTATTATTAATAATATATAGGTAAAATATTAAGTAGTAGATCATGATACTGATGATGCTACGACTAATGATGTCATAGCTGATTAGAAATGGATGAATGGGAAAGAGGAGGCAACTAACATTAATACTTTGAAGCTGCTTGTCCATTTGGAAGAAGAAATAGTGGAGGAGACCCTCTTTATCAATTCCACAACCGAGGTGCCTGATAGGATGATGGAATGAGGGCATACCATGGACATTGATCATTACTATATTGCATTTATTGATCAAAAAGATCTTATACCAGTAATGATATTTAACTAAGGGATGATAAATAGTGAGGAGTACATTCGATCTTAGGATGAGATGGACGATTTATTTGAATACCTTATAATAGAAGATCAAGAAACACATGTATTAAATCTCTCATGGAAACTATTATGAGAGAAAGTATCTAATAGGATCAAGCTATTTTTAATGATATTTTTATATCTTTTGATGCTTTTCCAACAGATTGAACCTTTTTGATTTCCCACCTTTCCTTAAAAATGTTTTTATAATAAAAATGATAACCTTCAGTCAATGAATCAATAGATTTACATTAAATAAATATTTTATATTTTTCCATTATGTGGTTAATCCTATTCATACCCAGTAATCCAATTATGTAACACCCCAAGATTCCACAACACGTTTCCCTTTGAATAATGCAATAGCTTTCATTGTACGCAACTTCGAGATTCTAACACACCACGACCAATCAAACTACCCGTTATGAATAGTAATACCCACTTCTTGAAATTTTATAAATTTTATCTTTCAAAATGGAATTCATTTTTGTATTTAGAGTATCGAAATCAGCTTAGGGTAAATTGTTTTGTATTTTTTCTCAAAACATTCAATATTTGATGAATAGTGAAAAACACTAAGTTAAAGTTTAAAACAAAATTTTTATTTAAATAATTTTTTTATTTAATTTAAAAAATTTTAGATCAAAATAGATACATAATACCTATATAAGTTCAATGTAATTCATTGGAGTCAGTTTATAATAATTTTAGACATATAAAAACTTTTTCGAACATTTTACTGTCTTTTACCCACCTCCTAGGAGAATTTGCAAATTCACATAAAACATAATTTTACTGCTTATATGAGTATAACTTCAAAAATACAAGATACATGGTTTATATCAGTAAGAAAAATGTGGTTCAATAAGATGAAAATAATTTTTGGTGAATAGTAACTTTTTACTTTTATTTACCACGGTTAAAAGTAAATAGGGTAATTAAGGATAAAGATGATATTATCCTTACCCTAACACATGTCCTAATTCAATTGGATAAGTGTAATTTAAAAAAAAAACAAACTTAGGAAAAAAATATGATCCATTAGGTCCACTTGGATTAGATTAATACATTTATTATTATTTAATTCAAAGAAGAGTTAAAAGTGTTAAATTCAAAGTTTAATAACTAAACCATTTTTTTATATAGGGATAAAAAAATATAAATTAGACTACAAATATTAATTAGAAATATAAAAATATTTAATACATATTGGTATTTTATTTATAATTATTAGACATTGAATAATTAAATTTATTTATGACATAATGATGATATAATATTTTCCTTATTAATGAAAGAATCAAATAAATGGTACTGTTGATGTTAAAATAAATATAATTTGAAAGTTTTTATGCCATACACGAATTTTCTAGGTTAATTTGACATGTTATTATTGATTAAATAAAATTTTTTATAAGTAATAATGCTGTTAGGAATTTAAAAAAAACAAGATAGAAAATAGTGTCAAAATTGACATAAAAGAGTTTTTTAAAAAATATTATATTATTAATTGATATTATATTCTTAAAAATATATTTTTCAGCAAAAAGGCTTATATAATGATAGGTGTACCATTAATGAACCACTTGGGGTTCTCTTGGAATTATATAGTATGTTTATTAACCATATAATATAAAAATACAAAGAGACATGGTAAATATCAAACTATTTAACTAAGAGTTAAATCTAAAAGATAAAGTTAATATAGTGACCCAAACCGGTCTAAAAACTATTGGTTGAGTGGTTTTCGGCCCATACCCACCTTATCATTTAAATAATTTGTTTTGGATCCATTAGAAACTGAAACTGATATTATTATAAAATAATATTTCTAGCCTTTCCTAAGGTACCCCTCACCCCTCTTATAAAAGAGCACTCACCCTTCCTTCAAATTCACATCTTCAAAGCCTTTTGTCTCGGCCAAACCCTACCCATATACCCTCTAAACGGTCCTAAAATCATCCTAGAGGCCTTCCTTTAGTCATAAATCCATCTTAAGGAGCCCTTTTGATCAAATCAAAAGAAAGAACCCGAAAAAGAGGTAAACAATTCATCATCTCTTTCATGTTCCTTTATTCTTCCACTTCCTCTTTCTTTATTGTTTCCATTCTAAAATAATAACTCCAGTATCTTTTATATACTATTATGTTATTATAAATATGGTACAACCATATTAATTATTCTATCCATCTTTTGAATGTCATGTCACCATGTGTGCATACGTACGAATTACCGTCTCCACGTCGTGTTGTAATTGTTATTCAATACATTATTATTTGGATGGGTATAATAATGATGTGTAATTGTTGTAAATAATAAATATAACATGATAATGATTCTGTATATATGATATACCATTGAATTATATATTATTTTAATATCAAAATAATGATATTGTCGCTCGTGCGTATGTACGAATTACCGTCTCCACGAACGTGATGAGATTCATTCCCCATCGTATCCATTCAAGACTAATTTTCATTAGATGATTAAAAATAATATTTAAAGACTTAATATAATTTTTAATATGAATAATATACATCTTATCCATAACAAACATTACTTACATAATAAATCATATAAAGTAAAAGGAATCAGTTAACACCTGAAACGACGATAATACTAAAATATTATTAACAAAGCAATATTAAAAGACCATATATGATATCATATTAATGTATATGATTATTTTATAATTTAATAACAATTATTTCACCATTATACAGGATTTTAACCAACCCTCGACCAAGGAAAAGTACATGTTAAGGGTTAATTTCATAATCTCTTCATTATCCGAGGTTGTTTATACGTAATTATCTACCAGGACCTCTTTATCATCCACATCCTTGTTTCTTACAAATGTATTCCGAAACATTTGTACTATTTACTTGACTATGGGTTAAATCCATTTATACCCATGTTTTACTTTTTATAAAATGGTTTGAAAAGAATATTTCTGTCATTTTCCAAACAAGGTACCTTATGACCTTTTCGACAAAATTATGGTAAGAATATTTTTTTTAACTTATACAGTGGGTGCAACTATTTTCCACCATTATAAAACCATTTTGGATTCCCTTAAAAGATTAAAATAATATTTTAAAAATAAATGTATTCTTAAATGATTTCAAAATAGAAAGACATATTTCTTAATAAAAAAATGTTTTGATTTCATCAATTTCAACATACGTTGGTGGATTTTAATCTTATTTGATGTTGATTTATTATGATACAAAACTTTCATATTGTATTGATGGTTTTTGTGATATGTTTGACTGTGGATGTGTTATTTTCATACCATTAATGGTTTATGGATAAAGTATTGACATTTTTTATTATAGTTTTAATATGAATTATTATGTCATGTTTATAACCTTTTCATATGTAGAATTAATTGGACTTAGTAAGTGACGGGTGGAGCCCACTATAGCTCATCGATACATCGTTAGGTCTCATGAGACAAACTAGTGTCTTGCCACAATGCCTTGAAAATATCTTACTTGTAGTCTTGGCACAAGGCCTTGACTATGTGGTTATGAATGTATGGCATTATGCATTCCATCATTATGAAAGTTGTTTTTGATTTTGCATGTGATTATTCGACTAGTAGAATATCCTTGTGAGTAAGTAAATTTAATTATTTTGATTTATATTTTCCATATTATGATGAATTTTATGTTGAAAAGGATTTCGTTTTAGTTTTATACATTTCCTTAAATGTTTATGCTTATTTATGAAAGTTTCCATTATATTGTTATCCTTACTGAGAATTTGATCTCACACCTTTCTATGTTTTATTTTTCCCAAGATGCGAAGAATTATATTACAACTAACCTATAGGGATAGTCTATGGGATCTTAGTGTTGTCCATGGAAACAATTTTGTTGTAGTTTTCCATTTTATGATGTAATGTAAACATTATGAATTTATCTAGTACTTCCAAGACTACTAAAATAATCGGTATTTAGAGACTTGATCTTTTGTGATCTTTCCAATGATACGTAATAATGCACCGACTCTGGGTAACTGGGGTTGGGGCATTACAGTTGGTATCATAGGAAGTTTGTTATAAACCTTGGAAACTAGATTTAGAAAAACCTCGATTACGGCACATAACCCTAAGATAGACTTTGAGGATTAGTATAGAAGAACTTCCTAGAATTTTGGTATTGTAGAGTTTTTGTGATTTCTCAAAGAATTACATCCCTATCTGGATACGAGCAGGTAGAGGTGGCTCTGACATAGATGTACCTAGGGGTAAAACCCGAAAACATCACTTTGAGCTAGACTCGAATGAGAACTGGTGCACGACAACGAGCCTTACTGTACTATTGGTTACGACACTCCCGAGGGATATACTTAGGATAATTCTCATTTTCTTTACAAACAATTATGAAGGGTTTATGAGTATATACTTCCTCAAAGAAAACATTTTTATGATTATGGATTATATCCACAAACTGTTCAATTTATGTTAAGTGTTTTACAAATTTGGATTTATGTATTGCGATTCAGAAACTAATCTAGTTTATGACATTGTTTAGAAATGGAACCTAATGGAAGGAATGTAAACCATATTAATGCACGAAATCCATGTAGGGATTTACCTCCTACTCAATATAATTATTGTGGAGTTGGTGATGCAACTGGTGATGATCATCTAATCACCATACTGGGACAACTCACTCAGGTTATGAATAATAACCTTACCTATATGGAGCACCCTGATACACAGCATTGAGGATCAATGTTATATATCTTCATGAGGAAACAACCACCAACATTAAATGGGAGTACAAATCCATTAGTATCTGAGTAACAGATAAATTCTTTAGAGAAAATATTCCACACCTTAGGGAGTAGTGAAAGGGAAAAGTTGTTATGGTAGTTTACTGCCTCACTGGAGATACTGATCAATGATAGTCATTGATTCAAAACAAAAAAGAAGATTATGAAGTATCAAATATGTAATGGAGGGAGTTTAAAGAAATTTTCTTAGAAAAATACTTTCCTCATGACCATCGAGCAGATATGGAAGGATAAATTCTGAGTCTCAGGCAAAAAGAGGATGAGAATGTTGCAAAGTATGAAGCTAACATTACAAGGTTATAAAGGAATGCTGTAGATTATATACATAACCCAAGAAGTAATATTGATCGTTTCTTTTATGTGTTAAAACCATTTCTCCATCTATCATTAGTCTCACAATCCTTCTCGTTGTACGAAGATATTGTCTCATGAGCTATCAAGACAGAAAAAGAATTCTCTAAGTCTTACAACCTTAAAGAAAAGCAGGAAAAGAAGAGATCTACTGAACACTCTGGAAATGGAAATAATGGGAAGAAAGGGAAAAGTTGAATATCCATCCTATAATAAATGTGGGAAAAAACACCCTGGTACTTTCTTGAAGGGAATGAGAGTATGTTTCAAGTGTGGTAAAAAAGGCCACCCAGCTCCTGATTGCAAGGGGTAGAAAGAAGCTGTCGATGTTGAATGCTAAAATTGTAGAGAAAGTGGGCATTATATGAGTTATTGTCTTAAGAGTTATGGGAACTTACCTCAGAAAAGGACAAGGGATCAAGTCCCAGATTATGCTATCACTACTACTGAGGTTGAAGCTCCGAAAGACGTGGTGGCATGTAATTTAATGGTTTCATCAAGTTTAGAAAATGATTTATTTGATTCTGGATCATCACATTGTTTCATATCTTCCTTGTTTTCTATGAAAATTAGATATTTATAATTTGTTTTAACAAGGGAATTGTTAGTCAAAACTCTTAAGGGAAGTATCATTGCAACAATGTTTTGTGAATCAGTCCCCATTAAGGCATATAAATGTTCTTTATTTGCTGATCTCATCGTCATACCCATGATTGAATTTGATATAATCCTTGTTATGGATTGGCTTTTAGACCATGATGTGAAAATTTATTTTAAGAAGAAAGAGGTTACAATTTTTGATGTTGATAAGGAGTACCTTATCTTTAGAGCAGAAATGTCACCACCTAATTCTTATCTAGATCCACCCCCAATATCTCTAATACATTCAATTATTTGGGAGGATGAGAATGAAATAATTATGTGAGATGAAAAGAATGTTCGAATAAGGGATGTGCCTATTGTCCAAGAATATGTTGATTTGTTTCTAGAGGATTTACCTGGACATCCTCCAGAGCAAGAAATTGAGTTTTCCATTAATTTAACACCTGGTTCAAGGCCCATATCGAAGACCACTTATAAAATGGCCACTATAGATTTAGTGGAACTAAGGAAACAACTAGAGGAATTAAGTAATAATGGATTTATTCTCCCTAGTGTTTCTCCTTGGGGATCCCCTGTCCTTTTTGTTAAGAAGAAAGATAGATCTCTGAGGTTGTGCATTGACTATAGAGAGATCAATGCTATAACAATAAAGAATAAGTATCCCCTACCTCGCATTGATGATTTATTCGACCAAATTCATGGAGCTCAGTATTTTTCAAAGATTGAACTTCGATCTGGATACCATCAATTGTGCATGAAGAAGGAAGATATTTTGAAGACAACATTCCGAACCAGGTACAAACATTACGAGTTTACAGTAATTCCTTTTGGATTGACTAATGCACCCTCTATTTTCATGGGTCTAATGAACAAAGTTTTCATGGAATATATTGATAACTTTTTAGTGAAATTTATTGATGATATCTTGGTATACTCCAAAATCTATGAAGATCATGAAAATCACTTGCACATTATCCTAAAATCTCTTAGAAGAAATGAATTATATGGGATGTTTAGCAAGTGTAAATTATGGATTGAGGAGATTTCTTTTCTTGGCCATATTGTCTCTAAGGATGGAATCTCTTTTGATCCTTCTAAGACCAAAGAAATCGAAGAATGTCTAGCACCGATGAGTATAAATGAGGTACACATTTTTATTGGTTTAACATGTTATTATCAGCATTTCATCCAGAATTTTTACTAGTTGGCTAACCCATTAACAATGCTCACATGAAAAGGGGTTAAATTTGTTTGGAAAAAATATTTTGATGAATATTTTGAAGAATTTAATAGAAGATTAGTCAACGCTCTTATCTTAACTCCTCCACTGGGGAATTATGGGCTTGTTATTTATAGTGATGCTTCACATAAAGGACTTGGTTGTGTCCTTATGCAGAATGATATGGTTATTGCCTATGAATCACGACATCTAAACATTCCTGAGCAAAACTATCCTACTCATGATCTTGAGTCAGCAGCTGTAATCTTTGCTTTGAAGATTTGGAGACACTATCTCTATGGTAAAAAATGTGAGATATAT
Organism: Viscum album; assembly: GCA_963277665.1. NCBI lineage: Eukaryota > Viridiplantae > Streptophyta > Magnoliopsida > Santalales > Viscaceae > Viscum > Viscum album. Next base: position 1,536,227,128 of record OY728126.1, read on the forward strand.
ACCAATCAAAAGAGTTTGAAGTATATTTTCTCATAGAAAGAACTCTACATGAGGAAAAGGAGATAGCTTGAACTACTAAAGGATTATGATTGCCCTATACACTACCACCTGGGGAAGGAAAATAAAGTGGAATATTATTTGAGTAGAAAGGATCATGGAATTTTGAACAAGATGAGAGTTGAAAAGTATACTATATACATGGATCTAGTAAAGATGGATATGGGAATCACCATGGAACGTGAAACATCAATACTTTTTCAAATGGTTTACAAACCATCTTTACTAGAAAGGATAAAGAGTTCTCATACTGGTGATGAAGAGTTTCAAAAGAATATTAAAGCTGTGAATGATGGGAGATTGAGTGACAATGTGTATGAAGATGGAATTTTGAAATTTGGGAAGATACTTTGTATTCATGATATACCTGATCTAAGAATGGAATTGTTGGATGATGCTCATAGTTCCAATTTTTCTATACACCCTGGTAGCACAGAAATGTATAGAGATTTGAAGGAACATTTTTGGTGGGACAACATGAAGAGGGATATTGCTAATTTTGTGTCAAGATGTATGTTTTGTCAACAAGTGAATGATGGAAGAAAATAGCCTGGAGGAGTCATGCAACCTCTTACCATACCTGAGTGTAAATGAGATAATATTACGATGGACTTTATCAGGGGACTACCAAAGACTTCTAGAAGGAACGATGCAATATGGGTCATTGTTGATCATCTTACCAGGTCAGCACATTTTCTTGTTATAAGAGAAGATTTACCACTTTAACTTTTAGCAAGACTGTATATTAATGAAGTTGTAAGACATCATGGAGTAAACCTATTGACTGTTTCTGATCGTGATCCCTGTTTTACATCAAAATTCTAGAAAAATCATCATAAATCCCTGAATACAAAATATCGTTTGAGCACTGCCTACCACCCTCAAACTGATGGATAATAATAACAGACTATTCAAACCTTATAAGACATGTGGAGATATTTCTCACTTGACATTCATGGTATGTGGGATGAATATTTACCTATAGTAGAATTTTCCTATAACAACAGCTTCCATTCAAGTATTCAGATGGCACCATATGAAGTGTTATACGAAAAGAGATGTCGCACACCAACTTGTTAGGATGATGTTGGTGAAAGAAAACTGGTAGGCCTAGAACATGTTGAGGAAATGATGTAAAAGGTGAAGGTAATCCAAAACCACATCAACGCATCTGAAAGTAGACAGAAGAGCTATGCTGATAACCGAAAGAGTGATTTGGAATTTCATGTTGGAGATCATGTTTTCTTAAAGGTATCTCCATGGAAGGGTGTTATAAATTTCGGTAAGAAGGTTAAATTGAGTCCCAGGTACATCGGACATTTCAAAATTCTAGAAGAAATTGGGGCTGTAGCTTACCGTTTGGCAATGCCGCCAAGTCTCTCCAAAGTTCATGATGGGTTCCACATTTCACTGTTAAGAAAATACATGTCTGACCCAACGCATGTACTTACCTATAATGAATTATAACTAGAACCTGATATGTCTTATTACGAAGATCCTGTCAAGATTCTTGATATAAGAGAATAAGTTCTGAGAAACCGGATGACTCGTCTGATAAAAGATCTATGGAGAAATCATAAGATAGAAGAGGCAACGTGGGAACGAGAGGAACTTATGATGAAGAACCACCAGAATATTTTTGTGCGGTTGTATTATTGAAATTTTGAGGATGAAATTATTTAAAGTAGGGTAGAATGTAACACCCTAAGATTCAACGGTACGTTTCCCTTTGAATGATGCAATAGCCTGTATTGTACGCAACTTCGAGATTCTAACACACCGCGACCAATCAAACTAGCCGTTATGAATAGTAATAATTTTTTTTTGAAATTTTATAAACTTTATTTTTTAAAATGGACTTCATTTTTGGATTTGGAGAATCGAAATTAGCATAGGGTGATTTTTTGGTATTTTTAGGAAAATATTCAAATTTTGATGAATAGTGAAAAACACTGAGTTATAGTTTAAAACCAATTTTTATTTAAATAATTATTTATTTCATTTAAATTTATTTTAGGTCAAAATAGATAGATAATACCTATATAAGTTCAATGTAATTACTTGGAGTCAGTTTATAATAATTTTAGATATATAAAAATTTTATTGATCTTTTTACCGTCTTTTACCCACCTCCCAGGAGCATTTGCAAATTCACATAAAACTTAATCCTACCGCTTCTGTGAGTGGAATTTCAAAAATACAAGAGACACAGATGATATTAGTAAGAAAAATGTTTTTCAATAAGATGAAAATAAATTTTGGTGAATAGTAACTTTTACTTTTATTTACCACGATTAAAAGTAAATAGGGTAATTAAGGGTAAAAATGATATTATTCTTACCATAAAACATGTCCTAATTCTATTGGATAAGTGTAATTCAACAAAAAACAACCTTAGGAATAAAATATTATCCTTTAGGTCCACTTTTATTAGATTAGTACATTTATTATTATTTAATTCAAAGAAGAATTAAAAGTGTTAAATTCAATGTTTAATAACTAAACAATTTTTAATAAAGGGTTACACATAAGATAAATTTGACTGTAAATATTCATTAGAAATATAAAAATATTTACTAAATAATGGTATTTTATTTATAATTTTTAAACATTGAATAAATAAATTTATTTATGAAACAATGATGATGCAGTCTTTTCTTTATTAATGAATGAATCAAATAAACGATATTATAGATTTTAAAATATATATAATTTGAAATTTTTGAGGCCATACAGGAATTTTATTGGTTACTGGGGAATTTTGGGATTTATTAAATTAATTTTTTTAGAAGTAATAATGACTTTAGGAATTTAACAAAAACAAAATAGAAAATAGTGTCAAAATTGATATAAATGAGTTTTGAAAACAAATATTATATTATTAATTTATATTCTATTTCAAAAAATATAAGGTTCAACCAAAAGACTTATATAATGATAGTTGTATCATTAATGAACCAATTGGGTTTCTCTTGGAATTATATAGTATGTTTAATAACAATATAATATAAAAATACAAAGAGACATGGTAAATGTCAAACTATTTAACTAAGAGTTAAATCTAAAAGATAAAGTTAATATAGTGACCCAAACCTATCAAAAACCTATTTTTTGAGTGTTTTTAGACCCATCCTCACCTTATCCTTTAAATAATTTATTTTTGAGTCATTAGAAACCCAAAATGATTTTATTATAAAATAATATTTCTAGGTTTTTCTAAGGTGTCCCTCACTCCTATTATAAAAGGGCACTCCCCCTTCCCTCAAATTCACATCTTAAAAGCCTTTTGGATCGGCCAAACCCTACCCAAATACCCTCTAAACGGTCCTACCTTCATCCCAGAGGCCTTAATTTAGTGAGAAAGCCAACCTAAGGATCCATTTTGATCAAATCAAATGGAAGAACCTGAAGAAGAGGTAAATATTTCATCACCTCTTTCATGTTCATTTCTTCTTCCACTTCTTCTTTATTTGTTATTTACATTATAAAATAATAACTCCAGTATCTTCTATATAAGGTGATGTTATTATAAATATGTTTCCACCATATTCATTATTCTATCCATCCTTTTAATGACATATCCCCATACGTGCGTACGTACGGCTTACCGTCTCCACGTCGTGTTGTAATTGTTATTCAATACATTATTATTTGGATGGGTATAATAATGATGTGTAATTGATTTAAATAATAAATATAACATGATAATGATTCTGTATATATTATATAACATCCAATTATATATTATTTTAATATCAAAATAATGATATTGTCACTCGTGCGTACGTACGAATTACCGTCTCCACAAACACAATGAGATTCATTCCCCATCGTATCCATTCAAGAATAATTTTTGTTAGGTGATTAAAAATAATTTTTAAATACTTAATATCATTATGAATATGAATAAGATACATCCTATCCATAACAAAAATTACATACGTAACAAATCATATAAAGGAAAACGAATCAGTTAACACCCGAAACGACGATAATACAAAAATATTATTAACAAAGCAATATTAAAGTTCATATATGATATCATATTAATGTATATTATTCTTCTATAATATAATAACAATTATTTCACCATTATACAGGAGGATAATCTACCCTCGACCTAGGAAAAGTACAAGGTAAAGGTTAATTTCATAATATCTTCAATATCCGAGGTTATTTATACGTAATTATCCCCTAGGACCTTTTCATCATCCACATACATGTTTATTAAAAACGTATTCCAAAACATTTTTACTATTTACTAGAATATGGGTGAAATCCATTTATACCATTGTTTGAATTTTTATAAAATGGTTTGAAAGGAATCTTTATGTCGTTTTCCGAACAAGGTACCTTATAACCTTTTCGACATAATTAAGGTAAGAATGTTTTTTAACTTATACGGTGGGTGTATCTATTTTCTGCCATTATAACACCATCGAAGCTTACTTACTAGCTTAAAAGAATATTTTTATAATAAATTTTTTCTTAAGTGATTTCAAAATAGAAAGAGATATTTCTTAAAAAAATGTGTTGATTTCATCTATGTCAACATCTTTTGATGGATATTAAGTTTATTTGAAGTTGATTTATTATAATAAAAAACTTACATATTTTATTGAAGGTATTTGTGATATATTTGACTATGGATGTGTTATTTTCATACCATTCATGGTTTATGGATAAAGTATTTATATTTCGTATGCCATTTTTAATATGAATTATTACGTTATGTTTAAGCCTTTTCATATGAGGAATGCATTGGACTTAGTAAGTGACGGGTGGAGCCAGCTATAGCTCCTCAATGCATTGGTAGGTCTCATGAGACAAACTAGTCTCTTGGAACAAGGCCTTGATAAAATCTTATTTGTATTCTTGGCACAAGGCATTGACTACGTGGTTATGAAAATCTATAATTATGCATTTTATCATTATAAAAGTGGCTATTGATATTGCATGTGATTATTCAACTATAAGAATATCCATGTGAGTAAGGAAATGGAATTATTTTGATTTATATTCTACATATTATGATGATGTTTATGTTGAAAAGGATTTTGTTTTAGTTTTATACATTGCCTTAAATGTTTATGATTATTTATGAAATTTTCCTTTATATTGTTATCCTTACTGAGCATTTGAGCTCACCCCTTTCTATGTTTTATTTTTCCCAGGATGCGAAGAAGTATATTATGAATGACCTGTAGGGATAGTCTATGGGATCTCAGTTTTGTCCATGGAAACAATGTTGTTGTAGTTTTCCATTTTATGATGTAATGTATACCTTTTGAATGTTTCTAGTACTTCCAAGGCTACTAAACTAATCAGTATTTCGAGACTTGATCTTTTGTGATCATGCCGATGATACGTAATAATGCACTGACTTTGGGTAACTGGGGTCAGGGCGTTACAAATGACTAGGATATAATATTCACATTAAATAATAATATTTAAACAGTATATCGTTATTCGTTAAAACGTGATGTTTAGTGTAAATAAACCTATCAAAGAAATTTAATTTATTTAAATATAAATATTTTAAAAAATGTAAATGTGTTAAAATAATAAAATCAAAAATGATTTTAGGAAATCATCGAAATATTTTCTTTTATAGAAGAAAATAAAATGTTGGTTCTTCCACATGTGAATAGATCTGTAGTTTGAGATCTATAATTTTTAGAGCATATAAATATCCACCATTAACATAAAAAACCATTTTTTGTTATAAATTTTGTAATAGGTAATCATTTATTTCATTAATAACATTGTCTTGGATAAAAATCATTATAATAAGTCATAATAGTATTTACAAGGTATATATAAATGCACAAGTATTTGTATAAATTTTAGGGATAAAAAATGTTCGTTTATATTTAATAGTTCTGGGATTAATTAGTTGTTTATCATTAATCTTGTATAAATTATATCACTCTTGGAAGAAAGATCTTTAAATTTTTTACTAATGTTCAAATCATTCATAAATTTAATATTTAATTTCTGAATGATTAATTCAAAATATAAGGAAATTCATTATAATTTGATGATAAAACATTCCATTGAATTCAGAAACACAAATAGAGGTTTGATGTTATCCAAGACATATAAATTAATGAAAAACATCAATTTATATAAACCATGTGATGTTAAAATAAATTTTATTTTCTTGATTATATGAATATATTTTAAGATAGATACATGAAATACATCTTATTTATTTGAACCTATAAAGTGACTTATCATATTGGGTGAAAATGTTATAATTTTGAATATGCCTTAGGGATTTTAAACCCTTCAGGGAATAAAATATAGACACTATAATCAATGTTATAATAAGGAATAATATTTAAATAATAATTAATATTCAATAATCCAATAAGTTTATATAACATATCAAATTTTTTATATTGATTATATCATGTGTTTTTTATTCATTTTGAATAGGTATTTAGATGTCCACATATCTCAAAATCCATTACCATGGATAAATTTTTAAAACATTCTAAAATTAAAATATGTAATCCATAACATTTAATGAGATCCCATTATTTATTTGGTAATAATGTTACTTCAGGCGAAATATTTAAAAATACACACTCCTGTTAATACATTCATCTTTTTCTTTAAGAGAAAACTATATATTTCTTATTAATCATGATGAACTAGTGTTTTTATAAAATAAATTCAAACACACTTCTTCTTGTTAATAATTATAATATTATTTTCAACACATTACAACTGAATTATTCATTTAAGTGTTGTGAGAATATTATTAATGGTTATGCTGTAACATTTTATATAGGGTATGTGAAGCTCAATATTTATTTTAATCAACCTTCACAACACATGATGTATTATTATCATAAAATAATAATACATGTGACCATTTAATAAATCTATCTTTTATATAATATTATAATGGTTTCACATGGTAGGTGGGTGAAACCCTATATATTCTACAATCAAGTATTAATAAAAATTTATAAATTAACTTCCAATATAGTTGGTGATGATAAATATAATTCACATTAAAAATAATTAACCCTTGGTAAATCATCATCTATGGGGAATTTATAATAGCACACTGAGAATAAATAATAATCTTATAATTTATAATTTAGTAAACATATATCCATTAAATAGATTTATAATTCTCCCCTGGTAGTTGTTTAATATTTTATAAATAAATTTATTCCCATTTATAATTTTATCAATATTTTTCATTATAATTAATCCTATATGAACTAAATAATAATTACATGTATTTAATATAACATGATAGGTAAAATTCTAGATTCCCATAATTGATTTTATTTTACATAGTAACATGAATATCTTAAAAAATTATTAAGAATCACTTTTTACATAATTAATGCTTGTTATATACAAAGGTATTTGAAACATTCTTTATCTAATGTCTCAATATGATATTTAAATTCAAGAATATATTCTATGTTAAATATATTTCATCAAGACTTTATATATAAAAAATCAATATTTGTTAAATAATTTCTAATGTTAAGTAAGAATATATCCACTCTTTTAGATACTTTAATTAATTTCTACTATTGGTCAATTTAGTTACACGATCAAACAATAAACATTAGTCCCTTATCAAGGATTACACATTGACGGGGAGGGGGAATAATTAATCTTGTTATAGAAGTTTAAAAGGATTCTTCCTCGATTATGGATCTTGTTCATTCTCATTGAGGAAATCTTCAATTTATCCCTATCTTTCATTTTAATGAGTGATGAATGATGTAAATGACATATGGGATTTTACTTGGTTTACCCACACTAAGATATATCCAATGAGAATACAAGAAAATGTGCCTATTCATCTAAATCAATAAAAGATCACAGCTTTACAAGTACATATTTGAGTGGCCTCATTAACCCTGCTCGTTCACTACCACAAACATTTTGAAAGCTCAAAACTATCCACACCATGGAATTCACTACTATATAAAGTGAAACCTTCATCTTCAACCTAATATAATGGAAATATTTACCATGAATGGTGTTTATATTCAGTATAAGAATTTTAAAATATTCAATGAGAGAATGAATCTTCGTGAATAAATCCTTCTTCAACCTTCAACATTATAGACAAGTTCTAGAGTTATCTCCTTTACATTTCCCCCTTTTTATGTTAAATATGTTTTATAGATATATGTTCATATCATCTTAAATATCCCAATTCATGTACATTCCTCAAATACATTTAATTAAAGGATTAATTTCTTTAAAACCAGACTTGAAATATCTTATTATGTGTTGGTCACAACTACCATGAAAGTAAATATTTCAAGAAAATATATTTTTTAGATTTTGTAACTCAATTAATAAAATGGTATACACCATTGGTAGTTTCAAAAAACATGGCCATTTTCCATTCAACACACTGATCTCCATGTCCAATCCTTCTACTAGAATCAATTTCCCACATTCACACTTCTTCTAAACCAAAACCTCTAAAACAACCATAGAGAGACTCCCTGTGGCTCATAGGGGAACACTAACAATTCCACACCTTACAAAAAAATCATAGGTGGATATTTGTGGATCAAGTGTGAATAACCATATTTCTATTCCAAGTGAAATTCATTTTTCTTTCCTTTTTCAACCTACTTCAACTACATTCCTCATCCAAAAATTCTTATCTATGACTTGGTGTAGAAACATTATATGTTTTAATCCAAAATGAAAAATACCATGTTCATGGTAACATACATCTAGAAATTTGGCCTCGATCGTCTCTTATTGACCATAATCACTAATGGAAACCACGACACCAATTTGGGAATTCTCGATTAACATAGAGATACCGTAAATATACCACGTGTACTGTAGAGACCTGAAGCTTAACGTACATGGAAATTACATTACTTTTGTGGAATACTTAGTACATAACAAAAAAACACACACAAGGACCATAATAGTTTAGTGTGTTTGGAAACACAGAATATAATCTTCTAATTGTGGTGAAAGATCTTCAACATCTCCCATAAAGATCTTCCTTCTTTTTTCTACCTAAAACCTTTCTTTATATCCTAGGGAAAATAAAACATAAAAGGGTGAGCTCAAATTCTCAGTAAGGGTAAACAAAAGAAATATCAATCACAACATATTCATAAGAACATAACATTTTGGAAATCTTAACCTGCAAAAGAGATCATAATATCATAACATGGGATAAATCATAGTAGTGAAATGTAATCCCAATAATCACAACTTAAAACATGAATCTTTGTGGTGTACACACATAATCATAGAGAATCATTTCTTGTTAGACAAGACTCATTTCCATGACTATCCTAGTGGACAAATTCCATTTCTGAACCGAGTTCATTCTTCGTTTCAGTCCTGTTTCAATGAACCGGTTTAACCTTCCGTTCTAGCCATTTCTATCTCATGAGATATAAAATATTTACCCAATGCATTTGAGGGATATATAGGTCCCACCCATCTCATAATTATACCATTATTATGTGTGCCACAAAATCATAAATCATACATCATTGTATAACCCATGTAATAAAAATGGGAATCTTAAACATCGGGACAACATAAAACAATTCATATAAGATAAAGGAATTCATAAAAATAATTCCATCAAAACATAATCAAATCAATGTAATAATAGGGACAGAAACAGAACCCTTTATTATCTTAGATGGAAAATAATTTTGATAAAACACTTGAACTCCATTTTTGAGGAAAATATCCTTTCTACTTCAAAAAAACTTTTCCTTTCTTAACATGTCATACAATTCTAAACTAAAGGAAGTTGATTAAAAATAGACTTGAAAACTTGTAAAGGAAGATTCTTGGAAATAATGTTTTAAAAATCCATTCATGTCGTATAAGTTAAAAAAACATTCTTCTCGTACTTTTGTCGGAAAAGTCAAAAAGTACCTTGTACGAAAAACGCCAAAAGATTCCTTTCATATCTTTTACTAAAAACTCACCGAAGGGTAAAATAGGCTTTAAAAATTTTTAGGTGGATGGAAATAATATTACATATTGAGGAAACATGGATGTGGATGATAAAATACACCCTAGTAAATACCAAAGTATAAACATTCTCGGATAAAAATGAGATTGTGATATTTTCCCTTACCTTAGGTCCGATTTGCTTCGTAAGTGTCGGAACCTCATGTATAATGATTTAAATAATGTCATTTACTTATTCCAGAATCATAATCATTGTTATGATATCATATATGGTTCACTTATGACATTATATTACCTGTTCTTTCGTAAATTCCATGTTAAAGAGCGTTTTGGGTAAAATCGTTTCATTTGTCGTCCGTGTTTTGACTTGTAATTATTCATATGATTACTTAGATCATGATTACTTAATTCCAGAATATAAAACATGATTTATATATAATATATATTAATAATATACATATATATAATAGATCAGTAAATGGAAAGAAATACACCGTTCATGGAGACGGTAGGTCGTATGTACGCATGAACGCTGTTTTTGTTTCCTTATTGAGTTGAATGGAATTAAGTAGATGAAATACATATATATACACATAAATCCAGTATCATTATTATGTCATATATTTCATGATTACTTATTATATATACTTTATAATCATTCATGAATGGTTAACATGGAGAATGAATCTCATCACGTCGTGGAGACGGTAGTCCGTACGTACGCACGAGCGATGATATCATTCTCATGATCGTGGAATTGTATTGGAGTGCATGTATACTATTTCAGAATCAATATCACTTTAAAATAATCATATATATTCATTATTTACACCATTATACCCATCCAAGTAATGTGGTGGTGGAAAATAGATTACACCACGGCGTGGAGACGGTATTCCATACGTACGCATGCACGGTGATTTTATTTTCCGTAGGATGGATAGATGGTAAAATAGGGTTGATTCATAATTATAATAACATAAAAATATATGAGTGATACTGATGTTATTACTTAATAATGAAACAACTAAAGAATAATAAGTGGAAGAAGAAATAAAGTTGAATGAATTGGTAACGGACATTACCTCTTCTTTGAAACGCCTCTTTGAGATCTCTTTTTAGGGCACTAAAATTGGTCTTTGAAGAAGACCAGGACCTCTAGGATGTTTCTAGGGAAGTGTAGAGGAGAAATTGGCAGGTGTTGGCCGATCGTGAAGGCTCAAAGTGGTGTGAGGAAGAGGGGGAGGAGGTGCCCTTTTATAAGGGAGGAGAGGGGAATCTTTGGAAAACTAAAACTATTATTTTATTATAAAGACAAATTCGGTTTTAAATAGCTCCAAATTGATTTATTTAGAAGATAAGGTGGGGAGGGGTAGAAATACTCCCATCCAATAGAATTTACACAATTTTATGTTCCTATTGTAACCTTATCATTTATATTTAACTATAAGTTAGATAATTTTACTTTTATCGTGTCTTTTTGTGTTCTTACACTATAAGGTTAATAAACTTACTATAACAAGCCAAAAGAACCCCAAGTTGTTTATTATTAATATATATAACTTTATATAAGTCATTTGGCCGAACCTTAGATTTTTAGGAATAAATAACAATTAATAATATAATATTTGTTTTAAAAACTATTTTATGTCAATTTTGACACTATTTAGAAATTGATTTTTGTGAAAATTATAACAGAATGATTAGTTCGAAAAAAGTTACTTAAATCAATAATAACATGTCATATTAACCTATAAAATTAGTTTAATTCATAAAAAGTCTCAAATTATAGTTATTTGGGTATTTATAACATCAATTACGTCAATATTTCATTAATAAGATAATTACTACATCATATTTGTGTGATAAATAAATTAAATTATATAACATCTAAAAATTAAAAAGAAAATATCATTATGTAGGAAATATTTTTATATTTCTAATGAATATTTATAGTCGAATTTATCTTATGTATAACCCTATATTACAAATTTTATACTTATTAAACTTTGATTTTAACTATTTTAACCCTTCTTTAAATAAATTAATAATAAATGTCCTAATCTAATCCAAGTGGGCCTAAATGGTCATCTTTTATTACTAAGGTTGTTTTTGGTCGAATTAAACTTGTCAAATAGAATTAGGACATGTGTTAGGGTAATAATAATGTCATTTTTACCCTTAATTACCCTATTACTTTTAACCGTGGTAAATAAAAGTAAAAAAGTTACTATTCACCAAAAATTATTTTCATCTAATTGAACCAAATTTTACTTACTGAAATCAACCATGTCTCTCAGATTTTTGAAATTCCACTCACAGAAGCGGTAAAATTATGTTTTATGAAAAATTCATTTTTTTAACTACCACTTAGTGGTTTCACTATTCATCAAAAAAACGAAAGTTTCCAGAAAAATACCAGAAATTAGGCCTAAGCTATATTTGATATTATGAACTCAAAAATGATGTCTATTTTACCAAATTCAAAACATATTAGTTTCATTAATTAATTTAAAAATTAATTCCTGTCGTCAAAACAAATAGCGTGTTCTTAAGAGATAATAACTAGCAAAAGATTGACACTTGTTTATGTCTGGTTTAAATGTGAAATTACATCCAATGACCAAAATTGTATTAAATTGTAAAAATATATTCTAAATATACTTTAATACCACTCAAATTAATAATTTATCGCTATTAATTATTTCGATTGAAAAAGTTGTTTTTAATTAAAATTTAGTAATTTTCACTATTCATCAAAATATGAAAGTTATCTGAAAATTACCAAAATTTCACCCTAAGCTAATTTCATTATTCCGAATCCAAAAATGAAGTCCATTTTGAAAAATAAAATTTACAAAATTTCAAAAATTGGTTATTACTATTCATAACGGCTAGTTTTAATAATATTTTAATTGCATATTGTTGTTTAGTGAAACTCGTTATTGCGTACTACACACGCTATCGAGGAAGGTTGCGATTGCATGTAATACAAGGCAAGTCAAGGATGCGTGTTGTTCAAGATCCTTTTGGTGTAGCATACAACACAATACATTAATGAAATTAAAAAGAATACTTTTCATAAAATCTCGGGGTGTTACATTCTACCCCCCTTAAAATAAATTTCGCCCTTGAAATTCGTCAGGGTTATAAATGGTTTACTACTTGAAAGTTTCTTTAATAGAAACCCACATCGTAAAAAGGAATACCAAAACCAATATTTAAAAACAAAAGTATGAAACGTAACAGTTACCCAAATAAACGAATCACTAGGTTTCCACATATGTGAAAATATGGATATGGAAGAGAAACCTAACCATCATGTTCTGATGGAGAGTGGTAGAGAACATGGCTATGGAAAATACAACAATCACAAAGCCATAAATTTGTGATGATATGAGGTACCATCTGATTCATTAGATATAAGAGCACTAGGACAACATTTTTGGTTTTCAAGATCATTTCCCCTAAAGTTGATGAAATTGGAATTAGAAGAAATACTTTCATGATTTTGGTGTAGTCTCACCGTTAGTCGTTCTTTGGAAAATTTCCACTTCATCTCTTAAAGAAATAAAGTTGAATTTGTCATTCGTGATGTGTTAGCAGATCATGTGATAGAATGAGGGGTCATTCCATCTATCTCAAACAAAAGGTTAGAAATGTTATAAAAAATACGTAAGTCCATATATAGTGAGATTAATCATATATGGTTCCTAAAATGGACTTATACTTCTTATATTGTACTACTTAATATAATAAAACTAGTTTCTACTAAACAGGGACTTCCTGTAGGCCAGTGGTAGGCGATAAAGGCCAGTCGCACTTCGGTTGTGGGTTCGATTCCCACAGCCTTGTCCGACGTGATGGGTTGTCGCCCATCCTGCAGGTTGTCCTTTTTCTAAAACTATATTACTATAACATCCCATAAATAATATCAAAAAATAGTAACTTATGTCCAACATAATCCATTCCAATCTTTAGGCTTATCTAAAATACTTCGGTCCAAGCTCATAGTATAAAGAAAATGATTACTTGAAATGACACATAACAATCACATGAATTCCATAATTTATCCCCATATATCATAAGATATATCTTTTTGGTCAAATTACAAACATGTGAATACGTTAATCATGTATTCTCTTGAAGAATGAATACCCATTGAACCTTAGTGAAAACATGAATGCAGTTAAAAGTTAACACTTTCCACAAACCAAAATCCTCAAAATTCTTTATAATCAAACCATGATATCACTTAGTCCTTATATCAATCATGAGCTCATGAATACTATTAAACATTTCATTTTATTGTTTTCCCTTCATTATGCGCATATCATCTTATTTCAAAAAATATCTCAATCACTTTCCATGGTTACCGATACCATAAAATTATTGAATACCACAATATACCAATACATAAATATTTCAATATTCCATGATACTATATAAAACATTATTTTGGAATCCCATTACATAAACACTTAATCATTCCACCACATCGTTGTCATATTCAACATCGCCAATAGTGATCGCATGTGACTTCCCTTTGTCCTTTGCCTTAAGCGGTTGCTCATATCGATCATCACAAACACTTAGATTAGGGAATTTATTAGCATAATGCCCCATTTCCTTGCACTTGAAGCATTGAAGTGTTGGTGGTGCATTCTTTGCAGTCTTTTCTTTATTCACATCATTAGAAACCCTCTTTCCATTACTTCGACACTCAGCTGCTCGATGACCTTCTTTTCCACACTTAAAAACATTTTCTAGTCCCTTTAAGACAATCTCCACCATGCTTCTTTCCACACTTTGAGCATAAAGAAACATTCATCTTCTTTTCACCATTATTTTGAGATTTCTCTTTGAACTCCATCTTTCGTTTCTTGTCAAAACTATGAGATGGATAAGTAACACCAACTTCCATTTCTACCTTGATAGCACAACACACAATTTCTTCATAGCTACTGAAGTATCTTATAGCTAATTCCCTTCAAAGACTTTTTTTAAGCCACTGAAGAATCGATCAAATTTACTTTCATGTTGGATGATAAAGTCAGATGCATACCTTGCAAGCCTTGTAAAATTCGCTTCGTATATACCAACAGATTCATCATCCTTTTTCTTTAGTTCAAGAAACTCCTTCTCCATCTTTGTTCGAAGAATACGAGGGAAGTACTTATTGAAAAATAAGTTCTTGAACTCGTCCCATTCCATGGACTCAATTTCATCTCTTGGCCTCATATTCTTGATAACATTCCACCATTGATCAGCATCACCTTCCAAACGATATACTGCTAAGATGACTTTATCATGTTCAGAACATGGAAGAACTGAAAATATATTTTCAGTGGTAATAATCCATTGTTCAGCAACAAGTGGATCAGAAGACCCACTAAAAGAAGGTGGACGTTGCCTCATGAAGGACTCAATAAAATATTGTTCCCTTCTCTGCTCATTTGGAAGTCCAGAATGATTCATAGCTTATGTAAGTATAGAAATAAGATTTTTCACTCCATCTCCCATAACATTTGTTTGTTCAGGAGGACAATCATTGCATTGTCCATTACATTGATCAACACGGTTCCTTCTGGTTCCATCCATCGTCTAAAACCCAAAAAGAGTAGTGTGAGAGGAAAAAATCATGCTAGGGAAAACAACATAATAAAGGGGGAGTGTAACACCCGAGACTTTTATTTTATATAAATCATCAATGGAATCTTTTTCTTCACACAACACTTTCTTTTCTTGCTTTACACGAAATCGCGAGCTTCCTCGATAGCTTGCGTCGTACACAATACAGAGTTTCACTAAACAACGATATACTATTAAAATATTATTAAAACTAGCCGTTATGAATAGTAATAACCACTTTTTGAAATTTTAAAAACTTTATTTTTCAAAATGGACTCCATTTTTGGATTCGTAATATCGAAATTATCCTAAGGTGAAATTTTGGTATTTTTCTGAAAACTTTCAATTTTTGATGAATAGTGAAACCACTAAGTGGTAGTTAAAAAACTGAATTTTTCATAAAACTTAATTTTACCGCTTCTGTGAGAGGAATTTCGAAAATCCGAGAGACATGGTTGATGTCAGTAAGTAAAATGTGTTTCAATGAGATGAAAATAATTTTTTGGTGAATAGTAACTTTTTATTTTTTTTACCACGGTTAAAAGTAAATAGGGTAATTAAGGGTAAAAATGATATTATTATTACTCTAACACATGTCCTAATTCTATTGTACAAGTTTAATTCGACCAAAAACAACCTTAGGAATAAAATATGACCATTTAGGCCCACTTGGATTAGATTAGGACATTTATTATTAATTTATTTAAAGAAGGGTTAAAATAGTTAAAATCAAAGTTTAATAAGTAAATCATTTTTAATATGGGGTTATACATAAGATAAATTCGACTATAAATATTCATTATAAAGATAAAAATCATTCCTACATAATGGTATTTTATTTGTAATTTGTAGACATTAAATAATTTAATTTATTTATGACACAAAGATGATGCAGTAATTATCTTATTAATGAAATATTGACATAATTGATGTTATAAACACAAAAATAAATGTAATTTGACACTTTTTATGAATTACACTAATTTTATAGATTAATATGACATGTTAGTATTGATTTAATTAACTTTTTTCGAACTAATCATTCTGTTATGATTTTCACAAAAATTAATTACTAAATAGTGTCAAAATTGACATAAAATAGTTTTTAAAACAAATATTATATTAGTAATTGTTATTTTATTCCTAAAAATATAAGGTTCATCCAAATGACTTATATAAGGTTATATATATTAATAATAAACAAATTGGCGTTCGTTTGGCTTCTTATAGTAAGTTTATTAACCTTATAGTATAAGAACACAAGAAGACACGGTAAAAGTAAAATTATTTAACTTAATGTTAAATATACATGATAAGGTTAAAATAAGAACCTAAACTTGTCTAAATTCTATTGGATGAAAGTATTTCGACCCATCCCCACCTTAGCTTCGAAATAAATCAATTTGGAGCTACTTAAAACCGAACTTGACTTTATAATAAAATAATATTTTTAGTTTTTACAAAGGAGCCCCTCTCCTCCCTTATAAAAGGGCACCTCCTCCACCTCTTCCTCACACCACTTTGAGCCTTCAAGCTCGGCCAACCCCTTCCAATTTATCCTCTCAACTTCCCTAGAGATATCCTAAAGGTCTTGGTCTTCTTCGAAGACCAATTTTAGTTCCCTAAAAGAAGGTCTCAAAGAAGCACTTCAAAGAAGAGGAGGTTCGGACACGTACAAGGCATATCAGACCTAAGGTAAGGGAAATATCACAATCTAATTTTTATCCGAGATTGTTTATACTTTGGTATTTACTGGGGTTTATTTTATCATCCACATCCATGTTTTTGCAATATGTAATATTTATATCCTTCTAAAATATTTTATATCCAATTTTACCCTTCGGTGAGTTTTTAGTAAAGGATATGAAAGGAATCTTTTGTCGTTTTTCATACGTGGTACTTTTTGACTTTTCCGAAAAAAGTACGAAGAATGTTTTTTTAACTTATACGGCATGAATGGATTTTTTTAAAACATTATTTCCAAGAATCTTCCTTTAAAAGTTTTCAAGTTTATTTTTAATCAACTTCTTTTAGTTTTAAATTTTATGACTTGTTAAGAAAGGAAAATGTTTTTGAAGTAGAAAGGATATTTTCCTCAAGAATGGAGTTCACGTGTTTTATCAAAATTATTTTCCATCTAAGATAATATAGTGTTCTTTTTATATCCCTATTATTACATTTACTTGATTATGTTGTGATGGAAATATTTTTATGAATTCCTTTATCTTATATGAATTGTTTTATGATGTCATGATGTTTAAGATTCCCATTTTTATTACATGGGTTATGCTATGATGTATGGTTTATGATTTTGTGGCACACATAATAATGGTATCATTATGAGATGGGTGGGACCTATATCTCCCTCCAATGAATTGGGTAAATATTTTATATCTCATTAGATAGACATGGATGGAACAGTAGGTTATACTTGTTTAGTGAAACAGGACTGAAATGAGGGTGACTCGGTTTAGAAATGTACTTTGTCCACTAAGATAGTCTTGGAAATGAGTCTTGACTAATAAGAAATGATTATCTATGATTATGTTTGTATTCCACAAAGTTTCATGTTTTATGTTATGATTATTGGGATTACATTTCACTTCTATGATTTATCCCATGTTATGATATTATGATCTCTTTTGCAGGGTAAGATTTCCAAAAGTTATGTTCTTATGTATATGATGTGATTAATATTTCTTTTGTTTACCCTTACCGAGCATTTGAGCTCACCCTTTTGTATGTTTTATTTCCCCAGGTCAGGAATAAGGTTATTAAGTAGAATATGCCCAAAAGGGACTCTAGATATGACGAAATAAATGGGAGGAAAAGTTGATGCTTTATGAACCAGTTGTTTATGTTTCCCAGTTTCTAAAGACACTATACCTATACGGTCCTTTATTGGTTTTGTTATATGTTGTAATAAGTGTGCTTCAATTCTGAAGTAATAAAAATGTATGTAAAGTATGGGTCGTTATAGTTGGTATCAGAGGAAAGGTATAGTCAACCTTTGGAAACTAGGATGTGAAAGCCTTTGTAAGAACCCTAAGGATAAGTCTAATCATAGAACACAATCTTAGTGTTTTAGAAATGGCCATGAATAACCTAGGATAATACCTTAAGTGTGAAATTTTATACTTGATTATGTGGTTTTCCTATTATAATTAGTGTTTCTCACACTATTCTTCTTGGTTTTAGTCAATGGCTGGAACCCGAAGGAACCGTGTTAATGCGGAATGCGAAGGGCAATGCAATGATTGTCCCCCCTGAGAAACCAAACGTTATGGGAGTTGGAATGCAAAATCTTGTAGCCATGCTCACATAACTTTCTCAAGCTATGAATCATTCAGGACTTCCAAACGAGAAATGGAAGGAGCAAAATTATGTTGAATCCTTCATGAGATAGCGTCCACCTTCATTCAGCGGGTCTATTGATCCATTAGTTTCTGAACAATGGATTAGTACTACTGAAAAGATATTTTCAGTTCTTCAATGTTCTGAGCATGATGAAGTCATCTTAGCAGTGTATCGTTTGGAAGGTGATGCTGATCAATGGTGGAATCTTATTACGAATATGAGGAAAATGGATGAAATTGAGTCCATGGAATGTGACGAGTTCAAGAACTTATTTTTCAATAAGTACTTCCCTCGTATTCTCCGAAAAAATATGGAGAAAGAGTTTCTTGAACTGAAGCAAAAGGATGATGAATCTGTTGGTACCTATGAA
Organism: Viscum album; assembly: GCA_963277665.1. Classification (NCBI taxonomy): domain Eukaryota; kingdom Viridiplantae; phylum Streptophyta; class Magnoliopsida; order Santalales; family Viscaceae; genus Viscum; species Viscum album. The sequence continues at coordinate 1,536,246,500 of OY728126.1, forward strand.
GCAAATTTTACAAGACTTGCAAGGTACGCTTCGGGTATTATTATCTTACCTGAGAGTAAGATCGATCGATTCTTTAGTGGCTTAAAACCAAGTCTTCTAAGGGCCTTAGCCATAAGGGACTTCAATAGCTACAAGGAAATTGTTCGATGTGCTCTCAAAGTTGAGATGGAGATTTGAGTAACCCATCAGTCATATGGGTTTGATAAGAAGAGGAAAATGGAATTCAAAGGAAAATCTAAAGAGCACACTGAAAAGAAGATGAACTTTCCCTTATGCTCAAAGTGTGGAAAGAAACATGGATGGAGTTGTCTTAATGGGACAAGTAAATGATTCAAATGTGGAAAGGAAGGTCATCGGGCATTTGAATGCCGCGATGATGGGAAGAAGATGTCTAATGATGCAAACAAAGGAAGGGATACACAGAATGAACCTACTACACTTCAATGTTTCAAGTGCAAGGAGATGGGACATTATGCCAATAAATGCCCTAATCCAAGGGTTGATGATGATGGTCGATGTCAACAAACTATTAAGGCTAAAGACAAAGGAAAGTCACATGCAATTTCTATCAGCGATGTGGAGTACGGTAACGATGTGGTGAAAGGTACACTTACCATCCATTCTAAAGTAGAAAATGTTTTATTTGATTATGGATCCACCCACTCATTAATTTCTAACGAATTTTCTAAGGGTATCACCGTATTACCTCAACAATTAGATGTTGAGTTAGCTGTGACAACACCTAATGGCACAACAGTTGCATCAAAAGTTTATAATTCTTCTCCGATTGAAGTTTGTGGGAAAATGCTTCCTGCAAATCTTGTGATCCTTCCTATAGTGGAATTTGATGTGATTCTTTGCATGGCTTGGCATTATCTACATGGATCTCATATCAATTGCCAAAGAAGGGAAGTCACATTTCATATTCCAGATCAATCTATGATCGTCTATTGATGCAAGGATGAACATAACCTTCCAGTGGAAATTTCTTCCATTTTATGGGTATTTATTCCACTAAATGAAGGTTATTTATCTCAAATGGTTGGTGAGAAACTCACAATTAAGTATATGCCCATTGTACGTGAGTTTGATGATGTCTTTCCGGAGGAATTACAAGGCCTTCCACCGAATCATGAAGTTTAGTTTTCAATAGAACTCGTACTGGGTGCTTTTCCTATTTCAATGACACCTTATAGAATGGACCCAATTGAGTTGCAGGAATTGAAGAAGAAACTCTAAGAGAATCTTGATAAGGGGTTCATACGCCCTAGTGCGTCACCTTGGGGAGAACCTGTTCTGTTTGTTACGAAGAAAGATGGATCAATGAGACTCTCCATTGATTATCGAGAACTTAACAAGATTACTATCAAGAAACATATCCTCTCCCGTGAATTGATGACCTATTTGACCAACTACGCGGAGCTCAATACTTTTACAAGATTGATCTTTTCTCAGGGTATCATCAATTAAGGGTCAAAAAGGAGGATATACCAAAGACGACTTTCCGTACAAGGTATGGACACTATGAATTTATAGTGATGCCATTTGGTTTTACTAATGCCCCTACTATCTTCATGGATCTAATGAATAGAGTCTTTAGAGACTATCTTGATCATTTTTTGGTAGTCTTTATAGACGATATTCTTGTCTATTCAAAGAGTAAGGAAGAACATGAAGACCTCTTGAGAATTATATTGAAGACCCTGAGAAAGGAGAATCTTTATGCCAAATTTACCAAGTGTGAATTTTGGCGTCAAAAAGTTTCATTTTTGGGTTACATAATCTCAAAAGAGGGGATATCTGTGGATCCAGAAAAAACATAGGTTATAAAAAGATGGTCGACACCAACAACAGTAACCGAGATCGAAAGTTTTCTTGGTTTGGCTGGATATTATCGACGTTTTGTGAAAGATTTTTTAAGATTATCTAATCCACTCACCAAGTTGTCTCGGAAAGGAGTTAATTTTGTTTGGACGGAGGAATGTGAAGAGAATTTCAAGGAGTTGAAAAGAAGGTTATCCAGTGCACCTGTGCTCACACTACCTTGTAGTGGAGAAAGGTTTGTGATCTACAGTGATGCATCCAAGAAGGGATTGGGGTGTGTTCTTATGAAAAATGATATGGTGATAGCTTATGCCTCACGACAGTTGAAAATCCATGAGCGAAATTACCCAACACATGATTTGGAGTGAGTTGCGGTAATCTTTTCATTAAAGATTTGGAGGCATTACCTTTATGGTGAAAGGTGTGATATTTATACTGATTATAAAAGTTTAAAGTATATTTTCACACAAAAGGAGCTGAATATGCACCAAAGAAGATGGTTGGAGCTGATTAAGGATTATGACTGCTCAATTCATTACCACCCTGGGAAAGGAAACAAGGTGGCAGATGCATTAAGTCGACAAGACCATGCTAGTTTATCCATGATGAGGATCACAAAAGATCCAATATTTATGGATTTACAAAGGATGGATCCTGGAATTATAATGAAAGGGGAAAAATCGTATCTTTCTCAAATGAATGTTCAACCATCTATACATGTGAAGATTACAGAGGCACAGAAAGAAGATGTCGAGTTACAAAAGAAGGTGAGAAATGTTCCTGAATTCATCCTTGATTGTGATGGGATAATAAAGTTCAGGAATCGGGTTTGTGTTCCTCCCATCCCCGAATTAAAGAAGGAGCTGCTGCATGAGGCTCATAGTTCTTCATTCTCTATTCATCCTGGAAGCACGAAGATGTATAGGGAGCTGAAAGAATACTTCTGGTGGGATGGAATGAAAAGAGATGTTGCTGAATATGTCTCTCGATGCTTGGTTTGTCAACAAGTTAAAGCTGAGAGATAGAAGTCTAAGGGGATGTTACAACCATTACCCATACCTGAATGGAATGGGAAAACATCACTATGGACTTTGTCACAGGACTTCCTAAAACATCCAAAGGAAATAATGATATCTGGGTCATAGTTGATCATCTTACAAAGTCTGCACACTTCATTACTATTAGAGAGGATTTCTCTCTGGATTAGCTTTCCAGGATATATGTAAAGGAAGTGGTAAGATTGCATGGAGTACCACTTTCTATTATATCTGATCGGGATCCGAGATTTACCTCGAAGTTCTGGTGAATTCTTCAGTATACTCTGGATACAGAGTTGAGTTTTAGAACTGCTTATCATCCTCAGAGAGACGGTCAGTCTGAGAGAAAAATTCAAACTCTAGAAGATATGTTGAGAGCTTTCTCTATGGATTTCAAAGGTGGTTGGGATCAACACCTACCTTTGGTGGAATTTTCTTATAATAATAGCTTTCACTACTGTATTCAGATGGATCCTTATGAAGCTCTCTATGGAAAGAAATGCCGGACTCTAACTTGCTGGGATGAATTTGGGGAAAGAAAGCTATTAGGACCCGATCTCATTGATGAAATGGTAGAAAAGGTCAGATCTATTCAACAACACATAAGAGCAGCTCAGAGTCGACAGAAAAGTTATGCTGACAACCGAAGAAAAGACCTAGAGTTTGAAGTGGGTGATAAAGTGTTCTTACGAATATCTCCCTGGAAGAGGGTTATGAGATTTGTAAAGAAGGGGAAGTTGAGCCCTAGATATATCGGTCCTTTCGAAATACTGGATCGTGTTGGGAAGGTAGCTTACCAATTGGCACTTCCATAGAATCTCTCTCAAGTTCACGATGTGTTCCATTTATGTCTCCTAAGAAAGTACATACCTGATCCTTCACATGTACTCAGCTCAGAAGTTGTACCGCTGGAGCAAGATATTTCTTATGAAGAACAACCGATAGAGATTCTGGATCGTAGCGAAAAAGTCCTACGAAACAAGACCACTCGATTGGTGAAAGGTTTATGGAGGAACCACCAATTAGAAGAAGCTACATGGGAGCTTGAGGATATGATGAGGGAGAGGTATCCTCATCTGTTTGTTACAAAGTGACGAATTTTGAGGGAGAAATTCATTTTAAGGGGGGTATAATGTAACAACCGAGACTTTTATGTTATATAAATCATCAAAGGAATCTTTTTCTACACACAACACTTTCTTGTCTTTCTTTACACGAAATCACGAGCTTCCTCGATAGTTTGCGTCGTACGCAATACCGAGTTTCACTAAACAACGATATACTATTAAAATATTATTAAAACTAGCCGTTATGAATAGAAATAACCACTTTTTGAAATTTTATAAATTTTATTTTTCAAAATGGTCTTCATTTTTGGATTCGTAATATCGAAATTAGCCTAGGGTGAAATTTTGGTATTTTTCTGAAAACTTTCAATTTTTGATGAATATTGAAACCACTAAGTGGTAGTTAAAAAACTGAATTTTTAATAAAACATAATTTTACCGCTTCTATGAGTGGAATTTCAAAAATCCGAGAGACACGGTTGATGTCAGTAAGTAAAATGTGGTTCAATGAGATGAAAATAATTTTTTGGTGAATAGTAACTTCTTACTTTTTTTTACCACACTTAAAAGTAAATAGGGTAATTAAGGGTAAAAATGATATTATTATTACCCTAACACTTGTCCTAATTCTATTGGAAAAGTGTAATTTGACCAAAAACAACCTTAGGAATTAAATATGACCATTTAGGCCCACTTGGATTAGATTAGGACATTTATTATTAATTTATTTAAAGAAGGGTTAAAATAGTTAAAATCAAAGTTTAATAAGTAAATCATTTTTAATATGGGGTTATATATAAGATAAATTTGACTATAAAAATTCATTAGAAATCTAAAAAGATTTCCGACATAATGGTATTTTATTTGTAATTTTTAGAAATTAAATAATATAATTTATTTATGACACAATGATGATGCAATAATTATCTTATTAACGAAATATTGACATAATTGATGTTATAAACACCAAAATAAATATAATTGGACACTTTTTATGAATTACACTAATTTTATAGATTAATATGACATGTTAGTATTTATTTAATTAACTTTATTCGAACTAATCATTCTGTTATGATTTTCACAAAAATTAATTACTAAATAGTGTCAAAATTGACATAAAATAGTTTTTAAAACAAATATTATATTAGTAATTGTTATTTTATTCCTAAAAATATAAGGTTCAGCCAAATGACTTAGATAAGGTTATATATATTAATAATAAACAACTTGGGGTTCGTTTGGCTGCTTATAGTAAGTTTATTAACCTTATAGTATAAGTACACAAGAAGACACGGTAAAAGTAAAATTATTTAACTTAATGTTAAATCTACATGATAAGGTTAAAATATGAACCTAAACTTGTCTAAATTCTATTGGATGAGATGATTTCGACCCATACCCACCTTATCTTCGAAATAAATCAATTTGGAGCTATTTAAAACCGAACATGACTTTATAATAAAATAATATTTTTAGTTTTTCCAAAGGAGCCCCTCTCCTCCCTTATAAAAGGGCACCTCCTCCCCCTCTTCCTCACACCACTTTGAGCCTTCAAGCTCGGAAAACCCCTACCACTTTCTCCTCTACACTTCCCTAGAGACATCTTAAAGGTCCTGGTCTTCTTCAAAGACCAATTGTAGTGCCCTAAAATAAGGTCTCAAAGAAGCACTTCAAAGAAGAGGAGGTTCGGACACATACAAGGCATATCAGACCTAAGGTAAGGGAAATATCACAATCCCATTTTTATCCGTGATTGTTTATACTTTGGTATTTACTGGGGTTTATTTTATCATCCACATACACGTTTCCTCAATATGTAATATTTATCTCCTTCTAAAATAGTTTATATCCAATTTTACCCTTCGGTGAGTTTTTAGTAAAGGATATGAAAGGAATCTTTTGTCCTTTTTCGTACGAGGTACTTTTTGACTTTTCTGACAAAAGTACGAAGAATGTTTTTTTAACTTATACGGCATGAATTAATTTTTTAAAACATTATTTCCAAGAAGCTTACTTTACAAGTTTTCAAGTTTATTTTTAATCAACTTCTTTTAGTTTAAAATTGTATGACATGTTAAGAAAGGAAAATGTTTTTGAAGTAGAAAGGATATTTTCCTCAAGAATGGAGTTCAAGTGTTTTATCAAAATTATTTTCCATCTAAGATAATATAGGGTTCTGTTTCTATCCCTATTATTACATTTACTTGATTATGTTGTGATGGAAATATTTTTATGAATTCCTTTATCTTATCTGAATTGTTTTATGATGTCATGATATTTAAGATTCCCATTTTTATTACATGGGTTATGCTATGATGTATGGTTTATGATTTTGTGGCACAAATAAGAATGCTATCATTTTGATATGGGTGGGACCTATATCTCCCTCCAATGAATTGGGTAAAGATTTTATATCTCATGAGATAGACATGGCTGGAACGGTAGGTTATACCGGTTCAGTGAAACATGACTGAAACGAGGGTGACTCGGTTCAGAAATGGACTTTGTCCACTAAGATAGTCTTGGCAATGAGTCTTGACTAATAAGAAATGATTCTCTATGATTATGTGTGTATGCCAAAAAGTGTCATGTTTTAAGTTATGATTATTGGGATTACATTTCACTTCTATGATTTATCCCATGTTATGATATTATGATCTCTTTGGCAGGGTAAGATTTCCAAAAGTTATGTTCTTATGTATATGATGTGATTGATATTTCTTTTGTTTACCCTTACTGAGCATTTGAGCTCACCCTTTTGTGTGTTTTATTTCCCCAGGTCAGGAAGAAGGTTATTAAGTAGAATATTCCAAAAAGGGACTCTAGATATGATGAAATAAATGGGAGGAAAAGTAGATGCTTTATGAACCAGTTGTTTATGTTTCCCAGTTTCTAATGACACTGTACCTATACGGTCCTTTCTTGGTTTTTTTATATTTTGTAATAAGTGTGCTTAAATTATGAAGTAATAACAATGTATGTAAAGTATGGGTCATTATAGGGAGTACCTTCAATATCTAACATCTTAGGTTACCATAATTCTAGAACTATAACCTATACTTATACTTAACCTTAGGGACATCCCTATACATACCTTAGAAATATCTATAGGGATCTCACTAAAGTTCTCGCATCCTAGTTTCCAAAGGTTGACTAAACCTTTCCTATGATACCAACTGTAGAGACCCGAATCTTAACGTACATGGACATTACATTACTTTTGCGGAATACTTAGTACATATCAAAAACACACACACAAGGACCGTAATAGTTTAGTGTCTTTGGAAACTCGGAATATAATCTTCTAATCGTGGTGAAAGATCTTCAACATCTCCCATAAAGATCTTCCTTTTTTTTCTACCTAAAACCATTCTTTATATCCTGGGAAAAAACATAAAAGGGTGAGCTCAAATTCTCAGTAAGGGTAAAAAAAAGAAATATCAATCACATCATATTCATAAGAACATAACATTTTGGAAATCTTAACCTGCAAAAGAGATCATAATATCCCAACATGGGATAAATCATAGTAGTGAAATGTAATCCCAATAATCACAACTTAAAACATGAAACTTTGTGGCGTACACACATAATCATAGAGAATCATTTCTTGTTAGTCAAGACTCATTTCCAAGACTATCTTAGTGGACAATTTCCATTTCTGAACCGAGTTCATTCCTCGTTTCAGTCCTGTTTCACTGAACCGGTTTAACCGACCATTCCAGCCATGTCTATCTCATGAGATATAAAATCTTTACCCAATGCATTGGAGGGAGATATAGGTCCCACCCATCTCATAATTATACCATTATTATGTGTGCCACAAAATCATAAATCATACATCATTGCATAACCCATGTAATAAAAATGGGAATCTTAAACAACGGGACATCATAAAACAATTCATATAAGATAAAGGAATTCATAAAAATAATTCCATCATAACATAATCAAATCAATGTAATAATAGGGATAGAAACAGAACCCTTTATTATCTTAGATGGAAAATAATTTTGATAAAACACTTGAACTCCATTTTTGAGGAAAATATCCTTTCTACTTCAAAAAAACTTTTCCTTTCTTAACATGTCATAAAATTCTAAACTAAAGGAAGTTGATTAAAAATAGACTTGAAAACTTTTAAAGGAAGCTTCTTGGAAATCATGTTTTAAAAATCCATTCATGCCGTATATGTTAAAAAAACATTCGTCTCGTACTTTTGTCGGAAAAGTCAAAAAGTACCTCATACGAAAAAAGTCAAAACATTCCTTTCATATCTTTTACTAAAAACTCACCGAAGGGTAAAATAGGATTTAAACAATTTTAGGTGGATGTAAATAATATTAAATATTGATGAAACATGGATGTGGATGATAAAATACACCCTAGAAAATACCGAAGTATAAACATTCTCGGATAAAAATGAGATTGTGATATTTTCCCTTACCTTAGGTCCGATTTGCTTCGTAAGTGTCCGAACCTCCTGTATAATGATTTAAATAATGTCATTGACTTATTCCAGAATCATACTCATTGTTATGATATCATATATGGTTCACTTACGACTTTATATTACCCGTTCTTTTGTAAATTCCATGTTAAAGAGCGTTTTGGATAAAATCGTTTCATTTGTCATCCGTGTTTTGACTTGTAATTATTCATTTGATTACTTAGATCATGATTAATTAATTCTAGAATATAAAACATGATTTATATATAATATATATTTAGAATATAAATATATATAATAGATCAGTAAATGGAAAGAAATACACCGCTCATGGAGACGGGTGGCCGTACGTACGCATGAACGCTGTTTTCGTTTCCTTATTGAGTTGAATGGAATTAAGTAGATGAAATAAATATATATACACATAAATCCAGTATCATTATTATGTCATATATTTCATGATTACTTATTATATATACTTTATAATCATTCATGAATGGTTAACGTGGAGAATGAATCTCATCGCTTCGTAGAGACGGTAGTCCATACGTATGCACGAGCGATGATATCATTCTCATGATCATGGAATTGTATTGGAGTGTATGTATACTATTTCAGAATCAATATCAATTTAAAATAATCATATATATTCATTATTTACACCATTATACCCATCCAAGTAAGGTGGTGGTGGAAAATATATTACACCACGGCGTGGAGATGGTATTCCGTACATACGCACGCGCTGTGATTTCATTTTCCGTAGGATGGATAGATGGTGAAATATCATTGTTTAATACTTATAATAACATATCAGTATATGAGTTATACTGATGTTATTAATTCATAATGAAACAACTAAATAAGAACAAGTGGAAGAATAAATAAAGTTGAAAGAATTGGTAACGGACCTTACCTCTTCTTTGAAACGCCTCTTTGAGATCTCCTTTTAGGGCACTAACATTGGTCTTTGAAGAAGACCAGGACCTCCAAGATGTTTCTAGGGAAGTGTAGTGGAGAAATTTTCATGGTTTGGCCGAGCTTGAAGGCTCAAAGTGGTGTGAGGAAGAAGGGGAGGAGTTGCCCTTTCATAAGGGAGGATATGGGCACCTTTTGAAAACTAAAAATATTATTTTATTATAAAGCCAAATTCGGTTTTAAATAGCTCCAAATTGATTTATTTAGAAGCTAAGTTAGGTAGGGGTATAAATAAACTCATTAAATATAATTTAGACAAGTTTAGGTTCCTATTTTAACCTTATCAATTATATTTAACTTTAAGTTAGATAATGTTACTTTTACTGTGTCTTTTTGTGTTCTTACACTATAAGGTTAATAAACTTACTATAACAAGCCAAACGAACCCCAAGTTGTTTATTATTAATATATATAACCTTATCTAAGTCATTTGTCTTAAACTTAGATTTTTAGGAATAAATAACAATTAATAATATAATATTTTTTTTAAAAACTATTTTATGACAATTTTGACACTATTTAGAAATTGATTTTTGTGAAAATCATAACAGAATGATTAGTTCGAAAAAAGTTTCTTAAATCAATACTAACATGTCTTATTAACCTATATAATTAGTGCAATTCATAAAAAGTCTCAAATTATATTTATTTGGGTATTTATAACATCAATTATGTCAATATTTCATTAATAAGATAATTACTGCATCATATTTGTGTCATAAATAAATTAAATTATATAACGTATAAAAATTACAAATAAACTATAATCATGTAGGAAATCCTTTTATATTTCTAATGAATATTTATAGTCAAATTTATCTTATGTATAACCCTATATTAAAAATGATATACTTATTAAAATTTGATTTTAACTATTTTAACCCTTCTTTAAATAAATTAATAATAAATGTCCTAATCTAATCCAAGTGGGCCTAAATGGTCATATTTTATTCCTAAGTTTGTTTTCGATCGAATTACATATGTCCAATAGAATTAGGACATGTGTTAGGGTAATAATAATATCAACTTTACCCTTAATTACCCTATTTTCTTTTAACCGTGGTAAATACAAGTAAAAAGTTACTATTCACCAAAAATTATTTTCATCTCATTGAACGAAATTTTACTTACTGACATCAACCGTGTCTCTCAGATTTTTGAAATTCCACTCACAGAAGCGGTAAAATTAAGTTTTATGAAAAATTCATTTTTTTAACTACCACTTAGTGGTTTCACTATTCATCAAAAAAATGTAAGTTTCTAGAAAAATACTAGAAATTAGGCCTAAGATATATTTGATATTATGAACACCAAAATGATGTCTATTTTAGCAAATTCAAAACATATCAGTTTCATTAATTAATTTAAAAATTAATTTCCGTTGTAAAAACAAATAGCGTGTTCTTAAGAGATAATAACTATCAAAAGATTGACACTTGTTTATATCTGGTTTAAATGTGAAATTACATCCAATGACCAAAATTGTATTAAATTGTAAAAATATATTCTAAATATACTTTAAAACCACTCAAATTAATAATTTATCACTATTAATTATTTCGATTGAAAAAGTTGTTTTTAATTAAAATTTAGTAATTTTCACTATTCATCAAAATATGAAAGTTATCCGAAAATTACCAAAATTTCACCCTAAACTAATTTTGATATTCCGAATCCAAAAGTGAAGTCCATTTTGAAAAATAAAATTTACAAAAATTCAAAAATTGGTTATTACTATTCATAACGGCTAGTTTTAATAATATTTTAATAGCATATTGTTGTTTAGTGAAACTCGTTATTGCGTACTACACATGCTATCGGGGAAGGTCATGATTGCGTGTAATACAAGGCAAGTCAAGGATGCGTGTTGTGCAAGATCCTTTAGGTGTATCATAAAACACAAGACATTAATGAAATTAAAAAGAATACTTTTCATAAAATCTCGGGGTGTTACAGGTACCACTAGTTCATGGTCCTAACCATTTTGATGTCTTACTTCACTAATCATGTGAAGATTCTTCCTTAAAATTCCTAATAAGTATCCTTCATAAATATTTTCCACAAACACAACCCAAAAATCTTTAAGAGGGTCTTTTAAAAGTAATCTCCCCCATTAGGTTTGTTGAAAACACTCCTAATACTGTAAGAAATTATCCATCTTCCTTTTAAAAAACATTACTTTCAAGATGTGAATCAACGATCCTCTAATAACAAATTCTAATATCATGTGATCATTTATTTATTAGAGAAATATTTATTGAATGATTTTATTCATAACCACATGCCTTTAATTCATTCAATAATTTCACATGTATCCTAATATTATTTATAGGAAAACTCTCCCCTTTTCACTTCTCCATATTTCAAACATACATGAAAATTTCTGCCCTTTTGGAAAAAAACCCAAAGAGATCACTTCTATGGAAATATAATAATATATGGTTATAAATAAAATAATTATAGGCATGAAAATACATCAGTCCCATGATACCAATCATGACAAGTGTATAATGCCCTCTGATTTTTTTGAAATATTTTTTTCAATAAATTTAATATTTTCAAGATATTCTGTTACACCCAACACTATGTTTAGTTTTCACGACACACAAAATCATTTTTATATCTCATTACATGGAACACTGATTTTAGCTTTCATTACATGTGACACTGAGTTTATCTTATATTACACACAACACCAAGTTTAAACGAAATATGAAATTATATTAAAATATTATTATTTAACATGATAGTTATCACCTATCCATTATATTGATATTAATGAATATGATAAACTAAATTATTAAAATATATGGTTTACAAATGTATATATAATAAATTCCTTATTTACCAATTAAAAGGAAATGAAAATAAAAACTATTTGAAAATAAAAGGAATTTTTTATGGAAAACTATTTTAATGCACAAAAATATGTTTCATCTCAATAAATTAAATAAATTTTTTTTTCAATCAAATTTTAAACTTTTACCTTATTTATTTTCTAGATAAGAGATAAGAATAAATCCAATTTTATTCTAAAAAACTGTATTTTTCTGAGATCAGTTTTGTCACCATTTTTCATACTTTTTTTATAATTAATTTTTCAACTTCTAGGACATTTATTTGAAAAAAATAAATTAATTTTTGAAATCATAATGAAAAAAATATCTTAGGGTAAATTTTTGATAATTTTTTAAGGAGTTAAATTTTTCATCAAATAGTAAAAAATACTTGTTTTTATTAAGAAATGTCATTACTTTTATATAATTTAAGAACATATATTTTTTAATATTATTTTAAAGGTAATAGTAGTTCAATTATAAATATTTTAATCCTATTTAGGTCATTGAAATCGATTTTATTTTTAATTTTGATATAAAATCTTTTTAATCTTTTGAACATTATCTCTTTTGGAAACAACTTTCATTCCAATTCTGCGGTATTGATTTTAAATTAAAATTTTATACTTTTGTGAATTTAATTAGGAAAAATGGATTATATATTTAGAATCATAGTAATTTATAATATATATCAAGGTCAAATTAATTTTTTATCAAAATGAATTGTAAAATCATTAAAAATTATTTAATGTGGTTATGGTAGAAATGGGTTTATCGAGGGGTTAAACTAAAAAATAAGGGGTAAAAGACCGAAAAATTATCCAAAATCGATTTGATGGCCATATTTTGACCTTTTAGCTTCTGGGTTTTATAATGTTCCATTTTTAACCTTTTATTATTTGAAAAATTTTGGTGAACCTTTTCCTTTTCAAAAATTACAAGTGTGCCTCTCACCTCAATTATAAAAGGCTACCCCTCTCTTGTGCAATTCACATTTGTAAAACCCTTTGGTTTGTATAAGACAGACCCAAATAACTTCCTTAATTACATACACTTATTATATAATACTTAATTCGTTCATAGATCCAACCGAATAATTATTTTGGTTCAAACAAAAATATCATTTTAAAATAAGAGGAGGTTTAATAATGTATGAAGGAAGTCAAGACTTATGGTACAAAATTTCCCTCTAACTTTTTATGTTTTTGAGGAACATTCCATATTGACCACCTATTTATTTTATGTGGTTTATATAATAATCATGAATGTATTTTATGATTCTTATTCCATAAATTATTTGTTTTTACATAACCATTTGAGGATATCTCTTTCATGGGGATTACAGTTCAACAATTACCAAAGTGGTAATAATTTTTCAACTAAATTTTACTTCATTAAGAAATATGTTATGTTATGAACCTATATTATTTTATGAGGCTTATATATATCACCATTTTAATTTAATATCATGAATTTATTTTTTATCATGCTACTTTATGTTTAATTTAATGTTATTCATTAATGGGGCATAAAATTTAATGTTACCAAAGTGGTAAATATTTTTTAGTTAAAATATCATCCTTTATCAGGATTTTTTATGATTATATTTTTGTTAATGAAATATTATGATCTATATCTCAATAAACTCCTGATATTTACTCTCCTATGGTTATGTCATGAGAATAAATGTTTTACCATCATTTCTCTCTCTATATGTACTCATGAGTTCAAAAGAATGTTTTTAAGAACAATTATTTTTATTTCTATCTTTAGTCAAAGTATTATTTTATTTAAAAAACATGTTTTCAAAAATATTTTTCAAAACTTTTCTTTTTTACATTCTCCAAATGCTTTATTAAATACATTATTACCAGTATTTTACTTTTTATAATTTTTTGAAAGGAATATTCATGTTATTTTCCAAACAATTCATGTTGGGATTTTACATAAAATATGAAAGTAATATTCATTTTAACATGTATGGAATGAATGGAATTATCCCCCATCATGACCAATAATTGTTTTAAAGCTTCCTTTATAATATTCCAAGATTATTTTAATAATGAATTTTAATATGTTTTATGTTTTAAAATGTTTTTTTCAAAGTGGAAAGGATATTTATCTCAAAAAATGTTATAATTTTTTTAAATATTACTTTAAAACATTACAAATTTATTTAAAAAAATGACTTTCTAAATGTTTTATGTTTTAAAAACAATTGTTTGACGTGGAAAGGAAATTTTCATCAAGAAGTTTTTTAGTAAAATTTAAAAATAATTTTCTATATAAGATGGAATCCTTTTATGTAAACTATGATTTATTTGGGATATGATCCAAGTACACCATTATTATTCTTTCTCTAAATGGTTTATATTTAGGATGAAATGATTTTTGTAAAACTTGTTTCTATTCCATGTGTTATACCCTGATAAAATGATTATGAAACTCATTTCTTTTTCCCCGGGTTATGGTGTGATGAAATGATTAAATTATTATAAAACCTATTTCATTTCCATAGGTTATGTTATAATTAAATTTTTATTAATCCCACATCATTTCATTAATTCTGATATGACGAATGTTTCATGATCTTGTGGCACATATATGTAAGATTTTCATTATGTGATGGTGCTTACATTATAACCAAGGAAGATGGTTACGTTATAAATAAGAATATTGGGACATATATCTCCCTCTAATGTATTGGAAAAAAAATTATATACAATGGGATAAAAATTGGAAACAAGTATATGGGTTTGATTTACTATGGAAAATCGGTGTGTCCTAATCCACTATGGGAAACATGTGTGTCCTGATCCGCAATGAGAAACTGGTGATCAATTTTGATCCATTATGTTTATGGTATTAGTAGTTAAACATGATATATGAAATAATTTTTATATATTTATGATGGTTACACACTTTTATGATATGAGATTATGGTTCATGATTGATTTATGATGATTTCTCACTCTTATAAGACATATTTAATAAAATGAAAATGTTTTATGCCATGACTCATGTTTATAATCTATGACAGGTTGGGTATGAACTTTGAAAGTTATGTTCAGGATCACATACCATTAATATTATCTTATGGTTTCATATGATCATATATTGATATATCCTATGTTTACCCTTATTAGGCATCTGATCTCCCCCTTTCTTACGTTTCCTTCCACAAGTTATGAAGAATGGTTTATGTAGGGTATGTATAAGAGGATTACTATAAGAGAAGATCTTTGTGAGAGATGTTGAAGATATTTCATGAAATAAGATGATTGCATTTCTTGTAGCCAAATACCCAAAAATATTAGAGTCCTGGAGAATGTGTTTATATAATTTATTGATTATTCATCTAAAAATATGTGATATTTATATATAAAATCTTGGGTATTTAATGGTAGTACCAAAGTATAGGTTTATTTAACCTTTAGAAATTATGATAAGAAAAATTTATTGATAACTATAGGGTTATTTATATGTATATGGATAAGGATATTTCTAAGGATAAGTCTAAATATGAGTCAACGTATTGAAAAGTGTGTTTTAATTTAGGTAATGTATAGAGAGAGTGGTTTCTAAGAAATTATATCCCTGTATTAACACTACAAAGAGATTTAGATCCAGAAAAAAGGGAACTAGGGGTAATAACTATAAAAAGGGAACATTGGGATGGAATCAATCATCATTAGGTGCATGATAATGGGCCTTGCGGCACACCTGGTTTGGCACTCCCTTGGGCTATTCTTTGAAAATTCACAAACTCTTTATAACCCATCAAGAATGATTAAAATAATGAACATAAATGGTATAGTTGAACCTTAAGGTGTCATATATTGAAAATAATGTGTCATGATTTAGTTTTTATCTATGTTATTTACCATTATTATGTGGTTTTTACACTATGATTATTGTTGCTAACATTATTATTTTTGGTTTTAGTGAATGCTGGGAACTAGAAGAAATTGGGTTAACATTGAATGTGTCAGACAATGTGTTGATGAGAAACCAAACATGATGATAACTCGAGTGAAGAATATATTTATTATTCCTAATTAGTTTTCACGGTATATGATTAATAACTTTCTCCTTAATAAACTCTCAAACTCACCAAAGAAGAGGAGGATAGAGTTCTTAGAGGTTTTGGGTGGTGAAGACCATAGAATAAAGAATATTTTGTTTCCTATATGTAAATAAGTTGGGAATAATCACTCCATAAAATGTATCAAATGAAAGATTATATGTTTTGAGTGTGGAAAAAAGGATACAAAGTATGTAATTGAAGAGGAAAAAAAATGAAAATTTCTATTAGCATAATGGATGAGAATAATGGTCTACCTATGATATAATTGATGGTTGAATGTTTAAAATGTAGAAATTATAGGCATTATTAAAATTTATTTTCTAAATTGAAATTCGATGAAGAGAATCAAAAAGGTTGTATGAGTAATGGTTATATTTTTGATAATAAAGATACTATAAATGACAGATTATATGAAATAAATGTTATGAAATAAGATTATGAAGCCTAGTTAATGGTTTAATAATGATGTTGGGTGATTGAAGACTTTATTAATTAGAATTAAAGAATTATGATATATGGATTATGAAATATATAAATATTTTTCTAAATAAGTCTTTCATTAATGATTTGAAATAAGATATTGAATAGTGATGATGAACTAGGAAAGTGATTTATTAGAAATGCTATATTTTAAGGAAAACAAATTATTATGGGAAGATAAGCCTTCATATATTCCTAATGTTGAGAAAATGATATTTAGTTTGGATAAATTGATTATTAATATGGATAAAGTAAACTAGATATTATTGATAAGCCCAAAAATAATTAATTATTTGATGATAATGTGGTATATGTTATCATTGATGAAGTTAATATTTTTTTGGATTTATGGAATATATTCAATAATATATGATTTTATGAGAAAAGAGTTAATTTTTGAAAGCATTTAGGTTTTCATTATGGTTTTATGATAATTATTGTTATTACCATGATTCAGGAGAATATATTATTAAGGTAATCACATATTTGGTATGTGACCATAAAGAGTTACTTATTGATATTTAGGGGATTACTGTTAATTTTATTTTGGTAAAGGTAGTGAGAATATTTGTAAATATTGAAGTCTAGAATGGCCATAATGTTAACTATTTATTTAATGGTTTATATTTAATTTTAGTCAAGGTTTTAGATATTAATGTATTATATAACCATATAAATATTTATTCATAACTTGTGCTAACCATTTTTTGATAATAACTAGAGATATAAATAACGAATTATCATTCTTTTATAGATATTATTTAGTGATTTAGACACATAAAATTCATCTCTTAAATTTAGATAAAATGTGTAAATTTATCGAGGTAAAACAAAGGATGACATTATGCTTATGAAATGGAGTGAAATCAAGTAAGTATATATTATCATTAAAAAATTCCCCAACAATCTAAAAAGAATCTCTCATTAAATGTTATCCCATTATTGTATTTTTTTTATGATATCAATGGGCTTTTCACACCACATTGGTTTATGGATTTTCCTTCATTATCTTTCTCCTGACCATGTTTTATATCACTCACCTTCAGTATTTGGGTGTTAGTTTTCTCTTCTATCTCCATGTTTTCACTTCCCACCCATGTTCTTCTATTTGGAAACCGAGTATGTGTTATTGTAGATGACCTTCACACATCCATTTATCTATTTTAAATAATATTTGTTTACTAACCATTTTTATGATTTGGAAATCCCCCCAAGGTATTTTAAAAATTTAAACCATTTTTATAGAGTAAAATTTTAAATTATTAGGAAACAATTTATTTAATGGTGTAAAATGTAACAACTCAAGATTTTTGGAAACATTTTTTTTTCAATTTTTTTCATTTAAATATATTTAATTACATGTATATATGAGTTTATCTTTTTTTACATTAAATATCTATTTTATATTGCATTACGTGTCATATCAAGTTTAGCTAGTGTTACTCGCAACACTGAGTTTAGCTTGTGTTATTGTCAACATTGAGTTTAAACAAAATGTGATATACTATTAAAGTATTTTTATCTAATATTATTGTTATTACATAGACATTATAATGTTGGGTATGAATAGGATTAACTTAATTATGAAAATGTATGGTTTAAACATGTATATATAATGAATTCCATGGAGACTAATTAATTAAAAATGAAAATAAAAAGCATTGTAAAATAAAGGGAAAATTATTTCGAAAAACAAATTATACGGGAATAAATTGATATTAACACAATAAATTAAATTAATAAATTTTCCAATAAAATTTTTAAAAATTAATTTATTTTCTTTCTAGATAATATATAAGAATAATTCTTTTTTTTAAGCTTAAAAACTATATTAAAAAAATATTTCTCTCCTTTTTTCAAGCTTATTTAAAATTAATTTATTCAAATTTTAGAAAATGTATTTGAAAATTTTTAAATAATTTTTGAAATTATATTGTTTAAATTATCTTAGGTATATCTTTTTTACAATTTTCTAAGCAAATAAATTTTTCGATGAATAGAGAAGAATACTAGTTTTTATTAAGAATTTTCATTAATTTTAAAGCATTTAAAATATAAAAAATTATTTTAATATTATTTTAAAGGTAATAATAGTTAAATTAAATATCTATTAATTTAAATAAGGTTATTTTAATCAATTTAATACTTTATTTTTATATAGAAACTTTTTAAATATTGAAACATTTTCTCTTGGAAAACAGCTTTCTCGCTACATATGTGGAATTAATTCTAAATTAAAATTTTCAAATTTTTTTGAATGAAATTTTAAAAAATGGATTCCATATGTGGAAAAATAATAATTTATATTACCTAATAAAGTCAACATAATTTTTTACCATGATTAATAGTAAAAACAATAAAAATTATTTATCATGGTTAAGGTAAAAAATGGGGTAACCAAGGGGTTAAACTGAAACAATAAGTGTTAAAAATGAAATAAAAGTTTTCCAAACACCATTGTATGTACATATTTTGACTTTATATATTATTTATTCTATAATGGAACATTTTGAGCCTTATGGAATGTATAAAATATGGGTAAACTTTTTTATTTTTAAAAATCACATGTGTGACACTCACCTCAGTTATAAAAGGACACCCCCATTCCTCTCTTCTTCACACCAACTAAATATGAATAGAAAATGGGATACCATCTTATATGTACACTTAAAAGTTCATACTCACCAATTGAACCCATACCTCTATGATTAATTCATCACTTTATAGTATAATCCCAGGTGCACCCAAATTAGCATGAAAACCAAGTATAAATCTGACAGAACCCCAATACGTGTATGAACCCAAAATACCCACAAAATGATATGTTTTTAAACCCATGTAATTTCATTAAATAAATTATAATTCAAAAATTTCATCAAGCACACTCTGGGTTAATTTAACAACCCATGAATTCAAATTTTGAAAAAGAGAGAAAATCATTATAAGGTATTATCAAGAAAACATAGAAAATGTTTTCAAAAAACAAAGCCTCAATTTTCTTGGAAAATTTTATAGGGATAGAATCCATATACCAAGAATGAATTTGATATTAAGAATCATTCTACGATTCAAATATCTGAAAGCCCCTTATTATTTCAGCGAATTCTAAAGAATATTTATCAAAACAATCCCCAGACCATAGGTCTCAAATGAGAGCCTTGGTTGTAATGACGTGAACTTTTGAATAATATTAGTTTCCTAAACTTGTGTGTTATTTCATTTTATAATCCAAAAAAACAATATCCTTTAATTAATGAAGTGATACCATTGGGTTTTGAATGTTATATGACCATTGGTCAATATGAACATTGGAAACTAAACTCTTAACATTACAATTATTGTTTATATATACAAGTGATCTTATTTAATTACTCTAGAAAGAAGAGTCGATGGCCTCATCCAGTAGACTTGGGCCATATGAAGCCCATATTTCAGATCTTGGGAAGGAGGTAGCAACTTTGAGATTTTCCCTAGACCAAGCCCAAGCAGAGCTTGAACATGTGAAACTTGAATGGAATCTCTTAAGGGAGAAGTTCATGATGATGGAAATAACCACTCAGGAAATGTTGTCCGAGCCTCCCCAAGATTCTATCACCATAGCACACCTTACACTTAGGTCCCATGCAGGTGTTATAAGGGGCTATGTAACGAGGCCTTAGATACTTTTTGTAATCCCTTGGTATAAATAAAATTGTTATTTCTTATTATAGTAAAATTTGTGATTTTCAAATTTCCAGATAAATATAGGATGAATATTATCGATGAATTTTGGAAAAAGGGTATTTTAAAAATATTCATGTAAACTTTAAATAATTAATAATTTGAAATGATTTTTAAAAAATTGTATTTTACAGTTGTGATCAATAAGAAATTTAGAGTCTAATAAGATCAACCAAATTTTTCATAAATAGTAAATTATGAATAATAACATACCCTTATGAAAAGTAATGAATAGTAAATTGGCAAAAAAAATATAAACTTCACCCATGAATGTATAAATACAATTTAGATAGATGAAAAGTGAAAAATGATCATAGTATATGTTTGTTATTTTTGTAGGTCATAAATATTTTATTTAAAAATTTATAACTAATTTAATAATTTAATATGAAAATTTATTTTCATTAAATGCAATCATAAATTGTTAATTTATTTCCTTATGGTTATACAATAATTTTATGGGACCCTTATTACTTTTTCAAGGTATTACAAAATAAGTTATAGTTTTAGAGTTGTTTTTTTGAATAAATAATGATTTTATTTAAAAATAAAATTAAAAATATTTAAATAATTACTTTCATAAAATTGAGTTCATTTTTTAATTTAAGGAATATATATTAGGTTAGGGTGAATTTATGAGATTTTTATAAATTGTTTTGTTTTTTGGTGAATAGTGAAAATATAGTTTTGAGTGTAGGGTGTTTAATGACATCATTAATGATATAATAATGATGTAATAATGATTTAATAATTATGGTAGACTTATGAATAGAAATATATGAAATGAGGTGTCCTAAGTGTCTAATACCATGGTCAAATACCATGGGCAAGCCCATGGTTTGGCAAATACCACCGATGAGGTGTCCCTTGGAGATTAATTAAATATTCCTTCAAGTTTCCTATAAAAAACAATAAATTAACTCATTCATTTCATTCCAAAATCCTCTTCAATGAAGTTATAGTTTTTTTACCTCCCAATGATTCCTCCCAAGGTTCCCTCATGCCCTCCAAGGTCCCATCCTTCATGCTTTAGAAGTTACTCTTCATGGTTAGGGAACCTTCCACCCTCCTCTTTTAGTCATGATTTACTTTAAGTTATGTCTTCTACTTTCCATCTTCTTATGATGGGGTATGTTCTTATATATTCTTATTAGTGTCCATTTCATGTACAAATGATGAGAGACCCTTTATTATTTCATCAATTTATTTTCTGAATTTATAAGTGATGCAGTTAGGCAGCAGAATTTTCGTAAAAGAAATCACAATTTTTATTTTCTTTCAAGTTTCCTTTTCATGTGGTGTGTTATTACACACAATGATCATATTTATTTTTATTCTATACCTCTACTATAAATGATTCATTTTTTATGGGATATCCTTGTCCCATCTAATTTTATTGTCTTCTAAAACCATGTTATATAGCCATTATGCTGTAGAAATTTTGTCCCAAAATATCTCTATCTTTTTCTCAAGAAATTATCTTGTTTTGTTTATCTGAATGACCAAAAATATTTTAATTTCCAGAGTTATTAAGAAAGACATAAAATTTATCTATTTAATTTTTTTAATTTATATACAAGAAACCCTCTTTCCTTTTCCATGGGTTATAAAAGACACAATGATCATGTTTTTAAGCACTTTTAAAACATCACGATTTTGAAGTGAAACCCATTACTTTTACTATCTATGGGTTATTTATGATATATTTTATTATGATCTATGAGGAACACATGAAAATAAATACATATTAAGGGTGTGACATGATTTTTCTCTAATGCATTGGGTAAAGAATTTAATATCTAGAGATGAAATGTTTCACGATACCTTGGTGAATAACCTTGGTAATTTTTATGACACCGTGGGGATGATCCTTTGTGATATGTTCATGAATGTCTAAATTAAATATTTTAGCCACATATTAATGTTATGGTTCATGTTATTTTAATTATTAAATTCCTCTACTTCCATTTCTCCTATCCTTTTGTTTTTCATCAAGTTCTTATTGATATCATAAGTAAATCGATTCCCTTACTTTCTCTACTGGGATTTCTACTCACCCTTTCCTATGATGTATGTATCTAGGTTTTGATATGTAGTATTTATACATAATATGAACTTTTCAAGAGGATTTTAAAGGGTATTTAAAAGTGTGTTTGTTTTTTTCATGTATTTTGTTCCTAATTTCCAAGACACCAGACTTTAAAGGTCCTCTTTTAATAAAATGTAATGAAAAGTTATGTTTAAAAGGCGGGATTCCATAGTTGGTATCAAAGGAAAGTTTAGTTATTTATAAAAATTAGGCTATGAAAACTTTATGAAGAACCCTATATAAAAGTTTAAATAGAGGAATACTTTGTGGTATTTTGGTGAGTATTGAGTAATTGGTTTATCAAGAAAATACATTCCTGTCTGGATACGAGCAGGTAGAGGCGGCTCTGGAAGATATGTACCTAGGAGTGAAAACTCTAACAAGGAGTTTCAGGCTTGACCCAGGCTATCCTGGTAAACAAATATGGTCCTTGCTTCACTATTGGTTATGACACTCCTGGGGGATATGTTTGGTTAATCAAAAGCTTTTTATGAATCGTTTTGAAGGATTTATAGAGAAATGTAATTGTTTAAAGCATGAAGTTTTAAGACATAAATTCCTTTATAGTTAAAAGATTCATAAATGATATAATCTTTTTTACTAAGGTTTTATTCTTTTAGAAAATGGAGGAAAATAGGAGGAAACATGCAAATGGTGACCACATTGGACTATGTTCTAACAACCCTCTAATGGAAGCCGGAAAAGAAAATTTCATGAGAATGATGAACCAAATGACTCAGGTTATGGGAAATAACTTGAATCAACCGAAGAGACAGATCTCACCATGAAGGGAACAACGTTATATTTAATCCTTTATTCTTCAATGACCACCAGCCTTCAGTGGATCTACCGACCCATTGATTATTGAACAGTGGATCAGAAATATTGAGAAGATATTTTCTATGCTCTATTGTTCTGAACAAGAGAAGGTTACCTTGGATATTTATCGCTTAGAGAGAGAAGCTGATAAGTGATGGGAATAGATTAAAAAAACCATTCCAAGAGTGGAAGTGGAAGCTATGGAGTGGGAAGAGTTCAACGGGACATTCTTCAACAAGTATTTCCCTCGATCGATACGAACATGAATGGAGAAGGAGTTTCTCGAGCTGAAGAAGAAAGTGAATGAATCTGTGGGATACTAGGACATAAACTTCACCAGGATTTCACATTACACCTCTAGCTTTTTCATGGACCCAAATGGTAAGGTAGATAGATTCTTTGGTGGACTGAGACCTCATCCTTATAAGAATCTAGTGAACCAAGATTATGTTAGCTATAAGGAAATCGTGCGATGTTTGATGAAAGTGGAACTGAAGTTTGGTGAGACATAATGGTCTCATAAATACAATGATAAGAAAAGATCAATGGATCCAAGATTAGGGAGTATATTCATTCAGGGAAGAGGAGGCAAGAATGTACAATGTCCCACATGTCATAAATGTGGGAAGAAGCATTTGGGGAACTGCCTGCTCAGAATCGGGAAGTGCTACAAGTGTGGTAGAGATGACCACATTGCACGAAATTGTCATAGTGAGGTGAAGCCAAAACTTCTCAAAACTAAAGACAAGGGGATGATGGTGAATTCCCTACCTGATGTCCAATTCTATAAGTGTGGAAAACATGGGCACTATTCCAATCACTGTCCAAATTCGAGGGCAGTGGAGGGGAATCACTATCAGCCTCAACAACGGCCAAGGGAACAAGGTTTTACTTTTTAAATCACTACGGCTGAATTTGAAGTTCCAAATGTTGCAGTGGAAGGTACTCTTTTTGTTATCTCAAATCTATCAATTACTTTGTTAGATTCTAGTTCTACGCATTCCATTATTTCCTCCATGTTTGCAATGAATTTAGAATCAAACCCTAATTTGATAAAATTAGAGTTATCAGTCAAGACTCCTAGTGGGATTATCCAAGCATCATTAGTGTTTAGAAACTATAGTATTTATTTTAGTGAGCACAATCTTATCACAAACCTAGTAGTAATTCCCATGATATAATTCAACATTATACTAGGGATGGACTGGAACTCAAAGTATAATGCTATGATAAAATGTAGAAGTAAGGAAATCTTAGTAGTATTGAATGGAAAACCTATAGTTATCTTCCAAGAAGAGATATATCAACCTGATCTTTGTCTATAAGATACTCCTATATCGTTCTTTATGGAGTTGATTGGGGAAGAAGAAGAAGGAAATGATTGTTTGAGGATAGGAAATGTCCCCATCATCCAGGAATACATTGACGTATTTCCTAAGGAGTTACCCCGACCTCCCCCAAAAAGAGAGGTAGAGTTATCCATTGAACTAGTACCTGGATCCCATCTAATATCAAAGACCCCATATAAGATGGAAAATGTGTAGCTGGAGGAGTTAAAGAAACAACTCCAAGATCTTTTGGAAAAGGGTTTTTTCCAACTGAGTGTGTCTCCTTGGGGAGCACTAGTTCCCTTTGTGAAGAAGAAGGATAGATCGATGTGACTATGCATTGGTTATAGAGAACTGAATGAGATCACCGTAAAGAACAAATACCCTCTTCCAAGAATTGATGACTTATTTGACCAACTTCGTGGGGCTCAATTCTTCTCTAAGATTGATCTTCAATATGGTTATCATCAATTGAGGGTGAAAAAAAAAGATATTCCTAAAACTGACTTTTGATCAAGATATGGGCATTATGAGTTTGTTTTTATGACCTTCAGACTGACTAATACACCTACTATTTTTATGGATTTGATGAATAGAGTCTTTAAGGACAACCTTTATAACTTTGTGGTAGTTTTTATTGATAATATTTTGATATATTACAAAATTATCAAGGAGTATGAGGATCATCTAAAGGTTATTTTGAAAAATCATTGGAAGGAGAGGCTTTTGGGAATTTAAAAAAATGTTATTTCTAGTTATAGCGAGTTGCTTTCTTGGGGAACTTTGTTTCCAATGAAGGAATCACAGTTGACCCTACAAAGAAAAATGTTGTAGAGGAGTGGTCTCATATTACAACAATAACTGAGATTCATAGTTTCCTTGGATTAGCAGGATATTATAGGAGGTATGTGAAAAAAATTTCATGACATTATAATCCATTAACCAAGTTAACTCGAAAAGTGGTCAAGTTCATCTGGACAAAGGAGTGTGAGGAATGTTTCCAAGAGCTGAAGAAGATATTGGTTACTACAACTCTGTTAACTATACCCTCATGTGGATAAGGATTCCTTATTTTTAGTGATTAATATCTGAAAGGGACTGGGTGTGTCCTCATGAAAATTAAAAAGTCAATGCTTATACATCTCGACATTTGAAGAATCATGAGCAGAACTATCCTACGCATGACCTGGAGCTGGCTGCAGTTTTTTTCACTCTGAAGATATAGGGGAACTATATTTATGGGGAGAAATGTGATATATACACAGACCATCAATGTTTGAAGTATATTTTCACACAAAATAAATTGAACATGAGACAGTGGTGATGGTTGTAACTTTTCAAATACTATGATTGTTTAATTCATTATCATCCTGGAAGAGAAAAAAATGTCACTGATGAATTATGTAGGAAATACATAGTTGTTATTTCCATAATGAGGATTCAAAGAGATCCTTTGATCAATGACCTAGTAAAAGTGGAAATGTTAATTATAAGGTAAGGGACATCATCGACCCTAACCCAAATGATTTATAAAATGTCATTACTAGGGAAGAGGAAGAAAGCTAAAAAAGAAGATCCTTTGTTACAGAAGAAGTTTGAGGCTATGAAGGATGGAAAGTTTCCTGAGTTCAATATTGATCAAGAAGGTGTACAGAAATTTCATACATGAATACATGATCCATATATTACGTAAATAAATAAGGAGATGATGGATTAAGCTCATAGATCTAATTTCTCTATACATCCTAGAAGCACAAAAATATATAGGGACCTTCATGATCATTATTGGTGGGATAATATGGAAAGAGAGATTACTGACTACACTTCCCGGTGCCTCGTATGTCAGCAAGTGAAGGAAGAGAGAAAACTTTTTAAATGGGTATTGAAACCACTACCCACACTAGTATGGAAATGGGATAATATCACTATGGACTTCATTATCGGTCTCCCGAGAACTTCCAAAGGAAACAATGCAATATGGGTTATTGTGGATCATCTCACAAAGAATACCCATTTTCTCTACATTCAAGAAGGTTTATCTCTTGATCAACTTTATATTATTTATGTGAAGGTAGTGGTAAGGCTATACGGAGTTCCACTTTCTATCATATCTGATCATGATCCATGGTTCACATCAAAATTCTGGAGAAGTCTTTAACATGCTATGAGAAATGAATTGAATTTCTGTATGGCCTATCACCCCCAAAATGATGGCCAATATAAAAGGACTATTCAAACACTTGAGGATATGATGAGAACATGCTCAATGAAATTTAAAGGTGGATGTGATCACCATCTCCCTTTAGTTGAGTTCTCTTACAACAACAGCTTCCACTCAAGCATTCAATTAGCACCCTATGAAGCTCGACATGGTAAGATATGTTGAAATCCTACTTATTGGAATGAACCTAGCGAGAGAAAGATTATAGGGCCTGATCTTTTGCTAGAGATGTCAGAAAAAGTCCATTCCATGCAACAACACATTAAGGAATCTCAGTGTTAGAAAAAGAGCTAGGCCGACAACCGTTGAAAGGACTTGGAGTTTGATGTTGGTGACAAAGTCTTTCTTAAAATTTCACTTTGGAAGAGAGTCATGAGTTTTGTGAAGAAATGTAAGCTCATCCCTAGGTACATTGGCCCCTATAAAATCCTTGATCGTATAGGAGCAGTGGCCTATTGGCTTGAACATCCTCCAAATATAGAACATGTTCATGATGTCTTCTAGGTATCCCTCTTTAGGAAGTACATAACTGAACCTTCACATGTACTAAATCCAGAGGTTATACAACTGGAACATGACCTCTCTTATGAGGAGTATGCAGTGGAGATCTTAGATCATAGAGACAAGGTTCTACGCAAGAAGACTACACACTTTGTTAAGGTGTTGTGGAGGAACCACAAATGCAAAGAATCCATGTGGGAACCAGAGAAGTCTATGAGGAAGAAGTACCCACACCTTTTCTCTTCTTAGGATACGAGTTAAAATTTCAAGGGTGAAATTTCTTAAGGTGGAAGAATTTAATGACCCTATCTTTTGAATAGTATTTGTTTCCTAAATTTGTGTGTTATTTCATTTTATACTCCACAAAACTATATCCTTCAATTAATTAAGTGATGCCATTGGGTTTCGACTGTTATATGACCGTTGGTCAGTATGAACTTTTGTCAATATGAAAGTTGGAAACTAAAATCTTAACATTAAAATTATTGTATATAGATACATGTGATCTTGGATAATTAATACAGAAAGAAGAGTTGATGGCCTCATCTAGTAGACTCGGGCAGTACGAAGCCCATCTTTCATAGCTTGGGAAGAAGGCAGCAACTCTGGGCTTTACTCTAGACTATGACCAAGATGAGCTTCAACATGTGATGTTTGAATGGAATCACCTAAAAGATATGTTGAAGATGATAGAAATCACCACTCGAGCAATGTTGTCCGAGCCTCCCCAAGATTCTATCAACATATCACATCTTACATATATGTCTTATGCAGGTATTATAAGGGGATACATACTGAGGCCTTAGATACATTTTGTAATCCCTTGGTATAAATAAAATTTTTATTTCATATTATGGAAAAATTTGTGATTTTCAAATGTTTGGATAAATATAGGATGAATATTATTGATGAATTTTGGAAAAAAGGTATTTTAGAATATTCATTTAAACTTTAAATAATTAATAATGTGAAATGATTTTCAGAAAATGATCTTCTACAGTTGTGATCGGTAAGAAATTTAGAGTCTAATAAGATCAACTTGATTTGTAGTAAATAGTAAAATATGAATAGTAAAACACCCTTAAGAATAGTAATGAATAGTAAATCGGCCAAAAAATATAAACTTTACCCATGAATGTATAAATATAATTTAGACATCTTAAAAGGAAAAACACTATCATAATATATGTTTTGTTATTTTTATAGGTCATAAATATTTTAATTACAACTTTATAATTAATTTAATCATTTAAAATGAAAATTTATTTTCACAAAATGTAATCATAAATTTTTACTTTATTGTCTTATGGTTATATGATTATTTTATGGAACCTTGATTACTTTTTCAAGGTATTACAAAATATGTTACAGTTTTAGAGTTATTTTTTTTGAAAAAATAATGATTTTATTTAAAATTTAAATTATAAATTATTTAAAAATTATTTTCATAAAATGGAGTTCATTTTCGAGTTCAGAGAATAGATATTAGGAAAGGGATAATTTATTATATTTTTATAAACTCTTTTGTTTTTCGGTTAATAGTGAAAATACAGTTTCGAGTTTCAGGTGTTTAATGACATCATTAATGATGTAATAATGATTTAATCATTCTAGTTGAATTTTTAATAGGAATATATTCTATTAGGTTTCCCAAGTTTCCGATACCATTGGAATATACCATCGTCATGCCCATTTTTTTACAAATACCACCGATTAGGTGTCCCTTGGAAATTAATTAAATATTCCTTCACTTTTCCAATAAATACCAAGCCATTCCCTCATTTATTTCATTCCAAAATCCTTATCAACAAATTTATAGTCTTTTTACCTCCCAAGGATTCCTCCCAAGGTGCCCTGAATCCTTACAAGGTCCCAATATTCAAGATTTCAAAGTTACTCGTCAATGTAAGGGAACCTTCCACCCTCCTCTTTTAGTCATGATTTCTATTAAGTTATGTATTCTTGTTTTTATCTTATTATATGGGGGTATGTTCTATTATATTCTTATTACTGTACATTTCATGTCCAAATGATTATAGACCCTTTATTATTTCATCAATTTATTTGTCTAATTTTTAAGTGACGCCATTAGGCTTCCAAATTTTCGTAAAAGTAATCGCATTTTCTATTTTATTTCAAGTTTGCTTTCCATGAGTTGTGTTATTAAACACCATGATATTATATTTTTTATTATATACCTCTAATGTAAATGATTAATTTATTTATGGTAAATCATTTTACCCTCTCATATTATTGTTTTCTAAAACCATGTTATATAGCTGTTATGTTGCAGAAATTTTGTCTCAAAATATATCTCTCTTTTTCTAAAGAAATTCTGTTGTTTTTGTTTATCTGAATAACCAAATATATTTTCATTTCTAGAGGTATTAATCAAGACATAAAATTGATATATTTGATTCTATAATTTACATACAATAAACCCTATTTCATTTTCCAAGGGTTATAAAAGACATAACGATCATATTTTTATAAACTTTTAAAACATCACGATTTTGAAGTGAAACCAATTAATTTTACTCTCTATGGGTTATTTATGAAATTTTTGATTATGATATATTTGTTACACATGAAAATAAATAAATATTAATGGTTCACACTGATATCACTTCAATGCATTGGGTAACAAATTTAATCTCTAGAGATGAAAAGTTTCACGATACCTTGGTGAATAACATTGGTAATTTTTGTGACACCTTGGGGATGAACCTCGGTGATATGTTCCTAAATGTAT
This sequence comes from Viscum album, assembly GCA_963277665.1. Classification (NCBI taxonomy): domain Eukaryota; kingdom Viridiplantae; phylum Streptophyta; class Magnoliopsida; order Santalales; family Viscaceae; genus Viscum; species Viscum album. Next base: position 1,536,276,693 of record OY728126.1, read on the forward strand.
AAATTAAATTTTTTAGCAACATATTCATGTTATGGATCAAATTATTTTCATTATTAAATTCTTATATATCCATTGTTCGTGTATTTATGTTTTTCATTGAGTTCTTATTATTATCACAAGTAAACAGATTCCATTGCTTTCCTTACTGGGCTTTCTGCTCACCATTTCCTTTGATGTATGTCTCAAGGTTATGAGATTTAGTAGTTTTATATAGTATGAACTTTTAAAGAGTCTTTTAAAGGGTATTTAAAATAGTGTTTTAAGTTTTCATGTATTTTTTCCCTAATTTCCAAGACTCTAGACTTTAAAGGTCCTCAGTTTGTAAACTTTCATGAAAAGTTATATTAAAAAGGCAGAATGCCATATCAGTATTGTTTTTAAACTAAATAAGAAATGAATATTACATTGGATAAGAATAACTATGATTCTTAAATTTTCATTACTATGTATATTGCTTATTTATTTATCAAAATAATCTCTTGGAGGCAATAAGATCACAAAAATTGAATAGATAGAGCATGAGGTTCAAGGAAAAAAAGGAAGACTAATGAGGGAGAATGAGAACAAGAATTAATAAACAAAAAGGGTCCTACATCATTTATAGTGTGAAGTGTTCATTTATATAGTGAAATATTAGGTTTTAAAAATACACCAAAAAACAAACCACCTCAACTTATAAATCCCAAAACCCATTCACTCCATGATTAACAACTCACACAGTGAAAAAAATGGAATTATATTTTCATCAAATATAACATGAAATATTTCACATCATGACCAATATTTCAAACAATAAACTATCTACTATAATTTTATTTGAACCCCAGTTTTAATTCCTAGTACAAATACTTTCAGCGATCTAACCTATAATCTCCATAATATAAAAAAATAAAAAAAAAAAAAAATTTACCTCAAACCAAGGGTGTCCTAATGAATAAAGTGGGGAATATGTTCAAGATATTTTTTGTGAGAAATCTATTGGATTTTTTTTGAAATAATAATGAATTTAAAATTTGAAAATTTGCAACCAATCACATATGAATATAAGGGTTGATGAAACATGGTTTAATATATCTAGGATAACGATGCTGATTAAAGATGATAATGTAAATAAGTTGAAAATAATTTGAATGAAAAAATATAGAGGGAAAAAAGTTTATCATTACATAATAATAATTTAATATATATAGGGTACATGTTGTTATAATCAATATTCATTATTAATCTCTTTCTCTGATGTCAAATCTAATTTTTCGAATACCGACAATATGAGAAAATAAATTCTTTTCCATGTAAAGTTCTATATTAGGAAATGAGGAGCCATCATGATTATTATAATTATGATAGTCACATAAAAAATATTTCATAACATATATGTATTTGTGAATAGGAAAAATTTCAATAAAAATATTGACTAAAAGGAAAATAATTTTAACATGAAGGATTTATAAAAATATTATAATTGTTTTTTTGTTTCTTAAAATAATAATAATAATAATGATCCTTTTTTAAAAATAATTTCTCAAAATAGAATTTTTTTATGATAGTATAAATTAAATAGAAAATTATGGTAATATAATTAACAGAACCTTATTACATATTAATTCTTATAATAAATAATAACAATTTTAATTTAATTAAAAATCATTTTCCTATATATTATTTGTGGAAATTATTTTGAATGAGAGAAATTTTTTTAAAACCATTTTTGGTGTAAAAATGGTTTTTGGAAAATGAATAAAATCATGGATATGAGAAAAAATGAGTTATATTTTGGTTTATGAGTAGACGTACCATGCTATATGGGTGGGAATTACCATGGAATGAGTAGAAAGATCCATCAATTAAAATATCTAGATAAATGATGATTCAATATTGATGAAAATATGACCATTGATATTTGTGATTTGTTATTTATCAATCATGCTACCTCTATACCTTCTAATATGTTATTACATGAGATTTATGTAAATTATTGTGATATTAATATTAATTTTTCTAGTTCTATTGGTTAAATTAGTTGAATTTTCTATGTTTCCAAAACTCTTGTGCGAGTTTCCTTGATTTTGTTTCTCTTCATGTGATATAGTTTTATGAAAATTTAGTTTTGGAAGGTATTAGTTGTTTTTATGAAAATATAATTGATTTTCACATTTTATATTTATCATTCATTATAATGAATTAAATTAATTTAGAGGAATCTGATAAGATAATTTTTACAAACCCCTACATTCATAACCTTGTGTGTGTAGATGTTGTGTCTTGTTATACTAGAAAAAGAAAGACTTTGATGTTTATCCATGATGGAGCATAAGAGCTACTATTTTTTAGATATGTTTCTATGTTCAACTATATGTTAATTGTGTAATGAGGCCAATCTATAAAGGATAAGTTCCTTCTTGGTTTCAATATTAGAATAGTGTTAACTACACCTTTATGAAAATTTAGATGATTTTTATAGCACATTAAATGGTTTGAAACTAGGTGATCTCCTCATGCATATTATTTATTTAATATATTGTTGTAATTAAATGAAAAAACATAAAAGAATAATGAATTGGGTGTCTCATGTTTGTGATTTATAAATGGAATCTATATTTTTGAGGTATTTCTCTTAAAAGAAAATAACATATAGAATGTATTCGAGTAGAGTAGTATAAAAGAGATGTTGAGAGTAAAAAACTATTAACTATGAGTGGGAATTATATGTAGTAACTTACAATTTCATTAGGATCATTAATTGAAATACACTTGAGTTTTAGTTAGAAATATCACATAATTACTTAAATTTATCACTCATGTAATCTAAGGACACACTCTTTATACCAAGAGACCTCATAAGGTTATGAGAGAATCATAATAGTAGAGATCAATTCATTATTTTTGGTTAAGTTTCCACCTAATTTATACATAACCATTTTTCTTTAAAATCCAATATATATTTATTTAATGAATGGTTCATAATTTTACTTTTTCTTCATCACCCCACCCCTAGACCAATTAACTAGAAATCAGTTAGTTAAAGATTTAAGAACAAGTGAATGAATAACACAAAACTTGAATTCAACTAAATATAATAATCAATCTAACTACATCCCCTCTAAATAAATCAGATTCTTATTCTAAAAAGTAAAATAAAGAAATAAGAAATGGAATAAGTATTCTATAGTTTATTTTTCATAAAGAGAAGCACAAAATATACTCATCCTTGAAAGGATTCTATTCATGTCCTATAATCCAAACATAGAACCACTTTTATTAAGGTTTATTTTCCCCTTTTATGGCCTTCTCATCATACTCGATCTCTATCTTTTTTCCTATTATGTATCCATATATTCCAACTATTTATTGATCTTACAATGTTTCTATAGGAATATTTGAGATCATTATAGTATCTACTTTACATCCATATCTCCAAAATCATCCATATTTCCAAGAATTATATTTTCTCCTTAGAAAAGGTTCCATTTTTTATAAATTTTTTCAGATTTAGCATGCATGATTAGATAGTATGTATAATAATCTCCCTAATTCATGTATTCCACATGTCACCTTTAAACCATCCGTGACTCATAATGTATTTCTTTTGTCCTTTTATTTTACAGCATTCATTCTCAATCTTCTAGAGAGTTCATAGATAAATGAAATAAATATATTATGATCTGATATTAAATTTGAAAGAACGTAGATCTTCTTTTTAGGTATGTTTTTCCTATTCTGGTCATTTCTGGGAAAAAGGGGAAAATCTAGAAATTTTCTAAGTACACGCCGGGTACTTTATAAGTACACGATGAGTAATTTTATGGTGACCGAGGCCCTGTGCTGGCTGTGTCATGACTATACACATGGCCATGTATGGGTGAGGTGGAGGCCGCTTAAAGTGGAGTACAGAAACAACAAGTACACACCCTATATTTAAAAATGTCACGCTGCGTACTTTGTGTTTTTCATTAAACGCACTGGGGTTGCGTCTAATCGCCAGAGGTGTATTGTTCTAGGTCTCATTCGACCGGGAGAAACCTTAAGCCCACAAATCTTCTCCGATCCCCCGATCCTCCGTCTGTTATTCGAATCTACCACCGTCGATTGCGTTGGAATCACAATGGTAAGCTCTTCCTTCTCCTAGAACTTAGTTTTCCAATTCCTCCTCTTTTCCCTGTTATCATGGGTTGAACATTTTGGAAATTTTATTGGATCTACGATGTTATGAGGAGAATCAAGCTTCGAGGTTCAAGTATATTGATCTCCTAACGTCAAGGTAGGCAGTTTGTGCCTTTCCATTGAAAGTATTTGAATATTATGTACAAATTCCCCAAATACCCTAGAATGAGGTATTGCGTGTTTACCGTTTTAGCCCTATTGATTGATTTCTTTTCTTGTATGCTAGATTAGAGGATTTTGATTGTGTTTTGGGCAAATTGTTAGGCTTTGGAAGTGTTTTCCATGCATGTTCTTGCCTGTCTGGACCGTTGGGTCTAGTTACCTTTTAACTGCTGTTGTTTTTCCTATGCCTAGTATTGTAGGATGGTGTGACTCTTGTTCTTTCATTATGAGGATGTTATATAATTCTATCCAAGTATTTCTTGAGGTTACTTTTGCCGTTATGTGATGCGATACTTGCTGACTTTACATAGGGATGTGGGAACCTAGTATAGCAGACCATAGGGAGAACGGACATAAGGGATTCTCTAGAGTGTCTTTATAATACGATGCAAGACCACAAGGGGAATTCATGTTGAGTGGTTCCTCAGAGTGTCTGTAGTTCCTCGACATGGGCCACAGGGGGAATGAGATAGTGACTGCTTCCCCAGATCACCTTTAATACTATATGAGACTATAGGGGGAATTGAGAGTGAGTTCTTCCCTAGAGAGTCTATTCTTGAGATGAACTAGAGGGGTGAGACTGTGTGTGCCTCCCAGAGGGTTTCTAGTATTTGTAGGTTAAACCATAGGGGTTAGGCTGTGAGAAATACCCATAGGGTTACCTGTTTGTTCTACTTTATTGATTGGATACCTTTGGTTGTAAATTATATTCTAGAAACTATGTATTGTTTGCTGTTGAGTAATTCCTGTTTACTACTTTCTTGTACTTTTAGCTTCCATATATTTACTGACTGTTAGGCACAGATCTTCACCTGGTTTCCTTATGGTATTTTGTATCACACCCTATTTGGGTCATGCTTTTGGGCCCAAACAGATTGTATTGTTGCAAGTATAGATAAGGGAATGTGCCCTTCGAATTCAGGTAGCTGAATTGCTGTGGAGCTGGGGAGCATGGGACCGAGCTTTGGCTTGCGATGATGAGGATCTTTTTATCCCTCTTTTGTACTTGTTTTTAGTACTATTTGTATTTCCAACATTGTGAATTGTTTGGATGCTTTCTAGAAATATGCATCATGCATCATTTAAATATATGTATGATCCAATTGTTTCTTTTTCTCAGTCTTCCACTATTTACTCTTGTATGGATGTTTACTGCTTCTGATATTGTATTTTTGTTGTTTACTAATGTTGTGTAATCTACCAATGAGGGCATAGTTTCCCCACAATCACACCTAAGGCCCTCGCTGCTAGTCAGCAACCTCTGGTATTCGGGGAAATGCGCTTGAGGCCATGTGACCAATCAGGTATGGGGCACCTCTGAGTTGCTTTCGGAATAAGAACATTACAAAGTGGTATCAGAGGGGGTTTTTCCTCTTGACTTACTATTTGGAGCCTTTAGCTAGGGATAAGACGAAATAGGTACTTGGTAATCAGCTATGACTGGGGGTAGCTAACCCATGTGCATGGAAAATCCATACTACCTCGTTTGTTTCAATTTTACTGGTTTGCAATTTTACAGTTGATTTGATTTCAACGTTGGGTGATTCACATGCTTTGTGCTGTTACTGTTGTTGTTATTGTGGTTTTATTTCTGTCGCAACCCGATGAGATGTGGGTATTCCATTTCATGCATAATATAGGCACTTATTAGAAATCACATGCCATGCATTCTTATCATGCCATCTAGGATGCAGTTGCGATTTCATGTTGTTATGAAAGACGTTGTATAGATTATGCATGCTATTGTGATATATGATTTGATAGAATCCCTGCTGTTTGATAGGGAATTTGTTTGTATAGTGATTTGCTTAAATGGACACCAAAATTTGGTTCTTGATGTGTTATAGGCCCTAATGAACCAGAATTTGGTGAATCATTGCTTGTTTCCTTGTTATAACTTGCATAAGATGTCAAGATTTGATTCGCAGGGAGTATGGGACCTCACAGATTTGAATTTGGTACCTTAACGCTAGTTTACTATGTTTTCTGGGCTTCAGAGCAGTTTCTAAGGCTAATGTATGGAAAAACCCAGAATACACGATGTGTACTTTATGGTTACACGCCGTGTAGTCTATAACTGTGTCTTTGACTGTGTGGGAAGGGACATGAAGTTGTGAAAATTCATGTAGGAAAATGCTGTGTACTAGTTTACCATGTCGTGTAGTCTGAAATAGGTACGTCGACAATGTAACGAACAAAACAGGCCATGTTATCGTTTCACATACACACCGAGTCTGAAATCTATATGCAGTGTAGTATGACCTGGGTACCCGGTCGTGTCACGAACAACACGGGTCGGGGAATTAATTCAAGTGCATGCCGTGTTACTGTGGAACACGCCTTGTATAGTTAACCGTGGAGCCAACCATGTAACTAACAACAAGGGTCAGTGTTACCTTTCTCGTACACGCCGTGTCCGTCTGGAACACACCGTGTAGTGTCAGCCGTGTGTCAGGCCATGTCACTAACAATACGGGCCAGGTAAGGCATGTCTAGTACACACCATGTTTTCCTTGAACACACCGTGTAGTTTTGTCTTAAGAGAGTCATGTGGGTAGGCCGTGTAGAAGGACTCGGGCAGGGAATATGATTCAAGTACACGCCGTGTGTTCGAACAACACGCCATGTATTTCGGGTGTTACATGACCAGTTTAGGTAGGAGTACACGCCCATGTAAATGACTTAAGGGAACACGCCGTGTAGTCTTTATACACGCCATGTAGGCTTGTTTTGTAAATTTTTAATGCCTTATTTATCATGTTCCTTTCTTACGATTTTAGTTTTTAGTCCTTGATAATGTTTATCTAAGGTGTTCATTTGACCTTGAAGAGTCCTGGCATCGAGACGTCCTCCGGTTGTACTACAATTGCCAGGCGATGATCAGACACCGGATATGTCTAATCAGGGACTTCCCGTAGATCCTCCTATTGTGCCAGTCTTGGCACTAACCGTTATACCTGACATAGGAGCAGAGGCTCAGTTTAGATAGGTCTTTATGAGGATGATGGAAACTTTCCAGGGAGCTTTGCCTCCTGTCATGTCTATGGCAGACTTGACATGAGTTTTCCAGCAGTAGCATCCTCCCACCTTCTTAGGGGAAGGAGGACCACAGGCTGCAGAGTCATGGCTAGAAGCCATGCTGACGATCTTCGAGCATCTGGAGACGCCTCTAGAGAGGAGGGTCAAGATCTCTACCTATATGCTACAGGACTCTTCTGAGAAGTTGTGTGACATGATCTCACAGACGGGTCATCAGTAGGTTATGGCGTGGGAGGAGTTTCAACACGTCTTTTATGAATATGTATATCCCGAGACCATGAGGGCCGACCGAGCCTAAAAGTTTATAAGTATGGAGCAGGGTACTCTTTCTATCATGGACTATTCCTCTCGTTTTACTGAGCTTCTGCATTTCACACCCCTCTAGGGAGGAGATAGATTGTTCTTGGAAAGGAATTTTGAAGATGATCTCAGATGGGAGATCCACTCACAGGTGAATATCTTTAGGCCGACTTCTATCGCTTCCATTATAAACCATGCACTAATTGTGGAGAAAAATATGAGATATTCTGGAGGTGAGAGCCAGGGCGGTTCTGCTTCCCGAGTTAGTGCTTCACCATCTGATAGCAGGAAGCGCCGTAGAGAGTATAATCATAGCAATCCAAGGCAGCGAGACACATCTTCAGGTAGCCAGGTGGTATGATACTAGTGTGGTAGGGCTGAGAATACGAGGCCACAGTGCCAGAGAGACCCATTGGAGTGCCGATATTGCAGAAAGATGGGTCACCTTCAGCACCTCTGTCAGGTTTTCTCACCAGCAGCTGGTGAAAAGGGTTCATCCATGAATCCTTTTTCAGGAGTAGCGCCACTAGTTTCTCACTAGTCTAGGAACTGGAGTTCTTCTGGCCGTTCAAGCTAAGGTGGAGATCGAGGCCGAGGTGGTCAGTCACTGGTCTTTCAGTGACATCAGTGTGGATTAGCTCAGAGCGGTCAGGGAGGGTCACATGGCCATGGTACAAGTCCGGATTTTGTAGTAGAATAGACCTAGAAGGGGTAGGATCCGGGACCCTCTACAGTTAGAGGTACGATCTTAGTAGCCTCAGTCTTATCTTCCGCACTTTTTGATACAAGGTATTCCCATAGCTTTATCTCTATTGCTGTTGTGGAGATCCTTGGGCTCTGCATCTTTTCCTCTACTGATACATTGACTCCAGAAACACCGTTGGGGACTAGAATGGTTAGTGTACGTCAGTGAAGAGAGTTCCCTCTTGAGGTTGCAGGGTGTCACTTCTTATGGGACCTCTATGTCCTAGAGATGACGAGCTATGATGTCATTCTCAGAATGGATTGGTTAGTCCCCTTCCAGGTATTCGTCAATTGCTATTTCCATAGGGTGAGTTTCATATCACCATAGGGTGGATCTTTTCTTCATTGTGGCTAGTGGGAGGTCCAAGAAAGTCGAGCATGACTTGAGCATCTTGGGCTAAGAGGAGTTACAGCTCAGATTTACAGTCTGTATCTCGATGACTAGGGGACTTCACAATTAGACTTTCCTCTAGTGGTGGATCGTTTCAGGGATGTCTTTCCAGAGGACTTTTCAGGTTTGCATCTGGAGAGTGAGGTAGAATTTTCTATTGAGCTCGTTCCAGGAGCGGCACTGGTGTCTATTCCTTCTTATAGGATGGCTACACCCTAAGATGTAGGAGCTTAAGAAGCTGTTGGAGGAGTTGCAGGAAAAGGTTTTCATCTGACCTAGTAATTATCCTCAGGGTTCATCTATCCTATTTGTGAAGAAGGTAGATGACACCCTTAGGATTTGTGTGTATTATCGAATGCTAAACCAGTTGATGGTCAAGAACCGATATCCCTTGCCTAGGATTGATGACCTCTTTGATTAGCTTCGAGGAGCCTGGGTGTTCTCGAAGATTGATTTGAGGTCCAATTTTCATCAGTTTCACATTAGACCATCTGATATACATCTTACCGCTTTCCGGAGCGGTTATGGTCTATACGAGTATATGGTTATGCCGTTCAGCCTCACGAACGCACCTGTATTTTTCAGGGCACTGATGAACCGAGTGTTCCATCCATACTTGGATTCCGTTGTGGTGTTTTTTGTGGACGAAATATTGGTGTACTCTAACACTAGACACGACCATGATACCCATCTTAAGATCGGTTTGAGTACACTGAGAGAGCATCAGTTATATGCTAAGATCTAAAAGTGCCACTTTTAGATGGAACATATTCACTTTTTGGGTCTTGTTATCTTAGAGACAAGAGTATCAGTAGACCCATATAAAGTGAGAGAAGTAGTTTATTGGGAGTAGCTGAAAAATGTATTTGAGGTGAAGAGTTTTCTAGGGCTGGTTGGATACTACAAACGCTTCATACATGACTTTTCATTCTTAGAAGCACCGCTGGCAGGTATGACTAAGAAGGGTGAAAAGTTCTTGTGGTCAAATTTTTGTGAGTCAGCCTTTCAGTAGCTCAAAGGGAGATTGACTTCAGCACCGATAATAGTCTTTCCAAAGCCAAGAAAGAGCTACATAATTTACTATGATGCTTCAGGTATCAGGTTGGGAGTTGTGCTTATGCAGGGATATGGAGTCGTTGTGTACGAGTCTTGGAAGTTGAGGCCACATGAGAGGAACTACCCGAAGCACAATCTCGAGCTGGCATCAGTTGTTCATGCCCTACGATGTTGGAGACATTATCTTCTGGGATAGAATTTTTTGGTTTTCACTGACCCCAAAAGTCTCAAGTACATATTCACTCAGCGTGACCTGAATATGAGACATCTCATGTGGGTAGAGTATCTTCTGTCCTTTGACATTGAGCTTGCCTATACACCTGGAAAAGGCAATGCAGTGGCTGACACATTGAGTAGGAGAACTCAGATATAGGAAGTTCATGAGGCTAGCAGTGAGTGGAAGCTTATGGATCTATTCTATGAGATGCACTTGGAGGTGCACGACAGATAGGGACAAACTTTCCTATCTTCTGTAGCTGTTACCTCTACTATTCTTGATCGAGTTCGAATGAGGCAGCTATCATATTCTGAAGGCCTAGTCCTACAGGGTAGCATGTCAGGAGAAGAACCTCATTCTGGATGGACAGTAGGTGAGGATGAGATCTTGTGTTTCTAGGGACGAGTATGGGTGCCAGCAGACATACGTGAGGAGCTGATGAGGGATTTTCATTCCTCAGTTTGGGCAGTTCATCCTAGAATCACCATGATGTATTGTGATCTACACCGCTAGTATTGGTGTCTATGTATGAAGAGATATGTTACTGATTTTCTCATGAGGTGTTCCACTTGTCAGCAGGTGAAGGTGAAGCATCAGCGACCAGCATGGCTTTTGCAGCAGTTACCCATTCCGGAGTGTAACTGGAACGATGTCGTGATGGACTTCGTGACCAGTTTGCCGAGGTCTCCCCGAGAGAATGATGCTGTTTAGGTTGTCATTGATAGGCTTATGACGGTTGCTCACTTCTTTCCGATCAAGGAGACCTTCAGTGTTGATGAGATGGGATGGTTGTACATCTGAGATATTGTACATATACATGGATTTCCACACTCCATTGTTTCAGATAGGGATGTGCGTTTTACTTCTCGGGTCTGGCAGGGGCTTCAGAAGTCTTTGGGTACACAGGTACTTTTGAGTACAACATAGCATCCCCAAACAGATGGACAATTCCAGCGTATGATTCAGGTGCTTGAGCATATGCTCTAAGCATGCATTCTAGATTTTGGAGGTTCTTGGGAGAAGTATATACCTCTTGTGGAGTTTTCCTATAATAATAGTTTTCAAGAAACTATTCAGATAGAACCTTTTGAGGCTTTGTACGGTAGTCCATTCTGATTACCCTTATATTGGCTGGATGCAGGAGAGGCAGATTTTATGGGACCTCATCTTGTCCAGGAGACCACAGAGCAGATAGAGTTTATTCAGAAGAGGATGACTACCCACAGTCTCGACAGATGTCTTATACTGATCAGCGGAGATGAAATTTGGAGTTCAAGGTCGGGGATCAGGTTTTCCTATGTGTCACACTGAGGTTGGGAGACAAGCGAATCAGGAGAAAGGATAAGCTTTCACCAAGGTACATCAGGCCATTTGAGGTGTTGGAGAGGGTGGGGCCAGTTGCCTATCGGTTGTAGTTACCTCAGAGGTACCAGGCTATGCACGACATCTTCCATGTTTCTCAGCTTCAACGTTATTTTTCAGATCCATCTCATGTCTTTCAACCCAAGGAGGTTGAGCTTGAAGTAGATGCATCATTTGAGGAGAATCTTATCCAGATTTTCAATCACAGTACAAAGGTTCTCCGTGGCCAGTATGTTCCTCTAGTATGAGTGCTATGGCAGCACGGGCGAGTACATGAAGAGACTTGGGAGAGGGAGGCCGATGTACGAGCTTAGTGGCTGGAGCTGTTCATGGATTCTTATTTTATGACACGTTAGGGAAAATTGGGGACGAATTTCTTTAAGGGAGGATGTTTATAAGAACCCAAATCTTCTTTTCAGGTATATTTTTCCTTTTCTGGTCATTTTTGGGAAAAAGGGGAAAATATAGAAATTTTATAAGTACACGTCGTGTACTTTATAAGTACACACCGTGTACTTTGATGCTGCTTTAGGCCCTGTGCTGGCTGTGTCAGGACCATACACACGACCATGTATGGGTGAGGTGGAGGCCACATAAAGCGGAGCACGGAAACAACAAGTACATGACGTTTACTTAAAACATACACACCTTGTACTTTGTTTTTTTTCATTAAATGCACTGGGGTCGCGTCTAATTTCTTGAGGTGTCTTCTTCTAGGTCTCATTTGACTGGGAGAAACCATATGACCGTGAATCTTCTCCGATCCCTCGTGCCTCCATCTATTCTCCAAATTGACCACCATCAATTGCGTTGTAATCAAAGTGGTGAGCTCTTCCTTATCGTAGAGCTTAGTTTCCCAATTCCTCCTCTTTTACAAGTTATTGTGGGTTGAAAATTTTGGAAATTTTTTTGAATCTAAGATGTTCTATGTAGAATCAAGCTTCAAGGTTCAAGTGTATCGATCTCTTAACATCAAGGTAGGTGGTTTTTGCCTTTCTGTTGAATGTATTTGAATATTATTTGAGAATTCCACCAATAACCTTGAAAGAGGTATTGCGTGTTTACCGTTTTAGCCCTATTGACTGCCTACTTTGCCTGTATGTTATAGTAGAGGATTTTGATTGTGTTTTGGGATAATTTTTAGGATTTGGATGTGTTTTCCATGCATATTCTTGCCTGTCTGGACCGTTGGGTCTAGTTAACTTTTAAATTCTATTGTTTTTCCCATGCCTAGTATTGTAGGATGGTGTGACTGTTGTTCTTTCATGCTAATATACTGTAGAATGATAGCTAAGTAGTTTTTGAGATTACTTTATCCGTTAAGCGATGCGATACTTGCTGACTTTACATAGGGCTGTGGGAACCTAGTATAGTAGACCATAGGGAGAATGGACATAAGGCCTTCTCCACAGTGTCTTTATAATACGATGCAAGACCATAGGGGGAATTGACGTTGAGTGATTCCTTAGAGTGTCTGTAGTTCCACGACATGGCCCACAAGGGTAATGAGATGTTAAGTGCTTCCCCAGAGCACCTTTAGTATGATACGAGACTATAGGTGGAATTGACAGTGTGTGCTTCCCCAGAGAGTTTATTCTTTAGATGAACCAGAGGGGTGAGACTGTGTGTGCCTCCCAGAGGGTTGCTAGTACTTGTAGGTTGAACCATAGAGGTTAGTCTGTGAGAACTACCTAAAGGGTTAGCTGTTTTTTCTACTTGTTTAAGTGGTTGATTTCTGGTTGTAAATTATATGAAAGAAACTATGGATTAGTTGCTGCTGAGTAATTCTTATTTACTGCTTTCCTATACTTTTACCAGCCACATATTCACTGACTGTTAGGCACAAATCTTCAGGTGTTTTCATACTAGGATTTTGTCTTACACCCTGTTTGGGTCATGATTTTGGGCCCAAAAAGATTGTATTGTTGTAGGTATAGATAAGGGCAAGCACCCTTTGACTTCAGGTACATGACTTGGTATGGATCTGGGAAGCATGGGACCAAGCTTAGGCTTGCGATGCTGAGGAGCTGTTTATCTTTCTTTTGTACTTGTTTTTAGTACTATTTGTATTTCCCACATTGTGACTTGTTTGGATACTTTCCTAGAAATATGAATCATGCATCATTTAAATATATGTATGCTCTAATTGTTTCTTTATCTCAGTATTCCACTTCTTACTCTTGTATGGATGTTTACTGCTTCAGCTACTGTATGTATGTTGTTTACTTCTGTTGTGTACTCTTCCAATGAAGAAATAGTTTCCCCACTATCACACTCAAGGCCCTCACTGCTAGGCGTCATCATCTAGAATTTGGGGAAATGCACTTGAGGTCATGTGACCAACCGAGTACGGCCTGCCTCTAGGTGGCTTCCAGAATTAGGACGTTACAAAATCAAAGAAAATTTATGATTTCATATATAAAATTATGATATCCTCGTATGTGAAATAAAATATATGAACATTATCTAATAAAAAATTTAGGTATATGTGTGCTTTAATTATAAATATTTGATTTTTCATTATCTTAAAATTTAATATTACCTTACATTAAATAAAGATATAGAATTATCTACAATTATATGTAACTATATCTTTTATTCCTTTCATTTTATTTACACTGGGATAAAAAAATTTTCTATCATTTAATATTACATGCCATAATTTCTCCATCATATTATACAAAAAATATAATATTATCCCTTCAATATCTCTTTGATAATTGATGATAACTAATCGTAGAAGTAGAAATGTGATGTTATATCCATTTAAATGAAAAAAATCCCACCACTACTACTGATATATCTTGAATCACTAACAATGATATATCGATATCATAGAGCCTGATATAAAAATACTCCTTGACCCCCTTCCGATACAATGAAGCATAGACCACTTATAAAATATTCTTATTATAAAGTGTGATTCAATTAGTGCTTATGATATATACAATTTAATTTTTTTGATAAGATTCAATCCCTTTGGTTTGATCTATCATGATGTATCATATCAATATATCATAGTATTGATGTTGAATGTGGTTGGTAACAACTATATGTAAATAGAGTGATATACATATTATCCTTATATTAATTTAAACCATAATCCTAATTTGAATTTTCCTATACCATAACTTATATTGTTTACACATATATATCCTTGTCACATTGATAAAAAGTTTTATCATTAGTCGTTTCATACTTCCCATTCAACAGTTGTACTTAAAATAACCTTCAATTTATATTGGTGATAATATTCATCTTCAAACAATTTTTCATCAGTCCAATTCATCACATATTTAAAAATCACTCATTTATTACATATCTATTATAAATTAAAGTTAAATATTATAAGGGTTGTTCTACATTATTACATGAGTACAAGTGTTCACTTTTATTTTTCACTCCAGCTACAAGTGTTTTGACCCAAAATCATATCAATGGAATTCCCCTTCAGAATTTTCATTCATTTTATATTTATTAATTCAGTTTTATATAAATCATATGAACCACATGATAGAACCATAAAATTTTATTATATTGAAATATAAATTACATTTAGAGTATAAATATGCACAATAAAATCTTAAACATTATAATGAGACAAAAAATAGAAAATAAGATAACAGTAATATGACAACATGGATCAGATCGATGCCCGATAATGATCACACTCATGAAGAACACTATATAAATGAATTAGATTATTATAAATGAAAACCCATTTTGAAAATAAAAATATATAACATTGAGATAAATTTTATGTGAATAAAGAATGAATTAAATGTTAGGTATTTATATAAGTTTGGAAATCCATAGGGTAGTGTCAAATATGACAGTTGGAATAATAGTCCAACTGTTAGGAATAAAAACCTGGCCATTAGAATAGTAGGCTCAACTATGTAATTATAAAATTATATTCATTTATCTTATAAAGTGAATATAAATAAAAATTATATCATGATAAAAATTAATAAATGTTTTAAAAATAAAAAAAATAATATTTTGTATTTATGAAAAAAAAACATATGTTATATTTATATTATTATGATAAATATAAAAATTTAAAATAATGTTTATTTTTATAAAATGGTTTTATAAAATAATAATATGATTCATTATAATGATAATATAATTTTATGATTCCATAAGTAAATTTTCAAAAGGTAATAAAATCAATCACAATATTAAAATTGGTATTTTTATACTAATTATAGATTTTATTTAAAAATTATTTTTTTTCATATTTATAAAATTATTTTCATAAAACACATTAAATTTTTGGAATCAAATAGCTGAAAAATTTTTAGAGTGATTTTTTAGTATTTTCTGAAATAGTTGAATTATTTTGTGAATAGTGAAATATGCCAAAACAATGTACTTGGCATTATAAGTTAAATACATAAATAATTGAGTCATGGATGGTAAAAGAATCCATTATATTAATCTAACATTCATAAATTATTGTATATGGTCACATGATTCATTAATATTTATATTCCTGGGCTAAAATAATAAACAAATGAATATTATAATTAAAATCTCCCTATGTTTCCCTTATAAATACCTCCCTCACCACCCTTTCTCTTCACACCCTATATCATTTGATAATGAAAAAATATATTCCAATTTATATCCCTAGTCATATTATCCATGAACTCAATATTATGGTTTTACCCAAAGGCCATTCTAAAGATCCTTAATGGGTAGCCTAAGAGGAGACACCCAAAGGAAAAGATAAATTGTGAAATGAACATCTTTCAATTTTGTTCCTTTTCCACCTCCAACATATGAAATCCACCCACCATGAAATAGTAAAATTAATACCCTTAATATAATTATATATTATTATTATAGTTGAACATCCATTTTATACCATCCCCAATATTGATCTTAAAGTGAAAATGTTGTCCATATCATCGTCACTTCACGACACCTATAATTTTCAAATTTTATTTTCTACCACCACCATCATGGCCAGAATAAATTCCATTATTATTATGAGGACTCAAACATAAACAATAAATAATATTGATTTAAGTTAATAATTTTATATTCTATCATATCTAGGATCTTTTAAAGATATAATTATTATAGAATTAGGCTATAACTAATATATAAAAAACAAAATAAAAATTGGACACCTCCAATAAGTATCCATTTCCCCATAATATAAAACTTTTAAAAAAAGCATGAATTATTTTAATGGTAAATATTCATTCTTTCTAACATTACTTCTTCATTTCCCTTAAAAATCATTAAAAACTATGATATTTTTTTAAAAAAAACATGGTATGATAACAAAATCTCATTATGGGATATAAAAATAAAAAAAACCGTTAGTTTGGTAAAATCATAAAAAATAATATAACGTTTACCTTTATCTTAAAAGTTATTTGTTAATATGAAATGAACCATATTTACATGAATAAAAAACACACATTTTCTCAAATAAAATCATTAAAACCCCTAGAAGTAAATTAAAAACTAGTTTAGGTGACTTAGAGCACAATATACATAAAAACCATTCAAAACAATTTTAATTAGAATAACCATATTGATGACTTCCAGTATTATCATTACCCAATGCTTTGGAGATCCATTACAGGATCACCTAGTGCTATATGGTCCAACCAATGCCAATATTCAATGGGATTTCCTGGTGTTATCTCGTACACCCCATGTTAAGATATAACAGGATTTCCTGATGCTATCTGGGACACCCCTTGTTAAATTGTAATAAGATTTCCTAGAACTATATGGGATACAAAATTTTAATCTATACTAGGATTTCTTGGAACTATCTAGGCTACTAAATTATGTAATTCAAAAAAAAAACTATTAATAAAACACTTTATTCAGAAAACCCTATAAAAAACTCTTTTAAACTTATTTGAAAAACACTTTGGGATAAAAATACCAATTTTTTAAAAAACCATTTTCAATTCCAAAGAACCATTTTATTTAAAAAATAATTTTTCATACCAATAAAACCAATATAAAAATATTTATATTTATTTAAGAAACACTAAATCTTTTAAAGGAATCCAGAAATAAAATTAATGGCCATAGTGGTAGAAAAGTCATTGTCATCATGTACATTAAGAATAGAACATTCATTTTTTCATTTCTCAAGAAATTCCATGTAAGACATGTAAAATATTTATTTTTATATTTTTTGAATTAAATTAAAAATAGATATAAAATTTCCTTCATAAATCTTTTATATCCATATAAATAAATGTGTAAAATAATATAAAAAATATTGACATATAGAAAAAGATTTTGAAATTAAATCTTTGATCATTTAAAGTGTCCCTTACAACTTTGATCATTTAAATCATAAGCCCCATGAATTAATAAAAAAAACATTAAAAAACATTATAATAGATAATATATGGATAGTTAAATTCAAAGGGTCTCTATATAGACCTTATACAATAATAAATACACATATCATCAAGAAATGCATCAATGAATGGAGATTGAGAAGAAATCACTTACAATAGTGGTAACATATGAATTAGAAGCTGCAAAAGTAATAATAAAAAACAAAAAGATCTAAATACCATAAATATAAAAGTAATTAATGATATAATATTTTAAAATTTGTATTTAACACACCACAAAAAATAATTAAGTGGTTATTATGACATTTATCTCACAGATATAAAAAGTGAGATGAAAATCCCTTACATTGAGTACAAATTGTCACATGTGACTTTATATTCATAAACATATGTTAATTATTTACTTGATTTAGAAACATTTTAACATTTTTTATTATTTTTATTTCACTTATTACAACATTTTATGCAACTACTTAATCAATTATGTTTACATATGGTGTTTTGACTATATTCGGTTTATGTGTCAAAATGACTATGGTTGGTTGTCTATGGTCAAGGGGTTGTTATTAAAAAATAAAAAGAATAAAAATTATTATAAAATTATCATATTTTTTAATCAATTATACTTTTAAAAGTAATCATCAATTATGGTTATGAAAAATGAACCAATATTACAATCATTGAGACTGTAGGCCGTACGTTTTCATGAGTAACGTTCCCATTTTTCAATGATCATTATGGAAAGAAGTTAAGTAAAATTTATATTTCCATAATGATAATTATATGATAAATACAATGTTATTTAATAATTTAAACCTATATATTTTATTCTTGTGATTTAAATGGAATCACATCACATTGAGGAGGAAGAAATACAGACGTCAAAGACTGACGTTAAAATATTTTAGTGTGTGAAAAGGGTAATAAATAAAATGATACATTATATTTATATAAAGCTAATTAATTCATGAATATAATATATATGTAATTTATTTAACATATTTTTAATTTAAACCATTCTTAATACATTCCATTTAATGTGTGAATGTACCACATCGCTTTGAAGAGGCAGTAGTCCACACGTCTACAAACGATGTTATCATATTTCCAAACAATGGAAAGAAAAAAGGTAAGTGTTATATAAAAATTATATAAGTATTAATATAACATAAATAACATACATATATATATATATCATATAAAAATAGCATGTCCATCATAATTCCCAACCATGATAGGTGTTAAAGGAAAAATGAACAACATCATTCTGTGAGGTAGTAGTTCACCATACATACAGACAGAAAGTTCGTTATGCATTTAAAGGAAGTGTGTGTAGGTGTAGATAGAATACTAAACATAAAGAAATATCAGTATATTTATTGTAATTATGTTATTATATAATCATATAATAATAATAATTGAATATTTTGAGAAAGAAATTAAATAATAGTGATCATTGAAGAATATTACCTCTTTTTTGGGTAACTCGTTTTTGTTTACAACAAAGGATTTACTTGGATTTGTTTATGACCAAAGTTAGGATTATAGTTTTAGTGGAGTGATTTTTCTATATTACTTGAGAAAGGTTTTTTTTATACAAAACTTATTGAGAGGTATGGGGAAGTAGGGTGGGTGAGTGCCTTTTTATTGTGGAGGAGGAGTGAAATTCTAGTAAATATAAAAAGGTAAACACTATTGGGAGGATTACCTTTCCTCATTTTATTAATAAATGAAAAATAATGTATTAAAGGGAAATTATAATAGATAAAAACTCTCAACACACAAAAATAATAAAATTTTTATCATTTATTCCATAGTATTCCATTTTCCTTAGTTTTTTCATTTTGGGTTTTAATTAAGGAAGCTAGTTTTATAACCTGTGTAATTCATATATTAAGGATAAATTGAAGAAATTATTGTTTGAAAATTTATAAAAAAATATTACAAAATATTATATATAAAATATAAAATAAAAATCACATATTTATTAGAAATTAATTTTAACAGAAACGCATGTAACGTGCAAAAAAATCACATTAACCCTAACTATGAAAACAATGTTGTTATTATTTATAGCTCAACATGTTCATTATAAAAGATAAATTGGCCAATTAATGGACTATATTTTATATTTATTAACACATAAAAATAAATTTTCCTTGTATAATTGTTTTATAAATTTTAAATCATTTAATAAAATAACATTTATTTAATTTAATTTAATGATTAATTAAATAATCCATGTGTTGGCGCTTCTTAAGAATTGAATGAAATTATATCATCTCTAAAAATTAAATATAAATTAATATGATTAAAATAAACCATTTATATACCAAAAAATATATATAACATAATCTATGTAGCTTCTTCCCTACTTCAAAGCTTTATAAGTGTTGAAGGCATGGAATGTTCCTTTTTTCCTTACATAACTTATAATATAGGTCACATTCATAGAATATTGTCCAAATAACTCATAAAAATAGAGCCTAAGGTTGTAAGGGTCGACATAATTATAGAAAATAGGTGTTTTACAAGTGTTAGGTCATTTATTCACTTTATATTATTATTTTAATCATTAAGTAAGACTGTTTTTACCTTAATCACATTAATTAATTTCAATTACATTCAATAATATTTTTTTAAAAAAAATGATTTTTATATTATTATACCAAAAATTTAAAAATTATTCCAACTACATATATCTATTTTTCAAAATTAAATTCACAATAGATGCTAGCATTAATTTAAAATTAATCCTGTAGAGGTTACGTGGCATAAGGGTTTTAAAGAGAAAAGTTCAAAAATTTAAAATGTTTTTATATCCTACTTCAATGTGAAAATAAATGAATTGACATAAATTGGATTTATTGATATATAATCTTACTAATTATACTTTAAAACCAAAATAAATTATAATTCAACTATATTAATAAATTAAACTAAAAAGTCGTTTTCAATTTAAATGTTGTGTTTTTCACAATTCATCAAAAAATGAAACTTTATAGAAAAATACCAAAAATTAACCCAATATAAATTTGGATTTTATGATTTAAAAAATTAAGACTATTTTTTCATATAAAAAATATAAATGTGTCAAAAATTATATTTAAAATATGTTCTCCATTAGAAGGCGGTAAAAGTATGCTTAAAAAATATTCAGCCTTTTAAGCATAAAACTAGATTTATTCTTATTCCATACCTATAAAATCTATTTGATGAATGTCAAAAAAATTAATTTTTTTTTGTGAAAATAATATTTTTAGTCTTATCTACTAACTTTAATATGACTTCCAGAAAATAACTTCTATATTAAATAATTATTTTAATATTATATTATTGTTTGGTAAGATTCAACCCTGCGTGTAAAACATGTTACTGAAGAAACACGATGTAATGTGCAATATAATATAAAATTTGTGATGTTTACAATGGAATATAAAATATGAATTATATATAAATCAAGATATTATATAACTCAATTTAATTTGAATGAAAGATATATCATAAAATCTCAGGATGTTACATCCTACCTCCCTTAAAAAATAATTTCACCCTAAAAAATCATCTTGGTTATCAAATGATTAAAATTTGCAGAATTATATTCTTAAAACTCACATCATTCAAATTGTTAAAAAACATACTCATAAAAAGGGTAAGTGGGAAACATAACTATAACAGAAGTTACGCATAAATAGGATTCCCTACAGGGAGAACATTGGTGGGAAATTAAAATTTTGATTTGGAAGGGAATGATAATTCTCACGGACTAATATAGAGTTACAGAGAACATGGTCAAGAGAATGTTAGTAAATACAAAACCAAAAGATGAATATATGTGTAAATGGATATTGATATCATAAAAAAATATGGTAATATGAAAACATTTTATTTCCTCAAAATCCTTTTCCAAAATTTGAAGGATTACTTCACCATCTATAATAAGAGAATAATGAAATATACTTATTAGATGAGCATAATTACATAAATTAATCATTTCAACCACAATGTCATATTTTTAATCCATACAATGGGTATTTAAGATGACTTTTCATACATGAAGCATTAGAATCAATGTCTAACAGATCACATAATCCTCAAAATGATAACATGATATTTCTCCTATCATTTGATATTAACCAAAAACCAAAATGGTTAGCCATAGTAATATAATTTTAAAATTCATGTGATGAGATAATACACTAATTAATAATATTAAAAATTAAAGGCATAAGTCTCATTAAACTAAGTACTTATAAAAATTGAAACCGGACAGAAAATATCCAAAAAATTGCTTAATCAGTTTATGATCACACCACATAATAACATGGAAGTAGTTTATAAAACCTTGAAATTATGGTTAATCTTAAAAAAATAACAATATTTATAGAGCTTTTATCACTTTACTAGAAGGTCAAACATCAACTATAGTAGTAGAAAAAAATTTCCACACCTTTTTGATTCTGATCATGATGATTTCCATCCAGAGTAAGAATCTTCATAAACACATTAGAATAATAACCCAACATAATGTAACTAAAAAACCTCAATGTTGGATGGATATTGGTTACCCCATTCTTTGGATGTTCATGGCTCTTTTATTTACAGTCATTAATCATATGGCCAAGTTGAACACACAAGAAACACTTCTCATATCCTATCAAACATTCTTTGAAGTGTTTTTTCCACACTTGTAACATTTTTCTGGTATTACATCCATAATTATTTGTTAGATGCTTCTCTATTTCCTAAAAAATTGACGGTTTCTTACCCATTTCATATCATGGAACATAAGTGTCAAAAAAATCCATGTCAACTATCCCAGCACAACAAACCATTTTTTCATGACTATTAAATTCTTCATTAAAAAAATATCTTCATTTACTTGGTTTCAATCCAAATTAAAATCAAATAATTTTACTATCAATGTCTCGAATAATATCAGGACCATAAGTAGTCAATATTGTGAATTTTTATTCATACATGAAAACTAAATCATCATCCTTTTAGTTTAATTTGAAGAATTTTTTCTTTATCCTAAGTGGAACAACCAAAGGGAAATATTTTTCAAGGAAAATATCCTTAAATGTTTCCCATTCCATGAAATCAAGATCATCTTTATCTCTAGTATTATTAACCAAATTCAATGATCGATCACCTTCTATTTCAAGAAAATAGATGGAAAGAGTTACCTTTGGATATTATGAAAATCATATGACTTAAAATATCTTCTTCAATGCATTGATCCATCCTTAGGATACCACTGGGTTAGATGATTCATTGAATTATGAGGTATTGTTTCTTCATGAAATGATCTACTTTAGACATGTTACATCCTGGTATATCGAGTTCACATATTTCTTGGAAACCACCACCATTTATATCTTATGTCAAATGATCCATCACTGAAACACATTGGTCTGTTCCAATTTTAATCATCTTGGGATGCTGATTAAAGAGGATATTTTCTTCTCGGTGCCTTCCTACTATAGATTCCTTGTTTCATATGTGGAAAACCATTCCAAACAGACATATTTTTGAAAAAGAAACATGGAAATATTAAAATTTTATATCATTTCAACCTAACCATAAAGTAAAATCTTATATGGTCATGCTATTAACACAATCCTAACCATTAACTTTTTCTAAAACATTCATTTGATACCAACTATAAGTCCTAGAACTGAAAAATTACACACTCTTGAGTTAATTCAATAATTTTACTTTCTAGGACATTGAGTATCTTATCATTTTTATGGTCTGAGAAAGTTAGTCCATAACTGATACTAAAAAAACAATAAATACCGAGTAGACAATTCTGATCAATATCCATTTTTTCCATAATATAAAACTATTAAAATGAAGCATGAATTATTTTCATGGTAAATAACCATGACTTCTAACTTGAGTTATTTCTTTCGCTTATCCATTATTAAAACGTGTGAAAACATTTAGAAAAACTAGGTATGAACATAAAATTTCAGAAAAGGATATAAAATAAATGAAATCATTAGTTTAGTAAAATCATGAAAAACCATATAATATTTACCTTTATCTTTAATGTTATTTGAGAATAGGAAATAAATTTTTTAAAATGAATAAAAAAACACATTTTTAACTATTAAAATCATTAAAATACCAATAATGAAATTTAAACTACTGTAGGTTACCTAGAGAGTCATATTCATAAAACCATTTTTAAACCCTTTCAATTGGAAAAACCACATGGCCAAATTCCAATAGTATCATTACCCAATGCATTGAATAGCTATAATGGGATCACCTTGCACAATCTGAACCACCCCATGTTAAGATATAATGGGATTTTTTGAAATTATTTGGGCCACCCCATGTTAAGATGTAATATACTTTCCCGATGCTATATAGACCACCCCATGTCAAACTGTAATGGGTTTTCTCAATGTTATGTGGGCCACCCCATTTTAAGCTACAACGAGATTTATTTGTGCTATATAAAACACCAAATCTTGTAATTCTCATGTACAACTTCACAAATAAAATAATTTCTTCACAAAACCATTTTAAAAAATATTTTAAAAGCTTACGAAAAACACGTTCTCATAAAATAACAATTTCTTATAAAAATCCATTTTTAATAAAGAAACACCATTTTCATTGAAAAAAATTTCAACAAAAAAATAAACAAAATAAAAAATTTATTTCTAATTTAAGGAACATTAAATATTTAAATGGATGGAAAAAATAAAATTAATGTCCATAGCGATGAAAAAGTCATTTTCTCTGTGTATGTTAAGAATGAAACATTACTTTTTTTCACTTGTCAAAACATTCCTTATAAAACAAATATAAGAGTGTTTTTTTTTAAAAAATGAATTAAATTAAAATTTGACAGAAAATTTAATTTATAAACCTTATATATCTATATACATAAATATGTAAAATAATATCAAGAATATTGACATGGAGAAAAATATTTTGAAATTAAATCATTAAACATTCAAAATGTATGATTCCACATTGAACATTTAAATCATAAGCCCCCTGAAAGAATAAAATTTTAAAGAATATTAAAAAAAATTATAATGGTTAAAATATGGATATATTATATAAATGGTTAACTATATAAACCTTATAAAATAATAAAGGTGCATATCATCAAGAAATGCCTCATTGAATAGAGATTGAGACAAAATCACTTACAACTGTGGTAACATATCAATTGGGAACCCCAAAAGTAAAAATATTAAAATTAAAGATTTAAATACCATTAATATAATATAATTCATGATATAATACTTCAAAATGGTAAGTAGATTCACCATACAAAATAAATATGTTTTGATTATGAAATTTATCTCACGGATGTAAAAAGTGAGATGAAAATCCCTTACCTTGATTTTGACTTATCCTGTGGGTCCTTATCTTCCTGAATAATAAAATTAAATGAATTATTTATATGCATGATAATATTATTAATGTTTATTATTTATTTTATTTTAATTATTACAACATTTTATAAAACTACTTTTTACATTATGTTTATGTCGAGTGTTTTGACCATATTCTGTTTATGTGTCAAAATGACTAAGGTTGGATATCTATGGTCAAGGGGTATTTATAAAAATATCTCCAGAATAATAATTATGATATAATTATCACATTTATACATAAATTATAATTTTAAAACCAATCATGAATTATGGTTATTAAAATTGAACCAATGTTACAATCATGTAGATGGTTGGATCTACATACGCATAAGTAACGTTCCCATTTTTTAACAATCATTATGGAAAGAAGGTAAGTAAAATTTCCTATTTCCAGAATTATCATTATATAATAAATATAATATTATTAAATCATATATACTTATATATATATAATTCAAGTGATTTAAAATAAATCACATCACATAGAGTAGGCAATAGTCCACACGTCCAAGAAGGATGTTATCACTTTTTTTAGTGTGTGAAAATGGTAATAAAGAAAATGATAAATTATTTTTAGATAAAGTTAATTATTTCATAAATATTAAATATATTTATTTTATGTAAATTATTTTTAATTAAACCCATCTTTAAAACATTCAATGTAATTTGTGAACATATCACATCTCTTTGTGGATGGTGTAGTACACCCATCCACAAATGATGTTATAATATTTCCACAAAATAGAATAAGTGAAGGTATTGGTTATATAAAAATTCCAAAATTATTATTAAAACATAAATATATAATAATTATATCAAATAAATATTATGTTTCCATCATAATTCCCAACCATGAGAGGTGTAAAAAATTGTCATCCTTTCATGAGGCGGTAGTTCGCCGTACACAAGAACAGTAAGTTCATTACCCATTTGATGGATGTATGTGTAGGTGTATGTAGAAACCTCAAGAAAAAATCATATCAGTATATTTAGGATACTTATGTTATTATATGTTAATGGGATAAGAATAATTTAGTGGGATGAGAAATAAATAAAACAATTGTGATCGGTGAAGTGTGTTACCTCTTATTTGGGTAACTATTTTTAGTTTACATAATTGGACTTCCTTGGATTGATTTATACACAAATTTAGGACTCTAGGTTTAGGTTATGAAATTTTGGAGATTATTTGGGTAGGTTTTGTACCAGAAAAAAGGATTGGGAGGTGTGGAGAAGTGGGGAGGGTGGGGGCTTTGTTATTTTGGAGGAGTGACGTTCCTGTAAATTTAGAAAGGTTAAAACTATTGGTAGGTCTCCCTTATCTAATTTGATTCAAAAAATAAAAATAATGGAGTAAATAAGAATAATGGTCGATCCAGTCTCTCACCATACAAAATTAAAATCATTTTTATCATTTGTTCTTTAGTCTTAACGATTTCTTTTTTTTTTGTTTTGGTTTTTTAATTTTGGTAACCAGTTTTCTAACCTATGAAATTTGTAAATTAAGAATCAATTAAAGTGATAATTATTAGAAAATTTAGACCAAATTAAGATAAAATATAAAATATATTTTATAGTATAAAAATTTTATATGTGTGGGAAATAACTTTTACAGAAATGTATGTAACATGCAAAAACACTACTTTAACCCTAACTATGTTAACATTGTTTTTACTCTTTATGAATCAACATGTTCATTATAAAAGTTTAATTGAATAATTATTGGACCACTTTTTATATTTATTAACACTTTAAAATCACTTGGAAGAAGTTAATATTTTTATAATTATTAATTAATTTAATAAAATATCATTTATTTTATTTAATTATTATCTAAAAAATTATTGTGTTTGTGTTTATTAAGAATTTAATGTAATTATATAACCTATAAAAAATAAATATAAATAATTATGATAATAATAACTCATTTATATTGAAAAAAATTTTATATAACCCAATTTATACAGTTTATTCCTTATTTTAAATCTTTATAACTGTAAAAGGACAGGAATGTTACTTTTTTTCATTTTTTAACTCAACTTATTACATAGGTCACTTTCATAGAATAATATCCCAATAACTCATTAAAATAGATCCTAATGATTTTTGGGTGAACATATGTCTAGATAGTAGATTTTAGACAAGTTTTGGGTCATTTATATACCTTATATTCTAAAATTAATCAATAAGTAATATTTTTTTACCTTAACCACTATAATTAATTTTAATTACTTTCTGTAATTATTTTGATCAAAAAATTAAGTTAATATTATTTAAATAAAAATTTCCTACTTATTATTACTACACATATCTATTTTTACATATTCAATTCACATAAGTGGCTAAACTTACTTTAGAATTTATCCTACAGACGCTGCGAGACAACAAGTTTTTAAGGAGGAATGTTCAAAAGTTTGAAATGTTTTTATATCGAATTTAATTGGTAAATTTAATAAATTGACCTAAATATGGATGATTTATGTATAATTGAACTAGTTATACTTTAAAACCCATTTTAAATATAATTTAACTATATAAATAATATATATAAAAAGGTGGTTTTCACTATTTATCAAAAAATGTAACTTCATAGAAAAATACCAAAAAATCACCTTAAGTAAATTTTTATATTCTGATGACATTTTTTTTTCATATAAAAATTATAAAAGTGTTTAAATTTAGATTTAAAATTTGTTATCCCTTAAAAGGTGGTAAATGTTTCTTTAAAAATATACATCATTTTAATCGTAAAACTAGATTTATTATTATATTATTCTAATAAATTCTATTTGATTAAAGTCAAAAAAATTATAAACTTGTCTAAATATAGTATAGATAGTCTTATTAACAATTTAAAATACAATATCTAGGAAATAAATTCAATAATTCATAATAATATCACTATTATATTATTGTTTGAAAAGACTCGACATTGCATGTAACACAAGTTATCGAAGTAACTCAATGTTATACACAAGAAAAGAAAAACCAAGTGTTGCGTATAATGAAATCTAAACTGGGCATTGTATGTAGAACAAGATATCAAAGAATTTAATTTAATTTGACTGAAATATTTTTCATAAAATCTTGAGATGTTACAATTACTGTTAAAACTAATATGAATAAGAATATTTTAGTTTTATTATTATTCTGGAATGATTAAAAACTCTTAAAGGGAAATAAAAACAAGTCAGTTCACCATGGAAGGAAAAACAGTTTTAATGAACTAACTATATAACAATAAAAATCAATAATCACTAAATTTTGTCTAAATACCCAGAAATTCTGTGTAATTTTTTTTCTTAAATACATGGGATTTTTACGAGTCCGAAAAAATTTATGGCGCTTTATTCCAAGGACCGGTGTGCCCGGAATCAATTTCTGATGTTTTGTTTGGGTATGTTCAGAAAACATATGAGCGAAATTTTATAACTTTTGAACCGGTGCTCAGAATTGAAATCCGAGGGCACTTTTGAACTCGCAGTGCCAATATTCTCTTAATAAGACTTTCACTTCGATGGTGGATGGTCGAGAATAAAAGTTAGTTTTGGGATTTTTATAAAAAATAAAAATAAAATAAAGTGTACAACACTTTATTTTATATTTAAGCCTCCATGAGTGTGTGTGATTGTTGGTTAAAACCTCAACATGGGAGTTGGAGGTGGGACCGCCACACCCTAACCTCCCACGAGAGGTTATAGGGGTGGGGTCCACCCAAAAATAACCTCCCGTGAGAGGTTACATCGTGGGGACCACACAAGACTGAAACCCCCTAATCAATGGGAGGGTGGAAAATCTCCCTACTCCCCTCATTAATGAGGGGGGAGTCCCTTGACCTCCTCTACCATTAATTGGTGCCACGTTTCCCTTTTAATCAATTTCTCCAACACATGTAATTTATTAATGGGAGCCTCTTAATTTATTCCTCCATTTTGAAATTATTGTGCAAACAAAATAATAGAAAAATTATATTATTTTTGGCTTGGAAATTATCATTTGGGGGGGGGATCTTGAGAGGTGTTGGGAAAAAATCCCTCAAGGTATCATTGAAGCATTTTTGAGGTGATTGTGTTTGTTGACAAAATTGGCCTCTATGTTGTGTTTGTTGAAAAAGAAAACCTTGAAGTAAAAAATTTGTTGACAAAGGGGATTACATTGTGGCATGCCGAGTTCAAGGGATGTTGTTAATGATCCATGATTTATTCAAGAATGTCGAAAAAAGTAATGGTCGATCTGGAGGCGGTTCCAAAAGAGCAGACACAAGGTGGCACCATTTTCCAGTGTTTGCCAAATTTTTGGACCTCAAAATTGACACATAGAGAAAAGTATTTTTGGAAAAAAGAACTTGCGCGCCATGGTCTTAGAGGATTGGAAACTTACGTGCCATATTTTTTTCAAGATCAGAATATCAAAATATGGCAAAGGAAAAAGGGGTGCCCAAGTTTTATGTTTAGTCGCGCAAGTGACTTGTGCGGCAGAGACTAGGGAGGTGAGACTTGTGCGCTGAGAGGAGACTTGTGAACCATCACACAGGGTGTCCAAATGCCTATAAATATAGGTCAACCCCTCCTCATTCTGTGTGAGTAAAACAATTAGAGAAAATCAGAGCTCCCATCATGTAGGTGTGGTGGTCGCACAAGTGGTGGTGTTGTCGCGCAAGTAGAAGTTGCGCGCCAGTTGATTTTTGCGCATCCAGAGTGGTTTGGGAGATAAATGAAGGGAGTCACCAAAGTTTTGAGTTGAATAAGGGGGTGTAACACAAGTGGTTTGGTGAAACTTGCACGCCATGTTTTGAAGAAGCGCGAAAGTTGGTGGTTGTGCCCCAAAATTTGTTTGGGCGTAAAAGGGAGTGAGTCACTCAAGATTGGAGTTGAAGAAGCTAGTGTCGCGCAAGTTGTTTTGGTGAACATTCGTGCCAGTTTTAACTTGTGCGCCGAGACTTGTGTGCTGGCTTGGAGAAGGGCACTAGGTATGGTTGAAGCACGATAGTGATTCAGGGCTGCGTGGTAGCTGGAAGACTTCCTGATACCTTCGGTGCAATGTGAGATTCATCTACAGGTGAAAGTTGGATTTCAACAGAGCATCTACATACAAAAGAGGATGTATTCATTAGTGATAATTAAGATACCTACAGGTCTATAAACTGTGAATGCATCCTTTCTAAAGTAGTGAGAAAAGGAAGCGGAAGAAGGTGATCCTCTCCACCGGCAGTGAGCCAGAGAGAGAGAAACAGGGAGTGACCCTTGGGAAAGCAGTGAGCTGACCCGAAACATTGTAAAGGTAGTGAGCCTGGGCATAGAAGTGATCTAGCCCGGACATTATTGGCAGTGAGAATTAGAGGATTTGGTGCAGTGGCACATCGTCATTTTATTCTCCTTGGACGTAGCCCAGTGAGGGTGAACCGAGTAAAAATCTGTGTGTCTTCCTGGTCGCTTCCCTGCATTGCATCAAAAGCATCATCATCAGATAAAGAAGAAAATAAGTGATCATAATAAACACAAAAGTGCAAACATAGTTACCCTTGTAATAAAGAGGTCAATATCGAGTGGGGCAGGAAGAATTTAGATAAAGAATATCCATACCTTGATTCACCCCCCTCTTAGGGTATATAAGCCCCTATAGGTCCTAATAAGAGGAGAGCTTGGGAGAAAAGAAGTTCTCCCAAATAAGAACGAAGAACGTGAAGAACACAACCAAAAACCTTTTCGACTTCCTTCCTGGATCCTCTGCAACGTCGTCAACGAACCGATGTAGCACAGAATTGGGAGTGCATGAAGAATGCGGCGAACGATGAACTTCATCATCTTCTTTCCGCAACACCATCAATGAACGACGAACGTCGATAAAAAAATAAAAGGTAGGGGGTTTACCTTGAGTTTTATCCCTTTTCTTTTCTCATCTTTGTTTGAAAAGAAACTGTTGAATGGTTGTAAATAATTGATGTTCATCCTTCCTATTCTGATGAACCAATTGTTATCACTTTAAACACCGAGGATGCGGGCCAACCTAACATGGCCCGACATCCTCTGTTGATCCTTCTTTATTGTGGCGTTCTATGGCATGGTGATGAGGCGACGAAAACGAAGGCAGAAATGAAAACGGCCATGCTACCTGCGGTCTCCGCAAATGGCGCCACCCCCATGACGCAACGAAGCTTATGGACAACCACCATCGGCCCGAGCAGTGCCCATCCCACTTACCCGTGGCATCTCGGTGCCCTTCCTGGTGGACGACCTGCTTACCTGTGGCCTACCTGGCCCCTGCCGCAGCCTGCCCGACGCCCTCGCGCCCTACTCGGCGCCCTCACGGCCTGCCTGGCCCCTACCGCGGCCTGCCCGGTGCCCGCGCACCCTGCCCGGTGCGCTGCTGATGCCCCCGTGGCCTACCCGGTGCCCGTACACCCTACCCAGCCTACTAACGATTCCCATGCGGCCTACCCGGCCCCTTCTGTGGCCTGCCCGGTGCACCCGCTCCCTACTCGGTGCCCTGCCGGTGTGCACGTGGCTTGCCTGAAGTCGTGTCGGTGCCCCCGCGGCCTGCCCAATGCCCCCGCGGCCTACTCGGCCTCTGTGTGAACCACCTTGAACCGGCCTCCCCCCGAGCTGGACTCTGAACGACCCACACGCTCTAGGCCAAGCCAGGGTTATGGTCCCCGGCCTCCGGGAAAAGTCGCCTACGTGGTGACACCCGGGCCAAACTGCCCTCGTAGTCCGCTGGGCCGGGTCCAGCGGATCGGGCCAAAACACAACGGCCTGACCCACCCAATGGGCTGGGTCAGACCCAGCGAGTCTGACTGGGTCGACCCAGACAGGGTCGGCCCAGACTAGGTTGGGTCGAGTCTGTCTGACAGGGTCGGACCGGACCCGAGCCCCTTACTGACCCATTACCTTCTTGGGCCATATCTTTGGCACCAGACGTCCGTTTGAAGAACCGTCAGTGGGAACAGTTTTCTTGGAGAGACCGACCCTTTGAGAATACCCCACTGAAGTTTGGGGTATATTTGAGTTACAGTCAGGTTGGATCATACACGAATCCAACCAGGCCCCCGGGACTAAAATGCTAATAACTCACAGACCTGGCGTTCAATCGACGCATCATCTGTTGTGTTGAGACCCCTATGACGAGGCAAACCATTGAGATACTTCTTTGTAGCACTTCATGATAGTTGGAGTATCAAAAAGTAGCTCATGGATCAGATCCTTCTAGAGGCGAGCAGACAGAGTACGGAGACCTAGTAGCTGGCTGAGATTTGATGACTGCTGACCATTTTGACTCGGAGTGACTCGACTAGCACAGTGGAGAGTGCCTCTGTGTGATGCGGCAGACCCACAGTGGGGAGCGCCTCTGTGTGAGTGCAGAAGACCCACGATACTCGATAGTAGGATTACCTCAGCAGGCTACGGGGGAGAGCGCCTCTATGTGATGCATCCGACCCACAATGGGGAGTGCCTCTGTGTGACGCGACAGACCCACGATACTCGACAGGAGGAGTACCTCAGAAGTCCAAGGTTAGTGGGAATTGCCTCTGTGTGACGCGGCAGACCCACTATACTTGACAGAGGAGGCGTTATCCAGTATCCATGGGTTCGATAATAAAAATCCTGGTTTGATCTGAGTCAATGACTTTTGTGTTTTCCTCAAAATTGATATGGGTTACTAGATAACATAGGTATATGTATGGGAATATACCTAAGTAATTTTTATCCATTGATTTCATACAATGTGTTTTATCTTTGTTGGATTTTGTATACCTTGAGGGTCTCGGGGTCCCTATTGAGTATCGTTATACTCACCCCTGCACGGGCTATGCCTGCACATTGTTGTGTTGGTTGCAGACGACGAACAACGCTGACTGAGGCAGAGAGTTGTAGGATTGGATGGTACCCAGAGGTGGACCACTCAGTGTGATGGTACACCGAGGAGACAAACATACAGGGAGTGCTGAGGAGGCCATATGTACCTACCCATTAGGTAGGAACCATTGAGGGTGACCTAGTAGCTGCTTTACTTTTGTTTAGTTGTACTTGCTTTCAGTTGTACTTATACTTTCCAGTTGGGATTGTATTTCCGGCCCGGTTTTTACTTTCCAACACTTATTTTGTATACAGTTTGGTTAGTGTTTTTCTTCTAGATGTGTATTCTGATTAGTTGATTTATAGTTATAAATGAAATGCCTTCCCAGTTTAGGGATTTACACCTTTGGTGCTAGTCTCCATCCCCTAGCCTATGGAAGGCGGGCTTGGGGTAGTCACAATACAGGCACCAAGGGACGGGTCGTGACAAATTGGCATCAAAGAAGTCAGTTTTACCGTAGAATTTATAACTCTAATCTTTCTTTTCTGTGAAGCAATTTTGTTATGGGTACTACGTATGGTTTTCAGTTCAAAGAGTCCAGTATTGGTGTGGGCAGTCGACGTATCAATACACTAGGACCCTGACTTCTGATTTTGAACTCAGTGCACGAATACACTAATTGCGTTTGTGTTTTAAAAAGTTTTTCTTTAAGTCAACTCAACCATGTCAGGTCACCTGGTATATTCTTTTGACCATGTCACATATATTTCTTTTAGTATTCCTCCCTCTAGATGACCAGTTAGATCCCTGAGAGTCGTACATACTAACAGCCAACCGAGTGACAAGGCCTCGGTGCATGTCTCTTTACCAGTGGAGGCAGTAGTGGTACTACTTCTCATTGGGCCACCAATTCCACCTGCCCCAGTAGCAGACGATGAATGCCACTTGAGCACGTTGCACGCGTTCCAGCGCTAGAGGCCACCTAGTTTCAGGGGAGAGACAGACCCACAGGCGGCTGAGGATTGGCTGGAGGCTGTGCTGAGAGTTTTTCGACTAGTAGGGACACCAACAGACTTCATGGTGATCCTTTCCGTGAGTCTCCTTCAGGAAGAAGCAGGAATATGGTGGAGGCTAATGCTCTAGGTTCATTACGAGGCAACCCTACTCTGGGAAGAATTCGAGATCCTGTTCCAGGTGGAGTTTGTACCAGCCACCCTTCGTGCAGTGCGGATACATGAGATACTGCATCTACAATAGGGTTGCATGACAACAGCAGAATACTCAACGAGGTTCACCGAACATTCACACTACTCCACAGATATGGTATGAGACCCATTCTTTAGGGCCCTAAACTTAGAGTAGGGGCTCAAGCAAGAGATCAGAGCTCCGATGATCTCCCTTAGCATCCCGATGCAGACAGGGGTGCTAGAGAGACCCCTATTAGTGGATAGTTTCCTTGCTGAGAAGTCTCCATCAGCGAGGCCCACCACTAGCCGACACGCAATGGAGTCTTCTGCAGCTGGAAGTAGACATATGTCACAGAGGTCCAAGAGGACTAGACCTATAGTTGGATGATCGCATGACTCAGGATTGGTTGTGAGGGGCACCCAGAGTGGAGATAGAGATACACATGCCAGTAGCAAGCAGTGTTACTCATGCGTCGGGCATGGTCACATGCCTCATGACTGTCCGACCCACCATTCGGATGATCAACAGATGGTCAAAAGACCTCATAGGTAGAGACAGAGGTTTGATCGAGGTGGTCCGCAGGGAGCATGTGGACGTGGCAGTGGAGCTAGACATGCAGATGGCGGTGGAAGACGTTACGAGGTGTTACCACCACCACCACCAGGAGGTCCACCCCAACCGCAAGGAGTAGGTGGATAGGGGAGAGCTCAAATTCAGGCAGCTAAATCCTATGATAATGGTTCTCAAGAGATGATTCGAGGTATGATCTATTTCTACACCACCTTAGCTGTAGTTCTTATAGACACAGGTGCCCGTCACTCTTTCATTTCCACTGCCCTTGTTCGGAGCTCGGTGATTCCGATGGAACCATTGGCTCGATCCTTACAACTAGAGACTCCTACAGGAGCAGAATCGACAATTATGCACTGGTTCTGGTAGTTTTATCTTACTCTAGGAGGTGAGATCTTTGGCTGGGATCTCCTCATAATGGCGTTTAGGCCTTACGACGTTATCTTGGGTATGGATTAGTTATCTACAGTCCATGCCCGAATCGACTGTATTAGGTGCAAAGTGTGGTGTGACCACACATATGGGACCAGGTTTACCTTCACCAGCAATAAGGGAACATTTGTAGTACATGATAAACTTACTCGGAGGAGGGTGCAACTGATCAATCATCAGTTGACCTGGCTTACCCTTGGAGCAGTTGACGTGGAGAGTCCGAGCTATCCTGTAGTGGTGGACCAGTACACTGATGTTTTCCCTGACGATGATCCAGGACTACCTCCTCATAGAGAGTTGTAATTCTACATTGAATTTTACCTTGGGATGGAATCAATATCTACTCTAGCATATCGGATGGCTCCCGCTGAGCTTCGTGAGCTACAGGTACTTCTAGAGGACTTGGAGGGGAAGAGATTCATCAGGCATAGTGTTTCTACCTGGGCATCCCCGATTCTGTTTTCCAAGAAGGTGGACGGGAGCTTGAGGCTCTGTGTTGACTACCATCGCCTGAACCTGGTGACCTTCAAGAACAAGTACCCACTCCTGAGGATTGACGACCTCTTTGATCAGATGAAGGAAGCTCAATGTTTCTCGAAGATAGTCCTCAGATTAGGCTATCACCAGCTCAGAGTTCGAGATGAGGATGTGCAGAAGATGGACTTCATGTGTCGGTATGGCCACTATGAGTTTTGGGTTATGCCTTTCAGTGTAACCAATTCTCCAGCAGTGTTCATGGGACTCATTAATAGGATCTTCTAGCCATACCTCGATCCCTTTTTCTTAGTATTCATCAATGACATTCTGATCTACTCGACTACTAAGGAGGATTATGCCTACCATTTTTAGGTAGTACTAGACACACTCTAAGAGCACCAGTTGTATGGTAAGCTCTCAAAGTGCCAGTTTTGGATTCGAGAGGTTCACCACTTGGGACACGTCATCTCAGATGCTGGAGTTGCAATGGATCCAGCAAAGATTGAGGTGGTACTTTCTTGGGAGCCACCCATGAGCGTGATAGAGGTACATAGTTTCATGGGTTTTGCTGGGTACTACTAGAGGTTTGTTCCAGACTTCTCCAGAGTTGCAGCATGACTATCATCCTTGAAGAAGAAGGGGAAACCCTTCGTGTGGTCGGAGAGATTCCAGAAGAGCTTTTAGGAACTGAGGTAGAGGTTGACTAGAGCCCCCATCTTGAGGATTTCAGAGGAAGGCATAGGGTACGTAGTCTAATGCGATGAAACAAGGACCAGACTCGGGTGAGTCCAAATGCAAGAGAGAGTAGTGATAGCTTATGGTTCTCGGTAGCTAAGACAAAATGAGCAAAACTATGCTACACATAACCTAGAGTTAGCAGTAGTGGTCTTCTCCTTGAAGATGTGGAGACACTATCTGATGGGAAAATGTTTTATCATGTACTCCGATCACAAGAGTCTCAGTTATATCTTCTCTCAGAAGGAAATGAACCTGAGATAGTGACGCTTTATTAAGTTCCTCCATGACTATGACTTAGAGATAGTTTATAATTTTAGTAAGGGGAACATTGTTGCAGATGCACTCAGCAGGAGAACTGGTATACAGCTGCTAGGAGAGGTGACAGAACAACTGGCTGCCTCACAGATATCCTTGGTGGATAGGGATGGAGCAACCTATCTATAGTCTCTTACAGTCAGTCCCCCACTTTTTCAATGAGTTAGGGTGGCACAACATGAGGACACTGACTGTGAGACACAACATGCTCAGATATCCACAGGGCAGGCACTTGATGGATTTTCTAAAGGTGGGGAGCATGTCATCCACTTTAGAGAATGTACCTTGGTACCAGTTTCACTTCTGGGGGAGGTGTTGAGGGAGTTCCACACGTCCCATCTACAGGTATATCTAGGAGTGGTGAAGATGTACCAGGACCTCAGATGACTGCACTGGTGGCCAGGTATAAAGAAGGTGGTAGCAGAGTTTGTCTCACGGTGCCTCACTTGTCAGCAAGTGAAGGCAGAGCACCAGGTACTAGGAGGCTTGGTTCAGAATTTAGAGGTCCTAGAGTGGAAGTGAAATGGGATATACATGGACTTAGTGACGGGTCCTCCACGTACATCTAGGGGACATGACTCGATTTGGGTGATCGTTGACTGACTCACCAAGTCAGCCCACTTCCTACCTATCAGAGAGTAGGGTTCATTATAGATTTTAGGATGCCTTTATGTACAGTATATTGTGAATTTACATGGAATACATTGGACTATTGTCTCCGATCATGATGCAAGATTTAATTCCTGGCTATAGAAGGGGTTGCAAGAAGCTTTTGGGACACAGCTTAGCTTGAGCACCGCCTTCCATCCTCAAATGGATGGTCAGACTGAGCGGACCATTCAGACCCTCGAGGACATGCTATGGGAATGTGTCCTAAACTTCAGTCATAGATGGGATGATCACTTGACTTTGGTGGAGTTTTCTTACAACAATAGCTATCACTCCACCATAGAGATGGAATCTTTTGAGGCCTTGTATGAGTGACCTTGCAGATCAAACATGTGCTGGACTAACCCTAGGTAGTCAACACTGATGGGACCAGAGATGGTACGAGCTACTACATAGAAGGTATAGATCATATAGGAGAAGATGAAGACTAGACAGAGCAGGAAGAAGTCGTATGCTGACAGGAGATGAAGACCTTTGGAGTTTGAGGATTGCGACTACGTCTTTTTATGGGTCTCAGCTCGACGAGGTCTACAATGATTTGGACGAGGAGACAAGTTATCTTCGAGATTCATCGGGAATTTCCAGGTCCTTAGCAGAGTAGGTGAGGTGGATTACTGCTTAGCTCTTCTATCTCTATTGCATCGGGTTCATGACGTCTTCCATGTACCTCAGCTGAGGAGATATGTGCACGAATCTTCCCACATCATCGACCATGGAGAGTTGGATATCGACGATTGGGGGAATTTTATGGAGGTTCCAGTGGAGACTGAGGATCAAGAACAATGGTTCTTATATGGAAGGTCGATACCTCCAGTGCACGTACGCTGGCAGCACATGAACCTCCATAAGAGCACATGGGAGCAGGAGGCTCAGATGCATGCTCAATACCCCCTTTTGTTCCCTTAGTTCGAGTTGTAGCTTACTGGGATGTAAAGCCCTGAGGTGGGGAGAATGTAAATACCCAGAAATTCCATGTATATTTTTTTCTTAAATACATGGGATTTTTATGAGCCCGTGAAAATTTACGACGCTTGATTCCGAGGACCGGTGTGCACGGAATCAATTTATGAAGTTTTGTTCGGGTACGTTTAGTAAACGTACGAGCGGGATTTTATAACTTTTGAAGCAGTGCTCGAAGTTGAAATCTGAGGGCACTGTTGAACTCATAAAACCAGTATTCTCTTATGAATAATATCACCTTGATGGTCGATGGTCTAGAATAAAAGTTAGTTTTTGGATTTTTATAAAAAAAATAATAATAAAATAAAGTGTACCACACTTTATTTTATTTTTGAGCCGCCATGAGTGTCTGTGATTGTTGGTTAAAACCTCCACTTGGAAGTTGGAGGTGGGACAGCCACACCCTAACCTCCCATGAGAGGTTATGGTGGTGGGGCCCACCGAAACATAACCTCCTTTGAGAGGTTACATCGTGGGGACCACACGAGACTAAAACCCCCAAATTAATGGGAGGGTGGAAAATCTCCCAACTCCCCTCATTAATGAGGGGGGAGTCCCTTGACCTCCTCTACCATTAATTGGTGCCACCTTTCCCTTTTAATCAATTGCGCCAAACCATGTAATTTATCAAGGGGAGCCTCTCAATTTATTCCTTTATTTTGAAATTTTTGTGCCAATAAAATAAAAGTTACCTTATATTATTTTTGGATTGGAAATTCTCATTTCGTGGTAGCTTGAGGGGAGAGCTTGGGAGAAAAGAATTTCTCCCAATGAAGAACAAAGAACGCGAAGAACGCCGCCAAAAACCTTCTTCGACTTCCTTCCTCGGATCCTCTGCAACGTCGTCAACGAACTGACGCAGCTCAAAATTGGGAGTGCATAACGAACGTGGCGAACAACAAACATCATTATCTTCTTTACGCAACACCGTCAACGAATAACGAACGTCGGTCAAAAAATCATAGGTGGGGGGGGGGTTACCTTGAGTTTTATCCCTTTTCTTTTCTCATCTTTGTTTGAAAAGAAATCGGTGTGTGGTTGTAAATAATTGATTTTCATCTTTCCTATTTCGATGAACCAATTGTTATCACATTAAAAGCAGAGGATGCAGGCCAACCTAAGATGGACCGACATCCTCTATCGATCCTTCTTTCTTATGGATCTCTATAGTGTGGCGATGAGGTGACGAAGACGTAGGAGGCAACGACAAAGGCCGCGCTACCTGCGGCCTCCGCGAATCGCGCCACCCCCACAACGCACCGAAGATTCTGGCCAACCACCGCTAGCCCGAGCAGTGCCCAGCCCGCCTACCTGCGGCCTCCCGATGCTCTGTCTGGTGCGTGGCCCGCCTACCCGCTGCCTACCCGGCCCCTACTTTAGCCTACCCGATGCCCTCGCGCCTTTCCCAACACCCTGCCTGCGCCCCCACGGATTTCTAGACCCCTACCGTGGCCTGCCTGATGCCCTTGAGCCCTACCCGGCCCCATTCTGGCCCCTGATGTGGCCTGCCCGGTGCCCCCGTGCCCTACCCGGTGCCCTCCCGACGCCCCCGTGGCCAGCCCGACCCCTACCGTGGCCCGCCCGGTGCCCTATCGATGCCCCCATGGCCTGAATGACCTCCACGCGCACCACCCCAAAATGGCTGCCCCGAGCCGGCCTCCGCGCAAACTGCATGCTCCCGGTTGAGCCGGCTTTCCGAACCCCAGCTTTCGGGCCGAGCCGCCTACGTGGAGGCACCCGAGCCAAACCTCCCTCGCAGTCCGCTAGGACGGGCCCAACAGACCGGGCCAAAACTCAGTGGGCTGACCCGCCCAACAGGCTGGGTCAGAGCCAGTGAGTCTGACCGGGTCGACCCGGACCAGGTTGGCCCGGACTGGGTTGGGCTGAGTCGGTTCGACCGGGTCAGACAAGACCCGAGTCCCTTACTGACCCATTACCTTCTTGGGCCATATCTTTGGCACCGAATGTCTGTTTGATGAACCATTAGGGGCACCAATTTTATTGGAGCGATGGTCCATTTGATAATACTCCACTAGAGTTTGGGGTATATTTGAGTTACGGTCAGGTTGGATCATACACGAATCCAACCGGACCCCCAAGACAAAAAGGTTAATAACTCACAGACTGGGCGTCTGATTGATGCGTCATCTATTGCGTTGGGACCCATATGACATGGTAGTCCATTGAGATACTTATTCATAGAACTTCATGAAAGTTGGAGTATTGAACAGTAGCTCATGGAGAATATCCTTTCATAGGCGAGCAGGAAGAGTACGAAGACCTAGTATCTAGCTGAGACTTGACAACTGCTGACCGTTTTGACTCGGAGTGACTCGACTAGCCATGTGGAAAGCTCCTCTAGGTGAGGTGACAGAACCATGGTGGGGAGAACCTCTTTGTGATCGTGACAGACCCATGGTACTCGACAGGAGGCGTACCTCAGCAGGATATGAGGGGGAGAACCTCTGTGTGACGTGGCAGACCCACAGTGGGGAGCGCCTCTGTGTGACATGACAGACCCATAGTACTCGACAGGAGGAGTACCTTAGTAGTCCAAAGTTAGTGGGAAGCACCTCTGTGTGACGCGACAGACCCACTCTACTCGATAGAGTAGGAGTTCTCCAAGAGATGTGGTTTTGATAATAAAAATCCTAGTTTGAGCTGATTCAATGACTTTTGTGTTTTCCTCATGATTGAGATGGGTTACTAGATAACTTAGGTATATTTATGGTCATATAACTAAGTAATGGTTATCCATTGATTTAATACTTTTTGGTTTATCCTTGTTGTATTTTGTGAGACCTTGAGGGTATCAGGGTCCCTACCGAGTATCGTTATACTCACCCCTACATGGGTTATGCCCACACTTTTTTGTTTTGGTTGCAGATGACGGACATCGCTGACTGAGGCAGAGAGTAGTAGGACTGGATGGTACCCAGAGGTGGACCACTCGGTGTGACAATACACAGATGAAAAGGATAGACGTGGAGTGATGAGGAGGCCATATGTACCTACCCTTCAGGTAGGAACCCTAGAGGGCGACCCAGTAGCTACTATACTTTTCTTTAGTTGTACTTGCTTTTAGATGTACTTGTACTTTCCTGTTGGTCTTGTATTTCTGGCCCCCTTTTTTACTTTCCAGCACTTCTTTTTTATACAGTTTACTTTGTGTTTTGGTTCTAGCTGTGTACTCTGATTAGTTTGTTTATAGTTATAAAGGAAATTCCTTCCCAATTTAGGGATTTACACCTTTGGTGATAGTTTCCAGCCCCTGGCCAATGGAAGGTGGGCTTGGGGTAGTCAAGATACAGGCCCCGGTGGACGGGTACTGACATTTTTGTTATTTATGAAAACTATTGGATAGTAAAAACATTTTAAATTTCAAAATACATAATAAATCTATTCTATTACACTTCAAGAGTTATGAAACCATACTATAAGAACCCTTATAATTACCTTCAAATTAATGACACCTCAGTACTATGAAACGAACTACATTGGGATAACAAATATAAACTTATTATGTAAATTAAATGACTCTAAACAAAAAAAAATATTAACAAATCAAATATTGTTGAATTAGGATCTCATTAAACTTTTTAATAAATATAATTTGATTATTCAGTAAGCTATGATATAGTGTATAATAAATGGAGACTTGAATTAAGGGAACCCCCCAAACCAACCTTTTTTATTTACATTATGTCTTTTTTCCATACATAAATTTCTATCTCTATTTAATTTTTTTGAATTATTCTAAAATATATATATATGTCTCTTATATATTTACATCACTTATTATACCATTATTTACTGGGGTTATACATGCCTTGCGTACATTTCCAAGTACATTAAAACCCGATTAAGGGGGACTTATCTATCCACTAATACTTTAATGAAACACTATTTTAAATAATTTTAACCATTCAAGATTTTATAAAATGAGAATTATTTTAGGTTAAACTTTATTGAACTACCTATATTTTGAAGTAAAATTCCAAATTACTATATTCATTAGAAGTCTTTTATCGATTTATTAAAACCCCATTGAAAATTTTCCTTCATATAAACAATTTTCTACCCATTATCATGAATTTTTAAAATAAACTCTATATATGAGACCTATGATTATTTTTCAAAATATGAACTTACAAAATATTTAATTCCTTATTTTCTTTAGAAAATTTATGAAATAACCTTTTATTATGCATTGAGGAAAGACTATATAACCCATTACTTTCTATCAGTATTTGTTATGCTTATTCCTTATTCCTTATATTTGATTCACTTATGGTGCACACATATGCATATATATGTTATAATATATGTTCCCAGATAGAGCTCTAATTCATGGTGCAATATTTATATCTCATGATATGAAATGTATGGGTTTAAAAATTAATCTTAATCCACTAAGGGACATTGTACACTATGTTATTTTGTCTTTGTGGTTATCCTAAGATTATAATAATGTCATGTTTTATAATGCTTCCAAATTCCTATGGTTCAATAAACTTATTATTCTATATTACTTATGTAATGATTTCATACTATTATTTATGAGGATTTTATTTTATGATATATTGTTATGCCACTTGACCTATTTTCTATATTTTTTATTATGATTATTTTCTTTCTAATATTTTTAGATGAACCCTTTTTTAATGTTTTCCCTAGT
Source organism: Viscum album (assembly GCA_963277665.1). Classification (NCBI taxonomy): domain Eukaryota; kingdom Viridiplantae; phylum Streptophyta; class Magnoliopsida; order Santalales; family Viscaceae; genus Viscum; species Viscum album. The sequence continues at coordinate 1,536,319,702 of OY728126.1, forward strand.
TTTTTATATATTGTTTTAGATTATCTTAGTGATTTAAGATTATGTTATGATTTTTAAAATAAATATTTTCTATTTAATATTTATTTTAATTTTTTATGATCCTAGTCTCTTGAAGACACGAAGAATCTAGATTCATGGGTTTTGTTTATTGGATATTTTTGTTAAAAATTATGTAATAATATGTTCCATAGGATTAGGTCACTATAGATTATATCATATAATGTTTTGGTTCTTTTAGGGGATTAGGAAATGAATACACTAGAAAAATACCTTGGTATAAGTCTATGTATAAGAAACATCCATTTTTTTTGGTAATGTATAGAGTGATTAGTTTCCAAGAAATGAAATCCCTATCTCGATACTTCAATTGGATGTGGACCTAGAAAATATGTAACTAAGAGAAATAATTCCAAAATGGATCATTAGGTATTAAGTTAACTTGTACTTAGTTCATGACAAAGTTTCGTTACTACACACTTATTTTGACACTCTTAATGTATATGATTTAGTAAATTTATATGCTTTTTATGAACCATTATGAAAGAGTTAAATATATTTTTAGGTTTGAAAATGAAATATGAAAATTAACATAGATAACATAGATTGAAAACTAGAGAATCATATGTTAGTATATACATTTTATTTATAATTTATTACTTTTAGGTTCCTAGCTACCCTTTTTATATTCTTATTAGTAAATGTATTCTCATATATAATTTAAAATTATTTTAGTTAATGGTGGGTAATAGAAGGAATAATTGGAAAAACCAACATGATAGGAAATGTAAGGATTTACCTAATGATATGTCTAACCATTTAGTAAATGGATAAAATAATTTCATAGAAGTATGGGCACAACTGAATAAAATTATGAATAATAAATTGAATAAGGTGGAACACCCTCCTCTTAAGAAGGATAATGTTCCAATTATTTATTTTATGTAATAAAGGACTCCTAGTTTTTGGGGATATTATGATCACCACATTTTAGGATAATGGACTAACTACATTGATAAAAAATATCTATCTTCCAGTTTTCTAAACAAGAGAAATTAATAATTACTATCTATTTACTAGATGGAGAGACTGATCAGTGGTAGAAACTAATCAAGAACATCAAGTATAAGGAGGAAATAAAATCCATGGGATAGTAAGGATTCATAAAATATTTTTGTTAAAATGGAGAGGGAGTTCCTTAGACTAAAACGAAAGGAAACTTACTCTATTAGGGCTGTTTAGCCAAACCTCACAAGGAAAACACAATATGCCTCTATATTTTTTCATTGAAAGAAATCATAAAGTAGAGTAATTATTTAGTGGATTAAATCCATGTCTATAAAAATATTTAGAAATTAAAGACACTAAAATAAATAAAGATATTGTTTAGTATTCTCTTAAATATGACATGGAGATTGGTTATTTTTAGTGGTTATGAGGGGATAATGGTAAAAATGGGAAAATGGAGTTTAATATCATAGGTTAAATGGATATATCCCATGGAGGAAATAAAACCCAACTACCCTTGTGTCAAATTTGTGGGAAGAAGCATCTGGGAAACTATCTCAAGGGAATAAAGAGATGCTTAAATTGTGGAAAATCGGGTAATCAGGCTGATAAACTCTAAAGAAAGATAAATAATTCAATAATTGTGAAAAAATAAAAGTAGCCTTTGATTAAGCCCCCATCCCGTAGTTTATTTTTTTGACATTAAAGGGTATATATTAGAGAAGTGGGGAGGGTGTATGGAACACTACTATCAACTGTGTCTATTTAAGATATGAGGTTCTTTTCTAAGTTCTATAAAAGTATCTAACATGATCAAAACATCAAGTGAAACTTTAGTATGGATTATCAAAACTAAATTGATATCCAATATAATCTATATATGTAGAAACTTGTGGACATATTAAGAGAATACACAATGGACACCAAAGGAGGATGAGATCAATATCTTTCTCTAGCCATGTTCTCGTACAATAATTGCTTCCATTTAAGCTTCAAAATGTCTCCATATGAAGTCTTCTATGGTAAAAGATATAATACATATGTGTTGGGATTATGTTGGTGAGTAAAATATTCTAGGACAAAAAATGGTTGATAAAATGGTTAAAAATGTCAAGACTATTAAACAACACAATAGGACATCCCTGAGTCAACATAGGAGCTATGTTATTAACCATCATAGAAACCTGGAGTTTGAGTTTGGATATAAAGTGTTTATCTACATATCTCTATGGAAGAGAGTCATTAAAATTGGGAATAAGGGAAAGCTATGTCCCATATACATTTATATCTATGATATTTTTGATCGTGCAAGAGCTGTGACTTATCAACTAGCACCCCTTACCTTGTCTCAAGTATATGAAATGTTAGAAATATCACTCTAGAGGATGTACAAAAAAGATATCTCACATGTAATGAATCCATAGGTGGTATAATTGGAGCATAATCTCACTTATAAGGATCAATAGTGATGAAATTGAGCCATAGAGAAAAATTTATGAACAAAAATACTACACACCTAGTCTATGTTCTATAATGGAACCATAAGTATGAAAAGGTAATACAGGAATCAATGTATGAAATGAATAAAATTACCCACATATGTTTTCATCTTAGTGGGTAAAATGAAAATTTGAGGGTGAAGTTTATTAAGTGGGGATGAATGTAATGACCGAAATTATTATCAATGGAATTTCCCATTCAGATTTACATGAATCTTATTTAGTAATGTAATATTATATAAATCAAACATATGAAATGATATAACCAGTTTTTTTGTAATTATATTGACTTGAACATGGATATTCTCATCCAATTATAATGATTACACACATGAAGAATACTATAGAAATAAACTAGAGTTTTTGAAATGAAACATTAAATTTGAAAATGAAAATATATAACCTTGATAGAAGGTGGAAGTGAATAGAAAATGAAAGTAACATGATGTATTTTTAGAAGGTAGGAAACCCATATGACCATTAGAAATCTGACCATTGAAATAGTAATACTAATTTTATGAATAGTAACCTAAAAATTAGAATAATAAAATCACCTATGAAATTGTAAAATAATATTAAACTTTCTTATAAAATGAAAATATAATAAATTTAAATCATTATTAAAATAAATAAATCTTTTAAAAATAGTAAAATAAGTGTTTTGATACTTAAAATATATATATATTTTATTTACATTTTTATTAATAATAAGAGAATTAAAAACAATTTTTATTTTCTAAAATGGTTTTATAAAATAATATTTAGTTTCATTATAATTATAATATAATTTTATGATCCACTATGTAATTTTTCAAGGGGTTAGAAAATTGATCATAATATTAAAATTGGTATTTTTCAAATAAATAAATACTTTATTTAAAAATTAATTTCCTTAAATTTTTTAAAAAAATTCATAAAATTGATCTTATTTTTTGAATCTACATATCAAGAATGTTTTTGGGTGACTTTTTTTGTATTTTTGTATAATAGTTAAATTTTTAATGAATAACGAAATACTAAAAAATACATTATTTAGACTTTAATGTTAAAAACATGAATAACCAAGTCATGGATGATAAAAAAATGAATTATATCAATCTCACATGCTCAAAAAACTATATATAGTAACACGATTCAATATTATTGGTACTCTTGAGTGAAAATAATAATCAAAAGAATAATATATTCTAAAACTCCCCACTCCACCCCTTATAAATACCACACTCACAACCATTCATCCTATCAACTTTTAAGACTTTGGAATTGACCAAAATATTCCCACTCATCTCCCCAAAACTATCCTCTATGACCTCTAGGTGCATGTCTTACCCATATACTGTTCCAAATTTCTCTAAAGGGTAACATAAGAGGAGACACACCATGGAAGAGGTAAAATTTCAACCAAACCTCTTTAAATGTTGTTCTTATTCTAGGTCGCACAAATGAATTTCACACACCTTTAAATAATGAAATAAGAATAATTAGTATTGTTAAATGTTATTATTATGTGAAATATTCATTTTATACACTCCACTAGTGCAAAAACATGATTTAAAGTCACGTTTTTGTTTTCGAATTTTAATGTCCATTTTTAACCAATGTCTATAAAGGTGATATTAAAAAAAGGTCTCCAGAATCAGGTTTTTAAAAATGGATGCACAAAATGTGTAACCAAAATTTTATCAGAATTTATTTTTCGAAGAAACTGATATAAAAAACCATGCATTTTTTAAAATGATTCGACGTCGATTTTTAGAAAAACTGACATCGAATGTTAAATTTATTTTTTTAGAATATTTTAAATATTACAACAACAAAAAATATAAGATTTTCTATAATAGAAAAATAGTATACAACCACAAAAAAACATGTATCATTGTCTAAATATATGAATATCATACATACATTTAACAAGTTAATCAAAAAATTATCTATGCATTTGTATTATAATGTAGAATTAAAAACACATACCTCAAATTTAAAACATGACCATTTTTGGTTATAATTGAAGTATTAATTTGATATCACTATATTAAAACACCTATTATAACAATAGAATTCATTTCTGAACACTTTTTACTAGGAAAATGTAATACTTATTAGAAACATTATAATATACATACCTTAAATCATAATCATACTTAAATAATACTTTGCAGACAAAGATAAATGATGGTTAAGGTCATATTTGATTTATGAATCGACATCATTGAGCATCTAAAATAATGATAAATGATAAAAGATTAAAAAAATAGTATGATTTAAAAAAGAAAATAATTAATATGACTAACTTAATCATAATCAGTCGTTACCCTAGTTGTGATTATCACATACCTCAATCATAGAATTTAACAACCACATAAACAATTTCCCTGTTTATGATAAAATTGATGTTAATAAAACATTAAAATGATAATAAAAACCAATATATATATAAATATATATATATTTCTAAAAATCAAAATAATTTACAACATAAAAAATAATTACCTTTACTTTCACAAAGTTGATTTCATTTGGCTTCATTACTAATAAGTGATCTTTGTAGTTTTTTTCCACAACCTGAATTTTCATATATATCAACTAATAATACATGAATAAACAATGATAATTAAACACAATGAGATTATAAAAAAACTTACTTGTCTAACAAGGTGGAGATGATTATACTAAAACCACCTGATAAAGGGAAAAACCAATATAATGCGTATTTAGTTGGGAAGAATATTCCTAACATCGAATGCCACCTAAAATACAAAAAGTTCACATTAAATGAAATTATAATTAACATTAGTTCATAATTATGTTTCTGTTATTAACCATTAATAAATAGAAAATCCAACACTTAATTTCCGTCATTAATAACCTCTCACAAATATATTCCACTATATTTTCAGTCGAAACATATTCCATAACCATTGAAATGTATTTCAGATCTATAATACCTTATATTCCTATTGTGTCATACTGAAAAAATAGTATGTGTAGATACCTAATTTAAAAAGTAATATAGTTATTCAATTTAAAGAAACTTTAATTAAAAAATAATAAAAAATGAAATGTAAATTTACTTATATGGTACAAAACTAGAACACAAACACACTGATCTCTAAAAAATTTATTACATCCATGATATATTTTTGGAATATTTTCAATGGATATTATCGTATATATATATCACACAACATCCAAAAATCATAGATATTTTCCAAGGAAGAAGAAACCTGAGATAATCTTTCTATCCAATCAGAAATATCTATATTATTTACAACTACTTCTTCCTAAACCTTTTGTTTCCATTGTGCTATTTATTTGGATTTTAGATACTCCTATATAAGTTAAATGTAAGAAATAATTATAAGTAATTTCCAAAATGGTGTAATTAATATTTAAAAAAAATGCATACCTCGTATGAAATATGACGAAGAATACAAGATGGAAAATGTAAAAAATGACTCATACAATCCACAACTATGGTAACCTCTATGATAGAGAATGGTAGTAGAGAATTAAGATAAATAATATCATGCTCTGAAACTCTAACTGGACCCATCTGAATAGGTTGGTGATTGATGATATCCCCCAAAAAATGGATGAATCTAAATTCTACAGTATGTACATTATGATATCCTGCATACAACTCACTGTATAAGGTTGGGTCTGAGCGAGGAGGTGGAAGATCTATGTAGGTAGGATGGGAAGGCTAGGAAGGATGCATATACTTTGACCATCTCATCAATTGTTCAAACATATCCTTCTACACAACTACTTGAATTTGATCACCAATGGAGTTTTTCATACCATTCAACTGATCTTTTAAGGATTTAATTTTTTGGTCTCTTTATTATTTACTTTGATGACAAAAAGCATTCTGAATACTAACACACACCTCATATCCTCTTATGTAGCCTTGGTTTTCTATATTTTCTAAAACAGTAGCTAGGATATCCATACCACCCTTAGAGATAAAAGTTCAATATGTGAATTTCTCCAAAAGTTCATCCTGAAATAAAAAATGAAAATCGTATATTAGTTTTGTTAATTTATCAATTACAGAAATTCATGAGAAATTATAATTATTTACTTACAATTCTTTTAGCTACTCCCTTAACTTTATTTTTAAGAAAATTTTCATATTTTCATTTTATCTCTCTATTCCATTTCTCATGGTAGGTTGGTGGAGATGGAGGACCAAATTGGACCACATCAGAACCACTAGTAGAGTGAGCTCTTAGTGCTTCAAAATTTTCCTCAATAAATTTTTACACTAAAAAATGACACCCAAAATGTGACAAAGTATGAGGGTATACATTCTTCAACTATATTTTTTGATGGGATTACCTTAAGGTATATTATATAAAAATTAAACTAAAAATAAATTAGGTACATATATAAGAAATTTTAGAATATAATACAATATAATGATCATACCTAAAATGTTTCATCATTTCTGGTGGAAAACCATTTCTTCCATGTTTCTTCATCTAAAAACAGATACTTGAGGAATGATCTTTAATTTTGTCTCATTCAAATACATAATTTTCTGTCAAATTTATTTTGAAATCCCTTCATCGAATCACCACTAATGTAAGACATATTTCCTTACATGAGTTTTCTTCAAAATTGAATGCCATCTATAATTTCATAAAATAAATATTAGTTATTTAAAATATATCATATTCAAAAAATGATATAAAATAAATCAATTGAGATATTTTACCTTAACGACCTCTCAAATATAATCTATCGCCATCTTATAGATATACTTCCAATAAAGATATAAAATAACAATCCTTCAACAATTCTGCATGCCGATATAGTTGATAAACTACATTTCATTTTGGCCACTTTCATTTTTATCATCATCAAAACTAATATGCAGTCACTCATCTTCTTAGGAAAGTTAAAATTTTGTTAAATGTGTAATTCCATGTTTACAAACTTGACAATTCAATTTCTGAATAATAAAAGTAGAAGACTCCCCCAATGATGTATCTTCTGTAGTCCAACAATTATTTTCTGTAAATTAAAAGTTTTATTTCAATAAATAATTATATTATTGGATATTTAATAATATGAAAAAACAAAATTACCTAAGTAGATGTTCCTCTGTCTCTTTATCTATATCTATCAACAAAACATGAAAATGTAATGAAATTCTTGTTTACCTGAATATTATTTGGCAGGTCAGTAATTTGATAATAGGGAAAAAGAAATATGTATGTAAAAATTGTGGCACACAAGTGTATGTTTTTTTAAAATAATGTTGTTATGATTATTAACCAAAAAAATATTCAAGGTGAACTATTAAATGTAAAAAGTAATTCTAAAAATATATAAACATTTATAAATTTAAATATCAACGTTTATAAAGGTGTTCTCATATGTGTAAATTAGACCAAAATATAATAATTTACGTTGGTTAATTCAGTGAAAAAATATTTGACAACAACTGTGGAATATCGAAATTTAACAATAAAATCAAATAATAATCAAATAAATATAATAAAATATCCAATAGTTATTAAATAATATAATTTTTACACAAGTAAATTTCATAAAATAAATATAATGTAAATGATAAGTAGATTAATTTGGAGAGTAATTTAGTATTTTCCCGTATCCCTTTTTCATGATCAATTAGTATTTCATGCACTATGTCTGCGTTACAGCCATTATTATCTAGAAATCATGTAATAGATGAATAAGACTCATATAAATCAATAATATCATCATAATCCTCATCAACCAAATAGATTATTTTCCCATGTAAAAATAAAGGACCAATGGTTATTCGATGGATCAATGACATAAAATATTTTATTTTTATGTGTGTCCATGATTAATGGTTCCTCATTGAAACTAAATATTTTCAAATCAACCATTTTAAACCCATATTCATCATGTTTCACACCACTATAAAAATAAACCCAATTAAACTTAAAGAAGGCGATGAAAAATATAATATAATCAATTTCCCATATGTATTCAAGAACTCTGAAGTATAGCATTGATGTAGAAATTGGGATTTTTCTTTTTCACTCAAAAAATAAAGAACTTCTGAGATGAGCATTACACCAATTTCTGAATGGTACACTTTTCATCCAACTTATTTGTGTAATTTTTTTTACCCATTAATATAAAAACTAGACCATGTGATCACATTAAGATATGGACCCCCTACAAACCATTTCAATGTTTCAAATGTAGATATGTATATATGATGAATATCTCCATAAACCATGAAAGAAATGTATTTTTATGCTCAATATCATCAAATTTTCATTTCTTTTCTTATATAGTAACTTTAATTTTTGAATATGTGATGATATATATAATTGAACATCATTTAAATTGTTCAAAATGTATAAATGTTACTCCATCACTTCATCACATGGAATGAAATTTACCTTTAAGTCTTGAATCCCTCTACCTTCACAATCAACTTTCATATATGAAGACATAAGGAGACCAATATGATTTACTTCATACAAATAATTAGCATAGAACTCAATCACTTATTCCGATGCATATTTTTGAATACAATAGGCCTTTGGTCGATATATATTTTTAACATATCCCTTCAAAATTTTCATATATCTTTCAAAAGGATACATCCATCGTAAGTATACAGGATCACATATTCATATCTCACACACCAAATGAATCACCAGATGAACTATAAAATTAATGTTTTTTTGTGGGAAATACATATCTAGTTAATAAAGAGAGAGAGAATCTTCATTCTCCATCACATCTAACAAATTTGGATCAATGACTTTTCTATAAATGGATTTGAAAAAATTACATAACTTGATGCTAGAATTTTTGATAGATGTCGAAAATATACCACGAATTGCAACTAGTAGAAGTTTTTGCACCAATACGTGAATATCACGAGATTTTATACCAATTAATTTACAATCCTTAAAGGACACTAAATTCTTCTCATTTTATGAATAACCACTGGGTAATTTAATAATATGAATACATTGAAAAAAATTCAACTTCTCAATCTTACTTAATGTGTGAAAATATGAATGTAAATATATTCTATTTCCTTTCATAGTGGGAGATAACTCCAAATGTATTACCATTTATATGAAGTCCAATCTAGCATGAAATGAATATTTTTTTATTTCCTTTCAAATCTAACAAGGTTAAAATCAAGCTATCACATATGTTTTTCTCAACATTCATAAAATAAATGTTATGTTTTAACTCTAAAATAATATAATAAGGTAGTTTGAAAATGATAGACTATTTCTTGAAGATATTTTTTGGAAGACTGGAACTTCTTTTATTTCCAAATATTGAATCAATATTTTACACCCTATCATAATATTCTTCATCTAGAAATCATTGTGGGGGGAGTAATTTATTCCTGTGAACTATTAAATGATTTTTTCAATATATAATAATGATGATAAATTTACAAAAATATTCAACATTCTAAATAAATTATCTTTAATCCCATAGTCAATTAATAATATGGAGTATCTTCTTCATAAATTGGACAAGCTTTACATCCATTAACACTATATCTAGATATTTATTCATATGTAGGAAAGTCATTTATAATCAAAATTATCGTAGCACACAAAAGAAAATACTGTTTCATTTATAAACCAAAAACTTTAACACATGTTTCCCACAACCTTTTCAAATTATGAATAAATGGTGAAAGATATACATCAATATCATTCCCAAGATTTTTTGGTCCAAAAATGATCAATCTCATCAGAATATATTTTTTATTCATACATAAATATGAGGACAGGTTATACACTACCCAAAAAACAAACCTTAAACTATGTTGGATACTTAGGCTCCAATATGGATTAATTCCATCAGTACATAACCCCATTATGAGATTTATAAGTTCACTTCAAAAATTAAAAAATTGATTATCAAATATCTTCCACTATTGTGATTCCACAGGGTGACGTATGTTACCATCAGATATGATCTTATCTAAATTGAATCTTAACCTTTTTGCATCAATTGAATTTGAAAATAGATTCTTAAAATGAGTAATTATTGGAATGTAAAAATTTCATTAGAAGGAGCTTTGATTTTTGTACCAAATAATGAATAAAAATTGACTTGTCAAAATTGTATGAAAGAGTTGTTGGATGATATAATTAGAAAGTCCCAAATTGTTTTTTCTTGAGGTTATATGTCAATACCTGAGAGTAAATATGATTTGACATTTTCATCCACCATATATCATGATTTCCCACATGAAAGAAAACTTTATAAATATTCATATTCATTCCTGTACAACACACAATAATTGGGGAAACAATTTATATTTTTATACCCCAATCCCATTAGGAATAATATTTCATTCACCTTATAATTGGAATCTAGAAGCCTGTTGCCTTCTAGAAGTAACTCGTTTAAAATCTCAAGTAAGTTGGAGAAAATTTTATCACTCCACCCATTTCTTTTATTCAAGTTAACTACTATAAAAAAATCTGATAAAAATGTATATTAAATGAAACTTAGGAATAATGGTATCTTAGAATACCCATAAAATCATTCAACAGTTTCAGTTTTTTATGGTTTCAAAACCTAAATCATTAATTAATTCTTCAATATGATCCTCTTCCTCATTATGAATTTTATCATCAATATTAGATGTTGAATTTATATTTCCTTCACCATGAAAAATCTAACGTGTATAATTAAGGATAAAACCATAACAAATGAGATGGTCCTTGATTTATATGGAGTTTAACTTTCTCATATTAAAAAATATCACACATGGAAAGAAAATAAAATCTATGTTTTGAATATTTCATTTAGTAAATTCCATGAATTCATCAACTCCTTTTTAATATTCACTAGTGGTTCTTTGTAAATTTATCCTATTATAATCTATGCAATTCCTGATATTGTAATATAATAAGTGAATATATTAAAACACATAAACATATATATATATATATAAACAGATAAATTTTTAACATTAAAAAATTCACTAAAAATTATTTGTAATCAAATAGGAAACATCAAAAGAATATAAAAATTAATTAATGCTAACATATTATTTCAAAAGAATATGACCATTTGACCATTTATTGTTTTTTAAATATTATTTAAAAAGAATATGAAAATTAATTAATGCTAATATATTAGTTCATATATGGAAATGTTGTTTCAATTATATCAATGTGGTTAATTTATTTTATTATGGTCAATTACCCAAAATTTTAACTTGTTTTATTAAAAAAACCCTATTTTAATATTGATTATATATCTTATGAATTTAGAAATACTAATTTTTTTTATTTTAATATTATATAAATGTGGTTTATTGATATTATAATTTATGTTTTTTCAATAATATGACATGTATTAGTTCATATTACATAGTTGTTTCCTTAGTTTGGGGTCACATGTGTCGAAAGGTATTGAAGATTGTATTAATATAATAGGTGGAAAATATGGAGTCATTACATGTGATATACATTATCATGATAAACTATAACACAATATATTATTGTTCATTATAGAATATCATCATGACCATTTTATACTTTCATAAAATAAAAAATTTCTCAAAATCAACAAAATTGAAGAACAAATTTTATAAAAAATAATCAACTATATACAAATATTAGATACAATAATTCAAAAATATAAGTAAATGATAAATAATTAATTTCAAAATAAATTTTTTATAAAATTCATATTTCACTAAGGAAAATGGATCCATAATTGGAACTTTATTCCCCAAATTCATTGGAATAATAAACACTACAAGATATAAAAAAATGTTTGAAGAAATGAACAACAAAAAAGAACAATGAAATAAAATCAATATGTGGATGATAATCCGACAAAAAATGGATTTTGAAGACAAATACATACCTGGATGCTGATATAATGATTGAGGATGACAATTTGAGACCAAAGTTTATGATATAATGATACAAATATAATAAAATAAACAAAAAATGGCCGTTGGGAACACCGGGTCGTCGTCAGGTTCATTGAGAGTCGAGAGTGGGTTTCAAAGATATAAAAAATGATGGCTTCACATTCCTGTATATTTTTAAAATGTTTTTGGAATTGGTTTTAAAAAAAACCAATGATTATTTTTTTTTAAATTTACCATGTTAGTTTTTGTAAAAACCAAAACTAAATATTATTTTCATTTATGGCATTGGTTTTTTTTAGAACAACCAATTTTCTAAATAATTTCGGTAGTGGTTTTCATGTTTTTTTAAGAAACCAAACATAAAAGTTAATATATTTTTTTGGGTGTCATTTTATGTTAAAACCGATTCCAAAAAGGTCCCATAGACACATTTCTTGTCTATTTATAAAAAATGGATGCCATATCTTCGATGTTGAAGACACTAATTTTACTAGTTCCTACATCAATTGATTATATAATGAAAACATTTTTCATATTATGGTTGGTTCACCTCCCCCATGACAAATGAATATAATTTTTTTATCACCACTTTCAGGGATGGTTTAAATTTAATTATTATGGTTATAAATGTGATTAATAAGTATATTTTTTATTCTATAATTGTTAATTACTCTTAATGTTAAAAACCTTGTATGTTCATCATGATTAGAAAATGTACCTAAATGATCTACCTGTATGAAAATAGAATCTATAATCTATATATCATGAAAATTTATGAATATTATTAGATATTAATAAACTTTTAATCATATTTATGAATAATAAATCTATATAATGACACTTCAAGGGTTATCGAACCATTCCATAACAAATCTCATAATTACCTACAAATTAATTTGACTTTAATTCCATAAAATGAATAAGATTATGAAAATTAATTTCGGAATAAATATCTCAATTAAATGAATATAAACTAAGAGAAAATATTAATAACAGATAAAACATATTTTAATTAGGATCTTAATCAAGTATTTAATAAAGCTAATTTTCTAATTCATGTGGTTAAATAAATGTGAAGAATGAATTCATACCTGAAGTAAGGGAACTCTCGGAACCACCCACTTTTCTTTAGGTTATGCTTATTTCTATCTATGTCACATTATATATATATATATATATTTATAATTAAGAATTTATTTTAAATTATACATATATGTCTATTACATATGTTTATATCTTATCTTCACTTTCTTTTCTGGGGTTATACTTTCCTTGTGTTTATTTCATAATTCCTTCTTTAAAATCATACATGATTAAGGGGAACTTATCTATCCATTAATCCTTTCGTGTAATGATCAGTTAAATTTTTTAAACTATTAATTATTTCATAGAATGAGAACAATTTTATGGGTAACCATTTTGTCTTACCTATTATTTCTAAAATTTAACATTATTACATTCTTTAAAAGTTTTTCATCGGTTCCTTTGAAAACTAGTTTAAAGGTTCATTTCTATACGAAATTCTCTACCCATTATCATTTATTTTTGAAATTAACTCCATATTAGAGAGGCATTATTTTATTGAAATTTTAGTATCTAAAATATTTAATTCATTCTTATCATTGGAATCTTTTTGAAATTCCATTTGATTATACTTTTAGGAAAGACAATGTAACTCATTAATTTCCATGTGTATTTATTATGTTTATTCCTTATGTTTGATTCACATATTTGGCACACATATTCATGTATATGTTATGACGTTATTAAAAATTTAGGGATCTAAGGTACTGGATAATGCTTTTATATCTTGATATTTCACGTATGGGATTAGGGAGTAAACCTAACCCAATAAGTGACTTTTTATAGTGTTATGTTGTCTTGGGGGTTCTCTTTGGATTATGCTTATGTCATGTTTTGTGTTTTTGAAAAAATCATATGATTCACTAATATTATGATTCCATGATATTTATTTCATTGTTTAATATTATTATTCATGAGAATTGTTTTTTATGATATTATGTTACGCTACTTGACTCATATTCCATTTTTCATTATCAGTTTTATTCTCTTACTAGGATTTTTAGCACAACCCTTTAGTTTTGGTATTTACATGGTTATTATATGTAGTTTTGGAATCTCAATGGGATAAAAGAGAACATTATGTAGTTTAAAATGAATATTTTGTATTTTAAATTCCATTTGATGTTTTATAAGACTAGTCTTCCAAAGTCTCCAGGCCTCTAGATATTTTTGTTGTGTTTATTGGATATTTATGTTAAAAATCATATAATAAGTTGTATTAGAGGCTTCAGAATCTACCTAAAGTTCCTCAAATAATTAAGGATATCTTCTAGGATATCTTAAAATATGACATACGGTAGTTTTATTCAGTAAAATTTATTTTTGATACATCCTTTATCATCTTAGCCATAAATTATTTTCATCACTACCTATAATAAAATAATAAAAAGTTATAAATTCATGAAGGTTTATTTTATTTCAAAAATAGAAATTCCAATTGATTCAAATTTAAAGATAAATTACCTAATTTTTGAAAATATTTAAAAATAAATTAACCATTCCAAAACATCACCAACTTCCCTAAGAATTATTAAATATATAGGAAACATTGGAAGTAAAAATCGAACAAAAGCTTGTTTCCAATTTTAATAAAACTGGTATAGTTAATAAATCCAATGTATTATTTTTTTAGTGGGTTTTAATTATTGGTATTGTTTTTTTTGAAATTTTTATCTCATATAAAATTTTGTATTTTATTTTTCAAGGGAAAATCATTCCAAATGGAATATATGTTTCCCTTGGAAATTTTTAAACCTTTGAGAATTAGGAAGCAAACTATTTTTCTTATGCCTCAGGATTTGGTATCATAATTAGGGTATATAAAATGATATCTTTTAATGGTTTTATTTTTATCCTTGTGAATCATGTCGTAGGCATGGATATAAGATGACTGAGACTTGAGATATACCTATAAAAGCTTATAAATTACACATTTATATTAAATCTCAAATTTTCATGAAGTTGAAGTATGACATGGGATTGGATAATCTCTTATAGTAAGTCATGTTTTTTGTACAGGATAGGTTCCTATATCTATTATATGTTAATATTAATAGTTTGTTTATGTATATGTGGATTGATAAAACATATATGTGCATGGGTTATTGAATATGATTTCAAAAAATGTTTGATTGACTCATGGTCTTGAATGTGTTTTTAAAATGGTTTTAGAAAAATAGTTGGTTAAAAAATTTTTATTTGTATTTTTTAGAGAAAAAATTAACTGAGAAAAAATACTAAAAGAATATGAATAAATTCACTAAGCGATACAATAATTATGTGATGCTTACAAGGAGATGTGATTTGTTTTCTCAAGAAGAATTGTGATTTGAATTCTAGAAATCATATTGGAGATGAGTTGTTTCATTATTCATTATTTTGTGAGTATTTTTTTAGTATTATTGAATTCATTTCAAAAGTGAATGCAATAATGAAAATGGATTTGCGAAAAGGGGGAATATAAATCAGATATTCATCTATTGGGGTTATACTATTTATGATATTAGAATAGAGGAAAACTAATATAAATATAGTGAATTTTATTGAGCATCAAAGTTTGAGAGAAAGAATAATCATATGATTATATCTGAAAGAGGTGTTAAATAAGATATTGATTAGTTTCATATAATTTACTAAATCTTTAAGATACTACATAATTTTTAATATTTGAAGGTTGAATTTTTTTATTACATGATGGTGAGACCTATACATAAATGGTTGGAGATATAATCAAAAGTAAAGCTATTTGAATATATTTAATGGGATGTGTTTTAGAAATTATTTAATCAATAATTTTACCAATGTATTTTAATCAATATAAAACTTGAGAGTTTCATGTTTTGGAATTGGGGAACAAGTTTTTCCTTGAGTACATGGATCCTTTTGCAGAGTTATTTATCTTTTCACTAAATTGGGTAACCAATGAAAATATCATAAATCAAAGATTTTAGATAAACTTTTAAATAAATATTTGTTTGAAGGTCATTCTATTTTCTTTAACTAACTATGCTTATATATTAAACACGATAACTATAAGGAAATAAAATAGGATGGAGGCTTCGAGTGTGAAAACATTCCTATATTGAATTTATGGGTGTAATAATTTATTTTAGTTGACTATAGAGGTAGAAAAACATATTATAGTATTTTTGTTATTGGATTGGATATTTTATTTTATTTTATTCTCAAGGAAAGATCCAACATTAATACTATTAGTCTAGTGACATAGGACACTTAAGGTGGAGCAATTTTATGTATCCTAAAGTATATAATAGTGTAGAGATTTAGAACATGTGGCGTGTTTTATTAAATCATTCAATGAGGATATTGTTTTGGTTCTTATAATCAGATCCAAGTACCAATTATGTGAACTAATAATTATAGAACAATATCAACTATACCATATACAATGAGAGGTGTCAACACTCAATAGTGTTAAACATAGAAGTGTTATAGGAAATTATTCATTAAGGATCATAAACTAAAACAACAAATGAATATAACTCTAATAGTAAGAGTTTTCCTTTTGATTATATATTCTTTTATCTCAATTTTTATTTGATATAGGTGTGTATTATTCATTCATATCTACAATATTAGTATCTTTGTTTGGTATTCATGTGTTAATAATGTTTTAGTCCATCAATATTGTCACACCCATAAGAGGAAAGGTCTAAAAGGGATTTGAATGTGCAAATTATTCTATTATAATGAGTGATTTATATATATTCTAATATTTTTTTCTCATTGACATGAAAATATTTTACCTCGTAATTGGGATAAATTGGTTGGTGAAATTTCAGGCTCATATTGACTAATATGCTAATAGATTTTCTTTTGTCTCACTCGAATGGAATTTTCACACATTTTAATAAATTTTAAGTGTTATTTAATATCAAATATATTCCATTATTCAAAAACTAATACAATTATATTATCAGGCATCTACTTTGGTTATTGTAATTTTTGAATTTGGACACTAACTTAAGTTTCTAGTAGTGGTGTAAGAGAATCCAGTTGTATTTATATAATATTTTATAACATTTACACTAAAAATGGATGCATAATATTCTATTGAATTATTTTATTTAACGTGTTTGAATTATTTTCCTTATTAATGAATGGAACCTATGGTGTTTTACAAGTTAATGGTGAAAATTTATGAACTAAAAGAAAAATATTTTTTATTCATCCTGATAAATTCTAGGCTTTGATTCCATGTGAAATATCTATGAATATTTATCTTGATTTTTTTCTTTATTATATTATATAATATAGTTGATAAATTATTCATGAATTTAAAATTTTTGTATAAATAATGAATAAATTTACGTAAAATGGTTTGATGTTCACATGTGACATGAAGTTCCATATGAAACCCTAAATTTTGAAGGAAATTTTATGTTTGAGTTTAATTTGGATTTTGGGTTGAAATTAAATATTTTTTAGGAGACATAAAAAAGAAGAAGATTATGAACATGGTTTTATAGAATATATACCAAAATTTTTATTTTTTATTAAGTTCAATTTATATATACATCATTAGGTGCATGGTTTGGTTTAACACCCGAGCTTCAATTATAGTTAGTCATTTTTTCTAAAGTAACTATATCGTAATTGTAAGACACTATTAATTTCAAATAGCACATATATTTTAATTAAATAGTTATTTTGATGGATTTTTAATTAAGACCTTTGTGAAACTACATTATTTTGCATAATCATAATAAGTTTTTATTCATGATTATAAAATATTACTTTTAATGAAATATTATTTTCATTAAATAAATTTTTTATATCATGAAATACATTATTTATTTTAAAATATTTTTTAATATTCAATGTTTTGAATATATTATTATTTTTCAAGAAAAATATTTTGATTTAAAATTATAAAAAAATATTATTTAATGTGGTATTAATTTTATAAAAAATAATTTTTAATTTAAATATATTACTATATTTGTTTTTTTTAAAAAAATAAATAGGATAACGTGAAAGGCCAAAAAAAGAGAGGAAGTAAAAAAATATATACAACAGTTCAATAATTGATGTAACATGATACATAATATAATAATATATAAATATAAGTAACAAATCACCATTTTAGTTTGATATAAAATATAATAATAATAAAAACAACATAATTGGGAAAAAATGAGACTCATGTTTTTGTTTTGTTAGCGTAGGGTTTTATTGGTACATTGTTTTGTTTTGAAAAAAATATATTATAAAACATAACTCAGCTGATCTCAAAATCATTAAGGGGTCATTAATTTTTTATAAATATGGAGAACCCTTCCTCTATGGGCATAAGAAAAAATCCAGATAACTCCTTCTTTGAGCAAGTAGAGGATTTACTCTCCACGTTGTTCTCAACTAGCATGTGAGGGATTTATTATTTTCAAATTTATTTTGTAAGGACTGTTTTATGTTACAATTTATATGAGTATATTTTTATTTCATTCTTATAATTTTATAAAATCATTCAATGGTTTAAATTTTATATCTAAGCTAATATGTTGTATGAGAATCATTTATTTCTATGTAAGGGTTTAACTGTTTTACTCAAATTATGCTATGTATATATAAAATCACATATATTTTTATAATGTAAACTTTTTAGAATGATGAGGTTTTTTAATCTAAATATTTATATATAAATTTTATTGAGTAAAAGGTTGTATTTTTATCTAATTATGGTTGTTACATATATGTGTATATATATGTACATATATACACATATAACTTATTATATATATATACACGAGTTAAGGGTTTTGTACCAAAATTTATTCTTAAAACTTGTGTATGTGTGGGTCATTTTAGCGTACAAAATTGTTATTTTTTTATAAAGGTGTTATATATATATTCATGTGTGTTTATAGAAGAATATATATGCATATACAACTTATTATTTTAAGGGTTTTTGTTTTAAACATAATTTCTAAAACCAGTATTTTGTAAGAGTTTAATTGTTGTGTCAAGAAATTTCCATTTTACAAGGACACACACACACATGTGTGTATTTATATATATATATACATATACTTATCATTTCATAAGAAATTATAAGACAAACTATTATTTAATGAGAAAATTTGTATCTGAATCACCTAATATGTCATACATGGATAAGTTTGTAGATCATATAGCCCATATGTGACATTCCAAGTATCATGAGATCATGCATGCACTTATTACATTTATGGTACTGAAATAATAATAGGTAATTCAAGCATACAATTCTCCTAAAATTTATTTAATAAATTACAGAGAAATGTTTAATGACATGTTATGTGAAGGATTATTTTATTTTAAAGAAATAATATTATGTATGTAATTTAAAACGTTTTGGGTTTGGAATAATAAATGCAGTTCCATGAGAAAATGTTTTCAAAAATGAAAATGGTAGGTTATGTGACATTATGGGGAGTGAACCCGTAAATCTTAGTGAAGACTATTGGCCCTATGTAGGGATTTTAATATTGATATACCATGTTTTATTAAAGACCCAAAAAAACTAAATATTTTCAATAGAGAATTCCCAATATATTTTCAAACATAATTAGTTTATGAAATATTATTTTTCTATTTATATTAAAGTATCTGTTAAAATTATTTTATGTATGTACATTTATTTCAAGGGATATTTTAAGGAATTTACTAGTTGTTTTAAAACCCCTTACTCGGCATTTTATGCTAACCTTACATATATGAAAAACTTTTCAGGTTTAGCATACTTTATGATTTGAATCTCTGTTGCGGAAGCACTACGCTAAAGAATCATTCTTTTCAATTTGTGTATTTTTGTAGAAATGTAAGTCAAGTATCTAATTTTCCAGAACCTAGACCGGTAAAAGGTCCTCTATTGTTTTTAATGCTATATATTTTTTCAAGTTTATTTTTTAAAAAAATATACAGAATTTGTAAGGGATGAACCCGGGTTTCAGGTTCAAGTCTTTATAATTGGTATTAGAGGAACGATCTAGATAATTTTAGAAAATTAGAATGAAATTAATAATTTTAAATATGTATTCTATGCAAAATTTTTTCCCTTGTGTATACGAATGAATTTCGAGGAAGAAATTATTTTGAGGGGGGATAATGTAACACCCCAATAATTTCAAATAGTACATATATTTTAATTAAATATTTATTTTGAAGGATTTTTAAATAATACCTTTATGAAACTAAATTATTTTCCGAAATCAAAATAAGTTTTTATTCAAGATTATAAAATATTACTTTTCATGAAATATTATTTTCATTAAATAATTTGTTTTATATAAGTGAAAATATATTATTTATTTTAAAATATGTTTTAATATACAATGTTTTGAATATATTATTATTTTTAAAGAAATTTTTTTTATATAAAATTATAAACAAATATTATTTAATGTGGTTTTAATTTTTAAATTTTTTTTAATATAAATATATATATTTTAAAAAAAAAATAAAGAGGATAATGTGAAATGCCCAAAGAAGAGATGAAATAAATAAATAAATATACATATATACAGTAGTTCAATAATTGATGTAATTTGAAACATAATAGAATAAGATATAAATATAAGTAACAACTCACCATTTTGGTTTGATATACAATATAATATTAATAAAAACCACATAATTGGGAATAAATGAGACTCATATTTTTTTGCTAGCGTATGATTTTATTGGGTCATTGTTTTAAAAAAATGGATTATAAAACATAACTCAGCTTATCTCATAAGATTTAATGAGTCATATTTTTTTTTTAAATATGGAGAAACCTTCCTCTATTATCATAAGGAATAATCAAAAAAAGTCATTTGATAATCAATTATAATATTTCCTCTCTAATTTATTCTTCACTAGAAAGTAAGGGATTTAATATTTTCAATTTTTTTAAGGGATGTTTTGTGTAAAAATTTATATGAGTATATTTTAATTTCATTCCTCAAATTTTATAAAATCATTTAAGGGTTTAAATTTTATCTCTAAGATAATATGTTGCAGGAGAATAATTTATTTTTATGTAATGGTTTAATTATTTTATTCAAATTATGCTATGTATATATGAAATCACATCTATTTTTATAACCTAAAAATTTCAGAATGATGTAGTTTTTTTAAATATAAATATTTATCTATAAATCTTATGGTGTGAAAGGGTTTATTTTTATCAAATTATGGTTGTCACATATACGTGTATATATATATGAGTTAAGAGTTTTATCCCAAACATTATTCCTAAAACTTATTTATGTGCGGGTAATTTTAGATTACAAAATTGTTATTGTTTTACAAAGGTGTTATATATATATATATAAATACATGTGTGTTTATTCATGCTTATATACAAATATATAACTTATTATTTTAAGGGTTTTTTTGTTTTAAACATAATTTCTAAAACCAATGTTTTGTAAGATTCTAATTTTTGTATCATGTTAGTTTCATTTTACAAGGATACAAATATATCTATATATATATACGTGTTTATTTTTATGTATATATACATATACTTATCATTTCATGTGTAATTATAAAAAAAACTATTATTTATTGTGAAAATTTGCATCTGCAACCCCTAACATGTCATTCATTGATAGGTATGGCCATCATCTAGCCCTTATGTAACATTCCAAGAATCATGATATCATGCATGCACTTATTAACATTTTTGTACATTTATGGTACTCAAATAATAATATGTACTTCATGAGATTTTCCTAAAAATGATTTTAGAAATTATCTAGAAAATTTCGATGACATGTTATGTGAAGCATTATTTTCTTTTAAAGAAAATAATATTATTTATGAAATTTGAAACGTTTTGGGTTTAGAATAAGAAAGGCAGGTGCATGAGAAAATGTTTTCAAAATTGGCACTGGTATGTTATGTGACGTTATGGGGTGTGAACCCATAAGTCTTAGTGAAGAATAGTGGCCGTATGTATGGATTTTAATAATGGTCTGCCAAGTATTATTAAAGAGCCACAAAAATTTAATATTTTCATAGGATAATTCCAAATGGATTCTTAAACATAATTAGTTTTTGAAATATCAGTTTTGTATTTATATTCAAGTATTTGTGAAAATATATTTTAGGTATGTACATTTATTTCATGGAATGTTTTAAGGAATTTTTTTATTGTTTTGAAACCCCTTACTATTAATTTTATGCTCACCCTACGTATTATAAACAATTTTCAGGTTTAACATACTTTCTTCTTTGAAACTCTGTTGCGGAAGTAATACCTAGAAGAATCACTAGTTTAAATTTTTGTATTTTTGTTGATATTCATGTCATGTATCTAATCTTCTAGAACCTAAATTGGTAAAAGGTCCTATGTTATACTTAATGATGTGTATTTATTCATGTTTATTTTATAAAAAATACACAAAATTTGTAAGGGCTAAACCTGGGTTTCAGGTTCTGGAATTTATTATTGGTATGAGAGGAATGATCTAGATAATTTTGGAAAATTATAATGAAATTAATAATTATAAATACATCATCTGTGTAAATTTTTTATCCCTGTGTATAAGAATGAATTATGAGGATGAAATTATTTTGAGGGGGGGATAATGTAACACCCCAATAATTTCAAATAGTACTTATATTTTAACTAAATATTTATTTTTAAGTATTTTTAATTAATACCTTTATGAAACTAAATTATTTTTTGTAATAAAAATAAGTTTTATTCAATATTATAAAATAATACTTTTAAAGAAATATTATTTTTATGAAATAAATGTTTGTTTCTATAAGTTAAAATATATAATTTATTTTAAAATATGTTCTAATATAAAATGCTTTGAATATATTATTATTTTCAAAGAAGAATATTTTGATTTAAAATTATACAAAATATTATTTAATGTGGTATTAATTTTTAAAAAAAGTATTTATAATATAAGTATTTTTAATTTATTAGTTTTTTTAAATAAAGAGGATAACGTGAAAGGCCAAAAGAAGAGAATAAATAAATAAATATATATATATACAATAGTTCAATAATTGATGTAACCTGACACATAATAGAATAAGATATAAATACAAGTAACAACTCACCATTTTGGTTTGATATACAATATAATATTAAAAAAAACAATTGGGAAAAAATTAGACATATGTTTTTTTTGTTAGCGTATGGTTTTATTGGGTCATTGTTTTGTTTTAAAAAATATATATTATAAAACATTACTCAGGTTTTCATGGAAGCTTTAAGGTGTCATCAATTTTTTATAAATATAGAGAACCATTCCTCCATGGTCATAAGATATAATCCAGACAACTCCTTTGATAAGAAAGTAGATTATTTCCTCTCCACAATTTTCTCCACAAGAAAGGATGGGATTTATTATTTTTAAATTTGTTTTGTATGGGCTATTTTATGTTACAATTTATATGAGTATATTTTTATTTTAACCCTATTACATTTTAGAATCATATAAGAGATTAAATTATATCTATAATCTAATACATTGTAATAAAATAATTTATTTTTATGTAGGGGTTTAATTTTTTTATTCAAATTATGCCGTGTATATATAAAATCACATCTATTTTTTAACCTAAAATTTTCAGAATGATGAGATTTTTTTAAATCTCAATTTTTATCTATAAATCTTAGGGTGTGAAAGGGTGTATTTTTATCAAATTATGGTTGTTACATATATGTTTGTATATATATATAAACACATATATAAATTATTATTTCTATATGTATATATGAGTTAAAGGTATTTTTCCCAAACATTATTCGTATAATATAAGTATGTGTGAGAAATTTTAGCTTTCAAAATTGTTATTATTTTATAAAGGTGTTATATATATATATATAAATTTGTATTTATAAATGCATATATTCTCATATATAACTTATTATTTTAAGGGTTTTTGTTTTGAACAAAATTTCTAAAACCACTATTTTGTAAGAGTTTAATTGTCTTGTCAAGGTATTTTTGTTTTACAAGGATACACACACACAGATATAAATAAATATATATATATATATATACATTTGTATTTATATGAATATATACATATAATTATCATTTCAGGTGAAATTATATGGAAAGCTATTATTTAATGGGTGAATTTTCAACTACACCCCCTAACATGTCATGCATGGATAAGTATGGCCATCATCTAGATCATATGTGACATTCCAATCATCATGAGATCATGCATGCACTTATTACCATTTTTTTACATTTATGGTACTGAAATAATAATCGGAACTTAAATCATGAGATTCCCCTAAAAATGATTTTAGAAATTATCTTGAAAATTTTGATGACATGTTATGTGAAGGATTATTTTATTTTTAAGAAAATAATATTATGTACTTAATTTAAAATGTTTTGGGTTTGGAATTAGAAAGGAAGGTCTATGAGAAAATGTTTTCAAAATTGGCACTGGTAGGTTATGTGATGTTATGGGGAGTGAACCCATAAGTCTTAGTAAAGACTAGTGGCCGTATGTTTGGATTTTAATAATGGTCTGCCAAGTATTATTAACAACCAATAGAAACATAATATTTTCAAAAGATAATTACCAATGGATTTTCAAACATAATTAGTTTGTGAAATGTCATTTTTCTATTTATATTCATGTATTTGGGAAAATCTATTTCAAGTATGTAAATTTATTTCAATGAATGTTTTAATTAATTTATTGGTTTTTTCGAAACCCCTTACTGGGAATTTTATGCTCATCCAACATATTATAAACTCTTTTCAAGTTTTTTATACTTCCTACTCTGAAACTCTATTGCGAAAGAAATACAATGAAGAATCATTATTTTCAATTTGTGTATTTTTGTTGAAATGTATGTCATTTATCTAATTTTACACAACCTAGACCGGTAAAATTTATTCTGTTGTACTTAATAATGTGTATTTATTAACATTTATTTTCTTAAAAAAATACACAACATTTGTAAGGGCTAAACCTGAGTTTTAGGTTCAGTTCTTTATAATAATGCAAATAATGTAATTTATGAATTTCATTATAAAATAAACTATAAAATTTTATAAATTTTATTTTATTAAATGAATTTATTTTTTGAATTCATAATGTACAAAATTATCTTAAGGTTAATTTATGATTTATTTTAGAAATAGTTGTTTTTTAGTGTGACTAGTGAAAATACCGATTTTACAAATACGATCACTTTTATGATATTATAATGATATAAGAATAATATAAAAGTTTATGAATCCTTTTTATACAAAAAAATTTAATAAGTAATATAATTCATATTAAAATACAATGTTGACCATATAAATCCATTTTTAACATTTTTTAAATCTATGTAATGTTTTAATTTATATAAAAACTATTTTTGGGTGTTCTCTCTTAATATTTTATTAAAAAAGTTCTATTTAATTATTTGTTTGGTTTTAAATAAAAAAATGGGTAAATTTATTTATAATAATAAAATTAATTCCATTTAAATTTACATTATACTTTACTTTTTAAAAAATCATATTTATTGTTAGAATAACATGTTTATAAAAATAGTTTTTTTCATTTGATGAACATATATTAAAATTATTTTTTACCTCTTCTAGAAATGGAATATTTTAAAATGGGTTCCATATTTTGAATCATCATAATTAATATTAACTATTAAGATAAACTTAATTTTGGGTTATAATGATGAGTAATCATAGAAAATATTTATCACTTTTGTTAAGGGTAAATGAGTTAGAAGGGTTAAAAACAATGGTATAAAGATTATAGATAACATAAAATACTTCATTAAATATAATTATTCAGTTTTATTACTACCTTAAAATGATTATATTTGAATATATTATAATTTGGAACCAATTTAATTTATTAAATAATATATTATATAATAAAATATCAAGTATTTACAAGCTTGTCACCCACCACACTTATAAAAAGGTACCCACCATCCTATATTATCCACACTAAAAGATATTGTTATCTCAACCAATACCTACCCAAAAAACATCCCAAAATCCCTCCGCATTCCTATAATAATTTTTATAACCAAAATACTACCTTAATAAGGCTTACTGTGTACACGAAAGGAGGATACCAAATGAAGAGGTATATGTTCTTAACATGATTTTTTAAATTATTTTCATCTTAAACCTCCACAAAATATTCAATAAACATAATAAAATAATTTTATAATTATATTAAATATAAATATATATTATTATTATAATGTTTCATCCATTTTCTATGTCATTTCAATCCTATGAAAAATGAATACATCGCTCGTGCGTATGCCCGACCTATCTGGTCCATGTAGCGATGTAATTGAATTTTCATCACCACTTTATATGGATGGATATAAAGACAGAATTAAAGTAAATATATGATATTTATGATATAATTATGATTCTTTATGTATAATATTTCATCTTACTTCTTATTATTTCATCTGTTGGAAAATGACAACATCATTCCTGTGTACTTGTGGACTACCAACTCCACAAAGTAATGTGATTATTGATTATATTACGAATATTAATGGATGATTCTAATATTTTATATAATGGAAAATATTATAATGAAAAAATTATTAAAATCATGGAGATGATGGAACTATTTTATAAAACCTTTAACCATGGTCAATATACAGAAGCAATGTCAGAGAAAATGACCAAACAACCTTAAGTGGTCAAGTTAAACAAGAAAAATTCAATTAATGGATTAAAAATGATTATAAAAGGAATATATATATATATATATAAGAAAAATTTTCTTATTATATAATTTAATAAATTTAAATTGATTATTAAGGATGATATAACGCGTTTAACCATATTGGAATCCATGGTATGGGGTTTTTCGTCACATTTCCACTCCCTTGAGACTTATGTTATATTAAGAACCAAATTTATTTTATATGGTTTATATAATAACTATTTGAAATAATATATCATGAATTAATCTTAATTCAGGGTATTCTATGTTATAGTTCATTTTTTTCTCTTTTATGGTATTTTAATTCAAAATTAATTAAATCCATAAAAGATATTTTTAAAATTTCAAACTTATTTCAGACCATTCATGTTTAAATTTAAATTATAATAAATAATTTATATTTATACTCTTAAACCCCATATATTGTTTATCCCCATGTTTTTTATTGGTTTTCCATTTTATTCTTCCAACTTTCCCTCTTTTTGGTACTCAAATATGGAAATAGTTCTTTTAAGAAAACCTTCTTGATTATTAATCATTCTATTCCATATTAATATCGTCCAATTAATTTTTTGAATGTTTTTATAAACATTTAAAATATTATAAGTTTTATTTTTAAACTAACATTGACTTAATTTACAATATTTTGAAAGGAATATTATTAAAAGATTTCTGAAAATTCATTTTTTTATTTTTACAAAAGTGTAAAATGAATGCTCATTTTAACATATAAAAAATTAATGTATTTTACCACCTCAATTATTATTAATAATTATTATATTCCTCTATATATTTTCTTTTATTTTTGAGAAAATAATTTTCTGACAATTCTATGAATTTTTTTATATAAAAATAAAAAATATTATTTTATAAAAGGGTGAAAAGGGTTTTAGTAATGATTTATAAAATCATTTTTATAAAAAAGATGCAAAAGTTTTAATGAATTATTATTTTAGATTGTGGAATCCATTTTCCTCTATAATTACAAAAATAATTTCCTTTATTTCAATATTTTTTCTAATTAATTAATGTTCTTTTATCACCCTTTACTGATTTATGGATTATACCTTATTTTGAGATCATTAACTTTATTATGATAATGATCTATATCACTAAAAATTATTTGTTAGAAATTAATTTTCACATTAATGTCCATATTTTTAGTATCATGGATATATTTATTTCTTTATTAACAAAATACCATTTCAATAAATGAGATTAATTGAAAGGAGATTAATTATTTCATTTCATGAAGAAATACTGATGTTTTGTATTTTTGATTCAGTATAGACATATATTGGTTGATAAGGTTCATTGATTATGTATTTTATTGATCAATAAATATAGGAGGAATGCATTGGGAATATTTAAGTTATGGGTGTGGCCCGATTATAGATAACCCCTCAATGCATCATCAGGTATCACAAGACAAAAAACAAGGCCAAATTAGTTAGGTAATTGGAGTATATTTACCCATGCAACAAAATTTCATTAGACAAGGCATTGATTATAAGATTTATGATATCATGGATAAGACCATGATGGGAAGATCATGAATTTCAAACATTATGAATTTACTTCAATAAAAAATTAGTTATCATTATCCTTGTTTTTACAATCTTCCATGGATTTATTTTATGCTCAAGTTATTGATTAAATGAAATATGTGTTGATTATTTAATGTATTATATTATTATACATTATCTAATCGTTATAACAATTGATATAACAATTCCCTTATTGATAATTTGAGGTCACTATTTATTATGTTTTCTATTCCGAAGGATATAAAGAAGTAAACATTGAATTAATTTCATGGATGCAATATTTTTTTTCATTCAAAGTTTTATTATTATAATGAAATTTGGAAATCAATAATGTATTTAGTATCCCAGAAATACTAAACTGATTGATCCTTCTTGGTGATATCTCTTGTATCATTTACCAATTTAATAAAGAAAAAACTAATTATAGGTCAATTGAGTCAAGGTAATTATAGTTGGTAACAAATAACGTTTAATAGGACCCTTGTGAATCAGATTTTAGAATAAAATAACTAGCACAAGCATTAAGATAAACCCTTGAATGCTAATTACATTGATGGGGAAAAAATATTTCAAGGTAATATTTCAGTGTTTTTGGGTTAGTTGTGTTTTTTGGAAAAGCATGTTTCCAAGTTCAGTTGTGAATTTCAAGAGATATTTTTTACACTGTATTTTGAAAAAAATACTAGACAAAGGAATGGTTGCTCTGGAGGTGGTCTAGAAAAATGTGTATACAAGGTGGAGATATTTCCTAGCGTTTTCAAATTTTTGAAGTCTAAAATATAAATTATGAACAAAGGTGTTTTTGGAAAAGGATGTATTTTCATGTAAAAGTAAAAATTTATTCACAAGGGCCATGATAATTCTTAGTTCTGCAAATAAGTCAAAAATCGAGATCACCACATCAAAATACGACAAAGGAAAAAGGTGCACATAAGATCTCAAAATGCAGGAAAGGTAGATTTTCCCGATATTGGAGTTTTGGGTAGAATTAGGTGTACAAGAATATCATTTTCCAAATGAAACTTCAATACATGATGTTCAGTTCTTAATGGAAGTTATGATAAAAGTAGTAGTTCCATAAAAAATCGATTTCTTGCATGAATAGTGGAAGGTGTGTAAGAATTCATCCTAGGGGTTGGCTGAGTCTATAAATTGGAGGTTAACCCCCTAAGTTTGACAGTTCCACCCATATAGAAAATTAGTGTAACAAATATCATTATATTTGTGTATAAGGAATATCAATTTCACATAAAAAGAGTTTTATGTAGAAATTCATGAAATATTAGCTGTTTGAAAAAAGGTAGTTGTATCTGCATGACTAAGAGAGTTTCACAAAAAGTGTAAAATTGGAACACAATATGAATTTATGTGGATAAACATAAATATTGTGTGCAAGGTGGTAAATTTTCATTCTATAAATCTAAAGGTTTCATGGAAGACAATGTTTTGTGAACCAAAAGGGGTGACCTAGTTAATCTGTGATAAAATGGTGTATATCAAGTGGAAAAAGTATAAATTTATGATGAATCTATCTTCAATTTAAGATTCATTCATTATTGATAATTAATGGGACAACATGAAGACAAACTATATGTGGATCCATTCTAGAGAAGTGAGAAATGGAAAAGGAAGAAGTTGATCCTTTTCCACCGATAGTAAGCCATAGAAAAAACTCAGGGAGTGTACATTGGGAAGGGAGTGAGCTATCAATAAACATTAAAAAGGCAGTGATCCTGGGCATATAAGTGATCTATCCTCAAACATGAATCGGAAGTGAGCCTTAGTAAATTTATTACATCGGCACATTTTTCTGTATTCTCCTTGGACATAGCCTAGCAAGGGTGAATCAAGTAAAATCGTTGTGGCTTGTCCATGATTTCATTGTTGTACATACATTGCTATGGGAAAGAGAAATAATATATTTTTTGTTTAATGATAAAATAAGATCTGAAGGATAAGTTTTTTAATATTACATACCTTAATTGACACCCATGTGAGGGTATTTAACTTAGTTGGGCTAACAAAATTCCCTATATGCTTATTTTATATCCCTATATTCATGATGTTATGAGCTCACTATGTGTTCATCATTATTTATATATGGTTCCTAGTGGAATTAAATTAAATAATATCCACACACATAATAAATTTAGGGATTTACCTAATATTTAATTCAATATAGTGAGTTTTGGAGTTCAGAAGATCATGATTATAATGGGGTAAATAACCTAGGTTTTGAATAATAACCTTGCCTGTATAGATTAACCAATTTTTTCCAAAAATTTATGTTTCTGTGATGGATCACATTATGCGATAGAATCCTCCATTATTTAATGGAACTACTAATAAATTTTTGAATGATAAATGGATCAAGTCCCTTTAGAATATATTCCTATCATTGGTATGTAATGAACGGGAAATGTTTACTTTTAAAGTTTTTTATTTCAATGGAGATGTTGATCATTGATGGTCATTTATCTGAAAGTCTAAAAAGGGAAATGAAATAGAATTTGTGTAATGGAGAGAATTTAATGTGATATTTATTAAAAACTATTTTACTCATGTGAAATGATCTATAATAGAGAGAAATTTACTCAACCAATGGAAGAAAGAAGAGGAATATGTTGCTGAATATGAGGCTAGATTCAAATATTATAAAGTCATTCAATAGAATACATACATAATCCCAAAATCATGATTGACCATATATTTGATGAGATTTAAATTTTTTTTTTAAGGGTACCAATCTATGATTTTTTTTCATCATATAATAATATTTTATCTTATTCTATAAAGACAGTGAATGAAATATCTAGGACTTTTGTCTATCAGGAAAATAATGAAAATAAGAGGTTGGATTAGTAATAAGGAAAATGTATTGTGTCATTGAAGTTTATAATAATGATTGGATTTACACAATATGATAATTATGGAAATAAACATCCTGGAAAATTCTTAAAGGGAAGGAGACTATGTTATGTGTTCAGGGATAAGTTTAATATTTTATATGAATGAATGAGAAAGAATGAAACCACTTCTATCTAGTGCTTTAACTCCAAGTATATGGATCATTATTCAATCCAATATACCAATTTTCAAGGGAAACTACCATAAAAGAGGTAAAGGGGGAAGAAAAAGCTTATTTGATTACTAAAATATAATTTTATTCTCCAAATGATGTGGTGGAAGGTTCTTTGATCAATACCTAAAATTATACTAATGCTTTATTTTATTCATGATCAACATACAATTTTATATCTTCCATATTTTCAAAAAACATTAAATATTTACCTAAAACCTCAATAATAGGTTTTCAATCAGGACTCCTAGTTGAAATCATATTTTAATGAGGTTATCTCTTTTATTCCCCATTATAATTAATAGACATACCATATTTTAAATCATGGTTATTATAACTACGACGGAATTTAAGATAATCCATGATACTAATTGGATTTTAAATTAAAATGAGAAATATTTATATGATAAGGGTTTTATGACTCATGATGGAGACATGTAATAACTTGTCTTCAGTATGGAAACTCCATCATCTAAATTATGTCTTGATCCACCTCTAATATATATCTTTAATGAAATTATAGGAGAAAAAGAGATAAACCGACTTATGGATGGGGAAGGTAATATTTTAATAGAACAAATACTTATTGTATATGAATTTATTAATTTATTTCCTAAATATTAACCTAAAAATCCATATAAGTGTGAATTTGGTTTTTCATTGAACACATAACCCATGAAAAACCAATATTTAAGGCTCCTTATAGAATACCAATAGTGGAATTTGTGGTACTGAAGAAACAATTGAAAGGTTTCTGTAATAAGGGATTCATATACCATAGTGTTTCACCTTAGGGATACCCTATTCTTTTTTTAAGAATATTGATGGGTCTATAGGGTTGTGAATCATTTACAAGAAAATATATTCCATTACTATAAGAAAAAATTCTTTTTTCCTAACATTGATAACCTTTTTGATCAAATTGATGGAGCTAAATATTTTTTATAGACTGATCTTCATTGTTTTTATCTTCAATTATGAGTAAGAAAAGAAGATATTTCAAAGGAATATTTTTTCATAAGTTATGGATATTATGAGATTATAGTAATGGACTTGGGATTGGTTAATTCACCCTATATGTTTATAGATTTTAAGAAAAAAGTATTCAACAATTATCATATTAATTTATTTATTCTATTTACCAATGATATCATGGTATACTAAAAAATATATAAATTGAATAAGATCCATTTGAGAAATTTTCTTAACACTCTTATAGGGAAATAGTTATATGGTAAATTTAGTAAGTGTTAATTATGAATTCAAGAAGTTTGTTTTCTTAGCCATATTGTCTCCAAGGACAGAATATTAGTCAATCCTTCAAATAAAAATGTTGTTAATGAATGGTATACACCGATGAACATAACTGAGACACATAACATCCATGTGTTATTAGTTTACAATTAGTTATTTGTTAAAATAATTCTGATTAACTAAGCTATTATTAAATTATTCATTTAGTTTATACGGTCATATGAATGAAAAATGTTTTGATGAACTAAATAAGAGATTATTCAATGAATCTATATTGAGATAACCATTATAAAGGGTTGGTTTTGTTATATATAATGATATATTGAATAAAGTAATTGGATTAATCCTTATGAATAATCATAGGGTTATTTCTTGTAGATTAAGATAGATAAAGATCCATGAATTTAATTATCTGAACCATTATCTTGGGTTGGCAGTTGTAATCTTTTACATGAAAATATGGAGGAATTATATCTATAGTGAAAGATGTGAGATATTTACGAATCATAAATTTTTAGAATACATAATTTAATAAAAGGAGCTCATGATGAGATGAAGAAGATGGCCTGAGAAACTCGTGGATTATGATTACTCAATACACTACCATGCCATGAAGGAAAAATATGGGTTCTAATGCATTGAGTAAAAAATAATGAAGTGTTCGGACTAAAATAAGGATAAGAATAAATCCTATATTCATTGATTTTTAAAAGTTAGACACGAGAATCAATAGGAATTTTGAAAAAATAACTCGTTTTCCAAATGATTTCCATATCATATTCATTGGAGAAGATAAAAATTTCCTAGCCTAATGATAAGTGTTTAAAAACGAAAATATATATCACAATAAAGATAATAATGTAGACATTTTTTTTATGAATATGGTTTATTGATTTTATAAAGAGGATATGTGTCCCATATATACTTTGATAAAATGGTAACTATTTAATAGAACACTTAACTCAAATTTCATTATAATCCATGGTAGCACCAAAATTTATAGGTATTTCAAGGAAAATTTTTGGTTAGATAATATAAAGTGGGATACTACTGACTTTGTATCAAGATACATGAATTTTCAACAACTAAATGTAGTGAGATAAGGTATTCAAGGAGTAATGAAACCACTACCTATTCTAATATGGAAGTGGAATAATATTATTAGATATTTTTTCACCATATATCCAAATGCTCCCAAAATAAATGATTCCATATGGGTAATTTTCTATATCTATTCCAATTATTAAGATTTATTCCCTATAAGGGTAGATCTACACCTTGAGTGTCTCACAAAACCATATATTAATTTTTTTTGTCTCACTTTATTGTGCCCCTCTAATTGTATTTTATCATGAATCTTGATTTATATCAAACTTTTTGAAAATTATTTAGAAGGATCTTGACAACGAGATACATTAAATAACATATTATTATCCTTATAAAAATGTATATTACAAAAATAATATTCATACACTAAAATATATGCTAAGATCATCCTCACATGACATTCTAGTTATGCAAGATGAATAATTACCGTTAGCATAATATTATTATTGTAATATCTTCCATTAATTCATTCAAATGTAACCTTAAGAATAATATTATGGGAAATAATGTTGTACACCAACTTTTTGGGATGAAGATGGTGAAAGTAATCTTTTAGGGATGAAACTTGTTAAGGAGACCATGATGAAAGTGATAACTATTCATAATCATATCTAGGAATCCCAAAGAAGAAAAAAGTAGTATTATGATAAACAAAAATAAGGATCTAAAATTTTATGTTGGGGATTATGTATTATTAATGGTATCTCCATGGAATGGTGCTATAAGATTTTTATTTAAAGGGAATGTAAATCCCAGGTACACCTAGCCTTTTTTATACAGATAGAATTAAATGTGGGGATAACCTACTTGAATTACAAACCAACCTCTATAAAGTGTATAATGCGTTAAATATATCATTATTTTGGAGGTATATTCTAGATCCAATTAATGTAATCACCAATAAAGAAATTTAATTAGAGATATATCTATCTTATTATGAAGATCTTATTTATATTCTTGATACTGGGGAACAAGTGTTGATGAATTAAAAGAATCAGATAGAAATTGTTCATCAGAGAAATCAAAATATAGAAGGGGAAACATGAGAACCTAAAGAAGTTATAATGAATAAATACCCACATCTATTTATGAGTGAAAATTTTATTAATTTTAAGGATTATTTTTTTAATGGGGTAATAATGTAACACTTAAGATTTAATTATATTATATAAACTTTTCTTTCTATTGAAATTATAATGTAATTCTCATAGATTTATTCATTAATGTGATTAAAAAAATAAATTAACAAATTAAGAAATTTAATGTGATGAAACTAACTTCATATATTAATTTATGAGGTAAAAATTAATTTAGGTTGAATTTTTTTATTTTTTAGAAATAGTTATTTTTTGGGTGGATATTAAGAAATATTGATTTTATAGATATTGTAACTTTTATGACATTATAAAGATATTAGAATAATTTAAAAATTATAAAATATTTTTTCCTAGAAAAATATATATTTAAAAAGTAATATATTTCAAATAAAAATATATTGTTAAACATAGAAATTTATGATTAGCATTTTTGAAATCAATGTAAATTTTTTATTCAAATAAAAACAGTTTTTCATTCTTATTTCTTAATCATGTATTCATAAGGTGGCTTTATTTTTTTTGTTTTTAATACAAATAAGTATTTTTTTATAATAATCCAATTAGTTCCTTTAGAATCAACATTATAATTTATTTTTTGTAATCTTATTTTAAATCTTAAAACAATCATTTTTCTAAAAATAGTTTTCATTGCGTTTTACAAACATATATTAAAAGTAATTTTTACCACTTTTGAAAAGTTATTATTATAAAATCAACTAAATATTTTGAATCATTATAATTAATATTAGGTAATAATTTAAACATAATTTTTAGTATTAATAAATAATATCCAAGATAATATTTACCACTTCAGTTTAGGGTTAAATGAGTAAAATGGTTAACAATAAAGGGATAAGGCTTCTAGATGAAATAAAATACTTTATTTAAACTCACTAGATGATTTTATTTTGATATTAAACTAATCATATTGAAATTTATGATACATTAGATTATGTTTAGTTGAGTAACACATAAATTATATAATAAAGAATGATGTATTTACAAGTTTTCCACCCACCTCACATATGAAATGGAAGTCCCTATCCTCTTTTCTCCACACCACTTGATCCACTTATCTAGACCAATCCCTACCCAAATAACTTCTAATTTACCTCCCAAAATCATATTATTTATGTTTTATGGGACCAATCAGGGTCTATGTGATCATTTATAGGGGTAGGGGTGAATTAGAGATCTTTTATTTTTATATTTTTCAATTAAGAAACACCCTTCGTATCTAGTTACTGAGAATTGACAGTACTAGAAAAAAAGAAAACCCATAAGAAGACACTATTTATAGGGTTCAATATATAATAATATTATCTTGTCCTTGGGATGGTTATTAAATAATCAAATACCATAAATGCATTATAAAACAATGCATTAGTGGTTTATAGCATGCATGGAGTATCCATCACATGTATATAACCATAGTATTTCAACAGTTCATGTTCTCTTCACATAGATAACATGATATAATTTTTTCAATAACAAAATAAATCTTTCAAAAAAAACACTGATATTTTGTTACTTTGGTTCTTGAACTTTATTTAGACTTTACTTCTAGAGAGTAATTTTTCTTCCTATCCACTTTCTTGCACAACAGTGAGGAAGAACTAATCTATAGAATTATTTATTCACACCTATCTAATAGATACCCTATGTGTAGTATCCCTAGTCCATTATCATTGGTTCGATACCCTATTTGTCTAATTACTTATTCACTCGGTCCATCTAATACAAACTATTAGTTTAATATATTTGGTACCACCTCTTCTAGTGTCCCACGTCTAGTATTTTGATAAAAATACATCTTAATTATTTCATCTAACAGCTAGATTCATAAAACAATCACCCAAAAGATACAACTCAATCAATTTCTTTGGAGATCACTTGATACAATTTATATAAGAATTGTTCCTCTACAAAACTGAGAGAGAATCATGGACTTCAAATATATTGTTTCCAATCAAAATTTAAACATCTCTTTAAAAAATTCTTATGTTCTACCAAATTAAGACTATTGAGTAAATAGGAGTCAACACCACTCATTAAGGATTTCCTAAAATCATGGAATATACATTCATAAAAAATTTCTGAACACATCTATAATAACAATATTTTCTCTTTGATTATTGAAATAACGAACATCTATCTCAACATTGTAACATTGAAATACTTTAGAAAATAATTTTAAAAGATCCCTAAAACTTCATCTGATACAAATTTATTGGAACTACTCTATCTAATAAATCTTCATCCAATATAAAGTCACCATATCCTTCTTTTGTAACATCTTTATAGGAAAATATTCATTTTATAAAGTCATAAATATTCATCCTTCCATATCTATATGATGGGTTTACATTAAAATCCTATATCTAATTCCTTATATAGAAAACCATTGTCTGATACATTACAATTCCTCATCCAATAAAGTCTATCCAATGATTTTGAATCCTCGATATGATAGATTTTAAATTTTTATTTAGATGATTTTATATGATTCTATATCTGACACTACTTCAACCATAAACTCCAAAAAACTTTTTTTTGTCTAGGAACCATAGTTCCACTATGTTCCACCAATGTTTTCCTTTAACCATTTTTTGGATCATGAATTCCTTATAATGATCATGTTGTTTGTTACATTGAATAACAAAAAATCATTGCATTTTTTTGTTTGGAAACACATTCTGATACACTTTATATAGATGAATTAGTCTATTCTTCTCAATAAAATTTAACAAAAAGTAAAATCAGGCAAACATTTTATTACACCTTCCAAGAAATCACCTCTATCAATTCAAATTAGCACTATCCATTAGGTCTAATTTGTCTAAAATGATTATAAATAAGTCTCAACATTGTAAAGTGATTTATAAAATGATAACATAAGATAATACTATAGAATCCTTCTTTCTATTTGAACAAACTTGAACACCTATTTGTCTCAATAATCCTACAATTGTATTTTTTTATCAATAAAGGAACATAAATTTTCAAAACATTTAAAATCAAGTAGTAAATCAGTCTCTAATAATTTTAATCCTATATAAGATAACTCGGTGTTGGAAAAAATAATCATTGAACACCAAGACCATAATATTAATAAATAAGTGATTCACATTTGTTCAACACTTTTTTCATTCCCACATAATGATAATAAGAATTTAATCCAACCAATAAGGAACATTTACTATATAAAATTCAATAAACTATTAAAATAGTCTACACAAACTAACATAAAAGAAAACCCATTTTAATAACTACACTTAATATAATCAGTCCCAAAATAGGTAAATAAACTATCAATGGATATATTTTTGTTACATTTTTTATCCAACATTTAAAACACAATAAAAATTAAATATTAGAGAATGAATAGATATCACATAATTTATCCTTGAAGAGAGTATGGTTGTGAACCCATAATAAACACTAGCTTAAAAAATATTCACTTTAAAAAATGTTTAACAGAGATTTCAATAACTTTCTCCATTGCAGGAATAAACTCCATATCTAGTTTATTTATTTCCATATTGTATTTAATGAAGATATATTTAATATCTACATGATTAGATCTGTAATGTTTCACTGGATTCAAGTGATATTGACAACACATTTATTATCAAAGCCTAATATAAAGGAAAACATCACATTAACTAAAAAATATTCTAGATCCGTCTTTATCCACATTAAATATTTTGTAGCTTGAGTTGAAGATACATACTCAGATTATGTAGCATTGAGGGTAACTAAATTTTTTTATTCCAACTTTCACACCATTCTCCTTAAAAGAAAACTCCATTAGTTGTGGATGTTCTTTCATTTAAAAAGCATAAAAATATGAATATGTGTAAAAAAATAGACTAATATTTCTTATTATTTCTTATTTAATTACGAAATCAATTGTGCCTTTAATGTATATGAAAATTAAGTTTTCAACCATTATAGGAGATTCCATTGGTGAAATTTGGTACATGGAACAAAGTGTAACAATATACACTAGATCTGGACTCAAAGATATAAAATATTATGAGATTCCAATAAAATTCCAAAATTATTTAGGATTCAACTCCTTTATTTTCCCATATTCTGACAATATCACTCCCATTGAAACATGTTTGCAAAACAACATTAAATATTCTATACTAAACGTATTCAAGAGTTCCTTGGTATAATTTTCATATATAATGAAAATGCGCTTTTTCTTTCTTGAGATATTTGTAAGATGATATAGTATTTCATTTATCCTAGAATATATAGTCCAAACAACTTCTTCATATCCTAATAAAACTTTTAAAAAATATAATAATAATTCCCTATCAAAATTATATCATCAACATAAAAAATCACAATGATGGAAACCACATGATTTTATATTATATAAAGGTGTTTATCAATACTTACATTCCTAAATTTCAACCTACTCAATCAAGTATCTATTGTATAATATAATGATATGAGATCTTACTTCAAACCATAAAAATCCTTCTTCAACATGAAAAAATAAATTTTATCTTGACCAAACTTGAATCCATATTGTTTCTCAATGGGAAATTATTCCTCAAGATCTTTATTGACAAAGTTATACTTGAAATCCATCTATAATATCATATATATTTGATGTATAGTGATATAAAGAAACGTTATTATGGATTCAAGTCTTACTACAAGGGAGAATATCTCATTAAAATCAATTCCTTTAACACATGAGTAGAATTTAAAAACTATTATTTTCTTGTTTCTTATTTGTTCAACTTTTTCATTCAAATTGTTTTGAAATAACCATTTTGTCCTAATCACATTTTTATTTTATATTTCAGGTACAAGTTCTCAAGTCCCATTATTCTCAATATAATTTAATTATTTATTCATTTAATTAACACAATCATAATACTCAAAATATTCATCAACATATCTTTTAATAACCTATGAATACCAAGTGGCATGTGAGACTATCTTGAATATTCTTCTGGTTTGAACCTATTTCTATTGATCATCAATGATATGTTGTGCCTCAACCTTATTTCTTAACCTTGGATTAAATGAACATAATTTTATATCATCAAATGAAATAACTGAATCATTATATTCATCTCATATTGTTTATATTTCAACATTTATTTTAGAAGCAGTGTCACACTTTTTAACTTAAACATCATTATCAACACTTCCTCTCATATATGAAATTGATCGTGAAACATTTATATCATAATATTCAATAATGTTCACATATGTAGAGTAAAAAATGTTTCATATTTGTTTATAATATTACTCGTATCCTCTTACACTATAAGGGTAGATAAGAAATACACAACAAAACTCCATTTGATCAAACACCCCAATATTTTTACCTTTGACATTAACTATACATTGGATACTAAACACCCTGAAGTATTTTAGGGTCATGGTATCTTTGTAATATATATTTCATGGAGTTATTTCAATGTTTGGACTACATAAAAAATGATTCTTAATGTGAACTACATATCTAATATATTTTATTAGAATAATCTATAATTACCTTGTTCAATTAGTATAGTTCAAGCAATCTCAACAATTTTTTTTATTCATTTAATAACACTATTAAATTATGGTGTGTAAGTGTACTAAATTCAGGATGAAATATAGTAGTTTCAGGATAATCTTTAATCATTTAATTTTTTTATTCTTCACCATTTTTAGTTTGAGTCTTCTTTCTGGAATATCCACACGCCTTTTCAGCACATCTCCTAAAACTATTAAACATTTTGAGAGACTCAGACATTTCTTTTAAAAATATAATGCACAAAATATTATTGAAATCTTCAATAAAGAAAATAAATACATACCTACATTTATCCATTACATTCTCATAGGGCCACATATATTTGAATGGATACGCACTATATGATGGGTAATATTTATCTAACACCTATAATGTATTGAATTTGTAATATTTAATTTATATAATATTAAACAAAACTAATATTTTTTCTTTTCATGATAGGAATATCAAGAATAATTTATCTCTTTGAAATATTTCTCATTTTCCTCATATGTATATTTACTACCCACTTATATAATAACTAATTTTCTTACATCATGATCAGATAGCTTGAACCCTATGCATATATGAATTTAAACATATTTACCTTGGTTTATTGTCTTATTATTAAAAATTTATTATCTTAAATACTTTTAAAAAGTATGATATCTTTGTAACAAAACCTTTTTCCCTCATAATAGAGCTATGAAACACTTAATATGTTGTGTTTCAGTCCATTAAAAAAGATTTCTCTTCTATATTATTACTTTTCTTCACTAATGAAACTAGATTCAATGAATTTGATTATGAGGGACTCCTAATTTAAAAATGTCTCTATCACTTATTTTTAGTCATCCACATTCTTTAACAATTTCACATCTTTGGAAACATGTGAAGAACACCCACATTCCAATATTTTAGGTCATTAAATATTTATATCCATGAGATCAGTTTCAACAACTAATGATTTTTACCATTTTATAGCTTCAAATTGAGGGCACTATGATTTCTTATATAAAATTTATTAACATGGAAGCATAAAAAGACATCCATTAGTAAGATTTCAAGTATAATCAAATCTATCACAAATAGTTTCTATATGTTAAAACCAATTTTTAGATTTCAAAATGTACTATTTATGTTTTTTTTTGAGTTGTTAGAATCGCCCTAAAATTATTATTTATATACATATTAGAATAATTTTATTATTGATTATTGAGTGAGTGTAGTTTTAATATATTCTTAAATCCCCCACAATATATGAAATATATATAAATAATATTGTCATTTATAACTTTAATGTTATCTATAACTCTATACTTGTTTTTCATCACCTTTATAACCATTAACATTAGATCCTTATTAGGAACTAACATTTTAGTATCCTCCTAAAATATTATTAATTATATTTGAATTATTTTCAAATTTACCAGTGTCTCAAATTGTTGTAGTTTTTTTGTTTTGATATTGATTTCATAAGAATTTCAGAATTTTTGAATCTTCTATATTTTTTCTACAAACATGGTCCTAATGAATTGATTCATTTTCTAAACATTATAAACATTTTTATCAATTTATGAGGATGGTATTTATTGATCTTTATAAGTTTTTTACTTTTTATAACATTCAAAAACATCAGAAATTGATATTTTTTTCATGTTTTTTTCCTTTATTAGCTTCAAATAGTTTTATATAAAAAAGAAAATTTTATTTCTATTTCATGATTATCTTTCATAAAACATGATTTTGATGTTTTTCTCTTCATCAAGTAACTTTTTCATATCATAAATCTATTTTAGAAATAAATGATATTATTTTTTTTATTATTTTTATGATTGGAAACAAAATTTACATCTAGTTAGTGAGAATCGAATCTTATGTAAAACAAAAATAAGAACACCCATAAGAATACAAGCATTTAAATTGTTAATAACTCAATAAGTGTATCTAGTTCATCAAGAGACCCATACATTTCATACATAAATATTATATTTTGTTAATTTAATATACAATACATAACATTATGATACACCCAAGATTGGTGTAGGTCTAGTGTATTTAGAAAAATGGATAGATAAAAAACATGGACATAAAAAGTTAAACAACATCTCCCATTAAGTTATTTATAACTATAACCCTTATTATACATACTATATAGAAATCGTTTCTTAATAACCTATAGAAAAAAATCATAAGAATGTGTGAGATTATGTAACATCCCAGGTAAATAAAGAAATAATTCATTTTCATTTTAATTAATATTTTATTAATTAGATAGTCATTTTACTTTAAAGGGGTTGCTATGTTTGATGGCGTACCTCATACACAAGAACTAGTTTCTTTGAAATCTTATGTTACACAATAGTATTATAATATTATCATTTTAAATGGTAGTTAACACCTATCCATTGTATTGGAAAGAATGAATATAACTAACTACAATATGATTATACATGTTTGTAAATTTT
Source organism: Viscum album (assembly GCA_963277665.1). Taxonomy (NCBI): domain Eukaryota; kingdom Viridiplantae; phylum Streptophyta; class Magnoliopsida; order Santalales; family Viscaceae; genus Viscum; species Viscum album. Next base: position 1,536,362,952 of record OY728126.1, read on the forward strand.
TTTTATATTTATCTTAGAGGCCTAAAATAAGAAATAATCATATTTTAAGCATAAATACTCTAATATTCACTAAAAGGTCAATTTACCGCCTTTTGATGGAGAAACCTCTTTAAATATAGTTTTTTTTCACTTTTATATGTTATATTTGAAAAAAATAAAATTTATCTTTAGAATCGGGTCATCAAAATTAACTTTGGGTAAATTTTGGGTATTTTTCCCATAAAATTCAATTTTTGATGAACAGTGGAAAATGCTGTATTTTAAATCAATTTTTCCTTTTAATATAATTTTTATGTATGGTTAGATTATCTTTTCAATTGGTTTTAATGTGAAATTATATTATATTTTTACCATTTATTCCAATGTTGGTCATTGGAATTAATTTCACTGTGAAATTGGGCAAAAACAAGTGACAATCTTTTGATAGATATCGTTTCTTAAAAACATGCTATTTGTTTTGACAACAAGATTTAATTTTATATTAAATAATGAAAAATATATGTTTTGAATATTTTAAAATAGATATCATTTTGGAATTAATAATATCAAATATATCTTAGGCTGAAGTTTTGGTATTTTTTTGAAAAAATTCAATTTTTGATGAATAGTGAACCCACAAAGTTGTAATTAAAACACTGAATTTTTCATTTAAATAAAATTTTACCACCTCTGTGAATTGAATTTTAAAAATATGACAAACATTTTGGTTATTAGTAAGTAAAATATGGTTCAATAAGATGAAAATATTTTTTTGGTGAATAGTATTTTTTGACTTTTATTTACCGCAGTTAAAGGTAAATAGGGTAATTGAAGGTAAAAAGAATATTATAATAAAACAAAATTACCTTAAAACTCACAATAACCTTATTGGATGAGTCATGGACGGCTATGGGTATCCATGGTTCTATTTTGGGACCCCATAGAGCCACATGGGAGTGATAATGACACTTTAGATTAATTAATTTAAATTAAAGACAAAAATGAAACAAATAAATATATTTTTGTAAATTAATTTTTTACATGGGGTTTTATAAGTTATATATTCGACTAAAAATATTCATTGTAAATCTAAAATTATTTTAAACATCACCCTATTTTTTATAATTGTTAGACATCAAATATATAATATTATTTATAACAAAACAATAATGCAATATTTACTTCATTAATAAATGATTTACATAAATAAGATTATAAATATTAAAATAACATCCAAAACCTATCTAATTCTTATTGGATGAATTTATTTCTACCATGAGTCTTCTTATATTCTACTGTAATTAGTTTTTGACCATTAGAAATCGAAAATCATTATATAATAAAATAATATTTTCACACTTTCCTAAAGAACCCATCCTCCCCTTATAAAAAGACCAAACTTCTAACCCATTCCTCACACCTCTCATGCCCCTTGTATCTCCATAACCCTTCCCAAATAATCTCAAAATATCCCCCCTTCCTACTAGATGCCATACTTTAAGAATAAGACACGTCAAGAAGTCTTTTTGTTTCAAACCAAAGGGAGTTACCCGAATTAAAGGTAACATGTTCTCTTAAATTATTTTCTTTTATTTTAATTATAAAACCCCTAAACTCTTTAAATTACTTTATTTTATAACAAAAAAAGTATCCCCAATATACTAGGATGTTTTTATGGGAATTATTCGAACTAAACTTACACACACCTCCATCTAATGGGTAAAGAACTAACTGTTTCTGTGGATGGAAAACTAACGCCTCACAAAAAGATGATTGTTCAATTATCTCATAACACCTCTTATGGTGGACATTATGATGAAAATGTATTTATATATGATATATATTATTATTATGTTTTATTTATTCTTCTTTATTTCTAATTTATATCATACTTTTAGGGTTTCCATTATGAGTAAACGTGATTATTTCATTTGAGGAAGTGCGGACTACCACCCCCTCAAAGTGATATAACTAGTTCATACCATAATTAGGACATATAAATGATGGAGTTATTGAAATTATATACGATATTATAATGGAATTATAATATAACTACGTATCATTATGTTTTCATTCAATTAAAATAGGAAATATAAATGAAAGTAGCGTTCATGCTTACGAACTACTTACCGTCTCCATGAATGGTGCATTTCATTTCTTATCTCCAAATGTAATGTACTGTTATAAATAAATATATACACTGGTTATATATGATATATATGATATCTAAATTATGAATATCATTCTGGAGATAACGGACTATTGACCACTTGCACAACTTGTAATTATAAGTGTAACACCCCAAGATTTCATAGTGTGTTATTTCTTCAAAATAATTCAATAACTTGCACTACACGCAACACCGAGTTCAATTGCACCATGACTTACCAAAAAAAAAATCCATTAAAAGAGGTCATGAATAGTATTAACTAAATTTTAAACTTTATAATTTTAGAATCCATATTATGAGTTTCTTAGTCATAATGCAAGAACAAATTCATTTTCAGTATTGCACTTTTATCAACTTTTAGTGAAACCTTTTTAAATACAATATTTTAAACTTTTTGACTAAATGGGGACATCAAAAATTTAAAATGAAACATCCCAAGCTTCCACGGTACGTTTCCCTTTGAATAATGTGATAGCGTGTGTTGTACGCAACACCGAGTTCTAACACACCATAACCAATCAAACTAGCCGTTATAAATAGTAATACCTACTTTTTGAAAATATATATATTTTATATTTCAAAATGGACTTCATTTTTGGATTCGGAATATCGAATTTATCCTAAGGTGAAATTTTGGTACATTTCGGATAACTTTCATATTTTGATGAATAGTGAAAATTACTAAGTTTTAATTAAAAACAACTTTTTAAATCAAAATAATTAATAGTGATAAATTATGAATTTGAGTGGTTTTAAAGTATATTTAGAATATATTTTTACCATTTAATATAATGTTGGTCATTGGACATAATTTTACAATTAAACCGAACATAAACAAGTGTCAATCTTTTGATAGTTATTATCTCTTAAAAACACGCTTTTTGTTTTGACAGCGGGAATTAATTTTAAATTAATTTATGCCACTTCTGTGTTTTGAATTTAGAAAAATGGATTCCATATTTGGAATCAGGATGTTCAAATTGTGTAAATATGTAACTTTTATTTTTAGACATTTTGAATAATTACTGCGGTAAATATTTTATTTACCATGGTTAAGGGTAAATCCGGTAAATAAGGGTTAAAAAATAATATTATAATAATACTAAATTACCCTAAAACGTGTCTTAACCCTATTGGTTGATACATGGTCGACCAGGGGCATCTTTGGGTCAATTTGGGGACCCCTTGGAGCCACTTGTATGTGGTAGGGACACATTATATTAATAAAGTTAAAATAAAAATAAAAATGGCATAAGCTTACATCTTTTATAAGAACAATTTTTACATAGGGTTATACATGTTGGATTTTCGATTATAAATATTCATTAGAAAGCTAAAAAGATTTCCTACATAATGATGTTTTATTTATAATTTTTAGACATTAAATAATTTATTTTATTTATGACACAATGATGATGCAGTAATTACTAAAATAGTAAAAAATTAACATAATTGATATTATAAATACCCAAATAAATATAATATGAAACTTTTAATGAATTAAACTAATTTTCTAGGATAATATTATATATTAGGATTGATTTAATGGACTTTGTTCGAAGTAATCAATCTGTTATGAGTTTCACAAAAATCAACTATTGAATAGTGTCAAAATTGACATAAAAGAGTTCTTAAAAAAAATATTATATTATTAATTGATATTAAATTCCTAAAAAATCTAAGGTTCGGCCAAGAGACTTATATTATGATAGGTTAATCATTAATGGACCACTTGGGGGTCGCTTGGATGTATATAGTAAGTTTATTAACCATATTATATAAAAATACAAAGAGACATTGTAAAAGTGAAACTAATTAACTTAGAGTTAATACTTAAAGATAAGGTTAATATAAGTACCCAAACCTGTCTAAATTCTATTGGATGAGTTGTTTTCGACCTATCCCCACCTCAAACTTTGAATAGTCAACTTTGGAGCCTTTGGAAACCGAATATGAATTTATTATAAATTAATATTTCTAGCTTTTCCAAAAGTGCCCCTCACCCCTCTTATAAAAGGGCACTCCTCCTTCTCTTTTCCTCACACCTCTCAAGCCACTTGGATCGTCCAAACTCTGCCCAACTAAGCTCCCCGCATCCCTCTCCTCCTCCTTGAAGCTTTTCCTTAGGCAGAAAGCATTTCAACAAGTCCTTTGGTTCTAACCAAAGTGAGTTACCTAAATTAAAGGTAACGATTTCTCTTAAATTATTTTCATTTATTTTGCTTCTCCCACCCCCAAACTCTTTTTATTTACTTTCTTTTGTAACAACACCAGTATCCTCAATATACTAGGATGTTGTTATAAGAAGGATTCAAACTACACATACACACAACTCCATCTAATGGATGATGAACATAATGTTTCTGTGGATGGAAAACTAACGCCTCACGAAATGATGATTGTTCAAATACATCTTACCGCCTCTCATGGTGGCCATTATGATGGCACTGTAATTAAATATTATATTAATGATATATATTTTATATATAAGCTTCTGTAATTCCATTTTATTTCATACCATTATTCGTTTCATGTTGTATATACATACGATAATTTCATTTGAGGAAGTGCGGACTACCGCCCCCTTAAAATGATATGACTCGTTCATACCACACATGGAACGTATAAAGGATGGTGTTAATGAACTTAAGTAACATATATAAAATATTATATTATACTGGAATAGTAATATACCTATGTATCATTTGGATTCAATTCTTTTAAAATAAAAATTAAATGGAAGTAGCGTTCGTGCGTACGTACGGACTACCGTCTCCACGAACGCGATAAGATTCATTCTACGTCATATCCATTCAAGTCTTATTCTCATTTTGGGGTTAAAAATAATGTTAATATCATTCTGATTATGAATAGGATATAATATATCCATTGCAAACATGTCTTACGTAACCAAACATTTAAGAAGAACGAATCGATTATCACCCGAAACGACGATAATTCTAAGATATTATTAACAAATCAATGTTAAAAGATCATATATGATATCATATTAATATATATGATTCTTGTATAATTCAATAACAATTATTTCACCATTATACAGGAGGATAACCTACCCCAACCAAGGAAAAGTACAAGGTAAGGGTTATTTCACAATCTCTTCATTATTCGAGGTTGTTTATACGTAATAATCTACTGGGATCTCTTTATTATCCACATCCATGTTTCTTAAAAATGTATTTCAAAACATTTTTAATATTTACAAGAATATGGGTTAAAGTCATTTATACCCTTGTTTGACTTTTTATAAGAGGTTTATAAAGGAATCTTTCCATCGTTTTCCAAACAAGGTGCTTTTTAACCTTTTCGACAGAATTAAGGTAAGAATGTTTTTTTTAACTTATACGGCGGGTGCGGCTATTTACCGCCATTATAAAATCTTCAAAGCTTTCATTACAAGCTTAAAAGGATATTTTAAAAGTAAATGTTTTATTTTTATGTGACTTTTAAATGATTTCAAAATGAATATTTTAAGAATTTCAGAGAGGTACTCCTTATCAAAATCAGAATTTTCAATGTTTTAAAGATTTGTCTTTCTAAATCTTTTCAATTAATGTCCATGTCTTCAAAATGGTTTTTAAGGATTTATTTATATGGACATGAATGTTTTTAAAAATTTTAATTCCTTTCAAAAGTTTCAAAGTGGTATGGGACACTTTGATTCAAAAATCTCTTTTAATTACTTCCTTTATAAATGTGTGACTTTTAAATAATTTCAAAAAAGGAGATATTTCTCTCAAATAGTTTTGATTTCATCTATGTCAACATCCTTTGATAGATTTTACGCTTATTTGAAGTTGATTTATTATGATACAAAACTTCTATATTGTATTGAAGGTTTTGTGATATGTTTGACTGTGGATGTGCTATTTTTATACCATTCATAGTTTATGGTGAAATTATTGACATTTCGTATGCTAGTTTTAATACAAATGTTTATGTTATGTTTAAACCTTTTCATATGGGAATGCATTGGACTTAATAAGTGACGGGTGGAGCCCGCTATAGCTCCTCGATGCATCGGTAGGTCTCATGAGACAAACTAGTGTCTTGGCACAAGGCCTTGACAAAATCTTATTTGTAGTCTTGGCACGAGGCCTTGGCTATGTGGTTATGATAGTCTGGCATTATGCATTCCATAATTATGAAAGTGGTTATTGATATTGCATGTGATTATTCGATTAGTAGAATGTCCATGTGAACAAGTAAATGGCATTATTTCATTTTACTTTTGCCATACTATGTTGAAGTTCAATTTTAAAAGGCTTTTGTTTTAGTAATTCATTGCCTTAAATGTTTATGCTTATTTTGAATGTTCCGCTATATTGTTATCCTAACTGGGCATTTGAGCTCACCCCTTTTCTATGTTTTATTTTTTCCAGGATGTGAAGAAGTAAGTTATGAATGACCTGCAGGGATATTATGAGGGGATAATAGTGTGGATTGTAGAAACATTATGTTGTTGTATTAGTTTTTCATTTTATGATGTAATGTAAAACTTATGAATATATCTAGTGTTTCCAAGGCTACTAAACCAATCGGTCTTTCGAGATTTGATCTTTCTTGTGATCATGCCAATGTTACGAAGTAATGCACCGACTCTGGGAAGCTGGGGTCGGGGCGTTACAGTTGGTATCCGAGGAAGTTTAGTACAAACCTTGGAAGCTAGATTTAGATAAACTCTGATTAGAGCACATAGACCTAAGATGAACTTTGAGGATTAGTATAGAAGAACTTCTTAGAATTTTGGTATTGTAGAGATTTTGTGAGTTTTCCGAGCAATACATCCCTGTCTGGATACGAGCAGGTAGAGGCGGCTCTGGCACAGATGTACCTAGGGGTAAAACCCGAAAACACCGCTTTGAGCTAGACTCGAACGGGAACTGGTGCACGACAACGGGCCTTGCTGCACTCTTGGTTACGACACTCCCGGGGGATATGCTTAGGATAACTCTCATTTTCTTTACAAATCATTATGAAGGGTTTATGAGTATATACGTCCTCAAAGGAATCATTCTTATGATTATGGATTATATCCATAAATAGTTCAATTTATGTTAAGTGTTTTATAAGTATGGGATTATGTATTTTGATTCATAAACTGATCTAGTTTATGCCATTGATTAGAAATGGCGCCCAGTAGAAGGAATGAGAACTCCAGAAATGCACATGATCCAAAGAGAAGGAAGGATCATATCTTTCATGGTCTTAAGCTAGAATTGATAAGAGAAATTGTCTCCCATGTATTATCATCACATGAAGAAATAATATCATGTGTTGATAAGATAAGTAAAGATTTTACTGAGTCCTATGGCTTTGAAGGGAAGCAAGAGAAGAAAAGGATAGAAGAGAGAAAGATGGATAATGGGAAGAGGGAAAAGAAGAATTTTCCCATATGTGGTAACTGTGGAAAGAAACACCCTGGAACTTGCCTAAAAGGAATGGGAGTTTGTTATAAGTGTGGAGGAAAAGGGCACAAAGTACGTGACTGCAAGGGTAAGAAAATGGTTTCAAATGTACAATGCTTCATTTGCAAGGAGTTTGGACACTACGCGAACCTATGTCCCAGTCATCAGACTATGCCGCAAATGATGCTATTGGATTATAATCAAGTTATGATACTACCACAGATGAAGAGGAATGATTAGAGTTCTTATGTTGAATATGTCAATTGAGTGTTGTATCAACAATGTACTTGTTATAATAATTATGGAGTATATAAGGATTGTACTGCAGTACTATTTCATTAAGGACTTGAGATTGTGTGGAACAAAGAAAAGTGACTCAATAGCAGGATAAATTTTTGGAAAATATATGGTTGAGAAATCATAATATAGTTCAGATACCGAGGTAGTGATTTTGGAATAATACATGATTGATTTGGATAAATTATATTGGATATTCTTGACTACCTTGAAACTGATTAATGATTTGTATATTCCATCATTTTTTTTGGGTTTAAAACATTTTTGGATTGATGAAGTATATCTAGCATTCTATATGGAATAAGGGAGCATGAATGTAATCAATAAGGAATATGGTAATTCAGGATGTTTCAGTATATTAAAAGAATACATGATGAAGGTTTTCATATGCTATTACGGGGTAAAAAGGATCTATATTATGTTTACCTTCCTTATAAATGTTGGACTGTGAGTTTAGACAGAAGTATTTTGGATTGTTCTAGTTTGGATTATTTTGGATTACCATAAAAGGACAACCCGGAGGTCGGGCGGCAACCCGTCGCGTCCGGCAAGGCTGCAAGACTTGAACCCGCAACCGAAGGGCGACAAGGGTGTATCACCTACCACTGGCCCAAGAGATGTTCTGGATTAAATAATGTTGTTTTTTTAAAAGATCTGGTAGATGAATTATAAATTCGTTTATTTTGGAACCCTGTACGAATAGTATAAATATAATTTTTTTTACGAGTGAAAGATGAGTTTATGGTAGAAATTTATTAATGGACAAAACTCTAATTATAAAGTAAGTATATTTCCTTATGATCTTAGCCAATCTCATAAATAAATTCCTCAACATTAATAATAGAAACTTAGAACAAAAATTTTGTCCTAGATGTTACCTTAAATCATCACAAATTTATGGCTTTGGGATTGTTGGCCTTTTCATATCCATGTTCTCTACCACTCTCCATCAGATAATTGATGGTTAGATTTCTCTTCCATATCCATATTTTCCTACATGGAACCCTAGTATGTGTTATTTTCGGTAATCTTCATACTTTCGACTCTTTATTTTAAATAGAGGCCTCATTAATTCATTTTTCGATGTGGGATTTCAACTAGGATATTTTGAAACATCAAAAATGTGTTATCCTAATACCCTATGTTTTGTTGAACCGATGGTATTTCAAATAATCATAGATTGATGAATTTAAGGACCTCAATTTTATACTTGTTTGTGATTGATGACCTCAATCACTACCTATAAATATTTACGTTTTTCCTCCAATTATATGTCTCTAAATGCCACCAATGTTCTCCTAATCGAGATCATAATTTGGTGGTGACCATTTAATTTCTCTTTTCCTCATATTAAGACTAAATTTTAGTAACCCAATTTCCGATGTGGGTTTTCGCACAAATATATTTTCTACTTTCAACCTTTTATTTTCGAAGAACAATTTCAAATTGCGAGGACGCAATTTATTGAAGGAGGGGAGAATGTAACACCCCAAGATTTCATAGTGTGTTATTTCTTCAAAATAATTCAATAACTTGCACTACACGCAACACCGAGTTCAATTGCACCATGACTTACCAAAAAAAAAAAATCCATTAAAAGAGGTCATGAATAGTATTAACTAAATTTTAAACTTTATAATTTTAGAATCCATATTATGAGTTTCTTAGTCATAATGCAAGAACAAATTCATTTTCAGTATTTCACTTTTATCAACTTTTAGTGAAACCTTTTTAAATACAATATTTTAAACTTTTTGACTAAATGGGGACATCAAAAATTTAAAATGAAACATCCCAAGCTTCCACGGTACGTTTCCCTTTGAATAATGTGATAGCGTGTGTTGTACGCAACACCGAGTTCTAACACACCATAACCAATCAAACTAGCCGTTATAAATAGTAATACCTACTTTTTGAAAATATATATATTTTATATTTCAAAATGGACTTCATTTTTGGATTCGGAATATCGAATTTAGCCTAAGGTGAAATTTTGGTACATTTCGGATAACTTTCATATTTTGATGAATAGTGAAAATTACTAAGTTTTAATTAAAAACAACTTTTTTAATCAAAATAATTAATAGTGATAAATTATGAATTTGAGTGGTTTTAAAGTATATTTAGAATATATTTTTACCATTTAATATAATGTTGGTCATTGGATATAATTTTACAATTAAACCGAACATAAACAAGTGTCAATCTTTTGATAGTTATTATCTCTTAAAAACACGCTTTTTGTTTTGACAGCGGGAATTAATTTTAAATTAATTTATGCCACTTCTGTGTTTTGAATTTAGAAAAATGGATTCCATATTTGGAATCAGGATGTTCAAATTGTTTAAATAGGTAACTTTTATTTTTAGACATTTTGAATAATTACTGCGGTAAATATTTTATTTACCATGGTTAAGGGTAAATCCGGTAAATAAGGGTTAAAAAATAATATTATAATAATACTAAATTACCCTAAAACGTGTCTTAACCCTATTGGTTGATACATGGTCGACCAGGGGCATCTTTGGGTCAATTTGGGGACCCCTTGGAGCCACTTGTATGTGGTAGGGACACATTATATTAATAAAGTTAAAATAAAAATAAAAATGGCATAAGCTTACATCTTTTATAAGAACAATTTTTACATAGGGTTATACATGTTGGATTTTCGATTATAAATATTCATTAGAAAGCTAAAGAGATTTACTACATAATGATGTTTTATTTATAATTTTTAGACATTAAATAATTTATTTTATTTATGACACAATGATGATGCAGTAATTACTAAAATAGTAAAAAATTAACATAATTGATATTATAAATACCCAAATAAATATAATATGAAACTTTTAATGAATTAAACTAATTTTCTAGGATACTATTATATATTAGGATTGATTTAATTGACTTTTTTCGAAGTAATCAATCTGTTATGAGTTTCACAAAAATCAACTATTGAATAGTGTCAAAATTGACATAAAAGAGTTCTTAAAACAAATATTATATTATTAATTGATATTAAATTCCTAAAAAATATAAGGTTCGGCCAAGAGACTTATATTATGATAGGTTAATCATTAATGGACCACTTGGGGGTCGCTTGGATGTATATAGTAAGTTTATTAACCATAATATATAAAAATACAAAGAGACATTGTAAAAGTGAAACTAATTAACTTAGAGTTAATACTTAAAGATAAGGTTAATATAAGTACTCAAACCTGTCTAAATTCTATTGGATGAGTTGTTTTCGACCTATCCCCACCTCAACCTTTGAATAGTCAACTTTGGAGCCTTTGGAAACCGAATATGAATTTATTATAAATTAATATTTCTAGCTTTTCCAAAAGTGCCCCTCACCCCTCTTATAAAAGGGCACTCCTCCTTCTCTTTTCCTCACACCTCTCAAGCCACTTGGATCGTCCAAACTCTGCCCAACTAAGCTCCCCGCATCCCTCTCCTCCTCCTTGAAGCTTCCCCTTAGGCAGAAAGCATTTCAACAAGTCTTTTGGTTCTAACCAAAGTGAGTTACCTAAATTAAAGGTAACGATTTCTCTTAAATTATTTTCATTTATTTTTCTTCTCCAACCCCCAAAATCTTTTTATTTACTTTCTTTTGTAACAACACCAGTATCCTCAATATACTAGGATGTTGTTATAAGAAGGATTCAAACTACACATACACACAACTCCATCTAATGGATGATGAACATAATGTTTCTGTGGATGGAAAACTAACGCCTCACGAAACGATGATTGTTCAAATACATCTTACCGCCTCTCATGGTGGCCATTATGATGGCACTGTAATTAAATATGATATTAATGATATATATTTTATATATAAGCTTCTGTAATTCCATTTTATTTCATACCATTATTCGTTTCATGTTGTATATACATACGATAATTTCATTTGAGGAAGTGCGGACTACCGCCCCCTTAAAATGATATGACTCGTTCATACCACACATAGAACGTATAAAGGATGGTGTTAATGAAATTAAGTAACATATATAAAATATTATATTATACTGGAATAGTAATATACCTATGTATCATTTGGATTCAATTCGTTTAAAATAAAAATTAAATGGAAGTAGCGTTCGTGCGTACGTACGGACTACCGTCTCCACGAACGCGATAAGATTCATTCTCCGTCATATCCATTCAAGTCTTATTCTCATTTTGGGGTTAAAAATAATGTTAATATCATTCTGATTATGAATAGGATATAATCTATCCATTGCAAACATGTCTTACGTAACCAAACATTTAAGAAGAACGAATCGATTATCACCCGAAACGACGATAATTCTAAGATATTATTAACAAATCAATGTTAAAAGATCATATATGATATCATATTAATATATATGATTCTTGTATAATTTAATAACAATTATTTCACCATTATACAGGAGGATAACCTACCCCAACCAAGGAAAAGTACAAGGTAAGGGTTATTTCACAATCTCTTCATTATTCGAGGTTGTTTATACGTAATAATCTACTGGGATCTCTTTATTATCCACATCCATGTTTCTTAAAAATGTATTTCAAAACATTTTTAATATTTACAAGAATATGGGTTAAAGTCATTTATACCCTTGTTTGACTTTTTATAAGAGGTTTATAAAGGAATCTTTCCGTCGTTTTCCAAACAAGGTGCTTTTTAACCTTTTCGACAGAATTAAGGTAAGAATGTTTTTTTTAACTTATACGGCGGGTGCGGCTATTTACCGCCATTATAAAATCTTCAAAGCTTTCATTACAAGCTTAAAAGGATATTTTAAAAGTAAATGTTTTATTTTTATGTGACTTTTAAATGATTTCAAAATGAATATTTTAAGAATTTCAGAGAGGTACTCCTTATCAAAATCAGAATTTTCAATGTTTTAAAGATTTGTCTTTCTAAATCTTTTCAATTAATGTCCATGTCTTCAAAATGGTTTTTAAGGATTTATTTATATGGACATGAATGTTTTTAAAAAATTTAATTCCTTTCAAAAGTTTCAAAGTGGTATGGGACACTTTGATTCAAAAATCTCTTTTAATTACTTCCTTTATAAATGTGTGACTTTTAAATAATTTCAAAAAAGGAGATATTTCTCTCAAATAGTTTTGATTTCATCTATGTCAACATCCTTTGATGGATTTTACGCTTATTTGAAGTTGATTTATTATGATACAAAACTTCTATATTGTATTGAAGGTTTTGTGATATGTTTGACTGTGGATGTGCTATTTTTATACCATTCATAGTTTATGGTGAAATTATTGACATTTCGTATGCTAGTTTTAATACGAATGTTTATGTTATGTTTAAACCTTTTCATATGGGAATGCATTGGACTTAATAAGTGACGGGTGGAGCCCGCTATATCTCCTCGATGCATCGGTAGGTCTCATGAGACAAACTAGTGTCTTGGCACAAGGCCTTGACAAAATCTTATTTGTAGTCTTGGCACGAGGCCTTGGCTATGTGGTTATGATAGTCTGGCATTATGCATTCCATAATTATGAAAGTGGTTATTGATATTGCATGTGATTATTCGATTAGTAGAATGTCCATGTGAACAAGTAAATGGCATTATTTCATTTTACTTTTGCCATACTATGTTGAAGTTCAATTTTAAAAGGCTTTTGTTTTAGTAATTCATTGCCTTAAATGTTTATGCTTATTTTGAATGTTCCGCTATATTGTTATCCTTACTGGGCATTTGAGCTCACCCCTTTTCTATGTTTTATTTTTTCCAGGATGTGAAGAAGTAAGTTATGAATGACCTGCAGGGATATTATGAGGGGATAATAGTGTGGATTGTAGAAACATTATGTTGTTGTATTAGTTTTTCATTTTATGATGTAATGTAAAACTTATGAATATATCTAGTGTTTCCAAGGCTACTAAACCAATCGGTCTTTCGAGATTTGATCTTTCTTGTGATCATGCCAATGTTACGAAGTAATGCACCGACTCTGGGAAGCTGGGGTCGGGGCGTTACAATAAGGTGTTCATTTTTTACTCAAGTACCAAATGTTGACAAAACAACAATTATTAACTTAACTGATTACATATTGTTTATAACATGTTAATAAGTGACATAAAAAGAATAATAAACTTGAAAATGGTTCTTAATGAAGTATAAATTAACTTAATTTTATTATTCAGGAATAACAAGGAACAAACAAGTCAAGTCGAACCCAAGGTAATGGATTTCTTATCTCACTTTTAATTCTGTGATATTTCCTTTGTTTACCACTAATTTATTGCATGTGGTGTATTGTGTACTTAAATTTGATATATATTATTATGATACTCTTTATATTCATGTTATTATTTGAATAATTTTGTGGTTATTAACTTTTGGTCATATGACTCGATTGATTACAACGTGGTAAGGGATTTTCATCTCACTTTTTATTCACGTGAGATTCATGATATATTTTCCTATATTTCTTTTGTGTGTGGTGTATGTACTACCCATGATTGTATAATATACTTCATATTATGGTTATTTACATCTTCATTTTATGATCCTTCTTTCATGGGTTGTATGTTTGTAAGTTACCAAATCGGTACGAGAACATTTTAACCCAATTTCCATTCCTTGGGTTAATCTTCTATTTCTTAATTATGTCATGCTATGATTATGTGTGTAATAAATATTTATTTATTTATGTTATAATTTACACTCCCCTTTGTTTGGATATACTTTTGATACACATAATCACTCCATTGATAAATTCTAAAGTCATCAATATGAACTTGATAAGAGTAATTTTAACTAAATTTCCCTTTATTGAGTTAAACATCCAAGTCATTTGTTTTTTCTCAAAAATAACATGTGTGAATTTCATATCATTTATTTACACTGAATATACAATAATATTTAGTGTATTTATATTTTTCACACATTATTATGTAATTGATTTATCCTTAATATAAAAATTTAGTTTTTATAAGGGATTTTGTCTCATTTTAAATTCAATTGATACTTCATTGTCCTTATGCACAAATTCACTTTTATATGGTGTATATAATGTCCTTTGGAATATTATATCATGAATTACCTTATTCTCATGATATTATAATGTTTATATTGAATTTTATTCGACAATTATTTGTATTCAAGCATATCTCATTTGGTTAAGAACTCTTAAACTAAAATATTGTTTTATAGATTTATTCTTATAAATATTTCTCATTAATGTCCATGTTTTAAAAATGGTTTTTATTATTTATCTATATGGACATTAATGTTTTAAAATTTTTAATTCCTTTAAAATCTTTAAATTGGTATGTGACACTTTGATTAAAAAATCTATTTATTAAAAGTTTTAAATGGTTTTGAAAATGATTTGATAAAGCATTATTTATTTCAATATCTAGATTTGATATATTGTGATTGGAATGTGGAAATGTCATATTTCCTTTATTCTTGTGTTATGTTCCATGAATATGTTATGGTTATTGGGCATTGTTTACATATATGGGTGGTTCCATGATAAACCTAGGGTGGGTGAGCTCGAGATAGCTCTCCAACGCATTGGGTAATATGACAGAGGTAAATGTTATTGTTTCTCCTAATAGATTTAGGGAATATACTGTGATGGGTATTCTAAATGTGACTCCATTTGTATCTGTGATAGCTACAATGTTAGTATGTTATGAATTCCATAAGTTAATTTTATAATTTACGATTTCTGTATGTTACTCATAAATTTTATGATTTCATGAGGTATGTTATGATTGAAAAGTATGGTTTAATAGATTTTTATTTATTTATGGCTTTATGTTTTTTTTAATTATTTTATATCAATTACTTTTCTTTTTTTGCTCATACCATGTTTTGAAATTTTTTTCACAGGACATAAAGATGAATAGGGTCAAGGATGAGATCAAAGAAAAGTCATTCTGTCTAAAACATGGAACAAGACATTTCTATATTTTTCCAAAGTTTTTATTTTATGAAAAATGGATACTGGGTAATAGTGTCTACAAGTAATATTCATGTTGTTAAGTAATAGTTATGGCCTAATTATCTAAAACTCTAAACCTGAAAAGATCCTCAATGAGAATTAATGACATAATTAAAGAATATGTAATGTTTAAGGCTGGGTCCTTATAGTTGGTATCAGAGGTCAGTTTAGATAACATTAGAGGTTAGGGTTTTATTTAAGCATAATTAACATGACCATAATAGTTAGGATATTAGAAAGAGTCATAGTCTTTTTAGAGATGATAAATGGTTATAACATTTTGTGGTGAAAAATGAAAGGTATTAGATAACATTTGTGTATAAAATATATTATTGTTATTTTTGAGGAATTTGTCCCTTTTTGTAATATTATTAAATTATATAGTTTTTTAAAAAGGACAACATGTAGACCACGTGACAAACTATTGCATTGTACAAAGCTGTGGGAATCGAACCCCCAACTAAAGTGCGATTGAGATTT
This sequence comes from Viscum album, assembly GCA_963277665.1. Classification (NCBI taxonomy): domain Eukaryota; kingdom Viridiplantae; phylum Streptophyta; class Magnoliopsida; order Santalales; family Viscaceae; genus Viscum; species Viscum album. The sequence goes on from OY728126.1 coordinate 1,536,379,293, forward strand.
ATTGCCTACCACTGGACTACGTGAAGTACCTAGTGAGTAAGACTAATTATTTTTAGTTAGATAATTTTATGAATAAAAAATAAGTTTATTTTGGGTTATCTATGTTAATTATTTACCTATTATGGAGAATATGTGATTAGGTTAATTACTTTTAAAAATGAGACTTTAAGAGTAACTCATGTTATTTGGAGATAAATGTTAAGATTTATATTGGAAGACTATGTGATTAAATACTTCTGAGATTTGGGTTTCAATATTAGTTTGGATTACTTTTTATAATTTTATGGACAACTATTTATTGAATGGTCATTGTTGAACTTTGGGTTTTGTTTGAAATTTTTTGTAGATTAAGAGTAGTTTTTCTTTTTCTAAAAGATTTTCCTTTTTGGGTATTATCTGATCTCCCACTAACCATTTTGGTTTTGGTTAATTTATAAAGACTTGGAAAAAATATATTTCATATTTTTTGGATTATGTGATATTATAGAAGTTTATTCTAGCACTTTTAATGTCACCAAGTCAGTTTGAATACTCATCGTTTTGAGAAAAGATGCGTTTGTGGTAGAAATTTAGTAAAGTATGAAAGTCTATATGACAAGTAATTATATTTCCTTATGTTTTCTATTAAGGTCATAAATAAATTCCTCAACTTTATGAAAAGTAACTTAAAACAAAAAATTTGTCTGTTAACCATTCTTACTGGGGAATCAATGACTGTTTAACCCATCACAAGTATGTGATTTTCTGGTGGTTAACTTTCTCCTAATCATGTTTTCAATCACTCTCCATCAGAAAATGATAGTTTACTTTATCCTCCATATCCGTGTTTTCATGGAATCTTAGAATATTTTGTCTCAGTTAACCTTTTTTTTACTTCTCTTCCTTTATTTTAAAGTGATAGTTTTATTGACTCTTTTTCTGATGTGGGGATTTCAATGAAGTTTCTGATCCCAATTTTAAAATTGCGGGGATGTAATTCCTAAAAGGGGGGAATGATGTAACATCCCACGTAAATAAAGAAATAATTCATTTTCATTTCAATCAATATTTTATGAATTAAATTTTAATTTTACTTCAAAGGGGATTCTATGCTCGATGGGGTACCTGATACACAACAACAGATTTTTTTGAAATCTTACGTTGCATAATAATAATAATATATTATTATTTTAAATGGTATTTAACGCCTAGCCGTTGAATTGGCGGGAATTAACATAAATAAATAAAATATTATTATTAATGTTTGTAAAATGTTTTTACTTTTACCCAATAAATATTAGAGGCATAAAATAAGAAAGAATCTGATTTTAAGCATAAATACTCTAATATTCATTAAAAGGTCGATTTAACGCCTTTTGATGGAGAACCCTCTTTAAATCTAGTATTGGTCATTTTTATGTGTTCTATTTGACCAAATTAAATTCATATTTAGAATCAGGACATCAAAATTCACTTTGGGTAAAATTTTGGTATTTTTCTGCTAAAATTCAATTTTTGATGAACAATGGAAAATACTGTATTTTAATTCAAAACTACATTTTAATATAATTTATTTATATGGTTAGATTATCTTTTTAATTTTTTCAAAGTTTAATTAGTTTATATTTTTACCATTTAATCTAATTTCAGTCATTGGAATTAATTTCACATTGAAATTAGGCATAAACAAGTGTCAATCTTTTGATAGATATTGTTTCTTAAAAACACGCTCTTTGTTTTTACAACAAGAATTAATTTTAATTTAATTAATGCAACATATATTTTCTGAATTTTTTATAATATACATCATTTTTGAATTTGTATTATCAAAAATAGCTTCGGCAAAAGTTTTTTTATTTTTTTTGAAAAACATCAATTTTTGATGAATAGTGAAACCACTAAGTAGTAGTTAAAAAACCAATTTTTTAATTTTAATGAAATTTTACCGCTTATGTGAATTGAATTTTGAAAATCCGACACACATGGTTGTTATTAGTAAGTAAAATTTAGTTCAATAAGATGCAAATAATTTTTTAGTGAATAGTAACTTTTGACTTTTATTTACCGGAGTTGAAGGTAAATAGGGTAATTTAAGGTAAAAAGAATATTATAATAAAACAAAATTACCTTAACACATGTAGCCACTTTGGAGTGATATTCACACTTTAGATTAATTAATTTAATGTAAAGACAAAAATGACACCAATAAATATCTTTTAGTAAATTAATTTTTACATGAAGTTTTATAAGTTATATTTTAGACTATAAATATTAATTGGAAATATAAAACAATTTCCAACATAATGGAAATTTTTTTATAATTTTTAGACATGAAATAAATAATATTATTTATGACACAACAATGATCAAGTATTTACTTCATTAATAAATGATTTAAATAAATAAGATTATAAATATTAAAATAACATCCAAAACCTGTCCAATTCTTATTGGATGAATTTATTTAATCCATGAGTCATATTATCTTCGACTTTAATTAGTTTTGGACCTTTATAAACCGAAAATCATTATATAATAAAATAATATTTTCACACTTTTCTAAAGAACCCCTCCTCCCCCTTATAAAAACCCCCACTTATAACCCATTCCTTAGACCTCTAATGCCCTTTGTATTATCCACACTCTACCCAAATAAGCTCTAAATATCCCTCTATTACACATAGAAGACTAAACTTCAGAAAAATGCACTTCAAGAAGTCCTTTTGGTTCAAAACAAAGGGAGTTACCCGAATTAAAGGTAACAATTTCTCTTAAATTGTTTTCTTTTATTTTACTTCTCCAACCCCTAAAATATTTTCATTACATTCATTTTTTACCAAAAACGTAACCTCAATATACTAGTTTTAGTTATCATATGAATTGAAACTACACTTACAAACACCTCAATCTAATGGTTAAAAAATATATTGTTTCTGTGGATGGAAAACTAACGCCTCATGAAACGATGATTGTTCAATTATCTCCTACCACCTATTATGGTGGCTATTATGATGACACTATATTTATATATTATATATATTATTTTTATGTTTTCTTTATGCTTTTGTATTTCTAATTCATATCATACCTTTATGGTTTCTATTAAGAGTAAAAGCGATAATTTCATTTGAGGAAGTGCGGACTACCGCCCCTCAAAGTGATATGACTCTTTCATACCATAAGTGGGACAAATAAAGGATGTATTTATCGAAATTATATATTATATTATACTAGAATTATAATATAACTATGTATCATTATGTTTTCATTCAATTAAAATACGAAATAGAAATGAAAGTATCGTTCATGCATACGTATGGCTTACCATCTCCATGAAAGGTGCATTTCATTTCATATCTCCAAATGTTATGTACTATTATGAATAAATATATATACTGGATATATATGATATCTAAATAATGAATTCATTCTGGATATAATGGACTCTTGACCACATGGACAACCTTTAATTATAAGGTGTTCATTTTTTACTCAAGTACCAAATATCGAACAAACATCCATTATTAACATAATTGATTACATATTGTATAATACATGGTAATAAGTGATATAAAATGAATAATAAACATGAAAAAGGGTTATTAATCAAGTATAAATTAAATAAAGTTTATTATTCATGAATAACAAGGAACAAACAAGTCAAGTCACAAATGAGGTACGAGATTTCTTATCTGACGTTTAATTCCCTGAGATTTCCATTGTTCGCCACTAATTTATTTCATGTGGTGTATTGTGTACTTAAATTTGATATATATTATGATTATCCAATTTATATTCATGTTATTCTATGAATAATTTGGTGGTTATTAAATTTTGGTCATATGACTCGATTGATCACAACATGGTAAGGGATTTTCATCTCACTTTTTATTCCCATGAGATTCATGCTATATTTGACAGTATTTCCTTTTTGTGGTGTATGCACTGCCCATGATTTTATTCATTGTGTAATTTAATTCAATTTATGTTTATTTACATCTTCATTTTATTATCCTTCTTTCATGGGTTATATTTTTCGTAAGTTACCAAATCGGTAAGAGAACCTGTTAACCTAATTTCCATTCTGTGGGTTAATCTTCTAATTCTTAATTATGTCATTCTATGATTATGTGTGGAATGAATATTTATTTATTAATGTTTTAATTTAAACTCCAATTTTGTGGAAATACTTCTTATACACATAATAACTCAATTGATAAATTTTCAAGTCATCGATATGAACTTGATAAGAGTAATTTTAAATCAATTTCCACTTATTGAGTTAAACATCCAAGTCATTGGTTTTGTCTAAAAAATAACATGTGTCAATTTCATATGATTGATTTACACTAAATATCCAATCATATTGAGTGTATTTATATTTTTCACACATTATTATGTAATTGATTTATCCTTAATCACAGGATACAGTTTTATAAGGGATTTCCTCTCAATTTCAATTCCATTGAGACTTCATTATTCTTATGCACCAATTCAATTTTTTACAGTGTATATAATGTCCTTTGGAATATTATATCATGAATAGATTTATTCTCATGATATTATAATGTTTTGATAGAATTTTATTCCTCAATTATTTTTATTCAAGCATATCTCATTTGGTAATGAATTCTTAAACAGTAATATTTTTTAATGATTTATTCTTCTAAATATTTCTCATTAATTTCCTTGTTTTTAAAATGGTTTTTATTAATTATTTACATGTACATTAATGTTTTAAAATTATTAATTCCTTTAAAAACTTCAAAGTTGTATGGGAAACTTTGATTAAAAAATCTATTTATTAAATGTTTTAAGTGGTTTTGAAAATGATTAGACAATGCATTGTTTATTTCCATATCTTGATTTGATATATTTTGATTGAAATATGGAAATGTTATCATTCCTTTATGCTTGTGTTATGTGTCATGAATATTTTATGGTTATTGGGCATTGTTTACGTATATGGGTGGTTCCATGATAAACCTAGGGTGGGTGAGCTCAAGATGGCTCTCCTAAAAATTGGGTAACATGAAAGAGGTAGACATTAATGTTTCTCCTAAGAAATTTAGGGAATATACTATGATGGGTATTCCAAATGTGACTCCCAATGTAGTTGTGATAGCTACAATGTAATTATTTTATGAATTCCATAAGTTACCTTTATGATTAAGGGTTCTTGTATGTTATTCATAAATCTTATGATTTCATGAGGTATGTTATGATTGAAAAGTATGGTTTCATAGATTTGTATTTATTTATGGACTAATAATTCTTCTCATTATTTTATAACACTTCATAAGGTTTTTAGGAACATCCCATGTTTTGAAATGGTTTTCACAGGACATAAAGACGAATAGGGTCAAGGAAGAGATCAAGGAAAAGTCATACTATCTAAAACATGAAACTAGATATGTCTCTATTTTTCAAGAGTTTTTATTTTATGAAAAATGGATACTGGTTAGTAGTGTCTCCCTGTAATATTCAATTTTTTATTTAATAGTTATGGCCTAATTCTCTAAAACTCTAAACCTAAAAATATCCTCAATGTGAATTCTTCACATAATTCAAGATTATCTAATGTTTAAGGCCGTGTCCTTATATATTATATAATTAATAAGGGTAAATAAGGGAGATATTAATGATTACATAATCATAAGAATTTCTAAACAATTGAAAACCATACCAACCTATCATATATCATAATATTTTTTCAAAAAATAATTCTTGGCAGTTCATATGATATGAATTATAAAGAAATTAAAGAATGTGATCCATGAATGAAAAAATTAAAAGAATACATATGATTGTGGTATACACATAATCGTATAAAATAATTCCCTTTGTCAAGGATAAATTTCAATACTATCATAGTGGATTGGGTTTGTAACACCCTTATATTTTATGATATATTTTTCATTAAATACAATTTCTTCGATAGATTATGATACACACAAACCTGATTCTAAATGAATCATAACTTATAATACCATTATAACCAATACATTAAATTTGAGGGTATTAATAGAACTAAATAGATTATCATAAAATTTATGTTTTACTTTAAATTTACTGGTTATAAATTGATTAGAATTAAAAAAATCATTTGAATGAACTTTTTTTTTTAAAAAAAACCCTTTTTTATGAAATGAGTTTTAATCATAATAAATTAAATTAATCAATATTAGTGAATTATTTTAATTAAATTTATATATTACATATAGAATCACATATTTAATAATTCATCAAATGTTTTTCTAGGCATGAAATACGAATATATAACTATTTTTTCTTAAAAATATATTTTTCTGAAAAATGGGTTTGTCTCATTTTTCACACTTATTTTAAAGTAAATTTCTACCACTTATAGTAATTAAATATTTAATAATATATTATATATTTGGAATAATGATATTTTAAAATCGATCATTTTATTTTTCATTAGTGTGAATAGTGATCATAATACATTTTGTTTCACCTTAGTAATGGTAAAAAAGTAAAATAGGCATAAAACTTGGAATTAAAATTATCCTAGGACATGTATTTATCCTTATGAATGAGTGGAGTTCATAAAATTCTTTAAAAATCTCGAATATATAGTCCCACAGTTCCATATTTAACTGATTGTGGCCTTTATATTATTTTCAGAAAAGAATAAATACAAAATTCCGCTCTATTGACTATAATATCTCTAATTTTTGTACATAAGGCCAAAGAGAGGATAAGTTTAGTTATAAATGTCTAGTAAATATAAAATTAGATTTTTATCATTGAAAAATATTTTTAATTTTTATTGATTGATAATTTACCTTAAACTTTTTTGTAATGACCACACAATATTTATTTAATTAAAATCCAATTAAATTAAATGCTTTGTTAATTTTTTTTAAAATTAACACTATTTTGGTGAATAATTGTGCTAAATTAATTTTTTAGATTAATATAACATTTTAGAGTTTTGTATAAGGTTTATGTTCAAATTGTTTTACATTCATATTTTATTCAAAGTCAAATTAAATTAATAGTGTCAAAAATGAAATTTGTTGATATTCTATAAAAATAATATTTTATTAAATTATTTAAAAATAAAAAATATTTTTAAAAATGAAAAGGTAGATAATAAATGGTTGAAAATTTGATCCCTTTTCAATTTATAATCCAATTTTCACCTTACAGGTAAAATTATAACACTTTAGTATTGAAATAGTCATTATATTTGAATATGTTATAATTTGGAACCAATTTAATTTATTAAAAAATATATTATATAATAAAATATCAAGTATTTAAAAGCTTGTAACCCACAACACTTATAAAAAGGTACCCACCATTCTATATTATCCACACTAAAAGATCTTGTTATATCAACCAATACCTACCCAAAAAACATTCCAAAATCCCTCCACATTCCTATAAGAATTTTTATAACGAAAATACCACCTTAATAAGGCTTACGGTGTACACGAAAGGAGGATACCAAATGAAGAGGTATATATTCTTAACAAGATTTTTTAAATTATTTTCATCTTAAACCTCCACAAAATATTCAATAAACATAATAAAATAATTTTATAATTATATTAAATATAAATATATATTATTATTTTAATGTTTCATCCATTTTCTATCTCATTTCCATCCTATGAAAAATGAAAACATCTTTTGTGTGTCTGCCCGACCTATCTTGTCCATGTAGCGATGTAATTGAATTTTCATCACCACTTTATATAGATGGATATAAAGACGGAATTAAAGTAAATATATTATATTTATGATATAATTATGATTCTTTATGTATAATATTTCATCATACTTCTTATTATTTCATATGTTGGAAAATGACAACATCATTCCTGTGTACATGTGGACTACCAACTCCACAAAATAATGGGATTATTGTTTATATTACAAATATTAATTGTAACACCCCAGGTAAATAAAGAATATGACATTTTCATATTTATCCATATTTTTGAATAAAATATTGATATGACTTTAAAGGGGACTCTATGCTCGATGGCGTACCCAACACGCAACAACGAGTTTCTTGGGAATCTTACGTTGCACTCTAATGATAAAATAATATTATTTTAAATGGTAGTTAACATGTAGCCATTGTAATGGCGGGAATGGATAGAAATAACTAAAATATGATTATTTATGTTTTTAAATGTTTTTACATTTATACAGTAAAAGATAAAGGCTTAAAATACGGCAAGAATTCAATTTTAGGCGTATATGCCCTAGTTTTCCCTAAAGGTTCACTTGTCGCCTTATGATGGCAAACCGTCATTAAATATAGTTTTGATCACTCTTATACATTATTTTGGACCAAATAAAACTCTTATTAAGAATCGGGACATCAAATTTTACTTTGTGTAATTTTTTGGTATTTTTCTGATAAAGTTCATTTTTAATGAATAGTGTAAAATGTTGTGTTTTAATTCAAAACCTCTTTTTAATCTAATTTATTTATATGATTAGATAATATTTTGAATTGGTTTTAAAGTGAAATTAGAAAATATTTTTACCATTAAATCCAATAGTGGTCGTTGGAATTAATTTCACTTTGAAATCGGACTTAAACTACTGTCAATCTTTTGATACTTATTGTTTCATAAAAACATGCTATTTGTCATGATAGCGGGAATTAATTATTAAAATAATTAATGTGACTTATATGTTTTGAATTTTGTAAAACAGACTTCATTTTTGAATTCAGAATATCAAATATAGCTTAGGGTGAATTTTTGGGATTTTTTTAAAAAACTTCAATTTTTGATGAATAGTGAAACCACTAAGTGGTACTTATAAAAACTTATTTTTCCGTTTAAATGGAATTCTGCCATCTTTGTGTTTTGAATTTCAAAAATCCGACATACATGGTTGTCATTAAGAAGTAAAATGTGGTTCAATGGGATAAAAATATTTTTTTTGGTGAATAGTAACTTATTAAGTTTTTAATCGTGATTAGTGGTAATTAGTGTAGTTTAAGGTAAAAATGATATTATAAGAATTTGAAAAAACCATGACACTTGTCCTACACCTATTGGGTGAGTCATGGCCGACCAAGACAAGCCATGGGCCAAATTGGGGACCCCATGGAGCCACTTTAGTTGGAAAATGACAATAATATATTTTTATTTAATGTTAAAATTAAATTGACACAAACATGAGTTGTTTTACTAAAACAGTTTTTAAGTAGGGTTACACAAGTCCATATTTTGATTATAAATAGTGATTGGAAAGATAAAAAGATTTACTACATCATAGTATTTTGTTTATAATTTTTAGACATTAAATAAATTAAATTATTTATGACATAATAATGATGCAGTGATGACATCATTATTTGATGATTTAAATAAAATGGAATGATAATGTAAAATCTATGAAATACACATGTCCAAAACTTATTGGATGGGTGGATTTCGAACCCGTATCACCATATCCACGAATTTTATCAATGTGGGACCTTTTAAAACCGAAACACATTTTCAAATAAAGTAATATTTCTTACATTCCAAAAGTGCCCCTCCCCTCCTCTTATAAAAGGCCCCCACATCTACCTCATTTCACACACTCCTCAAGACTTTGGCTCGGCCAACCCCTGCCCATTTACTCTCTCCACATCCCTCTACTCATCCTAGAAGATTCCCATTGGTCAGAATCCTTTCAGAGAAAGCCTTTAGGCTCAAATCAAAAGGAGTTACACTTTTAAAGGTAATTCATTCTCTCATGTTCATTTGTTTTATTTTGCTTCTCCAACCCCCTAAAATCTTTTTATTTATTTATTTTGTAACAAAACCATTATCTTCAATATACTAGGATGTTGTTGTAATATTTATTCGAGCTACACTCTCACACAACTACATCAAATGGTTAAAGAACATACGGTTTCCGTGGATGGCGAAATTCTGCCTCCCGAAACGATGATTGTTCAATACTCATCTAACACCTTCAAAGGTGGCCATTATGATGTAACTATTTTTATATATGATATATAATATGTTTATGTTTTCCTTAAGCTTCTGTTTTTTTTTCATTTTGGGCATACCTTTATGGTTTCCATTATGGGTAAACGCGATATCTTCATTTAAGGAAGTGCGGACTACCGCCCCCTCAAAGTGATTTGATTCGTTAAATACCATATGTGGGAAGTATAAGGGATGGAACTATGATATTATATATGATATTATACTGGAATTATAATATACCTTTATATCATTATTATTCCATTCTATAAAATACGAAATAGAAATGAAAGTAGCGTTCATGCGTACGTACGGCTTACCGTCTCCATGAACGGTGCATTTCATTTCTTACCTCAAAATGATTATGTAATGATATAAATGCATGAATGTACTGGATATATATGACATATATTATATCTAAATCATGAATACAATACTGGATATAATAAACATATTTCCACACGAACAACATGTAATTGTAAGAAGTCCACTTTCGACTTAAGAACCAAATATCGACAAAACAATCATTATTAATTTAATGATTACATATTTTTTATAACATGGTAATAAGTGATATAAAAGGAATAATGAACGTGAAAAAGGTTCTTAAGGAAGTAGAAATTAACTCAAGTTTATTATTCAAGATATTAAAGAACGATCGAGTCAAGTCGGACCCGAGGTAAGGGATCCTACTCCTCTCTTTCTTTTTAAGTACACTCTTTTATGTCATTCCTTTTAAAGCTCATATTTCTTGTTATTGGGATGATATTTTATATTAATCCTACTGTAATTTTTATGTTCATGTGATGAGAGACCCTATTCTCTCTCATCAATCCATTTTGGAAGTTTTGATTGGCGCCGTTAGGCTGCCGAACTTTCGTAAGAGATCTAACTTCTCTCTTTCTTTTTAAGTACTCTCCTTTATGTCACTTCTTTTAAGCTCCTATTTTTAATGTTGGGGGATGTTATTTTATATTCCTCTTTCTGTACATTATATTGTAATGTGATGATATACCCTATTTGATCTCATCAATCCATATTCGGAAGTTTTATGTGGCGCCGTTAGGCTGCCGAGTTTTCGTGAGGGATCTTTCATCTCACTTTTATTCCTGTGAGATTTATGCTACATTTTCCACAAATTCCATTGAGTGGTGTATGTACTGCCCATTATTCTACTCTTTGTGTAATATACTTTCGTTTATGAGTATTTACATCAATGATCTATTGTCCTTCTTTCATGGGGTGTATGTTTTGAAAGATACCCAAGTCGGTAAGGAACCTTTCACCCTCCTCTTTTTTAAAAGACTTTTTTTGCTGGGTCTTTTAATTTGCATATTTTTATGTTGGGATATGTTCTCATATATCCTTATTGATGTAAATTTTATGTCCAAGTGATGAGATACACTTTTTATCTCTCATCAACTCATTTTGATGTGATGCCGTTAGGCTGTCAAGGGAACTTTTTAACCCAATTTCGATTTCTTTGGGTTCAACATGTAGTCATTGAATATGTCATCCATTGAATATGTGTGAATGAACTTTTATTGTTTTACACTTAATATCCACTTATATTGTGTGTATTTATATTTGTCACACATATTTTTGAGATTTATTTGTCCTTAATTTAAGGATACCTTCTTTATAAGGGATTTAATCACATTTGACATTTCTATTGAGGGTTCATTGTTGTTATGCACCAATTCACTCTTATATGGTGTATATACTGTACCTTGGAGTATTATATCATGAATCCATTTATTCTCATGATATTATAAAGTTCTGACTAAATGTTATTCCTCAATTATTGTATTCAAGTGTCTCTAATTTTGGTAAAACCCCTTTAACCAAAATATCGTTTTAAATGTTTTAATTATTTGTTCATATTAATATCCATGTTTTCAAAATGGTTTTAAGGATTTATTTATATGGATATTAATGGTTTAAAATTTTAAGCTTCAAGGTGGTATGTGGAACTTTGATTCAAAAATCTCTTTATTAATGTTTTAAATGGTTTTGTAAATGGTTTCTTTTTGAATGGATTCAATATTTCAACATACTAAAATGTTATATTGGGATTGAAATGTGGAAATGTTATGTTTCCTTTATGCATGTTTTATGTGACACATTTATGTTATGGTTCTTGGGCATTGTTATGAAAACGGGTGGTTCCGTGATAAACTAAGGGCGGGTGAGCCCGTTATAGCTCTCCAATGCATTGGGTAACGCGAAGGAGTGAAACGTTAAGGTTTCTCCGAAGAGATTTAGGGAATATACTGTGATGGGTATTCCAAATGTAACCAAGAGGGTTACTCCCCACGTAAGAATGTTATGAATGCCTCAAGTTAACTTTATGTCTTATGTTTTCTATGATTTATTCATGGTTTGATGAGGTATGTTAAAGTGCCTATGTTTTATGGGTAAAGTATGATTTCATTATCATGTATATATGAACTCATGTTTCCTTTCCATATTTTTATAACCCTTACTGAGCTTTTTATGCTCATCCCATGTTTTTGAAATATTTTTCACAGGTCAAGGGAAAGGTACATGATGTGATGATAGTGTCAAGGATGTGTTAAGAAAGAATCCGTGTTATATTTTATATATGTTTCCATTGATAGGAAGAATGAATACTGTCTTTTATGTAACCACTTTGTTTAAATGTGGAATGTAATGCAAGTTTCATGATCTAATTCTATAAAACTCTAAACCTGAAAAGATCCTCAATGTGTAATCTTGTAATAACTCAAGATTAAGTAAGGTTTAAGGCTGGGGACTTATAGTTGGTATCAAAGGTCGGTTTAGATAACTTTAGAGGTTAGGGTATTCTTTAAGCATAAGTGGCATTACCATAATGGTTAGGATTTCAGAAAGAGTCCTAGTTTTATATAAAGTGAATGAGTAAGTATATCTTAGTGTTTATCTTACTCATTAGTACATGATGGTTTTTTTGATATACTCACACTGACCTTTTTGGTTTTAGTAAATGGCTGGATCTAGCAGGCACCAAAGTAACAGTGGATGTGAAGGAAACTGTGACAGTTTTTTGAGCAAGCAACTGAATGATATGGGAGCTGCAATAAGAACTCTTGTGATTATCCTCAACCAACTATCTGGAGTCATGATTGACCACCTAAACCTTGGAGATTTCTCTAAGACGTCATATATGCATGAAACAAATCCCTACGGAAGCACAATTAATAATCATAAAGGTAAGTGTGTTAAAAAACATATGTGTCAAAGATGTGGAAAGAAACACCTAGGAAAATGTTTCAAAGGGACAAAAATATGCTATAGATGTGGAAATGAAGGTCATAAAGCAAGAACCTTCCATGGAAAAAGGAAGCATCCAGTTGACTCGAGGAAAGGGAAAAAAGTTCTTTCTGAGGGATCAATTGAATGTTTTAAATGTGGTGTGCATGGTCATTATGCAAACACATGTCCTATGAATAAGTTTCGTGAATGGGGTCACCAAGAGCGTACCAATATTCGTTTACCAATACCTAATTCCATTCCGATTGAGGATGAAGAAACTGACAATGACCAATCAAAGGTATGTACTATTTCATGACTATTGTTTTCCTATTTTGGAATCTTAGGATATGATTCATGATTTTGTTTGTTGGAAAGAGGTATTTCGGAATAAGTTGGAAAGGAATGGATAATGGATCATGAAGAATGTTGAATGAGTAAAATGTCAACATATAAGGGCTTCAAGAGTTATGGTGAAATTCTTAAGAGTATTAAGTCTCTTTTGATGATGGGGTTACATTAGAAGACTTTTTATATTACGTGTAACCCTGATGTGTAATATAGGCAAATTTTATTCAATTAATAGTTATCTTTTCTTTTGTGGACATAGTTATAAAGAACCATTTGGGTTTATATGATCCTTACTTTTGAGGTAATTATGGGTTATTATATGATATGCTGGAAAATGAAAAGCATGAGATAAACTTGAGGTTAAAATATGTTATGATCATTTTTGATAATTTCATCTCTTTTGGGGAATGTTTTAAGAATTATATAGTTTTGGAAAAAGGACAACACGCAGACCGTGTGACAACCCGTCGCGTCGGACAAAGCTGCGGGAATCGAACCCACAACCAAAGTGCGACTCGTATTTATCGCCTACCACTGGACTACGTGAAGTCCCTGGTTAGTTTGACTGATTCTTTTTAGTTATATGATTTTATGAATTAAGAGTAAGTTGATTTTGGGTTATTTATGAAAATGATTAACCTATCATAGAGGATATGTGATTAGGTTAATTACTTTTCAATACGAGACTTTAGGAGAAACTGATGTTGTTTGGAGATAAATGTTACGATTTTACTTGGAAGACTATGTGACTAAATCCTTCAAATATTTGGGTTTCAATCTTAGTTTTGTTTACTTTGAAGAATTTTATGGACAAATTTATTATAGAATGGTCCTCGTTGAACTTTGGGTTTTGTTGGACAAATTTTGGAGGTTAAGAATAGATTTTATTTTTTATAAAGGGTTATCCTTTTCTGGATTATCTGATCTTGTACTAACCTTTTGGTTTTGGTTTTGGTTAAAGCCTAAAGAAATGGGAAGTATATAGTTCTCTTTTGTGGATTAGGTGATTCTCTAGAAGTTTATTATAGTACTCTTAATGCGAACAAGTCTCCCTAAATACTCATCTTATGGAAAAAATATGAGTTTGATTAAGGAATCTAGTAAAAGTTGAAAGTCAACATGATAAGTGATTATGTTTCCTTATGAATAAATTCCTCAATAAAAAGTAACTTAAAACAAAAATGTTGTCTATTAACTTTTCCTACTGGGGAACCCAACACCGTTTAACCCATCACAAGTTTGTGATTTTCTCATTGTTAACTTTCTCCTAAACATGTTTTCTATCACTCTCCATCAGAACATGACCCTATGTTTTCTCCTCCATGTCCATGTTTTCCTACATGGAGTCCTGGTATGGGTTAACTCGGGTGACCTTTGTACTTATCTTCCTTTATTTTAAAGTGGTTGTTTCTACCGACTCTTGTTCCGATGTGGGACTTTCAAGGATGTTTCCAAGCGCAATTTTAGAATTGCGAGGATGAAATTCCCAAAAGGGGGGAAGGATGTAACACCCCAGGTAAATAAAGAATATGACATTTTCATATTTATCCATATTTGTGAATAAAATATAGATATAACTTTAAAGGGGACTCTATGCTCGATGGCGTACCCAACACGCAACAACGAGTTTCTTGGGAATCTTACAATGCACTCTAATGATAAAATAATATTATTTTAAATGGTAGTTAACATGTAGCCGTTGTAATGGCGGGAATGGATAGAAATAACTAAAATATTATTATATATGTTTTTAAATGTTTTTACATTTATACAATAAAAGATAAAGGCTTAAAATACGGCAAGAATTCAATTTTAGGCGTATATGCCCTAGTTTTCCCTAAAGGTTCACTTGTCGCCTTATGATGGAGAACCGTCATTAAATATAGTTTTGATCACTCTTATACATTATTTTGGACCAAATAAAACTATTATTAAGAATCAGTACATCAAATTTTACTTTGTGTAATTTTTGGGTATTTTTCCGATAAAGTTCATTTTTTAATGAATAGTGTAAAATGTTGTGTTTTAATTCAAAACCTCTTTTTAATATAATTTATTTATATGATTAGATAATATTTTGAATTGGTTTTAAAGTGAAATTAGAAAATATTTTTACCATTAAATCCAATAGTGGTCGTTGGAATTAATTTCACTTTGAAATCGGACTTAAACTAGTGTCAATCTTTTGATACTTATTGTTTCAAAAAAACACGCTATTTTTCATGACAGCGGGAATTAATTATTAAAATAATTAATGTGACTTATACGTTTTGAATTTTTTAAAACGGACTTCATTTTTGAATTCAGAATATCAAATATAGCTTAGGGTGAATTTTTGGGATTTTTCTAAAAAACTTCAATTTTTGATGAATAGTGAAACCACTAAGTGGTACTTATAAAAACTTATTTTTCCTTTTAAATGGAATTTTGCCATCTTTGTGTTTTGAATTTCAAAAATCCGACATACATGGTTGTAATTAATAAGTAAAATGTGGTTCAATGGGATAAAAATATTTTTTTGTTGAATAGTAACTTATTAAGTTTTTAATCGCGATTAGTGGTAATTAGTGTAGTTTAAGGTAAAAATGATATTATAAGAATTTGAAAACACCATGACACTTGTCCTTAACCTATTGGGTGAGTCATGGCCGACCAAGACAAGCCCTGGGCCAACTTGGGGACCCCATGGAGCCACTTTAGTTGGAAAATGACAATAATATATTTTTATTTAATGTTAAAATTAAATTGACACAAACATGAGTTGTTTTACTAAAACAGTTTTTAAGTAGGGTTACACAAGTCCAAATTTTGATTATAAATAGTCATTGGAAATATAAAAAAATTTAATACATCATATTATTTTTTTTATAATTTTTAGACATTAAATATATTAAATTATTTATGACATAATAATGATGCAGTGATGACATCATTATTTGACGATTTAAATAAAATGAAAAGATAATGTAAAATCTATGAACTACACATGTCCAAAACTTATTGGATGGGTGGAGTTCGAAACCTTATCACCTTATCCACGAATTATATCAATGTGGGACCTTTTAAAACCGAAACACATTTTCAAATAATGTAATATTTCTTACTTTCCAAAAGTGCCCCTCCCCTCCTCTTATAAAAGGCCCCCACCTCTACCTCATTTCACACACTCCTCAAGCCTTTGGCTCGGCCAAACCCTGACCATTTACTCTCTCCACATCCCTCTACTCATCCAAGAGGATTCCCTTTGGGCATAATCCTTTCAAAAAAAATCCTTTAGGCTCAAATCAAAAGGAGTTACACTTTTAAAGGTAATTCATTCTCTCATGGTCATTTGTTTTATTTTGCTTCTCCAACCCCCTAAACTCTTTTTATTTATTTCTTTTGTAACAACACCAGTATATTAAATATACTAGGATGTTGTTATAATATTTATTCTAGCTACAATCTCACACAACTACATCAAATGGTTAAATAACATACGGTTTCCGTGGATGGCGAAATTCTGCCTCCCGAAATGATGATTGTTCAATACTCATCTAACACCTTCAAAGGTGGCCATTATGATGTCACTATTTTTATATATGATATATAATATTTTTATGTATTCCTTAAGCTTCTGTTTTTTTTTCATTTTGGGCATACCTTTATGGTTTCCATTATGGGTAAACGCGATATCTTCATTTAAGGAAGTGCGGACTATCGCCCCCTCAAAGTGATTTGATTCGTTAAATACCATACATGGGAAATATAAAGGATGGAACTATGATATTATATATGATATTATAATGGAATTATAATATACCTTTATATCATTATTATTCCATTCTATAAAATACGAAATAGAAATGAAAGTAGCGTTCATGCGTACGTACGGCTTACCGTCTCCATGAACGGTGCATTTCATTTCTTACCTCTAAATGATTATGTAATGTTATAAATGCATGAATTTACTGGATATATATGACATATATTATATCTAAATCATGAATACAATACTGGATATAATAAACATTTGGCCACACGAACAATATGTAATTGTAAGAAGTCCACTTTCGACTTAAGAACCAAATATCGACAAAACAATCATTATTAACTTAATGATTACATATTGTTTATAACATGGTAATAAGTGATATAAAAGGAATAATGAACTTTAAAAAGGTTCTTAAGGAAGTATAAATTAACTCAAGTTTATTATTCAGGATATTAAAGAACGATCGAGTCAATTCCGACCCGAGGTAAGGGATCCTACTCCTCTTTTTCTTTTTAAGTACACTCTTTTATGTCATTCCTTTTAAAGCTCATCTTTCTTGTTATTGGGATGATATTTTATATTAATACTACTGTAATTTTTATTTTCATGTGATGAGAGACCCTATTCTCTCTCATCAATCCATTTTGGAAGTTTTGATTGGCACCGTTAGGCTGCCGAACTTTCGTAAGAGATCTAACTTCTCTCTTTCTTTTTAAGTACTCTCCTTTATGTCACTTATTTTAAGCACCTATTTGTAATGTTGGGGGATGTTATTTTATATTAAACTTTATTTAAATTATATTTTAATGTGATGAGATACCCTATTTGATCTCATCAATCCATATTCGGAAGTTTTATGTGGCGCCGTTAGGCTGCCGAGTTTTCGTGAGGGATCTTTCATCTCACTTTTATTCCCGTGAGATTTATGATACATTTGCCAAAAATTCCATTTAGTGGTGTATTTACTGACCATTATTCTACTCTTTGTGTAATATACATTAGTTTATGAGTATTTACATCAATGATCTATTGTCCTTCTTTCATGGGGTGTATGTTTTGAAAGATACCCAAGTCGGTAAGGGAACCTTTCACCCTCCTCTTTTTTAAAAGACTTTTTTTGTTGGGTCTTTTAATTTGCATATTTTTATGTTGGGATATGTTCTCATATATCCTTATTGATGTAAATTTTATGTCCAAGTGATGAGATACACTTTTTATCTCTCATCAACTCATTTTGATGTGATGCCGTTAGGCTGTCAAGGGAACTTTTTAACCCAATTTCGATTTCTTTGGGTTCAACATGTAGTCATTGAATATGTCATCCATTTAATATGTGTGAATGACCTTTTATTGTTTTACACTTAATATCCACTTATATTGTGTGTATTTATATTTGTCGCACATATTTTTGAGATTGATTTGTCCTTAATCTAAGGATACCTTCTTTTTAAGGGATTTAATCACATTTGACATTTCTATTGAGGGTTCATTGTTGTTATGAACCAATTCACTCTTATATGGTGTATATACTGTCCTTTGGAGTATTATATCATGAATCCATTTATTCTCATGATATTATAAAGTTCTGACTAAATGTTATTCCCCAATTATTGTATTCAAGTGTCTCTAATTTTGGTAAAACCCCTTTAACCAAAATATCGTTTTAAATGTTTTAATTATTTGTTCTTATTAATATCCATGTTTTAAAAATGGTTTTAAGGATTTATTTATATGGATATTAATGATTTAAAATTTTAATCTTCAAGGTGGTATGGGGCACTTTGATTCAAAAATCTCTTTATTAAATGTTTTAAATGGTTTTGGAAATGGTTTCTTTTTGAATAGATTAAATATTTCAACATACTAAAATGTTATATTGGGATTGAAATGTGGAAATGTTATGTTTCCTTTATGCATGTTTTATGTGACACATTTATGTTATGGTTCTTGGGCATTGTTATGAAAACGGGTGGTTCCGTGATAAACTAAGGGCGGGTGAGCCCGTTATAGCTCTCCAATGCATTGGGTAACGCGAAGGAGTGAAACGTTAAGGTTTCTCCGAAGAGATTTAGGGAATATACTGTGATGGGTATTCCAAACGTAACCAAGAGGGTTACTCCCCACGTAAGAATGTTATGAATGCCTCGAGTTACCTTTATGTCTTATGTTTTCTATGATTTATTCATGGTTTGATGAGGTATGTTAAAGTGCCTATGTTTTATGGGTAAAGTATGATTTAATTCTCATGTATATATGAACTCATGTTTCCTTTCCATATTTTTATAACCCTTACTGAGCTTTTTATGCTCATCCCAAGTTTTTGAAATGTTTTTCACAGGTCAAGGGAAAGGTACATGATGTGATGATAGTGTCAAGGATGTGTCAAGAAAGAATCCGTGTTATATTTTAAATATGTTTCCGTTGATAGGAAGAATGAATACTGTCTTTTATGTAACCACTTTGTTTAAATGTGGAATGTAATGCATGTTTCATGATCTAATTCTCTAAAACTATAAACCTGAAAAGATCCTCAATGTGTAATCTTGTAATAAATCAAGATTAAGTAAGGTTTAAGGTTGGGGCCTTATATTAATGGATGATTCTAAGATTGTATATAATGGAAAATATTATAATGAAAAAAATATTAAAATTATGGAGATGATGGAACTTTTTCATAAAACCTTTAACCATGGTCAATATACGGAAGCAATGTCAATGAAATTGATCAAACAACCTTAAGTGGTCAACTTAAACAAGAACAATTAAATTAATGGATTAAAAATGATTATAAAAGGAATATATATATATATATATATATGAAAAATTTTCTTATTATATAATTTAATAAATTTAAATTGATAATTAAGGATGATATAACGTGTTTAACCATATAGGAATCCATGGTATGGGGTTTTTCGTCACATTTCCACTCCCTTGAGACTTATGTTATATTAAGAACCAAATTTTTTTATATGGTTTATATAATAACTATTTGAAATAATATATCATGAATTAATATTCATTTAGTGTATTCTATGTTATAGTTCATTTTTTTCCTCTTTTATGGAATTTTAATTCAAAATTTATTAAATCCCTAAAAGATAATTTTAAAATTTCAAACTTATTTGGGACCATTCATGTTTAAATTTAAATTATATTAATTAAATTATATTTATACTCTTAAACCCCATATATTGTTTATCCCCATGTTTTTCATAGGTTTTCCATTTTATTCTTCCAACTTTTCCTCTTTTTGGTACTCAAATATGGAAATAGTTCTTTTAAGAAAACCTTCTTGATTATTAATCATTCTATTCCATATTAATATTGTCCAATTAATTTTTTAAATGTTTTTATAAACATTTAAAATATTGTAAATTTTTTTAAACAAACATTGACTTCATTTACAATTTTATAAAAGGAATATTATTAAAATATTTCTGAAAATTCATTTTTTTCTTTTTACAAAAGTTTAAAAGGAATGTTCATTTTAACATATAAAAAATTAATGGATTTTACCACCTCAATTATTATTAACAATTATTATATCTCTCTATATATTTTATTTTATTTTTGAGAAAATAATTTTATGACAATTCTATGAAATTTTTTATATAAAAATAAAAAATATTATTTTATAAAAGGGTGAAAGGGTTTTAGTAATGATTTATAACATCATTTTTATAAAAAAGTTGCAAAAGTTTTAATGAATGATTATTTTAGATTTTTTGAATCCATTTTCTTCTATAATTACAAAAACAATTTCCTTTATTTCAATATTTTATTTCTAATTAATTAAAGTTCTTTTATCACCCTTTACTGATTTATGGATTATACCTTATTTTGAGATCATTAACTTTATTATGATAATGATATATATCACTACGAATTATATGTTAGAAATTATTTTTCACAATAATGCCCATATCTTTAGTATCATGGATATATTTATTCTTTTATTAACAAAATACCATTTCAATAAATGAAATTAATTGAAAGGAGATTATTTATTTCATTTTATGAAGAAATACTGATGTTTTTTATTTTTGATTCAGTATAGACATATATTGGTTGATAAGGTTCATTGATTATGTATTTTATTGATCAATAAATTTGGGAGGAATGCATTGGGAATATTTAAGTTATGGGTGTGGCCCGATTATAGATAACCCCTCAATGCATCATCAGGTATCACAAGACAAAACGCATGGCCAAATTAATTAGGTAATTGGAGTATATTTACCCATGCAACAAAATTTCCTTAGACAAGGCATTGATTATAAGATTTATGATATCATGGATAAGACCTTTATTGGAAGATCATGAATTTCAAACATCATGAACTTACTTCAATAAAAAATTAGTTATCATTATCCATGTTTTTACAATCTTCCATGGATTTATTTTATGCTCAAGTTATTGATTAAATGAAATATGTGTTGATTATTTAATGTATTATATTGTTATGCAATATCTCTTCGTTATAACAATTGATATAACAATTCCCTTATTGATAATTTGAGGTCACCATTTATTATGTTTCTTATTCCGAAGGAGATAAAGAAGTAAACATTGAATTATTTTCATGGATGAAATATTGTTTTTCATTCAATGTTTTATTTTTATAATGAAATTTGGAAATCAATAATGTATTTAGTATCCCAAGAATACTAAACTGATTGATCCTTCTTGGTGATATCTCTTGTATCTTTTACCAATTTAATAAAGTAAAAAGTAATAATATGTCAATTATGTCAAGGTCATTATAGTTGGTAACAAATAACGTTTAATAGGACCCTTGGGAATCAGATTTTAGAATAACATAACTAGCACAAGCATTAATATAAACCCTTGAATGCTAATTACATTGATGGTAAAAAAATATTTCAAGGTAATATTGAAGTGTTTTTGGGTTGATTGTGTGTTTTGGAAAAGCATGTTTCCATATTCATTTGTGAATTTCAAGAGATATTTTTTACACTGTATGTTGAAAAAAAATCCTAGACAAAGGAATGATTTCTCTGGAGGTGGTCTATAAAGATGCGTATGCAAGGTGGAGATGTTTCCCAGCGTTTTTCAAATTTTTGAAGTCTAAAATCTTGATGATGGACAAAGGTGTTTTTGGAAAAGGATGTATTTTCATGTAAAAGTAAAAATTTATTCACAAGGTCCATGATAATTATTAGTTCTGCAAATAAGTCAAAAATAGAGATCACCACATCAAAATACAACAATGGAAAAAGGTGCACATAAGATCTCAAAATGCACGAAAGATAGATTTTCCCGATATTGGTGTTTTGGGTAGAATTAGTTGTACAAGAATATTATGTTCTAAATGAAACATCAAAACATGATGTTTAGTTCTTAATGGAAGTTATGAAAAAGTTAGTAGTTCAATAAAAAATCAATTTCTTGCATGAATAGTGGAAGGTGCGTAAGAATTCATCCTAGGGGTTGGCTGAGTCTATAAATTGGAGGTTAACCCCCTAAGTTTGATAGTTCCCCCCATAGAGAAAATTAGTTTAAAAAGTATCATTATATTTATGTATAAAGAATATCAATTTCTCATAAAAAGAGTTTTATGTAGAAATTCCTAAAATATTAGCTGTTTGAAAAAAGGAAGTTGTATCTGCATGACTAAGAGAGTTTCACACAAAGTGTAAAATTGGAACACAATATTAATATATGTTGATAAACATAAATATTGTGTGCATGGTGGTAAATTTTCATTCTATAAATCTAAAGGTTTCATGGAAGACATTGTTTTGTGAACCAAAAGGGGTTACCTCATTAATCTGTGATAAAATAGTGTATATCAAGTGGAAAAAGTATAAATTTATGATGAATCTATCTGCAATTTAAGATTCATTAATTATTGATAATTAATGGGAAAACATGAAGATAAACTATATGTGGATCCATTATAGAGAAGTGAGAAAAGAAAAAGGAAGAATTTGATCCTTTTCCACCGATAGTGAGCCATATGAAATGACTTAGGGAGTGTACATTGGGAAGGAAGTGAGCTATCCATAAACATTAAAAAGGCAGTGATCTTGGGTATATAAGTGATCTAGACTCAAACATGAATTGGAAGTGAGCCTTAGTAAATTTAGTACATCGGTACATTTTTTTGTATGCTCCTTGGGCATAGCCTAGCGAGGGTGAATCAAGTAAAATCGTTGTGGCTTGTCCATGATTTCATTATTTTACATACATTTCTATGGGAAAAAGATATAATAATTTTTTTGTTTAATGATAAAATAAGATTTGAAGTAGAAGTTTTTTTAATATTAAATACCTTAATTGACGCCCATGTGAGGGTATTTAACTTAGTTGGGCTAACAAAATTCCAGATATGTTTATTTTATAGCCCTATATTCATGAAGTTATGAGCTCACTATGTGTTCTTCATTCTTTATATATGGTTACTAGTGAAATGAAATTAAATAATATCCACACACATAGTAAATTTAAGGATTTACATCATATTCAATTCAATATAGTGAGTGTTGGAGTTCAGAAGATCATGGTCATAATGGGGTAAATAACCTAGGTTATGAATAATAACCTTGCCTGTATAGATTAACCAATTTTTTCAAAAAATTGATGTCTCTATGATGGATCACATTATGCAATAGAATACTCCATTATTTAATGGAACTACTAATAAATTTTCTAATGATAAATGGATCATGTACCATGAAAATATATTCCTATCATTGGTATGTAATGAAAGAGAATTGTTTACTTTAAAAGTATTTTGTTTCAATGGAGATGTTGATCATTGATGGTCATTGATCTGGAAGTCTAAAAAGGGAAATGAAATAGAATTTATGAAATGGAGAGCATTTAATGTGATATTTATTGAAAACTATTTTCCTCATGTGAAATGATCTAGAATGAAGAGAAATCTATTCAACCTAAGGAAGAAAGAAGAGGAATATGTTGCCGAACATGAGGCTAGTTTCAAATATTATAAAGTCATTCAGTGGAATACATACAAAATCCCAAAATCAAGATTGACCATATATTTTATGGGATTTAAAATAAATTTTGAAGGGCACCAATCTCTGAATTTTTTTCATCCTATAATAATATTTTATCTTATTCTATAAAGATAGTGAATGAAATATCTAGTACTTTTTTCTTTAAGGAAAATAATGAAAATAAGAGGTTTGATGAGTACTAAAGAAAACTTAATGTGTCATTGAAGTTTATAAGAATGATTTGATTTCCACAATATGATAATTATGGAAATAATCATCCTGGAAAATTCTTAAAGGGAATAAGATTATGTTATGTGTTCAAAGATAAGTTTAATATTGTATATGAATGAATGAGAAAGAATGAATCCACTTCTATCTAGGGATTTAACTCCAAGTATATGGATCATTATTCAAACCAATATTCCAATTTTCACGGGAAACTACCACAAAAGAGGTAAAAGGGGAAGCCAAAGCTTATTTGATTACTAAAATATAATTTGATTCTCCAAATTATGTGCTGGAAGGTTCTTTGATCAATACCTAATGTTATATTAATTCTTTATGTGATTCGCGATCAACATACTCTTTTATATCTTCAATATTTTCAAAGAACATTAAATATTTACCTAAAACCTCAATAATAGGTTTTCAATCAGGACTCCTAGTTGAAATCATATTTTAATGAGGTTATCCCCTTTATTCCCCATTATAATGAATAAACATACCATATTTTAAAACATGGTTATTACAACTACGAAGGATTTTAATATAATCCATGATACTGATTGGATTTCAAATTAAAATGAGAAATATTTATATGATAAGGGTTTTATGACTCATGATGGAGACATGTAATAAATTTTCATCAGTGTGGAAACTCCATCATCTAAATTATGTCTAGATCCACCTCTAATATATATCTTTAATGAAATTATAGGAGAAAAAGAGATAAACAGACTTATGGATGGGGAAGGTAATATTTTAATAGAACAAATACCTATTGTATATGAATTTATTAATTTATTTCCGAAAGATTAACATAAAAATCCATATAAGTGTGAATTTGGTTTTTCATTTAACACATAACCCATGAAAAACCA
The DNA here is from genome assembly GCA_963277665.1 of Viscum album. NCBI lineage: Eukaryota > Viridiplantae > Streptophyta > Magnoliopsida > Santalales > Viscaceae > Viscum > Viscum album. Next base: position 1,536,404,689 of record OY728126.1, read on the forward strand.
ATATTTATGGCTACTTATAGAATACCAAAAGTGGAATTTGTGGTACTGAAGAAACAATTGAAGAATTTTTGCAATAAGAGATTCATATACCATAGTGTTTCACCTTAGGGATACCCTATTCTTTTTTTAAGAATATTGCTGGGTCTATAGGGTTGTGAATCATTTACAAGAAAATAAATTCCATTACTATAAAAAAAATTCTTTTTTCCTAACATTGACAACCTGTTTGATAAAATTGAAGGAGCTAAATATTTTTTATAGACTGATCTTCATTGTTTTTATCTTCAATTATGAGTAAGAAAAGAAGATATTTCAAAGGAATATTTTTTCATAAGTTATGGATATTATGAGATTATAGTAATGGACTTGGGATTGGATAATTCACCCTATATGTTTATAGATTTGAAGAAAAAAGTATTCAATAATTATCATATTAATTTAGTTATTCTATTTACCAATGATATCTTGGTATACTAAAAAATATAATAATTGAATATGATCCATTTGAGAAATTTTCTTAACACTCTTATAGGGAAATAGTTATATGGTAAATTTAGTAAGTGTGAATTATGGATTCAGGAAGTTTGTTTTCTTGGTCATATTGTCTCCAAGGATATCATATTATTCAATCCTTCAAATAATAATGGTGTTAATGAATGGTATACACCGATGAACATAACTAAGATACGTAACATCCAAGTGTTATTAGTTTACAATTAGTTATTTGTTAAAAAAACTCTGATTAACTAAGCTATTATTAAATTATACATTTAGATTATATGGTCATATGAATGAAAAATGTTTTGATGAACTAAATAAGATATTATTCAATGCATCTATATTGAGATAACCATTATAAAGGGTTGGTTTTGTTATATATAATGATACATTAAATAAAGTAATTAGATTAATCCTTATGAATAATCATAGGGTTTTTTCTTGTAGATTATGTTAGATAAATATCCATGAATTTAATTATCTGAAGTGTTATCTTGGGTTGGCAGTTGTAATCTTTTCCTTGAAAATATGGAAGAATTATATCTATAGTGAAAGATGTGAGATATTTAAAAATCATAAATTTTTAGAATACATAATTTAATAAAAGGAAATCATCATGAGACGAAGAAGTTTGCGTGAGCAACTCGTGGATTATGATTACTCAATACACTACCATGCCATGAATGAAAAATATGGGTTCTAATGTATTGAGTAGAAAATAATGAAGTGATCGGACTAAAATAAGGATAAGAATCAATCCTATATTCATTGATTTTTTATAGTTAGACACGAGAATGAATAGGAATTTGGAAAAAATAACCCATTTTCCAAATGATTTCCATATCATATTTATTGAAGAAGATAAAAATTTCCCAGCCTAATGATAAGTGTTTAAAAACGAAAATGGATATCATAATAAAGGTTATCATGTAGAAATTTTTTTTATGAATATGGTTTATTGATTTTATAAAGAGGATATGTGTCCCATATATACTGTGATAAAATGGTAATTATTTAATAGAACACTTAACTCAAATTTCTTTATACACCATGGTAGCACCAAAATGTATCGGTATTTCAAGGAACATTTTTGGTTAGATAATATAATGTGGGATACTACTGACTTTGTATCAAGATACATGATTTATCAACAACTAAATGTAGTGAGATATGGTATTAAAGGAGTTATGAAATGTCTACCTATTCTAATATGGAAGTGGAATAACATTACTATAGATTTTTTCACCATATTTCCAAATGCTCCCAAAATAAATGATTCCATATGGGTAATTTTCTATATCTATTCCAATTATTAAGATTTATTCCCTATAAGGGTATATCTACACCTTGAGTGTCTCAAAAAACCATATATTAATTTTTTTGTCTCACTTCATTGTGCCCCTCTAATTTTATTTTATCATGAATCTTGATTTATATCTAAATTTTTGAAAATTATTTAGAAGGATCTTGACAACGAGATACATTTAATAACTTATTATTATCCTTATAAAAATTTATAGTAAAAAAAGAATATTCAAATACTATAATATATGCTAAGATCGTCCTCACATGACATTTTAGTTATGCAAGATGAATAATTACCATTAGCATAATATTATTATTGTAATACCTTCCATTAATTCATTCAAATGTAACCTTAAGAAGAATATTAAGGGAAAGAATGTTGTACACCAACCTTTTGGGATGGAGATGGTGAAAGTAATCTTTTAGGGATGAAACTTGTTAAGGAGACCATGATGAAAGTGATAACTATTCATAATCATATCTAAGAATCCCAAAGAAGAAAAAAGTAGTATTGTGATTAAGAAAAATAAGGATCTAAAATTTTATGTTGGGGATTATGTATTATTAATGGTATCTCCATGGAATGGTGCTTTAAGATTTTTATTTAAAGGGAATGTAAATCGCAGGTTCACCTAGCCTTTTTTCTATACAGATAGAATTAAATGTGGGGATAACCTACTAGAATTACCACCCAACCTCTATAAAGTGTATAATGCGTTAAATATAACATTATTGTGGAAGTATATTCTAGATCCAATTCATGTAATCACCAATAAAGAAATGTAATTAGAGATATATCTATCTTATTATGAAGATCTTATTTATATTCTTGATACTGTAGAACAAGTGTTGAGGAATTAAAAGAATCAGATGGAAATTGTTCATCAGATAAATCAAAATATAGAAGGGGAAACATGAGAAACTAAAAAAGTTATAATTAATAAATACCCAAATATATTTATGAGGGTAAATTTTATTAATTTTAAGGATTATTTTTTTAATGGGGTAAGAATGTAACACATAAGATTTAATTATATTATGTAATCTTTTCTTTCTAATGAAATTATAATGTAATTCACATAGATTTATTCATGAATGTGATTAAAAACATAAATTAACAAATTACAAAATTTAATGTGATGAAACTAACTTCATATATTAATTAATAAGGTAAAAATTAATTTAGGTTGATTTTTTTTATTTTTTAGATATAGTTATTTTTTGGGTGGATATTAAGAAATATCGATTTTATAGATATTATAACTTTTATGACATTATAAAGATATTAGAATAATTTAAAAATTAAAAAATATTTTTTACTAGAAACATATATATTTAAAAAGTAATATATTTCAAATAAAAATACATTTTTAAACATAGAAATTTATGATTAACATTTTTGAAATCAATGTAAAATTTTTATTCAAATAAAAACAGTTTTTCATTCTTATCTATTAATCATGTATTCATAAGGTGGATTTTTTTTTTGTTTTTAATACAAATAAGTATTTTATTTATTTATAATAATCCAATTAGTTCCTTTATAATCAAAATTATACTTTATTTTTTTTAATCTTATTTTAAATCTTAAAACAATCATTTTTCTAAAAATAGTTTTCATTGTGTTTTACAAACATATATAAAAAGTAATTTTTACCACTTTTGGAAATTTATTATTATAAAATTAAATAAATATTTTGAATCGTTATAATTAATATTAGGTAATAATTTAAACATAATTTTTAGTATTAATAAATAATATCCATGATAATATTTACCACTTTAGTTTAGGGTTAAATGAGTAAAATGGTTAAAAATAAAGGGATACGGCTTCTTGATGACATAAAATACTTGATTTAAACTCATTGGATGATTTTCTTTTGATATTAAACTAATAATATTGAAAGTTATGATACATTCGATAATGTTTACTTGAGTAACACATAAATTATATAATAAAGAATGATGTATTTAAAAGTTTTCCACCCACCTCACTTATGAAATGGAAGTCCCTCTCCTCTTTTCTCCACACCACTTGATCCACTTATCTAGACCAATCCCTACCCAAATACCTTCTAAGTATCCCTACCCAAATCATATAATTTATGTTTTATGGGACCAATCAGGGTCTATGTGATCATTTATAGGGGTAGGGGTGAATCAGAGATCTTCTATTTTTATATTTTTCAATTAAGAAACACCCTTCGTATCTAGTTACTGAGAATTGACAGTACTAGAAAAAAAGAAAACCCATAGGAAGACACTATTTATAGGATTCAATGTAGAATAATATTATCTTTTCCTTGGCATGGTTATTAAATAATCAAATACCATAAAAACATTAGAAAACAATGCATTAGTGGTTTATAGCATGCATGGAATATCCATCACATGTATATAACCATAGTATTTCAACAGTTCATGTTCTCTTCACATAGATAACATGATATAATTTTTTCAATAACAAAATAAATCATCACCAAAAAACATTGATATTTTATTAATTTGGTTCATGAACATTATTTAGACTTTACTTCTGGAGAGTTATTTTACTTCCTATTCACTTTCTTGCACAATAGTGAGGAAGAACTAATCTATAGAATTATTTATTCACACCTATCTAATAGATACCCAATGTGTAGTACCCCCAGTCCATTATCATTGGTTCGATACCCTATTTTTCTAATTACTTATTCACTCGGTCTATCTAATACAAACTATTAGTTTAATATATTTGGTACCAACTCTTCTAGTGTCTTATGTCTAGTATTTTGATAAAAATACCTCTTAATTATTTCATCTAACACCTAGATTCATAAAAAAATCTCCCAGAAGAAACAACTAAATCAATTTCTTTAGAGATCACTTGATACTATTTATATAATAATTATTCCTCTAAAAAACTGAGAGAGAATCATAGACATCAAATATATTGTTTCCACTCACAATTTAAATATCTCTTTAAAAAATTCTTATGTTTGACCAACTTAAGACTATTGAGTAAATAGGAGTCAATATCACTCATAAAGGATTTCCTAAAATCTTGGAATAGACATTCATAAAAAATTCCTGAACACATCTATAATAAAAATATTTTCTCTTTGATTATTGAAATAATGAACATCTATCTCAACATTGTAACATTGAAATACTTTAGAAAAGAATTTTAAAAGACCCCTAAAACTTCATCTGATACAAATTTATTGGAACTACTCTATCTGATAAATATTCATCCAATATAAAGTCACCATATCATTCTTTTGTAACATCTTTATTGGGACATATTAATTTTATGAAGTCATAAATATTCACCCTTCCATATCTATATGATGGATTTACATTAAAATCCTATATCTAATTCCTTATATAGAACACCATTGTCTGATACATTACAATTCCTCATCCAATAAAGTCTATCCAATGATTTGGAATCCTTGATATGATAGATTTTAGATTTTATTTAGATGATTTTATATGATTCTATATCTGACACTACTTCAACCATAAACTCCAAAAAACTTTTTTTGTCTAGGAACTATAGTTCCATTATGTTCCACCAATTTCTTCCATTAACCATTTTTTGGATCATGAATTCCTTATAATGATCATGTTTTTTGTTACATTGAATAACAAAAAATCATTGCATGTTTGTTGTTTGGAAACTCATTCTGATACACTTTATATAGCTGACTTAGTCTGTTCTTCCCAATAAAATTTAACAAAAAGTAAAATCAGACAAACATTTTATTACACCTTACAGGAAATCACCTCTATCCATTCAAATTAGCCCTATCCATTAGTTATAATTTGTCTAAAATGATTATAAATAAGTCTCAACATTGTAATTTGATTTATAAAATGAAAACATAAGATAATACTATGGAATCATTATTTCTATTTGAACAAACATTAACACCTATTTTTCTCAATAATCCTTCAATTTTATTTTTTTTATCAATAAAAGAACATAAATTTTCAAAACATTTAAAATAAAGTAATAAATCACTCTCTAATAATTTTAATCCTATATAAGCTAACTCGGTGTTGGAAAAAATTATCATTGAACATCAAGACCATAATATTAATAAATAAGTGATTCACATTTACTTAAAACTTCTTTCATTCCCACATCATGATAATAATAATTTAATCCAACCAATAAGGAACATTTCATGTATAAAATTAAATAAACTATTAAAATAGTCTACATATACTAACATAAAATAAAACCCATTTTAAGAACTACCCTAAATATATTCAATCCCAAAATAGGTAAATAAAATATCAATGGATATATTTTTGTTACATATTTTATCCGACTTTGAAAACACAATCAAAATTAAATATTAGAGAATGAATAGATGTCACATAATTTATCCTTGAAGAGATCATGGTCGTGAACCCATAATAAACAATAGCTTAAAAAATATTCCCTTCAAAAAATGTTTAGCAAAGATTTAAATAACTTTCTCCATTGTAGGAATAAACTCCATATCTAGTTTATTTATTTCTATATTCTCATTAATGAAGTTATATTTAATATCAATGTGATTAGATCTGTAATGTTTCACTGGATTCAAGTGATATTGAGAACACATTTCTTATCAAAGCCTAATATAAAGGAAAACATCACATTAACTAAAAAATATTCCATATGTGTCTTCATCCACATTAAATATATTGTAGCTTGAGTTGAAGATATATACTCAGATTAGTATCATTGAGAGTAACTAAATTTTTTTTTCTGCCAACTTTCACACCTTTCTCCGTAAAAGAAAACTCCATTAGTTGTGGATGTTATTTCATTTAAAAAGCATCAAAATATGAATATGTGTAAAAAACAGACCAATATTTCTTATGATTTGATATTTAATTATGTAATCAATTGTGCCTTTAAAATATATGAGAATTAATTTTACAACCATTATATGAGATTCAATTGGTGAACTTTGGTACATGGAACAAAGTCTAATAATATACACTAGATCTAGACTCGAAGATATTAGATATAATGAGATTCCAATCAAATTCCAAAATTATTTAGGATTCAAATCCTTTATTTTCCCATATTTTTAAAATATCACTCCCATTGAAATAGGTTTGCAAAACAACATTAAATATTTTATACTAAATGTATTCAAGAGTTCCTTGCTATAATTTCCATATAAAATGAAAATTTGCCTTTTCGTTTTTGAGATATTTGTAAGATGATATAATATTTCATTTATCTTGGAATATATAGTCCAAATAAGATCTTCATATCATAATAAAACTTTAAAAAAATATCATCATCATTACCTATCAAAATTATATCATCAACATAAAAAATAACATTGATGGAAAAAAATGATTTTATATTATGTAAAGGTGTTTATCAACACTTACATTCCAAAATTTCAACCTAATCAATCAATTATCTGGTTTATAATATAATGATATTAGATCTTACTTCAAACCATAAAAATCTTTTATCAACATGAAAAAATAAATTTTATCTTGACCAAACTTGAAGCCATATTGTTTCTCAATGGGAAATTATTCCTCAAGATCTTTATTGAGAAAATTCTACTTGAAATCCATCTATAATATCATATATATTTGATGTATAGTGATAGAAAGAAACGTTCTTATGGATTCAAGTTTTACTACAAGGGAGAATATCTCATTAAAATCGATTCCTTTAACACATGAGTAGAATTTAAAAACTATTATTTTCTTGTATCTTATTTGTTCAACTTTTTCATTCAAATTGTTTTGAAATAACCATTTTGTCCTAATCACATTTTTATTTTATTGTTCAGGTACAAGTTCTCAAGTCCCATTATTGTCAATATAATTTAATTATTTATTCATTTAATTAACACACTCTTAATACTCAAAATATTCATCAACATCTCTTTGACTGATCTATGAATACCAAGTGGCATGTGAGACTATCCTCAATATTCTTCTGGTTTGAACCTATTTCCATTGATCATCAATGATATGTTGTGACTCAACCTTATTTCTTAACCTTGGATTAAATGAACATAATTTTATATCATCAATTGAAATAACTGAATCATTATATTCATCTCATATTGTTTATATTTCAACATTTATTTTAGAAGCATTGTCACACTTTTTAACTTAAACATCATTATCTACACTTCCTCTCATATATGAAATTGATTGTCAAACATTTATAACATAATATTCAACAACGTTCACATCTATAGAGTAAAAAATGTTTCATATTTCTTTAGTATATTACTGGTATCCTCTTACACTATAAGGGTAGATAAGAAATATACAACAAAACTCCATTTGATCAAACAACCCAATATTTTTACCTTTGACATTAACGTTACATGGGATACTAAACACCCTAAAGTATTTTAGGGTCATGGTATCTTTGTAATATATATTTCATGGAGTTATGTCAATGTTTGGACTGCATAAAAAATTATTCTTAATGTGAACTACATCTCAAATATATTTTATTAGAAGAATCTATAATTACCATGTTCAATCAGTATAGTTAAAGCAATCTCAACCAATTTTTTTATTCATTTAATAACACTATTAAATTATGGTGTGTAAGTGTACTAAATTCAGGATGAAATATAGTAGTTTCAGGATAATCTTTAATCATTTTTTTTATTCTTCACCATTTTTAGTTTGAGTCTTCTTTCTAGAATATCCACACGCATTTTCAGCACATCTTTTAAAACTATTAAACATTTTGAGAGACTCAGATATTTATTTTAAAAACATAATGCAAAAAATATTATTGAAATATTCAATAAAGAAAATAAATACTTACCTACATTTATCCATTACATTCTCATATGGCAACATATGTTTGAATGTATAAGCACTATATGATGGGTAATATTTATCTAAAACCTATAATGTATTGAATTTGTAATATTTAGTTTATATAATATTAAACAAATCTAATATTTTTTCATTTCATGATAGGAATATCAAGAATAATTTATCTCTTTGAAATATTTCCCATATTCCTCATATGTATATTTACTACCCACTTATTCAATAACTAATTTTCTTCCATCATGATCAAATATCTTGAACCCTATGCATATATGAATTTAAACACATTTCCCTTGGTTTATTGTCTTATTATTAAAAATTTATTATCTTAAATACTTTTAAAAAGTATGATATCTTTGTAAAAAATCCTTTTCCCCTCCTAATAGAGCTATGAAACACTTAAGATGTTGTGTTTCAGTCCATTAAAAAAGATTTCTCTTCTAGTTTTTTACCTTTCTTCTCTAATGAAATTAGATTCAATGAATTTGATTATAAGGGACTCTTAATTTCAAAATTTCTCTATCCCTTATTTTTAGTAATTCACGTTCTTTAACAATTTCACATCCTTGGAAACACGTGAAGAACACCCACTTTCCAATATTTTGGGCCATTAAACATTTGTATCCATGAGATCAGTTTCAACAACTAACGATTTTTACCATTTTATAGCTTCACATGAGGGCACTATGATTTATTATATAAAATTTATTAACATGGTAGCATAAAAAGACATCCATTAGTAAGATTTCAAGTATAATCAAATCTATCACCAATAGTTTCCATATGTTAAAACCTATTTTTTTATTTCAAAATGTATTTTTTATGATTTATTTTTTGAGTTGGTAGAATCCCCCTAAAGTTATTATTTATATACATATTAGAATAATTGTATTATTTATTTTTGAGTGAGTACATTTTAAATATATTCTTAAAGCCCCCACAATATATTAAATATATATAAATCATATTGTCATTTATAACATTAATGTTATCTATAAATCTATACTTGTTTTTCCTCACCTTTATAACCATAAACATTAGATCCTTATTATGAACTAACATTTTAGTATCCTCCTAAAATATTATTAATTATCTTTGAATTATTTTCAAATTTACCAGTGTTTCAAATTGTTGTAGTTTTTTTGTTTTGACATTGAATTCATAAGAATTTCAGAATTTTTGAATCTTCTATTTTTTTTCTACAAACATGGTCCTAATGAATTGATTCATTTTATAAACATTTTAAACATTTTTATCAATTTATGAGGATGGTATTTATTGATCTTTATAAGGTTTGCACTTTTTATAACATTCAAAAACATCATAAATTGATATTTTTTTCAAGTTTTTATTCGTTTATTATCTTCATATAGTTTTATATAAAAAAGAAAATTTTATTTCTATTTCACCATTATCTTTCATAAAACTTGATTTTTATGTTTTTCTCTTCATAAATTTACTTCATGCAGATCATAAATCTATTTTAGAAATAAAAGATATAATTTTATTGTTATTTTTATAATTAGAAACGAAATTTACATCTAGTTAGTGAGAATTGAATCTTATGTAAAACAAAAATAAGAACACCCATAAGAATACAAGCATTTAAATTGATAATAACTCAATAAGTGTATCTAGTTCTTCAAGAGACCCATACATTTCATACATAAATATTATATTCTGTTAAATTAATATACAATACATAACATTATTATACACCCAATAATGGTGTAGGTATAGTGTATTTAGAAAAATGGATATATAAAAAACAAGGACATAAAAAGTTAAACAACATCTCCCATTAAGTTATTTATAACTATAACCCTTATTATACATACTATATGGAAATCGTTTCATCATAACCTATAGAAAAAAATCATAATAATGTGTGAGATTATGTAACATCCCAGGTAAATAAAGAAATAATTCATTTTCATTTTAATTAATATTTTATGAATTATATATTCATTTTACTTTAAAGGGGGTGCTATGTTTGATGGCGTACCTGATACGCAAGAACTAGTTTCTTTGAAATCTTATGTTACACAATAATAATATAATATTATCATTTTAAATGGTAGTTAACACCTAGCCACTGTATTGGAAAGAATGAATATAACTAACTACAATATGATTATACATGTTTGTAAAATATTTTTATATTTATCTTAGAGGCCTAAAATAAGAAATAATCATATTTCAAGCATAAATACTCTAATATTCATTAAAAGGTCAATTTAATGCCTTTTGATAGCGAAACCTCTTTAAATATAGTTTTTTTCACTTTTACATGTTATATTTGAAAAAACTAAAATTCATCTTTAGAATCGGGACATCAAAATTAACTTTGGGTAAAATTTTGGTATTTTTCTCATAAAATTCAATTTTTGATGAACAGTGGAAAATGCTGTATTTTAATTCAAAATTTCCGTTTAATATAATTATTATATATGGTTATATTATCTATTTAATTGGTTTTAATGTGTAATTATATTATATTTTTACCATTTAGTCCAATGTTGGTCATTGGATTTAATTTCACTTTGAAATTGGGCAAAAATAAGTGACAATCATTTGATAGATATTATTTCTTAAAAACATGCTATTTGTTTTGAAAACAAGATTTAATTTTATATTAAATAATGGAAATTATATGTTTTGAATATTTTAAAATAGATATCATTTTGGAATTCGGAATATCAAATATATCTTAGGTAGAGGTTTTGGTATTTTTCAGAAAAACTTCAATTTTTGATGAATAGTGAAACCACTAAGTTGTAATTAAAAAACTAATTTTTTCATTTAAATAAAATTTTACCACTTCTGTGAATTTAATTTTAAAAATATGATAAACATTTTGGTTTTTATTAAGTAAAATGTGGTTCAATAAGATGAAGATATTTTTTTTGGTGAATGGTAACTTTTGACTTTTATTTACCGTAGTTAAAGGTAAATAGGGTAATTGAAGGTAAAAAGAATATTATAATAACACAAAATTACCTTAAAACTTTTAATAAAATTATTTAATGAGTCATGTACGGATATGAGCATACTTGGGTCGATTTTGGGATCCCATATAGCCACATGGGAGTGATAATGAAACTTTAGATTAATTAATTTAAAGTAAAGACAAAAATGACACAAATAAATATCTTTTTGTAAATTAATTTTTACATGGGGTTTTATAAGTTATATTTTCGACTATAAATATTCATTGGAAATATAAAATGATTTTATACATCACCCTATTTTTTTATAATTGTTAGACATCAAATATATAATATTATTTATGACAAAACAATATTGTAGTATTTACTTCATTAATAAATGATTTAAATAAATAAAATTATAAATATTAAAATAACATCCAAAACCTATCGAATTATTATTGGATGAATTTATTTCTACCATTAGTCATCTTATCTTCTACTTTAATTAGTTTTGGACCTTTAGAAATCAAAAATCATTATATAATAAAATAATATTTTCACACTTTCCTAAAGAACCTCTCCCCCCCTTATAAAAAGACCTAACTTCTAACCCATTCCTCACACATCTCATGCCCCTTGTATCATCCTAAAACTTCCCAAATAATCTCCGAATATCCCCTCTTCCTCCTAGAAGCCTTACTTTAAGAATAAGAAACGTCAAGAAGTCCTTTAGGTTCAAACGAAAGGGAGTTACCCGAATTAAAGGTAACATGTTCTCTTAAATTATTTTCTTTCATTTTAATTCTACAACCCCAAAACCCTTTAAATTTCTTTATTTTATAACAAAAACAGTATCCCCAATATACTAGTATGTTTTTATGAGAATTATTAGAACTACACTTATACACACCTCTATCTAATGAGTAAATAACTTACTGTTTCTGTGGATGGAAAACTAACGCCTCACGAAACGATGATTGTTCAATTATCTCCTAACACCTCTTATGGTGGAAATTATGATCACAATGTATTTATATATGATATATATTATTATTATGTTTTGTTTATTATTCTTTATTTTTAATTTATATCATTCTTTTATGGTTTCCATTATGAGTAAACATGATTATTTCATTTGAGGAAGTGCGGACTACCGCCCCCTCAAAGTGATATAACTAGTTCATACCATAATTGGGACATATAAATGATGGATTTATTGAAATTATATATGATATTATTCTTGAATTATAATATAACTATGTATCATTATGTTTTCATTCAATTAAAATAGGAAATAGAAATGAAAGTAGTGTTCATGCGTACGAACTGCTTACCGTCTTCATGAACGGTGCATTTCATTTCTTATCTCCAAATGTAATGTACTGTTATAAATAAATATATATACTGGTTATATATGATATATATGATATATAAATTATGAATATAATTCTGGAGATAATGGAATATTGACCACATAGACAACTTGTAATTATAAGGTGTTCATTTTTTACTCAAGTACCAAATGTCGACAAAACAACAATTATTAACTCAAATGATTACATATTGTTTATAGCATGGTAATAAGTGAAATAAAAAGAATAATAAACTTGAAAAGGGTTCTTAATCAAGTATAAATTACCTTAATTTTATTATTCAGGAATAACAAGGAACAAACAAGTCAAGTCGAACCCAAGGTAAGGGATTTCTTATCTCACTTTTAATTCCGTGATATTTCCTTTATTTACCACTAATTTATTTCATGTGGTGTATTGTGTACTTAAATTTGATATATATTATTATTATCCTCTTTATATTCATGTTATTCTTTGAATAATTTTGTGTTTATTAACTTTTGTTCATATGACTCGATTGATTACAACGTGGTAAGGGATTTTCATCTCACTTTTTATTCCCATGAGATTCATGCTATATTTGCCACTATTTCTTTTTTTTGTGGTGTATGTACTAACCATGATTGTATTAATTTTGTAATATACTTCATATTATGGTTATTTACATCTTCATTTTATGATCCTTCTTTCATGGGTTGTATGTTTGTAAGTTACCAAATCGGTATGGGAACCTTTTAACTCAATTTCCATTCCTTGGGTTAATCATATAATTCTAAATTATGTCATTCTATGATTATGTGTGTAATAAATATTTATTTATTTATGTTATAATTTCCACTCCCCTTTGTGTGGATATACTTTTTATACACATAATCACTCCATTGATAAATTCTCAAGTCATCAATATGAACTTGATAAGAGTAATTTTAACTAAATTTCCCTTTATTGAGTTAAACATCCAAGTCATTGGTTTTTTCTCAAAAATAACATGTGTGAATTTCATATCATTGGTTTACACTGAATATACAATAATATTTAGTGTATTTATATTTTTCACACATTATTATGTAATTGATTTATCCTTATGATAAAAATTTAGTTTTTATAAGGGATTTTGTCTCATTTTAAATTCAATTGATACTTCGTTGTCCTTATGCACAAATTCACTTTTATATGGTGTATATAATGTCCTTTGGAATATTATATCATGAATTAACTTATTCTCTTGATATTATAAAGTTTATATTGAGTTTTATTCGACAATTATTTGTATTCAAGCATACCTCATTTGGTTAAGAACTCTTAAACTAAAATATTTTTTTATAGATTTATTCTTATAAATATTTCTCATTAATGTCCATGTTTTAAAAATGGTTTTTAGTATTTATCTATATGGACATTAATGTTTTAAAATTTTTAATTCCTTTAAAATCTTTAAATTGGTATGGGACACTTCGATTAAAAAATCTCTTTATTAAAAGTTTTAAATGGTTTTGAAAATGATTTGATAAAGCATTATTTATTTCAATATCTAGATTTGATATATTGTGATTGGAATGTTGAAATGTTATCTTTCCATTATGCTTGTGTTATGTTCCATGAATATGTTATGGTTATTGGGCATTGTTTACGTATAAGGGTGGTTCCATGATAACCCTAGGTTGGGTGAGCCCGAGATAGCTCTCCAATGCATTGGGTAACATGACAGAGGTAAACGTTAATGTTTCCCCTAAGAGATTTAGGGAATATACTATGATGGGTATTCTAAATGTGACTCCCTTTATAGCTGTGATAGCTACAATGTTAGTATGTTATGAATTCCATAAGTTAATTTTATAATTTATGATTTCTGTATGTTACTCATAAATATTTTTATTTCATGAGGTATGTTATGATTGAAAATTATGGTTTCATAGATTTGTATTTATTGATGGGTTTATGTTTTTTTAATTATTTTATAACACTTACTTTTCTTTTTATGCTCATACCAAGTTTTGAAATGTTTTTCATAGGACATAAAGATGAATAGGGTCAAGGATGAGATCAGAGAAAAGTCGTTCTGTCTAAAACATGGAACAAGACATTTCTATATTTTTCCAGAGTTTTTATTTTATGAAAAATGGATACTGGGTAATAGTGTCTACAAGTAATATTCATGTTGTTATGTAATAGTTATGGACTAATTCTCTAAAACTCTAAACCTGAAAATATCTTCAATGGGAATTAATGACATAATTCAAGAATATGTAATGTTTAAGGCCGGGTCCTTATAGTTGGTATCAGAGGTCAGTTTAGATAAAATTAGAGGTTAGGGTGTTATTTAAGAATAAGTAACAAAACCATAATAGTTAGGATATTAGAAAGATTCATAGTCATTTTAGAGATGATAAATGGTTATAACATTTTGTGGTGAAAAATGAAAGGTATTAGATAACATTTGAGTATAAAATATATTATTGTTATTTTTGAGGAATTTGTCACTTTTTTGGAATTTGATGAAATTATATAGTTTTTTAAAAAGGACAACACGTAGACCGCATGACAAAATATTGCATCGGACAAAGCTGTGGGAATCAAACCCCCAACTAAAGTGCGAATGAGATTTATCGCCTACCACTGGAGTACGTGAAGTCCCTGGTGAGTAAGACTAATTATTTTTAGTTAGATAATTTTATGAATAAAGAATAAGTTTATTTTGGGTTATCTATGCTAATTATTAACCTATCATGGAGAATATGTGATTAGGTTAATTACTTTTCAAAATGAGACTTTAAGAGTAACTGATGTTATTTGGAGATAAATGTTAAGATTTATCTTAGAAGACTATGTGATTAAATACTTCTTAGTTTTGGGTTTCAATTTTAGTTTGTATTACATTGAAGAATTTTATGGACAACTATTTATTGAATGGTCTTTGTTTAACTTTGGGTTTTGTTTGAATTTTTTTGGAGATTAAGAGTAGTTTTTCTTTTTCTAAAAGATTGTCCTTTTTGGGTATTATCTGATCTCCCACTAACCATTTTGGTTCTGGTTAATGTCTAAAGACTTGGAAAAAATATAGTTCATATTTTGTGGATTATGTGATATTATAGAAGTTTATTCTAGTGCTTTTAATGTCACCAAGCCAGTTTGAATACTCATCGTTTTGAGAAAATATGCATTTGTTGTAGAAATTTAGTAAAGTATAAAAGTCTATATGACAAGTAATTATATTTCCTTATGTTTTCTGTTAAGATCATAAATAAATTCCTCAAATTTATGAAAAGTAACTTAAAACAAAAAAATTGTCTGTTAACCTTTCTTACTGGGGAATCAAAGTCTGTTTAACCCATCAAATGTATGTGATTTTCTGGTGGTTAGCTTTCTCCTAATCATGTTTTCTATCACTCTCCATCAGAAAATGATAGTTTAATTTTTCCTCTATATCCGTGTTTTCATGGAATCCTAGTATATTTTGTCTCGGTTAACCTTTTTTACTTCTCTTCCTTTATTTTAAAGTGATATTTTTATTTACTCTTTTTCCGATGTGGGGATTTCAATGAAGTTTCTGATCCCAATTTTAAAATTTTGAGGATGCAATTATTAAAAGGGGGGAATGATGTAACATCCCAGGTAAATAAAGAAATAATTAATTTTCATTTTAATCAATATTTTATGAATTAAATATTAATTATACTTTAAATGGGTTTCTATGTTCGATGGGTTACCTGATACGCAACAACAGATTTCTTTGAAATCTTACGTTGCACAATAATAATATAATATTATTATTTTAAATGGTATTTAATGCCTAGCCGTTGTATTGGCGGGAATTAACAGAACTAACTATAATATTATTATTAATGTTTGTAAAATGTTTTTAATTTTACCCAATAAATTTTAGAGGCTTAAAATAAGAAAGAATCCGATTTTATGCACAAATACTCTAATATTTATTAAAAGGTCGATTTACCACCTTTTGATGGAGAAACCTCTTTAAATATAGTATTGGTAACTTTTATATGTTCTACAAATAAAATTTATATTTAGAATCGGGACATCAAAATTCACTTTGGGTAATATTTTGGTATTTTTCTGCTAAAATTCAATTTTTGATGAACAGTGGAAAATACTGTATTTTAATTAAAAACTACATTTTAATATAATTTATTTATATGGTTATATTATCTTTTTGGTTTTTTTAAAGCTTAATTAGATTATATTTTTACCATTTAATCTAATTTCGGTCATTGGAATTAATTTCACATTGAAATTGGGCATAAACAAGTGTCAATCTTTTGATAGATATTGTTTCTTAAAAACACGCTATTTGATTTTAAAACAAGAATTAATTTTAAATTAATTAATGCAACATATATTTTTTGAATTTTTTAAAATATACATCATTTTTGAATTTTTATTATCAAAAATAGCTTCAGCAGAAGTTTTTGTATTTTTTTTGAAAAACATCAATTTTTGATGAATAGTGAAACCACTAAGTAGTAGCTAAAAAACCGAATTTTTAATTTTAATGAAATTTTACCACTTCTGTGAATTGAATTTTGAAAATCCAACACACATGGTTGTTATTAGTAAGTAAAATTTTGTTCAATAAGATGCAATTTTTTTAGTGAATTGTAACATTTGACTTTTATTTACCACGGTTGAAGGTAAATAGGGCAATTCAAGGTAAAAAAGAATGTTATAATAAAACAATATTACCTTAACACTTGTTCTAACCTTATTGGATGAGTCATGGCCAACCATTGGCATATTTGGGTCCCTTTTGGGTCCCCATGGAGCCACTTTGGAGTGATATTGACACTTTAGATTAATTAATTTAATGTAAAGTCAAAAATGACACCAATAAATATCTTTTAGTAAATTAATTTTTACATGAGGTTTTATAAGTTATATTTTAAACTATAAATATTCATTATAAATATAAAACAATTTCCTACATAATGGTATTTTTTTTATAATTTTTAGACATCAAATAAATAATATTATTTATGACACAACAATGATCCAGTATTTACTTCATTAATAAATTATTTAAATAAATAAGACTATAAATATTAAAATAACATCCAAAACCAGTCCAATTCTTATTGGATGAATTTATTTAATCCATTATTCATCTTATATTCTACTTTAATTATTTTTGGACCGTTATGAAGCGAAAATCATTATATAATAAAATAATATTTTCACACTTTTCTAAAGAACCCCTCCCCCCTTATAAAAAGCCCCCACTTATAACCCATTCCTCAGACCTCTCATGCCCTTTTTCTTGTCCAAAATCTTCCCAAATAAGCTCTCAATATCCCTCTATTCCCCATAGATGGCTATAATTCGTCAAAATTCACTTCAAGAAGTCCTTTTGGTTCAAACCAAAGGGAGTTACCCGAATTAAAGGTAACAATTTCTCTTAAATTCTTTTCATTTATTTTACTTCTCCAACCCCTAAAATCTTTTCATTCCTTTAATTTTTTACCAAAAAAGTATCCTCAATATACTATTATTTATTTATCAGACGAATTCAAACTACACTTACACACACCTCAATCTAATGGGTACAAAATATACTATTTCTGTGGATGGAAAACTAACGCCTCACGAAACGATGATTGTTCAATTATATCCTACCACCTCTTATGGTGGCCATTATAATGACAATATATTTATCTATTATATATATTATTTTTATGTTTTCTTTATGCTTCGGTATTTTTAATTCATATCATACCTTTATGGTTTCTATTAAGAGTAAAAGCGATAATTTTATTTGAGGAAGTGCGGACTACCGCCCCTCAAAGTGATATGACTCTTTCATACCATAAGAGGGACATATAAAGGATTTATTAATTGAAATTGTATATTATATTATACTGGAATTATAATATAACTATGTATCATTATTTTTTCATTCAATTAAAATACGAAATAGAAATGAAAGTAGCGTTCATGCATACGTATGGCTTACCGTCTCCATGAACGGTGCATTTCATTTCATATCTACAAATGTTATGTAATTTTATAAATATATATATATACTGGATATATATTATATCTAAATCATGAATTCATTCTGGAGATAATGGACCCTTGACCACATGGACAACCTATAATTATAAGGTGTTCATTTTTTACTCAAGTACCAAATATCGACAAAATATCCATTATTAACATAAATGATTACATATTGTATATCACATGGTAATAAGTGATATAAAATGAATAATAAACATGAAAAAGGTTTATTAATCAAGTATAAATTAACTAAACTTTATTATTCATGAATAACAAGGAACAAACAAGTCAAGTCACACACGAGGTACGAGATTTCTTATCTCACGTTTAATTCCCTGAGATTTCCATTGTTTGCCACTAATTTATTTCATGTGGTGTATTGTGTACTTCCATTTGATATATATTATCATGATACAATTTATATTCATGTTATTCTGTGAATAATTTTGTGGTTATTAACTTTTGGTCATACGACTTGATTGATCACAACATGGTAAGGGATTTTCATCTCACTTTTTATTCTCATGAGATTCATGCTATATTTGACAGTATTTCCTTTTTTGTGGTGTATGTACTGCCCATGATTTTATTCATTGTGTAATTTAATTAAATTTATGTGTATTTACATCGTCATTTTATTATCCTTCTTTCATGGGTTATATTTTTCGTAAGTTACCAAATCGGTAAGAGAACCTGTTAACCCAATTTCCATTCCATGGGTTAATCTTATAATTTTTAATTATGTCATGCTATGATTATGTGTAGAATGACTACTTATTTATTAATGTTTTAATTTAAACTCCACTTTTCTGGAAATAATTTTTATACACATAATCACTCAATTGATAAATTTTCAAGTCATCAATATTAACTTGATAAGAGTAATTTTAACTCAATTTCCATTCATTGAGTAAAACATCCAAGTCATTGGTTTTTTCTTAAAAATAACTTGTGTCAATTTCATATGATTTATTTACACTAAATATGAAATCATGTTGAGTGTATTTATATTTTTCACACATTATAATGTAATTGATTTATCCTTAATCAAAGGATACAGTTTTTATAAGGGATTTCCTCTCAATTTAAATTCCATTGAGACTTCATTGTTCTTATGCACCAATTCACTTTTTTACAGTGTATATAATGTCCTTTGGAATATTATATCATGAATATATTTATTGTCATGATATTATAATGTTTTTATAGAATTTTATTCCTCAATTATTTGTATTCAAGCATATCTTATTTGGTTATGAACTCTTAAACAATAATATTTTTTAATGATTTATTCTTCTAAATATTTCTCATTAATGTCCATGTTTTTAAAATGGTTTTTATTATTTATTTACATGGACATTAATGTTTTAAAATTATTAATTCCTTTAAAATCTTCAAAGTTGTATGTGAAACTTTGATCAAAAAATATATTTATTAAATGTTTTAATTGGTTTTGAAAATGATTAGACAATGCATTGTTTATTTCAATATCTTGATTTGATATATTGTGATTGGAATATAGAAATGTTATATTTCCTTTATTCTTGTGTTATGTGTCATGAATATGTTATGTTTATTGGGAATTGTTTACGTATATGGGTGGTTCCGTGATAAACCTAGGGTGGGTGAGCTCAAGATAGCTCTCCAATGAATTGGGTAACATGACAGAGGTAGACATTAATGTTTCTCCTAAGAAATTTAGGGAATATACTATGACGGGTATTCCAAATGTGACTCCCAATTTAGTTGTGATAGCTACAATGTAATTATTTTATGAATTCCATAAGTTACCTTTATGATTAATGGTTTCTGTATGTTATTCATAAATATTATGATTTCATGAGGTATGTTATAATTGAAAAGTATGGTTTCATAGATTTTTATTTATTTATGGGCTAATGATTATTTTCATTATTTTATAACCCTTACTAAGGTTTTTAGGCTCATCCCATGTTTTGAAATGTTTTTCATAGGAAATAAAGATGAATAGGGTCAACGAAGAGATCAAGGAAAAGACATACCGTCTAAAACATGAAACTAGACATGTCTCTATTTTTCAAGAGTTTTTATTTTATAAAAAATAGATACTGGTTAGTAGTGTCTACATGTAATATTCAATTTTTTATGTAATAGTTATGTCCTAATTCTCTAAAACTCTAAACCTAAAAATATCCTCAATGTGAATTCTTCACATAATTAAAGATTATATAATGTTTAAGGCCAGGTCCTTATAGATTATATAACTAATAAGGGTAAATAAGGGAGATATTAATGATTACATAATCATAAGAAGATATAAACAATTGAAAACCATACCAACCTATCATAGATAATAATATTTTTTCAAAAAATAATTTTTGGTAGTTCATATGATATGAATTATAAAGAAATTAATGAATGTGATCCGTAAATGAAAAAATTAAAATAATACATATGACTGTAGTATACACATAATCGTATAAAATCATTCCCTTAGTCAAGGATAAATTTCAATACTATCATAGTGGATTGGGTTTGTAACACCTTGATATTTTATGATATATTTCTCATTAAATACAATTTCTTCGATAAATTATGATACACACAAACCTGATTCTAAATGAATCATAATATATAATACCATTATAACCAATACATTAAATTAGAGGGTATTAATAGAACTAAATATATTATGATAAAATTTATGTTTTACTTTAAATTTTCTAGTTATAAATTGATTAGAATTAAATAAATCATTTGAATGAAAAATTGTTTAAAAAAACTCTTTTTTTGAAATAAGTTTTAATCATAATAAATTAAAATAATCACTATTAGTGAATTATTTTAATTAAATATATATATTACATATCGAATCACATATTTAATAATTCATCAAATGTTTTTCTAGGCAAGAAATATGAATATATAACTATTTTTTCTTAAAAATATATTTTTCTGAAAAATGGGTTTGTCTCATTTTTCACACTTATTTTAAAGTAAATTTCTACCACATATAGTAATTAAATATTTAATAATATATTATATATTTGGAATAATGATATTTTAAAATCGATCATTTTTATTTTTCATTAGTGTGAATAGTGATCATAATACATTTTTTTCACCTAAGTAACGGTAAAAAAAGTAAAATAGGCATAAAACGTGGAATTAAAATTATCCTAGGACATGTATTTATCCTAATGGATGAGTGGAGTTCATAAAATTATATAAAAATCTCGAATATAAGGTCCCATGTTTCCATATTTAACTGATTGTGGACTTTATATTAATTTCAGAAATGAATAAATACAAAATGCCACTCTATTGACTATAATATCTCTAATTTTTGTACATAAGGACAAAGAGAGGACAAGTTTAGTTATAAATGTCCAGTAAATATAAAATTATATTTTTATCGTTGATTTTTTTTTAATTTTTATTGATTGATAATTTACTTTAAAATTTTATGCAATGACAACACAATATTTATTTAATTAAAATCCAACTAAATTAAATGCTGTGTTATTTTTTAAAAAATTAACTCTTTTTGGGTGAATAACTATGCTAAATTAATTTTTTAGATTAATATAACATTTTAGAGTTATGTATAAGGTTTATGTTCAAATGTTTTACATTCATCTTGTATTCAAATCCAAATTAAATTAATAGTGTCAAAAATGAAATTTGTTGATATTTTATAAAAATAATATTTTATTAAATTATTTGAAAATAAAAAATATTTTAAAAAATGAAAAGGTGGATAATAAATGGTTGAAAATTTGATCCCTTTTCAATTTACAATCCAATTTTGACATTACAAGTAAAATTATAACCCTTTAGTATTGAAAAAGTCATTATTATGGTTAAGGTTAATATTGGTAAACAAAAGGGATAATAAAAAAATGTTTAAAATATCACATAAAACATGTCTAAATTTCATTGGAGGACAATATTTAGACATTAGCATCTTTTTCTTCAAATATCAATCCATTTGAAACCACTTAGATTGATAATTTCTTAATTATTATTTTATCTATCCATTTTCCTCCTTTATAAACGAACACCCCTAACTTCTTTTCTTTACACCACTTTGATCCTTCTCGATCAACCAAGACATACTTTAATATCATCCTATCTTCCTTCAAAAGAACCTAGAGCTTATGTTATTTCCCAAATTCCATACCTTCAAGGATTTAGGAACAATCCAAAAGAGGGTTTTCAAGGAAGATGAGTTTCAAACATGTACTAAGAAAGATGAGACACGAGGTATATGAATTCTGTTATAATATTATTTTAATTAGGATTATTTATTATTTTATTTACATTGAGGAAATTATAATATCCTTATATAATAAATAACATTCATTTTCTTTTCCTAATTGTTTTTATAGAATTAATATCTTCCTTTAATTTTCCTCACTTTAGGTACTGAAGAGAACGAAATAAAATATTTATGGGAAACCAAACATGTTTAACTACCCAGTTAAAAATATATTTCTTCAATTTATATGTTTTATCTAAAATATTTTAATTTTTTTACTATTCAATTATAATTACATAATTTTTTTAACCATATTTTACTTTTTATTAAAATTTTCTAAATGAATCTTCTTTTCATTTTCAAAATTATGTACTTTTTTACAAAAACATGAAAGGAATATTTTAATTTAACTTATAAAACAAGAATGTAATTTCCTATCATTATGAACACTCAATTATTTGAAGATTTCTTTACAGGTTTCCATGCTTCCTTTCAAAGAAAATTATTTCCATTATATTCTGTAAATTTTTAGATTTTGAATAAGTGATTTCAAAATGAAGCAGGTCTTTTTATCATGAATTTTTTTTGTGAATAATTGAAATAAATTTTGATTTATTATATCTTAGTTTGTTGTTAATTATGAATTAAAAGGAATATAATTCAATGATAACATCCTTATTATTTCTTTGTATGGTTTATCATTATGATGTTGATATGTTTATAAAAATTGTTTATTTTTCTTGGGGTTTTCTATTGTAAATTGATGAAATGTTTACAAAACCAATTTTATTTTCAATTTTTATGATATAATGATAAGTTGAATGTTTTATATTCTTTTTTCACACATATGTTCTATTTTAATTATGTGATGGGTGGAATTGAAATTATATATATCACCAATGCATTGGGTAATGTTTAATATCTCATTAGATAATTATGGGAAACATATTTATGTACTTTATTTACTGGAGTAAAAATGTAAATGTTCCTAATACACTATAGGAAACACATCTATGTACTTAATACAAAATAGAAAATAAGGGGTAATTCAAATCCATTAACATATGAGAAACTGGTATTGATTCTTGATCTATAATTATTTTTTGGTCTAATTTTTTAAGCATGAAATATAAAATGGGTTTTATACTTATAATCGTGAAAACATTTTATGACATGAAATTATGGTTCATGATTAATTTATGATTATTTTTCAATCTTATGATTCAGTTATTTTTAAATTATAATTTTTATAACTTATCCATTTTTTATAATCCCTGATAGATTGGTTATGAACATTTTATGTTATGTTCATGATATCATTAACATAATATTGTCTTATTCTTTCAAATGATCATCGATTAATATCTCACATTTTTACCCTAACTGAACATCTAAGATAACCAATTATTATGTTTTCATTCCCCAGGTTATGAAGAATGTTTTTTATGGTATTTATGTGAAGATTACTACATGGAATGATCTATGTGGGATATGTGTAAGATCATTCATTAAATATGAAGAACGTGTATCTAGTCTCCAAACTCACTAAACCTTTATGGCCATAAGAAGCATGTTAGTGAAATGTATTGAATATTCATTTAAAAAGATGTAATATTTATGTATGAAAAGAATAGTTTTCTATAGATTGTATCAGATGGAGGTTTAATCAATATTCATAGAATAGGATTTGAAATATTTGGTGAAAACTCTACGGATAATTCAAAAAATAGGACAAAAATCTTAAATATTTTAAAATGACCATGGATAACCCATGTAAAACCTAAGGTTCCATATATTGAGAATAAGGTGTCCTAATTTAGACATCCTATTAAATATATTTCATGATTATTTTATATCTCACACTAATTATTATAGTTTTATGCTTACACTTGGACTTTTTGTTTTAGTTAATGGTTGGACCAAGATCACATCATGCTAACAATGAATGTGATGTAAATTGAAATTATTTTTCATCTGAGAAAAAAAATTTAATGGGATCTTGAATGAATAATTTTATTAATATTTTCATGAAACTATCTCATTCCATGAATCATGTAGAGCATAAAAATATACATTTGATGGAACATCATATATTTGAGTATTTTATGAGGAAACATCTAATTTTTTTACTAGATCTTCTAAACCACTGGTTACTGAGTTATGTATCAACACCAATGAGAAAATATTTTTAGTTCTCTAGTGATTGTAAAATGAAAATTTTCCATATGCCTTTATCATTTGGAGTAAGAATCAGATCAATGGGGGATCCTTACTAAGAATATAACCCAAAGGGATGAAATTTAATCCTTGGAATGGAATGTGTTTTATATGATAATTTTCAAAAATTATTTTTCTCTTATTCTATACACAAATATAGATAAGTAATTACCTGAGATTAAGAAAAAGGATGATGCATTCACTGGGAATTATGAGGAAAATTTTACAAGACATCAAAGGTATTCTTATGGTTTAATAATTATCCATGAAATATTTTTTTAGATTATTTAGTCACATAAATCCAATTATATTAAAAGAACTAGTTGTAAGAGAATTTAGTAACTAAAAATAAATTATTTGATGTGAACTCATGGTAGAAATGAAAATTGGAGAATGAAACAATTTCCATGGTTTTGATAAGAAAAATAAGTTCAAGACTCATGAGAACTCAAATAAAACACACATTATAATGAAATTATATCTATATATATGTTATAAATTTTGGAAGAAACATCATCGAATTGCTTGAATGGAACTAGGATGTTCCTTAAATGTGGGAAGGAGGGCCATAACACCCTAGAATGCTGAAAGGTGCTGAAACAGATAGTTAATATATTATAGAAAAATCATCCATAAACTAATTCATCACCCACACACCAATGTTTCAAATATAAGGAGTATAGAAATTTTCACAATTTTTTTTGAATTTTTATAATGATTATAGTGTCAACAACATCTGAGACTCATAGATAAAGAAAAATATCATATTAACAAGACTGCTAAATTGGGGTTATGAGAATAACATGGTGAATCACACACCTATCATCCACTACATAATAGATAATGAATTATTTGATTTTAGATATACCCACTATTTTATATGAAAGGAATTTTAAAAGGGTATTGAGTTACCATCTCAATGATTAGAGGTTGAGTTAGAGGTAAATACACCAAAATGTATGATGGTAGTATCTCAAGTCTATAGTTCCTATACAACTGAAGGTTGTAGGAAAGTTCTTCCTAAAAATATTATTATTCTTACTTTATTTTAATTCTATGTTATTATAGTCATGAATTGGATTTATTTATATGGATACCATATCAATTTTCATGGACTAAAAGTCACATTTTATATTCCAAATGAACTTATGATCATTTATCATTATGAGGTTGAATGAAAACATCCATTGGAAATTTTATCTATATTTTGGGTCTTAAATCATATCCATGATGGTTATATATCATATATGGTTGTGGAGAAACATAATAATAAATATAGGAAACTTTTATGGGATTTTAATGATTTATTTTTGGAAGAACTGCATAGTCTTCATTCGAATCATGAAGTTGAGTTTTCCATTGGATCCATACCCACTCTTACTCCAATTTCAAAGAATACTTATAGAATAACACCAATTTAGTTGTAGAAATTAAAGACTAAACACTATAAAAAATAGAATAAGAGATCTATACTCTATTGTGTATCACCATAGTGTGAATATATTCTTCTTTGTTAAAAATAATGATGATTTAATGCATATTTTCATTGATTATTAGAAAAATAAAAATATCTATGTCAAGGAAAAGTAACATGTACCATATATTGATTATTTTTTATTAATTATAAGGTGATAAATACATTTTAAATATTTAAATTTATTCTAGATATCATCAATTTATGGTTAAGAAGAATTATATACCAAATACAATATTCTATATGAGGCATAAGAATTATTAATTTATAGGGATACCACTGGGACTTACTAATTCCCCTGATATCTTTGTAGATTTAATGAATTGAGTCGTTAGAGATTACCTTGATTAGTTTTTGGTTGTATTCATTGATCATATTATTATATATTCAAAGAGAAAGGATAATTATTAGTATTATTTGAGAATTATGTTGAAGACACCATGGAATGATAATTTTTATGAAAAATTATACAATTTTGAATTTTGGTTAAATAATGTTTTATCATAGGTCATATAATCTCCAGTGAGGCTATATTAGTGGATCATTCAATGGGATAAGTTATTGAGAAACGTAAGGACCCCCTACGGTAACCAAAATCCATAGATTTTATGGGTTGGATAAATACTACATACAATTTATGAGAGATTTATCATAACTGTGTAATCAACTATCTAAGTTGACTCAGAAGGGGGTTGAGTTCTTATAGAAATATGAATGTGAAGAGAATTTTAGGGAATTGAGGTGAATAATGGTCATTACACTAGTACTTACCTTACCTGAATGGGTTTTGATCTTTAGTGATTCATCAAATAAGGTGTTGGGATGCATCTTGAAGAAGAATTATTTAGTGGTAACTTATGCCTCATGAAAATTAATGGTTCATGTGAAAAATAATCCAACACATGATTTATATTTAATTATAGCAATTGTTTTGGATAAATGTATGGAAGAATTATCTTTATAGAGAAAGGTGTGATATATATACTAATCATAATTTTTTGAAGTATATATTCTCATTAATATATTTGAACATGATCTATAATATGTAGTTGTAAATGATAAAAGATTATTAATGATCAACACATTACCACCATGGGAAGAAAATTTAGTAGATGATTCTATTAGTCAAAATGAAATTCTAGTCAATACACGATGAGTTTGGAATGATATAATATACATATGGATTTATAGAATATAAAACCAGAAATATAAAGGAATGAGGATAGATCCTGTCATTCCCATATGAATGTTCAACCATATATCCATGTGATGAAAAAAGAGGTGTAGAAGGAAGATGAAGAACTGTAGAATGAAGTGATAAATGGTCATGAGTTCAAGCATGACTGTGATGTTATTGTAATGTTTTCGAATTAAGTATGTGTGCTGTTGATACTGTAATTAAAGATGGAGCCATTGCATGATGCTCATAATTCATCATTCTCTATTTATCATGGAATTAAAAATTTGTATTGAGATATGAAATAATATTTATGGTGGGACAACATGAAGTGGGATGTTAAAGAGTATATTTCTCGATGCCTAGTACGTCATCATGGTAAGGAAAAGGTATGTAATTATAAGGGGATATTAAATCCACCAACCATAACTAAATGGAAATGAGAAAATATTAACATTTATTTTGGTATCAGACTCCCCAAAAAATAAAAAGGGTACAATGATATTAGCGTTTTAGTATATAATCTTATGATTTCATCACACTTAATTACCATTAGAGAAGATCTATCTCTTGATAGTTTTTCTATGTTATAAATTAACAATGTGGTGAGATTGAATAGAGTACCATACTACATTGTATGTGATTGCAATTTGAGGGTTACATATATGTTATATATAATTATTCAATAGTGTCTGGAATTATATTTGAGTTTTAGTACTACATATAATATTTATAAAAATTGTTTGTCTGAGAGGACCATTCAAATCCTAAAATATATATGAAGAAAATTCTCTAGATTTCAAAGGTGGTTCTGTCCAACACCTTTTTTTGCTGGAATTTTCTTACAATAATATATTTAATTCAATAATTCATGTAGATTACTATGAATACCTCTTTGGAATAAAGTTAAAAAAATCCAACTTGCTCGGATGAGCTGGGAGAAATAATTCTCTTGGGGCCTGATCTAGCTGAGGAAATATCAGATAAGGTCAGATCCATTTGAAATCACTTAATTAGAGCTCAAAGTCAATAAACTTTTTACTTAAAATCATTGATGAGATATAAATATTGATATTGGTATTATATATTTTTAAGAATATCTCTTTGGAAAAAATGTTGTATGATTCGGAACAAAAGGAAAGCTATTCCATACATATGTCGATCCCTTCAAAATTCTTGATCGAGTAGTGATGGTAACTTATCGTTTGGTGCTTCCAACCATTTTCTCTCATTTTTTTGATGTTTACCATTTATCCCTCCCGAGAAAGCATAGATCTAATCATTTACATGTACTAAACATATAGGTTATACCACTGGGGAAAGATCTCTATTAGGTGGAAAAACCATTAGATATTCTAGATCTTAGATATAAACAACTATGAAATAAAACCGCTCACAAAGTTAATTTTTTTATGGTGAAACAAAAAATTAGAGGAAGCTACTTGTGATATATAGGATGTGATGAAATAGAGATATACTTATTTTTCTATTTTAGAGTGATGATTTTTTAGGAAAAATTAATTTTAAGGCATTAGAATGTATCACCCTGAGATTTTATGATATATTTCTCATGAAATAAACATTCTTTATTATCATGTAATACACATAAGCCCTTGTCTAAATGAATTTTAATATAGTATACTGTTATAAAATAGGAGTTAAATTATAATTTATGAATTTGAAAAACTAAATTATAAAACAATGTATGGTTTATAATAAATTCATTGGTTATCAATTGATTAGAAATATAAATAAAAGCATTTAAATATAAGAGAGATGTTTTTATAATTTTTTTTTGAATAGAATGTGTTCTTATGTTAATAAATTAAATTAATCACTATTAGTGAATAACTTGAGTTAAATTTATATACTATATATTCAATAAAATGTTTTAAAATTCATATATTTATTTTCTTGGAATGAAATAAGAATATATATCCAGTTTCATTATTAAAAATGTATTTGACTAATAAATGGTTTTATCGCATTTTCACACTTGTTTTAAAATGAAATTATGCCACATATATAAATTTAATATTTAAAAATGGATTCCATATTTGGAATCAAGGGCATAAATTTTTATAAATATTTCCTTTTATTTTTGGTTAATATTATTATTATTTACGATAAAGTTTTGTCACCCTGATAATGGTAAAACAGTTATAATAGGGTTAAAAATCTGGGATAAGGCTTATAAATAGATAGATCTTTCATTTATCTTATTTTATGAGTTTATATTGGAAATTTACATTCAACAGTCAAATATATGGTTACTTTTTTCCATATTTTTATGATTACAACATTTTTATTAATTTTAGAAAAAAATATATTAAAAATGTCACTTTGTTGACTTTAATCACTCTAAATTTATTACATATGAATAAAAAGAGGATAATTTCAGTTATTAATGTTTATTTGAAAGATAAATTAATTATTTTATCATAGTAATTTATTTGTAATCATTAGTGATTAATTAATTACCTTAAACGGTTATGAAACACCAACATAATATATATTCAATCAATTCTAAAATAAAATAAATGTTTTTAAAAAATAATAATAGTAATAAATATTGGGAAAATGATTTTATTATGTGAAATTTATTAAATAATATAAGATATTATAGTGTTGTGAAAGGTTTATATTCTATGTCCATTTATTTCTTTTTGTCTTTATAGTCAAATTAAATAAATAATATCAAAACCGACATTAATGATATTCTATGAAAATAATATGTTTTAAAATCATTTATAAAATATTTTAAATAGAAAAATGTGGATAATATATGGTATAAAATTATTCCCTTGTAAATTTATGAGACACTTTTCCCATTATAAGAAAAATTATTTCCCTGTAATATTGAAAAAGTCCTTCCTAAGAGTAAGGTTAAAATTAGTTAACCATTAGGTTAATCAAAATGATGTGGTTTAAGATAACAACAAATCCTATATAAATTTCATTGGATTATAATATTTAAACCTTATTAAACTTTTTCTTCAAATAAATGTCCATTTTGAACCATTTTACTTGAGAATTACTTAACTATATTTCAATATTTTTAATTATTCCATGTGCATCCTATCCCTCCCTTATAACATAACACCCATTATATCTTTTCATTACACAACATTGAGCCATTTATCTCATCCAATAAATAATCTAATATCATCCTATATTCCATTAACATGTTTTAAATCTTCTTTTATATCCACAATACTATCACTTCAAGGATTAAGGTGTAAGAAAAAAAGATGTTTCTTAATGAAGAGGAGGTTAAAATAGGTATGAAGAAAGACAGGACTTGAGGTTGGGGATTTATGTTAAAATCCAATATTAATTAATATTATCTATACATGAATTTACATTTGAGATATTATACGATCCTTATCCGATAAATTCCCATCACTTTCTTCGCATTTGGTAATTTTTGGTGAATACATGTTTTCCCATTATTTCATTACATTAAGTACTCAAGATATCGAAAGAATTTTTTTAGGGAAAACTGACTATGTTTTTCTATTTAATCAAAAATCACTTTTTTATCTATGTCCATGTTTTGTCAAAAAAAAATTCAATTTTTTTTTCAATTATCCAATTATTACATAAATCCATTTTACAAAAAATTTAAATTTCTATAAAAAATGTTTGAAATAAATCCTCTTTTCCTTTTTTGAATGAGGTACTTTTTGAATTTTTACAAAAGTGGGAAAATAATATTCTCTTTTAAATTATATGATATAGACATAATTTACCTTATTCATGACCTCTCATTGATTTTATGCTACCTTTATAATTATTCGTGGTTATTTTCAAATAAAAAATTTTCGATAATATTTTTCAAAAATTTTATATTTTATATATGTAATTTTAAAATGAAACTTTTATTTTCCTAAAGAAATATTACAGTAATTAATTTAAATATATCATCATCTATGATAACTTACTTTCATGTTAATTATATGGATATGATCCAATGATACCATCCTTATTATTTCTCTAGATGGGTTACGATTATTATTTTCAGAGGTTTATGAAATCCGTTTATTTTCTATATGTTATACTAGGATAAATTGATTAAATGTTTTTAAAACCTATTTTCTTCACATAGGTTATTATTTGATGATAATATGAATGTTTTATGATACTTTTTCACACACACACAAACATATATATATATATATATATAAGATTTTCATTATTTTATGGGTGGGACTAAATTTATATATATCTCAAATTCATTGGGAAATGTTTAATATCTAATGAGATAATTATGGGAAACATGTCAATAAGATTATACCACTATGGAAAAAATTGAAGTGCTCGGTCCACTAACAGGAACATGTTTTTATACTATATCCACAAGGGGAATAAATTCAATGTGATTGATCAACTTTGGGAAAAAATTGAAGTGCTCGATCCACTAATATAAACATGTTTATATACTTTATCCACTAGGGGAATAAAGTCAATGTGATTGATCCACTTTGGGAAGAAGTGATGATTCTTGATCCATTATGATATTGGAAACACGTATTGATTCATGATCCATTATGATTTGGAAGTGTTGATAGATAAATTTGAAATATGATGTGGTTTCTATACCAATGATGGCGACACACTATTGTAAAAAATACTTATGGTTATTGATTGACTTATAATGATTTATAACTCACATGATTTATGAATTTTTAAATTATAGAGTTTTATTCCATTAATCTTGTTTACAATCAATGATATATTCGGTTTGAACTTTTTATGTTATGTTCATGATATCATAAAATTATGATTATCTTATTGTTTCAAATGATCATGGATTGATATCTTCTATGTCTTCCATTATCAAACATATAAGCCAAACCATTCTTTTGTGTCCTTTCGCCCAGTAATGAATAATGTTTTATGTAGGCTATTTCTAGGAAATCTACTACATTGGAAGATATTTATGAGAGATATTGAATATATTTCATTAAATAAGAAGATTGTGTATCTAGTCTCCAATAACACTAAAAATTTACAGTACATGAGCATGCATTTGTGAAATATAATTAATATTAATCAAAAAATAAATAATATTTATATATTAAATGTGTATGTATATATACGGTTCACTCCCAATTATATCATATCATTTTCAAGGTTCACTCCTAAGACTATCACAATGGAAAATGTTTCTTATTGAAAAGGTTTCAATCCCAATTTTGGTTCTTATTATATCATGAGATATATATCATTACCCACATTATTATAGGGTTATATAATTTTGTTCCCACCCATTATAAAATAATAATCCATTTATATTTGTTCCAAAAGATCATAAAACATGCATCATATACTATAAACCATGTATAAAAATATTTTGTAAACATTTCAACAATTCATCATAGAATTACCCATTGATAATTAATGAGTTTTATAAAAATCACATCACCATAATTATATAATATTTATATAATGAATAAGGATGGTAATATTGGATCATATCTCCAGTAATTCTTAACTAACATTAAAAGATGTCATATTAGAATAAGAATAAGAATAATATCATATTGTTAATGTTTCGTGAAATAAATACCCTTTTTACATTGAAATTACTTATTTAAAATAAAAAAACCAAATTTTAAACGAAAAAATTTTAATTAAAAATATACTTGGAAACTTATGAATGAGTCTTTAAATCATTGATCAGTTAGTATGGTGTGAAATTACATTCGTGACGTGTTATTCAAAAAAAGATTCCTTTCACATTTTTTTGTAAAAAGTCAAAAATAAATCATTCAGAAAAAATAAGAAGTGTTCTTTTAAACCACTCTCTAAAAAGAATATCTTGGTTAAAAATAACTTTAAAAACTAATAATATAATATTAAAAATATTCATGAAAACATTTTTAGAAAACATGGATATGGAAGGAATTTTCCTGACCGAATGGAGAAATAATGTCTGTTTTCCTTTAAATTATAATTTTAGTCTCTTGAGTAATTAAAGAGATTAAAGTGAAATTAAAATATTTTATATTATAAATTAAAATAGGATAATAATATTCATGAGATTATTAGGAGTTAGACCATGAAATTTCATCATCAAAAACTTAATTATGAACAATCTTGGTAAATAATGAGATTTTAATATAAAACCCTTACCTCAAGTTCAACTTTATTTATAAGTTATCAAAATTTCTGTTTAGTAATTTAATTTATATTATAATTATATAAAATACTAATTTACATAATTATAATATTATATATGATCCACTTATAATAATTCAACATGCATTTATTAATCATTCCATATTAAAATAATCACTTCTGTGTGTTAAATACGTCATTTTCCAATAGTGTTTTATTCCAGATAATCTCGTCTATGAACATTTTTCATGGTTACCTAATGTTAATCATGATATGAATATAATATATATTCATTATATATATATTTATAAAAATCCATGAAAGGTGTAAATATAAAAATGATTTTCAATATTCATGGAGAGCACAAGTCGTACATACGCATGAAAATAGTTTTTAAATTTATACAGATCAAATTAAATAAAGTTAAATAATAATTAGCATTCAAAGAATCATTATTATATTAAATATATTATTTAAATATGTAAAACCTTGATATTTTAGAATATATTTTTACATTATACAAATTTTAAGTGTTTGATAAATTTCTTTACATGGAACCCTTATTATAAAGGAAATATATTATAGCTAAAAATTATATCATATCCATTAAATCGAAAGAATTATTATGGATAAAAACATTTTGAAAAATATTATTTATTAAAGTCATTATAAGGTTTAGAAATATATTTTCTTTATTTTTTTAATATTTATTACAAGTAAATATTATAATATATTTCATCAATATTTATAAATTCTATTTAATAAAATGAATACAATTTTTTAAATCATCATATAAAAATTATATTTTAATTTATTTTATAGAATTTTTTAAAATGTTTTATTTTTTCTCAATAATGAAAAATATAGTTTTTTAAGCTAAATATTTGTTCTTTTGAAGTACATACAAATTCACTTTCTATTTTCATGTATTCGTAAAAAATCAGTAATTTAATTATTATTAAACCAAAATTCTAATAAATGTTACTAGAATCAATATTATACTTTAAATTGGTAAAACAATTAAACCTAAATGAAATTTTCTTGGGAAATCAATTTTCTTCGTATTTCACGTGATTAATTTTAACTTAAATTATTCCACATTTTTAAATCAAATTAATTTTTTTTTAACACTTGGAATCATAAGGATAGAATTTAATAAATGGTTCATTTTTATTTTTTTTCATTATGAATTGTAACCTCGGTAAATATCTGTCACCCCAGTATGGTTATTACTGGTAAAACATGGTTAAAAATTTATGACATGTTCTCAAATAAACACAAAACATGAATTTATATCATTTGATGGAATATATTAGAAAACAAATATCCAAAATTTTAATATATAAATTTTATTCCATTTTACAATGATAATTAGTGTGATATTATTTTTAGAAAAGAAAATAACAAAATTCCACACTTTTGACTTTAATATCATTAATTATTTTTCATGAGGATAAAAATAGAATATGTTCAGTTTTAAATTATTTTTAAAAGAATAAATAATTTTTTTCCATTGAATTTATTTTATATTTTTTAGAAATACCTTAAATTATCTCACCACACAAATAAAATATTCATTAAATTTATAAAAAATAAAATAAATGACCTTAAAAATATTCAGTGTAATATAATTTAGGTGAATAATTGTGTTAGAAGAATTTTTGTATAAATATTACATTTAAGGGATGTGTGAAAGGATTATATTCAAATTTTCAAACAATCTCGATGTCTTTAAAATCAAATTAAATGAATAGTTTAAAAAATGAAATTAATAATATTTTATGAAAAATAATATTTCATTAATTTAATTAAGAATCATAAAAATATTTCAAGAGGTAATGTAGGATAATAAAATGTCGAAAACATCATTCATTGGAAATATCAGAGAAAAGTTTTACCTTATAAGAGAAAATATAATCCTTTATGACTTGAAATGGAATTACTATTGTTAATGTAAAAAATAGTTAACTTTGGGTTTAAACCAAAAGAAATGGTTTAAAATACATCTTATATAGAGACCCAAACTTCTCATACATAAATATAAAATTTTAATAGATGAATATTTGTCACATAATGTAACAATCCAAACCATATTTTTTTGGTCTAGCATATTTGAAAACATTGACATGTAAACAAGTGGTCTATAAGTGAGCTAAGTCATCTCTTAATATGCTCTTTTTCACTATAACCACTATAAGATATATCATATGTAATACCTTTCATTATAACATAGGTAAAGTAAACAAAATAAAGTGTATGATATAAAGATTAGTAAGGGTAAACATGGAAGATATCAAAATATCTTGATTATAAGGGTATGCAAACATGAGAAAAACATTCCAAAACAATACTCTACATATCATAGATCATAAAAATAATTCATGGTATAAATATATTTTGTTTATAAGACATGAATCACATTTAAATAAAATTACATAAGCCATAAGATCATAAAATTGGCATAAGACATAGATTTGTGGCATACACATATGCATAGAAAATCATTTTCTTAATAGTTCAAGGATTATTTACAAGAATATCATATAGGAATGGGTCTACTACCAAAGAAATCATAGTAGTCAAGGTAAACCTTGAAGACATTCATAGTGGACATATTCCCTTAATTAACCAGGTTTACTCCCTATTAAAGTTCTATTAATCTCGTGATATATCTATCTCTTCCCAATGTATTAGAGGGAGATATAGGTCCAACACATCACATAATTAAAATCATACATACATGTGCCAAAATATCATGAAATTTCATCATATTAGAACCCATGAAAAGAAACAGGTTTTATTAACATTTCATCATAGCATAACATATGAAAAGTAAAAAAGTTTCATATTTATTTCATCATTTATCATAGAATATCATGTTAAAAAAAAGTTTTATAATCATTTTAACATAGTATAACCCATGAAAGGAAAATTGTTTTCATAAAAAACATTCCATCATTAAAATAAGCCATTCAATGGAATAATAAGAATTTTATCCTTGAATCACATCCCCGTTAAAATATAAATAACATCAAAAGATTTCATCTTTGATGGAAAATAATTTTTAAAGATCACTTTATAAAATTTATGAGGAAAATAACCTTTTTGATTTGAAGAAAACTTTTTAAAAAATAATCATTATTAAATATATTTATTTGAAAATAATCTTGAAAAATTATAAAGGAATCTTTAAAGATCACTCAAAATATTTCAAGACGAAAATAATGCTTCTTTAAAAATCAATTTCTAAAACAATAAATTTATAAAATAATTTGGAAATCCTTTTATTTAAAAATAAAATTTATAACTTATAATTAAATGTTAAAAAAAATAATTTTAACCATGGATATAATTCCATTAATTTCATACTTTTTAAAATGAAGATTCATTTTTCAATTTCTATAAAATCCAAATGGTCCTTGTTGGGAAAATGACAAGAAGATTCCTTTAAATATTCTTTTGTAAAAAGTAAATCATGCGTAAAAATTAATTTAATAAATAATTTGCGTAATTTAAAAAAAATTAATTTTTTTATAAACATGGTTTTGGAAGAAAATGGGTTTTCGACTGAAGAGATAAATAAAGATTATTTTTCTTTAAAAACCTATTTTCACTCTTGAGTAAATAAAGAGAATAAAATGAAGGGGAAAGATGTATTCTCATGGAATAAACATAAGAGAATAAATCACATGATTATATTAAGAGATATATCCTAATATTTCATCATTAAAATTATAATTTTAAATAATCACGATACACAATGAGGTTGAAAAATAAAACTCCAATCAATTTAGTAACTTTAAATCATAAGTCCCATGAAATAATAACATTAAAATAGACTTATAATATCATGAGAATATATAAATTCAAGATATTACATGAAAAATGGATTTTATATACATCCTATAAAAGAATATTGGTGCATAACATAACATATGTTTTAGAGAAGGTAAATTGAGACAAAAATCCCATACATTGAGTTCCCCTTACCTTGAATTCACTCTTTCCTCCTGTATAATAAATAAATATTTATTATAAATATGTTATAGAACTATAATAATATTTATAATAATACATAATATTTATTTATGAATTTCATTACCCATTTATTAACAATTCCTTGTTAAAATTACATTTCGGGTAATAACTCCTACGTTTTTTACATATGTTTTGATTATTTATTTCTGATAATCTGACTATGAACATGGATAAATCTTATCTAGAATGGTAAAAATGATATTAATAAAATATATATTTATTTTAAATGTAGTTATAGTATTAAAAAACATAGAGATAAAAAATAAAATACACTGTTCATGGAGATGGTAGGTCGTATGTATGCAAGTACACTATTTCCATTTTCTCAACAGATTAAATAAAAAAGGTAAATAATATATTACCTTTAAATATTAAGTATTATATCATATGTATCATATATATTTATTAAATTTTACCTTATTATCTTCCATAAGAATCAAATGTGAAAAATTAATTACATCTCTTCGTTAGACGGTAGTCCACTATACACACTAATGACGTTATCGTATTCTATAAGGAATGGAATGTAAGAAGGTATATTCAATATAATAATTAAATAATTATTTTTATTTTAGATATATAATATATATATATATATACATTATATCCATCATACTACCCAACCGTGAGAGGTGTTGATGGAAAACCTATCACATCATTTCGTGAGGCGTTAGTCCTCTGTACACATGAGCGACGTTATAATTTTACATTTTAGGTAAGTGGAGATGGTTTTAGGTCATTATCATAGTATAATAATATATAATCATATGTAAGTTACTGATTCCATTATATTATCACGGTTTAACAATATTTTAATGAGGTGTTGGAAGGAAAAATATAAAAATGCTCATTGAGGAACATTACCACTTCTTCAGGTAACCTCCATAGATTTACAACAAAATTTTTACTTGTTTGGGATTTAAATTTAAGTAAGTATTATAGTATTATATGAGGGAAAAAATGAGAGAATTTTTTAGGTATTTTATGAACCAAATTTTTTCTGAAGTGTGATGTGGAGAGAAGAGGGTGTGGCCTTTAATAAGTTTGGTGAGCAGTGCACTTATAATTATTGAAAATAAAATGGTGTACCCTTGATTTTAATTGTACAAAAGGATAAAAAATGGATCATTCATGAAAATTATAAGTTATAAGTTAGTAAAAGTTTTATCTAATTGATTTATGATATGTTTTGGTCCATTTTTAACACTTATACGTTTTATTTCTACCCTTGTAAACCCATTTTTACCTTCACCACGGTAAATAATTTTTTTTGTTTTTACTAATCAATATGGTAAAAAATTAAGATAAAGTTATTAGATAATATAAATTATAATTATAAAAAATATATAATCCATTTTTTCAAATTCAACATAGATAATTGGCATAATTTAATTTAAAAGTAAACCCGCAAATGTGTCAAGAAAGCAAGTTTTCAAATAGAAACTGTTCAAAAGTTTTAAAAAAGTTTATTTCAAAATTAAATATAATATTTATTACAATGAAATAAATTAGATTATTAGATATATAATTTTACAAATATTACTTTCTTAACCACCATAAAAAAATATTTTGTTTCTAAAAGTTTTAAACAAAAATCATGTTCTTAATGAAACCCGTATTTTCACTATTCACTAAAAAAATAGCATTTTAGAAAATTCTAAAAAATTAATTACAATATTGTTTTGAAATATTGATTTTAAAAATTAAGTTTATTTTATATAATCATGTTTATAAAGTTAGTAGAATTTTTTTTACTAATTTTTTAGAAAATAAAAGAAAAACATTTTTGACGAAATATTATTTTCAAAACATTGAAATAATTTTCTAAAAATGTTGAATTTTTAAGAAATATGAATTATTTATATAAAAGCATTATATTTAATATTATTAAATTAATTTTTACTATTTATATATCTAATTTTAATTTCTATGTTATAACTATCATGTTTAAATAATAATAATAAAAAAATATCATGGTTTGTTAAAACTTAGTGTTGCTCATAATGAAAGCTAAAATTAGTGTTTCATGTAACAAAAGAGAATATTAGTGTTGGATTTAAGACAATTTAAATGTGGGGCTGCATGTAACACAAGCTATCAAAGAAATATAATTTATTCAAAATAATAACCATTCATAAAAAAATAGTGTGTTAAATTCTACCCCCATTAAAAGTATATTTATCCCTCAAAGTTTGTCAATTTGATACAAAAAAATGTGGGTACTTCTAGGTCACCATTTCTATAAATTTCCACATATATACTTTAAATTGGTGGGTCCACCACAAAATCTTGACCAGTGGAGTGGTCTTGTTTTTCAATACTTTATCTCTTCGAACATCATCTATAATAGATGTTTCTCATAAGAAATATCCCTCTTTAGTGGTATGACCTCGGAGATTAGTACATGTGAGGGATCATGTATGTACTTCTTCAATTGAGATACATGGAACACATCATGAACCTTGGAAAGGTTTGGTGAATGTTCTAACTAATAGTATACCATCCCGATATGATCAATAATCAAAAAGGTAACAATATACCATGGTCTTGGTTTCCTATTATTTCCAAATATCATTACCTTATTCTATGGAGAAATTTTTAGAAACACCTTGACACCAAATTAAAATTCTAGATCACACTGATGATTGTTATTATAACTTTTTACTGAACCTAAGATTCCTTGATGTGCTGGTAAATGGATATACCTTCTCTACTATTTCTTTAGCATTCATAGGCACTAATAGATTTCTTTATCTAACTTCATTCCATTATGTTGGAGTTCAAAATTTATTTCCATAGAGGAATCCATAAGGTTCCATATGTATACTTGAGTGGAATATATTATAATAAGAAAACTCAACTGGTGGTAGGTGTTTATCCTACCCACCTTCATAATACATAGAACAAGATCTAAGTATATCCTATAGGGTGTGAAATTTTCTTTTAGACTGACCATCTATCTATGGTTGATATGAATCACATAAACATAAATCTATATCTAGAGCATATTGAAGACTTCTACCAAACAACATGGTAAATCTCAGATCCAGATAAGACAAAATGTAATGTGTAACTCCACACAAACGTACCACTTCTTTAGTATATATTTTTTTTGAATATGATCAAAAAAGAGGAATTATTTGATAGTGATGAAGTGTGCATACTTTTTACGGTGATCTACTATAATCTATATAGTATTATTCCCATTGGATATTTTAGGTAT
Organism: Viscum album; assembly: GCA_963277665.1. Classification (NCBI taxonomy): domain Eukaryota; kingdom Viridiplantae; phylum Streptophyta; class Magnoliopsida; order Santalales; family Viscaceae; genus Viscum; species Viscum album. The sequence continues at coordinate 1,536,446,094 of OY728126.1, forward strand.
TCCAATGACAAAATCCATGGTGATATTTTCCCATTTCTATTATGATATGGGTAATGGATCTAAAATCCCCTTAGAATTCAATATCTCAACTATAACTTGATGACATACCAAGAACCATGATAAAAACTGTATAATTTATTTCTTAATTTCATCCCAATATAAATATTCTTTCAAATTTCAAAAAAAAATTGTACATCTTTTATGAATAAGGAATGAATAACTATGAGATTTCCTTAATAGATCATTCTAAAAATCAGATATGGATAAACAAATATACATGGTTTTTAAACCTTATCATTATATCATGATCAAGATAAAATTTAGTTACAGTGCTCACCTTATTTTAAAGATATACTTGTTCTTTCTATGCCCCTATAATAATCACATGGATAGATTATTGAACATTTATTTGAGTAAGATAAGATTTATAATCGTCTTTCTGGATTTCCAGATCCATCCTTTCAAAATCAAAAAATATTTGATCTTTTTGTATCCTCTCCATGGATTATCCAGCATGATTCTTTTGAATCAAAGCATTAACCACATTATTCACTATCCTAGGGTGGTAATGTAGAAAGTAGTTTTAATATTTAATCATCTTTAAACATCTTTTATGGAATATGTTCAACTCATTCTGTGTAAATATATACTTCAAAATTTTGTGATTAATATATATATCACAATTTTCTCTATGAATATAATTCCTCCCTATATTTAATAAACAATTACCATAACCAACTATAAATACTGAGTTGGGTAATTTTTCTTATGAACCATTAATATTCATGAGGCATAATCTACAACCATGAAATTATACATGAGAAAGAATCCTAATCCATTATGGGATGCATTACTATTGATGAAAAACCCTTTTACACTATAGGGTAATGCCAACATAGGTGAGTTGACTAATCTTCTCTTCACTTCCTTAATATCTTCACCATATTCATCTGTCACGAAGAACATGGATCCTTTGTGAGTTTAATTGGTTAGTTGATTAAATAGTTTTGAGATATTATCCATAAACTTTTGATAATATCTATCAAATCGAAGATTACTATATATCTCAGTCACTATAATTAGTCTAGGCCCACATTCAATATATTCTATCATTGATGGATCTACCAATATACCATCTCTTGAGATTATATGACCCCAAATTGAAACCTTTTACAGTAAAAATTCACACATTGTGAAGTTTTATATAGTTTCTCCTTCATTATGGTGTTTAGTAAAATTCTCAATTGAACCTCCTATTATTCCTTTCCATTTGAATAGATTATAATATCATTTATATAGACTACTAGAAACTAATCAAAGAAATATCTAAATAATATATTCATTAAATACATGAATATATAATAGTTATTAGTAAGACTAATTGACATCCCTATATATTCACAGTGTCCATACCTTGAACAGAATGCTATACAAGGTATATGCTTCTTCATGAACCTCAAATGATGATATCCATAATGATGTTAAATATTGGAAAAGTATTGTGCTATGCACAGTTAATAAAATAGGTCATCAATAATTTGTAGAGGATATTTATTCTTTATAATGAACTTGTTCAGCTTCTAATAATAAATGTAGAGTTACATCAATCCATCTTTCTTTAAAAAATAGAACAGGTGAACCCGAAGGTGACACAATTGGCTGAATGAATCCCATGTGAAGGTTCTGATGGGGTTTGGTTTTCAATTCCGACAATTCAATTGGGCCCATTATATAGGGACTATTTGAAATAGGTGTGCCACTAGGTATGAGTTCTTTTTTGATCAAAATATCACATTTTTGTGGAAGTATAGGAAAAGTTTCTATAAATACACCTAAAAACTAATTACTAATAGGAATATCATTGATGTTGAGTTTCTCCCCAACCATTTATGATCAATTAACCTATAAAATAGGAATCAAAACCTAGACAATGGATTTTATTTCCATTAGAAGTATATATTTATCATCACACTAATAAATTATCATATGTTGGTTTGGAATATCCAACATGACTTCCCTTCATCAGAAATTTATGTGGGATTTATGTAGATAACCACAATCCTTTCCTAATATAACATCACATTCAACTATAGGAATAATGAAATGATTTATAGGAAACACATTCTAAAAGACTTCAACCATAGAGGAATCATATACTTAAGATGAAATGATTGTACCACTTGGTGTTTCCACTACTAATTCTATATGTAATCATTTGTGTGGAATCTTTATTTCCTTATGAAATTATTCAGATATGATGGAATGGGTAGATCTAAATTCAAATAATGCATTAGAGATTCTAGAGTGGATGGTAAGTGTACCTTTAAAAACATCATTATCACACCCCTCTTTAGAAATAATGATCTAATGAGATTTCCTTTTTCATCTTAGAATAATTGTTTTTTAATGTCGATCTTCAACATTAACAATCAGATTTGGGAACTGGTAAGAATAATAACCATACATCATTTATTTGAAACACTAGAGTGTGGGTGGGAAATTCTACGCATATTTCTCTTTATCCACACCATTAGTAAACTTCTTCACATCTTATCATCATTATATTTCTTAATGAACAACCCTTCTAGAATTAAAATATTTACTAGTCTTCTTAAGACAATTTCCTCCATGTTTCCTTCCACACATTAGGTATAAAGGAAGCCTCATTTTATTCTCCCCATGGTTTTTATATTTTCCATTGAACTCTATCTTCCTTTTCATATCAAAACAAGGTGATTTATGGGTAACTAAATTAACTATTTCCACATTATGAGAAAATTGAATAATTTATTCATAGCTAATGAAGTACTATATGGATAACTCAATTTAGGGACTTTTATTTAAGGAACTTAAAAATCCATCAACTTTATATGAATGATGGATGCAAATTCCATACGCATACAGTAAAAATCTTTTAAAATTTTTCCCATAGGCACAAAAAAATTCATAATCCTTCTTATTTGTCTCATGGAATTCATTCTATATTTTTTATGAAGGATATTAGGGAATTACTTATTGAAAAATAATATCATTAACTCATTACTCTCCATGGAGTTAATTTCATCATGTTCAATTATATTCTTGATGGGAGTACACCATTGATCCAATTTTACTTCTAAACGATAGAAAAATAAAATGATATTTTTCATGTTCTAAACACTGGATAATAGAAATATCTTTTTCATGGTACTGTTCTGATGCTCAGTAACTAGTATATTAATGAAACTACAAAAATAAGGTTGAGGTTTCCTCATAATGGACTCCCCAAAAAATTGTTCCCTCCATTGGTCCTTTGTATGTTCAATTTGATTAACGGATTGGGAAAGTTGTGTGAGAAAAAAAAAATAATTTTCATTCCACCACACATTATGTTTGACCACTGTGGTAGAAAATTATTATATTTTCCATATCACTCATCATTAAAATGGTTCTTTCAGGTTCTATCCATTTACTAAAACAAAAAATCATAGTGTAATAAATAATATACATAATGGGGAACCCCTTAATCATGAAAAATCACTTATAGGATATCTAAATCATGAATCCTTATTTTAAATCTATCGAGAATTTTGTTTATCAATGGTCATTAATATTCATCATCTATTAAAATCCTTAATGATGGTTTGTAAATTTTTTTTGAATTTATAAATAATATCCCATAGAGTGTCAAAAAAGATGTGAAGAAAGGTTTATTTTTGTGCAATAGGTGATGATTGAGTCTAGTTGAATGATCCATTTTATAGTTATTACACATAGATACTTTAATTCTAGAGCCAGAACTACTGGTAATATTCAGACATGGATGTAATTTTTTATAAATGACTCACTCAATCCTTAACCAAAATTTGAGTAATTTTCCAATACTCTGACTCATCCTTACACTTGTCCTTAGACTTGTACTTAGACATATCCCTAGAAATATACCATGGTATATCACTAAAGTTTTCTCATCCTACATTCCAAAGGTTAACTATATATTTCATTGATAGAAACTATAAATAACCAAAATTCATATTTATAATTATTACATCTTAATAGAAAAATATTCATTACATAACATATTGATCCATGATTGAATCATTTAGGTCTAGTTCCTTTGGAATCTTAGACATAGTAAAAATGGGTCCATAAATGACCTATGTAATCCACCACTATATTCTTCATAAATGGTTCCCTTTTTATATATATCATACATGGTACCCTTCATTATAACCAAGTGAACATGAGTATAAGAAAGTGTGAGTTCTAATGCTCGGTAAGGGTAATAAAGGGGGATATTAATATATCATGCGAATAATGGTATAAGAACCAGAGAATAAAATTTAAAAACAATACTCTGGATATCATAGATCATAAAAATTTATCATGGAATAAATCTTGGGATTTCATAAGACTTGAATCATAATGTAATTAAAGCACATAAGCTATGAGATCCTAGCATTAGAATACGATAAAGATTATTAGCATACACATAATCAAAGAAAATTGATTCCTTAGTAGTTTATGTCTCTTTTCCTAGACATTCATAGTGGAATGAGTTAACTCCCCAAACCATAATATTGATGAATGTTCACTCCCAGTACTATCATAGTGTATATATTTCTTTAATGAAATGGGTTCACACCCCATTATAGCCCGATTTATCTCATAAGATATCAATATTTACTCAATTAATTGGATGGAGATATAGGTCCCACTATCCACATAATGAAAACCAGGCATATGTGTACCAAAAGTTCATGAAACATTCATCATATCAGAACACATAAAAATAAACAGGGTTCAAAAACATTTCATTAAAACATCATCCGTGGAAAAGAATAAATGTTTCACAATTATTTCATCATTTCATCATATCATATCCTGTGAAAAATGAAGTAGTTTTAATAATAATTTTTTTTGGTATAACATGTGGAATATAAATGGGTTTCATAAAAAAATTTCTTGATAGAAAAACCCAGTTAGTGGAATAATAATACTAATATCCTCAGATAATATCCCTATTGATGCACAAGTAACATCAAATAATGTCATCATATATGAAAAAAGATTTTAAAAGATCACTTGAAACATTTCATGAGGAAAACTTCTTTTCCAAATTGAAGAAAACATTTTAAAAAATAAATTATTTTACAATCATTTTCTTTGAAACTATCCTTGAAAACATAAAAAATAAGTTTTAAATATCATTTAAATTTTTTTTGGAGGAAACTAAATTTTATTTTAAAATAATTTTTTAAAGATTAAAATTCCAAAAAATATACCAAAAGACCATTAATTTTAAAATGAAATTGAAATAGTATATATGAATATTTATGGAAAACAATTGTCATTATGGTGGGAAATTTTGTTCATTTTGTACATTTGAAAATTTTGATTCCTTTCACATTTTTAGTAAAATCCAAAGGACCCTTATTTGGAAAACAACATAAATATCCCATTAATTTTTTTTATAAAAAGTAAAACATGGGTAAAATTTTCTTTAATAAATAATAATAATAATTTTGAAAACATTTTTGAAATAATTTCTAGAACACATGGTTTTGGAAGAATTTTTTTTTTCGAAAATAGAGAGAAATATAGATGTTTTTTCTCAAAAAAATTATTTTGAACTATAAATTTAATAAAGAGATTTAAATAAATGGTAAAATTGTATTATAAAAACATAACTATAATAGAAGAAAAATAATGTGTTTATTAAGATATTAATCATAATATTTCGTCATTGGAATCATAATCACAAACAATTTCGATAAATGAAGAGATTGTAACATAAAAATATTACCAATTTGGTAACATTGAATCATAATCCCCTTTAAATAATGAAATTAAATGAAAAATAGAATATAATTGGAATGAATAAATTAATGATATTAAATATCAATAGTTTTTTATATACACCTCAACAAATAGTATAGGTTTATAACAAAACATATGTCTCAAAGAAGGAAAATTGAGACCAAATTCCTTTAGCTTGAGTCCCAATTGCCTAAAAATAACTCTATAATATTGTAAAATAAATATAAATATAATTGTTATAAATCTATTACATAACCATACACATATGTATCATACCATATATTATTTTCTTATGACTTCTTCTTACCCATTTATTAATAATTCCATGTAAACATTTTGTTTTGGGTAATAACAACATTTTTTTCATGTATGTTTTGGTTCATTATTTTTGGTCCTCATATATTTATCATGGTTACATAAAATCCAGAATTATAAACTTTATAAAAAGATCATATATATTCATTATATATTTATTTATGGTAACTCATAAAATATAGAGATAGAATAAGAAACCCATCATTCATATAGACAGCAGGCCATATGTATGCAAGAATCCCATTTCCATTTTCTTGATGGATAAAAAAGATATATAAAAAAGAATTTAAATTTAATTAATAATTGTTATTTCCGACATATAAAATATTTTCCTTAAATTTATCCTGATTACCTTTGAAGAAAATCATCAGAGAAAATGAATCACATCGCTTCGCGAGGCGATAGTCCGCTGTATACACAGATGACATTATAATATTCGATATCAAATAGAAAGTTATAATTTATATGTGATATAATAATTTTAGAAATATATTTATGTTAAAAATATCATATAAATACATTATATATATTATTCTACCCATCCATGGGTGGCGTTGATAGAAAATGTGACACATCAGTTCACAAGGTGTAGTCCACCGTACACACGAGTGACATTATTATTCCCACTTGAGAAAAGAAGAGATGGATTTTGCTAATTAAAATTGTATGATAACATCTTAGTATATATATTATACTGATTTTATTTTATTATCATGCTTTAATAAGATTTTGTTTTGGTGGAAGAAGAAATAATACCAAAATACTAATTGAAGAACATTACCACTTTATCAGGTAACCTCCAGAGGTTTGAACCAAATATCCTTCATTGGTTAGTTTTATGATAAAAATAAAGATTATAGGATGATATTATGGTATTAAAGAGGGTATTTGGGTAGGTATTTTCCAATCCAATTTTTTTAAGTGTGAGTTTGATAGGAGAGTGGGTGGCCTTTTATAAGAGAGGTGAGTACCACACTTTTAATATTTTAACAGAATGTACCATAATTATTTATAGTCCAAAAGGAAACAAATGGTCAATTATTGAACCTTATAGGTTATAAGATCTAAATTTATTTATAAAATGGGTTTTTGTAAAAATTTTGGGTGATTTTTAGGCCTTATCTTTTTTGTTTAACCATCGATAAACCCATTTTTACCCTAACCACGGTAAATAAATTTTACTATTTTTACTATTGAATAAGTTAAACAATTATGTTTAATGTACGAGATAATATAAATATTTCTGATAAAAAATATATAATAAAATTTTCTAAATTCAACTCATATTTTTGGAATAATTTAATTTAAAATGTAACGCATATATGCGATGAGAAATGTGACTTTCAAAGAGAAAATGTTCAAAATCTTAACAAGTGTTTATATCAAAATTTAATATGAAATTTATTTTTAGGACCTAAATTGGATTAAATAGATATTTAATTACAATATATAAACTTTCAAAAATATATTTAAATAATTTTTTATGTTTTTAAATTTTTTATATGAAAATATTATTCATACTAAAAACCTACATTTATAATTATTCACTAAACAATTAATCATTTCCAAAAAATATTCAAAAAATCAATCATAGATAATTTTGACATTTAGATTTTAAAAATAAAGTTTATTTTTAAAATATTCTGAATTTGGAAAAAATTTATTCTATTATTATTTCATAGAATTCAATAAAATAATTTTTTGATGAAATAGTATTTTCAAAACATATAACGAATTTTCAAAAAATTAAGTATTTTTTTATCAGTATATTTTATTTATAGAAAACCATTTTAATAAATATTTAAAAATTATTTATTACTTATGATATCCCTATATTTATTGTCTATCTTATAACGATCATATTTCAATAATAATATTAATAATATATCATAGTTTGTTAAAACTCAGTGTCACCTGTAATGCAAGCTTAACAAGATTTTGCGTGTCAGACAAGACAAACATGATGTTTCATGTAACATAAGATAAATTTTTCGTTTCATGTAACACAAGATATAAAATTAATTCATTTTATTTGGATAAAATAATTCATATAAATCAAAACATTATAAAATTAAACCTGTAAATCTTTTATTGGTTGGAAAATATATGCTATCTTCAAAATTTTGACCACATGGTGAAACTTGCAGATAAAAATAAATTTATTAAATTTAAATATTTTTATGAATTAAAATTATTTTCTATCCCCATCTTATAAAAGCACACCCCTCTATTTTTTTTCTTTACACCACATATAGAAACCTATCTTGGATAAACCCTATCCAATTCTCTCAATCGACTCTTTAAAATATCTACTGAATAAGAGGTTATTGTGTTTACTAAATCCTTCAATTTTTTTTCTTCTTATAATTTCTATAAATAAGTTGTACCAAAACTAAAAAAATAAATCCAGTATCATAAATATATTTATTTGTTATTATGATTAGGTTATATCCATTTTCAACTCTTTTCCATAATATTAGAGGTGGAAATATTACTCGTGCGTACGTACAACATACATTCTCTATGAAACTATGTAATTCATTTTTCATCGCCACATTATCTTGATGGTTATAATGATGTATATGATTAATATATATGATATTAAATAAAAAATTATTCTTCTTAAACAATAATATCATATCTACCTTCTTTCCCCCCTAATATGTTGGAAAACAAAATAATCACTTTGGTGTTTTTGTGAACTACCACCTCCATGAAGAGATGTGACTCAATTTTAATTTAAATTTAACATGGATGGTAATAAGGATAATTTTTTTGAATATATATTATATATAAAATATTATAATTATTTATAAGGTGAGTTATTATTTACCTTTCTTTCGATCCATCTGACAAAAAGTGAAAACAATGTTCTTCCGTACATACGGCCTACCGTCTCTATAAATGGTGTAATTTTTTTTATATATGTACCTTTCTTGGATGATTATAAATTTTTATTTAATTAATAAATATTACCCCACTATAAATTAAATCTATATCCATAGACCTATATCCACAGTTTTATTGGTCCGTGGCTGTAGCTTTCTAATTATCACAGTTTAATAAACCACCGTGGCTATACTGCATCCATCAATTTTTTTCCTATTTGTTATCGGGCTCCTCCTACCCCAATTCTCTACTCACCTCGAAGTTCTCATCCCTGACAACTTCTCTTCCAGAGAAATTCTCATCCCCGACCTCTCTTTACAGCAGCACCCTCCTCCCTGATGACTTTTCCTCCCCGACGAATTATCCTACCCGACCTCCCCTCACCGCAGTGCCATCCTACCTGATGACTTCTCCATCCCGACCTATCCTCCCTGACCTCTCCTCACCATAGTTCCCTACTCTCTGACAAACTCTCTCACTATGGTAGCATCCTTCCCAATGAACTCTCTCATAGCGGCACCCTCCTCCCCGAAGACCTCTCTCACCACGACGCCCTCTTCTACGACAACCTATCACTACGACGCCCTCCTCATGGAAGCTTCCAATCAACGCAGGTATTTTATAACTTATTATTTCACCAATGTTCTGATTTTAAGGTTCTACTGTGATTTGAATTTCATGTGATGGTTATTTATATTTCTGTTCCTCTTGAATATAAGAAATATGGGGTTTTTAAAATCCATCAATAAAGGATTTATATATACCCACTTAAGGTCTGGATTCCTCTTGGGATGAATTAATTGTGATCTCTCATACAATGATTCATTTATAAGAGAAAAGTAATTGATTATGTCAGGTATTATTTATAGAATATTCTCCTTGGAATGCAATCATGTGGAGGCATAGGGTAGATCAAAACAAGAATTTTATCATGTTTTTTATATTGTTTTCCATCATGATTATGTTTGAGTTATCTCACATGAAATATTAGTTGTTTCAAATACTATGGAAGGTATTAATTATAGTCATGATCCTTGAGGGTTAGATAATCTAATTTTATGTGACATGGGTTAGCCAAATGAGTGGAATCTAATATTGATGGTTGATAAGTCCCCTATTGTTAGTGAATTCACATGATGGTATATATACTCCATCTCCAAGATATATCATGTAATTGGAAAACCATATCTATGTCCATTGATAATGATTCTCTTGAAATTATCTATTTCAATTTCATATTCATTACATCTATTCTCCGTGGAAAGATTGTGGAATTATTTATGTGGTGGGTATGATATATCAATGAAATTTAGATTTTATTTAGTTGATGTCTTTTTTTTAAGGTTGGTGCCGAAGCCTCATTTTATTATTAAAGAAAATAAAAGACCTCTTTTAACTTGGTAAAGGGAGACCCATTACATATCCCGAAGGCCCAGTGGGCTTGTAGCCCATTACATAGCCCATATGCCCAATTTTTTGGACCAATTGCCATTCTGTGAATAGTAACATGGCTGCTACAGTGCCCACACAGTACCACCACTGTTACAGTGCCCTGCTGCCACTATAGTACCCTCCGATCTACAGTAGTGCTGCTGCTACAATACCCCTATAGTACTGCTACAGTACCTGTGCCCAATGGGTTTTGATCCCCCATTTTTCATGTTGGATTACGGGGCGCTTACCACTAAGCCAAACCCCAACTACAGTTGAGGCCTTCAATATCAAGAAATATCTAAATAATTTGAGGATCTATATGATATTTAATATACCTCTTAAATCACATGAACACTCATTCATAATTTACTTTAGTGATATCTATATTTTTGTTGGATATAATATAATTATGATCATACTTTTTTGTTCATGATATATACTATATACATGGATAATTATAAAAAAATTCACTTATGTAATTTGAATAATTGTGATCAAATCCTCTTTAGTGTTGTAGGGGGATTCATTTCAATAAAACTATTTTTAAGTGGAAAAAGCAATTATCATTGATATTTTCAATCTTGGTAGTCCATTTTAGATTATTATCACTATTTGGTTCCTCTCTCTCTTTCTCTCTTAAATGTTCCCTCAAAAGAGATTTTTGAGAGGTAAATGTGAGTGACTTTTCAATAGATTTCATTGAAATAGATCCTAATGGGGTAAGATGATCATAAGGTGGATGGATCTAGGATAATTCTTCCTATGATGTCCCTCCCAACCAAGAGATGGAAAAATAACATTAAGGGGGATGGTGTAATAATTATCTTATCTATATGGTAAGAGTTTACTATACCAACATTATGATTATCATTGAGGATGAAATGGCTGTAATAATATCCCTATAATTAAAGGGTGGGTTTTCTACTATAATACTATAGATGTAGATTCTTCCTCAATATTTATTTATATTTGGGATTCAACTTGGGAATGAGTTTGGTGTGATACCTTTTTTTGGTGAGCAGCTCACATGAGTAGGGGATTCCTTATGGTTGCATGTTTTGTTTTCCCTAAATTGGAAGCATGTTTAACCATATTGGAATCTTAATTCACAAGTCTATTAATATATTTTTCTATAAGGTATTTTATTTCTCTGATTTAGGAATTTCGTTATTTTTACACATAGACCATATTGAATATATAGAGATAGGCCCTGAGACCTATTGGGGGGTGTGCAGGAAGGGGGGTCGGGGGTTCATGGGGAGGGGGACTATCTAGGAGGGGGTGTCCGGGGTGGGGGTTGGGGGGCAGTGTGTAGGGGGTGTGGAGGTGTAGGGGGAGAGGGGCAGGGGGTGTGGGTGGGGGGGGGGGGGGGGCACTGTGTAGGGAGCAGGGGGTGTGGGGGTGCAGGGGGAGGGGGCTATCCCAGAGGTGGGGGAGGGGTGTCCGAGGGGGAAGTGTGCATGGAGGGGGGAATGAGGGTGTAGGGGGAGGGGGGATGTCCAGGAGGGGGGGAGTGGGTGGGGGCTTGGAGCTGGTGGTGGTGGTGAAGGGGGGATGTGGGGGATGAGGTTGTGGGAATCTAGGGGGAGAGGTGTCCAGGAGGGGGTGTTTGGAGGGGGAGAGTGTGCAGGGAGGGGGAAGGGGGTGCAAGGGGAGGGGTCTGTCCAATAGGGGGTGTGGGTGAAGGGGGTTGGAGGAGCAGTTTATTGGGGCTAGGGAGAGGGGTGAGGGGTGTGGGGATGCAGGGGGAGGGGGCTATTCAGGGGGTGTCCACGAGGGAGGGGGTGTGTTCGGAGGGGGGGGGGGGTCCAAGAGGGAGGGGGAGGGGTGTCCAGGAGGGGGATGTCAATCAGATAATTCTATAAAAACATAATAGGTCATTTTTCAAACATCTTGGTTTTAATGTGGGCGTTTATAGTACACAAAAATAATATTATGTGGTTATAGAAAGGTGTTACTATTAATGTTTTTTATAATTTGAAACATTTATGAATTCCTTTAACATTAATATTTTTTAGGATTTTTTTTATTGACATGTTATTGATGGGAACTTATTATCTTATGAAACAATACATATAATGATAAGTAATTTCTTGATTATTTAATTAATGTATGTTTATATGCCTCATAATGGATAGATACTGGATGTACAACGTTGATCGGTTCACTGATGAATTTTATAAGGATTTATGATATTTCTTGGACTTTTCATTCAATAATGATTCAGATGGCCGAATAATTCGAAGCCTATGTTTTGATTATGTTGGAAGACCATGGTTTACTTATGAGGAAGTGAGTTACCATATCACTAAATAAGGTTTCCAAAAAAATTATCATGTGTGGTTCCACAGTGGTGAAAAACTGAAAGTGGTGAATGACATCGATTCCACAGAAAGTATTGGTATGAAAAATCATATTTCTGATCAGTTTCATTTTTTTAGGCCAGCTCGTCATGTAGACCAGTGAAAGAGGAAATGAATACCGAAGCACAGTTTTCAACTATTAATCACGATGATGACATTGAGAGTTTTAGAATGATGATGGAATATTTAAACACCCCAGTATTTCAAACATGTGATAAAAATGAGAAAACATGAGTTTTTAATGTGATTATATCATGGAAAAACAACTTATGGATTTTGTAATACTTCAGTCGACTATATCCTTACATTTATTAAGGATTTACTGCCTAATGATGCATGTATTCTAGAAAATGATAACATGGCATCAAAGTTGGTTAATTTTTTTTTGATTTTCATCTATTAAGATTCATTCTTTCCCCAAATATTATAGTTTGTTCTGGAAGGAAAATGCAGAGTTCAGTCAGTGCAAATAGTGTGGCACATCAAGGTGTAAGACTAATAAAGATGGAACTGAATCTCACATACCAGAGAATGTGATGTGGCACTTTCTCTAATTTCAAAGCTTCAAAAACTTTTTATGTCAGAACAAATGGAAAAGAATATGAGATGGCATGATGATGAAATAAACAAAGATAATAATGAAATAGTGCATCCTGTAGATGGGTTGGTTTGGAAGAAATTTGATAGGTTACATTCGAATTTTGTATCTGACTCACGAAATGCTAGATTGGGATTATCCTGTGATATTTTCAACCCTTTTCTCCAAATTCATATTACACACAGTACTTGGCATGTTTTCATTCACATTTATAACTTTCCTTCATGGATTTATATGAAGAAACCGTTTACTATCATGAGTATATTGATATATGGACCCTGTGATCCTAGAAATGATATTGATATATACTTGAAGCCATTAATATAAGAGTTTAAGGAACTTTTAATTTTTGGTGAACCAGCATACGATGAATTCAAGAAGGTGTACATTATGTTTCATACAACTTTATTATTGGTGATAAATGATTTCCCTGCCAACAGAATGATGTATAGTTGGATTACTAAAGGGAAATTATCCTACATGTATGAAAAATAAACATTTACAAAGATTAATGTTTTTAAAAACATTCAGCTTTATAGGGCATCAACAATTTCTACTGACGGATCATCCATACAGTAAAAATCGAAGATAGTTCGATAATGTCATTGAGATAGATGAAACACCACAACAATTTTCAGGGAATGATATTGTTAGATAATATGATGATTTTAATTATTTTCTTGAAAAAATTCAATAAAATACCCAAAAAAGAAAACATGTTAATTTTAGTTCCAATAGAAATTGGAGAAAGACAAGCATATTCTTTGAGTTTCCATATTGGTCATCGAATTTTTTGCGTCATTATTTGGATTTAATGCATATCGAGAAAAACATTTGTGAGATGTTACTTTCTACTCCTCCAATGGCCCGAAGGCCTTCATTTTTTATTGATTTTTGATAATACACCTTTCAAGGGGTGAGGTGGAACCCTTACAAGGCCCGAAGGCGAAATCATTACATGGCCCGTAGGCCTTAGAAGAATTACAAGGCCCGTAGGCTAAGGAGATTACATGACCCGAACATCTTCAGAGATTTTTAACCAGACTATCTACAAGGAACTACCCCTCCCAAGCATCTGCATCTTGATAGTAGATCCCCACCTTTTCATGACCGTCTGGCTAGGCATCCCCATGCAAGCACAGGCAAGTCCCGATGGCATAGCCATACCCTCTCTTTCTGACAATCCATTTGGCTCTGGTCTAGTGAGTGCACCTGCTCTGAATCCTCATCTGGGGCTGTTCCTTTCTTGTAGTGTGTCTGGGGACTGCATTCATGTGGCCCGAAGGCCTTGAGGTGGCCCAAAGGCCTTACTGACCTGAAGGTCTGGGTGGCCCGAAGGCCTTTCAGGACTCAGGGGCCAAATCGGTGGCCCGAAGGCCCAAACGGGGGCATATTCCCGGCTGCTACAGTGCCAAACAGTGCCTGCTACAGTGATGCTACAGTACTGCTACAGTAACCCGGAAATCTTGCCTCCGCCTAGTTTTGATCCCTGGTCTTTTTGGATGCACTTAAGGATTCATTGCCAACTGGGCCAAGGATCATGTGCGAGATGTTACTTTCTACTATTTTAAATATCAAAGGCAAAACAAAATAGGATTTGTAGTCTCGTCATGATTTGATGGATTAGGGTATAAGGGCCAAACTTCATCCTCAGTTAATTTTTCAAAATTAGTGGAAAGTCTCTATTTCCTATTATTTGATGAAAAATGTGGAGAATAAACAATTTCTTTAGGTCATGGAAAATTTTAAGGTTCCATATGGATATTCAAGTAATATTTCCAAAAGGGTGAATACACAATATGTGAACTAAAATCTCTTAAAACCCATGATTACCATGTCTTGTTACATGAGATGATTCTTATTTTCATTCGACATTTACTTTCACATAATGTTAGAGTTGTTGTTATTAAGTTATGTTGTTTTTATCGAGACCTTTGGGTAAAAATATTGACTAGAAGTGTTGTTTATAAGTTTTAGACTGATGCACTGATTATTCTTTGAGACTTGGAGAAAATTTTCCCACCATCATTTTTCACATGTATGTTACATCTAACTGTACATATTCCCACATTAGTTCTTTTTGGTGGCCCTATTTCGATCTGGTGGATGTATCCTATAGAAATAATGATGTTTACATTGAAATCTTATGTGAGAAATAAATATCACTGTGAAGGCTCTATTGCGAAATGTTATTTAACACAATAATGCATGGATTTCTATTCATCATAATTGGATAAAGTCACTATGAGGTCTAATCGACAAATGAGAACTAAATATGAGAAATATGATCATATTGAGCCTACAAATCCTTCACTTCCCCAAATAGGGGGATATCTAGATCATACTCATTATGTACTTTAAGTAGGGAAGAGTGGGAAATGGATCATCATACAGTATTATTCAACTATGGTTTTATTGATGATTAGATCATGCAAGTAAACTAATAAATATTCATTTTTTCATTATTTTATTTCTTTATATCTTCTGATATTTTTAAGCTTTCATATTTGTAGAGAACATTTAGAAATTATAAAAAAGAGACATCAATCTCTATATGTTAAGAGAATGAATCTGTTGCATAGAAAAAAATTTCCTTTTTTTTATTGTCAAAGGTAATAGATTTTTTTCTTATCATAAAATACTTACATTTCACTATTTATTATTCAATATTGGTATATTTTAGGTTTTAGCTCTACAAATTATTTAAGTATCATATGAAGTAAGAGCGTTGTCCTTTGGTCCAAACAATGTGGTATGTAATTGTAAATAAATGGTTGTAAATGGATTTAAATTTTTAATAAATAGCTGTGCAAAAAAAAATGGAATCACAACATGATGGTGTCACAATAAGCACTACAACATATTGTTATGCGAGTGCATAAGATAGGCAACCTCAGTCAAAAAATATATCATATTATGTTTTTTTTGAAAGAATCATTTTACTAGATTACTATGAACATGGTCATGTAACAATGATGAAATATAAGTGGTTTGATTTAATGACACGACAAGGAATAAATATTAATAACTGTGCATTTAGAGTGATTGATATGAATCTCCAGCTTCACACCGATGAACCTTATATTTTTGCGTCACAGTATAGACATGTGTTTTATGTAACTGACCCTTTACAACAACAATTTGGTGTTATTTTTGATTTAATTACTAGACATATTATTCACAAAGACATGGATGACAATGATGTTGTGGATGAACCTGTTAGTATTTATTCGAATGTTGCATTTGATGACACAGATGACTCAATTTATAGAGAATATTTTGAAGCAGAAATTGTCACAGAGCACGCATAACGTTGAAACATTTGTAAGTATTTACCTGACATTATCATAATATTGTATGTGTTTTTTAAACTTCCATACATGATGTCAAATTAACTAGTATATGTTACATCATTGTCAAATATAAAACTACTTATAGTCTGACCAATTTATGTTAAGCACATATATAGTAATCCTGGAACATAGAAAAGTCTTGATATTTTATCAATATAAATATCACATTGAAAATGTATCTCATTGTTTTATGATACTGTTTTATTATTTAACATATTTATTTATTTATATTTATTTGAGAATATTATTTTAAATTTCTAGTTGAAAATGTCTGAATATGATGATATTTTAAGAAATAGAAGAATAAAAACAAATGAAAAACATATATCTGATCTAGAAAACACTGTAAGTGCAGTTTATGTTTGAATATTATTGCCTTTAATATTATTTATATTGTTATTGTTCATTTTATTTTATCATCTATGTTATTTTATGCTACTTCGTTGAGGAGGCGATTGGATTACACTTCCGAGGCTGATAGTATGGTGGGGGGTATTTATTTTACATTTCATCCAACTACTATGCCACTTGAGTCACCAAAACATCATCCTCCCATTATTCCACCTCCATATTATCCATACCCACCTTTTTTGTATCCCTTTCTGCCCGTACCCACATCGGATGGTAGTTCTCAGACTCCCATCCCAACTAATTTTCAATTCTCACCATCCACTATATAGGGAACTGCGCCAAAATATTTCCCACCTCAATATCCATATCTATATCCACCCTCATCTATACACGATTATCCATCTACTGCACTGAGTATTCCCACTATACAAATCCCACCTACCACAGAGACTACTCCCCCTCTAGACACTACACATTATGGGTCAGCATATCCCCCATCTACTAGTATGTGTTTATACATTTCTTTTAGTGATTAATGATAAATTCATATATATTATTTTACTTTATTACTTTTTTTCCTAATTAGCTTCAGACTCTACTAGACGATGATGCCACAAAAAAATACGCGAGATTTGGAATCAACCCATTAAAATCATGGTTGAATACAATTCAAACAGAGCTATAATTGAAAAAATGGTACGAGATGTTAATTATTTATGGGAAAAATTTCCAGACACAACAATATCATTCTGGTTCAACCAATAAGTTTTAGGGATGTTAGAGAAAAAAATAAAGGAAAATGCTTGTGTAGGGATCTGGGTAAGTAATTTTAATCACCTTTTATATATATTGATTTATAATATTTTCTTAACAAATATTTTCTCCATTATAGTTATGATATAAATTTCATGATGGAAAAAATTCCAAAGCTACTAGGTTAATGGATTTAGGATAAATTTGGTGAGCATAAAAGTATGACTTATATCTTGGTTAGAAAAATTGATTTGGTACAGAGCATGAAGAAGTACAATTGATTCATGATTTCCCAATATCACAATACAAAGATATGATCAACTATTGGAAGAGTCCATAATTTAAGGAATTTGTTAAATTTATATATATATTCATTCATTTATTGGAAAACTGGTTTTATTTAGGTTAATGACATTATATAATTATTTTTTATAGGAGACATCAGATTGAAATAAAATAAATAAGAGTGGAATGAAACATGTTTATACTCGTGGATACACTTCAATCCCAGATCTTGAGAGAACATAAGTAATTTAATATTAAAAATATTTATCTTCATTTAGTGTAATTATTTTTACTTCCAGTTTTTATTTATTTCTTTGTTTTTTCCAAGAATAAAACATTTAATATTGAGGGTCACATTCCTCGCTATACTTTTTGTTGTACAAGTAGAAGAAAGAAAGATGGTAATGTTCCAAATACAGACACCGAGAAGGCGATTGTATATATCAATCAATTTCTTTTATTTTGATTGAACTTAATTCCTTATATTATTTTATCATTTTAATTTATGTTATATATCAATCAACAGAATCCTTTGGAGACATTGGATGGAAAAGAACCTGACAATTTGGGCTGAGATGATCATCTACATCAGGTATTAGGAGATAAGCATCAGGGCAGAGTGCGTTGTCAACCTGGGAAGAAGAGTTTACCATCTCTATACTGGTATACTTACAACATTTCTTTGATTACTAGTTCCGACTTGGTCATAGTGGGATAGATGAATTCCGAAATTAAAGTAGTAACTCAAAAAGAAGAAAAGTTGATATTTGAAAATATGATGAATGTTATGTCTACCATTTCTTCTATAGTTTCACTATATGCAGCTACAACAGTTGACACATGTTTTATGTTGTTGAGTTTTTCTAATGTAGATTCCTCTACTGGAGCCGGAGTTGGAGCTGGATCCCGAGTTGTAGCCAGAGTCGGTCTCAGTGTAAGTGCAGATACTGATGCTGATGTCGATGATGGTTCTGGTGGTGTGAGAGGTGTTGATGGTGTTTCTTTAGAAGGTGTGGATGAGGGTTATCATGAATATAATGATACTGATATTGAGATACACTATTTATGTGAATTTTTTTTGGATAGTTAATATGTGTAATTTTATTATGCAGTGAGGTTTTATTATTGTAATACTAAATTGTATTGCGGTGTTTCTGACTGTTTCTACATATATTAAATTATGCTATTATGAGATATGTATTTTTAGGTAGTAGTTATGTTTTATTATTATTATATTGAATTGTTTCCTCCTCCGATGAAACCATTGTACCTCCTCAATGGAGTTTCTTCGAGGCAGCCCCTCTATCTCCTCCTACACCCTTCGATGGTATATTGTCCAATTTTCCATTTTTTTCATGAGGTAGACCCTTTATTAGTTTCACTGATCGTATTGTGAGTTTGTTAACTTTTATTTTTATGTAGTATTGGGATGCATGATATGCATATAACGAACATGAAAAAATAGTCGATGCAATTGATTTTCTCTCATGACTTGCAAAAAGGATTGAAATGAATATAAAATTCAGGAGGTAATCATTTTTTTATACATTTTTTTTTCAAAACATTAGTAACCATTTGTGGTGTTTTTAATAAAATATACTTGGCATACACAATGCTTGCAGAATTGATGATTTCTATTTTACTATTGAGTTTAAAATATTCGATCTTCTTGACATTGTTCTGTATCATGGTTGGATAGTTGATCCCTAGGTATGTGCTTTTGAATACTGTACCTTTATATTTTGTTTATAAGAAATGATACATTATATGAATACCTTCATCATATTTATTTATTTGAAAAATATTAATATTTTTTAATGAAATAGGTTGATTTTTAATTGAAAATAGATATAAACTAATCGTATAAAAAAAGTGTATGGGGATAATAAATGAATGTATCTAGAAACTAAGATAATAATATATATTGTGTTATATATATGACTATTCCAAGGATCATGGAATCCTCTCTGAGATATGTTTTTTCCAAGTTACATGTTATGACTTATGGACCCCTAGTAGGGAGCCTCTCTTATGTAATGAACTAGGGGATCCCATTGGGTCCCCCAGTGACTTTCCAAAACCGAGTAGGTGTGTTACTAATTGGGTGAATATGGTATTATGTGTCCCCTTAGAATATTTATAGGAGATATGATGATGCTAATGATTTCAAATTCCATACCTGCATCCTAATTCATGGATTTTATAGAATCTTCAGTGTATCCTAAAAAACCCAGTTTCATTGATTTTTATTTCCATGATTTCTATGAATAAGGTAATTCACATGAATATTATTTTATTGGAATTTCATAGAAATCCTATGATAAATTGTTTTTTGGGGTCCTAAATACTCAATTCTATTACAATCTAAACTATATTGATCTTTTCCTATTTGTTACATGCAATGTAAAAAAATAAATTTTGAACCCATCAATTTCATTAGCTTATTCCTCCAACAATTTTCACCAAGGATCTTTAGGTTATCCATTGTAAATTTCTATGGGGATACTGTAGGGGGGGATATATAGGAAGGGGCCGGGGTGGGGTGTGGAGGGGGGTAGGGGGTGTGCAAGGGGGAAGGGGGAGGGAGAGGGGGTGATGTCCAGTGGGTGGGAGGGGGGGGGTGTGCAAGGGGGTGTACAAGGGGGAGGTGGGAGGGGGTGTGCAAGGGGGAAGGGGTTGTGAAGGGTGGTTCGGTGGGGGGGGGGGTGCTGGGGGATAGGGTGGGGTGTGCAGGGGGCAGGGGTGTGCAAGGGGGGAGGGGGGAAAGGGGAGGGAGGGAGGTTCTATATAGGGGGTGGGAGGGGGGGTGCAGAGGGGGTGTGAATTATTTGTTTCTTTTTTATGAATTCATTTTCTTTCAAATTCAAACTCTCTAACTTGTTAAGACTACACGCCTAATGAAATCCTAATCCACCATTGGATAATATTTAATCCTCATACATCAAATTCATGAAAGAGGTGCACATAATGTTCTTCAATATTTTATTCAATATAGGACTTTCATAATATCGAATTGCATATTCGAGAATCATCAAATCAATTTAATTAGGTACACTTTTTGATTGGGATGCATGGAATCCAAAACATTAACACAATTGTTTATATATTTTATTAATTTAACTATTATTTAATAACTTCTTTTCGGTATGTCAATTATGGTTTCATGAACTTATTGGTAGCATGAAATATTTGTCCTTCTATCTTATTTGTTGTATTATGAAAATTTCACAATAAGTTGTGTTTGTGGATGTCTTGGGGGTGTCTAGGGAGAGTGTCTAGGGGGGATCCCTAAGGTGTCTAGGGGGTGTCTAGGGTGGGTGTCCAGGGGCTGTCCAAGGGGAGGGGGTGTCCAAGGGGGTGTTTGGGGGGAGGGTATGGGGTGTCTTGGGGGGTGTTCAGGGGGTGTCGAGTTGGCATGGTCTTGCATACGATGAAAATGTTATTGTTTCTACATTTTAGTTACTTTATTGTGATTTGTGATGGGAAATGTTCTACTACTGAGAAACAACTTTAATTTGAACTCCAACACGGTGGAGGTGACATAGAAAAAAATTATCTCCAGTGTTGTAGAACACTTAATCGATTCAAACAGTAATGTCAAAGTAATTTCTCTGTTTTTGGATTCCTGATGGCTTTTCCATTTAAATAATTTGTTGATTTTGTTTACTTGTATTGGTATGCAGGATAGAGATACATTCTATCCATAGAACCAACAAAAATATATAGCCCATGATTATGCATGTGAGCATATATATAAGGATCCTCTAGTTTGTGGCTTGACTCCTTTGAGGTAGAGTCCCTCTCCTAGCCTCTTTAATTAAACAATTTTTTAAATATCTTTTAGCTTCCATATTAATTCTTCTTGTTTATATTAAATTTAAATTCTTGATCAAGTGTTAGTTAAAATGATTGTTTCTTTTGATAAACAAGTCATGGTTTTGTAATAAAACCCCTCCAATAGAGGTCCGTTGTCTGCGAAAACTCACAGTGGTAGTTTATGCTTATATAGATTGTTTGAAACTATGGAATTAATGTTTTCGATTTTAATATTTACCCCTTCTTCTCTCATTTGAGACACCACGAGAATATCCATTGATATTTTGGCTCATAGGGGTGTGTGAAGGGGGTAGGGTGTGTGTAAGGTGGGGTGGGGGTGTGCTCGGGGGTCTGTCCAGGGAGGGGGTCTCTCCAAGAGGGGGGGTCTTTCCAGGAAGGGGGGTGTCTGTCCAGGGGGCTTCAGGGAGGCGGGGGTGATACTATAAGGGGGGGGGGGCTACTACAGGGTTGGGGGAAAAGGGGATTTCCATTGGGTGGTGAAGGGGTGAAAGGGGGATGTCCTAGTGTTCAAGGGGGCAGTACAGGGGGCATGAGGGTGAAGGGGGCTGTTGGGGGGGGGATGGGGGTTGTCCAGGGGGTGAAAGGGGGTTGTCTAGGGGGGGGGGGAAGGGGGTCTGTGAATGAGTTGTTTGTTTTTTAAGAATTCCCTTTATTTCAAATTATAACTCTACAACTTGTTAAGACTACACAAATAATGCTGTCTTAATCCACCATTGTATAATATTTATTCTTCCTCCACAAGCTTGTAGGTTCAGATTTGATCATGTATACATAAATAATCCTAGAAAAGAATTAAAAATGTCTATATACCTTGGTAAATAAATTTTTATTACAGGTAACAACCAATTGCCTTAATGAAACAATTCTATGGATATGATTCCTTATATATAAATTAATAACCTCAATAAAATTGATGCAAGAGGTGAAGATAATGTTCTTCAATATTTTATTTAATATAATACTTTCATAATATTGAATCTCTTCTTCAAGAAGCATCAAATCAATTTAATTAGGTACACTTCATTCATGGGACACATGTAATACCTAATATTAACACAATTTTTTATATATTATATTACTTTATGTGTAATTTAATAATATGTTTTAGGTATGTCAATTATGTTTTCATGAATTTATGGGTAGCATGAAAAAATACTCTTTCTCTCTTATTTGTTGTATTATGAAACGTTCATGATCTAAG
The DNA here is from genome assembly GCA_963277665.1 of Viscum album. Classification (NCBI taxonomy): domain Eukaryota; kingdom Viridiplantae; phylum Streptophyta; class Magnoliopsida; order Santalales; family Viscaceae; genus Viscum; species Viscum album. The sequence goes on from OY728126.1 coordinate 1,536,469,272, forward strand.
CAAGGTTATGTGATATATTCAGTGTCTTTGAGTGACCAATGTGTGGCTCACCAAATGTTTTTTCATAAGAAAAAAAGATTCTTTGTTAGATATCAAGAATTGTCTGTGGGTAGTTATCTCAATGTCTTCATAGGAACTGGATTTCATATGTGTATAATTTTTCATGATAGGCTGTGTCTATGGATAGGGATGCATGCTATGTAGAGAAGAAAAAAAAAATATCCCATGCTTATGAATTTGAGAATATGTATAAGGATCCTCTTATGTGTGGCTTGACTCCTTTGATGTAGAGTCCCTATCCTAGCCTATTTAATTACATATTTTTTAAATTTTCATTTAGCTACCTTCTTGATTCTTCTTGTGTATATTAAATTGAAATTATAGTTCAATTTTTAGTTAAAATAATTGAATTTTTTGATAAACAAGTAATGATTTTGTAATAAAACCCCTCCAACGGAGGTGCGCTATCTGCGAAAACTCACAGTCGTAGTTTATGCTTATACATCTTATTTGACATTATTGCATTAATGTTTTCCATTTTAATCCTTACCCCTTATTCTCTCATTTGAGGAACCACAAGAATCTCCAATGATATTTTTTGACGCACCGGGGGGTGTGCTGGGGAGTCTATCTAGGGAAGGGGGGGGGGAAGGGGGTTGTCCAGGGGGTGCAACAGCTGTCAAGGGGGGCTTTCTAGGGGGTGAAAGGGGGCTGTCGAGGGGTGGGGTGGATGGGGGCTGTCCAGGGGGGTGAAAGGGGGTTGTCGGGGGGGGGGGGGGGGGTGCAAGGGGGCTATCCAGTGGGGGCATGAGGGTGCAGGGGGCTATACAGGGGGTGCAAGTGCTCTCTAGGGAGGGGGTGGTTGTAGGGAGGGGGGTGAAAGGCGGAGGGGGAGTGGGGGGGGGGGGGGGGCTGTTTTGTGGGTGAAATGGGGATTTCCAGGGGGAATGTGGGTGAAGGGGGGTTGTACAGGGGTGAAAGGGTGGTCCAGGAGGGTGCAAGGGGGCTGTCCAGGGGGTATAATAGGGCTATCCATGGGGTGCTGGGGGGAGGGGGATATCTAGTGGGGTTGAAAGGGCTGTCTAGGGGGTGCAAGGGGGCTCTTCTAGAGGGAATGGGGGGTTCAGGGTGGGGGGGGGTTAAAAGGGGTGGTGGGGGATGTTCAGGGTGTTAAAAGGGTCTTGTCTTGGGGGGGGGTGCAAGGGCTACCCAGGGGGTGTGCAAGGGGGATTTCTAGGGGTACAAGGTGGTGTCTAGGGGGTGTGCAAGTGGGTTTTCCAGGGGGGGGGGCTATCTAGTGGGCACAAGGGGGATTTACAGGGATCATGGGGTGAAGGTGGGCTGCCCAGGGGGTGCAAGGGCTGTCCAGGGGGGTGTAAGGGGGCTATCCGTGGGGGTTCTGGGGGGGGGGGGGGGTTGTTTAGTGTTGTTGCGAGGGCTGTCTAGGGGTGAAAGGGGGATCTCTAGGGGGTATGGGGGTAAAGGGTGGGGGGGGGGGGGGTTAAAGGGGGTTCTAAGGGCTGCCCAGCGGGGTGAAAGGGGGATGTCTAGGGTGGAGGGGTGCAAGGGCTATCTAGGGGTTGCAAGGGCTGTCCAGGGGGTGCATGGGGGCTTTCCAAGGGGCATGGGGGTGCAAGGGGGCTATCTAGGAGGTGCAAGGGTCTGTTCAGTGGGGGTGTTCATGGGGATGCAATTAGGCTATCTAGGGGGTCATGGGGGTGTATGGGGGGTCTGTTTAGGGGGGTGAAAGGGGTTTGTCCAGGGGGCATGGGGGTGCATGTGGGTTGTCCAAGGGGGGTGAAAGGGGGATGTCTAAGGGGCATGGGGTGTAAGAGGCTATTCCAGGGGGGGGGGGGGTGATTTTTTTAATGAAATGTAAAGTCCTGTAGCCACAATTTTAAAATGTTGGTGTAGGCCTATTTCTATGGTTTTAAACCATGGTTAAAGACATATAGCCAACGTTTTACGTCGTGACGTCGTGGTTATAGTCCTTCTCTGTCTTTATATTCTTCCATGGTTTGAATCGTGGTTATAGCTCTATACCCACAGTTTAAAACCATGGATATTTGTCTTCCCATATTTCCACACCAATACCATCCATGATCCATTGAACCATGGATATAAACTATAGACAATGTTTTGGGGCTTATAGCCATGGTTTGAAACCATGGCTATAGAATAAATATCCAGTAGTTTATATTTATATCATTATTAAAATTATAAATATTATTGTATTATGACAAATGTACAAGGTAGGGATCTACTAAATTGAAACTTACTCGAAAAAGGACATAATTAGAACTTGGAAACAATGATTGGAATAAATAGTTATTAACAATAAGTTATTAAAATGTAATAATTAGAACATATATGATATTATAATAATTTATATCATTATTTTATTTAATTATAAAAAAATAAATATATTATACAAGAGGATGAAATAACAGAGAAATCATGTCAAACATTAGGTAACAGTTTGCTCATCTCACTTTTGTTTTCTTAAGATATATTCCATATACACCACTTGTTTCTTTCATATGGTGCGTATACTATCACTTTTTATTTTATATCATGAATAACAGTATATTCATGTCATTTAAAGTTCCCGTTGCAGTTAGTTATTTCATTGGGAGTTATGTGAAATTATATTGTAATGTTATGATAAAAACCATTAATTTTATTCTCTTATAGTTATTCATGGAGTTTTCAAGTAATAGTTCCATTTAATTCTCTTTGGTATTTGAAAACATTGAGAAAATATGTTTTAGAAAAATGTAATTTATTTTTTCTTTAGTTGAAAATATTTTCATTCCATGTCCTTGTTTTATAAAAATGTTTTAAATTATTTTTAAATATTATCCTATGATTCTCTATATTCATTTTTAAAAATGATTTATGTTTTAAAAAATATATTAAAATGAATTTTCATATGTTTTTCCATATGAGGTACAATTTACTTTTTACTAAAATAAGAAAGGATTTTTTCAACGTACACAAAATGAATAGAAGATCCCACCATTATAAACACTGAATGATTTGAAATTTCCTTACATGTTTTCAAAGTTATTTTCAAAGAACCTTTTTTCCTAAATATTTAGGAATATTTTTTATCAATAAGAGATTTCAAACAAAAAAAGTATTTTTTTCTGAAAAACCTTTTATAGTGACCATTTAGAGGTAATTTCAATAATGAAAACACCTATTGATGTTAATAGGGATATTATCTAATAAAAAATATTTATTCATTATTAGGATTGTTCATGATGATTATTTATTTATGTTTCATATTCTTGATTCAACACTGAAATTTTTTGACTTATAAGGAATTTTGAGAATGAATTGTATTTACTGTTCAAAATTTAAGGAATTCATAGTGTGTGAATGTGATGGGTGGTTCATGGTTATAGATAGCCCATTGATGTATCTATAAGTTTGATGAGATAAAAAGGTTTGCATGATATAAATGATGATTCAGTAAGATCATGTCATAATAGTTTGGTATTTGGTGTATGCCTTCCCATACAATGATATTGTCTTGGTTGAGAGGACTTGGTGAAAAGAAAATATCTTGGTTGAGATGATTTTATGGTAAGATTCATGATTTTATTTTTTGATATGTCTTGATCATGAAAGTCCAAAATTATGAATTTCCATTATTAAGAACTTAGTTTTCATTATTCATGTCTTTCAATGTTGATATTAGCAATGGATTCTCATTGAATATATGTAATTTTTGAATAAAGAGTGTTTTTATTACCTACTCTTCCATGCTAATTATTTATTATTTAATCATGATAGATTCAGCTATATGAAATCCTTATGGAGAATCTATAACACCCATTATTGTTTCCCTCAATATATAAAGAGGGATATTATGAATGATATCATGGCTGTATGAATTTTTCTTATGCTATGTTTTTTATTTCCAGTCCAATATGAGATTCATGTAAGTATCTATTTTACCAAGATAACTAAACACTTCATTCCTTTGGGAAAAAATTACCTATATCATGTGGAAATGTAATAAAGTAACCATCCAATCTAGGATACTAGGGTATGGGTCTTTATAATTAGAATCTGAGAAATTTTAGCAGTATCCTTAGGAACTATATCTAGTAAAGAATATATTTGGAAAAAACACCTATAGATGACTTTGAGGATATTTATAATTTTATGATAATATCATAGAAGTTTTAGTAAAGTAGATATTATGTGGTTTTTCTAAAGATAAATCCATGTATAGATACTACAAGTGGATATGGTTTTTTATATATGTATATAAGGTTAATAACCTTGAAAATAGATAGTTGATTATATATAGACCATCATTCCGGTGCATGGTAATTATACCGTTACTATAATCTTTTTTTGGAAATCAGGGAGGATATTCATGGGATAACTAAATGTTTATTTTTAAACCATTATGAAGGATTTTTACAGATTTTGACCATGAATTTTATAGGTTAAACATAATATTAATTATATTTAAAATAAGGTGTAATGATTTTGAAATCCTACAAATGAATTTTCATGAAATCTCACTATTATTATTGTTTCTCACACTATTCCTTTTTATTTCAGTTAATGGATGCAATAGGAAGAAAACATGTTAACACTAAATATTATAGACAACAGAATGATTTTACTCATGAGAAAAAAAATGAAATGGAAACTAGAATATAAAACCTTGTACTTATGACTAATCAAATATCTTATTATATCATTGAAAATATAAACATGGGTGAGTTTCCGGACACATAAAATAAGCGAAAAATAGAGTTTCATGAAGATTTCTTAGTGGACAAGATCGAGTTCCATACATGTTATGTATATAGAAAGAACTACTCAGAGAAATGCATCATTGGAATGAGAAGTTGTTTAGTGTGTGGAAAATACGGGAATAATGGAATTAATTTCTCTGAAAATATAATATTTTGATAGAGGGATATTAAGTTCACTCTAGGATTCCATTTATATTTCAATTCTTTTTGTGCAGGGAACATGTGAATTATCTGAGTCAATTCCCTAATAAAATTATTTACTCATAGAAAATTTAAAGACCGATGGTATGCCAAAACTTTAAGTTAAAATATTGTTGTGTGTATGTATTAGGATTGTAGAATTATGTTAAACAAGTGTTATATCAATGATATTATGGTTATAATAATCATAAAACATAAAAGAGTTGTTCCATATAGTTTTTTATTTGATGATATAAAATTATATATTTAATGGTATTGATAACCAGAAAAATTATATAGTGATATGATGATATTTTTGGATAACACATTATCAAGGGAAAGATAACCGTTAATATTTTTTTAATATTGACTTAATAATGTTTATCCAGGATAATGAGATTATTGATATTAATAAAATTTAATTGGATATTTTTGGTAATGTTTTAATTGATTAGTGATTGGATGAAAAAGTAGTTTAATATATTTTTGGACTTATGGAATATATTCAATAATCTATGATTTTATTTTATAAATAAGGATAGAGTTAATTTTTTGAAGAATTTATGACTCCATTGAGGTTTTATGCTGATTTAGGTTATTAGTATGGTTTAATAGAATATATGACCAACATATTCACATGTTTGGTATGTGAAATTATGAGATACGTTTTCTTTTTTGTGGTTAAATTTTGAAGTTGATATTTAATAAAATATATGTTATCAAATGTTTTCATTTTTTTGGGTATTGAATTTGGTCAAACATACTTTATTGAAGTCCTAAGGTTGAATATTTAAGGAATTCATTATGTTGAACTTTGTGGGTTATTGTTGATATTTTATAGATTAATTTATTATATTAATCCATATTATATAACTTGTGATAAAAAAATTTTGTCGGTAAATATTTAGAGAACGATGGAATGAATTGTCATTTTTTAGATCATTTGATCTGTTAAAAGATAATCTTAGTGCCCAATCATGAGAAATTAATTTTGAATATTTATTTACTAGAGTAATATATGAATAAATATTAATCAAAATTAAAATAATGGTAGAATTTATAGAAATGAGATGGAATGAATTCATGCACCTACATTTTATCATGTTCTATATCTTGACATTAAAACAAATCTCTTAACTTTAGGAAAAGGATAGTAAAATTAAAGAGTATACTTTCACCTTAATTTTTTATTAATATTTTTGTACTTTCACACATTATTTATTAATGGTTTTATGGTCATTAATATTATCATGACCTTATTCTCTATCACTCTATATATTTCTATAGGCATTAGTCTTCTCTTATTTCTAACTATTTAAACACCTGATAAATATTCTGCTTTTCTAGGGACCTGATAACCTATTATTTTGGGTAAACATTATGAATATAAAATTCAATTTTTAAAGGAGGTTTTATTATCACTGTATTTGATAAAGTTATTTGAAAAATATATTTTTAAATTTTGACCATTTTTTTTCAGGAAAAAAAATTTTGGGTCATAATTTATTTATGTTGGGATGAATGTAACACTGCAACATTTTAGAACATGTTATTCTTAAAATAAATTATGTCTTTTGTTCAGTCAATAAGGTTTTATTTATTACTTTTCCATTCCTTCATACTTGGGGGAGATTGTTAAGTCAATAAGGTATCCTTATGACTTTACCATTCCTTCTTGTTTTGAAAATCACAAACACCTTATTTCAAAAAAAAAACTCATTTTACCCCTTGTTTTACTTCAATAAGGAAAATTTCCTTCCCTAAGTAAATTTACCCCTACCTGGATTTCATTTCTCATATCAATATTTTTCTTAAGTATAAAATTAGATTGGTAATCAAAAACCTCATAATCTTATAATTACTTAGATATGAAGCATTATGTTTTAGGATATGAATTCTCAGAATTCTGGTTACGAACTCTTCTGAGTTATGACTTTGAATTCTGAATCCGAATTCTGTTTATGAACACTTCTGAGTTCTGAATCCGAATTATGAATCAGAATTCTAGTTACGAACTCTTTTGTGTTTTGACTCCGAATTCTGAATAAGAATTATTATTACGAATTCTTCTGAGTTCTAACTCTGAATTCTGAATACGAATTCTAGATATGATCTTCTCTAAGTTCTAGTTCCAAGTTCTCTAAATTCTGACTCCGAATTCTCATGAACTATGACTCTGAAATTTATAAGTTCAGGTTCCAAATTATTATGAATCTAGATTCCAAATTTCCATGAAATTCAGACTCTGGAATTCTATAGAATTCAGGTTCTGAATTCCTACAAAACAGAATCCTAATATCATTGTATTGTAGACTCTGAATTCAATTTTAGTTAGAATCCGATCTTTCATTTCCATACATTCTGAATTTCTGATTCTAGTTATTATTACACCCATTTTGTTATAAAACGATGTCATGCTTTCAGTTATCAACAAACCCTTGTTTGAGTGACAAGTGTATAGGTCCCTCCAAAATTCAAGGAAAAATATGACCATTTGAGGAGGGAGCCGACTGTTGGAACTGTTCCTGTAAATAGAATCTCATTTGAAAGAGCTAAAAGACTTTTGGAACATCAACTTCCACTTTTGACAAAGTGATGGTGAATTGATTTCTAGAGAGAAAGGCTCTTATAAACTCTTAGGCTTTGTGCAGAAAGTTTTGAACTGGTTGTTCAAACTTTTCTTCGTGCATATTTTCTTAGTGTAGAGGTTCGATTTCCTTGAAATCAGAGACATTGGGTTGTGAAGTTAGAGGTGCCAATTTCCTTACAAATCGAGGTCTTGCAGGGATAGAAAGACAAATACCGATCTTCGGATTGAGGGATTTCCTGGGTTTGGGTAAGACAGACTCTCTTGAATGTATAAATCAAGGTACCTTTTATCCAGGGTTGTTTGATACCCTCCTCTTTGGGTTAAAATGGTTACTACTTGTTACTTGTAGTATTTTGTTTTCAGTTGTGTATTTTAATTGTTGAGGCATGTATAACATTAATTTACTTCCATAAACTTATACTCTAATTTTATAGGATTCTATACTCTTTAAGGTAGAATCTTAGTTGGTGTAATCTTTTGATAAGTTTCATTTCCAGAATTACTTTTCCAGAATCAGCAGGATAATAGAACTTTGAGGTGTTGTGAATTTGGGTTACGCAAAATTTCCATAGGTATTTTTAAAGTATACAATTCACCCCTGCTTGTATTAGATCAAATCATGTTTATATATTCGATCCAATATTTGTTTTTGTAGAGTATATAAAACATAGACATACCATATCAACAAAAGGTATCAGAGGATTGGTTACCTATGAATTAATCTCACGATTAAATTCAGAAGAGAATACTCGGAATTGAGTTTTCCGGATTCATACTTTTTTGGAATCTATTTTTCGGACTAATATAGTTTGGATTAATATTTTCTTAGAGATAATCTTGTTCTATATTTTCCTTACTTAGGAATATTTTCTCTAGTTTACAAACACATACTACTAACAAGTTTGTGTGCCAAAGATTTTGTTAAGGATGGAAGGTTTAATTGTTGGTTCTATTGATAATCTAAATCCTACCAGACCTCCTGTTTTTGATGGAAATGATTATGAGTACTGGAGAGATAGGATGAAGACTTTTTTTATCAATAATATAGTTGATAAATATTTACTGTTGAATGAAGATTATAAGATTCTGGATAAGGAATTAAGAAACTTTACGAATCAGGAGAAATTAGAATATCAAGAAAACATTAGATTTAGAAATACTTTGTTATGTTCCATGACTAGGAACATCTATAGTCAAATATCATCATGTTAAGCTGCAAATAGTATCTAGAAGAAACTTGAAGTTACACATTTTGGTACATCTAATGTCATAGAGACATGAATAGCAATGTTGAGAGCTGAATACCATAGCTTTAACTTTCCTTATGGAGAACATATTAGCAAAGTACAACAAAGGTTTATGACTATCATGAATAGCTTAAAATATATGGGAGAAAAAGGTTTGGATGATGAGGATCTTGTATTCGATATCATTGATATCATGACAAATAAATGGGAGTCCAAGAGGACAGCTATTGATGAGAACAGGAAAGTCACTCAGATTTCCTTAGATGAGTTGTTTGGAACTCTTCTTCAGAATAAAACCAGAATGACGAGAGATACTGAAAATATTAAGAAGAATGGGAATGGAGGAGTTTCTTTTACAAACACTTCTAAACATATGAAAACCAAGACTCCAGAAAGAATAACTAGATTAAAGACAAATAAAGTCATTATTCAGTTAGAATCTAGTGACACATAAAAGTCTGAAAATGAATTAGCTAATCTTTCTCGGAGAATGAACAAGAATGTAGCACAAAAGAACCATCAGAATAAGTACAAGAAGAAAGATTACAGAGATAAAAAAGATGGTGAAGTTAAGTGTTATGAATGTAGAAGAACATGTCACATCAGACCTGATTGTCCTTTGTTGAAAAAGAAGGAAAATAAGGAAAGGAATTCAGAAAGGAACAAGAAGAAATTCTATTTATCAAAGCAAAAGAAAATCATTAAAGCTAATGATACATGAATTCTAGTTGTGGAGACAATTCAGAGAGTGAATCTTCTGAATATAATTCATCAGCACAGAAGAATATGGGATTAATTGCTACTACTTCTTTCCGTAATACAAGTCTTATGGCTGAGGTACGATCTGCTGAGGCTTTAACAAATTTATCTCTTAATAAGAATTACAGTTCCGAAAATAGTACTTCTAATGAAGATTATTCATCCTCAGAAAATGAAGAAATACCTTCATATGAAGAATTTTCTAGATTTTCCAAGTTACTTGAAGCATGAAATTGTAAATTTTCAAAGAAATTAGACAAGAAAAATACTAGGTATGAAATTATTAAAAATGAGATTTCATATCTTTCTAGAGATCTTAGAGATAAAGATGATCTTTTAGAAAAACTTTCTAAAGTCCTTGAGAAATAAAATTCAGTTAAGGAATGACATTATAAAGATCTTAAGAAATCTATTTTAGAGGTAAATTTTTTTTAGGAAAAATCTAACACTAAGGAAATGATTCCTGAGGATAAGAATTTAGTCATCAGACTAAAATCTGAAATGATTTTCTCTTAAGAGGCTCCTTGCAAAATTTATCTATGGGAAGGGAAATTTTGAGAAGATTTATTCTCAAATTGAACCTCAATGAAACACTACTGGAGTAGGTTAAACTCACCAAAAACCGATTTTCAAAAAAAACTATTTTGTTCCTTCTAGAGCCCCTTTTTTCACTAAATGCCAAAGTGGTGGGAATTTGAAGAAAAATTGATCCTTGAATAAAGATAAATATCTTGTGTTTCATATAGATTATTTTTCTAAACAAATGTGGATAACCAAAATATATTTTTGTAATAATTCCAGATCCAAGAATGTTTGGATTCAGAGAGTATAACTCTTTTGTTATCAAGAAATTAGTGAAGGTACCAAATTCAATACGTGGTACATGGATATTGGATAATCAAGGAATATGACTGGTAACAAAAATTATTTTGAAAATATTATCCAGAAGAATGGAGGAAGAGTAACTTTCTATGATAATTCTTAGAGGGAAATTATTGGTATATGTAACATCATTCTTGTAGAAAAAACTTTGATATCAAATGTTTTATTTGTTAAAAAAGATATCATTCTTCAATTTTTCATAATAGGAGATGAACTTGCCGATATTTTCCCAAAATCTTTACCCTCCGATAGATTTTAACACATTAAACAGAAGTTAGGAATGATAACAGTAAGGTAATATTCCACATTAACTTTCTGTTGAACCAATCTCTTTAAAGTAATAAACTCGTTTTCCTAGGGGGAGTACATTTGTTTGAAGTTTTTTCATATTTTTCTTAATGAAGTTTTTCATATTTTTTCTAATGATGTTTTTCTTATTTTTCATAAGGTTGTTTTTCAAAATTTTTGTAATGATGTTTTTCAATTTTTTCGTATTGAATTTTTTCAAGTATTTCATATTAAAGTAATTTAAAAATTTTGTAATGGAAATTTTCGTACATGAAATTTTTGTAATGGAAATTATCATCCTGAAAATTTTCGTAATAAAAATTTTCGTACTTGAAATTTTCATAATGGAAATGTTCATACTTGAAATTTTCGTAATGGAAATTTTCATAGAAAGTTTTTTCATACTGAAGATTTTTGTAATGAAGATTTTCGTAATGAAAATTTTCGTAATGATGATCTATGTACTCAATTTTTTCCCTTCTTTATTTTCATGTTTTTTTCCAGAATCTAACGTGATTCAAGAAGAATTTTCCACAATACGAATAATTATCCTGACAATCCGAAAGGTTTGATTCTTTCTTATGTTTTTGTAATTAACTTTTACTTAATGGTAGTTTAATTTTTTTTTAAATTTTTTTGGATTCTAGTTTCCTTGAATCTGATTTTTTTAAAACTTCAATAGATCAGATCCTACCAAATTTTCCTTGTGGTTATTATTTCAACCATCAGATCAAATTAGAAGAATTCACAACCTTTGGATTGAAATGGTAAGTTCAACCGTCGCTCCAATACCTATAAAAAGGGGACCCCCGATGGTTGGCCCACATCGATTTTCAAAGCTTATGCGTGTCGAAGCTATGTTACTCTACAAAAGCCCTTTCCGAATTCTTCAGAAGTGCTCCAGTCTGAAAGTCTTCATAAGTTCCTTCTCAAGATATGTCTACTATCTAGCCGATTCCAGAGTGGAAAATTTACAGGGAGAGGTTAGTGCATCCAAAATTCTTCAAAAAATTTGACTCTATTATATCCAACAAATAGCAAGCTCAATGGATGGGAAAGTGTATCCATTTCAAAGACAGGAGCTCAGGATGTTGTGTATCTGGATTTGCTTATAGAATTTTATGAATTAGTTAGCTTTTTCAAAGATGATGTTAGAGAAAAATTTTCCTTCAAAATTTATGGAAAAACCTATACACTCTCTTACACCAAGGCTGCTAGCCTGGTGGGGTTTTCATATGATGGAGAGGCATAATTTTGGTCCCAAAAAATGCCAAATTTTTAAGGAAGTTTCGTTAAGGTAATGGATATGGAATGCCTTGGACTTACTGATGTCAAGACTGCAAATATTTCCCATCTGTCTGCCAACAATCAGATTCTTCAGCTATGGGTTTAGGGTCTTATCGTACCGAGGAAGGATGATAAGGACACCCTAAAGAAAAGTGACATGTATATCTAATATTTTTTGGTAAATATAAGGACGTTCAACCTCATGAAGAACATTCTCATTAATACTGAGAATATCAAGAATGGGAAACTGAGAGCTCAGATTGTTATGTATCCTACTTTAATCTCCAAACTAATAGTTAGGTGCCTAGAATCTTTCAAGATCCACTACAGTTCCAAGATAAGTAATTTCAAAGTAATGCTTATCAATGATGATATCCTTAAAATAATGAAGGTTGGTTTCTCTAAAGAGTCAGGTGAGTTCTATGATCTACCTGAGGATAAGGCTAAAGTAGTTCCCAAAAATGTTGAAGAAGCTGAACCTTCAAAGAAAGTTGGAAAGAAGAGTAAATTAAAGGAAGTGGAAGCAACAATGAAAAACACTAAGGTCAAAGAAGCTCAATCCGCACCTCCAAATCCCAAAAAGCAGAAAGCTTATCTGGATGAAGTGGTTGCCAAATCGAGAGAGGACAACCAAAACATGAAGGAATGGGAACCACAATTTGGATTAGATCCTTTCGAGGCCAAGGATTTGAAATAGAAATATACCGAGGAGCTTGAGAAGGAAGAAAAAGAGAAAAATCTTAAGAAGAAGATTTCATAGGAAGAGATTATGCAATCTATTTTGAAGGATACTGAAGTAGAATCAGAGAAAATTCCCATACCAAAAATCTTTTTAGTAGAACAATTACCTGAGACTTCATGGAAAGATTTCAGGACTCTGAAAAAATCACAAGAGAAGATTGTGGAAGGGAAGAAAGCTGTAGAATATGTACAAGAAGATGAGTGTAGTGGTGGCTCTGATGATGTGATTAAACAAGTTGAAGAATATCATGAAAAAGAAAGTGATTCTGAAAAATTTACAATCCAGAATTCTCAAGATGGATTATCAAAACATGATACTTCGGGAATAGATGAAAATAGTGAAGAGGAAGTAAACAAGTTATCCAAGGAAGAGAGTCATAATAATTAATTTATTCTTCTAGAATATGTTGAGGTAGGAGATGAAAAAGAGAAATTTGATGAAGATAAGATTGTAATGTTATCCGAAAGTGAGCATGAATCTCTTGATGAAGAAGATATTTCGAAAATCATTAAGGGGAAATAAGTGGTTGCTGATACCCCAACAAAAGGAATTTTGAGAAAGAAGGAAGCCGGAGGATCCTCTAAGAGGAAGCTGGTAGAGCTAGAGGAAGAACCATCTCCAAGAAAAATGTCAGATTCGGAGTCATCAGCTTTAGGACATGATTTTGTTGTTCAGTCCTGGAAGAAGCTTGTAGATACCATTCCGATATTTCCAGCAATGGAATCAAGATGCTAGATTCTACAACACAGTCTGAATTAGAAATAAGACTCTATATCAATGGTGATGGATAGATGTGTTAAGATTGAGGCCGAACACAAGAATTTCATTATCAACTATGAAGCCCACAGAAAATATTTCAAGAAAATGACCATATAGTCCAAGAAAATCATTGAATATTTGAAAGAGCTTTATTAATTTCAAGAAGATGTCAAGGAAAATTTTGATACTGAAGACACCAAAATCAAGAATCTTACAAATAGATTTTAGGAAGAGATAACTCTTGAATAAAATTCTTGGATACAAGATCTCAAAGATCTGAATGGAAAGTTAAATTTTGTTGTCCAAATCTAGAAAACAAAGAGGGATCTCTGGATTGAGATGGAAGAAAATCTTGTGAAGCAAGATGACTTGATGAATGCTTAGGTAGAGGCCTTAATGGATCAAGAGGATAGGATCACAACCTTAGAAAAGAAAACAGAGGAGGATCACAAAGAGAAGAAAAAGCTGAAGAAAATCATAAATAAGATAATGAACAAGGAAAACGAAAAAAATAAGCCCAAATCCGATCATTTGTTGTATTTTTTCCTTATACTAATTCTTCCAATCGTAATAAAATTATGGTTGCTTGCTTTGTTTGGATGTTTATACTAATATTTAAGGTATCATATTTTTTTCCATTCCCTCATACTCTTTTTGAAAATCAAAAAGTTGGAGAAATAAAAATACTTCTAAAGGGGAGATTGAAAAATAATTCTAAGTATAAGAAGATATATCAGAAAGTAAGGGGGAGTTTATCTAAGGGGGAGTTCTCATTTTGAAGATTTCCATACCCAAGATAATGAAAATCCTGTTCTGGAAATATAAAATACGATCCTTAGTGTTCCAAAGCCTAAGGTGGAATTATTCGCATTCATCTTTGACAATGTGAAAAGGGAGATAAGTTTTATTTTCTATGTCATGAAAAGTTTTGTATATTCTTTTTCGTAAGGATGTTTGTGCTTTCCTAAAAGGGGGATATTGTTGAGTCAATAATGTTTTCCTTATAACTTTTCCATTTCTTCATACTTGGGGGAGATTGTTAAGTAAATAAAGTATCCTTATGACTTTACCATTTCTTCTTGTTTTGAAAATCACAAACACCTTATTTCAAAGAAAAACTCATTTTACCCCTTGTTTTACATATATAAAGAAAAATTTATTTCCCAAAGGAAATTTACCCCTACGTAGATTTCATTTCTCATATAAATATTTTTTCCAAAGTATAAAATTCAGTTTATAATCAAAAGCCATGGAATCTTATAATTAATTATATATGAAGAATTCTGTTTTAGGATCCGAATTCATAGAATTCTAGTTACGAACTCTTCTGAGTTCTGACTTCTAATTTTGAATCAGAATTCTGGTTACGAACTCTTCTAAGTTCTAACTCTGAATTCTGAATCAGAATTCTGGTTATGATCACTTTTTAGTTCTGACTCCAAATTCCAAATTAGAATACTAGTTATGGATTCTTTTGTGTTCTGAATCTGAATTGTGAATAAAAATTCTGAATATGAACTTCTCTAAGTTCTGACTCCAATTTTTCTGAATTCAGACTCCGAATTATCATGAACTCTAACTCCAATCTTTTTAAGTTCAGGTTATGAATTCTTATGAATCTATATTACGAATTTCCTTGAAATTAAGACTCTGTAATTCTATAGAATTCAGGTGTCACATTCCTACAAAATAGAATCCAAATATCCTTGTATTGTAGACTCTGAATACAATTTTGGTTAGACTATGGTATTTCATTTCCTTATATTCCGAATATCAGATTCTAGTTATGATTACACCCATTTTTTTATAAAATTATTTTGTTCTTTCAGTTATCAACAAACCGTTGTCTGAGTGACACATGTATAGGTCCTTCCAAAATTCAAGGAAAAATATGACCGTTATAGGAGGGAGCTGATCGTTGGAACCATGCCTTTAAATAGGTGATCATTTGAAAGAGCTAAAATACTTTTGGAACTCCAGCTTCGACTTTTGAGAAAGTGCTGGTGAAGTGATTTCTAGAGAGAGGCTCTTATAAACTCTCAGGATTCGTGCTGAAATTTTGAACTGCTTGTTCAAACTTTGATTCATGCATATTTGCTTAGTGTAGAGGTTCAATTTATTGAAATTAGAGACTTAGGGTTGTGAAGTCAGTGGTGCTGATTTCCTTACAAATCAAGGGCTTGCAGGGATAACAAGATAGATACTGATATTTAGATTGAGGGTTTACCTGGGATTGGGTAAGACATACTTTCTTGAAAGTATAAATCAAGGGACCTTTTATCCGGGGTTGTTGGATATCCTCCCCTTTGGGTTAAAAGTGTTACTACTTGTTACTTGTAATATTTTGTTTTCCGCTTTTTATTTTTGTTGTTGAGGAAAGTATAACTTTCACTTACTTCCTAAAACTTGTACTCTGCTTTTATAGGATTCTATATGCTTTAAGGAAGAATCTTAGTTGGTGTAAAATTTTGTTAAGTTTCATTTCTGGAATAACTTTTCCAGAATCAAGAAAGATAATAGAACTTAGATGTGTTGTGAATTTTGGTTATGAAAAATTTCTTTAGGGATTTTAAAGTATACAATTCACCCCCTCTTTTATTTGAGCATGTCATGTCTATATATTCAATCCTACAATTGGTATTTCAAAGTATATCATAATCAGACAAACCATCTCAACAATTTTTAGATTTCATTATTTACAAGAAACTGTGAATATAAATGAACCCTAATATAGTATATTATTATAACATATCTGTTAAATTAGTGTAATGAATATATACAACCACATTTTTAATTTTTTTTTTGTAAATTCTTTATATGATTTAAAAATACATTTTCTTAAAAAATTATCTATATATCTTATTATGATAAAATATAAAAAGACATTTATGTTGTTTTTTTGTAATTTTATTTTATGAAAATAATATAATATTAAAAATTATCATATCAAATTAATTTTAGAATAATTTTTTTTATAATTTTATGAAATTTTTTATTTTTCTATGAATAGTAAAAAATATTGAATTTTAGTGAAAATTGTCTTTCATTTTCAAGTACTCACAAAGTCACATTATATTTTTCTTTGTTTTAAATTTTATTTTAATGCCCATAAATTTTATTTTAATTAATATTATTCTTTAAATTGGTATAAAAACATTTTTATACTTTAAAGGTAGTTTTATGGAAAACAACTTTTCATCGTGTTTAATGGGTTTAATTTTAAACTAAATACAGTAACTTATGTGAATTTATTTTTCAAAAATGTACTTTATATTTGTAATTAATAGTATCAAATATTTTAAAGATATGTGTTTTTCTTATTTTCCATTATGAATTGTAACCTTGGTAAATATTTGTCATCCGATAAGGGTAAAACATGTAAGACATGGTTAAGAATTTGAGGTAAGGTCTCAAAATAAACCCAAAACATTAATATATTTCATTTTGTGGAATATATTAGTCCATATAAATCCAAAATTTTAATATATGTAATTTTGTTACCATTTACCCTTGATAATTAATGTTATATTATTTTAAGTAGAGAAAATTCCAAAATCTCACTCTCTTGACTTTAATATGTATATTTTATTTTTCATATGCATAAAAATATGATATTTTCAATAATAAATATTAATTTAAAATAATAAATAATTGGTTTAACCATGATAATTTATTTATAATTTTTATGATCACCTTAAATGCTTACGCAACACCGGGACATTATTAATTAAACTAATAAAAAAATAATTGATTTAAAAATATTAAGTGACACAATTTGGATAAATTTTTGTGTTCCGTGAAAATTTTGAATATATATAAAATTTTAGGCATGTTTGAATAGTTTATATTTTAATTCCATTACTATATTGATGAATGTAATGTCAAAGTAAATGAATAGTGTTAAAAATTTCATTAATGATATTTTTTGAAAAATTATACTGTATCAAATTATTTAAAAATATATATGGTCTAAAATGTCATCACATGGAAATTAATGAGAATTTTTTCCCTTATAAGTAAAATTATAGCAGTTTAAAATAAGAAAATGTGTTACCACAGTTAAGGTTAAAAATAGTTAATGAAGGGGTTAAACCAAAAGATAAGGTATTAAATACCACATAAAGTTGTTAAAAGTTTATTGGTTGAAGGGATTTAAACCATATTTTATATTATCATTGAAATTATTTATATATGGTCCAAATTTATCATAAAAATGAATTTATTATGTTTAAATATTTTCATGAATAGCATGTGTGTCGTCTCCCCTACTTATTAAAGGCCACCCCTAAAATATTTTTTTTACACCACTTTGAGAAAAATAGATATACAAAAACCTAACTAATTGTATTCTAAACATCCATATCCATGAATTATATGCAATAGTATTATTAAAATACCTTTCTAGGATAATTAAAAAGGGATCATAAGGAAGTTCTACAAATAAGAGGTAATCATCTTTACTAACATTTTCAAATTCCATTCCTCAATTAAATCATATAAATCGACCAAAAAAATTAGAATATCATAAATAAAATATCATAAATATTATTATATTTAATAATTATATTATTTAAATGATTTTACATCACTTTTCAATACTACGAAAGATGAAAACATTGCTCGGTCATACATATGACTTACGATCTCTACATGATGATGTAATTTGTTTTTTGTCTCCACATTAATTGGATGGTTATAAATATGAAAATAATGAATATATATGATATTTATAACACAATTATCATTTTAAAACTATAATTTCATATCTTCTTACTTTAATTCCAATATATTGAAAATGATATCATCACTCATGCCTATATGTGGAGTACCCCCTCCAAAAAGCGATGTGAATTGTTTTTCATTTTCTATTTACATTGGTGGTAGTAATGATAGATTTAATTAATATATATGATATAAATTTTCATGAGGAAATGTTAATATCCTGGTACCCAGATAACTGAGTTAGCTCTATAATGGAACAAATGTAATTCTTGATCCCTACATTTTGGTGACTAAAACTTGAAACCATACAAGAATTGGAAAGAAACTATTTTTTCCACATTAAAATAGAAAATAATAGAGACAAGTTAGTATGATCAATACTCCTCATGGATAATGTACCAAAATAAAATTGGTACATTTATCCCAAAACATTACATCATTACAGTACCTAACATCTACCAAGATAAAAGCTTAAAAAATCATGAAATAAGTGTTTAACATCTACACCAGTCACCTCCATGACTCTCAGTCCCAAAGATTAATAATATGTACCACCTCCAATATATTCATTCCATTTTATTAGAAAATGAATATGATAATCTACAAACACCTGATAGAAAGGTTAGAGTGTGAGAAAAAGGGCCCATTAGGGTCTCACCAAGTGTTTTATAAACAATACAATAATAAAAAACCAATTATGCTATCAATTTTAATAAAAAAAGGCATGTTAAATCATTTTTAAATTCTCAACAGCAAATTATTTAAATGAAATTAATGGAAGATATCTAAAAACACACTTAAATGAAAATTTTATATAAAACAGTTTTCCTGAATTAAAAATTATATAATCAAATATAATTACTCAAAATATATATACCTTAATACTCTTATCAATACCCCAGTAGGGGATACCATTTAGAGAAATAAATATACACAACATTAATGGATACCATATTGAGAAATCAATCCACACCCCATTAGGGGAGCCCATATTGAGAAGTCAATCAGCACCCTATTAGTGGACCCCCTAAAGATAGTGAAACTACTAATCAGTCATGGGAAAATAAAAAATTTCAAATCAATGAAAAATACAATTGCTTAATTTTAGTTTTCTATATGTCTTTTATATTTCAAAAAAATCATAGCTTTTATAAAATACATGAAAATTCAAATAATCATTCAATTTAAGAAATTTTCCCCAAGGTTCAACATACAATCAATTTCATCAAATTAGTTTTCAAATCAAGCCATCAATTTTTTCAAAATCATATAAAAATTTTAAATTCAATGAAATCCGGGTTTTTTCATAAATTCCATTACAATCTCAAAATAAAACAACAATAATTTTAAATCCATTTTTTACAAAATCATTTAAAAATATAATTCAATTTAATCAATAATTTTAAGGTTTCAATTAGAGTGTAAAACTTTATGGAACCACCACCCATTAATCAGATCATCAAAGACAACACCTGCAATGGGATCACTAATTAAGAATAAGATGAAGGATATCAAGACACACAACCTAAAATAAAAATCACTAAAATAAAAATTATTTACATCAATATCATTATTATATATCTATCACTAAGGAGGAAAAAATAAAATCACACGGTAGAATATCTATATACCCAAAAAAGATTCAATGTGATCAGCATTCTTAGACCCACCAAGAGAATTGGTTTTATAAGAGAAAACCACTTATCAAGAGACATTAAGAGTAAGTAAATCAATTTAGGATTGATAGGGGTCAATTAGGAGTTAAACTAAGGGTCTCAGTATTTTAAAATTTATTTTCCTAGAATTTAAAACCTGTGTTCACAATTTGATGCATGGGATGCATGATTATTAGTAACCGCACACCCTAACCATGCAACCACTATGGGATCTATTTGGAGAACATGGTTTCAATGCATAGTTAACTATATCATGTTACAAATTCACCAAACCATAATATTAAAATCCTCAGGTTTAAGGGACAGGTCTCATGGGTTTGAAAAATAGTTCACCCCATCCAGTGGCACATCCTTTGATGCATGGTTTCTTAGAAAAAATAGTATAGATTTCCCAAACCATGCATCAGTAGTGCACAACCACTTACAGATCAAAAAATTTCAATCTTCCACAAAAAAGAACCCCAAAACCCCTAACTAAAGTACAAAAAAATATTCAATATGTACTTATAAGAAGGTAATATAATGTTACATTATACCTTCCATAAACACTTCCTACCCCTATAAACACTATCAAGATAACTTTATATAAGAGATGAGTCCTTTTATCTCTTATCAATCCCTCACAATCTGATGTATCATGTAAATTAGATCCATAATTCAATAGAACATAGAGAAAAGGTATCATCCTTTGACGAAGTGCCTTTATCTCAGATTCAATAATCCTGACTGGATTCATAGTAATGGATAAATCAGGCTTAATATAAAGATATTTCCAGCTCAAAAAATTATAAGGGTATGAAAGATAATTTAGAAGTAGGGAAACATGAAAAATATTGTTTATTGAATTCATATATTATGGAATTTCTAAATGGTAAACCACTTTCCCCACTAACTCAAAAATATCAAAAGGACCCAAAAACCATATAATGAGATTTATTTATTTCCTAATATTATATTGATCCAACCAAAGTCAAACACTCGAAAAAACATGTTCAGTACCTGAAAACTCCAACAGACATGATAACAGATTAGAATAGAACTTACTCAGGCTCTATTCTATAACCATTCTCTGATGAATGAACTGAATATTCACCATTGTCTCTTTGAAATAACTCTATCCAACCCAGTAATCTTTGCCAATATCTGACCAGCATAGCATATATTTAAATGGTCCACCATAAAAGGACCCAAAAATATCCATCTGAATTATATTTTGGAAACTATTATTTTTAGAAAAGCCAATCAATCTTCAGTGGATGTTTAAAGTTCCACTAAAGTCGATAACAAAAGAATGTAACATGTCCTAAAGAATATATATTACTAGTTCCATAGATATATATATCTATAGATGATTTTACATGCTCAAACAAATATGAGATCCCAGTTCCTCTTAGAGGCTTCTCCTAATGGGAGAAGTAAAATGGGGACCCCTATCAAATACTATAACAGAAGAAACTCCATGAAATCTATCAATATCTTAAACATAGTGATGTCCCATGATCTCAACTTTTTTATATCTTTAATTTGTATAAAATGATATTATTTGGTTAGCATATTAATCATAATCCAAATAAAAAAATTTCCCTAAGGGGTACGTGGAAACCCAACAAAAAATTTAATGGTGATCTTATACCACATCAATGTCAGTAATAAAAGTGGATGAAACCAACCTATAGGTTATTAGAAGTCGACTTTGACCTACTAACAATGTATAAAAACATGAAACATGGTTAGTTATGTATTGTATCATACTTGGCTACCAAAATCATTATCCAACATTATAAAACCGTTTTAGGTTTCCAGGCTTCATTGCCAGTTGTGAATTATAGAAATCCCTAATTATGACCTTTTCTATGAGAAAAGGTACAACAAAACAATTATAAAAAAAATAGGATTCCCTAAGAAGTGAACATCCACTCACAATTGGTCTCCCTACTATAAATATATTCCCTAATGCTACACAATTCATCATCAAGCTACAAATACTAAAGAAGAATATTGAAAACAGTGAAGTTCAATTGAACACCTGTGAAGATAACTTCAAACACTTCCTTATAGACTCCCAAATTCAATTAAGAAAACATATCCCTCAATTTCTACTCTTCTAATAATTCACTCAGTGCCTATCATATAATTTGACTGGTCAAATCATTGCCAATTACATTCCCCATCCACGGGGTGCATAAAATGTAAACATAAAAATACTTCAGGTACTCCAACCAATGCCTCTATTAGAGGTTAAAATATTTTTGAGAGATGATATAAAGCACGATTTGTGGTCAGAATAAACAGTAAACTTTTCTTCACAATGTTAATGCCACTAACTATTTATAGTACAAATCAAAACTGTGGGTTTGATATTATGGGTCAGGTAATTCTTCTCATGTGGACTAATATATTTGGATACATATGTTAGCACATGATCATCCCACATTAGAACATATCCCAAACTAGAACCTGATCTGTTACAGAAGACCGCATAGCCCTGTTTAGCGTCTAGATGAGTCAAAACTGGCACATAAGTCAAAAATGTTATTCAACTTGTCAAAATAACCCAAACATATTTCATTCCACAAGAACATCACTCCCATATGAGTGTGGACAATCATTTGAGAATCTAGTTTTGAGAAATATTTAACAAACCACTAGAAATAGCCCTAAAGACGAAGAATATT
Organism: Viscum album; assembly: GCA_963277665.1. Classification (NCBI taxonomy): domain Eukaryota; kingdom Viridiplantae; phylum Streptophyta; class Magnoliopsida; order Santalales; family Viscaceae; genus Viscum; species Viscum album. The sequence continues at coordinate 1,536,491,863 of OY728126.1, forward strand.
TCTATCTAAACAACATTAAGTAGTTTATCCCATGTCATAACTACATCATCTTTTTAGGATCTATTAAAATTTGATGTTCCAAGACCACGCATCCCAAGAAATTAACTTCATGAATCCAATTGAGTATTTAACTCTTTCAAATCAGTGGGAACCATATAGTAATAATGAATAGATATCATCTGAACAGTAGGTACTTTTTCAATAGAGAACTCTACCTCCCTTACCGACGGTAGGCAAGAGAAATAAGAAAAAAACACATCAAGAAACATGATCATTATAAGAGGGAGATCATCACTAAAATATTCTTACAACATGTCCTAATAAAATACCAATATTACTCTTTCCAAATAAAGAGATTATAACTTGACTCTACCCAACCTCAGGTCACATTCTCCCCAAAAGACAAGACCCACATCACCAGGTATAGTAAAGTGGATATGAAAATATAATAGTCAAATTAGATATTATTAAAAATAATCTAATCTATCATGAGTATGAAATCAAGTGGTTTTATGTTGAGGACCATAAAATCATAGGTAATTTCAAACTATGATAAGGAGAAAACACAATAAGAACATTAAAGAACACTCTCTCTCTTCATTCCAAGGGGTGTTGTAATATCCATCACCTAAGATAAAAGCTACTTAAGTTGATTTATCATGTTCAAAAGATGAGTCCAAAAAAATGAGTGAGATGAACCAATATAAAATAAATCATACACTAAATATGATGTTATAGTGGTGGTGCCTCTCACGGTCGCTGGACCCTCATCCGATTCCTCTGGAGACTATTCCACTATGTGAAGAAGCTTCATTCTAGATGCATGTGGCTTAAACCCCTTAGATTGTGAAAAATCTAATTAAACTATTAAACTTTTAAGTGAGGATGATAAAATTTCACTTTATATTATAGAAAATATATGAAATGACATTTGTAAGTGTCATGAATGACTGCACGAACTATATATCTTGCATTCCTTAGTGTAAACCTATTTTAAATTATCAAACTTTCCACACTGAAAAAAATCCATATGGAATGTTACAAGAATTGAAAGAGGTTTGGATGATTATTTGTAACGCCCCGACCCTAGTTACCTAGAGTCGGTGCCTTATTACATAACATTGGCATGATCATGAGAAAGATCAAGTCTCGAAAGACCGATTAGTTTAGTAGCCTTGGATTAAATAAATACATCCATAAATTTTTACATTACATCATAAAAAAAATCTTGTCTTCATATCCCCTCATACTATCCCTGCAGGTCATTCATAAATTACTTCTTCATAATCCTGGGAAAAATAAAACATTGAAAGGGGTGAGCTCAGATGCTCAGTAAGGATAACATTATAGCAGAAGCTTTCATAAATAAGCATAAACACTTAAGGCAGTTTATAACTAAAACAAAAGACTTTTAAACTTGAACTTCAGCATAAAATGGAAAAGATAAAATAAAATAATGCCATTTACTTACTCACATGGATATTCTACTAGTCAAACAATCCCATGCATTATCAATAACCACTTTCATAATGATGGAATGCATAATGTTGAACATTAATTTCTTTGTCAAGGCCTCGTCCCAAGACCTAGGGGCTAACTGTACCCAGAACCCAACCCGGAGTGCCTCTAATAACCGGACACCAACCCGGAGTGCCTCTAATAACCGGACACCAACCCGGAGTTCCTCTAATAACCGGAGACCAAACCGGAGTTCCTCTAATAACCGGAGACCAAACCGGAGAGCTTACTTTTACCGGTCCCCAACCCGGAACATACTTGTCTAACACATTCATCTGAATGAAAGGTTGAAATATAACATAAACATTCGGATTACAAATAACTTATGAAATGTCAATACTCTAAACAAAAACCATGAGTGACATAATAATAACTTATCCATATTAAAAAATATCACAAAAACTTCAATAAAATACGGATGTTTTGTATTATAATAAATCAACTTCAAATAAGCTTAAAATCCATCAAAGGATATTGACATAGATGAAATAAAGACTATTTTAGAAAAATATCTCTTTCTATTTTGAAATAATTTAAGAGTCTTACATTTATGAAATAAAACATTTTTTTTGAAAATATTCTTATTATCTGGTAAGGGAAGCTTCGACGATTTTATAATGGCAGAAAATAACCACACCCGCCGTATAAGTTAAAAAAACATTCTTACCTTAATTTTGTTGAAAAGGTTAAAAAGCACCTTGTTTGGAAAACGACAGAAAGATTCCATTATAAACCTCTTATAAAAAGTCAAACAAGGGTATAAATGACTTTAACCCATATTCTACTAAATAGTAAAAATGTTTTGAAATTCATTTTCAAGAAACATGTATGTGGATGATAAAGAGATCCGAGTAGATTATTACGTATAAACAACCTCAGATAATGAAGAGATTGCGAAATAACCCTTAAAAATTTGGTAACTTATGAAACATACAACCCATAAAAGAGGTATCATACAATGAATATGTAAATACACATAAATTAGAGTGTATTACACAAAGAATATAATTATGGGTAGTACATACACCACACAAAAGGTGATGGTGGCAATATGGCATGAATCTCACTGGAATAAGGAGTGAGATGAAAACCCCTTACTTTGTACTTTTTCCTTGGTCGACGGTAGGTTTACCTCCTATATAATGGTGAAATAATTGTTATTGAATTATAAAATAATCATTTACTTCAATATGATATCATATATGATCTTTTAACATTGATTTGTTAATAATATCTTAGAATTATCGTCATTTCGGGTGTTAACAGATTCATTTTACATTATATTCTTTGATATGTGAGCCATATTCGTTATTAATGGGATGTATATTATTCATATCCATAATGATATAAAGTCCTTAGATACTATTTTTAAATCATCAAATTATAATTATACTTGAATGGATATGATGGAGAATGAATCTCATCGCGTTCGTGGAGAGGGTAGTCCGTACATACGCACGAGCGACAATATCATTCTTTTGATATTAAAATAATATATAATTGGATGTTATATCATATATACAGAATAATTATCATGTTATATTTATTATTTACATGAGTTACACATCATTATTATTACCATCCAAATAATAATATATTGAATAACAATTACACCACGACGTGGAGACGGTAAGCCGTACGTACGCACGTATGGTGACATGTTATTCAAAGGATATATAGAATACTGAATATGGTTGTACCATATTTAAAATAAAATCACAGTATATATATTATACTGGAGTTATTATTTTATAATGGTAATAACAATGAAAGAGGAAGTGTAAGAAGAAAGGAACTTGAAAAAGGGGTGGTGAAAACATTACCTCTTCTTCGGGTTCTTCCTTTTGATTTGATCAAAAGGGCTCCTTAGGTTGGATTTCTGATCAAACTAATGCCTCTAGGTTGTAGTGAGGGAAGTTGAGATAGTATTTGGGCAGGGTTTGTCCGAACCAAAGGGCTTTTAAGGTGTGATTAAATGAGAAGGAGGAGTGCCCTTTTATAAGAGGGGTGAGGGGCACCTTTGGAAAAGCTAGAAATATTAATTTATAATAAATTAATATTCGGTTTATAATGGATCCAAAGTTTATTATTTAAATTTTAAGGTGGGTATGGGTCTAAAACAACTCATCCAATATAATTTAGACAGGTTTCGGTCATTATATTAACCTTATCTTTAAGTATTAACTCTTAGTTAATTAGTTTCACTTTTACAATGTCTCTTTGTATTTTTATATTATATGGTTAATAAACATACTATATATACATCCAAGAGACCCCCAAGTGGTCCATTAATGATGAACATATCATGATATAAGTCTCTTGGCCGATCCTTAGATTTTTAGGAATTTAATATCAATTAATAATATAATATTTGTTTTAAGAACTCTTTTATGTCAATTTTGACACTATTCAATAGTTGATTTTTGTGAAACTCATAACAGATTGATTACTTCGAAAAAATTCAATTATATCAATAAAAATATATCATATTATCCTATAAAATTATTTTAATTCATTAAAAGTTTCATATTATATTTAATTGGGTATTTATAATATCAATTATTTTAATTGTTCACTATTAAAGTAATTAATTCATCATCATTGTGTCATAACTAAATTAAATTATTTAATGTCTAAAAATAATAAATAAAATATAATTATATAGGAAATCTTTTTATCTTTCTAATGAATATTTATAATCTAAAATCCAACATATATAACCCTCTGTAACAATTGTTTTGTTAAAAGATATATGCTTGTGTCATTTTTGTATTTATTTTAACTTAATTAAAATAAAGTGTCATTATCACTTACATGTGGATCCATGGGGTCCAAAAATCTACCCAAAGATGCCCATGGTCGACCATGTATCAACCAATATAGTTAAGACACGTTTTAGGGTAATTTATTATTATTATAATATTATTTTGTACCCTTGTTTACCGGATTTACCCTTCAATCACGGTAAATAAAATATTTACCGAAGTAATTATCCAAAATGTTTAAAAATAAAAGTTACCTATTTACACAATTTTAACATCCTGATTCCAAATATGGAATCCATTTTTCCAAATTCAAAACACAGAAGTGGAAGAAATTAATTTAAAATTAATTCCCGTTGTTAAAACAAAAAGCGTGGTTTTTAGAGATAATAACTATCCAAAGATTCACCTGTTTATGTCTGGTTTAAATGTGAAATTATGTTCAATGACCCACATTGTATTACATTGTAAAAATATATTCTAAATATACTTTAAAACCACTCAAATTCATAATTTATCACTATTAATTATTTTTATTAAAAAAGTTGTTTGTAATTAAAATTTAGTAATTTTCACTATTCATCAAAATATGAAAGTTATCCGAAAAGTATCAAAATTTCACCCTAGGCTAATTTAGATATTATGAATCCAAAAATGAAGTCCATTTTGAGAGATATAATTTATAAAATTTCAAAAAGTAGGTATTACTATTCATAAAGGCTAGTTTGATTAGTTATGGTGTGTTAAAATCTCGAAGTTGCGTACAATGCACGCCATTGCATTATTCGAAAGGAAACATACTGAGAAAGCTTGGGGTGTTACATTATTACTCCCTTGATCTATCATGAATATCAGACTTAATTCTCTTTCCCTTAAAGGAACTCACTAAATCACCACTGGGAGAAAAGGGAACGCCTCTCTGCCCTAACTTACCAGCAAATCAAGCTCATATATCAACACTCTATCCAGTATGTCAACATAATTACAGATACTTAACATGAATAATTTAGATCAAATTCAATAAAAAATACCCATTTGAAATAATTGACCCTTTATAATTTCATTTGTTACTACCTCAGGAGATAACTGTACGAGCTCCAAAAAATGGCGTGTGTATTGCAACGTTGACTTTTCACCTTAATTTTGGTTGAGAAACTCTATATAATTTACCACGACCATTGAATAGGGATAGAAATAATAATTGAAAAGGTATATAAATTCTTTCCATTCAGAGAACTCGTGATTCATTAACCTAATGATTAATTCACACCATCTCCTGCTATATATCACTAGGTTGAGGGTTGCACACTTTGACTTAATTGATTTCAGTGTTTCCAAAAATTGAAAAGGATGTTTATCTTTTTCAACCAATCCTAATGCACTTGACTATCAATATATCAGTGGAAAATAGGTGGATTACAGTAAAGAAAATATTGAACATGATTATGAGATTTGTATGTTTGAGATTCCACAACATGATCCTGAATGAGAATGGGTGCCATTGCATATCCCATAGCATTGACAACACACACTAAAATCTCATTAATATTTTGGTTTACTAGATAATTTTATCACTATGGTTCACTAGTAGCTTCTTCCTAAGGCATATTCAAATATCTTCTATGAGGTATGATTCTACACAATATCAATAGAAAACATTTAAAGCACCCAAAATATTATAGTGATCTATGATACATGAATACAAATTATATCAATCATATTTTAAGATTGGGGTTTGAAGAAAACTCAAAAAATGGTATGGAAAATACTGGAATCAAATTAAAAATTTCTCAAGATGATTTTCCAAAATATCCATTGTTAATTAGGGATCGTGATAGTGATAATTATTCATGTAATCTCTTGAAACTACCTCTTTATTTTCAACATTACTATCTTCTATCTTCTAGTATATTCTAACTAAATTCTGAAATCAAAGAAAGATAAAAAAACACAGTCCTTTGATACCATTTTTTCATGAACGTATCTAGATATCCTAATACCCTAATTTCTAAACCTAATCTAACATGTTCCGAAGGGCATTCCTAATCCCCAATCTTTGGAAAATATCACTTGAAATAATATAAAAAATGGAATGATATTTTATATATAAAAGTGGAAAATAATGGATACAAGTCATTCTAATTGACACTACTCAAGGATAATGTACAAAAAATAGATAGGTAAAATAAACCAAAAATAGTATGTAATTAAAATACCAAACATCTACTAAGATAAAAGATCAAACAATCCATGAAAAATGTTTATAACATCTCCACCGCTCACCTCTGTGACTCAGGGTCCCAATGATCAATAATATCCCCTACTTACAAGAGGGGCTTTACCATTTTTAGATTAGAAAAAATATAATATACAAATTCCTAAATTAAAAGGTATTGTTTGACATAAACATACTAGTAGGGTCTTAACAAGTGAACCATACAAATACTATAACAATAAAACAATTATTATATCAATTGTAATAAAACAAGGCATGATAAATCATTTTCACATTTTTTAAAAAACATCATTTCAATTAAAATGAGGGAAGATATCTCAAAAAATCCTAAAAAAATATTTATATTAAAAATTTTATATAAAAAGTTTTACATGAATAAAAAAAATTCTATAATCACTGATCATTTCTAAAAATACATATATGTGCATACTGATATCAACACACCACTATAGGGTCCCATTTATGAAAATCAAATAACACCCCATTATGGGAGTGCGTATCGGGTAATCAATCCACACCCCATTTGGGGAGCACATACCAATCAGTCAATATACACCCAATTTTTGGAACCCGTACATAGATTTAAACTTCAATCATGGGAATATAGAACATTTAAAATCAAATTAATAAAAAATTACCAATTTTTTTCCATATATGTTTTACTTTTTGAAACCAAATATCATTTTTCAAAAAATTAATCCCCTTTCATACCATCATTCAATTGAAGCCATTTATTAATGATCAACATCAAATTAACTTCATCAAACCAGTTTTCAATTCAAGAAAAAACATTTTCACATTTTCCCAATAATTTCAATTTCATTGAAATATAGGGTTTTTCCTAAAATCCATGCCAATATCAACATAAAATGTCTATTATCTCAAATACATAGTTATTAAATCATTCATAAAATCTTTTCAGTTTAATCAAGAAATTCAAGGTTTCAATTGGAGGGTAATGATATATAGAACCACCTACTATTAATCACATGGTGAAATACAACACCTAAAATGCGTTTTCCAATAGAGAACGAGGTGAATGAGATCAGGGTACAAAAACTAGAAACAATATATATAAAAATAGATATTGTATACTTCAATATCATGATGATCTATCAATATCTAAGGATGATAGAATATGAGATTGGATGGAAACCATATGAGAGAATATCTACTTACCCAAAGGTGTAACACCCCGAGATTTTATGAAAAATATTCTTTTAATTTCATTAATGTCTTGTGTTGTATGCTACACCAAGATTATCTTGCACTATACGCAACACAGTATTAGCTTGCAGTATACGCAACACTATTCTTGGATCGTGTTACACACAATTTTGATAATAGTTATTCTACGCAACATTGAGTATATATATATATATATATATTAAATTTATAAATGAAATATGGTTGGATTATGTTATACGAAACAAAGAAGGATTCTTGCACAACACGCAACCCTAACTTGGCTTGCATTACACGCAATCGCGACCTTCCTCGATAGTGTGTGTTGTACGTAATACCGGGTTTTACTAAACAATGATATATTGTTATAATATTATTATGAACTAGCTTTTATGAATAGTATTAACTAAATTTTGAATTTTATAACATTATTATTCATCTTACACATTTTCTAGAACATGGTATAAGAACAATATAATTTTTTCGGGTAAAATAAGTATTTTTCAAAAAATACAGTTTTTCCACCTTTTGATGGCGCACCCACGTTAAATATAGTTTTTGAAATGTTTATAAGTACCATTTGACAAAATAAAATTATTCTTTGGAATCAAGAAAAAAAATTTACTTTGGATAAATTTTTCATTTTATTCTGACAACTTTCATATTTTAATTAATAGTAAAAACATGCTATATTTTAATTAAAAACAACTTTTTTCATCATGATATCTTATGTGGTTAAATTATAATATTGAATGGTTTTAAATTATAAATAGAATATATTTTTACCATCTAATATAATTTATGTTATTATCATTGATTTTACCTTGAATTCGTAGGTTAAATCAATTCAATCTTTTGCAATGTTTTAAAGAAAAGCCCATTTTCTTTCCACAAAGGGATTAATTTTAATTTAATTTCTGCAACTTTTGTGTATTGAATTTGGAAAAATGGATTCCATATTTGGAATCAGTGGGTCCATATTATGTTAATAAGCTACTTTTTATTTTTGGGCATTGTGAATAGTAACTACGGTAAATTTTATTTACCATAATTAAAGGTAAATCGGGTAATTAAGAGTAAATATAAGATTATAAAATTACCCTAACACTTGGAAAAATCTTATTGGATGACTAAATGTCGACCCATATCACCTAAGGGTCGGATTAGATTCATTTAATGGATTTTTTCTAGGAAAATAATTTAATTATTATTAAAACCAAAGAAAGTGACAACATGTCACTCTCTTAAATTCTATAAGTATAATAATTTTAAGTTAGTGATAAACTTCATGAAACTTAGAACATTAATAATATACAGAAAGAAAACAAAATTATCTACTTCATGAAAATTTATTTATAATTTTTTTGGATTAAATAATTATCATTAATTGTGACACAATAGTGATGCAGAAATTATTTATCTAGTGAAAAATCAAGAATATAGTTTTTATTAAACTAATAGTTACCATAAAAGGCACAAAACCCTGAAAAAAACTTATTGGTCATGTATATTTAAACTCTAATCATCCAATGGTCTAATATTTGACCATTTTGAGTCTTATAAAAGCAATTATGAAACTTATATTATTTTATTTTAAATGATGCCAAAGTTGTCACCTTCATAATTTAATAAATATAACAATTTAACTATTGTGATTTTAAGATGATAAATTCATGTAAAAGTATTATTGTGAAAGTTAATAGATTTATCTTAATAATAGGATTTTAGTTTTAATTTTTATGCAACATATAAGTATATTAAATAATTATACAAAACTGTTGTAGTAATTATTTTATTAAGAGATAAACCAAATAAATGGTTTTAAATATAATAAAATAAATATTATATGAACTATATAATGTTCTACACTAATTTTATAGATACATATGTCCTTTTATGAATCTATTAAAGCTTTTAGTTTGAACATATCTTCTGTATATATTTTATTTAAATTTATATAAATGAATAGTGACAAAATTGCCACTATTGTTATTTTATAAAAATAACATATTATAAAATTGTTTAAAAATCACAAAAATATTTAAAAATTATAAATTTAAATTTATATGGTCTAAAATGTTATAAAGTATATAATTATGGAAAATGCACAAAAAAATAAGTAATTGTTTTGTTATAAGTTAAAATTTAGAATTTTATTACCACAAATAAAATTAACGTGATTAAGTAAGGATAAATCAAGTTGATAATGTTTAAAATAATTTCCTAACATGTCTAAATTTTATTGGTTGATGAGATTACAACCCTATCTAATCTTATATTCAAATATTAGTTATTTTTAAAGGTTTTTAAGTGGGTTTATATTTATTATAAATTAATATTTTTATGATTTCTAAAGGTGCCCCTCTCCTCCTTTATAAAATGGAACCTCCTCCCTCTCCTCCTCACACCAATTTGAGCCTTCAAGCTCGGCCAAAACCTGACCATTTCACTTCCCCAATTCCCTAGAATCATCTTAGAGGTTTTGGTATTCTTCAAAGACCAATTGCAGTGCCCTAAGAGGAGGTCTCAAAGAGGCGATTCAAAGAAGAGGTAATGTTCATTACCAATTCTTTCAACTTTATTACTTCTTCCACTTCTTCTTATTTAGTTGTTTCATTATGAAATAATAACATCAGTATCACTCATATACTGATATGTTATTATAAGTATGAAACAACCCTATTTCACCATCTATCCATCCTACGGAAAATGTAATCACCGCACGTGCGTACGTACAGAATATCATCTCCACGCCGTGGTGTAATCTATTTTACACCACCACCTTACTTGGATGGGTATAATGGTGTAAATAATAACTATATATGATTATTTTAAAGTGATATTGATTCTGTAATAGTATACATACACTCTAATAAAATTCCACGATCATGGGAACGATATCATCGCTTGTGCGTACGTACGGAATACCGTCTCCATGACGCGATGAGATTCATTCTCAATGATTAACCATTCATAAATGATTATAAAGTATATATAATAAGTAATCATGACATATATGACATAATAATGATACTTGATTTATGTATATATATATATATGTATGTCATCCAATTAATTCCATTCAATTCAATGATGAAACGAAAACAACGTTCATGCATACGTACGGCCTACCATCTCCATGAACGGTGTATTTCTTTCCATTTATCGATCTATTATATATATGTATATTATTAATATATATTATATATAAATCATGTTTTACATTCTGGATGTAAGTAATCATGATCTAATTAATCATATGAATAATTAGAAGTCAAAACATGGGCGACAAATGAAACGATTTTACCCAAAACGCTTTTTAACATGGAATTTACAAAATAACGGGTAATATAAAGTCATAAGTGAGCCATATATGATATCATTAAAATTAATATGATTATTTAATAAGTCAATAACATTATTTAAATCATTATACAGGATGTTCAGATATGTACGAAGCATATCATACCTAAGGTAAGGGATAATTTTGCAAATCTCATTTTATCCGAGATTGCTTATTCGTAAGTATTTACTGGGGTTATTGCTATCATCCATCTCCATGTTTTATAAAAGTGTATTCATGTATGTTTAAAGTGCTTTTTACCCATTTTTTACTTTTACTACATGGAATGTAAGGAATCTTTCTTTTGATTACGTTACGAGGTACTTTTTGACTTTTCCGGCAAAAGTACGAGAAGAATGTTTTTTTAACTTATACGGCACGAACGGATTTTTACGGTTTTATAAAGCCTTATTTTCATGAAGCTTCATCCAAAATATTTCATGACTTTTTTAAACAAAATCATATTATTTTAAAATTGCATGGCATTTTTTGAAAAGAAAATGATTTTGAAGAAGAAAGGATATTTTCATCAACAATTCATTTCAAGTGTTTTATTAAAACCATTTTTTCATCTAAGATGACATTATTTCATATGTGTATGTTTCAAGTATAATTTCTCTATGATTTACATGGTTTCAATTTTCTTATTATGAAATGATATCCATTTCTTTTATATGGATTATGTGATGATGGGATGATGTTTATGAAACCCATTTTATTTATTGGGTTTTTATGAATGATATATGTTTATTTTGTGGCACAAGTAAGAATGATTTCATTATGAGATGGGTGGGACCTATATCTCCCTCCAATGCATTGGTTAAAGATTTATATCTCATGAGATAGACATGGCTGGAACAGTAAGTTAATCTGGTTCAGTGTTACAGGACTGAAACAAGGAGTGAACTCGATTCAGAAAGGGACTTTGTCCACCAAGATGGTCTTGGCAGCAATGCCTTCGCTACTATGGAAATCATGACATGTGCTGAATGGTTTGCACAATTACATGTTTTATTCCCATGCTATTTTATCATTCTTAATGTTTCTTTATGATCTATGCCTTACGTACTTCCATGTTTTATGTCATTGCTCAAGATTTTGATGTTTAAACATTATGTTCATGTTTTTATGTTCAAATGTATATAGTATGTTTTATTTTATCCATGCTTACCCTTACTGAGCATTTGAGCTCACCCTTTTTATGTTTTCTTTTCCCCAGGATATAAATAAAGGTTTTAGGTAAGAAAAAAAGGGGAAGATCTTTATGGGAGATATTGAAGATCTTTCACCACGATTAGAAGATTTTATTCCGAGTTTCCAAAGACACTAAACTATTACGGTCCTTGTGTGTCTATTTTTATTATGTATTAAGTATTCCGCAAAATTAATGTAATTTCCATGCACGTCAAGCTTCGGGTCTCTACAGTTGGTATCAGAGGAAAGGTTTAGTCAACCTTTGGAAACTAGGATGCGAAAAATGTTAGTGAGATCCCTAGAGATATTTCTAAGGTATGTCTAGGGATGTCTCTAAGGTTAAGTATACGTATAGGTTATAGTCCTAGAATTGCGCTAAGGATCTTATAATTTAACCTAAGATGTTAGATATTGAGGGTACTCCACCATTACTATGTTTTTTTCTCTAGCATTATTTTTCCTCTCATAGAATTATTTTTTTGTTTTAGTTAATGGAGGGAACCAGAAGGAATTCAGTTAACATTGAATCCAATAGAAAAATTGGTGACTATGAGGAACAAAATTGTGTAATGCCTAGAGAGAAAGATATTGTGATTATGCTGAATCAGTCATCACGATATATGATTAACAAGGAGAAATTTAGTTGTATTCTGAATTCATCAAATAAGAGGAAGATAGACTATTATGCATGTTCGCATGATGAGGAGCATAAATAAAGGAATATTGAGATTTCTAAACATGGGAAGAAGAACCTTGAGGAATACCTCAAATGGAGGGACTGATGTTATCTGTGTGGAGAAAAGGGTCATAGAGTGACAGACTGTTATGGAGTTCAATGTATTATTTGTGGAGAACATGGGAATTACCCAACTCAATGCCCTGACCTAAAAAGTTACTTCTAAATCAAAGAAGGACTTATTCCAGGAAAATCATTGAAGAGGATGGATTGAAGTGTTTATGTATTAGTATTCAATAATAATGTTGTTGAGGTACTTTTATTGTGTATTGGAATATTTTTGTATTAGTCTATTGTGGTTTTCAATAATTTTAAGGTACTGGTAACCATGACAAGTGATTCTAATATTTTGGAAAGTAGATGATATACGCATAATGAAGGGATAAGGAGAAAATGAAATGTTTGACAGTATTCATGAGCTCATGATTGATATAAGGACTAAGTGATATCATGGTTTGAGTATATATAATTTTGAGGATTTTGGTATGTGGAATGTGTTAACTTTTAACTACATTCATGTTTTCACTATGGTTCAATAGGTATTTATTTTTCAAGAGAATACATGATTAAGGTATTCAAATGATTGGAATGTGACCAACAAGATATATGGGGGATAAATGATGATATTCTCATGCTTGGTTGATGACATTTCAGGTAATCGTTTTCTTTATACTATGAGCATGGACCGAAGTATTTTAGATAAGCCTAAAGATTGTAATGAATTATGTTGTACATAAGTTAGTATTGTTTAAGGATAGAACTTTTTTTTGATATTATTGATGGGATGTTATAGTAATATAGTTTTAGAAAAAGGACAACCTACAGGACAGGTGACAGCCCATCACGTCGGACAAGGCTGTGGGAATCGAACCCACAACCGAAGTGCGACTGGCCTTTATCGCCTACCACTGGCCTACAGGAAGTCCCTGTTTAGTAGAAACTAGTTTTATTATATTAAGAAGTATGATATATGAAGTATAAGTCCATTTTAGGAACCATATATGATTAATCTCACTATAGATGGACTTATGTATTTTTTTTGATAACTTTTCTAACCTTTTGTTTAAGACAGATGGAATGACCCATCATTCTATCCCATGATCTACTAACACATCACTAATGACAAATTCAACTTCCTTTCTTTAAGAGATGAAGTTGAAATTGTCCAAAGAACGACCAATGGTGAGACTATACCAAAATCATGAAAGTATTTCTTCTAATGCTAATTTCATCATCTTTAGGGAAATGATCTTGAGAACCAAAAATGTTGTCCTAGTGCCTTTATATCCGATGAATCAGAAGGTACCTTAGATCATCAAAAATTTATGGCTTTGTGATTGTTGGATTTTTCATAGCCATGTTCTCTACCACTCTCTATCAGAACATGATGGTTAGATTTCTCTTCCATATCCAAATTTTCACCAATGTTATCCTATATGGAAGCCTAGTGATGAGTTAATTTGGGTAACCATTATATTTCATACTTTAGTTTTTAATGTTCAGTTTTGGTATTTCTTTTTACGATGTGGGTTTCTATGAATAGTAAACGATTTATAACCCCGACGAATTTTGAGGGCGAAATTCATTTTAAGGGGGGTAGAATGTAACACCCCAAGATTTTATGAAAAATATTCTTTTAATTTCATTAATGTCTTGTGTTGTATGCTACACCAAGATTATCTTACGCTATACACAACACTGTATTAGCATGCAGTATACACAACACTATTCTTGGATCGTGTTACACACAATTTTGATAATAGTTATTCTACACAACATTGAGTATATATATATATATATTCAATGTATAAATAAAATATGGTTGGATTCTGTTATACGAAAAAATGAAGGATTCTTGCACAACACGCAACCCTGACTTGGCTTGCATTACACGCAATCACGACCTTCCTCGATAGCGTGTGTTGTACGCAATACCAGGTTTTACTAAACAATGATATATTATTATAATATTATTATGAACTATACGTTATGAATAATATTAACTAAATTTTTAATTTTATAACATTATTATTCATCTAACACATTTTCTAGAACATGGTATAAGAACAAAATAAATTTTTCGGGTAAAATAAGTATTTTTAAAAAAATACAGTTTTTCCTCCTTTTGATGGAGCACCCACTTTAAATCTAGTTTTTGAATTTTTTATAAGTACCATTTTATAAAATAATATTATTCTTTGGAATCAAGAAATAAAAATTTACTTTAGATAAATTTTTCATTTTATTCTGATAACTTTCATATTTTAATGAATAGTAAAAACACACTATGTTTTAATTAAAAACAACTTTTTTCATTGTGATATATTATGTGGTTAAATTATAATATTGAATTGTTTTAAAGTATAAATAGAATATTTTTTTACCATTTAATATAATGTATGTCATTATCATTGATTTTACCTTGAATTCGTAGGTGAAATCAATTCAATCTTTTGCAATGTTTTGAAGAAAAACCTGTTTTCTTTCCACAACGGGATTAATTTTAATTTAATTTATGAAACTTTTGTGTATTGAATTTGAAAAAATGGAATCCATATTTTGAATCAGTGGGTCCAAATTATGTTAACAAGCTACTTTTTATTTTTGGGCATTGTGAATAGTAACTACCGTAAATTTTATTTACCATAGTTAAAGGTAAATCGGGTAATTAAGGGTAAATATAAGATTATAAAATTACCCTAACACTTAGAAAAATATTATTTAATGACTAAAAGTAGACCCATATCACCTAAGGGTCGGATTATATTCATTTAATGGATTTTTTTCCATTAAAATTATTTAATTATTATTAAAACCAAAGAAAGTGACAACATGTCACTCTCTTAAATACTATAAGTATAATAATTTTAAGTTAGTTATAAACTTTATGAAACTTCTAACATTAATAGTATACAGTAAGCTAACTAAATTATCTACTTCATGAAAATTTATTTAGAATTTTTTGGGATTAAATAATTATCACTAATTGTGACACAATAGTGATGCAGAAATTACTTATCTTGTGAAAAATCAAGAATATAGTTTTTATTAAACTAATAGTGACCATAAAAGGCACAAAACCCTGAAAACAACTTATTGGTCATGTAAATTTAAACTCTAATCATCCAATTTACGAATATTTGACCATTTGGAGTCTTATACAAGCAATTATGACACTTATATTATTTTATTTTAAATGAAGCCAAAGTTGTCACCTTCATAATTTAATAAATATAAAAATTTAACTATTGTGATTTTAAGATGATAAATTATATTAAAATTATTATTCTGAAAGTTAATAGATTTATCTTCATCAGAGGTTTTTAGTTTTAATTTTTATGCAACATATAAGTATGTTAAATAATTATACAAAACTGTTGTAGTAATTATTTTCTTAAGAGATAAACCAAATAAATGGTTTTAAAAATAATAAAATAAATATTATATGAACGATATAATGTTCTAAACTAATTTTATAGATACATATGGCCTTTTATGAATCTATTAAAGCTTTTATTTCGAACATATCTTCTGTATATATTTTATTTAAATTCATATAAATGAATAGTGTCAAAATTGACACTATTGTTATTTTATAAAAATAACATATTATAAAATTGTTTAAAAATCACAAAAATATTTAAAAATAATAAATTTAAATTTATATGGTCTAAAATGTTATAAAGTATCCAATTATGGAAAATTCACAAAAAATAAGTAATTTTTTGTTAGAAGTTAAAATTTAGAATTTTATTACCACAAATAAAATTAAATTGATTAAGTAAGGATAAATCAAGTTGATAATGTTTAAAATAATTTCCTAACATGTCTAAATTTTATTGGTTGATGATATTACAACCCTATCGCATCTTATATTTGAATATGAGTCATTTTTGGAGGTTTTTAAGTGGGGTTAGATTTATTATAAATTAATATTTTTAAGATTTCCAAAGGTGCCCCTCTCCTCCCTTATAAAAGGGCACGCCCTCCCTCTCCTCCTCACACCAATTTGAGCCTTCACGTGTGGCCAAAACCTGATCATTTCACTTCCCCACTTCCCTATAATCATCCTAGAGGTTCTGGTCTTCTTCAAAGACCAATTGTAGTGCCCTAAGAGGAGGTCTCAAAGAGGCGCTTCAAAGAAGAGGTAATGTTTGTTACCAATTCTTTAAACTTTATTTCTTCTTCCTATTCTAATTCATTAGTTGTTTCATTATGAAATAATAACATCATTATCACTCATATACTGATATGTTATTATAAGTATGAAACAACCCTATTTCACCATCTATCCATCCTACGGAAAACGAAATCACCGCGTGTGCGTACGTACAGAATACCGTCTCCACGCTGTGGTGTAATCTATTTTCCACCACCACCTTACTTGGATGGGTATAATGGTGTAAATAATAACTATATAAGATTATTGTAAAGTGATATTGATTCTGTAATAGTATACATACACTCTAATGAAATTCCACGATCATGGGAACGATATCATCGCTCGTGCGTACATACGGAATACTATCTCCACGACGCGATGAGATTCATTCTCAATGATTAACCATTCATAAATGATTATAAAGTATATATAGTAAGTAATCATGAAATATATGACATAATAATGATACTGGATTTATGTATATATATATGTATGTCATCCAATTAATTCCATTCAATTCAATGAGGAAACGAAAACAACGTTCATGCGTACGTACGGCCTACCGTCTCCATTAACGGTGTATTTATTTCCATTTATCGATCTGTTATATATATGTATATTCTGAATATATATTATATATAAATCATGTTTTACATTCTGGATGTAATTAATCATGATCTATGTAATCATATGAATAATTACAAGTCAAAACTCGGATGACAAATGAAACGATTTTACCCAAAACGGTCTTTAATATGGAATTTACAAAAGAACGGGTAATATAAAGTCATAAGTGAACCATATATGATATCATAAAAATTAATATGATTGTTTAATAAGTAAATAACATTTTTTAAATCATTATACTGGAGGTTCGGATACATACGAAGCATATCGGACCTAAGGTAAGGGATAATTTTTCAAATCTCATTTTATATGAGATTGCTTATTCGTAAGTATTTACTGGGGTTATTGCTATCATCCATGTCCATGTTTCATAAAAGTGAATTCATGTATGTTTAAATTCATTTTTACCCATTTTTGACTTTTACTACATGGTATGTAAAGAATCTTTCTTTTGATTATGTTACGTGGTACTTTTTGACTTTTCCGGCAAAAGTACGAGAAGAATGTTTTTTTAACTTATATGGCACGAACGGATTTTTACGGTTTTATAAAGCCTTATTTTCATGAAGCTTCCTCTAAAATATTTCATGAATTTTTTAAACAAAATATTCTTCTTTTAAAATTGCATAGAATTTTGTGAAAAGAAAATGATTTTGAAGAAGAAAGGATATTTTCCTCAATAATTCATTTCAAGTGTTTTATTAAAACCAATTTTTCATCTAAGATGACATTATTTCATATGTGTATGTTTCAAGTATAATTTCTCTATGATTTACATGGTTTCAATTTTCTTATTATGAAATGATATCCATTTCTTTTATATGAATTATGTGATAATGTGATGATGTTTATGAAACCCATTTTATTTATTGGGGTTTTATGAATGATATATGTTTATTTTGTGGCACAAGTAAGAATGATTTCATTATGAGATGGGTGGGACCTATATATCTCTCCAATGCATTGGGTAAAGATTTATAACTCATGGGATAGACATGGCTAGAATGGTAAGTTTATCTGGTTCAGTGTTACAGGACTGAAATGAGGAGTGAACTCGATTCAGAAAGGGACTTTGTCCACCAAGATGGTCTTGGAAGCAATGCCTTGGCTACTATGGAAATCATGACATGTGCTGAATGGTTTCCACAATTACATGTTTTATTCCCATGCTATTTTATCATTCTTAATGTTTCTTTATGATCTATGCCATACATACTTCCATGTTTTATTTCATTGCTCAAGCGTTTGATGTTTAAACATTATGTTCATGTTTTTAAGTTCAAATGTATATAGTATGTTTTATTTTATCCATTCTTACCCTTACTAAGCATTTTAGCTCACCCTTTTTATGTTTTCTTTTCCCCAGGATATAAAGAAAGGTTTTAGGTAGGAAAAAAAGGGGAAGATATTTATGGGAGATATTGAAGATCTTTCACCATGATTAGAAGATTTTATTCCGAGTTTCCAAAGACACTAAACTATTACATTCCTTGTGTGTCTATTTTTATTATGTATTAAGTATTCTTAAAAAGTAATGTAATTTCCATGCACGTCAAGGTTCAGGTATCTACAAAAGTGGATCAAACAAGATCAAATATGATTTGTTCAATAAAGAGATGGGGTTTTAGGAGATTAAACTACTTCTTGAGAGACTTAAAGTACAAGGAAATAAATTTATCTTCGATATGGGTATATTAAGGGTTAAACCGTGGGTTCGAAGAATTTAAAAATAATTTTTGGGGGATTAATGACATGTGTGAATGGTTTTATGCAATGGTCTACATGGTTAGTAGTAACTATAAAACCAAGATATTTTAAAAGGGGAATATTGTTATTCTATATTATGAATAAAAAAATTATAAATCTTATAATAAAATATACAATTATATACTTTAAAAAAATATTTCTATTTAAATAAATTTAATCTCTTTTATAGCTTGCGAAATAAGGAAATCCAAGTAAAAAAGAACCATAACATAGTATATTGTTATAACCTAGATATTAAGATGGTGGGTATGATTATTAATAAATAAATTATGAAATTTATGGTTATTTATTCATTATAATTAATATAATAATCATTTCAATTAAAAATAAATGTTATCATAAAATTTGATTTTTTTTTCTAAAAGACGGGTAAGTCTCACTTTGCGCACATTGTTTAAAATTATTTTCTTACCAAATTTAGAAAATTGATTTAAAAAAATTATCCTCATTCCCTATATCATTATATAAAAATTAGTTATGGTGAAATTTTTTGTTATTTCTGAATTGTTTCATTTTCCAATGAATTGTGAGAAATACAGAATTTTAATTGAAAACTGGTGTTTCGTTTAAATTATTTATAATGATAAATTATATTTTTAATTAGGTTTTATTTGAAATTAGTTCAATTTTATATCCATTAATTCAATTTATTTCATTATAATATTTTTCATATTGAATTTGTATATAAAATAATTATTAACATTTGTACATTTTCTCTTTGAGAATCTGATTTCGTATCATGTATACATGATTAATTTGAAATTTTAATTTTATAATTCAATGAATTGAACGTGGAAAAATGGATTCATATCTGTGATGACAAAAATTTATATTATCTAATAATTAGAAATTAATCTTAGACCAAAATGATTAGTGAAAATATTAAAAAATATTTATTGCGGTTAAGGTAACAATGTCTTTAGTTACAGTTAAACTAAAATGATAAGAGTTAAAATGACCTAAAAAATGTCTAAAATATATTTTATTGTTATATTTATACCCTATCATGAATAATTATCTTGAATAATCTATTTTTAACTATTTTTTCTTGTTAAAAATATG
This sequence comes from Viscum album, assembly GCA_963277665.1. Classification (NCBI taxonomy): domain Eukaryota; kingdom Viridiplantae; phylum Streptophyta; class Magnoliopsida; order Santalales; family Viscaceae; genus Viscum; species Viscum album. The sequence goes on from OY728126.1 coordinate 1,536,512,455, forward strand.
GGTACACTATTTTCTATTAAAAAATTACCAGTGTGCCACTAACCTCAATTATAAAAGGTCAACCCCTCTCCTATACTCAACACACCTTCAAACCATTTTGGTTTAAAAGATATCATAAATAATCAATTACTAAAATCATATAATCATATAATATTTATTTTGGGTATAAATACATACTGGAATGTTTTTTGGTGCCAACCTAAAGAGGTTAACTGAAGAAGAGGTAACATTCTTCAAAGGGTATTTTTATTTTATTTCCTCAAACATGATTTTATAACAAAATTAGTATCTTAAATATACTGAGATTTTTATGTCAATTTTATGACATTCAACCATATCCATTGTCATTAAATTAGATACAAAATCATCATTTTTGTGTATTGGGGACTACCATGTTGCGTTCTGATGTCATTCAGTTTTCTAGTACAACCTCTCACGGCTAGGTTTTATGATGGATATAATTTTTATATATTATATTTTTAATTTAATTATACCAATTAAGTATTTATTATATACCTTTCTTTTTTACTTTCTATTCCGTAGGCGATAGAATAACATCACATGTGTGTACAATAAACTACAACCTCATGAAGTGATGTGATTGGTTTTCCACTAACACTTTACATTTGAAGATAATAATGATAGTGTTAATTAATATATAAGGTATTAATTAAATTATTAAATTATTTATATATTAATCATTCAATAAATATATTATATCATTTTCTTTCCTATCTTCTCACTCAAAGATGATGACATCTTTCATGTACGTTTGGGTTATCGCCTTCATGAAGCGATGTGAAAATATTTTAATCACGACACCACATAGATGATAAATATGTAAGTATATTTAAATAAATAATAAAGTGTTTATTATATTATTATTATTATTTAATGAAAAAAAATCACTTATCTCCTTTTCATAACGATCGTTGAAAAATGGATACTTTACCCATGCATACCTACAACCAACCGTCTCCATGATCATAAAATACATCATTATTAAAAAAACATTAATTATTAGTCTTAAAAATATAATTTATGTATAAATATAATAATTAATTAATTATTATTATTCAATATATGATAAAACTACATAATATCCACAAGAACCAAAACATTAATGACAAATAACGAATGAGAAGACATGGAATATAACAACTGAAACAATGGAAATGATTAAAGATAATTCAGGAATTGGTGATAAGATGTTATTAAAGGATCATAAATGATATTAAAAATTTTAATATGGTTTTGGTATAAAAAAATAAATTAAAAAATGTATACAGGAGGTTAAATTATGGTCAACCAAATGAAAGTGTTAGGTAAAGGATTTCTTAACTCAATTTCCATCCATTGGTTTTAACTTATACTTCATTGATTGTTTAATTCTATGATTATGTGTTTAATGAGAATTTATAATTTTATGTTTTATTTCAAATTTTTTATGTGGATTTATATTTTATACACATTATCATTCCATTGATTAAATCCCACTTCAATGATATGAACTTTTTATTTGAGTTCGTCTTAATTTCAATTCACTAAGACATATTTTATTGTTGTGAACATAAATTCTTATATATGGTGTAAATACCTACCCATTGAAATTTAATATTATGAATAATTAATAATTCATCTTATATTAAGTTTCAATTTTAAATTATTTATCTAATGGGGTTTTTAATTAAAAGTTTCTAAGTGGTAAATAAGTTCATAACTCAATTTTGTTTCTTTGGTTTATATTAATCCTTAGTTGTGATTTATTTTATAAGATTATGAGTTTAATAAATTTTTTCATTTTATTATATTATTTAAACTATTTTTTTGTATTTATATTTGATACACATAATCTATTCATTGGTTAATTATCAATAAAATTTTATGATCATTGTAAGGGTTTATCCCATATTTTCATTCTAATTGAGTTTGATTATTCATGAATTTTAGTTAAAAGAAATTGTTTGATTATTTTTCTAATTAATCTATATATTTTTATTCTACTCAAGTTATTAATTATATTTTAAATTAATTGTACCATTTTCCAATCTTTGTTCCTTAATATAATCAGGAAAATGTTTTTAATAAAATATGACTTCATTCCCCTATTCGGTCCAAAATCTGTTTTTTACAAAAATCATGCTTTCTAAAAATGTTCCAATTTTTTAATCATATTAAAAATGATTAACTAAATAAATTTTTACCCATTTTTTTCATTTCAATTTTGTTTTTCTATGTAATATTCATGTCATTTTAAATAAAACACTCGTTTTCCTTCTACCTAAAAAGTGGAAGGAATATTTTTTTAACCTATATAACATATACATAATTTTCATCCATTATAACAACTAAAATGTTTAAAAAATTACTTTATATTTTTCAAAGATTATATTCAATGAATTTTTTTCATGATGTTTTGAAAAATTTTAAAAATTTATTTTTTAAATTAAATGGATATTTTCCCCAAGAATGTTTATAATGATCTTATTATGGTATTTCTATTTATCAACAAAAAAAACCATTAGTCTTACAAAAATGAGTCTATGATTTATAAATATCATATTTATTATTTTAATGGATGTTTTATAATAATTTTGACCAAGGAAAGAATTTAAATCCACATTCTTTATTAATTTTTATAGTCATTAACTTTCCCTTAAAAAATTCACGCACCTATGATCATTAAGAACTATGTATTCCCTAAATATCAACATTATTTTTCATGGATAAGTTTATTTCATAAATAGTATATAGTTTTTAATTATGGTTCTCTACATTTAATTTTATTTGTGTATCTGGGGGAATATTGATAAATCCAAATTCTTTACTCAATACATATATTTGATGATAAGACACATTTTTTATGAATTAAATCGTATATTCGATATACAAGGAATGATTTGGACATAAAGAAATGAGTGGGACCTGGTTAAAGATATCCCATTGATGTATATATAGGTCTAATGAGATTAATCAGTTGGATATACTTAGTTAAATAGTTTTATACACATTATTTTGAAAAGTTCTTGAGGATATAGCTTAAAGATAGAGAAATCATGTGCCTGAGACATGATGTATAATAATTAATAATTTACTTCATGATGAAAGAAATTATTATTATTAATGATATTTTTCACAATGATATTATATCTTGATGCATTTCATTATGAATTATTTATTAAACCACATTCATGTTTAGTTGTTTAACATCCAATATTTATTATGAATTATACCATTATGATATTAATTATATTGTTTAAATTAAATGAGTTTTTAGTTATTTACCTTTCTATATTGATTATTCCTTAACATATCATGATAGAAAATTAATTAAAATGGCATTTGTGTTCAATTATTTACCTTTCCCTATTGATTATTCTTGTTGGTTGATGATATATGGCACTATACGTTTTCCTTATAGATCATTTTAGATCACTCTTATTTTTTTCTTTACTCATGAATCCATAAAGTGTAATATGATTGATATGAAAGGGAATGTTAGATGGAATAATGTTATTCATGAAAAAAATATTTTAATTTTTTTTTGATAATTAATATGGGAATCATGTATGTATCTAGTTTACCAAGACTTATAAAATATTCCATCATTCATGATGTGATTATTTTAATTTTATGACAATGTACTAAAGTAGACACTAAATATGAGTTACTAGGGGTGGGGTTTCAAAATTTGGTATCAGAGAATGTTTAGTAGAAACCTTGGAAACTAGATTTAGGAAAACATGGATTAGAGAACATAAACCAATGATGAAAATTGAGAATAACTATAGAAGAACATAATAATGTTTTGATAAGGTAGATATTAATTTTTTATGAAACAAATCCCAGTATGGATACAACAAGGGAATGTGGTTCTAGAATAGAGGTACTTATGGGAAATAACCCCAAAAGGGCATAATTTGCTTGACCTGATCGTCACCTGGTGTACAAGAACTTGTATTATAGTACACATTGGTTGATACTCATTGGGGATATGTATAGTATAATTATAATTTTATTTATAAACCATTATTATGGATTTTAAATATACATATTCACAATGAATCTTTGTTTATGATTATGAGATTAACATTGATTTGTTTTTCAATTTATGTTTAATGTTTCATTAGTTTTAGGATTATACATTATGTTTCACAAGGATATGATCTAATATAGTGTACAACATCATTTATAGATGTTTCATAGAATAAGGAATTCAAACCAAATCAATGCACATAATCCAAAGAGTAGGAGTGATATTTTTTTTGATGGGATTGTGCCAATATTTCAAAGGGAACAAGCCACACAAACTTTCTCATCATATGAGGACGTAATATCATGTAACTAAAATATAAAGAATGAATTCTCTAAGTATTTTTTATTTTGAGGGAAGGAGAAGAATAAGTTTATGGTAGTGAAAAAGATAGATTAAGGGAATAAAGGAAAAAAGAATTTACCATAATGATAGTTATGGAAAGAAACACCCCTGTACTTTCTCATAGGGAAGAGAAATTTTCAACAACTGTGGAGAGAAATTCCACTATTATTATGATTTAAAGGGTAATAAATAAGTTACCAATGTAAAATCCTGGAACTATAAGGATATTGGGCACTATAAACCAAAATGGTTCAATCATTAAAGGAATATAACTCAAAAGAATCTAATGGATGATGTTCAATCTTCTAGTATTACCACATAAAAATTGGAATGATTAATGTGATTGTGTTTGGATTTAAGAATTATGTCATTTTATTATTTTATCAATGATATTATGGTTATATGAATTATGAAATATATATAGATTGTATTGAAGTACTATTTTCATTATGTATTTGAAAGCACTTGTTGAATTGTATTGATGGCTAAGAAAAATAATTAGTGGAAAGATGAACTTTTTTATAAAAAACTTGATTGAGGGAAAGATAAGCCTTAATATATTTCTCAGGCTAAGATATTTATGTTTAGAAAAATAGATGATTGATATGGATAAAATAATTTTGATAATACTGACTACCTTGGGACTAATTAATGATCTATTAACAAAGTGGTTTATATTATCATTGATGGATTTTACAAAATCTTAGAATTTAAGGATTATATCCAATAATATGTGTTTTACTTAAGGAATAATGAAGAATTCATATTTTCAATTAGGTTTAAAGACAATTTTGGAAATTACCATGTTTTAATAAAATAAATGATGAAGGTATTCACATGTTTGGAATGTGAAAATTAATAGCTACTTAATATTTTTTGGAGGATTAAAGATAAGTTCATTTTGTTAAATAAGTGAAATTTTTTTATAGTTATGGATCATAGTATTTTGGAAGGGCCATAAGTTTAGTCATTTATGAAAGGCTTTATGATTAACATTGGAATAGGTTTTAGATATTAATGTATTAACTCACTATATGGAGATTAATACATATTGGATAACTTTTCCTAACCATTTTGTCATAATAATAACTAGAGATAAAAGGATTACTTATTATTATATTATGGATATTATGATCTATAAAAATAATTTTTTTGTGATTCCAGAATATAATGTTAATTTTTGGATATTTATTTCTTGGAGTATATAATGAATTGGAAATTTATCGAAGCACAATCCAATGATGAAAATATTCTTACAAAATAGAAACATATCAAGTAAGTATATTTTCTTCTATAGTTTGAGGAACACACAACCCTAATTCCAAATGAACCACAATAAAATATATCATTATAATCTAGACATTATGTTTTATGTTATTAATATCAATAAATACATTATAAAAATTATGGTTTTCTATTAATTAGAAATAATAAGAATCACTAAAAACAAAAAGAAACATTTTCTGAAAAAATGAATTTTTTTCTAAAAGACCGTTTAGAAGTGCTTTTCACACATAGTTTAAAATTAATTTTTACCCCATTTATAAAATTAATTTTATAAAATACATTATTTTTTTAAATATCACTCAAAAACTAGTATATTGTTATTTTTTATATTTTTTTATAAAATGTTTTATTTTTTGATGAATATTGAAAATACCTAATTTTTATTAAAAACGACCTTTTAATTTAAATTATTTACAATGTTAAATTATATTTTTAATTTTTAAAATTATAATTAGTTCAATAATATATCTATTAATGAAAATATTTGTCATTGGAATCATTTTAACATTTAATTTTTATATAAAAAATTTTAAACGTTTGAACAACTTTTTTGATACCCCCTTTCTCATTGCGTCTATGAGATTTATTTTAAATTAAAATTTTCTACTTATGTGAATGGAATTTTAAAAAATGGATTCCATATTTGGAATTACAATAATTTATATTATAAAATATGTTCATCTTTATTTCGTGCCAAAATAAATAGTGAAAACATTAAATATTATTTTCCACAGTTAGGGTAAAAATGGATTTAATGGGGGGTTAAATTAAAAATATATGGTTTAAAATGTCCTAAAAACTTGTATCTATTTTATGGACATATTTAAACCCACTATCATGAATAATTCTAAGAAATACTCTATGTTTTACCGTTGTTTAATTTGAAAAATACTGTTACACCTATTTCTTTTCAAAATATAAAAGTGTGGCGCTCATCTCAGTTATAAAAGTACACACCTATAATCTGTTATTCAATCATTTAAAAAACATTGGTTCATCCATTACCTTCAAAAATCACTTTTTAAATTACCTCATATCATCCTAGAAGTCTTATTTTGGGACAAAATCTAACCTAGTATGTCTTTTGATGCAAACCTAAAGAGATTATCTGAAGTAGAGGTAAATTTATTCAACCAGAATTTTTATTTTATTTCCTCCACCACCATGTTAAATTGTTATTAAATAGTAATGATATAATAAAATCAGTACAATAAATATATTTATCTGTTTTTATGTAATGATAATTAACTAATAATATATCCTTTCATATAATGGGTTATGAAATCATCATTTGTGTGCACACCAGACTACACCCTCATGAACCAATGTCATTCATTTTTCAATTACCACCTCTCACGGTTAAGTGTGATGATGGATATAAAGTATATATTTTATAATCATAAAATTATTATTTTAGGATCAAATATATTAGATATAAATTTTTTACTTTCCATTCCATAATGGATATGATAATACCGATCTTGTATACAGAGGACTAATTCCATATGAAGTAATGCGATTTGTTTTTATGCTAATGATTTACGTGGAAGATAATAATAATAAATTTAAATAATATATGTGATATAAACGAAAGAATTATTATATTAATTATATATTTATTGTTATTTTATGATAATAATTTTTTTTATTTCTTATATTTGTATTGTCATAAAGATGATAACATCGTACGTGTACCTGTGGAGTACCACCATCATGAAGCGATGTGACTCTCTTTCAATCCCCACTCCAAATAGATGATATATATAAGTATATTTAAGTAAATAATATTTTGTTAATTATATTATTATCATTTTTGAAAGATAAAATATAACCTACCTCTCTTCTATAATGATCTTTGAAAAATGGAACATTACCCATGTGTTCGCACGACCTACCATCTCCATGATCATAACATACTTCATTTTTCAAAAACATAATTAATGATTGGTTTTAAATGTATAATTAATGTTTAAATATGATAATTATTTCATAATTATTATTCTAGAGGTGATGATACTATATAATATTAATAATAATTGGAACATTCATAACAAAGAACGAATGAGAAAACCAGACAATTATGACCCAAAACAATGAAAATAATGAAAGATAATTAACAAAAGATTGGTAATATGTTATAAAATAATCATAAATTATATTATAAATATTATTATAGTTCTGATAAAAAATAATAAAATTCCTAAAACCATTATACAAAAGGTTATAGAACATTCCACAAAAAGGAAGTGTAAGTTAAGGGATTTATTAACTCACTTTCCATGAATTGGTTTAAACTTATACTTAATTGATTATTTCATTATAATATTATGTGTCTAATTAAAATTGATTATTTTATGTTTTATTTAAAAATTTTTTATGTATATTTAAATTTTATACACATAACTAATTCATTTATTATTCTCCACTTCAATGACATGATCCTTCTAAGGGAATTTATCTCAATTTCCTTTAATTGAAGAATATTTTATTGTAGCACACATAATTTATTATATAAGTTTCACATAATTACCCTTTGACATGTAATATCATGATTCATTAATAATTCATGGCATTTTATGTTTCAATTTTAAATGTTTTATCTAGGGGGATTTTCACATAAGATCTACCAAGTTGTAAATAATTTCATAACTGAATTTTGTTTCATTAGGTTTTATTAATCCTTCATTATCATTGATATTTTAAGATTATTTTATTCATGAAATTTGAATATATATTATTTTATTTGATATTGTTTTATGGTTATTTTAATTTAATATACATGATCAGTTCATTGGTTAATTCTCACATCAAAATTATGATCATTTTAAGGGTTTATTTCACAATATAATTGTAATCCAGGTTGTTTATTCTTCAATTACAATTAAAAAAAATTAATTTACAATTTTATAATAATTTTTTTATTATCCTATGTTTATTCATGATATTTTCACTAAATAATAACATTTTATACTCATTAGTTGTTAAAATAATCGATAAAATGTATTTATAAAACCAGACATCATTTCTCTATTTGATGGAAGTTAGTTTTCTTCCAAAAACTTGTTTTATAAATATATTTTCAAATTTTTACCATTAATATATTATTTCTTAATGAAATTTTTACCCATTCTTATATTTTTACAATTTATTTAAATGAATATTTTTTTCAATATGATTACCCTTTTTCGTTTACCGAAAAAGTGAAAGGAATATTTATTTTAACATGTACAAGATGAATGGAATCTCCAATATTCATGTCCACTCAAATGTTTTAAAAATTCCTTTATAAGTCTCAAATATTATTTTCAATGAAAAATATTATCAAATGTTTTTAATATTTAAAAAATTGATTTTTAAAATGAATAGGATATTATCCCCAATAATGTTTTAAATATATGTTTATAGTATTTATATTAATCAATAAAAACAACCCTTTTTTCTTACTTTAATGGATATATGTAATATTGATACTATTATTATTATTTACATGGATGGTTTATGAATAGTTATTACAATTAATGTTTTGAAATTCACTTATTTAGTCATTTTTTAGTCATTAACTTTCCCTTAAAATATTCACCTTTATATGATCATTGAGCATTAAATTTCTCCTAAATATGAATGTTATATATCATGGACAATTTTATTTCATAAAACATATATAATTTATACATATAGTGATCTATATTGAATGTCATTTGTTTGTATGGGGAAATATTGATAAATACTTATTTTCAACTCAGTATAGATATTTGATTATATGACACAATGTTAATGAGTTAAATCAATTAATAGATATATGAGGAATGATTTGGAAATTAATCTATGAGAGGGGATTGGTTAAAGACAACCCTGAAAATAATCGATGGGCCTCATGAGAGGAATCACTTGGCTATCTTTTGTTTAATGTGTTTCTACCCATCAATTTTAAAATTTCCGGAGGATATATCTTTACTGTAGAGGAATCATGTTCTTCAGCATGATGTTGAATAATTAATCATTTCCTTCAAGAAGAATTTAGTTATTATTATCAATGATATTTTCACAATGATATTATCTCTCGATACATTTCATTCTCATTTTATTGATTAAATGGCATGTTTATTCAATTATTTACCTTGTCATATTTTATATGCATTAACCACTTAAGATAGTCATTATATTGATTAAATGGTATGTGTTTATAGTTATTTACCTTTCTATATTGATTATTCTTTATCTTACCATGATAGTCAACTTATTTAAATGGAATGCACGTTTAGTTATTTACATTTACATTCTGATTATTCTTGTTGAATCATGATAGCTTTCGATGTACTTAACCCTTATTGATAATTTATGATCACAATTATTTTGTTTCCTTTTTAAGAAATACATGTTGTTTACTCTATTTGACATGAAAGGATATACTAGAGGGAAGGATGTTATTCTGAATAAAAATTATTCTAATTTTTATTTTGAAATGTATTATAGGAATCATGTATGTATCTTGTTTACCATGACTAATAAATTATTTGGTAATTGGGGATTTAATTACATGTATCTTATACATATTTAATAAACGATACACTGGATCTTTGTTACTAGGGGTGGGGTTACTATAATTGGTATCTAAGGAACTCTAATATATAACATAGGAACTAGATTTAGTAAAATGTTGATTAGGTTATATAACACTATGATAGAATTTGTGCATAAGTATGAAAGAACAACCTAAGTATATCTTAAAGATGAAATTAAATGGTTTTTATAGAAATATATCTTTTTTATGGGCAATAAAAGTGGATGTGATTCAGTTATAAAGGTACATTGGGGTAATAACTCTGAATAGGGAACATTAGGCTTGACCTGATCATCAACTCATGCAAAAAATAGGCCATACTGTACATCTAGTTTGACACTCCAAATGGATATTCTTATGATAGTTCTAATTTTATTTATAAACCATTATGAAGGATTTGTAATAGAGATATCCCCAAAGAATACATGTTTATTATTATGAGATTAGCTATGTATACATTTTCAAATTTATGTTAAATATTTCACTAGATTTCGGATTATCCTTTTTGTCTCATAATTATAAGATGTAATATATTGTATTATATTGTTTATAAATGATGCATACTTGAAGAAATTGGAACCACATCAATGAACATAATCTAAAGAGGAAGAATGATCATTTCTTTTATGGGATTAACCTAATATTTTTAATAGAACTAACCTCCCAAACATTCAAATTATATGAGGATATATTATCATGTGATAACAAGACATATAAATAACTCTTTAGGTATTATGGATATTGAGGGAAGCATAAGAATAAGGAGATTCTATAGAAAAATACTTATAAAGGGTGTAAGGGAAAGAATGATTTTCCCACATGTGATAGTTGGAGGAAGAAGCATCATGGTACATTCCTTAAATGAATGGGATTTTGATACATTTTTAGAGAGAAATGATTCCATTATTGTGATTTCAAGGGTAATAAAGGGTTTTAATGTACAATTATTCAACTGTAAGAATATGGGGAAATACACAATTCAATATATCAATCATGAAAGTAATATACCTCAAACTAATCCAGTACAACATGATCATGATTATGCTATTAGTAGAGATGAAGTGGAATGATTAATGTTATTTTGTTTAGATTCCATAATTATATCATTTGATTATTTTATCAATGATATCTTAGAAATATGAATTAGGAAATTGATGAGTATTTTACTACAATAGTTTTTCATTAAGGTTTTGAAATCAAATCATAACCAGTATCAATGACCACCAAGAAAAATGATTCAGTTGCAAAATAAAATTCATAGAAAATACTATATTTAGGGAATTATAACCCATCATATGTTCTTGATGCTAAAATAATGATGTTGGGATAAAGATATTATTGATATAGAAATGGTAAATTCTATATTACCATCCACCATGGGATTGATTAACGATTACATGGTAAAGTAGTTTATACTATCATTGATAGAGTTTACAACATATTTTTATTTAAGTAATATACCTGATAATATTTTTTTTATATAATGTATAAGGAATCATGTATTTTTTCAACATTTTTTTGGGTTATTCAGGTTATTAAAAAGTTTCAAAAAATACACAATGAAGGTATTCACATGTTTGTCATGTGACTATTAAGATACACTTCACGTTTTTTGTTAATAATGATATGTATTTTTTGGAAATTAAGTGTTCTTTATAAAGTTATGGATCATAATATTTTGGAATTTTCATATGGTTAACCATTTATGATATTGTTTACATTGAAATATGGATGAGGTTTTAGAGAATAATATATTACTTCACTATATAAAGATTCAGGTATATTGGATAAACTTTGCTAAATTTTTTTATAATAATAAATAGTGTTCTAAAGAATGACTTATCATTCTATTAAGGATATTAAAATTGTTCAAATGTGAATTTTAGTGAATCAATAATAGAAAATTAATTATTTGATATTCATTTCTTGGAGTATGTGAAGAGTTGAAAATTGATCGAAGCACAAAAAAATGATGAAATCGTGGTTATGAAATAGAATACTACCAAGTAATTATATTTAATTATAATCTTTAAAAGTAAATAAATTATTCAACTTTTAGAAAAAGATCTGATTTTTTTATCATATTACCTTTATATATGATGAGTAATATTTTCTTTAAAATAATCACAGATTAATGGTTAAAATGTTATTTTACTTACTATTAATCATTCTCCATCTCATGATCAATGACCTATATCACTCTCTATAATTATTTTCGTTTTTCTTTCATGTCTATTTTTTAATTTCTCACTCGCATTATCCAATATGGTAACCTAGTTATGGGTTATTATATATGACCTTAGTACTTAATTTTATATATTACTTGAAGGATTTTTATTAACCCTTTTATGATGTGGGTTTTTCATTAGTGGTATTTCCAAATGTTAAACCCTTGATTACCAAGATGAAGTTTAAATTCTGAGGAAAAAATTTATTTTAGGTTGGTGGAATGTAACAAAATGAGATTTTAAAAGAAGAAAATTATTTTCTATAGAATGTACGAAACATAAAACCATTTTTAAAAGAATATATAACACCATAGGCTTTATGAAATATTTCTCTTTAAATAAATTTAACATATTTGACAACTTAAGGAACATGAAACCCTGAGTCTAAATGACCAAAATATAGTATAACATTACCACCTTGACATTAAGTTAGTGTTTTGTAATATTAATTGGAAAAATATTAAAATTATGGTTATATAATTATTAAAAATAAAATAATAAAAACTTAATAGAAAACGAGATGTTTTTTTGGAAAACTATCTTTTTTCTAAAACGTGGTTTAGGCGCTCTTTGCACACATAATTTAAAATTATATATTTTCAAAATTTATAAAATCATATTTGAATAATAACATTTATTTTTGAAATAATCATATCAAAATTATATTAGGGTGAATATTTGGGATTTTTATGAATGGTTTCATTTTTCAATGAATAGTGAAAATTTTTAAATTTTAATTGAAAGGTGCATTTTCATTTAAATTATTTAAGAAGTAAAATTATATTTTTAATTTTATTATTTAATATTTTATTTGAACTTTATTTTCTGTATTTAAATTTGATACAAATAATCATGTAATTTATTAATTTCCACTTCAAATAGATGATATTTATAAAGGGATTCTTATCAATTTCCCATCATTGAGGCATATTTTATTATTTTGCTCCAAATTTATTTTTTCTGGTGTACATACTAACCCTTTATCATGTAATATCATAAATCATTAATAATTAATGGTATTTAAAGTTTTAATTTTAGTTATTTCATCTATGTTGGGTTTGAAATAAAAGCTACCATGTGGTAAATAATTTTATAACACAAATTTGCTTCATTAGGTTATATTCCTCCTTTATTGACTATGATTTTATATGATTATGTGTGTATTGAATTTTGACTATATATTTGTTTGATTTCCACTAATTGTATTTGGATTTAGATTTGATTCACATAATATATTGATTAGTTAATTCTCGCTTCAACGTTATGATCATTATAAAAGTTTATTTTACAATATCATTATAATAAAGATCGTTTAATCATGAATTTTAGTAAAAGAAAATAATTTTACAATTTTCCAATATACCCATTTTATTTTCTTATATTTTAGTTATTCATGATTGTTTACATAAATAAACTCATCCCCAAGATTTTCCAAATACTTCCATACATGATCCAAAATCATAGTTCATTTCAAAAGCTTCATATTGACTGGTTGTAGAGCCCAAACACAGTTATATTTTAAGAGTTATGGATATTCAAAGATGGGCTGGAAAACTGGTCCGTGGAGCCCATTCTCAAAGACCCCTCTACAATCACGGAGTAGAGGAACTTGACTATAGCCTCCGCGAGCACTGCGAAGATTGATGATGGTTGATTCCTCAATTACAACAAAATTGAGGGAACCTATCTAGAGCCTCTGCGAGTGCCGTAAAGTTTGATGAAAGTCGATTATACGATTACAAGAAAATGAAGGGATCTCCCTCCGATTGCAGAGCGGAATTTCCGTCACGACACTATTTTATCTTCATGGAGCACATTTGAGCTATGTGGTGTGCTCCGTCGACCACCATCTCTTATAAATAAATGGATAACCCCTTTATAAGTGTGGTTACACAACCCCTTCAACAGCGGATCACCCATTTCTCAATGCTCTTGAGCACCACGAAGTTATGACCTATGAAAAGGGATACACCCTTGGTGAAGGAGGGAGCACATTTGGGTTGTTTGAGGCTCTGTGAAGACTTTTTCTCCACGAGACCGTATCCCCCACAAGACCCAGATCTTAAAAAATCCTCCTTTTCTTCGCAAGAGCATAGGCTTTACGAAGACCTCTGCTCTGCATGGCCCCATGATCCCCGAGACCCGGAGCTCTACGAAGCTCCCTTTTCTCTGTGACAGCCTAGGCTCTGTGAAGACCTATGCTCCTCGAGGCCCCATGCTCCACGAGACCTAGAGCTCTATGAAGCCACAATGCTTTGCAAGACCCCATGCTCCACGAGCACCTTTCCTTTGCAAAGATTCTTCGCGAGACCCCATGCTCCATGATAATATTTTCTTTCATGAAGGGGCTTCGCAAGACCCCTTGCTCCACGAGCACCTTTCCTCTTCAAAGCTAATTCACAAAGTCCTATCGTTCACAAATATCCTACCATCACACCCACTTGTCCATACCGTTGGGCAGTGCCCCCACACCCTTTCTCGAGATCATTGCTGGCCTATGGCATTGGCCCTTCGGGCCGGTCCCTCTGCTTCCATCACAGACCCCCATGAAAAATGGAGGGTCACACCACAAAATTTTCAGACCGAGACGTTGGTATTTTCCATTGCACCCTTATGCACACCCACCTTCCACCTATGGAATACCATGATTTGAGATAGTCCTCAAAACACTATAAAAACATGTTTAGTCGACATATTCCTCTTGGTTCATTTCCCATGTAGTGAGTTTAGATTCTCATCATCAATTCCCCGAGAACTGTGAGTCGAACCATTCCTCAAGTAACTCATCCAAACCCTATCACCTAACTCATATTCCAGGATTCACTAGAAAGTTCTACTCTTTCTTAAGTCCCAGCATGAGCCATTTATAGGCACCTTATGCCCAATAGTCCACACTACATGACTTCAAAATATATAATTCTCTATCATTCAACAATAGGATGCCTCTTGTTCAGAAAAAGAGATTCCTTATGAACCAAGAATAAGATGAAAATAGTCCACTCTACATGACTATAAACTATAGTACACCCTAAACGACAAACATAGGATTCCTCTTTCTCTAAAATAGAGATGCCTTATGCGACAAGCTTAAGATTCCAATAGTTCTCACTACATGATTGTAACCTGTATCATGCCCTATCATTCAATAATAGGATGCCTCTTATTTTGAATAAGTTATTCCTTATTAACCAAGCATAAGATGCCAATAGTCCAATCTACATGACTATAAAATATAATACACCCTATAAAAAACATAGTATGAATCTTTCTCCTATCAAGAGATGGCTTATACTCCATGAATAAGATTCTTATAGTCCACACTACATGACTATAAACTGTAGTACACCCTATACAACAAACATATGATTCCTCCTGCTCTAAAGTAGATATTCCTTATGCGAAAAGCATAAGACGTCAATAGTCCTCCCTACATTACAATAACCTATAGCATGTACTATCATTCCATAATAGGATGCCTCTTGTTCCAAATAAAATATTTCTTATGTGATAAGCATAAGATACCTAATTTCATGATTAAAGTGGGGTAATTTCAAGATCATTGGAAACCGTTCGAGCATTCCATCATGAAACCTCTCGCATTATGTGTCCTTCATTTGGATCATCATCCTCTTTCATGTCTAAAGGGACCCCTAACGGCCTGGTCTCATGAGGCCTCGGCTCACCTAATATTCTGGGTTAATGCCCTAGAATAATTTGAACAACACTTTGAGTCAGGTCTCGTGTTTCGAACATAGTCAATATTTGACTCCCGTTTGTTTGTCCTAATTTTAGGCTAACACAATATGGATGTTTTGTTTCGAACATGGTCAATAGTTATACTCCATTTTCACTCCACCCTCACCGCATTCCAAATGTTAGGCATGTGATTCACACTTTTCATCTACCTTTGTTCGGACTGATTCCAACGCCCCTTTGTGTTATCCATCCTGTGAACTAGCACATAAGTGTATACCTCAATTATATGCCTCAACCCACCAGTGAGTTTGTGTACCCTCATGGCTAGAATGGAGGAATAAATTTCAGGCACCTTCCATGCATAATCCACACCCACCATTTCCACTACTTAGCGGCACCCGGGCAACGTCCATGTGTATACCCCATTCACAATTTCCACTCCTTAGTGGCACCTGGGCAGCTTCCACGTGTATGCAAAATTCACCATTGCTACTCCTTATTAGTACCCGGGCAGCGTCCATCAATAAACCCCATCCACCATTGTCGCGCCTTAGCGGCACCTGGGAAGCTTCCATGTATAAGACCCATCCACCATTTCTACTCCTCAGCGGCACCTAAGTAGCATCCACACGTAATCCACATTATCCATTGCCACTCCTTAGTGGCACCCAGGTATCTTCCATTCTTAAGCCCCATCCACCATTTCCGCTCCTTAGTAGCACTCGGGTAGCTTCCATGCCTACGCCCCATCCATCATTGCCACTCCATAGCAGCACCCGAACAATGTCCATGTGTAAGCCCCATCAAACATTACTGCTCCTTAGTGGCACCCAGGTAGCTTCCATGCATAAGCCCCGTCCATATATTTTTCTCCATAGTGGCACTCGGGTAGCTTCCAGTCATATGCCCCATCCACCACTGCCACTCCTTAGAGGCACCCAGGTATCTAACCCTGTGTACGCCCCAATTCACCAAAATCCCAAACTACATGGACTATGATCCTTGCCAAGGAAAGGTACGTAGAAAGCCTCCCTGAGGTATAAGACCAAAACCTACTGGTCCCGTCCCCATCACATCCATTCACCAAACTATCCCAACCAATGGGTAATTTGATCCTTTCCAAGGCAAGGTACGTAGGAAGCCTCCCTGAGGTTCAAGCCCAACTCCTACTTTTCCTGACCCCTTCACATCGGTTCACCTTCATATCGCATGATGTTAAACATTATCCTCCATTATGATCTACATGGACATTGATCCTTGTCTCCTAGGCAGGGTACCTAGGATGCGTCTCTGAGGTTCAAGCACAACACCCATCGGTCCCGACAAATCCACATCAGTCCACCCTCGCCCCGCATGACATTAATTTGTATACCCCTTTTTGTCCTGCGAGATGTTAAACTATACCCATTCGAACTACATGGGTTTGATCCCTATCTCCTTGTAAGGATACATTAGAAGACTTCATGAGGTTCAATCCAAACCATCGGTAAGCCAGTGTGTTACCCAATCGATGATAAGACATTGCATTCCCCAATAGACTATAAGCCGTTGTGATATCAATACAGTGGAAGGCCATTGCGATCTTCATCCAGCGGTAAGCCATTGTATTCCCCTTTGCTGGGACACACATCTCTGGTCCACCCCTAGAGTGTTATACCATCCCCGAGCTACTAACCACATGTAAGCCCCAATATATCTTTGGGTCATTGTCCTATGTCTACACCCCGACTCTATGCCGCCAATTATTTCTTTCATGAACTACATGGACTTTGATTCCATTCAACGAGGATATATAGGAAGCCTCCATGAGTTTGAAGCCCATCATTCATGTACTATCCTGGTCTCTCCCTTGAGCCTTTGTGTTTCAGGATCATCATTCCCTAATCCGTAAGTTCTACTTCCTCCGGGTCCCAGCCATGCATCCATTCTCATGGGTCTCCACCTCTATTGTCCCATCATCCCACCTCATTAACTATGCAAACTTTGATTCCCTGCCACAAGGATACATAGGATTCCTCCCCGAGGTTCAATCCCAACATCGTCGTCATCTTCACATCGATTCCATTAAATTATTCCCATCCACTCCCCTCAACCATCCACCATCTATCGTGATTCCTATCTGGGCTGCCACATCCTAGTGAGATCATGTCATCCATCCCACCGTCGTTCCTGGTAGAACCTGGGCAGCGGCCCATGCATAAGCTCCACACAATCCATAACCATCCAACCCGGAGTATCCCTCTTGTAATGGTCCACTATCCATGTGTAAGACCCATCATGTATTTTAGTTGTTGTCCTTTGTGTACACCCTGATTCATCACCCCTTTCAATATGTGGGTTTTGATCTCTGTTGTCTACACATGATACATAGGAAACCCTTATGAGGTCAATCCTAGCCAATGGTAAACCATGGTGTCCCCCTTTCTGGGGTGCACTCACCCGAATCCTCCCTCAGTGGTGTCTAGATTAGCCTTCACAGTGTGACATATTTCCTTTCTGGGACACATCATCTTGGGTATTATCTTACTGATATTTCTTATCCATCAACCTGGAAAACACTCTAGGTGATCCCTCTTAGGGATGTACCAATTTGATCTGTGTCTATGGGACATTATGATCATACTCATGCCGCCTCTGCAAGATGTTAAACTTGCATCGTACGTCACGTTAAACACGGGATGCTTGAGGAAAACCTTAGAAGACATGCCTTTGGTGTAACCATCTCATAAAGACGTTAAAATCATTACATACCCCGTTTTATTAATAAGAAGATAAGGAAAACCTCAGATGCATGCCTTTGGCATAAGATACACTAGGATCGACATGGGATTCCTTGAGTTCTGTGCCCTTGAGATGCCCTATTATGAGGAAGAATACAGGTTCCCCAATAACCACACATCGAGAGATGCCCTAACATGCTTGATGTTATCATCTACTCTGACCGGTGGTTGATGAAATGTCAAGACCCCATGGAATGTCCTAACAGAAGTAGTGTAATTAATCAATGTCCACAAAGATATGGCCCCATGAATGAAATTCACGAACCATGACTCAAATATATGAGGGAGACACGGACTAGGTAACGAGTTTTGAGGAGGAATCCACAGCAGGAGAAACTGACATCCCATCATCCAGTTTCGATCAAGGAGAAAATTTCCCTGAATAAGCGACGAATGCTGCCCGCCTTTGGAAGGAGGGAATGCAGGGAAACAATTGCACGTCCTCCTCAGAAGAAGGATACACGCCCTGATGAAAGCATTGGAAATAGAAATGGTGAACTGGATGTGAATGTATTCTCCTTCAACAATGAGTATACCAAATATGTCGGTAAGATTGAGTAATCACCCATGTGAACCCCTTCTCCTTCATATGTGAGAGGATGAGTACCATCGGGTGTGTGAAGACTGTGGTCCATCATATCCTCATCGACTCTACCGCCTTTAGAGGAAGCATGGGGGGCGACCACCCCTAAATCCATCAGGTTCTCACTGACCCACCGCCTTAAGAGGCCGTGCAAGGGGGCATCCGCCCCTGACTCCATCAGTTCCTCGCTGACCCCGCCGCCTTAAGAGGCCGTGCAGGGGTAATCCACCCGCCTAAATCCATGGGCTCCTCACCGACCCCACCACCTTAAGAGGCCCCACAAGGGGGCATCAACCCCAGAATCCATTGGCTCCTCGCCCACCCCATCACCTTAAGAGGACTTTGAGGGGGATTCCTCCCCTGGCTCCATCATCTCGTCGCCGACTCCGCTTCCTTAAGAGGCAGTGTAGGGGGTATCTACCCCCGTCTCCCTCAGCTCATCATGAACCCCACCGCCTTAAGAGGATTTGTAGGGGGAATCTTCCCCCAAATCCATTGGCTCCTTGCCGACCCAACCACCTTAAGAGGACGTGTAGGGAGAATCCTCCCTCGACTCCATTGGCTCCTCACTGACCCCACCGCCTTAAGAGTCCACATAGGGGGAATCTAACCCTGAATCCATCGGCACCTCACCTACCCCACCAACTAAAGAGGCCGCACAAGGGGAATATGCCCACAACTCCGTTGACTCCTCACTGACCCCTTCGCCTTAAGAGGACGCGTTGGGGGAAACTGCCCCCGACTCCATAAGCTCGTCTCCGACCCCGCCGCTTTAAGAGGCCCTGCAGGGGGAATCCTCCGTCGACTCTATTAGATCCTCGCTGACCCCGCCGCCCTAAGAGGTCGGGCAGGGGGCATCCACCCCTGACTCTATTAGCTCCTCGTAGACCTCACCGCCTTAAGAGGCCGTATAGGGGGCATCCTCAACCCGACTCCATAAGCTCCTCGCCCACTCCGTCACCTTAAGAAGCTGCGCTGGGGGCATCTCCCCTAGACTCTATTGGCTCCTCAACCACTCTGTCACCTTAAGAGGCCACACAGGGAGAATCCTTCCCCCCACTCCATCGGCTCCTCACTGACCACACAGCCTTAAGAGGCCATGAAGGGAGCATCTGTCCCGACTCCATCAGCTCATGCCTGACCCCTCTTCCTTAAGAGGCCACCTAGGGGGCATCCTCCCCCGACTCCAGTAGTTCCTCACCGACCCTGTATCCCTAAGAGTTCGTACAGGGGGGCATACTACCCTAAATCCATCGACTCCTCACCGAACTTTCTGCCTTAAGTGGTCGTGTAGGGGGCATCCGCCCCAAACTCCATCGGATCCTCTTCGACCCCACTGCCTTAAGAGGTCGTGCAGGGGGAATCTGCCCCTGACTCCATTGGTTCCTCACCGACCCCTCTGCGATAAGAGGCCATGCAGGGGGAATCCTCCCCAACTCCATCAGCTCCTCACTGACTTTGTCGCCTTAAAAGGACACCCAAGAAAAATTTACCCCCAAATCAATCAGTTCCTTGCCGACCCGCCGCCTTAAGAGACCACGCAGGGTGAATCTTCCCCCAACTCCATCGGCTCCTCACTGACTCCATTGCCTTAAGAGGCCGCACATGGGGCATCCACCTAGAATGAATTGGCTCCTCACCAACCCCTCCGCCTTAAGAGGCTACCCATGGGGAATCTACCTTTGACCCCATCAACTCCTCACCACCCCTGCTGCCCTAAGAGGCTGTTCAGGGTGAATCCGCCCACGAAACCATCGGCTCGTCACCGAACCGGCCTCCATAAGAGGCCACTCAAGGGGAATCCTCCCACAACTCCATCGGCTCCTCGCCGACCCAGCCACCTTAAGAGGAAGCACATGGAGAATCCACCCCAAACTCCATCGGCTCCTTGCCGAACCCTCCGCCTTAAGAGACTATGCAGGGGGAATCCACCCCAAACTCCATCAGCTCCATACTGACTCTGTCGCCTTAAGAGGCCGTGAAGGGGGAATCCACCTCTGACTCCATCAGCTCCTCACCGACTCTGTATCCTTAAGAGGTCGCGCAGGGGGCATCCACCCCCGACTCCATCATCTCCTCGCCAGGTCTGGCGCATTAAGAGGTCGCTCAGGGGGCATCTGCCCCCAAATTCATCATCTCCTCACCGACCTCACTTCCTTAATAGGCTGTGTAGCGGGGACATGCCCCCCAACTCCATCAGCTCCTCGCCGACCCCGCCATCTTAAGAATCTATGTACGGGCATCTGCCCCCTAACTTCATCGGCTCCTCCCCGACCCCGTCACCTTAAGAGGCTGTTCAGGGGGCATCTGCCACCAACTCCATCAGTTCCTTGCCGACGACACCGCCATAAGATGCTGCACAGGGGGAATCCTCCCCCCAACTCTATCAGATCCTCACCGACTACACTGCCTTAAGGGGTTTCACAAGGGGAATCTTCTCCGAACTACATCGTCTCATCACCAACTCTGCCACCATAAGAGGCTGTGCAGGAGGTATCTTCTCCCAAAATTTATTGGCTCCTTGCCAATTCTATCACCATAAGAGGACGTGCGGGGGGAATCATCCCCGAAACCATCATATCTTTGTCAACCCCATCACCACTAGAAGCCACTGCAGTAGTCCACTCCACACTGCTACCATCAGGCATGGTAGTCCTCCCTGTCGCCATCACCAACCACTGCAGAGGTGGTCCCCACACCACTTCTATTCGACACGAAGGTTCTCCCCATCCCCAAAATCAACCATCATGGAAGTCCACCCTATGAAACGTCAAAGTTTCCCTGCCTTATGAGATGACTCTCCAAAATTTCACACCTTCCGGGCCCCTTCGTCCCATCATTCTAAAATCTAGGCTTCCAAGCTTTCCAGGCTCCATCGCCCCCATTGTACCGACGTCAAGGCTTCCAGGACTTCTGGGCTCCATCACCACCTTCGTAATGACATCTAGGCTACCACGCCTTCCAGCATCCATCGCCCCTGTCATACCGATGTTCCAGAATCCCATGCCTTCAGGGCTCCATAGCCCTTGTCGTACTGACATCATGTCTTCCATGACTTACAAACTACATATCCCCAGTCATTTTGACATCCAGGGTTCCACGCCTTCCAGGCTCCATCACCCCCATGGTATTGACATTCCAGGCTCTCGTGCCTTCCAGGTCCATCACCCCGTCGTATCGATGTTCCAGGATGCCATGCCTTCCAGGATATCTCACCCCCATTGTACTGATGTTCCTGGATACCATGCCATTCAGGCTTCATCTCCACCATCTTACCGACATTATAGGCTTCCATGCCTTCAGAACTCCATCACTCCCATCCTACTAATTTTTCAGGATGGCATTCCTTCCAGGCTCTGTCGCCTCATCGGACTAAGGCAATACTATCAACCCTATCACCCTTGCGACACTTTGTGTCATAAAAACATCTACATTGTCTTAACCTCAGAGGTCCTTCCTACTTATTTTACACCATAATGTGGAATGTTCACTATAAGGTAGCCCAGCTCGCACATGGAGATAATCCATGCATACATTGGGGGTATTTTAGGGTAATCCCATCATATGGGTTCCCCCTCATCCTCGAGGATCTAAAACCATAAAAATGGGTAAGAGATGGCCATAACTCTACTGACACAATCTTGTGAAGCAACATCATAATTGCATGACATTAAAAAACATAACAATGAAGTCCTAGTTGCATGACGTTAAACTATGTAACAACCACGTCCTAGTTGCATGACATTAAAATGCATAACAACCATCATCTTGGTCTCATGACATTAAATTGTGGTACAATGTATTCACCACATGATGTGAAACTGTAAAACATTTTGGTCAATGCTACGTGATCTAAAAATATAGAAACCATGGTTAAATATATGTGACCATAAACGCTAGCCATCACTCATCCTAGATACATGACGATAAATAATTCCCCATTTCCGAACTCTTTGGCCTTAAACTAAGAACCTTTGGCCTAGGAAATAAAACCTTAATCTATTTGAAACACCACAGTCCATTACTCTAATTTCAGTTACGTCTTCCTACTAACATGCACTGAGGCGCTGTGGTGTATAACCCAGTGTGTTGGACTCCAAATGGACATAATCCCAATCCATCTCCATTCTTCATACCATGAATTTTATTTGGATCCACAACATCTTTCATGTCTGAAGGGCCCCCTAGAAGATTGGTCCCATGCCACATTGGCTCACCTACCATCTGGATCTAATGCCTCAAAATATTTTAGATGACATATTGTGACAAGTCTCGGGTTTCGAACCTGGTCAGTGGTCAACCGTCATCTTCCTATCCTCACTCCCGGTAACACGATATCAATGATGTGCTTCGAACATGGTCAACAACTATCCTCCATCGTTGCACCACCATCATTATGATCTAGATATAGAATGCTATGATTCACCTTTTTTAACCTTTATATGTTTAGGTGTAAATCCAATACCCTTAGTTTTACCCTTTCGCGCATATTTGCAAGTTGAGTGAGAGGGATAGCATTGTTGGGATATTCCCCACTGAACATCTCCATTTGTTTTATGTGTGCCATTATATGTCAGGAAAATACCATCATTTCTCCTTGTTTCCCTCATCAATCATGACTCCTGTGGGCTTAGTAGTTTTGAAAGAATTCATACTGATATATTTGAGAGACACAGACATCCTCATCCGTCATGACATTAAACTACTTATTACCATCCTTCATGATGCTAAACTGTTCATCTTCATCCGTCATGACATTGAAATGCTTATTATATTCCAGCATGATGTTAAACTGTTCATCTTTTTCCTTTATGATATTTAATTGCTCATTATCATCCTATATGATTTTAAACTACTCATCTTTGTCCTTCATGATGTTAAACTTCTCATTATCATCCTGCATGATGTTAAATAATTCATCTTCGTCCGTCATGATGTTAAACCACTCATAATCATCATGCACTACTTTAAACTGCTCATCTTCATCCTGCATGACGTTAAACTACATTTTTGTCCTGTATGATGTTAAACTGCTCATCTTCATCCATCATGATGTTGAACTGCTCATTATCGTCCTGCATGACATTAAACTGCATTATCATCCTGTATGATGTTAAACAAATTCATCTTTTTCCATCATGATGTTAAACAACTCATTGTCATTATGCATGACATTAAACTGTTCATCTTCATCCACCATGATGTTAAACTACTGAATATCCTCCAGCAAAACATTAAACTGCTCATCTTCAATTATCATGATGTTAAACTGCTCATTATTGTCCTGTATGATGTTAAACTATTCATCTTCATCTGTCATGATGTTAAACTTCTCATTATCATCTTGTATGACATTAAATGGCTCATCTTCGTCACACATGATGATAAAATGCATTATCATCCTGCATGAAGTTAAACTACTCATCTTCATCCGTCATGACGTTGAAATACTCATTATCATTCTACATGTCTTTAAACTACTCGTCTTCGTCTGTCATGATGTTAAACTACTCATTTTTGTCTTTCATGATGTTAAACTGTTCCTCTTCATTAGTCAAGATATTAAAATGCTCGTTATCATCCTGCATGACTTTAAACTAATCATCTTCTTCCCACATGATGTTAAACTACATTATCATCATACATGATGTTAAACTGTTCATCTTCATCTGCCATGATGTTAAATTGATCATTATCATCCTGCATGACTTTAAACTACTCATCATAGTCCCTCATGATGTTAAATTGCATTATCATCCTGCATGAGGTTAAACTGCTCATCTTTGTCTGTCAAGATGTTAAACAAATCTTTATCATCCTGAATGACTTTAAACTGCTCATCTTCACTCGACAAGATTTTAAAAGGCATTATGGGTCTTACATGACTTTAAACTATTATGTCTCGCATGACGTTAAACGGTGTGTCGTCCAACAGGACATTAAACTGTATTTGCTTTGGCATGACATTAAGATGTTGTGTCCTGCATGACATTAAACTACTTTTCCATCCTACATGACAATAAACTAGAATATGGTCTGAGCTCTATGACCATAAAGTAAGATCCTTATGGTCCCACATGACCTTAAACAATTCTATCTTCTCCACATTATGCTAAAATGTGTGGTCTGTCTGAATTGAAAGATGTAAAACTACTCAGCAGTCATCCTACATGATGTTAAACTTTGTGTGGAAGATATGCCATGATGGTATGAGATCTAAAACTATAAAATAAAATCTCCCTGTGTCCAATTCCCTACAAGACATTAAACTACACTCTTAGAACTACGTATGGCTTGATTCCCATCATCATGGGATACGTAGGAATGCCTAGATATTTCTCCATAGGCCCTGCCCCAAACTTTTGGATCTCCCAATGGCTTGAAACACATGGTGTGGTGTATGAATTTTAACTCATTAATGTCGAGTTCATCATGACCATACCATTTATCCCTCTCCCTAAAGATATACACCTATTCCTGTGTCCTGCATGACATTAAACTGCCCAGGCATATTTATGCTTCACACACTCCCTTTACTTGGGTTTCCATCATCATTCACATCCAAAAGGGCCACTAAAAATTATAGATACTTATCCCAAGGGTTCTCCTATCATTTCAGGCTTACATTCTTGAGGCCCTCAAATGAAAAATTAATACAAGTCCCAAGTTGTGAATTTGGTCAGTAGTTGACACTCATTTATTGTTTTCATTTCAGGTCATACGATGTGGATACTGTGTTTCGTACATGGTCAAAAATTATCCTTCATCATTGTGTCCACCCTTATATGTCCTATATTTCCATGAACCCAGTTACTTATAGTCAGTGAATTATTTTAATACATTGGCATTATTACAAGGAATCAAGTCCGGAAGGACCAATCTGTTTAGCAGTCCTGGAAAATAGATTACATACATGAGCGTTACATTAGACATTGAAACATAAAACACAATATAAATAATCAATTGAGAAAGCCATTATTCCCATAGATTAACTCTATATATCAAACATAATACATTTTTTGGAATCCTGGAAAAATAAAACATAATAAAGGGGTGAGATCAGATGCTTAGTAAGGGTAAATAATTTAACGGAAGCTATAAAATTTTAAGGCAAGATGTGTAATAAAAACAAAAGACTTTTAAACATAAACATCAACATAATATGGAGAAAATAAATCAAAGATTACCATAAAAATATGCACGTGGATATTCTACTAGACAAATAATCACATGTAATAATTAATTTCATAATGAGGGAATGCCTAACGCTGGACATCATTACCACATGGTCAATGCCTCATGAAAAGACTACAAATAAAATTTTTATCAAGGCCTTACTCCAAGACACTAGTTTGTCTCATGAGACCTACCAATGCATTGAGGGGCTATAGTGGGCCCCACCCGTCACTTACTAAGTCCACTGTATTCCTCATATGAAAATGTTGTAACATAACATAAAAATTCATATTAAAACTAGCATACGAAATGTCAATACTTCAACCATAAACCATGAATGGTATAAAAATAGCATATCCACTGTCAAACATATCATAACTCATTCAATACAATATAGAAATTTGTATTACAATATATCACCCTCAAACAAGAATAATATCTAGTAAATGATGTTGACATAGTTGAAAATGATCTGTAATAATTTTTGATAGAAATATCCCTTTTTGTGAAATCATTTAAAAGTTACTCATTTATAAAGGAAGTCATTTAAAATAAAATTTTGAACCAAAGTTTCCCATTCCACTTTGAAATTTTTTAAAGGAATTAACATTTTAAAATAATCATTTTTATATAAATAAATCCTTATAATCATTTTGATATCATGGAAATTAAAGAAAAAGATTTAGAATAGTAAATATTTAAGACATTTAAAATGATATTTTAGATAAAGTGTGTCTTAAATGAATCATTTTTAAATTCCTTTTATAAAAGATGGACATGGATAATAAATATGTTTCAGAAAATACTTACACATAGACAATATCATATAATAGTGAGATTGAGGAATTAACCCTTACCTTTTACTTTATTTTGGTTGAGGGGACATTTAACCTTCTGTATAATGACCATAGTATGTTATTAAATTATACAAAAACCATATTCATATTTATTTTATCATACATGATTCATTTATGACATTATAATACACATTTAATAATGATTTCCTTGTTAAATTAACATTTTAGAAATAATCACTTTTTTTATCGTATGTGTTTTAACATATTATTCTTGATTATATCATTTAGATAATTATTTAAATACATCCAGAATATAAAACATGATTTATATATAATATATATTTATAATATGAATATGTATAATAGATTTATATATGAAACGGAAAACACTGTTTATGGAGACGATGGGTCGTACGTACGTATAAAATCTATTTTCGTTTTTGTATCAAATTGAACGAGAGTAAGTGAATAATATATATGTAAGAACATACATAAAAATATATATCTACAGTATCATTATAATGTCATATATTACATACTTATTAATAATATATATTTTTATAATCATCATTGATTGTTGAACCTTGAAATTAATCTCATCACGTCATGGAAATAGTAAGCCCTACACACACACAAGGGACGATATCAATTCCTTAATGATTAAATATTGTGGAATTGGATGGTATATTAATTGTATAGATAAATTTTAATGTCATTTTTATTATTTATATACATATTACTAATCATTTTATCTATCCAAATAACATAGTGTTGAATAACAAATTACACCACGGCATGGAGACAGTAAGTCGTACGTATGCACGCATGGTGACATTATCAATGATAGGATGGAAAGAATAAGGATTATGGTTATACAATATTTATAATAACATCAAAATATGTATAAGGTTATGGTGTTATTTTTTTGGTTATGTGGAAGAAGAAAATAACATTGAAAGAGGTGATAAAATAATTACCCCTTCTTTGGGTGTTTTCTTTTTATTTGAAAAAGTGGGATTTTTAGGATGGATTTATGCTCAAGGGAAGGCCTATAAGTTGAGTTGAGAGAAGTTGGGATGATATATGGGTAGGGTTTGGATGAGACAAATGGGGGTTGGAGGTGTGATTTTGAGAGAAGGGGAAGTACCTTTTTATAAGAGAGGTGAGGGTAACTGTCAGAAACGTTTGAAATATTATTTTATTATAAAATCATTTTTGGTTTCAAATTTCTCCAATTTGATTTATTTAAAAGATAATGTGGGTATGGGTAGAAATAATTTCAATTAATAGGTTTTAGAAAAGTTTAGGTCAGCATATTAACCCAATATATTTTATTTAAATCTTAGTTAAATGGTTTAACTTTTACCATGTCCCCATGCATTATTATAATAAATGGTTAATAAACATACTATAAACAGCCAAGAGAACCCAAAGTGGTTATTTATTGATATATATAAACTAATATAATTAATTTTTAAGAAACTTATATTTTTATAAATATTATATCAACAAATAATATAGTATTTTTTTTAAAAACTCATTTATGTAAATTTTGACACTATTTGGTAATTTGTTTTTGTTAAAATCATAAAAACTTTATCACTTAAATAAAAATTTATTTAATCAACCCTAAAATGTCATATTAACCTAGAAAATTCGTGTATGTAATAAAATTTGTCTATTTACATTTATGTTTATATTTATAATATCAATTATTTTAATGTTTCATTGATAATGTAATTACTACATCATCATTGTGTCATAAATAAATTTAATTATATAATCTCTAGAAATTATAAATAAAATAACATTATGTAGTAAATATTTTTATATTTCTAATGAATATTTATAGATTAATGTATCTTATGTATAACACTATATTAAAAATGGGTTAGTTATTAAACTTTAAATTTAACAATTTTTACTCTTATTTAAATAAAAATAATAATAAATGTCCTAATATAATCGAAGTGGATGAAAAGTATCATATTTTTTTTCTTATGGTTGGTTTTGGTCTAAATACACTTTTAAAATAGAATTAAGACATGAGTTAGGGTAAATATAATATAATTTTTACCTTTAATTTCCCTATTTTTTTAACGGTGGTAAATCAAAGTTAAAAGTTTCTTTTAACCAAATAAATTTCATCTTATTGAACAAAATTTTACTTAATAATGTCAACCGTGTCACTAGTATTTTTGAAATTTAATTCACAGAAGTGATAAAATTTTGTTTTATGCAGATTTGCAAATGTGCCTAGAAGGTGGGTAAAAGACGTTAAAAAGTTCAAGAAAATTTTATAAATATATTTTTATTATAAAATGACTCAAATAAATTACATTGAACTTATATAGGTATTATATATCTATTTTTACTTAAAATAAATTTAAATAAAATAAATAATTATATAAATAAAATGTCGATTTTAAACAAAAACATAGTGTTTTTCATTATTCTTAAAAAATTGAAAGTTTTCAGAAAAATACCAAAAATTCACCATAACATAATTTTGATATTACGAATTCAAAAAAGAATTCTATTTTAAAAAATTCATCACATAGATCTTTCATTAATTAATTTAAAATTAATTCCCATTGTCAAAACCAAAATGGGGGTTTTTAAAGAGTAAAAACTATCAAAATATTGACATGTGTTTATATCAAATTTAAATGTTAAATTACTTATAATGACCTAAATTGTATTAAATGATTAAAATATAATACTATTATACTTCCAATCCATTCAAATGAATTATTTAACACTATAAATTTTTTCGATTAAAAAAGTTTCTTTTCAATTAAAATTTAGTATTTTTCACCATTCATCAAAATATGAAAGTTATTAGAAAAGTACCAAACATTTATCCAAACTAAATTTTTATGTCCCACATATAAATATGAATTTTAATTCATTAAATTTAAAATATAAAACTATCAAATATTAGTTCTAAAAAGGGTTCTCCATTAAATAGTGGTAAAACTTCATTTTTTGAAAAATACTTCTTTTATTTTAAAAAATGAATTTGTTCCTATATTATGCCTAAAAAACACAAAATATGGATTATAATATTATATGTATTATATAAAATTCAAAATTCAGATAATTTTATTCATAATCTCTTTTTGAATGGCTAGTTGGGTAAGTCATGGTGCGATCAAACTCAGTGTTGCGTGTAGCACAATTAAATGAATAACTTTGAAGAGATAATGTATTAAAAAATCTTTGGGTGTTACATTCTCCCCCTTAAATAAATTACATCCATAGAATTTGAAATTTTTATTCAAAAATAAATGGTTGAAATGAGAAATTTCCTTTGTGGAAAACCCACATCGGAAATCGGGTTTGTAACATTTAGTCATAATAAGAGGGGAAGGGAAATGAAAAAGTCACCACCAAATTAGGGTTTCGAATAGGAGAACATTGGTGGAAACTATAAACACATAATTGGTAGAAAAAACGTAAATATTTATAGGGAGTGATTGAGCTCACCAATCACAAGTAAGTGAACAATAAATGTAAAATTGGGGGCCTCAAAGCCATCAATATTTGATGATTTAAAGTATCATCAGTTCAACAAAACATAATGTATTTGGATAACATATTTTTTTAGATACTTTTTTTGAAGAGGAGGGATTGATTTACTATCAAGATGAGAACTCAAGAAAACATAATTTATTTCATTACATTTCATATTCATATTCACATTTTTTGTTTGTGCATAGATATATTTTCACTTCATCCCTTACATGAGGAAATGAATGTTAAAATCTAATTATTTTTAAAAATAAAGCACATCGGTAAATAATCAGGTCTAAAACTATTCTCTTAATCCTTTAAATGTTTACTAAAAACCAAAATGTTAGGTCAAATTATCCAACAAATTATACTTTAACCTCATACAAAAAAATTCATGTGTTCAACTTAATCTATTCCAACCTTTAGACTTATCCAAAATACATGTGGCCAAACTCACAGTCCAAAAATTTATAAGGAAGGTCAAAAAAACATAATTAAGATCAATATGTGAATACCATCATCATGTTTTTTTATTAAAACATGGTAAAAAACTAAATTACCATAAAACATTATGTGAATATGTACGTAATATCTTATTCCTATGAAAAAACACAGTATACTAGATATAATCCTTAAATCCATAAATGTTGTAAACTCAAACAATGATGGAATATACAAATCATTAATCAGTTTCAAGGTAGTCAATAATATCTCAATATAATGTATCCAAATAAATCATATCTTATTCCAAAATAACTAACTAAGCATCAGAACCATATTAAGGTTTATCTTTCCTTCAACCATGTATTTTCCAAAATGTTTAACTTTCTATTGAGTTACTTTACATAAAACCATATAATCTCAAATCCTCAATTAAATAGTACTATAGTATAGTCCTTATTTATTTCCATAATTCATATAACCAGTACATCATTGATAAAACACTCAAATGAAATAATTATTCAATCTAGAAACACATATACATTAATTATTCCAGGTCAACCTTAGTAACAACTTATGCTTGACATTGATCCCTTGGATTCTTCTGAGCTATATTTCATTGATGCTTAGGAAATTTATTTTCTTATTACCCCAGTTCAAAATAGTTGAAACATTGAATATTAGTCCATTATTTGTTCCATTTCCCTTATTTTTCTTGATAACCATTTTTTGCACACTTAAAATAAACACCCAATCCTTTCAGGAACTTCCTAGGGTGATTCTTTCCATAGTTATCATATATGGGAAAATACTTCTTTCCCTTCTTCCCTTTATCCATATTTCTCTCTACCATCCTTTTCTTCTCTATATTCCCCTCAAAGACATATGACTCAAAGAATTATTTACTTATCTTATTAATACATGATACTATTTCATTATATGATTAGAAGAAATGAGAGATTATTTTCCTTCTAAATGTTGTCTTAAGACCATGAAAGATATGATCCTTCTTACTCTTTAGATCATGCATATTACTGGAGTTCTTATTCCTTCTACTGGACACTATTTCTAAATAATGACATACACTATGTTAGTTTATGAATCGCAATTCATAATTACAAACTTGTAAAATACCTAATATAAATTGAATAGTTTATTCATGTAAATCATAATAATAAATTTTTTTTTTCTTTGAATTGGTATTTACTCATAAATCCATCATAATGGTCTGTAATGATAATGTGAATTATCCAAAGAATATCACCCAGGAGTGTCATAACCAAGAGTGTAGTAAGGCACATTGTCGTGTACCAGGATACCCCAAGTCATGCCCAAAACTCAATGTCCGAGTTTTCACTCCTAGGTACATCTGTGCTAGAGCTACCTCTACCTGCTCGTATCCAGACAGGGATAGATTGCCCGGAAAATTCCCAAAATCTCTAGATTACAAAAATTTTAGTAAGTTATTTTATACTAACACTCAATGTCTATATTAGGGTAATGTTTTAAAATCAGAGTTTATCTAAATATATTTCCATGGTTGTTGCTAAACATCCTCTAATGCCATCTGTAATGCCCCGACCCCAGTTACATATAGTCGGTGCATTATTTTAATACATTGGAATGATTACAAGGAATCAATTCCCAAAGGACTGATCAATTTAGGAGTCTTGGAAAATAGATTACATACATGAATGTTACAATACAAATTGAAACATAAAACACAATATAAATAATACGTTTAGAATGCAATTATTCCCATAGCATAACCCTGCATATCAAAAATAATACACTTCTTGTAATCTAGGGAAAATAAAACATTAGAAAGGGGTGATCTTAGATTCTCAGTAAGGGTAAATAATTTAGCAGAATCTATAAACTCTTAAGGAAAGATGTGTAATTAAAACAACAACATTTTAAACATAAACATGAACATAATATAGAGAAAATAAATCAAACATTACCATATAAAAATGCACGTGGATATTCTACTAGTTGAATAATCACATGTAATAATTAATTTCATAATGAGGGAATGCCTAATGCCAAATATTATTACCTCATAGTCAAGTCCTCATTCCAAGACTACAAATAATATTTTTGTCATGGTCTTGTTCCAAGACACTATTTTGTCTTATGATACCTACTGATGGATCGAGGGGCTATAGCAGGCCCCACCCATCCATCTAATGGCCCGAAGGCCTTTATTTTTATTGATTTTGATAATACACTTGTACAGGGGTGATGTGGAACCCTTAAAATGCCCATAGGTATATGTATTACATGCCTCTGTAGGCCTTATAGGAATTCATTCCCCGTAGGCTTCAAACATTACATACAACCCAGACTAAAACTAGAATATGAAATGTTAATAATTCAAACATAAACCCTAAAGGGTATAAAAATAGCACATCCATATTCAAACATATAATAACCCATTCAATATAATATGGATGATTATTTTATAATAAATTAAACTTAATGAAGAATAACATCCAGTAAAGGATGTTGAAATAGTTGAAAATGATCAGAAAAAGTTTTTGAGAGAAATATCCTTTTCTATGAAATAATTTAAAAGTAACACATTTATAAAGGAAGTAATTTAAAAGATATTTTTGAATGAAAGTGTCTCATACAACTTTGAAACTTTTGAAAGGAATTAACATTTTAAAACAATCATGTCCATATAAATGAATCCTTAAAACCATTTTGAAAACATGGACATTGATGAGAAACATTTAGAAGAACAAATACTTAAAAAATTTAAAATGATGTTTTAGTTAATAAGTGTCTGAAAATAATAATTTTCATATTTCTTTTATGAAACATGGCCATGGATAAAAAATATGTCCCAGAAAATACTTAAACATAAACAATCTCGGATAATAATGAGATTGAGGAATTAACCATTACCTTGCACTTTCCTTTGGTCGAGGGTACATTTAACCTTCTGTATAATGATCATATTATGTTATTAAATTATAACAGAACCATATTCATATTTATTATATCATACATGATTCATTTATTATTTTATACAACCCATTTAATAATTATTTCCTTGTTAAATTAATATTTCGAGTAATAATCTCTTTCGTTGTCATACATGTTTTAACTTGATGTTCTTGATCATATTATTTAGATTGTGATTTAAATTCTCCCTGAATATAAAACATGAATTATATATAATATATATTTAGAATATAAATATGTATAATAGATAGATATATGAAATGGAAAACACCATTTATGGAGACGGTTGGCCGTACGAATGCATAAACGTTGATTCTGTTTTCATATCATATTAAACAAAAGTAAGTGAATAAGATATATGTTAGTACATATATATATATATATATCCAGTATCATTATAATGTCATATATTTCATACTTATTAGTAATATATATTTTTATAATCACCGTTGAATGGTGAACATGGAAATGAATCTTATAGTGTCATGGAGATGGTAAGCCGTACGTACACACGAGCGGCGATATCATTTCCTTAATGATTAAATGGTGTGGAATTGGATGGTATATTAATTTTATGTATAAATTAGAATTTTATTTCCATAATTTATATACATATTACTCATCATTATATCCATAAAAATAACATAGTGTTGAATAAAAAATTACACCACGACGTGCAGACGGTAAGCCATACATACGAACGCATGGTGACATTATCATTCCTAGGATGGAAAGAATAATGAGTATGGTTGTAACATATTTATAATAACATAAAATTATGTATAAGTTACTGGAGTTATAATTTTGGAATGGAAATAAAAAAGAAATATAAAGTGGAGGAAGAAAATAACTTTGAAAGGGGTGATAAAAGAATTACCTCTTCTTTGGGTGTTTCCTTTTGATTTGAACAAAAGGGATCTTTAGGTTGAGATTATGCTCAAGGGAAGGCCTCTAGGTAGAAGTGAGGGAATTTAGGATGAGATTAGGGTAGGTTTTGTCCGATAAAAATGGATTTGGAGGTGTTATTTTGAGAGAAGGGGAAGTGCCCTTTTATTAGAGATGTGAGGGTAACTTTAGAAATAGTTTGAAATATTATTTTATTTTAAAATATTTTTTGGTTTCCAATGTCTCTAAGTTGATTTATTTAGATGTTAAGGTAGGTATGGGTTTAAATACTCTCAACCAATAGGTTTTAGACACCTTTAGGTCACCATATTAATCCTATCATTTTTATTTAACTCATAGTTACTATATTATTTTTTTCCATGTCCTCTTGTATTATTATAAGAAATGGTTAATAAACATACTATAAAAGACAAGAGAACCCCAAGTGGTTCATTATTAATATATATAATCTTATCTATGTACTTTTTCCGATGATTAGATTTTTAGAAATATTATATCAATTAATAATAGAGTATATTTTTAAAACTCATTTATGTCGATTTTGACACTATTTCATATTTTGTTTTTGTTAAATTCATATCAACTTTATCACTTCAAAACAAATTATTTAATCAACCCTAAAATGTCATATTAGCCTATAAAATTCATTTATGGAATGAAATGCCTCAACTTACATTTATTTTTATATTTATAATATCAATTATTTTAATCTTTCATTGATAATGTAATTACTGAATCATCATTGTGTCATAAATAAATTTAATTATTTAATCTTTAAAAATTATAAATAAAATACCATTACTTGGGAAATATTTTTATATTTTTAATTAAAATTTATAGTTGAATTTTTCTTATGTATTACCCTATATTAAAAAGGGTTTAGTTATTAAACTTTGAATTTAATACTTTTAACTCTTCTTTAAATATAATAATAATAATAAATGTCCTAATTTAATCCAAGTGGACCAAAAGTACCCTTCTTTATTCCTTAGGTTGGTTTTGGTCTAAATACACTTATCCAATATAATTTGGACATGTGTTAGGGTAATTATAATATCATTTTTATCTCTAATTACTCTATTTATTTTGAACTGTGGTAAATAAAAGTCGAAAGTTAATATTCACCAAAAATTATCTTCATCTTATTGAACCAAATTTTACATACTGATGTCAACTATGTCTATCAGATTTTTGAAATTCAATTCATAAAAGTGGTAAAATTACGTTTTATGCAAATTTCCAAATGTGCATAGAAGGTGGGTAAAAGTCGTTAAAAAGTCTAATAAAATTTTATACATCTAATTAAATTATAAAATGAATCCAATAAATTACATTTAAATTATATATTTATTATATATCTATTTTTATGAAAAGTAAATTTAAAAAAAATAAATAATTATTTAAATAAAAAGTTGTTTTTAAACAATAATGCTGTGTTTTCACTATTCCTAAAAAATTGAATGTTTTCAGAAAAATACCAAAAAATAATCCGATGATAATTTTGATATTATGAATTGAAAAATAAATTCTATTTTACCAAATTAAAAACATATATGTTTCATTAATCAATTTAAAATTAATTCCCATTGTCAAAACCAAAAAGCGGGGTTTTAAAGAATAAAAACTATCCAAAGATTGACATGTGTTTATGTCAAATTTAAATGTGAAATTACTTATAATGACCTAAATTGTATTAAATGACAAAAATATAAACTAATTATACTTCTAAACCATTCAAATTCATAATTTAACACCCTAAATTATTTCTATTAAAAAACTTGTTTTAAATTAAAATTAAGTATTTTTCACCATTCATCAAAATATAAATGTTATCAGAAATGTACCAAAAATTTATCCAAACTAAATTTTTATGTCCCAATTATAAATAATCATTTAATTTCATTAAATTTAATATATAAAATTCTCAAATATTAGTTTAAAAAAGTGTTCTCCATTAAAAGGCGGTAAAATTGCATTTTTAAAAAAATACTTCTTTTATCTGAAAAATATGAATTTTTTCTTATATTATGTCTATGAAACACATAATATAGATTTTAATATTACATGGAGTATTAAAAAATTCAAATTTCAATTAACACTATTCAAAACAACTTTTTGAACAGCTAGTTTGTAAAGTCGTGGTGCGCTCGAACTCGATGTTGTGTGTAACGCAAGATATTGAATTACTTTGAAGAGATAATGTATTATGAAATCTTGGGGCGTTACATGTCCCATGTATTAAGTGCAGTGATTCATTTTTTCATGTTATCCATTCAAAAGTCAGTCTGCCTCAGGCATGAGTGTTATTTTGGACGCATAACCTTCATATATTTGGGAGAGCTAGATCTCCTTCCTTGTTTCCCACACCGAGAATTGCCCATGTGGGTTTTAGAGTTTTGGTAAAGAAATACCGACATATAGGGTCATGTGTCTGTAGTCTGATCCATATGAACTTAAACAAAGAGCACCATCATCTTCACCACTAGACGTTATGATGCGAAATTGTTGGGAATTCCCTTCTTAGATCCCTTAATCTTATTGGCCCTCAGGCTGAAGTTCTCATTCGTGATTGTATGATGTGGTATGAGCTTGTGTCCTCATTCATGTTGGGTCACGCATCATGCCATACATATCCCTCATTGAGATACCTTGCCCCTATCTATGTCCTTTCCAGATGACGTAAAACTGCAAAAAAGACTCCAGAACTACGTGTGTCTTGATTGTCATACTTATGGGATACGTAGGACCACATGAAGGTCTAGCCCCATTTCTTAGAAACCCCCTTATCTTCCTACCCCCCCGGCCTGAGTTCTCCTAGGATAGGGGAACAAGACATGGTATGTGACTATGTACTCATTCACGATGACTCCAAAACAACCACACCACGTACCTTCTTCTCTCCCAAGAGCTCTTCATCCCCTTTCTCCACACTCATCTTTTCAAGATGGATGCTCATAAGTTGGGCCTTTTGAAACTCCATGGTAGTTCACCAATGTGCCCAATAGAACTCTACTTCAACACATAGAGTGTTGAATCCTACATGGATATGTTATCGCCTATCCTCAGGCTTCAGGGTCCCCTTTATTTTGTTTTCCATCACCTTCCACGTCCATAAGGGCCCCCGAACTATACGAATGCTCCGCCCAAGGGTTATCCTACCATTTTAGGCCAACTTCCTCGAGGGACCTGAATGAAAAATTGATACAAGTCCTGCATGGAAAATGTGGTCAGCGGTCAACCCTCATTTTTTGTTCCCATTTCAGGTCACATGATATAGATGCTGTGTTTCGAACACATTCAATAGTTATCCTCTATCATCACACCACACCCATCAAGCCATAAATATTGGTTGTGTGATTCACATCATTTTCCACTCCATCATATCCGAGTGTAATTTTGATATTCTTGGTACTGTCCCTTAGTGTGCATTTGAACGTTAGGAGGACAAATCCACGATGATGCATTATTCAGGGCCTGCACTGATTTCACCATTTCATGTATTCCATGTGTTTTAAAGTACCTCTCTTCCCTTGTTTCCCACATCGAGCGTAGCTCACATCGGATTAGGTATTTGGTTGAGGTTTGTGCCTATTTGGAAGAGACTCTCTTCCCTATGGTCCGAGTTCTAAAACCGTAAAACTAATATCTCTTAACATCCTTGTTGTATGATGTTAAATTGCACAAAATATTCTAGAACTATGTGTGGATTGATTCCCATCCTCATGGGATATGTAGGAACGCACACACATTCCGTCTTTGGGTCCAGCCTTAGGAATCTTAAATCCTACCCCCCTTTTTGCCCCTTGGCCCAAAATATTTTGGGAACATGTGGTGTGGCGATTACCTCTTGTGTTCTCATTCACTACGAGTTTTTTTAATAGTTTCACCATGTTCCTCCCATCCCTTTTCCCAACATTGTTTGAGTTCTATGACCCTTAAATAAGATCTCCCTATGGAAACTATGAATTGGGTTTGTCTACTTCACCGCCCAACGCATAGTCCATCAAACTAGGTCCCCTCTTAATGGTTCACTCTACATCCTTATTCAAGGAGCGTGCAACCCTAGGACCCTGCTCCTTGGAAAGGGATATGAATTACTCTATCTAACACGCCTCATTGGCATACTCAAATGCGGCATGGAAAAGAGTACATGGTGTTATGTTTTCACGTAAAAAAATCCTCATTTCATGTCCACACTTCATGATCCCTTTATTTGGATCCCCATACATTTCCATGTCTGAAAGGGACCCCCTTTATAGACTAGTCTCATGCCACATTGTCTTAACTACCATCTTGGGCCAATGCCCCTAAATACCTCAGATGAAATTTGAGCCAGGTTCTGTATTTCGAACACGGTCAACAATCGACCCTCATTTGTCTGCCCCATTTCAGGATAATGTGAAACAGATACTGTGTTTCGAACATTCTTAGCAGTTATCTTCTATCTTCACATCGCTATCATTGTGTTCCAGATCTCGAGCAACATGATTCACATATTACCACTCCATTATTTCCATGTGTAATTCCAACATACTCGGCTTTACGACTTCGTGCATCTAGGTGCGTTAAGTAGGCATGTCCATATTATTGGGATGACATTCAACTAGCCTCCCATTTCCCCTAATGTGTGCCTCTCTATACTAGGAAAGTCCAATCCCAACTCCTTGTTTCCCACATAGAGCGTGGCTCACCTGGTCTTAGTGGTTTTGGTAGGATATGTATTGGTGTAGACTAAATACACATGTGCCACATGTTGCATGAAATTAAACTGCACTCTGAGAAATATGTGTGGCTTGATTCCCATTCTCATGGGATTCGTAGGATTTCCCAGACAACCCGTCTTGGGCCCAGCCCATTTTCACCTTCAGTCCCTTGACCTAAGGATTCTCCCGAGAGCGTGTGGTGTGATGTGGACTCTTATGGTTCTCATTCACATCGGGGTATGTACCGCACCACACATTTCATTTATAGGTATCCATGTCCCTAACACATGACCTTAAACTGCAGCCCCTACCTTGAACAAGTTCAGGACATCCCATGATAATTATGGGAAGAGTCAGATCCCTCTCTAGAGAGGATTTCCCCTATCCACATTGGTATCTGACCAAGCTTGTAAGATACTAGTTTTTGGAAGGATATTTTTTCATTATTTTTTGGTTGAATCCCTTGTTTTTGGATTTAAGGGATGTTTCCTGAATGTGTGAGAGGCCTTGGGGTTGTTCCGGGGGCTCAGGGCACAGATGAAAGGAAATATGGGCCAGATAGGCTAGGGCGCATGGCTTGCGCACGGCTAGGAAAACTGTGCGGCCTACACATGATAAACCATGTGACCCTTCCTCCTCCGGACAGAAGCATGCACACAGTTTGTGCACAGTTTTCCAAACCATGTGGCTAAATCGTGTGACCCCTCTTCTTCCAGACAGTGGAATGCACAGGGTTTGTGCATGGGTTTCCAAACCGTTAGGACAAATCATGTGGCCACTTAATGTTGGTAAAAATTACAATTTTTCCACTCCGGGCTTTAAAACCACACTCAGGATTTCCTCTCATTTCCTCCCTCTCCACCCTAGGCACGAACCAAATCACCCAAAGGCTCCAAGAGACCGATATCCTTCAATTAGAAGGTGTTTTTGGTGTTGTTGGTTGCGGATCGAAGCTCCGGGTAAGGCTAATCCCATCCTTGCTTCTCTTTTTGGTTTAGGGTTTGTATCTTCTCTCCTTCTTGTTCCGAAGATCTAAAACACTAACTTTTTGGTGTGTTTTAGGTTGAAGCTCCAAATTTTGGTTGGATCGAGGTCTAAGGACTCGATTGAGAGTGCTTTCAACCGCGGTTTTGAGGTAGGTGGTCTACAAGTGATATACTATAGTTATTTGGGTATTCTTTCATGTTTAGATGTGTTCTTGCTTTCCTTTGGTTATGTTTTGGATAACCGTGGCATGTTTGGTAAAAATGGTGTTTAAAATAGAAAATGGGAACCCTCCCGATCCCCATGGGATGTGTTGGGATAGACATGACCTAATTGGGGCCATCCATGGGATGTGCCGGCTTTTCCCGGATTTAGGGATTGATATTAAACAAGTGACCTTGTTGTAATGAATTGTAGAGCCCTTGATAAATATGTTGGCATGATCTATTGAACTTGGAATAGAAGTTAGGTGATGAACCTAGGATTGGAAATAACCTAAGGGTTAAAGTGGAATGGGTTAAATGATTGATTCATGGGAATGATGAACGAGTCAAATGGGTTAATTTGTAAACTGATTAAAGACCATAATGGGATAGATTATGGGTTTAATGTTGAATGATTAGTGAGATAGGAATAACACATGGAAATTGGGTGAATGGTTAAAATGATGTGAAATGTTAATGTGTTAATGGGTTAAGGCATGATGTGGTTTCCCATGTGGGTTGTGGTGAATAGTTTTTTCCAAAGGGAAATGGTTTGGATGGTTAATGGTTACTTATATATAAGAATGTGCACATGGATTCGTAGAGTGGGGTATGACATGAGGATCTAGGCCCACAGGTCAAGCGAAGACTGAGGTTCTAATCACCACCCTAAATTCATGGGTTAGGAATGGGTACTGAGAGTCTACTCTCCTAACGGTTGCATCCCCCCGGACTGAGGCTTCAAGGTGAGGTTATGGTTGATATGATGGGGTTAGTCCTAGTGAGATAGGATAATGATGTGTTTACCCTCTTGCATGTGGTTTTTGGACTTAGAACAATGTAAAATAGTGTATGTGATTAACCCATGGAAATGTGATGAATTGGTAAATGGTGATAATGGGTGTGTAATTCATGGTAATGGAAGTTGAAATGGATTATCTCTAAACTGTTTAATGGTGCCTTAAATAATTACATGGAAATTATCCTTCATATTCCTTTTCATTCACTATCTATTGAGACTGGATATTTTGTAGACATCGTTGGTGGGGGCTTACTGAGTTGTACTCACACCCATATCGGGCCACCAATGGGTACCCGAGTATACTTCATGTTTGCATGTTAGGAGAAGGTCAAGGGTCCTTGATAGATAGTTGAGTGGAAATGGGTAGCAATTGGTGGAGGATTCAGACATGGATTCAGGACCATTTTGGGGATTTTGGTCATTGACTTTATTTTGTGGTTTTGTCCACTTTTACACTTGTAGTATGACATGACATATTTGATTGTTGGAAATGGTTGTCAAACATGTTCCCTGTTTATTGATTATTTTTTTCGCTATTGTTTTATTTATGTTATGGATTACTCTGATAAAAAGGGGGTATAGTCTCCCCACTCGACCACATAGACCCCCACTGCTAGTCGGCAGCCTTTGGCATACGGGGAGGCACACTGAAGGTCATGTAACCACCCGGATTCGAGCACCGGTTTAGTGGATTTCGGGTCGGGGAAATTACAACGATGTTCCCAGAACTACGTACGGATTGATTCCTATCCCAATGGTATATGTAAGAACTCCTGGAAAATTTACTTCAGGCCCAACCTAACTCTCAATTTTATTCCCTTGACATAAAAAACTTCATCCGGGGATATATGGTGTGGTGCAGACTCCTTATCTCATTATTCACATCGGTTTTATAGCTACCACATCACATACTCCATTCTTGGTATCTCCCATTTGCTCCTCATCCTATCGTATGATATTAAACTGCACAAGTCTATAAGTCCTCAACGCATGACACTAAACTGCAGTAATACCCTAAAAAAGTTCATGATGCACCATATTAATCATGGGATGTGTCAATTTCCTCTTCATAGTGGATTCTCCCAACCAGTGTTGGTCTCTAACCACTTCGTGCATCAAAAACAATGTTTTTCTTGATTCTCATCCTTATGGGATACATAGCCACACCTAGGCATTTTACCATAGGGCCAGCCCCAGGGTCATTAACCCTTTTTCCCCCAGCCTCGATCACTGTCTAGTCACTATAACCTTAAAATAAGAGCCTATAGTCCATGAAACATGACTTTAAACTATTATCCTCGGTCCAGGTAGTATGACCTTAAAACTATGTGCAACATCCTAGTCATATGACTTTAAACTATTCCATTCATCTTTTGAATCCGTATGATGTGAAACTGCAAGGAATTCCATGTCCTCACTAGAGAGTTCCTATCTGGAAATAAGTTTGATCCCTGATCAGACCAATCTTCCAACTTAATTTGTTCTCAGCACAATGGCATAGTTTCAAGAGTGTTGAAAACCATTAGAACAACCCATCACTCCACCCTCCATGCTTTGTATTCCCTTTATTTGGACCCTCAAACTCTTACACATCTAAAGTAACCCCCAAAAGTTATGGATGCTTGTCCTATAGATTGCCTACTATCCTAGTCCAATGTTCAAGAAGACTGATGGATGCAATTTCGAGGAAAGTCTTATATTTCGAAAATGGTCAGCAGTCAAACCACATTTATTATCCCTATTTCAATCTAATGTAATAAAGATACTATGGGTCAAACACGATAAAAATTATACTTAATTGTGACACCATCCCTATAATGTTACGAATTTTGGGTATCGTGATTCCAACATTCCACTCCCCTCTGTTCGGATTCATTCAAATGCCCCTCGCATTACCCCACTCATGCACTTGAGCACAATGGGTGAAGAAAGTCAGTTGTCTAGAGAGCTCTGTTCTCTAGCTACGAAACCTCTCTCTTTAAGGATAATCTTAATGGAGATCAGTGTGCCATTCTGATCCCATCACATATTACGATGTTTAACACTATCATATGGGTGAATGGACTTATATTATCTCTTGTTTCTCTAAATGATCATGGCTCAGGAGAGATTAGAGATTTATTAGGAGTTTTCCTCAATTCGATCGAGATACAGTGAACCCCAAGGCATGCATTTTCCTTTGCAGTTTCCTCAGAATGCAGTCTGCCTCACCCTCCTCATCCTCATTGGACCCCAATATGAGGGGCCTTTGTTGACACTAGAAAAAGTGTCCCCAAGATAT
This sequence comes from Viscum album, assembly GCA_963277665.1. NCBI lineage: Eukaryota > Viridiplantae > Streptophyta > Magnoliopsida > Santalales > Viscaceae > Viscum > Viscum album. The sequence continues at coordinate 1,536,556,750 of OY728126.1, forward strand.
TTCAAATACATCCAAAAATTATCCAAGATCGTATTCCATTTGTCGAGCTTCGATTGGACTAGTCATAAATCCCAAACAGAGTTACGGATTTGGAGTTATGTACTTTTGAAGATGTGTTGGAAAACTAGTTTGTGAAGCCCATTAGCGAAGCTCCCTCTGCGATCGCGGAGCATAAGAACTTGAACAGAGCCTCCATGAGAACTACGAATGTCGATGACGGTCGACTCCGTGATTATGAGAAACTTGAGGAAACTCCATCTAGTGGTAGAGCATGATTTCCTTTCTGGTGCCATTTTTTCATTGTGGTGAACATTTGAGATCTGTGACATGCTTCACCGACCTCAATTGCATATAAATTGCTGGATCACTTCCCTTCATAAGCATAGTTATGCTACCCCTTCAGTTTCGGATCTCCCATTTTGTGGTGCTCCCAAGCACTGCGAAATGATGCCCTTCACAAAGGGCACCTCCCTTGGAGAAAGAGGGATCTCCTTTGGATTACTCGAGGCTCTTTGAAGACTTGTGCTCCGTGAGTACACATGCTCCGCGTGACCCAGAGCTCTACGAAGCCCCCTTTTATTGGCGAGAGCCCAGGCTCTGTGAAGACCTGGTCTCCACGAGGCCCCATGATCTGCGAGACCCAAAGCACTATGAAGCCCCCTTTTCTCTATAAGAGACTAGGCTCTACAATGACTTGCGTTCTGCGAGGTCCCATACTCTACGAGACCGAAAGCTCCATGAAGCCCCCATTCTTTGTGATCCGCATGCTCTGCGAGCACCTTTCCTTCACGAAGAAGCTTCATGAGACCCCATGCTCCAAAAGATGCTTTCCTTCACGAAGCGTCTTTGCGAGACCCCATGCTCTGCGAGCAAATTTTCTCTATGAAGCTACATCGTGAAGTCCTATAATTCGTGAATATTCTACCTTCGTGCCCACCAGTTCATACCATGAGGGGTTCTCCCCCCGCAACCCTGCTCGGGATGAGGGATGGTCATTTCATTTCTGTCAATGACCCCTATGTAAAATTAACAGTCACACCATTAAATTTTTGGGACGGGATTTTAAAATTTTCAATTGCGCACCCACCTTCCATCTATGGAAGACCATGATTAGATATAATCCTCCAAACACCATGAAAACATGTTGAGTCGACATATTCCACTCAGTTTGTTTCCCATTTTGTGAGTTGAGATTCTTATCATCAATTCCCCGAGTACCTTGAGTCTAACCATTCCTCATGTAACTCATCCAGACCCTATCACCTGACTCCCATGCCATAATCCACTAGAAATGGTCAATTTTTCATCATTCCCAACACCAACCATTTCTAGTTTCTTTATGCCTAATAGTCCACTCTACATGACTTTAGAAAATATCATTTCCTACCCTTCAATAATAGGATGCCTCTTGTTCTGAATAATAGATTCCTTATGAACCAAGCATAAGATTCCAATAGTCCACTCTACAGGAATATAAACTGTAGTACACCCTATATGGAAAACATAGGATGCCTCTTTCTCTAAAAGAGAGATGCCTTATGAGATCAGTATAAGATGTGAATAGTCTTCACTACATGACTTTAAGCTATAGTATTCCCTATTATTCAATAATATGATGCCTCTTGTTCTGAATAAGAGATGTCTCATGCACCAAACATAAGATTCCAATAGTCCACTCTACATGACTATAAACTGTAGTACACGCTATATGACAAACATAGGAGCCTCTTTCTCTAATCAAGAGATGCCTTATGCTCAAAGCATAAGATGTCAATACTCCAATCCACATGAATATAAAATGTAGTACACCCTATACAACCCACCTAAAATGCCTCTTTCTCTAAAAGAGAGATGCCTTGTGAGAGAAGAATAACATGCCAATAGTCCTCACTACACAACTCTAAACTATAGTAGGCCCTATCATTCAATAATAGGATGCCTTTTGGTCCATATAAGAGATGGGTTACGAGACAAGAATAAGATAACTGATTCAATGATTACAATTGTGTAATTTCAAGAGCATTGGAAACCGTTCGAGCATTCCATCACTCAAACTCTCTCTTTGTGTGTCCTTTATTCGGATATTCATATTCTTTCATGTCTTAAGGGACCCCCTAATGACTAGGTACCATGCCTCCTCAGCTCAGCTACCATTTTAGGCCAATTCCCTGAATGAATTTGGACAACACTCCGAGTTAGGTCCTTTTTTTAACATGGTCAATAGTAGAACCTCGTTTGTTTGTCCCCATTTTAGGATAACATCAAATGAATGGTGTATTTTCAACATGGTCAATAGTTATCCTCCATCATCATGCCACCCTCACTGCATTCCGAATTCCCGACATGTAATTCACACATTTCATCTCCCTTTTTCGAGCTAATTTCAATTCCCCTTTGTGTTATCCCACTTGTGCACTAGTGCATAATTTTTGAACTCAATTGTATGACTCGTCCCATGAGTGAGTTGGGATGACCTCATGGATATAAATGAGGATGAAATTTTAGGCACCTTCCATGCATAATCTACATCCACCATTGCTACTCCTTAATAGCACCCGAGCATATTCCACGTGTAATCCCCATTCACTATTGTCATTCCTTAGTGGTACTCGAGAAGCTTCAACGTGTAGTCCCCATTCACCAATGATGGTCCATAGCAGCACCTGGGAAACATCCATGTTTAAGCCCAATCCACCATTGTCTCTACTTAGTGAAACCTGGGTAGATTCCATGCGTAAGCCCCATCCACCCTTTCCACTCTTTAGAGGCACTCGTGCAGCTTTCACATGTAAGCCCCATTTTCCATTGCCACTCCTTAGCGCCCCCCCGAGTAGCTTCCCTGAATAATTTCCATACACCATTTCCACTCCTTAGCTATACCTGGGCAGCTTCAACACATAATCCCCATCCATCATTGCTGCTCTATGGTGGCACCAGGGTAGCGTCAATGCATAAGCCCCATCCACCATTGCTGCTCCTTAGCAGCACCATAGTAGCTTCCATGCGTAAGCCCAATCCGCCATTTTCGCTCCTTAGCGGCACCCGTGAAGCTAACCATGCATAAGCCCCAATTCAACAAACTCTCTAACTACGTGGACTTTGATCCTTGCCAAGGCAAGGAACGTAGGAAGCCTCCTTCAGGATTAAGCCCAAAAACAACTGGTCCTAACCCCTTCATGCCAGTTCACCAAACCATCCTAAAATACATGGACATTGATCTTTTCCAAGGAAAGGTATGTAGGAAGACTCATTGAGGTTAAAGACCAACACCTACTTGTCCCGACCCCTTCACATCGGTTCACCTTTGTCCCAAATGACGTTAAACTATATCCCCCCTCTGAACTACATGGACATTGATCCTTGTCTCCTTGGAAGGGTACGTAAAAATCCTTCCTATTGTTCAAATACAACACCCATCGGTCTTAAACACTGCACATCGGTCCACCCTTGTCCCACATGATGTTAAACTGTATTCCCCTTTTTGTCCTGCAAGACGTTAAACTATACCCATTCAAACAACGTGGGTTTAATCCCTGTCTCCTAGGAAGTTTATGTAGGAATCCTTCTGGAGGTTCAATCCTAACCAGCAGTATACTGTTGTGATACCCCAGTCACCATTAAGATGTTGCATTCCCCAATCGACGGTAAGCCGTTGTTATCTCCATCTAAGGGTAAGTCGTTGATATTCGCATCCAGAGGTAAGCCGTTGTTTCCCCCTTTGCTAGGACCCACATATATGTTCCACCCCTCAAGTTTCTGTACAACCTTGAGTTTCTAACCACATGTATTACCCAGCATATCGTCGGGTCATTTTCTTATGTGTACACGCCGATTCTATGACCCCAATTATTTTTTTCCTGAACTATGTGGACTTTGATTCCCTTCCATGGGGGTACATAGTAAGCCTCCCTGAGGTTTGTGGGCATCATTCATGACCCATACAGATCTCTCCCTTGATCATTTGTGTTTTGGAAATGTCATACCCCATCCCGGAAGTTCTACTTCCTTAGGGTCCTAGACATGCATCCATTCTCATGGGTCTCCACCTCTGGTGTCCCATCGTCCCACCTCCTGAACTACGTGAACTTTGATTCCCTTCCACAATGATAAGTAGGAAGCCTCTATGAGGTTCAATCCCAAAAACATCACCATATTCAAGTTCGTTCCATTCCATTCCTCTTATCCTCTCCACTCAACCATCCATCATCCATCTCGATTCTTATCTAGGCTGCCACATCCAGGTGATATCATGTCATCCATCCCACCGCCATTCTTTGCGGAACCTGGGAAGCTGACCATGCATAAGCCACACACAATCCGTCACCATCCAACCAAGAGAATCTCTCTTGTGATGGGATCCTATCCAGGTGTAATCCACATCATTTATTCAGGTTGTTTTTCTTTTTTTACACCCCGATTCATCACCAGTTTGATCTACGTGGGTTTTGATACCTGTCGTCTACAGATGGTATGTAGGAAACCTCCACAAGGTTCAATCTCATCCAATGGTAAAACATGGTGTCCCCCTTTCTGGGGTGAACTCTCCCTAATCATCACTCAGTGGTGTCTAGATCAGGCTTCATGGTGTGTCATCTTCCTATTCTAGGACACATCATCTTGGGTCTGCTCTTATTGAGCGTTCTGATCCATCCACCTTGAAAACTCACCAAGTGACCACTCTTAGAGATGTAAGAATATAGTTCTTTACTATGCGACATTATGATCACTCTCATACTATCTATACTAGAAGTTACACTCATATCCTACCTAATGTTAAACCCGAGATGCCAAAGGAAAACCTCAGAAGACATTCCTTTGGTCCAACTGTCTCTGCAAGACGTTAAACTCGTGACACACCCCGTTTTACATATGGGAAGATGAGGAAAACCTCAAAGACATTCCTTCAGCATAAGATACCCCACGATCAATGTGGGGTACCTCGAGTTTTGCAACCTTGAGATTCCATTTATGAAGAAAAATATAGGTTTCTCAATGTCCACTCATCCAGAGATTCCTAGACATGCCTGATGTTATCATCTACTCCGAACGAAGGTTTCTTCCATGTCAATACCCCATGGAATTTCCTAATAGAAGTAGTTTAATTAACTTAAACCCACAAATATATGGTACCGATAATGAGATTCATGAACCATGACTCAAATCTATGTGGGAGACCCGGACTATGTAACGAGGTCCAAGGAGGAGTCCACGAAAGAAGAAACTGACATCCCCTCATCCCGTTTCGATCAAGGATAAAACATCCCTGAATAAGCGTCGAATGCCAACCACCTTTGGAAAGAGGAAATGTGGGAAACCATCTGAACGTCCTCCCCGGTAGATGGATGCACACCCCGACGAAGGCATCAGAAACAATTATATTTTATTATTTGAAAGTATACTTTTTACCTTTCTTTTCCTTAATTTTTAAAATCAAAAAACATTCTTAAAAACTTATTTTACAAATTTTATGTATCCCAAGTATTTTAGAATGTATTATTTAGAAAAAAAACTTAATGTAGAACATATAAATAGATTAATATAAATGAATAAAAAATTTATTCTTTATTCTGATCTGTTAGACTAACCGAGAGTCTAGTCCACCAGACTGAATAATTTTCTGTCCATCAGATAGAATATTGGTCCATATTTCAGACTGTATAAAGCCATATCCATTGGACTAAAAAGTAGTAATGATACCTGATAATATTGATATTTCAGTTCATCATATTGAAAAATATTACAGTCAATCAGACTATCAATATTTTTTAATCAGGATTTTGGAATTATTTCCATCAGACCAACTTTTTTACACATTGTAATAGTGCTACCAAACAACATCATATGGAAGAATTTTGATAAGATGTTATGTGAATAAAATTCAAGGATATTGAAAACTACTCTGAGTGTAAGATCAAAGAATTCATAAAGGTATTATTCTATTTAAATTTTGGTTTGAATCCCTTGATTTTGGATAATTAAATGGTTATAGGGCGTGTAAGAAATATAGAGGGTGGTCCAGGGGCTCACAACAATAAATAAAGGAAAATAGGGATATCTTGTGTCTGTTTCTTGGTTGGTGCATGAATATTACTAACCATTATACCAAACCATTCTAGCATGGATGATGTATAGCATCCCGCATTTTTATCACATAAACTTTCATTACATTTTACAAAACCGAGGATCTTTAAGGTTTAGTGTCTTGGAAACCAAAAACTTAATACATGAAAAAAAATTCTTCTTAAACACTTGAAAGGATTCTCCTTATGTTCCTCCTAGGTTCATTACTGCATCTCATAACCTGGGGACATAAATCAAAATAAAGGGTGAGCAGAAGGCCCAGTAAGGGAAACAAGGGGAAACATTTAACATGTGAACTTGAGATACGTCAACAATGTCATGAAAAGAACTTTAAGGCATGAGAAAGAAATCATGTGTCATATCATAAAAAAATAACATTTTTCATAACATGAAGATGTGGATACATCATTTAACATAGAAAATCATGAACATATCACCAAGGTACATCCCCAAGGTGTCATTTGAAAATTACCAAGGTTATTCACCAAGGTATCGTGAAAATTGTAATCTCTAGTGGTTACATCATTACCCAATGCATTGGAGCTCTATCATGGAGCACCCTTAAATTTTCCTTTATTATCATTTGGGACACATATATAATCATAAATCATTTCATAGACAACCCATATAGCATAAAATAAATGGGTTTCATTTCATAATCATAACGTTTTAAAAACTGCTTTAAAGACATGATCTTTACGTCACTTTAAACCCATGGAAGGGGAGAGAGGGTTCCATGTATGTAAATCCCAGAATTTATAATAGAAAATTTTGGTATATATGTGAATACCCCTGTGTAAATAAGAGCTTTTAGTATTCATTTTTTAATATAAAATAATTTTGAGAAAATAGAGAGGCATTTTGAGATGAAAATTATGCATCATAACGGCTATGTTTCGGGGTTTTAGAAAACATTGAAATGAGAGGGGACATGGGTCAAACATTCATAAATGACCCATAAAACAGTAGAGGGACAGAATATAAGGGATTTAAGAACATGGTAATAAAATTTGAAAATATACCATATGAAATGAAGAACATGAAAGGAAGACAAAAAAATAATATTTCTCTTATGAAAATTTGGCATCCTAACAGCGCCACTTAAACTTCAACAAAAATGAATTGAAGAGATCAAAAAAGGGTCTCTCATAATATGAACATAAATGTTCAGTATGATAGATATAGAGATCATACAGCAAAATTAATTAACTTGAAATAATTGACAAGAAAATAGAACTTGATAATGAGAAGGGTGAAAGAATCCCTTAAAAATTCGGCAGCCTAACGTCGTCACTTAAACTTCAACAAAAATGAATTGATGAGATAAAATAGGGTCTCTCATCATAAGAAAATAAAAGTTCAGTATGATAGATATAGAGATCATACCCCAACATAATAAAAAAGAACTTTCAAGACTTGACATGGAATTAGAACTTTGAAAAATGAGAAGGGTGAAAGAACCACTTAAAAATTCGGCATCCTAACGGCGCCACTTAAAACTTAAAAATACTGAATTGAAGAGATCAAATGGGGTATCTCGTCAAATTATCATAAAATATCAGTATGATAAATATAGAGATCATACCCCAACATAATAAAAAGGAACTTTCAAGACTTGACATTGAATTAGAACTTTTAAAAATGAGAAGGGTGAAAGAACCACTTAAAAATTCGGCAGCCTAACAGCGCCACTTAAAAAATAAAAAATACTGAATTAAATAGATAAAATGGGGTCTCTCATAATATGATCATAAAAGATAAGTATGATAAATATAGATATCATACCTCAAAATAATAAAAAGTAACTTGAAAGACTTGACATGAAAGTAGAACTTTTAAAAAATGAGAAAGGTGAATGAATCCCTTGAAAATTCGGCAGCCTAACGGCGCCACTTAAATATTCTTAAAATGAAATGATGAGAGAAAGAGGGGGTCTCTCATCATATGAACATAAAATGATAATTATAATGAATATAAAATAACCTCCTCCAACATAAGAACATGGGGCATAAAATAATGACATAAAATAGATCACTTGAAAAGAAAGAGACGGGTCGGATCCCTTACCTTAAAACATAACTCTTAAAACTCAATGGTTGGGACCTTAAGGGCTTGGGGGCACCTTGGGAGGACTCCTTGGGAGGTAAGGAGACCATAACATAGTTGTGGATGGTTTTGGAGTCGAAAAGATTAGAGGAGGGCTTGGTATTTATAGGGAAAGTGAGGGGACAAGGCATTAATGGCCAATGGACACCTCAAAAGTGGTTTTCTCAAAAGCATGGGCCCTCCCATGGTACTTCCCACAGAGTTAGGACACATGGGGACCCCCACACAATAATTAATCCTCTTTAGTCTAACATCCTTTAAAATATCTCATGACATCATCATGACACAGTTATGATGTCATTAAACATACCGAAACCCTAAAACTGTATTTTTACTATTCACTGAAAATTCAACATTCTCAGAAAAATCCAAAAATTTCACCTAAACCAAATATCAACGCTCTGATTTCAAAAATGAACTCCATTTTATAAAAATAATTTTCTAAATAATTTTAATTTATTTTTTAAATAAATACACTATTCACTGAAAATTCATTTTTTTAGAAAAATCCCCAAAAATTACCTTAACATAATATCGATGCTCTGAGTTCAAAAATGAAATCCATTTTATAAAAATAATTTTGTAAATATTTTTAATTTAATTTTTAATTAAAAAACACTATTCACCCGAAAAAATTAATACTTGAATAATATTTTATGAAACCGTTTTTAACCATTTTATTGAATCAAATTACTTAATCAAGCTGCCTGGATTATATTAACACTTTATTTAAGTGAGATTACTAATCCATTTGGTCACATTACTAATCCTAAGCATAAAATCACTATTCATAATTTACTATTCATAAAAAATTAAGTTGATCTTATTAGACTCTATATTCCGTACCGAACATATTTGTAGAAGACCATTTTTTGAAAATCATTACACATTTTTATTTATTTAAGGTTTACATAAACATTTTTAAAATATCCTTTCTGTAAAATTCATCAAAAATATGCATACTATATTTATCCGGCCATTTGAAAATTCATAAACTTCATCATAATAAGAAATCCCATTTTTTATTTAAAACAAAGGATTACACAAGGCAGTTACGGTCTCCTTACATAACCCCTTATCAAACTAGCATAGGACCTAAGTGTAAGGTGTGCTAAGGTGAGGGAATCTGAGGGAGGCTCGGCTAACATCGTACGAGTAGTAATTTATATCAGTTTTAACTTCTCGCAAAGGCGATTCCATTCTAGCTTCACACGATGACGTTCGGATTGGGTTTGGTCCAGAGAAAATCCCAATGGTGCTACCTCCTTCCCAAGTTCTGTTAGATGGGCTTCGATCGGTCCAAGACTACTGGATGAGGCCATCGAATATTCTTTCTATATTAATTAACCAAGATTAATTGTGTTTAGAGACAATAATCAAAACGTTTAGTTTCCAGCGGTCATATTGACCAATGGTCATATAACAGTCAAAACCCAACGGTCTCATTTTAATTATAATCATGTTATCAAATGAAACATTTTTGTTGAGTACCAAAAATAAAATAACCACAAAAACTAGGAAACAAGATTTATTCAAAATTTCGGGTTGTTACAATCTTCCCCCCTTAAGAAATTCCGTCCTCGCAATTTTTTTTAAAATTTGGTTTTGAAATTTCATTGAAAGTCCCACATCGGAAAAGGAGTCAGAAAAACTATTACTTTAATAGAAAGAATGGTAAGTACAAAGGTCACCCGAGTTACCCATACTAGGATTCCATGGAGGAAAACATGGATATAGAAGAAAAAACAAAGGGTCAAGTTCTGGGGGAGATTGATATAAAACATGATTAGGAGAAAGTTAACCATAAGAAAATCCCAAACTTATGATATGTGTAAACGGTCTTTGATTACCTAGTAGGAAATGTAAACCAACAACATTTTTGTTTTTTGTTCTTTTTCATAATTTTGAGGAATTCATTTACTACATAGAACAAAAACATAAGAAAATATATCTACATTCAAGTAGAGTTTTATCCTTTAATAAGCCTCTACCAAAACTAATCTTTTCTCTAAAAGATGGGAATTCAAAAACACTTGGCCTCATAAAAACACAAGAATGATCTTCTAGAGAATCATGTATTCCACAAAATAAAAACAATATATCTTTAAACATTACTCCAAAAAATAGAAAGGGTAAGATAAAACAACTCTTCAAAAAGAAATAATCCCATAGGAATGGAAACTACATTTAAATCTTCAAAGTTCGATAGTACTACCCAAAGTTCATCATAGACCACTCCATAAATAACAGTCCTTAAAATTAGTCAAAATAAACCAAACTAAGATTGAAACCCAAATACAAGAAGGACTTGATAACATAGTCTTCGAAAATAAACTTCATTGTTCATCCCCAAACAACATCAACCACTCCTAACATCTTATAACAAAAGTATCTAAACTAAACATATTTTACCCAAGATAGGTTAATCATTCCCATAAGTAACCTAAATTACTATAAGTCCACCTTAAATTCATCGATTCTTCAAAATATTAGTCAACCTTCCTCCTCAATGAAAATACCATAGTAATATATTTACCTCGATCATATAGGGTCCCCAAAATAGTGAACGTCTTCCAAAATAATAATAATCTTTTAATACCCTAATCATCTCTGTCATATTAATAAGACAATCATCGAATTTCCTATCACATCAGTTGTTGGGACATGTTATTCCATTTCTCACAATTAACTAAGAAGAGAAAGCATAATTAGGGGCTTAAGTACTTAGCCAATAATCATGAAAAGGAACTGAAATCATATAAGGATAACTTGTAGAAGAAAAGTATACCCTAACTTGTGATCCCCTAGGTTCCCATCTTGTTTATCCATGATCTTATATTCTTATGTGAATCTTTATTTTATTTTATCTTTGTTCCTTTAACAATGGTTCATACTAAGCTTATAAATTACCAAAGCATATCCCCCGGGAGTGTCGTAACCAAGAGTGCAGCAAGGCCCGTTGTCATGTACCAGTTCCCATTCGAGTCTAGCTCAAAGCGGTGTTTTCGGGTTTTACCCCTATGTACATATGTGCCAGAGCCACCTCTACCTGCTCGTATCTAGACAGGGATGTATTTCCTTGGCAACCCCTTACTCAATACTCACCAAAATACCCGGAAGATTTCCTATATTTAAACTTTTTTATAGGGTTATTCCTAGAGTTTTCATATCCTAATTTCCACAAATAACGAAACCTTCCTTTGATACCAACTATATAATCCCACATTTTTATCACATAAACTTTCATTACATTTTACAAAACCGAGGATCTTTAAGGTTTAGTGTCTTGGAAACCAGGAACTTAATACCTGAAACAAAAAAAAATTCTTCTTAAACACGTGAAAGGCTTCTCCTTATGTTCATCCTAGGTTCATTACGGCATCTCATAACCTGGGGACATACATCAAAAGAAAGGGTGAGAAGAAGGCCCAGTAAGGGAAACAAGGGGAAACATTTAACAAGTGAACTTGATATACATCAACAATGTTATGAAAATAACTTTAAGGAATGAAAAAGAAATCATGTGGAATATCATATTAAAAATAACATTTTCATAACTTGAAGATGTGGATACATCATTTAACCTAGACAATCATGAACATATCACCATGGTCCATCCCCAAGGTGTCATTTGAAAATTACCAAGGTTATTCACCATGGTATCGTGAAAATTGTAATCTCTAGTGGTTACATCATTACCCAATGCATTGGAGCGCTATCAGGGAAAACCCTTAAATTTTCCTTTATTATCATGTGAGCCACATATATAATCATAAATAATTTCATAAACAACCCATATAGCATAAAATAAATGGGTTTTATTTCATAATCATAACGTTTTAAAAACTGCTTTAAAGACATGATCTTTACGTCACATTAAACCCACAGAAGGGGAGAGAGGGTATCATGTTTGTAAATCCCAGAAATTAAAATAGAACATTTTGGTATATATGTGACTACCCCTGTAGAAATAAGAGCTTTTAGTATTCACTTTATAACATAAAATAATTTTGAGAAAAGAGAGAGGCATTTTGAGATGAAAATTATGCAGCATAACGGCTATGTTTCGGGGTTTTAGAAAACATTGAAAAGAGAGGGGACATGGGTCAAACATTCATAAATGACCCATAAAATAGTATAGGGATAGAATATAAGGGATTTAAGAACATGGTAATGAAATTTTAAAATATACCATATGAAATGAAGATCATGAATGGAAGACAAAAAATAAGATTTCTCTTACGAAAATTCGGCAGCCTAACGGCGCCACATAAACTTCAACAAAAATGAATTGACGAGATCAAAAAAGGGTCTCTCATCATATGAAAATAAATGATAAGTATGATAGATATAGATATCATACCCCAAAATAAATTAACATTAAATACTTGAAAACAAAATAGAACTTGAAAATGAGAAGGGTGAAAGAATCCCTTAAAAATTCGATAGCCTAACGGCGTCACTTAATCTTCAACAAAAATGAATTGATGAGATCAAATAGGTTATCTCATCATAATAAAATAAATTTTTAGTATGATAGATATAGATATCATACACCAATATAATAAAAAGGAACTTTCAAGACTTGACATGGAATTAGAACTTTGAAAAATGAGAAGGGTGAAAGAACCACTTAAAAATTCGGCAGCCTAACGGCGCCACTTAAAACTTAAACATACTGAATTTAAGAGATAAAATGGGGTATCTCATCATATGATCATAAACTATCAGTATGATAAATATAGAGATCATACCCCAACATAATAAAAAGGAACTTTCAAGACTTGACATGGAATTATAACTTTGAAAAATGAGAAGGGTGAAAGAACCACTTAAAAATTCGGCAGCCTAACGGCGCCACTTAAAACTTCAAAATACTGAATTGAAGAGATAAAATGGGTTCTCTCATCATATGATAATAAAAGATCAGTATGATAAATATAGATATTATACCCCAATATAATAAAAAGTAACTTGAAAGACTTGACATGAAAGTAGAACTTTTAAAAAATGAGAAAGGTGAATGAATCCCTTGAAAATTCGGCAGCCTAACGACGCCACTTAAACATTCTTAAAACGAAATGATGAGAGTAAGAGGGGATATCTCATCATATGAACATAAAAAGGACATTATAATGAATATAAAATAACCTCCTCCAACATAATAACATGGGGCATAAAAGAATGACATAAAAGAGATCACTTGAAAAGAAAGAGAGGGGTCGGATCCCTTACCTTAAAACGTAACTCTTAAAACTCAAAGGTTGGGACCTTGAGGGCTTGGGGGTACCTTGGGAGGACTCCTTGGGAGGTAAGGAGACCATAACTTCGTTGAGGATGGTTTTGGAGTCGAAAATATGAGAGGAGGGCTTGGTATTTATAAGGAAAGTGAGGGGACAAGGCATTAATGGGCAAGGGACACCTCAAAAGTGGTTTTCTCAAAAGCATGGGCCCTCCCATGGTACTTCCCATAGAGTTAGGCCACATGGGGAACCCCACACAATACTTCATCATCTTTAGTCGAAAATCCTTTAAAATATCTCATGACATCATCATGACACAGTTATGATGTCATTAAACAGACCGAAACCCTAAAACTGTATTTTTACTATTCACTGAAAATTCAACTTTCTCAGAAAACTCCCAAAATTTCACCTTAACCAAATATCAATGATCTGATTTCAAAAATGAACTCCATTTTATAAAAATAATTTTCTAAATATTTTTAATTTATTTTTTAAATATATACACTATTCACTGAAAATTCATTTGTTTAGAAAAATCCCCAAAAGTTACCTTAACATAATATCGATGCTTTGAGTTCAAAAATGAAAACCATTTTATAAAAATAATTTTCTAAATATTTTTAATTTAATTTTTAATAAAAAACTCTATTCACCTGAAAAAATTAATACTTGAATAATAATTTATGAAACCGTTTTTTAATCATTTTATTGAATCACATTACTTAATCAAGGTGCCTAGATTGTATTAATACTTTCTTTATGTGAGATTACTAATCCATTTGGTCACATTACTAATCCTAAGCATAAAATCACTATTCATAATTTACTATTCATCAAAAATTATGTTGATCTTATTAGACTCTAAATTCCGTACTGAACATATTTGTAGAAGACCATTTTTCGAAAATCATTACACATTTTTATTTATTTAAGGTTTAGATAAACATTTTTAAAATATCCTTTCTTTAAAATTCATCAAAAATATGCATACTATATTTATCCAGACATTTGAAAATTAATAAACTTCATCATAAGAGGAAATCCCAATTTTTATTTAAAACAAAGGATTACAAAAGTCAGTTACGGTCTCCTTACATATCCCCTTATCACACCAGCATAGGACCTAAGTGTAAGGTGTGCTAAGGTGAGGGAATCTGAGGGAGGCTCAGCTAACATCGCACGAGTAGTAATTTCTATCAGTTTGAACTTCTTGCAAAGGCGATTCCGTTCTATCTTCACACAATGAAGTTTGGATTGGTTTTGGTCCAGAGCAAAGCCCAATGGTGCTACCTCCTTCCCAAGTTCTTTTAGATGGGCTTCGATCCGTCCAAGACTTCTGGGTGAGTCCATCAAATCTTCTTTCTATATTAATTAACCAAGATTACTTGTGTTTAGAGACAATAATCGAAACGTTTAGTTTCTAGCGGTCATATTGACCAATGGTCATATAATAGTCAAAACCCAACGGTCTCATTTTAATTATAATCATGTTATCAAATGAAACATTTTTGTTGAGTATCAAAAATAAAATAACCACAAAAATTAGGAAACAATATTTATTCAATACTTCGGGTTGTTACATGATGGGTGAATAGTTTAGTAAACCAATCAAGGGGAATTCTGAACTGCGTGCCATTGGACAGATGCATTTAGAATTTTTAGAATATAGTTATTAAACCATGTGGTATACACAGGTAACCAAGAAACCTAGACCCCTCGTGGACAGAGGCTAGCACATGGTTCGCACACATTTTTTCAAACCATGTAAAAAAACCATTTTCGACATTAAAAGATGGGTTTTACCATTCCCCCTAAAAAATTTTAGCATAATACCCTATTTTCCTCCAAATTTCTTCTCCATCAACCCTAGTAATGACCCTAAGCTCCCAAATCATCCCATGGGTCGATCTCTTTTTTTTCTAGGCTATTTGGAGTGTTTTTGGATGCAGATTGATGCTGTTGGTAAATCTAACACTTCTATTTTCTCTCATTTCTTGATTAGGGAATATGGTTTCATTCTTATTCTTCTAAATCCATAAAACCATATTTTTCTAGATGATCGTAGGCTGGGGATTCAAGGGGTGTTTGAATCCATGTCAAAGGCTAAGGTTAAGCATGCAATCATCTTCACAATACAGGTAGGAGGTATAATAGTTTTATCCCATAATTTTTATTGATTATTTGTGCATGTGTGGTTCAATTATTGTTTATCTCTTGTTGTGAATTTGATGACTTTAGTGAGTTTTGCTAAAATTGTTTTCTAACTGATGAAGTGATCCCGTCATGAACCTTTTGGGATGCATAGAGGTTCATTAGACCGGTTTAGGGCCACCAGTAGTATGATCCTACATTATCTAACATGGAAAATGTTTATTTTAATTATAGAGTTGATGAATGTTGAAATAGATCTGCTGAAAAATATGATGAAATGATAGTATGAATCACAAATAGGCACTAATGATATTTGTTTTTAGCTGTTGTCAATTACATAGGGGATTGTTTGGAATGATGTGAAAATGGATTAAATGATTAAACATGAATGAGTCAAATGGATTATGGATTTTTAAGGGAAATGCATACATGGATTAAATAATTTTAATATTTAAATGTGTAAAATGGGATAATGTGTGGGAATTGTTGATTATATTAAATGGGTTAAGGTATGAGAGTGGTAAATGGGATAAATGAGATATTCTAAGTAAACAATAATTGTCCTAATGGGTTAAGGATTGATGATGATTTATATGTTGAATGAATATAATTTTTGAATGTTATGTGAATTGATTGTGTATGGTTTGTGATATGGTATATGTGATAAATGGATAAATAATCATGTGGAAATTTATTAGTTATTGTGGGGTTTTGGACTAGAGGATCTACCCCCACAGTTCAGGTTATACTAAGGATCTAAATACCACCATTATAATTCATTTTTAGGGAATGGGAACAAGGATCTATGCCCATACCAGATGATTTTTATGAGACTACCTAGATTGAGGCTCCAAGGTAAGTGTGGTGTAATTTTTTTTCAATGTTTATCCCTAGTGAGATAGGGAACTTGACTTATTCCCTTTTGAAATGTAATAGATTAGGCCATAATGTAAATTATTTTTATGACTAACACATTGATTATGTTATGGAGATTGACTAAGGGATAAAAATATAAAATTTTATGTAAATGGATTAGGTTAAGAATAATTGAATTAAATAATGAAAAGGTTAACATGATTATTGTTAACTGATGGAACCTGAGTTATATTCTGATTACCTTGTCATTTGTTTAGTATATTCAAGCACTATATATTCAAACTAGATATTTTTTAGACACCATTGGTGGGGGTCTACTGCATTTTACTCACACCTTGCTCAGGCCTCAATTGGGTACTTGAGTAGATTTCATGGTTATAGGTCAGGACAAGGGAAAAGCCCCCATGCTAAGGAGTTGAGTTGGGATTTAGTTGTGAATGGATGAGGATATGAACATAAATCCAGGGCCTATTTTTGGGATTCAACCATTGAATTTATTTTAGATTTTCGACACTTTTGGAACTATTGGAATGACATGGAATATTTATTATTTGATAGTGTTTTGTACCTTTTTTGGGGAATGGATGGTAATTAATGGGTTTGGTTTATTTCTTATTGATTCCGTTATTTCAAATCTTATCTACTATAAATTACTCTAGTAAAGAGGGTATAGTATCCATAAATTATTATTAATACCATTGCTACTAGTTAGCAACCTCTAGGGTATGGGGAAACATGCTTGAGGTCATGTGGTGACCCAGCTCCAGGCATTGGTTTAGTGACTTTCAGGTTAAGGAAATTACAAAGTGGTATTATAGGTGTTCTTTTCTATGCCTTACTACTTGGGGATGGTAGATAATGGATTATGAAGTGTTGTTACTTGACAATGATCTCAGGCATGGGAGTAGCTAACCCATGTGCGAGGGAAATCCCATGTACCTAGGGTTAGAATCACTTTTCTAGGGATGTGTTGTTATAGTTAACTGATATTTCACCATTATGTGATGATCTTGTTGTTTGATGTTCCTATTTTATGATATTTTTCTTGTGGATGAAATGGTACGTGGTTGAGAATTCATGAATTATTATAGGCTACTAAGGATATAGGGGGCATTAATAACTAATACAAAATTAGCCTTTAACTGTGCTAGAAATGGACTTTATCTGTTCTAGAAAAGTGCTGAATACAAGAGTGATGTTAAAAGCCCTAAGCTTTTATCATTATTTAAAAGGAACTAATAATGTTTCCTATTATCGACGCTAAAAAAAGAACTGAAAAATTGGACCTTTACCAGCACTTTTAGAAACACTCATAAAAGAAACCATTTACCAGTACTTTAATTTAGCACCGCTAAAATAACAATTTATCAACTCCTAAAAAAGGACTAATAAATTATAACATTATCAGTGATTTTAAAAGTACTAATAAATTTGTTTTTTATCAGAAATTTTAAAAGCACATATAAGGAACCATTTTACTGTGTGTTATAGAAGCACACCATATCACCACTACAGTGTGCTATAATAGCACACATCAACACAAAAATAGGCCAGATATCAGAAAAAACAAGTCATAATACATGTTTTAAATGAAATGAAATTTAAAAAAAACATAAGAAAAAATTATATATTATAGAAATTTCAAACCTTACAATAAAAAATAATAAAAATTATTACATACCTTAAAAAACATCTTTTCTCCTTTATCTTTTAATCCTGACTAACTCATTTTTATTTCTAAACAAACCACCCTGGCTCAAGTAAAATAACACACCTATATAAAATTCTTATATTAGTAATAATATATAGTAATAAATTAACAAAAAGTGTTAATTTTACTAAAATTGATGTCAATTTTAAATAAAAATATACACTTGGAGTCGTACTGGTAACATTGTTCATCAGATTGAGGTGAGGCTAATTACAACACATCTCAAAGGACTTATGGATCGTTTTACTAATGTATCAAAACAATCTAAATATCCTTTATTAGTATTGAGTATATTAGTTGTCTTTTTTATTAAAATTTCATTTTAAACTGGAAACATACTCTTTTGACTCATTCCGATCACATCGTGTATTGGTTTCACATGAAATGGATTCCAACACATCACAAATGAATTATGAATATTTTTTCTAAATTATCTAGAAAATATGAGCACATTTGATTGGTTTTTAGTGAGTGAAATTTTATGAACTAAAGTATAAAATAAATCTGAATGTGTTTGTTCGGTTTTGAGGTGTGTATGGTTCTTGAAAATTTATGAAACATTGAGTTATAGTGATCACACTATGCATCGAATTAAGGTGCAATTGATTTCTACATGTCTCAAATTAATTATGGATCATTTCACTAAGTTTTAACGAAGTATGATCCTCCATCTAACTCTTTTTACAATCATATAAAACAACATTTTTATAATAAACACACAAAATATATCAAACTGAACAACGAACCCTCACACAAGGCATAATGATTAATTTCTACATTAAATTACAAATCCAAATAGGCATAATAAAATGATGGGAACTAATTCAAGAATGGATAACCATTTAATGGTTCACATTCAGAAAAAAACCATTTGAACATAAAAATAATGATTTTATCATACTTTTATAATTAATGATTAAACAACACAAGAAAAAAAACAAAACTGAGGAAACTCTGAATATCTTCACCCCAATGTGAGAGACAACAACTGAGCCAATGTGTTGTATTCTTCTTTCAAAAAGACCCATCCAAAACGCCTCCTCCACCAACTTCTCAAAATGGATATCCTTAGAGATGAGGACACACTCCTTGATACCTAGATGAATACCGACAATGAAAATGAATCTTTTAAATTATCCTATGACACCACCTCTAGAGAAAAGGAAACTAGCAATTTTAGGTGTTCAACATAGGCCTTCACCATCCACTAACCTTACTAGAAACTCCTAAGATCTTCTATTTTATTCTTCTACACCTTCTCATGTATAAACAATTGGACAAAGACGATGTTAAAAAGTTCCCACATCATCATAACTTGTACTCATTGTGGGGAAAAACACCCATTCTTCCAAATTTGAACCCCCAAGAAGAACCAGAACAACACAGCATGTAATAGCTTTGGGAGTTCCTGACACTCTGAAGACATGCCCAACTTACTCAATATACTTCCCTATAAATAATGAACCTCAATTTCCACATAATATGGGGAAAAACTAAGGAGAACTAGAAATAGGGAAATACCTAGTAGAAATATCAGACACCTTTTTGGGCGGCATATTATAAATAACACAAAAATCACAAAATCACATTCAAAATAAATTACACACATACCTACTGTAGATACCCAAAGCTTGATGTACATAGAAATTACAATACTTTTTCGGAATACTTAATACATAAAAAAACCAAAACTCATGGATTGTAATAGTTTAGTGTCTTTGGAAACTCAGAAAAAAATATTCTAATCGTTGTGAAAGATCTTCAACATCTCCCATAAAGATCTTCCCCTTTGGTTTTCTTACCTAAAACATTTCTTTATATCATAGGGAAAAGAAAACATATAAAGGGTGAGATAAAATTCTTAGTAAGTGTAAGCATGGAGATACTAAAACAAAACATATACATTTGAACTTAAAAAGATGAAAATAATGGTTAAACATCAAAATCTTGAGCAATGACATAAAACATAACAGTATATAAGGCATAGATACATCAATAATGATAAAATATAATGGGAATAACACATGTAATTGTGGAAACCATTAAGCACATGATATGATTTCCATATTATCCAAGGCATTGCTTCCAAGACCATCTTAGTGGACAAAGTCCCTTTCTGAATCGAGTTCACTCCTCGTTCCAGTCATGTAACACTGAACCGGATTAACTTACCATTCCAGCCAAGTCTATCTCATGAGATATAAATATTTACTCAATTAATTGGAGGGAGATATAGGTCCCACCAATCTCATAATGAAATCATTCTTACATGTGATAGAACATAAACATAAATCAGTCATCATAACCCAAAGAATAAAATGGGTTTCATAAACATCATCCCATCATAACATTATCCATATAAAACAAATGGATATCATTTAATCTTAAGAAAAGTGGGACCATGTAAATCATTGATAAATTATACATGAAACTTACACATATGAAATTATTTCATCTTAGATAGAAAATGGTTTTGATAAAATAGTTGAAATGAATTCATGAGGAAAATATCCTTTCTTCTTCAAAATCATTTTGTTTTCACAAAATGCCATGCTATTTTAAGAGAAAAGGATTATGTTGAAAATAATCATTAAATATTTCAGAGTAAGCTTCATACAAATAAGGCATTATGAAACCATAAAAAATCTGTTCATGCCGTATAAGTTAAAAAAACATTCTCCTCGTACTTTTGCCGAAAAAGTCAAAAAAGTTCCTTGTATGGTAAACAAAAAAAAGATTCCTTCCATAACATGTGGTAAAAGTCAAAAATGGGTAAAAAGGACATTAAACATACATGATTGTTTTAGAAAATGTGGACATTGATGATAATAATAACCCTAGTAAATACTTACGAATAACAATCTCGGATAAGAATGAGATTGGAATAATTATCCTTTACCTTATATCTGATATGATTCGTATGTATCCAAACATCCTGTATAATGATTTAAATAATTTTATTGACTTATTATAGAATCACATTAACTGTTATGGTATCATATATGGTTCACTTATGACTTTATATTACCCGTTCTTTTGTAAATTCCATGTTAAAGCAGTGTTTTGGTAAAATCGTTTCATTTATCATACGTGTTTCGACTTGTTGTTCTTGATATTATAAGTTATATCCTGATTTAGTTAATCCCAGAATGTAAAAAATGATTTATATATAATATATATTCATAATATACATATATATAATAGATCGATAAATGGAAAGAAATACACCGTTCATGGAGACGGTAGGTCGTACGTACGCAAGAATGTTGTTTTTCATTTCCTTATTGAATTGAAGGGAATTAAGTAGATGAAATACATATATATATACATAATTATAGTATAATTATTATGTAATATATTTCATGATTACTTATTATATATACTTTAAAATCATTTTTTCATTGTTAACATGGAAAATTAATCTCATCGCGTCTTGGAGACGGTAATCCGTACGTACGCACGAGCGATGATATCATTCCCATATTTATTGAATGGTATTGGAGTAGATGATATAATATCATAGAATCAGTATTATTTTATAATAATTATATATAGTTATTCATTACACCATTATACCCATCCAAGTAAGGTGGTGGTGGAAAAACTGATTACACCACAGCGTAGAGACGACATTCCATTCGTACGCACGCGCGGTGATTTCGTTTTCCGTAGGATGGATAGAAGGTGAAATAGGGTTGTTTAATATTTAAAATAACATATCAGTATATAATTAATACTTATGTTATTACTTTATAATGAAACAACAAAAGAAGAGGAAGTAGAAGATGAAAGAATCTTGAAAGATTCAGTAGAAGAGATTACCTCTTCCTCAACGCACCTCCTTTAAAATACTTATTAGGGAACTTGAGTTGGTATTTTAAGAAGAAAATAACCTCTATGATATAAAAATAGAGGTTTATAAGAGTAATTGGTAGGGGTTGGAAAAGCTTAAAGGCTCAAAAGTGTGTGAAGAGAAGAGGGAAGGGGTGCCCTTTTTATAAGGGAGGAGAGGGGAACCTTAGGAAAAACATAAAATATTATTTTATAATAAAGTAATATTCGGTTTTTAATAGCTAAAAATTGATTTATTTAGAATATAAGGTGGGTATGGGTCTAAATACTCTCAACCAATATGTTTTAGATAAGTTTATGTTACTATTTTATCCTTTTCATTTAGATTTAACTCTAAGTTAAATAATTAAACTTTTACCGTGTCTTTTTGTTTTCTTACAATATATGGTTAATAAACATAATATAATAAGAAAAAAGAACCCAAAGTGGTTCATTATTAATATATAAATCCTTATCTAAGTCGTTTTTCCAAACCGTAGATTTTAATGAATAAAATAACAATTAATAATATAATATTTGTTTTAAAAACTATTTTATTTCAATTTTGACACTATTTGGTACATGATTTTTTTGAAAATAATATCAGCATGATTAGTTCGAAACAATATACTTAAATCAATAATAACATGTCATATTAACCTATAAAATTATTGGAATTCATTATAAGTATAAAATTACATTTATTTGGGTTTTTATAACATCAATTATGTTAATATTTCATTAATAAGGTAATTATTAAATCATCATTGTGTCATAAATAAATTACATTATTTAATGTCTAAAAATTATAAATAAAATACAATTATGCAGGTAATCTTTTTAGCTTTCTAATAAATATTTATAGTCGAATTTATCTTATGTATAACCCTATATTAAAAATGTTTTAGTTAGTAAACATTGATTTTAAGTCTATTAATTCTTCTTTAAATAAAAGAATAATAAATGTCCTAATGTAATACATGTGGACCTAAAGGGTAATATTTTATCCCTAAGGTTTTCTTGGTCGAATTACACATATCCAATAGAATTAGTACATGTTTTAGGGTAATGATAATATCATTTTTACCCTTGATTACCCTATTTACTTTTAACCGTGGTAAATAATTGTAAAAAGTTATTATTCACCAAAAATTATTTTTATCTTATTGAACCACATTTTACTCCTTGATATTAACTACATGTCTCATATTTTCTAAATTCCACTCATAGAAGCTGTAAAATTATGTTTTATGTAAATTTTCAAATTCTCATAGGAGGTGGGTAAAAGACGGGGAAAAGTTCAATAAAATTTTTATATATCTAAAATTATTATAAAATGAATCAAATGAATAATATTGAACTTATATATGTATTATGTATCAAATTTTACCTGAAAATTTTATAAATAAAATAAATAATTATTTAAATAATTAGTCTATTTTTAAATAGTAACCTAGTGTTTTTACAATTCATCAAAAATTGAATGTTTTTAGAAAAATACAAAAAATTTACCCTAGGCTAATTTCGATATTTCAAATCCAAAAATGATGTCCATTTTGAAAGATAAAATTTATAAAATTTTAAAAAGTGGTTATTACTATTCATAATGGTTAGTTCATAATAATATTATAATAATATCTCATTTAGTAAAACTTGGTACTGCGTACTACACACGCTATCGAATAAGGTCTTGATTGTGTGTAATGAAAGCCACGTCAGGGCTGCGTGTAGTGAAAAATCTGTTTGATGTTGCGTATAACATAATCAAAACTTATTTCATTTATACATTAATCAAAATCTATACTTAATGTTGCGAAGAATAATTTCCACAAAACAATCTTGAAATTGTGTGTAACACGAGCCAAGAATAGTGTTTCATATAATTCAAGCTAATACGGCTTTGCATATAGTACAAGATAATCTTGGTGTAGTGTATAGTAAAAGACATCATGGAAATTAAAAATAATATATCTCATAAAATCTCGGGGTGTTACATTCTACCCCCCTTAAAATGAATTTCTCCCTCAAAATTCGTCAGGGTTATAAATGGTTTACTACTTGAAAGTTTCTCTCATTGAAACCCACATCGTAAAAAGGAATACTAAAACTTAATTTTAACAAGTGAATTATGAAAAATATTGGTTACCCAAATTAACTCATCACTGGGTTTCCACATAAGTGAAAATATGGATATGAAAAAGGAATCTAACCATCACGTTATGATGGAGAGTGGTACAGAAAATGGCTATGAAAAAGGCAAAAGTCAAAAAGACATAAATTTGTGATGATCTAAAGTACCATATGATTCATCAGATATAAGAGCACTCAGACAACATTTATGGTTTTCTAGATCATTTCCCTAATGTTGAAGAATTTTTTAATTAAAAGAAATACTTACTTGATTTTGGTAAAATCTCACCGTTGTTATTGCCTTGAACAATTTCCACTTCATCTCTTAATAAAATGAAGTAGAATTTTTCATTCATGAAGTGTTATCAGATCATGCGATAGAATGATAGGCCATTCCATCTGTCTCAAACGAAAGGTTAGAAAAAGTTATTAAATATATATAAGTGCATTTATAGTGAGATTAATTGTATATTGTTCTTATATATCATGCCACTTAGTAAATTAAAACTAATTTCTACTAACCAGGGACTTCCTGTAGGCCAGTGGTAGGTGATAAAGGCCTGTCGCACTTTGGTTGTGGGTTCGATTCCCACAACCTTGTCCGACGCGACGGGTTGTCACCCATCCTGGAGGTTGTCCTTTTCCTAAAACTACATTATTATAACATTACATAAATTATATAGAAAAACGTTCTGGCCTTAAACAATACTATCTTATGTCTAACTTAATTCATTACAATCTTTAGGCTTATCCAAAATACTTCGGTCCAATCTCATAGTACAAATAAAATGATTACTAGAAAGGTCACATAATAAGCAAGTGAATACCATCATTTATCTCCCATATATCATAAGATATATCTTTTTGGTCATATTCCAAACATGTGAATACCTTAATCATGTATTATTTTGAAACATGAATTACCATAGAACCTTAGCAAAAACATGAATGCAGTCAAAAGTTAACGCATTCCACATACCAAAATCCCAAAATTTCTATATACTCAAACCATGATATCACTATGTCCTTATATCAGTCATGAGCTCATGAATACTATCAAAATTTCATTTTCTCTTTATCCCTTCATTATGTTCATATCATCTTCTTTCCAAAAATATCTGAATAACCTTTCATGGTTACGAGTACCATTCAACATATACTTTCAAATACTTTAGAAAAAACAATAGTGTAACAATCCTTAGGTGTTTCTTTATTCCATAGTACCATTAAATTACTTATACAACATAACTCTTGATAAACATACAATCATTCCACTACCTTCATTAACCATTGAACAAGCTTCAAAACTTCTTTTATCTCATATATCATTTGTAGTCTCCTCATCATCATCCACCAAAATACTACCCATATGACCATGCTGATTTTCTTCAAGAGATTTTCCCTTAGGGCATTGGTTTGCATAATACCCATACATTCCACATTTAAGCATTTAATCATTTTTGATGTCGTATCAATACCATTATCCTTCTCCATGGTGTTAACTGAACCTTTTCCTTTGCACTTACTAGATTTGTGCCCTTATATTCCACACCCAAACCATCTTCCACTTCCTTTGAAACAATCTCCTTGATGCCTCTTACCACATGAATTACATGAAGTAAATTTAACTTTCTTTCCTCTATGATCATCATGAAACTCTACATTTCTCATATTCGATGAGTCGGGATACTTACCAAAGTTGAATTATTGATCATATTGTGAGATTGCTGATTAGGCACAATAATGATGTTTTGACTTCCAAATCGCATTTCATTTGGTTTCTCATGAATAATATCATTCCATTGTCCATCATATCCTCCATTATCATGAATCTTCCTGTATCTGGCCATTTTCTAAAACCCAAAAAGAACAGTATGAGAGGAAAAAATAATGCTAGGAAAACAACATAATAAAGGGGGAGTACCTTAAATATATAACATCTTAAGATTAATTATAATATTGTTACCATAATTCTATGATTATAACCTATATGTATACTTAACCTTAGGGACATCCCTAGACATACCTTAGAATTATCACTAGGGATCTCACTAAAGTTCTCGCATCCTTATTTCCAAAGGTTGACTAAACCATTCCTCTGATACCAACTGTAGAGAACCAAATCTTAACATACATAGAAATTACATTACTTTTGTGGAATACTTAATACATAACAAAAACCAACACTCAAGGATCGTAATAGTTTAGTGTCTTTGGAAACTCGGAACAAAATCATCTAATCGTTGCGAAAGATCTTAAACACCTCCCATAAAGGTCTTCCCCCTTGGTTTTCTTACCTAAAATTTTTCTTTATATCCTACGGAAAAGAAAATATATAAACGGTGAGCTCAAATTCTTAGTAAGGGTATGCATGGAGATAATAAAACAAACCATATACATTTGAACTTAAAAACATGAACATAATGTTTAAACATCAAAATCTCAAGAGATGACATAAAACATAGAAGTACATAAGGCGTAGAAACATCAATCATGATAAAATAGCGTGGGAATAAAACATGTAATTGTGGAAACCATTAATAAAATTATATGATTTCCATAGTAGCCAAGGAATTGCTGCCAAGACCATATTAGTGGACAATGTCCCTTTCTGAATCGAGTTCACTCTTCGTTCTAGTCCTATAACACTGAACCGGATTAACTTACCATTCCAGCAATGTCTATCTCATGAGACATAAATCTTTACCCAAAGAATTGGAGGGAGATATAGGTCCCACCCATCTCATAATGAAATCATTCTAATGTGTGTCACAACATAAACATAAATCATTCATCATAACCCAAAGAATGAAATGGGTTTCATAAACATCATCCCAACATAACATAATCCATATAAAACAAAAGGATATCATTTCATCATAAGAAAAGTGGCACCATGTAAATAATAGATACATTATACTTGAAACATAAATATATTAAATAATGTCATATTATATGGAAAATGGTTTTGATAAAACACTTGAAATGAATTCTTGGGGAAAATATCCTTTCTTCTTCAAAATAATTTTCATTTCACAAAATAACATGAAATTTTTAGAAAAAGGATTATGTTGAAACTAGTAATTAAATATTGTATAGCAATCTTCATAAAAACAAGGCATTATGAAACCGTATAAAATCGGTTCATCCCGTATAAGTTAAAAAAACATTCTCCTCGTACTTTTGCTGAAAAGGTAAACAAATATCCTTGTATGGTAAACAAAATAAAGATTCCTTCCATATCATGTGGTAAAAGTATAAAATGGGTAAAAAGGACATTAAACATAAATGAAAACATTTTTAGAAAACTTGGATAAGGATGATAACAATAACCCTAGTAAATACTTACGAATAACAATCTCGGATAAGAATGAGATTGGAATAATTATCCCTTACCTTATGTTCGATATGATTCGTATGTATCTGAAACTCCTGTATAATGATTTAAATAATGTAATTGAATTATTACAGAATCATATTAATCTTATGATATCATATATGGTTGACTTATGACTTTATATTACCCGTTCTTTTGTAAATTCCATGTTAAAGCAGCGGTTCGGTAAAATCGTTTCATTTATCGTACATGTTTTGACTTGTTGTTCTTCATATTATTACATATATCATGAATTATTTAATTATAGAATATAAATCATGATTTATATATAATATATATTCAGAATATAAATATATATAAGTGATCGATAAATGGAAAGAAATAAACCATTCATGGGGACGATAGGCCGTACGTACGCATGAACACTTTTTTTCGTTTCTTTATAGAATTGAATGGAATTAAGTTGATTAAATACATATATATATACATAAATAAATCCAATATCATTGTTATTTAATATATCTCATTATTACTTATTATATATAATTTATAATCATTGTTGAATTGTTAACATGGAAAATGAATCTCATTGTGTCGTGGAGACGATAATCCGTACGTACGCACGAGCGATGATATCGTTCCCATATTTATTGAATTGTATTGGAGTGGATGATATAATATCATAAAATTAGTATGATTTTATAATAATTATATATAGTTATTATTTACACCATTATACCCAACCTAGTAAGGTGGTGGTGGAAAAACTGATTACACCACGGCGTGGAGACGATATTTTGTTCGTACACACGCACGATGATTTCATTTTCTGTAGGATAGATAGAAGGTGAAATATAGTTGTTTCATATTTATAATAAAATATAATTATATAATTAATACTGGTGTTATTACTTTATAATGAAACAACTAAAGAAGAGGAAGTAGAAGAAGAAAGAAACTTGAAAGAGTCGGTAGAAGAGATTACCTCTTCCTCGATGCACCTCCTTTAACCTTCTTATTAGGGCACTAGTCTTGGACTTTTGAGAAGCCAAGAAGATCTATGATATTACTATAGATGTTGAGAAGAGTAATTAGTAGGGGTTTGATGAGCTTCAAGGCTCAAAAGGGTATGAATAGAAGAGGGAAGGGGTGCCCTTTTTATAAGGGTGGAGAGGGGCACCTTAGGAAAAACCTAAAATATTATTTTATAATAAAGTCATATTCGGTTTTTAATAGCTCCAAATTGATTTATTTCAAAGATAAGGTGGGGATGGGTCGAAAACCTCTCAAACAATAGGTTTTAGGCAAGTTTAGGTTACTATTTTTTCCTTATCATCTAGATTTAACTCTAAGTTAAATAATTTAACTTTTACCATGTCTTTTTGTTTTTTACACTATATGGTTAATAAACTTACTATAACAAGATAGAAGAACCCAAAGTGGTTAGTTATTAATATATATATATTTTTCTAAGTCATTTGGCCTAACCTTAGATTTTTATGAATAAAATAACAATTAATAATATAATATGTTTTTTAAAAACTATTTTATGTCAATTTTGACACTATTTGGTACTTTATTTTTTTGAAACTCATATCAGCATGATTAGTTCGAAAAAAGTTAATTAAATAAATAATAACATGTCATATTAACTAATAAAATTAGTTGAATTCATAAAAAGTCTAAAATTACATTTATTTGGGTATTTATAACATCAATTATGTTAATATTTCATTAATAAGGTAATTACTGCATCATCATTGTGTCATAAATAAATTAAAATATTTAATGTGTAAAAATTATAAATAAAATATAATTATGTAGGTAATCATTTTATCTTTCTAATTAATATTTATAGTCGAATTCATATTATGTGTAACCCTATATTAAAAATGATTTATTTATTAAACTTTGATTTTATCTTTTTTAACTCTTCTTTAAATAAAATAATAATAAATGTCCTAATCTAATCCAAGTGGACCTAAAGGGTAATATTTTATCCCTTAGTTTGTTTTTGGTCTAATTAAACTTATCTAATAGAATTAGGACATGTGTTAGGGTAATAATAATATCATTTGTACCCTTACATACCCTATTTACTTTTAACCGTGGTAAATAATAGTTAAAAGTTACTATTCACCAAATACTATTTTTATCTTATTGAACCAAATTTTACTCATTGATATTAACTGTGTCTCTCAGATTTTTTAAATTACACTCACAGAAGTGGTAAAATTATGTTTTATGTAAATTTTCAAATTTTCCTAGGAGGTGGGTAAAATAGGGTAAAAAATACAATAAAATTTTTATATATCTAAAATTATTATAAAATGACTCAAATGAATAAAATTGAACTTATATAGGTATTATTTATCAATTTTGACTCAAAAAATTTAAATAAAATAAATAATTATTTAAATAAAAAGTCGGTTTTTAAATAGTTACCTAGTGTTTTCACTATTCATCAAAAATTGAATGTTTTCAAAAAAATACCAAAAATTCACCCTAGGCTAATTTCGATATTCCTAATCCAAAAATGAAGTCCATTTTAGAATGATAAAAATTATAAAATTTAAAAAAATTGGTATTACTATTCATAACAGCTAGTTCATAATAATATTATAATAATATCTTGTTTAGTGAAACTTGGTATTGCGTACTACACAATTATGTATATAAATAAAATACAATTGTGTCATACATAATTTAAAGTTTTTAATGTATAAAAATTATAAATAAAATACAATTATGTATGTAATATTTCTAGATTTCTAATGAATATTTATAGTCGAATTTATCTTATGTATAACCTTATATTAAAAATGTTTTAGTTATTAAACATTGATTTTAACTCTTTTAACTCTTCTTTATATAAAATAATAATAAATGCCCAAATCTAATCCATGTGGACCTAAATGGTAATATTTTATCCCTAAGATTGTTTTTGGTCGAATTACACTTACCTAATAGAATTAGGACATGTGTTAGGGTAATAATAATATCATTTTCACTCTTAATTACCCTATTTAATTTTAACCGTGGTAAATAATAGTAAAAAGTTACTATTCACCAAAAATTATTTTTATCTTATTGAACCACATTTTACTCCTTGATATTAATAGTGTATCTTGGATTTTAAAATTTTCACTCACAGAAGCGGTAAAATTATGTTTTATGTAAATTTTCAAATTTTCCTAGGAGGTGGGTAAAAGACGGTGAAAAGTTCAACGAAATTTTTATATATCTAAAATTATTATAAAATGACTCAAATGAATAAAATTGAACTTATATAGGTATTATGTACCAAATTTGACCTAAAAAAATTTAAATAAAATAAATAATTATTTAAATAAAAAGTCTGTTTTTAAATAGTATCCTAGTGTTTTCACTATTCATCAAAAATTGAATGTTTTCAGAAAAATACTAAAAATTCACCCTAGTCTAATTTCGATATTCTGAATCCAAAAATGAAGTCCATTTTGATTGTTAAAATTTATAAAATTTCAAAAAGTGGTTATTACTATTCATAACAGCTAGTTTATAATAATATTATAATAATATCTCATTTAGTGAAACGTGGTATTGCGTACTACACATGCTATCGAAGAAGGTCTTGATTGCATGTAATGAAATCCAATCCAGGGTTGCGTGTAGTGAATGATTTGTTTGGTGTTTTGTATAACATAATCAAAACTTATTTCATTTATACTTTAAAAAAATTTATACTTAATGTTACGTAGAATAATTTCCACAAAACGAACATGACATTGTGTGTAACACGAGCCAAGAATAGTGTTGTGTATACTTTAAGCTAATACAGTGTTGCGTATAGTACATGATAATCTTGGTGAAGTATATAATAGATGACATCAAATAAATTAAAAATAATATATCTCATAAAATCTTGGGGTGTTACACCTACACATATGAAAATTTTAGTACGGAATATCGGTGGTCACACATACCACTTTATCATCAAACCCAATAATTTATCAAATTTTTAATCCAAAACATTTTCCTTTAAAACTCATTTTTTATCAATCTGAGGCTATTTTAAAGAAATATTTTTAATTTTTGATTTTTATCATGTTAGAAGATTAATTATAACAACTGAGACAAAAAAAAGACATAATTCATGCTAAACCACAAGAATGAGGAACTTGTATCCATTCTAAACCTAATGAAATGGTAATGGGATATAGTATACTTATTATATGAGTTTACTATGATTAAAAAGATCAAAAACCCCAATCAATAATCAAATCACAAAAGTAACACGATATACATAATACTAGGCCACTAGGTTATTTGTTGTGTTAACAATGGCCCTACATACACTAGCTATCAATAGGTACCTGGTTTCATACTATTATCTACTCAGTACCTACCACACAAGGGAACCTTTATTTCTTTACTACTATCTCTTATCAAATCCGTTAAACCCTCTTTTAATTCCCCTTCAATAAAAAATACACCCAAAATGAGACCAAGATACAAACATTAAAGGGGGTTACAAGGTTATATTAGATGAGTTTTTTTAAAACCTCCACATTCTCAAGAATTTAAAACTAAATAATATTCAACTTGATTATTGAGGGAATAGATTCAACCATTGGGTTTTTATTGAAGGACCCCGGGACACCCTGAGAGGGGAGGGGTGAATCAGGGTGACAACATTTTCTTCTAAAAGTTGTGGATCTTGTTCCCACATTGGTAGGAACTTGTTGAACCTATAGGATGAAAAATATCAAAAAGAAAACATGCACATACACAGAGAAGACATATCCCTTTTTACTTGGTTCACCACTAAGGGCTATGTCCAAGGAGCATATGCCGACAAGTTTTCGGTCGTACCAAAAACCACTATGCTTCACTAGCTGGAGGTTACAAAAGTTCGGGCACAGTCACACTGTCCCAGGCCCACTGCCTTTACAAAGGTTTTGAGATAGATCACTGCTTCCCTTGGGTCACTCCTGCTGACTCCCCCTGACTCACTACCGTTGGTGAATTCACACTTAGTTTATAGACATGAAGGTCTCTTCAATTGATAGTCATGAAGTTCATTGTCTCCTGTTCAGCATGAGACTTTGCTTGCATCAGAGTCCTGAGTTAACGCTCTGTTAGGATCCAAATTCCAACCACTGATGAATACCCCCTTTTCCCTTGTCCACAGGGCAAACAACCTTTGGAAAAGGCATTCGCAAAGTACCCTACTTCGCAAGGCTCCCAATTTTGCAAAGCTCAAACAGGCCTTCGCGGAGCCCCTGCCATTTCGCGAAGCTCAATCGCGAAGCACTCTCGCGATGCTCCAGCCTACGCAATGCTAGGCTATCGCGAAGCTCCTGCCTCTTCGTGAAGCTCACTAAGCCAACGCGGGGCGCACATTTTTCGCGGAGCTAGAATAGCCGTCGCGAAGCTCCTCTTTTGCAAAGCACACTGCCTTCACGAGAGACCTTTGCGAACCGAGAGAAAAGGACTTTCTCTGAAATACTCTCTACTTCTCTTGAGGGGGTCGACCTCTATTTATAGGCGATTCCACCGACCCTCGACCCTTCGGCGCGAAGTCAGCGCCACGTCAGCTCAAATCGCGAAGCTCTAAAGTTTCCGCAGGAATTCTGTCCAAATCGCGAAGCACCACGACAATTTTTCATTCGCGGAGCTTGACGTAATCGTGAAGAATCACCATCAACATTCCTTCACGCCTTTGCCGCGAAGCTCCCTCGCAAATCCCTTCTCCTCCGCGATGCACTTCACCCTCTACCATTCACGAAGCTTGACGTAATCGTGAAGACTCACCGCCTCCATTCTTCTGGTCTTCGCGATTTCCAAACCATGAATCCTATCTTCGCGAAATTGATTTCATTGCCATATTAAATCATGATCTTCATGGAAATACTATTTTCGCGATGCTCACCACATTCCAAATTTTGGACCCCAAAAATTTGGCAAACACTGGAAAACGGCGCCACCTTCAAAACTGTTGTCTGCTTGAACGGTATGATCTCTTTGCTGTTACATGATACGAACTTCCATTGATGATTGACAACAAACACAGACCACACTCCAAATCATGCATAGAAGACCATGGTTCCAACATTTATATGTGTAAGGATAGGTGTTATTAAATTTCCTAGATCTTTCTAATAATTTTCAAAGGTTTGATGTATTTAGAAGTTAATTTCTTATTCTTTCTAATCCATTAGTGAATGAATCGTGAGGGAAAATAAACAAAAACATGATCATTAACATTAAATTACAAGGGTCAACTCTAATGGTTATTGTTGGACATTGGTTAACATTGATTATTTCCAAAATTTTTTTGAATTAACACCACTCTGTCTATTATTTTTTAGATGAGACTAGGGATATTCAAAAGATATTATTCTATATTTATCCAACATAAAGATGAGTGAAAATGTATTTAATATAATTCTTAATATGGGTCCATCTAGATAAGTTTTTTAAAACAATTTTTATTATAAAATTCATCCATGGAATGTTAATCTTTCCAGGACCCACTGAAGTCAAGAATAAAGGCTCAATGAACTTCATCCAATATTAAGATATTCTGATTATAATGATCATTAGTCTGTGGAATAATGAACGTATAAAATTTCACCCTTAAAATCATTGATAATTAACATCCTTACCATAACCAAGAGAAATACATCATATCCTTATTAGATAAAGCACTAAATGGGACACCTAGATTCATTATTATCTCTTTTACATACAATTAATCAAGGTAATCTACTAAAGAATCCTCTTTCATATGCAATAATTTGTTCATCTTAGTTAGGGGATCTACTATAACCCCTGACAGATATTTATATTTAGTTTATATTAAAAAAATGGTCAAGAAATCCTTCATTATTTGATCCAATTTCCTAATAGAAAAACAATTTATTGAAATAGTATTGATTGGTTTTTTATATTTTTCCTTCACTGGATTATTGGTAAACAATTCAGCGAGGAATAATATGATTCATTTAATTAGTAAATGAAATAGAAACTGCTGACTAATATCAGGGAACATCTTTATGATCCTTAAATGAAATGAGAGGAGTCACGTCGGTAGTGGCGAGAAGAAGAGATGTAGGGTTCTTCGTGGTTAAGAACAACACAAAATGATGAATGAAAAATGTGGAACCTAAAAGCTCAAACAACCATAGATGAAAAGTATAAAATAACATACATTGGATTCTAGGATTGAATTGTCCAAGGGACCATAGAAGATTCGTGCCGATGGTGGTGAAGATATGAGATATAGGATTCGCCATGGTTAATAATAATGCAAAATAAAAAACGCAAAACACAGATCCCAAAACATTAAAAAATGATAGAGGAAAAGTTGTAAATAACATACATTGGATTCTAGGCTTGATTTAATTGAGAGAACATAGAGGAGTCACACCGGCAGTAGAGGAGTTCCGTGAGATCTTGAGAATCAACAGTGGCTGAGTACTGGTAAGGGTTGTTTTAGATAGATCTGGATCACTTTTAACCGCGCTTTTATAAAAGCACTGATTAACATACCTTTTATCAGCATTAAATAGAAAAGTGATGATGAAAGGGATATTTATCAGTGCTAAAAAGTGCAAATAAATCTCGATATTTATCGTTTTTAAAAACACGGTGATAAAGAACATCTTTATCAATGCTAATATTTTAGCATTGATAAAGATTCTTTTGACAATGAGTTTCAGTACTTATAAAGATTCTTTTTAACAACGCATTTTAACAATGATAAAATATTTATTTAACTAAATATATAATATTTTATAATTATTAAATATATTTAATTATTTAATATAATTATATAGATACATATTTAAAATATAATAATAATTTATTTATACAAATCACAAATATATAAATTTATAAATATAATAAATATACTTTTATAAATATATTTATTTAAAAAATATTTTAACATAATTAGAGGATATATAATCTCAAATACATGAATTTTAAAAATGAGCGAAATTAAATAATTCCAAATGAGTAAACATTAAATATATTGAAAAAATGATAAGTTTTATAAATTTAATATTAATTATTAAAAACAATATGGATATATATTGAAGTAAGATTAATATTTATTAAAAATACTAAAAACTAGTTTATATATATATATATATATATAATAAAAATGATCAAATTTCAAAATAAAATAAAAAATAAAAAATATTAAAAGTGAATGCCATAAATGTAATAGTATTAAAAATAAATAATGAAAATTGTCCGATTAAAAACATAATACATTAAATGTATCATGTTATAATGAAATTCTAAAACATACTAAAATTTTAATAAATTATAAAAATAATAGGTGAATTTTTTTTATATATTGCATAAATATATTCATGTATAATTTGTATAAAAAATAACATTAATTACCAACAAACGTCATTTGATATTAGTTAAATTAAAAAATCCGACAATATAAAAAAAGAACATGATATGAGTGTGTTTTAATTAAAATTTTATGCATTATATATATATATATATTTAATATATATTATTTATTACTATTTCTGATTTATATATATAAATATATTATAATTATTCATTTTTTTATTAATAAATGTTTCATTAATAAATTTTTAAATAAATTTTCAATTTATAGATTTTTATTTTTTTAATTATATATTCATTTTTATATCTACATTTAATATATAAAATTTATCAATATTTATAATCTATATAAATCTATATTAAATTTATTCATTTTTATAAATAATTATTTAATTAATGAAATGTATAATTTATTTTATAATTTTCTAAATTTAAATTTTTATTGGTCTAATTATTTAATTTTATTCATTTTACATATTTATATATTTAATATATATATATATATATTCAATCTATTCTTTTTAACAAAAATTATATAATTAAAAAAATTGTTAAATATTTTTTAATTATATTTGTTTTGTTATTTCATTTTATTATGGATCTTTATTACCACTAATAAAGCACTAATAAAAGTTACCATTTATCAGTGCTTCATTTTTAGCACTTTTAAAGGTTATATATAATCATGGCCGAAAATAAATCATTGATAAAAGGTAACCTTTATCAGCCCTAAAAGAAAGCGATGATAAAGGTGAATTGTACCAGCTCTAAATAAAAAGTACAGATAAAGAGTTCCCTTTATTTGCAATTTAATTTTTTGCTGATAAGAAATGAATTTATCAGGGCATTTTTCTTGCGCTAATAAATTTCAATTCTGGTAAAGATTCATTTTGTAGTAGTGAATCATGATAGGCCTACATAGGATGGTTGTGGGGGACATTATGGGTTGGATTAATTTTACTTTCATGAAAATTTGAAGAAAATAGCGTCTAATAAAGATAATGAAAATTGTTAAATGGAAATAATATGAATGAATGGTTAATGAATTGTGTTTAATGAAAAGTTGAATGATTTTAGGTGTTTGTTATAACATGTTTTGAATTGGGAAATTTGGAATAAGATAATGTTTTGTGTTGAGAAAATGGCAATGGTTTTAAAAGGTATCAAATGAAATACATGTAACAATGTATGTTGGTTTACCCTAGGTTGTCCATGAACCATAGTAGGGATGGTTGAGGGTAGTGTTCTATGTGTGAAAATATACGTTGTGATAGTGTATGTGAAATGTGGGGTTTTATGGATTTTGGAGAGCATACTCTGTGTAAACTGTGGAATCATTATGTTATGTGTTGTAAGACTTGTGTTGGGAATTGTAAGAAGATTCCACCACAATGTCATGTTCTAGTTGGGTGACAAGAGGATATCACCTAGAATGATCCACCATCTATAGGGAAATAAAATATATTATTTCAAGATAATTTAGGAGAGGAGAAGTTCCATGAAAATTTCAATCATTTTATCTAGATAATGGAAAGGGACCTAGGGAGGGTTGTGCTGAGTATGTTTGATCTGACCAGAGAGTTTCAATTATAGGAACCTCCAATGTTTGTTGCAGAGTGGATCGAGGGCTATAGAGTTCTGGATAGAGTCTATACATATGAATTTGGATCACTCATAAAATCTTACAGCGAAGAGATTCATGTTGGTGATGTACTTGTTGTGGGGATCGGAAAATCACTGGTGGGACATTTTGGCTCAGACATTGGACGTTGATGATATGTTATAGAAATAATTTAAGGTAATGTTTCTAGAGAATTTATATCCAAAGATCTTGAGGAAGGAGAGGGATTCAAATTTTATGAGGTTGACCATGGGAACTATGTTAGTGATTGATTTTGTGGGTCATTTCAAAAACTTGAAATTCAATGTTCAAGTGTTGGTAGGGGATGAGGCTATTATTGAAAGAGGTTTTTGGGATAAAATTAGACATGAGGTCAAGTATGAGGAAAATATATTTTATTTATGGAGGTTTGAAGAAGTGGTTGATCATGAACTAATATCCGAAGGGTACTTGAGAGAGACTGTAGGTGGTGGGTTTATGGTTTTATCTGGACATAAAAAGGGTTTGAATTTTGATTATAAGAATCATCATTTCTAGAATTTTCACTGGGGGTGGTAGCGTGAAGAGTAGTCAAACGAGAGGATTAGTCTCCCAGGGTTGTGACCATGTGTTTTGTTATCAGTGTGGTAGTCTGCGACACATGTAGGGTTAGTTCCCTCGACCACTAGTTAAGAGATATGAATACAGCAGAATAGAAAATGTGCAAAGGTTCTATTGGAACCCTCGATAGATGGGAACAAATGGAGGATCGAGGTTGATTTCAAGTGGTCGAATAGGGCCAGTGACCCCTTATTAGGCTGGATGATAGAGCTATAATGGTCATTCAAATGGAGGTGGAAGATGTGGTAATTCGGGGTGAGAGCACATGCTCTAGAAGGGTAGTGCAGTGCCAACAACTCAGACCAGATCATTGGTTATAGGGGCAGGTTTGCTTCATGAAGTTCAATCTACACCAGGAGGTAGAGAGGATAGACTATCTGCTGTTTGAGGTATGATTCTTTTATATTCCTCACTTGTTTGTTCATTGTTTGATACTGGTGCATCACATTATTTTATAATTTCTTAGTATGTGAGTGTGTTAGGACTAGCAGTGGAATAGTTTTGTGGGGTTATGATGATTGATAAACCATTCATGTCTCTTTATGGAGACATGTGTTTCCATCATGGAGAATGGGATACTTGGGTAGGTCCAACACAAAAAAAAATTAGTAGTAGAGTGAACTCATATCCCATGTGGCTTGTCTTACCCTTGATGATGGGAGAATCGATCTTCTTGTCTTTCCTCTATTGGTGGATCAGTTTATGAATGTTTTTTCATTAGGAATTATCAGGACTACTGCCTGAGAGAGAGGTAGAGTTCACAATAGAGTAGTGTTTGGGATTAGAACCGGTTTCCATCACGCCATATAGAACAAAATCCGTAGAACTTAAATAACTTAAAATTTAAATGGTGGAATTAGAGAATAAATGATTAATCATCCTAGTACATCACATTGGTGATATTTGGTGTTTTTTTCAAGAAGGAAGATGGATCATTATAGTTGTGTGTCAATTATAGGAAGCTGAATTAGATGACGATTAAGAACCGAAACCCGCTTCCTCAAATAGAAGATCTCTTTGACCAACAGATAGGTGCATCCGTGTTATCCAAGATTGTTATGAGATCAGGATATCAAAATCTTAGTGTGAGACCTTTTGATGTACTAAAGACATCCTTTAGAAAAAGGTATGGGTTTTATGGGTTTGT
This sequence comes from Viscum album, assembly GCA_963277665.1. Lineage (NCBI taxonomy): Eukaryota > Viridiplantae > Streptophyta > Magnoliopsida > Santalales > Viscaceae > Viscum > Viscum album. Next base: position 1,536,595,945 of record OY728126.1, read on the forward strand.
TGTGATGCCGTTTGGGTTGACTAATGTACCAGTAGTGTTTATAGCCCTTATTAACTAAATAATTCAGCCGTACCTAGATCATTTTTTATTTTTCTATATTGGGGAAATCGTGGTTTACTCCAAGACTCATGAAGATCATTCCAAGCATCTTGAAATCATCCTATGTACAATAAGATAGCATAGTCTATACACAGAGATATCCAAGATTCATTTATTGATCAATCAGGTGCATTTCTTGGGTCACATTATCTATAAGGAAGGTGAGTTAGTGGACCCATAGAAAGTGCAGGTTGTTGTGTCTTGGGAGAAGACCAAGAATGTTTCCAATGGAAATTTTTTTCTTTTGTTAGAAGGCTATTACTGATTGTGCATTAAATACTTTCCCCATTTTCCTGAACCACTTTCATGCTTGACCAAGAAGAGAATTAATATTGAATGGCCTAATGAATGTGATAATTCTTTTCGGGAGTTAATGAAGTTGTTCACTACCATACCAATTATGATCTTACCAGATCTAGGTAATGAGTTTACCTTGTTTGGCGATGCGTTTAGTGTTGGAATTATAGTAGTGTTGATTCTGGATGGTTGGGTTGTTTTATAAAGTTCATGAAAGTTGAGACCTCATGAATGAAATTACCAAACAGATGATCTTGAAGTGGCCTTGGTGGTTTATTCTATAATGTGTTGTCATCATTTCTTGATGAGAGAGCGGTTTACTGTATATACCAATCATAAAATCCTAAATTATAACTTCTCCAATTTTTATTTTAATCTTTGGTAGAAAATATGAGTTGAGTATATAATTTTTTTTGGATTTGATCTAGTTGGCACATCGACAAAGGTAAATAGTTTGGTAATTTTTTTGAGCCAGAAGTCTGAAAATATGGCGGTTCATATGTCCAGCTCCGAGTAGAGAATGATGGTGTAGTTTGATGAGATGCATCTGGTGGATCAGGATAGTAAAGGACAGATGAAACTTTTGTCCATGGTAGTTGAGTCAACACTTTCCAGCTAGATCAAGGAGAGATCTCATGAGGAACTAGAATTATTGACATTGAGGAACAGTCTTAAAGGAGGAGAGAAACCTTCTTGTTATATCATTGGAGATGTTGAGATCATTTAATTTTATGGTTGTGTTTTTTTCCCAACATGTATGTGAGGATATTTATGTGCATGTTTCATGTATCGATGTAGGAAGTGAATCCTAGTTTGACCAAAATATATTGTGGTCTTTGTAGATAGTATTGGTGGAAAGGGATGAAGAAAGAGGTTACATGTTTCATGGTGTGATGCCTTACCTACAAGAAGGTGATGGATGAGCATCATTTGCCAGGGGGTTTTTTGAAGACATTTACTATTCCATAATGGATATGGGATGATGTGATGATGTATTTCATGGTGGGTCTCCCAAGGATGACTCATAATAATGATGCGATCTTAGTGGTTATGGGTATGTTGACTAAGGTGGATCATTTCTTGCCAATAAGAGATTCTTTCAATGTGGATCAATTGGGTGGGATGTATGTTTATAAGATAGAATGATTTCATGGGGTGAATTATAATATAGTTTTGGATCATGATTCAAATTTTACATCAGGATTCTAATAGGGATTACAGAAGGCACACGGTACGTAGGAACTATTGATTACAACTTTCCACCCACATACAGACGAGAAATCAGAGTGTACAATTTAGTTTCTATAGGACACATTGATGAGTTCTGTCCACGATTTTGGTGGATCGTGGAAAAAACACTTGTCTCTTATCAAGTCATCCTATAAAAATATTTATTAGGATAATATTTTGATGGAACTATATGAGGCACTCTATGGTATGCCATGTAGATCTAAATTTTGTTGGATATAGGCTAGAGAATTAGAGTTGTTGGGACTAAGTATCATGTAAGAGATGTCTAAATAGGTTCAGTTGTTTCAGAAACATATGGAAACAGATCAAAGTAGAAAGATGTCTTATGAGGATCCGATTCATAGACATATTGATTTTATGATGTGTGATCATGGGTTTCTTCAGGTGTTTCCATGGTTAGTCCACCATTGGATTTAGAGATAGGGTATGTTGGTGCCGAGGTATGTGGCACCATTTGAGATTGTAGAGAGGATTAGGCCAGTGGCATACTAATTGGATATTCCATAATGATATAGTGGAATGAGTGATGTTTTTCATGTGTCAAATCTTTATTAGTATCAAACTTACCCATATTATTTGATTGATTTTGAGGATGTGTATCATGAAGCTGATACATCCTTTGAGGAGGATTTGATTCATATTGTGGATTTTTTAGAAGGCCATTACAGGCAAGATTTTACCTTTGGTTGGATTTTTGTGGTATCATCATAATTTTCAGGAAGAAAATTGGGAGAGAGAAATGGATATGTAGGCCGAGTGTCCAATTCTATTTTTTTGAAAGCTCAGTGATTCTTGGAAGGATGAACTGAGGAAAAGCCATTATAAGGTGGAGAGGTATTAAAATTCCGAACATCATAGAGGTATGTTAATTTTTAAATTTTGGGTTGAATCCATTAATGTTGTCTAATTAAATGGTTTCCATTTTTTTAAGGAATGTTGGTGGTGTTCCAAGGGTTTGAGTTGTGAAATAATGGGTATATGGTCTATCCTATTCATGTTTCATGTTTGGGTCACAGTTAGTAGAAACAACGAACCAAAACCATGCTATCTAGGAGGAGGGGTGCACAATTTAGGAAACTATGAAAGGGGGAATAGAAATCCATGTGTCTTTGTACAAAGGCATTTCACACAGTTGGCACATGTTATGTCAAACCATGAGGTATCCTTAGGTAACCATGTGACTTTGACCCCTCTTTGATAGAGGTTGATTCATAGTTTGAAAATTATTTGTCAAACTATGTGACCAAGTAATGTTTCTCATTAAATGTTGATTTTTACCATCTCCCCCTCTAGTTTATAAGTGTGATAGAAAAAATTCTTCTTCATTTCCTCTCTAGAAACCATAGTGAAGAACCTAATCTCATAAATATTCTTAAGGGCATATCTCTTTTATTTTGAGGCTTTTGGGAGTGCGTCTAGGTGCAGATCAATGATTCAGGTAATTCTAACACTTTTATCAATTTTTTTTAGATTAGGGCCTGTAGTTTCATTCTTCTTCTTATTAATCCCAAAAACCATCTTTTCCATTAGATCATAGTTTGGTGAGACAAAGGGTGTTTGAATCTATGTAAAGGGATGAAGTAAAGGATGAATTTATCTTTGGAATCATGGTCGGTGGTATAAAAGTTATATCCTATAGTTTGGTTGATGATTTGAGCATGTTTGATTGAGTATTTAGTTAATTCCTATTTTTAATTTGATTCCTTTAGTGATTTTTGGTAAAAAGGTTGGATAAACGATGGATTAAACCCCTCATGATCCCCTTGGGATGAATTAAGGTTGCTTAGACTGGTTTAGGGCCACCCATGGGGTTTTCTAACATTACTGAATATGTAAAATGGAAACATTAATCATAGAGTGGATGCATGTTGAAATAGTTCCCATGATAAATATGATAACATTATAATTTTAATCACAAGGAGGCATTAATGGTAGTTATTTCTTGTTGTCAGTACTGGAATAAGGGATTGTTTTCATGATGTTAAAATGGGTTATACTGGTTAATGTGAATGATGAAAATGGTTTATGAATTTGTAGTGGGAATGCATAAATGGATTAAGGCATTTGAATTTCTGAATGTGATAAATGGTCTAATTTTTGGGAATTTTTAATTATGACCAATGGGTTAATGAATTATAAAGAGAAATGGGCTAAATGGGCTATGCTGAGTAAACTGTAAATACTCTAATGGGTTAATGTATGATGATGATTTATATGTTTAATGAATATGATTTGTGAATGATATGTGTTTTTAATATGTAATGGATTGGTTTTTATGGGGTATCTGACTTTGGGTTATATTCCCATGGGTCAGGTTATACGGAGGTTCAAAACCCCACCACTATAATTCTTGGGTTAGAGAAGAGGAATGAGGCTCTATGAACAAAAAACATGATTTTTATGAGACTACCTGGACATAGGCCTCAGGATATGTACAATGTATTTTTTTATTGAATGTTTATCCCTCACGAGACAGGGAACTTGATGTATTCATCTATGCATAGTAATTGGCCATCTTATGCCACACTATAAATGATTTAAATGCCTAACCCATGGATTAAGTAATGGAGATAGATTATGTGAAAAAAATTGACTATTTTAAGAAAATTAATTAAGTAAATATGAATATAATTAAATAAAGAAATTTTAAACACGACTATGTTTAACTAATGGAACCTGAGTAATAATTTTTTTACCTTGTCATTTTAATAGTATATTCATTCACTATCTAGACAGACTTGTTATTTTTTTGACACCATTGGTAGGGGCCTATTTTTTTGAACTCACATCCTACTCAAACTTCTATTAGGTACCCAAGCATATTTCATGGTTTAAGGCCAATATTAATTGAAAAGAACCCAAGATGGGGTGTTGAGTTGGGATTGGGTTATATATAGATGAGGATCTATACATGGAGTCAAGACCAATTTTGGGGATTTAGATGTTGTCATTATTTTTGGGTTTTGTACACTTTTGGCATTATTCACATGAAATGTGATATTTATTGTTTGGTTGTGGTTTGTACCCTATTTGGGAAATGGTTAGTAATGCATGTTCTAGTTTATGTCCTAATGTTTCATTTATTTAAAATGTTGTCTGATGTGGATTACTTTGGTAAAGAGGGTATAGTATCCCCAAATGATCAGTTAGAACCTCAATGCTAGTCGGAAACCTCGGGCATATGAGGAGGTCCACATGAGGTCCTGTGTCTACCCATATCGAGGAATTGATTTTTTGGATCCTGTGATGAGGATTTTAGACCGAGATTCAAAGAAATATGACCATTGGAGGGATGCCTATATATATGAGTGTATTTGAGGAGTTGGATGATGATTTATTTTCAACTTAATAAGTCTGATATTTTTCTATTAATTAACATCTCATTCTTATGACTTGTAATTTTTGAGAGAGTTTTTTTAAGGATTCTATGTGATGAAATCTAAAATCCATAGAATAGTTTGGATTTGGTTTTCATTTTTTCGATCAGGGATTGGATCAAGGTCATCTGAGGATATGATGATAGGTGATTATAATTCATTGAATTGTGGGATTCTAGATATAGGAAGAAAGAAATAACACGAATCATCATATCGAGGTCTTATAGGGTTTTGAAAGATATCAGTATTTAGTTCATCATACCACGAGATTACTTTGTATGGAATGATATAACATTGTATTTTGGATGAAAACATTGGATATCGCATGGTAAGATTTATGACATCCTTAAATGTTAATGGTAAAGCTATCATTTTAATTTTATAAATCTAGTGAGTCATTTTTACATTGTTAAAATCTATCTTATTACATATTTTTATATTTTTATAATTCCATTATGCAATTTAAATTATGATTTTTTAACAATATTTCAAATAACTATTTTATTGGACTATTTGTGATCCCAATTAACTACTCTGATTTATTGAGAAAATATAGGATCTGATACACATACTGTAAACATCATATGACTTCTGAGTCTGATATTGTTGAAAAAAGAGGTTTTGGGTTTTCTGTTAGTTTAAATAATTTAACATCAATTCACCCACACTTTTAGTCATCATAAACTCTTACGATCCAATAATTAGAGTTATAGGAGGTTTGAATGATTTAATTTCTATGTTTTATTTTTTTATCTACGAAAGTTATTATGTATTTTATAATATATTTTTTCATAACTTTTTATTACATTAACGAATAAATTGTATATGTTTTGTCTTCTTTTGATAATATTGTAGTATTAAATGTTAATACTATTGAGAATTTGAATCTTATAAGACATCCAATATTCAATGGAAATGATTATGAATACTATAGAGATATAAAATTTTTTTATAATAAAAATTAGAGTTGACAATTTTGGGATGTCAAATGGTAACTATATGATTCTATAGAAAGAATTTACCTATTTTAATGATAATAAAATATTGGAATATCAGCTCAATTAAAGATTAAAGAATAAAATATTATGCTTTAGGGATAGAAAAATATATATTCATATATCCTCAGGTGGAACATCAAATAACATTTTGAATAATATTTAAGTAACTACTTTGGGAACTTTTAATATCATTGAGACTAGGGGAGCTATTATTAGAGAAGAGTAGAAATCTTCAAACATTCCACACAGAGATTTTTTTTCAAATATGCATCAATGTTTTATAACTATCTTGAACATTTTATAGTCACTTGGTGGGAATGATTCTATAGATATAATATTAGTTTAAATTACTATAGAAATAATTCATGGGGAATTAGAATAAGAGATATCTTCCTTGGATGACAAGTAGGATTAGTGATCTTACACTTGATGATATTATTGGAACCCTTATGCAGTATGAGGGAAGATTAAAAAGGAATGACGAGAAAAACAAAACTAAATGTGTGGAGTTTATTTTCAAAGTTAATCAAATTTTACTAGTAATGAAAAATCATTTAATAAATTTATAAAGACTTCTAAAAAGAGTAATGTTATTATTTAGTCAGATAGTAGTTCATTAGAACCTAAAAGAAATGAACTAGATAATCATACCGAAATAATTAATAAATGAATTGTGAATAAATAATTTCAGTATAGATATAAAAAAATTCAGAAGGTTAAAAGTGATAAAATGGATTCTACAATTTTGATATGTTTTGAGTGTAAAAAGGATAGAAATATTAAACTGAATTGTCCTATGATGAAAAAAATGCTAATAAGTAAGGTAATTATAATAGAAGTTCCAAAAATGTATTACAATAAAAATAATAAGAAATGTATAAAAGCATTAAATACATGGAGATCTAGTGGAGGAGATATTTATTATGATAATTCACCAGAAAATGAAATTTAAGGATTGAAAAATATCGAATTCTCTCTAGAAATACCTAAGGCCAACAAATGCTTCATTACTATGATAAATTACAAATATCTTGAAAATATTACATTAAATAATAATTATCCTAATATTAGTGATGAAAATATTTCTTCATATTTTTATGAGAAATATTCTTCATCTGGTGATAAATAAAATTCTTTACCATGTTCTGAAGAAGTATCATGATTTAAAAAACTACTTGAAAAAAAATTTATAAAATTTCTAAAAAACATAAATTTTCCCAAGAAAATATTGTGAAATAATATTTGTGGGTTTATACTATAACCATTGAGATATAAAATCCTTATAAATATTTAAATAAATATAATTTTTAAAATAATTATATTTTTAAAAAACATGAAAAATCCAATATTGAGGAAACTAGTTTACAAAAAATTATATTCTAACACATAGTTCAAATACCATTTTTAATTAGGATAAAAATTTAGTTGTAAAAATAATTCTTGAAATTTATAGTTGAGAATATTTTTATATAATTTTACCACTACAAAATAAAATATTTATTAAATGTATATTCAAAACAAATCCACATAGTGATGTTTTAAGAATAGGTTTTACTAATCAGAAATATTTTATTAATAATAATTAATATATACCATGAAGTGGTCTATTTATCAGTATTTTTAAATGTTTTTTTCATTGTAATAACTATTTTAATTTAAATAAATCCATTACTTAGGATTTTATAAATCCAATTTTTCATAGGAGTTGAAATTTTCTCAAATAAACAATGTTAAAAAATGTGGATTTCAAAAATATTACATTCTAATAATACCACTCCCAAGAATTATTGGGTTCGAAAATGATAATATTTTTTAGGAAGATAGATAATATACCAAAAAATAATATGGTTCATGGTTAGTCATTTCTACAGACACATGTTTAGAAACAATGACTTCTTACAAAATATTATAAAGATCAAATGTGAAAAATTCGCTTTTGTAGATAATTCTCATAGAGAAATAATCAGAATAGGTGACATTGTTCTTAATATAAAAGTGTAAATTTAAAGTGTTATATTTTTTATAGGTATTAAGAATATGATTATTAGAATAATCTAATTATATGATGAGGGTTATCATTTCATATTTAGGAGTGATACATTTATAATTCGTAGTTCTATAGATGAATTTATTATTTTTATGAATATACATGAGAATGTTTACACAATAATATTTTAATAACATGGGTTCCAAGATCTACCCTTACTTTGTGTAATGAGAGATCAATCATGGTTTTGGAATATAAGATTAAGGACACAAAAATCTGTTAACTTTAGAAAATTTTTATAATGAAGGAATGGTTAAATTTCTACCAATACTTAGGTTTGATACTTCAATAGTCTACGATCCTTATCAATTTAGAAAGTAACCTAATTCTTGTTTTATATCTATTTTTGAAATATGAACTTCTTATGATCCATAATTAGTGTATATAAATTTGTTTGGTCTTACAAAAACTGAAATTATCGGTGGAAAATATTATGTATACATTTTAGTTTATGATTAAACTAGATATAATTGCGTCAAATTTCTATAAAATAAGGATTAATACTTATATTTTTTTAAAAAAATTGTAGCTAGAGTAAAAAATGATATAAATATCCCCTTTACAACTACTAACAGTAATCATAGTGGGTAATTTGTATATTATGATTTCGAAACATTTTATTGTAAAAAGGTATTATCCATAATAATTCAGAACATATAAAACCACAAGAAAATGGTGTAGTCAAATGAAGAAAAAGAATTCTCCACTATATTACTAGAACCATGATGAGTGAATACTCAATTTATTATTATTTTTGTTGAAGTAGTTAGTACTAATATTTTTACTATAAATCTAGTTATTCTATGAACTATTGTTAATAAAACTACTTATGGGTTGTGGATAATAAGGAAACAAAAAATTTACTAAATTATTGTCTCAAGATGAAAATTACTCACTATGATTACTAAATATAACTTACATAAATTATCACCAAAATTTGATGAAGGAATATTTCTAGGTTATTATACAACTATTAATGAATATGGTGTTTTTAATAAAAATTCAACTACTATTAAATAAAGAGTACATGTTATGTTTGTGAAAATGATATTTTTTTCAAATAACCTCAAACTACATATTTAGAAGTTATTTCTAAAACAAAATTTTAAATTATAATGGAATGTTTTTCTCCTGATAAAACAACTGAATTTTTTTTATGATATTTAACATCAAGAATAATTTCATCGGGTTATTGAAGAACAGAGTTTTGTAAATCTAATGAATCCTTTATTTCTTTTGAATAATTCAAGTGATAATATAATTGGTGATGTAAATCCACCAGTTAAAACTAGAAGTTTTTTATGAAATGAAATTGATTTCTTTTGAGTTTTTATCTCAATTCGAACCGTAGAATTCTTATGAGGATTTAGGTAATGAATATTAGATAAATTAACTGCAATATTAAATCAATGAATTTGAGATTAATCATGTTTGGAATTTGGTTAAAAGACATGAATATAGTTCTATAATTGGAATAAAATGTGTTTTCCAGAACAAATGTGATAAAAATGGAATAGTAGTTAAAAATAAATCAAGATTTTTTATTAAGGGATATAATCAATAAGAGGCCATATATTATTTAGAAACTTATGCACTGATATCTAGTCATGAAGCTATTCAAATACTTCTATCATTTACACCATACTTAAATTTACCACTATTTCAAATTGATGTGAAGTGTTCATTCCTTAATGTGTATGTACAGGAGGTATTTTCTTAGAATATCCCCAATTCATGAAAATAAAAAAATAGAAATCATGTTTTTAAGCATACTGAGTCACTTTATAGACTTAAAAAAGATCATCGATCTTAATATAATAGATTAAATTGTTTTCTGTTAAAAAATAAATCTATTATTACATTTGCATATCCAACAGTTTTTTAAAAAATATGTTTCTAAAAACAAAATCATTTTCCAAATTTATGTTGATGAAATTATATTTGGTTCACATGAAAAATATTTAATAGATTCCTTTTTGGATCTTATGAAGTATGAGTTTAAAATGAGTATAACTGTAGAAATAACTTTTTTTATATGTTTTAAAATTTCTCAAAAACTTAAAGGAACTATTATATATCAACATAAGTATAAAAAATATCATATTAATAAATTTGGATATGAAAATAGTAGATGTATTAGTCCTTATATCAGTGCATCAAATACATTATATATTGATGAAACTGGAAAACAAATTGATCAAAAAACCATTAGATGATTGTCTGTATTTTTACTTTAATTAATAGATTGTTATCTGTATTTCATGTTTTATATAAGCTTATATTCATGATATAAATAAAATAGAAATGTGTATCATCTTAAAGTTGTAAAATAACTTTTTTATCACCTTATGAAAAATATGGATTTAGGTTTATTTTACTATTCTAGAAATGAATTTTAATTAAAAAGTTTTCTAGATGCTGATTTTAGTGGATGTAAAATGGATAGGAAAAGTACGTACATAACATATCATTTCTTAGAAGAAGCATCATATTATTGGTCTTTTAAGAAAGAAAACTAAATAGAACATTACATAATGGAATCTGAATATATGGGAGCAAGAATTTATTATTCTCATCTTTTGTGGTTGTAATAGAAACTCATAGACTATAAGACACGTTTTAGTAAAATTATAATATTTTGTGATAACAATAGTGAATTTTCTTTAATAAAAACCCATTACACAGCTCTGGAGGAAACCAAATAGATATAGGACACCGTTTCCCTGTGGATCACACAATAACATATATATAATTTTAAAAATCATCATAACACAAGAATAACATACATATATTTTTACTAAAACCGTTAGTTCTAATTGTAACACCCGAGACTTTTATGTTATATAAATCATCAAAGGAATCTTTTTCAACACACAACACTTTCTTGGCTTACATTACACGAAATCGCGACCTTCCTCGATAGCTTGCGTCCTACGCAATACCGAGTTTCACTAAACAATGATATGCTATTAAAATATTATTAAAACTAGCTGTTATGAATAGTAAAAACCACTTTTTGAAATTTTATAAATTTTATTTTTCAAAATGGACTTAATTTTTGAATTTGGAATATCGAAATTAGCCTAGGGTGAAATTTTGGTATTTTTCTGAAAACTTTCAATTTTTGATAAATAGTGAAACCACTAAGTGGTAGTTAAAAAACTGAATTTTTCATAAAACATAATTTTACCACTTCTGTGAGTGGAATTTCGAAAATCCGAGAGACACGGATGATGTCAGTATGTAAAATGTGGTTCAATGAGATGGAAATAATTTTTTGGCGAATAGTAACTTTTTACTTTTTTTTACCACGGTTAAAAGTAAATAAGGTAGTTAAGGGTACAAATGATATTATTATTACCAAAAAACATGTCCTAATTCTATTTGAAAAGTGTAATTCGACCAAAAACAACCTTAGGAATATAATATGACCATTTAGGCCCACTTGGATTAGATTAGGACATTTATTATTAATTTATTTAAAGAAGGGTTAAAATAGTTAAAATCAATGTTTAATAAGTAAATAATTTTTAATATGGGGTTATACATAAGATAAATTATACTATAAATATTCATTAGAAAGATAAAAATATTTCCTACATAATTGTATTTTATCTGTAATTTTTAGACATTAAATAATGTAATTTATTTATGACACAACGATGATGCAGCAATTATCTTATTAATGAAATATTGACATAATTGATGTTATAAATACCCAAATAAATACAATTTGAGACTTTTTATGAATTCCACTAATTTTCTAGATTACTATTACATGTTATTATGGATTTAATTAACTTTTTTAGAACTAATAATTCTTTTATGATTTTCACAAAAATTAATTACTAAATAGTGTCAAAATTGACATAAAATAGTTTTTAAAACAAATATTATATTAGTAATTGATATTTTATTCCTAAAAATCTACGGTTAGTTCAAATGACTTATATACGGTTATATATATTAATAATAAACAACTTGGGGTTAGTTTGGCTGCTTATAGTATGTTTATAAACCTTATAGTATAAGAACACAAGAAGACACGATAAAAGTAAAATTATTTAACTTAATGTTAAATCTACATGATAAGGTTAAAATAGGAACCTAAACTTGTCTAAATTCTATTGTATGAGAGTATTTCGACCCATCCCCACCTTATCCTAGAAATAAATCAATTTGGAGCTATTTAAAACCAAACTTGACTTTATAATAAAATAATATTTTTAGTTATTCCAAAGGTGCCCATCTCCTCCCTTATAATAGGGCACCTCCTCCCTCTTTTACTCACACCACTTGGATCCTTCATGCTCGGCCAAACCCTGCCACTTTCTCCTCTCCTCTTCCCTAGAGACATCCTAGAGGTTCTGGTTTTCTTCAAAGAACTATTTTAGTGACCTAAAAGGAGGTCTCAAAGAAGTACTTCAAAGAAGAGGTAATGTCCGTTACCGATTCTTTCATCTTTATTTCTTCTTCCACTTCTTCTTCTTTAGTTGTTTCATTATGAAGTAATAACATCAGTATCAATCATATACTTATATGTTATTATAAGTATGAAACAACCCTATTTCACCATCTATCCATCCTACGGAAAAAGAAATCACCGTGCGTGCGTACGTACGGAATACCGTCTCCACGCCGTGGTGTAATCTATTTTCCACCACCACCATACTTGGATGGGTATAATGGTGTAAATAATGACTATATATGACTATTATAAAGTGATTCTGAAATAGTATACAAACACCCCAATACAATTCCATGATCATAGGAACGATATCATCACTCGTGCGTACGTACGGAATACCATCTCCACAATGTAATGCGACTCATTCTACATGATCTTCATTTCATAATGATTATATAAATGAATTAAATCAATGAATATGATATATATTACACTAATAACATTCTTTAAATGAGGTATCTACAACCTAAAGATAAGAATAAGAATTTATTCGACAAAACACGCATAAGAACAAAAAGTTATAAACACCCGAATAACAAGTAGCAATGAAATATTACTACTAAGAAGCTAAGAATATGACCAAATATGATATCATAAAAATAAGTATTATTCTGGAATAAGCCAATAACATTATTTAAATCATTATTCAGGAGGTTCGGACATGTACAAAGTATATCGGAACTAAGGTAAGGGAAATATCACATTTTATTTTTATCCGAGATTGTTTATACTATGGCATTTACTGGGGTGTATTTTATCATCCACATCCATGTTTCCACAATATGGAATATTATTTCCATTCACATACAATTTTTTAAATCCCATTTTACCCTTTGGTGAGTTTTTAGTAAAACATATGAAAGGAATCTTTTGTCATTTTTCATACGAGGTACTTTTTTGACTTTTCTTACAAAAGTACGAGAATAATGTTTTTTTTAACTTATACGGCATGAATGGATTTTTAAAACAAAATTTCCAAGAATCTTCCTCTAAAAGTTTTCAAGTTTATTTCTAATCAAATTCTTTTAGTTTAAAATTGTATGACATGTTAAGAAAGGAAAATGTTTTTGAAGTAAAAAGTATATTTTCCTCAAGAATGGAGTTCAAGTGTTTTATCAAAATTATTTTACATCTATGATAAAAAAGGGTTCTGTTTCTATCCCTATTATTACATGGATTTGATTATTTTGTGATGGAAATATTTTTATGAATTTTTTTTATCTTATATGAATCGTTTTATGATGTCATGATGTTTAAAGATTCCCATTTTTATTATATGGGTTATGCTATGATGTCTGGTTTATGATTTTGTGGAACACATAAGAATGGTATCATTATGAGATAGGTGGGACCTATATATCCCTCCAATTCATTTGGTAAAGATTTTATATCTCATGAGATAGACATGGCTGGAACGGTAGGTTATACCGGTTCAGTGAAACATGGCTGAAATGAGGAGTGAACTCGGTTCAGAAAGGGACTTTGTCCACTAAGATAGTCTTGGGAATGAGTCTTGACTAACAAGAAATGATTCTCTATGATTATGTGTGTATGCCAAAAAGTTTCATGTTTTATGTTATGATTATTGGGATTACATTTCACATCTATGATTTATCCGATGTTATGAAATTATGCTCCCTTTTGCAGGTTAAGATTTCCAAAATGTTATGTTCTTATGAATATGACGTGATTGATATTTCTTTTGTTTATCCTTACTGAGCATTTGAGCTCACCCTTTTGTATGTTTTATTTCCCCAGGCCAGGAAGAAGGTTATTAAGTAGAATATTCCAAAAAGGGACTCTAGATATGATGAAATAAATCGGAGGCAAAGTAGATGCTTTATGAACCCGTTGTTTATGTTTCCCAGTTTCTAAAGACATTATACCTATACAGTCTTTCTTGGTTTTGTTATATGTTGTAATAAGTGTGCTTCAATTCTGAAGTAATAACAATGTATGTGAAGTATGGTTCGTTATAGTTGGTATCAGAGGAAAGGTATAGTCAACCTTTGGAAACTAGGATGTGAAAGCCTTAGTAAGAACCTTAAGGATAAGTCTAAGCATAGAACACAATATTAGTGTTTTCGAAATGGCCATGAATAACTTAGGATAAGACCTTAAGTGTGAAATTTTATTCTTGATTATATGATTTTCCTATTATTATTAGTGTTGTTCACACTATTCTTCTTGGTTTTAGTCAATGGATGGAACCCGAAGGAACCGTGTTAATTCGGAATGCGACGGGCAATGAAATGATTGTCCCCCTGAGCAACCAAAATTTGTGGGAGCTGGAATGAAAAATCTTGTAGCCATGCTCACACAACATTCTCAATCTATGAATCATACAGGACCTCTAAACGAGCAAAGGAAGGGGAAACATTCTGTTGAATCCTTCATGAGACAGCTTCCACCTTCATTCAGTGGGTCTACTGATCCATTAGTTTCTGAACAATGGATTAGTTCTACTGAAAAGATATTTTCAGTTCTTCAATGTTCTGAGCATAATAAAGTCATCTTAGCAGTGTATCGTTTGGAAGGTGATGCTGATCAATGGTGGAATCTTATTAAGAATACGAGGCAAAGGGATGAAATTGAGTCCATGGAATGGGAAGAGTTCAAGAACTTATTTTTCAATAAGTACTTCCCTCGTATTCTCCGAACAAATATGGAGAAAGAGTTTCTTGAACTGAAGCAAAAGGATGATGAATCTATTGGTACCTATGAAGCAAATTTACAAGACATCAAGGTACGCTTCTGGTATTATTATCCAACCTGAGAGTAAGATCGATCGATTCTTTAGTGGCTTAAAAACAAGTCTTCGAAGGGCCTTAGCCATAAGGGACTTCAATAGCTACGAGGAAATCGTTCGATGTGCTCTCAAAGTTGAGATGGAGATTGGAGTAACCCATCAGTCATATGGGTTTGATAAGAAGAGGAAAATGGAGTTCAAAGGAAAATCTAAAGAGCACACTGAAAAGAAGATGAGCTTTCCCATATGCTCAAAGTGTGGAAAGAAACATAGAGGGAGTTTTCTTAAAGGTACAAGTAAATGTTTCAAATGTGGAAAGGAAGGTCATAGAGAATTTGAATGTCGCGATGATGGGAAGAAGATGTCTAATGATGCAAACAAAGGAAGGGATACACAGAATGAACCTGCTACACTTCAATGTTTCAAGTGAAAGGATATGGGACATTATGCCAATAAATTCCCTAATCCAAGGGTTGATGATGATGGTCGACGTCAACAAACTCTTAAGGCTAAGGACAAAGGAATGTCACATGCAATTTCTATTAGCGATGTGGAGTACGATAACGATGTGGTGAAAGGTACACATACCATCCACTCTAAAGTAGCAAATGTTTTATTTGATTCTGGATCCACCCACTCTTTTATTTCAGAGGAATTTTCTAATGGTATCACTGTATTACCTCAACAATTAGATGTTGAGTTAGCTGTGACAACACCTAATAGAAAAACAGTCACATCAAAAGTTTATAATTCTTCTCTGATTGACGTTTGTGGGAAAGTGCTTCCTGCAAATCTTGTGATCCTTCCTATAGTGTAATTTGATGTGATTCTTGGCATGTATTGGCTTTCTCTACATGGATCTCATATCAATTTCTAAAGAAGGGAAGTCACATTTCATATTCCAGATCATTCTATGATCGTCTATCGATGCAAGGATGAACATAACCTTCAAGTGGAAATTTCTTCCATTTTATGGGTATTGATTCCACTAAATGAAGGTTATTTATCTCGAATGGTTGGTGAGAAAATCACGATTAAGAATATGCCCATTGTACGGGAGTTTGATGATGTCTTTCCGGAGGAATTACCAGGTCTTCCACCGAATCGTGAAGTTGAGTTTTCAATAGAACTCTTACCGGGTGCTTTGCCTATTTAAAAGACACCTTATAGAATGGCCCCAATTGAGTTGCAGGAATTGAAGAAGCAAATCCAAGAGAATCTTGATAAGGGGTTCATACACCCTAGTGCGTCAACATAGGGAGCACCTGTTCTGTTTGTTAAGAAGAAAGATGGATCAATGAGACTCTGCATTGATTATCGATAACTTAACAAGATTACTATCAAGAACAAATATCATCTCCCGTACATTGATGACCTATTTGACCAACTATGCGGAGCTCAATACTTTTCCAAAATTGATCTTCGTTCAGGGTATCATCAATTAAGGGTCAAAAGGGAGGATATAACAAAGACGTCTTTCCATACAAGGTATGGACACTATGAATTTATAGTGATGCCATTTGGTCTTACTAATTCCCCTGCTATCTTCATGGATATAATGAATAGAGTCTTTAGAGACTATCTTGATCAGTTTGTGGTAGTATTTATAGATGATATTATTGTCTATTCAAAGAGCAAGTAAGAACATGAAGATCACTTAAGAATTATATTGAAGACCCTGAGAAAGGAGAAGCTTTATGCCAAATTTACCAAGTGTGAATTTTGGCTTTAAAAAGTTGCATTTTTGGGTCACATAATCTCAAAATAGGGGATATCTATGGATCCAGCAAAAACAGAGGTTATCGAAAGATGGTTGAGACCAACAATAGTAACCGAGATCCGAAGTTTTCTTGGTTTGGCTGGATATTATCGACGTTTTGTGAAAGATTTTTCACGATTATCTAATCCACTCACCAAGTTGACTCGGAAAGGAGTTAAGTTTGTTTGGACGGAGGAATGTGAAGAGAATTTCAAGGAGTTGAAAAGAAGGTTATCCAGTGCACCTGTGCTCACACTGCCTTGTAGTAGAGAAAGGTTTGTGATCTACAGTGATGCATCCATGAAGGGATTGGGGTGTGTTCTTATGAAAAATGATATGGTGATAGATTATGCCTCACGACAGTTGAAAATACATGAGAAAAATTACCCAACTCATGATTTGGAGTTAGCTGCGGTAATCTTTGCATTAGAGATTTGGGGGCATTACCTTTATGGTGAAAGTTGTGATATTTATACTGATCATAAAAGTTTAAAGTATATTTTCACACAAAAGGAGCTGAATATGCGCCAAAGAAGATGGTTGGAGATGATTAAGGATTATGACTGCTCAATCCATTACCACCCTGGGAAAGAAAAAAAGGTGGCAGATGCATTAAGTCAATAAGACCATGCCAGTTTATCCATGATGAGGATCACAAAAGATCCAATATTTATGGATTTACAATGGATGGATCTTGGAATTACAATGGAAGGGGGAAAATCATATATTTGTCAAATGAATGTTCAACCATCTATACATGTGAAGATTAAAGAGGCACAGAAAGAAGATGTCGAGTTACAAAAGAAGGTGAGAAATGTTCTTGAATTCAACCTCGACTGTGATGGGATAATAAAGTTCAGGAATCGGGTTTGTGTTCCTCCCATCCCCGAATTAAAGAATGAGCTGCTGGATGAGGCTCATAGTTCTTCATTCTCTATTCATCCTGGAAGCACGAAGATGTATAGGGACCTGAAAGAATACTTCTGGTGGGATGGCATGAAAAGAGATGTTTCTGAATATGTCTCTCAATGCTTGGTTTGTCAACAAGTTAAAGCTGAGAGACAGAAGTCTAAGGGGATGTTACAACCATTACCCATACCCGAATGGAAATGGGAAAACATCACTATGGACTTTGTCACAGGACTTCCTAAAACATCCAAAGGCAATAATGATATCTGGGTCATATTTGATCGTCTTACAAAATCTGCACACTTCATTGCTATTAGAGAGGATTTCTCTCTGGATCAGCTTGCCAGGATATATGTAAAGGAAGTGGTAAGATTGCATAGAGTACCACTTTCTATTATATCTGATCGGGATCTGAGGTTTACCTCAACGTTCTGGCGATGTCTTCAGCATACTCTAGATACAGAGTTGAGTTTCAGCACTACTTATCATCCTCAGACAGAAGATCAGTCTGAGAGAACAATTCAAATTCTAAAAGATATGTTGAGATCTTGCTCTATGGATTTCAAAGGTGGTTGGGATCAACACCTACATTTGGTGGAATTTTCTTATAATAATAGCTTTCACTCTAGTATTCAGATGGATCCTTATGAAGCTCTCTATGGAAAAAAATGCAGTACTCCAACTTGCTGGGATGAAGTTGGGGATAGAAAGCTATTAGGACCCGATCTCGTTGTTGAAATGGTAGAAAATGTCAGATCTATTCAACAACACATAAGAGCATCTCAGAGTCGATAGAAAAGTTATGCCGACAACTGAAGAAAAGACCTAGAGTTTGAAGTGGGTGATAAAGTGTTCTTACGAATATCTCCCTGGAAGAGGGTTATGAGATTTGGAAATAAGGGGAAGTTGAGCCCTAGATATATCAGTCGTTTCGAAATACTGGATCTTGTTGGGAAGGTATCTTACCGATTGGCGCTTCCACCGAATCTCTCTCAAGTTCACGATGTGTTCCATGTATCTCTCCTAAGAAAGTACATACCTGATCCCTCACATGTACTCAGCTCAGAAGTTGTACCACTGGAGCAAGATCTTTCTTATGTAGAACAACCGATAGAGATTCTGGATCGTAGTGAAAAAGTCCTACAAAACAAGACCACTCGATTAGTGAAAGTTTTATGGAGGAACCACCAATTAGAATAAGCTACATGGGAGCTTGAGGATATGATGAGGGAGAGGTATCCTCATCTGTTTGTTACAAAGTGACGAATTTCGAGGGCGAAATTCATTTTAAGGGGGGTAGAATGTAGCACCCGAGACTTTTATGTTATATAAATCATCAAAGGAATCTTTTTCTACACACAACACTTGTTTGGCTTGCTTTACACGAAATCACGACATTCCTTGATAGCTTGCATCGTATGCAATACCGAGTTTCACTAAACAATGATATGCTATTAAAATATTATTAAAACTAGCCGTTATGAATAGTAATAACCACTTTTTGAAATTTTATAAATTTTATTTTTCAAAATGGACTTCATTTTTGAATTTTTAATATCGAAATTAGACTAGGGTGAAATTTTGGTATTTTTCTGAAAACTTCTAATTTTTGATGAATAGTGAAACCACTAAGTGGTAGTTAAAAAACTGAATTTTTCATAAAACTTAATTTTACCGCTTCTGTGAGTGGAATTTCGAAAATACAAGAGACACAGTTGATGTTAGTAAGTAAAATGTAGATCAATGAGATGAAAATAATTTTTGGGTGAATAGTAACTTTTTACTTTTTTTTACCACGGTTAAAAGTAAATAGGGTAGTTAAGGGTAAAAATGATATTATTATTACCCTAACACATATCCTAATTCTATTGGACAAGTTTAATTCTACCAAAAACAACCTTAGGAATAAAATATGACCATTTAGGCCCACTTGGATTAGATTAGGACATTTATTATTAATTTATTTAAAGAAGGGTTAAAATAGTTAAAATCAATGTTTAATAAGTAAATCATTTTTAATATGGGGTTATACATAAGATAAATTCGACTATAAATATTCATTAGAAATATAAAAATATTTCCTACATAATGGTATTTTATTTGTATTTTTTAGACATTAAATAATTTAATTTATTTATGACACAACGATGATGCAGTAATTATCTTATTAATGAAATATTGACATAATTGATGTTATAAATATCCAAATAAATATAATTTGAGACTTTTTATGAATTACACTAATTTTCTAGATTAATATGACATGTTATTATTGATTTAATTAACTTTTTTTCGAAGTAATCATTCTGTTATGATTTTCAGAAAAATTAATTACTAAATAGTGTCAAAATTGACATAAAATAGTTTTTAAAACAAATATTATATTAGTAATTGTTATTTTATTTCTAAAAATCTATGATTCGGCCAAATGACTTAGATAAGGTTATATATATTAATAATAAACAAATTGGGGTTCTTTTGGCTGCTTATAGTAAGTTTATTAACCTTATAGTATCAGAACACAAGAAGTCACGGTAAAAGTAAAATAATTTTACTTAATGTTAAATCTACATGATAAGGTTAAAATAGGAACCTAAACTTGTCTAAATTCTATTGTACGAGAGTATTTAGACCCATACCTACCTTATCCTCGAAATAAATCAATTTAGAGCTATTTAAAACCGAACTTGACTTTATAATAAAAAAATATTTTTTGTTATTCCAAAGGTGCCCCTCTCCTCCCTTATAAAAGGGAACCTCCTCCCTCTCTTCCTCACACCACTTTGAGCCTTCAAGATCGGCCAAACCCTGCCAATTTCTCCTCTCCACTTCCCTAGAGACATCCCAGAGGTTCTGGTCTTCTTCAAAGACCTATTTTAGTCCCCTAAAAGGAGGTCTCAAAGAAGCACTTCAAAGAAGAGGTAATGTCCGTTACCGATTCTTTCATCTTTATTTCTTTTTACACTTCTTCTTATTTAGTTTTTTCATTATAAAGTAATAACATCAGTATCACTCATATACTGATATGTTATTATATGTATGAAACAACCCTATTTCAGCACTTATCCATCCTATGGAAAAAGAAATCACCGCGCGTGCGTACGTACGGAATACCGTCTCCAAGCCGTGGTGTAATCTATTTTCCACCACCACCTTACTTGGATGGGTATAATGGTGTAAATAATGACTATATATGGCTATTATAATGTGATTCTAAAATATTATACAAACACTCCAATAAAATTCCACGATCATAGGAATGATATCATCACTCGTGCGTACGTACGGAATACCGTCTCCACGATGTGATGCGACTCGTTCTACATGATCTTCATTTCATAAGGATTATATAAATGAATTAAATGAATGAATATGATATATATTACCCAAATAACATTATTTAAATGAGTTATATATAACCTAATGATATGAATAAGAATTTATTCGACAAAACACGCATAGGAACAAAAAGTTATAAACACCCGAATAACAAGTAGTAATGAAATATTAATACTAAGAAGCTAAGAATATGACCAAATATGATATCATAAAAATAATAATGATTTTGGAATAAGTCAATAACATTATTTAAATCATTATACAGGAGGTTCGGACACGTATAATGCATATCAGACCTAAGGTAAGGGAAATATCACAATCTCATTTTTATCCGAGAATGTTTATACTTTGGCATTTACTGGGGTGTATTTTATCATCCACATCCATGTTTCCTCAATATGGAATATTATTTCCATTCACCTACAATTTTTTAAATCCTATTTTACCCTTCGGTGAGTTTTTAGTAAAAGATATGAAAGGAATCTTTTTTCATTTTTCGTACGAGGTACTTTTTTGACTTTTCCGACAAAAGTACGAGAATAATGTTTTTTTAACTTATACGGCATGAATGGATTTTTAAAACAAAATTTACACGAATAATCCTTTACAAGTTTTCAAGTTTATTTCTAATCGACTTCTACTAGTTTAAAATTGTATGACATTTTAAGAAAGGAAATTGTTTTTGAAGTAGAAAGGATATTTTCCACTAGAATGGAGTTTAAGTGTTTTATAAAAATTATTTTCCATCTAAGATAATAAACAGTTCTATTTCTATCCCTATTATTACATGGATTTTATTATTTTGTGATGGAAATTTTTTATGGATTTTTTTATCTTATATGAATTGTTTTATGATGTCACGATGTTTAAAGATTCCCATTTTTATTATATGGGTTATGCTATGATGTATGGTTTATGATTTTGTGGCACACTTAAGAATGGTATCATTATGAGATGGGTGGGACCTATATCTCCCTCCAATGCATTGGTTAAAGATTTCATATCTCATGAGATAGACATGGCTGGAATGGTAGGTTATACCGGTTCAGTGAAACAGGACTGAAATGAGGAGTGAACTCAGTTCAGAAAGGGACTTTGTCCACTAAGATAGTCTTGGCAATGAGTCTTGACTAACAAGAAATGATTCTATATGATTATGGGTGTATGACACAAAGTTTCATGTTTTAAGTTATTATTATTGGGATTACATTTCACTTCTATGATTTATCCCATGTTATGAAATAATGATCCCTTTTGTAGGTTAAGATTTCCAAAATGTTATGTTCTTATGAATATGATGTGATTGATATTTCTTTTGTTTATCTTTACTGAGCATTTGAGCTCACCCTTTTGTATGTTTTATTTCCCCAGGCCAGGAAGAAGGTTATTAGGTAGAATATTCCAAAAAGGGACTCTAAATATTATGAAATAAATGGGAGGCAAAGTAGATGCTTTATGAACCAGTTGTTTATGTTTCCCAGTTTCTAAATACACTATACCTATACGGTCTTTTCTTGGTTTTGTTATATGTTGTAATAAGTGTGCTTCAATTCAGAAGTAATAACAATATATGTAAAGTATGGGTTTTTATACTAATATATTTGAAAATATTGAATAGAAGTTAGGAATGATCAATATAAAATTATCATTTATATCAACATCATTTTTACCAATATCCGAACATTAATAAACTCCTTCTTAAAGGGGGAGTACATATGTCATAATTCTCTAAAAACCATTTTTTTTTATTTTTTAGGTTTTCTAAACTTTTCATTTGTTAATAATTTAGTTTCTAAAGATTTTAGTTTTTAGTGTTAATTTGTTTATAAAATTATTCCAGATTTAAAAAAAATTATTAAATTTTTCCAGAAATAATAAATCTTTAAAAAAATTTAAATTTTTTTAATATGTAATATCTATTTGATTCATTGTTTTTTAAAAAGATAAATAATATAATCTTACTCAATAAAAATTTAGTAATAAAAGTTAATTTACACTCTCCTAGGTATTATTATAATCATTTAGTTTTAATAATTATCCATTACTTTTTTCTATGCATTTCACATATTATTTATTTCTAATAAACCTTTAGTTTTTTATAAATATCAATTTTTTCTTAATAAGAAGTTTCAATAAATTGATAAAATATTTTTCCTAAAAAATCATGAATAATTCATTATTTTTACAAAATTATTCAAGGATTAATCTCAACAATCAGATCAGAATGTTGATTGGAATATGAGCCATCAGATTTCTAGAATACAAATGGTCAACTCTGAGCCTATATATGATGGGTTGGTCACCCATGTCCCATATAAATTATCAGAACTATTTATCAATCTATAGATTTCTGATTTAGGCTTAGTTCAAAATATTTAAATTCATTAAATTCATGATATCAGTTTTAGTCAGATGGACTTAGCTTATGATTTTTCAAAGTGCATAGTTGTTAATGAGAGAATAATCAAAGAATCATTGTATGAAAAAAATGTTTCTCTTATAAAAATGATGATGAGTTTTCAATTTTTACAAAAAACTATATGTGGATAAAGGTGATTTCCACATACATTATCTAGAAATCATAGGACAATTACACTGAACTCAGTATAGAAGATGAGAGAGAAGTGATTTTTAGTCTTTTTCAGGAATGTTTCATGTTAACATATAAACATGTTTATGAATTAGTTTATGTTACTTTAGATAATGGATCTTATCATCCATCACAAAAGCTTTTGTAGAAGCTTGGTATTTTGAAAAAGTCAAAAGTAAAATCATCATTGTTTACTTCCTATGAGAAGGATAAAAAGGTGTTTTACCTCACTCAGTATGTTAGAGTAGTAACTTCTTGGATGCAAGGATACATTATTATGAGTAAAGGTGATATGGATACTCTTAAAGTCCTCAACATATTTTTTTTAGATTTTATTTTTTATATAAGGTCAATAAACTTGGTGATGTTTATATTCATTCCAATAGAGGAAATTAAGAACACATATATGAAGTCAAGAATTTTTGTTGTTCCCCTTATTTTTAAATAGTATATTGGTTAATTGCACGGAGGTTTTCTTATATTATGAATTAGATATATGAACATAGATAAAATTAATCTATTATCGGGAAGTAAACCATGTAATGGTGAAACTTATTTTCAATCCGAAGTAGAAGAATTTTGTGGAAAAATTGAAAATAGCTACATCCAATGGAGAAGGAATGAAATCTAAAGAATTGGAATATGGGAAATGGAAAGCTAAATCCCCAACTTAATAAGTTAAAAAAATTGATTTTTGGTGAAGAATTTAAGAATCCAAAGGCACATAATGATTATAAAAATCATGGGGATCCTTTATTTAGACCTAAAAATTTAGAGGCCTTATATTTAAATATAAAAACATCAATCCAAAAGAAATAAATATATAAGAATAAGAGGAATACGAAAAGGATGATGATGAAAAATTATCTAAATGGTGTTGAAAAGGAATTTTCTGATCAACCTATATCATTATCCTCTTTATCTATTACTCAATATAATCATAATTCCAAAAAAAAATCAACATATGATCAATCAATTGAGGATCCCATTATACCAGAAGTTTTAGAATTTTTTGAGACCTATGTTATTAATATGTTAATTAATAAGGGAAAAGTAAAATAAATTATTGTTAAATCTCAATTAGAGATGTGAATTCAAAAATCAGTTCCAAAATATAATGGAATGTCAGTTAGGAAGAAGAAATAAAAATCTATTCAGAATGATGGAAATGGATTTTTAGGAAATGAAAGGTAGTTAAAAAATGATCTTAAATAATATAAAGAAGAAGATGAATTAAAAGAAGAAGATAACTTAGTAGGATCCTCCTCATCCTCTAAATCAATATCAACTTAGTCCAATAATAATGCAATGTTAGATTTTTCTGTGGAAGAAAAATCATCACCTCATGAGGAAGAGGAAATTCAACATTTTCATACCAATTTTTCTGACAAGGAAAAGATATATAGGTAGGTTGATGTAGAAAAAGTTTTGAAGGAATAAAATATTGATGGAAAAGAAAAGGATGACATTTTTCCTTGTAAGCAGCATATCACAGAATCTTCATCAGACTAATCTAATTATTTGTCCACGGAATATTAAAAAAATATAGATTATATATTTTAGATGTTGAAACAAATTATGGATTCAATGAAACATCTTTTAAATATATTTGATAGGTGAAAAAAGATTCATAGAAGAATGAATGAGAATTCATAATCGTTGATGTTGTTGACTAAATTAGTTATTGAAAGTGATGTTGAGATCAAAAGTTTGAAAGGTAATTCTAAGGAACAAAAAATAATTTTGAATATAATTTTAATGTAGATAAATCAATTAGATGGATATTTTTATAACATGATGTTCAGATTGTGGAGGTCAATAATTTTTCTTTTTTATATTTCTAATTCTTTTGAGAAATTATATTCAGATTTCTCAGAAAGATTAATGTTTGTGGAGAAGTAAAAAGATAATTTTAACTCTCAAAATTAATAAGTATCCGCATTAAAAGAAGATATTTGGATGCTAAAAGAGGATAATATAAGGATTTGTACTTCTGAATAAGAGTTTTTAAATTTGATGGAGGGAAAAAATATTAGTGTTCTTGAAGAGGATGTTGCAAGATTGAAGACAAAGAATTAGTAACTCCCATTCTGGAATAGAAGAAAGAAAATATGGAATCTACAATTGTAAAATCTAAAAATAATCAAGAGGATTTGGAGAAGATTAAAGAATTTTTATAAAATAGATTGATTTTTTCCAGTAAAATCATTATTTATTTGTATTTAAATATATTTTAATGACATTTAGTTTGAATGAATTATTCTCTAATAATTTTTTCTTTAAATATTTTCCAATTCTAGTTGGATAATGTTTCTTTTTATACATATTAGAGGAATAATCATTCAACCAAATCTGTTTCATATTATATTTTCCATCATTTCAAGAGAATATATTGCTTTATCTATTCATTTTCATAAATCAAAAAGGGGAGAATTTATCTAATGGAAAAAAATAGTTCCAAATGGGGAGAAATAGTTTTAGGGGGAGAAATAAAAAAAGGTTATAAAACTATCTAAGTAATATATTTTATTAGGGGGACAATATGAAATATCAATATTTCTTATAGGATGAAGAATGATGAAGAAAAATGAATTTATCAGCATAGGGGGAGCTAATATAAGTAAAGGGAAGATATTTCTTATGAATAATTCCTTTGATGATAATAAATATTAAAATGGTTTTATGTTTTTCAAAGTTAATAGTTTTTCAATGTTAATAGTTTTTTCTTATATGTGTTGTGTTTTGTGATTTATAAAAGGGGTGTGATTTTTGAGTCGAAATTATACAATCTTCTTTTCATTTTAATAGTTTTTAAAAATAGGAACACTTTTTAAAAAACCTTATTTTTTATACTTTATATATCCAATTTATTTTATAATGTTTTTTTTGTAGAAAAAAACTTTTATAAGAAATGTATAGATAGTTATAATATAATCAAATATAATGGTTATTCTTTAATACGATCCATCGAAAATACATACAATATGGTCCATTAGAATGTCTAATTTTTTTCTATCGGATAGGATATTATTATATCTATCACACTGATCAATCTCATATTAATCAGACTAATAGTAGTTCAGATTCATCAGACTGACCATAGATCATCTCATTAGATTGAATAAAAGTATAGTCTATCACACTGTAAAATGTTAATAATTATAATATTGGGAATATTTTTTTGAGATTGTATTTGTTATATCATTGTATGGGTTATACCAAATAACATTAGATTTAGTTATTCTGATTAGATGTCATGTGCATAATTTTCTAGGTTGTTATAACAAACTGAAAGAATGATAAAAATTTGACAATTAGAGGGATTCCTATAAATAGGAGTAAATTTAAGGAGTTGGGAGATAAATTAATTTTCATCTCAACATTTATGATATTTTACTCTTCATGAAAATATAATTCTTACATTTTTTATCTTTTTAGAGATTTGTGTTTTAATGACTCTGAGTGAGGAATTCTAAAATCCCTAAAATAGTTATTCTTTTGAATTCAATTTATTTTTTGTGGTTTAGATCAATGAATTATAGGGATAAGAAGACATGTCATTTTGATCCAGTGGATCATGGGATTCCTTCAATATGAATATGGAGCTAACACTAATCATCATATCATGGGATTTCTTATTGTGTAAAGAGGGACCATTATAGTTAGGTTAAAAACTGTGGATATCTTAAGTCTGTATTTATGACTTCCTTAAAACTTAATGTTAAAGAGTATATATTTTTTATAAATCTTTCACTCCATTCATAATTTGTTTTAATAATTCATATTACTTACTTCTACATGTTTTATATTTCGATGTGGAATTTAAATTAGAAAATAAGTTTTAATAATTTTTAAAATAACTGTTTTATCAGACTACCCATGAGTTTAATTAAAAACACTAATTTATTAGACAAATTTCGGATCCAATACACATAATATGACCATCAGATGGTTTATGGGTCTGAACATTTTGACAAAATAGGTTTTCGAATTTTTGTTTATTTAAAAAATTTAACTACAACTCACTCCGCCTATTGTAGTCATAATTTAATATTACGATATAACCATATTTTCAATTAATTTTACTATTTTCCACTCATTTGTAATTTATATAGTCAAGAAAAATGTTTCAATACAATCTTACTTGATTTATCTCTTCATTCGGAAATCCCTTTTCTTCTAAAACAATTTTCTCAAAATATTTTTCGATAATATTTATAACATTTTCAAAATGTTTTATTAATGAAAATTTTAATCATTTTTAATTTTTAAAAAATGTTTCGAAAGGAATTTTCGCACCATTTTTTAAAAACTTCCCATTATGGTATTATCGAAAAAGTGAATGGAATCATTGTATTATAAAGTACGACCTAAAATAGTTTCTAACCTTCATGAAAAAACAAATATTTCGAAACATACATTTTAATTTTCAAATATCATTTTAAAATGAAAGTATTTTTATAATTTTTTAAAATTTAAAAAGTGATTTTCAAAATTAAAATCATATTTTCCACAAGAATATTTTTAACGATATTTTTATAGTATTTTTATTCATCAATACACACAAAAATTTATTCTAACAAATATAGTAATATGTTTGATTGATGCCATATTTACTCTTTATATGGATGGATTATGATTATTTTGACTAAGTATTAAATTGCATTCAGTTTTTTGATTCATTTTCATAGTTATTGACATTATTTTGAAATATTCACTTACCAATGATCACAAGAAATCATATTTCCCCTAAATATCCATTTTATTTTTCTTGGATATATTTATTTCATAAAATTTATATCATTTATACATATGGTTTTCAAGATTTAATGTTATTTTTTATCTAGTGAAGTGTTGACAAATTTTTATACTTTAATCAATACATATATTTGATGATAAGAAACATTATTCATGAATTAAATAGGTAATTTGATATACGTTGAATGCATTGGACCTGTAGAAATAGGTATGTACCAATTAAAGATATCCCCTTGATGCATAAACATGTCTCATTAGATAAATATTTTTTCTAGCCTGAGTTAAATAGGTTTCTATCCATAAATTTTAAACGGTCTTGGGGATATATCTTAACGATAGAGCAATCATGTACCTAAGAAAAGATGTCTAATAATTAAAAATTTCCTTCAATAAGAATTGAATTATTATTATACATGATATTTCCACAATGATATCATCTATGGAATCATTTCATTCTCAGATTATTGAATAAATCGATTTGGTATTTAATTATGTACCTTACCCCAATGATTACACTTAATCTAGTTATAATAATTATTATATTGATTAAATGACATGTGTTTTCAGTTATTTAACTTTTCATATTTATTAATCCTTATTTTCTCATGATAGTTTTATTAATTAAATGGAATTTGATTTCATTAATTTACCTTTCCATAGAAATTAGACATATTGATTTATGATAGATTATAATGTACATAACCCTTATTGGGAATTTGAGATCACTATTTTTTTCCATTGTAAGAAATCCATGAAATGTCTTATGTTTGATATTCAATTACAAGATAGAGGGAATAATGTTATTCTTAGAAATAATGTATAATTTTTTTTCAAATATAATATGAGGATCATGTATGTTTCTAGTTTACAAAAACTACTATACTATTTAGTCCATCAGGATGCAATTCTTTGAATCTTATTCCAATGTAATAATGAATACACTAGATCTAGGAAACTAGTTTCGGTGTCTCTCTCGTAATCGCACACCCTAACTGTTTTCCCTTTATGAGATTTTATTTGGGGTGAATTATTTAGCGGTATGGTTACATTAACCATGCACCAACCATGGAAAGCCTCATTATTAAAAGCTATAGAGATTGATATTGAAAAAACATGGACCCCCCTTCCAGTAACAAGATCTTTTCCAAACAGTTTCCTAGGCCATACCATATCGTTTTCTTTAACTTTGCAACAACCAAGAGACACCCCTTAGGCTCTATGGAATATCCAATTTTGACAAGAAACTACAAAAAATGAACCCCAACTAAAGTACAAAAAAAAGGTCAATAATTACTAGTATGAAGATAAAACATGTTACCTATATAATATAATACTTCTTGTAGATAGGTGGATTATTATTTAAAACAACTTTCAGGAAAATGTATGGCCTACTATCTCCATAAGTAGATTAAATAATATTTCCATATATACATTTGATGGATTATTATAGATATGTATATAATGAAAACATATAATATTTTTGTGTTGATTATAATTCTATGTATTTTGGAACCATGATCAAATAAAAAGAAAATGAACTACTGAACAAAAACAAACACGAAAAAATGAGACAATTGAAAACTAGAGACAATGATTTTAATAAATAATTATTGACAAAAGAGTAATGAAATATAATAATTGGATCATATAATATATTTTATGTTTTTATATAGTTATTTCATATATTATTAATAAATTTAAATTTATTATATAAAATTTTAAAATAATATATGAAGCAAGTAATAATTAAGGTAAGGGTTTTCTCGTCTCACTTATAATTCCTTGAGACATATGCCATATTCATAACTTGTTTCTTTAATGTGGTTCACATAATATCCATTTGAAATTTTATATCGTGAATCCATTTATATTAACGATATTTAAATTTATATTTTATGTTATTACATTTATGGGTTTTATTATTCAAAAGATATCATAATAGTAGGGGATTTATTTTAAAATCTAATTTTATTTATTTATTGTTTATGTTTGAATTTATATCAAGGAAAAATATTTGATAATTATCTAATAAAACACTTAATTTTATTTTCATACAGTAATTCAATTAATTTTCAAGAAATAGTACAATTTCCCCCTCTTGGGAACTTATAATTGTTGATAATTTTGTTAAGAGAAAAAAACTTTAGTTAATCTTTAGTCTGAAATTATTTCTTCAATATCCTTGTTTTCTATAAATTTTAAAATAATATTTTTAATATAACCCAATGATTGTCTAATCTTATTTTTAACCAAGATTGATTTTTTTAAAAATTGTTTAATATGAATCATAATATAATTTTCCAAATTTGGTACTATTGACAATTTACTAAAAAATAAAAGGAATATTTGTTTTAATATACATGACATGTATAAAATTTCCTGCTTCTATGATAGATCAATGATTTAATGATTCTATTAAATGTTTGGAAAATTTTATGATTCTAATAATTTATTTAAATATGAAAATTTTAATTATATGAAGAAACCTTCATATAATTTTTAGAGATCTTTCAACTATGAAAACACCCATTATTGTTAATGGGGATAACATACAAAGATACTATCTACATTATTTATTGGGATGGTTTTTGATGATAAAGTATTTATGTTCCATATTTATGATTCAATATGGATATTTTTTGACATATAAATCATTTTTAGAATGAATTGTATTGATCATTTAAAATATATGGAATGCATTAGACATGCATGTGATGAGTGAGCCTTATTTAAAGATACCCCACAATGAATTGATACGTATTTTGAGATAAAAAAGGCTAGAATGTGGTATATAATGTGGTTGTAAAAATAATGTCATAATAGTTTTTTATTTTGTGTATTCATTCCCATATAATGATAATGTTATGGTTGAGAGGCCTTGACATAAAGATAATGTCTTGGTAGAGAGTCCATGATGGTAAGATTTATGATTTCTTTTGGTTGAGATGACTTGATCATGAAAGTAATGAATTATTAATTTCATTTATTAAGAATTTAGTTGTCATTAACAACGGGTTTTCTATGATTATTTTAGACATGCATTCTTATTTAACTCAAGTTATTGATTGAATGACATGTGTTTTGATTATCCATTGTTCCATGTTAATTATTCTTTATATACTGATGACAACTTCTACTGTATATAGCCCTTAATAAGATTTTAACATCCACCATTATTTCTTTTCATTATGTAGGATATTCATAAAGACATTTTGAATGATATGAAGGATTAAATAATGTATCTTATTCTAAGTTTTAATATTTATAATGTAATATGGGAGTATTGTATGTAAATAGTTTACCAAGACTAATAAACTATTCGATCCTTTTGGATGCGATCACTTATATATAGAGCTAATGTAATAAACTAACAAAAACAATATGGTATACTCTAGTTTAGATCAGTAATAAATCTATCCTTATTACTATCCTTGTAAAGTGAAAAAAATCACATCACTTCATAGAGGTGGTATACCACATGTATGCATGCACAACATTATCATTTTTCCAACTGATTGGAAGGTAATAAGGTAGATATGATATTATAATTCTAGAAGAATAATTATGTCATAAATATAATTTATAAACATTAAAACCATCATAATAACCCTCCATTAATGTGGGTGATGGAAAATGATTTGTATAACTATGTGGTGGAGGCAGTCCACATATACACACGATCGATAATTTCACATCCCATTTGATGTAACAGAGGGTGGATATTGATGGTTAAACTAACATAATTATTTATCAAAATATTTCAAATAATGAATATATTATTTTTTTAATGAATACCATAGTTTTTGAGGAGTTATAAGAATTTATAAATTGAAATTGGTCGGGTAAGATGATGAACATTTCTTTAGAAAGGTATTATCAGATCTATTCTAATGGAACCTTAGAATAGTATTATAAGAAGTACAAAACCTCAACATAATGGCTAGAGAAGATGCTAAGAAACCTTTTTAGGGGTTTTAAGGTACAAGATTCATGTATTTTTGAGAATATAGGAGATGTGATATTCATTTAAAAGGTTGGGAAAGGACACACTTGACATTACTTAAAATATTAAATAATAATTAACATATATATACTAATCATGTAAAGTAGAGCCAAGTAAGATTAAATTAAAAGAATAAATATTTTAATTTCTAAATAAACTCAAATAATCACATTTATAAATGATTGTGATATACTTTAATCCTTATCTATTTGTTAAATTACATTAAACTCACATTAACATTAACTGTGATAACTCAACTTTTTATCAGGATTATACAATTATATGATATGAAATAAAGGGATCCTTTTATCCAAATTTTTAAATGAAAATTAAATACATGGAAACTTTTTTATCATATTTTATTTATATAGTTTTTAGAAATTAATTTAGATATAAAAAATGAATGAAAAACATTTTTTAAGTAAATACAATAGAAAAGATTAAGAATAATTTTATATTGAAATACAATATTACATTAGTTTATATATATATTTTTGGTTAAATAATAAAATAATTAGTATTTTAGTCTTTTTTATAAATCAAAAACAAAATTTCAACTTCCAACCATGCTATTAAATACAAAGACACAAAAATAGTTTTAATTTGAATAAAATATTACTTATCTTAACAAATGTAAAGACCTGTAAAATTCAAGGAAATTTTTTTCTTAATTTGCTTTAGGATTTTACAAGAACACAGTTTCTGACGACACTTGATTCTGAGGCCCGGTGTGCCCAGAATTTCTATCCGATGTTTAGCTCGGGTACGTTTAGTGAACGAACGAGCGGGAGTTTCTAACTTTTGAACCGGAGCTCGGAATTGAATTCTGAGGGCACCGATGGAACCGTAGCGCCGATAATTGCTTATGAATGCCATTTCCGGAGTTGCGTTTTCACGAGAGAAGATGATAAAAATTGTGGAAGTTTATTTTATAATTAAACTACAATTTTTATTTTATTTTAATGGTTTAAGGATTTGGGTGGAAGTTGGGTAACTACCCAACTTCCCAAGGGAGGTTATGAGGGTGGTGGGCCCCACAAAAACCCCACCCTTCATATTCTTCAACCCCCCTCAACTCACCATTAATTTTTGACAACTTATGTTATTAATTATGTGAGTTAAGTGTGGATGTTTGAATTTCAAAAGCTTTGTTGAGTTAATAAAATAAGGGAGGTGCTTATTTGATTTGGGGATTTGTTGCTTGAGAGGTTTGGGGAGAAAAGCTAAGGAAGCTAGAAGTTATTCATCTTCTTCGTCGAAGAACATGAAGAACGCGAAGAACGCATCGAACTCCGTCGAAGAACGCTGAGTCCTCAGAGACCAACTACGTGACGCCATATACTGCGATAGTTCTTCCGCGACGTCTCCTTCCGCAACATCTCCTTCTGCGACGTCTCTTCCCGCAACGAATCCTCGTTTGACAAACCTCTGTTCAAGCTTGCACGAGGTAGGGGATTTATTTATTTATTTTGTTCGTGAATACTATCTTGCCGTTCTTCGTGAAAATACGACCAATTTCTATTGACTAACGAGAGGGGGCCGGACCGCACAATCATGGCTGACCCTCCTCCATTATTGATGTTGTTTCTAATGTGGTTGGAAAGGAATGGCGTGGTGTCGTCGCACCACGCGGAATCGTGCGGAAAGGAATGTGCGGCGCCGTCGCGCCGCACCGTGAAATCGAACAAGGACGCTACGCTATCGCGCTGTGCCGGAGAACCGCAAAAGGACCGCGGACGGAGCCGGGCCGTAGTGGAGGGGTGCGGCGCCGTCATGCCGCAATGGATGAATGAAGGCTGTGGCCGGTACCGGGCTGCGACGGTGCGTGAGAACCGGCGGCCGGAAACAGGGCCGCTGGTGTCGGAGCAGGGAGGGGACCGACCGACGCCGGTCTTGTGGTGGAAGTAACTCGCCAGACAAGAGGAATCCGGGGGTTCAAACCTCCGGCCAGCCAGCACAACGGCCCCCTTAATGGGGGCTGTGGTTACAAACCAGGAAGGCAGCCCCCCCCCCCCCCACTCCAAACGGCTCGGCCGTTTGGCCAAGCGCCTGGCCAGCACGATGGGCGCGCTGCGCCCAGGCCGGGCCGGCTGACCGACCAGTCCGCCGGGCCGGGCCACGCCTAGGCCGGGCCGGGCCGCACCCAAGCGGGCCGGACCCGGACCCGGTTCGGGCTGACCCTGGGGGTATCGGTCCGGGTCGGACCGGGCCCGAACCCGTTAATACCGAATCTTTTCCGGTCAAACACCCATAACTTGTGCTTCGGGCCTCTGATTGACGCACCGTCAGTTGCGATGAAATCCTTGTATCGAGACGGGCATTTCGGTATATCTCACTGAAGGTTTTGGAATACTTTGAGTTTGGACGGGTTGGTTCGTCCACGAAACCAACCGGGCCCTCAGAGCGGAAACGCTCATATCTTAAGCTCCGGACGTCTGATTGACGTTCCGTCGACTTTGTTGGATTCCAATTAGTGAGACAGATCTTTTTGATTACTACGCCCAAGGATTGGATGCAGGTGGAGTACGGTCGGGTTGGTTTTGACTTAAAAACCAACAGGGCCCCTAGCCAATAACTCTCAGACCGGGCGTCCGATTGACACGCCATCTGCGACGTTGAGTTCCTGTTGACGATACAGAATGTTTGGATACATCAATTCTGGACTATGTGTTAGTTGATGTATCAGCATCTCGGATCATGGAGCGGACCCTCCCGAATGAGCTTGCTGTGTGCGGGAACCCTAGTGCTGGCTGCGTTGTGACTGTGACGACAACGACGACTGTATAGAGATCCTCAGTGGATTTGACAACGATGACTACAGCACTCAGTGATCCTACGTGGATTAGTGCAACCGATCCTGTGTGGGTCCGATCCTGTGTGGGTCAGTGCTCAGCGGTTCTGTGTGAGCCAGCGCCTACAGATCCTGTGTGGGTCCGATCCTGTGTGGGTCTTTGCGGGGGTTAGTTACCTATCGATCCTTTGTGGGTCAGATCCTTTGTGGGTCATTGTGGGGGTTAGTACCTATCGATCCTTTGGGGGTCTGACGACTTAGATGAATCAGTAGATATATCTGATCATCTCTATCATCATATGAAGAAGTATACCTGTGTGAGCTGAATCCTGTTTTTCTTTCCTTTGTGGATTGTGTTGTGCTATCCTGTGTGGATTTTCGTTTTGCTTTCCTGTGTGAACTTGGTTGTAATTGGGCTCGGATGTTGGAGCCGAAAGAGAATTGATGACTTAGGTATATGTATGGGCATATACCTAAGAAGTGTCAGATGTTACTTCGTGATTGTATATTTCCTTTTTGGATTATCCTTTGTGGATTCTGGGAGACCTTCGGGGGTCTCAGGGTCCCTACTGAGTAGCTTATACTCATCCCTGGACGGGCTATGCCCGCACTACATTGTGTTGGTTTTAGACGACGGACAACGCTGATCGTGGTAGAGGCTTGCGGAGCAGGACGGTACCTGGAGGTGGACCACTGGGCGGGACGTACTCGGAGCGGTCGGCTGGACCCGAGGAGCAGTGGAGGCTATCTATACCAACCCTTCAGGTGGGATTTCCAGTGGATAGCTCAACGATGCAGCTTTACTTTTCAGTTGCTGTTTTCCCTTCTAGTGGTACTTTACTTTCAGTTTGGGTCTGTATACTGTCCCACTTACTTTTCCTCACTTACTATTGTACTCAGTTTTTACTTAGTGTTTACTTCTTCTGCTTTCTTGCTTTGTGGTGTTTGTTTACTTTACAAAGGCAATGGCTTTCCTTTTTACCAGGATTTATGCCTTGGTGCTAGTCGCCAGCCCCTGGCCTATGGAAGGCGGGCTTGGGGTAGTCACGACACAGGTCCCGAGGACAGGTCGTGAGAACAAAATTAAAATGAGTTATAAAAAATTTAAAATAATAATTAATAATGATTTATTTAACTAATTTTGAATACCATTGATTTAAATAAACTCTAAAATTTGATAAATTCATGTTTTAGATAGATTTTAATTTTTTACACATGGTTTTAATCTATATTTACCTATTTTACTAAGGTGATAATTATTTACTATGTTTACTATTCACAATGAACCAAAATTATGTTGATCCAATTGTATTATATTAATTATTACTATTAAAAATATTTAATTATTTTCTTCAAATCCAATTAATATAATTTGTTGAATTAAATATGAATTAAACTAGAAAGAGTAATAAAAAACGGTTTTCTAGAAAAAATATTTTCTTATGTATAAAAAGTTTTATATAAAAATAAAACAATAAATTGATTCTAATTAAATTATATAGACAATTAAATATATTAATTACGTAATTTCTCTTTTATATATTTTTATAAAAAAATTAATCTTTTTAAATGATTGAAATGGAAATAGAGTATGAAAAAAATCCATATTTTTTACTATTCACTATAAAATCATTCATTTTAAAAAACCAAAATTTCACCCTAAGATATTTTTGATATGATGATTTCAAAAATTATATTTTATGTATATAATTTTATTTATAAATATTATAGAAAATTATAATAATGTTTTACTGATAGAATTTAATAAAAACCTTTTTGATGAAAATATGTTTCTGAAGCGTAAAATGATTTTACTAAAAATTGACTACTTATTTTCATTGAATTTATATAATATAAAACCTTTTCAAATATTTTTCATAATATAGTTATTCATATTCATACCTAAAATTTTAATTTCTATGTTATAATGTTCATCTTTAAATAAAAATATTTATATCGTAGTTCGTTTTAACCAGGGTTTGAGTGTATCATATGTTATTGAAGAAATTTAATTTATTTAAAGAGAAATATATCATAAAGATTGAGGTTGTTAAATTATTCCCACCATAAAATTAATTTCTCCATAAAAATTATATCACTTTGATACAAACTAACAAGGATAACCTAATTTAGTCACATCCTAAAGTTCCCATGTTGCTTTTTCGAATTTATGATTCCTCTAGAAAACATTAACTAGGTGAGTAGTCTTTTTCTGTATCACATTATCTATATGACACAAATTTTTACCAAATTTTTCCATAAAAAATTTCATGGATCATTATTATAACCATTATGTTTATTATATATGATGGATCATGTATGCACTTCCTCATGATAGATACAGAGAAGAAATCTTGAACTTGAGAGAGGTTTGGTGGAAGCACCAAGTGCTATGCTACCATCCCCACTTCAACCATAATATCATAGGGGCCAATATACCTAGGGAAAATATTTCCCTTCCATGGATATATTAAATTATATACCTTTTAACCAACATTGAATTCTTAATTTCACTGTTGATTATCAACATATATTGACTCGAAGATACATTGATGTGCATCTAAATGGATCTGACTTTCTCTTCCATTTCTTAAGATGGAACAGACCCCAATAGTTTTCTTTATCCAACTTCTTCCTAGAATTATGGATTGAAAAACCTCCATAAATATCCATTTGAATGATCGAGTGAAAATAATTATTGTAAGAAATCTTGACTCGAGGAAGATGTAGATCCCAAACACCTTTGTAATCCATATAAGAAGATCCTAGTATATCATAAAGGGTTTTAATGGTTCTCTCAAACTGATCATCTACATGATGATGATAAGTATTAATGAATAATTACATTGAATCCATATCTTGTAGATTGTTTCAAATTAATATCAAGGTAAACCTCAGATCTTGATTAGAGATAATAGATTGTGATACTCCATGCGAACTTATTAGTTCCTTGATGTAAATTCTTTAAATATGATAAAAAATAAATATTATTTGATATAAATTAATCATTTTTACATATTATGGTGACATAATAGAGGAAAAATATAATAATATCCATTATATTATTTGGGGAGTCCAATGAAAAAACACATGGTGATGTTTTACCATTTTCATTATGGTATGGGAAATGCCTGTAACTTCCCCTTTTAATTATGTCAATCAAACATAACATTATGATATAACATGAACCTTGATATATAATATAAAATATAACTCTTTATGTTTTCTGATATAAAATAATCATCTATATAACAATATATCATCGTAATTCCTAGATGAAGAGATAATTACGAACTATGTGCTTTATCCAATAACTCTTTCTACTAATATGGTATGGACATTACACATATATGGTTCCTAAAACTTATAATTTAATAATAATCAATGCACAACATAGTAATATTTGTAACCTTATTCTATACTTACACATCTTCTTTATTCACCTATTTAATCCTTACATTGATAGACAGGTACACATTCTCTAGGAAGGATAAAATTTATCTCCTTCATTAAGGTTTTTAAGACCCATATTTCAAAAATATAGAAATATTAAATCATTTTTGGCCCTCATCATAGATAATCTATCATGATACTTTCAACTTAATGCATCAAACACCTTGTTGGACTTCCTAGGGTGGAATTGTATTGAATAGTCATAATCTTTAATCAACTCAAAAAATATTCTCTGGTTCATATTCAACTCATTCCAAGTGAATATATACTTTAAGGATCTATAATCTCTATATATATTTCTTATATATTCATAAAAATAATTCTTGTATATCGTTATCCCAAAACATAGCACAATTAACTCCAAATCATGAGTTGGGTAATTTTTCACATGAACCATCACTTCTCGTGAGGTATAATCTATCACCATATCAGTCTACATGAGGACACATGCTACTACATTCAATGATACATCACTATATATCTCAAACCCTTGTCGAAATAAAATTAGGATAAGAATAGGTACACTGACAAATAGTCACTTTTGTTCGTTAAGGTTTTCAAATATTAATCAATCCAAAGGGACGTTTCTTACTACCATGTCATCTTGGTGAGTTGACTAGACAATAAATAATATTTTTCTTCTAAAAAACATCAATAATATCCAGAAAAGATAAGAAAACTAGGGATATCAATAGAAATGGATGTTTTGTTCATAGATTCAATAAATTTTGTCTCTGATGGATCAACTAATATACCCTCACTTGAGATTATATAACACCAAAATCAAACTTCCAATAGTTAAATTAAGAAACGGGTATTTTTTCATAAAATTTAACTGTTTTTAGGTTCTTATGTATAATTCTTTTGGGACCATAATGATCTTTAATAATTTTTAAATATATAATTGTATCATTTATAAAAGCTAATTGAAAGTGATTAAGGTAATATCTAAATATTTTATTAATTAAATCTCTACAAATAGCGGATACATTTGTGAGACAAAATGGTATCACTATAAATTCATAATGTATATACTGCATATGGAAGCCTATCTTCGACTTGTATTCACTTTTTACCATCAACTGATTGTATCCAGATTGAAGATCAATATTAAAAAATATGGAGCTCCTCGAAATTTCATAGAGAAATAATCATTAAGGGGATTAGGATGATTATTCTTTATTGTGATCATTTAATGTTCCCAATTATCAATATTGAGCCATATTTTTCCATGTTTCTTCTTAAAAAAATAATAGGTTCACCCTATGTTGATAATTGATTTTGAATATATCTATTATTAATATTATCTAGGAGTTTCTTCTTCAATTTTTTAGGCTCAATTGATTATATTCTATATAAAGTCTTTGAAATAGGTTTCTCACTACATATGAGTTCTATTAAAAAATAAATTCTAGATTTGGGTGAAAACTGAGAAATTATTCCATAAAACATAAAAAAACTCTCATAAAGTTAGTATATCTTTGATGTTGTGTTTCTCCCCAATCATCTGATATAAACCCCGCTTTTGAATTGGAATTATGACTCATATAATGGATGTGATTTACATTAGAAGAACATATTTATCATCACCATGATATAAGATCATTTGTTGGTTTAGAATATCAAATTTTACACACCTTTATAAAATATTTATATGGGATCTATATAGAGAGATCCAATTCACATCCAAAATCACATTATAATCAATTATAGGGAGAATAACAAGATTTATAGGAAACATATTCTTAAAAACATTTATTGTATAGGAGTTATAAACTTTATATGTGATCATAATACCATCAATGGATTTTACTACTAACTGAACATATAATCAGTGATGAAATGAATGATCTTCCTTAGAGAATTTTCATGAGATTAAGGGATTCATAAAACTAATCTCAAAAAATATAATTTTATATTTTATCCTATCTATCACCACATCAACTTTATCATTCTATATTCATTCCATTACTAAAACCAAATGGTTAACATGAACATCAATCTTTATAGTGAGGAATCAAAAAATCATGTAAATCATTTTGAGGATGTTGAAATCATGATTTTTTTCCAATACATAGTACCTTAGGTTTAACCTAGGTCATTCATGGACACAAAATATGAAAAAAATTAATAATGGTTTATAAATTAAATGTGAACTATAACGACCCATACTTTACATAAATTACTATTACTTCAAAATTGAAGCACACTTATTACAACATATAACAAAACCATGAAAGGACCTTATAGGTATAGTGTCTTTAGAAACTGGAAAGCATAAACAACTGGTTCATAAAGCATCTACTTTGCCTCCCATTTATTTCATCTTATCTAGAGTCCCTTTTTGGCATATTCTACTTAATAACTTTCTTCTTGACCTGGGGGAATAAAACATACAAAATGGTGAGCTCAAATGCTTAGTAAGGGTAAACAAAAGAAATATCAATCACATCATATACATAAGCACATAACTTTTTGAAATCTTAACCTGCAAAAGAGATCATAATTTCATAACATGGGATAAATCATAGTAGTGAAATTTAATCCCAATAATCATAACTTAAAACATGAAACTTTGTTTCGTACACACATAATCATATAGAATCATTTCTTATTAGTCAACACTCATTTCCAAGAATATCTTAGTGGACAAAGTCCATTTCTGAACCGAGTTGACTCCTCGTTTCAGTCCTGTTTCACTGAACCGGTATAACCTACCGTTCCAGCCATGTCTATCTCATGAGATATAAAATCTTTACCCAATTCATTGGAGGGAGATATAGGTCCCACCCATCTCATAATGATACCATTCTTATGTGTGCCACAAAATCATAAATCATACATCATTGCATAACCCATGTAATAAAAATGGGAATCTTAAACATCATGACATCATAAAACAATTCATATAAGATAAAGGAATTCATAAAAATATTTCCATCACAACATAATCAAGTAAATGTAATAATAGGGATAGAAACAGAACTCTATATTATCTTAGATGGAAAATAATTTTGATAAAGCACTTGAACTCCATTCTTGAGGAAAATATCCTTTCTACTTCAAAAACACCTTTCCTTTCTTAACATGTCATACAATTATAAACTAAAAGAAGTTGATTAAAAATAAACTTGAAAACTTGTAAATGAATCTTCTTGGAAATAATGTTTTAAAAACCCATTCATGCCGTATAAGTTAAAAAAACATTCTTCGTACTTTTGTCGAAAAAGTCAAAATGTACCTCATACGAAAAACGACAAAAGATTCCTTTAATATCCTTTAATAAAACTCACCGAAGGGTAAAATTGGATTTAAACAATTGTAGGTGGATGGAAATAATATTACATATTGAGGAAACATGGATTTGGATGATAAAATACACCCCAGTAAGTACTAAAGTATAAATAATCTCGGATAAAAATGAGATTGTGATATTTCCATTACCTTATGTTCGATTTTCTTAGTAAGTGTCCAAACATCCTGTATAATGATTTAAATAATGTTATTGACTTATTCCATAATCATACTTATTGTTATGATATCATATATGGTCATATTCTTAGCTTCTTATTAGTAATATTTCATTACTACTTGTTATTCGGGTGTTTATTACTTTTTGTTCTTATGCGTGTTTTGTCGAATAAATTCTTATTCTTCTCTTTAGGTTATATATAACTCATTTCCAGATTGGTATTAGTTTAATATATATTATATTCATTCATTCAATTTATTTATATCATCATTATGTAACGAAGATCATGTAGAACGAGTCGCATCACATCGTAGAGACGGTATTCCGTACGTACGCAAGAGTGATGATATCGTTCCTATGATCATGGAATGGTATTGGAGTGTATGTATACTATTTAAGAATAAATATCACTTTATAATAGTCATATATAGTCATTATTTACACCATTATACTCATCCAAGTAAGGAGGTGGTGGAAAATAGATTACACCACGGTGTGGAGATGATATTCCATACGTACGCACGCGCGGTGATTTCTTTTTCCGAAGGATGGATAGATGGTGAAATAGGGTTGTTTCATAATTATAATAACATATCGGTATATGAGTGATACTGATGTTATTACTTCATAATGAAGAAACTAAAGAAGAAGAAGTGGAAGAAGAAATAAAGATGAAAGAATCAGTAACAGACATTACCTCTTCTTTGAAGTGCTTCTTTGAGACCTCCTTTTAGGGCACTAAAATAGGTCTTTGAAGAAAACCAAAACCTCTTGGATGTTTCTAGGGAAGTGGAGAGAAGAAATTGGTAGGGGTTTGCCGATCTTGAAGGCTCATAGTG
The DNA here is from genome assembly GCA_963277665.1 of Viscum album. Classification (NCBI taxonomy): domain Eukaryota; kingdom Viridiplantae; phylum Streptophyta; class Magnoliopsida; order Santalales; family Viscaceae; genus Viscum; species Viscum album. The sequence continues at coordinate 1,536,639,144 of OY728126.1, forward strand.
GTGTTAGGAATAGGGGGAGGAGGTGCCCTTTTATAAGGGAGGAGAGGGGCATATTTGGAATAACTAAAAATATTATTTTATTATAAAGTCAAATTCGGTTTTTAATAGCTCCAAATTGATATATTTCTAAGATAAGGTGGGTAGGGGTCTCAATCCTCTCATCCAATAGAATTTAGACAAGTTTAGTTTCCTATTGTAACCTTATCATTTAGATTTACCATTAAGTTAAATAATTTTACTTTTACCATGTCTTCTTGTGTTCTTATACTATAAGGTTAATAAACTTATTATAAGCATCCAAAAGAACCCAAATTTGTTTATTATTATTATATATAACCTTATCTAAGTCATTTGGGAGAACCTTATATTTTTAGGAATAAAATTACAATTAATAATATAATATTTGTTTTAAAAACTATTTTATGTCAATTTTGACACTATTTAGTAATTGATTTTTTTGAAAATCATAACAGAATGATTATTTCGAAAAAAGTTAATTACATCAATAATAACATATCATATTAACCTATAAAATTAGTTTAATTCATAAAAAGTCTCAAATTGCATTTATTTGGGTATTTATAACATCAATTATGTCAATATTTTATTAATACGATAATTACTGCATCATCATTGTGTCATAAATAAATTAAATTATTTAATGTCTAAAAATTACAAATAAAATACCATTATGTAGGAAATAGTTTTATATTTCTAATGAATATTTATAGTCGAATTTATCTTATGTATAACCCTGTATTAAAAAATTATTTACTTATTAAACTTTGATTTTAACTATTTTAACCCTTCTTTAAATAAATTAATAATAAATGTCCTAATCTAATCCAAGTCGGCCTAAATGGTCATATTTTATTCTTAAGTTTGTTTTTGGTCGAATTAAACTTATCCAATATAATTAGGACATGTTTTAGGATAATAATAATATCATTTTTACCCTTAATTACCCTATTTACTTTTAACCGTGGTAAATAAAAATAAAAACTTACTATTCACCAAAAATTATTTTCATCTCATTGAACCACATCTTACGTAATGAAATCAACTGTGTTTCTCAGATTTTTGAAATTCCACTCACAGAAGCATTAAAATTAAGTTTTATGAAAAATTCAGTTTTTTAACTACCACTTAGGGGTTTCACTATTCATCAAAAATTGAATGTTTTCAGAAAAATACCAAAATTTTACCTTAGGATAATTTCGATATTATGAATCCAAAAATGAAGTCCATTTTGAATAATAAAATTTAAAAAATTTCAAAAAGTGGTTATTACTATTCATAACGGCTAGTTTTAACAATATTTTATTAGCATATCATTGTTTAGTGAAACTCGGTATTGCGTACGACGCAAGCTATCGAGGAAGGTTGTGATTTCATGTAAAGCAAGCCAAGCAAGTGTTGGGTGTAGAAAAATATTCCTTTGATGATTTATATAACATAAAAGTCTCGGGTGTTACATTCTACCCCCCCTTAAAATGAATTTCACCTTAGAAATTCGTCACTTTGTAACAAACAGATGAGGATACCCCTCCCTCATCATATCCTCAAGCTCCCAAGTAGCTTCTTCTAATTGGAATTTCCTATATAAAACTTTCACCAATTGAGTGGTCTTGTTTCGTAGGACTTTTTCAGTACGATCCAGAATCTCTATCGGTTGTTCTTCATAAGAAAGATCCTGCTCCAGCGGTACAACTTCTGAGCTGAGTACATGTGAAGGATCAGGTATGTACTTTCTCAGGAGAGATACATGGAACACATCGTGAACTTGAGAGAGATTCGGTGGAAGCACCAATCGGTAAGCTACCTTCTCAACACGATCTAGTATTTCGAAAGGACCGATATATCTAGGGCTCAACTTCCCTTTCTTTACTAATCTCATGACCCTCTTCCAGGGAGATATTCGTAAGAACACTTTATCACCCACTTCAAACACTAGGTCTTTTCTTCGGTTTTCGGCATAACTTTTCTGTCGACTCTGAGCTGCTCTTATGTGTTGTTGATTAGATCTGACCTTTTCTGCCATTACATCAACGAGATCGGGTCCTAATAGCTTTCTTTCCCCAACTTCATCCCAGCAAGTTGGAGTCCTGCATTTCTTCCCATAGAGATCTTCATAAAGAGCCATCTGAATACTGGAGTGAAAGCTATTATTATAAGAACATTCCACCAAAGGTAGTTGTTGATCCCAAACACCTTTGAAATCCATAGAGCAAGCTCTCAACATATCTTCTAGAGTTTGAATTGTTCTCTCAGACTGACCGTCTGTCTGAGGATGATAAGCAGTGCTGAAACTCAAATCTGTATACAGAGTATGCTGAAGACTTCACCAGAACATTGAGGTAAATATCAGATCCCGATCAGATATAAAAGAAAGTGGTACTCCATGAAATCTTACCACTTCCTTTACATATATCATGTCAAGCTGATCTAGAGAGAAATCCTCTCTAATAGCAATGAAGTGCACAGACTTTGTAAGACGATCAACTATGACCCAGATAGCATTATTGCCTTTGGATATTTTAGAAAGTCTTATGACAAAGCCCATAGTGATGTTTTCCCATTTCCATTCGGGTATGGGTAATGGTTGTAACATCCCCTTATACTTCTGTCTCTCATCTTTAACTTGTTGACAATCCAAGCATCGAGAGACATATTCAGCAACATCCCTTTTCATGATATCCCACCAGAAGTACTCTTTCAGGTCCCTATAAATCTTCGTTCTTCCAAGATGAATAGAGAATGAAGAACTATGAGCCTCATCCAGCAGCTCCTTCTTTAATTCCGGGATGGGAGGAACACAAACCCGATTCCTGAACTTTATTATGCCATCACAATCAAGCTTGAATTCAGGAACATTTCTCACCTTCTTTTGTAACTCAACATCTTCTTTCTGTGCCTCTTTAATATTCACATGTATATATGGTTGAACATTAATTTGAGAAAGATAAGATTTTTCCCCTTCCATTATAATTCCAAGGTCCATCCTTTGTAAATCCATAAATATTGGATCTGTTGTGATCCTCATCATGGATAAACTAGCATGGTCTTATCGACTTAATGCATCTGCCACCTTGTTTGCTTTCACAGGGTGGTAATGGATTGAGCTGTCGTAATCCTTAATCAGCTCCAACCATCTTCTTTGGCGCATAATCATCTCCTTTTGTATGAAAATATACTTTAAACATTTATGATCAGTATAAATATCACACCTTTCACCATAAATGTAATTCCTCCAAATAATTAATGCAATGATTACCGCAGCTAACTCCAAATCATGAGTTGGGTAATTTTTCTCATGTATTTTCAACTGTCGGGAGGCATAATCTATCACCATATCATTTTGCATAAGAACACACCCCAATCCCTTCTTGGATGCATCACTGTAGATCACAAACCTATCTCCACTACAAGGCAGTGTGAGCACAGGTGCACTGGATAACCTTCTTTTCAACTAATTGAAATTCACTTCACATTCCTTCATCCAAACAAACTTAACTCCTTTCTGAGTCAACTTGGTGAGTGAATTAGATAATCATGAAAAATCTTTCACAAAACGTCGATAATATCCTGCCAAACCAAGAAAACTTCGGATCTCAGTTACTGTTGTTGGTCTCGACCATCTTTCGATAACCTCTGTTTTTGCTGGATCCACAGATATCCCCTCTTTTGAGATTATGTGACCCAAAAATGAAACTTTTTGATGCCAAAATTCACACTTGGTAATTTGGCATACAGCTTCTCCTTTCTCAGGGTCTTCAATATAATTCTCAAGTGATCTTCATGTTCTTACTTGCTCTTTGAATAGAAAAGAATATCGTCTATAAAGACTACCACAAACTGATCAAGATAGTCTATAAAGACTCTATTCATCATATCCATTAAGATAGTAGGGGCATTAGTAAGACCAAATGGCATCACTATAAATTCATAGTGTCCATACCTTGTACGGAAAGACGTCTTTGGTATATCCTCCCTTTTGACCCTTAATTTATGATACCCTGAACGAAGATCAATCTTGGAAAAGTATTGAGCTCTGCGTAGTTGGTCAAATAAGTTATCAATGCGTGGGAGAGGATATTTGTTCTTGATAGTGATCTTGTTAAGTTCTCAATAATCAATGAAAAGATTCATTGATCCATATTTATTCTTAACAAATAGAATAGGTGCTCCCCAAGGTGATGCACTAGGGCATATGAATCCATTATCAAGATTCTATTGGAGTTGATTCTTCAATTCCTAGAAATCAATTGGGGCCATTCTATAAGGTGTCTTTGAAATAGGCAAAGCACCCGGTACGAGTTCTATTGAAAACTCAACTTCACGATTTGGTGGAACACCTGGTAATTTGTCCGGAAAGACATCATCAAACTCCCGTACAATGGGCATATTCTTAATCGTGAGTTTCTCACCAACAATTTGAGATAAATAACCTTCTTTAGTAGAATCAAGACCCATAAGGTAGAAGGAATTTCCACTGGAAGGTTATCATCATCCTTGAATTGATAGACGATCATAGATTGATCTGGAATATGAAATGTGACTTCACTTCTTGGGAAATTGATATGATCACCATATAAAGAAAGAAAATCCATGCCATGAATCACATCAAATTCCACTATAGGAAGGATCACAAGATTTGCAGGAAGCACTTTCCCACAAACTTCAATCGGAGAAGAATTATAAACTTTTGATGCGACTGTTGTGCCATTAGGTGTTGTCACAGCTAACTCAACATCTAATTGTTGAGGTAATACGGTGATACCCTTATAAAATTCTTCAGAAATAAAGGAGTGGGTGGATCTAGAATCAAATAAAACATTTTATAATTTAGAGTGGATGGTAAGTGTACCTTTCACCACATCGTTATCGTACTCCACATCGCTGATAGAAATTGCATGTGACTTTCCTTTGTCTTTAGCCTTAAGAGTTTGTTGACGTCGACCATCATCATCAACCCTTGGATTAGGGAAGTTATTGGCATAATTTCCCATCTCCTTGCACTTGAAACATTGATGTGTAGTAGGTTCATTCTATGTATTCCTTCCTTTGTTTACATAATTAGACATCTTCTTCCCATCATCGTGGCATTCAAATGACCGATGACCTTCGTTTCCACAGTTGAAATATTTTCTTGTCCCTTTAAGAAAACTCCCTCCATGTTTCTTTCCACACTTTGAGCATAAGGGAAAGCTCATCTTCTTTTCAGTGTGCTCTTTAGATTTTCCTTTTAATTCCATTTTAATCTTCTTATCAAACCCATATGACTGATGGGTTACTCCAATCTCCACGTCAACTTTGAGAGCACATCGAACGATTTCCTCGTAGATATTGAAGTCCCTTATGGCCAAGGACCTTCGAAGACTTGGTTTTAAGCCACTAAAAAATCGATCGATCTTACTCTCAGGTTGGATAATAATTCTAGAAGCGTACCTTGCAAGTCTTGTAAAATTTGCTTCATAGGTACCAACAGATTCATCATCCTTTTGCTTCAGTTAAAGGAACTCTTTCTCCATCTTTGATCAGAGAATACGAGGGAAGTACTTATTGAAAAATAAGTTCTTGAACTCGTCCCATTCCATGGACTTAATTTCATCCCTTTGCCTCGTATTCTTAATAAGATTCCACCATTGATCAACATCTCCTTCCAAACGATACACTGCTAGGATGACTTTATCATGTTCAGAACATTGATGAACTGAAAATATCTTTTCAGTAGTACTAATCCATTGTTCAGCAACTAATGGATCAGTAGACCCGCAGAAAGAAGGTGGACACTGCCTCATGAAGGATTCAACAGAATGTTGCTCCTTCCTTTGCTCGTTTGGATGTCCTGCATGATTCATAGCTTGAGAAAGTTGTGTGAGCATGGCTACAAGATTTTTCATTCCAGCTCCCATAACGTTTGGTTGCTCAAGGGGACAATCATTGCATTGCCCATCGTATTCCGCATTAACACGGTTCCTTCGGGTTCCAGCCATTGACTAAAAAAAAGAAGAATAGTGTGAGAAACACTAAATATAATAGGAAAACCACATAATCAAGAATAAAATTTGACACTTAAGGTCTTATCATAGGTTATTCATGGCCATTTCTAAAACACTAAGATTGTGTTCTATGCTTAGACTTTTCCTTAGGGTTCTTACTAAGGCTTTCACATCCTAGTTTCCAAAGGTTGACTATACCTTTCCTCTGATACCAACTATAAGGACCCATACTTTACATACATTATTATTACTTCAAAATTGAAGCACACTTATTACAACATATAACAAAACCATGGAAGGACTGTATAGGTATAATGTCTTTAGAAACTAGAAAGCATAAACAACTGGTTCATAAAGCATCTACTTTGCCTCCCATTTATTTCATCGTATCTAGAGTCCATTTTTGGAATATTCTACTTAATAACATTCTTCCTGACCTGGGGAAATAAAACATACAAAAGGGTGATATCAAATGCTCAGTAAGGGTAAACAATAGAAATATCAACCACATCATATACATAAGCACCAAACTTTTGGAAATCTTAACCTGCAAAAGAGATCATAATTTAATAACATGGGATAAATCATAGTAGTGAAATGTAATCCCAATAATCATAACATAAAACATGAAACATTGTGTAATACACACATAATCATATAGAATCATTTCTTATTAGTCAAGACTCATTGCCAAGACTATCTTAGTGGACAAAGTCCATTTCTGAACTGAGTTCACTCCTCGTTTCAGTCCTGTTTCACTGAACTGGTATAACCTACCGTTCCAACCATGTATATCTCATGAGATATAAAATCTTTACCCAATGCATTGGAGGGAGATATAGGTCCCACCCATCTCATAATGATACCATTCTTATGTGTGCTACAAAATCATAAATCATACATCATTGCATAACCCATGTAATAAAAATGAGAATCTTAAACATCATGACATCATAAAAAAATTCATATAAGATAAAGGAATTCATAAAAATATTTCCATCACAACATAATCAAGTAAATGTAATAATAGGGAAGAAATAGAACCCTATATTATCTTAGATGGAAAATAATTTTGATAAAACACATGAACTTCATTCTTCAGGAAAATATCCTTTCTACTTCAAAAACACCTTTCCTTTCTTAACATGTCGTACAATTATAAACTAAAATAAGTTGATTAAAAATAATCTTGAAAACTTTTAAAGGAATCTTCTTGGAAATAATGTTTTGAAAACCCATTCATGCCGTATAAGTTAAAAAAACATTCTTCTTACTTTTGTCAGAAAAGTCAAAAAGTAACTCGTACGAAAAACGACGAAAGATTCCTTTCACATCCTTTACTAAAACTCACCGAAGGGTAAAATTGGATTTAAACAATTGTATATGGAAGGAAATAATATTACATATTGAGGAAACATGGATTTTGATGATAAAATACACCCCAGTAAATACTAATGTATAAACAATCTCGGATAAAAATGAGATTGTGATATTTCCCTTCCCTTAGGCCCCATTTTCTTAGTAAGTGTCAGAACCTCCAGTATAATGATTTAAATAATGTTATTGACTTATTAAAGAATCATAATTATTGTTATGATATCATATATGGTCATATTCTTAGCTTCTTATTAGTAATATTTCATTACTACTTGTTATTCGGGTGTTTATTACTTTTTGTTCTTATGCGTGTTTTGTCGAATAAATTCTTATTCTTCTCTTTAGGTTATAGATAACTCATTTCCAGAATGGTATTAATGTAATATATATAATATTCATTCATTCAATTTATTTATATAATAATTATGTAATGAAGATCATTTAGAATGAGTCGCATCACATCGTGGAGACGGTATTCCGTACATACGCATGAGTGATGATATCGTTCCAATGATCATGGAATTGTATTGGAGTGTATGTATAATATTTCAGAATAAATATCACTTTATAATAGTTATATATAGTCATTATTTACACCATTATACTAATCCAAGTAATGTGGTGGTGGAAAATAGATTACACCACGGCGTGGAGACGGTATTCCGTACGTACGCACGCGCAGTGATTTAGTTTTCTGTAGGATGGATAGATGGTGAAATAGGGTTGTTTCATAATTATAATAACATATCAGTATATGAGTGATACTGATGTTATTACTTCAAAATTAAACAACTAAATAAGAAGATGTGGAAGAAGAAATAACGATGAAAGAATCGGTAACAGACATTACCTCTTCTTTGAAGTGCTTCTTTGAGACCTCCTTTTAGGGCACTAAAATAGGTCTTTGAAGAAGAACAGAACCTCTAGGATGTTTCTAGGGATGTGGAGAGAAGAAATTGGCAGGGTTTGGATGAGCGTGAATGCTCAAATTGGTGTGGGGAAGAGGGAGAGGAGGTGCCCTTTTATAAAGGAGGAGAGGGGCATCTTTGGAATAACTAAAAATTTTATTTTATTATATAGTCAAATTCGGTTATTAATAGCTCCAAATTGAAATATTTAGAAGATAAGGTGGGTAGGGGTCGAAATAATCTCATCCAATAGAATTTAGACAAGTTTAGATTCCTATTTTAACCTTTTCATTTAGATTTAACATTAAGTTAAATAATTTTACTTTTACTGTGTCTTCTTGTGTTCTTATACTATAAGGTTAATAAACATACAATAAGCAGAAAAAAGAACCCCATGTTGTTTATTATTAATATATATAACCTTATCTAAGTCATTTGGCTGATCCTTAGATTTTTAGGAATAAAATAAAAATTAATAATATAATATTTGTTTTAAAAACTATTTTATGTCAATTTTGACACTATTTAGTAATTGATTTTTGTGAAACTCATAATAGAATGATTAGTTAGAAAAAAGTTAATTAAATAAATAATAACATGTCGTATTAACCTATAAAATTAGTGGAATTCATAAAAAGTCTCAAATTACATTTATTTGGGTATTTATAACATCAATTATGTCAATATTTCATTCATACGATAATTACTGCATCATCATTGTGTCATAAATAAATTAAATTATTTAATTTCTAAAAATTACAAATAAATTACCATTATGTAGGAAATATTTTTATCTTTCTAATGAATTTTTATTGTCTAATTTATCTTATGTATAACCCCATATTAAAAATAATTTACTTATTAAACTTTTATTTTAACTATTTTAACCCTTCTTTAAATAAATTAATAATAAATGTCCTAATCTAATCCAAGTGGGCATAAATGGTCATATTTTATTCCTAAGTTTGTTTTTGGTTGAATTAAAGTTATACAATAGAATTAGGACATGTGTTAGGGTAATAATAATATCATTTTTACCCTTAGTTAACCTATTTACTTTTAATCGTGGTAAATAAAAGTAAAAAGTTACTATTCACCAAAAATTATTTTCATCTCATTGAACCACATTTTACTTACTGAAATCAACCGTGTGTCTCGGATTTTTGAAATTCCACTCACAAAAGCGGTAAAATTACGTTTTATGAAAAATTCAGTTTTTTAACTACCACTTAGTGGTTTAACTATTCATCAAAAATTGAATTTTTTCAGAAAAATACCAAAATTTCACCCTAGTATAATTTCGATATTATGAATCCAAAAATGAAGTCCATTTTGAAAAATAAAATTTATAAAATTTCAAAAAGTGGTTATTACTATTCATAACAGCTAGATTTAATAATATTTTATTAGCATATCATTATTTAGTGAAACTCGGTATTGCGTACGACGCAAGCTATCGAGGAAGGTTGCAATTTCGGGTAAAGAAAGCCAAGAAAGTGTTGTGTGTAGAAAAAGATTCCTTTGATGATTTATATAACATAAAAGTCTCAGGTGTTACATTCTACCCCCCTTAAAATGAATTTCTCCCTCGAAATTCGTCACTTTGTAACAAACAGATGAGGATACCTCTCCCTCATCATATCCTCAAGCTCCCAAGTAGCTTCTTCTAATTGGTGGTTCCTCTATAAAACATTCACCAATCGAGTGGTCCTGTTTTGTAGGAATTTTTCACTAAGATCCAGAATCTCTATCGGCTGTTCTTCATAAGATGATCCTGCTCCAGCGGTACAACTTCTGAGCTGATTACATGTGAAGGATCAGGTATGTACTTTCTCAGGAGAGATACATGGAACACATCTTGAACTTGAGTGAGATTCGGTGGAAGCACCAATCGGTAAGCTACCTTCCCAACACGATCCAATATTTCGAAAGAACCGATATATCTAGGGCTCAACTTCCCCTTCTTTCCAAATCTCATGACCCTCTTCCAGGGAGATATTCGTAAGAACACTTTATCACCCACTTCAAACTCTAGGTCTTTTCTTTTGTTGTCGGCATAACTTTTCTGTCGACTCTGAGCTGGCCTTATGTGTTGTTGAATAGATCTGACCTTTTCTGCCATTTCATCAACAAGATCGGATCCTAATATAATTCTTTCCCCAACTTTATCCCAACAAGTTGGAGTCCTGCATTTCTTTCCATAGAGAGCTTCATAAGGATCCATCTGAATACTGGAGTGAAAGCTATTATTATAATAAAATTCCACCAAAGGTAGGTGTTGATCCCAACCACCTTTGAAATCCATAGAGCAAGCTCTCAACATATCTTCTAGAGTTTGAATTGTTCCCTCAGACTGACCGTCTGTCTGAGGATGATAAGCAGTGCTAAAACTCAACTCTGTATCCAGAGTATGCTGAAGACTTCGCCAGAACTTCGAGGTAAATCTCGGATCCCGATCAGATATAAAATAAAGTGGTACTCCATGAAATCTTACCACTTCCTTTACATATATCCTGGTAAGCTGATCCATAGAGAAATCTTCTCTAATAGCAATGAAGTGTGCAGACATTGTAAGACGATCAACTATGACCCAGATAGCATTATTGCCTTTGGATGTTTTAGGAAGTCCTGTGACAAAGTCCATAGTGATGTTTTCCCATTTCCATTAGGGTATGGGTAATGGTTGTAACATCCCCTTAGAATTCTGTCTCTCAGCATTAACTTTTTGACAAACCAAGCATCGAGAGACATATTCAACAACTTCTCTTTTCATGCCATCCCACCAGAAGTACTCTTTCAGGTCCCTATACATCTTCGTGCTTCCAGGATGAATAGAGAATGAAGAACTATGAGCCTCATCCATCAGCTCCTTCTTTATTTTCGGGATGGGAGGAACACAAACCCGATTCCTGAACTTTATTATCCCATCACAATCAAGGTTGAATTCAGGAACATTTCTCACCTACTTTTGTAACTCGACATCTTCTTTCTGTGCCACTTTAATCTTCACATGTATAGATGGTTGAACATTCATTTGAGAAAGATAAGATTTTTCCCCTTCCATTATAATTCCAAGGTCCATCCTTTGTAAATCCATAAATATTGGATCTTTTGTGACCCTTATCATGGATAAACTAGCATGGTCTTGTCGACTTAATGCATATTCCACCTTGTTTGCTTTCCCAGGGTGGTAATGGATTGAGCAGTTGTAATCCTTAATCAGCTCCAACCATCTTCTTTGGCGCATATTCAGCTCCTTTTGTGTGAAAATATACTTTAAACTTTTATGATCAATAAAAATATCACACCCTTCACCATAAAGGTAATGCCTCCAAATCATTAATGCCAAGATTACCGCAGCTAACTCCAAATCATGAGTTGGGTAATTTTGCTCATGTATTTTAAACTGTCATGAGGCATAAGCTATCACCATATCATTTTGCCTAAGAAAACACCCCAATCCATTCTTGGATGCATCACTATAGATCACAAACCTTTCTCCACTACAAGGCAGTGTGAGAATAGGTGCACTGGATAACCTTCTTTTCAACTCCTTGAAATTCTCTTCACATTCCTCCGTCCAAACAAACTTATCTCCTTTCCGAGTCAACTTGGTGAGTGGATTAGATAATCGAGAAAAATCTTTCACAAAATGTCAATAATATCCATCCAAACCAAGAAAACTTCGGATCTCAGTTACTGTTGTTGGTCTCGACCATCTTTCGATAACCTTTGTTTTTGCTGGATCCACAGATATCCCCTATTTTGAGATTTTGTGACCCAAAAATGCAACTTTTTGAAGCCAAAATTCACACTTGGTAAATTTGGCATAATGCTTCTCCTTTCTCAGGGTCTTAAATTTAATTCTCAAGTGATCTTCAGGTTCTTCCTTTCTCTTTGAATAGAAAAGAATATCGTCTATAAAGACTACCACAAACTGATCAAAATAATCTCTAAAGACTCTATTCATCAGATCCATGAAGATAACAGGGGAATTTGTAAGACCAAATGGCATCACTATAAATTCATAGTGTCCATACCTTGTACAGAAAGTCGTCTTTGGTATATCCTCCCTTTTGACCCTTAATTGATGATACCCTGAATGAAGATCAATCTTGGAAAAGTATTGATCTCCACATAGTTGGTCAAATAAGTCATCAATGCGTGGGAGAGGATATTTGTTCTTGATAGTTATCTTGTTAAGTTCTCTATAATCAATGCAGAGTCTCATTGATCCATCTTTCTTCTTAACAAACAAAATAACTGCTCCCCAAGGTGATGTACTAGGGCATATGAATCCCTTATCAAGATTCTCTTGGAGATGCTTCTTCAATTCCTGCTACTCAGTTGGGGCCATTCTATAAGGTGTCTTCGAAATAGGAAAAGAACCTGGTACGAGTTCTATTGAAAACTCAACTTCACGATTTGGTGGATGACCCAGTAATTCCTCTGGAAAGACATCATCAAACTCTTGTACAATGGGAATATTCTTAATCGTGAGTTTCTCACCAACCATTTGAGATAAATAACCTTCATTTAGTGGAATCAAGACCCATAAGGTAGAAGGAATTTCCACTAGAAGGTTATGTTCATCCTTGCATTGATAGACGATCATAGATTGATCTGGAATATGAAATGTGACTTCCCTTCTTTGGTAATTGATATGAACCCCATATAAAGAAAGCCAATCCATGCCAATAATCATATCAAATTCCACTATAGGAAGGATCACATGATTTTCAGGAATCACTTTCCCACAAACTTCGATTGGAGAAGAATTATAAACTTTTGATGTGACTGTTGTGCCATTAGGTGTTGTCATACCTAACTCAACATATAATTGTTGAGGTAATACGGTGATACCCTTAGAAAATTCTTCAGAAATAAAGGAGTGGGTGGATCCAGAATTAAATAAAACATTTGCTACTTTATAGTGGATGGTTAGTGTACCTTTCACCACATTGTTATCGTACTCCACATCACTGATAGAAATTGCATGTGACTTTCCTTTGTCTTTTGCCTTAAGAGTTTTTTGACGTTGACCATCATCATCAACCCTTGGATAAGGGCATTTATTGGCATAATGTCCCATCTCCTTGCACTTGAAACATTGAAGTGTAGTAGGTTCATTCTGTGTATTTCTTACTTTTTTGCATCATTAGACATCTTCTTCCCATCATCGCGGCATTGAAATGCCCGATGTACTTCCTTTCCACATTTGGAACATTTACTTTTCCCTTTAAGACAACTCCCTACATGTTTCTTTCCACAGTTTGAGCATAAGGGAAAGATCATCTTCTTTTCAGTGTGCTCTTTAGATTTTCCTTTGAATTCCATTTTCCTCTTCTTATCAAACCCATATGACTGATGGGTTAATCCAATATCCATCTCAACATTGAGAGCACATAAAACGATTTCCTCGTAGCTATTGAAGTCCCTTATGGCTAAGGCCCGTCGAAGACTTGGTTTTAAGCCACTAAAGAATCGATCGATCTTACTCTCATGTTGGATAATAATACCAGAAGCATACCCTGCAAGTCTTGTAAACTTTTCTTCATAGGTACCAACAGATTCATCATCCTTTTGCTTTAGTTCAAGGAACTCTTTCTCCATCTTTGTTCGGAGAATACGAGGGAAGTACTTATTGAAAAATAAGTTCTTGAACTCATCCCATTACATGGACTCAATTTCATCCCTTTGCCTCGTATTCTTAATAAGATTCCACCATTGAACAGCATCTCCTTCCAAACGATACACTGCTAGGATGACTTTATCATGTTCAGAACATTGAAGAACTGAAAATATCTTTTCAGCAGTACTAATCCATTGTTCAGCAACAAATGGATCAGTAGACCCACTGAAAGAAGGTAGACGCTGCCTCAAGAAGGATTCAACAGAATGTTGCTCCTTCCTTTGCTCGTTTGGAAGTCCTGCCTGATTCATAGCTTGAGAAAGTTGTGTGAGCATGGCTACAAGATTTTGCATTCCATCTCCAATAACGTTTGGTTGCTCAGGGGGACAATCATTGCATTGCTCTTCGCATTCAGCATTAACACGGTTCCTTCAGGTTCCAGCCGTTGACTAAAACCAAGAAGAATAGTGTGAGAAACACTAATTATAATAGGAAAACCACAGAATCAAGAATAAAATTTCACACTTAAGGTATTATCCTAGGTTATTCATCTCCATTTCTAAAACACTAAGATTGTGTTCTATTCTTAGACTTATCCTTAGGGTTCTTACTAAGGCTTTCACATCCTAGTTTCCAAAGGTTGACTATACCTTTCCTCTGATACCAACTATAACGACCCATACTTTACATACATTGTTATTACTTCAAAATTGAAGCACACTTATTACAAAATATAAAAAAACCATGAAAGGACCGTATAGGTATAGTGTCTTTAGAAACTGGAAAGAAAAAACAACTGGTTCATAAAGCATCTACTTTGCCTCCCATTTATTTCATCGTATCTAGAGCCCCTTTTTGGCATATTCTACTTAATAACCTTTTTCCTGACCTGGGGAAATAAAACATACAAAAGGGTGAGCTCAAATGCTTAGTAAGGGTAAACAAAATAAATATCAATCACATCATATACATAAGCACATAACTTTTGGAAATCTTAACCTCCAAAAGAGATCATAATTTCATAACATGGGATAAATAATAGTAGTGAAATGTAATCCCAATAAACATAACATAAAACATGAAACTTTGTGTCATACACACATAATCATAGAGAATCATTTCTTATTATTCAATACTCATTTCCAAGACTATATTAGTGGACACAGTCCATTTCTGAACCGAGTCCACTCCCCGTTTCAGTCCTGTTTCACTGAACCGGTATAACCTACTGTTCCATCCATGTCTATCTCATGAGATATAAAATCTTTACCCAATGCATTAGAGGGAGATATAGGTCCCACCCATCTCATAATGATACCATTCTTATTTGTGCCACAAAATCATAAATCATACATCGTTGCATAACCCATGTAATAAAAATGGGAATCTTAAACATCATGACATCATAAAACAATTCATATAAGATAAAGGAATTTATAAAAATATTTCCATCACAACATATTCAAGTAAATGTAACAATAGGGATAGAAACAGAACCCTATATTATCTTATATGGAAAATAATTTTGATAAAACACTTGAACTCCATTCTTGAGGAAAATATCCTTTCTACTTCAAAAACACATTTCCTTTCGTAACATGTCGTACAATTATAAACTAAAAGAAGTTGATTAAAAATAAACTTGAAAACTTGTAAAGGAAGCTTCTTGGAAATAATATTTTAAAAACCCATTCATGCCGTATAAGTTAAAAAAATCAATCTTCGTACTTTTATCAGAAAATTCAA
The DNA here is from genome assembly GCA_963277665.1 of Viscum album. Classification (NCBI taxonomy): domain Eukaryota; kingdom Viridiplantae; phylum Streptophyta; class Magnoliopsida; order Santalales; family Viscaceae; genus Viscum; species Viscum album. Next base: position 1,536,654,809 of record OY728126.1, read on the forward strand.
AAAGTACCTCTTACGAAAAACGACAAAAGATTCCTTTCATATCCTTTACTAAAACTCACCGAAGGGTAAAATTGGATTTAAAAAATTGTAGGTGGATGGAAATAATATTAAATATTGAGGAAACATGGATTTGGATGATAAAATACACCCCAGTAAATACTAATGTATAAACAATCTCGGATAAAAATGAGATTGTGATATTTCCCTTACCTTAGGTCCGATTTGCTTCGTAAGTGTATGAACCTCCAGTATAATGATATAAATAATGTTATTGACTTATTCAAGAATCATACTTATTTTTATTATATCATATATGGTCATATTCTTAGCTTCTTATTAGTAATATTTCATTACTACTTGTTATTCGGGTGTTTATTACATTTTGTTCTTAGGCATGTTTTGTCGAATAAATTCTTATTCTTATCTTTAGGTTATAGATAAATCATTTACATAATGGTATTAGTGTAATATATATCTTATTCATTCATTCAATTTATTTATATAATCATTATGTAAGGAAGATCATGTAGAACGAGTCGTATCACATCGTGGAGACGGTATTCCGTACGTACGCACGAGTGATGATATCGTTCCTATGATCGTGGAATTGTATTGGAGTGTATGTATAATATTTCAGAATCAATATCACTTTATAATAGTCATATATATTCATTATTTAAACCGTTAGAATCATCCAAGTAAGGTGGTGGTGGAAAATAGATTACACCACGACATGGAGACGGTATTCCGTACGTACGCACGCACGGTGATTTATTTTTCCGTAGGATGGATAGATGGTGAAATAGGGTCATTTCATACTTATAATAACATATCAGTATATTAGTGATACTGATTTTATTACTTCATAATGAAACAACTAAAGAAGAAGAAGTTGAAGAAGAAATAAAGATGAAATAATCGGTAACGGACATTACCTCTTCTTTGAAGTGCTTTTTTGAGACCTCCTTTTAGGGCTCTAAAATAGGTGTTTGAAGAAGACCAGAACCTCTAGGATGTTTCTAGGGAAGTGGAGAGAAGAAATTGGCAGGGGTTGGCCGATCTTGAAGGCTCAAAGTGGTGTGAGGAAGAGGGGGAGGAGGTGCCCTTTTATAAGGGAGGAGAGGGGCATCTTTGGAATAAATAAAAATATTATTTTATTATAAAGTCAAAATCGGTTTTTAATATCTCTAAATTGATATATTTAGAAGATAAGGTGGATAGGGGTAGAAATCCTCTCATCCAATAGAATTTAGACAAGTTTAGGTTCCTATTTTAATCTTGTCATTTAGATTTAACATTAAGTTAAATAATTTTACTTTTATCGTGTCTTCTTGTGTTCTTATACTATAAGGTTAATAAACTTACTATAAGCAGCCAAACGAACCCCAAGTTGTTTATTATTAATATATATAACCTTATCTAAGTCATTTGTTCGAACCTTAGATTTTTAGGAATAAAATAACAATTAATAATATAATATTTGTTTTAAAAACTATTTTATGTTAATTTTGACACTATTTAGTAATTGATTTTTGTGAAAATCATAACAGAATGATTAGTTCTAAAAAAGTTAATTAAATAAATAATAACATGTCATATTAACCTATAAAATTAGTGGAATTCATAAAAAGTCTCAAATTACATTTATTTGGGTATTTATAACATCAATTATGTCAATATTTCATTAATACGATAATTACTGCATCATCATTGTGTCATAAATAAATTAAATTATTTAATATCTAAAAATTAAAAATAAAATACCATTATGTAGGAAATAGTTTTATATTTGTAATGAATATTTATAGTCGAATTTATCTTATGTATAACCCCGTATTAAAAATTATTTACTTATTAAACTTTGATTTTAACTATTTTAACCCTTCTTTAAATAAATTAATAATAAATGTCCTAATCTAATCCAAGTGGGGATAAAAGAACATATTTTATTCCTAAGTTTGTTTTTGGTCGAATTAAACTTATCCAATAGAATTAGGAAATGTGTTAGGGTAATAATAATATAATTTTTACCCTTAATTACCCTATTTTATTTTAACCGTGGTAAATAAAAGTAAAATGTTACTATTCACAAAAAATTATTTTCATCTCATTGAACCACATTTTACTTACTGACATCAACCGTGTCTCTAGGATTTTTTAAATTCCACTCACAGAAGCGGTAAAATTAAGTTTTATGAGAAATTCAGTTTTTTAACTACCACTTAGTGGTTTCACTATTCATCAAAAATTGAAAGTTTTCAGAAAAATACTGAAATTTCACCCTAGGATAATTTCGATATTCCGAATCAAAAAATGAAGTCCATTTTGAAAAATAAAATTTATAAAATTTCAAAATGTGGTTATTACTATTCATAACGGCTAGTTTTAATAATATTTTTTTAGCATATCATTGTTTAGTGAAACTCGGTATTGCGTACGACGCAAGCTATCTAGGAAGGTTGCGATTTCGTGTAAAGAAAGCCAAGTGAGTGTTGTGTGTAGAAAAATATTCCTTTGATGATTTATATAACATAAAAGTCTCAGGTGTTACATGAACCATTCCAATCATATCCCCTAAGAGTGTCGAACCAGTTGAACAGTTTGGGAACAATCACTGTGCACCAAAATGAATGACAATATATACTCAAACAAAATTCTTTTGGGCTACTACCCCTATTTGCATATGTTAAAAACCATGTACACTTGTAGATTCCATACAAGGTTGTTTATCTAGTAAAACTAAATTACTTTGTTTATCATAAAATAAGATGTTATCACAATCATAATATTATCACTTAATGTTTCTTATCTTCGTTTTGAAAGGTAAATAAACCATTATCTGATACCAACTATAGAAATATATACATATCATACATAAATTTCACATATTGTTTTAGGAATATTAAATAAATATCTCTATAACCCATTCCCCAATCATATAATTATAGTTTCATTCAAAACAACAATACATAAACAAATGGTATATAAAATATATACATCATATCCCACCGTGTTCTTCATAAATATAACCCGTCATAGAAAAATCATACTTAAATCCTTTATTCATAAACTAGGAAAAGGAAACAAAATAAGTGTTGAGTTGAAATACTGAGTAAGGTTTAAAAATAGAGACATAAATTATCACATAAACATAAAAATAATATATTCATATTAGAACAAGATATTATCATTTGAAAACCATAATAAAAATATCATAGATCAAAATATTGAGTTAAGGAAAAAATATTTGTATTGTCTAAGATATGAATCATAATGAAAATTATGAAAATTATCCATGGTAGAATAACATTTGAAAAAATTAAGTTTTTAGAAAAAACATAATCATAGAAAATAATTTCTTTAGTCAAGGATCAATTCCAATAATATCATATTGGATTGGGTCCACTCTCCATTCCATCATATCCTTAGTCATGGTTCGATCGCAAGACTATCATAATGGAAAATGTCACTTACTAAACTAGGTTTACTCCAAATTCTAGTCCTTATTATATAATGATAAATCCTTTACTACTCAATGAAATTATGAGATATATAATTCTAGTCCCACACAACACATAATAATATTTTAATATATGTGAAAAAATACCCTATAACATTCATCATAAATGGAAACCCAGGTAATAGAAATGTGTTTAAAAAAAATTCATTAATTCATCATAGAATGACCCATGAAAAATAAACAAGTTTCATAAGCATCTTATAATCATAGTTACAAACCATATAATGAAATAATGAGGCTGGTATTAATGGATCATAAACCAAGTAATTATTATATAATATCAAAAGATGTAATCTTAAAATAAAAATTTCTTTAAAAGATGAAATTTTATGTTTCCTAAGGAAAATACACTTTTATCATTGAAATAAATTATTTGAAATATAAAACAATTCTCAAATACTAAATAAAAAAATTTACATGAACCAAAAATTAGAAACAATAAATGTAATATTCAAATAATTAAGTTATCATGAAAGTGTTAATTTCTATTTATGCTTTGTACGTTAATATAATGGTTCCCTTAACTGTTTCGATAAAATTCTAAAAGGTATTCTAAAAAATCATTTTAAATAATTTTGTAAAAATAAAATCATGGGTATAAAGGAATTTAAAAATTAAAACTATAATATTAAAAATATAATTGAAAACATTTTTAGATTACATGCATATAGAAGAAAATGTATTTTTCACCAAAGAGAGAAATACTGTTGGTTTTCATTAAAAATATTCATTAGGTCTCGGGAGTATGTAAATAGAGTAAAGTGAAAAGAAAAAATGTAATACCTAGATATAATTAGATTATAGTAAAATTCATGAGATTATTGATAGGTAGAACATGAAATTTCAATATTGGGAGCTTTATCATAAACAATACTGGTAAACAATGAAATTTTAATATGAAACCCTTACCTGATTTTTGACTTGATTCCAATGTGATTTAACATATTTTATAATAAATTTAAAATTATAGAATTTGTAAAATATGAAAATTTATGTACTTATAATCATATAATATCCACTTATAACATTTCAACAAAAATTTATTAATAATTGAATATTAAAGTCATTATTTCCATGTGTCAACTTTTTGGGTTTTAAGGGAGTTTTAGTTTGGTAATTATAGTCTTAGAGTATTGATCATGGTTCCATAATGTAAAAAATGTTAATAATGGTAAAAATATAAATATTATTAATTATATAAATTTTTATATTCAACCATAAAATCTATTGATAGGAAAATTATTTTCACCATCTAAAGAAGATGGTAAGCCATACGTACGCATGGACGCTCTCTTCACTTTTCGACCGACGAAGTGAAAGAATGGTAAATAATAAATAACATTTATAGAATGATTATTATATCATATATATTATATTTAAATATATTCAATAAATATTTACTTATTACCATCCTAGTAAAGATGAATCAAAGAATGAATCATATCACTATGTGGATGTGGTAGTCCACACGTATGCACGAGAGACATTATTGTTTTCTAAATGATTATAAGGAAAGAAGGTAGCTATGATATTATAATTATATAATCATAATTATTTCTTAAATATAATGTATAAACATTAAAAACATCAAAATAACCATACATGGATGATAGTCATGGATAATGAATTGTGTCATTACATGGATGTGGTAGTCCAGACATACACATGAGTGATAATCTCACTTCCCATTTGATGTAATATATGATGGATATTTGTAGTTACACAATCATAATAAAATTTATGTATATTCATGATAATGAATTTATTATTTTATGATTAATAAAACATATTTGGAGGACGTAGGAGAATAAGTAAATTTAATGCGGTTATGTACGATGATTACCTCTTCTTTAATAGGCCTCCTTTAGATCCATTCTTAAATTACCTTGGAATCGTCTTTTAAGAATACCAAAACAAATAATTATTGGATATGTGTGTTTAGAAAAACATTTATCATGTTTTAGTGGATATATGAAGATCATGTAATGTGTATAAGAGAGGATAGGATGTATCCTTTTACCAAGGAGGGAAAGGATACCGTTGGAATTACATAAAAGATTAATATGTATATATATATATGTATGTAATAATCACTTCATATTGAAACAATTATAAAATATAATATAATATTTTATAATGCCTAAATAAAATAATAAAATCACATTTTTATATATTTTAGGTACATTATAATCCTTATATAATATTTAAATAACTTTAAATTCCTTAAACTTTAACCATGTTAAGAAAACCTTTTACCATGAAAAAATAATTTCATAACCAGAAATAAAAGAGTAATTCTATTTTTTTTGGAAATTTTAATTACATAATTGGAATATTTTTTATAATATTTAATTTGTATAGTTGGTATAAATTATTTCGTAAATAAAGACAAAAAATGCATGAAACCCAATTTCTACAAAAATACCTAATTTAAGAGTAAAAATAATTTCACAATGTAATATAGTCATAAATTTTTTTTAAAAAAAATTAAACTAATGAATATTATTAGTCTTTTTTAGAAATAAAAAAATAAATGGAAACTTCCAATAAATACATTAAATGGAAGAACCAAAAATAGTTTTTAATACAAATAAAATATATCTTGTCCTTACAAAAGTCAAGAAACGGTTCCCAAATTCAAAATAAGAATTTATAATAAATTATTTATCTTCTTAAAAATACCTTCAATCGAGATTAAGGAATTATTTAGAAATTTTTTAATGTTTTACTCCTGGGTTTTAACTAAATATTAAATCTTTTACCGAGGTGATAAATATTTATAATGGTAAATATACATAATGACCAAAAATTAAGTTGAACCTATTATATTATATTAATTATTCTGATTAAAAATATTTAATTCATTTTATTGAATTAAATTTATAATATTGTTATAATATAATTTAAAATCAAATAACTAAAAAGTGATGGAAATAGGTTTTCCGGAAGAAATGTTTTTAATATGAATGATTTTTTATAAAATTAATCATAAAAATGAATCCAATGACCATGATATAGTTATTAATAATTTAAATGAACTATTTTTGGTTTAAATAATTTTATAAAAACATGAATCTTTTTTGATGCTTGAAATGAAGATATAGGTTTCAATAAAAATTAGTATTTTTTCCTATTCTATATAAAATCACTTCTTAAAAAACCAAATTTTCACATAAATATAATATGGATATTAATATTTAAAAAAATATATCATTTTTATCAAATATAGTTTTTAAAATTAGTATAAATTTATTAAAATATTTTACTAACAAAAATAAATAAAAACATCGTTCAAGAAAATGTATTTTTGAAGCATAAAATGATTTTAATTATAATTAAGTACTTATTTATTAATTAATTTACATTATATAGAAACATTATACATATTTTTAATAATATTGTTATTCATATTAATTCCCCAAATATTAATTTCTAGGTTATAGTAGTATCATTTAAATAATTTTATAAATATGACGATTCTTTTAAACAAGCATTTCCATTTATAGAAAGCTATCCTAGAAATTAAATTTACTTGAAGAGAAATGTACCATAAAATCATAGGGTGTTACTATCCTTGTAATGGGTTGGAAATAATCCAACACTATGAATCCAATGAAGACAATTCCTTGGTGGTTTACAAAAACCGTGGAATATCCAACACTTTCATTTCACTATAATCATTCAACAATTCGTGTGCATGTCACACAGATAATATGATATAATTTTTTTAAACAACTAAACGAACCTTCCCAAAAAATACTGGTTTTTTGTTACTATTTTTCTTGAACACTATTTATTCTTTGATAAATGTAATTTCTTTCTTATTGAATTTCTTACAAAACTATGAGTAACAACATCCCTATCAACATCATTATCTAAATATATCCTTTGGATACCCAATGTCCAAAAATATAGGTCTATTATACTCAGTCTAACACCATATTTATTTGATTTATTATTAATTATATTCTTCAAATATTAATAGTTAGGTAACTATATCCAGTACCACCTAATCTAGTTTCCTCAATCTAGTGTATTTTTATTGGGTGCATTGATAAAAAAATATCTCTAGTAGTTTAGTTGGAATGAATATTCATCATCAATTTTCTTAAAAAAACAAATTAGTCAATATGTTTTGCAATTCACTTTCCACCCTTTATATAAGAATCCTTTCTTCGAAAAATTTGGGATCATTGTAAATGTTAAATTCAATTTTCCCTCTGATACATTGAATATACTAGTGAAAAATTTCTACATTTTACTATCTCAAAACCATTAAGTAAATAATATTTAATAGTATTTGGACTTAATTTCCTAAAATCATAATGTAAAATTTTTTAAAACCTTACTCAAACCTCAACTAGAATCATGATATTCCATAAAAAATTATTTAAAATTTGAATTTCCACCTTAATGTTTTACGGTGTAAAACATTACAAATGAAATTCCTATGATAACAAAAACATATTCCAAAATTATTTTTGTAGGAACTTCTCAATCCTTTAATGTTTTATCTAGAGAAAAGATCACCAAAACATCCTTTGATACTTCTTTATTGGGACTTCTTTATCCGGTGAACTACAAAATGTTCAATAAACCTTCTTTATCTAATTGATTCATTATAGAATACTATTTTTAAAGTATTACTTCAATAACCCCAATATGATGTATCATAATTCCCTATCTAGTTGAGTTTGTACACTGATTCAAAATCCTCAATTTGATATATTTTTAAGGTTAATTTAGTAGATATAGAATTATTATCCACAAAACATAAGTTCAATCATAACTTCTATAATACTTCTCTTTTTTTGGGAACTATAGTTCCACCACGTTCCACCAATTTCTAAAATTTTTTTTACTTTTAACAAATTTATCTAGGATCGTTAATTCATTAGAATTATCTTAATGTTTGGTACAATGAAGAATAAAAAAGAGTCACATGATTTTTTTAGTATAAATGGGTCTAATATACTTTATCCAATTAATTTATTCCAATAATAACATTTTAATGTAATGAAATATATAATAATAAAATCATTATGTTCCACCTTCTAAATAATCATTATAGTTTATTCGACCCATCATTCTCCATCTAGTATAATTTTTCTAGAAATATTATAATGAAGTATGAGCATTTTTAAGTGATTATTTAAATGACAATGAAATAGAAAAACCAAGGATTCGTTCTTTACATTTGAACACGCATCAACACCTTTTGGTCTTGATCATAGTTTCACTAAAGGGATACTTCAAGAATTCTTAAGATGTAATCCAAAGGAGGTTACAAAAAGAATATGTATATGTTCATATCAATATTTTTCAAGTTTCAATATTCTAAAAACTCTTTAAAATATTAAATAACCATACTTGAATAATTACACGAGTATATTATCCACACCAATATGTTTTTATTTTAATGGAAATATATTTCTATATCTCCTTTACATCATATAGAAAATGAAAACACTGCTTGTGTGTATATAAGACCAACCATCTCAACATAGATACATAATTCATTTTTCATCACCACTTTACATGGAGAGTTAAAAATTTAGAATTAAGGAACATATATAATATTTATAACATAACTATTATTTTGGAAATATCATATACAATCTTCCTTCTAACCCTTCCATATGTTGGAGATTCATATCATCCTTTATTTATATGACTGGACTACTAAATCCATGAAGCGATGTGATTCGTTTTTCTATTAAAGAAATGCATGAATGATTCTAAAATAATATATAATATACTATAATTATATTTATGAAATTACTAACCCTAAAGATACAATGGAAATATTTTATAACAAATTTAACCATGATCTATATACTGAAGAAATTTTAGTGATATTTTAAGAACAAGCATAATTTATCATTTTAAATAGTTAATATTCAATGAATATATGTCAAAGGATTATAAATGGAGTAATTACCCTAACCCCAATAGCCAAGAGTTGGTGTTTATTTTATGAAATTTTTAATTGATATAAGGAATCACATCCTGAAGGACTGCATAGTTTATTAATATTCATAATATAGTTATATAAATGAATTTCAAATTACACCTGAAACATAAAAAAGGTATTTGCTTCAAAACACAATTAACCCTTTAGCAGAAACCTATATAATCAATCATAAAACAGTTCATGGTATCTTGAGGAAAAATAAAATACAATAAATTGGTGAGATAAAATGCATAGTAAGGGTAGGCATACAATAAAAGATAAAAGTAAATAAGGTATAAATAAAATATCAAGGTGAATAACTGAATCACATTCCATTAAATCAATATCTTGACCATAACATAAAAGGAATAAAATAAAAAAAAAAAAATCCCTATAAATAATCACATGAAAATGAATATTGACCATGGATATCCTATCTAATAAAATAATCACATGGAATATAAAAAATTGAATTCATAATGATAGAATTAATAATTATGAAAATTTTAAATAGGAAAAACATAAATACTATAAACATCTGTATAAAAAACTAGAATACCAAATGTGAATACTTTAACCATAATCCAAGAATGGTATCAAAATATTATCTTCATAGTCAGACGAATCATAAACCATTAAATAAAAAATGGAAGATTATAACATAAGATATCAACCTTAATTAAACATAATATTCATCAAAGGGTTCTACCATAAATGAAAATACTGTAATAAAATTGTCTATTTGTTTTGGAGAGAATAAAAAAAATTTCTTAGAAATTATTTTTTAAAATGTAAAATAAACTATGAAAGATAATATTTTGTTTGAAAATAACGTTGTAAACTTCTAGAGGAAGCATAAAATCATTAAGGCTTCATGACTATTAAAAATTCCATTCATGCTGTATATGTTAAAAAACATTCCTTTGACAATTTTTTATGAAAAGTTAGAAAGTAACTTATTTTGGAAAATGATAAGATGATTTATATTAATTGAATTTTAATAAAGTAAATAATGGTTAAAAAACACCTTAAAAAATAATTGGATAAATTTAAAAAAAATTAATTTTTTAGAAAACATGTTCATGGAGTATAAATATTTATTAATAGAGAGTTAAAACAAAAAATCCCAAATAAGGAAGAGTTTTTGAAATAAACACTCACCTTGCACTTTCCTTTAGTTTAACAAGATTTAAGCTCAATTATAATGTTTTAAAGCATGTTATTAATTTAGAAAAGAACCATATCCATATTTTTGATATCATATATGATACTCATATATCTCTTTGTTAATAATATTTCATTATTACCCTTATTTTGGGTGTTAAGTGCTTCATTTTCCCATGAATGTTTTGTCATGTATGTCATGTTTCTTATGAATAAGGTATATAAATTTCATCTTTAGAATGGAAATATGTTCATATATATCATATTTATTCATTATATTCATAATTTATAATCATTATAAACTGTATAACATGGAAAATGAATCACATTGCACCGTGTAGACAATAGTTGATACGTACGCACATGAAATGATATCATTCTATTGATGGTGAAAGGGTAAGGAAGTGTAAGGTATATTAATTTTACCATAATGAATAAAATTTCATAATTTTAAAATATATATCTATATATTCATTATTTACATCATTATACCCATCCCAGTGAAGTGGGTATGAGGAAGATATTACACCACAACATGGAGATGGTAAGCCATATGTACACATGTATGGTAGTTTAGTTTTTCATAAGATGGATTAAAGGTGTAAAATGGATGTCACATAATCATAAAAATATATCATAATAGTGATGATATTTTATTTATTAATTTTACATTCATATAACACATGAAGTGGTAGTATAATAATAAATCAACTTGGATGAGTTGGTAGAAGTGATTACCTCTTCTTCGAGAGTGTTTATTTAAATATATTTTTAATGGATCTAGGGTTGGTCTATTTGGAAGAAAAATATCTCTAGAAAATGGATAATGTTTTTTATGAAGAAATGGGAATTGTTTGGTGGGGATAGAGGCTCACGGTGCTGTGAAGATGTGAGGGAGGAAGAAACCTTTTATAATTGAGGTGAGAGGAACTTTTAGAAAATATAAAAATATTAAATTAATATATTTTAATTTTCAATTTAAAATGTCCAAAAAGTTAGTAATTTAGGATCTATTATGGTTATGAGTATAAATAATCTTATCAAATAAGTTCTATACATGTTTAGGTCACATTCCCACCCTTATCTTTTGGACTTAACCTGCATTTAATCCATAACTTTTACCATAAAAACATATCTTTTTACTCTTTGAGGGATAATATTGTTTCTTTAAAAAGAAAAACTAAACATAAATGAATCATGTATTAAATTAAAAACCTTTTATAAATCATTTGTATGAAAAATATATTTTTTCAAATTTTATATCATTTAAGAAAATATTACTTATTTTAATATATCATTAATGTCAATTTTGACCCTATTCATTACATTGACTTTTAAAAAAATCAATACACATTATAACATCAAAAAAACCTTAATATATCCCTAATATTTCTAGGTAATCAAAAGAATTCTTGGATGAAAATAATTATCTCAAATTATTTTTAGTTTAATGTTGTTAATATCATTTATTTGATATTTCTATTAATTAAAAAAATACTACATCATCATTGTGTAAGACTTTAATGTAATTATTTATTTCCCTAAAATTAAAAATAAATTGCCATGATGAATATAAGAATAAGATTTTTGAAATTAATATTTATAATAAAATATATCTTATGAATAAAAAATATATTAAAAAGGTAATACAGATTAGGAAATGAATATGGCATATTTGACTTTCCATATAATAAAATACTATAGAAGGAATAATGTCACCCATGGTGATCTATGATTCCATATAATTTGAACAAGAATGATTTATGTCGACATTAGGTAATCCTATAAAATGAGGAAAAGTGTTAGGGTAATTTTATAATAATTATAGTATAATTTATACCTTCAATAACCCGGTTTACTTTTAACCGTGGGAATTAAAATTACAAATCTTACTATTCATATTGGCCAAAAATAAAAAGAAACTACTTAATAAATTTTGATATTACTATTCCAAATATTTAATCCATTTTTCTAAATTAAATTTCCAAAATTTGTATAAATTAATTTAAAATTATTCCTACAAACAAGATGAAAGAATGATTTTTAAAGTAAAAATTTTAAAAAGATTGAAATGATTTTATATCCAATTTCAATGTAAAATTTTAATTATTATTACCCCAATAAAAATTGTATTTTTTTATGTACAATTCAACTATTTATAATTTAGACCAATTTTAAATTTAATTTATTTATATAAATAAATGATATGAAAATGCAGTTTTAAATTAAAATGCATTATTTTTTTAATATTCATCAAAAAATGAAACATGTCATAAAAATACAAAAAATTCATCCAAAAGTAAATTTTTCTGTTACTCATTAGAAAATAAATTTTAATTTTTTAAATCTAATTTAGAAAATTTTGAAAATTTAGTTTTAAAACTAGTTCGCCAATAAAAAGTGATAAATTTTTTTTTGAAAAATATAGTTTTTATGTTTAAAATTGTATTTAATCTTATATTATCCTTATAAAATATATTTTTTGAATGTAAAAAAATTTCAATATATATAAATTTCGTAATTTGGATAATATTATTCATTCCTTATAATTTAATATCTAGTTTATAATAATATTTCACTATATGGTTAAGGTTGGTCGTGCATGCAATGTAAGCTATCAAAGAGAATAAATTTAGAAAGATACATACCAAAATATATTGAGTTGTTAAATTTTACCCACCTTAAATAAATTTTACCCCCCCCCCCAATTTTAAATTAACCTTTAAGAGTTAAAGGACAACACTTCAAAATTACTTTTTGGAAATCACATATTGGAAAAGGGGTTAATAAAACATCCTCCTAATAAGAGGGAAAGGAAAATGTGAAAGTCACCAAGAAATTAGAATTTCCAATAGGAAAATATTATAGGGAACTGAATAACTGGAAAAGGATGAGAATTATAACTATAATTTTTTTATGGAGAGTGATAGAGAACTTGGTCATTAGAATGTTAACCATCACAGAACTATACATTTTTGATCGGGTAAAAGTCCATTGATTTCTTAGGAAAAAAGAAAACAGATAACTATATTGTTCCAAAATAGTTTCCCAAAATTTGAGGGACTCCTTAAAAAAACCACTTTATATAATTAACGAACTCAATTAATTTCTATGTTAGAAGCATAATATCATCCTTTTGTTGTACTTGTATCTATTTTTAGTTCATCCCATACAGCTGTAAATGATTGTTCAAGAGGAATTTTTCATGCCTGAATCTCTTTTATGAATCATAAGATCCATGAGTCATTCCTTAGACCTTTAAATTTTTTCTAAAACCAAAATGGTAATAATAGGTTATCAAAATGAGAAACCATACTTTAAACTCAAAAATTATTATGCATTGTTTAACTTAATCCATTCTATAAGTATTTTCTCAAGACTCATACAAAATAAATCACCCTAAACTGAAAGTACAAAAATTTATATGGAAGTTTACTAAATTCCGAAATAAATATAAAATTAGATTCCCCAAACCATATAATGTGGCTCTTGTTGTCACAAACCACAAATTTGAATACATTTATCACCTTAAAACCTTAATGAAAACATTAATTCTTCCAAATACATAAAGACGAAATACTACAATAAAATATTTATATATCTTATGACTCTATTAAAAAAATCATTGATAAAATAAATTGAAAACATAATTCATTAATATAAAAATAACAATAATAATTTTTCTTCTACTGCAGTAACAATATAAGCCTAAACCTGATCCGTTTATTTGATCTATGATATATTGCATTGATGCTTGGGATATTCTTTTATATAGAGCCACATTTCTTTACAAAGGAAGTATTGCACATTGAAAATTATTTCTTTTCCTTGCAATCACAATCATGGTGGCCTTTTTCCTACAATTATAGGAAACTCCATTTCCATTTAAACATGAAACTTGGTGTTTCCCTCCATAGGCATCACATGTTAGAAAATCCTTATTTCCATTATTCCCTTTATCTGAATCTTTATTCATCATTATATTATTATCTTACTTCACATTGAAGTCACAATTCATTGATAATTCATTCTAGTTGTTGATAAAACATGAGTTTATATCCTAGTATTTTGAGAAATTTTGTGAGAAAAATGGCAATTAGAGCAATGGTTTTTGTAGAGACCCGAAGCTTAACGTACATGGACATTACATTACTTTTGCGGAATACTTAGTACATAACAAAAACACACACGCAAGGACCGTAATAGTTTTGTGTCTTTGGAAACTCGGAATATAATCTTCTAATCGTGGTGAAAGATCTTCAACATCTCCCATACAGATCTTCTTTTTTTCTACCTAAAACCTTTCTTTATATTCTGGGGAAAAGAAAACATAAAAGGGTGAGCTCAAATGCTCAGTAAGGGTAAACAAAAGAAATATCAATCACATCATATTCATAAGAACATATCTTTTGGAAATCTTAACCTGCAAAAAAGATCATAATTTCATAACATGGGATAAATCATAGTAGTGAATTGAAATCCCAATAATCATAACATAAAATATGAAACATTGTGTCATACACACATAATCATAGAGAATCATTTCTTATTAGTCAAGACTCATTTCCAAGACTATCTTAGTGGACAAAGTCTATTTCTGAACCGAGTCACCCTCGTTTCAGTCCTGTTTCACTGAACTGGTATAACCTACCATTCCAGCCATGTCTATCTCATTAGATATAAAATCTTTATCCAATGCATTGGAGGTAGATATAGGTCCCACCCATCTCATAATGATACCATTCTTATGTGTGCCACAAAATCATAAATCATACATCATTGCATAACCCATGTAATAAAAATGGGAATCTTAAACATCATGACATTATAAAACAATTCATATAATATAAAGGAATTCATAAAAATAATTCTATCACAACATAATAAAATCAATGTAATAATAGGGATAGAAACAGAACCCTTTATTATCTTAGATGGAAAATAATTTTGATAAAAATCTTGAACTCCATTCTTGAGGAAAATATCCTTTCTACTTCAAATAAATTTTCTCTTTCTTAACATGTCATATAATTTTAAACTAAAAAAATTTGATTAAAATAAACTTCAAAACTTGTAAAGGAAGCTTCTTGGAAATAATGTTTTAAAAATCCATTCATGCCGTATAATTTAAAAAAACATTCTTCGTACTTTTGTCGGAAAAGTCAAAAAAGCACCTCGTACGAAAAACGACAAAAGATTCCTTTCATATATTTTAATAAAAACTCATCGAAGGGTAAAATAGGATTTAAAAAATTGTAGGTGAATGGAAATAATATTACATATTGAGGAAAAATGGATGTGGATGATAAAATACACCCCAGTAAATGCCAAAGTACAAACAATCTCGGATAAAATTGAGATTGTGATATTTCCCTTACCTTTAGTCCAATATGCTTTTTACATGTCCAAACCTCCTGTATAATGATTTAAATAATGTTATTGACTTATTACAGAATCGTACTTATTTTTGTGATATCATATATGGTCATATTCTTAGCTTAGTAATATTTCATTACTACTTGTTATTCCGGTGTTTATTACTTTTTGTTCTTATGCGTGTTTTGTCGAATAAATTCTTATTCTTCTCTTAAGGTTATAGATACCTCATTTCCAGAATGTTATTAGTGTAATATATATCATATTCATTCATTCAATTCATTTATATAATCATTATGAAATGAAGATCATGTAGAACGAGTCGCATCACATCGTGGAGACGGTATTCCGTACGTACGCACGAGTGACGATATCATTCCTATGGTCGTGGAATTGTATTGGAGTGGATTTATACTTTTTAAGAATCAATATCACTTTATAATAGTCATATATAGTCATTATTTACACCATTATACCCATCTAAGTAAGGTGGTGGTGGAAAATAGATTACACCATGGCGTGGAGACGGTATTCCGTACGTACGCACGTGCGGTGATTTTGTTTTCTGTAGGATGGATAGATGGTGAAATAAGGGTTTTTCATAATTATAATAACATATCAGTATATAAGTGATACTGATTTTATTACTTCATAATGAAACAACCTAATAAGAATAAGTGGAAGAAGAAATAGAGATGAAAGAATTGGTAACGGACATTACCTCTTCTTGGAAGTGCTTCTTTGAGACCTCCTTTTAGGGCACTAAAATAGGTCTTTGAAGAAGACCAGAACCTCTAGGATGTTTCTTGGGAAGTGGAGAGAAGAACATGGTAGGGGTTGGCCGAGATTTAAGGCTCAATGTGGTGTGAGGAAGAGGGGGAGGAGGTGCCCTTTTATAAGGGAGGAGAGGGGCTCCTTTGGAAAAACAAAAAATATTATTTTATTATAAAGTCAAGTTCGGTTTTAAATAGCTCCAAATTGATTTATTTCGAAGCTAAGGTGGGTATGGGTCTAAATAATCTCATCCAATATAATCTAGATAAGTTTAGATTCCTATTTTAACCTTATCATTTAGATTTAACATTAAGTTAAATAATTTTACTTTTACCGTGTCTTCTTGTGTTCTTATACTATAAGGTTAATAAACTTACTGTAAGCAGCCAAACGAACCCCAAGTTGTTTATAATTAATATATATAACCTTATCTAAGTCATTTGGCCGAACCATAGATTTTTAGGAATAAAATAACAATTACTAATATAATATTTGTTTTAAAAACTATTTTATGTCAAATTTGACACTATTTAGTAATTAATTTTTTGTGAAAATCATAACAGAATTATTAGTTAGAACAAAGTTAATTAAATCAATACTAACATGTCCTATTAATCTATAAAATTAGTGGAATTCATAAAAAGTGTCAAATTACATTTATTTTGGTCTTTATAACATCAATTATGTCAATATTTCATTAATAAGACAATTACTGCATCATCTTTATGTCATAAATAAATTAAATTATTTAATATCTAAAAATTAAAAATAAAATACCATTATGTAAGAAATATTTTTATATTTCTAATTAATATTTATAGTCGAATTTATCTT
Source organism: Viscum album (assembly GCA_963277665.1). NCBI lineage: Eukaryota > Viridiplantae > Streptophyta > Magnoliopsida > Santalales > Viscaceae > Viscum > Viscum album. Next base: position 1,536,672,430 of record OY728126.1, read on the forward strand.
ATGTATAACCCCTTATTAAAAATGATTTACTTATTAAACTTTGATTTTAACTATTTTAACCCTTCTTTAAATAAATTAATAATAAATGTCCTAATCTAATCCAGGTGGGCCTAAATGGTCATATTTTATTCCTAATGTTGTTTTTGGTCTAATTAAAATTGTCCAATAGAATTAGGACATGTGTTAGGGTAATAATGATATCATTTTTACCCTTAATTACCCTATTTACTTTTAACCGTGGTAAAAAAAGGAAAATGTTACTATTCACCAAAAAATTATTTTCATCTCATTGAACCACATTTTACTTAATGAAATCAACCATGTCTCTCGGGTTTTCGAAATTCCACTCACAGAAGTGGTAAAATTAAGTTTTATGAAAAATTCAGTTTTTTAACTACCACTTAGTGGTTTCACTATTCATCAAAAAATGAAAGTTTCCAGAAAAATACCAAAAATTAGATCTAAGCTATATTTGATATTATGAATTCAAAAATGATGTCTATTTCATCAAATTCATAACATATCAGCTACATTAACTAATTTAAAAATTAATTCCCATCGTCAAAACAAATAGCGTGTTTTTAAGAGATAATGACTATCAAAAGATCGACACTTGTTTATAACTGGTTTAAATGTGAAATTACATCCAATGAACAACATTGTATTAAATTGTAAAAATATTTTCTAAATATACTTTAAAACCACTAAAATTTATAATTTATGACTATTAATTATTTCGATTAAAAAAGTTGTTTTTAATTATAATTTAGTAATTTTCACTATTCATCAAAATATGAAAGTAATCCGAAAAGTACCAAAATTTCACCTTAGGCTAAATTCGATACTCCGAAACCAAAAATGAAGTCCATTTTGAAAAATAAAATTTACAAAATTTCAAAAAGTGGTTATTACTATTCATAATGGATAGTTTTAATAATATTTTAATAGCATATTGTTGTTTAGTAAAACTCGTTATTGTGTACTACACACGCTATCGAGGAAGGTCACGATTGCATGTAATGCAAGGCAAGTCAAGGATGCGTGTTGTGCAAGCTCCTTTTGGTGTAGCATACAACACAAGACATTAATGAAATTAAAAAGAATATTTTTCATAAAATCTCGGGGTGTTACATTCAACCCCCTTAAAATGAATTTCTCCCTCGAAATTCGTCGGGGTTATAAATGGTTTACTACTCGAAAGTTTCTTTAATAGAAACCCACATCGTAAAAAGGAATACCAAAACCAATCTTTAAAAACAAAAGTATGAAACATAACAGTTACCCAAATAAACTAATCGCTGGGTTTCCACATAGGTGAAAATATGGATATGGAAGAGAAATCTAACCATCATGTTCGGATGGAGAGTGGTAGAGAACATGGCTATGGAAAAGCCAGCAATCACAAAGCCATAAATTTGTGATGATCTAAGGTACCATATGAATCATCAGATATAAGAGCACTAGGACAACATTTTTGGTTTTCAAGATCAATTCCCTAAAGTTGATGAAATTTGAATTAGAAGAAATACTTTCGTTATTTTGGTATAGTCTCAACGTTGGTCTTTCTTTGGACAATTTCCACTTCACATCTTAAATAAATGAAGTTGAATTTGTCATTCGTGATGTGTTAGCAGATCATGTGATAGAATGATGGGTCATTCCATCTGTCTCAAAAAAAATGTTAGAAAAGTTATCATAAAATACATAAGTCCATCTATAGTGAGATTAATCATATATAGTTCCTAAAATGGACTTATAATTCATATATTATACTGCTTAATAAAACTAGTTTCTACTAAACAGGGACTTCCTGTTGGCCATTGGTAGGCGATAAAAGCCAGTCGCACTTCAGTTGTGGGTTCGATTCCCACAGCCTTTTCCGACGCGATGGGTTGTCGCCCATCCTACAGGTTGTCCTTTTTCTAAAACTAAATTACTATAACATCACATAAATAATATCAAAAAAAGTTCTATCCTTAAACAATACTAAATTATGGTTAACATAATCCATTCCAATCTTTAGGCTTATCTGAAATACTTCGGTCCAAGCTCATAGTATAAAGAAAATGATAACTTGAAATGTCGTCAACCAAGCATGTAAATACCATCATTTATCCCCCATATATCTTGTTGGTCACATTCCAATCATGTGAAAACCTTAATGATGTATTCTATTGAAAAATGAATACCCATTAAACCTTAGTGAAAACATGAATGCTGTCAAAAGTTAACTCTTTCCACATACCAAAATCCAAAAATTCTATATACTCAAACCATGATATAACCTTCTCCTTATATCAGTCATGAGCTCATGAATACTATCAAACATTTAATTTTCTCCTTATCCCTTCATTATGCACATATAATCTACATTCCAAAAATATCTTAATAACCTTTCATGGATACTGGTAACATTAATCATACACTTTCAAAACTCAAGGAAAGGCAACAGTGTAACAATCCTTAGATGTATCTTTATTCCATAGTACCATGAGATTACTTATACAACATTACACATGATAAACATATAATCATTCCACTACATTCTTAAACCATTGACCGAGCTTCAGCAATTATTTCATCTCACATATCATTTGTAGTCTCTTCATCATCATCCACATAAATACTTCCCATACGACCATACTGATTCTCTTCACGAGACGTTCCCTTAGGGAATTGGTTTTCATAATGCCCGTACATTCCACATTTAAAACATTTAACCATTGTTGATGTCGTAGCAATACCATTATCCTCATCCCTGGTCTTAACTGAACCTTTTCCTTTGCACTTACTTGCTTTGTGCCCTTCTTTTCCACACCCAAAGCATCTTCCAGTTCCATTGAAAGATTCTTCTTGATTCCTCTTCCCACATGATTTACATAAGGGAAATTGAACTTTCTTTCCTCTATGATCATCATGAAACTCCATCTTTCTCTTATTAGACGAGTCAGGAAACTTAAAAAATTTTACTTTATTGATCATATTATGAGATTTATGATTCGGCATAATAATGATGTTTGGACTTCCAAATCCCATTTCATTTGGTTGCTCATGAAAAATATCATTCCATTGTCCATCATATCCTCCATTATCGTGAATCATCTTATTTCCAGCGATTTTCTAAATCCCAAAAAGAATAGTGTGAGAGGCAAAAATCATAATAAAGGGGGAGTAAATTCAATATCTAACATCTTTGGTTTAATCTAATATCATTACCATAGTTCTAGGACTATATCCTATATGTATACTTATCCTTAGGCACATCCCTAGACATACATTAGAAATATCTCTAGGGATCTCACTAATGTTTTCGCATCCTAGTTTCCAAAGGTTGACTAAACCTTTCCTCTGATACCAACTGTAGAGCCCCGAAGCTTAACATACATGGACATTACATTACTTTTGTGGAATACTTAGTACATAACAAAAACACACACACAAGGACCGTAATAGTTTAATGTCTTTGGAAACTTGGAATATAATCTTCTAATCGTGGTGAAAGATCTTCAACATCTCCCATAAAAATCTTCTTGTTTTTTCTACCTAAAACCTTTCATTATATCCTGGGGAAAAGAAAACATAAAAGGGTGAGCTCAAATGCTCAGTAAGGGTAAACAAAAAAAATATCAATCACATCATATTCATAAGAACATATCTTTTGGAAATCTTAACCTGCAAAAGAGATCATAATTTCATAACATGGGATAAATCATAGTAGTTAATTGAAATCCCAATTATCATAACATAAAATATGAAACTTTTTGGCATACTCAAATAATCATAGAGAATCATTTCTTATTAGTCAAGACTCATTTCCAAGACTATCTTAGTGGACAAAGTCCATTTCTGAACCGAGTCACCCTCATTTCAGTCCTGTTTCACTGAACCGGTATAACCTACCATTCCAGCCATGTCTATCTCATGAGATATAAAATCTTTACCCAATGAATTGGAGGGAGATATAGGTCTCACCCATCTCATAATGATACCATTCTTATGTGTGCCACAAAATCATAAATCATACATCATTGCATAACCCATGTAATAAAAATGGGAATCTTAAACATCGTGACATCATAAAACAATTCATATAAGATAAAGGAATTCATAAAAATAAATCCATCACAACATAATAAAATCAATGTAATAATAGGGATACAAACAGAACCCTTTATTATCTTAGATGGAAAATAATTTTGATAAAACACTTGAACTCCATTCTTGAGGAAAATATCCTTTCTACTTCAAAATTTTTTTCCCTTTCGTAACATGTCATACAATTTTAAACTAAAAAAAGTTTATTAAAAATAAATATCAAAAATTGTAAAGGAAGATTCTTGGAAATAATGTTTTAAAAATCCATTCATGCCGTATAAGTTAAAAAAAACATTCTTCATAATTTTGTTGGAAAAATCAAAAAAGCACCTCGTATGAAAAATGACAAAAGATTCCTTTCATAGCATTTACTAAAAACTCACCTAAGGGTAAAATAGGATTAAAACAATTGTAGGTGAATGGAAATAATATTACATATTGAGGAAACATGGATGTGGATGATAAAATACACCCCAGTAAATGCCAAAGTATAAACAATCTCGGATAAAATTTAGATTGTGATATTTCCCTTACCTTTGGTCCGATATTATTTGTACGTGTCCGAACCTCCTGTATAATGATTTAAATAATGTTATTGACTTATTACAGAATCATATTTATTTTTATGATATCAGATATGGTCATATTCTTAGCTTATTATTAGTAATATTTCATTACTACTTGTTATTCGGGTGTTTATTACTTTTTGTTCTTATGCGTTTTTTGTCGAATAAATTCTTATTCTTCTCTTTAGGTTATAGATAGCTCATTTCCAGAATGGTATTATTGTAATATATATCATATTTATTCATTCAATTCATTTATATAATCATTATGAAATGAAGATCATGTAGAACGAGTCGCATCACATCGTGGAGACGGTATTCCGTACGTACGCACGAGTGATGACATCGTTCCTATGATCGTGGAATTGTATTGGAGTGTATTTATTTTTTTTTCAGAATCAATATCACTTCATAATAGTCATATATAGTCAATATTTACACCATTATACCCATCCAAGTAAGGTGGTGGTGGAAAATAGATTACACCACGACGTGGAGACGGTATTCCATACGTACGCACGCGTGGTGATTTCGTTTTCCGTAGGATGGATAGATGGTGAAATAAGGTTGTTTCATAATTATAATAACATATCCGTATATAATTGATACTGATGTTATTACTTCATAATGAAACAACCTAAGAAGAAGAAGTGGAAGAAGAAATAGAGATGAAAGTATTGGTAACGGACATTACCTCTTCTTTGAAGTGCTTCTTTGAGACCTCCTTTTAGGGCACTAAAATAGGTCTTTGAAAAAGACCAGAACCTCTAGGATGTTTCTAGGGAAGTGCATAGAATAAATTTGCAGGGGTTGGCCGAGCTTTAAGGCTCAAAGTGGTGTGAGGAATAGGGGGAGGAGGTTCCCTTTTATAAGGGAGGAGAGGGGCACCTTTGGAAAAACTAAAAAAATTATTTTATTATAAAGTCATGTTCAGTTTTAAATTGCTTAAAATTGATTTATTTCAAAGATAAGGTGGGGATGGGTCTAAATCCTCTCATACAATATAATTTATACAAGTTTAGGTTCCTAGTTTAACCTTATCATTTAGATTTAACATTAAGTTAAATAATTTTCCTTTTACCGTGTCTTCTTGTGTTCTTATACTATAAGGTTAATAAACATACTATAAGCAGCCAAACGAACCCCAAGTTGTTTATTATTAATATATATAACCTTATATAAGTCATTTGTCTGATCCTTATATTTTTAGGAATAAAATAACAATTACTAATATAATATTTGTTTTAAAAACTATTTTATGTCAATTTTGACACTATTTAGTAATTAATTTTTGTGAAAATTATAACAGAATGATTAGTTCGAAAAAAGTTAATTAAATCAATACTCACATTTCATATTAATCTATTAAATTAGTGTAATTCATAAAAAGTGTCAAATTACATTTATTTTCGTGTTTATAACATCAATTATGTCAATATTTTATTAATAAGATAATTACTGCATCATCTTTGTGTCATAAATAAATAAAATTATTTAATGTCTAAAAATTAATAATAAAATACAATTATGTAGGAAATCTTTTTATCTTTCTAATTAATATTTATATTAGAATTTATCTTATGTATAACCCCTTATTAAAAATGATTTACTTATTAAACATTGATTTTAACTATTTTAATCCTTCTTTAAATAAATTAATAATAAATGTCCTAATCTAATCCAAGTGGGCCTAAATGGTAATATTTGATTCATAAGGTTGTTTTTGGTCGAATTACACTTGTCCAATAGAATTAGGACATGTGTTAGGGTAATAATAATATCATTTTTACCCTTAATTACCCTATTTAATTTTAACCGTGGTAAAAAAAAGTAAAAAGTTACTATTCACCAAAAAAATTATTTTCATCTCATTGAACCACATTTTACTTACTGACATCAACTGTGTTCTCAGATTTTTGAAATTCCACTCACATAAGCGGTAAAATTATGTTTTATGAAAAATTAAGTTTTTTAACTACCACTTAGTGGTTTCACTATTCATCAAAAAATAAAAGTTTCCAGAAAAATACCAAAAATTAGATCTAAGCTATATTTGATATTATGAATTCAAAAATGTTTTCTATTTTATCAAATTCAAAACATATCATCTACATTAACTAATTTAAAAATTAATTCCCATCGTCAAAACAAATAGCATGTTTTTAAGAGATAATAACTATCAAAAGATTGACACTTGTTTATAACTGGTTTAAATGTGAAATTACATCCAATGACCAACATTGTATTAAATTGTAAAAATATATTCTAAATGTACATTAAAACCACTCAAATTAATAATTTATGACTATTAATTATTTCTATTAAATAAGATGTTTTTAATTATAATTTAGTAATTTTTCACTATTCATCAGAATATGAAAGTTATCTGAAAAGTACCACAATTTCACCTTAGGCTAAATTCGATACTCCGAATCCAAAAATGAAGTCCATTTTGAAAAATAAAATTTATAAAATTTCAAAAAGTGGTTATTACTATTCATAACAGCTAGTTTTAATAATATTTTAATAGCATATTGTTGTTTAGTAAAACTCATTATTGCGTACTACACACGCTATCGAGGAAGGTCGTGATTGCGTGTAATGCAAGGCAAGTCAAGGATGCGTGTTGTGAAAGCCCCTTTTGGTGTAGCGTACAACACAATACATTAATGAAATTAAAAAGAATATTTTTCATAAAATCTCAGGGTGTTACAGTTTTGGTCCACCAAAGAATCGATCAATATTTCTCTTTAGATTACATACATAATCCGTAAATTACCTTGCAAACCTATTAAAGAGGGATTCATATCTAGAAACACAGTAATCCTCCATTTTCATTATATCGATGAATTTTATCTCAATATATTCTTGCAGTTCAATAGGGAAATACTTTTCCCTGAAAATATCCATAAAACCCATTGATTCCTTTTTTTTCTATTTCTTCCTCCTCCTTGTTATGAATCAATGACCACCATTGATCTTTATATCCAAAGAGAGGATAAAATTCCATGATAAGCTTCTACCTTTCATTTCTTTTCAAAGTTAGAAATATATTTTCTATGGAACTTATCTATTTCTCAGATACAAATTGATTTATAGTCCCATTTAATAAGGAAGGTTTTTGTCTAATGAAGGGTTCTAACATTGTTCCTCCACGTTGTCGACTTGGATACTCCATACAGGTAAGGTTATTTCTCAAAACATGATTCGTTTATCCTAGTATTGTGATAATATATTCATCACTAGTTGTATCCCCACCTCCAACATCATTACCTTTCATAGGAGGGAAATCCCTATATAGATTATGAGCATTGATATAGTTTCCAATCTTTCATCTAGGTTTTATTTCTAAATAATGGCATACACTATATTTGATGATAACATTATGAAAATTAATTTATAATATCAAAACTAGTAAATTATAGAACATAAATTGAAAATTTTGGTATATGTACTCCTTAAATAATATTATTAGTTTATTTCGATATATTTCCAAATTAATTCATTGGGTTTCACTCTCCAATATTTGTTTTCCTTAATATAGTTCCCTATTTTCCCACTAAACATCCTCTGATACTGACTTCAAAGACCCCAACCCCAGTAGACTAGTGTTGGTGGTTACTTTATGACAATGGTAATTGATACAAGGAATGACATCCTAAAGTATAGAATAGTTTAGTAGTCTTGGTAAACTAGATACATACTTCAATTTAAAATTACAATTAAAATATAAAATAAAAAGAATTTTATTCGAGAACACCATTATACATTTAATTGAAACGTCTATAATCAATAAAAAAACACTTTGTGATATCTTTATGAAAAATAAAACATATGAAAGAGGTGATTTCAATTTATTAGTAAGAGTAAGAGTACATTGGAAACATTGAGTAAATGAGGCATAAATAATATGGGAAGGTAAATAGATAAAACTCATTCCATATAATCATTAACTTGAGCATAATGTGATAGGAATAAAATATAATCAAATAAGGCCATATAAATAATCACCAGGAAAATACTCTTAACCATGGATATTATAAATAATCGATTAATCATATGGAATATCAAAAATTTAATTAATAATGATAGAATGAATAATTATTAACATCTAAAACATAATGTCTAGGATTTTTAATATGAATCCTATAATTTCATTTCTTCTTTCAAAGAATATATCATTATCAAAGATTCGTACTAAGAATCTATTAAATAGGAAAGTCCTTGGTCAAAACCCACTCTAGTTTTTCCCTCAATATATATCGATGCATCAAGGGGCTATAGTAACCCCATCTACCACATAATAATTTCAATGAATTATATATATGAAAGCGGTGAAAAATAAACTATATAAACATTCATACTAAAAACTAACATTTGGAATTTGAGTACTTTGACCATAAACCAAGATGGTATAAAAATAGAACATCCCCAGTCAAACTGATCCTAAACCATTCAATAAAATAAGTAAAATTATATCATAATAGATCATACTCAATTGAGCATAAAATTCAATGAAGTGTTTTTAGATAAATGTAAATCCTCCTATAAAATCATAGAATTTCTTGTGAGAGAAATACTATTTTTTAGTTTGAAATCATTTTTTTAAAGGGAGAAGCAATTATAAAATGTTATTATTTTGAAATTTTCTTTGAAAAAATCTAATGGAATATTAAAAATAATAATCAATTAGGAAAATTGTAATTTTTTTTCATGAATTTTAGGTCAAAAAATATCTTTTTACACTTTTTGTAAAAAATTCATAATGTACATTGTTTTGGAAAACGAGAGGAAGATTACTTCTAATGAATTTTGTAAAAATGCAAATGGTGTAAATATGAATTTAAAAAATAATTTTAGAATATTATTATTATTATTTTATTTTTTTAGAAAACCTGGACATTAAGGATAAATATTCCTTTTCAAAAACTTAAATGAAAACCATCCTGAATATTGAATAGATTGTGAAATAAACACTTAACTTGTACTTTAGTTGAAGGTGCTTTATCATTCTATATAATGGTATAGAGAAATTTATTAATTTATAAAAGGACAATATCCATATTTATGATATCATAGATGATCCTCTAATATATGATTGTTAATAATATTTCTTTATTTCCCTTTTTTCATGTGTTAACTGCTTCATTTTACTATTCATGCGTTTTTTTTCATGTAAGTCCTATTTATTATACATAAGATATATTTATTTCATATCTAGAATGATATTATGTTATGATATATTATATCTAATCATTATATACACTTTTTAATCATTTTTCAATGGTTAACATGGAAAATGAATCGCATCTCATTGTGGTGACAGTAGACCATACATGCGTAGGAGTGATGATATCATTCCCTTAATGGAGAAAGGGTAATAAATTAGATGTTATATTAATTTTTCTAGAAAAAAAATCATTTCATAATTATCATATATATCTATTATTATCACCATTATACCCTTCCATGTATAGTGGTGATGAAAAACATATTATACCACGACGTGGAGACCGTAAGCCATATGGACACCCACACATGGTGTTTTTGTTTTTATAATAGTTGGAATAATGTTATAACATTATTATAATAACATCTCAGAATATATATGATACTTGATTTATTAATTTTTTACTAAACCACACATTAAGAGTAATTATAAGTAGAAATTAACATGTATTAGTTGTTAAAAATGATTACCTCCCTTTAGACATGCTTTCTTTATATCTCTTCTTAAAGGACCTAGGGATTGTATTTTTATAAGTCCATGATCTAAAAATCATTAATAATGATTTTTGGAGGAGAAATGTGCTTTGTTTGATTAATATAGACATATTAATGTGTTTTTATTAAGTGAGGGATGATGTTATGTTTTATAATTGTGGTGAGGGGCACTTTTGGAAACTCTCAAAATATTAAATTACTATAAATTAAGTTTCAATTCTAAATGGAACCAAAGTGAGTTACGAACAAGATAATGTGAGTATGGGTCAAAATACTCTTATAAAATAGTTTTTCTACATGTTTAGGTTACATTATTACACGTATCATTTATTTTAACCATTATTAAATCCATTTACCTCTTACTATGACAACATTGATTTTTTCAATTTGAGGTCAATATTGTTACTATAAAAAGAAAAACTAACCAAAAAACCATGGATGAAATTTTAAACCTTATATCAATGGGTTTGTTGAAATTTATATTTTTCTAAATTTTATATGATTTAATAAAATATTATTTATTTTAAAATATCATTAATGTCAATTTGGAATTATTTTGTTACCTTGAATTTTAAAAAATATTAATACCAAAGATAATTTAAAACCAAAAAAATTAATACACCCCCAATATGACTATTTAATAGTCTGAATTCATGTATCAAATAAATTATTACAATTGTATTTATTTTAATATTTTCAATATATTTTATTTAATATTTACATTAATTAAAAAATTATAGCATCATCATTGTGTAAGCCTTTATTGTAATTATTTGTTGTCTAAAAATTAAGAAGAAATTAAACTGATGAATATTCACATTTCAGATTTCAAATTTCTATTTATAGTCAACAATATCTTCGGAATGACCACATATTAAAAATATAATACTTATTAGAAACATGAGTGAGACATATTTGAATTTAATTAATATAAAATACTATTAAATGAATATATTTATCCAAGTGGATCTAAGAGATTTTAAATTGTCTTAAGAATGATTTTTGTTGACACTCACACATCCAATAAAATTATAATAGGTGTTACGGTAATTTTATAATTCTTTTAACATTATTTTTACCCTTAATTACTTGATTTACCCTTAACTGTGGTAAATAAAATTACAAATTTTACTATACATATTGGAAGAAAATAAAAGGGACTTATTTAGTAAATATCGGATTTATTATTCAATGTATGAAATTAATTTTTCATAATTTATGTCATAGAATTTTAAGAAATTAAATAAAAATTATGCTACATATGGGATGAAACAACATGTTTCTAATGTAAAAATGTTCAAAAGAGTGAAATGTTTTTATATAAAATTTAAATGTGAAATTTATTTTAATGAACCAAATTGAATTTATTTGTTAATAATTTATATATTTATAATTTAAAACAAATTTAAAATTCATTTTAACTATATAAATAAATTTGATGAAAATGGAGTATTTGTTTACTCTTCATCAAAAAATTAAACATATTTGAAAAATACAAAAAATTCAACCAAATTAAATTTTGATAATCCTATTTCGAAAATAAATTTAATTTCTTCAAATATAATTTATAATTTTTTCAAAATTTCATTTTAAGACACGTTCTCCATTAAAAGGTGATAGAATTACCTTTAGAAAAATATAGTTTTTATGCTTAAAATTTTATTTATTCATATCTTATTCCTATAAAATATATTGGTTGAATGTAATTTTCTTTAATATATATAAATTTAATAATGTGGTTAATACAATTCATTCTTACCAATTTAATGGGTAGATTATAATAATACTTGCAGTTAATCTTCGTGTTGTGTGCATCATAAGGAATAAATGAAATTAAATTTAAAAAAGAGACATACCATAAAATATTGGGGTTTTAAAAAAGGAACTAAATTAATTAAATATAAATGAAAAAGGTTCAATAATGTACTTAATAGTTTTAAATTTATTATTTTGGAGTATATAATACGTATGACTGAGAAAGAAGCCTATATAAGGTTTTTTCATCTCAATTCTACTCCATTGATAATTATGTAATATTATGTACCCAATTTATTTTATATGGTGTATATATTTCCTCTTAAACATATTATATAATAAATAAAACCTTATTCATGGTATTTGAAATTTTAAATCACGTTTTATCATTTAAGGGGATTTGATTCAATGGTTATTAAAGCTGTAAAGGTTTATTTTACATTCTCACTCTAATTTGTGTTGTTAAAATTTAAATTGAAATTGGAATAATTATATTAAATATATCTCCTTAAAACAAATATATATTTTGAACATTTATTTATTTCAAGGCCTTTTATGTTATTCTTCCAAATTTTCCTCTCATTCGTTCTTAATGGATGAATGAATGTTTTCAAACAAAACTGGCATTATTTCATTTTTTTAGTTGAAAATAATTATCTTACATATACATATTCTTGAATATGTTTTATTTATATTTTTATCTAATTTTAATTTATTTTAATATTTATTTTTCAACTATTTAGGTGTTTATATACAGAATCTCAAGTGGAATTTTTTAAATATTTATGAAAAAATGTTTTTGTCTATTAAAAAATGTGTAAAATGAATGTTTATTTTAACGTATGAAATGTGAATGGGTTTTCCTACCTCCATGAACATTAATATCTATTTGTGTAACTCCAAAAGTATCCATTAGTTTTCAAAGAAATTAATTTTTCTAATATTCAATGAGTTTTTAGTTTTTATAATAAAAATAAATAAATTCATTTTCTAAAAGGGTGAAAAGAAAATTGGAATCAATTTATGAATTGTTATAAAAAACGTAACAAAATTTTTAAGAAATTTATTTAAAGTCTCACTTCAATTTTTATATCAAATTTTTATATACATTACTTTATTTTATTCCTTTTATTCGGTTTAATCGATGGTCTTTTATCATCCTTTACTGATTTATGAACTATACCTTATTTTTTGATCATTCAATTTATTATGATATTGATCTATATCACTATACATTATTCATTGGAAGTTAGTTTTTTCTTTAATGCCCATATTTCTCATATTATAGATATCATTATTTTTTTCTTAACTATATTCAATTTAAATAAATGGCATTAATTGATAGAATATTTTTTATTTATATTATAGGGGAGACATTTATGTTCCTTATTCTTGATTCAATATGTATATTTATTGATTGATAAGGAATATTTATTATGTATTATATTTATCATTTGTTGTATTTGGAGTAAATTGGAAATATTTGTGTGATAGTTGGAACCCCATTATAGATAGCCCCTCAATGCATTAACAAGTCTCATGAGATAACATAATTGGCCACATTATTTGGGTAATTGGTATATTCATACTCATACAATGAAGGTGTATCAAATAAGTCCTTGATTAAAATATTCATGACTTTTTTCAAGTCCCTGATTGTACGATCATGAATTTACTAAATTATATATTTTCTTCAGTGAGAATTTGGTTTTCATTATCCATGTGTTTTATTTCTCCATAGATGTAATTTATGATCATGTTATTGATTAAATGGAATATATATTTTTATTTCATTCATCTATATTGTCATTCCTTATCAAATAATGATAGATTATTTTGTATGATTTCCCTTACTAATAATTTGTGACTACCCTATATTATGGTTTCATTTCCTTAGTATATACATATTGAATCTTTTAAGGATTTTGTATTAATTGTTTTTCTGATATGCTTCATTTTTCCAATGTAGTATAGAAATCGTATATATATCTTATATCCAAAAACTTATAAAAATATCAATCCTTTTTGGATGATATCCCTTTAATCTGGTTATTATGTAATAAAGTAAGAACCAAATCTTGGTTACTAGGTTCTGGTTCGTTGAGTCTAGAAAACTCTGTAGTACAAGTGGATGTCTAAGATTTTTAGGCATGGACGTCTACATGGGTTGGAACATAGTCATTAAAAACATGTATTCCAACCTTTCAGTTAGTCTAGGGTTGTGGGATATTTATTTTGTAAATTGTAAATTCCCTAAAAAATCAACCATTAATCCCTTAATATGGATATTGATAAATATAAGGGTTATTAGGGTTGATTTTGGGTATTATCCACTATTAATCAATATGATTGTCTATAAGATTGAATGGATTGATGATAAATTAAGGTATGATATCTTGATCTTATTGGATTGAATATATTTTTTTATCTCTCTTATTAATCATCTATATTTATAGATATGTAATTAAAGATAAATCAAATGTTATTGGATTATTGTAGGTTAAATTACGATTAATGAATAATGATAATTATTCCTTATTATTATGTTTCAGATAATCAAATCACGATCATTCATAATATATGTTTTTATGGATTTCCTGGAATTTTCATCAAATTTAGATGGTTATTATTCATTCCAGGATAAATTATGATTCTTCATTTTATGAACAATTTTTTTCAACAATTTCAATTACATGATTTTTTATTAAATAAAATTTTAAAATTAATTAGGTCAAAAATTGGGAATGTATAGAATTTTAAAATGTTGAATAACAGATTTTACTAAATCCCTTTGTTTTGGTTTAAAATAGATTTTGTTTTTGAAAATTTTGATTTTATATCAAAAATTGGTAGTGGATTTAAGATAATTTATTTCTATTGAATTAATTAGGATAATATTTTTTGAATAGAAAAATTATTTTGGCAATTAAATGAACCTTGATTTTAGAAATATCCAATAAGTGTCAGGAATAAAGGTAATGGATTTCTAATGATTAATAGTAACAAACATAGGTTGTATAAAAAGATATTTCATATCTATTATAGATTATAAATAGTGATTATCTTTGGAAACACATAAAGTGAAAATGATCCATAAATAGTGAAATAACTGATCATATGAATGTATGGTTCAAATAATTGGTTAAAGTTCTCCATGTTTTTTTCTAATTGGAATAACTAATTAATTTCTTGATTTTTTGGTGTACTGGATAAGGTTTTATTTATAGAAAAACTATTTTATGTGTTATTTTACTTGTTTATATGGTATATATGTGACCATATGATATGTTGTTTTGTTTTTTGAAATGTTCTCAAATGTATTCAATAGAATTTATTATATGGAATATAATAGATCATAAATGGGAATTAATGAGTGTGAAATAGGGGAATATTTTTGAGTATTGATGAACTCATCCCTAGAATTATACCTATGTTTTTAAGTTGATATATATGTTCCAAATTTAAGAAAGGGAAATTCTTTTTTATTTTTTAGTGATAGATCCTAGGATCTTGCTTATAGAAAATTTTGGTGTTTTTTTAGTATACATCACATAGGTTGTAGAAAATACTTGAATGATACATTTCATTTACCTTAATAAGGTTATGTCATATCAGAAATGTTTTAATTATATTTACCCTGCACCTTATTTTAATATTTGGTTTTATTTGAAATGATTTTGAAATATTAGTTTTGGTTTTTAAATAAAAACATCATCAAATTTTCATGATGCAATATTTTTTTAAGTTTATGTAAAATTTTTCCATAATGATTATGAAATGACCCTAAAAGGTAATTAATAAAATTTAGTTATCAAATAATGGGTTTGAGGCCATGTGGTAGATTGGTTCTGGTCCCATGGTCGATATCTTGGATAGTTCATAAAAAATGGTATTAGAGCCCATTTTTTAAAAACTGTCCTTGTGAAGTTCTGCATAAATGTATACATGGATGGTTGTAACTAAATAGGTTGTAATAAAAAGAATATCTAAACTCATAATGGTTAAATTTTTTAGAAAAGGAGTCTAGGTATTACATGTTATTGAAGGATAAATTAAAATATATTTTTCTTCAATGTCTTATAGTTTTCTACACGCATGATGAGTTCTAATTAATAATTTATTCATACAACATGGTAAAAATTTATAGATATAATCTATTGGAATGTGTAGAGATAAATTATATATAATATGGGATTCAAAAATGATTTCATTATATTGAATTATTTTTAAATGTGGTTTCAAAAGGTTTTGAAAAATTTTAGTTTTTAAAAATATTTAGTTGAAATTTACTATTATTGCATTTTTGGAAACTAGAATAGTGAAATGTATGAATAAAATAAGGTAAAAAAACACTAAAAATTATAACTAAAAATACAATTTCCTTTTTTATTGTTCTTTTATCTAATAAGTTTAAATTTCTATATAGTGCTACCACGAACCAACAAAGATCACCCATCTTTCTAAAAACCTAATCCATCTGTTAGATTGATTGAAGGGCCTTACTGATCCACATAGTCTATTTATAAGATCCTAGACATCAAGAACTACCTTTGTGAGTATCTTTTTTTTATAAAATATCATAAAAAAATAAGGCACACAAAAAGAAATTTTTTGGTCTTCTAATACAATTTAATTTTGGAAAAGAGACATTAGGAAGGAAAATACATGTTCTATAATGAAAAACCAAAATAGTTTACATGGAAAAAACAAAAAACCATCTCCACAAGACATGTAGTTTCCACTGTACAGCCTCAAATTTCTAATTTACAATCAAACTTCGACCCTATGACACATTTACTTTAACTGCATAAGATGAAATATTATCTACATACACCAAAAGGTGTATGCATGGTCTGAGAAAAACATGCCCATTGGGGTCACAAATAGTGTTCTATAATAATTATTTTTTAAATAATCTGAATATAATTATTTTATTTGTTGAAATTGAATGATATATAGTTTTATAAAATTTATTCCAAAATATTGAAATTACCATTTTTCAATAGTTTGTAAAAAATTTCATTAAAACAAGTTTTCAATGAACATGAAAATATTAAATCAATCATTTTCAAACCATGCATGAAAAAGAAAATTAATAAAAAGAAAAAAATGGAATGTACTAGTAGGATAATATAGGTATTATCTCACTATAATTATCACGTCATGTGAGTAATAATGATAGTGCGCAATGAAAAATTCCTCGATAGGATGACCTGAGAAGGAGAAGAACACCGCAAGGTTTGAACCCTCATAGGATGTCATGTGAAAATGTCCCTGACACGATGAAATAGGGATAAGAAGAGAACCCAAATGTTTGAGCCTATGTATTGGTCATAGAAACATGTATCTACATGACCCAGTACTATGTACCATAGGATCCCATGTGTTAAAAATTTCAAATTATTTGAAAAGGGAACATCACATTTTAAAAATCCCACAAAAACACCTTTGTCACACAAAAACCATGATTTAAATAAAATGATATTAAATAAGACAATATTACTTTGAAATCAATCGGTATTTATTAAATGTAGTGGGTGATAATTTTTTTGAAAAATCCACCATATAAAAAATTTAACAAATATGAGATCATTCTAGTAATAGTTTAGAAATCATATTTATAAATAGGTTCACTTACATAGTTCAAAACAGAAATGATTTAGATTAAACAACCCACTTCAAAGACTAGGAATTCTAATAATTATATAGTAACCTCACACCAAAGAAATAATAGGTATATAGTAACCACATGATTATCCAAAACCATGAATCGAAAAATATAAAATTTAAATTCAACAATACCTTGGAAAATAGAGAATAGAGAAAGACCAATTACCACTACTGGAAATAGAGTATATACCAACGGTTTACAACCGTTGGTATAGGCTGGAAAACCGTTGGTATTTTCTATACCAACGGTTCTCCAAACCGTAGGGAAGTAAGGCGTGGGGAAAGATATATACCAACGGTTTTAAGTAAACCGTTGGGATAGCCCACTCTATGTATTGGTATAGGTTTACCCAACGGTTTAGAACCGTTGGGAATTCTATAATTCTCAACTTATACCAACGGTTCCCAACCGTTGGTATAGTTTTTTCCCCAACGGTTTCATTGAAACCGTTGGGAATTCTATGATTTTGATGTTATACCAACGGTTTACAACCGTTGGTATATCATTTTCCCAACGGTTTCATTGAAACCAGTTTTTTACCAACGGTTTATTGAACCGTTGGTATAATTCTTTCTCAAAGTTTACCAACGGTTTACAACCGTTGGTATTGTGTATTTCCAGAAATGTTGCACAGATGCCCCTGCAGTAGCCCCTCCAGTGCATAGACCTGCATAAAACACACCACTAAAAACACTAACAGAATTAAAACAACTAAAAAGAACACCACCTATTTGATTAGAGCCATGGTGAATAATTCCCCATTTGAATTTTCATATGACAACAATCATCCAGTATAGTTGAATTAGGGTTTCAATAAATCAAATATTATTTACACCCATTTCAATCTTCACATGACAACCACTTTAATAATATATGGTGAAAAGGTATTTTCATAGGAGTCTCATCACTTGTGACTCCATAAGTGACACACCGGGCCTCGAATTGAGGCTGGGTTGACTGGTACACATCACTTATGATCCATGGATCATTGTCCTAAATTTCAACACAATCATAATCCGTTTGATTTGTTTGGCATATGTACATAAAATATTATCCATTTCGAACAAAAGAGATGAAGTTTGGGTGTTCCCCGCCCCACGGTGAATTGGATTGAGGCAGGGTTGACTCGTACATGTCACATATGACCCATGAATCATTTTCATAAAGTTTCAATAGAATCCGAAGGCATTTGGTCTATTTCCCGTATGTCAGTTGTTGATATCACTTATAATTTAGTCCATTTTAAAGAAAAAAGAGATAGTTTGAGTGGTCCTAGACACACCGTGGCTCGGATTGAGGCGGGAATGACTCTTACATGTCAAATATGACCCATGGATTGTTTTCCTAAAGTTTCAATATCATTTGAAGTCGTTTGGTTAGTTTGGCGTATGTCAACTATTGTTTTCACTTAAAATTAAGTTCATTTTAAACAAAAGAGAGACACTTTGAGTGGTGTCAGCCACACCAGGCCTCGGATTGAGGCAAGGTTTACTCGTACACGTCACATATGAGCCATAGATCGTTTTCCTAATGTTTCAACACAATCAGAATCCGTTTGATCAGTTTGGTGTATGTATTTAAAATATTGTCCATTTTTAACATAAGAGAGACAGTTTGGGTGGTGTCGGCATCACCACACCTCGGATTGAGGCGGTATTGACTCTTACACATCACATATGACCCATGGATAGTTTTCCTAAAGTTTCAATAGAATATGAAGGCATTTGGTCTGTTTCCCGTATGACAGTCATTGATTTCACTTACAATTTTGTCCATTTTCAACAAAAGAGAGACAATTTTAGTGGTCCCAGCCATACCGCGGCTCGGATTGCGGTGGGGTTGACTCGTACATGTCACATATGACCCATGGATCATTTTCCTAAAGTGTCAATAGAATCCGAAGGTGTTTGGTCAGTTTCCCGTATGTCAGTTGTTGATTTCACTTACAATTTAGTCCATTTTGAACAAAAGAGAGACAGTTTGAGTGGTCCCGGTCACACCATGGCTTGGATTGAGGTGGGGTTGACTCGTACACATCACATATGACCCATGGATCGTTTTACTAACGTTTCAATAGAATCATAAGTTGTTTGGTTGGATTGGCGTATGTCAGTTGTTGTTTTCACTTAAAATTATGTCCATTTTAAATAAAAGAGAGATAGTTTGAGTGGTTTCGGCCACACCACAGCTCGGATTTATGAGGGATTGACTCGTACATGTCACATATGACCCATGGATCGTTTTCATAATGTTTAAATAGAATCAGAAGGCGTTTGGTTGGTTTGGCGTATGTCAGTTGTTGTTTTCACTTAAAATTAAGTCCATTTTAAACAAAAGATAGACACTTTGGGTGGTGTCCGCCACTCTGGGCCTCATATTGAGGCAGGGTTTACTCGTGCACATCACATATCATCCATGGATCGTTTTCATAATGTTTCAGCACAATCAGAATCCGTTTGATCGGTTTGGCTTATGAACGTAAAATATTGTTCATTTTTAACATAAGAGAGATAGTTTTGGTGGTGTAGGCCACACCGCGCCTCGGATTGAGTCAAGTCTGACTCGTACACATCACATATGACCCATGTATCGTTTTCCTAAAGTGTCAATATAATCCTAAGGCGTTTGGTTGGTTTCCCATATGATAGTTGTTGATTTCACTTACAATTTAGTCCATTTTGAACAAAAGGGAGACAGTTTCAATGGCCTCAGTCACATCGTGTCTTGGATTGAGCCAGGGTTGACTCATACACGTCACATATGACCCATGGATCATTTTTCTAAAGTTTCAACAGAATCAGAAGAATTTTGGTTGGTTTGGCATATGTCAGTTCTTTTCACTTAAAATTATGCCCATTTTAAACAAAATATCATTCCATTATGTTCCCGGCATCCATGGTTTCTTATTTATAGGAGAAATACCCATAAACACTTCAATATGGCCGTTGGTGAGCTTCCGGAGCCGTTGGGGGTCAAAAGTACAAGTCTGGTCAAAGCCCAACGGCTAGTTTGACTGGTCACACCGGCTGGCCGGTGGTGGCTCACCAACTGGCCGGTGGTCCACCGGCTGGCCGGTGCTGAGCTCCCGGCTGGCCGGTGGTCCAGACAGCAGGCTTTCTGTCTGGGTTCCACCGGCCAGCCGGTGGTCATCCACCGGTTGGCCGGTGGCACCAGGCAGTGGGCAAGCCTACTGCCTGGAACCTCCGGCTGGCCGGTGGGCAAGAACTGGTTGGCCGGTGCCTATACCGGCTGGCCGGTGCCTATACCGGCTGGCCGGTGAGCTAACACCGGCTGACCGGTGGCTCTGGCAGAAAGCAATGCTTCTGCCAGAGACCACCGGCCGGCCGGTGGACTCAGAGAGTCCTTTTCAGTTTTCTTGGGCCAACTCCTGGGCAACCTTTTTCCTAGCATCAAAACACTTGAAAACAAGTTAGAACACGATGAGAGTGATTGTGATCATTAAAATCCAAGAGAGAGGGTTACAACAGTTGTCTGGGGTCGAGGGAGGAGGGTGGGGGGCTGTGCGGGGGGCTGTGCGGGGGGTGTTCGGGGGGTTGTCCAGGGTCTAGGGAGGAGGGTGGGGGGTTGTCCAGGGTCTAGGAAGGAGGGGGGTTCCCAAACACACAACCACTAAAAGACAACATCCATAAAAACAGATAATATATAAAAATAACTCAACTCCAATACTATACTACGATTCTAGATAAAACCAAATAGGAACACACCCTCATGTTATCATATTAATAACTCTTCTTGAATCATTTAGAGTCACATCCCAATGATCATAGGATCACTAACCTAATTGATCACTAACCATGAAACACATGTATGTTGGTCATGTCACCACATGCATCATCACTCTTGCCACCATATCTATATATCACAAGGAATTCTCTAGGATAAGACAATATTTGATCACACATCATTCGCATTTAGTTATCATAATACAAATTATATTTACATGCTTATGATATAGAATGAATCCACATTAGTAAGACCCACCCCTCTCATAAGTTACCATCACATCAGTACAACCCATCCTAGAAAGCACCCTACTGCATACAAATTCACCCAATCCAGGGTCCAATACCCAACAGGATCTACATACTAGGATACACATCATGGATCACTATCAAAACCATAAAAACATTGACAGATCTCAAAAAATTAGTGCATTCCATGATTACCTCATAGAATTGAAAAAAGTAAGTAACAATCAATATATCTCACTACTCCATACTCACCCCATAACATAAGGGTCTCACATTACTAGGGAATAATTCTATCCAATACTAAATGATCTTGATCCATTTTTCATATACATATATGATTCACCTCACCAATTACTAAATAGTAATAACATAAAAAATTATGAGTCCATTTAACTAGAATTAAACCATCAGGTTTTACAAGGAAATTCTATATAAGTATTTGTTTACACTTTAAATAATATGACCCCATACCATAAATAAGGTTTTCAACAAAAATAAAGAACATGAATGTCATGGTAACACTCAACATTGATTAATTAATAAATTGTATTCGAATTTTATGGAAATACCAAAATAAATTAGTGAATCAATGTACCTATAGTGGCGCACATGACCACCATGAAACAATCATAAATTTTTACAAAAACCCTAATAATTGGGAATAACGAAATCAAGAATAGAAGTATATGATTTATAAGAGCTGGAACTATATCGTTGATAAAATATAGGAGTCTAACCTGGTAGGTGCTGATATGATGGAAGATGTGGGGATTGGGAGGTCCTTCCGCAAGGAATCGCTCCAGGAGGACACGAACTGAATGCTTCTGGAATGTGGGGAGGCCGCTGGCTCGATTTGGTATTTGGGGCTTTTTTTTCCCAACGGTTATTAAAAACCGTTGGGAATGACCAAACTTCACCACTTTTCCCAACGGTTCTTAGAACCGTTGGGACAAAGCTATCTTTCCCAACGGTTCCATATAAACCGTTGGGAAAACAAGGGTCCTTCACCACTTTTCCCAACGGTTCTTAGGAACCGTTGGGAAAAACCTATCTTTCCCAACGGTTGTATGAAACCGTTGGGAAAACTATGCATTGAGGGGTTTTTCCCAATGGTTTATAGCAACCGTTGGGAAAAACAAGATATACCAACGGTTCATTGAACCGTTGGTACACAACTGTTGGGAAAGGTCCCTTTTCCAGTAGTGTACCACGATGATCTCAAAGACTCAAACAATTATGAACACATATCCAATGAATTACACCTATTTCAATGACAAATCTATTTGGAACATCACTATCTCCCGAAATGATCCTCATTTCTAGTTGATACACCTCTAATCTAAGATTTCCATTATGATAAATAGGTGTGATCTAGAATAATATAGATGAGTGATAATAATATATAAGTACCTTTGATAATATGTATTGATCACAATAGAATCTTTGAAAACATGATCACTGTGCGGAAAATAATCTTCAAAATATACAATTTAATACTCCTTGGATGAGATCCTAAATAAATAAGACTTTAATGAGGAATAAAAGAGTTATTTCTAGTCTTAAAAATAAAAATAATATTTATTAATTAATGTTTCATGGTTTGGCTACACATTTTATAAAACCATTTGCCAATTATTTTCCCACTTGTAGTCTACTAGAGGAGCTTCATGGTTTGGAAAACCTTGTTCCAACCATCTAGAACACCCCTTTTCTAAACTATATAGTTTTAGGATAAGGCTTCATGGTTTGTTAAAACCATGTAACAACCATGAACCCTACTGTAGGTCTCTATAAAAATATCCATTATTACTTTATATGATCCACATGGTTTTCCCTCATTATGTGGAAACTGTGCACATGCCTAAAAAGCACTTAAAAATCCAAAATTTTACCATAAAAACCCAATAAAATTACGATTGAAAAGATATTGAGAAAGAAGGATATTTTTACTTGGATGTGATGATTGGATATGAATATTATTCTCACCAAATCACTCTTCTCCCTCAGAAAGGCATGTTATAGAAGGTTGATCCAAAAATAGATCAGAACCCTTCTCCCTGATAAATTATTTACTCTCACACATATAATTAAAATCATCCTTGTTCTCGCATAACACTTTGAATAAAAGAATAGACATTCCATATATGAATTTTTACTAAAGATAGAAAACATTTACTCATTTATAAACCACATGTGCATATGGTTCTAGTGAAATCTCCTCCCAACTGGAGACATGAGAAAGATAAATATGATATTTATTAAGATGTTATATACTTAATAAAACATTAATAACAATCATTTAGGATGCTAATTCCATCCAAAATTCCACCTTACTTGTCCTAAACAGACCAGCCAGGGTCTAACCAATGAATACTCTTTTACCACCTCAAATAGGCTAGGGGATGGAGACCAACTATGATAAGTAATTTCCCACCAATTTGTGGAATTATCCTAATGTACCTGTAGACACAAAAATATTGAAGAAAAAAATGCTGAAATGAAAAAAAACCGCAAGAATTCAAGTATTCCACTAATATCCCACAACCAGAGTACAATAAGAAGTAAAGGAAAAGAAAAAAGAGCCAATTACAATCCCACCACAACGAGAGTCTTTACAAAAACTCAAAAGATTCCAAGATTCTCTAAGGGAGAGGACTAAGTCAAAGTTACACTCTCGATAAAACACCTCAGTCTTCCAAGCTCTTGCTATGCTCCTCCCACTCCATATCCTCCTAGGAAACCATAAAAATGTCCACTGTCATTACAAGAAAAAAAACATGTTGGAAAATCCCGTGTAGGGGTGAGTATAACAATACATAGTATGACATCCTGAAAACACTAAACAAGATGCAAAAAGTATATTTAGCTCAATAAAAGATGTAACAATGTATCAAAGATACAAGTAGTACAAACCCAGTTGTACTTAGGAAAGACACCAAACAATTAATTGGTTATAACCGACTACCAACAACATGATTCTTCTAGAATGAAAGATCATTCTAGCATAAATCACTCCATGGTCCATGTTTTCACCGGAGACGCTCGATGAATAGGAATATTTCATTTGTTCCCTACCTAGAGAGAATATACTAGTCTGAGAAGACAATGATACACTCAGAGGGGGTCATGACCAGAACCAATAGGGGACACCATGAACCCAATCTGGTACAACCCACTACATAGAGTATTTTATTATAATGATTCCACAAACCCTACAGATGTGGAAACCTAGATATATGATCAATGTTCTACTAAGGGAGGTCACACTGATTCCAAAAAATCCACTAGGGATGATAGAGTATCACACTCTATCCTCTCAGAGGGACACGACAAATCAATTTGAGACTAATCCTATATAGGGGATTTCAATATTCTGATGTGGATATAATGACACACTATACCCTTGAGTAAAGGACAGAGGGAACACACTCAACCTATTCTAGTTCGAACTTGGAATACAATGAGCCACAATCACTCTGGATGGTATTACATGTTGTGTCTGGCAATACCAAGTCTTTCCAATGTATAAATCCTCACACGACATGTAGTCTCTATATAAATGATGTGTAGGATGAGTATGTGACATTTAGAGACACATGCTTCCCTTCCAGTGTCTCTAGGTCATGTCTGTGTACTGAAGCCGTGTCCGTGTATGCCATGTTGTGTTAGTGTCTAAGTACATGACATGAAATTTTGTTGTATATTGTTACCAGTGTCTTTGTACTATGCGGATTACATTCCATGTAATTTAAAGAGGGTCATACACCTTGTGAAAAGGATCATATTCCGTGTGATCATCATATCCTTCCCTAAACCCAAGTCGTCATTGCTGAAGGGTCCCACATGGCATGTAGTATTGATTACACTTCGTGTTACTAGGGATTTTAAATATTAGTAGTTCTTCTCCATTCTAACTTTCATGTCGCTTCTACATCAATTTCAAACTGAAATCATTTGATACATCCTAGATTTATGTTGACTGACATTATCACTGGTAGCTCACTCAAATCCAACCTCGACATGCATCCAGAACTCACCTTAAAAATCTATTTTCCAAGTACCATTTGGGATGGGTATGTAACCAAATATATGATCACACTCATCCCTAATGTACCAAACTCCACCATTTAATTCTTAATCAGTATCCATATACATGTTTTGTACCCACAGTTTGGATTTGTTGTGCCGAAGAAGGGTTGCACAATGATCTGGAACCTGGTATCTATGAAACTGTTGGTTAAGGGTTTTCCAATGTTGATCATGTGAATAAAATTGAGGAGAAATCCATAAACCATGAAATTGAGGAATGAACCAATGTTGTTTTTCCTTTGTACATAATTCATTGTTGTAAAAGGATAATCGAAGACGGGAAATCAACGAACTAGATTTTAACAATTCTATCTGTGGAAATATACTGAAGATGCGTGGATAAATTCCTATTAGTTGAATTGACTCGTGATCTTTAGGGATTTATAAAATGATAAAATCCACAAAGAAGATCACCCTACCTGGAGTTTGGATTTATTTTTGATGCAAAACAGTTTCATTTCTGTTGTTGATGAAATCCCCCAACTCTGTTGGCACGACGATCCATGATCTGCTATCACCGACCAAGAATTCTTTCCTCCAACGGCATCCAGGTCTCCTAGTTTTAGTGGACAACCCTATGAAAAAATAAATATCTATATAATTATAGAGGTTCAATTCACTGAATCGAAGAAAAATATAATAAATCCTTCAATTAATTTATTTTATTAAATTTTCACCCTGATTAGTATTTCACAAATGACCGACCTCAATATATATAATGTTGTGGCTAGGGTTAAGCCACTATTTTGAACTCAATGGTTCCCCCATATTTCTGATTCTACCAACCTTTTAATAGTTATTCCTATTTTCAGGAAAATCACATGCATGTTCTATTTAGTATTTTAATAATTTTTAAATATTGTTTCTGGGAATACTAGGCCTCAGAATCGCTTGCTCTCTCAGAACTCAGTCTCAAAAATAACACATGTAATATTTAAAAATAATAAATGGAAAATATGAGATGTTACATTATCCCCACCTTGGAGATTTACGTCCCTAAAAGCCCAAACACGGTCTGCTCAAATAGATGAGGGTACTGATCATGAATCTGAGCCTCCTGCTTTCATGTGCTCTCCAAGAGATTTATGGGTTGCCACTAGAAACATAATAAAGGAATTGATTTTTCACAAAGGGTCCTCTCCTTCTGATCCACAATATCCCATATTTTCTCATCATATGTATCTTCAACCCTGATAACTAGCTTTCCCTAGAATATGACATGATATTGGTCATGCATGTACCTCCTCAGTTGCAACATGTGGAAGCCGTTGTGTACTTAGTCTAACTGTGGAGGTAGAGCCAAGCAGTACGCCACCTCACCAACTCTACATTGTATCTTTAAAGGGCCAATGAAACATGGAGATAGATTTCCACCCTATCCAAACCTCCATAATCCACGTCAATGTGAAATCTGAAGGAACACATTGTCTCCTTCTTTGAAATCCAATAAGTGTAAGACATATGATGGCTCTGTATAGTCTTAATAAGATCCTAGATTATCTACACATACTTTTTAGCAGATCACACAAATTCTAGGCCCATGAGGGCGTACTATGCTAGGTCAGTCAAACAAAGTGGTGAAATATAGGTTCTCCCATACAAAGCCTCGAATGGTTCCATACCAATGGTAGAATGGTAGATGTTGTTTTATACAAACTCCACCACTTGTAGATGATCCTCACAACGATAACCACATTATAAAAAACAATACCACAAAATTTCCACCATAACATAAATTTCAAGCTCTGTCTAGAAATCCATTTATGGGTAAAATGTTATTCTCAAGCACAACTAGGTCCCAAACACCTCTTGCAATCCATTCCATAACCAGTATGTAATGGGAGCATCATGATATGAAAAAATCATGGATGTAACTCCAAAAAGTCAAACTATCTCTTGAATGTAGATATTTCACAATATCCTTACCGAACTCTGGTTTTGGATTTCTTGGAAGTAGGCTAACTTGGTGAGTTGGTCAATTATCACCTAGATGGAATCATGTCCCTTGGATATATGTGGTCAGCCTATAAGTATGTTCTTATATATCCCATTTCACATTCATTATGGCTCATCAAGAGGTTTAGTCAAACCCATAGTGTAACACCCTGACACTAGTTACCCAGAGTCGGTGCATTATTACATAACATTGGCATGATCACAAACGATCAAGTCTCCAAATACCGATTAGTTTAGTAGCCTTGGAAACACTAGATACATTCATAAGTATTACATTACATAATAAAGTGAAAACTACAACAACATAGTCTCTGTAGTCCACACTCATATCCCATCAGACTATCCATGTAGGTCAGTCTTAAAATACTTCTTCACATCCTGGGAAAAATAAAACATAGAAAGGGGTGAGCTCAGATTCTCAGTAAGGATAACAGTATAGCAGAAACATTCATAAATAAGAAAAAACATTTAAATCAAGGTATAACTAAAAAAATCATTTTAACCTTGAACTTCAGCATAATATGGAAAAAATAAAATTAAATAATTCTATTTACTTATTCACATGGATATTCTACTAGTCGAATAATCACATGCAATGTCAATAACCACTTTCATAATGGTGGAATGCATAATGCCAGACTTTCCTAAACACATAGTCTATGCCTTTTGCCAAGAACACAAATAAGATTTTTTCAAGGCCTTGTGCCAAGATACTAGTTTGTCTCATGATACCTACCGATGCATCGAGGAGCTATAGTGGGCTTCACCCCTCACATACTAAGTCCAATGCATTCCTCATATGAACATGTTTAAACATAACATAAACATTCGTATTAAAACTAGCATACAAAATGTCAATACTTTATCCATAAACCAAAAATGGTATAAAAATAACACATTCATAGTAAAAAATATCACAAACCCTTCAATAAAATATAGATGTTTTGTATCATAATAAATCAACTTCAAATAAGCTTAAAATCCATCAAAGAATGTTGATATAGAAGAAATCAAAACTATTTGAGAGAAATATATCATTCTTAAAAAAATTTAAAAGTCACATAACTATAAAATAACAAAGTTAATTTGAAAATATTCTTATAAGCCTATAAGGTAAGATTTTACAAATTTATAATGGTTGAAAATAGCCTCACCAACCATATAAGTTAAAAAAGACATTCTTACCTTAATTTTGTCGAAAAGGTTAAAAAGGACCTTATTTGGAAAAAGACGAAAAGATTACTTTATAAAAATCATATAAAAAGTCAAAAAAAGGTATAAATGACTTTAACCCATAGTCTATAAAATATTAATAATGTTTTTAAATACATTTTTAAAAAACATGGATGTGGATGATAAAGGGGCCCCAGTAGGTAGTTACATATAAACAACCACGGATAATGAAGAGATTATGAAATATACCCTTACCTTGTAATTTTACTTGGTCAAGGGTACGTCAACCACCTGTATAATGGTGAAATAATTGTTATTAAATTATTTGATAACAATATATATTAATATGAAATAATATATGATCTTCTAATATTGCTTTGTTAATGATATTTTAGTATTATCGTCATTTTGGGTGTTAACTGATTCATTCTCCTTTATATGCTTCGTTACGTAAGACATGTTTGTTATGAATAGGATATATTTGATTTATATAAATAATTATATTATATATTTAATCATTATTTTTAACCATCAAATAAAAATTATTCTTGAATGGATATGATGGGGAATGAATCTCATCGCGTTCGTGGAGACGGTAATCCGTACGTACGCACAAGCGAGAATATCATTATTTTGAAATTAAAATATTATATAATTGAATGGTATATCATATATAATTAATCATTATCATGTTACATTTATTATTTATATTAGTTATACTCATTTTTATACCCATACAAATGATGAAATGTTTGAATAACAAACTACACCACGATGTGGAGATGGTAAGCCGTACGTACGCACGTGTAATGGATTTTCCATTCAAAGGATGGAAAAAATAAATAATATGGTTTTACCATATTTATAATAACATAACATTATATAGAATATACAGTATATGTTATTTTATAATGGAAACAAAAAGGAAAGAAGAAGTGGAATAAGGAATGAACTTGAAAGAGGGTGGTGAAATTATTACCTCTTCTTTGGGTTCTTTCTTTTGATTTGATCAAAAGGGCTCCTTAAGTTAGATTTCTGACTAAAGGAAGGTCTTTAGGATTAATTTAGGGATGTTGAGAGGATATTTGGGAAGGGTTTTTCTAAGCCAAAAGGCTTTGATGGTGTGAATTTGAGAGAATGGGGAGTGCCTTTTTATAAGAGGGGTGCAGGGCACCTTAGGAAAAGATAGAAATATTATTTTATAATAAAATAATTTTCGGTTTCTAATGGCTCAAAAAATGAATCATTTAAACAATAAGGTGGGGATGGGTCGAAAAACACTCAAACAATAAGTTTTAGATAGGTTTTGGTCATTATATTAATTTTATCTTTTAGATTTTTCTCTTAGTTAAATAGTTTGGCATTTAACATGTCTCCTTGTATTTTTATATTATATGGTGAATAAACTTTCTATATACTTCCAAAAGAACCCCAAGAGGTTTATTAATGATACAACTATCATTATAAAATTATTTTAGCCTAAAATTTGATTTTTAAGAATAGAATATCAATTAATAATATAATATTTCTTTTAAAAACACTTTTATGTCAATTTTGACTCTATTTGGTGTTTTGTTTTTTCTAAATTTATAACAGCATTATTACTTTGAAACCAATTTATCTAACCAACCCTAATATGTCATATTAACCTATAAAATTAGTTTAATTCATAAAAACTCTCAAATTACATTAATTTGTATATTTATAATATCAATTATTTTAATATTTCATTAATTATGTATTTACTGCATCATCATTATGTTGTAAATAAATTAAATTATTTAATGTCTAAAAAATATAAATAAAATACCATTATGTAGGAATTTTTTTATCTTTATAATGAATATTTATAGTCGAATTTATCATATGTATAACCCTATATTAAATATGTTGTAGTTATTAAACTTTGATTTAAACTCTTTTATTTATTCTTTAAATAAAATAATAATAAGTGACATAATCTAATCCTAGTGGACCAAAGAGGTTAATATTTTATTCCTGAGGTTGTTTTTGGTCGAATTATGCTTATCCAATATAATTAGAACATGTTTTAGGGTAATAACAATATCATTTTTACCCTTAATTACCCTATTTACTTTTAACCGTGGTAAATAAAAGTAAAAAGTTATTGTTCATCAAAAATTATTTTCATCTTATTGAACCACATTTTACATACTGATATCAACCGTGTCTCTTTTATTTTTTGAATTCCACCCACATAAGTGTTAAAATTATGTTTTATGTGAATTTTCAAATTTTCCTATGAGGTGGGTAAAAGACTATGAAAAGTTAAATAAAAGTTTGATATATCTAAAATTATTATAAACCAAATCCAATGAATTACATTGAAATTATATATGTATTATGTATATATTTTGACCTAATATAAATTTAAATAAAATAAATAATTATATAAATAAAATTTCAGTTCTAAACTATAACTCAGTGCTTTTCACTATTCATCAAAAATTGAAAGTTTTCAAAAAAATACCAAATATTCCCCCTAAGCTAGTTTCGATATTATAAATCCAAAAATGAAGTGAATTTTGAAAGATAAAATTTATAAAATTTCAAAAGGTGGTTATTTCTATTAATAATGGCTAGTTTGATTGGTTACGATGTGTTAGAATCTCGAAGTTGCATACAATTCAAGCAATTACATTATTCAAAGGGAACCGTACCATGGAAGCTCGGGGCTTTACATTCTCCCCTCCTTCAAATAATATCATCCTCGAAATTTCTATAATACTAATGCATGAAAAGACTCTGCTGGTTCTTCATCATTAGTTCCTTGGGTTCCCACATTGCCTCTTCCATCTTATGGTTTCTCCATAAAACTTTTACCAGATGAGTCTTCTGGTTTCCCAGCACATATTCTCTAGTATCAATAATCTTGACAAACTTTTCACAATAAGACATATTGGGTTGCAGTTCTAATTCCTCATAGGTGAGTACATGCGTTAGGCTAGACATGTCTTTTCTCAATAGTGATACGTGGAACACATCGTGAACTTTGGCGAGATTTGGCGGCATTGCCAAATGATAAGATACAACCCCAATTCATTCTCAAATTTCGAAAGGTCTGTTGTATCTGGGACTCAATTTACCTTTATTACTGAAACGTATAACTCCCTTCCATGGATATAACTTCAAGAAAACATGATTCCTACTTGAAATTCTAAATCCTTCCTTCGGTTATCGGCATAGATCTTCTGCTTACTTTGAGCTTCATTGATGTGGGTTTGGATTACCTTCACCTTTTCCATTGTTTCCTCAACATGATCTAGTCCTACAAGTTTTCTTTTCACCAACATCATCCCAACAAGTTGGTGTGAAACATCTATTTCCATATAATGCATCATATGGTTTCATCTGAATTCTTGAATGAAAGATATTGTTATAGGAAGATTCTACCAAAGGAAAATATTGATCCCACATACCCTGAAAGTCAAGTGAGCAAGATCTCAACATGTCTTCTAAGGTTTTAATAGTTCGTTCAGATTGTCCATCTGTTTGAGGGTGGTGGGCAGTGCCCAAACTAAGTTCAGTATATAGGGATTTCTGAAGACTTTTCCAGAATCTTGAATTAAAACCGGGATCATGATCAGAAACAATCGATAGGCGTAATCCATGAAGTCTCACAACTTCATTAATATATAGTCTACCTGGACGTTCAAGTGGTAGGTCTTATATTATAACAATAAAATGTACTTACTTGGTAAGACGATCAACAATAACCCATATTGCATCGTTCCTTCTAAGAGTCTTTGGTAGTCCCATTACAAAGTCCATCGTAATATTATCCCATTTCCACTCAGGTATGGGAAGAGGTTGCATAACTCGTCTTGGCTGTTGCCTTCCAGATTTAACTTGTTGACAAACCATACATCTTGACACAAAATCAGCAATCTCCCTCTTCATGTTGTCCCTCCAAAAATTATCCTGCAAATATCTATACATCATAGTGCTACCAGGGTGTATATAGAAATTGTAACTATGAGAATCATCCACCAATTTCCTTTTTATATTAGGTATATCGGGAATACAAAGTCTCTTCCCAAATTTCAAAATTTCATATTCATAGACAAAGTCAATCAATCTCCCATCATTCAAAGATTTAATCTTCTTTTGAAACTCTTCATCATTGTTCTGAGAACTTTTTATCCTTTTTAGTAAAGATGGTTTGGAAACCATTTTAAAAAGTATTGATTTTTAACCTTCCATGGTTATTCCCAGGTCTATCTTCACTAGATCTATGAAAATAGGATACCTTTCAATTCTCATCTTGTTCAAAACTCCATGATCCTTTCTGAACAAATCATCTTCCAACTTATTTTCCTTCCCAGGGTGGTAGTGTATGGTGAAATCACAATCCTTGAGTAGTTCAAGCCATCTCCTTTGCTTCATGTTTAGTTCTTTCTAGGAGAAAATATACTTCAAACTCTTTTGATCTATAAATATCTCACATTTTTTACCATAGAGATAATGTCACCATATCTTCAAAGAAAAGATTACAACAGCGAATTCAAGATCATGAGTAGGATAGTTTTTCTCATGAATTTTTAGCTCCCATGATGCATAGGTAATAACTCTATCATTCTGCATAAGGACACAACCATGTCCTTTCTTTGAAGAATAAATATAAATAACAAACCCATCATTCCCTGATGGTAGAGTAAAGATAGGAGCATTGACTAATATTCTCTTTAGTTCTTCGAAATATTCTTCACAATCCATTGTCCAAAAAAATTTAACACATTTACATGTGAGATTCATTAATGGGTTAGCCAATCAGAAAACATTCTGGATGAAACATTGATAATAACCTGCTAAACCAATAAAACTGTGTACCTCAGTTATACTCATCGGTGCTAGAAATTCATGGATTTCTATTATCTTAGAAGGATGAACAGAGATTCCATCCTTAGAGACAATATGGCCAAAAAATTAAATCTCTTGAAGCCAAGAATTCACACTTTCTAAACTCCCCATATAATTCATGTCTTCTAAGAGTCTTCAAGAAAATGCGTAAGTGATTTTCATGATATTCTTAGCTTTTGGATTATACCAAGATATCATTAAAAATACCAAAACAAAGTCATCAAGGTATTCCTAGAAAACTCTATTCATTAGATCCATGAAGACAGAGGGTGCATTAGTCAATCCAAAAGGCATTACTGTAAACTCGTAATGCCCGTACCTAGTTCGAAATTCTGGTTTAAGAATGTCTTCCTTATTCACACACAACTAATGATATCCAGATTGAAGGTAAATATTTTAAAATTATTTTTCTCCATGAAGTTGGTAAAATAACTCATCAATTCAAGGTAGGGTTAGTTTTTCATTATTGTTATAGCATTGATCTCCCTATAGTCAAGGACTAACCTCATAAATCCATCTTTCTTATTAACAAAATGAACAGGGGCTCCCCCTGGAGAGAAACTTGGGTGAATAAATCCCTTATTACTCAATTCATCTAGTTGTTTCTTTAGTTACACTAATTCCACAGTGTCCATTCTATATGGTTTCTTCAATATGAGCCTTTGAACCAGGAATTAAGTCAATGGAAAACTTAATTTCTCATTCTGGAGGATGTACATGTAAATCCTCTAGAAATACATCATCTATTC
The DNA here is from genome assembly GCA_963277665.1 of Viscum album. Lineage (NCBI taxonomy): Eukaryota > Viridiplantae > Streptophyta > Magnoliopsida > Santalales > Viscaceae > Viscum > Viscum album. The sequence goes on from OY728126.1 coordinate 1,536,707,081, forward strand.
TTTCACAATAGGCATGTCCTATATTTGAAAATTCCTTTCATCACCCACCATTATTTCATTTTCTTCCTCCCTAATAATTTAATTTAGGTGAGCTACTGGGGGTGGATCTAGATAAGAATTAGGTGGGGATGTTTTTACTCTAAAGATAAGGTACTCCTTATCATCATGAAAAATTGTAACCTCATTCTTCTTACAATAATGTTTTGCATCATGGTTCGAAATCCAATCAATACTGAGGATTATATAAAATTCAATCATGGGTATGACGATTAGATCAGCAGATAATGAACATATATATGCCCTAATGGGAACTGATTCACAGAACTTTTTAGCAATGATACTTCCCAAAGGAGTTTTGACTGAAAATTCCTTTGTTAAATCAAATTGGAAATATCTATTTTTTTAGCAAACAAGGAAGATATGAAATAATGTGAAGATCCAGAATCAAATAAATCATTGGATAAACTTGAGGAAACCATTAAATTACCTTCCACCACGTCTTTAGAAGTTTCAACCTCACAATTAGTGATCGCATAAGCAAGGCCTTGATCCCTTGGCCTTTTTTGAGGTACATTTCCCTAAATCTTAGAACATTAATTTGAATAATGTCCAATATCCCTGCAATTGATGCATTGAATATCAGTAGATTCTTTCTTCCCCTTGCAATCACGAGAATGGAGGACTTTTTTCACAACACTGGTAACAGACTCTCATTCCATTCAAGCGAGTACCTGGGTGATTCTTCCCACTTTTACTGTAGGATGGATATTCAGATTTTCCCTTCATCCCCTTATTTCCATTTCTAGAGTGTTCAGTAGATCTATTCTTCTCTTTCTTTGCATTAAAGTTGTAAGACTTAGAGAATTCTTTTTCTGTCTTGATAGCACATGAGACAATATCTTCATACGACAAGAAGGGTTGTGATACTAATGCTCAATGGAAGAATGGTTTTAACCCATAAAAGAAACAATCGGTCTTACTTCTTGGGTTACGTATTTAATCTGCAGCATTCCTTGCTAACCGCGTAAAGTTAGACTCGTACTTTGCAACATTCTCGTCCTCCTTTTGCCTCAGACTCAGAAATTGCCTTTCCATATCTGCTCGATGGTCATGAGGAAAGTATTTTTCTAAGAAAAACTCTTTAATCTCCCTCCATCCATATTTGATACTTCATCATCTTCCTTCATGTTTTGAATCAATGACCATCATTGATCAACATCTCCAGTGAGGTGGTAAACTTCCATGAAAACTTTTTCCCTTTCGCTACTCCCCAAGGCATGAAATATTTTCTGTAAAGAACTTATCCATTTCTCAGCTAAAAATGAATTTTTACTCCCATTGAATGTTCGTGGTTGTTTCCTGATGAATAGATATAATATTGATCCTCCATGTTGTGGATCAGGGTGCTCCATATGGTTAAGGTTATTATTCATAACATGAGTGAGTTGTCCCAGTATGGTGATTAGATGATCAACACTAGTTGAATCACCAGATCCACTATAATTATCTTGAGTAGGAGGGAAATACCTAAATGGATTGTGTGCATTGATACGGTTTCCATTCCTTCCACTAGGTACCATTTATAAATAATGGCATACACTAGATTAGTTTATCAATCACAATACATAAATCCAAACATGCAAAACTCTTAACATAAATTTAATAGTTTAAGGATATAATCCATAATCATAAAAAATGATTTCTTTGATAAATTATATACTCAGAAACCCTTTATAATGGTCTGTAAATAAAATGAGAATTATCCTAATCCTATCCCCCGAGTGTGTCGTATCCAAGAGTGTAGCAAGGCGCGTTGTCGTGCACCATTTCCCATTCGAGTCTAGCTCAAAGTAGTGTTATTTGGTTTTATCCCTAAGTACATCTATGCCAGAGCCACCTCTACCTGGTCGTATCCAGACAAGGATGTATTGCTCAGAAAACTCACAAATTCTCTACAATACTAAAATTCTACGAATTTATTCTATACGAATCCTCAAAGTCCATCTTAGGTCTATGTGCTATAATTAGAGTTTATCTAAATCTATCTTCCAATGTTTTTACTAAACTTCCTATGATACCAACTGTAACACCCCAACCCCAGTTAACCAGATTCGTTGCATTATTACATATCATTAGCATGATCAGAAAAGAGAAAGTCTCGAAATACTGGTTAGTTTAGTATCCTTGGAAACACTAGATACATTCATAAGTCTTACATTACATCATAATGTTAAAGAATACAACTAAATAGTCTCCATAGTCCACACTCATATCCCCTCATAGTATCCTTGCCGGACAGTCATAAAATAATTCTTCACATCCTGGGAAAAATAAAACATATAAAGGAGTGAGCTTAGACGCTCAGAAAGGATAAAAATATACCAGAAACTTTCATAAATAAGCCTAAACATTTAAGGAAATGTATAACTAAAAAAAAGCCTTTTAAACATGAACTTCAAAATAATATAGAAAAAATAAAATGAAATAATTCCATTTACTTATTCACATGGATATTCCACTAATCTAATAAACACATGAAATATCAATAAAAACTTTCATAATGATGGAATGGATAATACCAGACATTCATAACCACATAGTCAAGGCCTTGTGCCAAGTCCAAAAATAATATTTTCTCAGGCCTTGTGCCAAGACACTAGTTTTTCTCATGAGACCTACAGATGCATCGAGGAGCATAGCAGCCTCCACCCATCACATACTATGTCCAATGCATTCCTCATATGAACAGGTTTAAACATAACATAAACATTCATATTAAAACTAGCATACGAAATGTAAATACTTTTTCCATAAACCATGAATGGTATAAAAATAACACATCCACCATCAAATATATCACAAAACCTTCAATACAATATGGAAGTTTTATATCAAAATTAATCAACATCAAATAAGATTAAAATCCATCAAAGTATGTTAACATAGATGAAATCAAAACTATTTGAGAGAAGTGTCTCTTTTTTGAAATCATTTAAAAGTCACATAATTATAAAATAAAACATTTACATTGAAAATATTCTTATAAGTTTTTTAGGGAATCTTTCACAATTTTATAATGGTGGAAACTAGCCACGCCCACCATATAAGTTCAAAAAAGACATTCTTACCTTAATTTTGTCAAAACAGTTAAAAAGGACCTTGTTTGGAAAACGATGGAATGATTCCTTTATAAACATCTTTTAAAAAGTAAAACAAGTGTGTAAATTACATTAAACCATATTCTATAAAATAGTTAGAATGTTTTGAAATACCTTTTTAATAACCATGGATGTGGATGAAAAGGATGTCCCGGTAGATAATTAAATATAAACAATCTCGGATAATGAAGAGATTGTGAAATAAACCCTTACCTTGTACTATTACTTGGTCTACGGTACGTTATCCTCCTGTATAATGGTGAAAAAATGGTTATTAAATTAATCAATAAACATATATATTAATATGATATCATATATGATCTTCTAATATTGATTTGTTAAAGATATTTTAGTATTATCGTTGTTTTAGGAGTTAATTGATTCATTGTCCCTTATATGCATGGTTATGTTAGCCATGTTTGTTATGAATTGGATATATTTGAATTATATATAGAATTATATTTTTTTTAATCATTATTGTCAACCATCAAATGAAATTATTCTTGAATGGATATGATGGGGAATGAATCTCATCATGTTCGTGAATACGGTAATCTGTACGTACGCACGAGTGAAAATATCATACTTTTGATTCTAAAATAGTATATAATTGAATGGTATATCATTTATACAGAATAATTATCATGTTATATATATTATTTACATCAGTTATACTAATTATTATATCCATCCAAATGATGAAATGTTGGAATGACAAACTACACCACGACGTGGAGATGGTATGTCGTACGTACGCACGTGTGGTGACTTTTTCATTCATATGATGGATAAAATAACTAATATGGTTGTACCATATTTATAATAACATCATTTTATATAAGAAGATACTGGAGTTATTATTTTATAATGGAATGAACAAGGGAATATGAAGTGGTAGAAGAAATGAACTTGAAAGAGGGTGGTTAAATCATTATATCTCCTTCGGGTTATTCCTTTTGATTTGATCAAAAGGGCTACTTAGGTTGGCTTTAGGACTAAAGTAAGGCCTCTAGGATTAATTAAGGGAATTTTAGAGGATATTTGGGTTCGGTTTGGCTGAGCCAAAAGGCTTTGAAGGTGTAAATTTGAGAGAAGGGGGGTGCCCTTATATAATAGGGGTTAGGGGAACCTTAGGAAAAGCTAGAAATATTATTTTATAATAAAATAATTTTAGGTTTTTAAGGGCTCAAAAATATATTATTTAAAGGATAATGTGGTTATGGGTCGAAAAAAACTCAAAAAATAGGTTTTAGACAGGTTTGGGTCACTATATTAATTTTATCTTTTAGATTTAACTTTTAGATAAATAGTTTGACATTTACCATGCCTCTTTGTATTTTTATATTATGTGGTTAATAAACATACTATATACTTCTAAGAGAACCCCAAGTGGTTAATTAATGATACACATATAATTATATATGTCTTTTTTCCAAACCATAGATTTTTTGTAATAGAATATCAATTAATAATATAATATTTCTTTTAAAAACTCTTTTATGTCAATTGTGACACTATTTGGTATTTTGTTTTTTCTAAATTCATAACAGCATTATTAATTCAAAAAAAATTCATATAACCAACCCTAATATGTCATATTGATCTATAAAATTAGTTTAATTCGTAAAAATTATGAAATTTCATTTATTTGGATATTTATAATATCAATTATTTTAATATTTCATTCATTAGGTAATTACTACATCATCATTGTGTCTAAAATAAATTAAAGTATTTTATGTATAAAAAATAAAAATAAAATACTATTATGTAGTTAATATTTTTATCTTTCTAATGAATATTTATATTCTATTTTATTTAATGTATTACCCTATATTAAAAATGTTTTAGTTATTAAACTTTGATTTTATCTTTTTTGACTATTCATTAAATTAAATAATAATAAGTGTCCTAATCTAATCCAAGTGGACCAAAGAGGTTAATATTTTTGTCCTAAGATTTTTTTTGGTCGAATTATAATTATCCAATAGAATTAGGACATGTTTTAGGGTAATAATAATATCATTTTTACCCTTAATTACCCTATTCACTTTTAAGTGGGGTAAATAAAAGTAAAAAGTTACTATTCACCAAAAAATATTTTCATCTTATTGAACCACATTTTACTTACTAATATAAACCCCATATCTCGTATTTTTAAAATTCCACTCAATGAATAGGTAAAATTTCGTTTTAGGTGAATTTTCAAATTCTCCTAAGAGGTGGGTAAAAGGCGGTGAAAAGTTCAATTAAATTTTCATATATCTACAATTATTGTAAACTTAATCTAATGAATTACATTGAACTTATATATATATTATGTAAATATTTGGGTCTAAAATAAATTTGAATAAAATAAATAATTATTTAAAAAAAAAAATCGGCTTTAAACTATAACTTATTATTTTTCGCTATTCATAAAAAATTGAATGTTTTCAGAAAAATACCAAAAATTCACCCTAAGCTAATTTTGTTATTCTGGATCCAAAAATAAAGTTCATTTTTAAAGATAAAATTAATAAAATTTAAAAAGGTGGGTATTAATATTTATAACGTCTAGTTTGATTGGTTGCGGTGTGTTAGAATCTCAATGTTGTGTACAATGCAAGCTATTGCATTATTCAAAGGGAAATGTACCATGGAAGGTTGAGGTGTTACAGATTGGAACCTAATACTCATAATTTATTTTCTGAAAATTAAGGCATAAAAAAAACTCTCCAACTCCTTTCTTCATCCAAGGCCACTAAAACCGACATCAGATATGTCGTTACATATATTCCACACCAGGATGTACCACCAAATTGGATGTCTGAATCTCTCTCATATACTCCTCCCATAATTCCACTGGCATGATTGTGAGTCCTATGAAGAGAGAAACGTGCTCCCAACCATTTGAATAACCATCAGGATCATTTCTTGTAGACATATGAGCTTGTTAGCTCTCATAGTCAACATCCCCAAGCTATGCCCACTTGACGCACTGTAAGAGTCTTTGGGTGACAACCATCATCTAGAGGTAAGATGCTCTATCTTTATCCACAAAGGATAACTACAATGAGGAAAACTACCCTGACTCCTCATTCAAGAACTACGAACTAGGTATCTTACTAAGATCATCTACTACCACATTCCCCTTCTTAGAAGTATATAAAATCACAAAGTCATAGTAATGGAATAACAGTTTCCATCATCTTTCACTCAAGTTCATATCCTTCTAAGAGAAGAGATAATAGAGACTCTTATGGTCAGAGTAGATGAAAACCTTCTCTCCCATCTAGAAGTCTCCCCCATCTTGAATGATAATAATACTAAAGTTAACTCATGATTGTGGGTCACATAAATTTTCATATACAGAATCAAATGGTTTGAACTATAGACGATCATCGCATTCCTATAAATTATGGAACAACCCATCCTAGTTTTTGATCCATTTCATAATACCACATACCCGAGAACTTCATCCAGTAACCTCATGATGGGTGATCTCATAAAACTTTTCCCTATATTCTGAAAGTACTACTGGCACCTTTCTGTCCAAATGAATGGGTTCCCTTTCATGGTCAGGAATTTCAAGGGTGCTTCCACTCTGGAGAAGTTGAGTACAATACTATGATAATACCCTTTCGATCTAAGGAAACTGCATTACTCAGTAACACTCTTGGGTGGCTCCCAAGCAGGCACTTCTTCAACCTTATTTACATCTACTGCATCTCAAGACTCTAAGAAAGCGTGTCCCAGAAAATAGTCCTTTATAATCCGAAACTAGATCATTGAGAGCTTCCTGTAATATTGGTTCTCTCAGAGTGTGTCCAAGACTATCCTTTAGTGTCTCTCACACTCCTTATTAGACAATGAATACAATAGGATGTCATTAATGAAGAGCACCATAAACCGGTCTAAGGATAAAAGATCCAGTTTATGAGTCCTATGAGCACTAATGGGGAATTATTCACCCCAAACAGAATCACCATGTACTCATTATGATAGTAACAAAATCAGAAGGCTATCCTCGATAAATCATCATCATATACTATTACCCGGTGAAATCTTGATTTGAGGTCAATATTTGAGAACAATCATGCCCCTTTCAACCAATCAAGGAGGTCCTAAATCCTTGGGTAGTGGATACATGTTCATCATGATTACTTGATTTTTGTTCTGTTAATCCACACATAACATCACAATTTCATCTACCTTCTTGTAAAAAAAACTGAGGATGACCAGGTGAAACACTGGGTCTCATGAAGCCCTTCCTCTGAAAGTCCACTAACTATACCCTCAGTTCATAAATCTCTATGTGAGACATCCGATATGAAATTGTATATATTGGTTCCATCCTAGTGTTTAGATCCATGCATAAGTCTATATCATTATGGGAAGGTAAAACTGGAACATCGTTAGGAATATCATCCTCATAATCTACCACCACTATAGAAAACTATGGACTCATATCATCTACTACACCATGGGTAAGGCTATCCAAAAATGAGTAATATAGTGTACACTCCAATGTCCGAGTCCATCTTGAACAACCTATATTTTCTTTTCCCCAACAAAGGAAAACTTTTCCCCATTACTGAAGACAAATCACAGTCATCACCTAAAACAGTTAATCTGAAAACAAACTATTGATAACCAATCCATACCCTGAATGATTTTTAAAGGCATTAAAACTGCTACTAAGAGATCCCAGCTGAAAATCTTTCCTCTAAGAGTCATGTCTCACTATCGGTACCAGTGTGTGATCATCGAGTCTCCTGTAGTAGAAGTCTCCAAGCATAAGGGTCATGTCAATGGTTCAATTAGAATCTATGAGTCTTGAACAAGATTTGGGGAATGAAAAGAATGAATAACACCCAAGTCTATCAAAAACTATAACTAAGGTAGAAAATTCATAGATCATACATCGTATCATCCATGGTGCCTTAAAGTTATAGGCCTCCATATAATGTAATTGTCCTCATCCCTATCCACCAGCTCCCTAAGCATGGTGTGGACCACCTGTGGGTGGTGGTGGTAATAGGTCAAATCTATAACCTCCTCCTGATCCCCTTCCTACACCTATTCCATATAATACACCATGCACGCCACCCTTCTCCTATATCCATATCTATCTAGGTGGTACCTCGATCATCTCATGATCAGCTATACGAGGGGTTCAGAAGTCTCATGCCAAATTTCCCCAACCATCATAAGAAAAACACTCCCAGTCCCTTGGATGATTGAGCCACCATGAGAGCCTTTCAACACTATCCCTGAGTCCTGGGAACACCACCTGAAGCAACTAACCCACTTGGATCCCTGTAACCGCCATCTCCCACCTTCCCTTGAGGTATCATCTATTGGTTTCCCACTACTAGCTCCAACAACTGGTGTCTGATCATCCTAAAAAACATTCCTGTAACAGGACCTCACAATTACTCTAATAAAAGAATAAATTTTTTGTGATACCACTAATTACCTAAGGTCTTGGTGCATGCATTTCTCGAAGGTCTAAAACCTAAAGCACCGATATCATACCATATCTAAGGAGTATCATGAGAGATATGTAAACTTTGAGGAATACTCTTACATGGTCATAATACCCAGTTGTAGATGAAGAAACTCTTGTATGAATACCGATTTCAATGTATCCTGATATTACTCCCTCCTAAAGAGACAGTCGTTATTTTTCAAGGATAAAGCTATCTCATCATGTGAATGAGTTACCAAGCTCCACCATCACCCCACAGACCCCTGAAGAAGACCGTTTTCACATAATTTCATCTGATCGACATACATCCTCACAAGGTGTAAAACATGGGTTACTACCTCTGGCCAATCCTTATCCAACAGGGGATCTGGATCACCCCAAAACCTAGGAGGTCACTTGATTGTACCATGATTCACTGTTTTATTTCACCCTTCTACAAATGTATTAAACTAGTTATGTATTGAAAATTACATGTATAATAACATATTTCACTCCATGTTTTATTCAATTATTTTTTTAATAGTGTTAAAAATGTAAATTTTACTTGTTTTGATAATTACATTGTAGGTGGAGCTGATTTGGAGAACCCATGATGAAGTCCAAGAAAAATGGGTCAATATGCACATGATCCAAGAACACCAGTTGGTTGAAACACGTGCTGCTACTAAATTGTGCTTTACAATGGGACTAAACACTGTGGGAAGGTCCGAAATTTTAGGGGAACCATTTCATAAGAAGGAACCTATGCCGAATTCTTCCCTTAAGAGGCCCATGAAAACTAATCTGTTCAATAAAGTGGATCTGCACGGAGTCAAAACTTTGCCTCTATTTTTTGGAAATTTCGCTTATTATATTCCATATCTGGCCAACTAATTTGATATTGAGGTATCCAAAATGTCTTCCAACAACTCTATATTATTTTCCAAAGTGATTTAAGACTTTCTGACTGGCCAAAACCATGGACCAAGCGGATTTGTGAAATCAGGGTGCCCAAAACCACTTCCCACTTTGCCTATAAATTGCCTCCTTGGGAACCCCATTTTGGAGTTCGAACTAGAGGAAAGATGCTTCCATTTTGGAGTCTCAAATGAGTTCTCCCACCAATATCTAATGTTCTAGAGGCTATGGGAAGTTCTACTTCAACATCCTCTTCTTCCTCCCCTCCAATGGGTTTCTAAACCCCTTGTGATCACCCAGGGAGGAAGGTGATGTAAATCTCAAGCTTCTTGTATGTAATATTAGAATGATATTTCTAATTAAAGATTGTTATGTTGTTTTTCACCCTCTTATATTCTTTTATTATTTAGATTTTTACTGGTATGTCATGCTCAAGTCGTATGATCATGTTTGGGGGTACCCATTTATGTGATGTTTAACACACCATTCACCACTATTCTTCCCACATTCAATTGCAGTGTGTGTGTAGTTCATATTAGTCAATTGAACTCACATATGCACTATCAAGGCATGTACATTTATGTCATGGTATCACCAAGAAACAACATAAAAACCTAGATAACACATAGAGTTCTTCATGTGTTGCCTTTCCGAGTTTCAGTTATGAAGTCAAACACATATCACCCAATCATAAATGGTGTCTGGTGAATCATTGCATGTTCTCAACTGAACCCAAGGAGGTATCCTAGTATAAAATCAGTAACATTATGGTAATATTTGCCTCAAACCAAGGATTAAAATATATATACCCATTATCTTGAAGTGATGAAGGATGAGCATCACGATACTCCCTTGGGTTGATCACGGTTATGTAATCTTGTTCATTTCTACATTGTTTTATTACAATATATTTTCTATTTTAATCTTTAATCATAAAAAATTTTTTTATTAAATTACATTACCATTATATATTCATAATAAAAACATTCTTTTACAACTAATTCTCTAAGGATCCATTGAGAGACGACCTAAGGTTTATGCTATACTGTAGAAATTCTAGTTAAAAATAAACAACAAATTTGACGCACTCGTCAACACGATCAAATTTGGGTGCTGTTTATGGGGATCCAAGATCATTTATTTTATTTATTTACCTTTATTTATTTATTTTACTTCTTATTTAGTACTCCTTTCAATACTCCACCCCCAATTGACTATTTTTGTTTTGGTTTTTCATTTCTATTTTTGTTTTTTTGTGTTCTTCCCCTCTCTGTCTTTCTTCTTCTTCTCCATATCTATATATAATTTTGTACTATAACATTATCTTTTATTTCCTCATTAAATTTAATTAAGTATTTTTATTTCATTCATATTCCATAAAAAACTAATAGAAAATAACAATAAAACAAAAAAATCAATCAATCAAACTGGACGTCATTATTCCATGACAAGATCTGGTAAAGAAACATTACTTGAATTCAACCCTGAAATTGAAAAATCACTCCATTCACAAATCAAGTAATCTAGAGAAGGTTAATCAAGTAACTCTGAGAAACCCAATTTGGTGCCCCAAGTGGCTATAAACCAATCAAAAATTTAACTCAATCAAACCCAAGAAAACATGGTATAAAATAATCGAACCTTAAAAGAACTGACCACCCCAGATGTGGAGAACCAACCTGCATACATCTAATATCCCAAGGATGTATCCAAAACTGAGTTGAGATCAAGCCTCATCCACCTTATACCTAAATTCTATGGCCTTCCCGGTGAGGACCCTCATAGAACCATAAAAAGTTTCACATTGTGTGCTCAACCATGAAACCCCAAAATGTGTACGAAGACTTAATTATGTTTAGAGAATTTCCTTTATCCCACGATGGTGTACCCAAAGACTGAATATACTATCGGCCTACCACAATTGGAGGCTAGAATTACCTTAAATTAATCTTTCTAGAGAACTTCTTCTTTGCCTCCCGAACTACATCCGTTAGGAAAAAAATCTGTGGAATTAGGAAATCACAAGGAGAGAGCCTTCATGAATACTTGGAGAGATTCAGGAGACATTGATCAAGATTCCCCCACCACCAAATTAGTGAACAACTGTTAATCCAAAACTTCTATTAGGGAATTGTCCCCATGGATTTGTAATGATAGATGTTGTATCAGATGGTGCTCTTGTTGATGAAACTCCTCCGCCGCTCGTGACTTAATTGCCAACATTTCTCAAAATGCACCACAATTTGGTACAAAAGCAATTGAACGAACCCGAGGATTTAATGAGGTAAGTCATTCATCACTATAACAAAAGGTAGATAATAAATTGGATGAGATGCACACCCTTATAAGGTAATTACCTCAAACCCAAGGTAACTCACACTATACTTCTATTCCATTAAATTGTGGTATTTGTTCTGATAACACTCATTTTTCTGAACAATGCCCACAACATCAAGATTCACCTGATTTCTATGAAGCCGTGTTCTTGGGGAGTCCATTACATCAAGAAACTCCCTCCAAGCATGAACCATTCAGGACAAATCCAAACCCCGGGTGGCAAGCACAAACCTAGTACTGACAAGGAGGAAACTCAAGATACCCCAATTAGAATTGTTATCAACAAGGCCAAGGTATGAAACCTTCATATCCTTCATCTTCTCAAAAATAATCCTCCTCCTTCTCCCAAATCTGAAAAAGACTCAAGGATATGGTGAAGCTAATGGAATCCCGGAACCTACAATTCCAACAAAACCACACAATAAACAATTCAAGACCTATAACCTCAAGTGGGGCAATTATAAAACACCATAGGTGAGATTAAGATGCAAGGTTTGAGAAAAATACCATCCCAAAACATTTACAATCTAAAGGAAAAAGGTAATGTATGCATAGTTACACTTCTTAGTGGTAATGAAGTTTCTTCTTATACTGATTCTATGCAACAGGTATGACCCCATCTTGAAAACTGTCTTTCTCCACCCATAATAGATTCTAATAAAGAAAAAAAAAATAAAAAGGGTAATCAAATTATAATTGAAGATTCAAATGAAAAATATATTCCTCTTGTTTTCCCCAATAGAGTCTCTAAATCTAATAAAAACTTTGATAATGATATTGATAATGAAATAATGGATTCATTTAAAAGAGTTCAAGTTAATATTCAATTGTTGGATGTAGTTAAGCAAGTCCCTATATATGAAAAATTTCTCAGAGAACTCTTCACCCATAGAAGAAGGCTGAAGGGGAATGAAAGAGTCAACCTAGGAAGGATGTTCTCAGCCTTGATTCTACCAGTAATTCCAACCAAATACAAGGATCCATGCACATTCACGATTCTGTGTACCATAGGGGAGACCTTCTTTTTTGATGCTATGATTGATATAGGTTCTTCCATTAATGTAATGCCTCACTTCATATTTGCTTCTGTCCAAGTTGGAGAGCTTCATCCAACATTCATTATTGTGAAACTTTCCAACCGGAGTACAATGCATCCAACAGGAGTTATTTAGGATGTCCTTGTAAGAGTGAATCATCTCATCTTCCCCACAGATTTCTACATTATTGAGATGGAAGATTCTTGAAGCCAAGGACATGCCCCTCTCATACCAGGAAGTCCATTCCTAAAAATAGAAAATATGATCAACAATGTTCATAATGGTACATTACCCATGGATTTTGGTGGAGAAAAGGTAATTTTTAACATCCTTGAGGCTATGAAAAACCCTATTGAAGAGCACTCCACTCATCATGTCTATTCGATGGAAGTTCTCTCAAATGGTTCACACACACAATTCTCTCCTCAACCCATACTATGATTAATTTTCCTCTTCTTCACCCATGGATGATTTGAGTTTTGTGTCATGTTTTGAATGTTGTGTGGGTTATTAAATGTGTAAATTTTGTTCCTTAATTGATGAGTGTGTTAATTTTGAGGTACCCATGATCGTTGATGATTCTGAAAACCTTATTTCAATAGATTACCCATCTTTAGAGAATAAACATGAGCAGATAGATAGTTTAATTGACGTCACTCTCCCTAAATCCCCTCCCTCAGTCCAAAAATACCAAGTGTTGGAATTAACACCACTTCCATCTAATTTAAAATATCCCTATCTTGAGGGTATTGACAAATTAGCCGTCATTATTGCCAATAACCTCTGTCAAAAGTAGGAATCAAACTGCTTGATCTTTTAGGAGAGTGTAAAAAGGAAAAATGATGGACATTGGTCGATATTCCTAGGATTATCCTATCTATTTGTATGAAACATATACTTTTATATGATGAGTCTAATCCCATAAGGTAGGCTCAACTCCAGTCGAATCCCACTCTCCAAGAAGTGGTAAAATTGGAAGTCTGTAAATTACTTGTTGCAGGGATCATTTATCCTATATCTGATAGTAAATGGGTTAGTCCATTGAAAATTGTTCCTAAAAACATGAATAACATATGTGTCAAATGAAAGGAGTGAATTGGTTCCAATATGTGTGAAAAACAATTGGTGAGTCTGTATTGACTAACGCCGACTAAATCAAGCCACGCAGAAGGAACAATTTCCTCTACCTTTCATTGACTAAATGATAGAACGATTGGCTATAATGTATCATTATTGTTTTCTTGATGGCAATTCAGTTTATTTCCAAATCCATATAGCCCCTAAGGATGAATAAAAGACAATATTTATCGGTCCATTTGGAACATTTTCATATAGAAGGATTCCTTTTGGTCTTTTTAATTCTCTAGGTACTTTTCATCGTTGTATGTTGAGTATATGTTCAGAGTACCTATAAAATAGAGTGGAAGTTTTTATGGATGATTTCATGTTTTGAGGAACTTCTTTTGATGATGGTTTGGCTCACCAAGGTTCTATCCTCCATCATTGCATAGAAAAAGACCTTGTATTAAATTATGAGAAATGCCATTTCATTGTTGAATGTGGGATAGTTCTTGGGAATGTTATTTGAAAAGAGGGAGTTCAAGTGGATAAATCAAAAATTTAATTAATATAAAACCTTCCATATCCAAAATGTGTTCATGAGATGAGATCTTTATTGGGTTATTATAGTTTTTACAGCCGATTCCTTAAAGAATTCAGTAAGATCGAACTTCCCTTATCCCGCTTATTACAAAAGGATTCTGAGTTTTTGTTTGATAAAAATTTTGAGGATTCATTCAATTCACCTAAAAGGAGTCTCACATCACCTCCCATCATCCAACCTTTAAGGTGGTATATCCCCTTTGAACTTATGTGTTATGAATCTAACATTGTAGTTGGGGATGTTTTATAACAAAGGGCAGAGAAGGCTCCCCATGTCATTGTGTATGCCTCACGTACCCTTGACCCTACCCAGGGAAACTACACAACCATTGAAAAAGAACATCTTTCTAATGTGTTTGCCTTGGAAAAATTATGTTCATATCTTATCGGGTCAAAAATCATTTTCTTTTCTGATCATGATGCCCTTCCTTTATCACACGACCTGTCCTCGAGGCCCGTGTCGTGACTACCCCAAGCCTGCATTCCATAGGACAGGGGATAGAGACTACCCCCAAAGGCATAAATCCCTATGCTGGGAATGAATTTCCTTTATGAATGTAAACAATCATAATAGAGTACGCAAGTAAAGCAAGCACTAAGTAAATACTGAATATAAAAAAGTAAGTGCTGAAAGGAAAGGTACTAGAAATACAAGACCAATAGTAAGTACATTACAACTAGAAAGCTAGTACAATAGTTGTAATTAAAAAAGAAACCATCGAGTCATCCTCTAGGAATCCCACCTGAAGGGTGGGTATAGATGGTCTCCTTAGCACCTAGGGTCCATCCTTCTACTCCATGTACGTCTCGTCAAGTGTTCCACCTCCAGGTACCATCCATCTCCACAAGTCCCCACCACGATCAATGTTGTCTGTCGTCTGTATCCAACACAATGTAGTGTAGGCATAGCCTGTGCAGGGGTGAGTATACGATACATAGTAGAGACCCCGAGACTACCGAAGGTCTCCTAGTATCCACAAAGTATAAACCACAATGAAGGATACAAACACGAAGTATCAACCAACTGTACTTAGGTATATTCCCATACATATACCTAAGTTTACAATCCCAGTTCGGCTCCAACTCTCAATCCCAAGAACAACTCGGTCCACACAGGAAATTAGTCAATCATATCAAAGATAACGATGGAAAGTCAAAACTCAGCTCACACAGGTATGCATCATTCGTATAGAGATAGAGATGATCAGATGTAGTCACTGAATCATCGTCGCTGCCGAACCCATAGAGGATTCGAGTACAGCTGTCTTCGCTGTCGAACCCACGGAGGATTCCAGTACAGTTGTTGTCACTGTAGAACCCACGAAGGATTCCAGTACAGGTGTCATCGCTATCGAACCCATGGAGGATTCCAGTACAGTTTTCATCACTGCTGAACCCATGGAGGATTTCAGTACATTTGTCATCGATGCCGAACCCATGGAGGATTCCAGTACAGATGTCGTTGCAGTCACAACCAGCTCTAGGGTTCCCTCAAACAAAAAGCTCGATTCCAGGAGATTCTGATCCTTGAGAAAATGGGTCGATACATAAAATATTACTAAGTTAAGAGTTTATGTATCCCAATGTTTTGTCTCGTCAAAATAATCCCAACGCGTCAGACGACGCGTCAATCAGATGCCCGGTCTGAGTGATATTTTTGTTTTCCGTTCCCGGGGCCCGGTTGGAAATACGCTCATTCCAAACCAGTCCATTTTCCAAAGTTTTCCAAAACTAACTTAGATTATAAAAAAATTACCAATTAATTTTTAGGGTCCCAATGCCACAGACGATGCATCGATCGGACATGCGCTCTTTAAGTTATTCACGTTTAAGTGAAAATGGGCTCGGTCCGTTAAGCCCAGTAGGCTGGCGGGTCGGCCCGACCTGATTCAGCGGGTCCGACCTGGCAGAGGGCTGGACCGGCCTGGTGAAGCATGAAACCTGGCCCGAGGGGGTGTAGCCTGGCCCGAGGGGGTGCGGCCCGGCCCAAGAGGGCACGACGCAGCCCGGCGCAGCGCGACCCGGCGCGACACGACCCTCAAGGCTCGGCTAGCCGCGGCTCGGCCCAGCTGGACGAGTGGCTCAACACGATGGTCAAGAACTACGGGGGGGGGGGCATGAACCCTCGGTCTCCTAAAGTGGAAGTGCCACACTCTTATCCGGCCAGCCGAAGCCGGCCCGTCTTCCCGGTGCGATCGGCCCAAACGGGCAGGCCGTGGTCCTTCGGCATGGTACCTACTGGTGCCACGACTCCTTCATCTCGGCAGCCTGTCGAGCCAGACGGTTCACCGCCGAAGAGGCATGCAGAGTACGGGCTGCGGTTCTCCGTAGTGCAGCACCCCTTGAGGCGCTGCGGTCTCCCTTTGGCCCGGCTGGCTTTAGGCGGCCAGTTCCCCTTCGGCCGAAAGGCCCACGGTTGCAGGCCGCATTTCATCTGCACGTCGTCGGCGCGCGGCCGCCACCTTGGCACGTCGCTACCTTTCCAATATGGTCTCCATCGTAAATAAAAGAATCTATAGAGGGTTTTAGGGCCATGTGCGTTCATCCCTCACCCTCTACATTAGGCGTTAGTAGTTTGTCGAATACAAATCAGAAAATTCGATGAAGAATGGGAACAAAACATTCACTTAAAATTTTACAAACCCTTACCTTGAAATAAGGTTCGCGGTAGTTGGGCATCATAGAAAACAGTGTTGCGGGGAGACGACGTCAACTCGTTGACTTCGGGGAAGATAGAGCCAAGGATAGCATGTCATCAGCGTTCCTTGTGGGTGGCCCCTTCTCATTTGGCTTGGCCAAAGATCGAATGAGACGATCGTCCTTCTTCTGTGGTTCTTTATTGGGAGGAAGGTGTTCTTATTTGAAGAAAGAATCTATTCTAATTCTCCAAAGGTTCCCCCCACCAAAAATATTTTTTATCCTAATATTAAAATAGACTTTTCCAACTTTAAAGAAATTCCATGAAAATAAAAATAATTCAAAAGGGGAGACGTGCCAATTAATTAATAAGGATATTAATTAATTGTGTTGGAAAACATAATGAGAGGGAGGTGGAGGGTTTAAAATTTAAAATAGAGGAGTTAAAAAACTAATTAAAGGGGGGTGCTAATGGGGGTAATGGGAGTTATGGGGATATGAAAGGTTTAGGCCATGTGTGGGTCCCACCACACTAAATCCTCTCATGGGAGGTTATGTGGGTGTGGGACCCACCTCTAACTTCCCTTGGGAGGAAATAACCATCATACATAAATAAAATTTTAATAAATTTCTGTAGTACATTTTTTATTTATTTTATTGTAAATCCCCAAAAAATAATTTTCAACCCGTATAAAACGCAACTGCGGTAAACATCCCCTTAGGAAAATACTAGCAATGCGAGTTCATCAGTGCCCTCAAATTTTTATTCTCAGAACCAGTTCAAAAGATAGAAAAACCCACTCGTACGTTTACTGAACGTACCCAAACAAAACTTTAGAAATTGATTCCTGGCACATCGAATCTCGGAATCAAGTGCCGTAAAAAACCGCAGACTCGTAAAATTCCTAAGAAATTCTCCATGAAATTTTTGTTTCTTTACATTACCCTCACCTCAGGTATTTATGTCCCTATAAAGCTACAACACACATTAGGGAAACAAATGGGGGTACTGAGCATGCATCAGATCCTCCCGCTCCCATGTTCCCTCCTGGAGGTTCCCATGCTCCAAAAGAATGTGAACCAGAGGAATCGACCATCCCCATAGGACCCGCTATAGTATATCCTAGATCTCCACCGAGACCTCCATGAATGTCACCCCTTCATCGATGTCCAGCTCCCAATGGTCAATGATGTGGGCTGGGTCATGCACATATCTCATCAGTTGAGATAAGTGGAAGATGTCATGCACTAGGTGTAACTGAGTTGGAAGGTCCAGGCGGTAAGCCACCTCACCTACTCTACTGAGGACCTGGAAAGGTCTGATGAATCATGAAGATAACTTGCCGCCCCTACCAAATCTCCATAGACCCCATCGAGGTGAGACCCATAAGAAGATGTGTTTTCCATCCTCAAACTACAGTTGTATCCGTCTCCTATCAGCATAGGACTTTTGTCTTCTTTGTGTAGTCTTCATCAGCTCCTGGATGATCTGCACCATCTCTGTCGTAGCCTGAACCATCTCTGGTCCTACAAGTGCTGACTCCCCAGGGTCAGTCCAGCACAGAGGTGATTTTCACGGTTGGTCGTACAATGCCTTGTATGGGTCCATCCTGATGGTGGAGTGGTAGTTGTTGTTGTATGCAAACTCCACCAAGGGTAGGTGATCCTCCTAGCTGTGACCAAAGTCAAGGAGACATGCATGGAGCATGTCTTCAAGAGTCTGAATGGTCCTCTCATTCTTACCATCCGTCTGAGGGTGGAAGTCAGTGCTCAAAGGTAGTTGTGTCCCAAAAGCCTCCTGTAACCCCTTCCATAGCCGGGAATTGAAGTGAGCATCTCGATCTAAAATCATAGTTGATGGCACACCATTAAGCCGTACGATCTCCTGGACGTAGAGGAATCTCAAGATCTCTACTGAGCCCTGCTATCTGATAGGTAGGAAGTGGGCCGACTAGGTGAGTCGGTCAACGATCACCCAGATAAAGTCATGCCCTCTGAATGTACGTGGAATCCCTATCACTAAATCCATGGATATCCCATCCCAAATCCACTTTGGGGCCTCTAAGGGCTATACCAAGACTTTTGGTACCTGGTGCTCTGCCTTTACTTGTTGGCAAGTGATGAATCGTGAAATAAACTCTGCTACAACCTTCTTCATAACTAGACCCCAATGTTATCGTCTGAGGTCCTAGTACATCTTGGACACTCCTGGATGTACCGCTAGCGGGGAAGTGTGAAACTTCCTCATCACCTCCTCCTGTAGTACAACAGGTACCATGGTACGTCCCCTGAAGGGGATGACGTGCTCCCCTCCTTCAGAAAATCCATCAATTGCAAACCCTGAGGATATATGAGCACATCACATCTCACAGTCAACATCCCCACGCTGTGCCTCTCTGACTCACTAAAAGAGTTGAGGAGTGACTCTGATAGACTGTAGAAAAGTTGCTCCATCTCTATCCAGAAAGGATATCTGCAACGCGGCTAGAAGCTATGTTGCCTCTACTAGCAGCTAAATGCTTGATCTCTTGCTGATAGCATCAACTACAATGTTTCCCTTCCTAGTAGTATAGACTATCTCAAAGTCATAGTCTTGGAGGAACTTGAGCCATCGCCGATGTCTTAGATTCAGGTCTTTCTACGAGAAGATGTACCTACGACTCTGGTGGTCAGAATAGACTATAGAGCTCTCAGCCATTATATAGTGTCGCCACATATTTAGGGTGAAGACCACAACTGCTATCTCCAGGTCATGGGTAGCGTAGTTCTGCTCGGACTGCCTCAACTGCCATGAACCATAGCCGATCACATCTTTCTCCTGCATCAGGACACACCTGAGTCCGGTCCCGGATGCGTCACAATAAACTACATACCCTAATCCCTCTTTCGGTAGCCTCAATACGGGTGCACTGGTCAATCTCTGCCTCAGATCCTAAAAGCTCTACTGACATCTATCTGACCACACGAAGGGTTTCCACTTCTTCATCAAAGATGAAAGCTGTGCTGCAACTATGAAGAAGTCTGGCACAAATCTTCGATAGTTCCTAGCCAGAGCCAGGAAACTCCTCACCTCCGTCATGCTCTTAGGTGGCTCCCATGTAGGTACTTTCTTGATCTTCACTGTATCCACTGCAACTACAGCCTCTGAGATGATGTGTCCCAAGAAGTGAACCTCTCGAATCCAGAACTGTAAATTCGAGATCTTACCATAAAGTTGGTGCTCTCGGAGTGTATCCAGTATGACCCGCAAGTGATAGGCGTTCTCCTCCTTAGTGGTCCAATAAATCAATATGTCTTTGATGAAATCTATGACAAATCGGTCGATGTAAGGCTGGAAGATCCTGTTCATGAGACTCATGAACACCGCTGGAGCATTGGTTACACCGAAGGACATAACCAAGAACTCGTAGTGCCCATACCGACACCTAAAGGCCATCTTTTGATCATACTCATCTCAAACTCTGAGCTGGTGATTGCCTAACCTGAGGTCTATCTTCGAGAACCAACGTGCTCCCATGAGCTAATCAAATTGGTCGTCGATCATCAAGAGTGGGTACTTGTTCTTCACAATCACCTGATTCAGGCGACGGTAGTCGACACATAGTCGTAAGATCCCATCTGCCTTTTTGGTGAACAAAATTAGAGAAGTCCAGTGTGAAACACTGGGTTGGATGAATCTCTTTCCCTGCAAGTCATCCAGCTGTACCCACAACTCACGAAGCTCAGCGGGAGCCATCTGTTATGCAGTAGTAGATATCGTTGTTGTCCCAGGGTACATGTCAACGTAGAAGTCTACCACCCTGTGAGGAGGTAGTCCTGGAACATCGTCAGGAAAAATTTCCTCATACTGATCCACCACAAAAGGAAATCTTGATCTCCGCACATCAACTATTCCAAGGATGAAACTGGACAACTGATGTGTGATTGACTACCCTATCCTATACGAAAGTCCATCCTGTGCTGCAAAGGATCCCTTATCGCTGGTGAAGGTGAACCTACTCCCATACCTGCGGATACACCACACCTTATGCCAAGTACAGTCGATCTGAGCATGGACTATAGACAACCAGTCCATACCCAAGATGACGTTGTAAGGCCTCGACGCTGCTACAAGAAGATCGATGCCAAAGCTCTTGCCTCATAGAGTAAGCTCACACTACTAGCACCAGTGCATAATCATCGAGCCTGCTCTTGTAGGAGTCTCTAGCCATAAGGATCGAGCCAACGGATCCATCGGAATCTCTGAGCTCGGAACAAGGGAGGCGACAATAATAGAATGACTCGTGCATGTGTCTATAAGCATCACAACAAGGGTAGAGTAGACACAGATAGTACCTCAAATCATCTCAGGTGCGCCATGGTTGTAGGCCCCGACTGCCTGGAGCTGAGCCTTCCTATGTCGGACAGCTCCCTGTGGTCGGGGTGGACCTCCTGGTGGTCGTGGTGGTAGAGCCTCGAAATGTCTTCCACCACCTGCTGGTCGGAAATCTCCTCTCCCTCATCCTCCTACTCCCTACAGACCACCACGGTCAATCCTCTGACTCTGCCTGGGAGGTCCCTCTACTATCTGCTGCTCATCCACATGATGGTTCGGGCAGTCTCCAGCCATGTGACCCTGCCCACCGCTTGCATAGATCTTCCTACTCCTTTTATAGATGGATCTGTTTTGGGTTCCCCACACAACCGAACCTGTATCCTGAGGTTTCCCACCTAATGGCCTGGTCCTCTTGGACCACTGCGACATCTGTCTACTACCGACTGTAGAAGACTCTACTACGTGTCGCCCTATGGATGGTCTCGCTTCTAGTGACCACTCAGTGAGAAAAATCTCCACTAGAAGAGCTCGCCCATGCACCCCCGCCTGATTCGAGATGCTGAGGGGAATCGTCGAAGCTTTGATATCGTGCCTGAGTCCCAACTCGAAGGTCTGGGCCCTGAATAATCGGTCCCATACCATATCCGTGGAGTAGCGTGAGAGTTTAGTAAACCTCGCTGGGTATTAAGCTATTGTCTTGTTGCCCTGCTGCAGATGAAGTAACTCCTGGATCCGCACTGCACGAAGGGAGGCGGGAACAAACTCCGAGTGGAAGAGACTCTCAATGTCTGTTCAATGTAGAGATGCCTCGTCATGGACCTGGAGCATCAAGATCCACCGTCTACCTACTACTACGTGCAGTAAAATCGCATCAAGGATCACCATAAGATCTGTTGGTGTTCCTATTAATATGAAAACCCTGAAGACAGCCTCCATCCAATCCTCGGCTGCCTATGGGTTCGTCTCTCCGCAGAACCTGGGCGACCTCTATCACTGAAACTCTTGAAACACACTCAAGAGGCATGCACTCTCTACTGATGGAGATGGTAGTATTGGTGGTTCAGTGGGCAGTGGTACCTCTGGTGCCTCCACAGTGATGAGGCCCAACAACGAGGCCTCATCGCTGGGTGGGATACAATCTCGCACGTAACTCGGAACCATTGATGGCTGCCTGCGTGGGGACATCCTAAAAATAAACAGGTGTGCCATAGACAAACAGTATACCTGGCGAGATAAAAAAAAGTAATCATAAATAAAACTTTTGAAACACACACGGAATCAGTGTTTTCGTGTACTGAGTCGGAAATCAGAGGTCAGGGTCCTGGTGTATGGATACATCGTCCGCCGCACCAACACTGGACTCCCTAGACTGAAAACCACACTCAATACATTTAACACTATTGATTAAATGAAAATAATGACTAGAGTCCTGAGTTTTGCGGTAGATCCGACTCATCTGATACCAATTTGTCATGACCCGTCCTCGGGGCCCGTGCTGTGACTACCCCAAACCCTCCTTCCATAGGCCAGGGGCTGGCGACTAGCACCAATGGTGTAAATCCCTAAGCTGGGAAGACATTGCCTTTATGAAAGTAAATAATCACAAAAGAGTACAAAAGTAAAGAAATAAGTAAGAAAACACTAAATACAAAAAGTAAGTTTTGAATGAAAAGGGGCTGGAAATACAAGCCCAACAGTAAGTACAGTACAACTGAAAAGCTAGTACAACAGTAGTAAGTAAAACAGAAACCACCGAGTCGTCCTCCGAGAATCCCACCTGAAGGGTGGGTACATATGGTATACTTAGCACCTCAATTCCATCCGTCTGCTCTATGTACATCTCGTCAAGTGGTACACCTGTAGGTACCGTCCAGCTCCACAAGTCTCCACCACGATTAGTGTTGTCCGTCTTCTGTATCCAACACAACGTAGTGCGGTCGTAGCCCGTGCAGGGGTGAGTATACGATACTCAGTAGAGACCCCGAGACCCCCGAAGGACTCCTAGTATCCACAAAGGATAAACCCCAAAATAAGGATACAAACACGAAGTATGAACCAACTCTACTTAGGTATATGACCATAAATATTCCTATGTTTACAATCCCAGTTCGGCTCTAACTCCTGATCCCAAGCACAACCCAGTCCACATAGGAAAGTAGTCAATCATATCGATGATAATGATTGAAATTCATGACTCATCTCACAAAGGTATACATAATTCATATAGAGATAGATATGATCAGATGTAGTCACTGATTTATCGTCGCTGTCGAACCCACGGAGGATTCTAGTACAATTGTCGTCGCTGCCAAACCCATGGAGGATTCCTGTACACTTTTCGTTGCTGCCGAACCCACGGAGGATTCCAGTACAGTTGTTGTCGCTGCTAAACCCACAGAGGATTCCAGTAAAATTTTCATCAATATCAAACCCATGAAGGCTTCCAGTACAGTTTCCGTTGCTACCGAACCTACGAAGGATTCCAGTACAGTTGTCGTTGCAGTCGCAGCCAGCTCTAGTGTTCCCGCACACAACATGCTCGATTCCGAGAGTGTCTACTCCTCGAGCAAAGGGTTTGATACATCAACTATGACTAAGTTCATAGTTGATGTAGCCCAATGTTTCGTCTCATCAAAATAAACCCAACGTGTCAGACAACGCATCAATCAGATGCCTGGTTTGAGAGATACTGGCTTTTCCTTTTCAAGGGCCCGGTTGGAAAAACGCTTGTCCCAAACCTGTACGTTTCCCAAAGTTGTCCAAAGCTCACATAGTGTATCTCAAAAGGACCACTTCATCACTAGGGTCCCAATTCCACAGACGGCGCGTCGATCGGACGCGCGTTCATTATGTTATTCATGTTAAAGTGAAAATAAACCCAACCCATTAAGCCCAGTAGACTGGCGGGTCGGCCCGACCTGATTCGGCAGGTCCCACATGGAAGAGGGTCGAAACTGCCTGGTGAAGCACGCGACATGGTCCGGTGGGGTGCGGCCCATACCGAGGGGGCGTGGCCCGGTCTGGAAAGGCGCGGCCCAACTCGGTAGGGCGCGACCCGACCCGGCATGGCGCGATGTGGCCTGGCGCGGCCGACCGCGGATTGGCTTGGCCTGATGGCCGAGCGCTATAGGGGGCGCAACCCCCAGGTCTCCCGAACCAGCAGCTCCACCCTCCTATTTGTCCGGTCTTCCTAGTGCGAGTGGCCCGCACGGGCGGGCCACGGTCCTTCGGTGCAATACCAGCATGTTCCGCGACTCCTTCATCCCGGCCGGCTGTCGAGCCGGCCGGTTCACCGCTGCAGTGGTCCGCGGAGCATGTACTGTGTTTCTCCATAGCGCGGAGACCCATGTGGCATTGCCGTCTCCCTTCGGCCCGACCGAAATTAGTCGACCGGTTCTCCTTTGGCTGAGTGGCCCGCGTTTGCAGGCCGCGATTCTTCTGCATGCGGCCGGCGCGCGGCCGTCGCCTTCGCTCATCGCCACCTTTCCAACATGATCTCCATCGCATATTAAAGAAACTGTGGAGGGTCATGGAGCCATGTGAGTTCGGCCCATTCCATCCACATTAAGCGGTAGCAGTTGGATGAATAGAAATCAGAAAATTTAACTACGAATGGGTACAGAACATTCAGTTAAAATTGTACAAACCCCTACCCTAAAAATAAAGTCTGCGGTAGTCTTGCGTCGCGGAAAATGGCGTCTCAGGGAGACGACGTCATCTCGTTGACATCGGGGAAGAAGGAGCTAAGGATGGCACGTTGTCGGCGTTCCTTGCGGGTGGCTCTTTATCCTTTGGCTTGGCTGAAGATCTAAGGGGACGATCATCATTCTTCGGTGGTTCTTCGTTGGGAGGACGGTGTTCATCATTGAAGAACAAATCTCTTCTAATTCTCCTGAGTTTCCCCCACCAAAAATATTTTATATCCCAATATTAAAATAGACTTCTCCAACTTTAAAGAAATTCCATGCAAATCGAAATAATTCAAAATATAAGATGTTCCAATTGATTAATAAGTTTATTAATTAATTGTGTTTCCAAACATAATGAGAAGGAGGTGGAGGGTTTAAAATTTAAAAGAGAGGAGTGAAAAAATTAATTAAATTGGCGAGTTAATGGGGTTAAAGGGAGTTATGGGGAGATGAAAGGTTTAGGGCACGTATGGGTTCCACCACACTAAATCCTCTCATGGGACGTTCTGTGGTTGTGGGCCCCACCTCAAACTCTCCTTGGGAGGAAATAACCACCATCCATAAATAAAATTATGTACTACAACTTTTATTTATTTTATTCTAAATCCCAAAAAATTAATTTTCAACCCACATAAAACGCAACTATGGTAAAGATCCCCTTAGGTGAATACCGGCGCTACGAGTTCATCGGTGCCCTCAGATTTTGATTCCGAGAAACAGTTCAAAAGATATAAAAACACGCACGTACGTTTACTAAACATACCCAAAAAACATCATAAATTGATTTCCGGCACATTGGGCCTCTAAATCAAGTGCCGTTAGAAACCGCAAACTCGTAAAATTTCAAAAAATGTAAGAAAAAAATTTCCTTGAAATTTCCAGGTCTTTACAGTTTCCTCCTAAAGAAACTGGAAAATAATCCCCACCACATTTGGTGGATGCTCCTCCTCTAAGAGATTGAACTTGAGATTAGAGATAAGAGAGGAGTGCAAAATGTGGTAGCTAACCACATTAGTAGGATTTCCCCACCATTGGACCATCATGTTGACTCACACTCACCATTGGATAATTCATCCCTCATGATAACCTTTGTGATATTGTGGACCTTACCCCCTGGCATGCAAACACTGTGAAATTTCTAGAAACATCTAGGGTCCCCACTGATTTAAGCACTTCACAATCCAAAATACATAATCATGATTCTCAATGGTACATTTGGGATGAACCAAATTTTTAGAGAATTTTTGATGACTATGTAGTTTGTCAGTGTGTCCCTGACCATGAGTTCATCCTTGTTTTGAACTTCTGACACACTTTGTCCTCTGGGGGCCACTTTCGCTCTCAAATTACATCTCGAATGGTCCTTGACTCGAGAATTTATTGGCCAAATTTTTATAGGGATTCCCATATATTTTGTAAGTCATGTAGTCGTTGACAATTCACAAGGAATATATCTAAGAGGAATGAAATGACCCAACAACCAATGTTCTTTTGTGAGATCTTAGATGCATGGGGAATTGAATTCATGGGGCCTTTTCCAAATTCATTTGGAATTGTTTACATATTATTTTATGTTGACTATGTATCTAAATGGGTGGAAGAAATAGCCAACAGGACCGAGGAATCTCGATTGGTTGTTGATTTTAGGAGGTCCCAAATTTTCAGTTGGTTTTGTTTACCTAGATTCATCATTAGTTATCATGTTTCACATTTTTGCAACCACAAAATGAAAACTTTTCTTAGTATTTATGGGGTTGTTCATAAAGTCTATACAGAATATCACCCCCAAACTAACAGATAAGAAGAAATCTAAAATCAGGAAGTTAATAGAATCTTGAAAAAAATGGTACAACCCAAGAGGAAAGATTGGAGTTTGTGCATTGATGATGCACGTTGGGAATACCATACAACTTTTAAAACCCCAATAAGAATGTCACCATATATAATTGTGTTTGGAAAGGCTTTTCACCTCCCGTTGGAGGTAGAACACCATGCATATTTGGCTGTTAAACTATGTAATATGAATATTTCAGATGCAGGTGAGCATATGAAGTTGCAAATTCAAGAGTTGGACGAAATTCAACGTGATGCATATGAGAACTCCCAGATCAAAAAAGGGAAGACAAAGGATATCAATGAAAGTATGATTCATCAGTAGAAGTTTCATATTGGTGATAATGTTATCATGTATAATTCTAGGCTAAAGATCCACCCAGGTAAGCTTTGTTCTCGATGGCTCGGTCCTTGCACCATTACTGATGTTTACCCTTTCTGTGTTATACAGGTTTTTCATGAGAGGAGTGGAAAAATGATTACTGTCAATGGGTAGAGCCTCAAACACTTCTATGAGGATTTTCCAAAGCATCTCATGAAGGAAATCCAACTCATAGATGCCACATATGACACCACTTAGCAGTCTTTTCCTTCTCCCTACCTTTATTTACATGTCTATTTATTTTAAATTTTTTCATTGAGTACAATGTAACTTTTAGGTTTGGGGGAGGGTGACATTTAATTGTTAGTGTTAAACAAAAAAAACAAAAAATAATAATAATTTTAAAAAATATGTTCTCATTTTTTATTTATTTTTTCTTATTTTGTGTTTTTAGGTAAAAATTGATCTTAAAAATAATATCCAAAATCATTTTTCATGCTTGAGTCAATTGTGTGGAAAATTACATTTTTTTTGGAAAAATGTTGTACAAATGAATATTGATATGTAATCTTTTTCTAGATGTTTTATTTTCAAATCATTATTAGGTATTTAATGGATTTTTGAATCCCATGCCTCATTAGCACTGACCAATATTTTAATCCCTTACCTGAGATACATTCTAATCTCTTTATTGAATATTATTCCTTTTAATCACTTTCTAGAGAGTCTTAGGTCTTATAGAGAAAATAAAACATCCCTTGGTTTGGTTTGAATCCATAAGATTCGAGTATGCTATATTCATGATAGAGGCAATCATTCATTAAAAATACATTTTATAATTATTCGCTATTTTCATCCACCTTTACATTTTATGCTTCTTAAGCCATAGAGACCATGAAATGCCTTTTAGGTAGCCACATTATAAGCTAATATATACCTACCTACCGATATCTTGTGTATATTATTGTTCTATTTTCATCAAGTGTGGGAGAGAGGGTGTTTTCATGGGAATTCAGGGGAGAGAATCGTTATTATTGGTTAATATAAAGGGTGACTACATTTTCCTTAGGCAATGGGTTCACAAGACATATTACATCATTTTTGTACACATTTTTTCCTATTTATCTAAAAAAAATAGTTTTGGTCATCCGAAAAAAACATAACAAAATAATAAAATGGAGAAAAAAGGATTTTTACTCATTATTATTCACTACATGGTTCGGAACAATAGAAATGGACAATGGGGAGAGTGAGTTGGAAGTGATACACTTTGTGAGGGGTTGAGTGTGTACATTAATTATGAAAACTTACTAAATTTTGACATGTTTTGTATATAAGAGACTAAACACTCCTCTTCAGCCTCATATTTTTAAACATTAAATCCTACCAACCCTTGAACCTCAGAAAAACCTGTTGGAAATCCTCTTGAGTAGAACACTAGTTTCAACTGGTAGAGAACTTCGAATCTTGGGAAGCATATGGTATGATCACATGAACTTTTGGAAGAGAGAATTATTCCAATTTCATACGTTCCTTGAGGGAAGGGGGAAAATTTCTATGTGAGGTAGGCTATGACATGTTGCATGGGTGAACAAATGAAGTTGAACAAATTCGAATGTGAGAGAAGAAAGATGAAATGAAAAATTGATTCCATAAATGAGACATGATGAATTTCATTTCAAAAGAATCTAGGATGTTTTGAAAAATTTGATTTATTAATGATACATGATTAGAATATTATACTTTTCCCAGAAGTGTAAATGTTTAGGTGTAGTGGTGTGATCGTACCACGATTCACAGTTTTATTTCACCCTTATACCAATGTATTAACCTAGGATTGTATTGAAAATTACAAGTATAATAACAAATTTTACACCATTTTTGATTCAATTATTTTTTTAACACTATTAAAATCGTAAATGTTACTTTTTTGATAATTATATTATAGGTGGAGGTGATTTGGAGGAACCATGATTATGTGCAAGGAAAATGGGCCAATCTGCACATGATCCAACCACACCAGTGGATTGAAATGCATGATTCTACTAAAATGTGCATTCATATGGGATGAAAATTTGTAGGATGGTCCGAAGTTTAATGATATACATTTCATATGAAGGAACCAAATCCCAATTCGTCCCTTATGAGGCCCATACAAACTGATATGTTCAATAAAGTGGATCTGCACGGGGTCAAAACAATGCCTCTGTATTTTGGCAATATATCTTATTATATTCCATATAAGGCCGCCAAATTTGACATGGAGGTATGCATGATTTCTTTCAACAAGTCCATATTTTTTCCAAATTGATTTATGACTTTATGACCGGCCAAAACCATAGACCAAGCGGATTTCTGAAACTAGGGTGCCCAAAATCACTTCCCACTACCTATAAATTGGCACCTTGTGCACCACATTTAGGAGTTCGAAATGAAGGTATGGTGCTGACATTTTGAAGTCACAAATAAGTCCTCCAACCAATATTTGAAGTTCTAGAGGCTATGGGAAGTGCTACTTCAAAATATTTTTCTTCCTCCCCTCGCATGGGTTTCTAAACCCCTTGTGATCGCCCGAGAAGGAATGTGATGTAAATCCCAAGATTCATGACTGTAATATTTGAATGATATTTATAACTATAGGTTTTTATGTTGTTTTTAATAATCCTATATTCTTATTTTATTGAGTTATGTACTGGTATGTCATGTTAAGATCATATGATCATGTTTGGGGGTACCCATTCTTGTGATGTTTCACACACCATTCACCACTTTTTCTTCCCTCATTCAATTGTGGTGTTTGTGTTGTTCATATTGATCAATTAAACCCACATATGCACTATCATGTCCTTGTAAATTTATTTCATGGTATTAAAACGAAACAACATACAATCTTGTATAGCACATTGAGTTCTTCATGTCCTGCCTTTGTGAGTTTTGGTTATCAATTCGAACACAAATAACCCAATCATCGGCAGTGTCTGGTGAATCATTGTGTATTCTTGACTGAACCCTAGGAGGTATCCTATTATAAAATCAATAACCTTATGTAAATAGGTGTTTCAATCCAGGGATTAAAATATCTATACCATTTATCTTGAAGCGATGCATGATGAGCTTCACGATACTCCCCTATGTTGATCATGTGTAATTAATCTTGTTCATTTCTACCTTGTTTTATTACTTTCTGTTTTTTATTGTAATATTTAATCATCAAACCCCAAGTTTCATTAAATCCCATTACCCTTATATATTCATAATCAAAACCCTATTTTACAACTACTAATCCAAGGATCCATCTAGAGATGACCTAGGGTTGCTGTTATTCTGTAGAAATTCAAGTTAAAAATAAACAACTAATTTGACGTGCTCGAAAAAATGATCATCACTACCACTAAAACTAGTTCAACACACTCAGAATATGTGCATCCTTAACTGGTAGTGATGGTAGTAGTTGCGACATGAGGATTGGTGTAATAGATGGTAAACCACCAGAAGGTGCAATCTCCAGTACATGCCCCTATAACGATGCCTCATCACAAGTCGGATCATATTTGTGATCACGCAGTGGAATCCTTGACAACTATCTATGTGGAGGCATCTTAAAATAAAATAATATGTACCATTATCAATAGATTATATCTATGGATATTAAACAAGAAGGAGAACAACACAACCTTTCATATATGATACTTGTAACATTGTTTTTTCCTAAAACCAGCCTTATCATGTACCGAGATAAAAATCAGGTCATCAATATCCTGGGGAATGAATAAGAAGGATTTCCCACCAACATTGGAGTCCCTGGCTGAAAAAATAACTCAAAACACATAACAATGATTCCCCAAACCAAGCTCACAGACTCCCAGTCCAAAATTAGAACTAACATGATTTGATACAACTCCTTCACGTCCTGAACCATTGGGGCCCAACCCTTGACTACCCCAATCCAACATCCAATAGGCCAGGGGATGGATAAAAATTCTGAGTAATTATTTCCCAAAATGGGATGAATTATCCTAATGTACCAATACACATAAAAACATCTCCATGCCATAAAATGGAAAAATGTAAAAAACCGTTAGAATGCATGTATACCACTAATATCCCACAACTAGAGCACAACAGGAAGTAAAATAAAAGTAAATAGGGCTAAATATAATCCCACCACAAAGAGAGTCTATACAAAAGTCCAACTAAAACTGTAAAGAGTCCATCCTTCTCCATGGGAGACTACAAAGACAAATTTATGATCTCGGTAAACACCTCAGTCTCCCCCTCTCCATCTATGCTCCACCATCTCCATGTCCTCCTAGGGAACTGTCAGAAGGGATTCCATATGCATAAGACACAACACATGTAAGAAAAGTCCGTGTAGGGTTGAGTATAACAACACACATTATGAAATCCAAAAAAAATTTAATTGAAGCACCATGCATAGTCAATTAAATAAATGATGTAACAATGTATCATATATAAAAGCAGTATGAATACCCAAATATAATTCTGAGATACAACACACCATCATGTGGTCATTAAAAACCTCCATCAAAATGATTCTACTCTAACCAACACTCGTTATAGGATAAATCATTCCATGATCCATGTTATCATTGGAGACACTCAATGAAAAAGTCTAGCTCATTTGGGATAGACCCAAGGAGAACGTACTGGTCTGAGAAGACTATGATTCACAGAGAGTGGGTCATGCCTAGAACTTCTTGGGGACACCACAATACCAATTTGGATCGATCCATTAAATAGGGGATCATATGATAACGATTCCACAAACCCTATTGATGAAAAACAGTAGATATAGAATCAACATCCAACTCAGGGTGGTTATGCTGATTCCAAAAACACTACTATGAATGATAGAGGATCGCACTCTAGTCTTGTGGATGGACACCACAACTCTATCTAAGAATCGACCTCTAGAGATTAATATAATCAAGTGTTGTGGATGTAATTTCGCACTATATCCTCAAGGAAAGGACCAAGGGAATGCAATCAACCTATTCTAGTCCAAACTAGGAAAACTAAGATCCTCAAGCACATTTAATGGGAGTACACAACATGTCCCATGGGTTATACAGTGTTTCCAACTATCCCAAGTCTTTAACATGAGGAAATACTCACACAACAAGTAGTATTCATACAAACTGTGTAAAGGATGAGTACAAGGATTATAGAGACACACAGATCCCTACCAGTTTGTCTTGGATGTGTCTATGTACCGTAACTATGTCCATGTATCAGTTCATGTATACCAAGTTGTGTTTGTGTCTAAGTACATGGAATTACATCTATCCATTCACTGTTACCCATGTCTATGTAGTCTATAGAGTACAAACTGAGTCCTTTGGGGAGGGTCACAAACCTTTTGACTGGGGTCACATGCCATGTGATAGAGGTCACACACAATGTGATCATCATCTCCTTCCAAAATTCATAGTCGTCGCTGAAGGGGCCCCACACAACGTGTAGTATCAAGCACGTGCCATGTTTCTAAAAAAATTTCTGATCATGAGTTCTACTCCATTCTTCCTCGAACACCACATCCACCAATATTTTATCTTGAAATAGCTCTGTGGATCCTAGATCTACATTTACCACCCCTTTCAACAAGTAGATCGCAGAAATCCAATCTGGACACACATTAGGAACTCAAAAATGATGTCCATTTTCCATAAACCACCAGATAAGGGTATCGAACCATACATCCATTATTGATCATCCCCAATCTACCCATCACCATTGTCAAATCCTTGATCTGATTCCATATGCGCATTCTGTACCCATGGATTGGATCCATTGCATCGTAGAATGGTTATACAACAATCTAGAACAAGGTATCTATCAAACCATTTCCCAAGGGACTAACAATGATGACCACACAAAGAAAATTGGGGGGAAATCCAAAAACCAAAAAGTGAGGAACAAACCTTAGATATTTTTCATTTGGACTTAATTCATTATCATATAAGGATAATTTAAGAGGGAAAAATAAAAAAACCAATATTTTACAATTATATCAAATTAAATCTATCGATGATGCACAAATCAATTCTTGTTCATTGAATTGAACTGAATTAGTCTAGGATTATGAAAAAGAATAATTTCCAAAATCAAAACCCCCTTACAAGAGATTTTATTGATCATTGATGAAGAACAGTTTTGTTGCCTCAACTGATGAGATCCCCCAACTCTGTTGGTGCGACACCCCATGATCTATTGTCTCCTGCCTAGAATGCTATTCTCTATTAGAATCTACGTCTTAAAGGATTATTGGAAAAACCTCAGACAATATCTATAGTTGTATACATATAGAAGAGTAATTCTATGCATCAATGAAAAATAAAATAAATCATTCAATTAATTTATTTTATTAAGTTTTCATCCCCAACAGCTTTTTCATAAGAGACCCACACCGACCAACATCATGTCATGCCTAGGGTAAAGCCAATATTATTAACTCAATGGTGGAATAATATTTTTGATCTGGTAACCCATTAGGAGTTATTTTAATTTTTCAAGAAAACCACATGTGTTTTGTATTTAATATTTTAAAATTTTTCAAAAAATTATTACAGGAACACTGGGACTCAAGAATCGCACACCATCTCAGTGCCTGGTCTCAAAAATAATCTATATAATATTAAACAATAATACACAAATAATATGAGATATTACATTTCCAATCTTCTCAATGATATAAAATAGTCCCATATATCTTCGAGCTGGATTACCCTACTTCTAATGTTGACAATGATCCATAAAAGGAGAAATATTCAAGAAACATTGGCCACCGATTAAGATTTACAATGGATTGTTCTAAGGGTCCACTTATAAATTATATCAACTCTTGGATTTCACCAATAATCAATGTATAACTCAATCCTTCGTTGACATCTACTGGAAAATTCTAGGTCCCATAAGAGAAGCATCACCTACCTATGAGCAATGAAGATGAGATATATAGGGGTGACCATACCTAGCTTTCAATGGAGGCATTCTGATAGATGATTAATAATAAGTGTTATAATGAAAACTAAACTACTCCCAAGTGAATGTACTAAGATCTTTGAAAATATATAACATTATCATAGATCCTATCCTCCAAAATCTGAATAGAATTCTTAATTTATCCATCCATCTGAGGATGCTAATACATACTCAATCTCATGAGAGTCCCCATTACTTTCTTTAGACCCTTCCTAAATCTGGAGGTAAACCCAGGGTCAATATTTGAGATAATTGCGGATGGAATACCATGTAACGTATTATTATCCTCATCACACACCTTTAAAAAATCCTAAACATTAGTGGTGTCCTGAATAAAAAATAAGTTATTGATTTATATAACCTATCAATCAATACAAAGATAGCATTCTTCAAAGAGGTGTTCATGAAATTATAATGATTAAATCGATGGATACATCAACCCATTTAAAACCTTGTTGAGGAAGAGGCCGAATTATAACAAAAGGATTTTCATTCTTAGTATAAATTGAGTGTAAGGTATAACAATAGTATAAAAATTTAGATATTTCATCCTTCATTTCAAGCCACCATAACTGATGCTTCATGTCATAATACATATTTGAATTTCCGAGTTAAACAAACCTGGAGAATTTTTGTAATATTGCATCACTATATTTTTAATTGATACAAAGATGATAAACCAACTCATGTTGGAAATAATATTGTTTGAATTGTTAGAATATATGAAAATAGTATCCCCACCATATAAGGATCCTATGATTTCCTGGAAACTTTCATTATGTTGTAGCTCTAAAAGAATTGTATTGAGGATAAATGATGTAAAATATGAATTGGAAAGATTCATACTAGTCTCATCGTCCTTTTCCTCTTGGTACATCTATGAAACATGTCCAATGAGACTCAAATACTCCTTATATTTGAAAATGATCTTGGGGAGAAACATCCAACTATGAGACTCATAAAAAACAATCTTGTTTCCTAGGATTTAGGTGATGTCTAAATAAAATATTTTAAACTATTATACGCATTGGATGTACCCAAGGATTATGTATTTATATGAGAAGATGTATCCTTGTCTCTTATGATCAATATGGATAAATATCTTTTCACCAAGAAGGTAGTTTCACCAAAATTTAACATCACACATATCTATGTAAAGTACTTGATCATGAGTGGAACAATTCTTTTTTTTGTGGAAGAAGTTTATGAGAACCATATGCCACTACATGAAATTTACTATATATGTTAACAATCTAAAATTGATCTCAAAGAATCACAATACACCACATATCTCTAAACAAATTTTAGTCAAATCAATATAAGAGTTTAGTTTAAAGTTCATTTCAATTTATCGGGGTAAATTCAAAATTTTATATACCATAACAATTTGACACCTTTCTTAGTAAGATCTATTAATGGTGACACATTTGTTTGAGAATTCAATCCTCGACCACTAATAATAAGTAGCTAAAGCTAAGAATATTCGAATCTCAAGGACATTATGTGTATCCTCTAATGATTTGATATCCTTTACCTTGTACAATGAAATATTATGTAATGTTATGAATCCAAATGTCCTAAGAACATCACTTATGGAATATAGAAGTGAAATTTTGATAACTGATAATAAAGGATATGATTCGTAAGTATTCTTGAAACCATATTGATATGATACTTATGGCCCTCATCATATTTTTAATAAAATAGGATATCATCCAAAAATACCAAAACAAAGGAGACAATAAACTATTTTCACATATATTCCTTCAATACCATAAGAACTATAGCGATTGGAACCTCTTTCAGGCTCTAAGTGTATTAAGATAATTTTTTTTCACAATTTCTCATTTTCCATCAATTCATACTTACATGGATGTATTTACTCAAGTAAATTATGTATCTTCAATGTGTATTAAATATGTGTTATTAAATAATATTTCTTTATAGGAGATTTACCGAAAATTTCTTTGGTCTCATACTATTTCAAATACATATATTTTATTTAAAAAACTTATAGATCATCTTAATCATTGTAATTACATGATAGCTATAATTCCATGTGATTCACCTACTAAGGATACATAATTGTATATTGTCAATCATTAATTATCTTTATTAAATTTAATGTGGATTCACCTAGAAATTCATATTAATTTATTTA
Source organism: Viscum album (assembly GCA_963277665.1). NCBI lineage: Eukaryota > Viridiplantae > Streptophyta > Magnoliopsida > Santalales > Viscaceae > Viscum > Viscum album. The sequence continues at coordinate 1,536,743,604 of OY728126.1, forward strand.
TTAGGTAAAAATCCCATATAATTATTAGTTTTTTATGGAAAAAATGTGTAAGACAAGTTCCATTGAGAATTTATTCTTGTTATTTAATATTTTTTTCATTCATGAACATTATTACAAGTATTTATTATTAACTTACTGTATATGATGTAATGCATTGGAAATTTTTATTAAGGATGGGTAACAAAAATATATCCTCATTGCACAAGTAGGTCGAATGAGACAACTATGAAAAGGTAATGGAAGTGTCTTTAGCCTTTACATATTATTTCTTGGCACAATATCTTGATAGTGTATTTATGTTTTATAGAATTATGAATTTCCATCAATAGGGTATCATTAACTTTTTTTATATGTGAGTATTTTCCCCCTTTTTTATCCACGTATTATGTTATATTTTATTTATATGATATCATTTTCTTTTCTATTATATCTATATACATTCTTCCATTATTATTCCTTGTTATCTTCCTTTGTATGTTATCCTTTGCTAAGATTTTGAGATCACCATTTATGTTTATTTTTTACTTCTTTAGGAAATAAAGCAGATTACTATTTATTATTAGATCTATCAATAAAATTAATGAATAATGTTTTTTACTCCAATGAAATAATATTTAACATTATAATGTATTGCTCATGTATTTTTTCTCTTAAGGACTAACAAACCTTGATATTGGGAATGTAATCTCAGGTAATCTAATTAACGTGTAATAAATAATCCACCAGCATTGGGTGACCAATGTTAGGGGTGTTACAATTGGTTTCCAATCAAGGTTTAGTGAAAATATTAGGAACTAGATTTAACAAAAAATTGGTAAATGGTATATATTTTACCGGTAGAAAAATCAATAAATTATTTTAGAATAGTTTATATAGTCATCTTAAGAATAATACCATATTTTAGAATAAAATAGTAAAAAAATAATTTTTTACACAATCCAATATTATAAAATTACAAATGATGTTATTCAATTTATTAAATATTATCCCCTACTATCAATAAAAAACAATAATGGAGAGAAATTTTTATATTGTCTAGATAAAAATTAAAATGGTGTTAATATTGCTTCTATAAAGATTAATACAATGCTATGAAAATTAACATAGGTTATTATAAAACACCCATTTTCATAAATATTAATCAGTTACATCTCTTCAGTGATCAACCTCTCTATAAACTTTTATAAGGATATAACCAATATCATTCAGTGGGTCCACTAATCCATTAACCGTAGAGAAATTGAAAAAGACATTTAGTTATGATCATTATATAATTGATATTTTTTGAGAAGTAAAATGTTATATTGGTTGTGTATCATTAAAGGGGTTATGATGAAAAATGATTGTCCTTTATTTAAAATTAATAAAAGGAATAGTAGATAGAAAACAGGGAGTGGAATGAATTTAAGTGATTTTTTCTAGAAAAATAACTTCATTGATAGAAATGTGCTGATACAAAAGTAACATTGTTAAATTTAAGATAAAATAATGAAGATATGGTGGCTGAGTTTAAGGATAATTTCAAAAGGTTATAATATTATTAGGTGAAATATCTATGAACATACAAATAAGTATTGATCAATTTATTTATTTTTTAATTTAATGTCTTAGTTGAAAATTAGTCATTCATACATTTTAAACTAATTAATATGTATTGATACATTCAATCATGATTTCAAAATTTTTTCTAAATCAAAATTTTTTCTAAATAATTATTTTATTATGGGTCTCTTAAGAAGAATATGATGGTTAATTTCCTTTTAAAATGTTCTATAAAAAGGAAAATAATGGAAGAGTAGATTTTCCAATATGTAATAATTATGTAGAGAGAGACCTAGAGACATTTTTAATGATACTAGGTGTATAGTTATAATTTGGAGTGAAAGGATATTAATATCATGAGTGTAATGACAAGAGGGAAGCATCAGTTTGAAATTATTTAATTTTAAGGGGATTGAACATTTGTTTAATCAATTATACACACACTATAGGAATCTACCCTAGAATAGGCTTTCGAATAAAGGATGATCTTATGCAATAATGAAGGATTAATTACAAGAAAAAATGATGTGATTTTAGGTACTATGATTATAGATTCAATGTTAGATAATTAATTATTTAATTCAATATCTATATACTCTTTTATATCTTATATGTTTTTGAATAATATTTGATCACCACTGCTATATTAAATAATTATTTGTCCATTATACCACTAAACGGTATGTGGATTTAAACTAAGATATACAATAAATTTAAAAATTATATTCATGGGTTTTTTCTAGTTTCAAATATAACAGTTTTACCTATAGTGGATTTTGAAGTAATATTAGGGATGTATTATCACTCAAATTAAAAATAAATAATTTATTATTGAAATAAATAATATATAAATGATTAGAAAATTATGAAATTATTTTTTAAGGGGTGTTTTCCTACCTAAATCATTTTAGTAACTTCCCTTAATAGCTAATTTTAATGAAAACTGGGGGGGATAAATGAATGAAATTCCATTTACATTGTGTAATGTGATCTTTATAAAAGAGTATACACCAATTATGAATGAACATATTGATTTATTTTCTGACGATTCACCTTGTTTTCCCCTTGATTGAGAAGATCAATTGTTACTAATCTTATCCATAATGAAAATCCCATTTATATGAAACAATATATAATGGATACACTATAGATAGATATATTAAAGATGAAATTAGAGTACTTAAGTGAATAAAGATACATTTATCCATGTATTTCACCATTTAGAATACTTCTTTTGTTTTTTAAGAATATGTATGGTTCAAAGGGGGTTATGAGATGATTACAGGGAAATCAATGTAATTACATTAAAAAATATGTATCTGTTTTCATTTATTGATGATCTATTTGATGAAATTAATGGGTTATAAATTTTTTGAATACTAGTCTTCATTTTGGTTACTTTCAGTGAGAAGGTAAGAGGGATGATAATATACATATGACTTTTTTTATGTGGTATGGTCGTTATGAGTACACAGAAATTTCTTTTTTTATAGAAAATCCACATTCTATGTTAATAGATTTTTTGAATAGAGTATTTTTTTTATTATCATAATAAGATTATGGTGGGATCTAATGGTAATATTTTTGTATAAAATAAGAAATTAGATGGATAATATTTTTTTTGGACCAAATTACTCAATAAAGTTTACTTGAGCATATTTTTTCCATGTACATATTAATTTTGGCTTCAATAAGTCTCTTTCCTTGGGAATATTGTTTACTTGTATGTATTATATGTCAAACATTCATGAAAAAGGTTGTAAAATAATTTCTAAAACGCACTAGAAAAATTGAAATACATAGTTTCATTACATTAGTAGGATAATATTAACATTTTGAAAAAAACATAACTCAATTAGATAATTTTAAATAACATGTATATGTAAGGGGGTTGAATTTTCATGGAAAATGGACTAAAAATATACCATTGAGGCATTGAATACGACATTATCTAGTAAAACTATATTATATCATCCCCCTATTAATGGTGGGCATTTATGAATGAATCAACGAAAGGTATTTGATGTGTTTTTTTATAAAAAATGGTATGGTTTTCACATATACATATCGATAGTAAAAGCTTAGTTATATTAATTATCTAATTCATGATTTAGATTTTGCAGTAGATGCCTTAAAAAATAGAAATATATTGTCTATATAGAGAGAAATGTGATATATACACTGACCTTAAGTGTTTGAATTATATATACATAAAAATATCATAATATTAGGAAAAATAAATTATTGAAACTAACCAAGGATAATGATTTTTCAATTTTACTTTATCTTGGGAATGAAAATGATGTTGAAAATATTTTTATTACAAAATTCAATGGTGTCCTATCCATGATATGTGTGATGTAGGATATAAATTTAAAGGATTTAGTAATGATAAACATGGGTATTATAATGGAAGGGTAAACACCATTATTATTCAATTAAATCATCAAAATCACTTTATTTGAGATGATTAAGAAAGAAAAAAATGATGAAAATCCCCTTCAAATCGACATAGAATATGTGAGAAATGGAAAATTACTAGATTTTAATATTGGTGTTGGTTTAGTTATAAAGTTAGATGTGAGGTTATGTGTTAACCCATGATGTGAGGTGAAAAAAGATCTATTGGATGAGGCTCGTAGCCCAAACTTCTATATACATAATACAAAAATGATATATTTTGATACCTAGGATCATTGGGGGGATATGAAGCATGATATGGTGAATTAAGCTGTAATATGCATTTCCTGAAAACAACTAATTTATAAAATAAAACTGACAATGGGTTTTTAAATACCTTACCAATACCATAGTGAATGTTGGAAAAATAACAATGGATTTCATCTCTAGCCTCACAAATAAATCCATGAGGTATAAAGAAATATGGGTTATTGCAGACCATCTTAAAAATTCAACTCATTTTATTTCAATCTATGAGGATTTCAATATATTTTATCATTCTAGTTTGTAAATAATTTTTTTTCAAGATTTCATGGAACACCCTTAACAATAGTCTCTAATCCTGAACTATGTTTTATATAGAATTTTATAGGAGTCTTTAGAAGGCTAAAAATAAATTGTTTATTATTAGAATATATTATCCCCAAAATATGGATGGATAGTCTAAAAGGACTATAAAAACATTAAAATAAAATCTATGGCTGAAATATATTTGGACTTAGTAGTTTTATCATATATATATATATATATGGATTTTTACTCATATTTGTAACTGTGTTTTGGGTGTTTCTAGACCATGGAATTAATATATGAAAATTATAAATATAAAAAGACAATGAACAAACATATTTTCAGAATAAATGGTTTTACTATTGATTAGGAACATTGATAGGAAATCCAATATCGTATTTCTTTTTGGAACATGAGGTTCACCATTGTAGTCATAAAATGTGGCTCATAGTCAGATATTCTTTAGATGGAAAGCATTGATGGGTATATTAATTAAAATAAAATAAAATATTTATTTATTCTATTGAATCACATTAACCTAATATCCCTCTATAAGTAAAACATTATAAATAATTTCCATGGTTAGCCACGTAACCATGAGAGTTTAGAGAGGAGAAAGGGAAGCCTCTATTGACATTGTACTCTCATGAAAATGAATCATCATCTAGCGAATAAGGGGATTCATAAGATGAACATAGAAAAAATTGATGTATTTCTAATCATTACTATTGGGTGTGTTATCCATGAATGATTGATCGACTAATGAGGTTGGTTTTTTGATTAATTTTTTCATTTATTTATTTATCAACATGTATTAAATATATTCTGTATAGTTATTAAATTTTCATTATTCACATGACCCCATATTTAATTAGTGTTCTTAATCATAATGGTTTATTTATACATGTCCCTTGATTCACCCTTTTTTTTTGTAATATATAATCTTTGGCCAGAATCAGATTATCCAATGATGATCTCATATCTTACATATGACTTTCCCGACATAATTCTTCATGCTTATCATCATTGTTCCACATGGTTAGTGATTTGACATTACTTGGCTAGATTCCATAATAACTGAACCCTCTGAATCATTATATATGCCAAACATATATAATGATCGGTGTCTTATAGATTTGGTCGAGGTAGATTTTTTGAAATGTGTGATGGATTCCCTGATTGAGACATTGAATAATTATGGGAGGATTTGCGACTATCGTTTAGTATATGAGAGTTCATAATTCTGTCCAATTGATAATGGGAATCACCAATCAGAGACCTCCCTATATGGATTAATCCATTTTTCATTTTTTAAATGGTATTGGATGGCACCATAATCATAGATATTGAATCCTTATAGAGAACAAACAACACTGTCTATGAAAAATATTACCACACACCATGTATCCAAGAGGAAAAAATGAACTTTATTGTAATTTCTCAGGGAGGATTGGATTTTTTCCCAGTTATGTATTCCAAACCATGTGTTTGGGCCCAAAAATAGTGGGAAACATCATGGGTTTTCAAGAAATGTGTGGAGTGAACATGTCCAGGACCCTGAATAAATATACATGTCACGTCCTCATATAGAAAAACCATGTGAAAGAACATTACTTGTTGAGTCGTGTACTGAGAGAACATGCCAAGGAAATCGGTTAAATGTACATGTAATTTTTCCAAACAGAAATTCTATATAGAGCCACATGGATTGCCAAGTCCTGTCCAGGGAAGGATAGTTGAAGGTTCTTAGGTGGAGTAACATTTTATGTGACCACATGTACATGCTATGTGGTTTCCCCAGGAAATTATAACTTTTTTATCTCCTTTTCAAGAGTCATATTTGGTACCCTGAGTATCTTATATTGAGTATATTTCAATGTATGACATGATATTTTCCTTCATTTTAGAATCATATATAGGAAAAAAGGTGTTACTAGTGGGACACTTAAAGTGATGTTTGGCTGATGGAAAGGGTATACTGGTTCATTGAAGAGATGTTGGGGGTTAATACCCACAATTAATTCTTGGGAATGGGTCCCACATTCTCTTTATATAGGTATATTTGGTACTCCCACATAGTACATGGGGCATGATTCCTCTATCTATAGAGTGGTACTTCACCACTATTGAGCTCCACCAGAGAGTAGGTCCTCCACTAGAGTTAGTGATCCCATAACTATAGAGCATAGTGCAAAGGAGTAAGACCTAAAATATAATTCTTTTATGGTTTCACATGGTTCTTAACATCAAATATAGACCGTTGAGAGAAATAGTATTATTCATCATTCTTTTCTATATATGATTATGGAGATCCTCTTTCTCACTTTTCTAGGGATTAGTTGGAGAATATCGATTATTGTGTTCACTTACCCTCTTTATTCATTAGTTGAGTTGATTGTCTCATTATATTTCCTCCATCTAGGGTTTTTAGAGAATACTTCTGGGTATGTATATACTCACCCCTACATCAGATATTTCCATACTTTTTGTGTCTTATGATGATGAAATGAAGATTAGTGGTGACATTAGTGGACCAGATATTAGGGGATCATAGCAATACTTAGAGGTACTGAACGTTTTTGGTGGTTGACCAGGAATATTATGAGATGGTCTCTCTTCAGTTTTCCCCTTTCCAAGTATTATTTAGGTTGGAAACTAATTTTTGGTTTGACGTTGATTTATAATTTTTATATATTTTGTATTATAATTCCACACTTTTATTTCCAAAAGGTTATTTCATGAATTAATTATACCCTAGAGTGAAACCTCTTTTAATACATCTATTAACTATATCATAAGAAATTGTTATGTGTATGAAAACATGTAAATTAGGTAATGTCATATAATTCTAGTTATAATCCAACTCGACACTTGTATCCTACCCCTGGACTATGGTATACAAGCTTGGGGTGTCACCCGCAACTTACTACATGTCGAGGTGTGGTCTGGATGGGTGAGATAATGAAAAAGTTATAGCAAAGGAGGCTTGTCCAAGGGTAAATGTTTGGAGTTAAATATATCAGGTGTATTAGTTTGGGATCATAGGGTAATGATTTCAATTTATCTCATGTTTGGAACTAAATCTAGTGATACCATTGTTAGTGTGGTGACCGACATATCTATACACTAGGACTCAGAAAACCTATTTTCAACTCAGTATATTGAGCCATATTTTGTGGAGAAAATAATATTAAATGGAAAATACATTATTGGGTCATTTTAAATTACTTTACATATTGAGTCAGATACCCAAATATGTTCATCTTACCATGGTACATCTTGTAAACTTTTCATATTTATCCCAGATGGATGTCGTCAAGGATTTTAATATAGGGAAATGATGATGAAAATTTTAACAATGAGCCCTTATTTTAGGTATCTATTCATGAGGTGTTTAATCTAGGAGAGCACTGAGTAGTGCATCCACTTGATTGGTAGTGCATGGATCCACCCCAAGCGGTCTAGAATAATGATCAACAAAATGTTTGAAAACTGATTTCTCTAGTTGGATAGGATGAAGATGGATGCCATATTAACATGTTACACAAGTTATGGTAAACAAAAAATGGTCATTTTTCATTTAATGATAGAACCTTAGGGGTGAGTATTAGATTAAGGAAGATGAATGATTTCTCCGGGTTTTCCAGACTCCACCTGGACAGATAGTTGTTCTTACAACTAGCATTCTTTATAGAATAGTAGATTATTGATGGGTTTCTGTCAATAAGTTCCATGATGAGATGAATCTCTTGTAAAAACTATTTTAGTGGTTATTCTATGATAATTATTAAAAATAAATAATGAAATTTTTGTAGATTCAAGAGTTCTCGATATTAAACAGTATCATATGTTAGTTTCTATGTAAAACTTTAGGCTTACATAACATAGAAAATACTCACTTGATATGGTGCCATATGGATACATCCAAGCACAAATGTTTGATCAAGGCCTTCATAGAGAAAAATATCTTAGTTTAGTAACTTTATTCTTTCCCAATTATATTGAAGTGCGGGATTGCGATTTGGTTACAGAGAAATTTCTCAAAGAGGGTTCTTGAGCGGATGGGGCTGGAAATGGACCTCATGAGGTTTTGTTTTCTATAGTGTCTAGTAGGTTCTAGTCATCTAAGTCTTGTCATAGGATTCATACTCATTCATAGAATAAAAAATATGGATCTAAGACATAGGGTTCACATCGTGGGTCCAATCAATTTGGAGAGGGGTGATTCAATGATTGGGGCTGGAAAGGTCACATGGATCTTAATTATCCAACTCAAAATGCTTCTGATATTGGTTTGGTTGTTGATTAATCCCCATTATAGAGAAAAATTCATTATTAGGGAAGTTCCAAGAATGATCAGAGTTAACCCCTAGGAGGTGGTGAAGATGGTGGAAAATGTGGAGTGCCATATGGATGAGATGAATATAGAGGATGATGCTATAATAAAATCCCTTAACAACCCCTAGCAGTGCACTCTAATCCTAGAGGGATGGTGATCGAGGGAGTGAGAAAATATTGATGGTGGAGGGATATGACTAAGATTCCAATGATATGGTATAAGGTACAATCTGTGTCTTCTTTAATTTAGATCTAACACTTGAAGACATATGTTTATGTCCTTCTTTTTTCTATATGTCTTTTGTGTGAGAGATAGAGATTTTGGTATATCCTCTGACCATTATATATGTTTATAGTTTTATAAAAGTATATATAATTCAATATACTAGATATTCTGGCTATAGTAGTTGGTGCCGGATAGTGAGAGTTTATCATGGGACCGCATGGTCATTGCGATGAAACCTTATGTTGTCATCTTGGGATTAGACTCATTGTTTGTGGTGGGTGCAAAGATATACTAAAATCTATAGAGAGTTATATTCCTTAATTTATATTGGATTAGATTCAAATTCATGGTAAATTGGGACGAAACAGATAAGAGAGCAGGATTCACAAGTAGGAGGCAACAACATATAACCCATCAGTTGGTGAGTTTTTCCCTTAGTGCAGTGTGATATCTAGACATCAGGGTTCTAGAGGTTGTGAAAGATTATATAAATTTATTTCTTGAAGATGTTATAATTATAAATCTATGGTTGGATATTGAATTTATCTTTTACATTCTCCCCAAGACCACATTTATATCTTAGGTGGTATATCATATGATCCATATCGAGCTCTAGGAGCTTAGTGTACAGTTGGGAGATGTAAAGACCTGGAAATTTCAAGGGAATTTTTTTTTTCTAAATTTTATTTGGAATTTTTAAAGAACGCAGTTTCTTGACGGCACCTGATTCCGATGCCCGGTGTGCCCGGAATCAATTTCCGAAGTTTGGCTCGGGTACGTTCAGTGAACGAACGAGCGGGTTTTTCTAACTTTTGAATCGGTGGTCGGAATTGAATTCTGAGGGCACCGATGAAATCACAGCGCCGGTTTTTGTTTAGAAACGCCTCTTTCGGAGTTGCGTTTGCTCGTTTGTGCTTTTTAATTTTTGGGGTTTAAGTTAAGAAATAAAATAATGTTGTATGACAATTTTATTTTATTTCACTTAAAGCCGCTTAAAGACCACTATAAAGCTACTTAAGCTAGGTTGTTGCGGATAGGGTGCTATCCAAAAATATCCTACCCTCTTGGTAGGATATTTGTGAGGTGGGGCCCACACGAGCCCCGCCATTTCTTTTTTCTTAAGTAACGCACCCGCACCCCCTATTAAACGAATTCAACTGACGCGTTTTATTAATTTCTTAACACACCAATTAATTTGGCGGTTTTCTTCGTTGAATTAATTGGGCGGTTTATTTCGTTAAATTAATTCTATGAATTGATGGGTCATTTCTTATCTCTTTTTCGTTTCTTAACTGGTTTGAAATCCGTTGGCGTAGTTATAAAATAAGGCCAACACACCCTCCTTTTTGAAAGGTTATGTTAAACCTTTGAAGAATCTCTAAGTATCTTCCTTCTTCTTCGCGAAGAATGTGAAGAACGCGATGAACGCGAAGAACGCCGGCCTCCGACGAAGAACGCCGAACCCGTGGAGATCAGCGACGCGACGCCGTGTACCGCGACGCCGACGATTATCCCTCTACGACGCTTCTTCCGCAACGATCCAATCCTGCGAAAACCTTCGATCGACGACGACAAGATCATCGACGCGACGCCCTTCCACGACGCGACCCTCCAATTGTTCCGCGATAGTCAATTCCGCGAAGAACGCACATCCGACGAGGTAGGGTTTTTAATTGAGAATAATAATACCCCTTTTTTCCTTGGATGTTTCCTTTTGAAAATAATAACGCGGATCAACTCAATACTAAGTTAATCCGCTTGGAGTTTGGTTATGGGATGAGTATTCTTGATTGAGGAAAATTAGTTGGGATTTTATTTTTGGAATACCTTTATATTTCAGTGAATGTTTCTTTAAAAAAAAATCAAATAACCAGTTTCATATGAACAATTTTTAATTTATTAAAAATTGGTGTTTCATGTGATGAATAAATTCTCCCATTGATACTATCTAACGCGAAGGGTGCGGGCCAAACGAACACAACCCAACAACCCTCCGCAAATTTGTTTATTGATGCGTGGATCGACGGACGAAGGAAATCGAGGCCGCAAGGTTACTTTGAGGGCTTTGCAGTGAAGATCGGGTCCCGGGAGGAACAACGGAGCAGACGGGAAGGAAAACGGGCCACTAGAGCGACTCCGGCGGCCCGCGGAAGCCGGCGGCGGTGCGGGTCGCCGGCGCCCGGAGGCGGCGGCACCCGGGGAGCATCCGGACGAGACCGCCGTGGCACCGGTCGTGGCGGCGGCGCTTACGGACCCGCGGCCGCGCGGGTCCAACGCTCGCGGGACGCGGCTGAAGCCGCATCCGGTCGCCAGGGAGACACCCTGCGGGTGTCGCGGGGGTGTCGAGTGGGTGCCACGCGGGGGCGGCGGCTTCCCCCCCCCCCCACGTCACTCGGGACGCGGCTTCAGCCGCGTCCGGCTGTCTGGTCGACACCCCGCGGGTGCTGCGGGGGTGTCACGCGGGGCGGCGGCTCCCCCCGCGTCAGCCGCTCGGTCGAGCCGAGCCAAACCGGCCCTGGCCGGGCCGGGCCGGGACAACCCGGTCGGACCGTGTCAGGTCGACCCGGTTCGGCCCACCCAAGGGGGGGGGGGGGGGGTCAGGCCGGGTCGGCCCGGACCCGGACCCCCCGTCTTCAGACCGTTTTTGGTCAAATGCCAGTAACTTGAGCTACGGGCCTCTGAACGACGTTCCGTCAGCAGGAACATGATCTTTTGATCGAGACGGTCGTTTCGGTATATCGCACTCAAGGTTTAGGAATACTTTGGGTTCGGCCGGGTTGGTTCGTACACAAAACCAACTGGGCCCTCGGAGCGGAAACACTCATATCTTGAGCTACGAACGTCCGATTGACGTGCCGTCAGCTTTGATGGATTCCTCTAAGTGGGACGAATCCTTTGACTTACTTTGCTCGAGGTTTGGATGCCTTCGGAGTGCAGTTGGGTTGGTTCGCTCACGAAACCAACCGGGCCCCTGGAACGAAAAAGCCAATAACTCACAGACCGGGCGTCTGATTGACACGCCATCTGTCTCGTTGTTTTCCTCTTGTTGAGAAGAAACGTTTGGCATCCTCCACCCGAGTTTTGGATGCAGTTGGATAGTGGCCGGGTTGGATCGCACCGAAATCCAACCGGGCCCCTTGAACGGAAAAGCTGATACCTTTCTGACAGAATGTCCGTTTGACGAACCGTCAGCGGCGTTGGTGATCTCGTTGAGAAATGGTCCCTATGAGTATACCCTATGAGAGTTCGGGGTACGGTTGAGATACGACTGGGGTTGGTTCTCTCACGAAACCAACCGGGCCCCTGGGACGAAAAGGCTAATAACTCACAGACCGGGCGTCCGATTGACGCGCCATCTGTTGCGTTGAGACACCTGGGACAAGGCGGTCCTTTGAGATACTTCTTCGTGGGACTTTGAGATACTTAGAGTATCTACTTGTGGCTCGTGGAGCGGACCCTCCTAGATACTAGCGTATGGAGTACGGAGACCGTATAGCCGGCTGAGACCTGAAGACTTCTTGTTCGATTCGATTCAGAGTGACTTACGTAGCCCAGTGGGGAGCACTACTTTGTGAGGTGGAATACCCACAGCTGAGGAGCACTACTATGTGAGGTGGCAGACCCGCGGTACTCGACAGGAGGAGTATCTCTGTAGGCTATGAGGGAGGAGCACTACTGTGTTGGGTGGCAGACCCCGGCGGGAAGCACTACTGTGTGAGGTGGCAGGCCCACGGTACTCGACAAGAGGAGTACCTCAGCAGTCTTAGGCTAGTGAGCAGTACCTCAGAGTTGTGACAGGACCACTGTACACTCCAGAGACGGAGCTCTTCAGCAGTTACGATTTTGATAATGAAAATCATGGTTTGATCTGAGACTTTTGACCTTTGTGTTTAACTCATGATTGAGATGGATCACTTGATAACATAGGTATATGTATGGGAATATACCTGGGTAGTGGTTATCCATTGATTTTGCAACCCTTGTGTTTCCTCATGATTGAGATGGGTTACTTGATAACTTAGGTATATGTATGGGCATATATCTAAGTAGAGGTTATCTGTTGAGTTTTTCTTGTGGTTATCCTTGTTGTTTTAGTGAGACCTTGAGGGTCTCAGGGTCCCTTCTGAGTATCGTTATACTCACCCTTGCACGGGCTATGCACGCACCTCATTGTGTTGGTTGCAGACGACAGGCAGTGCTGACGGAGGCCGAGTGTTCGAGGACTGGACAGTACCCGGAGGTGGACTACACGGTGAGTCAATACCCGGAGGTGGACTACACGACGAGTCAGTACCCGGAGGTGGACTACATGACGAGACGACACACGGAGGAGGTTGACGAACGAGAGAGTGGAGGAGGGTATCTGTACCTACCCTTCAGGTAGGATCCAAGGAGGACGACCTAGGAGCCGCTTCCGTCCCTCCAGCTGTTGTCTTTTTCTGTTGTAATTTGTTTAGTTGTAGTTGTACTTTCTTTTGGGTTTGTATTCTGGCCCATTTACTTTCAGCACTTCTTTTTTTGTACTTAGTGTTTTACTTCCACTTGTACTCTGTGTTGTTTAGTTACTTTTATAAAGGCAATGCCTTCCCAGTTATCGGGATTTACGCCTTTGGTGCTAGTCGCCAGCCCCTGGCCTATGGAAGGCGGGCTTGGGGTAGTCACGGCACGGGCCCCGAGGACGGGTCATGACAAATTGGTATCAAAGGTGGTCGGTTCTACCATAGACTCTGATCTTTATTTCTGTGAAGCAATAGTGTTAAGGGTACCGAGTGTGGTTTTTAGTTCAGGGAGTCCAGTGCTGGTGCGGGCGGCCGACATATCCATACACCAGGACCCTGACAACTGATTTCTGACTTTGTGCACGAAAACACTGATTGCGTGTGTGTGTTCAAAGGTTTTCCCTTAAAACAGCTCGAACCAGGTCAGCTCACCAGGTATAATCGTTTGACTGTGTCACCTTGTTTCTTTCAGGATGTCTTTTCATGGATGACCAGCTAGAGCCTAGAGGGATGTCCGTACTGACAGCTTGCCGAGCGACGAGGCCTCGGTACAGGGCCCTCTTGCAGTTGAGGCACCAGCGGAGGCACCAGCAGTACTACCATAAGTTGGGCCACCGATGCCACCAGCCCTAGCGGTAGGTGATGCACGCTACTTGAGTGCGCTGCACGAGTTCCAGCGCCAGAGGCCACCCAGGTTCTGGGGAGAGACGGACCCGCAGGCGGCTGAGGGTTGGCTAGAGGCTGTGGTGAGAGTCTTTAGGCTAGTGGGGACGCGACAGACTTCATGGTGATCTTTGCTTCCAGCCTTCTTCATGTAGCAGCAGTGTAACACCCCAAGCTTCCACTGTACATTTCCCTTCGAATAATGTAATAACGTGTGTTGTACGCAACCTCGAGCTCTAACAGACACCACAACTAATTAAACTAGCCGTTGTGAATAGTAATACCTAATTTTTGAAATTTTAGAAATTTTATTTATCAAAATGGACTTCATTTTTGGATTCGGAATATTGAAATTAGCCTATGTTGAATTTTTGGTATTTCTCTGAGAACTTCTAATTTTTTATGAATAGTGAAAAATACTTAAAACAACTTTTTTTAATAAAAATAATTTATAGTGATAAATTATAATATTTAGTGGTTTTAAAGTATAATTAGAATATATTTTTAGCATTTTATCCAATGGTGGTCATTAGAATTAATTTAACATTGAAATTGGACATAAACAATTGCCAAACTTTTGATATAAATTGTTTCTTAAAAACATGCTATTTGTTGTAACAACGGGAATTAATTATGAAATTAATTAATACATCTTATATGTTTGGAATTTTGTAAAATAGGCATCATTTTTGAATTCGGAATATCAATTATAGCTTAGGGTGAAATTTTGGCCTTATTCTGAAAAACTTCAATTTTTGATGAATAGTGAAACCACTAAGTGGTTGTTAAAAACTGATTTTTCGTTAAAATGAAATATTACCACTTCTGTGATTTGATTTTCAAAAATCCGACATACATGGTTGTCATTAAGAAGTAAAATGTGGTTCAATGAGATTAAAATAATTTTTTGGTGAATAGTAACTTTTAAGTTCTTAATCGCGATTAGAGGTAATTAAGGTAGTTTAAGGTACAAATGATGTTTTAATAATATGAGATGAGCATGAAACTTGTCCTACTCCTATTGGATGAGTCATGGCCGACCGAGACAACCCATGGGTCAACTTGGGGACCCCATGGAGCCACTTTAGTTGGAAAATGACATTAATATATATTTATTTAATGTTAAAATTAAATTGACACAAACATGAGTTATTTTACTAAAACAGTTTTTAAGTGGGGTTACACAAGTCCAAATTTTGACTATAAATATTAATTAGAAATCTAAAAAGATTTCCTACATCATAGTATTTTTTTTATAATTTTTTGACATTAAATAAATTAAATTATTTATGACATCATTATGATGAAGCGATGACCTCATTATTTAACGATTTAAATAAAATGAGAAGATAATGCAAAATCCAAGGCATACACTTGTCCAATGCCTATTGGATGAGGGGATTTAGAAACCTTATCACCTTAGCCTCGAATTATATAAGTGTGGGACCTTTAGAATCCGAAAAGCATTGTGAAATAATGTAACATTTCAATCTTTCCAAAAGTGCCCCTCCTCTCCTCTTATAAAAGGCCCCCACCTCTACCACCTTATTCACACTTCCAAGCCTTTTGGATCGGCCAACCCCTGCCCAAATACTCTCCCAACTTCTCTCCCTTCATCCTAGAAGCTTTACTTTAGTCAGAAATACATCCTAAGGAGTCCTTTTGATCAAATCAAAAGGAAGAACCCGAAGAAGAGGTAACATTTTCATCACCCTCTTTCAAGTTTCTTTCTTCTTCCACTCCCTCTTTGTTTATTATTTAAATTCTAAAATTATAACTCCAGTATCTTCTATATACTGTGATGTTATTATAAATATGGAACAACCATATTCAGTATTCTACCCATCATTTGAATGACATGTCACCATACGTGCGTACGTACGGCTTACCGTCTCCACGTCGTGGTGTAATTGTTATTCATTATATTATTATTTAGATGGGTATAATAATGATATGTAATTCATTTAAATAATAAATATAACATGATAATGATTCTGTATATATGATACACTATCCAATTATATATTATTTTAATATCAAAATAATGATATTGTCGCTCGTGCGTACGTACGGACTACCGTCTCCACGAACGCGATGAGATTCATTCTCCGCCGTATCCATTCAAGTATAATTATCATTTTATGATTTAAAAATAATGTTTAAGGAAATGATATCATTATGGATATGAATAATATACAACCTATCCATGAAAAACAAGACTTACATGACAAAACATATAAAAGAAAACGAGTAAGTTAACACCCAAAACAACGATAAATCTAAGATATTGTTAACAAAGCAATGTTAAAAGATCATATATGATGTCATATGAATGTATATGATTCTTGTATAATTTAATAACAATTATTTCACCATTATACTGGAGGTTAACCTACCCCAACCAAGGAAAAGTACAAGGTAAGGGTTTACTTCACAACCTCTTCATTATCCAAGGTTGTTTATACATAATTATCTACTGGGACCTCGTTATCATCCACATCCATGTTTCTTAAAAATGTCTTTCAAAACATTTTTACTATTAAATGGAAAATGGTTTAAAGTCATACATTTTTGAAAGGAATCTTACCGTTGTTTTCCAAACAATGTACTTTTGACCTTTTTGACAAATTTAAGGTAAGAATGTTTTTTTTACTTATACAGCGGGTGCGGCTATTTTCCGCCATTATAACTTCGTCGAAGCTTCCCTAACAAGCTTATAAGAATATTTTCAAAGTAAATGTATTATTTTATAATTATGGGACTTTTAAATAATTTCAAAAAGGAGAGATATTTCTCTCAAATAGCTTTGATTTCATCCATGTCAACATCCTTTGATGGGTTTTAAGTTTAATTGAAATTGATTTATGATACAAAACTTACATTGAACATTTTGTGAAATATTTGACTGTGGATGTGTTATTTTATACCATACATAGTTTATGGAGAAATTGTTGACATTTCGTATGCAAGTTTTAATACGAATATTTATGTTATGTTTAAACCTATTCATATGAGGAATGTATTGGACTTAATATGTGACGGGTGGAGCCCGCTATAGCTCCTCGATGCATCGGTAGGTCTCATGAGACAACTAGATGTGGAATTGGCCGAGGCCCTTTCCCAATTTGATTTATGGTTTTGGCCGAGGCCTTAATCATTTTAGATGTCTTGGCCGAGGCCTTGACAAAATGTTTCAGAATGTCCGGCATTATACATTCCCTCATTATGAAAGTGGTTATTGATATTTCATGTGATTATTCGTCTAGTAGAATATCCATGTGAGTAAGTAATGGCATTATTTTATTTTACTTTTTCCATATTATGCTAAAGTTCAAGTTCAATAAGGCTTTTGTTTTAGTCATACATTGCCTTAAATGATTATGTTTTCTTATAAAATCTTCCGCAATATTGTTATCCTTACTGAGAATCTGAGCTCACCCCTTTCAATGTTTAAATATTTTCCAGGATGTGAAGAAGTGTATTATGACTGACTTGCAAGGATAGTCAGTGAAGATATGAGTGTGGACTATGAAGACCATGTTATTGTAGTTTGTTTAATATTGATGTAATGAAAGACTTATGAATGTATCTAGTGTTTCCAAGGCTACTAAACTAATCGGTCTTTCGAGACTTGATCTTTTGTGATCATGCCAATGTTACGAAGTAATGCACCGTTTCTGGGTAGCTGGGGTCGGGGAGTTACAGTTGGTATCAGAGGCAGTTTAGTACTAACCTTGGAAGCTAGATTTAGATAAACTCTGATTAGAGCACATACCCCGAAGATAGACTTTGAGGATTGGTATAGAAGAACTTCCTAGAATTTTGGTATTGTAGAGATGTTGTGAGTTTTCCAAGCAATACATCCCTGTCTGGATACGAGCAGGTAGAGGCGGCTCTGGCACAGATGTACCTAGGGGTAAAACCCGAAAACACCGCTTTGAGCTAGACTCGAACGGGAACTGGTGCACGACAACGGGCCTTGCTGCACTCTTGGTTACGACACTCCCGGGGGATATGCTTTGGATAATTCCCATTTTCTTTACAAACCACTATGAAGGGTTATGAGTATATACTTCCTCAAAGAAAACATTTTTATAATTATGGATTATATCCATAATTAGTTCAATTTATGTTAAGTGTTTTACAAGTATGGAATTATGTATTTTGATTCATGAACTAATCTAGTTTATGCCATTATTTAGAAATGGCGCCTAGTGGAAGGAATGGAAACCGTATCAATGCACGCACTCCGTGTAGGGATTGCCCTCCTGCTCATGATAATTATGGTGGAGCTAGTGATACAACTGGTGCTGATCAGCTTCTCACCTTACTGGGACAACTCACGCAGGTTATGAATAACAACCTTACTCGTATGGAGCACCCTGATCCGCAACGTGGAGGATCAATGCTAGACCGTTTCATGAGGCAACAACCGCCAACCTTCAATGGGAGTACAAATCCTATAGTAGCTGAGCAATGGATAAATTCCTTAGAGAAAATATTCCATGCCTTGGGGAGTAGTGAAAGGGAGAATGTTGTCATGGCAGTTTACCGCCTCACTGGAGATGCCGATCAATGGTGGTCACTAATTCAAAACACAAAGGAGGATGATGAATTAACAAACATGGAATGGCAGGAGTTCAAAGAGCTGTTCTTAGAAAAATACTTTCTTCGAGACCATCGAGCGGATATGGAAAGGCAATTTCTGAGTCTGAGGCAGAAGGAGGATGAGAATGTCGCAAAGTATGAGGCTAACTTTACAAGGTTAGCAAGGTATGCTGCAGATTACATACGTAACCCAAGAAGTAAGACTGATCGTTTCTTTGATGGGTTGAAACCATTTCTCCATCGAGCTTTAGTATCACAAACCTTCTCTTCATACGAAGGTATTGTCTCGTGCGCCATCAAGACGGAAAAGGAATTCTCTAAGTCTTATGACTTTAAATCAAAGCAAGATAAGAAGAGATCCGCTGAAAACTCTGGGAAAGGAAATAAGGAAACAGGGAAGAAGGGTAGAAATTAATTTCCACCCTGTGATAATTGTGGTAGGAAGCACCCTGGTGCCTGTCTAAAAGGAAAAGGAGTATGTTACAAGTGTGGTGAAAAAGGCCACCAAGCTCATGAATGCAAGGGAAAAAAAGCGGCTGTCAACGTGGAATGTTATAATTGTAGAGAGAAGGGACATTATGCAAATGAATGTCCTAAGCGTCAGGGGAACTTACCTCAGAAGAGGCAAAGGGATCAAGGCCAGGCTTATGCTATCACTACTGCTGAGGTGGAAGCTCCGAAAGACATGGTGGAAGGTAATTTAATGGTTTCCTCAAGTTTAGCAAATGCATTATTTGATTCTGGATCATCGCATTGTTTTATATCTTCCCAGTTTTCTAAGAAAATTAGATATTTCCAATTTGATTTAACAAGGGAGTTGTCAGTCAAAACCCCTAAGGGAAGTATTGTTGCAACAAAGTTTTGTCGATTAGTTCCCATTAGAGCACCTAAATGTTCTTTACCTGCTGATCTCATCGTCATACCCATGATTGAATTTGATATAATCCTCGGTATGGATTGGCTTTCGGACCATGATGCAAAAATTTATTGTAAGAGGAAAGAGGTTACGATTCTTGATGATGATGATAAGGAACACCTTATCTTTATAGCAGAATCATCGCCACATAATTCTTATCTAGATCCACCCCCAGTAGCTCAACTAAATTCAATTATTGGGGAGGAAGAGAAGGAAATTACTGAGGATGAGGAAAGGAATATTCAAATAGAGGATGTACCTATTGTGAGAGAATATGTTGATGTGTTTCCGGAAGATTTACCTGGACATCCTCCAGAACGAGAAGTTGAGTTTTCCATTGATTTAATTCCTGGATCAAGGCCCATATCGAAGACCCCTTATAGAATGGCCACTGTGGAATTAGTTGAACTAAAGAAACAACTAGAGGAATTGAGTAATAAGGGATTTATTCGCCCTAGTGTTTCTCCTTGGGGAGCCCCTGTTCTTTTTGTTAAGAAGAAAGATGGATCTATGAGGTTGTGCATTGATTATAGGGAGATCAATTCTATAACAATAAATAATAAGTATCCCCTACCTCGTATTGATGATTTGTTTGACCAACTGCATGGAGATCAATACTTTTCAAAGATTGACCTTCGGTCTGGATACCATCAGTTGTGTGTGAAGAAGGAAGACGTTCCAAAGACAGCATTTCGAACAAGGTACGGGCATTACGAGTTTACAGTAATGCCTTTTGGATTGACTAATGCACCCTCTGTTTTCATGGATCTAATGAATAGAGTTTTAAAGGAATATCTTGATGACTTTGTAGTGGTATTTATTGATGATATCTTGGTATACTCTAAAAGCCACGAAGATCATGAAAATCACTTACGCATTATCCTGAAGACTCTTAGAAGACATGAATTATATGGGAAATTTAGCAAGTGTGAATTCTGGCTTCATGAGATTTCTTTTCTTGTCCATATTGTCTCTAAGGATGGAATTTCCGTTGATCCTTCTAAAACCAAGGCAATCCAAGAATGGCCAGCATCGACAAGTATAACTGAGGTACGCAGTTTTATTGGTTTAGCAGGTTATTATCGACGTTTCGTCCAGAATTTTGCCAGATTGGCTAACCCATTGACAAAGCTCACACGTAAAGGGATTAAATTTGTATGGACAAAAGAGTGTGAAGAATGTTTTGAAGAACTAAAGAGAAGATTAGTCAATGCCCATGTATTGACTCTACCATCGGGGAATGATGGGTTTGTTATTTATAGTGATGCATCGAAGAAAGGACTCGGTTGTGTCCTTATGCAGAATGATAAGGTCATTGCCTATGCATCACGACAGCTAAAAATTCATGAGCAAAACTATCCTACTCATGATCTTGAGTTAGCAGCTGTGATCTTTGCTTTAAAGATATGGAGACATTACCTCTATGGTGAGAAATGTGAGATTTATACTGATCACAAGAATTTGAAGTATATTTTCACACAAAAAGAACTCAACATGAGGCAAAGGCGATGGCTTGAACTACTCAAGGATTATGATTGCACGATACATTACCACCCGGGGAAGGCAAACAAGGTGGCAGATGCTTTGAGTAGAAAAGACCATGGAGTTTTGAATGTGATGAGAATTGAAAGGGATCCAATTTTCTTGGATCTAGTGAATATGGACATGGGAATAACTAGGGAAGGTGAAACATCAATGCTTTTTCAAATGGTTGCCAAACCATCATTACTAGAAAGGATTAAGAGTTCTCAGACCAATGATGAAGAATTTCAGAAGAAGATTAAAGGTGTGAATGATGGAAGATTGAGGGACTTTGTGTATAAGGATGGAATTTTGAAATTCGGGAAGAGACTTTGTGTTCCCGATATACCTGATCTAAAAAGGGAATTGCTGGATGATGCTCATAGTTCCAACTTCTCTATACACCCTGGGAGCACCAAAATGTATAGAGATTTGAAGGAACATTTTTGGTGGGACAATATGAAGAGGGAGATTGCTGATTTTGTGTCGAGGTGTATGGTTTGTCAACAAGTGAAAGCTGGAAGGCAACATCCTGGTGGAGTATTGCAACCTCTTCCCATACCTGAGTGGAAATGGGATAATATTACGATGGACTTTGTCATGGGACTACCAAAGACTCCTAGAAGGAATGATTCAATATGGGTCATTGTTGATCGACTTACTAAGTCAGCACATTTTCTGGCTATACGGGAGGATCTACCACTTGAACGTCTAGCAAGACTATATATTAATGAAGTTGTAAGACTTCATGGAGTACCCCTATCGATTGTTTGTGATCGTGATCCTCGTTTTACTTCAAGATTCTGGAAAAGTCTTCAAAAGGCCTTGGATACTGAACTTCGTTTGAGCACTCCATATCACCCTCAAACAGATGGACAATCAGAACGGACTATTCAAACCTTAGAAGACATGTTGAGATCATGCTCTCTTGACTTTCAGGGTATGTGGGATCAATATTTACCACTGGTAGAATTTTCCTATAACAATAGCTTCCATTCGAGTATTCAGATGGCACCATATGAAGCGTTATACGGAAAGAGATGTCGTACACCAACCTGTTGGGATGACGTTGGTGAAAGAAAACTTGTAGGCCCAGAACTGGTGGAGGAAACGGTGGAAAAGGTGAAAGTAATCCAAAATCACATCAAAGCAGCTCAAAGTAGGCAGAAGAGCTATGCCGATAATCGAAGGAAGGATTTGGAATTTCAAGTCGGTGATCATGTTTTCCTGAAGGTATCTCCATGGAAGGGAGTCATACGTTTTGCTAAGAAAGGTAAATTGAGTCCCAGGTACATCGGACCATTCGAAATTCTAGAACGAATTGGGGCTCTAGCTTACCGTTTGGCAATGCCGCCAAGTCTCTCCAAAGTTCACGATGTGTTCCACGTATCTCTGTTGAGGAAATACATGCCTGACCCAACGCATGTACTCACCTATGAGGAATTAGAACTGGAACCCGATCTTTCCTATTGTGAAGAGCCCGTCAGGATTCTTGATGTGAGGGAGCAGGTGCTGAGAAACCGGACGACTCGTCTGGTGAAGGTTTTGTGGAGAAATCATAAAATGGAAGAGGCAACGTGGGAACCTGAGGAATTTATGATGAAAAACCACCCAAGTCTTTTTATGCAGTAATACCCTAGAAATTGCGAGGACGCAATTATTTGAAGGAGGGGAGAATGTAACACCCCAAGCTTCCACTGTACATTTCCCTTCGAATAATGTAATAACGTGTGTTGTACGCAACCTCGAGCTCTAACAGACACCACAACTAATTAAACTAGCCGTTGTGAATAGTAATACCTAATTTTTGAAATTTTATAAATTTTATTTATCAAAATGGACTTCATTTTTGGATTCGGAATATTGAAATTATCCTATGTTGAATTTTTGGTATTTCTCTGAGGACTTCTGATTTTTTATGAATAGTGAAAAATACTTAAAACAACTTTTTTTAATAAAAATAATTTATAGTGATAAATTATAATATTTAGTGGTTTTAAAGTATAATTAGAATATATTTTTAGCATTTTATCCAATGGTGGTCATTAGAATTAATTTAACATTGAAATTGGACATAAACAATTGCCAAACTTTTGATATAAATTGTTTCTTAAAAACACGCTATTTGTTGTAACAGCGGGAATTAATTATGAAATTAATTAATACAACTTATATGTTTGGAATTTTGTAAAATAGACATCATTTTTGAATTCGGAATATCAATTATAGCTTAGGGTGAAATTTTGGCCTTATTCTGAAAAACTTCAATTTTTGATGAATAGTGAAACCACTAAGTGGTTGTTAAAAACTGATTTTTCGTTAAAATGAAATATTACCACTTCTGTGATTTGATTTTAAAAAATCCGACATACATGGTTGTCATTAAGAAGTAAAATGTGGTTCAATGAGATTAAAATAATTTTTTGGTGAATAGTAACTTTTAAGTTCTTAATCGCGATTAGAGGTAATTAAGGTAGTTTAAGGTACAAATGATGTTTTAATAATATGAGATGAGCATGACACTTGTCCTACTCCTATTGGATGAGTCATGGCCGACCAAGAAAACCCATGGGTCAACTTGGGGACCCCATGGAGCCACTTTAGTTGGAAAATGACATTAATATATATTTATTTAATGTTAAAATTAAATTGACACAAACATGAGTTATTTTACTAAAACAGTTTTTAAGTGGGGTTACACAAGTCCAAATTTTGACTATAAATATTCATTAGAAAGCTAAAAAGATTTCCTACATCATAGTATTTTTTTTATAATTTTTGGACATTAAATAAATTAAATTATATATGACATCATTATGATGAAGCGATGACCTCATTATTTAACGATTTAAATAAAATGAGAAGATAATGCAAAATCCAAGGCTTACACTTGTCCAAAGCCTATTGGATGAGGAGGTTTAGAAACCTTATCACCTTAGCCTCGAATTATATAAGTGTGGGACCTTTAGAATCCGAAAAGCATTGTGAAATAATGTAACATTTCAATCTTTCCAAAAGTGCCCCTCCTCTCCTCTTATAAAAGGCCCCCACCTCTACCACCTTATTCACACTTCCAAGCCTTTTGGTTCGGCCAACCCCTGCCCAAATACTCTCCCAACTTCTCTCCCTTAATCCTAGAAGCTTTACTTTAGTCAGAAATACATCCTAAGTAGTCCTTTTGATCAAATCAAAAGGAAGAACCCGAAGAAGAGGTAACATTTTCATCACCCTCTTTCAAGTTTCTTTCTTCTTCCACTCACTCTTTGTTTATTATTTAAATTCTAAAATTATAACTCCAGTATCTTCTATATACTATGATGTTATTATAAATATGGAACAACCATATTCAGTATTCTACCCATCATTTGAATGACATGTCACCATACGTGCGTACGTACGGCTTACCGTCTCCACGTCGTGGTGTAATTGTTATTCATTATATTATTATTTAGATGGGTATAATAATGATATGTAATTCATGTAAATAATAAATATAACATGATAATGATTCTGTATATATGATACACTATCCAATTATATATTATTTTAATATCAAAATAATGATATTGTCGCTCGTGCGTACGTACGGACTACCGTCTCCACGAACGCGATGAGATTCATTCTCCGCCGTATCCATTCAAGTATAATTATCATTTTATGATTTAAAAATAATGTTTAAGGAAATGATATCATTATGGATATGAATAATATACAACCTATCCATGAAAAACAAGACTTACATGACAAAACATATAAAAGAAAACGAGTAAGTTAACACCCAAAACAACGATAAATCTAAGATATTGTTAACAAAGCAATGTTAAAAGATCATATATGATATCATATGAATGTATATTATTCATGTATAATTTAATAACAATTATTTCACCATTATACAGGAGGTTAACCTACCCCAACCAAGGAAAAGTACAAGGTAAGGGTTTACTTCACAACCTCTTCATTATCCAAGGTTGTTTATACATAATTATCTACTGGGACCTCGTTATCATCCACATCCATGTTTCATAAAAATGTCTTTCAAAACATTTTTACTATTAAATGGAAAATGGTTTAAAGTCATACATTTTTGAAAGGAATCTTACCGTTGTTTTCCAAACAATGTACTTTTGACCTTTTTGACAAATTTAAGGTAAGAATGTTTTTTTTACTTATACGGCGGGTGCGACTATTTTCCGCCATTATAACTTCGTCGAAGCTTCCCTAACAAGCTTATAAGAATATTTTCAAAGTAAATGTATTATTTTATAATTATGGGACTTTTAAATAATTTCAAAAAGGAGAGATATTTCTCTCAAATAGCTTTGATTTCATCCATGTCAACATCCTTTGATGGGTTTTAAGTTTAATTGAAATTGATTTATGATACAAAACTTCCATTGAACATTTTGTGAAATATTTGACTGTGGATGTGTTATTTTATACCATACATAGTTTATGGAGAAATTGTTGACATTTCGTATGCAAGTTTTAATACGAATATTTATGTTATGTTTAAACCTATTCATATGAGGAATGTATTGGACTTAATATGTGACGGGTGGAGCCCGCTATAGCTCCTCGATGCATCGGTAGGTCTCATGAGACAACTAGACGTCGAATTGGCCGAGGCCCTTTCCCAATTTGATTTATGGTTATGGCTGAGGCCTTAATCATTTTAGATGTCTTGGCCGAGGCCTTGACAAAATGTTTCAGAATGTCCGGCATTATACATTCCCTCATTATGAAAGTGGTTATTGATATTTCATGTGATTATTCGTCTAGTAGAATATCCATGTGAGTAAGTAATGGCATTATTTTATTTTACTTTTGCCATATTATGCTGAAGTTCAAGTTCAATAAGGATTTTGTTTTAGTCATACATTGCCTTAAATGATTATGTTTTCTTATAAAATCTTCCGCAATATTGTTATCCTTACTGAGAATCTGAGCTCACCCCTTTCAATGTTTAAATATTTTCCAGGATGTGAAGAAGTGTATTATGACTGACTTGCAAGGATAGTCAGTGAAGATATGAGTGTGGACTATGAAGACCATGTTATTGTAGTTTGTTTAATATTGATGTAATGAAAGACTTATGAATGTATCTAGTGTTTCCAAGGCTACTAAACTAATCGGTCTTTCGAGACTTGATCTTTTGTGATCATGCCAATGTTACGAAGTAATGCACCGATTCTGGGTAGCTGGGGTCGGGGCGTTACAAGCAGGCAGGTGGTGGAGCCACTTGTTCCAGTTTTGCGATGGGATGGCCTTCACATGGGAATACTTCGAGACCTTCTTTAGGGTGGAGTTTGTGCCAGTAGCTCTACACCCCGAGCGTGTTCAGGAGCTGCTGCCTTTGCCGCGTGTTTTTCGATCAGTAGCTGAGTCATCTGTGGGCAGTAGACAGATGGTGCAGAGATCCAGGAAGACCAGACCAACAGTTGGGCGATCTCGGGTTTTAGGACCGGTGGTGCGGGGAACCCGGGGTGGGGTCAGAGCCAGGCGTGCCAGAAGCAGACTGTGTTACTCGTGCGGCGGAAAGGGTCATCTGGCACGTGACTGTCCGACTCCTCGTACAGTTGATCCGCATGCTTTGGGGGATCCACCGAGGCAGAAGCAGCGGCAAGTGCTTGAGCAACAACCAAGCAGTGGATAAGGCAGTAGAGCTCCTGGAGTATGTGGACAGGAGCGGAACTAGTAGATACATCCCTTCTACTTATAGTTCCATGTTTCTGTTGTATATGTGTCTTTGTATTATGAGCTGCAATAATAAAAAGACACTAATCATTATGATGATTCCTTTCCTGTCCTTTTGTTTGGATGATACTGAGTGGTCCTGGTTAAGACTGTTGACTTGACCCTCACTTCCGAGATTCCTACTGGAGGAGACCCAGTGACCTCACATTGATGCCGACAGTGTGACTCGACCCTTGGAGGCGAGGGTGACAGTTGGATCTCTTTGTAGTTACGTCGAGGCCTTACGACGTCATCCATGGCATGAATGCATCCTTCATGTCAGTATTGACTGTATTAAGAAATGGGCATGGTTCATCCAGGGGGGATGAGACCAGGTTTCTCTTTTCGGCAAAGGAGAAATTTTAGCAGCTCTTCCAGATCGTATGCAAAGGAGGTGAAGTTCATCCAAGAGTGGATGAAGACTGCACAGTGCAGTAAGAAACAGGAAACCGGTGACAGTCTTAGAGACTCGGGCGTGTTAAATGTTTCAACAAGAGGAAGCTTTAAGTAGAGTTGAGTCTTCGAAGCGGCAGACGTAGAGCTAGGAAAGCAGCATGAGGTGGTGTACATCTTAGCATGCTACAACCACCCACCTTAGTTATCCCCACCAGGCTCAGGGAGCTAGAGGGCGGAGGAAGAGTGCGGCTACATGAGGTCATGGAGTGTGACCCAATGGCTCTAAAAATAATTCAAGGGACAGTCTGTGTCCGCTACTAGCTACTGTAGTAACAGACTTCAATATAAATCATTCCTCACTTTCACAAATCTTGTCCCAGACCTAGAGTTTCCGGTAAGCCATGGACTTGACCCTCACGTCTGGAGATACCTTGGGAGGAGACTCGATAATCACACTTACGCCGATGGTGTGGTTAGACCCTCGAGGCGAGAGTTTTGGTTGGAATCTCTTGGTGGTAGCGTCGAGGCCTTACGACGTTGGTTTGAGTATGGACTGGGGAATCACAGTTCATACACAAATTGACGGTATTAGGAAAAAAGGTTGTGGTTTAACCACGACGTCGGGATGGGTTTTCCTTGGTCGGCGGAATGGAAACCCCAGGAAGCACAGGATAAACTCATGCACAGTAGGGTGCAACCGATCACTCTTGAGTCGGTCAACCTCGTGGAAGTAGTTGTTTTGAGTATCAGTTCAAGCAAGAATTGGAGACTTCTGGAGTTCGAGGATGACGATCACGTACTTATACGGGTCTCACCTCAATGAGGTTTGCGGAGATGTGGCCAAAGCGGCAAGTTATCTCCAAGGTTCAGCGGACCTTCTTAGGTCCTCAGCTGGGTAGGCGTGGTGGTTTACCGCTTGACCCATCCACCTCAGTTGCACCTAGTGCACGACGACTTCCACGTATCTCAACTGAGGAGATACGTGCTCAACTCTTCGCACATCATTGACCTCAGGGAGTTGGACGTCGATGATAGGGCGACATGCACGGAGGTTCCAGTGGGGGTAGAGAATCAACAGGGGTGGTCCTACGGGGACGATCGATTCCTTGGGTGCACTTTCTTTGACAGTACGGGAACCTCCAGGTGAGCACATGGGAGATAAAGGCTCATATGCGTGCTTTCTACAACTTTAGTGACCTTATTTTGTGATAAAGCTTTACGAGGACGTAAAGCCCTGAGGTGGGAGTAATGTAAAGACCCGGAAATACAAGAGAAATTTTTTTTTCTAAATTTTCTTTGGAATTTTACAAGAATGCAGTTTCTGACAGCGCCGGATTCCGAGGCCCGGTGTGCCCAGAATCAATTTCCGAAGTTTGGCTCGGGTATGTTCAGTGACCGAACGTGAAGGTTTTTTTAACTTTTGAATCGGTGCTCGGAATCGAATTCTGAGGGCACCGATGAAATCACAGCGCCAGTTTTTTCTTAGAAACGCCTCTTTCGAAGTTGTGTTTGCTCGTTTCTGCTTTTTAATTTTTGGGATTTACGTTAAGAAATAAAATAAAGTTGTATGACAATTTTATTTTATTTCACTTAAAGCCGCTTAAAGACCAATATAAAGCTACTTAAGCTGCATTTTTGCAGATAGGGTGCTATCCAAAAATATCCTACCCTCTTGGTAGGATATTTGTGTGGTGGGGCCCGCACGAGCCCCGCCGTTTCTTTTCTTCTTAAGTGACGCACCCGCACCCCCCTATTAAACGAAGTCAACTAACACATTTTCTTAATTTCTTAACGCACAAATTAATTGGGCAGTTTTCTTCGTTGAATTAATTGGGAGGTTTATTTCGTTAAATTAATTCTACAAATTGATGGGTAGTTTCTTATCTCTTTTTCGTTTCTTAACAGGTTTGAAATCTATTGGAGTAGTAATAAAATAAGGCTAACACACCCTCCTTTTTGAAAGGTTATGATAAACCTTTGAAGAATCTCTAAGTATCTTCCTTCTTCTTCGAGAAGAACGCGAAGAATGCGAAGAACGCCGGCCTCCGACGAAGAACGCCGAACCCATGGAGATCAGCGACGCGACGCCGTGTACCGCGACGCCGATTATTCTCCCTCTGCGATGCTTCTTCCGCAACGATCCAATCCCGCGACAACCTTCGATCGATAACGACAAGATCATCGACGCGACACCCTTCCGCAACGCGAAGCTCCACTTGTTCCGCGACGGTCAATTCCGCGAAAAACGCACGTCCGACGAGGTAGGGTTTTTAATTGATAATAAAAATACCCCTTTTTTCCTCGGATGTTTCCTTTTGAAAATAAGAACGCGGATCAACTCAATACTATGTTAATCGGCGGGGAGTTTGGTTATGGGATGAGTATTCTTGATTGCGGAAAATTAGTTGGGATTTTATTTTTGGAATACCTTTATATTCCTGTGAATGTTTCTTTAAAAAAAATTAATGAACCCGTTTAATATGAACAATTTTTAATTTATTAAAAATTGGTGTTTCATGTGATGAATAAATTCTCCCGTTGATACTGTCTAACGTGGAGGGTGCGGGCCAAATGAACACAACCCGACAACCCTCCGCAGATTTTTTTATTGATGCGTGGATCGACGGACGACGGCAATCGAGGCCGCAAGGTGACTTTGAGGGCTTTGCAGTGAAGATCGGGTCCCGGGAGGAACAACGACGCAGACGGGAAGGAAAACGGGCCACCGGAGCGACTCCGGCGGCGCCGGCGCCCGGAGGCGGCGGCGCCCGACGCGCAGCCGGACGAGACCGTCGTGGCACCGGCCGCGGCGGCGGCGCTTGCGGAGCGGCGGCCGCGCAAGTCCGGTGCGCACGGGACGCGGCTGAAGCCATGTCCGGTAGCCAGGGAGACACCCCGCGGGTGTCGTGGGGGTGTCACGCGGGGGAGGCGGTTTCCCCCCCGCGTCACTCGGGACGCGGCTTCAGCCGCGTCCGGCTGTCTGGTCGACACCCCGCGGGTGCTGCGGGGGTGTCACGCGGGGCGGCGGCTCCCCCCGCGTCAGCCGCTCGGCCGAGCCGAGCCGAACCGGCCCTGACCAAGCCGTGACAACCCGGTCGGACCGGGTTGGGTCGACCCGGTTCGGCCGACCCAAGGGGGGGGGGGGGGGTCGGGCCGGGTCGGCCCGGACCCGGACCCCCCCATCTTCAGACCGTTTTCAGTCAAATTCCCGTAACTTGAGCTATGAGCCTCCGAACGACGCGCCTTCAGCATAAACGAGATCCTTGGATCGAGACGGTCATTTCGGTATATCTCACTCAAGGTTTCGGAATACTTTGGGTTCGGCCGGGTTGGTTCGTACACGAAACCAACCGGGCCCTCGGAGGGGAAATGCTCATATCTTGAGCTACGAACATCCAATTGATGTGCCGTCAGCTTTGATGGAATTCTCTAAGTGGGACAGATCTTTTGGCTTACTCCGCTTGAGGTTTGGATGCCGTCGGAGTGCGGTCGGGTTGGTTCTCTCACGAAACGAACCAGGCC
This sequence comes from Viscum album, assembly GCA_963277665.1. Taxonomy (NCBI): domain Eukaryota; kingdom Viridiplantae; phylum Streptophyta; class Magnoliopsida; order Santalales; family Viscaceae; genus Viscum; species Viscum album. The sequence goes on from OY728126.1 coordinate 1,536,774,541, forward strand.
CCTGGAACGAAAAAGCCAATAACTCACAGACCGGGCGTCCGATTGACGCGCCGTCTGTCTCGTTGTTTTCCTTTTGTTGAGAAGAAAAGTTTGGAATCCTCCTCTCGATTTTTGGATGTAGTTGGATAGTGGTCGGGTTGGATCACCCCAAAATCAACTGGGCCCCTGGAATGGAAAAGCTGATAACTTTCTTACAGAACGTCTGTTTGACGAACCTTCAGCGGCGTTGGTGATCTCGTTGAGAAACGGTCCCTATGAGTATACCCTATGAGAGTTCGGGGTACGGTTGAGATACGACCGGGGTTGGTTCGCTCACGAAATCAACCGGGCCCCTGGGACGAAAAGGTTAATAACTCACAGACCGGGCGTCCGATTGACGCGCCATCTGTTGCGTTGAGACCCCTGTGACGAGGCGGTCCTTTGAGATACTTCTTAGTGGAACTTTGAGATACTTGGAGTATTGACTTGTGGCTCGTGGAGCGGACCCTCCTAGAGACGGGCGTACGGAGTACGGAGACCGTATAGCCCGCTGAGACCTGAAGACTGCTTGTCTGATTCGATTCGGAGTGACTTACGTAGCCCAGTGGGGAGCACTACTTTGTGAGGTGGAAGACCCACAATGGAGGAGCACTACTATTTGAGGTGGCATACCCGCGGTACTCGACAGGAGGAGTACCTCTGTAGGCTATGAGGGGGGAGCACTACTGTGTTGGGTGGCAGAGCCCAGCGGGAAGCACTACTGTGTGAGGTGGCAGGTCCGCGGTACTCGACAGGAGGAGTACCTCAGCAGTCTTAGGTTAGTGAGAAGTACCTCGGAGTCATGACAGGACCACTGTACACTCCAGAGACGGAGCTCTTCAGCAGTTACGATTTCGATAATGAAAATCCTGGTTTGAGCTGAGACTTTTGACCTTTGTGTTTACCTCATGATTGAGATGGATCACTTGATAACTTAGGTATATGTATGGGCATATACTTGGGTAGTGGTTATCCGTTGATTTCACAATCCTTATGTTTCCTCATGATTGAGATGGGTTACTTGATAACTTAGTTATATGTATGGGCATATATCGATGTAGAGGTTATATGTTGAGTTTTTTTTGTGGTTATCTTTGTTGGTTTAGTGAGACCTTGAGGGTCCCGGGGTCCCTACTGAGTATCGTTATACTCACCCCTGCACGGGCTATGCCCGAACCTCGTTGTGTTGGTTGAAAACGACAGGCAGTGCTGATGGAGGCCGAGTGTTCGAGGACTGGACGGTACCCGGAGGTGGACTACACGGCGAGTCAGTACCCGGAGGTGGACTATACGACGAGTCAGTACCCGGAGGTGGACTACACGACGAGATGACACACAGAGGAGGTTGACGAACGAGAGCATGGAGGAGGCTATATGTACCTACCCTTCAGGTAGGATCCGAGGAGGACGACCTAGGAGCCGCTTCCATCCCTCCAGATGTTGTCTTTTTTTGTTGTACTTTGTTCAGTTGTAGTTGTACTTTCTTTTGGGTTTGTATTCTGGCCCATTTACTTTCATCACTTCTTTTTTTTGTACTTAGTGTTTTACTTCTGCTTGTACTATGTGGTGTTTAGTTAATTTTAAAATGAAATGCCTTCCCAGTTATCGGGATTTATGCCTTTGGTGCTAGTCTCCAGCCCCTGGCCTATGGAAGGCGGGCTTGGGGTAGTCACAGCACGGGCCCCGAGGACGGGTCGTGACAGGAGACCTTACAGAGAGAGGTTTCATCCTACCCAGTGTGTCCCCCTTAGGAGAATCCAGTATTCCCCATGAAAATTATAGAATCAATTTTGAGTATTTTCATTGATTTAAATTTCAAGACCTTGGTATAAGTCAAGAAAAATAACCCCTTTCAAAGGATTGATGAACTTTTTTATGATAATAATGGTGGGATGTAGTTTTTAAAGAGAGATATCAGGTCTAACTACCATCAGCTAAGGGTTAAAGAGGATGGGATTCAAAATATGAAATTATGATATATCTATGAGTATTATGAGTTCATAGTTATTCATTTAGGTGTGACTAATTCCACCACTATTTTCATGACACTTATGATCCAAATATTTTAGCCATACATGCTTCAATTAATATTTTTCATTATTGATGAAATTCCCATATAATATTTGTATGTGGAGGGGAATGCAAATCATTTTATTATGGTATTATACATACTCTTGGAGCCCTATATTTAGGATAATATCAGGAAGTGAAAATTTTGGATTTGAGAGGTTCACTTTCTAGGGAATGTTATTTCAGAGTGTGGTGTAGTAATAGATCCAACAATGATTTATGTGGTGCTCACATGGGGAAAAACCAAGAGTATGTCAATGATAAAATGTTTCCTAGGCTTGGAAAGGTACTATTAGATGATCATGGTATAGTTTTATAGGATTTCATCCACTTTGACTACATTTATGTAGAATGTAATGTTTTTTTCATGGATAGATTGGTTACAGAGAGACTTTAAGGAGTTGAGGAAGAGGACGAGCAATGATACTATTTTGAGACTACAAGAAGAAGGTTTCATCAACATGGTGTTTTAAAATTATTCTAGAGTTATTATCATATGAATTTTGATTTAGAGGTACTAAGAGATAATTTTTTGGTCATGTATGTTGAGTCCCTATGAAAAAAATTAACTAACCCATGACATATAGTTGGTAGTATTGGTATTTAACCATAATATGTGGAGGAATTATCTTTTGGGAGAGTAGTTCATTGTTAACATAGTCCACTAGAGTCTCAAGTATGTATTCAAATAGAGATATCTCAACCTGATACAAATGAATTGGTTAACATTCCTTTATTATTGAAAATTTGAGTTTATATACACTATAGGGAAGGGAAACATAGAAGTAGATGCCCTTAGTATAAAATATCATTCTCACATGGTTGAGGAATCGTCATATCTATTGGCCTCGATGTAGATAACCATTTTTTAGGATATGGGTTCTCCTTATCTTTATTCTATGGTAGTGGATCCACCATTTTTCTTGCCTATGAGAGAGTATAAGTTTGAATATGTCAAATATTTTATTTTACATGACCAAATATTTTATGGATATGCACTAGATTGATTTATTTGGAGTTAGGGTCCATGATTTCATTTTCAATTATAGATGGTAGTTCCAATCATCTTCCATGGGGTGGTGTTTAAAGAGTTTCAGACCTCCCTCTTGATATGCGTCTGAGTGTGTAGAATATAGTCAAGGACCGTCAGTTTTAGTTTTGGTATGTTGAGATGAGGAAGATAATTGATGATTTTATTTCGTATTGTGTCACACGTCAGAAGGTAATGGATAAATAGAGAGTTCTTATAGGTTTTACTCAACCCTATAAGATTCTAAAATAGAAGAATGTTTGAAATAAATGGATTTTTAATAGGGATTTCAATAACGTAGAGAAGCCATGATGATATACAGATGATTTTAGACCGAATTACCATGTAGGTACACTTTCTTTACATATGGGACTATAGTTTAATTGAGTGTTTAGGGTAGTAGTTTGTGCATTAGGTCTTCAAGATTAATGGGGTACCCAAGAAAATAGTCTCAAAATATGATTCCCAATTCGTGTTTGGGCTATGGAGGTGTCTGCAGGAGGATTTTAGGACCTAGATACAGATGAGCACAACATTCAACACTCAGATGGATAGATAAGATAAGAAAACCATCTTTATTTTTTAGGATCTGATAAAATCTTATGTGATGGACATTGTTAGAATATGGAATTATCACATTCTATTTTTGGAGTTTTCTTATGATAACAGTTATCACTTTAAAACTACATGAAAACTTTCACGAAGCTGTACAAGAGAACCTACAGTTTACCCCTATGATGAATTGGGATTGTCAAGAAAAATATGGTTGGGGAAGAACTAGTATAGGTGATGATGGAAAAGGTTCAATTGATCCATGAATATCTGAGGATATTATAGAGTTTATAGAAATATAATAATAAAAGATATCATTGTAATTTTTATTTTGATCCAAGATTCCATGTTTTCATGAGATTTTCCATATGAAAAGGATTATTTAGTTTTGTACAGGGAATCAAGAAATACCCTAAGATCATCAAAATATTTTTGATACAACCGGGGGATGGAGAGGTTTCTTATATTCTAGACATACACCCAAAGTTGGAACGAGTTCATTCTGTCTTAAAAGTGTCATAGATAAAGAGATACACACCCAAATGATCACAAATCATTTACTGGGGTGATATTGACAATTAGGATGAAGAAAACGTGTGCGAGTACTAGGTGTTGATCAAGGATCGGTAGGATATGATCCTGTGTGGATGAACTATTCCACTTCTTTAGGTTCACTGTAGGCATGAGAGCATGTACGAGAGCTCCTAGGAGTGTGATATCCAAACACTTTCTTATCACCCCAACGTTTTTATATCTTATTCTTCATGGGGAGAAAAATAGTGAAGGACGAGATAATGTAATGACTCCAGTTTATTTAGTTTAATCATTTGAATATTTTTACATATATCTGGATTATTCCTCATAGTTGGAACTCTATTTTTGGGGGTCTTAGGACCCGAGGATTAATATTTCAAAAATATTAATATTTATTAAAACACACACACACACATGTTTCAAATTAATGATTTTCCTAGTCCCAGATACCTCGTTTCGGAAATATGATAACATCATTTATTTTTATTATTGAGATTTACCCTAGGCGTGACATAATGTTGGTCCATGTCAGACATTCCATTGTGGGAGAATGTTGGTGGGTACAGTAATTAAATTAAATAATTTATTTATCTATTTTACTAAAAGGATTAAAACCTATTATCCTAATATAAATAAATTATTATGACCTATTTACATGTTTATATGGACAACCATGATAGATTAAAGAGGAGAAAGGGAGGGCTTCCTTGGCATTAGAAACTAATGAATTTGGATGATCATTGAGTGATTAAGGGGATTCATGAGATGAATGGAAAACACAAAAGGATATTTATCATAATCACAAGAAGTTTTGTTCTTCAACAATTATTAATCTATCCATGACGTAGGGTTTTTTTTGGTTTTCCACCCATTTCATTAAGATTCAATACTGGATTGTGTATCTGATCTATTTTTCTATTATTTTAGTTCTTTGCTTGAGACCATATCTGGGTAGCATTTTTTATCCAAAATGATTTTGTCTACCAAACCCTTGATTCCCCATTTTTTCCAAAATATGTAATAATTTCTTGGTATTACATCCTCTAATGATAATTCCGCTTCTTTCATTTTTTCCCATGATGGTTCTTCAGGTTCTTTATCATTGGCCCATGGGGTTAGAAATTCAATATTTCTACACAATATTTGAGTATGATTGAACTCCTAGAGTCATTATGGTTTCACAAAAAACCATGCATTAGTATTTTTTAGATTAATAAAGGTGTATTTTTGGGATGAAGGTGATCGATTCATAGATTGGGATCCCAAACACTGATGAGAGGTATGACGACTACCACTCATAATATTAGAGTTCTGTATCAAAGCTACTAAAGGCTGGGTATCAAAAATAGGAGACCTCTACCTATTGATTCAACATGTTTTGGTCATTTAAATGGTGAAATAAGTGGTTGGAATCATGTATCTAACATCCTCATGAAGAACACACTTCTCTTTATGAAAAATAAGATAAGACACCATGTATCATGGAGGAAGACATGTTATGAAGCATAGGTTCTCATGGTGTCCAGGGTTTTAGTGGAGTTATGTATCACATTCCTTGGGGTTGGGACCACCTTTCCTATGAAACTACTTGGTATTTACATCCATTTTCCTAGGGTACAAGCTGATGACCCTAATTAAATATACAAACCACATCCCTATAGAGACATTCCTTGTAAAATAACATAGCTATTCAATCTGTATTTTGATAGAACATAACCAAGATAATAGGTAAACATGAATGATGTGTCCCCATTAAGACCCTCCATGTTAATCCATATGTATTTCTATGCCATTTATAAGGAAGGATACACCTAGTTATTCAGTTAGAGTCACACACCGAGTAGCCCTATGTACATGTTATTTACGTTCCATTGGAACTTTTAACTTGTGTATATCCTTCTTTGAGACTAAAATTTCGGCTAGAGAGTAGCCTATATTATGTATTTTTTCATGTAGGAAGTGATGGTAGTTTTTTTAATTATAGATAAAACCCTAAATGTTACGATTAAGACTCTTATTGTATCGACGCTTAGCTGATTGTAGTGATCGGGTTTGTTCATCAGATAGATGTTGGGGTCGATACTCACAACAAGGCATGGGTTCCAGTACTCTTAACATTGGAAGAGTCAGTACTCCAAAAAAAATAGAGGATTTAGGTTCCTTAAAAATGGGTTGGTACTCCACCATCCTCGATCACAGGGGGGAGCAGGTCCTCCACTGGAGTTAGTGCTCCCTCGACCGTGGAGTATTTTTGAAAGGTTTGGGCCCTCCAATTTGAATCTTGTGATATAGGCTATAATTCTTGGAGTCATATATGAACCATTGGGAGATGAATTCTAACTCATAAATAATATATGGTTGAATATATAGATATATGATTTATCTCTTAATTTGGGTTCCTCTTGACCATATATAATTATAGGTTCATTTACCCTATTGCATCATGGGTGGGGATAATTATCTTATTTTTTTTATTCCCTCTGGGATTTTTAGTACATTAAAAAGGTATGTATATACTAACCCTTACTTGGGATATTCCCATATGTGTTGTTCCGTATGAAGATGTAAATAAGATAGGTGGTAACATTGATAGACCCAGTTTATTAGGAGCATATTAGTACTTAGAGGTACTGAATGTGATTTTTTGATGACCTTAGAGTGTATGTATTGGAACCTATTCAGTTTCCCCCATCTACAATAGTTTCCATGTTGAGACCACATTTTTGGATGGGCATGTAATTTCCACTTTTTATATATTTTTGATTACCTTTATTCACACGATGTATTTCATAGAGGCTATTTCATGAATTGATTACACTCTAGTTTTTTTAGTTTTTCATTACATCTTTACAATGTATCAAAGAGCTTGTTGTGTGTGTGAATTCATGTACTTTAGGATAAAACCTCTCATTCTAATGATAAAACTACTTGGTGATTATCACATACCCCATGCCTATTAGAGGTGGGTTTTGGGTTTTACCCTCGGTTTACTACTAACCTATGCATGGGATTAATGGGTAGGGTCATGACAAAGTCATTCTCTCCTAACATCCAAGGATGTTGAGATCTGTATTTATCTCTAGTTGAGTTTTTATATAAATTTTTTTTCCACTCGAGTAAAAAAATTGTACCATTTATACCATTCACGTGAGTATAATATCAATATCTATCATATTATAATAAATTTAGAGAAATAATGTTATTGGGTCTAGAATGTGTGGTTGAAACATTATAGTATTTAGGATCTGTCTAAAAGAATATCATGATAACTAAAATTAGATATAATGTTTATACTAAAAACCTAAGGAGGGATATTGAATTGTAACTAGGGGACTATTTCATAAAAAAGATATGTCTATGGAAATGGACCAAGAGATTTTGAATGAAGTAGAATTTGAGTATAAGGTTCAATTTCCAATATAAAATATTTGAGTGGATTTGAATTGTGGAATATAGAATACAAATTCCACCAAACCTATCTTAAGTGTTGGAAATCATAAATATATCACTTATAAGGAATTATAAACCAAAACCTTACCATATAATAAAGGTGGATCATAATCAATTTGATCCTAACATATCATAAAATGATTACATAATTTATATTCATTATATGAAAAAGAAGGTTCTATACAGTAGTGGAAATGGTGGTTTTACCAACACTTTTGTAACAACTGTTTGAAGAAACCATTGGTATATAATAAATAATGTAACCTTAACCAACGGGTTGAAGAAACTATTGGCATTGTGTTTTTAAAATAAATATTTCCTAATGGTTTACTCATACCATTGGGAAATATTTAATTTATCTAATGTATACAAAAGGTTTTTTAAAACCATTGGTAAATAATAAATTTCACAATGGTTTTTAAAAACCGTTGGGAAAGGTTTCCCCCAATAAACAATATCCCAACTCCCTCATCCACATGATTACTGTAACACCACGAGATTTTTTGAAAAATATTCTTTTTAATTTCATTAATGTCTTCTGTTATATGCTACACCAAATGGACCTTTCACAACACACATCCTTGAGGTGCCTTGCATTACATGAAATCACGACCTTCCTCGATAGTGTGTGTAGTACGCAATATCGAGTTTCACTAAACAACGATATGCTATTAAAATATTATTAAAACTAGCCGTTATGAATAGTAATAACCACTTTTTGAAATTTTGTAAATTTTATTTTTCAAAATGACCTTCATTTTTGGATTCGGAATATCGAAATTAGCTTAGGGTGAAATTTTGGTACTTTTCGGATCACTTTCATTTTCTGATGAATAGTGAAAATTACTAAATTTTAATTAAAAACAACCTTTTTAATCGAAATAATTAATAGTGAAAAATTATTAATTTGAGTGGTTTTAAAGTATATTTAGAATATATTATTACAATTTAAAACAATGTTGGTCGTTGGATGTAATTTCACATTTAAACCAGACATAAACAAGTGTCAATCTTTTGATAGTTATTATCTCTTAAGAACACGCTATTTGTTTTGACGACGGGAATTAATTTTTAAATTAAGTAATGAAACTGATATGTTTTGAATTTGGTAAAATAGGCATCATTTTTCAGTTCATAATATCAAATATAGCTTAGGCCTAATTTTTGGTATTTTTCTGGAAACCTTCATTTTTTGATAAATAGTGAAACCACTAAGTGGTAGTTAAAAAATGAATTTTTCATAAAACATAATTTTACCACTTCTGTGAGTGGAATTTCAAAAATCCGAGAGTCACGATTGATTTCAGTAAGTAAAATGTGGTTCAATGAGATGAAAATAATTTTTGGTGAATAGTAACTTTTTACTTTTTTTACCACGGTTAAAAGTAAATAGGGTAATTAAGGGTAAAAATGCTATTATTATTACCCTAACACATATTTTAATTCTATTGGATAAGTTTAATTAGACCAAAAATAACCTTAGGAATCAAATATGACCATTTAGGCCCACTTGGATTAGATTAGGACATTTATTATTAATTTATTTAAAGAAGGGTTAAAATAGTTAAAATCAATGTTTAATGAGTAAAGCATTATTAATATAGGGTTATACATAAGATAAATTAGACTATAAATATTAATTAGAAAGATAAAATGTCTTCCTACATAATGGTATTTTATTTTTAATTTTTAGACATTATATAATTTAATTTATTTATGACACAAAGATGATGCAGTAATTATCTTATTACTGAAATATTGACATAATTGATGTTATAAATACCCAAATAAATGTAATTTGAGACTTTTTATGAATTCAACTAATTTAATAGGTTACTATGACATGTTAAAATTTTTTAATTTACTTTTTTCTAAATAATAATTCTGTTATTATTTTCACAAATGTCAATTACAAAATAGTGTCAAAATTGACATAAAATAGTTTTTAAAACAAATATTATATTATTAATTGTTATTTTATTATTAAAAATCTAAAGTTCTGCCAAATGAATTATATATGGTTATATATATTAATAATAAACAACTTGAGGTTCGTTTGGCTTGTTATAGTAAGTTTATTAACCTTATAGTGTAAGAACACAAAAAGACACGGTAAAAGTAAAATTATCTATCTTAATGTTAAAATTAACTGATAATGATGAAATAGTAAAATAAAATTGTCCAAATTCTATTGGATGAGATTATTTCTAACCATACCCACTTTAGCTTCGAAATAACTCAATTTGGAGCTATTTAAAACCGAATTTGGCTTTATAATAAAATAATATTTTTGGTTTTTCCAAAGGTGCCCCTCTCCACCCTTATAAAAGGGAACCTCCTCCCTCTCTTCCTCACACCACATTGAGCCTTAAATCTCGGCCGAACACTGCCAAATTCTCTTCTCCACTTCCCTAGAAACATCTTATAGGTGCTGGTATTCTTCAAAGTCCAATTTTAGTACCCTAAAAGGAGATCTCAAAGAGGCGCTTCAAAGAAGAGGTAATGTCCATTACCGATTCTTTCAACATTATTTCTTCTTCCACTTCTTCTTCTTAGGTTATTTCATTATGAAGTAATAACATAAGTATCACTCATATAATGATATGTTATTATATGTATGAAACATCCCTATTTCACCATCTAACCATCCTACGGAAAATGAAATCATCGCGCGTGCGTACATACGGAATACCGTCTCCATGTTGTGGTGTCATCTATTTTCCACCGCCACCTTACTTGGATGGGTATAATAGTGAACATATAATAACTATATTATTATTGTAAAGTTATATTGATTCTGAAATAGTATAAATACACTCCAATACAATTCCACGATCATGAGAACGATATCATCGCTCGTGCGTACGTACGGACTACCGTCTCCACGACGCGATGAGATTCATTCTCCACATTAACCATTCATGAATGATTATAAAGTATATATAATAAGTAATCATGAAATATAATACATAATAATTATACTGGATTTATGTGTATATATATGTATGTCGTCTACTTAATTCCATTCAACTCAATAAGCAAACGAAAACAGCGTTCATGCGTACGTACAGCCTACCATCTCCATTAACGGTGTATTTCATTCCATTTACTGGTCTATTATATATATGTATATTCTGAATATATATTATATATAAATCATGTTTTATATTCTGTAATTAATTAATCATGATCTAAGTAATCATATGAATAATTACAAGTCAAAACACGGACGGCAAATGAAACGATTTTACCCAAAACGCGCTTTAACATGGAATTTTCAAAAGAACGGGTAAAATAAAGTCATAAGTGAACCATATATGATATCATAACAATGATTATGATTCTGGAATAAGTCAATGACTTTATTGAAATCATTATACAGGAGGTTCGGACACTTACGAAGAAAATCAGACTTAAGGTAAGGGAAATATCACATTCTCATTTTTATCCGAGATTGTTTATACTTTCGTAATTACTGGGGTGTATTTTATCATCCACATCCATGTTTTTTCAAAATGTAATATTATTTCCATCCACCCACATTTTTTTTAAAAAATAAAATTTTACCCTTAGGTGAGTTTTTAGTAAAATATATGAAAGGAATCTTTTTCCGTTTTTCGTACGAGGTACTTTTTGACTTTTCCGACAAAAGTACCAAAACAATGTTTTTTAACTTATACGGCATGAAAGGATTTTTACGGTTTTATAAAGCCTTGTTTTCATGATTCTTCCTCCAAAATATTTCATGACTATTTTCAAAAAAATCCTTTTCTTTTAAAATTGCATGACATTTTGTGAAAAGAAATTGATTTTGAAGAAAAAAGGATATTTTCCTCAATAATTCATTTCAAGTGTTTTATCTAAACCATTTTCCATCTAAGATGACATTATTTCATATGGGTATGTTTCAAGTATAATGTCTCTATGATTTACATGGTTTCACTTCACTTATTATTAAATGATATACATTTCTTTTATATGGATTATTTAATGACGTTATGATGTTTATGAAACCCATTTTATTTATTGGGTTATTATGAATGATGTATGTTTATTTTGTGGCACAAGTAAGAATGATTTAATTATGAGATGGGTGGGACCTATATCTCCCTCGACTTCATTGGGTAAAGATTTTATATCTCATGAGATAGACATGGCTAGAATGGAAAGTTAAACCGGTTCAGTAATAGAGGACTGGAACGAGGAGTGAACTCGATTCAGAAAGGGACTTTGTCCACTAAGATGGTCTTGGAAGCAATTCCTTGGCTACTATGGAAATCATATCATGTGCTTAATGGTTTCCACAATTACATGTTTTATTCCCATGCTATTTTATCATTCTTAAAGTTTCTTTATGATCTATGCCTTACGTACTTCCATGTTTTGTGTCATTTCTCAAGCTTTTGATGTTTAAACATTATGTTCATGTTTTTAAGTTTAAATGTATATGGTATGTTTTGTTTTATCCATGATTTCCCTTACTGAGCATTTGAGCTCACCATTTTTATGTTTTTCCCCCAGGATATAAAAAAATGTTTTAGGTAAAAAAAGGAAGATCTTTATGGGAGATGTTGAAGATCATTCACCACGATTAGAAGATTATATTCCAAGTTTACAAAGACACTAAACTATTACGGTCCTTGTGTGTGTGTTTTTGTTATGTACTAAGTATTCCACAAAAGTAATGTAATGTCTATGTACGTTATGATTTGGGTCTCTACAGTTGGTATCAGAGGAAAGGGTTAGTCATCCTTTCGAAACTAGGATGCGAGAACGTTAGTGAGATCCCTAGAGATATTTCAAAGGTATGTCTAGGGATGTATCTAAGGATAAGTATACGTATAGGATATAGTCCTAGAACTATGGTAACGATATTATATTAAACCAAATATGTTAGATATTGAAGTTACTCCCCCTTTATTATGATTTTTTCCTCTCACACTATTCTTTTTGGGTTTTAGAAAATGGATGGAAACAAGATGATTCACGATAATGGAGGATATGATAGACAATGGAATGATATTATTAATGAGAAACCAAATGAAATGGGATTTGGAAGTCCAAACATCATTATTATGCTGAATCAGCAATCTCATACTATGATCAATAAAGTAAACTTTGGTAGGTTTCCTGACTCGGCTAATAAGAGAAAGATGGAGTTTCATGATGATCATAGAGGAAAGAATGTTCAATTTCCCCTATAAATCATGTGGGAAGAGGCATCAAGGAGAATGTTTCAAAAGAACTAGAAGATGCTTTGGGTGTGGAAAAGAAGGACACAAAGCCAGTAAGTGCAAAGGAAATGGTTCAGTTAACACCAGGGATGAGGATAATGGTATTGCTACGACATCAACAATGGTTAAATGTTTTAAATGTGAAATGTATGGGAATTATGTAAACCAATGCCCTAAGGGAATGTCTCATGAAGAGAATCAGTATGGTCATATGGGTAGTATTTACATTGATGATGACGAAGAGACTACAAATGATATGTGAGATGAAATAATTGTTGAAGCTCGGTCAATGGTTTAAGAATGTAGTCGAATGATTACATGTTTATCATGTGTAATGTTGTATAAGTAATATCATGGTACTATGGAATAAAGAGACATCTACGGATTTTTACATTGTTGCCTTTCCTTGAGTTTTGAATGTGTATGATTAATGGTACCAGTATCCATGAAAGGTTATTCAGATATTTTTGGAATGTAGATGATATGCGCTTAATGAAGGGATAAGGAGAAAATTAAATGGATGATAGTATTCATGAGCTCATGACTGATATAAGGAGAAGGTTATATCATTGTTTGAGTATATAGAATTTTTGGATTTTGGAATGTGGAAAGAGTTAACTTTTGACATCATTCATGTTTTCACTAAGGATTAATGGGTATTCATTTTTCAAGAGAATACATGATTAAGGTATTCACATGATTGGAATGTGACCAACAAGATATATGGGGGATAAATGATGGTATTCACATGCTTGGTTGATGACATTTCAAGTAATCATTTTCTTTATACTATGAGCTTGGACCGAAGTATTTTAGATAAGCCTAAAGATTGGAATGGATTATGTTAACCATAAGTTAGTATTGGTTAAGGATAGAACTTTTTTTTGACATTATTTATGTAATATAGTTTTAGAAAAAGGACAACCTGCTGGATGGGCGACAACCCATTGCGTCAGACAAGGCTCTGGGAATTGAACCCACAACCGAAGTGCGACTAGCCTTTATCTCCTACCACTGGCCTACAGGAAGTCCTTGTTTAGTAGAAACTAGTTTTATTATATTAATCAGTATGATATATGAAGTATAAGTCCATGTTAGGAACCATATATGATTAATCTCACTATAGATGGACTTATGTATTTTCTGATAACTTATCTAAACTTTTGTTTGAGATAGATGGAATGACCCATCATTCAATCACATGATCTGCTAACACATCACAAATGACAAATTCAACTTCATTTCTTTATGAGATGAAGTGGAAATTTTCCAGAGAACGACTAACGGTGAGACTATACCAAAATCACGAAAGTATTTATTCTAATTCCAATTTCATCAACTTTAGGGAAATGATCTGGAAAACCAAAAAAGTTGTCCTAGTGCTCTTATATCTGATGAATCAGATGGTACCTTAGATCGTCACAAATTTCTGCCTTTGTGATTGCTGGCTTTTCCATAGCCATGTTCTCTACCACTCTCCATCAGAACATGATGGTTAGATTTCTCTTCCATATCCATATTTTCACCTATGTGGAAACCCAGTGATTACTTTATTTGGGTAACCGTTACATTTCATAATTTTTTTTAAATATTGGATTTGGTATTCCTTTTTACGATGTGGGTTTCTATTAAATAAACTTTCGAGTAGTAAACCATTTATAACCCCGACGAATTTCGAGGGAGAAATTCCTTTTAAGGGGGGTAGAATGTAACACCCTGAGATTTTATGAAAAATATTCTTTTTAATTTAACTAATGTCTTGTGTCGTACGATACACCAAAATTAGATTTCACAACACGCATCCTTGACTTGCCTTGCATTACACGCAATTGCGACCTTCCTCGATAGCGTGTGTAGTACACAATAACGAGTTTTACTAAACAACAATATGCTATTAAAATATTATTAAAACTATCCATTATGAATAGTAATAACCACTTTTAGAAATTTTGTAAATTTTATTTTTCAAAATGGACTTCATTTTTGGTTTCGGAGTATCGAATTTAGCCTAAGGTGAAATTTTGGTACTTTTCGGATAACTTTCATTTTCTGATGAATAGTGAAAATTACTAAATTTTAATTAAAAAAACCTTTTTAATCGAAATAATTAATAGTGATAAATTATTAATTTTAGTGGTTTTAAAGTATATTTAGAATATATTTTTACAATTTAATACAATTTTGGTCATTGGATGTAATTTCACATTTAAACCAGACATAAACAAGTGTTAATCTTGTGTTAGTTATTATCTCTTAAGAACACGCTATTTGTTTTGACGAAGGGAATTAATTTTTAAATTAAGTAATGCAACTGATATGTTTTGAATTTGGTAAAACAGACATCATTTTTCAGTTCATAATATCAAATATAGCTTAGGCCTAATTTTTGGTATTTTTCTGGAAACTTTCATTTTTTGATGAACAGTGAAACCACTAAGTGGTAGTTAAAAAAATGAATTTTTCATAAAACTTAATTTTACCGCTTATGTGAGTGGAATTTTAAAATTCCAAGAGACACGGTTGATGTCAGAAAGTAAAATGTGGTTCAATGAGATGAAAATAATTTTTAGTGAATAGTAACTTTTTACTTTTTTTACCACGGTTTAAAGTAAATAGGGTAATTAAGGGTAAAAATGACATTATTATTACCCTAACAAATGTACTAATTCTATTGGATAAGTGTAATTCGACCAAAAACAACCTTAGGAATAAAATATGACCATTTAGGCCCACATGGATTAGATTAGGACATTTATTATTAATTTATTTAAAGAAGGGTTAAAATAGTTAAAATCAAAGTTTATTAAGTAAATCATTTTTAATATAGGTTATACATATGATAAATTCGACTATAAATATTAATTAGAAATCTAAAAAGACTTCCTACATAATGGTATTTTATTTGTAATTTTTATACATTAAATAATTTAATTTATTTATGACACAAAGATGATGATGTAATTATCTTATTACTGAAATATTTACATAATTGATGTTATAAATACCCAAATAAATGTAATTTGAAATTTTTTAGCAATTAAACTAAATTTATAGGTTAATATGACATGAAAAAATTGGTTTAATTTCCTTTTTTCTAACTAATAATTCTGTTATGATTTTCACAAAAATCAATTACAAAATAATGTCAAAATTGATATAAAATAGTTTTTAAAAGAAATATTATATTATTAATTGTTATTTTATTCTTAAAAATCTAAGGTTCGGCCAAATGACTTAGATAAGTTTATATATATTAATAATAAACAACTTGGGGTTCGTTTGGCTTGTTATTGTATATTTATTAACCTTATAGTGTAAGAACACAAAAAGACACGGTAAAAGAAAATTATCTAACTTAAAGTTAATGCAAAATGATAAGGTTAAAATAGTAAACTAAACATGTCCAAATTATATTCGATGAGAGGATTTCCAACCATACCCACCTTAGCTTCTAAATAACTCAATTTGGAGCTATTTAAAATCGAATTTGGCTTTATAATAAAATAATATTTTTAGTTTTTCCAAAGGTGCCCCTCTCCTCCCTTATAAAAGGGAACCTCCTCCCTCTCTTCCTCACACCACTTTGAGCCTTCAATCTCGGCAAAAACCTACCAAATTATCTTCTAAACTTCCCTATAAACATCCTAGAGGTTCTGGTCTTCTTCAAAGACCAATTTTAGTGCCCTATAAGGAGATCTCAAAGAGGCGCTTCAAAGAAGAGGTAATGTCCGTTACCAATTCTTTCAACATTATTTCTTCTTCCACTTCTTCTTATTAGGTTGTCTCATTATTAAGTAATAACATCAGTATCACTAATATACTGATATGATATTATAAGTATGAAACAACCCTATTTTACCATCTATCCATCCAATAGAAAATGAAATCACCGCGCATGCATACGTACAAAATACCGTCTCCACGCTATGGTGTAATGAATTTTCCACCACCACCTTACTTGGATGGGTATAATGGTGTACATATAATAACTATATATGATTATTATAAAGCTATATTGATTCTAAAAAAGTACTCATACACTCCAATAAAATTCCACGATCATGAGAACGATATCATCGCTCGTGCGTACGTACGGACTACCGTCTCCATGACGCGATGCGATTCATTCTCCACATTAACCATTATTGAATGATTATAAAGTATATATAATAAGTAATAATGAAATATATGACATAATAATGATACTGGATTTATGTGTATATATATGTATGTCGTCTATTTAATTCCATTCAACTCAATAAGAAAACGAAAATAGCGTTCATGCGTACATACGACCTACCGTCTCCATGAACGGTGTATTTATTTCCATTTACTGATCTATTATATATATGTATATTCTAAACATATATTATATATAAATCATGTTTTATATTCTGTAATTAAGTAATCGTGATCTAAGTAATCATATTAATAATTACAATTCAAAACATGGACGACAAATTAAACGATTTTACCCAAAACACTCTTTAACTTGGAATTTACAAAAGAACGGGTAAAATAATGTCATATGTGAACCATATATGATATCATAACAATGTGAATGATTCTGGAATAAGTGAATGACATTATTTAAATCATTATATAGGAGTTTCAGACACTTATGAAGCAAATCAGACCTAAGGTAAAGGAAATATCACAATCTCATTTTTATCTGAGATTGTTCATACTTTCGTAATTACTAGGGTGTATTTTATCATTCACATCCATGTTTTTTCAAAATGTAATATTATTTCCATCCACCCACATTTTTTTTAAAATCCAATTTTACCCTTAGGTGAGATTTTAGTAAAAGATATGAATGGAATCTTTTTTCGTTTTTCATACGAGGTACTTTTTGACTTTTCCGACAAAAGTAAGAGAAGAATGTTTTTTTAACTTATACGGCATGAATGGATATTTACAGTTTTATAAAGCCTTTTTTTCATGAAGCTTACTCCAAAAGACTTCATGACTATTTTCAAAAAAATCCTTTTCTTTTAAAATTTCATGACATTTTGTGAAAAGGAAATGATTTTGAAGAAAAAAGGATATTTTCCTCATGAATTCATTTCAAGTGTTTTATCAAAACCATTTTTCATCTAAGATAACATTATTTCATATGTGTATGTTTCATGTATAATGTATATATCATTTACATGGTTTCACTTCTCTTATTATGAAATGATATCCATTTCTTTTATATGGATTATGTAATGGCGTGATGATGTTTATGAAAAACATTTTATTTATTGGGTTATTATGAATGATGTATGTTTATTTTATGGCACAAGTAAGAATGATTTCATTATGAGATGGGTGGGACCTATATCTCCCTCCAATTCATTGGGTAAAGATTTTATATCTCATTAGATAGACATGGCTGGAACGACAAGATAAACTGGTTCAGTAATACAGGACTGGAACGAGGAGTGAACTCGATTCAAAAATGGACTTTGTCCACTAAGATGGTCTGGGCAGCAATGCCTTGGCTACTATGGAAATAATATCATGTGATTAATGGTTTCCACAATTACATGTTTTATTCTTATGCTATTTTATCATTCTTAATGTTTCTTTATGATCTATGCCTTAAGTACTTCCATGTTTTGTGTCATTTCTCAAGATTTTGATGTTTAAACATTATGTTCATGTTTATAAGTTTAAATGTATATGGTATGATTTATTTTATCCATGCTTACCCTTACTGAGCATTTGAGCTCACCCTTTTTACGTTTTTTCCCCAGGATATAAAGAAAGGTTTTAGTTAAAAAAAGGAAGATCTTTATGGGAGATGTTGAAGATCTTTCACCACGATTAGAAGATTATATTCCGAGTTTCCAAAGACACTAAACTATTACAGTCTTTGTATGTGTGTTTTTGTTATGTACTAAGTATTTCACAAAATTAATGTAATGTCCATGTACGTTAAGCTTTGGGTATCTACAATTATAGGCCTTAATCCTAAGCTCTCCCAAATCTATATATGTACCCAAGGCTGCGAAAGTCGATCCACCTAATAGATCCATCTTCAATCAAGAAATTTTTTATTTCGACACATTGAATTAGTAAGTTATACCTTGGTTTTAATGTTATGCATATATTTTTTCCTGTTTTGATTTGGCCAAAACCCTTGTTCCATACGGTATATGGCATAGAATACCGAAAAATTGGATTTTCATTCTCTTTTTTCCTACACATCAAGTATCATGATTATGTGAATCACATTTATTTGAATTCTTCATTTCCACTCCTTATGTGTAGAGTTATTGAACCATAAGAACTAATGGGTGCTGGTGTGATGTATCCCCATTAAAAGATGGTAAATTATTTGTTTATTCATATTGTATCGAGGTGGGTGATAGATATATGGATGGTCCATGTGATGGAATTGGGTATGGTTTGGGTAGTGGGGTAGGTGGTTTTCCAATTTTTAGTTGGATGATATGGTAGTTTCTGTAGACTTTTTTTTGTTGAAAATTGGATTTGGATTTTATATTTAGAGTTTTGGTTTAATGAATAATGGGGAGGGTAGGGATATTGAGGATGAATTGGCTGTTGGTTGGGTGATGCATTAGAATTTTTATGTTTGTTGGATTGGTTATAGGTAATTTTCAAGGTATTATATGATTATTTCCTCCCCTGAACACCCCTCACCCCACCCCCTGGACACCGCTCCCCCCTGGACAACCCCCACCCCCCATACCACCACCATGAACACCCACTAGACCCCCCATTAGACATCCCCTCCCTGCACACCCCAACCCCCTGAACACCCCCACCCCCTTGGACAACCCCCCCCCCCCCTGGGCACCCCACCCCCTGGACACCCCTACCCCCTAGACACCCCTGTACAACCCACCCCATGGAAAACCCCCACCCCTGGACACCCCAACTCCCTTGGACAGCCCCCACCCCCTGAACACCCCCACCACTTGGAAACCCCCAAACCCATAGACACCCCACCCCCTAAACAACCCCACCCCATAGACACCCCCACCCCTTTGGAAAACCACACCAACCCCTTGGACAACCCCCCTGGACACTACCACATCTCCTAGTCACCACCCAACCTCCATAGTGCATGGACAAGTTTTTAAATAGG
Source organism: Viscum album (assembly GCA_963277665.1). Taxonomy (NCBI): domain Eukaryota; kingdom Viridiplantae; phylum Streptophyta; class Magnoliopsida; order Santalales; family Viscaceae; genus Viscum; species Viscum album. Next base: position 1,536,794,531 of record OY728126.1, read on the forward strand.
AATTAACAATGTAGGTGATTTCCCCAATCCCCAATGACATTTCATAAGTGACCTATAGAGACTTATAAATAGAATTTTCATGTTTTGATAAATTTAATGGGTTGCTTGGAATGAAAAGGATAATCAATGATGGTTTTAATTTATTAATTAATAAAATGATTTTAAATAAAATTACACTTGGGGGGGGGGGCTGTCAAGGGGGTAGGGGCTATAGGGGGTAGGGGGCTGTAGGGGTGTGGGGGGGGGGGGGGGTTGTGGGGGCTGTCCAAGGAGGGCTGTGGGTTATCCATGGGGATGAGATGTCTAGGTGGTGGGGGTGGGCTGTCCAGGTGGGGGAGGGGGTATGGGCTCTCTAGGGGGGTATCCAGGGGGTGGGGGTGGGCTATCCAGGTTGGGAAGGGGGTATGGGTTGTCCGGGTAGGGGGGTGTCCAGGTGGGGGGGGGTGTCCAGGTGGGGTGGGGGATGAGCTGTCCTTATGGGTGGGTGGGGGTGGGGGGATATCCATGTTGGTGGGTTGGGGGCTCTCTAGTTAAGGGGGTGTCCAGGTGGGGTGGGGGGGGGGGTTGTCAGGGGGGTTGTAGGGGTGTGAGGGGGGGCTGTCAAATGAATAATAATATTATTGAAATAAATTGCGTATTAAGTAAAATTTTAAATGAGAATTATGGAGTGATGAGGAATAAATAAATAATTATCTTCAAATATTGTTTCCCGTATTTAACTGAAATACCATTATGATACATTTTCCAAATTTTAAATGGATGAGATAATAAGTTTTCTTCTTCTTATTTCTACTCAATGGAGATTTCTGATCCTCTAAATGGATGTTAAATTATCCTTCCTCAATAGAGTGATTTAAATGGATGTGTACATAGATGAAACCAATTTATTTTTTGTTATATGTGATGAAGGAAAATATTTTAGGTTGAGTAATTCACTATATAAGTTAAAACAAGAACATACGGAATAATATTTGAATATTGAATCTTCAAGAATAAGCCACATACCTAGATCAAAATTTGGAGGTGTTTTTACAGTTAGGTATCAATAATCTAGCCTCTCAAGACTTCAATAATCCACATACCCAGCTCAAAATTTGGTGGTATGTTTACAATTAGGCATGTTTTTTTTGAATTCTTGTAGAATATTTAGATCGGAAGATAAAATCCCATGCATGTATGATATTTGGTGGTGTGTTTACAATTAGGTGTGTTGTTATTTTTATGTATGATATTCATGGTTTACACCAATAGTATTCTGGGACATCTAAAATATCATTAGATTCATTCTAAAATGGGATAGAGATTGGATTCTACGACCCTAATTTGGGCGTGGACACCCTCACCCCATTGGACTGCCCCCACCTCCCACCCCCACACCCTGGACACCCCCACCCCTTGGACACCCCCACCCCCAAGGACATCCCCCCATCCCCCTGGACAACCGACGTCACCCCATGGACACCCAGCCTCACCCCTGGACACCCCCACTCCCTTGGGCAGTGTGTGTGACCTCTCAAATAATCAAGTAAAATATAAAATTGATTTGATTTAAAATTTACTCAACTCCTAAATATTTCTCCTTCGAAAGTATACATGATATTGTACACTCATGTATAGTTCACAAAGATATTTATTTTATAAATTTAGTATTTTTTTGTCTTTTATATTTTGATTCTCTTATAGAGTAGTATGTCAGTTATGGTTTCATATAAAGGGATGAATTCTCATTTACTTAAATATATTTCAGATAAAACATCAATATTATTGAATTGATTTTGATTAAATGACTTATAATTTTTATTACAAAATGTATAGAAGATGGATATATGAGACTGATCGAATGTCTATCGTTTTTTAATAAAAATTGGAGGGATTTTTAGATTTTTCATTTCAAAATGAGTCAGATTGTGGTCATATACACTATCCATGTTACAATTATGTTAGAAGACCATGGTCGATCCATAAATAAATCAGCTACCACATAAGCAAAAATGGTTTTCAAGCAAACTACTATGTGTTGAATCACAATGGGGAGAAAATGAAATCTCAAATTTCTGATGATCTATATGAAAGGACTGGATTTGAGAATTTGTTATATGACCAGTTTCCTTTTATTCATCATCATGAAAAAGAAAGGATTCTATCCCAAGAAGACTTCGATATGAGCACACCTGATGTGTCTAATGAAACTGATGATGTTGTTAGGGTCAAAAAATTGAATGATGCAGCCACGACTCTAGTATATCGATAATGTGGTAAAATTAAAAACTTGGAATTTTTTATCCTATTGTTTCATGGGAAAAATGTGTTTGGGATTTCTAATAATTTCATCGATTACATTATTACTTTTTGAAGGTCTTACTTCCCAATGATGTAGATATTCACCCAAACCACTATTTTGCATGGATGTTAGTTGAGGAACATGTATTTTCAAGAAAAAAATTCATGCTTGCCCAAAATTTTATAGTTTATTCTAGGAGGAAATTGCAGAACGAAATGATTGTATAAAATTTAGAACATCCCACTAGAAGCCAAAAGATTATGGAACAACATATCTTGTTCCACAAAAAGTAATGTGGCACTTTCTGTTGATCCTTAGAATACAAAATCTTTTTATATATGATAATATATCAAATCAAATGTGATGGCATGATATTGAGAGAATGAAGACTAATAATGAGTTGGTTCACCCTGCATATGGATTTTCCTGGCAGAGATTTGATACTCTATATCCTGATTTTGTAGCTGACGTGCGTAATGTGAGGTTGGGACTTTCATGTTATGGTTTTAATCCGTTTGGGCAGATTCTTACATCACACAACACATGGCCAGTTTTTATAGACATTTATAACATTCCCCCATGTTTGGGTATGAAAAAACCATTCAATTTATTGAGTATAATCATATCTGTACCTTCTTTTCCCATCAATGATATAGACGTATACATGAAACCATTAATAAAATTGATGAAAATATTTTGGGATGTGGGTGTGCATACATACTATTCATGTTTGAATGAAATATTTCAGATCAATTCTGTTCTTATGTGGACGATCAATGATTTTACTTCTTATGAAATGATTTCTGTTTAGAGAATTAATGGAAAACTATCATGTCCTGTTTTTATGAAGAATACACAATCTGGAAAACTAAAACATCATTATAGTTTCAGTTTTATGGGAAATCGATGGTTCTTTCCAATGGACCATCTATATAGAAATAATCGTCGAAGATTTGACAATATCAAGTAGAATGATGATCCACATCAGCGTATGTCTGGAAATTATGTTCTTAATGAATTAAAAGATTTTAGTTTTGTTTCAGGATTTGTCAAATGAAATCTATAAAGAGAAAGAATGTTTCCACTGAAAACTGTTAAAGTATGAAGAAGAGAATCAACTTCTTGGATTTTCGTTATTATTTAACCAATTTGTTACGTCATTTATTAGACTTAATTCACATTTAAAAATATATATATGAAATGTTTATTTCGATTCATCTAATTATTAAGGGAAAGACAAAAGATGATTTATGATCTCAGTGTGACATGGTGGATTGGGGCATCAGACTAAAATTTCATCCTAGATGTATAAGTGAATATAAATGGCATGTTCCATGTGGTTTTATGTGATTACACCTAAAGAAAAAAATAAATTTATGCAAGTACTAGATACTGATAACATTCCTAATGGCTATTCAAGCAACATATCTAAACGGGTCAACAGAATAGAGTTAAGTATGAAATCTTTGAAGACTCATGATTATCACATCCTTCTACATGAGTTGATTCCAATAGAAATTCATTACATTTTTTCCAATAATGTAAGGGTTGTTTTTATTCAATTGTTCCATTTTTTATAGATCATTATGCTAAGAAGTTTTTAAAGTATTTCTTGAAAAAACTGTTTGCAGATGCCCCATTTATTTTGTATGAGTTATTGAAAATATTTCCTCCATCATTTTTCACATGCATGCTGCATTTGACTGTCCATATTCCAACTCAAATACTTCTCGAAAGACCTATTTTTTATGTATCCAACTGAAATAAATATGTACATATTAAAGTCTTATGACTGAAATAGGAATCATACATAAGGATCTATCATGAACCATTACTTGGCTCAAGAATGTTTGGATTTCTACATGATGTATTTTTATTATCATACTACAAGAATGAATAGACCATTGACAAACAAAGAATAAAAATATAAGAAAATTAAACCTATTTTTCCATCACTTCTTCTAATAAGATGAATTCCTAGATCATATACATTGAAGACATTAAGCCTTGAATAGTGTTAGATGGAACATCTTACAGTTTTTTTCAATTTTGATCTGTTTAATAACTACATCAATTTAGTAAATTGAATATAGGTATATCTTACATATATATCTATTAAACTATTCCTATTTGTATCTACAAGGAATATAAAACAATGATAAACAGAATGCATCGTTCTTTATCATTGAGAAAAAGGGGGACTTTACATAATAAAGAGTTTTCGGATTGATTAAAATTGAATGTAAAAATATTACTGTTTAAAATAATAAAATAAATATTTAATTAACTTTAATATTTATATATATTTTTTCAGTATTGAGTTTTCCTTCTGACTCTATCTCTAGGGAAATAAGAGCTTTGGATTTTCTTCATAATACCGTGGTTCGTGACTGGAACTCAATTTTTTTAAATGGGTATAGATTTATTATCACTGAATGAGAAAAGAACATGAGAACACAACATGATGGTGTTACAGTTACTACCACAACAGAATGTTATTCCAGTTCATCAGATAGTAGATCGTGATTTAAAAAAGTACATTATTATGGAGTTTTTGAAATAATAATAATAATATTGGATTATTATTCTCATGGACAAGTCATGATGATGAAATTCTAGTGGTTTGATTTGATGATGGAGAAGGACACATTTATTGATGATTGTGGATTTTGAGTAATATATATGACTCACACTCTTGATACCAATGAACCATATATATTGGAATCAACAGAGAAATAAGTTTCTTGTCTCAAAGACCATCTTTGACCAAAATTTAGTTTTATTATTGATGTAATTTCAAGACATATATTTGATGATGGTGATGATGGAATTGAAACCACCCCTACTGACATTAGAAATGACCCATTTATTACTTTTGATGACTCCAATAGCTCAATTATTAGAGTTGAATTTGAACCTGAAGTTGTTGTGGGAAATATATAAAATTATCCATCCATGTTCTCAATTCTTTTGGTTTTTCTCGACTTGGGTTGTTAGGGTTGGTCCTATTAAAATTGATTTAATATTGATTAAAAACATATTGTATCCGACTTGGCTGTTATGTGAATTTTCATTATTTATTGGTTGTAATTTTATTTGAATTGTATTTTCTAATTTGTAATGGAACTGTATTCAAACCTACATAACCAACATTTCTATCATGGTGAACATTTCAATGTTTATTGAGCATGTATAAAATTAGTATAACTCTAAAAACTCCCTTTAATATTTCACTAGATAATGAACATCCTAGTTTTTCTTCTTCTGGTAGATATCTTAACCTTGGTTGTTGATTGAAAGAAAGGTGCTGAAATAATATTCCATGATTTTTCTAGACTGATGACACTTAATAAATAAACATCATAATAAAAATTATATTTCTTTATTACAACTTGTATTATTTATTGAATTCATTATATATATATTCAGGCTCACATAAAACAATGGATAGTTAAATTATCCATGAATTTCTATATTCTCTTTCATTTGGTTGGGTTACACATTAGTTATCCTTTTCTAATTATTTCCATATTTTTTTTCAAAAGAAGGAAATGAAACTAATTTAAGAGAGGAGGCGAAAAAAGATGATTGAAAACAATGTTCACATGGCTGAGATGGTTATTCCACCAATAGTGCATGTAGTGACTCTTTTATTCCTAATGTATATATTTATATAATAAACAATGTCAACTGATTAATTTTGTTTTCAATTTTTTTTATAGGATCCACCTAATAGGAGACAATTATTTGATGAGAAGCGTAATAGTGGTCCTAGTACATGGGGTGTTCATATGGGGGGGGGGGGTAAAAGTGCTAGGCGATCTAGTCGGCGTACCTGATTAGACCCTTCCCCTCCAACTGACATACCATATATCCCAAATTCTGATCCCGATGTGCTGTTAGGGACACAAGCGATATTTAGGCCTCCCATGTCTTCACCACCCTTTACATCTGAGTCTCCTCACCCATAATTACCATATTTGATGATGGTTTCCACTCCCCATACAACATTCATCCATCCATCTATGCCATCTTCTTTTACTTCCACCTCTTTCTCTCTGAGATTCTATATTCCATCTTCTTTGATACCTACTCTACCAAAGTCTATCCCTATAGAGCCCAAATTAGGACCCACTCCACCTGCATAGGGAGTTTCTTTAGTTTCTATGGATCCAACATTTCCCATTTATAAGACTGTCGTAGGTATATTTTTAGAATTCTAAAAAAAATTTATACCATTATTTTTTTATTTTAATATGTATTGAAAAAATATTTTCTTTTCATTCATAATAGATACTTCTACTGATAGGAGGTGGGGGATGGGGGTGTACACCCATGCATATAGTGTGGAACCAGTGCACATATTTGATTGTGGTGTATAATTAAGATAGTCAAATGCATGAAAAATAGGGCGGTGATGTTGGAGTTTATTTAGCGATGCTTGCCGAATACTCCGACATCATTCCTGTCAGCCCGCTCACATGGAGACAACTTCCAAATGAACACAATGATAATTCTTGTGCTGAGATATGGGTAAAAAAATTTGTTTTATTTAATTTAATATATTATTTCTTATATTTATATGAATTAATATTTTTGTGTCAGCTTCAATTCAATTTCCCTGATCGTGAGGGTGCACGACCAGCACGTCTAAAGGCTTTAGGTGAGATTTGGAGAGCCTATAAGCACAAGATGTATATTGTATGGTGTACTTGAGTTAGAATAGATTTAGAGGAGGTCCCTATCACGGATTATTTCCTTATTTAATAGTATTGGCATATGATTACTCATTAGACGACTATCCAGTTTAAGGTACTAATCACATTTGAAATATTTAAAGAAAAAATAATTGTTTTTCATTAATATTATCTTTTTTATTATTGAATTTTATTTAGGAATCATCTGTAAGAAATAAAAAAAAGATTTATTCTAAAAAATAACTCTACACAATGGAATGAAATATGATGTCATATCATGAGATGACGCATGTATGACAGTTTATAATTTCTTTTACGACTCACACTTTCTACTGTTTCTTCCATAATTTATTCTATTCCTAAAGTTATAATATAATTTTAGTTATGAAATTAATTATTGGTGTCCTATTTTTTACTATGGTTTTCTATAGTAAATTTCATTTTAGAGTGAAAATTGAATATTTAAAGACATGTTCCTCGAGAAAAACTTTTTAGCTTATGTCGAAGGATGAAATGTGGAAGTGAAGTTAATGAACCTGCTCTACAGCTGATTGTATATTTTACATTGTTGATTTTATATTTTAATATCTATTTTTAACTTAATAATCAATTTATATTTTTAAAAGGCTTCTTTAGAGGCCCTTGATTCCCATGAACCAGATAATTTTGTGGCAAATGACCATTTACATCAGGTGTTGGGAGATGAGCTCCCTAACAGTGTACGCTACCGACCGAGGAAGAGTATAGTCTTGACAAGGTTTTGGACCTCCTAAGGTATGGATGGTAGGTACACCAAGTTCCAAAAGGTTAAAAAAAAGAAGAACATGCTGATAAAAGGTCCAAAAAGATGGAAGAACAATCTACTAAGGAAACACTGCATTTATAAAATTGATGGATGTTTTACGTCCAACAATTCCACAAGTGGTTATAATAGCTTTCGATGAATATATTTCATCGATGAATTATATATATGGGGTACTAGGTGTCAGTTAGAGTTTTCATTGAGATGATGGTGAATAGTAGGCCAAGGCCGAGGGGGAGGATTGCGAGGATGAGGTCAAGATGGAGGAGGAGGGTGGGGAGGTGGTCGAGGCGGAGGACAATAGAGAGGAGGAGGCCGAGGCGGAATACACGGATGGGGAAGAGGGCTCTTAGGAGGGTGTGGATGATGACGGGGGCGACGATGGAGATTTGGGTGAGGCTAATGATGATGGTGATGATAGTGATTGTTTTTAGGGATAAATTGATTATTTACATTTTTTACTGATATTAATGACAGTTGATGACTGATGATTTTTTGTGCCTAAATATATGTCTGATTAGGTTGGTCTCATTATCTTTATTTCTTTATCTACAAATAATAAAACCTGACTTTATGATTTTCAATGACTGATTGACCCCCCCTTGACACCTCCCACCCCCTAGACACCCGCACCCCCAAGACACCCCCACCACCTTGGACAACCCCAACACAAAAAGGATTTCCCTCCCCCCTGGACACCCCCATCCCATGGAAAACCCTACCACATTGGACATCCCTCCCAACCCCCCTGGACATCCCCCACCACCCCTAGCCACCCCACCACCTAGACACCTCTTACCCCCTTGTAAATACACCACCCTCTCCCAAGGACAACCCCAACACCCTGGACACCCCCACATACCTGGACAACAGCCCAACCTTGGACACCTCCACCCCCTGGGCACCCCCCCACCACTTGGATACCCCCACCCCCTTGGACACCCCCACCCCCTTGACAACCCCTACCCCTTGGACAGCCCCCAAACCCCATGGAAATCCCCCACCCCCTAAACACACCACCCCCTGGACACACCTACTCCCTTTGAAAACCCCAACCCCCTGGACATCCCCCACCCCTAGAAAACACCCCATTCCTTATAAACCCTACCCCATATATTCCCCCACCCCACGAAAAACCCCCACTCCATGAACAGCCCCCAACCCCCATAGACACCCCCACCCCCTGGACACCCCACCCCTCCCCCTGGACACCCCACCCCCCTGGACACCCCCACCCCTTGGACGACCCCCACCCCGGGAAGGCCCCCACCCATAGAAACCCCCATCTTGTGTAAACCCCCTACCCCTTTGATATCCCCCATCCCCTTGGACAACCCCCACCCTTGGACACCACCCCACCCCATGAACACCCCCACCCCTAGACACCCCCACCCCCTGGACACCCCCACCCCATGGACATCCCCTAAACCCCCCTAAACACCCCACCCCTGGATAGAACCACACCCCATGAAACCCCAACACACTTGGACAACCCACACCCCTGGACACCCCACCCCCATGGACAACCCCCACCCCTCGACAACCACCTGCAGACACCCCCTAGACACCCCCTACCCCCTTGACCATCCACCCCAACCCCCTAGACAAACCCCTTGGGAAATACCCCACCACACTAACACCCCCACTCCCTAAAGAGCCCCCACCCTTGGACACCTCCATCTCCAGGACTCCCCTACCCCCTTCGACAACCCCACCACCATGGACAACCCACCCACCCCCTAGACACCCCACCCCTGGACATCCCCACCCCCTCGACACCCCGACCCTCTTGGAAAATACCCCCACCCCTGGACACCACCCTCCCCTGGACAACAACCACCCCCTAAACACCCCCTAAAAACCGCCACCCCCTTAGATAGCCCACACCACACCTGGACACCCCACCCCTTAGGACAACCCCCACCCCCTAGACACCACCCCACCCTTGGACACCCCACCCTCCTTGGACACCCCCACCCCCATGGACATCCCTCCACCCCATGGACACCCCCTAGACATCCCCACCCCTTGGATAGAACCCACCCCCTTGGACAACCCCCACCCCCCTTGACACCCCCACCCCCCTTGACACCCCCACCCTATGGACACCCCACCCCCCGGAGACCACCACCCCCTTAGACAACCCCACCTCCATTACATCAGCAACCCCCTGGACAACCCCCGCCCCCTGGACACCCCCTACCCATCAGACAACCCCCACCCCTGAAGACACCCCTGGATAGGCCCCCACAATTTTTTTGAATTGAATACATTGTATCATGGGAATGAGTGTTTTTTATGAATTCTGTATTTTTAGGTGTCTGATAATTATTGCAAATTTTCTATTGTATCTTTAGGTGTTGAATTCAATATATTGGAGAGGGGAGGAAATAGGGGATGTAGGTTGATGTGTAATTTGGTAGTGGTTGTACAGGGTAGTGAAGAGAGAAGGCTTCTGTACAGGGTAGGAAAGAGTAGGAAAGAGGGCTGCAGTGTAATCCTAGAGTACTATATACCAACGTTTTAAAACCGTTTGTACAAAGTTGAATAGACCATTATACCAATAGTTTAGTGAAAAACATTAGTATATAGGTTATACATATAATATCTACTAATAGTTATAGGAAAACCATTTGTATACCTATATTACAATGATTTACACACTGTTGGTATGGGTTATAAAGTTACATTTACCAAATTTTACAAACCTTTGGTACTTATGTATTGCAACAGTAGGCCAAAACCGTAGGGATGTTGAATTTTTTTTGTCTAACCCAATAGTTTCAAAAGGAACATTTGTATGAGGCTATCCCCACAACTTATCACCTAACCATTTTCCAAACTTTGGGTATAACAAATACCAACCAATTTTAATCCTTTTCCGAAGGTTTTAAACAGTTGGTAAAGCCTTCATTTTTAGCAGCAATGAAATCATATAACTCTACTACTGAAATTTATTTATATGAATCACCATCTAGAAGAAGAAACATGGGAACTTGAGGATGAAAATAAAAACCCTTATTCACATTTTTTCAAGGATTGAATTTAAATTATGATTATGAAACTATTATATGGTTGGGGGAAGAATGGAATATTAGGGATATTGTAGAAAAAATTAAGTACTATTTTATTAAAATAGATTTACTAAAAATAAATGATAATATTTTATGATCACTATTATAATGAATAGTAGAAAATAAAAAATATAATGAAACTATAATGTAGATTTATCCTCATATTTATTATTTAACATCAAGACTATAATAAGAATAATAAAAAAAATAAGATTATTCGATAAATGTAATCGACATATTACGAGAAATAAAATGAGATGTATTATTTTGGTGATTGATTTTTGATGAATTTATAGGAAATAATTATTGATATTACATGTTTTTTGGGAAATATATCCCCTTGAAATTATGACCACTAGAAATTAGGAATGTCTTACATTACTATTATTGGGTATTATGACTGTTGTGCATCTTGATAGTTGAAAATATTACAGTTATGAATTGACTTTTAGATTTTATGTATATTAATGATAATGGTGAGAGATAACTGATCTAATCAAAGAGTGTAAAATCCCATTGTGAATCTCATTTCTCAGATCCTAGGTAAGAGATATCATCACTAGGGTTTACCCTTGACCATTCCCAACCAAAACATCAAAAATTGATGTTTGAGATGATTTTTATATATGATAAGTTCATGTTAGTAGAAATAAAAACATGATCAGTATTATATAAACTAATCTATAATTTAGAAAAATTCACATCTTATCTTTAGGGATTATAAATTTTTGGTAAGGGGTTATGTATATTGGTGTTAAATATTATTAGATTTTAAATTCTTTTATAACTGAGAGGGTCATTACTCTGATACCCAATTTATATCTAATGTGTAACATGTATATAAAGATAAAATATAAATAATAATAAAATTTTATTTTATAATATGGCTTAAAAATTTTAAATCATTATTTATAAGTTATTAATGATGTGATATTTTTTATTTTTTTTAAATAGTAAATTATGGTAAAAATTGGCCAAATACAGTAAATATAACATTTTTCCACTAACCATTGTATTTGATAACTTTGTTTGGTAATGGAAATTATTTGGGGTAGTGTAGCTCTTAAGATAATAGAAAAATAAAATATATTTTACTTTATTCCATTATATCCCACTCATGAATCATATAAATACACACAACTTCTTACAATTTATCTTACAAAGAATTTGAATTTATCTTTTAATAATTTTTGCAATGATTTTCCCATAGTTTTCACTATAACAATAAAATTTTTTGTTGGTTTTATGGGTTGAATATAGGCTAAGAAGCTCCAGAGAGGTAATAGTTCCTATTTCACTCTCTTCATTTTGGATTTGAATTTATTTTTTTGTAAAAAAATTTAAATCCTAATTTATATATTTAAATGGTTATATGTTGATGTTATAAGCAGACATTAGATATATTATCAATGTTATAATACCCTAATATTTTTCATATTACCATTTTATAATTCGTCTCCATGATAGGGTAGGGTTCATTTTCTAATATTGTTAATTCATATTTTCATTTCCATTTTAGTATCAAATTCAATTTCCATGTAATTACTCAAATATTTACCTTATATCACATGAGTAACCATTTAAATCATATACAAATTTTCTCATAATACACTATTATTTTAAAACATACTTGGGGAGATGATCTTCATTATCCAAATTTCTACATATGCCATTTATTTATGTTATTATAGATGTATTAAATATATAAATTGGGAATTTCATAAGAAGGTTGAAATTGATATATTTGGGGGACCCTATTTTTTGTTTGAAATGGATTCAAGTATATTTTGAAATAATTCCATATTTTCCATAAATGTATGATGAATTTTAGGCATTTCCTCAAGGAAATTGTATATCTTTATTGTGTATCAAATATCAATATATACACACTCTATATTTATAGGGGATTAATCCAAAATCTCATTGGTTACATATCATTTCAAATACATGTATTTGATTGACTAAACACATAGATATTCTTGATCTTTATATGTACATGATATCTAAAATTCCATATTTTTCACTTAATAAGGGTATTTATTTGAACATTGTTTTCATATGTGAAAAATAATGAAAAAATACATGATGAGGGGGGGGGGAGGTAATTATAATTTTAAAATAAACATACAATATTCATCTTCTTAAAGAATTAAGATAATTTTAATTTAATATTTCCTATTAAATCAAATTTTTATCGATTTTTTGAATTACCAATGACATAGAAGATCAATATAAAATAAAATAACTAATACATTGAAATACAATTTGCCTAACTGAATTATAGTGAATAGTATTATAAACTCTTAATGAAAGAGTTAATAAAGTATAGAATTAATATATTTGAATTATAGAAACACAAATTAATAAGACAATGCAATTGAAGAAGGAATTAACCAAATTGAAATTCAAATAATATTAATAATAAAGTAAATAAAAAATTTATTATTTATTAGAAACCAAATATTCCTTTAAATTATATTTAATAAAATATCACCTTTAAGGAAATGTTAGGGGTAGATATATAAAACTTATATGAGGTATCAAAGTCATTAAACATGTTCTAATGTACCCATTCTTTTATATTTATTATAAGATCTATCTTCCCATCCCCATAATCCCATGACTATAGTTATTAGTAACATCTCTCAAATAAAATTCTACAAACCAGAAATTAGAAAGTGTTATCTTCATATCCTTGGAATACATTGATCATGTGAAAAAATCTCTATCTTCTTATCCCTAGAAGCACTCAATCATGTATTATTGGAAGTAGAGCAGTTAAAATAGAAATATTAAGATGATTAAAAATATAAACTTTCATAGTGGTTTCTCTTATTGGAAAATACAAATAACTAAAGTTACATTGATCAGAATATCTCAATGTAAGAAAAAAATTTCAAATCATTAAGATTATTATTTTTACCATACTCGATATATTTAACATTTCATATATAATTATGATTCTTGAGGTACATATTTATTTATAATTAAATTTTTAAAAAACATTAATAGTTTAATTACAGAAAAATTAGGATTAGTTGTAACAGTATCAGTAAAAACTTCTATACTATGTTTATTCATCAAACTATGTCTTAGTATGTCCCAACTATAGTTATTCATAAATATCATTGAAGTAAGATGATTTTCATTCTTCATTTCTCTATATGTTTTCAAATTAGTTAGATTTTTATTATTCTATAAATTAGTTACTGAATGTTCATTATCCAGGTCAAATAAATTTAATATGAAGTGTATTTGGATTTTTAAAATAAATAAGAAAATTTTATTTTCAATTAAAGATCTCCTATAGAATCTCCCAGTCTTTAGAAAGATCAATAGATACAAGAAAATTTGAATTAATTAATATAATTTAAAAATAAATCACAATATAATGTTCAATTTTATTTTATTTCTTTTTTTCTCACCTTAGTTTTGAAACTAATACCAAAAAACATTCATAAAAAATATAGGTATCCCCAATAATATTCTTTATATAAATATTTAGGTGATATATAAGATAAAAAATAAGAAAATTTATCCTCCTAAAATAGTAAAATAAAGAAATAAATATATTTGTTAATTTCTCCAATTTAAATGAAAATAATTGGCGAAAATAAAATAATCTAATACCAAGAAATTTTAATAAATCTTAATAAAAAATTAATATATAATGAATAATATCTTTTATTTGTCCCCAATATATAAAACATTCAACAATATAAAATTTACTCTTTTTATCCATTGGAAAAAAAGTAACCATTAAGCAGACAAAACAACGAGGAATCAAATATTCATTAAATTTATCACCCATTGTCATTTTAAAAAATAAATATAGAAGAAATAAGAAATATTAAAATTAAATAGAAAAATAAATATAATTGTAAAATAAAATGTCAATTTAGTTTGAGAATGTTTCTGATCATATGTTTTGGATTTCTTTGGAACTTATGTAGTTATTAATGTCTTTAAGAAATGACCCCTTTTGAAGTGTTGACATAATCAATATTCTATACATAAATTGTATTTTAACTTGTTTTCATATATGAATATATATTATTATAAATTAAGTTCTATTTGAACCTTACTTACTCCAACTATCTAATGAAACTTATTATAAATCTCTGCATAATGAAATATATGACTCAAAATTATGAGGATTTAAAATTATTCTTCACTAATAAGAAGATAAACGTCTTCATCTATATCTAATATATTTTTTGTATTAATGAGAGATACTAATTACATATTATAAAAAAGTACATGAAATTATAAACATTTTAGTGGAAAAGATAAGGTAGAATGAATGTTTTAATTAAAAATATCGAGATTAATATCTTTATATAGAAATTTGAAATTTATATCATCCAAATAAGTTTCCATAAAATAAGAATGGTTCACTGTATTGTCTTAGAAAATAAAAGGCCAAAAAAATATTTCTTCTAGGTTATCTGATGTTTTAAATTTATAATTTCATTTAATACAAAAGAAAATGTTCACATTTCAAATGTAAAAGAGGATTTACTAAGATGAAATTGCACACAAAATATTCCACCCTAGATTAAATAATAATTAAAATGAATCAATAAATGATATATGATACCAAATTAAAACTATTTAAATTTTACTTCCAGTAATGATAGATTATATTTTTATTTCAAGGATAGTTCAAAAATATATTATAAAATAAATGTAAATACCTTATATAAATGCTATTATAAACCATCAAATTGAATAATAGTTTAGTTTACATCTAGAAATCATAACTATATAAAATTTCGATAAATTTTAAGACATAGAAATTTTTTGAATTCTAAAATGTTTTTAAATAAATGTGGAATATATAAATTTTAAATTTAGATAATTTTGAAAGAAAATATTCCACTTTTTTAGAGGATAAATTAGTGTTACGATATAGATGGAAGTCTAAATGGATTAAATATTAGCTAAAATTAAACATTCCCAGCTTCTATTCAATAAATTAAATTTTATTAGAAGAGAGCAGCTCAGTAAAAATTTCTTTAAGATGATTTATGTTCTGATAATTACATGAAAAAACAACTTTTTTTACATGTGATCAATATACAAATATTTTCTTATATATAGATTATTTTCATATGAATGATTTTTTAGGTTCTTAGATAAGTAAAAGGAATAATTATTATAAAAATTAATTGTATATCTTGGAAAACTCAATCCAGAATCCATGATTTTTTATGTATCCACAACACTTGACCACACAACTTCTTCCTACTACATATTATAAATTAGCTGTGGAATGTGGTATATAATATTTTATATAAATAGATGAATAATATAAATATTATCCTATGTAAATAAATGTTATGAAAGTATGTTTTCTATACAATATAAAACCTCTAACGTTAGCTTATTGGTAAGTTTTCAAAACAAAATCATTCCATGAAAAACAGAGTAATACATGTTTTAATGTAAATTTAAGGTATATTTAAATATATTTAACCACATTAAAATTCAATTATTTTTTATTATAATTAAATATCACACTTAAAAATTTTTAAAAGAATATTTATAATAAACTTTTTTCTAGATATAGTATATTTTCGATCGTACATTGATAATGATTTTGATCTGTCAATTTACTAGATTCATCAATATCATGTTTTATAGATGTTTCAACCAAAAAAATAATAATTTAAACTTTATTAAAATAAAAACATTTGAGTAAATATTTATTATAATTATTTTGTGTTAAAATATTTCATTTTATTTCTTAAAAAATAATAAAACTAAAGAAAATTTTGAGTCGTCAGTTCATTCTCATTTAATTTTTTTATATGTTTTGAAATTTTATATATAATATAATTATTATTTGAACTAAAAATAATTTCATCAATATATATTTTATGAAAAATGTGTTTTTGAAAATTTTCATTATTAACAGTGTTGGATCATCTCTTCCTTTGATACATTTATTTTTATTGAATATCTAGAAAATATTTCATACCATGCCCTTTGGGATTTCTTAAGCCCATATTGTTCTTTATTATGTTTAAATACACTGTTAAAAAATTTCATATCTTCAAATCTATGAGATTTTATTGTATAATAATAATTTCAAACAT
The DNA here is from genome assembly GCA_963277665.1 of Viscum album. Classification (NCBI taxonomy): domain Eukaryota; kingdom Viridiplantae; phylum Streptophyta; class Magnoliopsida; order Santalales; family Viscaceae; genus Viscum; species Viscum album. The sequence continues at coordinate 1,536,811,486 of OY728126.1, forward strand.
ATCCTTTAATGAGATAACTTTTTAAACCCATAAAGTGAAATGAAATTATGCTATAATGGATAATATGATTTTGGTAGATTCCAATCCAGATACCAGTAATACAATTTCACAATAATAAATTACATATTATTTATAATATCCTATATAATGTTTTTTAATTTTTTAAATGAATTTCATTTTCATGATACTTTTTAAAAAACCCCATTTTACTACACTTGGGTTTAGATTTTTTGGTCATTCAACTGAAGTCCAAACATGGATCGATTGAAACAAATTGAGTACTTATTCTATATATCCATCCAAATTTCATCATCAAAATCAAAATCAACTATTTTAGGTTCAAATCGTGATCGGAAAGCATGATTCTCACAATGATATCTTAGGGATCTTCTAGTTTTAAGTGGTTTATATATATCTCTAATAATATAACTTAAATGAAGAATCCTTATGATCAACTAACTTTTCTATAATGTGGTACGATGATCATAAAATATTGGATATAATTTTGTTTTGAAGTAGATTATGAGTCTTTAAAATATTTTTTACTTACATCAGGGGGATTTATATTTGGTATTTTCTTATTATATTATGAAAATTTAAAAACATCATCAGTATTTTGATGATTTTATGGTTTAAAAAAACCAGAGAACCGGTTTCATTGAGCAATAAATGAACCATTTTTCCACAATAATGGTCATTTTATTAAATACATGATACGTCCTACTATTTATATAATATTCCATAAAAATTACTTCACTAGTTTTGGAATAATTTTTTTACCGGTAATCTTATTTATTTAGGATGAATACATTGCATGTAAATACTCAAAAGAATTTTTTTTGGGATTTATTTAAATTGATAGATAATAAGGAGTTTTTCGAGAATAAAGTCTATATATTACTCGATTTATAGTAAAAAAAATAAGTACTCATAGCCTCTACCAAAAAATTTCTTGAAGGAGAATAATCACATTGAAAAGTTCCTACAATTTATTATATAATTCCATCTCCTCTTACAACTATAATATTTTTATTTAGTATTTATAGAGATTAAAACTTATGAGTAATACAACTTTTACAAAAAAAAGTTTCACAATTAAAATCAACAATGTCTCCACCATGATCACTCTCGATAGTAACCAAAATAATATTTTTATAAATTTTAGAAAATGTTTAAAAACATAAATTTTGTAAATGAATTATATTTTCATGTGTAAAATTACACCAATGTAAATATAGTTTAATCATAAATAAGTAAATTTAAAAAATATGTACCTCCAACACTTCTAGTTTTTGTCAGAAAAAAAGATCAATGTGTACTAACAGAAAATATTTATTAGTTGAGCCTTCAGTTGTAGATTTAATACATTAATTTTGTTTCATTAAATTTTGAAAAGGTTATAATATTCTATATAAATGAAACATAATTTTTATTAAATTTGTAACATGTGTTCTTTTTACTGACTGCAAATTACCTTTTTTATTTTCAAACACATTTAAGGTAATGTGAGGAACCATGCATATAGAAAATATAAAGCTTTGAATCCCATAAGAGATAACTATACCATTGAAATATAATTTAAGAAAACTAGATTATTTTTTCCTAAATAACTTCTAATGAAGACCATTTACATGTATGTCTAGATCATCCTTGATAAGTTCTTTGATCCAGTTGGACATCTTGTCTCATATCTATATATACTCCTCCATTTTTATCGTCCCTATATTGTATCTTCTTATTAATATATGATTTTGATTTTTTATCCACTCTGACTGAACCTTATTAGTTACCAGATATAGAAATATCTCATACATCTTATCCAAATCTTCTTTCAATGAATTAAGCAAAAATGATTTTGACAACATTTCTTCTATAGATTGAATAATAATTTCCCACAGCTCCTAATTCCAAATATCCTCATATTGTTCAGTGTCCGCAGTAGGAGGAGGGTTCAAAACCACCAATCCATATTTATTTATCATTAAGTACTACAATAGAACTGTATCCTACCCCTATTACTTGTGGTCACTAGAAACAATCTGATTATTACTAGTAACATTGAGATTAGAATATATCACCTTAACCTTTATTTTTTGGGTGGATGTTGTCTCCATTGGTTGGGGTAAGTAAGAATAGTCATTGTGCCCTTTATAATTTTGATCTTCAATCTAGATGCACCACCCAGAGTCCTAATAACATTATCATCCCGTCCTTATCCTCAGACTTTGTATCCCTCTGCATTGGATTTAAACATCACTATATTATACATACATTGAAAATATTTTCCTGAAATAAGTAAAATTATGAATTGGTTACCCATAAATGTTTTTGTCTAGTTAAATTTGAAAATTATATTTTAATAACCCACATTTGTGTAAAAATTTAATGATGTAATAAAACTAGTTGTTTTTAAATAAAATATAATTTAAAACCAAAATATTAAACATTATTTAAAGATACAAATTAATTCCAATGACCACATCAGGGGTTGTCAGTAAAAAAGGAGCTCTAATGTTACAGAATAATTTTATTAAAAATAAGGATTTTTAGATGACAATCATATTAGATTTGATGTTTTAGAGGGTCCAATTAGTTTATATATTTTTTTATCATATTTTTAGTTTTGATAAGTAACATTAGATAAAATATTTTTTAGATTAAAAACAATAGATTTATAATGTTAAATTGAATTGTTATTGTATTCATAGGATTTTTGATCAAACAAATTTGGATAAAAAAAATTCAATAAACTAAAATTTTAACATAAATAGTTTGATCAAACTATTTTTTTCTACTTATATTTGATGAAAAAAATTATTTTTTAAAATTATTTATTTAAATATTATTAAAATTATGAAGCTAATAATGAAATTCATTTATTATATTTAGTATTATTTTATTCATAAAAATCATATGTATTTTTTAATCAGATATTTTATTGATTCTTAATAGTTACAATGCTACCATTACAACTATAATAGTTATTGTTTCCTTCTCCTCCAATGAATATTATTTTTTTTACTTATTATGGATAATATATTTCTTCTCCTAATTAATTTGAATAAATATATTTATAATTATAAGTAATCTTTTAAGAAAGGTATAAATATTTTAGGGATTCTTTTGTTACCTTTTCCATAATTGTTTTTCTTTATCTAGAATATTTGAATTGAGGCCAATTTTTTTTACTCTATATTCTACTATAGTCTGATGATCTATCTGAAAATGTGTCAATTTCAATACCCCAACATGTATCTAAATCTTTTAATATATTATTCACTTTTCTATTTGAGTAAATTTAAAATTTATTTTTTTCTTCTTCAAATTAATAAAATATGGTATTACATGACCTAACTTTATGTATTCATAAAATATAACTTCCAATAAATTATTATCATTATTTTTTTTATTGTTGACATGATGAGAATTTCATAATGTTTAATTTATAATAAGTTTATTTATCCTCCAGGAAATTTTATAATTCTGGTTATATATTTATTTTGATTTAGTTGGTTCATAATGATTTAATTATTTGTAATGGGGTATTTATGATATTTAACACAAGTATTAATAGTATTGTAATTTGGATTACCTGAAATAGTGGAAAATGATAGTACATTATTACTTTTCTATTTCTTGTAATATTATTTTAGCCTCATTTCCAATTGCATTAATGTTTAAATTTATTCACCAAGATATTAATTTTTAAAATGTATAAATAATCATTTTTATCCACTTGGATTCCCATTATTTTGGAAAAGTATCAACAAAAGTTTAAATGAGTTAATAATATGATAAATCTTTTTCCTTAAAGGAATGTAAACTCATTAATATTTTCAGAAATAATGGATGAATATGTGTTACTATTTTTCAATGTCGAAGATAAAAGGATTGAAATTAATCTATATAAATGGATCTATAAGTTACTAAGACATATTTAATTCAATTTTTTAAATTCAAATTTCTTATAAATTCATATATCATTTTTACTTAACTTTTTCTTCACATATATATTCTTTGTAATATAACATAATAATGTTTTGAAAAAAATTATGGTTGACCTGATATAACTATTTTTCATCATGATATAATTATACTATATCCATCACTTGATATTTGTAGTTTCCATTTATCATGAAAAAGTTTTCAACTCTAGTATTAATGATATTTGATTTCTTACGATCATGAATGTAATCATAATCAACAAAATAAAAATAACCAGTCTTGACAGATTCATGATTTCAAGTGTTCTAATTTTTTACTCTTGCTATCAAAAAAGGGATTTCATCCACAATCACAAATTTTTGTGTAGAAATTGAGTTGAAATTCCAATAAACTCACTCAAAAACAGAAGGTAGTTTTTAAAGAGTAAATTTCAACGTCATGGTAAAGACTACATTTGATACTAATTGTTTGGTGGTGTTATTGAGAAAAAAATATTTGGGGTGGGCGGTGAATTAGAGTTTTAATAAACTTACAATTCTAAAAACCTTTGTGTATTAATATTAGTAGATTTTTTATTATAAATGAAATAATATATTTATTGGGTTTTCAAAATTACTAATGAGATTAAAGATCAGAGTAAAAGAAATAGGTACTATATTGAAATGTCGTTTTCATTATAGAAATAAAGAGATATTTATTTTAATGTACCAACAAAAGAGGTTAAAAAGTATAATTTTAAATTGTATTTATTATAAAAGAATAAATCTAAAAACTAATGCAATTGAATTAGGAATTAATGAATTAAAATTCAAATAAGAATATTACTGATGTAAAGGAATAGATTTAGATTATTGGTTATAAAACCAAATACTCCATCAATGGATATTTTTTAAAACCTTAATTTTAAACCAAAGTAAAAGGTAGATATATAAATCTTATATGTTGTCTCCAATAATTTAAACTTTTCATAATGTATCTGTAATTTTATATCTATAATATGTTCATAATTATTATCCTTAGAATTCTTCATATACACTTTAAAAAAAATGAAATCTAAAATTTGAAGAATTGGATGCTCATGAGCTCCATATTCCATTCCTTGGTACCCATATACAATACCCTAATATTATATGATATATTTCTATTGAAATATATCTAACTTTTTTGATATCTTTCTTCCCATGCAACCATATGTTTAAAAAAACCCATGAAAAACTATTGATATATATTTTTATTATTGTTATTTCCATGCTATTGGATTTTTGGGTATAAATGATATTAAAAAAATTTAAAATTTATGCAATAATATTTTATTAAGTTTATATTTTTTGATTAATTATTATGTTATAAGTACTCAATTTTGAGTTAATTCATTTTATGATTCAATAATATGGGATTTAAAAAAAATGATCAGTATTACTTGTTTTTTAAGATATTGTAATTTATTATTTCTGCCATTATAAATGAAATTTTATAAAAATTATATCATTTTTAAAATCCAGATCATATTAGGGTTCTTTTTTTTAAAATTTTCATGAAAACATTATTTTTTGGAAGAATGATGAAAATACCAAATTTTTAAGAGAAATATATTTTACATACATTTAATTTCAAAGAATAAGTTTTATTTATATGGTATTAAAATTCCATTATTTTATATTTGTTATATATAATTTAATTTATAGCTTTTGGATCAAAATAATATTTTATCTTGGTATAAAAATATATTTACACATAAAAAATTATTTTTTCCTAAAATCATTTTTTATCACACTTTATGGGATCATTATAAAGTGAATTTATACCACTTATAGAGAGTTAATTTATGAAATTAAATTCCATATTTCAAGTCTTAATAATTTATATTATTTAATATCTTTATAAAATGTTTTTTTTCATAATGATTAGTAAAAACACTAAATACTTTTCACATTAGTAAGTGTATAACTGGTAAAATGGGGTTAAAACATTGAGGTAATATTTTTAAATTTCACAAACATATTAATTTATCCTATTGTATGAGTGACAGTTACCCATTTTCTTCATGTTATCAAATATATTTTATCTTTTTTTATTTCACTTTGATCATTACCTTTATATTGTTTATGTACATAAAAAAATGCAACTCTCTTTCTTTCAAATTGTGATTATTTCATCACATAGGGAAGGAAATAATTTTAAAATAAATATTAAAGAATTCTGAAATTAATGAAGTTTTTTATTGATGTTAATTTATTTCTAATTTTTATTAAATATATAATTACCTTAAACACTAATACAGTGCTCACGCAATTCATGTGCAAGTCGTAGAGAAATCCAAATATACAATTTTAAAAACATTAAATAATATATTTTTTAATGAATTATGGTATAATAATATATTTAATGTTTATAATAATGTATTACTAAATTTCAAATTTATTATATTCTAATTCCATTGTCACGACCCATCCTCAGGGCCTGTGCTATGACTACCCCAAGCCCACCTTCCACAGGCCAAGGGCTAGCGACTAGCACCAAATGCATAAATCCCGATAAAAGGGAAGGCATGGCCTTTATAGAAGTAAACAAAAACAACAGAGTACACAAGTAAAGCAATCACTAAGTAAAAACTGAATACAAAAAGTAAGTGCTAAAAGTAAAGGGGCCGAAAATACAAGCCCAACAGTATGTACAGTACAACTGAAAAGCAAGTACAATAGTAGTAAAGTAAAATAGCAACCACCAAGTCATCCTCCGGGAATCCCACAAGAAGGGTGGGTACAGATGGTCTCCTTAGCACCTTGGGTCCATCCGTCTGATCCTTTTACGTCTCATCAAGTGGTCCAACTCCGAGTACCATCTAGCTCCACAAGTATCCACCATGATCAGTGTTGTCCGTCGTCTGCATTCAACACAATGTAGTGCGAGCATAGCCCGTACAGGGGTGAGTATAACGATACTCAGTAGGGACCTCAAGACTCTCGAAGGTCTCCCAGAATCCACAAAGGATAAACCACAAAAGGAAAGATACAATCACAAAGTATCAAAAAACTCTACTTAGGTATATGCACATACATATACCTAAGTTAACAATCTCAGTTCTGCTCCAACTCTCAAGCCCAAGCACAACCTAGTCCAAACAGGAAATAAGTCAATCACATCATCGATAATTATTGAATGTCAAGACTCATCTCACACAGGTATATATCTTTCGTAAAGTGATAAAAATGATCAGAAGTAGTCACTAATTCCTCTAAGCTATCATACCCACGTAGGATACTAGAGCAGTTAAGCTGTCAGAACCACATTGGATTCTAGACCAACTACTCTGTCAGACCCATGTAGGATACTAGAACAGAAGTCAAACTGTTGGATCCATGTAGAATACAAGTACAATACTCATCACTGTCGAAACCACGGAGGATTCCAATATGGTTTTCATCATCGCAGAACACACGGAGGACTCTAGTATGGTAGTCATCATTGCTAAACCCATGGAGGATTCATGTATAGTAGTCATCGCAGTCGCAGCCAGCTCTAGGGTTCCCGCACACAACATGATCGATTTCGGGAGGGTCTGCTTCTCGAGCCAAGGTGTCGATACATCAAATATCACAAAGTCCATATTTTATATATCCTAAAGATCCAACTCATCAAAAGGAACTCAACGCGATAGACGATGCGTCAATCAGATGCCCGGTCTGAGAGTTATTAGCATTTTTTCTCTGGGGGCTCTGTTGGAAATACGCTCGTTCCAAAACCAGACATTTTCCAATGTTGTCCAAAACTCAATTAGAGTCTCTCAAAAGTACCACCTCATCCTAAGGGTCCCAGTTTCATAGACGGAAAATCGACCAGACACACGGTCTTATTGTAATTCATGTTTAAGTGAAAACGGGCCCGACCGGTTATGCCCAGTTGGTTGGTGGGTCAGGTCAATCTTGTTTTGGCAAGTCCGACCCGATGAATCACGCGGCCCGGCCAGGCTTGGCGGGGTGCGGCCCGGCCCGGCACAGCCCGACCTGACATGGTGCGGCCCCGCTGGTTGGGCGGCTCGGCCCGGGTGGCTGAGCGGTCCAAGGGGGGGCACTTTCCCGACCAGGCAGCGCCGAGCGGCGCCGCCCTCCCAACTGGTTGGCCAAAGTTGTTCGGGCTTCTTGGTGCAAGCAGCCCGCTCGGGTGGGCCACGGTCTTGCTCCGCGGCACCTTCAGGTTCCACTGCTCCTTCACCCAACCGGTTTTCCACCGAAGCGGCCCGCGGAGCGCGGGCCACGGTCCTCCACAGCGTGGCGCCCCTTGTGGCACCACAGTCTTTCTTCAGCCCGACCGTTTCTTCTTCGACAGAGCGGCCCGCGGTTGCAGGCCGCGGTTCTTCCGCACGCGGCCGGCATGAGGCCGCCGCCTTCGATCGTCGCCGCTTCCCATTGCGAATTAAAAGGAATGAGAACGGAGGGTCGTTGGGCCATGTTCATTCTGTCCGCGCCCTCTGTGTAAGGTGATATCAAATGGGAAAAGAAAACCATAACATTTAACGAAGAAGAAGAACATTTTTATCATTTAAAATTGAACATAATCCTCCCACCTGGATCAAGGTTTGTTCATCTTAGATGCGGGTAATGGTGTCGCTCCTTCAACGTCTATGGAAGATCCATCGTCATTGGCGACATTCCCCATGGCGGTGTCTCATCCATTGACGCGGATGAAGAAGATGGTTGGAGAAGTCGTGAATCATTCCTTCCCGAGAAAGGACGATATTCTTTGAGGAATAATGAAGCCCCTCTAATTCTCCAAAGATTCCCCACCAAAATATTTGATGAGGTAAATATTATGATAGACTTCTCCCAATTTTAATGAATTGCCAATAAATTAAAAATAATTCAAAAGAGATGTGCCAATTTAATTAATAAGGTTATTGATTACATTAGTTTGCTTCATTAAGTTTTGGAAGTGGAGAGGCTTCACTTTAAAAAGGGAAGTTGTCCTAATAAAAGCAAGGGGAGTTAAATGGGGGGTTAAGGGAAGATGAAAGGTTAGGATCGTGTGGGACCCACCTCATAAATATCCTCACATAGAAGGTTATGTGGGTGTGGGCCCCACCTATAACTCCTCTTGGGTGGAAATAACCAACTTCTATAAATAAAATTGTGATCCACAAATTTTATTTATTTCATTCAAAATCCCCGAATATTAACTCTCAACCCGCATAAAACACAACCGTGGTAAAGGTCCCCTTATGCGAATACCGGTGCTACAAGTTCATTGGTTTCCTCAGATATTAATTCTGAGAATCGGTTCAAAAGATAGAAAAACCCGCACGTACGTTTACTAAATGTACCCAAAAAAAACTTCAGAAATTGATTCTTGGAAAACCGGGAACCAGAATCAGGTGTCGTTCGAAACCACAGACACGTAAAATTCCAAAGTATTTATGGAAAAAGTTTCCTTGAAATTTCCAGGTCGTTATATTACTCCCACCTCAGGGATTTACGTCCCTGTAGAGCTACAACACACACTAGGGAAACAAATGGGGGTACTCTACATGTATGACTGACTCCCGCTCCCAAGTCCTCTCCTGAAGGTTCTCGTGCTGCCAGCGAATGTGCAATAGAGGAATAGACCATCCACGTAGGACCCGCTCATGTCTATCATCAATCTCCACTGGGACTGCCCAGTTATCGATGTCTAGCTCCCTGTGATCGATGAAGTGGGTCGGGTTATGCACGTATCTCCTCAGCTAAGATACGTGGAAGACGTCATGCACCCGGTGCAACTTAGGTGGATGTTCCAGGCGTTATTCCACCTCAACTACTCTACTGTGGTCTTGGAAGGGTCCGGTGAAACTTGGATATAACTTGCCACCCCGGGAAAATCCTCCTAGACCTCATCGAGGTGAGACCCGTAGGAAGACGTGGTCGCCATCCTCGAACTCCGGTGGTCTCTATCTCCTATTATCATAGAACTTTTGTCTTTTCTGTGTAGTCTTCATCCACTCATGGATGATCTGCACCTTTTCCATTGTAGCCTAAACCATCTATTGTCCTACAAGTGCTGACTCCCGTGGGTCAGTCCATCAGAGAGGGGATCTTCAAGGTCAGCCGTATAGTGCCTTGTAAGGGGCCATCCTAATGGTGGAGTGGTAACTGTTGTTGTATGCAAACTACACCATGGTTAAGTGGTCCTTCTATCTACGACAGAAAGTCAAGGACACATGCATAGAGCATGTCCTCGAGAGTCTAAATGGTCCTCTCAGTCTGACCGTCCATCTGAAAATGGAAGGTGGTGCTCAAGAGAAGCTGTGTCTCAAAGGCCTCATGCAACCCCTTCCAAGGCCGAGAAGTGAATCGATCCTCTCGATTAGAAATGATAGTCGATAGAACACCATTTAGCCGTACGATCTCCTAAATGCAGAGGCATCCCAAGCTCCCTATTGAGCCCTTCTCTCTGATCGGTAGGAAGTGGGCCGACTTGGTGAGTCGATCTACTATCATCCAAATAGAGTTATGTCTTCTAGATGTACGTGGAATCGCCATCACGAAATACATGGATATCCTATCCCACTTCCAGTTCGGGACCTCTGAGGGATATACCAAGACTACTAGTATCTGGTTCTCCACCTTCACTTACAAACAAGTAAGGCATCATGAAACTAACTCTACTACAACCTTCTTCATACCCAGCCACCAGTGCTGTCGTTTGAGGTCCTGGTACATCTTTTCCACTCTTGGACATACCGCTAGATGGGAAGTGTGAAACTCCCTCAGAACTTCCTCCTACAGTGCAACTGGTAACATCGTACGTCCCTTGAAGAGAATGACGTGCTCTCCTCCTTTTGAAAATCCATGAGGCACCTGCCCTATGGATATCTGAGAACATCACATCTCACAGTCAATGTCCTCATGTTGTGCATCTCTGACTCACTGAAGGAGTATAGGAGTGACTGTGAGAGACTGTAGAAAAGATGCTCCATCTCTATCCACAAAATATATTTGCAACGAGGCTATTTGCTTCGTCGCCTCTCCTAGAAGATGAATTCCCGATCTACTACTAAGATCATCCGATAAAACGTTTCCCTTTCCAGGAGTATAGACAATCTCAATGTCATAGTCCTGGAGGAACTCGAGCCGTCACTTCTTTCTCAGGTTAAGGTCCTTTTGCGAGAATATGTACCTGATACTATGGTGGTCAGAGTACACAGTAAAGTGCTCACCCATCAGATAGTGCCACCACATATTCAAGGAGAATACCACTACTGATAACTCCAGGTCATGGGTATCGTAGTTTTAATCATTCTATCCCAACTGATGTGAACCATACACAATCACTGACACTCCTGAATTAGGACACACCCAAGTCTGGTCCCTGATGCGTCGTAGTAAAATACCTACCCAACAACCTCCTCTGGAAACTTCAAGATGGGCACACTGGTCAACATCTGCCTCATCTCTTGAAAGCTATACATGCATCTATCTGACCACAGGAAGGGTTTCCCCTTCTTCATCAAGGATAAAAGCAGCACTGCAACTCTGGAAAAGTCGGGCACAAATCTTTGATAGTACCCAGCCAGACCTAGGAAACACCACACCTTCATCACGCACCTGGGTGGCTCCCAAGATAGAATTGCCTCGATCATCGCTGGATCCACTACAACTCCCACCTCTGAGATGACGTGTCCTAATAATTGAACCTCTATAATCCAAAACTATCACTTCGAGAGCTTAACATAAATTTGGTGCTCTCAGAGTGTATCCGGTACAACCTGCAAGTGGTTGGCAAGCACCTCCTCAGTAGTCGAGTAAATCAGTATGTCGTCAAGGAATACTACAAAAAAATGATCGAGGTAAGGATGAAAGATCCATTTCATGAGAATAATGAACACTGATGGAGCGTTGGTTACGCTGAAGGGCATAAACATGAACTCATAGTGGCCATACCGACACCTGAAGGCCATCTTCTGCACATCCTCGTCTCGAACTCTGAGTTGGTGATAGCCTGACCTAAGGTCTATCTTCGATGAACCATCATGCTACCTTGAGATGACAAAAGATGTCATCAATCCTTGGAAGTGGGTACTTATTCTTCATGGTCACCTGATTTAGATGACGGTAGTCGACACACAATCTTAGACTCCCATCCGCCTTCTTGGCGAACAGGATCGGATAATCCCAGGGTGAAACAATGGGTCGGTTGAATCCAATTCCCTACAAGTCCTCCAATTGTACTCGCAGCTCACGAAGCTCAGCAGGAGCCATCCGATATGCGGGATTAGATATCGGTGATGTCCTAGGGTATAAGTCAATATAGAAGTATACCTCTCTGAAAGGAGGTAGTCCTGGAACTTCATCATGAAAAACACCCGCATACTGATCCACCACAATAGGAAATCTCGGAATCCGCTCATCAACTGCTCCAAGGATGAGACTAGCCAACTGAGGTGTGATCGGCCTCCCTCTCCTCTGCGAAATTCCATCTTGTGCTGAAAAGGCTCCCTTCTGGCCAGTGAAGGTGAACCTGCTCCCATCCGTGTGGATACACCACACCTTGCGCCTAATGCAGTCGATCTGAGCATGGACTATAGACAACCAGTCCATACCCATGATGACGTCGTAAGGCATCGATGCCACTACAAGAAGATCCAATACGAAGCTCTCACCTCCTAGAGTAAGCTCACACTACCTGCACCAGTGTGTAATCGTCGAGTCTGCACCCGTAAGAGTCTCTAGCCATAAGGATTGAGCCAACAGCTCTGTCAGAATCTCCGAGATCTGAACAAGAGAAGCATCAATAAAATAATGACTCGCTTTTGTGTTTATAAGTACAAAATCAAGGGTGGAGTATACCCAGATAGTACCTCAAATCATCTCGGGTGCACCATGGTCGTAGGACTCGACTGTCTTGAGCTGATCCTACCTCTGTCTGCCAGCCCCCTGAGGTTAGGGTGGTCCTCCTAGTGGTGGTGGTGGTAGAGCCTCGAAACGTCGTCCACTAACCGCTGCTCGGCTAGCTCCTCTGCCTCATCTGCCTGCTCCTGGCGGACCTCCACGGTCAAACCTCTGCTTCTTCCTGGAAGGTCCCTCTACTATCTGCTACTTGTCTGCATGGTGGGTCAAATAGTCTCGTGCCATGTGACCTTGCCCGCTGCATGCATAACATTGCATGATCCTTGTATAGCTGGCTCTGTTTCAAGTGTCCCGCACAACCGAACCTATATCCCGAGGTTTCTCCCCTGATGGCCTGGTCTGCTTGGACCTCTACCACATCTGTCTACTGCTGGCTGCAAAGGACTCTGCTATGTGTCGCCCTGCAGTGGGTCTCACTACTGCTGTCGGCTTAGCGAGAATGATCACCATAAGAAGGGATCACTCCAGCACTCCCGCCTGCATCAGAATGCTGAGGGAGATCATCGAATCCTGTATCTCATTTCTGAGTCCTTGCTCAAAGGTCCAGTCCCGGAAGAGTGGGTCCCATAGCATGTCCATGGAGTATCGCGAGAGGTCAGTAAACCTCACTGAGTACTGAGCTATTGTCATGCTGCTCTGCCGAAGATGAAGTAACTCCAGAATCTGCACCACACTAAGGGAGGCTGGAACAAACTCGGAGCGGAAAAGTCTCTCTATGTCTGTCCAAAGTAGAGATGCCTCATCAAGCACTTGAAGCATCAGGATCCACCATCTACCTGCTACTGCGTGCAGGAGACTCATGGAAAGGATCATCATAAGGTCCGTTGATGTCCCTACCATAGCCTCTAACAAATCCTTGGCTGCCTGAGGGTTCATCTCTCCGCGGAACCTGGGTGACCTCTATCGCTGAAACTCATGCAACGCACTCAGGCGGCATACACTCTCTGCTACAAGGTCTAGTTGTATCGGTGGATCAGAAGGTAGTGGTACCTCTGGTACCTCCACTATGATGGGGACCTGCACTGAGGCCACATTTCTCGGTGGGCTGCCATCTCGTTCACGACTTGGAACCCTAGCTGGCTACTTTCGTTGGGCCATCCTGAAAAGAAACTGGTGCACCACGAACAAAACAATATACCTGGTGAGCTGTCACAAAGTAATCACAAAGATAACTTTTGAAACACACATTCAATCAGTGTCTTTTTTCACTAAGTTGGAAATTAGGGGTCAGGGTCCTGGTGTATGGATATATCGGCCACCAAACCAACACTGGACTCCCTGAACTGAAAACCAAAATCAATACTCTTAACACTATTGCTTCAAAAATAAGAATGTTCAGAGTCACGAGTTCTACGTTAGAACCGACTACTCTGATACAAATTTGTCACGACCTGTTCTCGGGGCCGGTGTCATGACTACCCCAAGCCCGCCTTCCTTAGGCCAGTGGCTGGCGACTAGCACCAAGGTCATACATCCCGATAAAAAGAAATTCATTTCCTTTATAGAAGTAAACAAACACAATAGAGTATGGAATTAAATCATGGACTAAGTAAAAACTGAATAAAAAATTTAGTGCTGAAAGGAAAGGGTCCGGAAATACAAGCCCAACAGTAAGTATAATACAACTGAAAATCTAGTACAACAGTAGTAAAGTAAAACAAAAACCACCAAGTCATCCTATGGGAATCCCACCTGAAGGGTGGGTACAGATGGTCTCCTCAGCACCCCGGGTCCATTGGTCTGCAACGTCTATGTCTCTTCAAGTGGGCCACCTCCAGGTACCGTCTAGCTCCACAAGTCTCTACCACGATCAATGATGTCCGTCATTTTCATCCAAAACAACATAGTGTGGGCGTAGCCCGTGCAGGGGTGAGTATAACGTTACTATGTAGGGACCCTAAGACCCCTGAAGGTCTCCCAAAATCCACGAAGGATAAACCACAAAAGGAAAGATGAAATCACGAAGTATCAACTAACTCTACTTATGTATATTTCCATATATATAACTAAGTTAACAATCTCAGTTCGACTCCAACTCCCGGGCCCAAGTACAACCTAGTCCACACAGGAAAGAAGTCAATCACTTCATTGATAATGATTGAAAGTCATGGCTCAACTCACGCATGTATATATCTTTCGTAAAGTGATAAAGATGATCAGATGTAGTCACTGATTCATCTAAGCTGTCGGACCCACGTAGGATACTAGACCAGCTAAGCTGTCGGACCCACGTAAGATTATTGACCAGCTTCTCTGTTAGACCCACGTAGGATACTAGAATAGAAGTCAAAATGTCAGACCCACATAACATAAAAATACAATAATCATCGCCATCGAACCCATAGAGGATTCCAGTATGGTAGTTGTCGTCACCGAACCCACAGAGGGTTCCCTTACGAGAGTCGTCGCAATCGCAGCCAGCTCTAGGGTTCCTGCACACAGCATGCTCAATTCCGGGAGGGTCCGCTCCTCAAGCCAAGGGGTCGATACATCAACTATCACGAAGTCCATATTTGATGTATCCCGATATTCTGTCTCTTCAAAAGGAACCCAACGTGATGGACAATTCATCAATCAGATGATCGGTCTGAGAGTTATTAGCATTTTTGCTCTTGGGGCTTTGTTGGAAATACGCTCGTTCCAAAACCTTCCATTTTCCAAATTTGTACCAAACCCATTTAGAGTATCACAAAAGGACCGCCTCGTCATAATGGTCATAGTTACGCAGATGGCTTGTCGATCGGACATGCGGTCTTAACGTAATTCTCGTTTAAGTGAAAACGGGCCCGACCCGTTAAGCCGAGTGGGCTGGCGAGTTGGGTGGATCCGGTTTTGGCGGGTCCGACTCGGCAGAGTGTCGGACCGACCTAGTGAATCGTGCTGCCCGACCTGAGGGGAGTGGCCCGGCGCGAGGGGGAATGGCCCGGCCTGAGGGGGCACGGAATGACCCTGCACGACGCGACCCGGCCTGGCGCGGCGCGACGCGACCTATCCTGGCAGGTTGCGGCCAGGCTGGCCGCGACTCGGCCGGAAGCCAGAGCGGCTCAGCCCGGGAGGAGAAGCGGTCCGAGGGGGGGGGGGGCTTTCCCGAACAGGTGGTGCGTCCCTCCCAACCGGCCGCCGGCCTTCCCGGTGGAAGCAGGCCGCGGTCTTGCTGCGCGGCACCTTCAGTTGTCGCAGCTACTTCCCCCGACCGGCCGACAAGCCAGCCAGTTCGCTGTCGAAGCGGCCCGCAGATTGTGGTCCGTGATTCTCCACAGCTTTGTGCCCCTTGTGGATCCATGCTCTTCCTTCGGCCCAGCCAGATTTTGCTGGCCAGTTCTTCTTAGGCCGAGCGGCCCACGGTTGAAGGCTGCGATTCTTTCGCACCTTGCCGGCGCGCGGCCGCGACCATTAATCTTCGCCACTTCCCGTTGATAATTAAAAGAAACAAGAAAAGCGGAGGGTCATCGGGCCATGTTCATTCTGCCCACACCCTCCGTGTTAGGAGGTATCAAATGGCCAAAGACAAACCATAACTTTTAATGCAGAACAAGAAAAATTTTATCAATTAAAATTGAACATAATCCCCCTACCTCGATCAAGGTTTTTCATCGTAGATGCGGGATACAGTGTTGCTCCATAAATGTCCGTGGAAGATCTATAATCGTTGGAAACGTTGCCCGTGATGGTGTCTCCTCCCTTGATGTGGAGGAAGAAGAGGGTTAGAGAAGTCGTGGAGTTTTCTTCACCGAGAGAGGACTATATTCTTTGAGGAAAAACGAATCCCCTCTAATTACCCAAAGGTTCCCCACCAAAATATTTTCTAAGGTAAATATTTTGATAAAATTCTACCAATTTTAATGAATCTCCAAGAAATTAAAAATAATTCAAAAGATATGTGCCAATTTAATTAATAAGGTTATTAATTACATTAGTTGGCTTCATTATGTTTGGGAGGTGGAGAGGTTCCAATTTAAAAAGGGAAGATGTCATAATAAAAGCAAGGGGGTTAAATGGGGGGATTGAGGGAAGATGAATGGATAGGCTTGTGTGGGACCCACCTCACAAATATTCTCACATAGGAGGTTATGTGGGTGTGGGACCCACCTCTTACTCCTCCTGGGATGAAATAACCAACTTCCATATATAAAATTGTGTTCTACAAGTTTTATTTATTTCATTCTAAGTCCCCAAATATTAACTCTCAACCCGCATAAAACGTAACTGTGGTAAAGGTCCCCTTAAGCGAATAACGACACTACAACTTCATTGGTGTCCTTAGATTTCAATTCCGAGCACCAGTTCAAAAGATAGAAACACCCGCACGTACATTTACTGAATGTACTCAAACAAAACTTCAGAAATTGATTCCGGGCACACCGGGCCTCAGAATCAGGTGCTGTCAGAAACCACAGACACGTAAAATTCAAAAGTATTTATTAAAAGAATTTCCTTGAAATTTCCTGGACTTTACATCCATTTTCTTCTTGATGTATTTAAAGTCAAATAAAATAAATTTTGTTAAAAATGAGAATAATGATATTTTATGAAAAATAATATTCTAAATTTGTTTGCAATATCATAAAAATATTGAAAAAGGAATATTAGGATAATAAATATACCTAATTTATAACATTAACATTTATGAAAAAATTATTACCTTATATTTATAATTACAACACATAAAAATGAAATGTTCATTACGTCGGTGTAGGTTAAAATTGATTGAGGCAAGGGTTAACCCAAATGATAAGGTTAAAAATACCACATATATATATATATATATATATATATTTTGGTCAAAGTAATTTTAACTATATCCTATATTTAATTCTGGATTTAGCACAAATAGTTCCAATTTTAAATGAAAATAAACATATTATATTTATTTTTTTATGATTTCTATGTGTGTCCTTTCATTCACAATAAATAGAAACCACTTATACTTTATTAAATACACCACCTAGAGCCACTTATCCTGAAACAGATAACAAAAGAAATATTATAAAAATCATTATGACAGTTCTAGAGGATTTTTATTTCCAAAAAAACACACCCCATGACACATAAGAAGAGATATAAAGGAAAAATATCAATAATAAATACAATCATATTCATTAAGATATTTCATTTTATTATTATTTTAAAATTTTATTTTTTTCCTAAAATTACAATATAATAACATGATGATATATAATATAATAATGGGTTATTATATTGAAGAAAAAATATTCATTCACCTCTTTCTCCATCAAATGGGAAACAAATCTATCACTCATGTGTATGGAAGATTGCAGCTTCACGAACTGATGTAATTATTTTTCCATTTCCACCTAACATGGACTATAATAATGATTACAGTAATTAATTTTTATTATAAAAATAAAATAATTTATATTTTTAAAGTATAATATAACATCTACTTCCTTTCCCTTCCACCCATTAAAAATGATAATGTTTCTCGTGCGTATAAATGACCTACTGTCTCCACGAATCAATGTGATTCATTTTTTAATGTCCATTTCTGACAGATGATTTTAAATATTTATAAAATGAATATGTGTCATTTATATATCGTGATTAAAATTTATTTATATGATACAACCATGCTCCAGATACATGGAACATAACTAAAAAAATGAAAACAAACAAGAAAAACAAAGCTTTAATAGCTAAAATAATGATAGTAATAAATGCTTATCAATAAACTGGTGATAATATGATATAAATGGATCAAATATAATAATATATATATGAATATGTTTCAATTAAATAGTATAATAAATATAATTTTATAATATATGAGGTTTAAATCACTTATGAAGAATGTCAAACTTGAGGTATGAAATTTCATCGCAATATCCCCTCTATTGAGATATATTTGGTACAAGGAATCTATTTATTTTTATATGGGGTATATATTAAAAAATTTATGTGCATAATGTAAATACATATTTTACATGATTATTAATGTTTCCATTAATTATTACCCATTCATTGTGTTACAATTTAATGTAACAAATGATTTAAGAATTTATTTGAAATTCTTATTTTTTTTGGATTGCTCATATTTTCATTGAAGGAATATTGTAATCTATCCTTCATATCAATATATTTTTCTGATCCAAATTTTTTAATGAGTCTTGCTATTTTCATCCAACCTTTACTATGTTTTCTACTTGAATTTGTAAAATTAACCTTTAAATTAGAATTTTTTGTCATATCTTTTTCTAATAAGTATATTTTTGTTTAATATCCATATTTGTAGCATTGTACAAAAAAATTTATCTTTATTAACTCAAAATATTTATTAAGGATATTTTATGTTATATATGAAATTTTTGATCACATAAAATGAATATTTTTAATGTTTTCCAAAATTTTCATCTTCTACTTTATATAAGAATTTTTAAAAGGAATGTTTATTTTTGAAATATGCGACGTTAACAGATTTTCCTACCTCCATAACTGTTTTACATTATCTAGGTACTTCTAAATGTTTCTTACATTTTTTCAAAGGAAAATCATTAATGAAAATTTCTTTTAAAAATTTCACTTCTATTTTTCTCTATTACCCAAAAGACTTGATTTTACTATAAATTGAAATTTTCTAATGAATTTATGGTAATATTTTATCTTTTATTAATTTTAAAGTCATTAAATTTATCATGAAACATTCACTTTAATGTGGACATTTTTCATTTCACATTAAATTTCTCTTAAATATTAATTTTATTTGTATAATCTATATAATTATGTCTTATTCCATACACCATTTATACCTGTGGTGTTTTAATATGAATGTTATTTGATTGAGTGGGGAAATAATTATATTCCCTATTCATTACTCAATATCGATATTTTTTTATAATAGATATTATTTATGAATTAAATTGATCATTAAATAAATGAGGAATGCATTAGAAATTCAATGATGGGGATGGATAGTTATAGATAACATGTCTATGCATCGACACGTATCATGAGGCAAACTAGTTGGAAAAACTTGTTAAATGGGTTTTTGGTGTATAACTACCCATCAATTAAACTATCTTGGTAGAAGACTTTGATGGTAAAGATATCATGATGTCTGATATCATGTATTCCAATATTAAGAATTTCCATAATTGGGAATTATTTAATATTTATCCATGATATTATTTCATTGATTTTATACATGGATGTATTTCATTCTCTAGTTATTGATTTAATGGAATATGATTGTATTTATTTATCATTCAATTAAAATTATTCCTTATTTACTCATGATAAATTCTACTATATATAACACTAACTAAGCATATAAGATCATATTTTTTGTTTTGTTTTGTAAAATATATGAAAAAGGATGTTAGGAATAAGATAATGTATGAGAGAATATTTCTTACAATATTTTTCATTTATATTAAAAATTTAATATGATAATCATGTATGTATCTAGTTCTCTAAGACTTATAAACTAATATTCCATTTGGGTTAATATCCCTTATATCTTAAGGTAATGTTATAAATAAGGCCCTAACATTGGGTTAAAAGAACTGGGGTTGTTATCATTTTTATGAGAGAAAGATTAGTACAAGCCTTGGGATCTAGATTCTAAAAGAAGAAAACTAACATGAGAATTATAACAAACTCTTATAGTATTTTAGATATTTTACTATTAGATGGATTTTTATTTTATGATTCAATATTCATGATTATTATCATCCAAATCATTGTGTACTATTATTTAGTTATAGTTCCAAAAGGATGAAAGGGAACAACTATAATCAATATACGGATTTACCTGATGATAAATCCAATACAACTAGTGTTAGAACTGAGTAAATCCTTTCCATATTTGGGTAGCTAACTCAAGTTATGATAGATAAATTTTCATATAAGGATTAACCTGTTGTTTCAAAATATGATTCACCTATTTTGGATCAATTAAAACAAATGTGGCCTATAAAATTTAATTTAACTATTAATCCTTTTAAATTTGATAAATTTAATTTTTACCTAAAAAAGATATTCTTTGATTTTGGAAGATACATTCGATGTTACGAATCAAACTGATATAGTCTATTAATTCTAGTATCAACCAAAAATCCAAAAACAAATTACTTCATTCATATATGTTTTACTACCTATTCATTATAGATATTTATCTTAGATGGTTGGGGAGAAAATAAACATAGATGTTATGACTATTAGACATGAATTTATTGATGTATTTCCAAAGGAGTTTCGTAACATTCCCCCAAATCACAATGTCAAATTTTCTATAGATCTCAACCCCACTAATACACCTATTTTATATACTCTATATAAAATATCATCAATTTAGTTGTAGAAATTTAAGAAGAAACTCTTGGAGAATCTAGATAAGAGATTTATTTAACCTAGTGCATTATATTGTGGTTCACATATTCTTTTTGATAAGAAAAATGATAGGTAAATTTGTATTTGAATTGATTATCATGAAAATAAAAAAATCATTATAAGTCAAAATTTTACTCTCCATATATTAATAATCTTTTTGATCAACTGTAGGGATGCCAATATTTTTCAAAGATTGATCTCCAAACTACATATCATAACCTTGGTGTAAAGAAGGAGGATATACCTAATATAACCTTCCATAAAAGGTTTGAACATTATGAATTTATTTTAATTCCATTTAGATATTCTAGTGCTCCTGATATCTTCATGAATTTAATGAATATTGTGTTTAAATATTACATTGATTAGTTTGTGTTTTAATTTATAGATTATCTTCTTATATATTATAAGATAAATTAATAGCTTTAAGAATATTTGAATATTATACTAATGAACATGTGTAAGGATAATATATAATATAAATTTTACTAATTTTAATTTTGAATACCAAAAGTTTCAATCTATGGTCACATAAATATAATTGATTGTGTTTTGGTGGATCCATAAATGACCGATAAGATTAAGAAATTCCCTACAGCAAAAACAGTATCCAAAATCAATAGTTTTCATAGGCTTGATGGATAATAACAATCCATTATAATATATTTATCCTAACTCTATAATACTATCACTATGTTTACTTGCAAAGGGGCCATGTTCTATTGGATAAATGAATGCGATGAGATTTTTAAATAAGTGATGTGATGGTGGGTTAGTGTTCCTATAAAAACACTAAATTATAGTGGTGAATGGGTTTGATATATACTAATGCATCAAATAAGTGGCTAGGAAGTTTCTTCATGCACAATATTTCAAAATATTATGCCCTCTGAAATTTAAAATTGATGAAAAAATATGTTTGAATCATTCATTCAAAATTGAAATGGTAATTTTTTCATTGAAGATAGAGATGCATTATATGTATGGTGAATGGTGTGATATATATTCTGATCATAAAAGAATGATGTATGTATTTAAAAAGAAATAGTTTAATATGATACACAAATTATTGTAGGAGTTTATCAATGATTATGACCCCGGAACATATTTCCACCGTAGGAAGGTGAACTATGTGGATGATTCTCAGATTTTCAAAGACCATTATAGTTTTTCATCCATCCATGAGAGAATTAAAAAAGAAAAAATGAAGAAATGGAATTAAATAAGAATGTGTGGAATTTTATTTTCTACAACCATGATCTTTCTTGAGTGGTATACAGTAGAATATAATTATTTCTTAATTCAATACCATACTTGATGAAGGATTTATTCGATGAAAATCAAACTTCATCATTCTCTATTCACCCTTGCTGTATGAGGATGTATTGCGTAACACCAAATATTTTATGAGAAATGTTTTGTTTTTATGTATAATGTTATATAAAGGAATATTTCACTATACACAACACTGTCTTGGCTTGCGTTACACGCAGGAGCAACCATTCTCGATAGCTTGCATTGTACGCAATACCGAGTTTCACTAAACTATGATACGTTATTAAAATAATATATAAACACGACGTTATGAATAGTAATACCCAATTTTTGAAATTTTATAAATTTTATCTTTCAAAATGGACTTCATTTTTGGATTTGGAATATAGAAACTATCCTAGGGTGAATTTTTGCTTTTTTTTTTGAAAACATTCAATTTTTGATGAATAGTTAAAACACTGCGTTACTATTTAAAAACCGACTTTTTTATTTAAATAATTATTTAATTTATTTAAAATTGATACTTAATGACTATATAAGTTTAATTTAATTCCTTGGAGTTATTTTATAATAATTTTAGATATATAAAAATTTTATTGAACTTTTCACCCTCTTTTTCCCACCTCTTAAGAGAATTTGAAAATTTACATAAAACATAATTTTACCTCTTCTATGTGTGTAATTTCAAAAATCTAAGAGACACGGTTAATATCAAGGATTAAAATGTGGTTCAACAAAATAAATATAATTTTTGGTGAATATTAACTTTTTACTTTTTTTTACCACGGTTAAAAATAAATTGGGTAATTAAGGGTAAAAATGATATTATTATTACACTAACACATGTCATAATTCTATTGGATAAGTTGAATTAGACAAAAAAATCTTAGGAATAAAATATGACCATTTAGGTCCACATGGATAAGATTAGGAAATTTGTTATTATTTTATTTAAAGAAGAGTTAAAATAGTTAAAATCAAAGTTTAAAAACTAAAACATTTTTAATATAGGGTTATAAATAAGATAAATTCTACTATAAATATTCATTTGAAAGGAAAAAATATTTACTAAATAATTGTATTTTATTTATTATTTTTAGACTTTAAATAATTTAATTTATTTATGACAAAATGATGATGCAATAATTACCTTATTTATGAAATATTAACATAATTGATATTATAAATACCCGAATCAATGTAATTTGAGATTTTTTATGAATTAAAATAATTTTATAGGTCAATATGACATGTTATTATTTATTAAATTAACTTGTTTCGAACTAATCATGCTGTTATGATTTTCAAAAAAATCAAGTACCAAATAGTGTCAAAATTGACAAAAAATAGTTTTTAAAACAAATATTATATTATTAATTGTTGTTTTATTCATAAAAATCCAAGGTTCTCTAAATGACATAGATATGGTTATATATATTAATAATTAACCACTTGGGGTTCGTTTGGCTTGTTATATTATATTTATTAACCATATAGTGGAGAAAAACAAGAAGACACAGTAAAAGTAAAATTATTTAACTTAATGTTAAATATAAATGATAAGGTTAATATAGTAACCTAAACTTGTCTAAAATCTATTGGTTGAGAAGATTTCAACTAATACACACCTTATATTCTAAATAAATTAATTTGGAGCTATTAAAAACCGAATATTACTCTATAATGAAATAATATTTTATGTTTTTTAAGGTGCCTCTCTCCTCCCTTATAAAAAGACACATCCTCTCTCTCCTCCTCAGACCACTTTGATCCTAAAAGGTCAGAAAAACCTGCCAATTTAACTTCTCCTCTTCCCTAGAAATATCATAGAGGTAATTTTCTTCTTTAAAAACCATATTTAGTTCCCTATGATGAGGTTAAGAAGAGGCGTTTCAAAGAAGAGGTAATGTCTGTTACCAATTATTTCAAATTTATTTCTTCTTCAACTTCATCTTCATTAGTTGTTTCATTATGAAGTAATAAAATCAGTATTTCTCATATACTGATATGTTATTATAAATAAGAAACCACCCTATTTCACTTTCTATCCATCATACAAAAAGCGAAAAAACCGCGCGTGTGTACGTACGGAATACCGTCTCTACGCTGTGGTGTAATCTATTTTCCACCACCACCTTACGAGGATGGTAATAACGGTGGAAAGAATAACTATAAATGATTCTTTTAAAGTGATATTTATTCTGAAATAGTATACACTTCAATACAATTCCACGATCATGGGAACGATATCATCGCTCGTGCGTACGTACGGCCTACCGTCTCGATGATGTGATGTGACTAGTTCTAGATGATATTCATTGAATAATGATTATATAAAGAAATTAAATGAATAAATATGATATATGTTATAATAATACCATTCTGTAAATGAGTTATCTATAACCTAAAAAGAAGAATAAGAATTTATTCGACAAGACATGCACAAGAACATAAAGCAATGAACACCCAAATAACATGTAGCAATCAAATATTACTAATAAGAAGATAAAAATATGACCATTTATGATATCATAACAGTGAATATGATTATGTAATAAGTCAATGACATTATTTAAATCATTAAACAGGATTTTCTGATACATACGAAGCATATCAGACCTAAGGTAAGAGAAAATCTCACAATCTCATTTTTATCCGAGATTGTTTATACTTTGGTATTTACTAGGGTGTATTTAACATCCAAATCCATGTATCCTCAATATGTAATGTTATTTCTATCCTCCTACAATTTTTTAAATTCGATTTTACCTATTGGTGGATTTTTAGTAAAATATTTGAAATGAATCTTTTTTCGTTTTAAGCATGAGATACTTTTTTACTTTTCTAGCCAAAGTATGAGAAGAATGTTTTTTTAACTTATATGACATGAATGTATTTTTATGATTTCATAGAGAATTATTTCCACGAATCTTCCTTTATAAGTTTTCTAGTTTATTTTTAATCATCTTCTTTTTTTTAAATTGTATGAAATGATAAATGTTTTTTGAAGTAGAAAGGATATTTTCCTCAAGAATGGAGTTCAAGTGTTTTATCAAAATTATTTTCCATATAAGAAAAATATAGGGATTTTGTTTATATTTCTATATTTACATTGATTTGATTATGTTATTATGGAATTATTTTTATGATGTCCTTTTATGGGTTATTTTAGGATGGCATGATGTTTATGAATCCCATTTTTATTACCTAGGTTATGCTATGATGTATGATTTATGATCTTGTGGCACCCATAAGAATGGTATCATTATGAGATGGGTGGGACCTATATTTCACTCCAATGCATTGGGTAATGATTTATATCTCATGAGATAGACATGGATAGAACTCCATCTTAATCCGGTTCAATGATACAGGGCTGAAACGAGGAGGGAACTCGGTTTAGAAATGGACTTTGTCCACTAAGATAGTCTTGAAAATGAGTCTTGACCTCTATGAAATGATTCTATATGATTATGTGTGTATGACCCAATGTTTTATGTTTTATGTTATGATTTTTTGGATTACATTTCACTACTATGATTTATCCCACGTTATGATATTATGATCTCTTTTGCAGGTTATGATTTTTGAAATGCTTTGTTCTTATGAATAGAATATTTTCTTTGTTTACCCTTACTGAGCATTTGAGTTCAATCTTTTTTATGTTTTATTTCCCCAGGTTAGGAAGAAGGTTATTATGTAGGATATGCCAAAAGGGACCGTAGATATGATGAAATAAATGGGAGACAATATAGATTCTTTATGAACCAGTTGTTTATGTTTCTCAGTTTCTAAGGACACTATACATATACAGTCCTACCATGGTTTTTTATATGTTGTAATAAGTATGCTTCAATTCTGAAGTAATAACAATGTATGTAAAGTATGGGATGTTATAGTTGGTATTAGAGGAAGGGTATAGTCAACATTTGGAAACAAGGATTTGAAGGCCTTAGTAAGAACCTAAGGATATGTCTAAGCATAGGAACAAATATTAGTGTTTTAAAAATGGCCATGAATAACCTATGATAAGACCTAATAGTGAAATTTTATTCTTCATTATATGGTTTCAATATTATGATGATTGTTTCTCACACTATTCTTATTGGTTTTAGTCAATGGATGGAACCCGAAAGAACCGTGTTCATGCTGAGTGCGACGGACAATGCAATGATTGTCCCCCTGAGCAACCAAATGTTATGGGAGATGGAATGAAAATCTTGTAGCCATGCTCACATAACCTTCTCAAGATAAGAATCATACTGTAATTCCAAACGAGAAATCGAAGGAGAAATATCTTTTTTAATCCTTCATGAGGCAGCGTCCACCCTCATTCAGAGGGTCTACTGATCCATTAGTGGATGAACAATGGATCAGTACCACTGGAAAGATATTTTCAATTCATAAATGTTCTGAACATGATAAAGTCATCTTAGTATAATGTCGTTTGGAAGGTGAAGCTGACCAATGGTGGAATCTTATTAAGAATACAAGGCAAAATGATGAAATTGAGTCCATGGAATGTGACAAGTTGAAGAACTTATTTTTCAATAAGTACTTCCCTCGTATTCTTCAAACAAATATGGAGAAAGAGTTTCTTGAACTAAAGGAAATGGATGATGAATCTGTTGGTACCTACGAAGAAAATTTTACAAGAATTGCATGGTATGCTTCTGGGGTTATTATCCAACATGAGATTAAGATCGATCAATTCTTTAGTGGCTTAAAACCAAATCGTCGAAGGGAGTTATCCATAAGGGACTTTAATAGTTATGAGGAAATCGTTCGATGTGGTCTCAAGGTTGAGATGAAGATTGGAGTAACCAATCAGTCATATGCGTTTGATAAGAAGAGGAAAATGGAATTCAATGAAAAATCTAAGGAGCAAACTGAAAATAAGATGAGTTTTCCCTTATGTTCAATGTGTGGAACGAAACATGGAGGGAGTTATCTTAAAGGGAAAAATAAACGTTTAAAATGTGGAAAAGATGGTCATCAGGCATTTGAATGCCGCAATTATGGGAAGAAGATGTCTAGTGATGTGAAAAAAGAAAAGGCTACACAGAGTGAACCTCCTACAATTCAATGTCAAAAGTGCAAGGAAATGGGTAATTATGCTAATCAATTCCCTAATCCAAGGTTTGTTGATGATTATCGACGTCAACAAACTCTTAAGGATAAAGACAAAGGAAAGTCATAAGCAATTTCAATCATCGATGTGGAGTACGATAACGAAGTGGTGAAAGGTAAGCTTACCATCCACTCTAAAGTAGAATTTTTTTTATTTGGTTCTGGATCCACCCACACTTTTATTTATAATGAATTTTCTAAGGGTATCACCATATTACCTCAACAATTAGATGTTGAGTTAGCTATGACAACCCCTAATGGTACAACGGTCGCATCAAAAGTTTACAATTCTTCTCTGATTGATGTTTGGGGGAAAGTGCTTCCTACAAATCTTGTGATCCTTCCTTTAGTGGAATTTGATGTGATTCTTGCCATGGATCAGATTTCTTTATATGGATATCATATCAATTTCCAAATAAATGAAGTCACATTTCATATTCTAGATCAATCTATGATCGTCTATCGATGCAAGGATGAACATAACCTTCCAGTGGAAATTTCTTCCATCTTATGGGTCTTGATTCCACTGAATGAAGGTTATTTATCTAAAATGGTAGGAGAGAAACTCAAGATTAAGAATCTGACCATTGTATGGGAGTTTGATGATGTCTTTCTGGAGGAATTTCCATGTCTTCCACCAAATCGTGAAGTTGAGTTTTCAATTGAACTCATACTGGGTTCTAGGCCCATTTCAAAGACACCATATAGAATGGACCCAATTGAGTTGCAAGAATTGAAAAAGCAACTCTAAGAGAATCTTGATAAGGGATTCATACGCCCTAGTGTATCACCTTGGGGAGAACCTGTTATGTCTGTAAAGAAGAAAGATGGATTAATGAGACTCTGCATTTATTATCTAGAACATAACAAGATCACTGTCAAGAACAAATATCCTCTCCCATGCATTGATGACTTATATTACCAACTATGTAGAGCTCAATAATTTTCCAAGGTTGATCATCATTCAGTGTATCATCAACTAATGGTCAAAAGGGAGGATATACAAAAGACGACTTTCCGTACAAGTTATGGACACTATGAATTTAATGTGAAGCCATTTGGTCTTACTAATTCCCCTACCATCTTCATGGATCTGATGAATAGAGCCTTTAGAGAATGTCTTGATCAGTTTGTGGTAGTCTTTATAGATGATATTATTATATATTCAAAGAGCAAGTAAGAACATAGAGATCACTTAAGAATTTTATTGAAGACCCTGAGAAAGGATAAGCTTTATGCGAAATTTACGAAGTGTGAATTTTGGATTCAAAAACTCTCATTTTTAGGTCACATAATCTCAAAATAGGGGATATCTGTGGATCCAAAAAAACAAAGGTTATCGAAAGATGGTCGAGACTGACAACAGTAACTGAGATCTGATGTTTTCTGGTTTGGCAGGATATTACCGACATTTTGTTAAATATTTTTCATGATTATTAATCCAATCACCAGGTTGACTCGAAAAGGAGTTATGTTCGTTTAGAAAAAGGAGTGTGAAGAGAATTTCAAGGAGTTAAAAATAATGTTATTCAGTGCACCTATGCTCACACCACCTTGTAGTGGAGAAATGTTTGTGATCTATAGTGATACAACCAAGAAGGGATTGGGGTGTGTTATCATGAAAAATGATATGGTGATAGATTATGCCTCATGATAGTAGAAAATAAATGAGAAAAATTACCCAACTCATGATTTGAAGTTAGCTGCGGTAATCTTTGCATTAATGATTTGGAGGCATTATAATTATGGTGAAAGGTGTGATATTTATACTAATCATAAAAGATTAATGTATATTTTCACACAAAAGGAGCTGAATATGCGTCGGAGAATATGGTTGGAGCTGGTTAAGTATTATGACTTCTTAATTCATTACCACCATGGGAAAGCAAACAAGGTGGCAGACACATTAAGTAAACAAGACCATGCTAGCTTATCCATGACAAGGATCACAAAAGATCCAATATTTATGGATTTACAATGGATGGATCTTGGAATTATAATGGTAGGGGAAAATCATATATTTCAAAAATGAATGGTCAACCATCTATACACGCGATGATTAAAGAGGAACAGAACGAATATGTAGAGTTACAAAAGAAGGTGAGAAATGTTCCTCAATTCAACCTTGATTGTGATGGGATAGTAAGGTTCATGAATCGGGTTTTTGTTCCTACCATCCCAAAATTAAATAAGGATCTACTGGATGAGGCTCATAATTCATCATTCTATATTCACCCTGGAAGAACAATGATGTATAGGGACCTGAAAGAGTACTTCTGGTGGGATGGCATGAGAAGAGATGTTTCTGAATATGTCTCTCGATTCTTGGTTTGTCAGCAAGTTAAAGATGAGAGAAATAAGTCTATGGGGATGTTACAACCATTACCCATACCCGAATGGAAAATGGGAAAACATCACTATGGACTTTGTCACTGGACTTCCTAAAAAATCCATTGGAAATAATGTTATCTGAGTTATAGTTTATCGTCTTACGAAGTCGGCACACTTCATTTCTATTAAAGAATATTTCTCTCTAGATTAGCTTGCCAAGATATATGTAAAGGAAGTGGTAAGATTTCGTGGAGTACCATGTTCCATTATATCTGTTCAGGATCCGAGGTTTACCTTGATGTTCTAGAAATTTCCTCAGCATACTATAGATACAGAGTTGAGTTTCAGCACTGCTTATCATCTGCAGACACATGTTCAGTCTGAGAGAACATTTCAAACTCTAGATGATATGTTAAGAGCCTACTCTATGGATTTCAAAGGTGGTTGGGATCAACACCTACCTTTGGTGGAATTTTCTTATAATAATAGCTTTAACTATAGTATTCAGATGGATCTTTATGAAGCTCTATATAGAACGAAATTCATGACTCTAACTTTCTGGGATGAAGTTGGAGAAAAAAATCTATTAGGACCTGATATAATTGATGAGATGGAAGAAAAGGTTAGATATATTCAACAACAAATAAGAGCAGCTCAGAGTCGACAAAAATGTTATGTCGATAACTGAAGAAAAGACGAAGAGTTTGAAGTTGGTGATAAAGTGTTCTTACAGTAACGAGATATGGAAAGAAGGGCAAGCTCAGCCCTAGGTATATTGGTCCTTTTGAAATACTGGATCGTGTTGGGAAGTTAGCTTACCGATTGGTGCTTCCACCAAATATCTCTCAAGTTCATGATGTGTTCCTTGTATCTCTCCTGATAAAGTACATACCCAATACTTTTCATGCACTCAGCTCAGAAGTTGTACCATTGGAGCAGGATCTTTCTTATGAAGAAACACCGATAGAGATTCTGGAACGTAGCGAAAAAGTCCTATGGAACATGACCACTCGCTTGGTGAATGTTTTATGGAGGAACCACCTATTAGAAGAAGATACATGGGAACTTGAGGATATGATGAGGGAGAGTTGTCCTCATCTGTTTGTTACAAAGTGACGAATTTTGAGGGCCAAATTCATTTTAAGGGGGGTAGAATGTAACAACTGAGATTTTATGAGAAATATTTTGTTTTTAGGTAAAATGTTATATGAAGGAATCATTCACTACACACAACACTATCTTGTCTTGCATTACATGCAGGATCAACATTCCTCGATAGCTTGTGTTGTACGCAATATCGAGTTTCACTAAACAATGATATGTTATTAAAATATTAAATAAACAAGCCGTTATGAATAGTAATACCCAATTTTTGAAATTTTATAAATTTTATCATTCAAAATGGACTTCATTTTTGGATTCGGAATATAGAAATTAGCCTAGGGTGAATATTTGGTATTTTTTTGCAAACTTTCAATTTTTGATGAATAGTG
The DNA here is from genome assembly GCA_963277665.1 of Viscum album. Taxonomy (NCBI): domain Eukaryota; kingdom Viridiplantae; phylum Streptophyta; class Magnoliopsida; order Santalales; family Viscaceae; genus Viscum; species Viscum album. The sequence goes on from OY728126.1 coordinate 1,536,842,885, forward strand.
AAAACACTGGGTTACTATTTAAAAACCACCTTTTTATTTAAATAATTACTTATTTTATTTAAAATTGATACTTAATACCTATATAAGTTCAATATAATTCATTGGAGTCATTTTATAAGAATTTTAGATATATAAAAATTTTATTGAACTTTTCACCGTCTTTTACCCACCTCTTAGGAGAATTTGAAAATATACATAAAACGTAAATTTAACGCTTCTGTGAATGGAATTTTGGAAATTTGAGAGACACGGTTAATATCAAGGAGTAAAATGTGGTTCAATAAGGTAAAAATTATTTTTGGTGAATAGTAACTGTTTACTTTTTTTACCACGGTTAAAAGTAAATAGGGTAATTAAGGGTAAAAATGTTATTATTATTACCTTAACACATGTCATAATTCTATTGGATAAGTTTAATTCGACCAAAAACAACCATAGATATAAAATATGACCATTTAGGTCCACTTGGATTAGATTAGGACATTTATTATTATTTTATTTTAAAAAGAGTTAAAATAGTTAAAATCAAAGTTTAATTACTAACATTTTTTTTAATATAGGGTTTTACATAAGATAAATTCTACTATAAATATTTATTATAAAGATAGACATATTTCCTACCTAATGGTATTATATATATAATTTTTAGACATTAAATAGTTCAATTTATTTATGACACAATGATGATGCAATAATTACCTTATTAATGAAATATTAACATAATTGATATTATAAATACCCAAATAAATGTAATTTGATAATTTTTATAAATTACACTAATTTTATAGGTTAATATGACATGTTAGTATTTATTTAATTAACTTTTTTCTATCTAATCATGCTGTTATTATTTTCACAAAAATCAAGTACCAAATAGTGTAAAAATTGACATAAAATAGTTTTGAAAAACAATATTATATTATTAATTATTATTTTATTCCTAAAAATCTAAGGTTCGGCCAAATTACTTATATAAGGTTATATATATTAATAATGAAACACTTGGGGTTCGTTTTCCTTGTTATAGTATGTTTATTAACCATATAGTGTAAGAAAACAAGAAGACACGGTAAAATTAAAATTATTTAAATTAAAGTTAAATGCATATTATAAGGTTAAAATAGTAACCTAAACTTGTCTAAAATATATTGTATGAGAGGCTTTAGATGCATCCCCACATTAGTTTCAAAATAAATCAATTTGGAGCTATTAAAACCCGAATATGAATTTTTAATAAAATAATATTTTAAGTTTTTCTTAAGTTGCCCCTCTCCTCCCTTATAAAAGGGCACCACCTCCCTCTCCTCCTCACACGACTTTTAGACTTCATACTCGAGAAAACCCTACTAATTTCTCTTCTCCACTTTCCTAGAAACATCCTAGAGGTCTTGGTATTCATCAAAGACCATATTTAGTTCCCTAAGAGGAGGTTAATAAGAGGCGCTTCAAAGAAGAGGTAATGTCCATTACAGATTGTTTCAACTTTCTTTCTTCTTCTACATACTTTTATATAGTTGTTTCATTATGAAGTAATAACATCAGTATCACTCTTATACTGATATTACATTATAAATATGAAACATCCCTATTTCACCTTCTATCCATCCTATGGAAAACGAAATCACCATGCGTGCGTACGTACATAATACCGTCTCCATGTCATGGTGTAAAATGTTTTCCACCACCACCATACATGGATGGTTATAACAGTGTAAAGAATAACAATATACAATTATTGTAAAGTGATATTTATTATGAAATATTATACACTTCAATACAATTCCACATTCATGGGAACGATATCATCGCTCGTGCGTACGTACGACCTACCGTCTCCATGATGTGATGTGACTCATTCTACATGATCTTCGTTGAATAATGATTATATAAAGGAATTGAATGAATAAATATGACATATGTTACCCTAATACCATTCTTTAAATGAGGTATCTATAAACTAAAAAGAATAATAAGAATTTATTCGACAAGACATGCATACGAACATAATGTAATGAACACCCGAATAACAAGTAACAATCAAATATTACTAATAAGAAGATAAAAATATTACCATGTATGATATCATAACAATGAATATGATTCTGCAATAATTCAATGACATTATTTAAATAATTATACAAATGGTTTTGATATGTACGAATCATACTGGACCTAATGTAAGGGAAAATCTAACAATCTCTTTTTTATCCGAGATTGTTTATACTTAGGTATTTACTGGGGTGTATTTATCATCCTTATCCATGTATCCTCAATATGTAATGTTATTTATATCCTACTACAATTGTTTAAATCCAATTTAACATATTGGTGGATTTTTAGTAAAAGATATGAAATGAATCTTTTTTCAATTTAAGTATGAGATACTTTTTGACCTTTTCGGCCAAAGTACGAGAAGAATGTTTTTTTAACGTATACAACATGATTGGATTTTTATGATTTCATAGAAAATTATTTCCATGAAGATTCCTTTATAAGTATTCATGTTTATTTTTAATCACCTTCTTTTTTTAAAATTGTATGACATGAAAAATGATTTTTGATGTCGAACCGATATCTTCCTCAAGAATGGAGTTCAAGAATTTTATCAAAATTATTTTCCATATAAGAAAAATATTGTGTTTTGTTTCTATACCTATTTTTACATTGATTTGATTATGTTATGATGGAATTATTTTTATGATGTAATTTTATGATGGCATGATGTTTAAGAATCCCATTTTTATTACATGGTTTATGCTATGATGTATTATTTATGATCTTGTGGCATACATAATAATGGTATCATTATGAGATGGGTGCATCATATATCTCCCCCCAATGCATTGGTTAATGATTTATATCTCATGAGATATACATGGATGGAATAGAAGGTTAATCTGTTTTAGTGATACTGGACTGAAATGAGAAGTGAACTCGGTTCAAAAATGGACTTTGTCTGCTAAGATAGTCTTGGAAATGAGTTTTGAATACTAAGAAATGATTCTCTATGATTATGTGTGTATGCCACAATGTTTCAGGTATTATTTTATGATTATTCGTATTACATTTCACTACTATGATTTATCCCATGTTATGATATTATGATCTCTTTTGCAGGTTAAGATTTTCGAAATGATTTGTTGTTATGAATTTGATATTTCTTTGATTACCCTTACTGAGCATTTGAGCTCACCCTTTTGTATGTTTTTGTTCCCCAGGTCAGGGAGAAGGTTATTATGTAGGATATTCCAAAAGGGACTCTAGATATGATGAAATAAACGGGTGAAAATATAGATGCTTTATGAACCAATTGTTTATGTTTCTCAGTTTCTAAAGACATTATACCTATATGGTCCTACCATGGTTTTGTTATATGTTGTATTATGTATGCTTCAATTATCATGTAATAACAATGTATGTAATGTATGGTTTATTATATATTGATATCAAAAATAGTATTTTTGATGGGATAACTTGAAAATGAGTATTGTGGAGTATATGTTTTGATATTGGCATGTTAATAAGTTAATATGGGTAGAACAAATTATAACTGGATGTTACAATCATTACCCATACCAAAATGGGAATGGTAAAAAACTACCATTTATTTATTCATCAAACTCTACCAAAAAATTTTAATGGTATAATACTATTGTGGGATGTACATGATTACCATATGAAAAAAAATTATTAATATTAGATAATATTTATCTTCTAATAAATATAAATGGTTATATATTTAATATGTTGTGAGAATTAATGAATTGAGACTCTAAATCATACCAGATTGGGATATAAGGTTTACGTCAATGTCTAGGAGAATCCTTCAGTCAAATCGTTATATAGAGTTAGGTTTCAATACTAATTATCATCCACAGAAAAATTGATAGTCTGGGAAGAACATTAAAACTCTAGAATACATTGTAAGTTCATTAGATATGTATTTAAAAGGTGGTTTGGATAAAAAACCTTTTTTAGTATTTTCATACATCAATAGTTTTCACTCCGGATTTCAGATGGCTCTTTATGAAGCCCTATATAGAAAGAAATAATAAACCCTAACATACTGGGATAAAGTTTTTGATATAATACTATTATGACTTGATCTAGTCTAGAATAAGGTAAAGATGGATATATTGATTAAAAAACACATACGGGAATCTCAGAATCAATAAAAAGTAATGCAGACAATCATTGGTGAGATCTAGAGTTCGGGGATGGTGATAGGATATTCCTATTAATATATCCTTGGAAGACGATCATTATAACATCATGTTTCCTTGATCATGTATGTTTTTCTTTTTTCTATGTTCCCTTTTGGTTAAAATTCCTTAGAAGTGGTTTTCTTGTTTTTCTGCAGGCTGTAGAGCATGTACATGTCATGTACCTTAGGTACACATCATATACATGAGGTACATGCCATGAACATGGCCTATATGATGTGAAATGAAAAAATACTAGTTTTTACCCGAGGTGACGATTTTTTTTGGCTTACCTTATCTAGCATGGACTATATGTCATGTACCAAAGGTACACATTGTCACTCGGGCTGCACCCATCTTTAAGTGATGTGTTTGGTAGTTTTTCTCGGTCTGTTATTTCCATACCTCTTGGATCTCAAATAAGAACCATTCTTAGGTTTTTTAGAGGTTCCCCTCCTTCTGTATATGCTCAATTGGCTTTCTATCATTCTTTCCCGTATTGTGTGATTTATTCTTAAGTCTCCTCTCCAATTATTCGAGTTCCTCTCTTTCTACTCTCTTGGGGTTTTGATGGATTATCTAGGAATTGATGGATCTTTGCCCCGTGGTGTTATATATTTCTTATATGTTGAGTTTTTTTACTCTTCAGCACCATTGTTCTCATTATCGGGTTCCATCGTGATTGTTTTGTTTTGGGAAAAGGCTAGTGGATCCTTCCTGATTTGGCCAATTTTATTACCACTGTATAGAAAGATTTATTTCAATTTCTGATTTAAATTAATTTTCTTCAACTTTCTTTCAATTTAATTAATGAAACCCTATTATAGTGAATTGGGAGATTCAAAATGGTTTTGTCACTGAAATTTGGAAAACCCCCCAATTTCATTGAAGTGGGGTGGGTTTGTGGAAATTGGTTTATTTTAATTGTTATATTTAAATTTTGGATTTGAAGGAATTTTTTCAATCAAATTGTTGAAAATAATTTTGTAAATGAATCTTAGAAATGATGAAAATGGTTTTTAATAGATTTATAAATCATGAAAATGGATTATAATGATTTGATAGTAACCCATTAGTTTTATCTTGTGAAAAGGCATATTTTTGAAAAAAATCTATTTTGGTTTTAAATGGAAGTAAACTGGCATTTTTGAAATGGAAGAATGGGATTTATTAAATTTTAACCATTCTTAACATAAATTTCCCATCATGTAAGAGAACATGGAAGACTTAGGTAGTTGGTGAGTAATTTGAATACACTCTACGCTATGAGAACTTTCTAAAACATACCTATGGTGGGTCACATCCCAGATGATAGGGTGGCGAGTTGCCTTTGGCCAGCGTTAGGGGGACGTGAGTATACTTATTTTGATGAGATAACTTAGACAGCGGGGTATCCTCTAGATAGCTAATACTATCATAACATTTGGTATATGAATATTTTTCCTTCAGGTTTAATTTTATTTTAGATAGAAATGTAGGCCAACGTTGTTTGAGCTCATCTATATTCCTTCTGAATTTATATAAACTAATATATATAAATTTTTTACTTAAACCATTATTTTAGAAATATTCCACCTCTTGTAAATTAAATCATATGCATTAAAAGTATTTTTCATCATTTTAAAATTTATAACATTTTTTATTTAAATGTTATTTTGAAATGCCAAACTACTTCACCTTAAAATTTAAAAGAATTTATTTTTGTTGATCAATTTATGGAATCTGTTATAGAATCCTTGGTGGCATCCTACTGGGATTAGACTCCCACCCTACATTTTCCTCCGGGTGTTTATAGAGTTTCTTCTTCCAGGTTAGAGAAAAGTAAAGGGATCTCTTGGAGGTGTCTCTATCTGATCAACTATGGTCTTGGTGAGTTGTGTCATTAAAGGACTTGTGGGTTATTTTGTTGTTTTGGTACATTTTTTTTATTACATTGGGATTTTATGACTTGTTTTATTCTAGTACATTACTCTTATTGGATCTTCATTTGTTATGAATACTATCTTGTTTACTTTTTTCCATGATGTTTGAGGAAAATTTGATCCCACTTGCATGTTGTATGATGCCAGGTGCTAGTTTCTAGCCCATGAGGGCTAGGAATACCCTTCAGGACATGTTAGGGACGACATGGTTATTGAGTTACTAGGGTACCTGTGCTTGTTCGGGACAATTATGATATTTAAAAAGAATGAAATGATGAGTCCATGATATATAGTCCCTTTTAAATTCATGAAATTATTGGAATGATAGGTTATAATTAAGAGATTCCATTGAATCTTTCCCAAGTTCATGATATGTTCCCTACATTTATCTGGAGAAAGTACATATCTAATAATTCACATATATTGAACTCAAGAAGAAATACCACTTGATCAACTTTTTTTTTGGGAATGAACTGTTGAGATTTTAGATTATAGAGAGAAATATTACAAAATAAGACCACTTACATGGTCAATGTTTTGGAGAGAAATCATCAAATTGAGGAAGATATGTGGAACCTAACGATTCGGTAAGGCATAAGTATCAAAAATTATTATAATCAGAGTGTAAGAATTTAGTGGATGAAAATTCTTTGAGGGCGTATAATGTAACCCCACAATATTTTATTATTTATTTCTCTTTAAATAAATAGATTTTCATTTATATCATTCTTCACAAGCCACATCATGTTTAAATTAACCGTGATAATCTTTTGAAATATTACAATATGAAAAGTATAGTGTAGAAGTTTGATTAGAAATTATAAGATTAAATACATTATGAGAAATATATATAGGAATTTTATTTTATTTAAATATACCGATGAACTCTTAGTAAATAATAAGTCGATATTAGGTAAATTTTTGTATTCTACAATATTGTGTTTTATATAAAAGAGACTTTAATTAATTTTGGTGTGTAGATACTATAATTATTATTTTCTTCAATATTTATAAACATAGTTTAATGAAAATTATACAATTTTTAAAATTATTATATCAAAATCATCTTAGGATGTTTTTGGGATTTTTTCTGAAAAGGCGATGTTTTGGGTGTATAATGAAAATTAATATTATTGAAGAAATCTATACAATATGTTCTTGTATTTTAAATTATTAATTTTAATTTGGATTGTTTTTAAAATTAAAGTATTTGTAATTTTTTTAAATACTTTAGTTTATTCCTTTTTATCAACATTATAATAGATCATAGAATAAAAATACTTATAAACTAAAAGGTTATTTTTTATAACATTGTTTTTCATCAGGTTATGCAGAATAAATATAAAATTAATCTCTTCCAATTAAAAAGATATAATATGGTAAAACAAATTCCATAAGGTTTTTTAGAATAAATAATATTATTGAATATGTTCAACATAATTTTTTATCATAATGAATAGTGAAAACAATAAATATTTTCCACCTCGGAAAGAGTAAAAAAAGGTAATGAAAGGTTAAATATTTGAGATATGTCTTTAAAATTTCTTCATAATATGAATATATCCTATTGGATTAGTTTAGTTCACCAATTATTATACATTTTTCTAATATTTTCCATCTTGGTGTTATTTTTTTATTATGATTTTTATATTATTTTATTTAATGAAAAATACAAAATATCACTCTCTTGCCTTTAAATTTCTCATATATGTACACATATGGTTATAAATAAGTTTTTAATAAATATTAATGGTTATTTTATGATTAAATCAATAATTTTTATGTTCATAATTTATTTAAAATTTTTATTTATTATATAATTACATTAAAAGCATATACAATTTTGATGCAATGCTTGTGCAAGGAGTGAAAAAAATAAATGTAAATAATTTTAAAAACATTAAAACATATGTTTATGGGTTGAATTATGGTCACAAAATAATTTTATAATTAATAAAAATTTATAAATTATTTTTAAAATGATAATATTAAAATTTCCTTTATTTCATTTTGTTTGACAATTCAAATTACATTAATAATTCAAAAAATGACTGTAATGATTTTTTTTTGAAAACCATATTTTATTTAATTTTTTGAAGATTATATAAACCTTTTGAAAGGAAAATTATCACCCTAAATTGTAAATAATATCATTAAATATCCATTTTTTTATTTTTTTACCATAAAAGTTTAATTATTACCGTTTATCATTGAAAGATTTGTTTCTGTGGTTATGGTTAAAATTATTTCACAAGGGGGTAAAACTAAAATATATGGTTTATAATACATAAATATATCCAAATTTAATTGGATAAAGTTATTTCCACCATATATGGTCTTTTGATTATTATTTTAATAGTACGCCACATTAATATGATAATTAATTTAATTTTTTTTATATATTTTCATTAATTCAATGTGTGTCCTTTCATTCACTATAAAAGGCACCACTATTAATCTCTTATATACATCACCTAGATCCAATAATCCCAAAAAAACCCTAATTTTTATTAATAAATATCCTTATAAATGTTCTAGAGGTAATATTAATCCCAAAAGTCAAACCCTATGTACCTTAAGAGGATATCTAACAGAGCTCTTTTAAAGAAGAGGTAATCATCTTCACTCATAAATTTTATTTTTCTTCTTATTTTTAACCCATAAAATATCTATTAAAACTAAAAATAAAATAACAAAATTATACACAATATACATAGTTGTTATTATTTTGATGAAAGTATTTTTATCCATATCCTTCGCCTAAAATGGGAAACAAAAGCATTATTTGGGTGTACGATGGACAACCGCCTCATGAACTGATGTAATTTGTTTTCCACTACCCTCTAACATTGATTTCTATAATGATGGAACTACTGAATATATATGATAATTATTAAATATTTATAATTATATATGTATAATATAATATATAATCCCATTACCTTCCACCCATTAGAAAATAATAACATTGATCATTCATACGTATGACCCACAATATTTGTGGAATAATGTGACTCATTTTTTTAAGTTTGATTCTCTGAAATTATTTTAAATATGAATATAATTAATATATATTATTTCTATTTCATTATTTTAATTGTAGATATGATATAAAAGTTTTGATATATAAAGAATATATATTTTGAATCAAGACATACATGAAAAACAAAGTAGTTAAAACCCAAAATAGTGATAATAACAAAATATATTTAAAAATGTTTGATAAGATGTCATTAATTTATCATATATGATATTATTGACATAAATATGGTTTTTAATGTAATTATAACAAATAAAAATTTAATATATTTAATATTTAAATAACATATGAGGAAATGTGATCTTGAGGTATGAGATTTCATCTTAATTTCCACTCGATTGATGAAAATTTTGTATAACGAGAATATTAATTTTTATGTGTTATATAAAATATAAATTATATGTATTTAATATTAATAAATATTTATTAATTATTATTATTTTTCAATTAAATTTTAATCTTTAAATGGGTTATAGTTAAAAAGTTACCAAAGAGGTAATTATTTATTTTACCATCTCATTTTTTTCAGATTATTCTTATTTTTATTGAAGAATTTTATATTATACTCTTCATAAAATTCATATATTTTCATAGCCTATTGATATTTAAAGATTGTAAATATTTTATTAAAAAGTTTTCTCTATTTATAACTTCATAAAAGAATATTAATGCTTAAAATAAAATCTTAAATTGTTTCTTTTTTTGAAGAGATATATTTTTTTCCAAGTCCATTTTATGAAATATTATTTTACAAAAGTATAATTTTTTCACTAAAAGGATTTGTTAAGGAACTTTTTTGTTATAATTAAATTTTAAATGGTTTTAAAGAAAACATTATTTTGTTTTCTAAAAAATTCATTATCAACTTTATTTACAAAAATTAAAAAGTGGTATGTTTCTTTTTAATGTACGCAACATTAAAGGATTTTCCCTCCAACATAAAATTTTTAAGAAAATTAGATATGCCTAAAAAAATTAAAATATTTTAGGAAACAAAATATTTATTAATAATTTGTTTTAATTGTTTTTATTCCACTTTCTTATATTCTCTAAAATTCACAATTTTGAAATATATTCTTCTTTTATAATGAATTAATAGAATAATTATATCTCTTATTAATTTTTTTTTCATTAAAATTTTCTTGAAACATTTTTTTGTTATCATTTTTATTGGAAAATAAATTTCTCTTAAATTTATATATATTTTTTGTCATTTATATTATTATTTCATAAACAGTACACCGTTTCTACATGAGGTATTTAATTATTGTTTATTAATCAAGGAAAAATTAATATTTCGTATTACTTACCTAATAAATAGTATGAATATTATTTATGAATAAAATACAGTATTAATTATATGAGTAATTGATTGGACATGAAATGATGTGTGGGGCTTGGTTGTAGATATCCCCATGATGCACTGATAGGTCCTATGGGACAAGTGAGGTGGAAAAATAATTTCATGGGTGTTTAGTATACACCCACCCATAGATTTAATTATGTTGGAATAAGTCCTTAATGGTAAAAATATAATGATGTATGAGATCATGAAATCTAACGTTAGGCATTTATATTATTGATAATTATTTGTTTATTATCCATGATATTATTTTATTAATATTATCCATGGATTCATTTCACTATATAATTATTGATTAAATAGACTATGATATCAATTATTTACATTTCAATATTGATTATTCCATATTTACTCAAGATATAATCTAATATACATAAAAGTTTCTAATCGTTTTTTATAAAATGTTATTTTATTTTTCATCCTTAGAAATGATGAAGGATATTAGGAATAATATCAAGGATGAGAGAATGTTTCTTATGAAATTTTTATCTTATATATCCATTATAGTATGGGAATCATGAATGTATCCGGTTATCAAAGACTAATAAACTAATTATTCTATTTTTTTGAGACCCCTTGTATCTTATGAAAATGTAATAAAGAACACACCAACATTTATTTATAGGAGTTGGGGTTTTTACACCCTTGAATAGATGATTGGATTTTTCATATTCTTATCACTAGAATCTCTTAAAAAAACGAATAGATGTACACATATTAAAAAAATAAATGGATATTTACAAGAAAAAACACACAAAATGATAGATGTTACTAGAAAACACATACAAAGAAAATGACACTAATGAGAAGCACTCAATGAAAAAAGAAATTTTAACTCCTCAAGATGAAGAAAACATTTATAATACTCACTATGTTGAATTTTTTTCATATATATTTATAATACTTTAGGAGAAATATTATTCAAATGAAACATTGTGAGAAATAATAATAGGTTAATTAAACAAAACTAGATATCATTTGTAACAATATTGGTAGAAAATTCTATAATATTTTTCCTATTCGATTCATTGGTTAGATTAGAACAACTATAGTTTTAATAAATATATTGAATGTTCATTATTGTTGTAATTTAATATCTCTATATTTTTTTAAAAAATTTAACATTTATGAAATTTCATCAATTTTTTTAATTTCATTGTGAAAAAACATAAAAACATAAAAACACAATGATACTTATGTTAGATAATTTTTTTTGTATTATTTATTATGATTTTTTAAATAAATAAAGAAACAAGTTACTAAATTAAAAATATATTACCCACATTGGGTATCCCTCATCATCCTTACAAAGACTCATGGTAATTAACCTAGAAATTACCATTAATTAATTAATTTGGTAAAATAATCATATACTCTAATGTTCTATATTAAAAAATATTGTAAGTAATGTTACATTGAGAATTTATTCATATTATTTTCAAGTTATTAATTTTTGAACACTATTAGATTTATTTATTATATGCTTATAATATATGATTTAATTAACAACAAAATTCTATAATGGGTGGGGCTTGGAATTATATATTATCCTATTGCACTATTAGGTATAATGAGAAAATTAATATAGGGTAATGGGAGAATCCATACCCTTTATTTATCATGCCTCAACACAAAGCCTCTAAGGTTATGTTTATGTTGCCTATAATTATTAACTACCATCTTTTATATACTCCTGATATAATTTATTATTATCTATGTGACTATTTATATCCACTTTTCAAAGGATTATGTATTGTTTTTTTGATCTATCACCAATTTTTTTTATCTATTTCAGTTATAGAACTTATTCCATTATTATTCCTTGTTAGCTACCACAGTATGATATCCATTAAAAATAATTTTATAATACCATTTAATTTTGTTTCTTATTTCCCTATGTAATGAATTTTAATACTATATATGATCAACTATATGTATATCATTTAGGAAGAATTATTTGTAATCCAATGATGAAATATTTCATGTTTTAATATAATGTTTATGTATATAGTCTCTTAAAGACTACAAAACCATGACACTAAAAATTTGATAACATGTAATATGATTACCAAGTAATAAATAATCCATATACTCTAGGTGACCAGATTTGGAGATGTAAAAAAGGTGGTTTTTTCAATGTCATAGAGGATTCAAACTATCCATTATAGATGGATGTTATATATTTTTAATTGATAATATCATTTCTGATACCTGTATATTTTATTTCCACTACATGTTGTTTTATATACTCAGTTTACATTTAAATCATTGATTTTAATTACTTATTTTTTTTAAATGTAAATTATGTTTACATTACATATATTTAGTCATTTACTTTAACAGAAAATTGTTTCCCAAAAATTATTTATTTTCTCACAATACTTTTCTACAACCTCTAATGATTATGTAACATACATGAGGCTATGTGGTTACTCAAATTACATTGTTTGGTGGATACCTGATCTAAGTCATTACATTCTTAGATGTATTGAAAATAATGAAGAGAATAATTAACTTGGATCTAGTGAAAGTATTTCTAAAATAAATAATGTATTTTTAATGTGCACCAATATATCCATAGTAGGGTTGAGATTCATGCTAATTAAAATTGATGATATAGTATCGTATGGATCAAGACCGTTACAACATCATGATAATTATTATTCTATGCATGGATTATAATTACCTATAGTAATTAAATATTTAAATAATTAATGAAATTATATTGTCTTTGAAGGATTCATGGTTTATCTTTGTCCCAAAATTTTATATTATATAATATATTTATGAATCCAACAATTTAAGAAAAGAAGTTAGGTTGAATACCTTCTTTATTTGGACATTGATTTTTCTTTTCTACTGAGAAAAGGTAATTTAATAATTAGTTACTCGGGTTAAAATTCACTATGTTACATGTTAAATGAAATAAATAATATAATGAAAAAGGTGGAATTTTCGTTTGATTTACACATGAAAATGGAAAATTAGGGATACCATGTTGTTCTATTTTAGAATTATATGAATTATACACTTTAATACATATCAAAAGGGGAAATAAAATAAAATAAAAAATTAAATTTGATATATGTTATCATAAATGGTGATGGTAAATTTTATGTTTTGTGTCTAATAGGTGACTAGATAGTCTATTTAAAAAATTGAGTGGCCTTTTATATGACATTTAATCAAATTTTTAAGAAATATTATCCTAACACTACACATATAATTAATATAATAGGAAATGAAATGAAATAAATTTAAATTTACTTAATCCATAAGTATTAGTAGATATAAATACTAAAAAAATTAAAAAGTAACCAAGAATATATTTGAAACCTTTGGAAACCAGCATCAAACCTTGTAAACTATTGAATCCTAATACACTCAATCCTACACAAAGAAAAAAATGAAGAGAACATGGTAAAATATGAAAAAAGGTTTATCTCCCTTGGAAAAATTTCCATTTAATAATATGATAGGGGAATCAACTAATAAGAATAAAACCACTCTAAGGGATAGTAAAATACATAGTGTACCCTAACTATCAAACCCAATACTACATATGTGATATGAAAAATATATAGTAAGATCATGAATATATTCCTTGGGATTACCTATATTGAACTATAGGTATATCAAGATCATAAAAATCATATCAATCATAAAAATCTATTATAATTCATTAAAAATTAAATACGAATCTCACTCTCACAAGAGAAAGTAGTAGTGAATATTCAAAAGGAATACCGATAAAGTACATAAGAAAAAAATATAAAAATCATAAACCAATCCCCATCACTCTAACAAGTTTTTATTATTCACTTTTTCACTACACACCATCAACCAACACATTATATAGCCTATGATATGCATAAATGGTTGAATTCACTGGCCAAAAAACTATTTTTTTTCATAGAGAAGTGTTTCTAGAAAAATGAAATCGAGATTCTAAATTTTTTTAGGATATATTCTATAACTCACAGTGGAATGGGATGAATAATTGGTAGTCTGGATGTGATGTTGTTAGAGGTTATAGTTTCTAATCACTACTAGAAGTAGATAATGTGTGTAAGGATCTATAGATCAAGGTAGAATTACTATAAAGGAATTTGATAATATATTGTTAATGTTTGGGAAATAATATGTATGATTATTCAATAGGGTTATGTAAGGCTGTTTAGTTTTCTCTTATGGATCAACTATTTTTTAAAGATGAGTTAGTGAAATTTTTTGGGACATTGAAAAGATAAATTAAGAGTCACATAATAAATAATATGGTGGCATAATATATACTTGTGTGACTTATCAATTAATAACAGTGTCATATCACTAGTTTTGGGGTGTACAATATTATAATCTATATAAATAGTTAGTAAAAAAACTACAGTGATCCTTCCATTGAGTAAGATAATTTTCCAAAACATGTAAAACAATTTTATTTCTTATTTTTGTCCATGAGAGATTCTATTATTCCACTCAAGTATATTTGAAAAGGTCTATAGGTGATTAAGGGGATTCAAAGTGATAAATTATAGATTAATCCCTTATTTGGATATTGTAATTAGGCGGTGTATGACTCTATAATTTCAATCCATTTTTCAAAAGTGAGGTTCCAAAAATACTTCATTAGTTTGTTTTATCATCACAAGAATTGGTTTGATATATATTTTTTTGGTTTTTTAATTGATACCATTAAAATAATTATCAAATCATGGTTTTAGACTTTAGAGGTTCATTTCATAAAATTTTTCATTTCAATTGGATTACAAATTTAAAAGGAATGACATTGGAGGATGTAATGGTTCCAATTTGGATGTTACATTTATTATACATTGGTTTTATGTGAAATAGGATAAGAGAATAACTATATAAAAATGATATTGAAAATCTATAAATGTAAATCAAACCAAAGAAAATAGAAAAACATGAATTGGAATGACTCAGTCTGAAAACACTTGGGTTTTGTGAATGAAATTGTCCTAGCATGTGGTATTAAACATCGATGGGGTATGGAAAACAATAGAACTTGTTCATAAGAATAATAAAAATCATGAAAATCAATCCATAATGAATAATGTATTCTAATATCACTTAATATATATTATAGAGATATTATATGGAAGGTTGATGGATGATCATCTCCATGAAATCAATATGATTTTGAGTGAACTCAAATCATCAAAATTTGAGTTTACAAAAAGAGTCGGGGGGATGAATGCATATTTAATTACTTATGTAATCATGGTATCTAATATTTATTACTATTAGAAGTAACTTAGGAAATAATAAATTGTAATTTAGTGAGATTTTAGATCTATTATTGATTAGAGATATTCAATAATAATGAAATCTATAGTACATCTAGAATGATATTCAATTCAAAAAGTAGAAGAAATTATTGTCGAAGGTAAAACCATATTTCAAATAAGGGTAAGGAGAAAGATAAAAGGGAGATGGAAGATGGATTGGTATAGTCCTTTACATTAGAAATGTGGTAAGAAAGGGAACTTAATGAATGATTATAGGTACAAGAGACCGAATTCTAAATAATTTTATTTTTAATTTTCTATTTTGAACAACATGGACAATGAAGGAATATTTTTTCTTCTAGATGTCATAAGTATATTGGGGTAATGGATCATTGATTCTGGATATTGAATTCCCACATTGGGTGAGAGAGAGTATGTTGAATTATTTTTTTATATGATTTGACTAGGTGTATTTTGTTGATGATGGATCTCATTAAATTATTTGAAAAATAAATGTGAATGTCCAAATATAGATAATATACTTAATAAAGTTATAAGGGGTTCAATACATACTTTAGTTAAGGAAAATATTAATATCCATTTGTTATATGGATGATTAGGGTTCTTGTATGATTTTTTGGAAGGATACTGGAATATATCACACAATTACATGGTGATGGAAAACTAAGTTAATGATAATGCATCATATATTACTCATATTTTGGAATTTGAATTTTTCATTAATACTATACTGTGATAGTTTTTTAAAAATATATCAGGGTATTTAGGGAAAATAGAATTCTAAAACATGGTCATGTAGAGTGTGGATATGGAATCCTGCTTTGTCACTACATAACTTATCATTACATTTTACAAATAGAGGATCATTAAAGTCTAGTGTCTTGGAAATCAGAAACATAAAAAATTAAAAAATAATACATAATTCTAATCCACTTGTAGGGATTCATCATAAGTTCTTCCAAAGTAAAATTATTAAATCTCATAACCTGGAGACATTCATCAAAGGAACAGGTGAGAAGAAGGCCCATTAATGTAAACAAGGGAATCAATTTACATGTGAAATAAATAAGAACTTGATAAAAACAGAGACATATAAAATGGTAGTAGAGGAATTTAATAATTAAAATAACTTGTACCATAACATGAATATTTGTCTAAAACATTTAATTTAGACATTCCTAAACATATCACAGAGGTTCATCCCTAAGGTTTCATAAACATTACCAAGGATATTCACCAAGGTATCATGATACTTTTAATCTCTAGAGATTATAATATCTACCCAATGCATTGGAGCAATATTAGGGAGAAACATTAGTATATATTTACTTTCATGTGATCCACATAGATAATAATAAAAAATTTCATAAATAACCTAAAGTGAATAAAATAAATGGGTTAAATTTCAAAATCGTGACATTTTAAATGTGCTCAATAACTTGATTGTTATGTCATTTATAACCCATGTAAAGGGAGAAGGGGTTATATGTATGTCATTTACATAATAAAATAGATCAATTTTATGTATTTATTAATACGCTAGAAATAAAAATATATTTGGTTATTCACATAAATAATACAAGATAATTTCTTGAGAAAATGGAGACATTTGGAGACGAAAATTCTGCAACATACTGGCTATATAACATGGTTTTAGAAAATAATAAAAAGAGAGGGGAAAAGGGTATCCCCTAAATGAATGAATCATTTTAAAACATAGTTACATAATAGAAAGAAATAAGATAACGGTGTGTATATTTGAATGACATAACACATGAAAATGAAACATGAAAGGAAAGAGAAAATGAGATTTCTTTTACGTAAATTCGGCAGCCTAACGACATCACTTATAATAAGAAAAATATGTTGATGAGAGAAGAAAGGGTATCTCCTAAATTTTAAATAAAATTTACTATAATAGATATATATAAGAACATACCACCATAAAATAAAATGAAAACTAGAAGATATAACATAACTGAAATCGTGACTTAAAAGAGGAGGGTGAACAATTCCCTTACTTTGAAGAGTAACTTAGAATGCATGAAGGTTGAAACCTTGGGTGATTTAGGGAACCTTGGGTGGACTCCTTAGGAGGTAAAAAGACAAGGAATTATTTGTGGAGGATTTTGGAATGAAATTAATGAGGTAATGTCTTGGTATTTATAGGAAAAATGAGGAAATATTTAATTAATTTTCAGGGGACACCTCATCGGTGGTGTTTGCAAAAGCATTGCATTTACATGGTATTTTCCCATGGTATTGTCCACATGGGACACATAATAACATATATTACCAATAAAAAGTTGACCAGATTTATTGCATCATGATTACATCATCAATGATGTCATTAAACACCCGAAACTCAAAACTGTATTTTCACTATTAAATGAAAAATTAAACTATTTCCGAATAATCCCAAAAATTATCCCTAACCTAATATCACTGCTTTGAATTCAAAAATGAAATCCATTTTTTGAAAATAATTTTCAAAATATTTTTAATTTAATATTTAAACACAATAATTAATTATTAAAAAACCACTCTAAAACTATAACTTGTTTTGTAACACCGTGAATAAGTAATCAAGGTCCCAGAAAATTATCATATAACCATAAGACCACAAAGTAATAGTTTATTAATAAATTTTATAAAAATACATTTTTATTTTAAATTATTACATTAATTATAAAATGGTAAATAAAATATTTATGTCATACTAAAATATCAAAACTTATACCATGATTGTTTTTTTCACATTTAAGATATCTAAATTGTATTTATACATTCATGGGTGAAGTTTCTATTTTTTAGCTGATTTACTAATCTTTACTATTCATGACTATTCATAAGGGTATGTTACTATTCTTACTTTACAATTCACTAAAAATCATGTAGATCTTATTAGACCTTAAATTTCTTACTGATCAAAACTGTAGAAGACCATTTTTTGAAAATCATTTCACATTATTAATTATTTAAAGTATACAAAAATATTTTAAAATATAGATTTTTCCAAAATTCATCAATAATATGGACCATAATCCTACATTTATTCTAACATTAGAAATTCACATATTTAACAAAATAATAAATAAAAGATTTATTTATACAAAAGGATTACACAATGCAACTAAGGTCTCGTTACATAGCCCTTTATTACACCTGATTAAGACCTAAGTGAAAGGTGTGCTATGGTGATGAAATCTTCGGGCGACTCAAAAAACATTGTCTGAGTGGTAATTTTTATCATCTTGAACTTTTCCTTTAGGAGATTCTGTTCAAGCTTCACATGTTGAAGCTCTTCTTGGGCTTGGTCCAGAGCAAAGCCCATAAAAGCTACCTCCTTCCCAAGCTCTAACAGATGGGCTTCGTATGACTCGAGTCTACAAGATGAGGCCATCAACTCTTCTTTCTTTATTAATGAAGATCACTTTTATTTATAAAAAATTATGTAACGTAAATATTTTAGTTTCCAACAGTCATATTGCCAAAATTCATATAACAGTCGAAACCCAACGGTCTCATTTAATTATACTCACATCATTAATGAAAGGATATAGTTTTTTGGAGTATAAAATAAAAAAACACAAAAATTTAGGAAATAAATATTATTCAAAAGTTGATGTCATTAAATTATCATCCCTTTATAAATTCCATCCCCGAAATTTTAACTCGTACCCTAAGAAGAGAAAATGTGTGGGTACTTATGCCTCATAAACTCCTCTGGTTCCCACGTGGCTTCTTCGCATTTGTGGTTCCTCTACAACACTTTAACAAGGTTGGTAGTCTTGTTGTATAGGACCTTGTCTCTGCAATCCAAGATCTCCACCAGCTGCTCATCATAAGATAATTCATGTTCCAGTTGTACCAGATTTGGATTTAGTACATGTGTAGGGTTGGGTATGTACTTCCTCTAAAGGGATACATGAAAGTCATCAGGAAATTTTGCTAGATTCTGAGGAAGTGCAGGCCGATAGGCCACTGCTCCTATGCGATCAAGGATTTCATAGGGGCCAATGCATATAGGGCTAAGATTCCTATTCTTCCCAAACCTCATGACTCTCTTCCAAGGAGAAAATCTAATAAATAATTTATCACCAACATCAAACTCTATGTCCCTTTGATGGTTGTCAGTATAGCTCTTCTGACGACTCTGAGCAGCCTTAATTTATTGCTAGATGGCATGGACCTTTCATATCCTCTCTTACACAAGATCATGCCCAAAAAGCATTATCTCAATACCTTCTTTCCAACAATCATGAGTTCTATATCTCTTACCATATAGATCTTCATAGGTTGACATTTTAATGCTCGAGTCGAAGATATTGTTGTAAGAGAACTCAATTAAAGAGAGATGTTGATCCCATCCACATTTAAATACCATTGAGCATGTTCTCAGCATATCCTAGAGTGTTTGAATTTTCCTTTAAGATTTTCCATCAATTTCAGGGTGATAGGTCATACTGAAATTCAATTCAGTGCTCAGTGCATGTTGAATCCTTATCCAATATTTTTATGTGAACCTCAGATCATGATTAGATACGATAAAAAGTGGAACACAATGAAGCCTTACTGTAACATCCCAAGTAAATAAAGAATAATACATTTGAATGTTTATTAATATTTTTTTAATTAAATATTTATTTAACATTAAAGGGGATTCTATGTTTGATAGCATACCCAATACGCCATAGTGTGTCTCTTTGAAATCTTACATTGCACACTAATAATATAATATTATTACTTTAAATGGTAGTTAAAGCCAGGCCATTGTATCGACAAGAATGAATATAACTAACTAAAATATGATTATACATGTTTGTAAAATGTTTTTAAATTTATATAATAAAATTTAGAGGCTTAAAATGTGAATGAATCTAAGCATAAATACTTTAATATTCATTAAAACGTCAATTTACCATCTTTTGATGGTGAACCCTCATTAAATCTAGTTTTGGTCATTATTATATGTTATATTTGACAAAATAAAATTATTATTTAGATTTAGGACATCAATATTTACTTTGGGTAAATTTTTGGTATTTTTATGATAATGTTAAATTTTTAATGAATAGTGAAAAATACTCTATTTTAATTCAAAAGTGCCTTTTAATCTAATTTATTTGTATGGTTATATGATCTGTAAAATTGGTTGTGAAGTGTAATTAGAATATATTTTTACTACTTAATATATTTTTGGACATTTTATATAATTTCACTTTGAAATTGGTCATAAAAAATTGTCAATAGTTTGATAGTAATTCTTTCTTAAAACCACGCTTTTTGGTTTTGATAGTGAGAATTAATTTTATATTAATTTCTGCCACTTCTATATTTTGAATTTAAAAAAACGGATTCCATATTTTGAATAAGTAGGTTCAAATTGTGTAAATATTTAACTTTTATTTTTAGAAATTTTAAATATTTACTTCAGTAAATATTTTATTTAGCATGATTAAAAGGTAAATGTAGTAAATAAGGGTAAAATATAATTTTATAATAATATTAAATTACCCTAAAATGTGTCCTAATACTATTGGCTGATACATATCTGACCATGGGCATCTTTGGTTCTAATTTGGTACCCCATGGAGCTACATTGGAGTAATAATTACACTTTATATTAATTAATTTTAAGTAAAGACAAAAATGACATAACAAATATCTTTTAGTAAATAAAATTTTACATGGGGTTATATATGTTATCTTTTGGACTATTAATATTCTTTTGAAATCTAAAACGTTTCCCTACATCATGGTATTTGATTTATAATTTTTTTACATCAAATAAATTAAATTTTTTATGACAGAATAATGATTCCATATTGACCTCATCAATAAATGATTTAAATAAATAAGATAACAAATATTAAAAAGGCATCTGAAACCTGTAAAATTATTATTGTATGATTTCATTCAGACCATGAGGCATCTTAACTTCTACTTAACAATTATTTTTCCTTTTGAAACCGATGATGAGTTTATAAGAAAATAATTGTTTCAAACTTTCCTAAAGAGCCCCTCATTTCTAACTCATTCCTCACACATCACAAGACATTGGCTCATACGAACTCTTCTAATATACGCTCCAAAGACCCACTCTATATCCTAGAAGCATTACCTTATACAGAAAGCACTTCAAGAAACCCTTTTGGTTCAAACCAAAGGGAGTTACCCGATTTAAAGGTAACACATTCTCTTAAGTTCTTTTGTATTATTTTACTTCTACAACCACAAAAAATATGTTCATTACATTATTTTATCACAAAAATAGTATTCAAAATATACTAGGATGTTTTTATGAGATGTATTCTAACTACACTTACACACACATCAATCTAATGGGTAATGAACATAATGTTAATGTGGATGGAAAACTAACGCCTCACGAAAAGATGATTGTTCAATTAACTCCTACCGCATTTCATGGTGTCCATTATTATGGAACAATATTTATATATGACATATATTATATTTATATTTTTTTATTCTTCTGTATTTTTCATTTATATCATACCTTTATGGTTTCCATAATGGGTAAATTTGATAATTTCATTTTAGGAAGTGCGGACTACCGCCCCCTCAAAGTGATATGACTCATTTATGCTTTATGTGGGATGTATAAAGGATGGAGTTAAGGATTATATATATGATATTATACTAAAATTATAATATAATTTTGTATCATTATCTTTTAATTCCATTAAAATAAGAAATATAAATGGAAGTAGCGTTCAAGCGTACATACAGATTACCGTCTCCATCAAGGGTGCATTTCATTTCTCATCTCCAAATGTTATGTAATTTTATAAATAAATATATATACTAGATATATATGATTTATATGATATCTAAATAATAAATATCATTATTGAGATAATGTATTGTTGATGTCATGGACAAATTGTAATTATAAGGTGTTCATTTTTACTCAAGTACCAAATATCGACGAAACAACCGTTAATAAATTAAATGATTACATGATGTTTATAACATGGTAATATGTGATATAAAAGGCATTATATACTTGAAAATGGATTTTAATCATTTAGAAATTAACACTAGTTTATTATTCGGGAGATTAAAGAACAATTGGGACAAGTCAGACACAAGGTAAGGGACTTCGTCTCAATTACATTTCATTGAGGAATATTTTGTTTTATTCTTAGATTTATTTTATACAGTGTATAAATACATTTAAATTCTCATTTCATTCAAATGGAATATTTTTCTATGAGGATTTTTACTAAATGACACGAAAACAATGTTTCTTTATAACGTAAGCGGTGAAAAAGACCTTTTCTGCCGCCGTGAGTATTATTTGATCTTTGGCATCCTTAACAAGCCGAAATGTTTTTAAAATGAAAATAAATACCATATACTCTTTTTGGTATTTTGGTAGTGAATTTTTTTTATAATAGATTTTTTATGTCAATATATTTAAATGATATATTTTGATTAGAATGTGGAAATGTTATATTTCCTTTATGTTTATTTTATGTGTTATGAATATGCTATGGTTCTTGGTTATTGTTTACATATACAGGTGGTTCCATGATAAACGTAGTGCTGGTGGGCCTGAGATATCACTCCAATGCATTGAATCACATGACAGAGGTAAACATTAATTTTTCTCCTAATAGATTTAGGGAATATACTATGATGGGTATTTCAAATGTAACTCCCTATATAGCTCTGATAACAACAATGTAATTATGATATGGAAGCCACAAGTTATCTTTATAATTTATGTTTTCTATGTGTTATTCATAAATATTATGATTTAATGATGTATGTTAAAGAGATTAGGTTATGTATTTAATGATGAACTAATTTTTTTATTCTTTTCTTTATAACCCTTACTGAGCTTTTTATGCTCTTACCATGTTTGAAAGTGTTTTTCATAGGACATAAAGATGAATAGGGTCAAAGACGGGATCAAAGAAAAGTCATGCTATCCAAAACATGGAACTAGACATGAATCTTTTTTTCAAGAGTTTTTATTTTGTGAAAAAAATGGAAACTCAGTAGAAGTTTCTACTTTGTATTCTTTTGAGATGTAATAGTTATGCCCCAATTCCTTAAAACTATAAACCTGAAAAGATATTCAATGTGAATTATTCATTTAATTCAAAATTATTTAATGTTATAAGGTCGGGTCCTTATGGTTGGTATCAGATGTTTGTTTAGATAACTTTAGGAGACATGGTATTGTTAAATTAATATCCATAAATTAATTTATGTTAATATTGAAATGATATAGCATTTACGTATTACCATGTTGCTTTGACTAAGATATTTCTATGTTCAGAATGCTTTTCCGCAGAGGAAATAGGCCATCTATGTTGGGAAGTCATTAGGAGGAAGACAAACTTCCAAATCAGCAACCTGAGTTGGTCAGAATCGGAACTGAACAACTTATTACGGTGATGGAAAATTGGAACCAGCCTATATATGGTGGTGGTATACATGCATGAGATCATCCAGATCAACCACATAGGAACAAGTCAGTAATATATCATTTCATGAGGTAACACACCCTATCATTTAGAGGATCATCTGACCCTGTTCAAGAATAAGGGTGGATTAAAGCACTGGAGAATTTTTTTGATGTCATGGGGTGTTCAGAACACCAAATGGTTAGTCATGTTGTTTACCATTTTGAAGGTGGAGCTGATCAGCAATGGTCGATGGTAAAAAATATTAGGGATATTGAGGATATTGATGCTCCTTATTGGGATAAATTCAAAGGTATGTTCCTTGATAAATATATTCCTAATTTTTTTCGACTTAGGATGGAAAAAACTTCCAGTAATTGAGGTAGGAGGATTACATATTGGATACTTATGAAGTAAAATTCACTCGACTCACAAGGTATGCTCCGAATTTCATATGAGATCTTATATTAATTTAAACCATTTTTACTCAGGATTAAATCCAAAGTATAGAAGGGATTTAGCTTCTCATGAGTTCAAAAGTTATGAAAAACGTCTTCGTTGTGCGGAGAAGATGGAAACGGAATTTGCCGATGATAAGGTGTTATTTGACAAACAACGGAATAATAGGACGCGGTGGCCGAAAAAAGAGAATAAATCTTCTAAAATGTCTGATGGTAAGAAACATAAGTTTATAGTTTGTGAAAATTGTCGTAAAAACCATGTTGAGGAATGCCTTTTCAATTCTAGTAAGTGCTATAGATATGGTAAAATGGGACATAAGGTTCATAATTGAACTGAAGTAGATCAAGGTAATGGTAAGAAAAAACCTTATTTATAGTCAGTAAAATGTTTCAGGTGAAATGAAGTGGGTCATTATGAAAATGAGTGTCCAAGGAAGAACCCAACTGAGGGAAACCTACCAAACTACAAGCATGAAGTGGTGGTAAAATCGTTTGAAACTACTTCACCAGATGTTGGGCCATCGAATGAAGTAGTATCTGGTACACTGTTTGTTTGTTTAGATTATGCCAATTATTTTTTTATTTAGGGTCTATAAATTAGTTAATTTCAATGAAATTTTCAAGTAAATTGAAATTCCATCTCATGATATGAATACAGATCTTATGAAAAAAACATGCCGGAATTGTTGGGACAAAAAGAAATTATAAGAACTTTCCTATTCTTGCGTGCGTGAAAAATCAACATGAAAATCTTATTTTTATTCCTCTAGTAGAGTTTGATTTTATTTTGGGTATGGATTGGCTTTTTTGTTTATCATTCTATGATTGAATGCAAAGCTAAAGAGGTTTCTTTTCAGAACGATTTTCAGTTTGTGTAAAATAATGAACCCTTACTTTCGATAACAAATCAATAATCTGAGAAACTAGTAATACATAGATATAAATGTTACCTTGAACATATTATTTAAAATAATGGAAGTGTTGATATTAATGGTGTGCCAATGGTATTAACTAATGCCCCACGAAAATATGATTGTTCAATTAACTCCTATAGCATCTCATGGTGTCCATTATTATGGAATTGTATTTATATATGATATATATTATGTTTATATTTTTTATGCTTCTGTATTTGTCATTTATAGCATACCTTTATGGTTTCCTAGTATTATACCTAATAGAGAAGTTTAATTTACTATTTACTTAGTGCCTGATGTTAAACAAGTTTCCAAACCCCCATATCGAATGGCTCTAATTGAACGTTTAGAGTTAAAGAATCATTTTAAAGAATTATTATATAAATGATTCATTCATCCTAGCACATCACCATGGGGTTATCCTATCTTATTTGTTAAAAAAATACAGTTCAATGAGACTTTTCATTGATTATAGAGCATTGAATAACATCACTGTTAAGGAAAATTATTATTTTCCTCATATTGAGGATTTGTTTGATCAGCTCTAGGGAGCTCAGTATTTTTTAAAGATTGATATGAGGCCGGGGTGCCATCAGTTGAAAGTAAAGGAAGCAAACATTCAAATACCACGTTTCTTAATAGATATGGCCATTATGAATTTTTAGTTATGCGTTTTTGGTTAACCAATGCACCAATTGTATTCATTTATCTTATGAATATAATTTTGTGTGAGTTATTGGATAAGTTTTTGATTGTGTTCATTGATGATATTTTGGTTTTTTCTAATAGTAAATAGCATCATGAAAGTCATTTAAGGGTTTTCTTGCAAACAATAAATGAAAAGAAAATGTATACAAAATTCAGCAAGTGTGTGTTTTGGTTACAAAAAATTTTATTCCTAGGTCACATTGTTTCAAATGATGGATTACCTATTGATCCTGCTAAAAGAAAGTGTTTGAAGAGTGGAGAATACCCACAAATATAACTGATATTCATTGTTTTCTTGGTTTGGTAGGTTATTACCAAAGGATTGTTAAAAAAAATTCAAGGGTATTTAGTCCAATGACTATGTTAACTAAAAAAGGTGTAAAGTTCTTCTAGAAAAAATAATGTGATGATTGTTTTCAAGAATTAAAATAAGATTGGTGAATGATTTAGTTTTGGAACTTCCTTACAGAAATGGTGAGTTTGTTATCAACAGTGATGCTTCCCTGAATTAAATTTTAGTACAACTTTTGATCCTCAATCAGATGGGTAGTTAGAACGAACTATTCAGACCTTGGAGGATATGCTACATGTTTGTTCACTGGATTACCATGGAAGTTTGGACCAACATATTTATTTGGTTGAATTTTCATATAATAATAGTTTTCATTCTAGTATACAGATAGCTTCATTTGAGTCATTATATGGAAAGAGTTGTCAAACTCCAGATTTTGGGATAGAGTAGGTGAAAGAAAGATGATGGGACTATAATTTGTGGAAGTGATGGTAGAAAAATATTATTTGATTTAGACGAACATGATCACATCTCAGAGCAGATAGAAAAGTTATGTGGATATCCAGAAGAAGGATCTATTTTTCGAGGTATGTGATCATGTATTTCCCAATGTTTCTCCATGGAAAATTGTGATGCGTTTTGGTAAGAAGTGAAAGTTGAGTCTGAGGTTCATTGGACCCTATGAAATCCTAGATAAAGTTGAAGAAGTTTCATATTGAGTGGCTTTACCCCCAAGTTTATCTTAGGTACATAATGTTTTTCATGGTTTAATGTTGAGAAAGTATATGCCAGATCCATCTCATGTTTTGAGCCCAGAGGTAGTTCCATTGGAAGAAAATATCTCATATGAGGAACAACCAGTCCCGATTCTTGACCATAGAGAGCAAGTGTTGATGAATAAGATAATTTTTTAGGTAATGTTTGTGTGGAAAAACCGTATAGTTGATGAGGAAACATAGGAATCTGAAAGTGTTAGGAGGGAAAATACCCCCTTATTTGATAAATGAATAAAAATTACAGAGATGAAATTCCCAAAAGGTAGGAAGGATGTAACATCCCACATGAATAAATAATAATAAATTTGAATGTTTATTAATATTTTAGAGTTAAATATTAATTTTACTTTAATGGGGATGCTATGTTCGATAGCATACCTAATACGCAATTGGGGGTTTCTTTGAAATCCTACGTTGCACACTAATAATATAATATTATTATTTTAAATTATAGTTAACACCTCGACATTTTATTGTAATGAATGAGTATAACTAACTAAAATATGATTATAAATGTTTGTTAAATGTTTTTACATTTATTTAATTAATGTTATAGGCTTAAAATGTGAATGAATCAAAGCATAAATACTCTAATATTCATTAAAAGGTTGATTTACCACCTTTTGATCGAGAAACCTCTTTAAATCTAGTTTTTTTAATTTTTATATGTTCTATATGAAAAAAAATTAAATTCTTCTTTAGATTTGGGACATCAAAATTTACTTTGGGTAATTTTTTGGTATTTTTCTGATAAAGTACATTTTTAATAAATAATGAAAAGTAATGTATTTTAAATCAAAAGCACATTTTAATATAATTTTTTTGATATGGATATATTATCTTTTTAATTGGTTCTAAAGTGTAATTAGAATATATTTTTACTATTTAATCTATTTTTGGACATTGTAATTAATTTCACATTGAAATTGGACATAAACAAGTGTCAATATTTTCATAGTTATTATTTCTTAAGAACAAGTATTTGGGTTTGATAGCGGGAATTAATTTTCAATTAATTTCTACCACTTATGTGTTTTGAATTTAGAAAAATGGAATCTATATTTTGAATCAGTATGTGTAAATTTTGTAAAAAAGAATCTTTTATTTTTAGACATTTTTAATATTAACTTCAGTAAATATTTTATTTAAAATGATTAAAAGGTAAATATATTAAATAAAGGTAAAATATAATATTACAATAATTTTAAATTACCATAACATGTGTTCGAATCCTGTTGAATGATACATATCTGACCTTGGGCTTCCTTGGGTCAAATTTGGGACCCCATGGAGTCACATGAGAGTAATAATGACACTTTATATTAATTAATTTAAAGTAAAGACAAAAATGACATAAACAAATACCTTTTAGTAAATATTTTTTTACATGGGGTTATATAAGTTATCTTTTGAACTACAAATATTTTTCGGAAATCTAAAAATATTTCCTACATCATTGTATTTTTTATATGATTTTTGGACATAAAATTAAATAAATTATTTATGACACAATAATGATGAAATATTTACCTCATTAATAAATGATTTAAATAAATAAGATTATAAATATTAAAACAACATCCAAAACCTGTCCAATTCTTATTGGATGATTTTATCTCAACCATGATTCATCTTAAATTTTACATTAATGATTATTTTACCTTTTGAAACTAAAGATGAGTTTATAATAAAATAATTGTTTCAAACTTTCCTAAAGAGCCCCTTCTCTCCCATATAAAAAGCCCTCACTTCTAACTCATTCCTCACACTTCTAAACCCATTGGATCCTACAAATTCTGATCCCATAAGATCCCAAGATCCATCTCTTCATCCTATAAGCCTTACCCTAGGTAGAAAGCACTTAAAAAACACTTTTGGTTCAAACCGAAGGGAGTTACCCAATTTAAAGTTAACCTCTTCTCTTAAGTTGTTTTGTTTATTTTACTTCTCCAACCACCTAAAATATTTTTATTCCTTCATTTTATAAAAACACCAGTATCCAAAATATACTAGAATGGTTTTATGATATGTATTCGTACTACACTTAAAAACACCTCCATCTAATGGGTAAATAACATAATGTTTCTTTGGGTGGAAAACTAACGCCTCACAAAATGATGATTATTCAATTAACTCGTAATTCCTATCATGGTGGACATTATAATGTAAATGTATTTATATATTATTTATATTATTTTTATATTTTCTTTATTCTTCTGTATTTTTCATTTATAGCATACCTTTATGGTTTCCATAATGTGTAAACACGATAATTTCATTTTAGGAAGTGAGGACTACTGCCCCCTCAAAGTGGTATGACTCATTAATGTCTTATGTGGGATGTATAAAGGATAGATTTAATGATATTATATAATATATTATACTGTAAATATAATATACATATGTTTCATTATGTTTTATTTCCATTAAAATAATAAATAGAAATGGATGTAGCGTTCATGTGTACGTACGACTTACCATCTCCATGAATGGTGCATTTAATTTCTTATCTTCAAATGTTATATATTGTTATATATATATATATATATAATGGATATATAAGATGTATGTGATATCTAAATCAGGAATATCATTATGGAGATAATGGATTGTCGATGACAAGGACAACTTGTAGTTATATGCTGTTCATTTTTACTCAAGTACCAAATATCGACGAAACAACAATTAATAACTTAAATGATTACATAATGTTTAAAACATGGTAATAAGGGATATAAAATGAATTCTCAACTTGAAAAAAGGTTCGTAAGAAATTATAAATTAACTTTAGTTTATTATTCAAGAGATTAAAGAACGATCGGGTCTAGTCGGACACGAGGTAAGGGAATTCGTCTCAATCCCCTTTCATTGAGGCATATTTTGTTTTATTATAAACTTTATTTTATACAGTGTACAAATACATTTGAATTTTCATTTCATTCAAAAGGAATCCATTCCTATGATGCATTTTACTAAATGAAAAAAATGTTTTCTTTTAATGTAAGCGGTGACAACGACCTTTTCCACCGCCACAAGTATTATTTGATCTTTGGATTCCTTAACAAGCCAAAGTGTTTTTAAAAGGAAAATAAATACCATATAATATTTTATGTATTTTGATATTTAATATCATTCTGATATTGTATTTTTTATGTAAATATATTTAAATGATATATTGTGATTAGAATGTGGAAATTCTATCTTTCCATTTTGTTTATTTTATGTGTTATTAATATGTTATGGTTCATGGGAACTATTTACGTATATGGGTGGTTTCGTGATAATCCTAGGGCAGGTGAGCCTGAGATATCTCTCCAATGCATTGAGTAATGTGACATAGGTAAAAGTGAATGTTTTTCCAAAGATATTTACGGAATATACTATTATGGGTTTTCCAAATGTAACTCCCTACAAAGATGGGGTAGCTACAATGTAAGTCTGATATGGGTGCCACAAGTTACCTTTATGATTTAAGTTTTCTATGTTTTATTCATAAATATTATGATTTCATTAGGTATGTTAAGGAGCATATGTTATGTATGAAATGATGAACTAATGTTTTCATTCTTTGTTTTATAACCCTTACTAAGATTTTTTTGCTCATCCCATGTTTTGAAATGTCTTTCACAGGACTTAAAAATTAATTGGGTCAATGATGGGATCAATGAAAAGTCATGCTGTCTAAAACATTGAAGTAGACAAGACTCATTTTTTGAAGAGTTTTTATTTTGTGAAAAAATGGAAACTGATTAGAAGTGTCTACATTGTAATCTTTTGAGATGTAATATTTATGTCCTAATTCTCTAGAACTCTAAAACTGAAAATATCCTCAATGTAAATTTTTCATATAATTCAATATTTTATAATTTTTTAAAGTTGTGTACTTATACTTAACACCCCCTTCATGTAAATCATGTCAAGTTGATCAAGGGAGAAATATTTCCAAATGGAGATAAAATGGGAAATCTTGGTGAGACGGTCCACAATAACCCATATTGTATTGTTCCCCTTGGAAGTTCTTGGGAGACCAGTGATGATGTCCAAAGTGATATTGTCCCACTTCCATGCTGGTATGGGTAGTGGTTGCAGTACCGCTTTAAAAATTTGTCACTCTTCCTTCACTTGCTGATATACCAGGCACATTGAGGTGTAGTCACCAATCTCCCTTTTCATATTATCCCACTAATAATGATCACGAAGGTCAATATACATTTTTTTTCTTCCAGGATGTATAGATAATGTAGGCCTATGAGTTTCATCCATCAGCTCCTTCTTTGTTTCCGGAATAGATGGAACACATATTCTTGTATGAAATTTTAGTACACCTTCATGATCTATATTAATCTCACGAAAATTCCAATCCTTTATAGCCTTAAACTTCTTCTGTATCAATGTATCTTCTTGATGAGAATTCTTGATATTCTCTAGTAATGACGGTTGATAAATCATTTGGGTTAGGGTTGAGGATGTCCCATTCCTTAAAATTTAAATGTCCATATTTACTAGGCTATTTATCAAATGATCTCTTTGAATCCTCATCATGGAACGAACAACTATGTCTTTTTTACTTAATGCATCAGGGAATTTGTTTTCTCTTCCGTGATGATAATGAATTGAACAATCATAGTCTTTTAGAAGTTCCAACCATCTCCTCTGTCTCATGTTCAATTCCTTTTCTGTGAAAATATACTTCAAACATTGATGGTCTGTGTATATATCACATTTCTCCTCATAAAGATAGTGCCTCTATATCTTTAGAGAAAAACGACCACAGCCAGCTCCAGATCATGCGTATAATAGTTCTGCTCACAGGTCTTCAACTATCGAGATGCATAAGCAATGACTTTATCATTTTTCATGAGGACACACCCAATCCCTTTTAGATATGCATTGCTAAAAATAATTAATCTTTCTCTACTTGAGGGAAGATTTAACACAGGTGTAGTAACCAATATCTTCTTTCGCTCTTAGAAACATTCCTCACACTCCTTTGTCTAGATGAACATGAACCCTTTTTGAGTTAAGTTGTTTAATAGATTTGAAAATCATGAAAAGTGTTTCACAAACCTCCTATAACATCCCACTATTCTACGGAAACTACGAATCTCAGTTATTTTTGTATGATGAGGCCACTCCTCTACAACTTTTGTCTTTTTAGGGTCATCTTTTATTCCTTCATTGGTAACAATGTGCCTCAAGGAAGCCACTTGATATAACCAGAATTCACATTTTTTGAACTTCCCAAAAAAATCCACTCTTTCCATAGAGTTTTCAAAATAACCCTTAGATGATCCTCATGATCCTCAAAACGTTTGGAATATATCAAAATATCATAAATAAGAACAACCAAAAAGTTATCATGGCAGTCCTTAAGGGCTATATTCATCAAATAAATAAAATCAGTAGGTGCATTAGTCAGCCCGGAGGGTATAACAACAGACTCATAATGCCCATATTATGATCAAAAGGTAGTTTTCAGAATATCTTCTTTATTCACACTCAATTGACGATCACGAGATTGAAGAAAAATCTTAGAGAATAATTGATCCCCATGAAGTCGATCAAATAATTCATCAATTCTTGGAAGAGGGTATTTGTTCTTCACTGTGATCCAGTTCAGTTCACTAAAATCAATGCATAGCTACATCGATCCATCCTTCTTTTTCATAAAGATAACTTGTGCTCCCCGAGGAGACACACTTAGTCAGATAAAACCCGTATCCAAATGATCTTGGAGTTTTTTCATTAAACCACCACCTCCATATTTTCTATCCTATATATAGTCTTTGATATCAGATGTGATCCAGGTACGAGTTCAATGGATAACTCTACCTCTCATTCTGGGGGAAGGCCGGGTAACTCCTTAGGAAATATGTCAATCTATTCACGTATGATAGGGACATTTTCTATTCTCAAACTCTCATTTCAATCTTCTTCTTCACTGAGAAACTCCATAAAGAAGGATATAAGAGGTTCCTCAATAAAATGATCTGGTTGAGATATATCTCCTTGGAAGATAACTATAGGTTTTCCATTCAATACTACTGATATTTCCTTGCTTCTACATTTGATCATCGCATTAAACATTGATATCCAATCCATACCTAGTATAATGTCAAATTCAATCATTGGAATGACTACTAGATTTGTGATAAGATTGTGCTCACTAATGTAAATATTAGAGTTTTTAAGCACTGATGATGCTGGTATAATCCCACCAGGAGTCTTGACTAATAACTCTACTTTTAGAAAATTGGGGTTTGATTTTAATTTCATTGTAAACGTGGCGGAAATAAAGGAATGCGTAGAACAAGAATCAAGAAATGTACTTACTTGATTCAAGAGAAATACAATGGAACCTTCCACTACATCATTTGGAACTTCAAATTTAAATGCAGTTATTGAAAAAGTATAACTTTGTTCCCTTGGCTGTTGCCGAGGTTGATGGTGATTCCCCTCCACTGCCCTTGTATTTGTACAATGATTGAAAAAGTCCCCAAGTTTCCCGCACATAAATCATTGAACATCAGGTCAGGCTAGCACCATCTTCCCCATTTCGATAGTGGTTGGATGTTGTGGCTTCACCTCACTACGACAATTCCATGCAATGTGGCCATCTGTACCACACTTTTATCACTTCACGTTCCCGAGAAAGTAGTTCCCCGAATACTTATTCCCACATTTATTACATGTGGGATGTTGTACTTTCTTTCCTCCTCTTCCTTGAACGATGCTTTTTCCTATTATTAAATCAATCAATCTTTTCATTTCATCAGATTTATGAGACCATTACGTCTCACCAAACTCCAGTTCGTCTTTCATCGCACTTCGCACAATCTTCTAATATCTATCAGAATCTTATATGGATAGATTATTCCGTAGATGAGGTCTCAATCCACCGAATAGTATATAAACCTTACCAGTTGATTCCATGAAAACTCTAGAGGTGTAACATTAAAGCCTTGTGAAGTTAATCTCTTAGCATCCCACAGATTCATTCTCCTTATGCTTCTGCTCGAGGAACACCTTCTCCATCCTTATTATTATCGATCGAGGGAAATAATTGCTGAAGAATATCCCTATGAATTCTTCCCACTCCATAGATTCAATCTCCACTCTTGGACTCATGTTTTTAATTAGTTTCCACGACTGACCAGCTTCTCCCTCTAAGCGATAGACAGCCTGGGTGACCTTCTCTTGCTCTGAATAGCGGAACACAGAAAAGATCTTCTCTATAGAGTTGATCCACTGTTCAGCAATCAATGGGTCAGTCTATCCACTAAATGTTCGTGGATATTGACGCATAAAGGACTCAAAAAAATTTGTTCCCTTCGTGCTGAGATCTATCACTCTATTTGATTCATGTTATTTCCCATAACTTGAGTCAGTTGGTTCATCATTCCCCAGAAAGTTTCCATTCCAACATTCATCAGAGGGCCATTATCACATGGTCCATTACGGTCACTATTTGTACGGTTCCACCTATTACATGCCATTTTCATAAAGAATAAAACCAATGTGTGGTTTTTTTTTTGATTTGAGAATCATATAACTATAACGGATTTTAAGTCTTAAAACATCATTCTTTAAACAATTTCATTTCTATATAAATCATTCATAGTAATTCATAAATAGATTATGAATAATCAAACATATCCCCATGGAGTTTCATAACCAAGAGGGAAGCAAGGCTTGTTGTTATGTACTAGGATACCCCAGGTCAAGCCCAAAACTCTTTTTCCGAGTTTTCACACCTAGGTACATCTATGCCAGAGCCACCTCTTCCTACTCATATCCTGATAGGGATGTATTTTCATGATAAACCACATACTCAATACTCACCAAAATACCAAGAAGTATTCATATTTTTAAAATTATAAGTAGTCTTATTCGAAATGTTTTCATAGAATAATTTATATAAGTAACTATAATATCTTTTAATACTAACTATGGCATCTCACCTTTTTACTACATAACTTTTCATTACCTTTTACAAACAGAGGATCTTTAAAGTCTAGTGTCAAGGAAATCAGGAACATAAAAAATTAAAACATAAAACATTTTTCAAATCCACTGGTAAGGAATCATCATATGTTCGTTCTAATTACAATTATTGAATATCCTAACCTGGAGATAAACATCAATGAAAATGGTGATCCTAAGGCCCAGTAAGGAAAATAAGGGAATTAGCTTACTTGTGAAATAAATAAGAACGTGATAAAGACATAGACATGAGAAATGGATGTAGAGACATTTAATAATGAAAATAACTTAAATAATAACTTTAATATGTGTCTTAAACTCTTAATTTATACATTCATGAACATATCACCAAGGTTCATCCCCATGGTGTCATAAATATTACCAAGGTTATTCACCAAGGTATCGTGAAACTTGTCATCTCTAAAGATTAAATTCATTACACAATTCATTGGAGCGCTATATGAGCTCAACATTAATATGTATTTATTTTCATGTGATACACATATATATTAATAAAAAATTTCATAAATAAACCAATGAGAATAAAAGAAATGTGTTTCATTTAAAAACTGTGACGTTTTAAAAATACTAAAAAACATGATCGTTATGTCATTTATAACCCATGGAAAGAGATAGGGTTATATGTATGTAAACAATAAAGTAAAATAGATAAATTTTATGTATTTATTAATACCCCTATAAATGAAAATTGATTTGATTATTCACATAAATAATACAAGAAAATTTCTTGAGAAAAATAGAGAGATTTTGAGACAATAATTCTACAGCATAATGACTATATAACATGGATTAAGAAAATAATAAAAAGAGAGGGGAAAAGGGTCAACCATTAGTAGATATATAGTTTTATAGTAGAGGTAGATAATAAAAAGAAATAAGATAGTGGTTTGGAAAATTGAATGATATACCACATGAAAAGAAAACTTGAAAGGGTAGAGAAAATGAGATTTCTTTTATGAAAATTCGGCAGCCTAACAGCGTCACTTATAATTAAGAAAAATATATTGATGTGTGCGGAAATGGTATCTCATAAATTGTACATGAAATGGACAGTAATAAGGATATATAATAACATACCCCCACATAATAAAAAATGAAAACTAGAAGACATAACATAAAGGGAGTCATGACTTAAAATAGGAGGGTGAATGGTTCCCTTACCTTGAAAAATAACTTCGAATGATTTATGGTTGGGACCTTGGGGTCATGAGGGAACCTTGGTAAGACTCCTTGGTAGGTAAAAATACCAGAGATTTGTTTTGGAGGATTTTGGAATGAAATGAATGAGGGTATGTCTTGGTATTTACATGAAAATTGAGGGAATATTTAATTAATTTCTAAGAGACACCTCATCGGTGGTATTTGCAAAACCATAGGATTGCCCATGGTATTTTCCCATGGTATTTTACACATAGGATACCTCATAATGTATCTTACTATTCATAAATTCGACCATATTTATTACATCATGATTACGTCATCAATGATGTCATTAAAAACATGAAACTCAAAACTGTATTTATACTATTCGC
The DNA here is from genome assembly GCA_963277665.1 of Viscum album. NCBI lineage: Eukaryota > Viridiplantae > Streptophyta > Magnoliopsida > Santalales > Viscaceae > Viscum > Viscum album. The sequence continues at coordinate 1,536,879,813 of OY728126.1, forward strand.
CGAAAAATTCAACTGAATTAGAAAAATCCCAAAAATTCACCCTAACCTAATATCAATGCACTGAATTCAAAAATGAGATCCATTTTATGAAAATATTTTTCTAAATATTTTTAATTTAATTTTTAAATAAAATCATTATTTATTCAAAAAAACAACTCTAAAACTATAACTAGTTCTGTAACACCTTGAAAAAGTAATCAAGTTACTATATAATTATTGTATAACCATAAGAAAATAAAGTAAAAATTTATGATTAAATTTTATAAAAATACGTTTTCATTTTAAATTATTAAATTAATTATAAAATGGTAAATAAATATTTTTATCATAAAAAATATCAAATCTTATATTATGATCGTTTTTCGCTTTTAAGATCTGTAAATTGTATTTATATATTCATGGGTGTATATTATATTTTTTGGCTGATTTACTATTCATTACAACTCATTACTATTCATAATGTTATGTTACTATTCATACTTTATTATTCACTAAAAATCAAGTTGATCTTATTAGACTCTAAATTTCTTACTGATCACAATTTTAGAAGACCATTTTGAAAATCATTTCACATTACTAATTATTTAAAGTATACAAAACTATTTTAAAATACCCATTTATCCAAAATTCATCAATAATATAGAACATCATCCTACATTTATTCGAACATTTGAAATTCAGAAATTTATCATAATAAGAAATAATATTTTTATTTATACAAAATGATTACACAACGTAACTATGGGCTCTTTACGTAGCCCCTTATAACACTTGCAGGGGACCTAAGTGTAAGGTGTTCAATGGTGATAGAATCTTGGGGCGGCTCATACAACATTGCCTGAGTGGTAATTTCTATCAGCTTGAACTTATCCCATAGGCGATTCTGTTCCAGATTCACATGTTAAAGCTCATCTTTGTCTTGGTCCAGAGCAAAGCCTAGATATGATACCTGCTTCCCAAGCTCTAACAGATGAACTTCATACGGACCTAGTCTATTAGATGAGGCAATCAACACTTCTTTCTGTATTAAAAATGATCACTTATATTTATAAATAGTAATTGTAACGTAAAGTGTTTAGAATCCAATGGTCATATTGTCCAACGATCATATAACAATCGGAATAAAATTTCCTCATTTATTTATACTGACTTAATAACTTAAAGGTTATTATTTTTTAGAGTATTAAATGAAATAAATCACAAATTTAGGAAACAAATATAATTCAAATGTTCGGGTCATTACAGTGGAACATGGAAGGAGTGAATATTTGGAATGAAACCGAAGAAATAATTAAATTTGGATGGAATATTGTACATAACTAGAAGTTCATGTTAGTGATTATAGATGTATGGGGTCCATATACAATACAGACTCTAGGTGAATCATTATGTTATCCTGTATTAATCAATTATGTGAAATAGAAGGTGTTGGTGTTATTTATCAAGAACATGTCTTACTTTTTCAAGAATGTTTATTTGATAAAGATCCATCATATATATAGAAATTATTTAAATTTATAATTGATTTATATTATATATTTTTGGCTAGTTATGAAGTAATGATCTTATGTTTTTTTTCTTTTAGAACAAAATTATTTTGGAGTAGAATGGTCATAGAACCATGGACCAAAATGGACTGACATGGAGAATAAACCAAAAACAATTTGAGATGGAAAAAATATTATTAATTCATTAAAAGATTACCAATGAGTTTAGGGAAGAAATAGTTATTATTTTAAATATCAAATAAACTAAATTCATTATATTCCATTCTAATAATAACTTATATAAGAGTTATGGACTGGAAGAAACATTTATGTATCCCAAATTAAATTATTTTTCATTAAGGATTCTGGCCATTTTTATGTCATTTTTGGATGATGAAAAAACAGACAAACTCTTTAAAAAATGTTATATGGAAATAATAACGAATTAGGTGAAAAGAATAATAAAGGGAAAAAATTTTATTGGGAAGAAATAACTTAATTTACCAAAAGGCTCATCATCTAGAGTGTAGGCCTCATATGTGAGACTATAAAAGAAAGTATTTATAACTACGTGAAATCTACATAGTTTGGGAGTCACTTTGGGAAGTTTATATGTGCTTAAATTTTGATAAAATAAGATTAAACAATCTGATACATTATATCATTGCATGTTTAAATTATAATAACTTTTTCAAACAGATTATATTAAATTATTGATTTTGTTTTATTAAATTATCCACTATTTCTGCTTAAATTATTTAATGGGTAATATTATGTAATTTAAAATGGTAGATTTTATTTTCATATCCTTTTTTATCACATCATATTAAATAATCCACTGCATGAGTATTATTCAATAGGATGCTTTTTGAAGCTCTGAAGAGGAAGACTTATATGACCACATAATTCATTTTTGGGGACAATTACAAATATTACAATGAATAATGAATTGGATACTTTATAAAAATACCATTGATGCACACATAAAAATGGGAAAAAAATTTGTGGCATGATGTTTGATAAAAAAACACATCATTTATGAATCTCTTCATTTATACAAGGTGTTGAGGAATTTATAAAAGAAGATATGGCATCCATGCCTATGGAAGGAGGAAATATGTTTTATAAATTCATTATTGTGATAAAACCTCAATATAAATATCATAATAGGCATAACTATAACAAATTTATATTTTGTGAAATATTTTATTTGAATTAATTTAATCTTTCCAATGTTATGAAATTCATGCGACACTGAATATATCTTGGGTTATATGAATTAACTAGGTATGGTGTGCGTTTCACGCAAAAACAAGAAAAGAATTCAATACATATAATACTTATATTACCTTGTGATACATGAAACACTATAATTATATTTTCTGACACATAATACTGAATCTCTTCTATACCTTGTATTAGATGGAAGACAGAGTTTTACAAAAAATAAAAAATAATATTATTATTATATTTAAAATAACAATATAGTTACCACTAAGATGATTGTAATTGATGTTAAGAATAATATTAACTAAATTTTGAAGATATTTTTTACAACTGTTTATAGAATTAATCATTTGGTTATTAATTAGTAATAAATTAATATTGGAATTATTTAAAAATAAAGCAATTCATTCTATATGAAAAATATTTTTGTGAGTACAAACAAAATTTTATTTAAATAAAATAAAGTAACCACTTTTGAGAATTGTTTTTAATTTTTTTTATATTATATATTCATTAAAATTATTTTACACTAATTTAATATATTTTATTTTTATATTATAAGAATAAATAAAATTTTATGAATAAAATACTGATATTTTTGGCCTTTTAATTGCACAACAATTTTAAATATAATTTGTATACATTTATAATTATTTACTCATCAAAATAAACTAAAATTTTGAAATTCTTATATCATAATTTACATTGGGTGAACTTTTGATATTTTTATGAGAAGTTTCATTATTTGAATTATAGTAAAAATACTGAATTTTAATTTAAAATTGTATTTTATTCTAATTTATATATATATGTAAATAATATTTTCATTTGAATTTTAAGTATATTTGGATTAATTATAAATATATTAATTTAATTTTTGAAATTAGAATCAATTTCATTCATAAATTAGATAAAATAACATTTATAACTTTTGAACATTTTCACATTAAAAACCCTGTGCGTCATCTGGTCTGTGTGATTAATTTAAAATTAATTAATACAAATTATACATTTATAATTTTTAAAAAGGGATTCAATATTTGGAATAAAAAATATTTATAGTTTCTATTTATTTCAACATAGTTTAAGAACAAAAAAATACGTGAATGTTATTTAAATTAATTACAAAAATTAAGGTAAAAAAAGTTTAATTAGTGGATAAATATTAAATTAAGGGTCTAAATAACCTATAAACATGTCCAAAATACATTTTATGATGATATATAGACCATATGTTCTCTTTTATAAAACATATACCTTTATTGCAGGTACATGATGTAAGGAATATCTCTCAATTCTGTTTACCTTTTTATATTTACAAGAATTCCACTCCTCCTCCACTATAAAAAAGAACTCACCACTCAGTTATTCATAAATATCAGTCCCTTTTCCTCATAAAAAATCACCTAATAGTCTCCCAACATCCATATTTTAAATCTATAAGCCTCAATTTGGGCATAAATAAAACTAAGAAAGTTCTTTTGTGTAAACCAAAAGGAGTTTCCCAAAGAAGTGGTAACATTAAGCAATGTACATTTTTATTTTTTTCCCTCATCCTACAAACTGAATTATTATTATTCCATGATTATATAATAGAATAATTATCCTTAATATAATTATATATGATTATTTGATGGGTATTATCTACACTCACACACACTTCAATCAAATGGGATACACAATTATCGTTCATGTGTAAGGTGAACTATCGACCCACAAAATGATGTCATTTGTTCTTCAATTACAACCTATAATGACTGAGAATAATGATGGAAATACAATTTATATATGAAATTTATGTAATTAAGAATTTATTTATAATTATGTTATTATTATATAACATAAAACTTCTTACTTTCAATTTTTTTGGAATACAAAAACTTCATTTCTGGACGTGTTGATTACTGCCTCCTCAATCAGATGTGATTCATTCACACTTTAGATGGAATGTATTAGGGAAGAGTTTATTAAAAACATTTGATAAATATGAAATAAATATTATGATATAAATATAATATATATATAATTTACTTTTATTTCATTAAAAATATGACAAGAAAATAGAAGTAGCATTCATACGTATGTACGACTTACAGTCTCCAGGAACAGTGTATTTCATTTCATATTTATATTAGTTATAAATTATTTTAAATAATTATTTTAGGAAAATATATTATATCTATATTATTATTAAATTATATAAATAAATAATAAATTACTGATGTAATAAGAACAATAAAAACAAGACAAAACATATATAAAAAACAAAGTGGTTATTACCCGAAACATAACATTAATATTAAATTATTATTACAAGGGTAATATAAAGAAATAATAAAACCATATATTTTATGATATATATGGAATTTTGTATTTTTAATATTTATAAATAACCTATATTTATTATAAAATAGGTTTTAACATGTATGAAGAAAGGCATGACATAAGGTAAGGGATATCTAGACTCACTTTTAATTCTTTGAGACTTAAGTTATATTCATCATTTATATTTATGTGTGTTGTATATTATTACCATTAATGTATCATATTATTATTATCCATTAAATTATATGTTATTACATACCCATTTTAAAATCTATCTTTCATGGGGTTTACGATTCCAATGTTACCAAATCAGTAAGGTAATTTTGTCTCAGTTTTCTTTCTTTGAGACACATGTTATGTTATGCACCTACAATGTATTATGAGGTGCATATAATTTCCTTTGACAAGTTATACCAAAAGTATAATAATTTTCATGACATTTTAATCTAAATTTAATGTTATTATCTGTTGGGGATTATTATTCAATGTTACCATAGTAGTAAGAGTTTGTTGTTATAATCTCATCATTTATTGGGATTGGTTATGATTATACTAGTATTGATGAAATATTATGATATATATATCATGTAATCTATTACACTTTCTTATCCAGTGGTTATTCATGATATATTCATGTAATGATATCATTGTCCTCTAATTGTTTACTTAAGATAAATTTTTTAGAAAATCGAAATTAATCTCTCTCTTCGGTTAGAAATGAATTTTATTTCAAAACCATGTTTTCTAAAAATGTTTTACTATTTTACTATGATCATTAAATTTAAATTTTAACCTAGTTTTACATTTTTAAAAAATTGATCTTGAAAAATTAAATTTTTTATTATTTTCTTATTGAGGTAGTTTTGTAATCTTATTACGACACAATAAAAATGTTCGACAAGTATGGATTTATCCACCGCCAGGACCATAATTTCCATGAAGCATCATTTTCATGATTACAAGATAAATTATTTTTAACATTTTTTTACTAGTATTATATAAATTAATTATTTTTAAAGTGGGTTTTAAATAATTTTTTTTTCATAATTTTTTTATGTTCAAGATGTTATTTAAATGATTTTCAAAGATTTCAATATATGTTTTTATGTTTATTTTCAAAGAAAAATGTTTTAAAAACTATTTATGATCATAAATGTTTTTTCCAAAGTGGAAATGATATTTTCCCCATGAAATGATTTTTTGTATTTTTAGATATTACATCATAAATTTTCAATGTGTTTTCAAAGAAAAGGATTTTGAATATGTTTTATTTATTAAAAATGATTTATGAAAGAAGGTTATTATCCTTAATAAATGATCAAAGTTATATTTCAACGTCCTTATCCATCTATGATTATATCCACTGATATAGTTTATGATTTACCAATAATATTATCAAAGGAAACCATTATCAATATTTCTATGAATGTTTTATGTTATTATTTCATGGTATTTATGAAATGAACCTATCTTTCGTAGGTTATACCATGATAATACATTTATGGGACCCCATTTTCATTCCATAGGTTATTAAATAATGAAATTATTACAAAACCTATCCCTTTTTCATAGATAATAATATGAATAATTTTTTATGATACCCATCTAATTTCATGGTTTGTGATATGAAATTTATAATACATATCTTCTTTCATGGGTTATGATATGATATTTACAAAACATGTCTCTTTTTATGTGTCATGATATCATGATTATTTTATAATCTTGTGGTACACATATGTTTTCTTATTATGTAATGGGTGAGACTTATATCTCCATACAATAGATTGAGTAATGATTTATATGTCATGAAATAGACATGACTGGAACGATGAGTTAACTCAGTTCAGTATGACAGGGCTGGAACGAGGAATGATCTTTGTTTAGTTTTACATGGATGGAAAAAGGAGTGAACTTGGTTCAAAAATAAAACACTATAAGGGGTAGTGGAATTGGTTTAGAGATGGAATTTTTCCACTAATATGGTCATGGTATGGAACCTTGACTAAGAATATGGTTTTTGGAGAGAACCTATTCCACTAATATAGGCTTGACAGTACACCTTGAATACTATAGAAATCATTTTATTTGTTTATGTGTCTTCCTAAATCCCATTCCTTATGATTATGTTATGATTTCAAGGATTATGATTTTCATTCCCTTATGATTAATGTCTTATGAACTTATTATCTTTATTCCATGATTCTTGTTTATGTTCTTTGACATTGAGGGTAGGATTTTACAATTTTTATATCATGTTATGATACCCTTATTATTATATTATTCTTATATATATTATTTATGTTGATCCTAAATGATCATATGATCTTACCCTTTATTATTTATCTTTTTCCCTAGTTATAAATGATGTTTTTTAGTAGGTGTACTAAATCGGATGATCTTTTTCAGAAACCTCTATTATCATTCACCAAGTTTGAAGATTGGGTTCTAGGTTTCAAATGACCCTAAACTATTATGTTCCTCAGGAATAGAATTTTATAATTTTCTGAATATTAATCTAAACTGATAAAATATCAATGTATATTAATCCCCAGTCACTATATTTTGTATCAAAGGAAAGGTTTAGTCATCCTTTTTAAACTAGGATGAGAAAAATTTAGTGAGATCACTAGTAATATTTCTAGGGATATGTCTAGGAATGTATCTAAGGATAATCATAAGATGTCTTAGATTTAAATAAATGAATAATTATTTTGGAAACCTATAAGTAATTTTTGTTGATTATGTGGCTTTATGATATGATAAGTGTTGCTCACCCTACAATTTGTAATCATAAAAAATAGAACGAACTAGAAAGAACTCGGTTAAAACTAAATGTTTCAGATGTGAAATGTATGGGTAATTTGAAAATCAATGTCCTATGTGTAAATATCATAAAGATGATTCTGATGGGGGCATGTGTATTGGTAATATTTTGGAAGATAAAGAGTCACCAAAATTATATGTTAAAGGTAAGAGGTGTTTTAAAAATATTGTATACATTAATCATATGAAGCATGATTAAATTGAGGTTAAGTAACCTTGAGAGATGATTCATATTTCATATTATAGGAAAGGGGCATTAAATAATAATATGATTAATCTTAAGAAATAGTTTAAGAATAAATTGGGATGGTTGAAGTTTATATGTTAAGGAATAATGGAATTATGTTATATGAATCATGAAGTATGTGATTTGCATTATGAATATGAAAAAATATATTTAATGGTACTAATGACCTAGAAAATAGATTTAATGAAAATGTTCTATTTTAATTAATAGAAGGAAACCCTTAAAGTTATCTTGATGTTGGAAAAATTTTGGGTTTCATGGACAAATAGATGATTGATATGGATAATATACATAGGATAGTACAAATTACCCTAGAACTCATAATTTATTTTTTGAAAAAGTATTCTATATTATCATGGATAAATTTTATAACATCTCGGATATAAGGATTATATCTAGTAATCTCTGAAATAAGGGAGAAATCTTGATTTATAAAAGTATTTATGGTAATTTAGTGAATTAATATGTTTCAGGAGAATATATACTTCAATTATTACCATGTTTGGAATGTCAAAACTCAGAGATACATTGTGATATATGGGTGATCTATATTATTTATATTTAGAGACAATATTTCTATAGTATTAGATTCTCAAATTTTATAAGTGTTATATGGTTAACCATTTATATAATTGATTAAGTTAAACTTTAGACCTTGTTTCATAGATTAATGTATTTTCTCACCATATGAGGATTTATTCATATTGGATAACCAATGATAAACATATTTTTATAATCATAACTAAATAAATATGGAATTACATATCATTATATGTATGGATCTCTTGAACTATTTTTAATTCAGGAATTAAAAATTTACCTTCATTTCATGGATTAAGAGATGAAGTGGAAATCGGTAATGGAATTCCTAAAGAGTAAGATTAGTATTATTAGAGGGAGTTAAATCATGTAAGTATATCTCATTGTAAAAAATATTCAACATTAGGAAAAGGGTCATGAAATAAAATTCCACCCCATTACCATAATTTTTGATGATATCAATGACATCATCCATTCCTCTTTGGTTTATGGCATTGTGATCATTAACATTCTTCTGTCATTGTTATCTATCACTCTCTATAACAATTTTATAGTGAGATTTCTATTCCATCTATTTGTTTTATATTTAAACGAATTTTATACATCATAGAAACCATATTATGTGTTAGTTGGGGTAATTATTATGGTTATAATTTTCACTTTTTAAATGATGTTTTAGTATACTTTTTTATGTTGCAGGTTTCTATGAAAGGAACTTTAAAGTATTAAAACATTGATAACACATGTAAATTATGAGGGGGAAATTAATTTTAAGGGGGTATAATGTAACACCCCATGATTTAATGAAATATATTTTTTTCAAATTAATTTAACAATTTCAATATTCTACATTTCACACAAAAGTGAATATATATATTGGGTTTGATTAAAGAACTAAGTTTGGTTTTCATTTCATGAATCGATAATGAAATATTGTTCTATAATAAGAACAAAATTTATTATCCAATACACACAATAATATGTTTTACTAGTGTCAAACATAATACTGAGTCCCTTTTATAGATTCCATTATATGCAAGGTCTTCCTTTACGAAACAACAAATCACTATGAATAACGATATTAAAATATTATTATAGTTACCAATTAGATGATTGGAATGGCAGTTATGAATAATATTAACTACATTTTAATGAAATGACTTACACATGTATAAAAATTAATCCTTTGGTTATCAATTAGTTATAAATGAATGTATGAACAATTTGAATATAAAGAAATTCATTTTTTAAGAAAAATAATTTTTTATGTACAAACATAATTTTATCTCAATAAATTAAAAGAACCACTTTTTATGATTTTTCATAATATAATTTATATATTATATATTCAATTAAATTCCCGGACCTCATCCAAATGATTTTATAGGTATAATATAAAAATAAATATAATTTTATTAATAAAAATATGTATTTTTCAAAAAGGTAATTTTACAGCCATTTAATGGAATGCCTAATCTAAATATAATTTTGTAAAAATGTTAATTTTTAATTGAAAAAATAAACATAATTTTTGAAAGTATAATATCATAATTTGTGTTTTGTGTTTTTTGATATTTTTTTCGATGATTAATTTTTTGATAAATAGTGAAAAATACAGAATTTTAATTGAGAAAGGAAATTTTTTTATAATTCATTTATATAGATAAATAATATTTATATTTGGTTTTAAGGCATATTTAGATAAATTATACATCTTTTAATCAAATTTAGTCCATTTTGATAAATTTATCATTAAAATTGGATATAAAATCTTTTCAAACATTTGTACATTTTCACTTTAAAAACTCGTTTTTAATCCCGTATATGGGAAACATTTTAAATTAATTTTTTTACAATTATGTGTTTAGAATTATAAAAAATAGATTCGAAATTTTGAATCATCATAATTTATAGTTTTTTGCAATATAAACATAGTTTTTACCTAATAAATTAGTAAAAGTAATTAAAACTAAATACAATGATTAGATTAAAATGAGTTTACTTTGTGGTAAAATGTTAAATTATGGGAAAATGAACCTAGAAACATGTACATAGACCATTTTATGGCCATATATAGAAAATATAATAATGTTTATCTAAAATCAAACATCATTGTAGGCACATGATTTTAGGATGACTTCTCATTTGTGTTTACCTTTTTTTATTTATAGGAATGCCACTCCTCCTCCACTATAAAGGGTAAGGTGACCCCTTCCCTTCTTCACAGCTCTAAAGACGTTAATATTGTCCAAAAACTACCAAAATTATTTCAAATTTACCCTCCTATAAACCTATAATCCACACTTAGTGTATTAATACAACCAACTAATCAGTTTGGTGAAAATAAAAAGGGGTTACGAAAAGTAGAGGTAACGTTCATCAACAAGAATTTTTATTTTGTTCCATTCTCCAACAAACTAAATTATTCTTTATGAATTATTATATAACTAAATTAGAATCATAAATATAATTAGATGTTTTTAGGAAATGTTTATGACCCACACTCACACACACTTCCATAAAATGGGATACACAATTATCATTCATGCATACAGGGGATTATCGTCTCATGAACCGATGTTATTAATTCTTCTATTACCACCTATGAAGGTTCAGAATAATGATACACATAATTTTTTCAAATGATATTTATGATATTTATGATATTTATTATTATTATTGAATTAATTTATAGCACACACCATCATGCTTTCCATTTATTTGGAATACAATAACTTTGTTTGTGGATATGTGTACTACCACCTCTTAAAAGTGATGTGATTCATTCATGCTTTACATGGAATGCATTAAGTATGGGTTTAATAAATACATGTGTTATATATTAAATTCTAATTATAATTTAAATAATATATATATATATCATTTAATTTTCATTCTTTAAATATAAAATTTGAAAATGGAAGAAGCATTCATGCATACTTATGACCTATCGTCTCCATGAACGGTGTATTTCATTTCATATTTATATAATTTATAGATTATTATAAATAATTATATAATAAATATATATTATTTTTAAATAATCTTTTACATTATTTAAATAAGTAAATAATGCTCTAATTAAGAGAATCAAGAATAACAAGTGAAAACATATATGAAAAAAGATATTTTTACACGAAATGAATCTTTGACATGAAATTGATAATAAAAAGGTTATATAAAGATATAATGAAAATTTATATTTCATGATATATAATATCATGGAAATTAACTATATTTAAAATGAACATACATTTATTATACAAGAGGTTTGAACATGTACAAATAAGTTCAACATATATGGTAAAGGGATTTCTTGTCTCACTTTTCTTTTTTCCAAGACTCATTCCATATTTAGCACTTATTTCATTTTTCTGTTGAATGTTCTTCTCATGAATGTATTATATGATTATGATACTTTTAATTATGTTTATTTAAATATCCATTATATTATATCTATTTGATGGTGTTTCTGATTCAATAGATACCAAATCAAAAAGGTAATTTTGTGTCTTTTTTCCTTATTTGAGACACATGTTTTGTTATGAATATACATTTTTTTAAGAGGAGCATATACATACATTTTTCATGTTATACCATTACCATACATATTTGAATGATATTTTAAGCTTTATGTAATTTTATTCTCCCATGTGGATATTGATTCAATGTAACCAAATTTGTTAGAGTTTATTACTACAATATCATCATTTATCAGGCTTATTTATGATTATGCTACCATTGATGATATCATATTATTTATCTCTCATATGATCTCATTAATGTTATCTAAAATTTCTATTCATGATACATTAAATTAATGGTACCATTTTTAACACTTTGGTACATAATATAATTATGAATGTGTTTTCAAGAAAATATGATTTTATCTATATCTTGGGTTAGAAATCAATGTTCTTTCAAAAAAGTGTTTTCTAAAAATGTTTTAAAAATGTTCTACAATTATCTAATATTCATTAAAATTAATTTTTACCCATTTATTACCATTATTTTTTAAATGTAATCTTGTTTTAATTTTCTAATCGAGGACCTTTTCTAAAAATGTTACAGTTGAAAATGAATGTTTGGAATGTAAGGATTTATCTACCCTAATGGTCATAATTTTCTTTGAATATTACCTTACAAGTTTACAAGATCAAATTTTTATGAAACCTATCTTCCAAATATTCTGTAAATTCATTTTTTTAATGTTGTTTCCAAATAAAAATTATTAAAAAAATTCTTTCTATTCAAGATGTTTTTTAAATGATTTACAATGCTCCCTTCATAAGTTTTACAGTTATTTTTAAATAAAATGGTATAAAAAATGTTTTATAATTTTAAAAGTGTTTTAAAAAAGGAATATATATTTTCCTTAATAATAGTTTTAAATTATTTTTAAATCATACTTTATATGTTTTCAACGTGGTTTCCAAAGTAAAGAAATTTAAAAAGAATTATGTTTAAAAAATGATTTATAACAAAAGGTTATTTTACATAAGAAATTCCATAAGTGACCTTATAAAATACTATTCCATCTAGGATATTATAATTTGATATATATAATGACTTGGAAGGGATATGATCTAAGGAAATAATAACAAATACTTCTACGAATGGTTTACATTTAAGATTTTATGTTGTTTATGAAACCCATATCTCTTGCACAAGCTACAACATGATAAAAATTTTATGAATCTTTCTTCTCTTCCTTGAGTTATTCCATGATGAAATGAATACGAAACCTGTCCCTTTTACAGAAGTTATAATATGATTAAATGTTCATGATAAATTTATATTTTCATGAGTTATGATTTGATGTTTAGGAGACCCATCTCATTTCCTGGGTGATGATATGATGTTTATGAAACCCATATTCTTTTATGGGTCATGAAATAATTATTTGTTTATTATCTTATGAGAAGCATTTGTATGTTTTTCTTATGTGATGGGTTAGAACTATATATCCCTCAAATTCATTGTAAAAAGTTTTATATATCATCAAATAGAAATGGATTGAATGAGGAGTGAAGTCAGTTATGTATAAAAAGTACAGAACTGGGAGTAAACAGGGTTAAATATCATAGAACTAGAATGAGGAATAATCTCAATTCAGAAATACAGGGTAGAAAGGAGGAGTAATTTCGGTTTAGTAATACAGGGATGAAATGGGGAGTAACCCTGGTTTAGTAAAAGACTTTATCTTGTATGATGTTCTTGGGAGTGATACATGGCTACTAATATGGTTTGGGGAGTGAACCAATTCTACTATGATGGCCTAAATATTAATCCTTGATGACTATGAAAGTCATATTTTATGTTGATATGTCTACTATAATCCCATGTATTATTCTTATGTTACGATTTCAAGGATTATACTCTTTATTAAATTATGATTCATGTATTATGAACTTCCGATATTAATTACATGATTCATATTTATGTTCATTTATATTCCTTGTATGACTTTCTAATTTTATTCTCATGTTAAATTAACATTACAATTACATTATCATTACATATCTCTTTTATTTTTACAATTTCTATGAATACTAGATCACACATTATTCTGTTTAATTTCCTTAAGTTTGGAAGAATGGTTTTAATTAGGTGAAATAAATTGGATGATCATTGAAGGAAACATTGACGATATTTCACAAAGTTAAAAGATTATGTTATGTGTTTCCAAATACACTAAACAATTATGCTCTTTGAGCATGTAATTTTTTAATGTGATTAATATTCATATGAAATGAAGTAATATGCATGTATATTAATCTTAGGTCACAAAACTAACTATATACTTTTTTTGTATAGTAAACCTGCATAATTCTATCATAGAGGGATGACCATCATGTAAATCCTTGATTGTGTACTTCATTAAATACCCATATACTTTGAAGACCATTCCAAATCACATAGAAATCTTGTAATATGTGAAATACAATATTCATAATATATTTTTTCCTTTTTCCAATGGATTATCATTGTGAATTATTTTAACTATGGTTAGATACTTAATGAAGGATCCCTATTGTGGAAATATAAGGCCCTATTGAAACATTCTTTTTTCTATTTAGTAGTTTTATTATGTTGAATTATTCGAAATGGCCACTTTTATTTCTTTTTACTAGGTCCAAAGCCCAAAAATATATGAAAAGAATTAATCCCATGACTTAGTGTAATCCTTAAATTGAATAGGTCTCCAATATGGTGTAATTTTTAACTGTTCTCCCTTGGGTCAACTGAACTATGAGTCTAATCTTCCTTTCTAATATTATCTCTAATATAAAATCGGTTGATGTGAATAAATGGGTATCTTATTATGTGTAATACCAGTGTCGTTCTATATTTATATTCTTTTCCAAATTCCCTATCAATTAGATATAAATTCTGTAGCTATAAAACTTATAGTAGTGCACATATAGAACAACGATCTAATCTAATACATGTACCAAATCTTCCTCATTATTCCTTATCACCCATGATTCTAGTGTTTGTTCCCTATCTAGTTACAAAAATAGTGATATGAATGTTCATATATAGGTCTCCAACCTGGATAATTTATATATAAAATAGGCCTCCAATCTGGTGCATGTCAAAAGACATTCTCATTGGGCCATATCAACCGTGATTCCATTCATTTTCATTGTATATTTTCTAATAAAAAAGAGGTATATGTGTATATATAAGACTCTTATTGGTTTTATGCCTCAACCATGTTCTCATTGATAATATCAGCCTCTTTCCCTATCAATGATATATAAATAACATGGTCCTATTAATAGGTGTATAATCAAAAAATATCATCTCCATCATAGTAACTAATTGATAGGATTAAGTAGAAAAGTCCACTGATGATTTGGTCTTGAAAAAACAATTAATAGGATCCATTATCCTTGACGTCCATTATGTATGATATTAAACAATATATAACTGTTGTTTATCATATGACCCCAAAATAGAATACATTCATGTCAATGTACTAATATATTATAGTAAATGAAATCGTTATCATATTTATATGAGATTAGAAGGTTCATTATTAGTCCTGAGTGTAAAACCTTTAAAGTCACTTATTTGGTATTAGATGCACAAAAGTAAAAGGATAAATGTTTATCCCAGTATCATGATAATATAAGGAACTTATTTTTTCAATGTTTCATGACCTTAAAAGGAAGAACAATTTTATTGTTCAAAGAAACATAATATTAATTGAATTTTTAGTCTAGTGGAACTAAACATTGAGGGTTATAATTCCTCTCATTAGACTATATATCAATCTCTCATCCTTGTCCCAATCTCTACTTCACAATAACTAATATTTCCTTTAATGGAAAAAAATTATAGAGTTCCTAGCTATAAATATTCAAAACATAGTATATCCGAAATGTAATTGAGAAGTTGGATTTCCTATGATATTTCTCATATTTTCATCTATGAATGGTAATGATCTGTCAATTTCATAACCAGGGTAATTATTATTTATATTGCGAATGATTTTATAATTATGTATTAAATAATTATGAGGGTGAAACATTAGTAAATAAGAACCACATAAGATTATATTTCCTCAAATCAGTCATCCTTAATGAAAAATTCAATGTTTCATTGGTACGTTGAATGAATTAATACCTTTGAAAACCAGATCCACAATCAAAAAAAATTTGTGTGAAACATTAACTAGGGAATAAAACTTGGGATCCCAATAGAGAATGTTTTACTAGTGAAAGTGGTCATTTGACCATATAATTATTTTTATGATGAGATTCGTTCCTTATTTTTGGTTTTCATTTTTTAGGATCACCCATCACAAAAAAATGGAATCGATGGGGAAACCATGACATGTCTAGCTTCCTAGATTGGTTTTGAAAAATAGTAGGACATATCAAGTTATTTCACACAACATACTAAGGTATATGATGTACAGAACCACTAACATGCACGTTGTGAACCTATAAACCTAAAAGACATTGTTTTCAAAACACCAAATCCTTAATTAGGTGGTGGATTACCTTGTACAAGAGTAAAACATTAATGACTTAATCCAAAACATGAAGGGAACTTATGAAAATTTTTAAGGTATGGATACATATAGTTATTTTCACTAAAAAATTTCAACTGTTAAAAAATGTCCATCTTTCATCATCAAATTACATCATTATTTTTGTCCCTAGAGCCTAACAACACATATCTCTCTAATCAGGGTGATGTTGAGGTGTATATACACTATATCACAGACACACATTCGGTGGTACTAATGAGGGATACAAAAATTCACCATCAGCATTAATACTATATGAAAGAAAAATCATTATAAAAATCATTAGGAGGATACATTGGGGATCAAAATAATAACTATCCAAAATAGAAATTCCATGAAGAAGGAATATTATGGAACATAAACCACGAATGTTAAAGTGGGGCATCACACTCTTGTTCAGATGAATACTCATGAATCCTATCAATATATATTGATGAAAATTGAAGAGTCTCATCGGATGATCCTACAAATAAATGTTTCCAAACACATTGTGGATAAATAATCATGGATAAGGTTCCAATCCATATGTAATGAAATAAAGAACATATTTGGAAGAATCATGAGTGATAATGTAATGTATTGTATTTTCAGTTTAGTATTTTTAAATATTATATGGATTTTTTTAGAGACCGGACGTGAAGACAGCACATCATTCTGGGGTCCAGTGAGCCCGGAATAGTGGTTTGAACTTTTTTTAAGTTATGTGAGTCAAAGATTGTGCGCGGATGTGGAAGTCTCCAAATGGATGCCCGAATTAAAAATATTAGGGTACTGTTGTGTCTGAGACAACGACTTTACCTAAGAACGAGTAAAACCTCAACTAGCACGGGTTGAGGGAAAAGATTATTTTCGGATTATTTAATGTAAAATAAAATAAAATAAATTCAAATGTTTATTTTATTTCTTGTAAGGAAACATCTATTGTAGTGCGGTAAACGACACAACTGTTTCCTAAATTAATGACATGTTATGATTAAGCAAAAATGGAAAGTTTTTTGGGGATAATAAAATGTTTCTCATTGGTGACAATAGAGAATAACCTCTGTAGAATCCTTGCGGAGTAGGAGCAAAACTCTTGGCGAAGAACGATGGCGGATCGAAGTTGAGAATCACAGTGCCAACGAAATTCAAGGTTCTCGACGATGACGGCAACATGACGCCTTCTTCAACTATCAATACCTTCTAAAGGTAGGGGTTTGTTATTTGAATTCTTTTCCCTGTTTTTGATTTTTTAAGATGAACATGGATCAACCACAAACATGTTGATCCGCAGATTCGTTCATTTTTACAGGAGGGTTTTATCGGGATGATTCGGGGAATTGATCCATGTTGTTTTTTTATTGTTTATTCTTTCTCCATTTAATCTTACTAATGGGATCTGATCAATGCTGTGATGAATGATGGAAGGGGTTCGTTCCTCGCGTTGGTTATTGGATTTCTCCTCCTTTTTCATTTATCGCGCGTTCATCGTGTTCTTCGCGGGGCGAAGAACAATTAATCGTTGCACATCCGTTCCACGACGCAACGATCCCAAATAGAAGGTTTGACACCAAAATGACCATCCAGAGTTGAGGAGACGATGGAGAACGACGAATCGGACTGGATCGAAAAAGGGCGTTCTTCGAGCGTTCTTCACGCAGGAAGACCAAATCATGTTTTTGGAGCTGATAGGAGGTCCGAAAACATCGGGATCTGCTTCGTGGTGTCGGGGTGACCAGAACCTGGATGTTTCATAGCGATCAGACAGCTGGATTGACGAACGAATCATCACCAGAGGCACAATGGACGAATTATATGTTTCTGGAAATTTCCAGAATACACGGCGTGTACTTTTGAATAACACGTCGTGTAGTACTGGCGGCGGCTAGGGTTTCAAGGGTTAGAGAGGAATCACCCAGTGTGTGACCCTGGTCACATGGCATGTTGGACTTTCCCTGAAGCTCGGTGTGTATTTTGGGAAGTACACGGACACGAGATGATCTACACGGCTTCAGAACACGACATATACATCATGACAGGAGCAGCTACGCGGGACTTGGCGTGTAACCCGGGGATACATGGACACAGGTTATGGTACATGGGTTGATAACCGTGTACGACAACATGGCCAGTGACGCGAAGCCAAACCCAGTCACTCGAGCATGAACTGTACATCATACTACACGCCGTGTACTAAGTTTTTCTACATGATCAGCCTATGACATTGGCCGTTGTACACGGGTAGTACCTGAGGTTAGACAACACAGCGTGTATCTTTTCTACACGCCATGTACTTTTTGGAAATTGACATGGTCATATTGTTCACCGTATCTTGGAAAACATTCATTTGGGATAGTGCCCCTTCTTCTCATTCCCCTAAAGGTCAGGCATCATTTCCTCACACAAGAGTATGATCCCTTCAGTAGGACTTTCTGTGATAGAGTCAGGAATCCATCCCAGAGGCTCGGATCGAGATCCTCTAACCATTCCTGAGCCTAGGTAGGGTCAGGTATCGAGGTGGCCAACTCTACCAGGTGTTGATCCTCTACCTAGATGGTGTATCACCTCACTGGTGAATCAGGATGAGTCGCGGTATCCGCCATGGCCCTAACAATGATTGTCATATGTGTATCGTGATCTTTCCCACTCAAGAGTGTGTATCCCATAATGAGTGATTCTATCTATCAAAAATCTTCTCACTCATGAGTGTGTCTCCTATAATGAGTGTGACTACCTCTCTTGACGGTTCCTGATAGACAGTACTTCTTGGACGGACGTTATCAGAGATGTAAGACTCGTGGATTGTGTTCTCCCGGAATGAGTGCATCATAGAATCTTCGAACAGAATCCCTAACGGGGGTATGTGGTTTTGTGACTTGTCTATAGACCACATGTCTACGTTTTGAGTATATTTGGTTTGTTCTATATGTTTTGTAGACATATTCTGTGCATATCTGACCGTACATTTACTTTTTGTAATTCTTTGAGGTTTTTGGGTTCCTCTACTAAGTATTGTTATACTCACCCCTACACGGGCTTTGACAGCACATCTGGTGTCTTGTACAGACGAGCAGCCTTTTGACAGATTCCAAGGAAGACCAGAATAGGACCAAGCTTTCTAAGTTCCATACAGGCCGAGGCATTCCTATGGCGAAGAGAAGCAGTCACAGTACCTGTTGTGTTTACAGGTTAGAATTTTCAGTTTTCAGACTCTTTTTTTTGGTGGGCTTGTATTCTGGCCCAATTTACTTTTTATTACTCTACCTTTCATCGTAATATGTTGGTTGGGCTTAGTTGTATGCATGAATTTTTGTTCCTTTGTTTTTTTTTCATTTCAGCTTTGTGGTCTTGGAGATGTGTGCGCGTGTACAGGTACATAGGCAATGCCTCCCATGTTAGTAATATGGCTACTCGGTGCTAGTCACCAGCCCCTGGCCTATTGGAGGTGGGCTTGGGGAGTCACGATGTGGGACCCATTGGGACGGGTCGTGACAGAGTGGTTTTAGAGGCTGGTCGGTTCTACCTTAGGACCAAGAGTCTGTGAGTTTGGTTCGGGGCAACAATGTTAAGTGTTTTGGGTTCGAATTTCAGGCTAGAGACTTCAGTGTTAGTGCGGCAGCCAATGTATCCATACACCAGGACCCAGATAAGCTTCTTTTCAACTCGGTTCACAAAAACACTGGTTGTGGTGAAATACAAGGTACATGCATTATATAGGAATGGGTTTTTTTCATGTCCTTTGTGTCAGCTATCCAAGTATACTAATTTACCATGGTACATCTTGTTTCATTATAGGATTCCTCCACAACGCATACCCACCAGGATTCAGCAGCATGATCATGAGGATAAACCCCTCCGTGAAGAGGCTTCGATACAGGGAACCGTTCTTCATGCGTTTCCACCAGGAGGCGCACCTACTATACCCCCAGTAGAGCAACCAGTGGTACCTGCAGTACTGACTGGCAAGGAGCACAGGCTTAGCGCGCTCCATGAGTTCCAGAGATGGAGAACCCTCAGGATCCGAGGTGAGATCGACCCTCAGGAGGTTGGGGACTTGCTTGAGGCAGTGACCATAGTTTTTCGTCTAGTGAGGAAACCGACAGACCAGATGGTGATCCTAGGAGGGAGCCTTCTTCAGGGATCGGCGAGACGATGGTGGAGTCTGACCATGCAGACTCACGATGAGGAGAATCTTTCATGGAAAAAGTTTGAGGGACTCTTAAGGGAGGAGTTATATCTGGTTATGCTGAGAGTTGTGCACATCCAAGAGCTTCTCTAGCTTCAGCAGGGCAGTATGATAGCAGCTGACTATTCATCGAGGTTCACCATCCTCGCTAGGTACTTGATGGATATGGTCAGGGATCAGTACTTGAAAGCTCGGATCATCGAGCGAAGTCTAATACGTGACATCCGAGCTAGTGTTGTGTCTCTATGCCTATCAACTTATGATTGAGTGCTCGAGCGGGCCTTGGTGATCGAGAGTTTCTTGGCGGAGTAGTGATAACCGCCAGAAGATAACAGTAGGCAGATAGGTGCGGAGACCCCGGTAGCAGGGAGCCGATGCCAGGCATAGGGATCTGGATGTGGGAAACATCATAGGAGGACCCAAGATAGGGGATCGACAGTCCAGGGCTCTCAGGCTGGGTCCAGTTAGCCTAGGGAGAAGCGATGTTACACATGTGACAATAGGGGAAAACTTGCTAGAGATTGCCCGACCCGTTGAGCAGCTGATAGGGAAGTGGTGGATGGACCACCGAAGCAGATGCAGAGAACAGAACATGTAGACCCGCCAGGCGGAAGACGTGGCAGAGGAGAAGGGATAGCTATAGGTGGTGGCATACGATTCGAATTATTTGAACCACTACCCCCAGGAGGTATGCACCATGCTCAGGGAGCTTGGGGACAGGGGCGGGGAGACCTGCATGCGGTCGAGGCATACGACCTAGGGGATCTAGGGATGATTCGAGGTATGATCTGTGTCTTTTCTACCTTATCTACCATACTCATAGACACAGGTTCTGGTCATTCACTTATATCCACATGCCTTGTACAAATCCTCGAGATCCTGGTAGAACAGTTGACTCGATCCTTACGCTTGGAGACACCTATGTGACGAGACTCGATGACCACACACCTTTGAAGATAGTGTGATCTTACCCTTGGATGAGAGATTTTCAGTTGGAACCACCTAGGGGTAGCGTCGATGCCTTATGACGTCATTCTCGGTATGGAATGGTTATCTTCGGTCCATGCCCAGATTGACTATTTTAGGCGAAGAGTGCATTGTGTCCACCGTGATGGGATGAGGTTTTACTTTGTCGGAGGAAGGGAGACCTAGGCAGCACAAAATGGGCTCATGCATAAGAGGGTGCAGCTGATCACTCATGAGATGGCTGGCCTTACCCTCAGAGTGGTAGATGTTGTGAGCTCCCAGTTCCCAACAGTAGTGGCCGAGTGCGAAGACGTCTTTCACGAAGATGTTCTAGGACTACCTCCCCGTCGGGAAATTGACATCTGCATCGACTTACACCCCGGGACGACACCGATCTCCTCATCAGCATATCAGATGGCTCCCATAGATATTCGCGGGCTGAGGGTGAGTTTGGAGGATTTGTAGAGCTAGGGTTTCGTGAGACCCAACATTTCACCTTGGGTGGCCCCAGTTCTGTTTGCCAAGAAGGAAGACGGGAGTCTGACGCCGTGCGTGGATTACCGGCGCCTGAACCAGGTAATGGTAAAGATAAAATATCCACTTCCAAGGACCGATGACCTCTTCGATCAGCTAAGAGGGGAACAGTGGTTCTTGAAGGTTGACCTTCGATCAGGATATCACCAATTATGAGTACGAGATGAGGATATACCAAAGTCAGATTTTAGATGCAGCTATGGTCAATATGAGTTCTTGGTGATGCCTTTCAGCGTGACGAATTCCCTTGATGTGTTCATGGGACTGATGAACTGGATCTTCCAGCTATACTTGGACTGGTTCTTAGTGGTTAGCATCGACGACATCCTCGTGTACTCGGTGTCAGAGGAGGAGCACGCAAGACACCTGCAGATGGTTCTGGATGTACTCCGGGACCACCAGTTTTATGGGAAGCTCTCGAAGTGCCAATTCTAGATTCAGGAGGTCCACATTCTGGGACATGTCATCTCGGAAGATGGAGTAGCTATAGATCCAGCCAAGGTGGAGGATGTTTTAACATGGGAGCCACCTAGGAGCGCGACCGAGGTTCGGAGCTTCCTTGGGTTGGCAGGATATTGCCATAGATTTATTCTTGATTTCTCCCAGATATCAGGACCGAGGATGGCCTTGACCAGGAAAGGGAAACCCTTCATGTGGACAGAGAAGTTCCAATAGGATTTTCAGAAGTTGAGACAGAGTTTGATAAGCGCTCCAGTATTGAGATTACCGGAGGAGGGTGTCGAGTACGTAGTTTTGTACAACGCATTAGGGACCGGGCTCGACCGTGTCCTAATGTAGCAGTATGCGGTGATTGTTTATGGTTCATGCCAGCTTAGGCCACATGAGCAGAACTATGCGACCCATGATCTCGAGTTGGTAGTGGTAGTCTTCACATTGAAGATGTGGTGACACTAACATATGGGAGAGCAGTTTATTGTCTACTCTGACCTCAAGAGCCTCAAGTACATCTTTTCACAAAAAATTCTGAATCTGCGGCGGAGACAATGGATAGAGTTCCTCCAGGACTATGATTTCGAGATCATCTATACTCTAGGAAAGGGTAACAAGGAGGAGGATTCTCTTAGAAGAAGGTCGAGCTCACAACTGTTGAGTGAGGTGACACAACAGTTAGCCTCGTTATAGTTATCCTTCGTGGATAGAGAAGATACGGCTTACCTACAGTCGATGTTTGTGACCCCTCCACCCTTACAGCGAGTTAGGGAGGCAGAGATTGGGGATGTCGACTGTGTGGATTTACGTGGTAATTTATCCATAGGATATGCTCCTGATGGATATTCACAAGGTGGGGAACACGTACATCTTTTCAGAGGATGCTATGTTGTACCAGTGGTGTTGCAGGAGGAGGTCCTGAGCGAGTTTCATAAATCCCCCTTGGTGGTACATCTTGGGGTGGAAAAGATGTACCGGGATATCTGACAAAAGATCCGGTGTTCAGTAATGAAGAAGGCAATAGCGGATTTCATTTCTCGATGCCTCACATGCCAGTAGGTGAAGGCTGAGCACCAGGTTCCATCGGGATTAGCTCACCCCTGGAAGTTCCAGAGTGGTAGTGGGATGGAATATCGATGGACTTCGTGACAAGATTAACACGAACATCCAAGGGGCGTGATTATATCTGGGTGATCGTTGACCGACTCACCGAATCGGCCCACTTCATACCTATAAAGGAGCAGAGTTCCGTAGAAATCTTGGGACACCTCTACGTGCAAGAGATAGTTCATCCTCATGGCGTCCCCTCGACCATATACTCAGATCGAGACGACCGCATCATGTCCTGGTTGTGGAAGGGATAACAGGAGGCTTTTGGGACTCAGATATGCTTGAGCATAGCGTTTCATCCCCAGATAGATGGTTAGAAGGAGATGACCATTCAGGTTTTGGAGGATATGTTGCGACCCTTTATCTTGGACTTTGGCTATAGTTGGGAGTACCACCTACCACTGGTGGAGTTTGCGTACAACAACAGCTACCACTCCACCAATGGTATGGCATCATTTGAGGCCTTGTATGGGAGACCCATCTGGTCACTGCTTTACTGGACCGATCCTAGAGAGTCATCACTCATGGGTCCAGAGTTGGTGCAAGCTACCACAATGAATGTGTAGATCATCCGGGAGCAGATGAAGACTGCACAGAGTCGGAAGAAGTCTTATACTGACAGACGACGGAGACCTCTGGAGTTCGAAGAGGGAGACCACGTCTTTCTTTGAGTCTCACCTTGACAAGGGTTACATAGATTTGGATGAGGTGGAAAGCTATCTCCGATGTTAATCGGAACCTTCTAGATACAATGCAGAATTGGAGAGGTGGTGTACCGCCTAGATCTCCCGCCACAGTTGCATCGAGTACATGATGTTTTCTATGTGTAACTGTTGAGGAGGTACGTGCACGACCCATTGCACTTCATCGACTGGGGCGAGCTGGACGTCGAGGATGGAGTGACCTTTGCAGAGTACCTGTTAGAGATAGAGGATAGGCAAGAGAGGATCCTTCATGGGCAATTGATTCTTTTGTTTCACATCCGGTGGCATCACGGGAATCTTCAGGAGAGCACGTGGGAGCGGGAAGCCCAAATTTGTGACCCGTACCCACATCTTTTTGAGTATCCTTTATTTTGGATTTTCGGGGACATAAAGCCCCAAGGTGGGGATATTGTAATGTCTATAATTTTATGTTTAGTATTTTTAAATATTATATAGAATTTTTTAGAGACCGGGCGCGAAGACGGAACATCATTACGATGTCTAGTGAGCCCGAAATGGTGGTTTGATCTTTTTTATGTTAAGTGAGTCGGTGATTGTGCACAATTGTGTCAGTTTCCAAAAGAATTCCTGGATTAAAAATATGAGGGCACCGTTGCGTCCGGGAGGACAACTTTACCTATGAATGAGTATATCCTCGACCAGTGCGAGTCAAGGAAAAAATTTTATTTTGAGACATTTTAAAGTAAAATAAAATAAAATAAATTCACAAGTTTATTTTATTTATCTTAAGGAAACATCTGATGCAGCGTGGTAAATGGTACAACTGTTTCCTAAATTAAGGATGTGTCATGATTATGGAAAAATGGCATGTTGGACTCATTAACACTTCCACGTAATTAAATGCTGAACACGTTTCCATTTTTATAGGGATAATCAAATGTTCCCATTAGAGAAAATTGAGAAGAACCTCCGTAGAATCCATGGGGCATCGGAGCAAAACTCTAGGTGATGAACGACGATGGATCGAAGTTGAGAATTGCAGCACCAATGAAATTCAATGATCTCGACGACGATGGAAGTGCGATGCCTTCTTCAACGATCAACCCCTTCTAATGGTAGCAGTTTGTTATTTGAATTCTTTTCCCCGTTTTTGATTTTAAACGACGAACACAGATCAACCACGAACAAGTTGATCCACCCATTCGTTCGTTGTTACAGGAGGGTTTTATCTAGTTTATTTGGGGAATTGATCCATGTTTTTTTATTGTTGATTCTTGCTCCGTTTAAGCCTGCTAATGGGTGAGGATCATCATCGTGATGAATGATGGCGAGGGTTCGTTCGTCACTTTGTTTATTGAATTTCTCCCCCTTTTTCTTTTCTCGTGCATTCTTCGTGCTCTTCACGGGGCGACGAACAACAAATATTTGCACATCTGTTCCGCGATGAAATGATCCCAAATAGATGGTTCTACACCGCAATGAATTTGCAGAGGTGTGGCGATGATGGAGGATGACGAATCAGACCAGATTGGAAAAAGGTGTTCTTCGAGCGTTCTTCACGCGGGAAGATCAAATCATGTTTTCGGAGCTGATCGGAGGTCCAAAAACATCAGGAGCATCTTTGTGGTGTCGGGGAGACCAAAACTGGAAGTTTCATGGAAATCTGACGGCCGGATTGATGAACGAATCATCACCAGAGGCGCGACGGTGGAAGTTTGTGTTTCTGGAAATTTCCAGAATGCAAGGGATGTACTTCCGAAGAACACACTCTGTAGTACTGGTGGTGGCTAGGGTTTCGGGGGATAGAGAGGAATCACACAACGTGTGACCCTAGTAACATGGCGTGTTGGACTTTCCCTGAAGCTCGGCGTGTATTTTGGGAAGTACACGGACACAGAATGATCTACATGGCTTTATAACAAGGCATGTACAACATGGAAGGAGCGGCTATGCGGGACTCGGCTTGTATCTCAGGGATACACGGGCACAGGTTATGGTTACGAGTTAATAACTGTGTACGACCACATCGACAATGACATAGGGCCAACCCCAGTCACTCGGACACGGTGGGTACATTGTACTACACGCCCTGTACTGATTTATTCGACACGACCATCCTATGACACGGGCTTTTGTACACGGGAAGTACCTAGGGTCAGACAACACGGCGTGTATCTTTTCTACATATTGTGTACTTTTTGGAAAATGGAATGGTCCTCTTGTTCACCATATCATGGACATATTTTTGCGGGGTTAGTTCCCCTTCTTCTCATTCCCATAAAGGTCAGGCATCATTTTCACACATAGGAGTATGATCCCTTCAGCAGGACTTTTGGTGACAGAGTCAGGCATCCATCCAAGAGGCTCGGATCAAGATCCTCTAACCATTCCGGATCCTAGGTAGAGTCAGGTATCGAGGTGACCAACTCTACCAGGTGTTCATCCTCTACCGAGATGGTGTATCACCTCACTGGTGAATCTGGATGAGTCGTGGTATCTGCTATGGCCCTGACAATGATTGTCATCTGTGTATCATGATCTTTCCCACTCTGGAGTGTGTCTCCCATAATGAGTGCTTCTATCTATCAGAAATCTTCCCACTCCTGAGTTTTTCTCCTATAACGAGTGTGACTGCCTCTCTTGATGGTTCCTGAGAGACGGTACTTCTTGGACGGCCATTATCAGAGCTGTAAGACTCGTGGAGTGTGTTATCCCGGAACAAGTTCATGAAGGAATCTTGGAACAGAATCCCTAATGGGGGTATGCAGTTGTTTGACTTGTATCTAGACCATGGTTCTGGGTTTTGAGTATATCTGGTTTGTTCTATATGATCTATAGACATATATTGTGCATAGATGACCATAACTTTACTTTGTGTACTGCTTTGTGGTTTTCAGGGTTCTCTAATGAGTATTGTTATACTCACCCCTGCACGAGCTTTTCCCACACGTTTGATGTCTTGTGCAGACGAGAAAACATTTAATAGAGTCCAAGGTGGACCAGGAAAAGTCCATGCTTTCTGAGTTACTTACAGGCCGAGGCATTCCTACGACGACGAGCAACAGTCCCAGTATCTTTTGAGTTTACAGGTTGGACTTTTCAGTTTTCAGACTCTTGTTTTTTGTGGCATTGTATTCTGACCCAGTTTTCTTTTTAGTACTCTACCTTTTGTTGTACTCTGTTGGTTGTTCATAGTTGTATGCATGCATTTTCGTTCCTCTATTTTTTTCATTTCATCTTTGTGGGTTTGGAGATGTGTGCGTGTGTATAGGTACATAGGCAGTGCCTCCCATGTCATTAATATTCCAACTCGGTGCTAGTCACCAGCCCCTGGCCTATTAGAGGCGGGTTTGTGGAGTCATGGCACGGGCCCCACTGGGATGGTTTGTGATAGATAATCCATAGTTATAATCAAATAGTTGGTCATTACCCCTCAGGACATTAAAATCTCAAAGGTTAATTGACACACACCTATAATAGCCTAAGGTCCATACCAATTCACCCATACCATGAAATATTATATATTGAATCATTGGAAAATGATAGATATATACACCAAATAGTCATCACCAATTAAATAAAATTGTAGTTTTTTAGGTCCTCGTCACATTACTATGATATGAAACACTGGATTTCCTCCCTAGAGTACCAATTATGGAGGTCCTCCCCAAAACATTGAGAATACCAACTGTAATGATTATTCATCATGGTAATAAACATTAAATAATTATCCATTGATGATGTCACCATGGGTAGTTGAATCTAGGAAGCTCCCGGTAGGTCCTCTTAACAAAGATGTGTAGATTTGTAAACAAGGTCCTCTTTATGAAACTAGTTGTATCGGTTTTACTCATAAAAAAATTATTGACCAACAAGGCGGTCTTCCTTTCACTAATTAATAATTAATAATAAATTAGGAACTCTCTATAAATACCAATATAATAAAACTTATGGTATTCCCTAGGTTATATGTTATACATATCCTCTCCATGAAAAAGAAAGTAGCCAATATAAAGTTCTTCTGGATGAAGGAAGTTAAAAAATATATAACCGCGATGCTATTATTTTTGTATACCATGTTAATAAATCTAGAGGAACTCTCAAGTGTGTATGTATAATAGGAATTAACATTTAAAGGTCAGTCATCAGAAATGGAGGTTCTCTCCACAATGTGGAATAAAAAATATATCATGTAGGTCCTCTGTATGGTAGTTGTTGTAATAAGATTTCTTATAATGTTGTATATTCTCAATAAAAGGTTTCTCTGCATATTGAATGTATTCCAAATTTTCCCTTATATAAAATAAGACCTTGATAAAATTGGGATAGATGCACATGATGTAACATCAATGATTAATAATGACTTACCCCATTTAATGACCAGTTATTGTAAACAACCACATACTGTGCCCTCTATGACAGTGTATCCTTAGATAAAATAGATGATATTAATAATTATCTCAATTTTTTTTGATGAAATAGTGTAAATATAATATTTAAAACACAATCATGTAGAATCCCAAATCACCAATTTTGAATAAAACTCTATTTTCATTTGTAAGTAATTAGAGAAAGATAGATTAACATCATGTCTTAGCCCATGGACTCTCCTAATTAGGATATTCTATCTACATTAAAGGAACAATAAATATATTAACATCATTACAAATTTAGGGAAACTCTGTATAGTTAAAATTTTAGGACCGTACTATTTGGGAATCACATAAATATTTTCTAAGTGATAGATGAACTATGTCATCAAGATGACCCATATACCCATTCATTTGCACAAAATAAAAAATCCAGAGAAAATCCATTATCTCTAACATGTTTGTATCAATGTTGTAATGGAACATTTTGAAATAAGCATCACCAACCCACTTAATTAATGTATTAGAGAGTGGGGATTAATTTAGAAATATTAATTTATTTTCTCACATGTGCTAATGAGTAACTTTGGGGAAAGAATCTTGTTACGCTATCATATTAGGATAAGTCTTTTGTTATAGATTTAAATGTTATTTTTAGGCAGTCTAACACAATCTAAACACTGTTAATGGTCAAGAAAATCCATACTCGATGGGAGAAATCCATTAATAGGTTTCTGTAATAGGTAGTTTGGTAGATAAAATAAGAATCTTTATTTTAGAAAACTAAATTTTCAATCACAGAACAAAATTAATTTTTAAGAAACACTACCTCAAAGAATAAAATGCACCCAAATTAATCAATGATATAAGATCAAATGGACATATAAGTAGCCCCAATAGAAAAACTAAAACATCCTCATCCCATAGGGCTAGGTTTTTTTTGTCCACTATAAGAAATTGAATCATCTGAATTAAAATGAATTATATAATTTATGGTAGTAGAGAAAATTATCCACTATCTTATAGGTTTCGAGTAAATTTTTACCCCTCATCTAAGGAAGCCTCTTCTTTACAAACTATATGCATAATCACAAGAATCACCCTATTTTTTTCTCCATTGTGTTTCATTATTCGTATACATTACTAGAAATAATATTCAACAAAATTAGCTGGGGACTCCATCAAGATTACCACATTCAAAGTACTTTTTTGGGAGAATTAATGTGAGATAATTAAAGCACATGTGTGTCACAATTAAAAATGTTACTCCATGAAAATATAAATCAAATAGTATTATAAAATATTCCTTAAGGATATTTATAGGATTATGAACCCCATATCTACTCCGACATGGATAATGAATTTAGTCATTTTTCATGATTTTCATCATTGAATGTTATTAATTTTTATAACATAGATAACATGGATATTATCACTGATAAAAAAGTACACAATGTAGAGATATCTATATAAAATTTAGTTTACAAAAAAACATGTCATGAAGTTGTGCACACCTTAGTTTAGTTGTAGGATCAATATTTAGAATATTATATGAGCCAAAAGCTACGACATACTTAGTAGGACTCATTACTGGACAATGGGATGTTTTTATCTATATACACAGTCCACCTGCAACCTAAATAATTTGATTGTATTTTTATAGAGGAGTAGGTTACCCTATATAAAGTAGAGTTAGGGATGTATATGTGACTTAATGTATAATTACATAGAGGTAATATAAAGGATGAGTGAAGATATTAGTCTAAGGAAAAAAAATTTATATAGTGAATCCCCTTCAATAGGGAGGGAATGATTGATTAGGGAGGGGGTATTCCAGTCATAAGACCATATTAGGTCCCAAAAATCTTGTCAATCTGACCTCAATGACCTTGTATTATCATGAATTTCTTATAATAGGGAATATATAACCACCACTTCTATAAATTTACCCCAGAAAAACATAATAAGGTTATTAATTAATTCCATAGAAGAATGAACCATATCAGGTTCTTTTCATTTCATCCCCATGAGTAGAATCTCAGGTGACACTTCCAGTAGAAAGTCATGACTACATTGAGTCCCATTCTACTTAAATAGAATCCATGGAGGGGTGAAATACCTCTATGAAGTTGGAGAGGAAACTATATCTTGAGTGGTAGGACATGATTCCTCCTCCACCTAACATTCAAAATTAAAATTTGTTTATATTAAAAAACACGTGATAACTGGAGTAGTGAAAAATAAATTTTTTATCTTGATTTGGCATTAGTAATGGAATAATAAAGAAGAAAGAATAAGAAAATCAGGTATTTTATGAAAACATTATAAGGATCATCATTTTTCTTATATTAAAATATAACTTTTAAGACTTAAAATTTGGGAATATTTTTTATGATATTTCATTTATCAATTCATCTTCATGCTAAGAAAGATGACAATCCTTGACCTTGAATTTTGGAAACACTGTTAAAATGAGAGGGTTTCAAAAATCACCACATGTTTAATGGATTATCATATTCATAAAATATGAATGTATTAAAAGATACTTTGTTAGAGAAATGTGTACAAAATATATATTTTTAGATTTAGAAAATTTTCATTACCTTGAAATTCCTTTGTGGATTCCTGGAATTTGTAGTAGTAGCACAATGTAATAAAATGTCATTCTTTATTTAAATTCCAAATCATGACTGACATCATCCAAACAGTGGAATACATCATTAAATTATAAAATGTAACCATCATGTTCAAACCAATTATAATTATAACTCCAACCCTTATCCCAATAACTATCATGTGGCTCCACCTATTAAATAATTAAAACAACCAAATTGACCTCATAAGGATGGGAAAAAGGAGAAAAATTACCCAAATATTGTTTTGTAGTTGAAAAATATATATCCATTTTGAAAATAGAAGGTTCAAATATTTGTCAACACTTATTGAGAATAAAACTTGGAAAATTTTCAAGAGATCATGAGACCAAATTATGTTTTCCTAAATGATCACCCTAATTTTTACCCATCCAATCAGATGTTGAGGAATAATGTCCATGTATTATTCTTTATAAAGTGTATTATTTAGAATATGATTGTAATCAGACACATTAATTTGGGTGAACTCTTTCTTATGGTGATATATATATCTGATAATATTATAAAAGAAAAATGTTATTTAAATTATGTCTAGAATAAACATGGGAAAAATTGATGGCATTATGAATAGAAAATATGTAAACTAGGACCATGAGATTATTAATAAATGACAAGATCTACTGAAACTACATTGATTTCCATTATGGAAATCCACAATGACTTCAATATTGTAAATATCTTCCATGAATTTGGGTGAATGTCTTTAGTAAAATAATAAAATGGAATACTTTCCCCAATGGATACCCAAAATAGTATATAATCTTATAGATTTCCCCCCCATAGAGAGATGACAAAGAATACCCAAAAAATGAAATTTTTTATTGATGTATACTGAAGATATATCTTAGTCAAGGTCATCGACTTGTGATACCCCCTATCAAATTAAGATAACTCATACAATCCAATGTTACCCATAAATATTTAGGGAGGGGGATATAGAAAATAAAGATGAAAATTTCATGGTAGACTTTGATAGCTAGGTGTCATTTTTACTTAATCTACACATGTAGCTAAGACATGCCGATAAGTGCTTAAATTATCATATCATAAAAATCAGTTTAATATTGAAACTTTTAAGTATTGGTCTAATATAGTCATAATCATATAGTAATTAACAAATAAATTTCCAACTGGTTAATACTCTAAGGTGGGGAAGTAAGTTTAAACTTACATAATGATAAAAATAACCCAAATTTAACCAAGGGACTGATTCATTATTTCATATATGGATCAAAATACTTAATATGGGGAGTGTCTATCACTGATGTATCAAATAACCTTATTCTAAATATAATAAATTTTAACATAGCTATTTATGTTACCATATAAAAGCTATAAATGTTTTATTCCCTTCATTATTTATAATAAATCAACTAATATAATATTGAGGAACATTCAAGTAAAATTAATTTGAGACTGAAGTCACTAAAACCAAGATATGAAACCATGATATTGGTTCCACTAAATGTCACAATGTTATTTATATCAAAGAAAAAGATCATGAAATATTTTTAGATGGGTAAATATGGACATTATAAAAACATGGAAGGATCAATGATATAGATATTAATTAAGATTTAGTTGATTACAGTTTCAGAATAAACCTCATCCTAATATGAATCCTTCAATTTAAAAGACATAGTGTCGTTTATATATCTCTACCTAACCTAAAAATTCGTTGAAATGGGAAGTGTTAATAGAGTCTACCTCGAAGAATTAAGATTGGAACTGAATGTTTTGACCTCATATATGATATATAGTTCATGGTGGATCTATAATACATGAATATCATCATCAATATGGAATGATACCCATTTTATATGAATTATGATGTGAACCTACAATATCACTAGTGCTTAAAATAATTTTTGGATAGAAAAGTCAATGTACTATATAGAGAAAAATATTTTTTTGTCCTTTAAATATAATTAGATACATGTGGGGTACTAACGGAGGAATAATGACCACTTTAAAATAACCCACATATATTTCTTCACTTAATGACATATAAATCACCCATGTCAATCCATGGAGTAAACTGAAGGAAAATATAAGGTCTCCCATGAATTAAATTGATGAGATAATTCCAAATATAATGTTTTCGAAGTTGTTCTATCTAATTATAAGGGACCTCATGTCACTTTCCAATTAAATGAAGGAAGACATACATATTTAAGGAATGACTACTATACATGGTAGAGGGGATACCTATAAAACCCATGTGGATCAATCATTCCCTTGAGTTGATATTTCTCAATGCAGGCTTGATGAATATTTATTCAATATAGCCAAGTTTGTTTGATAATATAGAAGTGATTCCTAGAAGATTAACATATTGGATGATCATTTATTCTTGCTTATATATAGTGACATATGTACTGTAAAAACACATAATTTACATAGATGAATGTGATCCCAAGATAAATATTGATATCTCTATGTTATCCCCTAAATATCGAGGTGATTTTTTTCTTTTTATACAGATAATAGTGTAGGGAAAGAAGAATAAATCCTAGAAACCAATTCATAATTTGAGGAATGTGTTTCATATTCCATTAAGTAACTCCAACATGTTGCTCTATGTAAGGAATAATATCAACAATTTTTTTTAGAAAAACCATGAATTATAAAGATCGGGAGATATATATATATATAATTCCTTTATCAAAACAGATATGTATTTTCATGGATGTATATGGAAATTCGTAGGTTATATCCCTAAGTAACTAATCAATAATTGGGTTTATTGGATAATTATTATTCCAAAAAAATAATAATAAGAAGGATTCTTCTATCCGATACATCTAAAGTAGAAGATGTGGTTGAAAAAATTTTCTAAAAAAAAATAGAAATTTTAAAAACAAAATATTCTCACCAATATTTTTCCCATGATGAATGAGAATGGAAAAATAAGGTTTAATGTGAAGTTTATGGATCTCAACCGTCACTACTCGAAGGATGATTTTCCAATCCTAGAAATGAAACAATTGATTAATTCAATAACTAGTTTTTAGGACCTATCCAATATGGGTATATATTTCATTTATAATATGATTAATATTTAAGGTAATAATGGTTAATGTTTTAGATGTGAGAGTCTAGGGTTGATTTATTTTTACTCTTCGAAGTATGTGTTTCATTTCAGGTTTGTATGATATTGAGTGTATTTTAATTTTTGAGATGTGATCAAGATAAATTGTGGTTAAGAACCTATAAAAATGGTTATTATAGGTTAAATCTTCCTTGGGAGGACGAGAGTAAGCATTGGAATTAATTTTTTGGAATGGTAAACATTCATAGGGTCATGTGTGTTCTTATCAGCACTTTTGTTATTACTAATGGACTAATGAGTTGGTAATATTTGGTTTGTTAGGAATCTTCTAGGTTTTTGGGGATAACGAGAGATTTAGAGATGGTGGTATGATGCATCCCTTAGTTCTGAGTATCAATGAGATTTTCCCTGGGGAATTGGTGGGTCATGTTAATAAACTCACTTACACTGTGATTGAGGATGAGCATGAATTTATTAGAGTGACTCAAGCATGATGATGGAAATTATAGAAGCTGATTTTTGGGGATTAATGTATGGAAATACATATAGTGAGGAGAAAAAAGTTTTGAGTTAGAGGGTGAGACCCTCATTTTGGGTTAATTTTATAAAATTTATAGGATGATGTTTTGGGTAAGAGTCATCTAGGTTGAAATATAATGTTTCGTTTTGGTGCTTGAATTTGAGAGGTCTAATACCATTTGGTTATTAAATTTGGTAAGGGAAAAGATGTGGAATGTAGAGATCAAGAAATTATGTTTCAAAAGGATTATTATGAGTATACTCATATAGTAGGTATAATTTAATTGGTCATTAGTTCACTAAAATAATATTAAAATGGGGTTGGTTGCGATGAGACTTGTTGTGGATAATAGAGATAGAATAAGGATGATTGTGAGTAAGTAGATTATATATTATCTAATTTCTTATATATTTCATTATATAGGATTTTAAATCAGTGTTCACTAGTGTCTGTGTGTTGGCATTGTTATTAAGAAACAATTTGGTGTGATCTATGAGTGAGTTGGATCGGGTGTATGTCGATGAACTCAAGGGGAGTGCAATGTAATATTTCGTCAGTTCAGAATGAAACTATAGAGATTCACAAAGTTAGAGTTCTTATATTTAATATAAGAGGTGGGAAAATTCAATGATTCCTTTTTTGAAATTAGGCTTCCTGATTAGGGGATGTGATGGTGCATTAACGGGTGATACTGATAATTTTTATGGATAATCATCCAAAGGATCCCCGACTGTGTGTTATTACATTTACTTGGATTTAGTTTTATTCAAACCAAATCATGCATGAAATTTCTATAAAATTTTGATGTTTTTGTGATCATATAAAGGATTTTTAGAAAAGTGTTGGTGTATATGGGTTTAATTCATGGATATTTGAGGAACAACTAACTTGAAAAAAAATTAGGAATTCTGAGCATTGTTGAATTATAATCAATACAATTGAAGGTAAGTTACATTATTGATTGCTTTAGGGGGAAATCCTTATAGTGAAGAGTTTGTAATATCATGGGAATATATATATATATATATATATTGGGATGATATTTAATGTTTCAATTCTAGAAAAGGGGATGTTTGATAATTATGATCTGGAGTGTTTAACATCTATAGACGAATTTTTTGGGATTTCATCAGAGGTTTGAGAGGTTCCTTTTATAATCAAGTGAGTACATGAACAAGGCATGTGTTCCCTTGTTAAGAATTTATATAGTATCCAAAACACCACACCAGTAAATTGGGAATCAAGTAATATTGAGGAGATGATAATGGTTTGGACATGTTAAAAGAACCATAAAAATAAGGTTGGATTTGTTATACATGTGGTTAGTTACATCATAAATAGTGGGTACCATTAAATGAATTATATTTTCGGTATAATATTTAATTTTTTGGAACTCGGGGCTTGTGATTCCTAATATTAGACTCAAAGGCTCACTGTTAAATGTTCTTGTGAGTTTTATTTATTCATTTATTTCTATGTATTTTGGGGCAATAAATTTTATGTTTTCAAGAAAAAAGAATTGGTTCATGGTTCGTGCATGGATAATACAAACAATGTAGATAACTATGTGGAAGGGATTTTGGGGGGATAATGAAGTTTTTCATGGTATATGTATGGTTATTTGACTATACATTAGTATATAACTACTGTGTATCCTAATTTTTTGAAGTGACTCCTTGATGGTTAGAATACTCTTTCCCTAATAGTGCGGCTAAATTACACCTCTTGTAAATATCATTATGAAGTAGTGTATTAATCTTTTTTACTCATTGTTTAACATATCTTCTGCCTATATTTCCAACCCATTAACAAAAGAGATACTATTTTTGTTATGTATATGATTCCCTTATCATTTCATGGTAAATCTCTATGGAACAATGGATTTTTTTTTGGACAACATGATTTATCATCATTTTCTCCCTTATCAACCGATCTTCTTCCTTATTTTTTCATCTCTATAGAATTTTGAAACCATATGAAACTCTTGGGTAATAAAATCATGATTAGGGTGTATGATTATTTATTTTTCATGGTAATATAGTTTTGGGAGAGATCTTCTTCCATAGTTTTAGTGGTTTTCATTGAAGGCCACGAGTTTTGATTTGGATTCGAGGTAGGAATATATATATAACATTGATTTTCCATGGATTATATTTAATTCATATCATCCATGAGTTTCTGTTTATTGAATTTATTTCAATAACTTTTTATGAATATTATTTATCCATTTTAAATTTTTCTAATTGAATGTTTTGATAATTTTAGGAGTTAAATTGTTTTCAGAAGGAATTGGTTTTAATTCTTGAAATGTGTTCAGTAAAATGCATAAAATAAGATTTATAGTTTCAAATGAATTCCAAGATTTTTTTTTGAAAATAAATATTTCTTATGATTAAAACTTAATTTATTATTTTCTTGTGTGGTGTATGGAATTGATGGTTATAATGGTTTCATTATTTTAAATTTAAGTCACATGGGATACAATGGGTGTGTAAGTGGAATAGAAAAATAGAATGACTAGAAGAGTTTGTGATCTAGGTTGGGATCATTTTCCAAGATGAAAACAAGATTCAATTAGAGTAATGATGGCCCTAGGGGAGTCCAAGAAAGGTCCCGATAATGTTTTCTCACATATCCAACTACCAAATTTTTGTTATAATAAGAAATTTTATGCCCCATTACTTAGAGCCAAATATAGATATTTCATTCACCATGTCTTGTTCAGATTCCTTTTTGATGACTAAAACCCATTGATGGATATATGAGGATTGTAATTTTGACGTTTATACAATGATTGAATGGTTTTATATTATTTATTACATGTGGATTTAAATTATTTTGTTTTATAATTTCTCACTTGTACTTTATGAAAATATGGGTTTTTTAAAGAAAAAAAATTGGATTTCACATAAAATGTTATGAAGATGAAAATTTTTAAATGTGGAGTTCAAATAACACATAACTGAATTCATGGATAAACTGCATATTTTTAATCATTTTGGTATCCAATTGGTATTTTCCTCAATCCTTTTGGATTTAATTGTCAATATATAAACATGTTTTTAGAGTGAAAAGGTAAATATAAGGGAACCATTCAATTTGGTGGAACCACTTGATCACAGGTGCCCATTATTTGTTTTATCATTTTGGATTTTTTGGTCTCATAGATTTTATCTAATATGGTGTCTTTAGGGATTTGGGATCATTAGGATGTTGTTTAAGGAAATCAATAACCTATGTCCCTCTTGAGATTTTTTATGTTATCTAATATTTTTTGGGTATATGTATTTTTTATTAATTGTAAATTTATTTTGATTATGTTAAATATATATTACTATTATTGTATATTATCAAGTTTTATGTCCTAAAATATTGAATAATTATAATGGTGAAACTATTAAATGTATGGATTGGTAATTTTTCAATTTCTATAGGAATTATTTGGATTTTAACGGTGAAATCAATACAGTTTGGGTTTTTATTAATACCATAGCGTTTTTCATAAGTACATGGTGATCACTGATATGCTTCAGGCCTTTTTCTAAGCTTTGTAATGTTTTAGGTCAGGTCAAATTAGTCTGGTTCATTACAAAATGGGATTAGATACCTCCTGTTATTTATGGGTTATTGGTATAAAAGATATAAGACCCTGATGGATTGATAGGTGGTGTGGAGGAGTTCCAATATACCTATATTATATTTTGACCCTCGTGTTTTTATGGAAATTATAAATTTTTTTCAAGAAATTAATCGTGATTTTGATTCATTTTTCCTAAAATTTATGTTCTTCTATGATGGTTTTGAGTTTTAGGGTGAAACTAGAGGGAAATTTGAGCCTCATGATTATTTAAAGTGGCCAAGAAAATGATGTAGAAAAAAATGTTCCAAATTTTGTGTTCACTCTTGTGGAACTCTTTATGGTGGGAAGATGTTTTTCCAAATGACATGACCAAACCATGCTGTTTGAGGAAATGTTAATTTTTTTAAAAAAATATCCCCTTCTTAATTTTAAATTTATATTAATGTCCATGACTATTATTTGAGACTTATTGTAAGCACTTATTATGATTTAATAGACATTTATTGAGATTCTATTATGTATTGAATGATTATATTGTCTTGTTATTTATAAGAAATGCCTCCTATAAGTGCCTCATATATTTAAAGGGTGTGAGATGTAGAATGTGTACCACATGATAACACTCTATTTAAGCCTAATTTAATGGAATAAATGATATAGAGTTTCCAGAATTTTGGATAAGATGGTGGATGATATCATGCATAGTTTGTGAACCATGGTAAAGTGTTCAACATGGAGAGACCTTCATTTTTATATTTTGTTAAAGGAACCATGGACCATGAGGAGTGTATTAAATATATTGATGTCATATATAGTTTTTAAGACCCCAAATTTCTCTAGGAATTGAATTTTAACTAACATTTTGGAAGTACTATGTTGGATATGGTTGGAATCTAAAGGTATAGGTGATGTGAAACGATGATATTACCAGTTATACATTAAAGAAATCTATCAATAATAATTATTATCCAAATCTAATGTGGGTCGTGAAGCCCCATGAGTTCATGACCAAATATTAAGGAGACCTTTCTATGATGGAATATGTTACTCATTTTTTGAGTTGGTTTAGTTGTCTTCTGGGATCTTTATGAATGACTATCTTATGGATGAACATTTAGAAATGGGTTTAAATATTGATATTAGAATGATGAATATTCAATTTTTCCTATTTAAAGATATTGATTTCATTGATAAAAATGTCAGGGTATATAAATAATTTTCTTGGAATTTCGATCTTAGTGGGTTAACATGACATTATGAGGTAGTAATAGATATTTATTTTGTTAGAAATGGATATGAGATTAACAATACTGAGTTATTGGTAGTGGTTCATAGAAATCAATAGGGTCGGTTCCTATGGTTTCTTTATTGAATATACCTTTAACCTATTTTTAGTGTGGGTAGCCTAGCCATACTTGATCTGACTTCTTGAAGGTTTCAAGGGCATTCTACTAGTATAGGCATCTAGGTACTCTTTATCACTTCTTCCTAAATAACCCTCAAGGTAGTGGAATTAGTTCTTCATTATCCAATGTCCATTAGGTTCGATATGAAACTTAAAAGTGTGTTGGATCTTATGCTCATTCTAAAGAGGATTCTCATTTAGATATGAATACATAGAGAATAATAGAGTATAAAAATATATATACAACAGATATAGAACCAAAGTACTATAACTCCCATACATCCATTATGTGTAGTACATTGTTAATTCCATAATCCATGGGCATGGATTCATTTTATATTTCTTCTTCCCATTAAATATTCTCATTAAATTTTCTTGTTTCTTTGGGTCTAAATGTGGAGTAAATTGAATTTATGATGGACATATCTACCCCTATAGGAAGTAAGTAGGAAGAAGGATTTATGTGTCATGATTTCCATTTTTAATTAATTAAAGAAATGTTTTGTGGGACTTATTTGGGTTAATATTTTATGTTTTCAATTCAGTAATAAACATAGACTATATGATAAGTTTAAAAGATAAAATTTGCTACTATCACAATAGGGTCATGTTTCTAACTCATGACATGAGATCTCCCATATTACTAGTTTAGGGGGAAAAAGTGGGGGGGGGGTATATGTATTATTCTAGATTTTGGATTTATTTCATTAATATTATCAAGGGTTTTATTTGATTATTTATAGTATGGTAGAGATGGATATCGTCTAGTTGTAGTGTACTAGTATCCCATGGTATTTGTAGATTTTTGTGGTGTTATCTTCCTTAAGAGAGGTGTTTTTCACTATTAACCTACTTCATAGGATGAAACCATTTACTTATTTTTCATATTGGATAGATCTGTGCATGTTAAAAGAGTTAAAATTTCTGTTGGAATATCTATAATGTAGAGAATTTTTACCTATGAGTGTGTCTCTTTTCGATTCACCAGTTCAATTTTATAAAACTAAAGATAGAAGTATATGACTTTATAGAGATTATTTCATGAATAATTTATTTAAAAAATTTATAATATTTTTGACCTACTGAGGGAATCCAAATGGTTTTTTAAAACTAAAATATAGTTGTTGTATTTATAGTTGATCTTATGATATGGGGATCGTCATAAGACTTACTTAAGTATCTGATATGGACTTTTGGAATATTTTGATATGAAATTTTACTTTACCTATGGTCATATTTAATTTATTGCATTGATGAATCAAATAATCCATTAACCTTTTGAATCAATTATAGTGGTGTTCATTAATGATATATTGGTTAACACTATGAAAAATGAGTATTATAGAGACCATTTGGATATCATTTTTGGATCCTTGAGGGAGAATAAATTGTTTTCCAAGGTGTCTAAATGAAAAATTGAGATCTTGGTAGTGATTTTCTTAGGTAATTTGATTTTTGAGAAAGTTATTTATATTTATTCTGATAATATCCAAGTAGTAATGTCATTGGAGTGGTCAAATAATGTGTTCAAGATTATATGTTTTTAGTTTTTACTAACTACTACATGAATTGTGATCACGAATTTCTTATGATATCTATGTCTAATACCGCTTTTACATAAAAATAGGTAATATTCAAGTGGGGTGATAAGTTCCAATGGTCTTCTTAAGAGTTTTATGTATAGATGACCTTAAATCCAATTTTGATTCATCTAGAACCATTGAAGTGTTATGTAGTGTATCGTGATTCCATGGGTATGGGGTTGGGGTGAGTGCTAATGTAGGATGATCATGTGGTGGATTGTAACTCCTCATCAGTTATTCCCACATAAAAGGAGATACCCCACTAATGATATGGAGTTGATAGATATGATAAATGTTTTGATGAATTTATGAAATTACTTATTTGGGAGTGGTTTACAATTTCTTTAGATCAGAAGAGCCTATTGTACCTATTAACATAGAGGGTCTTGAACCTAAAGAAATTATTTTGGATTTAATATCTTTAGAAAATTGATTTTGATATATCCTATACCACTAAGAAGGGTAACATGGTATTCTATTTCTCAAACAATAAATTACAGATTTAGGTAGTGAAAGAATATGTTGAAGAGTGGAGTTTAATTAGGCTTATAATAATATGATTTTTATGTGAATTAATGTTTTTAAAGGGCATTCTTAACCGGTTATTAGGTTACACCCTCTTCTGATGGTTTGTTTGGGTAACATCACATGAAAATAAAGAATATGACATTTCATATTTATTAATATTTGTGAATTAAATATTAATTTTACTTTAATGGGGATGCTATGTTCGATGCCGTACCCGATACACAACAACATGTTTCTTTAAAATCTTATGTTGCATACTAATAATATAATATTAATATTTTAAATGGTATTAAAAGTCTAGCCATTGTAATGGAGAGAATGAACAGAACTAAATATAATATTATTATACATGATTTATAAATGTTTTTACATTTATCTAATAAATTTTAGAGGCTTAAAAAAAATAATCTGATTTTAAGCACAAAACTCTAATATTCTTTAAAAGTTTGATTTACCCCCATTTAATGGAAAACCCTT
Organism: Viscum album; assembly: GCA_963277665.1. Classification (NCBI taxonomy): domain Eukaryota; kingdom Viridiplantae; phylum Streptophyta; class Magnoliopsida; order Santalales; family Viscaceae; genus Viscum; species Viscum album. The sequence goes on from OY728126.1 coordinate 1,536,922,568, forward strand.
CTTTAAATCTAGTTTTGGTCATTTTTATATGTTATATTTTAAAAAATAAAATTCTTCTTTATAATTGGGACTTCAAAATTTACTTGGGATGAAATTTTGGTATTTTTCAAGTAATGTTCATTTTTTAATGAATAATGAAAATACTGCATTTTAATTCAAAACTTCATTTTAATCTAATTTATTTATAAGGTTATATTATCTTTCTAATTGGTTTTAAGTGAAATTATATTATGTTTTTACTATTTAATCCAATGTTGGTAATTGGAATTAATTTAACTTTGAAATTGAACATAAATAAGTGTCAATATTTTGATAGTTATTATTTCTTAAAACACCCCTTTTGTTTTAACAGTGGAAATTAATTTTTAATTAATTTCTTCCACTTCTATGTTTTGAATTTGGAAAAATGAATTCCATATTTTTAATCAGGTGGTCCAAATTGTTTAAATAGGAATGTTTTATTTTTGTACATTATGAATATTTACTTCAGCAAAATTTTTATTTATCATGGTTGAAGGGTAATATCTGGTAAATAAGGGTAAAATTTTAAAATTATAATAATATTAAATTACGCTAAGATGTGTCTTAATCCTATTTGAGGATACATTTCTAACCATTTCCATCCTTGTGTGGATTTTGGGACCCCATGGAGCCACTTTGGATGGATAATGACACTTTATTTTAATTAACTTAAAGTATAGGAAAAATGAAATAAATAAATATATTTTAGTAATTAAAATTTTACATGGGGTTTTATAAGTTATCTCTTTGCATATAAATATTAATTTTAAATCTCAAAATATTTCCTAAATACTAGAATAATTTTATACAATTTTTAATCATCAAATAAATAAAATTATTTATGACACAATAATGATGTAGTTTTTACCTCATTAATGAATGATTTTCATAAATAAGATTATAAATACTGAAACAATAACCAAAACCTATCCAATTATTATTGGATTATTTTATTTCTAATATGAGACATATTATATTCTACTTTAAATATTTTATGAACTTTTTAAACTGAAGATAAGTTTATAATAAAATAATTGTTTCAAACTTTCCATAAGAGCCCCCTACCCCTTATAAAAGGACACCACTTCTAACTCATTCTGCACATCTATCAAGCCCATTGTCTTGTCCATAATCTCCCAAAATAATCTTCCCACATACCTCTTTTCCTTATAGAAGCCTTACATTAGGTAGAATTAACTTCTACTATACTTTTTGGTTCAAACCAACCAGAGATACCCGATTTCATGTAAACGTCTTCTCTTAAGATATTTTATTTTATTTTACTTCTCCATCATGCTAAACACTTTTTATTCATTTAATATATAAAAAAACCATTATCCTAAGTATACTAGGTTTTTGTTATGAGATGTAATAAAACTACACTTACACACACCTTTATCTAATGGATATGAATATACTGTTTCTGTGAACAGTGAACTGTTTCCTCATGAAACGATGATTGTTCAAATATCTCCAACTTCCTCTCATGGTGGCCATTATGATGGCCCTATATTTATATATGATTTTTTTATGTTTAATTTATTCATTATTATTTCTAATTTATACCATTCCATTAGGGTTTCCTTAAGGGGTAAACGTGATAATTTCATTTGAGGAAGTGCAGACTACCGCCCCCTCAAAGTGATATGACTCGTTCAAGCCTTATATGGGATTTATAAAGTACTTTGTTAATGAAATTATATATTATATTATACTCTAATTATAATATAACATTGTAGAATTATTTTTTCATTCCATTCAAATAATAAATAGAAATGAAAGTAGCATTCATGTGTACGTATGGCTTATCGTCTCCATGAATGGTGCATTTCATTTCTTATATCCAAATGTTATGTACTATTATAAATAAATATATATACTGGATATATGTGATATCAAAATAATGAATATCATTCTTGAGATAATGAAATTTCAACCACATGAAAAATTTATAATCATGAAAAATTCATTTTTAACTCACGTTCCAAACATCGACAAAATGTCTAATATAAACTCAAATAATGAACTAATTGTTATAGAAAGGTAATAAGTGATATAAAAGGAATAATGAAATTCATAAAGGTTATTAAGAAATTTGAAATTGACTTAAGTTTATTAATCAAGAATTTAAAGATCTAAAAGATCAAGTTGGACATGAGGTAAGGGACTTTGTCTCAATCTCCTTTCATTGAGGCATACATTGAATTATACACGACTTTGTTTTATGTGGTATATAATAAAATCATTTGACTTTTAGTTTCATTCAAAGGGAATATTTTTTCTATGAATCATTTTATTAAACCACAGAAGGAATGTTTTTAACAATTTCGATGACAATGTGCTCTCTACCACCGTAATCATTAGTTGGCATCCTCTATAAGCCTAAATGTTTTTAAAATGAAAAAGAAACCCATTATTCTATTTTTTGGGTTTTTTAGTATTAAAAATGTTTTTTGAAATCAATTTATTATTTCAATATCTTGAAATCATTTATTTTTATTTCAAATGAAATGTTATTAGTGAAATATTTATATTTGAAATATTTTATGTGTTATGATTTTATAATTGTACTTGGACATTTGATGGGTGGTTACTTGATAAACCAAATAACGGGTGGTGTGATGATAAACTAGGATGGGAGGTTATGTTATAACCACAAACGCATTGGGTGTGGAAGTTATATGTATGGCTGTTCCATTTTGTGATATGTGTTTAAGTAGACCATATTGTTATTCCATTTATGTGTGTTTATGTCTCAAGTTACCTTTATATGTTATGTGTTATTTATATGGGTTTTATGGTAATCGTTTGGTTACAAAATTATAATAAATGTTATTTTATTTAGTGAAGAGTATTTAATACTTCATAAAAGTGAAAATTATTACTTATGATATGGTATTCATGGTTCATATGTTATTTTGAAAAACTAGCAGTTTTCCATCTTTGTGAATCCCTTATTGAGATTTTTGGGCTCATCCCAGGTTTTTGGATTTATTTCACATGACATAAAGTGGATTAGGTTCAAGAATGTGATCAATGAAAAGTAATTCTGTCTAAAACCTCGAACTAGACATTACACTTTTTTTCAAAGTGTTTTTATTTTATAAAAAATGGATACTGAGTAGATTTGTCTACATGTAATATTCAATTTGTTATGTTTATGTTATGACATAATTATCTAAAGCTATAAACCTGAAAATGCCCTCAATGTGAATTATTAACTTAATTCAAGATTATTTAATGTTTAAGGCTGAGTCCTTATAGGTGTAGTGTGAGAAAACATCCAAACATTACTTCTAGTAGATTAATAGAGTCTTAAATAGTGGGGATTCGTTGGGTTATTTGCCTTGATATTTTGATAGTACCAAATTCATCGAGAAGATCCTAGTAGATCCTTTAAAAATGATACCTAAAGCAATATAGGAGGAGAAATATTACAATTAGACAATCCACTCAAGGGATAACGAGATGTTATATTATATGATAACCTAGTATTGAAAACCCAATATGATATAATAAATTACTAATTTTTTTATCCTGATAATTTACCTTCTAAAAGATCAAAGATGAGGTTCAAAGAAATTATGGGTTTCTGAATCCTCTTACTAATATATTATGGTAGTAGGATGATATATCCCGGGATTTCATTATTAGTCTAATTTTAAATCGAAAGATGAAGAAAATTTTATGTGTGTTTATAGATCAATAGATCAAATTATCAAATTTCCTACCCTTTAGGGAGTTGATGATGGTAGAAGAGATTGAGATCCTATTTGTATGATAGATAATATGGATGGATGGGGTTCCCTCATCCATTGTTTTTTAAAAATATTTCTATTTTTTCTATAATTTGAAAGTGTCTCTAGGAATCCATCAGATCATAGATGATGTTGAGAATAACATATCGCCCTTATAAGGATGTGTATATTAAGTAGGCAATCTAGATTCACTAGGATAAGCTTTAAGAATATGCTCTTAAATTAAGTGCTACATGGGAGAGGAATATATCATTGGATTATTTTAATAAAAAAATAGTTATATAGTCTTAATCAATATGTATCCTTTTTAATTATTTACAGGTGGATATTCCAGTGTCTATTATTTTGGGATGAGTTTGGTGAGCAGTCATCATCATGAATGAGTCTCATACATGAGATGATGGAGAGATGGTATAGTTGATCTGTAAGAGACCAGAGATTTCTCAAAAATCACCATTAATCATGTGATTATTATCATTATTTCCTATTAGATTTTCATTTCAGTGGTCATGTGTTTCTTTTTAGTATCTACTCAAATATAATATCTTTTCTGGGAAAAGTAGTAATGATTGTAATAATACTATATCATGGTATTTCATGTAATTAATCATTTATATAAGTTAGAATATATTTTGGAAAGTCCACCATGTATGTACATATATAATTATTTTTTATAGGCATCCTAATTGAATAAGTACCATCCAAACCCATCTAAAATGATAGAGTGGGAGTATTGGGAGATGAAGATTGAAACTTGCATTATTGTATAGCCCATTTAAATAATCGATTGTTAGAAAAAGGTAATACATGGTAAATTAATAATATTTTCTATGTTCTATGGATGTTTAGTAGTGATATCTATGAGACATGGTATTTTAATACTATAGTGACAGAGCAGTGGCCTCAAATATTTTCTAATATAGATCATTGAGGACAGTCAGGGGAAGAAAGTCACTTAGTTGAGTGAATTATGACACCGACTAGGTTACTAGTAGAATTTTTTTATGTTTTACTAAATTTTTTTGGAGTTCCTATGAGTTGGGGGTTACAAATTTTATGTTTTGGAGAAACATGCATGGTAACATGATAAGTTAACATTTAGTACTAATCATGTGTCTAACAATATGAATGGAATGTTTGGTGGATTGTGTTTTTTTAGGATCATGGAATAGTTTTTCTAACTATGATGAAGTATCCAAGAACAATACATCCTTGAATTTTTAGGATAGTGTATCCCACATGGTTTTCTCATAGTTTAACTAACAGTGTGTCAAAACTATATGACATGCCGAAATTATTAAATAGTGGAGTTATTCCCTTGTATATTTGAATATATTATCATTATGATGAATTCTTTGTTTATTATGGTAATGTGTGGATAATGATATTTTTATTCATAATTGTTTATGTGATTGGAAATTTGTGGCACATGGGATACCTTTGCTATGTGGGTGGCCAAAATAGTTCTAGTTATATTCTAAGTTGAGAAACAAGTAGGTAATGCTTTTTATGAAGATTTCCAGAGCCCATGACAGAAATTTATGACCTGAGGGAAACTAAGAGAGATCCTAATAATGTTTTTATCACTTAAATATCTAGTTAATTTTTTATACTAGTACATGATGGACCCATGTTGGTAGATCTCGTGATTTATATTTCATCGGCCTTATTTGTTTCTGATTACATTGTGTTTATGAACAAAACTCCATGTTTAATATATGATGATTCTTATTGTATGTTTAGATAGATTTACTATTTATATTTTCCCACGCGGTTTCCAAATCATTTTAGTCTATTTTAATAATGAATTTGTGAAATATAGATTATTTTAAGCGAAACCTAAAGAGTTTTATAAAAGAGATGTTTTCAATATGAAATTGTTTCAATGTGGTGTTCAAACTGGACATTTTATTTTACCATGAGAAAGGAATTATAAATATTCATTATGGAATTATATATAAATTTTCCTTACGTAATGTTCATACCCTTAGGCATATTAAAACATGGTTTTTACTAAAAAATTTAATGTTAGGTGCACCACTTTATTATATAGATCCTTTTGACTATGCCTATGCTAGGATGGTTTGGAATTGATTAAAGATCACATTCATGCCAGCTCATGTGGATAATTTATAGATTTTTTATTTTTCGGGATGTTGTGTGATGTCGTAAATAGATTTGACCCCACATTTAGATTCTGTTTATTTTATCTTATAGACATTATATATATATATCATATTATTAATTTTATTACGATTCTTATTATGTTACATCTTTTTGAAAAATTATATATATATATATATATATTCTATTTTGATATTTTCAAATTTTATCCTTCTTTGATTGGTTTGAACATTTAGTTAATATGGGTCATACCTGATTTACCATATGAATCCATGCTATGGTTATTTGGATTTTTAGAGTGAAATAATTCCAATTTTGTTGTACAATGATACATTGGTACTTGTATCTAGGTTATGGTGATCGCGAACATGCTTATAGGATTTTGGATAACTGGTTCAGCTTACGTATTTGGTCAACCCATGCTAGTTTGTTACACATTGGAGTTGTGATGGATAAGAACTTGAAAATTTTATATTTCATAAAATGTAATAAATAACAAACACACACACATATATATACACATTGCAACTAGTATGTGTAAGGGTTAATACTATTATGCGTAAGGATTTCATTAGGATATGTAAAGGATTGTTATTTTAAATTCAGTATATTTTGGTTACTAAAGTCCCCTATAACACATATCAGTTACCCTATGATATTTTAGGGTTAGAAAATAGAAAAGTGTAAACAAATAAGGGTCTATATATAATGGTATCCCTATAATATGTATGTATTTTCATACTTATAGGTTGATATGTATTATATAACAAGTTTAGTAAATGGTAAAGTACTAAAGTAACCCTATGATGTGTAATGATTCTCATACATAAGGGGACACCTAAATTTAATTTTTTTTTAGATTTTTAAGGGTTGGAAAATGTTATAGTAACCAATTTAAAAATTATATATTATTATATATAATAGTTATTTTCGTTTGTAAGGGTTGGAAAATGTTCTAGTTGGTTTTATGAAAGGACATAGGTATATCTTGGTGCCTGTATGAGTTGTGGATAGTTATATTTAGAACATATAGGGATAATATCATATTCGTGATAGTATTTGGCCTATGGATGATAAGTGATATGGGAACATATTTAATACATGATTATAAATTCACTTTTGGGTGTGGAGAATTTTCTTGGTGGGTGATATAAGTGAGATAAATATTTTAGGGATTGAACTACTGGTATGGGAAATATTTAATTATGGTTTTGGGATTTAGATTTTTCTTAAGAGATATATGATTTGGGAACCAGGTATGGGTAGAGGGAATTTTTGTGGAAACATGGCTTTGGGAATTCAATGAGTCTAGTGTGAGTTACTTGGGTTATAAAATGGTTAGTATGATGTTGTTTTGACAAGGTAATTGAGTAAGAATTGGACCTAGCCTCCTGATGGCATGGTCAATTAGGGATTATGGGCTATGGGATCACTGCGACATGATGGATATGTGTTGGCATCAATTAGTATAGACATGGTTGGGTAAAAAAACATATTGAATGTTCTTTTGAGAAAGGCGAGGATATCGATGGGATCGTCTTGTGAATCATCTATGTTTATGTTTCACATGGGGGATAACCTATGTGTTTTGGAATGTGACATGATATCATTGAAGTGTAGGTTAAGAGTATGATAAACAAGAGTAATTTTGTGGGATAATCATGTAGATATAGTAAGTACCATTTGTGTATATGTGACTATGTGTATGCTCAATGAGGAGAAAAAATATATATTCTTTCCTTGAGTGAGAGTGAACTCTAAAATACTTGTTTTGAGAGATGATACTAGTCTAATTATTATTTTAAGATCCACTCTGAGATGGAGGATTAGTTTATGAAATATGTTTGTTAATGAGAATCTATGAGTGGAATTTCAGTTAATTATAGGTTATTGGAGAAGATCACACAGACTGAGGTGGTACCCACCATGTTATGATTGGGAGACCAGAACTAAGAGTGGGTAGTTTTTAATGAGATGTGGTTGATGATAAGACTCAAAACTAGGCCTAACATTCCATGTTATGGTGTTGATAAGGACCCTCCTCAATGAGAGGGTGTTGGTATTGGTTGTATTGGCGATACCTACCTTGAGTGAGGGGAGTGGCTAATAATTTTTCACACGATATATGATATATAGACTCAATATAAGTGAGAATGTGATGGAAGAGACATTGGGTATTGGTCTAAGAGATGATGTGTGTCCTTTGACGTGTTGTGATGGTGAGTCTCACCTTTAGTGGTAAGGGAGTGGTTGTTGAGTTTTGAAAAAAGATGAGGTATGGACCACACCTTGTGTGAGATGGCGGTGGTGCAATTACCTTATGAAATGGAATATGAGATCAAGGGTGGACATTAAACCTTATCCTAATTAAAAGGGTAGTTTTTATGAATTAATATAGAAAACTACCACATGTATATGATAATGTGTTTTTATGGAAGTAATATGTGACTTATTTTAGCAATTATCGATCTAGGTAGGGTAAGATCTCATGGGGGTCTTCTTAGCACACAATGATATGGAATAAAATATTGTGAAAAATTATTTATATTATTATTTTACATATGGTATGTTACCATATATGATGAATTATGTTATAAAAACATAGTGAGACCATACTAATATGAATCTATCACACCCATTACGGGCACCCGAGAGTGTGCGCATACCCTGTGATTGGATTTAAGGTCATAGGTTGCACAATGGATTGGCCTGAGAGGCATGATATGGATCAAATACTAGGTTTCGTGAGGCTATGGGTTTTTATAGATTCTTTTTATATATTTTTCATTAATTATATTATATATTTCATCTACATAATTGGTGATCAATTGGGAATTTTATTATGTTTAACTAAATAATGATATATTAACTAGTAACAAGACAAATATATTATTGATTTATATATAAACTGTTTTTCTATAGTGATGCTAATTAGTTTTTTTAATGTTTTTGATATCGATGACATTATCTCCCCAACACATTAATTAGTCCATTTCTGCTACTGAAAATCATATGGCGTATGAGGAGGTGTTCTTGAGTAACGTGTCACTCTGGGTTGAGTACTAATGAGTGAATTTAGCATGAGCATTAAGGATCTAAGCTAGAATGAATCTACAAAAATATGAACCATATTTATTTCTATATATAAATCAGAATACTAAAAAACCATATATAAAATAGGGTATTTTATCATCACTATTTATTAAATTTTAAATTGTATATACATTACTCACAACGGAGGGGAGTAAATAATATAAATTCTTTCTAAATAAGGAAGTAAATTCACTTTTTTTAAATAAGGGGATCCAATTAAATAAATTAATCCTGACCACGGAGAGTCAATTATATATATATATATATATGTCACCCATATAACGGGATTCAATTATAGGAATAGTTATTGTCCTAGGATATTCAATTACATATATAACTAACGGTTAAAGTGATTTAATTTTATAAATTTCTTATGAAAACAAAGGGGATTAAAATCCAAATATTCCCAATGATCCCATAAATTGGATTATATATATATAAACAAATTGATTGATGGGAGAAAATTATAAATATGAAACATGACAATGTGGATTAAATTTTTTATATCTGATACCTTATTTCAATAAAATTAATATTCCAAAGGCAGAAAAATACACATTATTTTGTCAAATAAAAACAAATAACAAATAATATTATTTAAAATAAAATTATCCAATGATTAATTTTTCCAAACCATTTTTGGGAATATTTAAATTCTAAAAAAATTATAGATATCCCAAAAAATTTAATATATTCTTCTAATTTTTCTTCTTATACTATTTTCGAAATCTCTTTCCCAAAGATGTTAGTCTATAATCCACTCCAAATTTGAAACCGTCAATTATATAACACTCATTTTCCTAAATTGAATCAATCTTTTGCATCCTATTTTTTACTATAATTAAATCATAAATTCTAAACATAAAACCTCACAACTATCAATATTGGAAACCACTCACTGAAGTCATTATTTTTTTACAAACCATGTTTTTTATATGAATCCAAATTTATTATCATATACAATATTTAATCATTGAATCTATAAAAAGAAGTAAAATTTTTACCATAAAAAAATATCACAATATGTAATGAAATGAATATTATTGTAATATTCCATCATTGGAAGTTATAAAAAATACAATAAATGTGATTAATAAATTATTAATGAATTAAATAGTAAAAGGAAATATCCTGAATTGATGATAGATATATGATGGATTTTTTTCAAAAATATAAACCATAGTTGGGAGAATCATTTTACTATGAATGAAAAATATATGGTTAATAGAAGATAATTATGAAAAAAGATCTATAACATTGATATAAAATTAAGTGAATCAAAGGTTTTGGATATGTGGGGAATATATAGTAATGTATGAGGCTATAATTTCATTATATTAGTAAAGGAAACCATTGGAGATATAAATGTTTGGATAGTAACATCACTCATGGAAAACTAAATTGAACATTTAGGTTAATTTTAAATATATTAGTTATAATTATTCTCATTCCTAAAATACAATCATATAGTTATTCTAATAAATAACACTAAATATTAGATTTTCACATTAACTTATATCCTCGAGTTAATGTTCACTAATTTTCACAACATTAATCGTACCTGTTATTTTTGATTAAAAAATTTGAATATTATTATAATAATCCTTATTAAAATGGATTATATTTATGTTCAACCAAGTAGAGAATGGGGTAAAAATACCCAATACTAATCATATCTCCAGGGAATACCAACCATAAAGTAAACATAGGTCATCCTCATATATCTCACTTAAGTGTTATCCAACTTCCTAGGGTTGTGGTAGCTCAAGAAAATTATTTAATTTCAATATTATATATTTAAACCACCCTTCAATAAATATACCACATTCCAATTTTCTAGATTATCATGGGAAAATATAATTATTAATTAGACTATAATTTAAACTAAAAAACATTCATTCAACAACATAAAAAACTAAAAGTAGTATATTCAATGAAAAAAATAAACCATTGGGTGCAAAAATATTCAGTAATTTATTTTTATAACCACACATAACACAGAAAAACACTTATTCTAGATTAATTATCAACAATGTTGTTTTTAAAATCCATAACACAAAATACAGATCTTGCTTCTTGATTTCATTCTTATCAAAAAATCCAAAGTATATATCTTATAAGACAAAACTCAAAAAAATAGTCAAAGTGAAATCCATAAGAGTCTGTAGATGATTTAAATTATTGTTTCATTATATGTAGGTTATAATGAAGGTAAAATTATATAATTAATAAAATATAAAAATGATGATTCTTGGAATGAAATTCAATACAGCAAATATTCAAATTATAAACCATAGACTCAATGATCTAAATTTATACACACATGTCACGTGAAAATGACAAACCAATGGATAATACTAGAAGATATATCCATTTATGTTTGTCTGTAACATATTAAATATTCTTATAGATAGTCATTATTGGAATACACCTTTTAGAATATTGACTAAATTGACTGAAAAACACACAAAGAACTATTACATAATCATTCTCAATCACAATCTAAATAAAATTAATTAAACTAAATCTATGTGAAAAAACCCACCCGAGGTACAAACTCTTAATTAACATATTGAAAAAATGATAACATTGAATAATTTATGGATTATCATATCTTCATTCCCCATTTATCTTAAAGGTCACTGAATTCTTATTATAGGAAATGGAGGTAAAACCTACAAATAAAACTCCACTTTTCTTCCATATTAATGAGATAGGGACAAATACCAATATTATTTATTATATAAAATATAAGAAATACTCCTATATATCGATTAATTCATAATGGTTTTATTATACACAACCTATAATCACATCACATAATCTTAAAAACAAAATTTATATGCAATTAGAAACATATATTTACTATGAAAATAACCTATCATATGACTATATGATAGGAAAATATTTTGATTTTTAGGATAGGTTTTTTCTATTTTATATAAAAAAACATCCATATTTATTTGGTCACTACTACAACCGATTAATGATTTTTTTAATAATATATATTTTAATATTTAAATGATATGTATGTTTTAATTAAGAGGTAATTTTCATATATTTGTTTTATATATTTTTTTAATCGATTTAAGATGTGAATAATTATGATAGTAATAAATTTTGCAATTGTAAATGCCATTATTTGTTAGCAATATGGGTTTTAGAATATATTATAAGAATTAAAGGTTTTTTTGATAGCCACTTCTAAAATAATATAATAATATACTAAATGTGAAAAAAATTCCTATTTTTATATTCAATTTAGAAACAAATTACTTTTTTTATGTCTTGATGGTTTTATATATTGGGGAGTGTCCAAAGGAATTAAAAATTTAGTGGATTGAAAAAATGGATTACCAAAAAACATTTTTGATTGACGTCTAAACCCCAGACCACAAGGAGGCTATTCACCAATCTTAACCAACTTAATAAAGGAGTGTAGATCAATAATTTATTGTTTGACTTTTTAATAATTTTTTGGATATATATGTGATACAATTTTGTATGTATTTAAAATATTAAATAAAAAATAACTCATCATTTTTATGGTTTTTAGTTTGGTGGCACCCTTATTATGCTCAAACCCTATATAAAGTTAAACTAATCATGGTGGAAGGTGTTTATATGGGATAATTATTTTTTAAAATTCAATGTGATATATATTTATATGGGAAATAATATTATTGATGTGATGGAATTTATTAATAAAAAGACACTCCTAATCTAACTGTGATTGTTTCCTCATGTGTTTACCTAAAATATAATAAATAGTAAATTGATTGAGAAATATATAATTTGAATTAAATTATAATTAATTTAGTGATATGAAAACATTTGTAAATATATGGAATGGATGTGATCATTTAGATATTGACTGTGGTATAATACATGATATATAGAGAATTATTTTAACCAACAACACCATGTAATATGAATGGAAGATTATTATTGTATTTTGAATATAAAAAAATAATTATTTTTGAATCAATTTTTTTTTCAAAATATGGTAATTTTTATAATGGATATTATTTAAAATATTTTTATCATTATGAACATATTTTAAATTTTTTGACACATAGTGTAAGAATATAATATGAAGATGATTTGGAAAGATCCTTTAGTTGGTGTCAGGTTTTGAAGATAAAGAGATAAATTTATATGGATATGAAGGAAAATTTTAGGAGTATGATATTTTAAAACTATATAATAGAGTTTTTTATACTAAATTATAGAGAATGAATTTAAAAATAAATTTATTAAATAGAAAGTATAAAATATTTTGGAAACTTGGGAAGAAATACACATTGTTTTGGTTAATGCATAACTAGTTAATAGTACTATTAATATTTTGGTTCAATGTTTATATTGAGATTTTTATTATATTTTTAGTCTGAAAATACTTTATTTATTCTTTTTTCAATAAGTGAGAAGAGATGTGTATATGGATCTGACCGTTATTCTCTAAAGTGAGATGAACGAAAAATAGATTAGTTACTATGAGTGGCATATGGAACTAAAGTAAACTGAATAATTTTATTTGGTATGCCCTTGGATTATCTCATTTAAATCATTGGGTGAATCAATTAAAACAATATATGAATATATTCTTCAATTTTTTTGTTAAATTCAATATTTGTTTATTGTTTTTGGATATGTTTAGTGTTTCATTTAACATGGGAAAACATCCCTATGTATGTATAGTTTAAAGAAATAATTTCCATACTCTAATTCACCAACAACATTAGGTGTCGGAATTATCAATCGTACATTGGTAAAAAAAAAATTATTATCTATGTTGAAATAGTATATCTTTGTGAATTTCCATGTAGATAAATCTATATTTAAAAAATATCATGTCAAGGTAAATGAGTAATGAAAACATATAATTATATTTTGATTAAACTAATTTTATTATATTAATACTAGTTTATTAATATGTCTTGTTTTTTCATGTTCCATAATTAAATGATCATTGCATTGGTTTTTGTCTATATTTGTTAAAATAACAAATATTGTGAATTTAATTTGATTTATTAATTTATGAAATAAAACGAATGGAAATCTATTAATAATCATCTAATTTTTTCATATAGGTTAATGAATAATTTTTTAGGTGTCATTTAAAAAGTTATTTTTTTGAAAGGAATAAAATTTTAGATATGTTACCTGAATAAATAAATTAAAAAATAAGAATAAATACACCAATTGAGGAGTCATGTATGAATAACAAACATAATAATGGGTTTTATAATCGTAAATGAAAGTTTTGTGGAAATAAATGGGACCGATACAATAGAAACTCAAGAACTCCCTAGTAAATATATCATTAAATTATAAAAAAAATTATTATCTCATAGTATTGAATGGATTAGTAAGAATAAATTTGGACCTAAGATGATATGTAATTTTATCTCTTTTATGAAATCATATTGTGCTTAGAGAATGAAATGTAACAAAACTAAATAGATTATATTGAATCATAATGATGATGATTATATCTATGATACTTGAATCCCAGTTACTCTTAGTCCATGATGATAAAATCTTCATATATAAATATTTAACTAACTCAATAATGAAAGTGTCTCATATTCTCAGTGGCATATGATCTAGTAAATAGATTATTAAATATATATATTTTTAGGGAACCTAAAATCATAATTTAAATACTCGGTATCAATGTGGAATAAATATAATAAAGCTTTCAAAATATTGAATAATAAATGAAACCAATTAAGTAAAAACAAAATATTTTAAGGATATTGAGATCATGATGGAAGATATTTTTGTTCTAGTTAACTGTCACTTTGGTATATACTTTTTCATAGTTCTTTTATGGTTATAACCATTTATATATATGGATAAATATCTTTTATTTTTTAATAAATAGGGAGGAATTTTAGATAATTGGGTATGGGAATAATTAATAAAATATTCTTGTATTATTTGAATTTGGTTCTCAAAGGAGTAATTTTTTATTAGAAGAAATTTTGTTTAGTACTTCATTACTTGGTACTATTTACTTCTTGGTATGATGAAATATATTCCACCTCTATTTAATATTTCATGTATATGATACAATATGAGTGGTTGAGTGTTGAATTATCAAGTGATTGATGATAAATAAGTGGATGTAAGTGAATAACTCTTCAGTTATGTTGGAATACATTCACATTTGTTGGGAGTATCCTATGTAATTAAGGGATAATTTTTTTTAAAAGTTAATGGAGATTTTTAGATATCACCAACACACATTTGAAGGAGTATTTTTTGGAGTGATAATTACTTGAAAGAGACTCACAGTAAAGCACAATCCATTTTAGGAAATAATTGATCGTGGATTTTATCATTCATCTTGTAAAGATAACAAATATTAACCAATTTAATTCTATGATTGGAAGAAAATGGTTATTAATCCTATGGAAAGATCACTAAACTATCTCAAAAAATTGTTATTTTAGATTATTTTTTAATAGTTTCAAATTAAAACAAATCAAAGACCTCTTTTTATTAATTATGAAAATATTTATTTTGAAACCTTCCTTATTGTCACCCTTAGTTTTAAATTTTACTATATTTTTAACCATAATTTATTAATATCTTCTTCCCCACCTTTTTCATGATCGCATAAAAAAAACATTTTTCCATGTAGGAGGTATTACTACCATAACACCTAACCACAAAATTTATTTTCATTACTAGATATAAATGTAAAAAAATATTCAATAATTATTTAGATAATGAAAATAACCTTCTATCTAGAGTTATAAGAGACATTTGTAATAATAATTTAGAGTTACAAAAAATTAAAATGGAAGTGTTAAATGAAATATAGTGTGTTCACTATTTTTAAACATTTGGAATAATTGATAGAAATCCCAAAACTTTTAGAGAACTTATCATATAAAAATTTCATAAATCAAAACAACCAGATTGTTTTTCTTTCATTACATGATGATTTTGAACTCTAAACTATAATAATTCAATTTTTTACTATGATTCATGAAATTAAAGGATATTTCCATAAAAACACTTCAATAATAATATAATGGTGTGTACAACATTGAAGGTAGTGACTATAATATATAAAAGATGGAACAATTAAAAACTCAGATGCAATTAAATTTTTTTTTGTAAGGATATTTCTATTGTCATGGATCAATTCCATATAAATCATTTGTATTTCATTAATTAAGCCTCTATAGAGACTTTGTAAGAGAATTATGAATTATTTAAGAAGATATGTGCAAGATATCTACATCAATTAATTGAGTGATATCATTTCATAGTTTTATTATATAAAGGGTTTACTGATATTGATATGAATTTTTTAGATGGATGATCAAGAAGAGTATTTATTGGAAAATCCCTAGTTGATTTCAAAATAGTGATAATGAAAATTGAAAAAAAATTCTACAATTTGTTATAAGATGTAATTTAACAATAAAATTGCATGAGGTAATGTCTTCTTAATCACCATTACATGAACCAAAACATGGGGAACTAACTTCCCTATTTAGAGAGAAGAGTAAAAAATAAATCAAGTGATAAATTCACTCTATTTAAGGTATTCAAGAATTATTTTATTGAAAATAATGACATTGACCTGTGTGTTGAAGTCCAAGATATTGAATTATTTTTTTATTATCACCAATGTCCCTTTCCATAATCAAATGTTGTATGGAAAATAAATTAGAAGAAAAAATATATATTATGAAATCTATAGAGTTAGATTAGGCCCTAATTTCAAATATATTAACAGTAATCCCTACCTTTCATATAAAATTATATAAACCACAAAACTAAACAATCAAGCTAGACATTCAATATAATTTTAATGTTCAACCTTCAACCTATTATAAATAATAAATATTGAATCGACTAGATCCATTAATTGATGAATTTAAATAAAAGTTGACATAATTGAAAAATATATTAGTAATTACTAAGAAAATATTGATAAAAGTCTAATAAAATATTCATCACAAAAAAATTATAACAAAAAAGGTAATGTGACCATATTAACCACAAGAAGTTTCAAAGGAAATCAACAAAACACTGAAATAGATTAGAAATGGGTTAATACAAACATTAAGAAAGATGATGAAAATAATTTTTAATATAATAAAATAAATAATAAAAATTAACATGATAAAAAATTCAAATGAAATAAAATCATCCCACTAAAATTTTCATCAATAATGATACAGTACGAGAAAAATAATGATGATTAAATCTGAAATGAAATTCTAGAGACATTTAATATTGTTTAAATCAACACACCACTTCTTAAATCGCTAAAATAAAATCCCAATTATGATAAAATCATAAAATAATTATAGACTAACAATAGACTATGTAAATGGAATAAAATAATGAATTTCGGAAGGATTACTTCAACAATAATCACATTAAAACATTCCACCAAATATATATATCTGATGAAATTATATATTCCCTAGACCATTTTGGAAATTTTATTTACAAATACATTATGAGATACTAATGATTCTATTAATGTTATTCTTGAATATTTTTTTACATCACTGCTGAATGGGGATCCAGAAAGAATAGGAGTAATCATTCAACTTTTTAATTAACCCACTTTATTATATGATAAGAAACAATATAAAAATAGATCTTCCTTATAGACTTATATATTCTAAAAATGGAAGATGATATGATACCAAACCGGTCACTAATAATAATGGGAAGGACATTCATTAAAAAATAATAGTAATTAATGTATATGATGGTATAATAGAAAAGGTTTTTTGGGAAAACATAGTTCAATTTAACATATTCAATACATATAATAGCACTAGAAGGATCTTGAGTATTCAATATTCTACACTATGGTGAATCTAATTAAATTTAAGAAATAAATTTGATATAGTATATATAGAATTTTAGAAATAATTTGATATTGGAAAAACATATGAATTATGTCTATGAGAAACATATTACCATTAAAAATCCATTCGATGAAGTGGAAAAAGTACGATTTCTTTGATGTATTTGAATATTTATTTAGTAATTAAGAAGAGAATAAATAAAATTCTATTATGTAATATTAGGATATTTTGGTAATTAATTCCAATATAATTTCATTGTTAATTAGTCTAGTAAATCTAAAATTTAAACCTCTAATACCATATTTTATGTAAGTGTTTCTAAAGAGGATTGAACATATTCTGGTAATTATTACTATCATCTTTTCCTATAATAAACAATATAACTTGATTAAAATGTTTAGGTAAAATTTGAAATACATAGCATTGTGTTTAGGTGATATATAGGTGATTAATATAAAAATATTTATGTATGGAATTTTACATTAATGTGACATAAAACATGTTTTAAAGACATAATGGAGACTTAAAAAATTATGTAAGTGACTAAAAATGAAGATAAAAAGTTGGTATAATAATAATAAAATTAAAATTTTTAATTCAGAGTGGGTAATTCTAATTAACATTGTTCATAAAATGTTAAAAATCACTATTTTAAAGAATAAATATATTGGATTAATTGATTTTAGATATAAAATTACTTGGAATGTTTTCATTGGTTGTGGGATGCTAAAGTTGGATGACAGAAAATATCACTTAACAATAAATGTTTTGACCAAATGGTATATATATTACTATAAAATCCCCATTAGTACATTGTAGATGGATTATCATGATACTTCCATGTTCTAATTATTTCTGAAGACCAATAAAGGGAAACAATCATCTATATTTTTAGTAATATTTTCCTATATTATTATAACTTTGGGAATGTATATTTACCAAGGAATATTGCAAGGATGTAAGATATAAATTGTGTAAAATTTTATTTTTTTTGAATAATTCATTGAGTATTTAAGTGTTTTTTCTAAAATAATTTGACTATTTCTTATAAAACATTAATAGTGTTTTTAAATTTTAAGTTGAAAATAATCTCATTTTCGAGTCTGAAAAATATTATTTCATTTTTTTAAAAAAGAACTATTATTTGGATTGTGATTTCAAATAAAGGTATTGAATTTAACAAAAATTTAAATCATCACTACATTACCTTACCCATATTTATTAAAACAAGATAAATAATTCAATATAATTCATGATTATATAGATTAATCCTCAAATAAATTTGTAATATTTCCTTAATACTTTATAAATTAAATTTATAGTATTTTAAATTCAATTATTTATTCATTCGAAAATGAAATTTGATGGGATAACATATAAAATGACCACACAACATATGATTTAGTTAGGAAATTGGGAAACACTATTTTATTAATTTTATGATGTTTCTAGCCATTCTACAGGATAACGGTTATACTAAAGAATTTATCCATGAAAATATGTCATTTATTATCTTTTAAAATTTTTGACCCCATTAGAATCTATTATAACACCACTGAAAAAGAGTTCCTAATAGTATTGTATGCATTTAAATACTTCATATCTTATTTGATTTGGAATAAAGTGACAATTTTCACTATTCATTAGATACAAAAAAATTCTAGTATATGTAAATATAAAGATGATGTTATTGATGTTATTGATACATGTTTTTTTTGAAAATCAAAATAAATAGTGTCATTGAGAATTATATGATAGATCAAACGTGTGGTCCAACTTACACAACTGAAGTATAATTTACAATTAAATATCTATAAAATGGATTTATTATAAATGACTAATTTAACTTGGTTGAAGGAGTGATACAATGGTTTTCATATAAGGTTAATTTTCTGGAAACTTCTAATGTTCCCACAAATCTTAAACAACACCAAATTTCAAGGATTAAATAAGAATCATAATTTTATGTATGTTATCTTCTAAACCCATAGAATATATATATTGAAAAAGTAATAAAAATATTTATTATTGAAACTAAAGATTCATATATTATAAATTTATATCACACATTTGGTTATGGTTTAAACTTCATAAATAATATAACTTCATGGAAAATATTGAAATCTAAAAAATACCTGCCAAAATTGCCTAGATATAATAAGTAGTTTTTTTTAAAATAAAATAAATGAATATTCAATAGAATTATATCAATGAAAACTGAAATTAATCAAATGAAAAAATATTGTAATAAATTTATAGTATAGTTCATCGATTTAATGTGACACTTTCATATAAGTTATTTTATATTATTATATGTTAATGGATATGAAGCATTTTTTCCAAAGGGTAGAAGAATGGGACACTAAAAAAGATGATATGTTTAATGTGTTGTGTATTTGTTAGGACTATCATAGTTTATTGATTTTTTACTTCTAATATAAATAATAAATGATCAAAAAATCATTTTTATAGTGGAAACATGTAGAAAATTTTGAGAATATATGTAGTGACCCAAAAAACATAAATATGTTATCATCTATAAAAAAATATTGATGAAAAAGTTAAAATAAATTGATTAACAAAATTTGGGAAATGACTATAAAGATTATTAAGAAGTACTCAATCCAATGCTTATAATATACCTTATGGGATGACATAATAGTCTATCAGATCCAAATTAGAAGGATACCCTACTAATAAATCTATGAGAAAAGATATCATCAAACTATAAAGCACGAACAAAAATCTTATTTGTAAATAAAATAGGTGAATATGAACATGAAAAAAAGACGAAAAACAACCTTTATATATATGGGCTAGAATAAATTTAAAGAGAATCATTTAAGAATTCATGACGCTGTTTTATATGAGAAATACATAAGAAAAATTCATTAAATAAAATTATTTTCACACTCGGGAATAAGTGATACACTAAAATTAATGAATAAAATTAATGAAATGTACTTTTCTTAAATGGTAAGTCTCATTTACAATTATTAATGTTTCCTCATGTTTAATAATGGATATAATTAAAGAAGGAGAGAAGAAGTAACTCAATATTAATGGTAAAATATTTAGTATATATTATAACCATGTTTTTTTGGGAACCATAGGATGAGATCACTCACCACCAACACTTATACCAGTAACACCACTAGGATTTAGCTCTTGTTAACCTTTTTTATTTTTTTATTTAATCAACTACACTCAATCGTATCATTTATTTTAGAAATCATTGAGGACTCTAAATTAATTTTGTAGGAGAGTAAAACAAAGTTTTCTTTTTAATTAAGGATTTTAGAGTTTTCTTTTCAATATATTTTTGATTTAGGTCATTTTTGACTATATCTAAAATATATTAAGATCAAATTGAATACATTTATATTTCGGAAACCAATTCTATGTCCAATAATTTAATTTAACTGTTTGATAATCATATAAGTGATGCCATGATCTTAGATAAAATTCATTAATTTATAAATTCAGGAGATGAAAACATCTTCATAAATCCAATTCAATGAAATAAAATCCACAATTAATATCATTTTCCAGTGGGGATTTTATATATATTTTGAAATATTATTCACAACACCCTCAAATTTTAATGAGAAACAATAAATGATTGTATAACTAGAATTATATAAGAATTCATTTTCAAAATATTTGATATTGAGAAACTTTTATTGATGTTATTTATGTATTATTTAAAAAATCCCCCTATACAATAATCTCTACATCTTTCCCACTATAATAGTTGAACATTGAATTAAACCCCCCGTATCCATGAACTACCTCATTATATGGCCAAATTAAAACCTAAAACTGTAAACTATAGAGATTTATAAGTAAATTCATAATCAATGAAGAAATAAAGTGTAGGGGATAAACTGTTTTGTGAGAATTTTTGGGATCCCCATAATGTCTGGTAAAGATAAAGGAGAAATTTCCTACAAAATTAAGGCAATAGTGTTCACACAATTATGTGATGATAAAAAATCCACCTATATCTAAATTTCTTATAGTGAAATTAAAAAAATTAAAAAAATGAGTGAAGATGATATAATTTTTTTACTACTTATGTTGTTCTTTATGTGTGTAGTTCCCATGAGTTTCAATTATAGTTGATTAGTGTATCAGTGAAAAGGAAGTGATTGAACTTACTTTTCATGAGTTCCAACAATAAATCAATAATTTTTATTTACCAAAAGGTAAATTAATTCATTCTTCCAATGATATTTTAATATTATCACATAAAAAACCATAACCAAGGAATGACCCTTATATCCTTCATAATCTTCGCAATTACACGAATCATTGTATCGATACCCTAAATTTTTTATATAAACCATTAGAATATTTTAAATTATATTATTGAGTATGGACAATAATATATTTCATTATTTAAAATAGATTTATATATATCTGTGCATGTGTGTGTGTGTTTTCGTGTATTTTTGTCGTATATGAAATATGTAATTAAATGAGATATCATCTTATGAAAATTTATATAATAACATGACCATTGGTTTCTCATCCTTGGTGTCATCTATGGGATGTGGGCATTACCTAATATCATATAAGATACCTCATTAAGATGTCATTTTTATTCATAGAGTGACGGTTTAGGTTACTCTTATAAATATTCTTCTCATAGAATGAGGGGATTTTATCATGAACTGGGAGTCTCGATGGGTGGATATCCTAGCGTTGCCACAGCTTCCATGGAATACATCCATGAGAATGGATCTACTTCCAAGAACATCTGTAGTTTTTTAATTAATTGGGTAAATAAATAAATAAATGATTTTAATGTTATACTAAAATAGACTAACCCTATAAAACATTTAATTCCCCTTATATCCCCTAATAATTGATTTATGTAAACTTAAATTAGATAAGAGTTAAAGGGGAGAAGAGTGAGAGATCATGGAGAAATTATACTTAAACAACATGAATGATCGACATACAAGATATTAATTAAATTAATATTTATCCTCAATATATAAAATATTGAAGTCAAGATTTTTATTTTCAAGTATTTCCCTATTCTTTAAACTTCATTTTCAATTGATCATATAGAAACAATTTCTATAATACGCCACAATCCCTATGACATAAAAAATTAAGATAGACATTTAAATCCCAAATAATGTTTTGTATATTTGAGTTCTTAAGGGAAGTTATATAAATAAGGATTATGAATACCTCTCCCCATTTTCTATCTTTTTATTTTCATATTAATCAAAGATATTTTCTATCCATGGATGTATTGATTCGACATGATGTGACTAGAAAGGGAGGTGGGTCCACAATAGTTCAATGTCAAATGGATGATGGTGAAAAACATGGACAAATAAGAGTAAGTACTAGTGTATAGTTACGAATCCTTTCCATACATAGATAAATTGACTTAGAAAATTAATATTCATTATATAACACAATGACCCATGTGGGAATCATATATGTATACAACATTAGAAACATTGACACATAAAACAAATATTCAGAAATTATCTACACTCTGTCCAACTATGTTCTTCATCATTATCACACTTCTTATAAATATAAAACATATAACGCTTCTTCAAAACATAGGGAAATGAAATGTAAGAATAGTTGATCCAAATTTCTCAATAAGAGAAAACATGGTAGATATCAATGATCAATAAGGAATAACTAAATCATAAGGGTATAAAAATATTAGTATAACATTTGAAAATCATATCATGCACATAATAGATCATAATCATGAGTTATAGAATAAATATTGATATTTCATAATATATAAACCATAATGTAATCAAATAACATGATCCATGAGAGGATAACATTATGAATAGAAATAATTTATTTGTAGATACATAAACATAGAAAATCATTTCCTAAGTAGTGAATACTCATTGAAAAGACTATACTAGTGTAATTGGTTCACTCCCCTAACCATTTTAGCAGTAATGGCTCACTCCAAAGACTATCATAGGGGATATATTCCCATTGAAAACTAGGCTCACTCCCAAATCTAGTCCAATTTATCTCATGAGGCATGAATCTTTACCCTATGAGTTTGAGGGAGATATAGTTCCCACCCATTGCATAATTAAAATCAAACATATGTGTGACACCATATGATATAACACTCATCCTATCAAAACCCAGGAAATGAAATGGATTTCATAACCATTTCATCATAGAATAACCCATGGAAAATAAATGGGTTTAATAAGACATTCACTATAGAATAACACATGGAGACAAAATGGTTTTCTACAACTTTTCATCATAGCATAAGCCATTGAAAATAAATTAGTTTTATAAAAACTGTTACACCATAAACATAAACCATATAGATAATTAACAAGGACGATACACTTGGAAAAAATTTCTAGAATAGAATATGTAACATTGACGGTTTTTGACATTGATGAATATAAATAATATTCAAATATCATTAGAACTTAATCTATGAATATAACCAATCCGATTTTTTGAAATTAATTTTTTTCAAGAATAAGAAATTTAAAAGGACAAAATTTTATTTGAAAATAATATTGTAAACTTGTAATATGATCGTTAATTTAAAAATTAATTAATATGGTGGGAAACTTAATTCATTGATGTATAATTTAAAAAATATTCTTCAATACTTTTTTCCAAAACGTAAAAAATTACCTCATTTGGAAAATTTAAAACTGATACCTTTCAAATAATTTTGTTTAAATTTAATAAAGGGTAAAAATAACATTAGATAATCATAAATGTATAGTAAAATCATTAATTTAATCAATTTTAGAAAACATAGATATGGATGAAAATGGTTTTTAACCAAAGAGAGAAATGTATTATTTTTTCCTTGAAAACATATTTTCCGAATCAGGAATACTTATGTTAAAGAAAATAAAGGAAACATGAATTTTAAAAAATCCACAGTATTATAATACATATCCTCATTTAAAATTTGTATAAGAACACAAATTCATAAATAGAGGCTCATTCATGTTGATCTTGTCATGTGGTTTTCTCATGCACTCAAATCGAATAGTTATTCTAAGAGTGATGAGGTTTCACCATTTTAGAATAATGAGATCAACCATAGATGGTGTTTTTGATTGGGTATCTGATATGGTTCAACCCTATTAGTATTATAACATTCATAAAAATCATTCTAGAACCCTTGATAGTTTGTTTTGGAATTGGTTTAGGGAAAATCATCATGTTGAATGATCTAGTTGGTGTAAAAGTGTGATTTGGGAAGTAACTCTTTAAAAATATTGAAGAAAACATTGGAATGTTCCCTTGTAATTTTTTTCAGCATGTTGTGGTTCTATGTTCCATTTTTCATTGAACCATTATTTAGTTTCATGGTATTTGTATTAATATGAATCTTTAATGACCCACGTGTGATATTCACCACATATGTGTGCATGTGTAGCCAATGAATCCAATTAATGAATTTGATTACATGTGTGTTCATATACAGTCTATGAGACCCATGTTTCTTTTTGATTAAATGTATACATATATATAGACTTTGAGGCCCATGTTTGAATTTTAACATATGTTTGTATGTGTGTGTGTTTTTTTTTTGGATACTCATACTCGTGTATGATATGTTATGTTGTGCTTGTTTTTTATGCAAAATTGTTTGTGAATGAATGGGCTTTGGTGTTTTTCTTTTTCTAGAAAATATTTTTAAACCATCATGGCTTGGTTTTTTCTTAGAGTGGGAGCATGTGAGACACACGACACTGATGATAACATATCGAGATAAAGGGCATGAGTGTGTTGGCCTTGTGTCCTAACATGACAAAGTGTCATGATACAATTACCCTCTATCCTAATCCATGAAAAAGACGAGGTACAGTGACCTTGTGTCCTGACCCAAGACTGAGATGGGACATGATAATTTTATTACTGGAAAACCAAATATATTTTGGCCTTATGAAAACAGATTTATATTTGTGGTGTCCACATGATAATCCATATTAATTACTTATTTTATGACTATTCTTATAGAACAGAGATGAAGTAGTCATGATAAGGGTTTATGGTGGCTTTGTTAGCACATGACCAGTCATCAAATGATTGATTATTACATTCATGTGAATTTAATTTTTATCTTTACATTGGCATATTATTTGGGTGAAATAATGTTAAGTTGTTTTAATAATTTTATACTCACACCCTATATGGGATTCTCGATACATGTTCATAATTCATGTTCAATGATCCATGGAAGGATATAGGCCACACGACAAGGTGATGAAGTCATTACGCATGGGGATGAAGTATGTACTAGTAATTTCTATAGATTCATGTTTTAATCCATTTATTTGTTTTTTCATGATTCATGAGTATAAATTGGTTAACCTACAACATTATGAGTTTCTATTTTATTTTACCACATGATCTTATACTACTCAGAATTCCATAATATATAGAATTCATTATTTTATATCCCCATATCATATTTTCTAGGATTTTATTTATAATGTTCCATTATTTCTGTGTATATATATTGATAATATGTGTATAGTCTCTCCATGACATTATTTAAATACTATATTCTAGTTAGAAACCTCTTACATGTAGGGAGTCATGAATGAATTCATGTGGCACTCAAGCCTGGAATGAGTGATCTTAGTCGGGGCCTCAAACAATTTCAGTCATTTTATTGATTGAATCAAATTTAATTTTTATGGGTGACATTTTCATGATATGAAAGGTATATTGATGGTGGAGAAACATGATTTTAGTTGAATTCTTTTGATGTTATTATTGAGTTGTCTTAAGATGATAATTTATAACAACTTCTTGAATATAAATGATAATGTGATTTTTGAGTTATAATCACATTCCAGAAACTTTTATTGGTATCATGGTTAATTATATTAGTCATACTTATTTTTTTTGGATAGTGTTGGTCATGTTTACTTATATTTGATTAGTTTATGACTCATTTAATTTAGTAATTAGATAATATGAAGTTTTTAATACAATTAAATATTAGGATGAATGTGACAACATAGTACTCTTATTAATTGGTAGTTATTATCATTAAGGAGGAAATATATGAGAAAAAGAGATAATAACATATTTATATTTAATTTTTAGAGTCATATATGGGAATTGAAAACTAATACTGAGATGGATATTTTGAATCCTAATAGAACATGTTGACTGTATTTTTTTAATAAGTACACCAAAATAAAAATTGAAAATCTCAATCTTCATTGAGTATTATGAAGATTCGAATGATTTAATAGAATAAAGTTCCCCAAAATTGATAATGTGTTTCTTGAAATGTGGATATTAAAGTGTTATGTGGCCTACCATTTAGTTTGACGTTCATTAAAATGACACATATTGAATCTTACTACCATTAAATGTGTGGGAGAATATGAATTCATAATTTACAAAAGGTAATTGATTTAGGATATTATGATGTTTTCATAAATAAATGGGAATCAATATTGTGATTATGATTAGTGTTTTGGAGATGGCATTGACATTAGATTATTATTGATATTTAATTATTGATATTAAACGATAAGTGTTGATGTATGACAAGATCATTGTTTACCATATGAAACATGATGTGATTGAAAATATGTAATGTGAAAATCATGAAGAGTTACGATTAAAAATGTATAAAATTTAATAGTTAGACTATTTAACCATCACAATGTTTTCAATAATGTTGGATGATATGTATACAAATTAACACACATGGATGGTCATTGGGGAATCATATGTTTTTGAATAAAAATCAATGTAATTTTTAAAGTTAGAGTTTGTATGTTTCTTCAGATGCTTTGGGAATTTTGATGAAGAGTTTTACAATGACTCATAATTTTTTTAATTTTTAATTTTATTATTTTTTCTGTTGAATTTGTGTGATTGGAGATACCCTTATTAAAATTATAGCAGTTTTGAGATTACTAGAATACATTCTAGAATTTATATTTTGAGATGAATATTTTACAAAAGGATACAGAATATTCATTCAAAATATATTATTTTGATTATATTGTAGATTACCATAATATGTATCATCATCATGGTAATAATTAAAGAAATATGGGAGTAACACTATGATATGCGACATATTTATATGATATAATTTTTTCATGATGATATAATTTTTTCATGATGATATATAATATATCACGGTGCATATGAAATATATATATAGAATATTATATAGAAATCTGAAAGGAAGAAAATTACACAATGATATGTAAGGTATTTTAAGTATATGTAAGACTTACAACATAATTAAAAATATACAATAAAATGTAAAAAATATATTTTGATTATAAATTAATTTTTCAAGAAGATATAGAAAATGACACATAATGAAATTTTAGATGTGTATCATATATGATATGATGAGAGAGCTCTTATAGATTATAGGTAATATATGAAAAGGAATATGTAATATTCAATTAGAAATACATAATATCCTTATGAGTATGGAAATGTTATTTTTTGTGTTGTGTAAGATATTAGAGATTGATGAAGTGATAAGTAAGATATTATATTTTTTATATAATGTTTACCAGTTTGAAAAATTGAAATATTCTGGAAAATGGAATTAGATGATGTAGTGGAGATATTAATGTATTAAATATTTGGATGTTATTGTAGGTTTAGTAGTGACTGAAGATGATCTAGGTGGAGAAATGAACTAGAAATAACATAGAGGAGACATTAATGAATATTATATGATTTGAAATACAAGTATTAAATATCAGTTATGAATATGAAAACATTACATTTAATTAAAAAATATTATTCATTATAAATGAGAGTTAATGGATAATACTTCACATATTATCATATACACATAAAATAAGATAATCTATGAGGGTACATTTATATGATAAAATAATGAATATTAATAGAATGAAAAGTATCTAAGATCACTAGAACTTTCCCATGCCAGATGTTATTGAATAAATATCATGGGGAAAACCTATGTGATCTATTGAGAAGATTACATTAAGAAGAAAATAATGGGGATGAAGAAGGTTGTGTTAAGTAATATAGATAAGAAACAAATATTATATTCTACTAAAAATCTAATTTATCTAATAATTGTTTAGTGTAAAAGATGATGACTTTCAGAGAGATAAGATCTTATTAGTAATGTTATATGGATTAATGAAAAAGGAGAGATGAATTACTCCCAAAAAATAATATTATACACTGTGGGTAAACGATAATGAAGAAAAAGATAGAATTAGAAGATTATTGATCAAGGTCACAACTAAAACAAAATATATATATTCTCTATGTCAAGGATATTAATTAATAAGGGAAATATTTTCTTAAGAATAAATATAATGCTTCTATATGATTATATTATTGGTTAATAAGATATTATTTTAAGAAAAATTAAGGAAACTTAAAGGAACCTACTAAATACATGTGTTGACATTTTCCTGATTATGATGAGATGATGTTACTAACAAGCATGATATTATTTATAATTATTTATTGATTTTATAATAATATGATTAAGGAAAAAGAACTATAATTTCCTTTTGATATGTTTTTTAATTGATTAATATGTTATTAATTAGGTTTTTTATTAGAGCATTTGTGAACTGGTGGGAGTATAACATCCCCCAATCTAACACTCTGTAACGTTACTGGATAGGGTTGGATACGAAACATCAAGAATTAATTGTTGTATGCCAAATTATACCGACTAAAAGTAGGGATGTGTATAGTATAGTAGGGATTCTATACCCAATGGTATGATGTTTCACAGTAGTATAAACAATTAATAAATATATAGAAATAATCAATGTAGAGACATCACATACAAAAAAAATAAATCCAACTGATTAATCAAATAAAATGATATGGAAAATTGTAATGATGTGATGGAATTTATGTAAATGTCATTCGAGGAAAATATAAGCAAAGAATAGACACTCAAATAAAAGACTCAAAGTTCAAGGTCTGGAAACCCAAATTGGTCCCATCTCCAATCTCCAGCCCAACCACAAACAAGAAATCAATGAAAATACCCTTTTCAATTTTCCAAAACTGCATAAAAAAATATTCTCAAGTTCCAAATGGATACCCGAATAGGGTGTAAATATAACTTATTAGGATGATACCACCATGTCTAAAAACAATTCTGATAATAATTTTCAGAAATAAAGAAATAAACATTTTAATTAACTAATTAAAAATTTAATAAAATAAAATAACATCCTTCATCAAGACCATGTTAGAATAACTTTGAGCCTGTCTTATGAAAACACCAACCATAACCATATAAATAAGGTAAAATAACCAATTTCGGTGCCATTCTAGAATATCTCTAAGGATGTCTAACAACATTCTGAACCTTAACTACATAACCATGTTACAGTCACAATAATTTGGGTCAAATACCAAAAATTATTATTTCATGGGACTTGGAATATCCCTCTCTATATATGAATTACATCATGGATTGGGCTGATCCATCCCAATATTAGAATTATAGTTTATAAGTGTGCAAGTTATAGGGTTGAACCCAATATATATGAATTAGAGAATGTAACATAATTCCTATCATATATCATAGATGTCACAAGTTCAAATCAAATTTATCAAAGGTTAATTATGATAATTACCACTCTTCATTCATATTACACTTAAAAATCAATTAACAATTGAGTAAAAAATTATATAAATTTGAAATAAGCCACAATTTTTTGATTCTATAACATGAAATCATTATAGGTCACGTTTCTGGAAACAATTATTTATTCCATTAGCAAATTTTGAAAAAATGAATTCAAAGAATAATTCCATTTATTATTTATTGAATTTGGGAACACATTTTGTTGGCCCGACCATGATATGGAATAAAAATGACAATAATCAAACCATAGTGTTCAGAATTAGACCCCTACCTTTAACAGATAATCCAACAATTCTTTAAACAGACAACAACCATAGGGAAGAATGTACATAAGATTGAAAGGATGTTCCTAGATAAAAATTATCAAGATCAAAACGAACATCATAATCAACCAATGGATTTCACCACAATAGTTGGAGAACCAAAGGGAAAAAGGAAAGAACCCAACTAAGAAAACTTACTAGGGATTAAAGATGAAAATTTAACATATAGAAGAGGGGTTGGTTCAAAAATTTACTATAGAATACCCATTGTTTTAGAAGAGATGATATATAGTGAAAATAGAAATAATTTCTACCACATCACTTGATTAAAATTGATGGTTAGGAATTTAGATGGCGTGTAATATAGTTACATGTCATATATAAATAATTTTTATGGAATACGCCAAAAAATGTCACTTAAAATATATTTAAATAAATATCACGAACAATTACATGATTTGGAATACCTTTATTATCCATGTTAATGTTATTCAGTTTAGTTTTCATTCTATTTACCATTTGAACAAATCGAACATCCTTTAAATATTCTCGACACACCACAGACCCATATTAAAATGATCACAATTCGTAGAATATTAGGTCATTTTCTCCAATAAGGCTCTCCATCTCTAAACAATACTTGTCCTCTAAAGATAAAATAAAAATCATCAAGGGGAATGTACCAATGAAATGAAATGATCTTACAACATCCCATCCTTATAACTAATCATCCTCGAGCTTCTCCAAGAATCACAATGAGGTATCACCGAGCATGTCTATCTAGTGTGTTCGCATACCATAAACTCTCTAATAGGTATCATCTTAAACTCTCCCATGCTACCACTACACTTGAAAAAATGGTATATTCCAACCCCGATGGTATTTCTCACTCTGATCCATAACTCGTATTAGATGCCCATCAAAGGATGAATAAGAATGAAGATCTATATTTACAACGTCTATAACCTGGGAAGGGTCTAGATGATATCATTGTATTTGTGACTCAAGCATCAAATCATTCATGGTAATGTATCATTGTATAAGTGATATATATTATTCCACTGGACTGATAGTTAACACTATTTAAAATATCTCAAAAAACCTAGGAATTAACTTCCCTTGTTTCTTGATATGATGCATACCCAACCTAAGAAATACTTGAAGTAAAACATGATGACTACACTCAAATTATAGAGGTAGTCTCTCAAGACCAAAATATTATTTCAGCCTACTGTATGGGGTCACCAACAACTGTTTCATGAACAGAACCTAGTATGTTGTCTTCGGCATGAGACAAGGACCAACAAGTGGAAACTCACATATCTCCTACCAACAAATATGTGAATGACATGACCTTCCATACCATGACACAGAAGTTACAAATTTTATTAATGCATGAAAGCTATTATTATTTGAAATCACCAAAATTTGCATAGGTTTCTCCCATTAAGCACCAAAATCCAAAAAACATGCTCATTACATATCCTTTAGAACTTGAATAGTCTGTTCGGATTGACCCTAAGTCCATGGATAATTGGTTTTTCATAAAATAACTCATGATATCTGGTCTTTATAAAGAAACTTCTTAAAATGTGATGTGAAATGAGGGAATCTTTCTAAAATTGTACTCCTAGAAACACTGTACTACCAAACCTACTCATGCACATAATTATTTTCCAGATCATCAACTATAATAGTTACCATTATTGGTAAAAAGTGGGATACCATAGTCAGTAGATCCACTTAAAAAATCATAAAACATAATTATTATGGGTTTCCATGGTAATCTCATCAGAAATTCAATTATATGGGTTTATCATTTCAACCCCAGAGTGGGTAAAGAGTACAAAATCCCAACTGGCCTCTGACACACTGCATTCACATGCTGACAGGTGAAGCATATGGCCATGAAGCTTACTACCTCCTTCTTAATTCCTGGAAACTAGTATTTCAGTGGAGATCCCAATAGATCTTTGTTAAAATAGATTAAACCGCACTATAGATGAATGAAATCCCTCATCATCTCCCCACACAATCCCGTATGAACCCATACTCAGCCATAAAAAATAAGTTAATTGATGATATTGAGAGACCATGTCAATGGTGTCCCCCCAAAAAAACATCACCCCATTCTTGGAAAGTCTTTACATTTATGCTTCCAATTGGGGGGAATCTTGGATAAAACTCAAGTAATAACATGATAATCCTAGAAAGATCAGAATTTCAAATACGTTCACAGAATGTTTCCATGATATCATTGCTGATAATTACTCTAGGTCCACTAACACTCTTTAATATTGGATGACACAGTCCAAAAAGTTCATTTTATTTTTCATGAAACTGCATTTAGTTAGCTTGACATAAATGCAATGCTCTCTCAATATACTGAGTATGATTTCAAAATGTTTGGAATGATTGTTTTTGATTGTGAGTAAACTAAGATATCATCGACTAAAATCACCATAAACTGATCCAAAAAGGATGAAATATCCTATTCATTAAGGCCATGAATACCGCATGTGCGTTAGTCAACCAAAATGGAATCACTAAGAATTAATAGAAGCCATACGTGCTCTGAAAATTAGTTTTAGGAATGTCATGTCACCATTAAATGATTATATACTGATCAAAAGTACATCATGGAGAAGATCTTGTAACCTATCAACTGATGGAAATGATCATCATTGCGTGGAAGAGGATACCGGTTCTTGGCCATTATCTGGTTTAGCCAATGATTCTCCACATATAAGAACTAAAATCTAGCAACCTTCCTGAAAAAGTTAACTAGAGTACCCCAAGTATATTTACCCTAGTCGTAGGAAGCCCTTAGATTCCATATATTTAATCGAACCCTTAAAATATCAATGATTGGCTGGTTCTATTTGGTATAGTGGGGTAGAAATAAACTCTTCCCTGTAACCAAATCGATCTTCAACTTGATCTCTTTCTCAAAAGGCAATCCATATAAATTATTATGGTAAATATCTTGAAATTTGTTTACCACTATAATGAAATTAATACTTCCACATTCTACCAATATTTATATCATGACTAGTGATTTTAGCTATGAGACAATACAATATACACTTTATTAGTTCGGAACGACTAGCCTGAAAATCCCAATCACCCAAGTGAGAATTGATGCATCCTTCTAGAGATAGAAAATTAATTCTCCTCTTGAAATAGTTGACATGATCTTTGTATAGAAATAACCAATCAATACCAAGAATTAATTAAATTACTATCATTTCCAACATGAATGGTTCCCAAAAGAAAAAGGTAAGAACCAATCTATTGAGAACACAACTTACAACATTTTATTTCCTATAACCTCACTCCCAACAGGGTTTCAATGGTTAAAACACCATCTAATATTTCAAAATAAAATACAAAACTATTAAAAAAGAGATAATATAGAAAAGAATGTGCCGGTACTGTTTTAATCCAAACAAAAGCTAATTTAGATGATACAAGAATCGTACCTCTAATAGTAGATGGTCCTACATCTAATTTAGTTAGAGTAGTCTGTATAATGTGAAACTAACTTATCCCTCTACCGTAGGCTCTAGTACGAGTACACTAATCTATTTATCGTGAAAGGGACAATTTCTCATGTACTTGGTTATAAAGTCCCCTACCTCATCTTGAACAGTATGTGGAACTCCAACTACCAGCCTACTGAGGGTTAACTACACACCTTCCCAATTTTGGCACTTTTCCAGATTCAATGGAAATGGAATACTATCGAGAGTTCCCATAAGACCACAAAATATGTATCAATCTATCATAGATATGAAACTCGACTATGGGGTAAGGACACTTTGGGTAGTTGTGGAAAAACATGCCAGACTGAGAGAACTAAAATGGAAGATAATGTTGAGATGGTTGTCCATATCCAAGACTACGCTTCCCATAACATATTTAGTAAAATCTATCAAAACATTACTTCTTATAACTCAAATAGGAACCCTCAGAAGGACCTAACAAAACAACCTAACCACTGCTTGGAGTCACTCTCAAATTATCTTCTCTAATGCGTTCTTGATTAATCACATATTAGAAACTATTTGAATGGAGAATTATTACCTATAACTTGACCTCATAACAAAAATAGTCGAAGAAAGGTCACTCCATAAAAATCTCATCTGCTGCCATAGATGGATTAATGTGTTGTAGGTTGGTAAAAAATCCATCATAGTACATTACTAACAACCCCCTACGTCATATACATGAAATCGTGATATTTTTAATCCCTCATGGTTTAAGGATAGAAATGGGTCAACAAATTCATCTCACTATCCTTCCAAGATAGATCCCTCTATAGACCATATTCTTCTAGAATATCCCACTAATTCTTGGATGGTCCACAAAGCATATACTAAGAAATATTCGCCCTCAAATCCACATTTTTCTCTGGATGATTGATGATTGTCTGCATTGAATCAATCCATTACTCGGCTACCTAGGGTACCCCTTCCACCATAAAAAAAGGCCAATGCTGAACATGAAAATCAATTTTCAGCTCTGACATCGGGGGACTAGTATGAACATTCTTTCTTTATATGGATCACGTGAACCCCATGAATCTGTCATGAAGAAAAACATCTTGATGCACCTTATGAACAATAGGAGGTTTTGATTCAGTTGAATTAAGAGTTTGCTAATTTCCACTCAAATTGATATCTAGTTGAAGATGATGAGAAATCATTTCCTCTGAAAAATAGACACACAATATAGAGAACTATCTAGAAATAAGTTTCACCCAACATATGATTAAAATCTAGAACCACACTTATTAGTCTCTCTATACATGTATAAAAAGTATTTTATCAAGGCATGAAAACACATTTAATTTATCCATTGAAACAATTATTTCATTTTATAGTTCTACATGAAATTATATATATCACATGAAAAATAGATATAACCCAATCAAGAACAATGAATTCCAATATAACCCTATGTGCCAATTATGATGCATGTATCATCATCTCACACCATATTATTCGAAGAGTACGATTCTCAAGAAAAAATTAAATCATAAAACACTTAGCTCACACAACATGTCAATCACCCAAGGTAAAATGGAAAAAGTATAAAAATAATACAACCAAAACATTAATCCCATCCCGAGGTACTCGTATTTCCCATATACATTAGTTTTCTACTCCTAGGAAAAACATCATTACCATGTCCAGAAACATGCTAGTTTATTTTCTACCTTTCCCAAAAAGTATGGAATAATAAAAGAAAACATTATCTTTTAACACCAATTTGTAACATCACCCAATCGAACACTCGCACATGTGACTCAAAAGAGTTGGTTAGAATATATCAACCACACCAAACCTTACACAAGAGGCTACTGACAGAAGCATGGGTGTGAATATTATTGTGGGGTGACTATACACTCTAGTATGAATGGTCATAGAAATAGAAAAAATTGATATATAAATAGAAATAATCAGCATAAAGACATTGTAAAGGAAAATAATATAACCAACTGAATAATTAAATAAATAGAAAAGGAACAATGTAATGATGTGTTGGAATTTAAATAAAGCTTATTCTAGAAAAAACAATAAATACTCGATGAATCAAATAAAAGGCTCAAGTTTCCGGGTCTGGAACCACACATCATTCACATATCTAAACTCAATTTGAATAATAAATAAGAAATAAACTATAAGAAAATTTTATCTTTCCTAAACCTGCATAAAAAAAATATTCTCGGGTGCCAAATGGTGGCCAAAATAGGCACTGATTAAAACTCAGTAGGATGAAAACACAATGTCTAAATAAATATAGAATTATAATAAGTGTTTTTGATAAAGCTATAATAATTTTTATTAATTAATTCAACAATTAATAAAATACTACAATGACGTGCTTCAATACCATACTAGAATAACTCAAAAATAAATATGATCCTGTCTTATGATAATTCCAACTGTATTCTTATAAACAAGGTAAAATAAAATTCTTTTATACCATGATGGAATTTAACTAATCATGTCTTACATCCATGACAACCTTAACCACATAACGATGTTATAATCAGATCAATCTGGCTCAAATTCCTATAAGTATTACAACATTCTGATTCAAATCCCTATAATCATTACAAAATTCAAGGTCAAATCCCTATAATAATTATAGAATGAAACTGGGAATAGACCACTGTATATAATCATTGCAGAATGGATTGGAAATTTTTTCTCAATATTAGCATTTCAACATATAAGTGTGCATGTTCCAAGGGAGATCCAGATATATAAGCATTACATCATGGGAAAAAATTCCGGTCATATAGCATGGATATCAGAATATCAATTCACATTTTTCAAAGGTTCAAAATGAGAATTACCTTTATTATTTCATATCCCTATTTTAATGTATTTCATAACTGATTTACAATTATATGAATATGCAATAATCAATTATTTAGGGATTCTATAACAAGAAGTCACCTTAGGTCAAATGTCATGACAATGTAAATTAAGTCATTAGCTAATTGAATAAAAAGGAATTCATGGAATAATACTATATATTATTTATTAAATTTGTCATACATTTTTTGGCCTAATCATGATACTGTACACACATGACAATAATCAAACAATAGGGTTATGATTTAAACCACTACCTTTAACCTAAAATTCAACAACACTTCCAATGACCAACACCCATGTGGAAGAAAGTAATGATGATTCCATGGAGGTTTCTAAATAAAAAATGATCGTGAAGAAAACCAAAAACACAATTTACCAAAGTATTTAACCATGATGGTTGAAGAACCAATGGGAAGAAAGAAGGATCAAAACAGAAAGAACTTACTAGGGATTGAAGATACACAATTAATATCTAGTAGAGGGATTTTAAATCCATAATTTCATAAGGATATTCCTCAGGTTAAACGGAGATGATCTATAGTGAAAATAGAAAAAACATCAGCTGCATCGCATGTTTAAAACTATAGGTTGGTAATTCACACAATGTGTAATACTATTACATGTCATTTTAAAAATTTTAAGGGAATACACTAGAAAAAACATCTCCACATATTTATTTTATTAAAACCCTATAATAATACATTATGTGTATACTATTTAGATGATGTGTATGTGTTATACAATTGATTTATCATCCCATTTACCATTTTAAAAAAACAACACAATTTTAAGCTTTTCAACTCAGCAAGAACCCATATTAAGACTCAGCCCCTTTTATAATTAGAATCCATTAATTAAAATGAGCTTAAATCCACTATCTATAGGTTATTTTCTCCAAAAATCCTCTCCATCTCTGAACAAGTCTCTTACACCAATGATCAAATAATAAATTTAGAGATTAATGTAACTAAAAAAACATGGTATCTTATAGGGAGTTAGTATAAAAATCGTTCAGGGAATAGTATAGGATTTTCAAGATATAGCCTCAGTGTTAGATAAAGTACCTTATACACCTATATTTACATGATTATATTAGTAAATATATATTTTTCATACTAAAAAAAACTATAACATCCTAATATTTTAGGATATTTTTTTATCAAATTAATTATTTTAAATCTTACATTACATAAAATGTGGAGTTTAAATGATTCCTGGTATTCTATTGAATAATTATTATTATTAAATGTGACATTTCTAACATAGATTATAGTATATAGATTGTGAATATGAATAACTAGATTATTAAAAATATATTTTTCACAAGTATAAAATTAATTCTTTATTTTCCAATTATTTTTAAATTAAAATAAAATCATTTGTAGGTAAAAACATATGTTTCTTTTAAAGAAAATTATTTACAGGCAATGAATTTTTATCATAAATATTTCATTTAATAAGTATTAATTAATGATTTTAAATAAATTATTATATAATATATTCAATAAAAAAATTAATATTCATATAAGGATTTTCTAATGGAATCAAATATGTGTATATTAAGTTATTTTATTAAATTTTTTTTTCTGAAAAATGTTTTTATTATATTTTTCAAAAGTATTTTCTAATGAATTTATTCCTTTTAAATAATTTAATCTCAATAATAGTATCGATTTTAGGAAATATCATGTCCAAATTTTTTAATTAGTTCAATTTTTTGGATGATTACAAAAATTAAACAAGGTAAAAATTCATTACTATTGTAAAGGTTAAAAAGGTTACTTCAGGGTTAATCTAAATAAATAAGGGTTAAAATAACCCCAAAACATATCTAACTACTATTTTAAATTAAAATTTATAGAAACCCATATCTTACCATTTAATTTTGGTTTCTTTTGTTTCACATTAAATTTCGCTTGCCATAATTATATTTTAATGTTTCATGTATTTACAAGAGTGCTACTCCCCTTACTTATCAATGGGAACCACTTATCCAAAATTACCCACACCACTTGGTCCATTTAGCATGAAAAACATCTACAAAACTATTCTTATAAAATTATTATAAATTATCTGACTTTTAATCTCTTCCTGAAATATTTATCAAATATGACTTAAGGTACTTTATAAAGATGGATACCCGAAGAAGTGACATATTTTTTTATTAATATTTTTCATTGTTTTATTCTTATACATATTAAAATTATTCTATAAAATTATTGAAATTATGGAATAATTTTCAGGAATATTATTTTATATTTTTATTTTAATTGTATAACCATTTTCAATATAGTCCCATTTGTTATAAAATGAAAATATACATTATCTATATGTGGGGACTACCACCTCTACAAAGAAAGGTGATTTATTATTCTGTAACTATTTATGTGGATAATAATATGGATATATTTAATGAATATATACAATATTAGTGATATATTTATGATTATATATATTTAAAATTTTAATTACATTTATTTATTTCCCCTATAGAAAATTGTAAGCTTCACACATGAATATGTACATACTAGCATCTTTAAAATGTGATGTAAGTAATTTTTCATCACCAATATACATAAATTGATAATAAATTGATTAAATTTAATAAATATTATACTTATTAAATTATTCATATTCTATTATTTATGAATCAATGATCAATGTTCATGTACCATGACCATCAAATCAAAACATTCATAGAAAATGAAATAGTTGTCACCTTAATAATTCTTTTAATGATGAATTGATAAGAAAGGAGTAATGATAAATGATAAGAGAATGATATATATTAATATTTATATGAATATTAATATTTAATAAATGTATAATATATTTATATTTTTTATACTGGAGTTTTAAACTCAAAAAAAATCAAGAAAGGACATGTCGAAATAGTATCATGTCTCACTTTTATTTTTGTGAGACATATGAAATATTCACCAAATTTATTCATTGGTTTGACATAAATATATTCAATGGTTTTATTTTATTATTATTATCATGAATGGTATTTTTAATTGAAAATATATCTATATTTATCTCTGGAACCCATTAAAAAAACTAAATGAGAACAAAAAGAAAACCAAAGGGCACAAGGCCTTACATGGACCCAAATGCCAAAAAGAAACAAACATCAAAGTAAGCACTAGACAAGAGTCTTTTCCCCCATTATATTTATATCTTTTATGAGGTTGGTATTCCTAAACTACCAAAACTTTAGGGGTCCTCATCTAAATATTTTTTAATTTAGGGATGTTCCAAGTTATTAAAATATTTGTGTTTATATGATGTATATAATATCCACTTGATATATTATATGATTAATTTCTTCATACTTGTGTAATATAATGTTCTATTTAAATTTATTTATTTCACGTGGATTATGATTCAAATGTTACCAAATAATTTTTTGTTTATGTTACACTATCATTTACTTTCAGTATTTTCTATATTAAGTTTCCATTCATTGAAATTAATACTTTATTTTCCTTTAAATCCCATATTTTTTATTCATCTACATTTAAAATCAAATATATCAAATTTTATTACCATTTACATCTCTTTCTAAAATAAAATGATTGATAAAATGTTTTTTTAAAGAAATACCTTATTTTCTCTTTGGTAATTGAAATTTTCCCTCCATGTGAATATTCTTTTTTATTTAATCATTGTTTAAGGTAATTTTTATTTATATTGTGATTTATTTGAAAATATTTTAGAATAATGTTTAAAAAATATGAACTAGTTCTTTATGAACATTTAAAAAAATTATAATAGAATAATTGTTTTAATACTTTCTACATGTATAACCTTTTCTACCATTATGAATATTCATTACTATGAAAAAACCATTACATGTTTATATTATTACCTTTAATAAAAATTATTTATTCATTATTCAATTATTTTTGTTATTTTTATTGATTCTATATAAAAAAGAAATTTTTTATGTTTTTAATGAAAATTTATCAAAATTAGGTATTTTTCATTAATGTAGGCATCCATAATGAATTGTTATACTTCATTTATGATATGATATTTTGATAAAATAAAATTATTTTTTCTAAATGGATAATAAAAAAAGGGGAAAAAATGTTTAACAAGTCATAATTTTTCACGTCGGTTTTATATAAAAGACATGAAAATCTATAAAAACTGATTTATCATGTGGGTTATTATATAACCTACATAATAAATCGATGAGAGTCAATTTTTTACATAATTTTTTATAACTAAATAAAAAAATACTAAGATATTTTTATCATGTTTGGTACAAAATAACGGACGTGATAAAGAAAATCTCATCAATTTATCATGTCGGTTATGAAAAAACCAATGTCATAAAGATCCATTTATAATGTCATGATAATTAATATTCTACATCGGTTAGTAAATAATCAACATTATAAACCTAATTTTTTTTTATCACATCGGTTATCTAATAACTAATGTGATAATGATTTTAAATGATTTATCACTCCCCGTATTCAGTCATTCTGTTTTATTCGATCGAGCGACCTATGAATCCTCTCTCTCACTAGGAAAACCTAGAAATGATTTTTCAATGTTGTTCCCTCCAAAATCATTTTGACAACATCATTCATTATCTTTATTATCAGCAGATATATTAGGTCGACTCGCAACACTCAAGTAAGCATCACACGACTTAGTTTTATACGATTCCCTAAACTAATTTTTTGAGATGTTATTTTTCTCTCGGTATTCTTTCTATTATGGTAGGTTTCATTGTGTTCATTTATACCATTCTAATTTTTTTTGGTAAAATATACCATGGAAGTGATGTTATTCATTTTTACAATTTCTGTGTGTCTTATCATGTGTGTGTACGCGTACAAGGGGTGTCCAAGGTAGTGGGGGTTGTTTATGTGGGTGGGGTGTCCAGGGGTTGGGGGGTGTCTAAAGGGGTGGGGGTGTCCAAGGGGTGTCAGAGGGGGTGGGGGTGGTGTCCAGGGGGTGCAGGGGATGTCTCGGGGGGTTGGGAATGTCTAAGGGGGTGGGGGATCTAAGGGTGTGGGGGTTGTCCAAGGGGGTAGGGGTGTCCAGGGGTGGGGGTGATGTCTAGGGGGTGAGTGGGTTGTCCAAGGGGGTAGGGGGTTTCTAGGGAGGTGGGGGGTGTCCAGGGGGTGGGGGGCTATCTAGAGGGTTGGGGGTGTCCAGGGGTGGGCTGGGGGGATGTCTAGAGGGGGGGGGGGGTCCAAGGGGGTAGTGGGGTCTAGAGTGTGTCCAGGATTGTGGGGGTGGTGTCTAGGGGGTTAGGGGGATTTCCAATTGGGTAGGGGTGTTCAGGGGGTGGGGGTGTCAAGGGGGGGGGGGGGGTGAGGGGCTGTCCAGGGGGTGTCCAACGGGGTAGGTTGTGGGGGTGGTGTTCAGGGGGTGGGGGTTTCCAGGGGGCGGGGGTAGTGTCTAGGGGGGTGAGTGGGTTATCTAGGAGGGTATGGGGTGTCCTACGGTTGGGCGGTGTCCAGGGGTGGGGTTTATCAAGAGGGGTTGGTGGGATGTCTAGGGGTGGGGGATATCCAAGGGGGTGGTGGTCTCCATTTGTGTCCAAGGGGGTGGGTTTGGTGTATAGGGGGGCGGGAGGGGGCTTTCCAAGGGGGTGTTGAGGGGGTGGGGGGTGCTGTCTAGAGGGGTTGGGGGGTATCCAGGGTCTGGGGGGATATCCAAGGGTGTGGTGGTGTATAGGGGGGAGTCGAATGGGGTGGGAGTGGGGTGTCTAGTGAGGGTGAGGGGGCTTTCCAAGGGGGTGGGGGTGTCCAAGGGGCATCTTGGGGGTGAGGGGGCTCTCTATAGGGGTGGGAGTGTCCAGGGGTGGGGGATGTCTAGAGGTGCTAGGGGATATCCATAGGGTCTGAGGGGCATATCCAAGGGGGTGGTGGTGTCTAGGGGGTGTCCAAGGGTGTGGGGGTGTCTGCGGGGGGGGGGGGGGGGGAATTTCCATGGGTGAGGGGGTGACCAGGGTGTGTGGTGGTATCTAGGGGGTGGGGGGGGATATCTAGGGGGTGGTGGTGTACAATGGGTGTGGGGGTTTCCATGGTGTGTCTAATGGGGTAGGGGATAGGGGTGGTGTCCACGGGGTGAGGGGGATTTCTAAGGGGGTAGGGGTGTCCAGGGGGTGGGGTAGTGTCCAGGTGGTGAGGGGGTTGTCTAGGGGGTGGGGGTGTCCAGGGGGTGTCCATGGTGGTTGGGGGTGGGGGTGGGGGTTTCTAGGGGGTGGGGGTGGTGTCTAAGGGGTGAGTGGGATGTCCAAGGGGGTTGGGGTATCTAGGGGGTGTCTAGGGGTG
Source organism: Viscum album (assembly GCA_963277665.1). Classification (NCBI taxonomy): domain Eukaryota; kingdom Viridiplantae; phylum Streptophyta; class Magnoliopsida; order Santalales; family Viscaceae; genus Viscum; species Viscum album. Next base: position 1,536,966,022 of record OY728126.1, read on the forward strand.
GGTGTCTAGAAGGGTGGTGGTGATTTTTAGGGGTGGGGGCCTGCCCATGGGTGTGGTGGTGTTTAGGGGGTGTCCACGGGGGTAGTGGTGGTGTCCAATGGCGTAGGAGTTGGATACCCCCCTCACCCCTAGAAACCACTCCCCCACCCCCAGGACACCACCACCCCCATGGACACCCCACCCCCTTGGACTCCCCCTACCCCCATGGACACCCTGGACTGCCCCTACCCCCATGGACACCCCCTACCCCCCTTCATAGCCCCCCCAGCCCCTAGAAATCCTCCTACCCACTAGGAAACCCCTTGGTATATATATTTCCCAGCAGTTTCATTAAAACTGTTGTAATATTTTAACTTCAGGTATTCTATACCAACGGTTCCTATAGAACAATTTTTGTAGGGCTATTACAATGACCATCATGCCAACAGTGTGTGAAACTATTGTGGTATTCTATAACAATTGTTTCAGAGGATATCCCAATGGTTTATAATCGATGGTTTATATGTAAATTTTAGTAGTTAATGTATACATATTTTAATATTTATACTTCATTTTTTTCAGAATGGTGAATTTTGTATCCAGTTGCACTAGGATGTATTATTTGTGTACCTTAAGAAGAAAGGATCCATGTTCAATTTAAAACTATTATATCTCACTATGTATTAATTTTAAAATCACTTTCATGCTTATTTTTTCAAATATGCACCCCTAGGGACACCCCCACCCCCATGGACACCACCCCACCCCCAGGACATGCCCCCACCCCTGGACACCACCTACCCCCATGGACACCTAGGACATTACCTACCCCCGTGGAAAACCCCTACCCCCTGGACATCCCTTGCCACCCCTAGATATCCCCTACCCCCTTGGAAACCCCCTCGGTTTATATATAACCCAATGGTTTCATTTAATCCATTGGAATAATTTAACTTCAGGTACTATATACCAATGGTTCAAATAAAATCATTGGTATATGGATATTGCAATGACCATCATGCCAACAGTGTGTGAGACCATATGGGTATTCTATCCCAATGGTATCATGGGCTATACTAAGTGTTTTGAATTTTTGGGATATGTGTAATTTTCAGTAGTGAATGTATACATGTTTTAATATTTATACTTTATATTTCTTTTTTACGGAAGGGTGAATTTGGTATCCAGTTTTACTAGGATGTATCCTTTGTGTACCTTAAAAATTACGGATCACAAATGAATTTAAAATTGTTATATCTAACTATATTATATTTTTAAAACCATATTCATGCATATTTTTTCAAATACACATATGATTTTTTATATATCAAAAATTTTTTACATTCAAATAATGAAAAATTTCATATAAATATATATTTTCCTTATCTTAACAAGATGTATAATTTTGATAATTTTTATAGGTAATAATGAGTGAAAGTTGGATTATGGAACACCAAATGAGTAATTAATATAAGGGTGGAGTTGATTGTTTTTTGGACTTTGCTAAAAGAAATGTTCCAAGAAGTGACATTTATTTGTCCATGCCTAAAATTTTAGAATATGATGAAGTTGAAAAGTAGAGAGATCAAAGATCTTCAGATTTTTCATAGTTTTAATCCGAGTTATAGCCCTTGGATTTGGCATGGTAAAACTATAGATAATCTTAGATATACTGATGATGATGATTTTTATGATGGTAACTATAATGGAATTGATGAAATGATTCATGATATTATCGTAGAATAAATTGTGATAGAACCGATAGTTTCATATATATATATGGTGATGCTTAAAAACCATTGTATCCTAATTGTATAGATTTTACGGAATTTTTGGTAGTGTTAAGATTTATTAACAATAAGTTGAAACATGAATGGAGTGACAGATGTTTTATAGAGCTTCTACAATTGTTGAAAGACATTCTTCCAAAAGACAATGATCTTCCAGATTCACATTATAAGGCCAAGAAAATATTTTCCCTGGTGGGATTGGGATACAAGAAAATACATGTCTGTTTGAATGACAGTATGATATACAGGAAGGAATTTGAATATCTGTCAGAGTGTCCTGAATGTGGGACATCTCAGTAAAAATTGAAAGAACAATCATAGGTTGATGTAGATATTACAAAGATATCTTCCAAAGTAATTTGGTATCTTCCTATAATTCATCATTTTAGATGTTTATTTTTCTAATTCACATAATGAAAAAGGTTAATATGACATGCAGATGATTAGATATGTGATGGGAAAAAATGTCATCCAGCTGATTGTCCACAATGGTTGAAAATTGTTGAGAGGTATCCTACATTTCTAAATGAAATTAGAAATCTCAGACTAGGCTTGTGCATAGATGAAATGAATCCATACCGAACCCTTAGTATCACACAAAGTTTGTGCCCTATTTTATTGGTAATTTACAACCTCTCTACTAAAGATTGAATAAAGGGAAAATATTTCATGTTGAGTATAATGATCTTGGGTCTGAAGCAACCCAGAAATGATATAGATGTTTTCTTGTCACCATTGATTAATGATTTGAAACTTTTATGGGAGGATGGTGTTAGGGTGTATGATTATTATATAATTGAATATTTTTAACTACATGCAGCACTTATGTTCACTATAAATTACTTCCCAACATATAGAAAGTTTTCTGGATAAAGTTTAAAGGGGTATAAATCATGTCCAATTTGAAAACAACAGACTTCATATTGTCAATTTCATCCTGGGAGGAAAATAGTGTACATGGGCCATTGAATGTTTTTCCCTATGGACCACTCTTATAGAGGACTAAAAAAGGCATTCATTGGATCACAAGAATTTGATATTGCTCCAAATACTTTATCCCCTGATCAATATTTTGAGAAGGTAGAAAACATTGATGTTCAACTGGGAAAGTCACAGAAATCTGGTAATTATAGATATATTTTGAAGAAAAGGTCAATATTGTTTATCTACCATATGGGAGATATCATGAAGTGAAACAGAATATTGATGTCGTGCACATGGAGAAGAATATATGTGACAGTTTTTCTAGAACATTGTTAGATATTTAAGGAAAGACAAAATATTGGATGAATGCAAGATTAGACTTAATATCAATGGGAATACATTTGGAGTTATCTCCCACTCTTAATGGAAGAAAAAAATTTATTCCACCAGCTTGTCAAACATTATATAAGATGGAAAAAATATATTTTTTCAGGATATTCATGATATCAATGTGCCTCAAGGTTATTTTTCAAATGTAAAATATTTTTCTCTTTGAAGTATTTGAAGATGATAGGTATGAAATCTCACAATTTTCAATTCATAATGTAACAACTTAAAACAGTTGCATTGTGTGGAATATGGCCTAACCCTGTCAGAAAAACTATAATGAAGTTGTGTTATTTTTTCAATTCAATTTGTAATAAAGTGATCAATGTGAATGATTTAAACATTTTGGAAAAGGATTAAATTTCCATATTTTGTCAATTGGAAATGTATTTTCCCCCATATTATTTTGATATAATTGTGCATTTAATGATTCACAAGGATCAATAAATTATGATTTGTAGACCTTTATATCTTCATTAGATGTATCCTTTGAATGTTATATGAAAATATTGAAGGGGTATATTAGAAATCCATATCGACTTGAAGCCTCCATTATTGAATAGTATATTTCTGAGTAGGTTGTGGAGTTTTTTATTAGCTACTTGGCTGCGGAAGAGCACATAGTTTTTCCTCCATCTCACCATGAATGAGTTAATAATTAGGGAAAGAATATTCATGGCCTGGAATTCAAATTTTTGTCAGCTGAATAGATAAAGAAGTTAGAAGTATAAATCATGAATAACATAGATGATTCCCAACCATATATTACATTACATATTAATGAGTAGAAACAATTTCATCCAAAGATGAAAGAAATGTGTATTTTGAATAAGCACAACAAAACATTTTTTCATTGTTTAAAAAGACATTTCCTGGTAGATCAGATGAATCATAGACATTAATATGTTTACTGGGTGGTACATGTTTAAATGTGATAAAATGATCCGGTTATGACATTAGTGGATATATATTTCATATGAAATCTTAGGACAATAGAAGTGAAGTTCAGAATAGTGGTGTATTGGTGTTTTCATAAGAAATGAATTTTTCAAGTTCTAATTACTAAAACCCAATTTATGCATCATGTGCATATTATGAAGTCATTAATGAAATATGGGAGGTTGATTATTTTAAAATAATATTTCATGTTTTTAATTGCAAATGGTTTTTTAGTAACAACAGTGTTAGACATGATGAATTTGGAATGACAGTTGTTAATCTGAATAGATTGGAAGACACAGTTGATTATTTTATAATGTCAACACATGAAAAACAGATTTTCTATGTAGTTGATCAATAAGATATGAAGTGGTCAGTAGTTTAACAAGGGAAAAACAATATATTGGAGAGAATCAACTAGATAAAGATGCTGATTTATGTGATATCAGTAAACCCATTGAAAGACTAGCCGAAGATAATGATGATCATGTTGAAGACATGGTTTGTGCCATCAGAAATGATCATATTGAATGAATTTTGGAAAACAATACATTAATACATTCTTAATATTATAGGTAACATATGATTATTTCTTGTTTACATTTATTATTATCATAAAATGTTATATATTGTAATTTTTTTCTTTATTAAAACGCGTATTAAAACAAATAAGTTGATGTTATTGTTTATTTTAATTTTTATTAGTTTAGTTTAGCATGTTTACCATTTCATAAATAATATATCTATTATTTTTGTTGAATGAAAATTACTTTACCAGGTTTACCATGTTTACCATGTTTTACTTAGTTTACCATTGTTGACCATTATGTAATTTATATATTTATTGATTTTTTTGCATGAAAATTACACTACCATGTTTACCATGTTTATCATCTTTACCATTGTTTAACATTCTTACTATATTAACCCTATTTACAATTAAAAAACATAGTTAAATTTTCCATTTCCTGTTTAGATTTTTTTTATATTTATATTAGTAAATTTTTAAACTAATGTTTGTTTTTGGATTTGAAGGATAATGACAGATCAATCATTTGATCAACCACATGATTTTAGAGATGAGAATAATGATAATACCTATGGGGAGGAACATTCACATGCTCTTCTTGATGTTACCCAATCTTCCTCACGTGCTACCATAATGACAAAGAAGAGTTCAAGAGATGGTAAATGTGTGTGCACACATTTACCAAAATTATCACATTCTCGTACGTAGGACTAGAGGATACCCGTTGAGTTTGATTATATTGATAATCCTAGAGGTCAAAATTCAATATATTTTAAGAGGTTTGTAACAACTCAGAGTAAGAGAAAAGTAAGCATTTTGTATGATGATTAGAGAGGTGTGGACGAAGTGATAATATCTCAGTTGTGGGAGATGATTTTGGTAAGATAATTTTCTATATTTTTTTTATTTAAATGTTTCTAGTATAATATTTTTTACCTATTCTTTATCTGATAAAATTTTATATTACTGACACTGGAGGCATCAGGAAGAAATGATTATCAATGGATTCTAGGAGATAGAGGGATTTCAAATCATCCCTCACAACTCATTTCATTTTTGGTCATAGGAGTCATGAAAATCCATTTTATATATATCCTTTCATAGATGAAGACACACATAGATAGTTTGTTGATAGTAGAAGAAAAGATTCATTTTTGGTAAGGGAAATGTAAAAAATTATATGATTTCTTATATAAATTATATTATTAATGTTTGGTTAATGATTTCTGATTATTAATTTTCATAAAACAATGAAATCTCATCAAGATATCCAATATAAAAATATATATCCTCATAGTTTATCTCGGGGATGGTATACATTATTGGAAGAACAAATTATGGTGGAAAATTTACAAAAACTGAGAGATGAGTCTTCAAGATCGAGAGAGGTTTCCCCTACATCCCATCCATATAGAAATGAAAAATGGAAGATAGATCAGATGGTAAAAAGGGGGAATATCTATCGTAATATTTGAGAATTTTAGTTAAGGGGATTGTAAGATATTTATTTTATTTATTGATGATAACTATATTTTTTTATATAATTTTAATCATTACAGAAATGTTCAATTAATTAATATAGAATAATCTTGAGGAGCAGAGCTCATAAAGGGTATTTACAATTTATAGGAGGCAATATATTTTATCATCAACATTGGGAAAGCCTGAAAATTATGGCCGTGTACGAGGATATCCGACGGGTGTATCGGTAAGAAAAGTGTTTCCACATTCCTCAACATATTTCAATGAGGGTGTTTATAAAAAAAATAAAATCCTTAGAGGATAAAGTTCATAATATTAATGCAATGGTGGAGGAAAATATTAGAGCATCGGTATCATATATGTTTTAAGAAATGCGAATAAATTTTCACACTGCCACTCCCACTCCTCCACCTCCCCCAACAGACCCCATTATCTATCCTCCACCTCCGCCAGTAGCTCCTACTCCCCCTACTCATCCTGTAAACCCCATTGTTATCCTAATCCTCTGTTGATGCTTCCAACATATTTGTGAGTTGTATGTTGATGATCCTCACCATTATATAGTTGCATATGGGATGCTATATTGTGTAAGAGATGCAGTTCGTCATTAACAGTTAGAGGTTGAGCATCATAGGGTTAATGTACATGATATTACAGATAGATCAGTGAAAGTACCATTACCTACAAATGATGTGATGAAAGTTTGACAGTGAATCAGGCATTTTTTTATTTGGCCATCCAGACTCCTATGACTCATTACCATATAGGTATGTATATTATATCTTCTATTTTATTTTTTTAGTTAATTTTGGTTTAACATTTGAAAACTAATATATTTTTCTATTTATTTTCACAGGAATACTTCAAAGGTAATGAAATACCATATAGAAAAAAATACATATGGCTATGACATCAGATACAGATTCTATTAATCTTGACATATTGTCAAGGTATTAAATTTTTTTTGTGGATCATTATGAGTTTCTAATGGAAGATCATGTTTTTGGATGTGCAATAAATGTGGGGTTTGGGAATAATTATATCATGTATCTTGTTACTAGATATAATTTGGACATCAATGTGGTTCAAATTGTTTCCATGTAAGTCTTAACACCTTTTCTCTGCATTAAATTTATAAATAATGTTTACTTATGTCTGTTTTATATCATGTACCTTTATAACAAGTGTGGTAAGAAAGAGAGAATAGATTTTTATGGATTCATGGACCCACATTTTATTTCCCCTGAAGCACATGAATTTGTTGAGAAACAAAGAATGCTTTATATTGCTGAATGATTTGAACAGAATATAGTCACACAGTTTTGGATGACGCCTTTTGTGAGAGGTATGAAACATATATCTAGAAAGAGTCCACTATATTTTAACATAATAAACCACTAATCTTAAATTTTCTTTTATCAGTGATCATTTGATGTTATGTGTTTTTTTCCAAAGGGAGAAAACACATTATTGGATATGCTATGTCCATTGCGATGTGCAAGAATGTTTTAAGAATATGTTGGAAAAGTAAGTTTCAATTTCATAATAGTTGTATATATTATAATGAATTTTAAATTTATCCAATTTGTATTATTTTCTAACAGGGTATGGTTCTACTTTCAAAAAAACATAAATTAAAGGAGTGCCAAGATAAAATATGAAAAAGTAAAGGTAAATATCCATTTACAATTTGTACTTATTGATGTATTACATAAAAGTAATATTTTTAATTTACACTCATTTAAAAATAATTTTCCTGAACAACAAGGAGTTTTCGAATGCAGATATTATATGTTAATATTTATGTATGAAATAATTACAACTAAAACACTTATGAACTTTGACCTGGTAAAATTTCCCTTTAAACATTGCCTTAAAATTTCGTTTGATTTATTAATAATACATGTTAACTTCTATCCTTTTAATTTGTAGCTATTTGATGACACTAAACCCTATAGTTCTCCTGAGGTAACACACTTACATGTGAAATGGTCAAATTATTTTATAGGATTGATTGGATTTTTTTTTGTTTATAGTATAAACTATAATTTGGAATATTTTTATTATAATTGTGTATTTGTAAGTCATTTAGGTTGGATTTAATATTTTAAGTTGACATTATATTTTTTTAATGTTATATATGTTAATGTTTAATTTTGATCCACTTCTTGATTTGGTTTAGTTCTGATGGTTTTTCTTTTATGGATTTTGGTCTTTGGGGGGGGGGTGTATCCAGTGGGGGGGGGGGGGGGTTCCAGGGGTGTGGGAGGGCTTTCTACTGGGGTGGGGGCTGTCCAAAAGGTATCCAGGGGTGCAGGGGGGGGGGGGTTCTAGGTGTGCAGGAGGAATTTTCAGTGTGGTGGGGGTGTCCAGGGTGTCAATGTGGGGTAGGAGGGTGTCTAGGTGGGTAAGAGGGCTATCCAGGGTGGAGGGTTTGTACAAAGGGGGGGTGGTGTCCAGGGGTGTGTGGGGGGGGGGGGGGATGGGGGGAGGGGGGGTTTTTTAGGGGGTGTCCATGGGTGTGAGGGGGGTTTCTAGTGGGGGTGGGTGTGTAAAGGGTGTCCATGGGGGTGGGAGGGTGTCTGAGATGGTTGGAGGGCTATCCAGGGGGTGCGAGCTACCAAGGTTGTTGGGGGGTGGCAGTTTATGGGGTGTTCAGGGGTGTGGGGGTATCCGGGGGAGTGGGGGATATCCAAGAGGGTGGGGGCTATCCCGGGGGTATTCAGGGGTGGGGTGGGGGTGTCTAGTGGGGTGGGGGTTTCAAGTGGTGTGGTATGGCTGCCCAGTGGTGTGGGGAGGGGGTGGGTTGTCCAGGGAGTCCATGGGGGTGAGAGGGTGTCCAGGAGGTTGGGAGGGATATCCAGGGAGTGGGGGATGTTTAGGAGGGTGAGGGCGTCTAGGGGTGTCTGTGTCTGTGGTGGGGGGGGGGGGTCCTGGGGTGTGGAAGGGCTATCCAGTGGGGTGGGGTCGGGGGTGGGGGGGTGTCCAGGGATTCTATGTGGTGGGAGGGTGTCCACGATGGTGGGAGGGAAATATAGGGGAGTTGGGGATGTCTAGGAGGCTGGGGGTGTCTAGGTGTCCAGGTGTGTGGGGGTGTCTAGGGGGTAGTGAGTTTCCAGTGGTGTGGGATGGTTTTCCAGTTGGGTGGGGGTGTCCCTGGTGTCCATGAGGGTGGGGCTGTCTAGGAGTGATAGAGGGATGTCCAGGGGGTGGGGTCTGTCCAAGAGGGTGGGGGTTGTCCAGGGGGTGTCTATGGGTGTGTGTGGGTGTTTAGTGGGGTGGGGGTGGGGGTTCTAAGGGTGTGGGAGGGCTATCCAGTGTGGGGGGGGGGGGTTCTAGGGTGCCCATGGGGGTGGGAGGGTGTCCAGAAGGGTGGGATTGTTTTCCAGGAGAGTGGGGGATATCTAGGAGGGTGGGGCTGTTTAGGGGGTGTCCAGGGGTGTGTGTGGGTGGGGGGGGGGGGGGTCCACATAGGGTTTCTAGGGGTGTGGGAGGGTTGTACAGTGTGGGGGGGGGGGGTGTCTGTGGTGTCCATGGGGACATTAGGGTGTCCAAGAGTGTGAGAGGGATGTCCAGGGGGTGGGGGTTGTTCAAGAAGCTGGGGGAAGTCTAGGGGTGTGTGGGTGTGGGTTGTCCAGTGGGGTGGGGAGGGGGTGTTCAGGGGTGTGGACGGGATATATAGTGGGTGGGGGGGGGGGTTGGTTTTGGTCTAGTTTTGGTGTGCTTCAGGTCTTAATTGGTAGGTCATAGTAGTGGTTGAACGTTTTTATTAAAAAAACTGTTTTTACATCAGTTATTTTATAAATGGTGTAAAAATGCATAGGAATGGGTTTTAACAGAGGTTATTTGAAAACCAATGTAACAAATGCATGGGAATGGGTTTTGTACAACAGATATTTTATAACCGAAATATTAAATTGAATGGAAATGTTTTTTTTGCATTTATTTTATAACCGATGTAATATATATGTTTTCACGTAAGTTATTATTTAACCATCATGAAAAAATGATTTCAGACATGTTTATCACGTCGGTTATGAAAATAACCGATGTGATAAATGCTTCAGAGGGGTTGTTTGTTAGGTCGGTTGTTATATAACCAATGTGAAAATGTATATACCATTTCAGTTAATTAAAAATGACGTTATAAATAATAAATTCAAATCAATTTCCATGTCAGTTTTTAATAAAACTGACTTGAAAAACAGCTCAGATTTTTTGTTTTTACATCAGTTTTAAAATAACCGACCTAAAAAACAATTTTTATAATGTCTCCTGAAATAGAGTCGGACAAAATCCAATGTAAAAAATAAATAATAATCGTAACACCGTGAGATTTTATAACATATATTCTTTTTATTTTATTTCATATCTTTTTCTGTACAATACACCATGATTATCTTGCGCTATATGCAACACCATATTAGCTTGTAGTATATGAAACACTAATCTTGGATCGTGTTAAAAATAATTTCATGTTTGTTTGATAGTAATTATTCGACGCAAAATTGAGTGTATATATACAAATATATTCAAGGCATAAATGAAATATGGTTGAATATTTTTATACGCATCAACAAAGGAGTCTTTCACTACACACAACCATGACATGGCTTGCGTTACACGCACTCACAACCTTCCTCGATAGCGTGTGTTGTACGTAATACCGGGTTTCATTAAACAATGATATATTATTATAATATTATTATGAACTAGCTTCCTCGATAGTGTGTGTTGTACGTAATACCGGGTTTTATGAATAGTATTAACTAAATTTCTAATTTTATAACATTATTATTCGTCTTACACATTTTCTAGAACATGGTATAAGAACAAAATAAATTTTTCGGGTAAAATAATTATTTCTCAAAAAATGCAGTTTTGCCGCCTTTTGATGGCGCACCCATTTTAAATATTGTTTTTGAAAATTTTATAAGTTCAATTTGACAAAATAAAATTCTTCTTTAGAATCAGGATATTAAAATTTACTTTGGATAAATGTTTCATATTATTATGATAACTTTCATTTTTTTAATGAATAGTAAAAACACACTATATTTTAATTAAAAACTAATTTTTCATCGTAATAATTTATATGGTTAAATTATAATAATTAATGGTTTTAAAGTATAAATAGAATATATTTTTACCATTTAACATAATTTATTTCATTAGCATTTATTATACATTAAATTCATAGGTAAACTCATTTCAATCTTTTGCAATGTTTTAACTTTTAAAACTCATTTTCTTAATAGAGGGATTAATTTTAAATTAATTACTAAAACTTTTGTGTTTTGAATTAGGAAAAATTGATTCCATATTCGGAATTAGTAGGTCTAAATTATGTTAATAGGATAGTTTTTTATTTTTGGGCACTATGAATAGTAACTATGGTAAATTTTATTTTCCTTAGTTAAAGGTAAATCGGTTAATTGAGGGAAAATATAATATTATAAAATTACCCTAACACATATCCTAATATAATTAGATGATTATATTTCGTCCTATGACATATTTTGGTCGAAATGGAATCCATTGGAACCCACTTGTATTTTATTATGACCTTTAGTTTATTTTATTTAAAGGAAAGTGAAATATGTCTCACTCAAACATTAATAATTAATGTATTTTTAATATAAGGTAATACAGAATATAAATTAGATTATAAATACTCATTTTAAAGCTAAAATATTTTTATTTATCATGGTAATTTATTTGTAATTTTTAATTGTTATTTAATTACCTTATTATCTTATACATTAATGAGTAAGAAATTATTTATTTAGTGAAAAATCAATAATATTGTTTTTATTGATATAATAATGCATATCAAAAGGCCCAAAAATCTGAACAAAACCTAATGGTATTGTATATATAATCCCTAGTCATCCAATGGCCTAATTGTTGACCATTTTAATCCTTATAATGGCGATTATTACACTTATATTATTTTAGTTTAAATGATTCCAAAGTTGTCACATACATAATTTAATAAATATAACAATTTACATGTTGTTATTTTTAGATGATAAATTAGAGTTAAATTATTATTTTTACATATATGAAATTTATATTCATAATTTGATTTTAAAATTAATTTTTATGCAACAAATATGTATATTAAATAATTATACAAAAATGATGTACTAAAGATTTTATTAAGAGATATACAAAATTAATGGGTTTAAAAATATTATAATAAATATTATATAAACTATTTAATGTTCTCCAAGAATTTTCATGGAAAATTTGACATGTTATAAATCTATAAAATATTTTGGTTAGAATATATCATGTATTTCGATTTTACTAAAATTAAAATTAATGAATAGTGTCAAAATTGACACTATTGTTATTTTTTAAAAATAAAATATTATAAAATTGTTTAAAAATCACAAAAATATTTAAAAATTATAAACTGAAATTTATATGGTCAAAAAATTCATAAATTATCCAATTATGGAAAATTCACAACACATAAGTAATTATTCACAATAATTTTTGAATTAGAATCTTATTACCATAAATAAAATTAAATAGACAAAATAAGGATAAATCATGTTGATAATTTATAAAATAAATTCCCAACTTGCCTAAATTTTATTGGTTCTTGAGATTAAAACCCTATCTCATCTAATATTTGTATTTGAGTCATTTTGGAGGTTTTTATGTGGGGTTGGAATTTATTATAAATTAATATTTCTTATAATTACAAAGGTGCCCCTCTCCTCCCTTATAAAAGGGCACCTCCTCCCTCTCATATTTAAACAAACATTGAGCCTTAAACCTCAGCCAACCCCTTCCCATTTCCCTTATCAACGTCCCTAGAAATGTTTTAGAGGTCTTGGGCTTCTTCAAAGACCAATATTAGTGCCCTAAGAGGAGGTTTCAAAGAGGCGTGTCGAAGAAGAAGTAATACTCGTTACCGATTCTTTCAAATTTATTTATTCTTATTCTTCTTATTTATTTGTTTCATTATGAATTAATAACATAATTATCACTCCTATTATTATATGCTATTATATATATATTAAAAAACCCTATTTCAACTTCTATCCATCCTGCAGAAAACGAAATCACCGCGCGTACGTACGTACAGAATACTGTCTCCACAACGTGGTGTAATCTGTTTTCCACCACCACCTTACTTGGATGGGTATAATGGTGTAAATAAATAAATATATATGATTATTGTAAAGTGATAATGATTCTTAAATATTATAAAAACACTTCAATACAATTACATGATCATGGGAATGATATCATCATTTGTTCGTACGTATGGACTACCGTCTCCACGAATGAGGTGACATTCATTTTCCATGATTAACAATTAAAGTATGATTATAAATTATATATAATAAATAATAATGAAATATATTACATAATAATGATACTATATTTATGAACATATATGTTTCATAAACTTAATTCCATTTAATTCAATAAGGAAACGACAAAATCGTTCATGCGTACATACGGCCCACCGTCTCCATGAACGGTGTATTTCATTCCCTTTATCGATCTGTTATGTATATTATTAGTATATATTATATATAAATTATGTTTTATATTCTGGAATTATTTAATCACAATCTATGTAATCATATTAATAATTACAAGTCAAAACACAGATGATAAATGAAAAGATTTTACCCAAAACGCTACTTTAACATGAATTTACAAAAGAACGGTTAATATAAAGTCAAATGTGAACCATATTTGATATCATAAAAATGAATATGATTCTGTAATAATTCAATGACATTATTTAAATCATTATACAGGAGGTTCGAATACATACGAAGCATATCGGACCTAAGGTAAGGGATAATGTTGCAATCTCAATTGTTTTCTATCCGAGATTGCTTATACGTAAGTATTTACTGTGGTTATATTTATCATCCATGTAAAAGTTATATAAAAATGTTTTTATGTGTGTTTGAAGTCCTTTTTTACCATTTTTAAATTTTACAACATGATATTAAAGGAATCTTTTTTTTGTTTACCATACAAGGTACTTTTTGACTTTTCCAGCAAAAGTACGAGAAGAATGTTTTTTAACTTATACGACATGAACGGATTTTAATGGTTTCATAACACCTTATTTTCATGAAGATTACTCTACAAGATTTCATGACTATTTTAAACAAAATACCTTTCTTTTAAAATTGAATGGAATTTTGTGAAAAGAAAATTATTTTCAGGAAGAAATGATATTTTCCTCAAGAATTCATTTCAAGCACTTTATCAAAACTGTTTTCCATCTAAGATGACATTATTTAATATGTGTATGGTTCAATTATAATGTATATTTGATATAAATTACTTCACTTATCTTATGATGAAATTATATCAATTTGTTTTATATGGATTATGGTATGATGGAACGATGTTTATGAAACCCATTTTATTCGTTGATTTATTATGAATGATGTATGTTTATTTTGTGGCACACGAAAGAATGATTTAATTATGATATGGGTGGGACCTATATCTCCCTCCAAGGAATTGGGTAATTATTTTATATCTCATGAGATATACATGGCTGAAATGACAAGTAAATCAGGTTCAGTAATACAGGTCTGGAACGGCAAGTAAACCCGGTTCAGTAAGGGAATTTGTCCACTAAGATGGTCTTGGCAGCAATGCCTTGGCTACTATGGAAATCATATCATGTGCTTAATGGTTTTAAACAATTAAAAGTTTTAGTCCCATGCTATTTTATCATTATTGATGTTCCATTATGATCTATGACTTAAGTACTTCCATGTTTTATGTCATTTCTCAAGATCTTGATGTTTAAACATTATGTTCATGTTTTTATGTTCAAATATATATGGTTTGTTTTATTTTCTCCATGATTACCCTTTCTGAGCATTTGAGCTCACCCTTTTTATGTTTTCATTTCCCCAAGATTTACAGAAATATTTTAGGTAAGAAAACAAAAGGGAAAGATCTTTATGGGAGATGTTGAAGATCTTTCCCCATGATTAGAAGATTATATTCTGAGTTTCCAAAGACACTAAACCATTAATGTACTTGTGTGTCTGTTTTTTAATGTATTGAGTATTCTGCAAAAGTAATGTAATGTCCATTTATGTCAAGATTTTGGTCTCTACAGTTGGTATCAAAGGAAAGGTTTAGTTACCTTTGGAAACTGGGATGTGAAAACTTTAGTGAGATCCCTAGTGATAATTCTAATGTTTGTCTAACGATTTCCATAAGGATAAGTATACGTATAAGTTATAGTCCTAGAATTATGCTAAAGTTCATAGAATTAAACCTAAGATGTTAGATATTGAAGGTACCCCCCATTATTATGTTTTTTTCCCTAGCATGATTTTTTCCTCTCACACGATTCTTTTTGGGTTTTAGATGATGGCTGGAACCCGAAAAAACCGTGTTGATCAATGTAATGGAAAATGCAATGATTGTCCTCCTGAACAAACAAATGTCATGGGAGATGGAGTGAAAAATCTTATTTCTATACTTACACAAGCTATGAATCATTCTGGGATTCCAAATGAGCAGAAAAGGGAAAAATATTCTATTGAGACCTTCATGAGGAAATGTCCACCATCTTTAAGTGGGTCTTCTAACCCACTTGTTGTTGAACAATGGATTAGTACCATTGAAAATATATTTACAATAATTTTCTATTCGGAACATGAAAAAGTAAATCTGTCTATTTATCATTTTGAAGGAGAATCAGATCAATGGTGTACTCTAATTAATAATAAAAGGCCCCGAGATTAAATTGAATCCATGGAATGGGATGACTTCAAGAACTTGTATTTTAGTAAGTACTTTCCTCATAATCTTTGAAAAAATATGGAAAAGTAGTCCCTTGAGCTGAATTAGAAGGATGATGAATCTGTTGGTATATACGAAGAGAATTTTACAAGACTTCCAAGGTATTCATCTGGTTTTATCATCCAGCCTGAATGTAAAGTTGATCGATTCTTTAGTGGCTTAAAACCAAGTCTTCGAAGGGAATTAGCTATAAGAGACTTCAGTAGCTATGAAGAAATTGTGTGTTTTGATATCAAGGTAGAACTGGAATTTGGTGTAACATATCCATATCATGGTTTTGATAAGAAACAAAAGATGGATTTCATGGAGAAATCTTAGAATAATGGTGAAAAGAAGATGAATGTTTCTTTATGCTCAAAGTGTGGAATGAATCATGGTGGATATTGGATTAAAGGGACTAGAAAATGTTTTACGTGTGGAAAAGAATGTCATTGAGAAGCGGAGTGTCGAAGTAATGGAAAAAGGGTTTCTAATGATGTGAATAAAGAAAAGACTGTAGAGAACGCACCACTAACCCTTCAATGCTTCAAGTTCAAGGATATGGGGAATTATGCTAATCAATGCCCTAATCCAAGGGTTAATGATGATCAACTTGAGAAACCTCTTAAGGAAACGGATAAAGGGAAGTCACATTTAATCACTATTTCTAATGTTGAGTATGAAAATGATGTTGTGTAATGATTAAGTGTTTATCTAATGGGAATTCAAAATAGTTTCATGGAATCTCATTTATGGTATCATGGAATTTTGGAATATCTATATATTGGTTATCAATAATTATATGGTACCGATAACCATGAAAAGTGATTAAAATATTTTTGGAAAGAATATGATATGCCCATAATGAAGGGATAAAGTGAAAATGAAATGAGCTCATGATAGATATCACGGTTTGAGTATATAGAAATTTTTTGATAGTATTATGTGGAAAGAGTTAACTATTGACAGCATTCATGTTTTCACTAAGGTTCAACGGGTATTCATTTTTCATGATAATACATGATTAAGATATTCACATGTTTGTAATGTGACCAACAAGATATATTGTATGATATATGGGGGATAAATGATGGTATTCACATGCTTGTTTGATAACATTTCTAGTAATCTTAATCTTTATGCTATAAGATTGGATAGAAGTACTTTAGATAAGCCTAAATACCGGAATGAATTATGATAGACATAAATTAGTATTGTCTAAGGATAGAACTTTTTTTATGGGATTTTATAATAAAGTAGTTTTAGAAAAAGGATAACCTCCAGGATGGGCGACAACCCGTCGCGTCGGACAAGGTTGCGGGAATTGAACCCACAAATGATGTGCGACAGGCCTTTATCACCTACCACAGGCCTACAAGAAGTCCCTTGTTATTAGAAACTAGTTTAATTTTATTAAGTGGTATGACAGATGAAGTATAAGTCCATTTTTGAATGATATACGATTAATCTCACCATAGATGGACTTATGTATATAACTATTGCTAATATTTTGTTTGAGGCAGATGGAATGACCCATCATTATATCACATGATCTGCTAACACTTCACAAATGAGAAATTCAACTTCATTTCATTAAGTGATGAAGTGGAAATTGTTTAAGTCACGAACAACGGTGTGATTATATCGAAATAAAGTAACTATTTCTTCTAATTCAAATTCTTCAAATTTAGGGAAATGATCTTGAAAACCAATTTTTTTTCCTAGTGACCTTATATCTGATGAATCAGAAGCTACCTTAGATCATCACAAATTTATGGCTTTTTGATTGTTGGCCTTTTCATATTCATGTTCTCTACCACTCTCCATCAGAATGTGATGGTTAGATTTCTCTTCCATATCCATATTTTCACCTATGTTGTCCTATGTGGAAACACAGTGCTGAGTTACATTGGGTGACCGTTATGATTCTAACAACCCATTTTAAAATGATGTTTTAGTATTACTTTTTAGGATGTGGGATTCTATAAAAACTTTCGAGTAGTAAACCATTTATAACTCCGACGAATTTCAAGGGAGAAATTCATTTTAAGGGGGTTAGAATGTAACACACCAATATTTTATAATATATATTATTTTTAATTTCTTACATATCTTTTGTTGTACGCTACACCAAGATTATCCTGCGCTATACGTAACACCGTATTAGCTTGCATTATACGCAACAAAACTCTTGGATCGTGTTAAAAATAATTTCAAGTTTGTTTGATAGTAATTATTCAACGCAACATTGAGTGTATATATACATATATATTCAATTTATAAATGAAATATGGTGGGATTTTGTTATATGAAAAAACAAAGGAGTTTTTCACTACACTCAACCCTGACTTGGCTTGCGTTACACGCAATCACGACCTTGCTCGATAGCGTGTGTTGTACACAATACCAGGTTTCACTAAACAATGATATTTTCTTTTATTATTATTTTGAACTAGCCGTTATGAATAGTATTAACTAAAATTTTAATTTTATAACATTATTATTCATCTTACACATTTTCTAGAAAATAGTATAAGAACGAAATAAATTTTTCAGGTAATATAAGTATTTTTAAAGAAATGATGTTTTTCCACCTTTTGATGGCCCACCTACATTAAATCCAGTTTTTTACATGATTAAAAGTTCAATTTGACAAAATAAAATTCTTATTTGGAATAAGGATATTAAAATTTACTTTGGATAAATTTTTCATATTATTCTGATAACTTTCATATTTTAATGAATAGTAAAAAGACGCAATATTTTATTTAAAAACAACTTTTTTCATCGTAATAATTTATATGGTTAAATTATAATATTGAATAGTTTTAAAGTATAAATATAATATATTTTTACCACTCAATATAATGTATGTCATTATCATTTATTTTACATTTAATTCATATGTAAAATCATTTCACTCTTTGCAATGTTTTAACTTTTAAAACTCTTTTTCCTAATAGAAGGATTAATTTTAAATTAATTACTGAAACTTCTGTGTTTTGAATTAGGGAAAATGGATTTCATATTTGTAATTAGTAGGTTCAAATTATTTTAATAGGATACTTTTTATTTTTGGGCACTAGGAATAGTAACTACGGTAAATTTTATTTACCATAGTTAAAGGTAAATCGGGTAATTGAGGGTAAATATAATATTATAAAATTACCATAACACTTGTCTTAATATAATTGGATGATTATATTTCATCTTATGACATATTTTGGTTGAAATAGAATCCATTGGAACCCACTTGTATTTGATTATGACCTTTAGTTTATTTTTTTAAAGAAGAGTGAAATATTTCTCACTCAAACTTTAATAATTAATGTATTTTTAATATAAGTTTATACAGAATATAAATTTGGTTATAAATAATCATTTTAAAGATAAAATATTTTTATTTATAATGGTAATTTATTTGTAATTTTTAATTTTTATTCACTTACCTTATTATCTTATTCATTAATGATGCTGAAATTATTTATTTAGATAAAAATCAATAATATAGTTTTTATTGAAATAGTAATGCATATCAAAAGGGCCAAAAAACTGAAAAAAACATAATGTTAGTGTATATATATACCCTAATCATCAAATGGCAGAATTGTTGACCTTTTGGATCTTTATAAAGGAGATTATGACACTTATATAATTTTATTTTAAATGATTCCAATGTTGTCACCTTCATAATTTAATAAATATAACAATTTACATGTTGTGATTTTAAGATGATAAATTCGAGTAAAAGTATTATTATGAAATCTATTGGATTTACCTTAATTATAGGATTTAATGTTTAATTTTATGCAACAAATAAGTATATTAAATAATAATACAAAAATGATGTACTAATGATATTTTTTAAGAGATATACCAAATAAATGGTTTTAAGAATATTAAAAAAAATATTATATGAACTATTTAATGTGATCCACTAATTTTATAGACATATTTGACATGTTATAAATCTATTAAATATTTTTTTTTGAATATATACTCTGTTGGATTTTATTAAAATTAAAATAAATGAATTGTGTCAAAATTGACACTATTGTTATTTCATAAAAATAACATATTATTAAATATTTTAAAAATCAAAAAAAAATATTTATAAATTATAAATTGAAATTTATATGATCTAAAATGTCATTAATTATCCAATTATGAGAAATTCACAACACATAAGTAATTATTTATAAAAACTTAAAAATTAGAATCTTGTTACCACAAATAAAATTAAATAGACTAAAGAAGGATAAATCATGTTGGTAGTGTTTAAAATAAAATCCCAACTTGTCTAAATTTTATTGGTTCTTTATATTACAACCCTATCTCATCAGATCTTTGAATTTGAGTCATTTTGGAGGTTTTTATGTGGGGTTAAAATTTATTATAAATTAATATTTATTATAATTCCAAAGGTGCCCCTCTCCTCCCTTATAAAAGGGCACCTCCTCCCTCTCATATTTACACAACCCTGAGCCTTCATGCTTGAAAAAACCCTTCCCATTTCCCTTCTCAAATTCCCTAGAAATATTCTGGAGGTCCTGGTCTTCTTTAAAGACCAATCTTAGTGCTCTAAGAGGAGGTTTCAAAGAGGCGTGTCGAAGAAGAGGTAATACACGTTACCGATTATTTCAAATTTATTTCTTCTTCTTATTCTTATTATTCTTTAGTTGTTTCATTATTAAATTAATTACATCAGTATCACTCATATAATTATATGCTATCATATATATGAATCAACAATATTTCACCTACTATCCATCCAACGGAAAACGAAATCACCACGCGTGCGTACGTACGGAATAACGGCTCCACGCTGTGGTGTAATATGTTTTCCACCACCACAATACTTGGATGGTTATAATGGTGTAAATAAATAACTATATATGATTATTGTAAATTGATAATTATTATGAAATACTATACAAAAACTTCAATACAATTTCATGATCATTGGAATGATATCATCGTTCGTGCGTACTTCCGGACTACCGTCTCCACAAACACGATGAGATTCATTTTCCATGATTAACCATTCAAGTATGATTATAAAGAATATATAATAAATAATAATAAAACATATTACTTAATAATGATACTGGATTTATTAACATATATGTTTCATTTACTTAATTCCATTTAATTCAATAAGGAAATAAAAACAGCGTTCATGCATACGTACAACCTACCATCTCCATGAACATCGTAATTCTTTCCCTTTATTGATATATTATGTATATTATGAATATATATTATATATAAATTATGTTTTATATTCTAGAATTATGTAATCATGATCTAAGTAATCATATTAATAATTACAAGTTAAAACATGGTTGATAAATGAAAAGACATTACCCAAACGCTACTTTAACATGAATTTACAAAAGAACGGGTAATATAAAGTAAAAAATGAACCATATTTGATATCATAACAATGAATATGATTCTGTAATCATTAAATAACATTATTTAAATCATTATACAGGAGATTCGGATACATACGAAGCATATCAGACCTAAAGTAAGGGGTAATGTTGCAATCTCAATTGTTTTCTATCCGAGATTGCTTATACGTAAGTATTTACAAGGGTTATATTTATCATCAATGTAAAAGTTATATAAAAATGTTTTCATATATGTTTGAAGTCATTTTTACCAATTTTTGACTTTTAATACATGGTATGTAAGGAATCATTTTTTTGTTTACCATACGAGGTACTTTTTGACATTTCCGGGAAAAGTAAGAGAGGAATGTTTTTTTAATATTATATGGCATGAAAAAAAATTTACGGTTTCATAACGCCTTATTTTCATGAATCTTACTCTAAAATATTTCCTGAATATTTTCAACAAAATACTTTTATTTTAAAATTTAATGGCATTTTGTGAAAAGAAAATGATTTTCAAGAAGAAAGGTTATTTTCCTCGGGAATTCATTTAAAGTGCTTTATCAAAACTATTTTCCATCTAAGATGACATTATTTCATATTTTAATGTTTCAATTATAATGTCTCTATGATTTACATGATTTCACATGTCTTATGATGAAATGATATCCATTTGTTTTATATGGATTATGTTATGATGGAATGAGGATTATGAAACCCATTTTAATCGTTTGGTTATTATGAATGATGTATGTTTTTTTGGTGGCACATGAAAGAATGATTTCATTATGAGATGGGTGGGACCTATATCTCCCTCCAATGCATTGGGTAAAGATTTTATATCTCATGAGATAGACATGGCTAAAATGGAAAGTAAATCTGGTTCAGTAATACTGGGCTGGAACGGCAAGTAAACCCGGTTCAGTGAGGGGATTTGTCCACTAAGATGGTCTTGGCAGCAATGCCTTGGGTACTATGGAAATCATATCATGCGCTTAATGTTTTGACACTATTAAAATTTTTATTCCCATGTTATTTTATCATGTTTTATGTTCCATTATGATCTATGACTTACATACTGCAATGTTTTATGTCATTTATCAAGATCTTGATGTTTAAACATTATGTTTATGATTTTAAGTTCAAATATATATGGTTTTTTTATTTTATCCATTCTTACCCTCACTGACCATTTGAGATAACCCTTTTTTTGTTTTATTATTCATAGGATTTAATGAAATTTTTTAGGTAAGAAAAAAACGGGAAGATCTTTATGGGAGATGTTGTAGATCTTTCACCACGATTAGAAGATTATATTTCGAGCTTCAAAAGACACTAAACTAGTACGATCCTTGTTTGTCTGTTTTTGTAATGTATTATGTATTCCAAAAAAGTAATTTAATTTCCATGTACGTCATGCTTTGGGTGTTTACAATAACGGCCGTAAAAAAATATCTACTAGTGTGATTATGATGATTTAAATATTGTTCTATGAAACCCATTTCATTCCCATGGATAAATTAAATTTTAAGGAAAACATTGGGATTGAAATAAACTTCATTATAAAAAATGTATATCCCTGAAAATGAAATACAATGATGAAAAAGTGATCTTTAAGTAGTGACCATATCAAAAATGGAGTGAAAGAGGTAGAACCCGATGGATGAAAGTTGGGTTCGAGAATTTCCCCTTACCTTGTACCCGAATGCTTCCTTCTATTTAATGTCATGTATAATGAAATTATATTAAATAATTAAAAATCCAGAACCTTGTGTAAATTAATATGGTTAATTATGGTTTCATGAAGTGAATTTATGTGCCTTTGGATAAGTTATAGAGTTTAAAAAAATTATTTGGGAATGTTTATTTTTATGGTTTTCTAGGGTGGTTCACTTGTATTCTTAAATTGAAGTTTGGGTAGAACATGGGTAAAAATACATAAATGTTATTACATGTTATTAATGATATTAAAGGATTTTTTATGATCTTATAATTAATTAAATTATATATATGTGGATGAATCATTAGATGAGAATTAAATAATGATTATTTGGGTTAATTTGGGCGGTTTTTCGATCTTAATGAACTTGTTTTATTTTATCAATTAGAAATGTGATCATAAGTTAGTTATAGAACATTAAATATAAAATAACACATATAAAATATTCTGGTTCAACCATAAAAATGATTTCATGAACAGATCTGAAGGTAGAAATGGAAGAAGAAATTATGTCGTTCTTGAAGGGGATAAATTAACACCTCACGAACAATGTTCTCTTTAATAAAATAAAATGAAGAGGAAATGGGGGTGGGATGATATAATATCACATTATAATCATAAAATTACATTATATGTATAATAGTGGAGTTAAAATACAATTTGGATGAAGATAGGTGGGGATATATCAAGAAATGAACTTGAACTTGAAAGAAAATTAAAGGAGAAGAGGGAGTGAAATTACCTCTTGAATCCTTCTCTTGAGAACCTCTTTAAGGGCCTAAGCATGGTATTTTGATGAGACCACCAGCTATTAGACGAGGGGGAGGGGCTATGGAAGGTGTGTGGGTAGTGTTTAGGGAAGGCTTGGAGCTTGATAGGTGTGAGGAAGTGAGGGTGTGAAGGGTGGCTTTTATAGTGGAGGGGAGAGGGGGTTCCTTAATATAAAATTCATTAGTTTATTAATTTTCCATAAGACAAGGAATAGAGAGTCTTGGATGACCAATAATATTAATATTATCATATTATCCCGAACCAAGTGGGCTTAAATCAGTAGAACATCATTGATGACTCAATTAATCAATTATTTAGCATTTATTGTGAATTATCGAAATCTACTATTCATAAAAAATTCAAGTATCTCAGAAAAATCTTAAAAATTTACCCCAACCATTTTTTTCCATGTAGAGTCCAAAAAGGAAGTCTATTTTTTAAAAATAATTTTCTAAATATTATTAATTGAATATTTTATTAAAATCATAATTTAGTTGAAAAACAATTTTTTATATTAAAATTGATTTTATAGTGCTTTCAAAAATTACATAGGGTCTTATAAAATTATAAAAAAACTAGAAGAAATAGAGTCAATAATTAATGAACTAATTTTATGAAAATACATTTTCCTTTAAATTAATAAATTAATTATAAATAATTATTTATGACTTACAAATTTCTAAAACGTTTACTAAAGTCAAATTGTCACTTTCTAAGATGTCTAAATTTTATTTAATTATTAATGGGTAAGGTTTCTCTTATGTTGGATGATTTACTATTCATAAGATTCATATTACTATTCATAAGGGTTTGTTACTATTCCTAAGGGTACGTTACTATTCACTGTGAATTATTTTTGTTTCATTAGACTCCAAAAATCATCTTGAGCACACCAGTATATGTCAGATTTTTAAAATTCCAAACACAGAAGTGACAAACATAGGTTTAATGTTCACTTACCACGTAGTAGTTCATTATGTTGTGTTTTCATGTTATTTTATGACATAAATATAATAAGGGGATTTCCATTGAAAAACTTTGGGTCGTTACATTCTTCTCCCCTTAAGAAATTTCGCCCCCGAAATTTCATTTTACAGAAACAGGTGAGGGTGTTTCTCATTCATTTCCTCTTCTGGTTCCCACGTTTCTTCCTAAAACTTATGGTTTCTCCATAACAGTTTGACAAGATGGGTTGTCTTGTTGCGTATAGCCTTATCTCTCCGATCCGGAATCTTTATTGGATGCTACTCATAGGAGAGATCATCTTCCAGCTGCACCACCTCTGAGTTAAGTACATGTGAGGGGTCTGGTATGTACTTTCTCAGTAGCGATACATGAAACACATCATGAACTTGAGCCATATTCGGTGGAAGTGCAAGACAATAGGCCATGACTCTTATGCGGTCAAGGATCTCAAAGGGGCCAATATACCTTGGGATTAGCTTCCCTTTCTTCCAGAATCGTATGACTCTCTTCCATGGAGATATTCGAAGGAAGACTTTATCCCCAATATCGAACTCCAAGTCCCTTCGACGGTTGTCAACATAGCTCTATTGCCTACTTTGAGAAGCATTGATGTGTTTATGGATGACTTGAACCTTCTATGTCATCTCTTGAACAAGATCGGGTCCAAGCAGCTTTCATTCTCCAACTTCATCCCAATAGGTTGGATTTCTACACCACTTTCCATAAAGAGGTTCATACGGAGCCATCTGAATACTCGATTGGATGATATTTTTGTATGATAACTCAACAAATGGGAGATACTGTTCCCAACCACATTTGAATTAAAGAGAGTATGCTCTTAGCATATCTTCAACCGTCTGAATAGTCATTTCAGACTGGCCATCAGTTTGGGGGTGATAGGTCGTATTAAAATTTAATTCAGTACTCAAAGCATGTTGAATGCTCCTCCAGAACATAGATGTGAAACTTGGATCATGGTCAGAGTCAATAGAGAGTGGAACACCGTGAAGTCTCACCACATATTTCACATATATCTTTGCATGTTGTTCAAGCGAGAGGTCTTCCCGAATAGTGATAAAATGAGAAGTCTTGGTGCGTCTTTTAACCACAACCCATGTCAAATTATTTCCCTTTGACGTCATCAGGAGAACTGTAACAAACTACCTAGTAACATTTTCCCATTTCCACATGGGTATAGGCAATGGCTGCATCATACCTTTGGACATTTATCGCTCAGCTTTAACTTGCTGACATACCAAGAACCTTGATATATTTTCCACAATCTCCTTCTTCATGTTATCCCACCAGATGTATTCTCGGAGATCACGATTCATATTGGTACTCCCATGATGGATAGAGAAAGTTGAGCTATGTGCATTATCCAATAGCTCTTTCTTTATCCCAGGTGATTAGGGCACACAAAGCCATGTTCCAAACCGAATCACACCATCATTGTCAATATGGAACTCTTGCAGCTTCCCTTCATTTACTGAATTCACCCTTTTTTTTATCTCCACATCATCTCTTTGTGCTTCCTTAATCTTCTCCTAGATGGATTTTTACACAATCATTTGGGAAAGTTAGGATGTATCCCCTGCCCTTATGATTTCCAAATCCATTCTTTTCATATCTAAGAATATAGTGTCTTTCTCAATCGGCAACATGGATATAGTAGAAGGTCCATTTCTTCTTAGAGAATCAGCTACCTTGTTCGCCTTTCCAGGATGATAGTGAATAGAGAAATCATAATCCTTGATTAGCTCTAACCATCTCTTTTGACACATGTTGATCTCCTTTTTTGTGAATATATACTTTAGGCTCTTATGGTCGGTGTATATGTCACCCTTATCTCCATAAAGGTAGTGCCGCCAAATTTTCAAGGAAAAAATCATGGCTTCCAGATCGATATCATGCATCAGGTAGTTCTGCTCATGGATCTTCAACTGCCATGAGGCATAGGCTATCACATTATAATTTTTCACAAGTACACAACCCAAGAATTTCTTTGAAGCATCACCGTATATCATAAAACATTCTCCACTTTTAGGTAATGTGAGTATAGGTGCAGTGATCAAACTTGTATTTAGCTCCTCGAAGCTTCCCTCACATTCTTCCGTCCAGGCATACATTACCCCTTTAATTGTTAACTTAGTTAGCAGGCTTGAAAATCGTGAGAAGTTTCTCACAAAACATCGGTAGTACCCAGCTAATCCAAGAAAACTACAGATTTCTATTACACTAGAGGGCCTGGGCCATTACTCAATCACCTTTGTCTTTAAAGTATCCACAGAAATTCCCTCACTTGTGATCACATATCCCAAGAACATGCCTTGATTCATACAAAAGTCACACTTGCTAAACTAGGCGTACAACTTGTCCTTTCTTAATGTCACAAACAAAAGTCTTAGATGTTCTTCATGTTCCTCCTTGCTTTGGGAGTAGATGAGAATATCATCGATAAACACTACAAAAAATATGTTGAGGTCATGTCTAAAGACTCTAATCATAAAATCCATGAAGATTTCAGGGGGATTAGTAAGTCCAGAGGGAATCACCAAAAACTCATAGTGCCCATACCTTGTACGGAAGGCAGTCTTCTGAATATCTTCCTTCTTCACCTTGACCTGATGATCCATAACGAAGATCCACCTTTGAGAAGTATCGAGCTTCTCATAATTGGTCGAACATGTATTAAATCCTTGGGAGAGGATACTTGTTATTTATGGTGATCTTGTTGAGTTCCCGATAATCGATACAAATCCGCATTGTTCCATCATTCTCATTCACAAAGACAACTGGCGCACCCCAAGGCGATGCACTAGGGCATATGAACACTTTGTCCAGATTCTCTTGCAGCTGCTTATTTAACTCCTCCAGTTTGATAGGAGACATCCTATAGGGGAACTTTGAGAAAGGAGTAGCTCTGGGTATGAGTTCGATTGATAAATATACATCACGATCCAGGGGAATTCCGAGTAACTCTTCGGGAAATACATCGTCGTATTCCCTCAAGATGGGCATTTCCTCAAGGTTGGAACATTCCTTCGACTCAACCATTTGGGTGAGGTGTGCTTCTTAATAGGGAATCAACACCCACACAATTGAATGATTTTTCAAAGGAGATTCATGATCTTTCTTGCATTTTTAGAGGATCATGGGATGGTTCGGAATATGAAAATATATTTCCTTTTCTCGACAGTTGATATGTGCTCTATATAACAAGAGCCAATCCTTTCCCATTATAGCATTGAATTCCACCAAGGGAAGTATTACAAGATTTGCTGGAAGAATTTTCCCACATAATCCAACAGGAGAAGAGTCAATCAAGTTGGTTGCAAAGATTTCACCACTTGGTGCTTCAAGGATTCAGGGCTTCGATTCTATAGTTCTAGAAAACATGCAAGATATAAAGGAATGCGTGTAACCGGAGTCAAATAAGACCTTTTCCAATCTCGAGTGAATATGAAGTGTACCTTGTATGACTACATTATCATTCTACACCTCCATAGTAGTGATTGCATAATCCTTTCCTTGTTCCTTTGGATTTTGTGGATGCTGATGCTGATTACCCTCGAGAACTCGCGGTTTGGTTCACTAGTTTGCATAGTGCCCTAGCTCCCTACAATTGTATCATTGAACCATGAGTGGTTCTCTCCTTTCATCAGCTACATTCTCTTTCCTTTTCATGTCTTTTCAACACTCCTGAGCATGGTGCCTTCTTTCCAAAACTTGATGCATTTCCCCATCCCATCGAGGCAGTTCCCATTGTGAAAATTCCCTCATTTTTGGCATGTGTGTCGTTGATTTTTCTTCCCACCATTATCATTAGATCTACCAAATTGAAACTCCATATTTCTTCTCATATAACCATAGCCATGGGACCATTCTCCAAACTCCATATACACTTTGAGAGCACACCGAACAACTACTTCATAACTCCCAAAGTCTTGAATTTCAAGAGCCTTTCAAAGGTGTGGTTTTAATTCACTAAAGAATCTATCAATTTTTCTATCATTATTGATAACAAAACCTGATTCATACCTTGAGGGCCTTATGAAATTCCCTTCATAGGTTGTGACAGATTCTCCTTATTTGTGCTTGAGCTCTATGAATTCTCTCTCCATCCTTGTGTGAAGAGTTGGTGGGAAATACTTATTCAGAACTATTGTCTTAATGTCTTCCCATTCCATCTCTTCAATTTTATCCCTTGTCTTGGTGTTGTTAATCAAATACCACTATTGATCAGCTTATCCATCAAGATGATAAACGGCTAGAGTAACCTTCTCCATCTCAGAACAGTGAACCACATAAATGATCTTCTCCATGGAGTTGACCCACAGTTCCACAACTAGTGGATCTGATGATCCACTAAACGTCGGTGGTTGTTTCCGCATAAAACATTCAATAGCCAGTTGCTCCCTCATTGGTGATGGAGTATGTTCCCCATTATTATGGTTATTATTCATAACCTGAGATAATTGGGTATGAATAATCATGATGTTTTGAACTCCACCTCCCAAATCATTGGTGATGTCGTTCGGGAAATCGTTGCATTGGCCCTCGCAAGAGTTGTTGGCCTGATTTCTCATGGTTCCCACCATTTTCTAAAATAGAAATGGTTATAACAAAACATAAGTAAAATGTCATGAATAACTTATTCATTTAAACAATTTATACCAAAAACATAACATATGGGATGCCTAGGTAAATATTCTTGTGTGCATATTTTTACTCATTCTCATACTAGAGGTTTTTTCTAGGGTTCACTAATCCTAATTCACAAATTAACTAAACCTTTCCTCTAATACCAACAATAGAGATCCGACCATTTCTTACATTAATATTACATCATTTCAATGATATGAAATGTAATAGTATTACACATAGAGGATCCAAAGGTTTTGTGTCTTGGGTAAACTAGGACCATACATAACAAATACAACACCAAGCATAAACATTTATTTAATTTATTATTCTCTAGTTTCTTATTGGCACTTGTCCTCTCCTTAATACATGAAGCCACCTAATGATATACATAAAAAGGGGTGATCTAGTAGCCCAGTAAGAGAATAGATAAGAACAATATATCATGGTGTGAGCATAATCATAACGTGGAAAAAAGATCATGTACATGAGAGGAATTAGAAATATAATATTGAAATGTGGGAATGCATAAAATGAAACATAATGTCTTAGTGGTTAACTACCACACATACTTGTGAACCAACATAGAAAATTTTTCGCACATCATTTCAAAATTAATCCTGAGATTCATCTCTTTACCCAATGCATTGGAGCACTATATAATTCCAGGTGCACCTATCACGTTTAAACATTCATATTGCACTATATAATTCTGGGCGCACCCGTCACATCATAACATTATCATTTATCATGCATGCCACAATGATCATATAACATAAAAGAAAATAACTAAACCATGAAAAAGAATTGATTTCACCTAATAAGAACACATTCATAAACTTTGGGTTCCCAAAATAATTAGGGAACAACATACTTGATACAAGAACCATCAACCATGAATGAGAGGTAAAAGTTGATTTATAAAGAGAAGAGTTCTTTAGAAAAACATTTGGAATGACATAAAATTCATTAGAAAACATGTATATCAGTGAAAAGTAAAGACAATTATGAAAAAATGATCTTTAATGAGTGAAAATATAAAAAACGGAGTGAAAGAGTAGAACTCGAAGGATGATATTTGGGTTTGAGAATTTCCCCTAACCTTATACCCGAATGCTTCTTTCTCTTTAATGTCCTGTATAATGAAATTATATTCATTAATTATAAATCCAGAACCATTTTTACATTAATATGATTCATTATGGTTTCATTAAGTAAATTTATATTCCTTTGTATGAGTTATAGAGTTTAAAAACATTATTTGAGAATGTTTGTTTTTATGGTTTTCTTGAGTGGTTCACCTATATTCTTAAATTGAAGTTTGGGTGGAACATGGGTAAACATACAAGACTAATATTAAATTTTATTAAGGATATTACAGGAGTATGTATGATCTTATAATGAATCAAATTAGATTCATGTGGATGAATCATTAGATGATAATCAAATATTGATTATTTGGGTTAATTTTGGCTGTTTTTCGATCATAATGAACTTGTTTTATTTCATCACCTAGAAATGTGATCATAAGTTAGTTCCAAATATTTAAATTGAGTATAATACATATAAAATATTCTGGTTCAACCATAAAAATGGTTTCATTACCATATCTGAAGGTAGAAGTGGAAGAAGAAAGTATGTCGTTTTTGAAGGTGATAAATTAAACCTCACGAACAACGTTCTTTTTAATAAAACAAATGGATGAGGGAAAGGGGGTGGGATGATATAATATCAAATTAGAATCATAACATTAAACTATATTTATAATAATGGAGTTACAATAAAATTTGGATAAAGATAGGTGGGGAGAGATCAATAAATGAACTTGAACATGAAAGGAAATTAAAGGATAAGAGGTAGAGAAATTATCTCTTGAGTCCTTCTCTTGAGACCCTATTTAAGGGACTAAGCATGGTATTTTGATGAGAACAGAAGATATTGTACGTGGGAGAGGGGATATGGAAGGTTTTTGGTCAGAGTTTAGTGAAGGCTTGGAGCTTGAGAGGTGTGAGTAAATGAGGGTGTGAAGGGTGACTTTTATAGTGGAGGGGAGAGGGATTTCCTTAAAATAATATTCATTAGTTTATTAATTTCCCCTAAGACAAGGAATAATGATTCTTGTATGACCAAGAATAGTAATTTTATCATGTGATCTAGAACCATGTGGTCTTACATCATTATAACATCATCAATGACTCAATTAATCCATTATTTAGTATTTATTGTGAAATATCGGAATCTACTATTCATAAAAAATTCAAGTATGTCAGAAAAATCCAAAAAATTTACCCCTACCATTTTTTAATGTGTATAATCCCAAAATGAATTCCATTTTTCATAAATATTTTTCCAAATATTATTAATTTAATATTTAATTAAAATCATAAGTTACTTAACAACGTATTTTTTAAGATTAAAACTAATTTTATAGTGCTTTCAAAAATTGCCTAGGGTCTTATAAAATTATCTAAAAAATATAAGACATTGATTAAATAATTAATGAACACATTTTAAGAAAATACATTTTCCTTTAAATTAAA
Source organism: Viscum album (assembly GCA_963277665.1). Classification (NCBI taxonomy): domain Eukaryota; kingdom Viridiplantae; phylum Streptophyta; class Magnoliopsida; order Santalales; family Viscaceae; genus Viscum; species Viscum album. The sequence goes on from OY728126.1 coordinate 1,536,997,890, forward strand.
TTATTAATTTTAATTAATTATTTATGACTTACAAAATTCCAAAACGTTTACTAAGGTCAAATTGTCACTTTCTATGATGTCTAAATTTTATTTAATTATTCATGGGTATGTTTAATCTTATGTTGGATGATTTATTATTCATAAGGGTCATATTACTATTCATAAGGGTATGTTAATATTTGTAAGGGTACATTACTGTTCACATAAAATTATTATTTTTTCATTAGACTTCAAAAATAATCTTGAGCACAACCGTGTATGTCGAATCTTTAAAATTCCAAACACATAAGTGAAAAATTTATGTTTAAAGGTAATTTATCACTTAGTAGTTCATTATGTTATGTTTTCATGTTATTTTATGACATGAATATAAGAAGGTAATTTCCATTGAAAAATATTGGGTCGTTACAGGAATCTACGTTTGTTAACAATCATGTTGTAGTAGGATATGAAAACTAATAGAAAACTAAGGTAGGGTAGTGCTAGTAGAGGCTAGTTTGTTGTTGTATATCATCTCGATGGTTTATAGAATGATCAAAGATAATTTAATGATATATAACATGATTATTTTGGTACAATTACTATTTATAGTCAACTCTAATAGATAATGGTTTGCAACATTTTAGAAATATTTTTTTGTCAAGGATTAATATATATTTTATATATTATCACATTTATATTATTTGATATTTTTTATTCATATTATGTGATTACATCTTTTATATTACAAAGTAAAAATCCATTTATTTAAAATCTTTATAGTTCGTTAAAGTTATTTGGAAAATTTTAAAGAATAACCAGGTTTTTGAAGTATTTTTTATCTATGAGATATTAATGGGAAATTAGAAAACATTATAGGACAAATTTTCTTCAAAATGGTAACCATATGATACTATTATATGAATAAATTGGTTATATTATCTGATATAGTGTATAGATTTTTATATTCAATGTGCATTTTTTCTCACAAGGGGGTTTATCAACTGAAATTTATTAGTGATTGAGATCTCAATATTAGTCACTCATGGGTCAATCCCAAGGATATAACTTCACAATGTGTAATTTCCATTATTTTTGTAGCTGAGATGAAGGCTGAATTTTTTTGTGAGTAGTGTGGTAATTTATTAATATTTTTTTTCATATGATATTATTTTAATTTTGTATTTTGAAAGTATTTTTTATTGAATTATATTCTACATTATTTCTTTTTTTGTCGATTATTTACATAAATTTATAATTGGGAATTTTTATTGATGAATTCATATTGATTTTCATTGTAATCCATTATTGTATACTATCATATGATATTTTATCTCATAAGTTATGTGATAATCGTAAATATATTAATTGAGTTTAACCAGTGTTGTGTATGGGATTCTAGAAATTATATTGACTCTATTTAACTGATTAGGATTCAAAAAAACTAACAAATTAAAGTTTCTTCCATTTATAAGAAAATAATTTACAATTTTAGCTTTTTTTTAAAATATGGGATAATTATTTAATTTCAATATATTTTTATTTACTTGGAATTCAAGACTTATTAATGATCTATTATATGATTGTATTTTTTATATGATGAAATAATGATATGGGGAGAATATATATTTAAAGAAAGATGTTTTATTTAAGAACTAAAAAACCATGTCATTATGATGAATATTTTGTATTCCATAGTTTGAGTGTGTTAAATCTGATCAATATTAGAGTTTTTATTATAATATCATGAAAAAAACATCATGGACAATATAAAAACTATATATTGAATAAAAATATAGTATGGTCTAAGGTTTTTATGTGAAAAATAAGTGTCTAGACACCATATGCATCAATATCATTAGGAAATCACATAGTGGTATGATGTGTTTGTGTTTTATTATAATTAATAAACTAGTCCAAAAATTGGATGATATTCAAATCATGTTATTATGCCATAAAATTTTAAGATAAGGTATTACAATATAACATTGTTCTATATGGAGATATGAATATCCATTCCATGGAATGTGGGTGTATAAAATAAAAATAGTAAATCATGGTTTTTAACTTGGTATATATATAATGAATATTATTTTAATACATAACACTTGAAAACCGTATATTGTAGTAGTAATCTTTTTCATAGAGAGATATTATGGATGAATCATCAATAAAAGAAATAACTAAAAAACTATATAGTAATATAAAAATAGAATTGAATATTTACTCAATGAATTATCTTGGTAAGCCACACTCATTGTGTAGAAATACAATCTTATGTTTTTTAATATAAATGTGAAATTTAATGTTTATATATAATTAATTTTAAATAAATTAGATATTTTACTAGAAATAAGTTTTCTTATATCTGAATATTATATAAACCTATAATTACAATTACAAATAAATAATATGATGAATATCATATTTATCATTTTTATAAAGTAATAGAATAATGATTAAATATCAAATGAAAAAAAATAACATAATAAAAAACTAACACAAAATATTTAGGCAAATGGAGATAATAAAGATCCTATTAAAATAAAAATATGGATTCATTATATATAATAAAATATCTTGAGAATATATATTGATAAACATGATGTAAATATTGGAATGGATATAACGAGAAACACCATCCTTGAATAAGTGTTTTAGTTATCATTTATTGTTTCTTTATAATTTATTGCAAGGTAGTTATTCTTGTTATCTATTTGATATAAAAGGCAGTAGAAAATGAATATGAAGAAGACTTCCATAGTAATTGTAATGGACCTTGTTTAAATATTTCACTGTATAATAGGTGAGTTTTGATTCATTGGTCCATCGAAACATCATCGTATATATGCTCCACACTTATATCTCATCGGTGAACTATGTAAAAATCCTTTTGTTTTTCATCTTTATCATTAATTATGAAGTTATTAGGATTAAATTTTATGACTGAAATATTAGTATTTTTATATAAAATAAAAAAAAATTAATTGATGTAATTTAGAGAGAAAACATAAAACCATAATTCACCCCCATAGATATTTTCTTAAAATGTTCATAAAAATTTGTATCTAAGTTGGACATTTCATTTTTGGTTATATTGTAAATTGAAGAGATGTATATCTCAAAATAATACATAATATGAAAATCAATGAATTATATATCTATAATAAGATGAATTATAAAATATAGAAAATATATAATTATATTAAATATATGATCTCATGTCTTTGATGTTTACTTGTAAATAATACATGGAACTCAAATCAATGATCCAACTAATGTAATTTTGACATAACCAGATATGTAATTATTTTATAGTGGTCAAATGATTTAAAATACACTATTTTTATCTATTTATTCATATATAAATATATGTTTTATGATTATAAAATCATCTAATAGGATATGGGATTGTATTTAAAAAATTTATGAATGAGATAGAAATCTGGAGGATGTAAATAATCTATTCTCACCTAATAATTTTGAAAACAATAGGATGAATGCTAATAAAAGAATTGTTTATTTTTTTAAATAGATTAAAATTTTATTTTGAAATATGTGAGGGATAGTCCAAAATATTAAATACATGGTAAATCCGAATTAGTATTACAGGAATACTTGCATTTGTGTAGAGTATGAAGGATTATAAACTTTTATAAAGGGGTCAAATATATCTCTATTGATGAAATTTGAAGTAGTGTAGTGGCATGAAGTTGATAACGAGTTTGGGGGAAATTTCACACCCCTACTCCAAAGATATTTATATCAAGGCCCAGAATAATCCATATATAAACCATTAATAATATGTTAATGATTTTATTAATTAATTCTTATCACCAGTTTTGAAAAAAATCATATTTTAAAAAATGATAACTTGAATAAATAATTTAGTAATTTTTTAGAGTCCAGGTGATACAAAAATAATTTGGATGAATGTATAAGGATTAGAATAATAATAAATGGTGTTGATTTATTTTATAAAATGAGATTAAAAGAATTTGTCTAGGTGTTACATTCTAATATGAATTTAATTAAAAATGATAGAAAATCCAAAATAAGAAACCATGCAAGAAAAATTAATTATGCTAATGATTCTTTTCCAGAGAAAGAAGAGAATGAATTAAAATATTTCCACAAAGTGTTAATTTTATATTTTTTGAGTAACATAATAATATTGTAGATGAATATCAGGTGAAATGTGTTTAAGTATTGAACAACATCTTTAAGGTGAACTGAGGGGAATGGAATTAAAATAATGAATTATAGAAATACATACTGATTATAAGGTGTTTTATTAAATAATAAGATATGGAAGATGAAATCACATAACATGATAAATGGACAGAATAACCTCTGACAACTAATAAAAATACTATGTTCATGGTGAACATAAGAATAATATTGAAGAATATGATAGGTTAATAGATGAACATAATGATTTTACTGAATGATGATTTAATTGGATAGAATATATTTAGGAATAGGTAGTAATTATAATGATAAATTTTAATATTTTAAATGTAAAAATATGAAATGGTAAAATAAAAATTAAAATCATCCCAAATTTATGTTGAAAATTGTTGGAATATGAAACACCCCTTTACTATGGTCTATATTTGACATGGATATGTTTGATAATCTACTAATTTTATTTCAATAAATCATTTTTTATTAAGACTAATGAAGAAAAAAACACAATATTGATGGGGACTCTCTAAATAAAATTTTGAGAGTTTTTATATGAAATAATGATGAATTTTTACATAATTGAGAGATAAACGTAGAATAATTTTCTAATAAATAAATATTAATCATTTGGTAATTAGTTCAATGGATAGTTGTTTACACAAAAAATGTGGTCCTCGACGTGTATGTGTTTTAACTACCATGATATAAATCACAATGTACGACATGTGATCGTATTTCACCTATATTACATTGTTTTTGAGATGAGGATGTTATGTTGGTACCATTGTATCCACTGTATAATCGATCTGTACATATATTGAGCCAACACAGAAATTATTTCCCAATGTATTTTGTGACTTGGGATTTACCCTCAATACTTTGAATGTAGGTTAGTTGATAGTATGCTAAGATGATCTCATCATACACATTTGGGGTAATAATTCTCTATTTTAGGACTCTATTATGGATCAATGACATGTTCATGAATCATTCTCAAATTACAGTATGAGACTACTGAACACCATTAGAGTTATCAATGACACCCATGTGTTCTTATGAAAATATATATGAATAAGAGATTATCTGGTGATATAACTTCTATAATTTTTATTTGTAACCCTAAAATGAGAACATATTTATCAATCTGTTATTCTTCTTCATTTTTTTAATATTGTATAATTTAAATATACATAGGTGAGTTTTCTAAAGTTATCAATATAAATAGTGGTGGTAGGTGTTTTGGAGTTAGGATCAGACCCATAGATTAGTCTAATAATGTATCACTGTGATGAAAATGAGTACCCACATTGTTTGAGTCATCATAACTGGATGCATTAAACCTTTTAAGATCATGTAACCAGGTATATTGTGGTGGAAGTTTATATTTTTAAAGAAATCAACTATAGGGTATTTGGATAAAACATTAGAGAGGTGTCGTATATACTAAGGTTTGATAGAATCAAATCCCATGATGTTTATTGTAACAAAGAATAAGGTAATTTGACCGGACCAACCCACAGAGTTTAAAATCATTCTGTAACAATATGTGGTATGATTATCAATGTCCAGATATATTTAGAATAATAGTTCCTAACAATGTTTAGTGTGTGAGTTATGTATAGATGGTGCTTTTTGGAATATCACCTAAAGAGTATTTTATTTTGAGGAATACATGTTATAAGAATTGTGGAACATGAATATTGATGTATCATAGGGAATATGAATCTTATGGAAGGTTGCCTATATAGAATATGTATTTTTTATTGAGATGGATTACATTGAATTATTACCATAGAGGACGTTGCCTCATAGAGAATATTGACATTTGATGAAGTTAAACTTAAATGGATGTGTCCTATTGAAAAATAGCTCACATGGAATATTACCTTTTAAAGAATATGTCTTATGTTGAATATGGAATGTTGATGAAGAAGACTCATAGGGAATGTGTCACTTCTATAAAATGGATCCCATTAATTATTTCCCATTGTGGAAATGACACATTGGGAATATATATTATTTTCATTTAAAGAACATTATCTTTAGGTATACATCCCCTTTTATGGATTAGTTGGGGTTTATGAATGGCCATCCCTTAGATTATTGGTTGGGGTTTAGACTTAATAAGTATCCCACATATTCATCAACTTCATTATTCTTAACATCTAGAAAAGGAAGAATAAATAGGGAATATTGGGGTTATAATTACATGAGGAAGATTTTGGTTCTTATTTATTTACTACCCTGACATATCATATATTCTATTTCATTACTAGTGGATAAAAATTATGATTGTACCCATGGGGTATATAAAACCATGACAAAGAGATTGGGGAAAATGGGTGGGATACCAAAATTTGTGTCCATTTTATTATTATACTATTTATTGGAATGAAAAGGAGGCATGAATGTTCACATGGAGGATATAGGACTATTAGAAAGTGGTTGATTAAAAAACATGGGTAGTCCATGGGAGAAGGGTAAAGATTATACCAAATTCAAGGGGAACATTTTTGGAACCTTGTGATCATTTAACAGAAAAAAGAATGAAAAAATTAATACATAAAATCCAAGATGATCAAATTGAATCAGGGTAATCATAATTTCTATCCATATGATGAGGACCCTCATTAAAATATTGATACATGATCTTTTCTAATAAATAACCGTAGACAAGTAGCTATTTTTAGAGGGATTATACACAACCCCCACTAAATTATTTTTAGAGGGAGTTATGCACAACCCTCTATAATCATTAAATTTAGAGGGGGTTTACAACCCCTCTAAAACATTTAGCATTAATTTTTTAATATTTGGGTTGATTTGAGAGGTAATTATATCAAAACACCTAGTAATTTAATAATTAGAGGTTCTATATATTCAGCTATATTTTAGAGGAGAAAATATATATATATATATATAATATTTATTTGGATGTATATATATAATTGGGTTTTATAGGAAATAATAGTGGTTCACAATGCCTTCTAATATAATATATTAAAGGGGGTTCTTGAGCCATCACTAATCCCTTAGCATAGATGGGGGTATAGAACCCCCACTTATTGATGATATTAGTTTAGGTCTTTAACCCCCTGTAATTCTTTAAAATTTATGGGTGTAATGAACTTCCACTAATCCCTTTGATTAGATAGGCTTATGAACCCACTCTAAATATTTGTTTATTTATAAAAATAAATCTCATATAAATTGAAATTTTTAAATATATATGCATGTGTACATGTGTGTGTGTGTGTGTGTATATATATATTACCTAAAGACATTATAAAAATATATATAAATACATTTTAACAATATATATATGGATATTATATAAATACTTTAAATAAATACATATACATATAAACAAAAAAGTATACGTATATAAATATTGATCTACATATTGTAAATGTAATTATAAAAATATTTATTCAAATTTATAAAATTCATATATGGTTCTGTAATTACTATAAATTTATATAATGATTTATATTATACATATATTATATTAAATATAATTTTATTGAATAAATTTTCATAAGTACATTTATATTATATTATCTATACAAATATATATAATATTGAAAAATATATATATGAATATACATATTTATATATTATATAATTATGTTATAAATATTATATTATGAATAATATATTATTGAAAGAATTGCCTATTTTTTCCTATTGACCAGTCAAGGTTTCAGTTCTCTGCTAATGTGTATAGAATAACTCAGGTCGAATCCCCGGTGATGATACTTTTTTATAGTCAATTGATTTTAGATAACTTTTTTCTGATTGGGGGGTTTGTTTGTAGAGATTATTAAATAATTTATGGATGATGTATGATTTAAAAAATTGATAAATATTGGGTTGAGTTCATTATTGAGGATTTAAGATTATGATATCCCTGAGCTTTGCTTTATATTACATTAAATTAAAACCCACTTCACAAGATAATTTTGATCGGAAGTCCCATGTGTTATAGCTTTAATCCAAGCCGTAACATAATATTGGGTTATGATAATTTCCATTATTTGTTTATGGTAGTGTATTTTTTGTTACAATAATCCATTTAATCCACATATTAAACCAAAATGTCATTAATCCATGACATATAATGTTCAACATACACAATATTAACTTAAAGAATACTCATCGAGCAAAGGCTCTCAATAACTTAATATCCACAAATTATAACTCCTCAAAATGGTATATTTACACAGACATTTAAATGATTAGTGACAAGGTTATGATTGTTATGAAGGTAAATTAATATGATAAGAAAAATAAAAGGATAAGAAAAGAGTGGTTCATCGAACACACACACAAACGATGAAGGGAATTAAATACCGACTTTAGATTGAATGAGAAAGTAAAATAAGGGTAGGGGATTCAACTATATTTAAACTATTTTAAGAACATTAATATTAAAATATATAAGGTGGATGAGAATAAGAGATATTGAATAAGAAACATTCATTAAAATAGAATTATATAGAAAGAGACTTACGATATTACAATAATGATGAATAAAAAATTAATAGAAAACAAAGAGACAAGGAAAGGTATCTCAAGTGAAAACATGAGTATGGTAGGTACTCTCAAGTCCTTGGAAAGGATTTGGTCATTCCAATATGTGATCCTCTCTTCTGAAATTCCAACCCTTTTAAAGTAGAGGAGGGGGATGCATTTATATCCCAATTTTGTGGGATGTTTTCATTCCAAAACTTCCCCTCCACTTTCATCGCCCATTTTCAAAATTAGACACCGAAATATCAAGATATTATATGATTAAAAGTTGTAGATAAATATCTCCTCTATGTCCTATGAAAATTTGGCGGCAATTGGACTTAAGGTGCCAAGTTTATGGCCGGTTGATTTAACAATGTTAATCTCTCCATTTCAATCAAACTTTTTAAAGGCCAAAATGTGAATTGGTTTTTGAATTGGAATATTCCTCCAATCCGAATTGTTTTCTTCAACAAAGTCAGAAACCTATATCGACTCTTTCACACTGAAAAGTCTCATCTTGATTGGATTATTACATCATTAGATATGTCCTGAATACTGTACTGAGTTTATTTCCTAGCCAGAATGATGGGTTGATATTAAATGAATAATTTGGGCCCCTTTTATTTGGAGTGGGGCCTTGAAATATTTATCCAAGACTCCTTACATTGTCCCAGGAACTTTGGAAGAGAATAAATGAATTTGGACATCGTGATGGGGCCCAGCAATTAAATCCTCATGGATGGTCCAGTTTAATAACAAATTCCATTGGTCTTCTTGTGTGGTCTATATGGGCCTTGAAATGGCAGAATTGGACCATGATCACTTCTATTGAAATGTTTTATTTTGAATAAGGAATCCTATGAAATAAGAACAAAATAATTTTGATCCCAAGGGTGAGAGTTATAAATAAAATAGTAAACTGACTCAATTGGACTACTTCTAAAAATGCTTGTAAATTATACTTAGTATTAAAACATTAATATTTCACACAAATTATGAACATTTAATATAAAATCATTAACGTGAGTATATAATAAGTCATGAAAATATTAATAACATCAACTCCCCACACATAGTCATGTGCATGTCCTAATGTGAAACAAATATAAAAAATGACAAAATCATTTTCACTCACCAAATAATATTGAAATTTTGTTTTCCCTAATCAGGGGAGGTTTAGACAATTTCACTCATCCATATTGAATTCCATCAAAATTTGTTACAGAAATATTTTTCCAAAAACAATTCATTTTTTCATGATTTAATTTAGAAATGGAAAATGGTGGCACACAAAAAATACTCCTCTCATGATGAAAACATTAATTTATAGAGCTTCACTCATTAACAAACCAAAATTAAAAATTGTAGAGTTTGAAAGAGATCTCAGCTTAAATTCCCTATCTTAAAGTGCTCAAAAATCAAGAGTTCTTTTTAAGGGTTTTTTTTGTGGAAATATGATGGTTGGAAGATGATATCCAAAAGATAAGAAAAAATGAAAATAAAATACCAATATAGAAAAAGCAATGTACATTTTTTCTAAAATGAAATGATTTTGTGAAGAAAGGCACAAGAGTGGATGAAAATTTTAAGGGGATGAGAAGATGAAATTTTTTAAAACCACAAAACTTCTCGCAATGACATAATGATATAATGCACATTTTTTTTCTCTCTATTTCTGAAAGTTGAACTTGGAAAAGACATCACACTCATATCCCAACCCATGATTGATCTCCTCACGACAATAATTTTAATAGTTATAACACAATCAATGGATGAGAAATAGTGATTTTTGACCTCCCCATGACACAACCCAATGTTTTTTTGGATTTTTTTAAATTATTTTTTTTGAACACTTGTCATTAAAGTTTGAACAATATGTCATAATCATATATACATTCCCAAAAACACATTGAATGAAAACCTCTCCCCGACACTATAATGGATTCGTTCCATCAAGCATATGATAACATGTCGAAATCAATAAATGGTACCCAAAATTAAATCCATTTCCCCCACACTTAAATTTCAAAACAAAAATGCAATGAAAAATACATGTTGATATTGGGTGGGAAAATATATTGGGCATGTAATGTGGCTGTAAAAGAAAAGGTTTTCAGAGTCTCGAAGGATCTTTTAAAAGGAGGATTAATGTAAGGGAAATAGAAGGCTATTTGGCTATTGTGATTCTCATGTTGTTCAGATAATTCCATCTATCATATTAATGCACACTAAAGTATGAAATTCAGCTCGAAGGTCCACAAAATCAAGATTCAAAGATGGGGGTGGGGGTGAAAAAACACTCATTTTGAAAAGATGTCTATCAGTATCCTTGACATGAAATACAATGTTGGTTCCCATGGTAGGGGAAAATCATTTTTAAAATCAATAACTAAGCATTAAAAATGTATTATTCTTGACAAAAAATTATTTATCCAAATATATTAAGAAAAAAATGATTTTCGAGATGAAACCATGCCTTTTGAATCCCCAAATTGGTTGGACAATGTTTGAAAATTCAAGGTGAGTAAGTATGACTCTTGATTGTTTGTTTTTTAAATTTTTTTAAGGTTTTTTGTGTTTTTTAATTATATACCCACAAAAAAGAGAAATATTAATTAAAAATATGATGAGGAACATGGTAAAAACCAAAAATAGAATGAGGTGGGAAGAAGAAGTGAGAGAGAGAGAGAAGAGGAGTTAAAGGGAAAAAGGTGCCCCCTAGTTTGGATTTGGCGGGTTATCATCACCATCCGGTGGTGGGTCTACTATGGATTTGATGGAAGTCGGTGTGGTTATATGATAATGGGATGTTACCTGAAAAAGAAAACTCTTTATACATATAATGAAATACTAAAAATAAATTTAAATTTCATAAAAGTAAATGAAAACATGTGTTTCCTCCCAAGAATCGGTTCATTTATTGGTCTACAGCTAGATAGTTGTAGTGGTCTACCCAAAGTTTGACGGTGGCCATCATATCTTCTTAATTCAAGTGTGCTTCTAGAAAAACTTTTCATTTGGGAGGCTTGATGATGCAATGGATAATTTCATGTCTTCTTTGTTGTTTCGCTTTCTATTCAACGGGGTTGGAAGGAGAATAAGAATATCCCCCCTTTTGACTTCAATGTGATGAATTATTTTATCCACAAAGTGCTGGTTTTCTATGCTTAGATATTTTGGATTATGCTTCAATTCTGATGGTTCATTTATGTATGATTCAGATGACAGGAAACCATAGTATGAGATCCCAATTGTTTTTACTCATTTATATCATCACTTACCATTATAGAGTAATGAGGATCAGTGGAGTCATAAGACGGAATAAAATTTTCAATATCCTTTATATCAATGTTTTTCGCTGAAGAATGGTCAATTTTAACTTCTGTAGTGATGACTTTATTAATTACGGAACAAATAGAACAACCTTCACTCTCATTGGGACAAGATAAACTAATTTTTTTAGTGTTAATCTTGCATATAATAGAATTTTCAGAATAATGGATAGGAAATGATGAATGTTGTATAAACTAATCTTTATCAATAAATGATCATTCATGTTCATTTTTATCATTATCATCCAAGATGGAGAAGTGGATTTCAGAGGCAAGATGAGATTCTAATGATTTTTCAATATCCTTTAGAGCAATGGAGTTTGAATTTGTAATGTAAAAAATAAACTTCTCCATTTACGACTTGGATAATGAGGATGAAATATTCACAAACTCCTTTATTAGTAGATCAAGAAGGACATGATGGATTGGGATTGAACAAACTCTCATAGAATGTTTGAGAAGAATGGATAGAGAATGCAGATTCATTCTCTGATGGGTATCACATGGATTGAATAATATTGAGGTTGACCAGTTGGTCACCAAATTCAATGGATAATATTCCATCATGAACATAAATTTTAGTTCTAGATGTCATGAGTAAAGTTATTCCTAAAATTATATGATATTGGAACGAAGTTTTCTCACCTACCATGTTAAGGACATAGAAGTCAGATGGGAAGATAAGATCATTGACATAGACAAGGACATCCTCAATTACACCCTCAGGACTTGAAGTGCTTTGATTGTTCAATTGAATAACAACACTCATTGGATGTAAGTGACCTAGACCAAGGTTGGAGAAGATGTATTTGGGCATGACATTAATTGAGGCTCCTATGCCTATGAGTGCATCATTGAAGTTGGAACTTCTAATTTTTCATGGAACCATAAAAGTACATGGATCGTTGCACTTTTTGGGAATGTACTATTGAGTGGAAACATTTTCAATGGTCCTAAGTTTCCTCTTATGGGTACAAAACACATTTAGAAACTTTGCATTCTTTGGAATTTGTTTAATGGTATCTAAGAGGGGAATGATGACTTCAATGCGTCTAAACATGTCAAGAATTTTAGGATCAGGTTCAAGGGAATTATTTGGATTAGAAATAGATTGAGGAAAAGGAATTGGGTTCCTATATAGAATATAATTAGGTGAAGGAATGGTTTCAGATTCCATTTCATGTTTCTTTTTCTTTTCATTTTCTATCTCAAAATTTAAAGTGGGTTGGGGGACTTATCTTGAGGCATAGAAATTTGAATCCCTGCTCTCAGTGCAATTGATCTTACATTACCCTTTGGGTTGGGTAATGGTTGAGATAGAAGTTGGGAAGAATTGGATGGTTACTGGTTACTATGGTGAGATGCAAGTTGAACAATTTGGGTTACAATGTATTTGAGGATTGAACAGGTGAAGGAAGAAAGATATTCCACTGCACTTTCCCATGGGTTCTTGGAAGAAGAGGTCTTTACATGATTTGGATTTTCTTGATTTTGGTTCTTGGGAAAGCTATTCTATTGGTTTTTGAATTGGAAAGGCTCGTTAGGATATTGGAATCCAGGAGGAGGATTGTTCCTTTGAGGTTGAAGAATAAAAGGATAAGATTTTGGAATTTACCAACACCTTGTCCATATTAGACCTTGTTTAGGTTTTGATGAGGGAATTGAGGGGGATGAGAGACATGATTACCTTAACTCAGGAATTGGTAATAGGAAGAAGAGAAGGGATCCGAGTGAGGTTGGTTGAATTTTCTAAAAAACTGACCTGATTGTTGAGGGTTGGGGTTCTGCTGAGCATGTGCTTCACTGAGCTCCATTGGTCCAGATGAATCAGATTGATCCTCTTGAAGTTGTGTACATATGTCAGTTGGATGAGATGGAGAGTTGCAGATTCCACCATTTTTGACAGGTATAAGAAACATTGATTTTGGAGAATATGATGTCGGGGATTTGGTAGCGACAACTAGTTGTCTCAGAACACCTGTAAGTTCACTGATCTACTCTGTCATCTTGTTTGGCTCTATTGATTGACTATTTTGGGCTTGTTAGAATTGATCATGTGGTCAAGTATGGAATTGTTGTGTGTTCACAGCCATGTTGCTTATGAGATCTCTTGTAGCTACAAGAGTTTTATCAACAAGAGCACTTCCACTTGCGGCATCAACGAGAGTTCTCTCAATATCCAATAACCCCTCATAGAAGTATTGGATCAAGAGTTGGTAATGGATTTGGTGGTGTGGGCAGGATGCAACAAGATTTTTGAACCTCTCCCATTACTCTTGGAGAGATTCAATTGGGAATTGACGAATACCACTTATTTCTTTTCAGATAGAAGCAATAAGAGAAGCATGAATGAATTTCTCTAAGAATAGTTTCTTCATGTCCTTCCATGTGGTAATGGAACAAGGAGGGAGGTAGTAAATGTAAAACCCGAGATTTTAGGAGATATTTTTTGTTTTTATGTATAATGTTATATAATAGAATCATTCACTACACACAACACTGTCTTGGCTTGCGTTACCCGCAAGAGAAACCTTCCTCGATAGCTTGCGTTGTACGCAATGCCGAGTTTCACTAAACAACGATATGTTATTAAAATATTATATAAACTAGCCGTTATGAATAGTAATACCCAATTTTTGAAATATTATAAATTTTATCTTTCAAAATGGACTTTATTTTTGGATTTGGAATATTGAAATTAGCCTAGGGTGAATTTTTGGTTTTTTTTTTTGAAAACTTTCAATTTTTGATGAATAGTGAAAACACTAGGTTACTATTTAAAAACTGACTTTTTATTTAAATAATTATTTTTTTATTTAAAATGAATTTTAGGTCAAAATTTATACTTAATAACAATATAATTTCAATTCAATTCATTGGAGTCATTTTATAATAATTTTAGATAAATAAAATTTTTTTTGAACATTTCACCGTCTTTTACCCACCTCCTAGGAGAATTCGAAACTTTACATAAAACATAAATTTACCACCTCTTGAGTGAAATTTCGAAAATCCGAGAGACACGGTTAATATCAAGGAGTAAAATTTGGTTCAATAAGATAAAAATATTTTTTTGGTGAATAGTAACTTTTTACTTTTTTTCCACGTTTAAAAGTAAATAGGGTAATTAAGGGTAAAAATGATATTATTATTACCCTATCACATGTACTAATTCTATTAAAAATGTTTAATTTGACCAAAAACAACCTTAGGAATCACATATGACCATTTATGTCCACTTGTATTAGATTAAGACATTTATTATTATTTTATTTAAAGAAGAGTTAAAATAGTTAATATCAATGTTTAATAACTAAAACATTTTTAATATAGGGTTATATATAAGATAAATTCGACTGTAAATATTAATTGGAAAGATAAAAATATTTCCTATATAATGGTATTTTATTTATAATTTTTATACATTAAATAATTTAATTTATTTATGACACAATGATGTGGCAATAATAGCATTACTAATGAAATATTAATATAATTGATATTATAAATACCCAAATAAATTTAATTTGAGACATTATATGAATTAAACTAATTTTATAGGTTAATATGACATGTTATTATTTATTTTATTAACTTTTTCCAAACTATTAATTTGTTATGAGTTTCACAAAAATCAAGTACCAAATTGTGTCAAAATTGACATAAAATATTTTTTAAAACAAATATTATATTATTAATTGTTTTTTTATTACTAAACATATATTTTTCTTCCAAATGACTTTATAAGGTTATATATATTAATAGTGAACCACTTGGAGTTCGTTTGGCTTGTTATTGTAAGTTTATTAACAACACAGTGTAAGAAAACAAGAAGATAGATTAAAAGTAAAATTATTTAACTTAAAGTTAAATCTAAATGATAAGGTTAAAATAGTAACCTAAACATGTCTAAAATATATTGGTTGAGATTATTTAGACCAATACTCACCTTATCTTCTAAATAAATCAATTTGGAGCTATGAAAAACTGAATATGACTTTATAATAAAATAATATTTTAAGTTTTTCCTAAGGTGCCCCTCTCCTCCCTTATAAAAGGGAACCTCCTCCCTCTCCTCCTAACACCACCTTGAGCCTTAAATATCGGCCATCCCCTACCAATTTATCTTCTCCACTTTCCTAGAATCATACAATATGTCATGGTCTTCTTCAATGACCATCTTTAGTTCCCTAAGAAGAGGTTAAGAAGAGGCGGTTCAAATAAGAGGTAATGTCCATTACCGATTGTTTGAAATTTATTTCTTCTTCTACATACTCTTATTTAGTTGTTTAATTATTAAGTAATAACATAAGTATCACTAATATACTGATATGTTATTATAAATATGAGACAACCCTATTTCATTGTCTATCCATCCAATAGAAAACAAAATCACCATGCTTGTGTACATACGGAATACCGTCTCCATCCCGTGGTGTAATCTGTTTTCCACCACCACCTTACTTGGATGGTTATAATGGTTTAAATAATAACTATATATTCTTATTGTAAAGTTATATTTATTATTAAATAGTATACATACACTTCAATACAATTCCACGATCATGGGAATGATACCATTGCTCGTGCGTACGTACAACCTACCGTCTCCACGATGTGATGCGACTCGTTCTACATGATATTCATTGAATAATGATTATATAAAGGAATTGAATGAATATATATTATATTTGTTACACTAATACCATTATGTAAATGAGGTGTCTATAACCTAAAAATAAGAATAAGAATTTATTCGACAAGACATGCATAAGAACATAAAGCAATGAACACCCAAATAAAAAGAAGCAATCAAATATTACTAATAAGAAGATAAAAATATGACCATGTATGATATCATAACAATGAATATGATTCTTTAACAAGTCAATGACATTATTTAAATCATTATAAAGGAGGTTCGGATACGTACGAAGCATATCAGACCTAAGGTAAGGGAAAATCACACAATCTAATTTTTATCCGAGATTGTTTATACTTTTGTATTTATTGGGGTCTATTTATCATCCACATCAGTGTATCCTGAATATGTAATGTTATTTTTATCCCCAAACAATCTTTTGAATCCAATTTTACCTATTGGTGGTTTTTTAGTAAAAGATATGAAATTAATCATTTTTAGTTTTAAGTACGAGAGACTTTTTGACTTTTTCGACAAAAGTACGCGAAGAATGTTTTTTAACTTATACGACATGAATGGTTTTTTATGATTTCACAAAAAATTATTTCAATGAATCTTCCTTTACAAGTTTTAATGTTTATTTTTAACCAACTTCTTTTTTTTAAAAAATTTTATGACATGAAAAATGTTTATTGAAGTAGAAAGGATATTTTCTCATGAATAGAGTTCAAGTGTTTTATCAAAAATTATTTTCCATATATGAAAAATAAAGGGTTCTGTTTCTATCCCTATTTTTACATTGATTTGATTCTGTTATGATGGAACTATTTTTATGATGTCCTTTTATGGATTATTTTATGATGGAATGATGTTTAAGAATCCCATTTTTATTACATGGGTTATGCTATGATGTATGATTTATGATCTTGTGGCACAGATAAGAATGATATAATTATGAGATGGGTGGGACCTATATCTCCCTCCAATTCATTGGGTAAAGATTTATATCTCATGATATATACATGGCTAGAACGATAGGTTAATCCGGTTTACTGATACATGACTGAAATGATGAGTGAACTCGTTTCAGAAATGGTCTTTGTCTGCTAAGATAGTTTTGGAAATAAGTCTTGACAACTATGAAATGATTCTCTATGATTATGTGTGTATGCCAAAAAGTTTCATGTTTTATGTTATGAATATTGGGATTACATTTAACTATTATGATTTATCCCATGTTATGATATTATGTTCTCTTTTGTAGGTGAAGATTTTAGAAATTCTATGTTCTTATGAATATGATGTTTCCTTTGTTTACCCTTTTTGAGCATTTGGGCTCACCCTTTTGTATTTTTTATTTCCCCAGGTCAGAAAAAAGGTTATTAATTATGATATACCAAAAATGACCCTAGATATGATGAAATAAACAGGACATAATATATGTTATTTATGAACCAGTTGTTTTTGTTTCCCAGTTTTTAAAGACACTATACCTATACGATCCTACCATGGTTTTGTTATATGTTTTAATAAGTATTCTTAAATTATAATGTAATAACAATGTATGTAAAGAATGGGTTGTTATATTTGGTATCAGAGGAAGGGTGTAGTCGACCTTTGGAAACTAGGATGTGAAAGCCTTAGTAAGAACCCTAAGGATTTGTCTACGCATAGGATGAAATATTAGTGTTTTAGAAATGGCCATGAATAGCCTATGATAAGACCTAAAGCATGAAATTTTATTCCCGATTATGTGGTTTTACTATTTTGATCAGTGTTTCTCACACTATGCTTATTGGTTTTAGTCAATGGCTGAAACATGAAGGAACCGTGCTAATGTTGAATGCGACATGCAATGTGCAATGCAATGACTGTCCCCCGGAGCAACAAAACGTTATGGGAGATGTAATGCAAAATCATGTAGCCATGCTCACAAAACATCCTCAAGCTATTAATCATTCATGACTTCCAAACGAGCAAAGAAAGGAGCAACATGTTGTTGAATCCATCATGAGGCCGCGTCTACCCTCATTCAGTGGGTCTACCGATTCATTAGAGGCTGAACAATAGATTAGTACAACTAAAAATATATTTTCAGTTCTTCAATGTTCTAAACATGAGAAAGTCATCTTAGCAGTATATCGTTTGGAAGGTGAACTGATCAATGGTGGAATCCTATTAAGAATATGAGGCAAAGGGAAAGAATTGAGTCCATAGAATGAGAAATGTTGAGGAACTTATTTTTCAATAAGTACTTCCCTCGTATTTTTTTTGAACCAAGATGGAGAAAGAGTTTATTGAACTAAATCAAAAGTATGATGAATCAGTTGGTACCTATAATGAAAATTTTACAAGACATTCAATGTACGCTTTTGGGATTATTATCCAATGTGAGAGTAAGATCGATCGATTCTTTAGTGTCTTAAAACCAAGTCTTCAAAGAGCGTTATCCATAAGGGACTTCCATAGCTATGAGGAAATCATTTGATGTGATGTCAAGGTTGAGATGGGGATTTGAGTAACCAATATGTCATATGCATTTGATAAGAATAGGAAAATGGAATTAAAAGGAAAATATAAAAAGCACACAGAAAAGAAGATGAGTTTTCCCTTATGCTCAAAGTGTGGAAGGAAACATGGAGGGAGTTGTCTAAAAGGGACAAGTAAGTGCATCAAATGTGGAAAAGAAGGTCATCGGGCATTTGAATGCCGCAATGATGAGAAAAAGTTTTCTAGTGATGAAAACAATGAAAAGGCTATATAGAGTTCACCTCCTACTATTCAATTTTATAAGTGCAAGTAATTGGGGCATTATGCTAATCAATTCTCTAATCCAAGGTTTGTTGATGATGATCGACATCAAAAAACTCTTATGGATAAAGGCAAAGGAAAGTCACATGAAATTTCTATCTGTGATGTGGAGTACGATAAAGAAGTGGTGAAAGGTACACTTACCATCCACTCTAAAGTGGAAAATGTTTTATTTGATTTTGGATCCACCAACTCTCTTATTTTTGAAGAATATTATAATGGTATTTCCATATTACCTCAACAATTAGATGTTGAGTTAGCTATGACAATCGCTAATGGCACAACAGTCACATCAAAAGTTTACAATTCTTCTCCAATTGAAGTTTGTTAGAAAGTGCTTCTTGAAAATACTGTGATCCTTACTACAGTGGAATTTGAAGTGATTCTTGGCATGGATTGTATTTTTTTATATGGAGCTCATATCAACTTCCAAATAAGGGAATTCACATTTCATATTCGAAATCAATCTATGATCGTCTATCGATGCTAGGATGAACATAACCTTCCAGTGGAAATTTGTTCCATCTTATGGGTCTTGATTCCACTAAATGATGTTTATTTATCTCAAATAGTTGGAGAGAAACTCTTCATTAAGAATATGCCCATTGTATGAGAGTTTTATAATGTCTTTCTAGAGGAATTTCCAAGTCTTCCACCAAATCGTGAAGTTGAGTACTCAATTGAAATCATACTGGGTGATATTCCCATTTCAAAGACACCTTATAGAATGGCCCCAATTGAGTTGTAGGAATTTAATAAGAAACTCCAAGAGAATCTTGATAAGGGATTCATATTCCATAGTGCGTCACCTTGGGGAGCACCTGTTCTGTTTGTTATGTAGAATGGTGGATCAATGAGACTCTGCATTGATTATCGAGAACTTAACAAGATCACTATCAAGAACAAATATCCTCTCCCACCCATTAATGACTTATTTGACCAAATACGCGGAGTTCAATACTTTTCCAAGATAGAGCTTTTTTCTGGGTATCATCAATTAAGGGTATAAAGGGGGGATATACCAAACAAAGATTTCCGTACATGGTATAAACACTATGAATTTATAGTGATTCCATTTGGTCTTACTAATTCCACATATATCTCCATGGATCTAATTAATAGAATCTTTAGAGAATATCTTGATCAGTTTGTGGTAGTCTTTATAGACGATATTCTTGTCTATTCAAAGAGTAAGGAAGAACATGAAGATCACTTGAGAATTGTATCGAAGACCATAAGAAAAGAGAAGATTTATGCCAAATTTACCAAGTGTGAATTTTGGCTTAAAAAAGTTTCATTTTAGGGTCACATAATCTCAAAAGAGGGGATATCTGTGGATCCAGCAATAACAGAGGTTATCAAAAGATGGTTGATACCAAAAACAGTAACCGAGACCCAAAGTTTTTTTGGTTTGGATGGATATTACTAAATATTTTTCACGATTATCTAATCCAATTACTAGGTTGACTCGAAAAGGAGTTAAGTTCCTTTAGACAGAGGTGTGTGAAGAGAATTTCAAGGATTTAAAAAGAAGGTTATCCAGTGCACTTGTGCTCACACTACCTTGTAGTGGAGAGAGGTTTTTTATCTATAGTGATGCATCCAAGAAGGGATTAGGGTGTGTTCTTATAAAAAATGATATGGTGTTAGCTTATGCCTCACGATAGTTGAAAATCCATCAGAAAAATTACCCAACTCATTATTTGGAGTTACCTGCGGTAATCTTTGCATTAAATATTTGGAGGAATTATCTTTATGGTGAAAGGTGTGATATTTATACTGATCATAAAAGTTTAAAGTATATTTTCACACAAAAGGAGCTGAATATGTGTCAAAGAAGATGGTTGGAGCTGATTATGTGTTACGACTTCTCAATTCATTACCACCCTGGGAAAGCAAACAAGGTGGAGGACGAATTAAGTCGACAAGACCATGATAGCTTATCCATGTTGAGGATCAGAAAAGATCCAATATTTATGGATTTACAAAGGATGGATCTTGCAATTATAATGGAAGTGGAAACATATTATCTTTCTCAAATGAATGTTCAACCATCTATACATGAAACGAATAAATAGGAACAGAAAGAAGATGTAGACATACAAAAGAAGGTGAACAATGTTCCTGAATTCAACCTTGATTGTGATTGGATAATAAGGTTCAAGAATCCAGTTTGTGTTTCTCCCATCCTAGAATTAAAGAAGGAGATACTGGATTAGGCTCATAGTTCTTCATTATCTATTCACCCTGGAATCACAAAGATGTATAGGGACCTGAAAGAGTACTTCTGGTGGGATGGCATGAAAAGAGATTTTTCTGAATATGTCTCACAATGCTTGGTTTGTCAGAAAGTTAAATCTGAGAGACAGAAGTCTAAGGGGATGTTACAACCATTACCCATACCATAATAGAAATGGGAAAAAATCACTATGGACTTTTTCACTGGACTTCCGAAAACATCCAATGGAAATAATTCTATCTAGGTTATAGTTGATCATGTTATGAAGTCATCACACTTAATTTCTTTTAGAGAAGATTTCTCTCTTGATCAGCTTGCCAGGATATGTGTGAAGGAAGTGGTATGATTTCATGGAGTACCACTTTCCTTTATATCTTATCAGGATCCGAGGTTTACCTCGATGTTCTGGAAAAGTATTCAGTATACTCTAGATACAGAGTTGAGTTTCATCACTGCTTATCATCCTCACATAGACGGTCAATTTGAGAGAACAATTCAAACTCTAGAAGATATGTTAAAAGCTTTCTCTATGGATTTCAAAGGTGGTTGGGATCAACACCTACCTTTGGTGGAATTTTCTTTTAATAATATCTTTCACTCCAGTGTTCAGATGTCCCCTTATGGAGCTCTCTATGGAATGAAATGCAGGACTCCAACTTGCTAGGATGAAGTTGGGGAAAGAATGCTATTAGGACCTGATCTTGTTGATGAGATGGAAGAAAAGGTCAGATCTATTCAATAACACATAAGAGTAGGTCAGAGTCGAAAAAAAGTTATGCCGATAACCAATGAAATGACCTAGAGTTTGAAGTGGGTGATAAAGTGTTCTTATGAATATCTCCTTGGAAGAGAGTAATGAGATTTGGAAAGAAGGGCAAGTTAAGCCCTAGGTATATTATTCCTTTTGAAATACTGGATTGTGTTGGGAAGGTAGCTTACCGATTGGCGCTTCCACCGAATCTCTCTCAAGTTCATGATGTGTTCCATCTATCTATCCTGAGAAAGTACCTACCCAATCCTTTACATTTACTAAGCTCTGAAGTTGTACCACTGGAGAAAGGTCTTTCTTATGAAGAACAGCCGATAGAGATTCTGGATCTTAGGGAATAAGTCCTATGGGACAAGACCACTCGCTTGGTAATAGTTTTATGGAGGAAAAACCAATTAGAATAATATACATGGGAACTTGAGGATATGATGAGGGAGAGTTATCCTAATTTTTTTGTTACAAAGTGATGAATTTCGAAGGTGAAATTCATTTTAAGGGGGGTAGAAAGTAACACCTGAGATTTTATGAGAAATATTTTGTTTTAATGTGTAATGTTATATAAAGGATTATTTTACTACACACAACACTATCTTGGATTGCATTACACGCATGATCAACCCTCCTCGATAGCTTTCGTTATAAGCAATACCGAGTTTCACTAAACAACTATATGTTATTAAAATATTATATAAACTAGACGTTATGAATAGTAATACCCAATTTTTGAAATTTAATAAATTTTATCATTCCAAATGAACTTAATTTTTGGAATCAGAATATCGAAATTATCCTATGGTGAATTTTTTATATTTTTTTGAAAGCTTTCAATTTTGGATGAATAGTGAAAACACTATGTTACTATTTAAAAACCTACTTTTAATTTAAATAATTATTTATTTTATTTAAATTTAGATTAGGTAAAAATTGATACTTAATACCTATAAAAGTTTAATGTAATATATTGGAGTCATTTTATAATAATTTTAGATATATAAAAATTTTATTGAACTTTTCACCGTCTTTTATCCACCTCCAATGAGAATTTAAAAATTTACATAAAACATAATTTTACTGCTTCTATGAGTGAAATTTAGAAAATCCAAGATATATGGTTAATATCAAGGAGTAAAATGTGGTTCAATAAGATAAAAATAATTTTTTGTGAATAGTAACATTTTTAATTTAGTTACCACGGTTAAAAGTAAATAGGGTAATTAAGGGTAAAAATGATATTATTATTACCCTAAAACATGTCCTATTTAAATTGGGTAAATTTAATTCGATCAAAAAAAACCTTAGGAATAATATATGACCATTTAGGTCCACTTGGATTAGATTAGGACAGTTATTATTATTTTATTTAAAGAAGAGTTAAAATAGTTAAAGTCAAAGTTTAACAACTCAAACATTTTTAATATAGGGTTATACATAAGATAAATTCAACTAAAAATATTAATTAGAAAGATAAAAATATTTCCTACATAATGGTATTTTATTTATAATTTTCAGACATTAAATAATTTAATTTATTTATGACACAATGATGATAGAATAATTACCTATTTAATGAAATATTAACATAATTGATATTATAAATACACAAATAAATTTAATCTGAGACATTTTATGAATTACACTAATTTTATAGGTTAATATGACATGTTATTATTTATTTAATTAATGTTTTTCGAACTAATCATGCTGTTAAAATTTTCAAAAAAATCATGTACCAAATAGTGTCAAAATTGACATAAAATAGTTTTTAAAATAAATATTATATTATTAATTGTTATTTTATTCCTAAAAATCTATGGTTCTGCCAAATGACATAGATATGGTTTTATATACTATTAATGAACCACTTGGGGTTCGTTTTACTTGTTATCGTATGTTTAGTAACCATATAGTGTAAGAAAACAAGAAGACATGGTAAAAGTAAAATTATGTAACATAATGTTAAATCTAAATGATATGGTTAAAATAGTAACCTAAACATGTCTAAAATATATTGGTTGAGATTATTGTGACCCATACTCACCATAGACTCTAAATAAATCAATTTGGATATATTAAAAACAGAATATGACTTTATAATAAAATAAGATTTTAAGTTTTTTCTTAAGGTGCCTATCTCCTCCCTTATAAAAGGGAACATCCTCCCTCTCCTCCTCACACCACTTTGAGCCTCCAAGCTCGAAAAAACCATGTCAATTTAAATTATCCACTTCCCTAGAAACATCCTAGAGGTCCTTGTCTTTTCAAATACCTACTTTAGTTCCCTAAGAAGCGGTTAATAAGAGGCGCTTCAATGAAGAGGTAATGTCTGTTACCGATTGTTTCAAATTTATTTCTTCTTATACATCCTCTTATTTAGTTGTTTCATTATGAAGTAATAGAATCAGTATCACTAATATAATGATATTTTATTATAAATATGAAACCAACCTATTTCACCTTCTATCCATCCTACGGAAAATGAAATCATTGCACGTGCGTACGTACGGAATACCGTCTCCATGCTGTGGTGTAATTTGTTTTCCACCACCACCTTACTTGGATGTTTCCAATGGTGTAAATAATAACTATATATGATTATTATAAATTTATATTTATTATGAAATATTATACATACAGTTGAATACAATTCCATGATCATTGGAATGATATCATCGCTCGTGCATACGTACGGCCTACCGTCACCACGATGTGATGCGACTTGTTCTACATTATCTTCATTAAATAGTGATTATATAAAGGAATTGAATGAATAAATATGACATATGATACACTAATAACATTCTGGAAATGAGGTATCTATAACCTAAAAATAATAATAAGAATTTATTTGACAAGACATGCATAAGAACATAAAGCAATAAACACCCGAATAACAAGAAGCAATCAAATATTACTAATAAGAAGATTAAAATATGACCATTTATGATATAATAACAATGAATATGATTCTGTAGTAAGTCAATGAAATGGTTTAAATAATTATACAGGAGGTTCGGAGATGTACGAAGCATATCAGACCTAAGATAAGGGAAAATCTCACAATCTCATTTTTATACGAGATTGTTTATACTTTGGTATTTACTGGGGTGTATTTATCATACACATCCATGTATCCTCAATATTTATGGTCATTTCAATCCTACTATGATTTATTAAATCCAATTTAACCTATTGGTGTATCTTTAGTAAAAGATACGAGATGAATCTTTTTTCTTTTTATGTACGAGATACATTTTGACATTTTCGGCCAAAGTATGAGAAGAATGTTTTTTAACATATACAGCATGAATATATTTTTGTGATTTCATAGAAAATTATTTCCATGAAGCTTTATTTACATGTTTTCAAGTTTATTTTTAATCAACTTCTTTTTTTAAAATTGTATGACATGAAAAATGTTTTTTGAAGTAGAATGTATATTTTCCTCAAGAATGGAGTTCAAGTGTTTTATCAAAATTATTTTTCATATAAGAAAAATATTGGGTTCAGCTTATATCCCTATTTTACATTGATTTTATTATGTTATTATGGAATTATTTTTATGATTCCCTTTTATGTATTATTTTATGATGGCGTGATTTTTATGAATCCCATTTTTATTACATGGGTTATGCTATGATGTATGATTTATGATCTTGTGGAAAACATAAGAACTCTATCAATATGAGATGGGTGGGACCTATATATCCATCCAATGCAATTTTTAAAGATTTATATCTCATTAGATAGACATGGCTATAATGATAGGTTAATCCGGTTCAGTGATACAGGACTATAATGAGGAGTGAACTCGGTTCAGAAATGGACTTTATCCGCTAAGATAGTCTTGGCAATGAGTCTTGACTACTAAGAAATGATTCTCTATGATTATGTGTGTATGAAATTTTTTTTCATGTTTTATGTTATGATTATTGGGATTACATTTCACTACTATGATTTATCCCATGTTATGATATTATGATCTCTTTTGCAGGTTACGATTTTCGAAATGCTATGTTCTTATGAATATGATATTTCCTTTGTTTACCCTTACTGAGCATTTGAGCTCACCCATTTCTATGTTATCTTTCCCCAGGTCAGGAAGAAGGTTATTGAGTAGGATATGACCAAATAAACTCTAGATATGATGAAATAAACAGGAGACAATATAGATGCTTTATGAACCAATTGTTTATGTTTCCCAGTTTCTAAAGACACTATACCTATACGGTCCTACCATGGTTTTGTTATATATTGTAATAAGATGCTTCAATTATGAAATAATAAAAATGTATGTAATGTATGGGTTGTTACAGTAAATCCATGACTTGGCAGTGTCAACTATGGAGAAAGGGAATGCTCGAAGATTGATTTGTTCATCAGAAATGCTTGAGGCTTCATGGTAGAGCACACCACTTGGAACTCTTTAAGGTGGAGATGTGGATCCTAACCGACTAGCCCGTGGAAATGAGGAAGAAGATGAATCAAACCCGATTTGAGTTCAACGTCAGCCTCTATGTATGGATATTGAATACCAGTAGGTTGGTAATTCATATCTGGGGTAGAATGATTTTTAAGTGTTTGTTCCCTATGAATATCCATATCTAATTAAACTGTTTGTAAAAGGACTAGTTCTTGAATGAGTGGATTATATCTTATGTGCCTCCTATATTGGTGAAGAGTTCATTCAATTGCAGTGTCAAACAAATATGAGGTACTATTTGGGAGGATATAGGACATTTAGAGACATGTTGGAAGAATAATGAAAATGGTTTTTTTCATTGTGTTTTTTTTTCATTATTTGAATTTTATGAGAAGGTGGGATTTTCTTTGTGTTTATTTAAATTTTTTCAATTTTGTATCTTGAGGTTTTTTTAAAAAACCAATAAAATAATGACTACATAAAGAACCATCCCCAGTAATAGATCCAATTGAAAGTGCGGCCAATTCTTCCCTATCGACTGGTCAAGGGTCCGGTGCTCTGCTAATGTGTATAGCAGCACTCGGGTAAAATCCTCGATGATGATACTTTTTTTAGTCAGTTATTTTTAGTTAATTATTATCTAATTCAATGGTTTTTTTGTAGAGATTATGAAATAATTTATAGATGATGTTTGATTTATGAAATTGATAATGATTGGGGTGAGTTCATTATTGGGGATTTAAGCTTATGATATCCTTGAACTTTTCTTAATATTGCATTAAATTAATACCCACTTCACAAGATGATTTTGATCGGAATTCCCAAGTGTTAAAGCTTTAATCCAAGCCGTAACATAACATAGGGTTATAATAATTACCATTAATTATTTATGGTAGTGTATTTGTGGTTACAATAATCCATGGAATCCACATATTAAATAAAACATGTCATTAATCCATGATATAAAAAGTTCAACATACACAATATTAACTCAATGAATACTCATCGAGGAAAGGCTCTCAATCACTTAATATCCCAAAATTATAACTCACCCCAATTTTGGATTCAATAATCCATTTAAATTATTATTAATCTGGTTATATTTATTATGATGATAAATTAAGAGGATAATAAAAAGAAAGGGATAAGAAAAGAGTGGTCTGTCGAACACACACACAAACGATGAAGGGAATTAAATACCGACTTTAGATTGAATGAGAATGAAAAATACTGGAATGAGATTCAAATGTATTTAAACTATTTTAATAACATTAATATTAAACTAGATAAGGTGGATCAGAATAAGATATATTTATGAAGAAACATTCATTATAATAGAATTACAAAAAAAGAGACATATAAGATTACAAAAATGAAGAACACAAAAGTAAACAAAAACAATGTGAGAAGTAAATGTATCTCATGTGAAATCTTGAGTATGGAAAGTCCTCCTAATAACATTTCATGGCTTTGGTCATTACAATATGTTATCCTCTTTTCTAAAATACCAAACCTTTGCAACGATATGAGGGGGGTGTATTTATAGCCCAATGTTGTGGGCTGCTTTCATTCCAAAACTGCCCCTCCACCTGAATCGCCAATTTGATACATTAGACAGCCAAATATCCGGATATGATCTTATTACAAGTTGTAGATAAATATCTCCTCTGTGTCCTATGAACATTTGGGGGCCATGGTCTTAAGGTACCAAGGTTATGTTCGGTTTATTAAACAAAGTTAATTTGTCCATTTCAATCCAAACTCTTTGAAGGCCAAAATGTGAATGGGTTTTTTGAATATAAATATTATTTTAAATACGAATTATTTATTCAAAACAGTCGACCGTCTATATCTCCTATTTCACAATGAAAAATATTAGCTTGATTGTATTCTGACATCATTAGATATGTCATGGATACTATACTGATTTTATTTCTCGACCTGAATGGTGGGCTGAGTTAAAATGAGTGATTTGGGCCCCTTGTATTTTGAGTTGGGCCTTGAAATTTTTTTCCATGACCCCTTACATATTACCCTGAAATTTATAGGGGAATAAAAAAATTTGATTTCCTAATGAAGCCCAGAAATTAAATATTCATGGATGGGCCAGTTTCTTCACAGATTTTGTGGGTCTTCTTGTGTGGTCTCTATGGGCATTCAAATGGAAGAATTGGCCCATGCTGTCTTCTAATGAAATTTTTTATATTAAATAATGAATCCTAAAAAATAGGAACCACATAATTTTTATTAGTAGAGTTAGAGTAACAAATAAATTGTAAACTGACACAATTGGACTACATCTAAAAATGCTCCAAAATTATACTTAATATTAGAACATTAATATTTCACAAAAATTATGCACATTTCATATAAAATCAGTAAAGGGAGTATATAATAAGTCATGAAAATATTAATAACATCAATTATATATAAATTAATATATATATTATATATATAATATATATATATATTTTATTATTCGATATTAATTATAAATTAATTTACTATATATATATCATTTTATTATATTATATATATCCAACTATATGATTTTATTTAGTTTTGTGTGAACATTTATATTATATAATATAAATTTATATAATCATATAAAAAATATATAATATAAATGTAATGAATATAATATATTTACAATATAAATTATAAAATATATAAATATATTGTATTTATAAAACCAACATTTAATTTTTTTAGCTTAAAAAATAGGTGCATTAATAATAATAAATATTAAAAATAGTTATTTTACACACACACATACATATATAAAAATATATAAAAATGATTATATAAATGTATATATTATAATTATATTACATATATAAATATTATAAAGATACATAAATACACAAAAAAAATATAAATATATGTATAAATATATACTTATATATTTAAATATAATTATTTAAATATATACAACATATACACATATAATATATATATATATATATAATATAAAGAAAATATTATATATTACATATTATCTAATATTTATGTATCTAATATTACATACTTATATAAATTATAGAAAAATATATACATCATATAATATAGAAAAATAAATTATATTTATACTATACACAAATATATATATATATATAAGTACATATATTATACAAATATATATATATATATATATTAGAATAATTAGTATATTTTTGAACAATGTATTTATGCTTTTGTATTTTATATAATTTATGTTATATGAAATACAATTTATAGAACCAAATATATATTAATGTACACAATATTATAGAATTATATTTATTGAAATACATATATAATAATATGAAAAAGAATAAACATTGAAACACATTATATAAATATCTATATAAATTATATTTCATATAATATAAATTATATATAATATACATATTAGATATATATAATATAAAATTGTATTCCATAAAAAATTATATAAAAATTTGTATAAATTACATTTCTTATATAATATTTTTATAAATTATATTTACTATATATGTATATCATAAAATATGAATTATATATTAAATACATATAATATTATCTAATTTATATGAATAAATATATATTGAAGTACATAATAATAAATATATGTATTGAAAAAATTATATAAATATATTTATGAAATTCATATATATATATATATATTTATAAATATATTAAATAAATACTTATATATATTATATAAATAAACATGTATATAATATATGATTCTATAATGTAGTATATAAATAATTTACATAAATATATATTTATATACATAACATTAATATAATTATTAATATATATATATATATAAATATATTTATTTTAATGTATTTAAAAACATATATAAAATATATATTTTATATAAATGTATAAAACGAATACAATATTGATGAATAATAATATAAATACATAAATTGTAAATACAAACATGGGTATATTAATTTATATAAAAATATAGAGGTTATATATTTTTTGTATTTAAATATTTATTTAAATATCCTAAGAAATGTATATAAATATAATAATGGGTATTTATTAACCAGATGTTGAAATTCCTATGTGTTTAAGACTTGTCCTTCTTTTTCAAAAACGGAGGGGTTCAAAACATGCCACCTTCATGTATTTTACAGCATCGACAAATTCTTGGAAAAATGGGAGGAGGGGGCCCTGCTGACGGAGAACATGAGAGTGAGGATGAGGCATTGGGGAATTGGATTAACCAGGTCCCAGAGCTAGGCTGACCTATGATTGGTAAATCAATGGGGCTAAGGCCTGATTAGGTAGGGAACAGGGTGGCCTGGGTGGAATGAGTATGGCACATAGTTGTCGGAAATTGTGCATTCACAATGGGTTTGTATGGAAATAATAGTAATAATTATTGGAGGTGGTTTTCAAAAGTTCAATTCATGTGAATCAATTAGAGGGGGTTACAACCCCATCAAATTTGGGGACAAATAGTCATCATTTTAAAATATCCCCTTTTTACTACTTACTGGTCAATTAGAGGTCATTTTAACAACCTTTAAATAGTAAAATATATTATGAGGGTTTTAACCCCCCTCTAAACTGTGTGTGATGGGGGATTTCACAGTACAATTAGAGGGGGTATTAATTTACTATAATTAAACTAACTCTAATTGACTATTAGTTTACAAGTGGTTATTTAAAACGGCCTATAATAGAAGTAGGCAGAAACATTAGTGATTTTTATGGGGAACCAACACTAATGTATTTAGAGGGGGTTATAACCCCCCTTTAAACTAAAAAATAACCCCTTCTAATCAAGAAATTAGTTTTTTTATTTATGTCTCATGAGGACCCTATCAGTTAATGAAGACTAACATGAAATGCCTTTTATTAATTAAATGCATGATTTCTTATTTTATACTAGTTTTCATATCCTAGTCTTACATTTCATTTGATCTTGTAGGGGTATGAGTTATATAGGCACCTGGGTAGTAGACCTGAGTGAGAGTGGGGCTATGGTTAATGACTTGATCGATGATGAAACCCATGTTTAAAACCATGGAATAATGGATTATCATATATCAGGGAACAAGGTGAATGGGTACTCTAGTATCATACACTAGGTTATTTTTGTCCATACGGCGAGGTAAGTAGATGGTTTTCCCTAGAGAAATGTTGGAAAATCGTTCACCCTGTCATATTAGAAGGAATAGTGGCGAAACAAATAATTGTTGGTTGAAGTGGTCACCCTAATGATGGTAGGGAGACATAGTGTATCTAAGGAGGGCTGGGTAAATTTTTCAGCATAATGGTATGCCTACATATTTGGTTTAATATAGAATTTGGAGGGGAAAAGTGGTCACACGAATATTGGTAAGGCGGAGTGGTTATACAAATGAGGATACCTAAGTAAGGTTCATCTAGGTATAGGTGAATCTTTCAATGGATTTGGAAATTGGCACCAAATGGAATCAATAGATATGGGACCATTGCTGTGATTTTGGGGAAATATGAACAAATTGATCACCTAAAATGTTATTAATGTTATAAGCCACATGGTAAAAAAATTAATCTATTTTATGATTAATTCCATTTGATTTTAGGCATATTTAAGAAACCTTGTGATGCATTTAATACTTTGGAATACATATAAATTTTTACTCTAAGATTCAAATTATCTTCATCTATCATGTATAATGTAGTGACCAATGGGTCCAATTTATAGTAAAATATGGGGATGGTGGTTCTTGATTCTTTGTACGAAAATAAGTTCACGTGGGGGACTCCATGTATGTAATTTTTGTTAAGGAGGAATGATACAAGAATGTTCATGCATTTTAGTTACAGGAATTTTCAATGGGAATAGAAGGAGTAAAGTGAATTCTCTTTTTGGTAAATTAGCAAAACAAAGGTCATGTATACAACACTCTTCACCTAACATTTTTCCACTCGATTAATGACTTCCATTGATGGAAAAAAATGAGTTCCAAAAAATACCCCCAAATAATTAGATTTGATTAGAATGAAGTAGATTATATTATTTACTATGTGTGAACCTATTATGATAGTGGATCCAAAATAAATAATTAATTTTAGTATATATGTGTGTTTGAATGATCTTGTTGAACCAGAGTTTCATGATTAGCATAATAGTGTCACCGAAATTACTGTAGGTAGCTCGTGATCACACATCGGTGATAGACATGGTTTTTCCTTAAATATTCGGGAAACACCTCTAATTTTATTCATATATATATTTATTGGGATATATATATATTCATTCACCCTTTGATCACTTATGCCTTTCACACTACCTAAGGTAATACCAAAACCATTTCTAATTCGTGCTACCCATGTCTTGATGGTGTTGGGAACACATGACATTCAAAACAAACATTATAATTGGGGGTGTTCACAAATATCAGGTGTCGAAATAATCCAGCTTCATAAAGAGACCTATGTGAATTCATCTGGATGAAGCTACATTGGAGAAGAAACCTATGCGAACACAATTTGGGGAAAAATAATCTTTGTAAAATTTCTAACATATTTTAGTGCTCAATATATTATCACTATTGTGTATTTCCATAAATAAAATTCATCATAAAAATAAAATATAAAACACCCTTACATAAATAACAAAATTCATACCTCTATTATGGTTTCAAATGTAGAAGCACCGACTAAGATTAAGGGGAAGTTCCATGATGTTGGTCATGGTTACCAGTAACTATTAACCATATTCAAAATTCTAGGAAAGTTTCATCAAAATTACGTATCATCCCACATTATACCATGTGAAAAATTGGAAACCTATAAAAATCATCACATCATGGCAGGAAGATTACTATCTCAAATCTTGGTTCTTTAATTATATGAATTTTGGATGTGGCTTTATTTCATAAAAGGGTAACATTATCTATGAGGTAATGGAATCTTGGATGAATAATTACATCACTCTAATGATTTCCTCAAAAACCACACACACATACTCTAAACCAAGATGTATTATTTCAAAACCATAATCCATTATTCATAACCTAAAGAATAACCATTTTGGTGCCAAAATGGAGATCTGTTTCCTTGAGGTAAAATCAAGACTATGTAGATGTGGGGTATACAGGGTCAATAGAATGTGTGTTGAGTTTAATCTTTAGGTAGAGGTTGATTACTATTTTGAAACTCTATGGATATAAAAATCACATGTCTATAATAACATGAACATAAAAAAGAGATAATAATATTATTCATTGAATATAAATTTGTACTATCTAATGCATGGAGAAGTGGGAATTTTCTTCTGGGATATCTAAGTAGTCTTTGAGTCAATAATCCCTAAGGACATTTATAATGAATAACATCTGTTAGTTTCTATGTGGGGAGATTATTTAAAACATACTAAATATTCTGATAATTTTTAATTTATAATTCTCATACCATGGGGAATAAACCCCTTTACCGAACCAATGTTATCTTTCAGTAATTGATAGAAATATTTCAGGTCCCTAATTGGAATAATCCAACAAGTAAATGATAAAAAAGGAGTCCTTATATGTTAAAACATGGATCCCTATGAATGAGTTTTATTGATCTTGATAAATGGTGATATGAATAATGGTTGTACTTCTTATATCCCAACATTTATCCCAAGACTCATCATGTTTGATTTGTAGTGACATGGGTAGGAAAAATCATACTTTTGGTCTGCGAATCCCATAGAGGAACTATTAAATTTTAATTTTTGATGGTTTCCATGAAAGTTTAGGTGTATTTCCAATTTTTATAACTCCCGTGGAAAGAGAAAATAAAAAATTTATTGAAATTAATTTACAAATAAAAGTTCATATTTTATACCATAAAGGAATTCCAATTATTATGGAGACGGATGACAGATAAATTCAATGCTTTTTCACTCTATCATAAATTCTATATCCTAATGAATAGAACATTTCCCTTTTTTCAAGATATCTTCAAAACAATCCATTTTCGATAGAAAATTATCTATCCCACAATATGATGATTATAAAATCAAATTTCAACTTCATTATATATGGTGATCAACCCATTAGGTTGATCATCGATGATTATCATGATGAGTATGAAAAACAATCTTACAAGATGGATATGGAGGATTTCCTCTTTATGGATTGGGTTTAATGCGATAATATATGTTATTTTTAGATGTATTGTATGTTCTCATGTCAATTTTGGAATCTATAGGAGAAATTTATGTCACTCAAACCCGATTCTAGGAAATCGATGTATCTGATGGTTGTGCTACATCTCTTGGAGATGATTTCCCCAAAAAGAAATGAGGTTATGATCAATGCACATATAAAAATTTTCTTCATTGGGATAATATATTTTTATTCATGCTCCAGGATATCTTCACACCCTAATAGAATTTAATTGATAATATTTACTATCTTCATTACAAGAGAAATCCTAGATAGAGGGAGGCATGTGACAAAAAATCCATATAAATGAACTAAAACCAACTATGCATAGAATCAGTTGGTCACGAAAGCCTCATTTATCATGGAAAATTAGAGTGGATAAAAAATTCATACCAAGGCTAGATGAGATAGTCCATACAGTGACCACATGGATATTCTAAACTAACGGAAAGAGCCCCAGAAAACATCTCATGATGAAAAAACTAGAATCATCTCCAAGACATAATGTTGGGATAAATGATACATCATACCATAGGTATCCTATGTCTGTTCATTTCAAGAAAATGGTTTCTAGGGTTTATGAAATTTATATCTTATGTACCTCCCTCCAATGTGTCATTTATCTCTATCTAATAGAAAAGTTTAAGGAGCATTAAAGCATAAATATTTATAAAATCCCTATCAAGGTAGGTAAGTGTATTATAGAACCACAGATGACACTATTTTATAATAATTATGAAGTCACCACAAATATTCTGACAAGGTACATGTGAAATAGAAGAAAAATTATAGATTTCATAACCGAGTACATTATTGAATATAGGATGAATTCTGCAATCGTTATCGTGTATGTAAAAGTTATTTTACTTTGGAAAAAAATTAATTACCTCATATCCACCCTTGAAAAATTTATCCCCTTCCTATAGAGAACATTTATAATAAACATCCTCATGTTGTCACTAGAGTACACTGTAGGAGGTATCCCAATAGTTGATGTGGGACTGAGTACTTTCTTAGAAGAATTAGTGTTGTATGTTTAATAGGAAATGTGATAGGCAAAGATACTAGAACCACATTCACTTTTCCTAAACATGGGACATTATCTACTATTAGAAATGTTTAATACCACTTTTAAAAAGAACAGAATTGATAGAAATCCAAAATCCTAAACAAATATATTCTCACCTGATATAGTATTTAGTCTCTATATTAATCATAACTCCACATTGTTTATATTAAAAAATAATTCCTAATACAAAAAATCATTTAATAGAATAAATATTATCAAATAGGGATTCCTTTAATATATACCAATAGAATATCATATTGGAAACTTATTATGGAATTTCATCTTTTGGGAACTAATCAGTTTCACAAATATTAGATTGGAATCAATATTAACGGAACCAAACATTCTAGCTACTATAATGGAGGATGGATCAAGTTTGATTATATACAACATACACCTTATTTTATACCATCATGATAATTTTTTACTCCAATATATATTTGAACCAAATCATTTATTTTAGGAAAATAATGGATGTAATCTTCTCAATGACTAATAACTTATCCATGTTAGTCGAACAGAAGGATGATAGTAGTTAACTAGAGGTTTGAATATTCTCCTTTACAATGCTGGTTCTATATAGATTGAATGATCCATAAATGAGAGGTCATAACCACATTGTCTCCTCATTTAGGGTAATCAAACCCTTAGTCACTTAAGAGGGGTTATTAACTGAACATGCCTTAAAGAAGGCCATAAGTATTCGTTTAAACGATTTCCACGTTTATATGTCATTTTTCAATAGGATGACGTGAAAACCATCATGGAGGGGTTGTGGGTTTCCATCGCTGACCAAACCATAATAGTAGGTGAGGATGGTCTTATAGCACCATAAAATGGGATGAAAATATTGATCGATCCATAATTATGGATATGAGAGAAGGTCCCATTATCAAATTTCTCATGCTCCAAAAGAGGATATGGTATAGATTGAATAGGATGAAGCTTTAATAGATGGTGGTGAATTTCTATGTTACTTTATTTTGTTTTGATACACCTATTTATATATATATATTTATATTTTTTGTTCATATATTTTAATCATCATCACATGTGGGGTTCTAATCTTAGACTAAACCATCATAAAATCGCATTTCCAGAGCACATAGAGGCTACAAATGCCAAAAGACAAGAAACTCAATGGGTACTGACCATATAATCTCACTAAGTGAAATTTTCTAAGAATATATCTCAGTATATAGAAGTGAAATTAATTTTCATGGATTATTTATACTTTAATCATACATCATGATTGAGAACATTTAATGACATTGGAATCTAGTTTATAAGACCCCCATGGGGGATTCGATTAGAATGTTTTACAAGTTTTTCTATTAATTAACCATTATTGGATATGGGTTGTTTAATTGTTGAACCATCCATGTAGTTATAGAAGTGATCTTTCTTCACTAGGATCATGAAGAAATTTCCATACTCTTTCTTTTTTATGATGAATTAGTTGAATATTTTGCTAATATTAATATAATAACACATTAAGAAATCTATCTCTATAAGGATAATTTTCATCAAAAATTACTTCTATGAAAGGAAAAATCAAAATTATTGGACTACCTATAATGTGATATAAACACATCTAAAAGAATGTTAATATATAGAAGGATGATTAGGAAAATTTTTGATACTAGAGTTGTGGACTCCTCTACCATGATGGAGAGCTTACAAATTACTATGGTGGGGCCAAAACTACAGGGCTAGCTAGGATTTTTCACAACTAGGATATGTTTTTTTCATTAATTTTATAGATCTACACTTATATGTATGGTAGATCACGAAGCATAATATCATTAATAAATGAATAAAGATTTTAGTTTATAGTTCATCATCTTCTATTTTTCAAATAAAAAAAGGAAATTGTCTTCATTATAGATCAGTTGAGATCTAAAATTTCATTTCACTAGAAATCAACCTAATAAAACATATCTCAATGTTGATTAATAATAACACAATAACATTAACCCACTTTAACATTGAAAAGAATTCATCAAGAAAATAATGATACCCAAATACATGTGATAAAGGGTTTTTCCTCCAAGATGTGTGTTGATGGATGGATATAGGGAGCACAGATATATATTAAATTTACTACCATAGTACATAAGATTTTGTATTCTCAAATAGGAAATATTATTTCTCCTTGAACATTTTCTAAATGATGTGATAAGGTTGGATGGATAT
The DNA here is from genome assembly GCA_963277665.1 of Viscum album. Taxonomy (NCBI): domain Eukaryota; kingdom Viridiplantae; phylum Streptophyta; class Magnoliopsida; order Santalales; family Viscaceae; genus Viscum; species Viscum album. Next base: position 1,537,036,179 of record OY728126.1, read on the forward strand.
TAGTGTATGTACCAAAATCTTACTCTAGTGTTAGGACACTTATATATGGATGATGATTTCTTACAAGATGTATGTTCTTGGAAAGGTATTTTCATGATAAATATAGAAGTGTATGTACTATCATTTTTCATTCTTGTTTGCATTTTTTGGTATTAGGAAGGATTTGTCAACATGAAGATGATCCCAAATTGGGAAAGTAGAAATAGGATATCAATGTTAAAAAGGGTTAAAAACGTAATATTACACCGTCATGCGTTTCATATGGTATATATGAACCCATATATTAAAGGAATAGAAACATGATCACATTATTTCATTGTTTGAGGGACTTAGAGTGTATAATTCATCCTTTTCCTAGTTACTATGGTAGATCCCAAAATCATTGAAAAACTTTAGTTTTTATCCCCAACATTTTTCCTCCCTCAATTAGGGTAGTTATTATTGGAATAATTTTTTTGTTTTCATATAATTCCTTTTATGGGTTTTCAACATGATATATTTTGGACCATTAACCCTTCAAAATTATTAATTCCACAATTCTTAGTTTAGGTTCTTGAAAATACATATGAGATATGACTTTTTTTCCTAGATTTAATTATTATTATTTCAACCAATATTCCACTATTTCTCTTACATTAGTAGTTTATGTTATTTCTATTCTTAAATTTACATATTTTCTGTTCTGGATGATTTGAACAATATATTATATAGTATTCATTGAAATATATTTTAAGGTAACATGATGTACATAGAGTGCACATAATTGAAAATTAAAAAAATATTATGTATTGGGGAATGAAGTTTATGTTTTTATTTCTTGGACTAATATATCCACTGTTTCTATCTTTTGTATTCATTAACCACATCCAATTGATCTGGTAAAAATTCTTCTATACATCCCCACATTATTAAGTATCTTTTTTCCATCATAAACGACTATAAAACCACAGTAATTCAATTGAAATATAGAAATTTACTAAATATTTTTTTAGTAATGGATAAAATTGTATATGAATATAGCTTAATCATAACAAGTTCACTTATGGAAACTATAGGAAATGTAGGTATGATGTATACATCTGTATCAATAAAAAAGGTTCTCGACAATTAAAATGCCCCGACCATTTTAAAATTAATTAGTTTAGTCATGGATTCAATGAGATATCAATAAATGTTTTGATATTTTTACATTCCATAAGTGTCTCAAGAAGTATTTATAGAAATGAATTGGAAAAATTATGCCCAAAATACTAATTCTAATTGAAATAAAATGAAACAGGGAAATTAATCAGGGAATGGATACATTGTAATAGGTATATCAATATTAAGTTACAAGAATTTAGAATCAGGATTAAAATTCTCAACACATCAATCATGTGAAAATTAAAAACATGAATAAACAATGGATTTTAAAACATTTTCATTAACTTTATCTTTAATTTATATGTGTGTAAGGATATTAAAATTTTAAATAATCATTCGAAAGATAAATGTCTCATAGACCATGAAAATTGGGAAATATATATTGAAAATTCATAAAATCTTATGAAACCCCCCACAAATAAGTCTAAAAGGAAATAGTGTCCATACTATTTATCCGTTGAGGTGGGAGATATGGTGATGATAATAGAGAAATTATTTTATAGAATGAATAAAAAATGCTTAACTCATCGAGATCTCCCTAAGATTAATTTAATTCTATTGAGAATATATTTGAAAGATGGGGTAAAGCCCAAAATAACTATAAAATGGTGAGAGGAAAAAAGATACATTCACTTAGAAACTGACTAGTCTATAAAATATATAACAAATAAAAAATAGTAAATGGGGTTGAAGAACAAGAGATTCAGAAAAATAAAATCTCATGTATAGATGAACGATAAGGAGTAGAATGATGTTCATAATTAGATACATTGTAGAATAATTCTTATATAAATTAAATGAAATAAATGGACATGAATAAGAAACAATTGATTAGAATAAATTTGGGATTCCACACATAATGTGTTAATGGAGATGTCTTCAACTAAATGTATAGTCACAGATCAATCATCAAAGTCTATATGATTAGTCGATAGAAGCCTCTCAATAAAACTCAAGGTTGTATCTTTTCTTTTATGTGGGAGCATTGAAGGGTTCAATAAATTATAAATTTCTAGGAAAAACCATCCATGTAGCAGATGCAGTACCCTCGCTGATGTTAGATTGATATTCAAATGGAATAATTTAATCTCAATATCCCAAGGGAAAATCTCATGTGGTTTTCCAAATATAATTAAAGACATTATATCAAATGTGATATAAGATGGTGTAGATCCAGAGAAAATATAGACTATACACACTAGGAAAAAAGAAGGTTTGGGAATTTTTTTAGTAGATAAAAGGTGTATTCCTTCATTGTATAGAATATTTATAATAAATCAAGGTTGGGAAATACAAAAAAATATTTACCCAATGAAGAAACAAATAGGGTAAATAGGGATAAAAACAATGTAGGACAAGCATAATACCCACAATTAGTTCCCATGGTCCCCTCCCCAAGGTTGCATGGCTACAACTACCCTACTATGTTGATGAAGGAAATTGTTGTAAGAGAAAGTAAATCAGTTTTTTGATCCATGGTCATAGATATGGTATTAGGGTAATTTTTCATTACAGGACCAGAGATAGTGGATTGTGGAGAGGAATTTTATATCTGAGTGGATTATAATCACGGGTAGCTGGATAAAAAAGGAACCTATGAAGTAGTCTTAATAGTGTACCTCTTTTCCGACGACCAATCATTGAAATTAATTCATTATGGGTATTATGGTCATGAATCTGTAGAGGAAGCTTGACTAAGGAGATTCTAGTGAAAGGGTGGAAGAATTTTTTTTGAAGATGGAAGATATCATGGGTATATAAGAATTAGGGGTGGTAGCATCCATGGTGTCCCAGGGTATATGAGTAGGGGTGGGAAAGTGAAGGGAATCTCTGGATACCTGGTTTAAATTATAAAATTGAAATAGAAGATATAGCACTAGTTCTTTAATAGAAGTTGGATATATCACCCATCCGAGAAATACAACTCCCCATGGTAATAGTAATGTGGTAGAGACTAGGAATAGGTAAAAACTATGAACCTGGTGTGGGTGGGGAACAAGTTGAGATATTAAATTATCACACACAATTGCATCAAAAATATAGTCTACATAGTCTTATTCCTATATAGATTATCTTAACACCTTTTAATATATGACAATATTATGGAGATGAAAAAAATCAATATAATTCACAAACCATGTGTAATACATGGGATATGAAGAATCAAAATCCCTAAATTCTTTTCTATGTGTGTGGAAAATATCTCACACAAGATTTTATTGTGGGCCATATACACCTATCCCTCAATGTAAATGTAAAACTGGTAACCCATGTTCCTCACAGTGGCTCCCATAGAAGTAAAAGAAAACATTTACCTCCAACTTACTAACACACAATGGGAATAACCTTTTGTAATCCATGAATTGGTCATGGCGTGATGAATATTTGTTAAATAATCACCTCTCACTGTACTATTCTTTTATCTACTTGGATCATAGAAGTTATTCCTATCATGGGAAATCGCGGGCCAATACTTTTGGATGCCACTCTTCTTTCGGTCTAACCATAATTTTACATAGGCAAATGAATTGGAATGAGTAAATGGATATGAAAATGCCAAAATCTCCCAATGTAAACTCATATACATTGTAAACTATATGAAATCATACATAAACTACATCCATGTCATATATAGTAAGGAACCATAGAACGAGATCTCAAATTTCTCCTCATGTACCAAAATGATTTGGGTGAGATGCATACTACATTGGAAATTCATAACTTTTGAAACTATAAGGATCTTCTTCAGTACTTCATGATAAGGAATATTTTTTCTCTATATGGGATTGTTCTGCAAGTGTTTCTGGTGATGACGATACTACAGTTCTTTTAATTGAAAGTATGGATGAATTGTTAAATCTGAAGTGTAAAAATGTGTTGTATTTGGAGAATGAGAGTAAAAATCAAATAGTGATGTCTAGTTTTATGTATCTATATGTGTAAACTAGGGTGTCCATGTTATATGTTTGATAGTAGAGAGTTCCTGAAAATTGGATACCCGCTATGCCATGAGATGGGAAGAGGCATCACAGTGACCATTATACTACCCATATATGTGCATGAAGGGTATTTTGAAGGTATAGATGAGGGATGAATAGTAATAATGGATCATGAGGAGAATAAAGGATATGAGGAAATGGTTAGAAGGATAGCTAATAAATTTGAATCAATACAAGGGACAAATATAATAAAAATGGAATAGGTAGATGAAATGACACATTGAATTTATGGTATGCATAAAGGGATTAATGTGCCACAAGATTCCCGATTTGTATAGGAAACTCTCAATTTAAAAAATTAAGATAAATTGATATTAAACAAGCATTAAATTTATGATTTTAATAAGAAATAAAAATTATTAATATATAAATATAGATGTTCTACATGTCAAAATATAAAAATATTATCCCACATTAAACATCAGATCCTCCTTTATTTTATAAAGAAAATATTACCTAAGATAAAAAAATATAGGATTTCTCCCACTTAGTGATTCATTTAATGTCTCGATGTCAACCTTTATTATATAAAATTTAATTTAAATTTTAGTAATATGAAATACCCTTCATGGAAAATATTAATGTAATATATCATTAATTTACTATTGACATTTAATTATGATTCCATTCCTCTTTATATTTCCATGTTACATAGAGAATGTATTTGATCACTTGAAATGGTCCCAACCATTGATACATAACATTACATGGAAATAAAAAAAATTTATGTTAAAACAATCAACTTTATTTCTATTTATAAATGTATTTCATGAAATGTGATGGTCATTCAATTTTGTTTTCAAATTAATAATCATTGAATTCTCATAAGCGTCCCATCATATTTATTCAGATTAGCCTATTCCAGGAACATATACAAATAGATGTTCTGAGAATCCTAGTATTTTTTATCACCCATAATGATTGATGTTCCAATACTACTAGAATGGGAAAAACATTTCTATAGAAAAGATGCAATGGTGACTAAAAAAATGTTGATTTATACCCATCATGATAAATCTAAAGTAGATCATAAATATTATTTCTATAGTTCATAGGTCTTTTATTGACCATCTTTTATATAATTAGTTTAATTATTCATTTGGATGTTTCAAATTTCCCTCAAGTTTGTTAGTTGTAAGGGGGTTGAATGTTTTAGTGAACCTTTGATTTCTCAAGTATCCCATTCAACATATTATTATTTTAGTGTGTTCCTTGATCACTAATGATTAATCAGGTAACTATGATCTAAGAAAAATATTCCTCTTTAGAGTGTTCATCACAACATTAGTTGTATTAAGGGTAATATCTTCAACCTCTAACCACATAGAAACATAATCTACAAAATCTAAAATATATAGTTTTCTCAATGAATTTGGGAATAGACCGACAACATTGATTTAGCATAAATAAATGACTTCAACATTTTCAATGGAATTATAGGACATTTAATTTTATCTTGCAATGGTTCCAATTCTTTTGTAGTGATTATAGAGTTGAAAAAATTCTCTAATTTTTTGAGGATGTGTGGGATATAAGAATCCAACCTAAATTTTCATAGAAATGTTATAATTATGACAATGAAGACCTCAAGTCGGTGATACATGAAAAAACTCCAAGTCACATTTAATGTCAACTTCTAGGATATGTTGTTGCATTAATCCATATCGACATTTCTTGAATTATATTGGATCATCCTTGGATTAATGCGAGTCATTGGAAAAATGTTTATTCCTTTGTTAATATGAGAATTGGGGGTAAATTTTCAAGATGTAAATGTAGTTTTCTCTACCATAAGACCATGGTTGAGCACAGAAATACACATATAAAATATTTTTATTATGGAATTCATCCAAAATTTTCATCTCATTGTCTTCTTCATCATTTAGAAAATGGAGTCTGGAAAAATTATTTGTAGTTACATTTTCCATCCCCTTTGTGTCTTTTATTAAAATTTCAATTTTCTTTTGTAGTAGAATCCACCATATCAATTATGGTTAGATATAATTTTTATTTAGATATTTTAATGATGCTTGATGTATATACGTGATTTAAATTGAGAGAAAAAGACATGGACGAATCTCATAGAAGTATATACTACTACAATTTAAACATTTTTTGGAACCATGTATATGAATTGGGATTTATTGAGAGTAATACAATAATAATAGATGTTCCGGAATCTATCACCAACCTATATTACTAATATAGATCCAATAAAAAATCACTCATGAAACACATCAGTTTGAAATCCTTTACCCAGTTAAGTTAGTTAATAACAGGGGCAACCATTGGAACGTTCGTTACAGCCAAAAAGAAAATTAGAAGTCTTCATTATATTATAATGGTATATCATTTATATAAATGTAAGTCAATTGTTGAGAGATCATTGAATTATATTTAAAAAACATATAATAAAACCCTATGTAGATAAGAAAACCCTTGATTCCCTTCACAATATTATAATCTGTTAATTATTTGTTGTCCCTGATCTCTTAGGGATCAACCTGTATACCATGTTTCTAAATATTTTTCAGAGTTATAATACCCTATTTCAATATAATGTTTCATTTTACTAATTATATATAAGACACTTATTTTAACAATTTTTTAGCATGATGTCCATGTAATTGAAAAAACATTGAATGATCATTCATATACGAATATTTCAACAATGAAAATTTCTTGAAACCCTCAAACATGTCAGGAAAAATATTTGTCATGCAACATTGGAATTTTTTACTCTTATTACACATTCTGAAAGATATCCACTACTAGATCAATCTTCTACGTGGAAATGTAAAAACTAATTTTGATTCATTATTCAGGTCAATAGAGAATTTATTCTACGTTGGGTATCCATCAAGGAGACAATTGAATTCTTTAATAGATAGTCTACCCAACATATGATCCATTAATGGTTTGAAGAAATGGTCATTCCATTTGGCTATATTAATATTTTTATAATTTAAAAAAACACATTAACTAGTAAATATCCATGATGGTATCAAATCACCTACATTGTTCATTAGCAAAATTAAGATGACATTTTTGAAACAACATTTAGTGGTCGCAGCCACAATATACCAGATTTGGAGAAAATAATGAATGGTCCATGTAGATTTAAAACAACCATCTTGACTACATATTTCATGTGTGGGTGACTCTCTATTTTAGTAGCATATTTGGGTAGGATCATTCATCTAATAAAATTTTATGATTGAAAATAAATGATCTGATTCACTAGATATCAGCTAAACTCAATTATTTCAAGTTACTTAACATTTTTTGGACCCTAAAAATTTGATCATCCCGAGCTTTAGTTAGTTTAGATATAATGTAAAAAAAATTTGGTCCTTATTCTCTTAAAATAAATACTTACTCATGCTTTGTAGAGAATTATTCTCTATTATCGGTGGGTTTATGATTTAGTCTGTAAATTTTGGAAAATAGTCTCTTATTAAAAGATAGGTGTATCAAACCTCCTCAAATTCACCATTATCTTAATCATAATAGGACTATGTATCATTCTAGGATACCATATCATTTATAACAACATGCATGTCATTTCACTCTTCAATTTGTATCCATTGTACTGTTATTTGATTTAGTGTTTCTTTCTCATCATCTATAAAAATTTCTCAAATTCTTGGGAATCAAAACAATTATTAAAAACCATTAACAAATTTAAAAAATTAAAAATCATATGATAAGTTACCCATGGATTACATTAATTAACACCTTAATAATCATGAAAAATGGTCTCCCTAAAAGTATGGGGACATCACCTTCTTCCTTCATATCCATGATGAGAAATTCAGTAGGGAAAATATTTTTATTGACCTTAACTGACACATTCTCTAGAACTACACTTAGATAATGGAATAATATTCCAAATAGATGAAATTGAACTCTTTTACTTGTAAATTTCTTAATTCCTAGAATTTTTATGAAACTCATGGGTAAAAGATTAATTATCTAACTAATATCAAATCATTTTTCCCAAAATTGAATGAACTAATGGTTCATGGGATTGATAAATATCCAGTTTCTATCATCATTAGTGGATGTATTCATTTAAAAAATCAAGAATTACCCATTTAGGTAGATTAATCCGATTTTTTCTAATTCTTTCATGTTGTATTGAATCTCTTTTCAGATGGAATAGATGGGATGTAGGGATCTTGGATCAATAAAAGAAATATTGATGTGAAACTAATTAAACTTATCCAAAAAATACTATAATGTACCACCATATTCCCTTATAATGTCTTATCGATTAACAGAAGAGGGGTTATGTGTGGTGTTAATTCTATATATGTTCCCTACATTTTTATTTTCTTCTCTTTTAATTGAGATTTTTAACAACGGATTACTTTTAATTAGAGGGTTAGTTTTGTAATTTCTATAGTTTTTTATGTATCAATTATTCTATTTTTCATGTATTGTATCAATTTTTTAGGTTCATTTTTCCCTTTAATTAAACATAGAATCATTATTCATACTCAAATATCATCCACTTTTATGAATACTAACTTGGAATAGATCAATGAATGAGTCTCAGTTTTATGGGGAACTGTACCCAATATTCGATATGAGAGAGTTTTATAATTTGGACAAACATAATGTTCAATGTTATTGAGGGAGGTTATTTGATTAGACACCACTATTTCTTATGTGGTAATTTTCTAATATTATTTTGAACAAATACAATTTGAATATTCATTATGATTTATTTTTATGAAATGGATAAATTCAGTTGACTTAGTGGATCTATTTATTGATATTGCTTTTTTTTGTGGGAACTTCTAAGCGCTAGGGGTGGATGGGGTTATTATATAAATCATCAATGTGTTTGATGGGATGGGTGATGAGGTGGATACAAAAGGGGGTCCTTATGTAATTGGTTAATATCAAACCCTTATTTTTTGATAGTATACTTTATTGAAAGGTTGTGGCTGTTCTGCAAGAAATTATTAGTAGTAATGTTATTTGTACTATTTTGATGTTTTATTATAACACACATCGATAAAATATTGAGAAAGATTTTTATCCAAACCTCATCGAGAATCCTGATAAGGTTTTGGGCCTCCACATAACTCAAATGATTACAATACCTTAATAGGAGTTGGTGTTGGGTTTTATGGCTGAGGGGACTGAATGTTTTCCATTTTTTTGGTTAGATATTCTTCCAAGGGAGCAAGGGGTAGTTTCCTCTAATTGATTCATCCCATACCTTGTAGGTACTAAATCACATTTCTATAGGCTATAATTTTTTGATATTTCATCACAGAGAGTTATACAAAACTTTTATTTTCAAAATTCATTATTTTATATGTATTAACTTCCACCAAGGTTGGAGTGGTGGGTTCTAGGACATTTTAATGTGTTTGTAAATGACTCATGACACTGAGCCTAGGATGTGGTCATGTTCGTTTCAATTGTCTATGTTGGTCCCACACCTCTTAAAATGACCCTCAATATACTTTTCAACAATTATGAATATCATTTCAAAATTTCTATTTTTGTATTGGCGGAATGTATTTTTACAAAAATTTAATTACAAGGCCATCATCGGCTGTAATGGATTTGGTTGCATGAATTTTTGGAAAATCCTTGCATATGATTGTTAATGAAATTAGGAAGACTCGGAGATGGATAAACTCTTAAAATTCAACATGATGATTAATGATTTCATAAACATCAACAAAATTTTATAGATTCTCAATTGTAAGGTCAATTTATAGTCAACATAATTTGCCCATATTTTAGATCATATAGAACAAGAATGGATTGACATCAAAAGTAGATTCTCGTATGTGACGGAATATAATTCTTGGTTAGGAATAATTTATGGATGGCCAGTCATAATATCTAATGGTTATTTCCCACAGTAGTTTTCACACTCTCTATAATTAAAGTGGTACAAAATAACAATTTCTGGATTATGGTAGGATAGATAGTTTTGATCGGTCATGGATGTGTGATATCATGTGGGAAATTATATTTCAATTTTGTTATTTAAAAGGAGATAATGATGGGTTATAAATCTCTATGAATGGGTAATGGGATCCTAGACAATATAATAGAGCCTCAATTTGTATAAATTAATTAATAGATATGTAGAAGTACTAAATGAAATGGATTCGGATAAATGAGGCAATCTCAAGGGTTTTTTTAAAAAGTCACCATTATAGTAGTAACCGTTGATTTTTTTAAAATTATCCTATACTTTAGACCTATCATTGGAAGGAATTTAACCACACTTTAATGTCCCCATAAGAAGAAAGTTCCAAGAATACATGTTGGAATAAAAGACCACTGGAGGTCAATGAACATAGTTGGAATGGATCTGGCATGTGTAACACCTATTTGAAAACAAAATGTGTTTGTGATCCATGTTGGGATTGAACCTTCCAAACATTTGAATTTGGTGGGAGTGTCTCAATCCCACTATATGATATCCACATGATCCATCATGGACCTCAAGATTTTCTTATGAAATCACATTCCCTTGTATGCATTGGAGTATAATTCCACATAACTCATATCCATAGAGGGTTTACTCAAGGCTAGGAATACATAGGATGGTGAAACCCATTACATGACAAAATATTCGATCATGCTAGACTCTTTATAGTGGGAAAATTCTACATAGGATATACTAATGAAAGGGAATTGTCTAGTAAGGAATTTTATTTGTTTTGTGGTGGTGGTGGGGGGGGGGTACTGTGATAGAGGTACCTGTAAACATAATATATACATGTCGGTTTACATAATATAATGTGGAAGGGGTGATGACACTCCAGTGTACCACATGAATGGCTAGATAATACTGGTTGGGTTTTTCAAGAGGTGTGGAAATACCAATTATGCATCAATTCAACAATTTTTCTACTGAGGAACATGGTTCATCATTATCTAGGTAGGAAATAAGCCCATCAACTGAGGGGTTCACTCTAGTAGGGGAACTAACTGTTTATTTACAATGTGATAGTCTCACTTTATTTACATAGTGACTTTCATTGACTATCCATTCATTTCAAACGAGGGACATCAATATCATGTTCCATCTCGAGACATGTAATGAGGGCCTTAAACTATACCTTCTTGGTGGTATATATCTTTGATAATATGAATGAGTAATACAAGACAACATGTGCCAGAGTGCTGAATATTATTCCCTAACCTACCCTGTTATGAATATTGTTGAGCCTTCTATAAGTCAAGATAGAGTAGGAACCATTGAAATGAATCTTACAACATGGTGTAACATAATCCAAAAAGAGAATAACTTAATCGTGGAAATCTACATCTATGGGAAATTTATTAGTGTATGGATGAGTTCCCTGGATTTCAGTAATTTATAGCCTTCGACGACCTTCAGTTTGGAAAACATTATGTAAAAATACTAATCGATCAGAACCTATAAATGCAATTGTCCCACCAACATGGAATGATTGAGGATATAATCTAGCTAGTACATTGAACACACCCTATGTATCTCCAGATGCTACAAATAGTGTCACAACCTCTACACTACAAAATACCAACATGAGAAAACTTTTCACAATGGGAGAGAGTCTCATTGATGTGTTGAAGAGTATATAGATATGAAAATGTAGAGATATTTCCTTTCGCTTTTTGTTTATCTGGGAAAAATGGATTTTGGGACCATTCCAAGGAAGTCACTAAGAGGACCAATGGCTTTCCTAATATGAATGGAATCAGAACCAGAGGTGCTAGTAGGTACTACATGATATCCTCAATGGAATTTTGGAATTCCTCATCCCACTATTAAATGGTTCATTAATACATGACCCATGGTAATGGATTAAAATTACTCACAAGATAAGTTATAAATTAAATTATATAGGCTAAGTTGACATGGAGATGATGAAGCTCCTAGATATTTCTTGGGGAATGTATTTGACTTATGTATTTGATTTTTTCTGGGTCAATATTGATGCCTCTAAATTTTATAATGAATATAAATAATTTTCCAAAGTCAACCCCGAATATTCTCTCCAAGGGGTGTATATTATATTTTCAATAATTGAGTAAGAGAGACACATTCTCATGATCCTCGAGATATTACTAATATAGGAAATATTTGATAATCATGTCATCCATTTAACACTCCACAAACAACCATATAATCTTCTAATTGATGTGTTTAATTGTCCAATTACATGGGTATCCAATGTTATTAAATCCCAAAGTCATCATCAGATAGAAAAAAAGTTTTTTCAGTTCTCTAAATGTAGTGGAATCCACATATGAAGGGTACATCTAGATATTATTGCACCTGTAATAGTTTTTCATGAAGTAAATGGAATGGAATTCTATTTTAGAATCAATCAATAGCACCGCCACTGGAATGGAAAAGTCATCATTGAGACAATGGGTGTTGAGCTCTAAGAAGTCGATTTAGAATCTGATTTTCCCATTATTCTACCTCACTATGATAATTTTGGGAAGCCACATGGGGTACTGGACTTCCCTAATGATGTTTTATTTTATTATCATGTCTACTTCAACCTTTAACAAAACACCGTGAGAGGGGTGCATAATTATAGGAAGATTTCTAAACACATAATGACTCATCGAGAGGCAATATGGTGAATACAGACCTGAGGGTCTATCCCAAAAATATCTTCATAGCTCCTTCAAAATACATTTTGGTGTTGTTTCTAAAGGCCCCATACAACTTCTACTCCTCTAAAAAGATGACTACATTTATTAGTTTTAGACTCATATATTCCTCCGTAAACAAGTTAACCTATGTGATGTCATCAAAGGTGGTCGAGACACCCTATTCAAATATAGGGGGAGAATCATAAAAATACAATTCACCAACTAAGATAGTAGTATTAAAATTAGGAAGTGGATATCCTAAATCATTTGAATCTTGGTAAAAACTTGTTTCTCCTTTAGAAGATACAAAATCCTTTCTGATGGGTTCTTTCTCTACAGATATTGTGGTGAAAGAAGCTATTGATCCTATTCTATTCAGTTTTTTGCACGATTTCTTGTCTTGAAGTTAATGAAAACTAGATGGTGGATCGATATACCTATCCCTCAGAATCCTTTGCATAGTAAGATTCAACAACAACAATCATGGACACAAACTAAAAGGGGATTTTTTAAGATTCAGTAAGGGAATCATACATTACCTTCAATATGTGGAGATCATCGAGTATCAATAGTATCACATGAATGTTGGATAGTTCTTTTATCACATCATTTTATCGTGCAAGGGGTATATTTTTTATCGTTTTGGGTCTCTATTTGGTAGGGGGTCAATCGATATTGTTTGTTGAATCACTGGGTACCAGATTTTTCAAAAAATTCTTTGTTGGTGACTAGATGACCTAATTTGAACATATTTTGGCTAAATACCAGTGAGATGATGATTGTCCGTAGTATTATGTAACTGATCATAATGATTCTATGACTAATTTTCATGGTCAACTAATACATTCGGTTGTAGAGGCATTCCTAACAGAGTAGACTAGGTGGGTTTTTTAGATGATCTCTATGTAACTCATTTTTCCAGGTCTCAGTAGCATGAATATCCATGTTTAGAGTGTTGAGATAACAATTCTAGCGATAATCATTTCTTCTACTTTCCATCAATGAAATTTTTCAGAGAAAATTGGGGGGTTTTCATGGAATTAAACACTAAAAAGAATTTTCAAGTGGTCTAATAGATTAATGTCATTAATGAATCTATTCACATTCTCATCCTTAGTTTTATATCCCATGGATGGGATGACCCTAAATGATTCTCCTCACTTATGAGGCATGAATTTACCAAGAGTTTGAGATGGATTTAGAACTAGTGGGTAAATCTGATTTTCATCACATCATATAACTCTATTCTTCTAAGACATGGAATCATGTGATGTAGATTTGGAGTGGAATGATGGAGGAGGCATGGAAACCATGACATATTTTCGATTTTCAATGAAGGAAAAAATTATATCATGATTGTGAGTGACTACATTGTGAGCCAACCAATCATTACACTTCACCATCATATACCTGAGATCATATTTCCACTCGTTGGAGTCTTCACTTCTTCTTTAGGCATTAAAAGAGACAAGTTTCACATGCACTATAACATTTTCCAACATGATTAATCTTCCATCCACTTAGTTAGGGAGCTAATATCTAAATATGAATCATAAATTTATTTTATTTTAGGTAATTCTATGATAAAGGAAATGGAAAACATGACCAGTGTGTTGGGCCTCCATGGGTCACCTATATTTGGGAAACATTATGATTTCCTTCTATATCGAACTTATGAATTATTTTATGGATTAGGAATACTTGAAGGATTACATCCTATTTTTTCAATATGGGTTACACATCATGGGAGACTAGTAAAGATGAGGGGATGGAGATACATTGTCTCATTGAGGTGACTTCACTTGGTGAGGCTATATCCAGAAGGTATTTTCTGGATGATCCTTCACCTGATAGAGCAACAATCAGTGAGGATAATTCGATAATGGGGATTTTTGTTGTTCTGGATCAATAAACTCTACGTGTACAATAGTGGATATATCATTCTTTTAGGTGTGTTATCAAGGGATGTGGAAGGATAGATGGGTGTGACTACTATCTAGCATAGTATAATTTTCCTTCAAGACACATATCCTTTTTATAGAACTCTTAAATCCACTGGTCTAGTTTATGGATATGGGGGAAGTTACAATCTCATTATAGAAAATCTCCATGAACATCAGAAGCAGTTGTTCCTCAGACTTCCGAATGTTGAGTGACTGTCTCTTACATCAGGGAATTTTTTTTGACTAAGTCATCAGGCCTCCTAATGAATTTAAAAAGGTTATTTATACTTGAATCCTATGTGGTGGACCAGAATTGGTTGAGTAACTATTGTTATATATTGACCCAACTGACAAAAGAACCTTTCAAACTGGCTATACCAGAAAAACACATGTACTTCCATATTCGAGAAGATGCATTGAATCTTAGCCATCTCCAGATGTTCTAGAGTCCCAAAATATGTACAATACCTAAATTAAAATATTGAAATATGATATATCCAGTCACCCATCTTATTGATAGGGTTAAAGATGGAATTGACGAACATTGGGGGTTCTCAGACATGTTCTACGGATTATGAGTACAACTTTTTGTCATACATTATTTCCACAATTTGTGTTTCTATATCCATGAGGTGAGTAATGAGAGTAACTATCACATCATATTTGTGAGGTTCTATATCCTCTAATTCATTGATAGTATTGTCAATTTAGTTAGCCTCATGAACATGATCCTAAGGGGGAAAATCACACAACTCAGGTGGGATCATCCACTCATACCATGTTAGTTTTCCGTATCCCTTGAATCTTTCCATAATTGGGTGTATGCAGCCCTAAAATTTAATTTGGGGTGTCTTGTTGAGGGGGATCGAGTGCCTTACTAATGATTTTATGTGTTCCCTTATAACATTACCAGGATCATGGCATTGCTCAAAAATGAGATTAGTGGTGAGCCTGTTGTATTAATCATGATGCCAGATAAGGGGAGATACCATGTTTTACCACTATACATGTAGTTTGATCATGGTTGGATCAAGAGTTTAAAATTTACCTTACATATTTTGAGGTAATGATGTATAGGTAGAAAAATTAGATAGGAGAAATTTTTGAGTCCTAGTTCATGTCTCTACTGATGAGCGAGGACACATGATGGGGGCATTCTTGGTAATATGATTCCTCTTAAGGCATCTATTCTCTACATTACTTCTGGTTGGGGACCATATTCCATTGATCCACTTGTGGGTTGATGATGCCCGTATATAAAATAGTGGATGTAAATGAGGAATTTTCATCATTAATAGATATGTTGGAATTTCAATCCGGTCGTTGTCCTGGGATAGGGATGAAATTGAGGGAAATATATTTCCCCTAGCCTATGATCTCTACATATATAGATGTGTCCTCTATTACATGTAAAATCTTAGAGAGGATCTTAACATAGATTTACTTGATATTTCGGTAGTATACATATTTATTAGGATGAATAGATACTAGGTGTTTAGAGATCATAACCATTCTTCAATTCTACTTGACAACATCATGGTCGTCAAGAAACCCTAGGTTGGCCAGCTTCTGATCCCAGAGGCCGAGTTATATCACCTACATAATTTGTGGGAAACACACTACCTATTCTGTGGTGAGGGAATTTGTGATGAAAAATTCTATATTTACACGTGGTAATAACACAAATGTTATCTATTTGGTTGAATGAACTTCCCAAGGGGCCTCTTTCATAAAGAAAGGGTCATGTTCTTAGTCCAACCAATCCACGATTAGAGTTTTTTGAGATAAGGGTGGTGTAATTGAAAAGGAAATTCATTTAGACTGATCAACAAGAAGATGGTATGTCATGCAAGAAAATATCCACTTTACATTGGGACATCACTAGGGTGTGGATCCATCTTTAAGATCATTTCTATATATAATGGAGTGTTCACAACATCTGCAAGTGTGAGAGTGGAATCATCTTTTTTAGCTCATTATAGTTCTCAACATCATTTTTGGGCATCATCATAGACCCTAGAAAAATTATAACATCTAGTGTTGAGGTGTAGTCGAGGAAAATCGTAAGTAATGAGGGTGGTTGCATCTTATGTCCAAGGAAGGAAGAAACACCATCCTCAACATGTAGGTACCTATAGAGGGATTTGGGGATGTTATTAACCTTATCATCCAATA
Organism: Viscum album; assembly: GCA_963277665.1. Classification (NCBI taxonomy): domain Eukaryota; kingdom Viridiplantae; phylum Streptophyta; class Magnoliopsida; order Santalales; family Viscaceae; genus Viscum; species Viscum album. Next base: position 1,537,053,073 of record OY728126.1, read on the forward strand.
TTTTAACCCTTAATGGTTATGCTTCCACCCTAGTCAATATAATATGGGGTTAGTTTTCCTCATAGATTCATCCACCACCTCAAATATTATAGATTGATGAAGACATGAGGCCTCCCAAGGATCCACCTTTGATGGAATATGACATCTCCAATAAATTATTACTCAGAGTATCCAAAAATTTCCCCATGTAGATCGAGTCATGTTTCATAGGCACAAACCCCAGGATGATTGATCTCCCTCCTTCCAAGAGGTTTTTAATCATAGAATGGCATGCCCCTAGTGTGGGGAGGACCTCCATACGGATTGGTCATAGTCTGAGGAGGAACCGAACATTGGTTATGGTGGTTTAGGGAGGACCTATTATTTGGTTGGTAATAGTAGTGCTAGTTCCTACACATTTGTTATGGTGAGTAATTCATCTTTGGTTGATGGTGGCATGTGAAGGGCCTCTTTGTTGGTTTTTCTTATCACAGAATAACCCATAACTGTTATCGGTGGTTTCATTGATAGAGAGCGTCAACCCATCCTTCCTAAGAGGTTCATGGTGTCTCAATCCATAGTGAGGAACATAAGATCCATATTCACATGTTTCTAGATTCTAGTGGGACACACCATTGGTGGCAGGGGCCACAAAAGCTAAAAAATATTCCCCTTGTTAGAAAATTACCTGGTTCCACCCCTGACATTAGCACTGGGTATTATGAACATGGAACAGTGGACCAAAGATATAATCAACCACCCCATCTGACTGTGGGACCAGTCAATGCTAGAACTAATGAGGCCTCATGGTAGCCATCATGGGAAGCTCTTGAGTGGTGGTTATTAAATATGTGACTCGAGCATACCTTAACTCCTCGTTACAATGGAGTATGATGATAGAGTTTTATGGTGAGAGGATACATATTATATTTTCTATTATAATGGGGGGAGGTTTATCAATGATCAGTCCTATAGGTTTTTTGTGTTTGTTATGCATTGATGCCTTGAGGTATTGGAAGGCTATATTCGTAGTTTAATTAACCCCTTCTTTGTTATATCTATGAAATAGGGTTTCAATCACCCTCCTCTTGATGATCTATTAGGTTTATAGTGGGTTTGGTCACCTAATACATTAAGGAGATACAGAAGTCAATTAAGGGGTTTAACTATGTGGGATCAAAACATCAAAAATTTAGATGACATAGAGCCGATTGGTTCTAGATCACCGAATTCTGGTAACTTGATTTCATTATGGAACGTCCATTCATTTTTCTGCACTAGCATACTAAAAGAAATGACCAATGCCCAAATATCTTCCATTATTTATAATGAAGAGAAGGATCCATGATGATGATGTTCTAGACTAAGGATTCCCAATGTTTTTTCCACAATTAAGTTATGAGTTTCATACTGGGCCCACAATTTTCTTAGTAGGACATGGTGCTGAAAATCTAGATCTGATGACATGAAAATTTAAGAGAGCCCCAAATTCTATTAGTCCCCATGATTGAAGTGATTAAATACACACAGTGTTCCTCATTTATGTTTATGATTCTTTATCCAGTGCCAGTGTTGTCCTTCTATCTGGAGTCAATGAGAAAATTTATGTTTCCCAACATTCCAACATACCAAAATATTTTATCTTTCATCACATTCATTGAAATTTTTTATTGCATGAATGAAACAGTATGATGGTATATTAGTTCATCCTTCCATGGAATACTCCTTGGAGGTAGTCCCTTATCCCGTGTACCAATCGTAGATTTATGTCGTGTTCATGAAACTATATCCTGGATCCATCTTGAGTTGGACAATGTTTAATAGTGCTGCTTGTATCTCAGTAGGGAATAAACCATTAGTTTGGGGATGTAGTAGCATTGGTCATGTTGGAAATGTCTGGATGTTGGCTAGATTAGGCACCTGTAAATTCTTCCTTTATTAGAGGTAATTTCCTATGGGAGGAATCTAAGGAAAGTAACCCAATGTATCTTATGTTGGTCACAATTTTATAAATTCTTGGGTTATAATTCATCTATGGTTTTTTATATTTTTTATCCCATGTCTATTGTATTGGGTAGGGATTTTTGATATGGTCACTTGGGTCGGGCCACATGTTTAATAGCTTGTGCAGGCAGTTGGTTCATATTTTTGATATATTAAAAGGATAGGTTGAATGATGGTTTAATATATTGCGAGTATAGGTATTGTGTAGGTTTAAGTTCAGATGGGTATAGTATGAACATAAGATTAAAATCTTGTTGGTACAGGTGGAGCGTATGCTTACCATCTTTTGAGGATAGGTTGGGCACATGTTTAATATGTTGTAGTGAAATGATGAACGTGGGCTTAACATATTGCGCGGAATTTTTGAGTGTATTTTTATAATCTTTTAGGAATAATTTGAGCGTATGTTCAATTTCTTAATGATTCATTTTAGTTTTAGGTTTACCGTCTTACAAACACATGTTGAGTAATGGTTAAACATATTGTATCGAAAGGATGATTTATTAAGTGTTTCCCCAATGGGGAATGTTTCACACAATAGTTTCTTGGGATTTAACCTCTGGGAGGTATCTTCCATACCGTATTTAATAGAAATGGAGTAAAACACACATTTTACTTTCCCATAGATTAATAACATGTCACAGGACCAGTCCATAATGTTTAAAGTCATACAGTAATGATCCTTATGACGCAAAAGGATCATTGAGGATGGATGCATTGAGGCATACCCAAGGAACATTTTTAATGTAGTTGGATCATTCAATTGGGATATGGTGTGGGTCTTACACATAGAAAATGTTTTATGTGTGAGTATAATCCCATAGGTAGATGGTAGAGATGGTGGAATCCCATGATTATCATACATGGGGAATCATGTGTTTATCTAACTAGGTAAGGCAAATATTTAACATCTTATGTTTAGGAAATTGTAGTGTAGTATAAATTTTTATGACATGGACATGAAGAAAGGTAGTTTTACATCTTGCAACTCAGAAGCTTGTAGGGGTTGCACCTCAAGGGGGATCGTTTCAAGAAAGGAAGAGGATTCATTATAAGGAATGTATATCAAGATAGTGTAGTTGTTTTTCATATAGATTACACCTCTAGGGATTACGTGACTTCCTATCAGGTGCATATGGGTAGGGAATGGAATTGATTTCACCATAGAGGAGTGGAAATCAAGAGGCTCGATGGTAGGTTACCTATAAATAAATGAAATAATCAATATATTACAGATGATTAGGAGTAGTTGGTAGGATTAATGCTTAAGCCTCACATGGAGTGATGTGGGAAGATATAATATCCAGTGTTACTAGTCACATAACTACATGGGGTGCATTTAAGCCGATCATGAATTGGTATGGGGTCCTTAGGCACTAAACTTTTGAAAAAGTGGTTGGGATGAAAGGATACACCATAATGAGGATATGATGTTGGGTTTTGCGATGTATGGGTGTTCAAAAAAAGTTTAAGGCATCATGATGTCAAAGGTTCTCATAAAGATCATGAGTCTTGCGAATGTGTATGTTTTTTAAAATAAGGCGACCCTACTTCGAAGTAAATTCTTTGTTCACATGGGGTTTGTATCACAATGGATAGTTATCTAATGAAACCCCAAGAGCCACAAATGACATTCATCCTACCTAACAACCATAGACCTTCTTGAATGGTATCTCCACCATGGGTGAGGTTCTCAAAAACACATGGGAGTATGTTTCATTAATTATGGCTATATTGGGAAATCCATAGACACTATTTCTTATGAAGATTCAGAGTATTGACAAATTAGAGATTTTATCAGAAGATGGATGGTGTACCTTATAGTGTATTTATAGGCCCATTAGAGGAAAGGGAACTAGTTTTAGGAATGATAGAGGCTCTTGTGTGACCATATGAGATCTCTGAAAAGATGGGTTATCATGATGCAGATGTATATTGCATGGATTTAACCCTTGAAACTTCCCACAACATGGGACTTCAGTGAGATGGATCTTCATGAACTATACATAGTTTTGTATTTATTGGCCATTTGAGGAAAGGGAACTAGATTTGTAAAATGTAGTGGCTCTTGTGAAACCTTATAATATCTTTTAATAGATGGGTTATCCTGAACCAGATGAATATTTCCTGGATTTTACCATCAAACCTTCGAATGACTAGGGACATCAGTGAGATGGATCTCCATGAACTAAAAATGCATTCTGCGATGGATTCTATCAATCGTCCATATGATCAAGGACTTCCGCAAACCAAATTCATTCATGTAGGTGTATACCTTCATGAATACAACCCCTTAAAATTAATTTTAGGATATTTCATCCCAAATTACATTCTATGGAGATGTTCCTTCTTCCACCTCTCTCAAGAAATGCTTATTTCGACATCAAAATCTGACATAGAGTAATCTTTGATACAGGTAATATAAATATTCTAATTTATTCATTAGTAAAAATGAATTAAGTAGTTATTTTAGATAAGTCATATATTAAAATATTTCAGATCGTAATATCTCCAATGATATGTGTATGAAATTGAATGAACTCTATAGAGATAATGATAAAAAATAAATCATGTATAGAAGAAATAAGATAGATAATGATTCTAAAATAATAAATTCTTCAACCAAAGTAAAAACTTACTAATTGTTGGTCAGATATTATTCTATAATTTGTGCATGGAATGTATTTCAAATTCAAAATATATTTGGAATCTAAAAATAAGCTGCAGTGGTTCATTGTTAATAACATAATGCTCCTAATCATAGAGGTATTCATGAAATGACCAATATGATAGTCTAACTATTCAATATAAATAAGATAAATGAGACATCATTCATGAATAGTTTTATGTGATGAATGAATATTTTTACTTAGAGAGAATGTGGAAAAAGAGATAATTAGTGTCCTTGAATTTTAGTATACATTAAATGAGGACCAAGATGAAATAATAAAAAACCATGAATAAAGTTCATTCAAAATAAATTTTGAATCCAAAAAACATGGAGATGAAATTTAATAAATGAATCATTCCTCTCTAGTGTCAAATATAATGAAGAAAATAAGGATGTAAATTTATATAATGATATAATGGAAAAAATGATATATTGATCAGAGAATTCAAGGATTGGATAAACACATGAAATGTGGAGTTTGAAATACCTCCAAAAGTACCATAAACATAAATAAAGAGTCTAGATCAAAAATATGGTAAAAAAATATGTTTCATCCTAAATATTGAAGTGCGGACCCAAAACACAGGGAGCAACACAGACAATACTGTTGTAGATGGTTTGGGAATATTATGTTCTCATGTTTTAAACAAACTAATCAAAATTATTAAAAATGAAATCTAATTATAAAAATATATCAAAAAAGAAGATTCTATAAGGGGGGATTATTCTTATATTAAATACATTTTTTCTTATAAAGATGTTATCATAGGATGGTATTGTAAATTTAGGGATTTGTGGAAGGGAAGAGAAGTAATAGGGAGGGACTCCACACCTATAAAATAAACAAAATATTTTTACTAAGGAAATGGAATGTTAAGATATAAAATAAGTTCAATGTTTTTGTGAATAAAGATGATCCTCATAAAATGGTGTATCATGTAAAATGAAATGGATATTCACACCAATCTCTTGGATTTAAAAAAATTAAAATCTAGATTAAATATCAAGGTGTTTCTCAAATTATTAATGAGGTGGATGTATATAAGATTCCACCTTTTAATAAGAAATCCATTATATAAACCATATTAATCAAGGATGATATATGAAAATTTCATCTAATAAAACAACTTAAATGGAAAAAGATGAAGATATAATCGATAAGAAACCTAGAGGATTGTTTTTTGGAGGCCTTATTTTCTATGGGTTCCCTCTATGGTTTCTATTCTTTTTGGTGATTATGTTTCAAGTGGTTCTGATGGTGGAGGTTTCTGGTCATAGTGACATTATTTGGATCGTTTCTGGTGCTTTTCCTCAACTCTAGCACTAGTATCCCTGAACTATTCTCCCATTCGGACTTGGGTGATGGTTTTCATTGTGTTTTGGGATGTGTAGTTTAAGAATCTGACAACATTCCTGGAGGTGTTGTTCTCAATGGCTTATTCTCTACTTCAGGTCTCTACTAGACATGTTCTCAATAGATTTGGATTATTTCAATTTTTTTAAAAGTTTTTCTCGAATGGTGATGTTTTCAAAATAAGGCTCAAGTATGTAGTTTTGTTTTTTAGGAAGGTGATTCGAAGATGGAAAGGCTATTTCTGTCTTAGGAGTTCATGATATGTAGCTTAAGTGGGATGAATGCTAGCGATCTTTGCCAGAAGTGGTGATTTTTTATTGAAAATGGTGATTTTTCTATTGAGGGTGTGGGCCGAGGTGGACTGTCACTATAGATTTGGTGACTTGATGCAGTTCAACTGTGATTGGTCCAAGGAATATAATTCTGAATTCCAAATGTGGTTTTTTGGATCTCTTTTGAATTTTGAATTTGGGATTCGAGGGTGTGATGGATAAAAAACGTGAATGTGAGGATCCAACTTCATTATAAATTGGACATTTAGAAAATACATAAAAAAACTTTTGGTGTGAGTGGATCTAATAGAATATCCGATAATACCGTATGAAATGGTGTCTGAAATTTTAACATGAACAATTTCTATCAAGAGATAATGTATGAGGAATAATGGTGAACAAAATTAAAAGGATAATTAGTATTATAATGAGTATTTAGATACATGTTAATAGTTTAATGAAGACTAATATTCAATTGCTATAAAATTGTATTTCTAATTTGGAGTTAGTTTTAAAAAGTTGTATATTCCTAGAACAAAATGAATAAATTTTATTATGTATATACTTGGAGTAAAAGTGTGATTGAGAACATAATTCAGGTTGATAAGTGTAAAATCAATATTTTAAAATCTTATTTCATTATTATTAATGAGTGACATGGGAAAATTATTTTTTAAAAAAAACATATGTTTTATTCATCAATATCATGCTTATTTTTTAGAGGATTTATTGATATACAGAGTGGAAGGTGGTAAATTCACTAAATGAAATTATTGATAGGAAGAAACTATATTGTAAAGGTATATTCGAGAGATGGATATTTAAAAAAAAATTATTTCCAATTAGTTTCATAATCATTGGAAATTCAATTAATGGTTGATGAAAAAATAAACACAAAAGTGGAGATGAAATAAAATAAATAATTCATCCTTATCCTATGTGGAGGAGTATAATACCATAATCAAGTACTCATTGAAGGTGATGAATAAAGAGAGTTGATATTTATTATATTCTATACTAATATATAATGGGTTATGGGGAATATTTGAGGATGAAAGGAGATGAACCATTAAAAAAAATGAGTATCAAAGGAATATCAAAATAATTTTAAAAATGGTTATGTCACATTTTTATTTTCATTCCAATAAGGGGGAGTATGAAATATTAGCACATGAATTATTTAATATTTCCAACAAAAGAAAAGGTGTGATGCTTTATAAATCCTAAAGTATTGTGTTAGATTTTTTACAAAAAATAAGATGAAATTGATGATAAGGATGAATAAGATAGAGTTAATTCATTGAGTGTTTGTAATAGTGAGGTTGACCAGCTGAATATGAATTTTTAGATAAAGGATCATGATGTTTATTTTGTTGGATATATTGTATATATAAATATTATACTTATCTAGAGGAAATATATTGTAGTAAAAAATTATTCTTTAATAATCCATTGTGTTCAAGATAATGGTGAGGGATATTTTTATAAAATCATGGAGAAAGGAAGATGATTATTATTACAGAACTAAATGCATTATTTTTTTATTTTCCCCAACATTGGAAATGTAGTGGTCATGGTGAAGGTGAAAACTAATAAGGTGAGGACCATGCCATGGTGATGGTCATGGTAGAAAACGAGATCAAAAATGTGATACATATAATAGTAAACATCATAATGGTCTATATGGTTTTATTCAGTATCACATGTGAAACACTATGAATCCCTCAAATGGAGGCAATGTGTTTTAGTGGCCATGGAATTCATAAAATATCTTATGTAGAAACAAAATAATATTATGTGTTACTACATCATGGAATAATTCTTGGTTAGTGAAATAAGGGAAACAATTCACTACTATGTTTTACAAGAGTTGATGTGGTAGTTATTTTTTATTACATCAACGAACTAATTCTCAATGTGGTCCACATGAAAAATGGAGATGGAACTTGTCATGGTGATGGGTAAGGTATTCTTAGATTCTACCTATGATCAATAAGAAGGAAAATCATGGTCATGGTATTAGTTCGGTTGAAGTAATTTTCATTATATCATAGAAGTGGTTGTTTACAGTATATAGTAGAAGGAATCATCAGAAACATTTCATAGATCTTGGTGCTTTTTGGGATGTTTTAGACTTAATATAAAATGGAAACACCCGGGTGTTCGAGAGAATGTCATGTTAGTGTCTGTTTTAGGAGGAGACACACCAAATTATGAGTAATTATCTATAAATACTCTTCATTGGTTATTAGTAATTTCATAAATAGCAGTCCTTGAATATAGAAAATTTTATCTTCAATATTTAGAGGCACTTCCTGAGAATTGGAAAGGAAATTATATTGATATACAACTATACACTACAATGTAAAGCTGATATACAGTGATGTAGTTATAGTGTAATGTGGTTATAGAGATTGGGGAGGAAAATTAGGGGGATTTATGGATAGTCTTCATATCCTATAATTATGCCAAAAGGTGTCTAGTTTTTTGGAAAATGACCTCCTTATTTAATGAGGGGTGATAGACTAGAATCCGTAGACAATATATAGACCAGAACATCTTTCATATTCGGACATGGAAAATAATGGATGTGTTTTAAAAGTGGATTTAAAATAAACATGTTTTCGGAACTCAATGAAGACTATTCCAAATATGAAGAAGGAATTTTGGTGCATTAACAAGGAGATGTGGAGCTATTGATTTTTTCTAGATGTTTGAGACTCTATAAAAGGGTGAATTCATATATTACAAAATAAAATAAAAGTAAATCTAATAAATAGTATCAAATCATTCGTGATGATGGATTTTGACTAAGTGAAGCATGTGAAAGGACCTAAGTGTCTATAAAAAGTAGGGATATCCTATCTCAATATATTGGTCAAAGAGGGATACAGATGTGAGCTAGTAGTGGGACAAGGGAGGTAGTAATTTGGAACCAAATTTGTCAATGTAGTGATCCTAGGAAAGGAGTGACCTAGCCCAAAACACTAGTGAATATAATAGTTTTTTATTGTATGTTTTTTTATGTCAAATGACTGATGCATTATTCGTAGATGCAGCTCAGTGAGGGTGATCCATGTAAATTCTTCTTTCAATATTGACATTACTCATTCTCACCAAAATAAGTTTAAATAAATTATAGATATTATATAATAATAAGGATTTATTTAAGTGATTATTTAAGAAAAACACCTGAGAACAATTTCATTTCAAGTGACCCTCAATGATAAGAGGTTGTGATCAATTTATGGTAGAAATTATTAATGGAAAATGTTTTTTAATTGGGTAAAATTTTCCATACCCTAATACCAACCCAAAATCTATGTAATATCACTCTAATAATTTTTCAATCGACTAATAGTGGTGATATGATATATGAAATTCATCATTTGTGGAGGTGGTTGTCCACACATATGCAGAATTAATGATTTTATTTCTTAGAGATTGGGATAAAATGCATGTTTATGATAAATTATTATATATAAATTATAATTTTTATATATTCAAAATATTTAATCTTCAAAATTTTCAATTTTATGAACCATGATTCATTAAAATGAAATAAACATCAACATCTCTTTATGGTTGTGGTAGTCCACAAGTATTTCAGATTGATGTTTTATTGATCTTACTTGAATATGGACAGGCATGAATAATGGTTAAAAAATAACATCCCATTATATTAAGAATAGAACTTTATATTTATATGGATTGAAATAATAAACCTTAATTTGTAGTTTAAAAATAAATGACTATGGAGTAAGAAATACTCAAATTGAGAATTTGTAAATTTTTATGGAAATATCATTAAAAAGGAGGACATAGGGTATAAATTATTATGGGAGGCTTATAAAAAAAGATATAGTATTTTAAGATAATAATAAATCATGAAATTTTTTGGTTTATGGGGGTATAGTGAAGCGGAAGTGTTCCCCTTTTAAAAGTGATGAGATGGGCAATTTTGCGAGTACAGATTACTTTTAAATAATATAATGTTACTATTCAATGGTAAATGTTTCCAAATGTTATAAATAATGTATTTTGGGAATATATAAGGTCAAAAATATTCCAATAATAATTCAATAACTTGATTAATGAATTATTAATCCTTCTAAAACATTATTTTTATAAATTATGATTTTGGTTTTTACCTTTGTAACTAGTTTTATCCATATAATTAATATTTTATAAAAACAATAAGGTGAACAATTTTAAAAAATAGATGTGCTAAAAAAATTAAAAATATAATATTATTCAATTAATTAATATATTATAACTAAAATTTTAAATATAGTAATAAATATACTGAAAACTATTTTGTAAAGATAATTACTTTTTACCATTAATTGTTCTGAATCATATATTATATTAATGACCAAATAAATTTGTCACAAAATATTTTCATATATATTAAAACATAATATGATTGTATTTATATAAAATATTTCATTTTAATTTGTTAAATAATATTTATACACTAATAAAAAGTGATTATTTGAAAATAACCCATTGACTATTATCATTGTCATTAACTAGAAAATTAGAAAACAAAAAATTCCTCCTAAAATTAAATTGATATTAATACATAATATGATATCTATCATATGAAATATAAAAAAAATTAGATTTATTTTCTTCTTGTGATTAAAACAATTTTTTAATATAAGAAAATAAAAATAGTTTTTTATAGTAAAATTTTACTGAAGTTTTAAAAACATAGAACATGGGTTTTATTAAATCAACATAGTGTATTCAAATGAATAATTTTACATTCTAAATCTATATTTTAGTTAAGGATTATTTAAAATGTCTTTTAATTCATTATATTATTTTTTATAATTATATAATAATGATGGTATTAGAAAAATAATATTAAATATTCACTTAAAAATAAATTATTTTAAATAAATCTCAAAAAATATCCAAAGGAAAGTTTTTGGAAAGGTGAATATAAAAATAATGTTTTCTATGTAATATTATAATTATATCAATTTTAAATTTATCATATAAATAAAAATTATATTTAAATAAAAAATAATTTTATAGAAAAATAAAATTTTAAAACAATAAGCATTCTAAATCATAATTTTTTGAAAATTTTAAATTATTGTAATAATTTTTATTTTAAAGATATATTTGTATTATTTTTTTGATATAATAAATATGGAGGGTCTATTTTCAGTTTGGTGTTGCGTATGGAACAAGCTACCAAAAATTGTATAAATTTAGTGAAAAGTATATTTTGAGGCAGATATGCATTATATTTTTCCCGCTTAAATAAATTTTTTCTCAAATTATTAATTATCATACTCTAAAGGTAGAACATAATATATCAATTAGAAACTCATGATATATATTCTAATAATATATCTACTTTAATGTCCTTGTAAATGATAGAAAATTATTTATTCCAAATTTACTTATTCGGGAGATTTTAAGGACATTCCTTTCATAGATTAATTTTTATGATCTTATTTCCAATGAAATAATATAATAAAAATAGTTATTAAAATTTATAATCAAATCAGAGTAAATTTTTATATTAAACTAAAAACACAAGCCTAGAATGAATTTTCTAATTATACCTTTATTTCAACATGTGATACATTGGACTCAATTATGGTATAGTTAGACTGAACAATCACTCAATCAATTTAACGTAGGTTATATATGGTCATTTTATTATTATGTTATCTGAGAAATATCATCATTGAATTGTAATATATTTTAACCCTTTATATTAGTGTTGAAATAGAATATTAGTAAAAAAATCGTATAACATGGGTCTATATAGAATTATGTGAAGTCTTAGGTCCAATTGATGAGGAATATAGTGAATATCGTTTTAAAACTAGAAAAATCATATTCAAGATAAATACCCCTAGGTGAATAATTTCCACAAAAACATCAAATTTCAATTATCATGATATAATTATAATTACCTGAAAAACTGTATAATATCATCTTTATTAAAACATCTAGATATTATATAATACATAGAACAATCCCTTGGACTTTTGTATAAGGGTTTTATAAATGTTATGTTATCATAATATAAAAAATAACTAAACTATTCTTATAAAATTTAACTAACCCCTTCTTTGATAACAATGAAGTCACCCTAGACCTACACTCCCATGCATTTTTCTAAAAATGCAAACTTTAAATAATGGATGTGACAAAAAATTGAGGTAATCTAATAATTATTTCATAAAATTACCATAAGATAAACATTATAAATCATAAATAAATTCATAATCTAATGAATGTAATGTGTATTGTCTATGGGGATTAACACCCATGTAATTATCATCAAAAAATAATGTTCGACCCACTATGATAATATTTTCATTTTATAACATCAAATTTTATTACAAACCTTTAATATATAAAACAATTTTTTAAATATAGTAATGCTTTTATTTTTCTAGTTAAATTGAAACAAAATAAATCACCGAGCATTATGACTTTGTAAAGTCAAAACTCATCAACATGTACTAAAGAGTCATATTATAGGCATGTTTGAAAACATAAACAAGGGATAATAATCTAAATAAAATAACATAAAAAACATGAGTTATCCATAATTAATAACATAAGAACATTCAATAGAAAATTAAAAATCATTTTCTATAGAAAATGTTTGTGTGATTATAATCATAAACCATGAAGAATAATCATAGTCACAAGACATAGAAATACGGAATAATTATAGTAACCAATGAAATTGTTAATAATAGAAACATTTATCATGTGTAGATAATAAATTATAAATAAATATATGTGATAGTTTTCTATCACCACCATTTCAAAAAATTCATATGTTATCATCGCTACAAAAAAATCATGTGAACAAAGCCATATATGATCATGTCCTTGAACAAATAGATGAATAAAGATATATTCAATATTTTCGACATTCAATAATGTTAAAAAAATATACATTAAATCATGTACATAGACAATAATATTAAAAAAATAAATATGTGATAATATCCATGCACAATCATGAGAAAATATATATATTTTATATTTTCCACGAAAAATTATGTGAATAAGGAGTAATGTAATATTTTCCAAGCACACCATTCTAATCTCCATAGAAATAAAAACATAAATAATCTATTGGATGTATATATAGTATACCACCAATAAACGATCCATACATATGTGTGATACTAGAAAAAAAATCGTTCATTAAATCAGAAAAAACTATCGGAATGAAAAATGGGGTTTATAACATTTCTAAAAGGTATCACCAAAAACAAAAAAAAAATTGAAAATTGTTGAAACCCAAAATTTAACCACCCCAATAGAGTATTTAGTAAAAATATTTATATGGTATTTTATAAAAAAACTCCATTTAAATATTTCTTATAGATATAAAGAAGAGAATAGTAGAGAAATCCAAAAAAAATTAATTTTTTTTACACTAGTGTATGCGATAAAGTTAATCCTCACTTAGATATTTCTTGTTAAAAGTGAAATCTTTTAAAATATTAAAAATAAGCAATTTTGAAAAATATATATTTTAAAATAAATAAAAAAATTGAATCCTTGTAAAAACATAAAGGTTTGAATAATGTTAAATGAATGTTTTTGAATGCATATACTTTTATAAATAATCTTAAATAATGGAGTCATTAAAAATGAAAAAAATATTTTAAAAAGGTGAAATAAAATAAATTGAAAAAATTAATTATGAAAAAGTAATTATAATAATAGATCCTTTAAATTTGAAAAGATTAATGAAATGAAATCTGAAGTAGAGGATGAAAAATATTATTTTTAAATGAGGAATTTTTTATCACATTTTAAAATATCAATGATGAAAACCAATATCATAAAAGTCTAAAAAATATCATTTTTAGAAAAGGTGAATGAAAATATGAAGGCCACATGATATAAAAAAATTATTTTTCCCATTGTAATGGAGAAAATTGCTATGAAATGAAAATATATTCCATGAGGGTAAACTATCAATAAAGATTATAGAAATGATTCTCAATAATTATATACAATTAATGAATGTGATATTATTCGAGGAGTAAAATTAGAAACAAAAGTAAAATTTTCCCATTTGATATGTATAATTTACCATGAAATATAATTATAGCATGTTGGAATCAAAACTAGGGAGAAAGAATTTTATTAGGACGCTTTCATACTCCACAAAGGGAGTAGTGTTAAAAAAATTATTATGAATTTTTTATTTTCTGAATCAAAGGAATAAATATAATCATTGGTCTCTTCAAACTCCATGAATTTCATGAATATGAAAAAATAATTATTATTAATTAATCACATATTATTAAGGATATCATGGTGCCTAATATGAAATATTTCTCAAGAAGTTAAATTTTTGACAAAGAACCCCATACCTTGTATTCCTTATTACTAAAATTTTCCCCAACGTCCAATATAATTAACATTATTATCTTAATCTATTATTCAAAACCATACTCATATTTAAGGTTTTATATAATTCATTTATAATTATTCTATATTATTTTTTTATTATCAATTTTTTATATTTTCTGTGAGTAACCTCAATAATTTATAACTTGTATTGTAATAGCTGTGTTATTATTAGTTCTTATCCAAAATAAAATTATTCATATATAATTAAATAATATTTTATTATTATTTTTAAAATTTTCCTTATGTCCTATTACATTTTGTGATAGTGATGGAAATTATTTAGGAAAAATGAAATTTTTATATACAAGTTCTGATTTTTCTAATAGTAGATATTTCATATATTAGAAAATTATTAAAATAAAATAATTTTTTTTGGAATAATTATAATACATTAAATTAATAATTTATCAATTATATTACCCTTATATAAAATTTCTAAATCATTTATTTTTTAAAAATTCTATCATTTTTCAGGTAGGTGGTAGAAACTAACCAAAACAAGATTAAATTATAACAATTTTTTGAGTTGGGAAATGTTTTTACATAATATAAATATATATTTTAGATAATAATATACTTTAAAAGAAATATAATTTACATAATTAAATTCATTCTAGGAACTATATTTTTATGGTGGTGATGACTATTGCAATTCATCATTCATGGAAGCAGTAGACCATAAGTAAGAATGATAAATAATTCCATTTCCCAAATAATGCGATAAAATCATGTTTTAAAATGAAATAACAATTATTAATTAAACTATTAGTTATTAAATGTACTAACTCCGAAAATATATTTTTATTTCCATCTATGAGATGCATTGATGAAAAATGATCTACATCACATCGTAATGGTAGTTGTCCACATGTACGCATGATCAATGTGTTCTTTTTTTCTTATAGGATAGAAATGAATTATATAATTTTTGAGAAAATAATAAAGGAATAATGTATTAATAAAATCATTTTCATTATATTGGGTAGGATATAAGATTTTTAGAAGATTATTATTAAGATGAAAAGGATACTGGGTATGAAATACTCATATTGAGAACTGTATAATTTTATTTGAAAAATCTTTTCAAATAGAGACCTCATGAAATAAAATTAAGACAAATGGATTATTAAATTAGGTAGGGTTCAATGTGGAAAAATAATTGAATATTAGTTTATTTTTTTTATAAATGTTTGTGTCAGGATAGATTGAAAGTGTTCACCATTAATAAGTGTCACAAAGGGTGATTTTGGGAGCAGAAATTACTCTTCCATAATAAAATGTTACTATTAAAGGGTAAAAATTTATAGAATTTAGAAATAATTTTTCTTTATTGGGATGTAAGTATAGTAAATGAAATATAAATCATTTTAAATCTTGTTTTAAACATGTTTCAATCCTTTTAAAACATCATTTTTAAATTTGACAATTTTTTGTTTTACAATGCCAAATAGTTTTTATCCAACTAATTTATATTTCATTAATAATATACGTTAACTTATATAACATAATTTTTGTATTATAAAACATAATTTGATCCCTATATAATGTGATTTAATTAACAATTTAATGAAAATTATATTTTGAATTGAAACTTTTAGAATATCAAAAAATCGTTTTGTAGATAAAAGGTTTTCTCATACTTAAGTGTAATTATTCTAATATATGATTAATTTACAATTAAATGGATGATGAAATTTTTTTATTCACATGAAAAAACATAAAAAATTATTTATGTAATATCTAATGTTTTATTTTATTAGATAAAAATTAAAAAAATTGACGAACTGATTCCTTGAAAATAACCCATTCATTGTTATCATGTTTATTTACTTTAATCAATAAATTTTTACATTATTATTAAAATAAACTTGAACTAATTAAATAATATAAAAATTATGATCTAAAATATTAAATGAAATTTTTTAAATTTATTTTATACATGTGATGGTAAATAATATTTAATATAAGTGAAGAACAGTTTTACGGTAAAATGATTCTCGAGTATTAAAAATGAATAACATGGGCTTTATAAATTCAATATAACATATTAACATGAATTATATAATTTATAAATATATAATTTTATAGGAAAATTTTTTCAATTAATTTTATTTCATTCATTTTTATGATAATGTCATAAATTTGATAGTATTAGAAAAATCAATAAATTTTTAGTATTAACTAAAAAATACTAATTTTATAAATATTTTAAAAAACAACCTTATGGTAAATTTAATATATGGAAATAAAAGGTAATTTTCTTTTTAAAAAACTATAATAAAAAATTTTTAAATTTATATTGTAAATGAAAAATCGTTATATAAATAAAAAACATTTATTAATTTTTTTTATTAACATTAGTTTTTCTTAATCATATGTTTTATGAATTTTATAATTTATTAAATAATTTTAATTTAGTTTAGGATGTATTATTCATAAATTTAATTAGTAAAACCATATTCATGGTTTGTTTTAGTATTTTATTACTTGTAGAGAAAAATATTCAATATAATTATCATATTGAGAAAAAGGTATTTCAAAATCACGCGGTAATACATCAAATTCTCTTGGAAAGTGATATGAGAGTGGAATCAAAGAAGTAAAATTAAAATAATCAAGATAAATTTCCACATTAGTATCAAATATAAACAATATTAATTGTAATGTTGAACTGTGAAGTTGTTGGGGGAAGAAGCTATGTAACATAACCCGATGGGAGAGGATAAAATCCCAAATAAACCAAGAAAAAACAATTGATTAGAAAATTTAATTTGATTGGAAGGATGTATAAATAATATACACAAATCATATAGAAAATTATTAGAATATATTTTAAATATTATAGCCAATATGCAGGCTTGTTAACCATTAATCAGATGAATTATATAATTCTACAGGTGTAAAAGTCACTAGATCAGTAGTTAAGGATTCAATTTTTAATAAGTGTAAAATATTGGTTAACAATGTGTCATTATCTAAAGATTAAATTAATATATTATAAATAGTTCTTATTGAATTATATTTAAATTATTAGTAAATTATTCTTGATGTTTTTAGTATGTGAAATTTGGAAAAATGAAGGAGAGATAAATGTATAAAAAATTATTGCACAACAAGCTAAAATTGGTGACTTGAATAATATCACTCCCCTGTAGATGATTTTATAATAATCATGTTCATGAAACTAATTTATTCATTTAATAAATTAATTCTGTCACAGTCAATAAAGGGAATGCATAAATTATAGGAGTGGAATCTTCCAAATAAAAAATTTTTAGTTACACCTCCAATTACCTACTTTGGATTGATTTATCTTGGGCTTCCCATAACTGTAATTAGGAATGCCTTCTCAATTATTCCACGAACTCTCTTAAGTAAGGATCTCACACTCCGTAAATCAATCTTGATACCTATAAAATTACCTCAATGGTATTCACCAAAAACCATGATAAAAAAAGCTAGATTAGTCCTAAGATCATCATCCTAAACATAACAGTAATCATTGTAGATATTCTTCAATGAAGGGGAACTGGGATAATTCCTAATAATAGGATACATGCCTCTGAATGTGTCTATGTCAATGATCCTAAAATTAACACCGAAATATTTTTTTCTTCCAGATCTTCTTCTCACCGTCAAATTTTAATTTATACTTTGGGGATCTATATGATATAATTTTCTTATTTTTCACTTTTTACATTTTACCTCTTTCATAGAAAAGTAATCACTGTGAATTAAATTTATATAGTACAACTTTTATGAAATTTTACAACAAAAACTTATCAATTTCTATCCCATGAAATATGAAATGATTAAAACCCAATTAATCATATTGTTTATTATTACTTTTTTATATCAATCATCATTCACTACTATTCTCAGATATATTGGTGATACATAGTGGGTCAAATTATACAAGGATCTCTATGATCATATAATGGTTTTTGAAATAATATCCTCAACTTCATAATTTTTTTTAGTAAAAGGCCTATAAATAGACATTATTAATCATTATAACTAGATATATGGTGATGATTTATTCCCCTTTATCATGGTCCATAATCTAAGAAACATATTTATGTCTTTTAAAGAAACATCACTCTCCAATGAAATTGTAGGTGAGGATTCTTATTATAGATCATACAAGAAACCATAATCATATTAACCATTAATATTATTCAGTAATAAAATTCTATAGCCTTATTTTGAGTTTCCCCAACAATTATTCTATGGGTTATCTTGAAAAAATAACTCATCTTCATGCATGACTAATAATTTTTTTAAAAAAATTGATCAGTCATTATCTTCATTCTATATCAAAATTGATGTTCGATGTTAGTCTTCCATCATCTACAAGTTCAGTTGATTCCTGTTGTGTCTTGAATATTTAGTTTCATTCTTGTATGGTTCATATTTCATCAACCTCAGTTGGGGACATTGATTAATGTTAAAGAATTCAACATTTCTTCACGAACTATAAATCTATTTCACAATCATATCTTCTCATATTGGGTAGATTATTATTCAATGGTGAATCTTGATATCATCAACATCTAATGATCCTCATTCAATTGAACATGGGTGGTGTAGATTGAATAAATATTCACCTATAATTAAATAAACTTTGGTCTTTATAAGGAATATAATTTATAATATCAATAAGGATTTGGTGAAAATAATAATAAATCCTCATTTGATTGGATTCCAACATTTTCATGTGTGTTAGATGTTTTAATTTCATGGATAATCATGTTTTTATAATAACATGGTCTTACAAGCTTATTATATCATCCATAGTTTGTGGTAGCTTCGTGATCAGTTGGTGTGATGTTGTAGCTTCAATTTTCACGGATATTCTCTTCATCTGGTCTCATAGTGGTTCAGATTAAGAAATATGTGGTATTTTTATTACATACATGTTAGGTTCAATACATTTCCAACTTAATGGTAAAACAAATTTGGTTTATGAGTGTACCTAAATTCCACATATCGAAGGTGTAGATTCCACACAAACATTTGAAGTTTTTTTTAATTTATCTTACTTATATTTACAATTTTTCAAAATACAAGATCTAGTGGCCATATAACAAATTCTGCATAGTCTTCTTCGATGAAGCATGTGGGACCAATTAATCGACCACATTACCACTTTTCATCAAATAAATATAATATAAAATGGATGAAAATTTATAAAATAAAAATATAAAATTATTTTAATGAATAATAAAATCAATTAATTTGAAATGAAAATTTATAATGAGTTCCATTGAATATTTTTTAAATATTATATGGGTATCAATGAAATTATTATCTATAAAAAAAATCCAAATCACTAAAATCCATTTAACAATAATTTCAATTTTAGAAATTTATTCATGAAAATATGGAAAATGAACTACAAAATATTTATCCATTTTATCACCACAAATTATCATTTTTATCAAAATATTCAATAAATAAAATTATTATAATTTTTAACCATATTCAATAGATTTATAAATCAAATTATAGTTTTTCCATGAAAACACAACTATTTCCTATAAATATAGGTGAAAAAAGGATCCAAAAAAAGAACGCATAAAAATCCATCTTTTAAAATTATTTTAGCTCAATGAAAATGAATGTAATTTGATTCTTTCCAAAACATATGTCTTTCATGAATCATGTTCTCAAACCTGTGAGGTGAAAAGTCACCAACTCATCCATCACTTATATTATCATGAATACTATATGAATTAGTCTATCTATATTAAATCAATCTAGTAATTATTACATGTTATTGAGTTATGTATATAGATGAAAATGTAATTAATATCATTATAATAGGTACTTACATTTATACCTCTCTACTAAGATCATCATGAATAACCTATAGTTTTCACTTACTTGGTATAACAAAAATTTTATTTTTATATGTTAATTTTCCTATTATTTATTATGATTCATTGTTCTGTCACCATAATGGATTAATTTTAAAAAAAATAGGATTTTATTCCACATTATCTATTTTTTATTTTTAAATGATGAATGTCCAATGCACTCAACATATGTGAATATGGGGTTTTACACACACTAATAGTGTTACGATCCATGGAATTATGCATATGAACCAATTTTCCATTTTTACCTTAGATTTGTTGAACCTATATTTATATTAATTGTGTTTTATATCTAATTTTTTGTCATTAAAAAATATAAACATATATTTAATTCATTTCAAAACACAAATGTAGTCATTTTATAAATTTACATCCAAAAATATATTTTCACTCACTCATCTTCCCCCCAGTTCAAAAAAATAATCATGAGAACTATAACCAAAATGAAATAAAAATCATTGAAATTTAGAAAACATTGAAAGTAAATAAGACTCTACCACAATATAGTGCTATTTTTATTCATAGAAATACAAATTAAAGTACATGTTACAAATACATTAAGGGTAATTTTATGTCTATACATGCCTAATTCACCACAAGAATGACCCCTATTCTCTACACGATAAATCCAAAATTGTCCGAAATTTTGATTCCTAAGGCAGGAAAACATTTTCTAAAATTAAACATTCAATTTAGTAGTTCTCATTATGATAAAAGGTTTATAAATGTTCTCAAAAAATTTAATACAAAAAAAATTATTTAAGGAACTGAAAAGTTCAATGCATTTAAACTTGATAGGGGAACAATGAATTTTCAATAAATCTTAGATACTCAACATGTAAATATCTATGAATAGTAAAAACGTATACTTTGAATATAATATAATTTTTATGGGTTTGTGAATGGTTTAAAATTTAGTTTTGTTTTATATTCAATATCATATATATCAATATTCTACGAACCTTAACCAATAATAAAATACTCACTTATAAAAATATTCTGATGAATATGGAATGTCATCATGATTGTATTTGAAATATTATACTCTCCATTTTTACATCTTATAAAATTTGGTGGTGGTCTATTTATCCCATACAATATGTAACCCTAATAACCATGTAATATATCAAATAAATAACAACATCATTAAAACCAATTTTTGGGCTATATAATTTCAATCTTGACGAACCAGTCTGTAGCCCTCTATGATTTCTGAATAATAATTGATATGCTATTCACATTGAGTATATTTATCACATAATTTTATCCATTCTTTCACATTTCTGACCATATAGTCACTTTGGTTCATTGGTATATTCATATATTTTTGGGATTACATGGACAAACTTGGTGTGTTCAACCATATTTAATAATTTTTATATGTACACTTCCAATTATATTTTAAGTTGATTTTCCTGGATAATGAAAAATTATTTTTGTAAACATTCATTCTCTTCATGTGTTATATCCATGAATTTTAGAATTTATATTTTCTATTATGGTTAGAGTACTTACCTTAAGAGATTATAGTCACGCAGATACTCGAATAGCTGAGATAAACATAGTTCCATGGTGATCACATGAAGGATGATTTAAAATGAAATACAAGAGAAATGAGTTTTTTAAAATTTATTATTTTTATTAAAAAATATATATGGAAATAAAAGTAATAAAACATGGGTTATTTTAGTTGAGGAATTGAGTTTTTAGTCATCAGTAAGATGTAGTGATATATCATCATTAAAAAAATATATTTTCCTTTATTCCATTTATCTACGCTAAAAATTAGAGTACTCTTATATATGTGTTGATCAAGAATGATCCATTATCTTCTCAAAAAATCTATAAAATCAATTTAATAAGAACCAATATTATTGTGAGGGGTTTATACCATCTATTTTTCAGTATTAATATAAAAATATTCATCCGAGATTTAAGCAGTGTTAGTCTTTCTATAATCATAATGTCTATGTTAGGAATATTAGAATCATTAAAGGATTTTTTTTTTATTATGTTTGTAAATTTATTTATTTATATAAGGTTCTCCCATAATATCCTCAAAATCACCCAACTCTACTAACCATATTTCAATAGTATTTTTGAAAGTAATTTTAATGGAATTCACTATCCAATAGGATATGTGATGAAGAAAATCTTGTAAAATACATGAATTTTTGAATAAAAAATTTATGGAGACATATCTATGTGGATGTTGTGAGTAGTTTTATAGTACCACAAAGCTTCATCCAACAAAAATGGATAATATTTCCAATATCTAGATATTATTTTCTCCAAACAAATTCAAAACACTCTATTATAACTTTCAACCTTATTACTAGACTATAGGTGACAGGTTGCTCTAGTTTAATTGGAACATCCATATTTTTCCAATAAATATCTAAGAAGTGTATTTCTGTTAATAAATTTACATTAATAGTAGTAAGAGTTTTGGGTTCCACTACCTAAACCCAAAAATATACAAACATCAAATAAATTATAATATATTAATTCCCTTAAAAATATTGAAACGATACCATGAATTCTAATCCCCAGACCTTAAATACATCAAACTATAAAATACCTTTTGGTGTATATCATGATTTTCATCCAAATTTCTCAATCTGTAACACATTTTATAGCCTGTAATACAACATTTACTGACATGGAATTGAGATATCTAGTAGAAAATATCATACAATAAATTCAATGTATCCGTTTTACCAGACTATGTCCACCACAAGGTGAGGACTGGATACAATCAAATATTGGAAGTATTTTCTCCTCATTAACACAAATCCTTAGTATAACATCATTAAATACCCTAAAGAGAAATAGATAATCCAAAAACTATTATTATATTTCACAAATGGTTTTATTTCATTTGTTATGTTATTGATATTTTGGCATGGTTTCATCATCTAGAAAAATGGAAGCGTATGATAACCAATAAAAATAATCAACATTATGCAATAAATAAATTTTAATATGGAAAAGTGGTGTTGATATCTATTGGTTCTTCAGTTTGAGAATTTAGAAACCTTGTTATGTGAGCAGACATTACAATATCATGTCATTTTTAAAAAAAATTACAGATCAAAATATTCTAGTAGTATCATCATTCTAGTAAGAAATAGATTTTATTATTTCTTAGACAAAATATACATGAGACAAAAGTAGTATATGGAAATTAAATCATTAGGTCAAATAAATAATAATATAAATTTATCAAGAGGAAAAAAAGAAACTATTTTTAAATAGTCATATAAATTTTCTGTTCACCATCTCATTGAATACTATTATAAAAAATCACACACAACTGCTTCTACTTCATTTTCCTTAAAAATAACACTAAATATCAGTTACTTTCATCAAACATCCCATAAATTGATAATTTCAAATATGTATAGTAATAATGTGAGATTAAGTGAGTTTTTTTATACAAATATTAAAGGACTTTTAATAACATATCATCAAACACAAAGGGAGTATCCTTACCATGATTTGACTATATTGGCCTAGTTATTTTTAATATTTACTTATTGAATTATTGATATAATCCAACATGAACTAAAAATATCTTAATTATAATTACTTTTTAGGTGCTAAATTGTTTTCTATCATGTTGATATTATCATTTTCAATAAAAAACTATATCTGTGATATATTTTGACCAATTACTATTCTTTTAGTAACCATCAATGAACAATTTTATTGGTCTAAAATTCCATTTGGTTCCTAATATCTATCAAAACTAGTTTCCATATTTTGATCGAATAAATAAAATCTTCTTACTAAAATTGAAAAACCATCCATAAAAAACTTGATTTTCCTTTCAATAGAATCTATGAAAATATATATCATCGATCTCTAATAAATTTTAGAATCACAACAGAAGACATAAGGTATTCACTAGTTGGAAAATGTATCAAATAGAAAAGTGGAAGTGGTTATATCCTAATCTATATAGGTTTTGGAATATTTTTGTAACCAGAGTTTCACTCAAGGAATTTCGAGAATCGATTTCCAACTAACCTCTCCAACATTTATTCCAAAATGGTAGTGGAAAATGGTCTTTCTAAGTGGTTGAATTTAATTTCCTATTTTTAAGGAAGTCTGTTCTATTTTTTGGTGTTCTATTTATTAATCAAAAATTTCTATCATTTTTTATAATATAAATTACATATATTTTATGGAAAACATATGAAATATTTACCCATGGGTCATCTGATATGGTAAAAAACATTCATGTATAAACAAAACTATTGACTTCCCCCTAACCACTTCTTTCATTTTTTTCATCCTATATAATTTTCCACTTAGATATATTTTTATGCAATTGGTCCATTGGTATTCTATGCATGTAGTATAATATAATTATTCACTTTATGTGAGTAATAGATATTTTAAGAATATATTGGAACTTCTTTGAGGCTGTGAAAAGATTCCCATATTATTATTCCATTAAATTAGATGAGTTGACGAATGATAATTTTAACCATTCACCTTGAGATTAATATTAAGATGGGATGAAATGTGTTTTATTTCTAAAAAAGGTTCATTTGAAATAAATATATGAAACTTAATATGTGTAGTTCTATGGTTTAGAATATATCTCTTAAGGATGGTTTCCCAACAAATTTTTCATCGTGATTAGAATTAATATTTGTGTTCATAAATTTTTAAATATTATAATTTTATAAAAGTTCAATGAACTCACCCAAGTTATCATCTACAGTTTTTCCTCCATGATAGATTAAATTAACATGAATCTCTTGTAACACCTTGAGATTTTTGGAAGTATTTTTTTAATTAATTTAACCTTTTGAATTTTTATCATTTCACACATCATGGTAAAAAGACTTTTTTATATAAATTCCCTTTTTTTGGATTGAGTTATACGCAAAACCAAGTTAATATTATAATAAAAACATTAGTTAGATTATATTATGGACCAAAAATGTATTTTTTTTCTTGTATTATGTGATATACCTAGTCCCTTCGATCGAATTCGTTACATACAATGCTATGTTTTTACCGAACTACAATACACTATTAATAATATTATTAAAATAATATTATATCTAGCACCAAACCGTTTGACTATAAGTTGCGAATAAGGTTAAATAAAATGATAAAATGTGATTTAAAAATTTACATAATATATATTTCTTTGGTTCTCAATTAGAAAAATTGAATGAATGAATTTTTAGAAAATAATGAAATTACATATCAAGGGAAACTATTTTTCTTTGTACAAACACAATTTTATCTCAATTTATTAAATAAAGTTATTTTGATTAAAATAATAAATAATATTTATATATTATTTTTTTCAACAATATTTTTGGAACTCATTCAATAAATTTTTTATTTATAACACAAAAATAAATTCAAATTTGTGAATACAAATATTAATTTTTCTAAAATGTATTTTTTTCGCCATTAGTGGTGCACCAATTAAAAATATAATTTTTTACAGAATTATAATAATTATTTTACCAAATAAACATCATTTTTCATATAGTTAAAGAATTTATTTAATTTATTAAGTATAATTATTCCAATAGTATATCAATTAAAACAATTTAGGTTAGTAGGGAAAATTTTACATTAAATTTGGTAATAAAAACTTAGAAAAAGTTTGACCAAATTTCTATAAAACACTTGTTTTTTGCCCTATATGCGGGATTAAAATTTAATTAATTTATTTCATTTGTTTTATAATAATTTAAAAAAAAAGTAATCCTTTTTTAGAATATACGTTTTTATTATCTATAACATTTTCATCTTAGTATTTGACATAAAATATTAGTTAAAGTAATTAAACATTGTTATAACTATTATGTTAAAATTATTTTTATAAAGATAAAAAAGAATTAATGTAGGGGCCAAAATGACCTAGACACTTTCCAAAATATACAGTGCACCAATAGTTCCACCATAGTCACCATTGGTTAAAATTGTATGTTTTATTGGGTCAATGTTTCATTAAAGTGTCCCCAATAATAAATTATTTTAGGAAAAATACAAATAAAAAGAGAACCTTCCTTACCTTCAACATTTATAATGATTGAGAGTATAAAAGAAGTTACATAGTTTCTGTTATAATAATTATTTTTATGAGTAATTTGATTAATATCATAATAATTTAATATTAATTTTTAGATATGATATCATTAGATCAAACACATAATAAACAATAACACAATTATTATTTAGATAATAATTAAATAAGATGACTAATGGAAAAACATTAAAAGTAATGTAAATTTAATGAATTATAGTGATACATTTTTTAGGGAAATATATCATGTTAAATAGATGTGAACAAAATATATTTTAAATCAGATAATATTTTATATTTTTTTAAATTGAAATTAAATAAATAATGAAATCATTGAAATTAATGTTATTTTATAATAAATAATATTTTATGAAATTATTTAAAATTAATAAATATCATATCTTAGGAAAAGTGAATTTTGAGTATTAATAAATATTAAATATGGTCCATTAACGGAAAAAATTAATCTTTTATAATAATCATATTTACCTATAGAAAGTAAAAATATTGATTTCACATTTTGGGTTAAAGTATTGTATTTTCACGTTACATGTGCTTATTTTAAAAATAAATTCAAACACATTAGGTATTTATATTAATAAATTATATATCATCATTAAAAATAATTTTATCTTTATTTTATAATAATTTTGTAATATATTCAAAATGGTCAAATTACAACGGTTTGAAAACCAGTTAAATTAATAAAAAAACGATAAAATCGCGCAATCTTATAAGTTAAGAAACAAAATTATAGAAATGAACATATTTTTGTGAGGTGGAGGGTTTTTTTGACCATAATTATACTTTAACCAATTATTTTTAATTTTGGTGGTAGATGAGGAAATGGATACCTACCAATAATGTATACGTTTTATAATTTAAAAGAATGTCACTCCCCCTCCATTATAAAAGGAATTCACTCTTCCCCTTCCTCACACATCTCAAGAAACGTTGGATCTTCAAAATTATTATCAAGTAGTATCCAAACGTCCCTAACCAAAAAGGAAAGTCCTCACTTTGTGAAGTAAAAAATTCAAGGAATCCCTTGTTTTCAAAACAAAAGAATATACCTGAAGAAGAGGTAACAACATTCCTCAAGATCCATTGTACCGTTTTCATTCTCCACCACCTCATATATTATTAATAAATTATTATATAATAAAATAATTATCATAAATAAACTTATATGATATTTATATTAGGTTTCTATAAACACATACACACATTTTCAAATAATGGGTAAATAACATACCATTTTTTTGTATATGGAAATCAACTGCCTCATGAAATGATGTTGTTCATTTTATTCATTACCACTTATCATGGGTAGTGATTATGTTAGAAACCATATTTTTATATTATATATATATATATATTATTTATGAGCACTTTATTATTATGGTATTATTATATTAAAAATTCATTCATGCTTCCCATTTTGTTTAAATACTTTAACCTCTTTTGTGGACTAGTGGACTTCCACCTATTCAATGTAATGTGAATCGTTCACAAATTACATGGAATGTATTAATGATGTGTTTAGTGAAATTATAGTATATATATGATATAATATTGATATATTAATGATATTATATATATATATACATATATATAATTTACATTCATTCTTTCAACACAACAATAAAATAGAAACAATGTTCCTACATACATACGACCAACCGTATCCATGAACAGTGTATTAAATTTCATATATTATTTTTTATAGATTTTTGTAAATACATATATACATAAATATATGATATTTTTATCATTTTTTACATTCTATAAATAAGTAAATCATGACCTACAAATGATTTTCAATAATATCGACGCAAGACATATATGAAAAACAAAGCGGATATTACCTGTCACATACATGAATTATTTTAAAGTTAAATTTCATTTTTTTTCCTTTCATTTTTTGTTTTGGATGGTTTCCAAAGGTTTTATGGAGAAATAGATGAGTTTTCATGAATTGGGCCAAACCGCGAGCCCAATTCCAGATTTAAAAATAAAATGTGTTTCCTTTATAACATTTTAATTTTTTAATATTTTTCCTTCATTCCAACTCCTAAATGTCCTCCCCTGATATGTTAACACCAAAATTAAAATTTGGAGCCTTTGGAAATCCATAACCAAGGTTTATGTTGGTTTTTATTTAAGGGATTGGGCCTGCCCGAAAGCCCAATTCCAGTTTTAAAAATAATATTTGATTAATTAATAACTTATTCATTTTTAAGTATTTTTCGGTGATTCAAAGCCTCATATGCGCCCCTTGAACCCATACACGCTCCCAAGCTCTCTCTCCCCTCTTTGGATCTCTTCTTCATCGAGATTTAGTACTGAACTTATTAGGGTTTCAAAAATCGGGAAGATTTGGAGAGGTAAATTGATCCTTTCATAACTCCTTCATTTTTCATCCTTTTTCCCCCATTTCAGTCCCCACATTACCTAACATGAATCCTTCGAACCTCCATACCAGTTTTGGGTACTTGGTGATTCATTATTTTGTGGATTGGGGCCGATTCCTTCAAGATATTTCAAGTAAGGGAATTCCTTCTTGGTTCCTTCCATCCTCTTTTAGTTTTATTTCCTTTTTCTTGAAGTTCCTCATGTCCAGAAGTTGGGTTTCGATCCTAATGTATGATTTGGTGTCTTTTGGGTAAATTTTTGTGGTTTAGGTCTGGATTTGTATTCCTTTTGGTGCAACGGTGGTGCGCTTAAGGTTTCGCACCAAGTTTTGAGGGTTTCGACACATTCGGTAGGTGATTCCGTGGGTAACCATTTAATGATGAGTTAGTTTGCTTGATTAAATAATTTTGAATGTTCCTTATGTGCTGTGCATTATGTGAAAACCATTTTTGGTTGCAATAGTAAAGCATTTGTTTTTAGAGTTACATTTTTTCTTGAAATGTGTATTTTTCAAATGTATTTCATGTGTTATATCTTGTGGTAGTTTTGTAAAATGTGGAAGTGATTTATTAGTTGTTGAAAGGGGCTGACAATTATGGTTAGGTAATGATATAGTTCCATGTGGGCCTAAAAATGGGGTGTATTTGAATGGTTTTATTTGTATAACCTTGTTATACTCCTTGAAAGTGTTTTATGGATTTTTGTGTTCTCATGGGTATCTTTTGTGATATTATTCAACGTGATTATATAACATTTGAATGTGGATTTTTTCATGTTTACTGGGCTGCCAATTCTGTTTTGGTAGGGTCTTGGTGTGCTTTTGGCTTAAAAAGAGATTTTTGAAATGGATTTTATGTGCAAAGTTTGGGTATACTCTTTATAATTGTTTTATGGAAGTTTTGAATGCTTTATTGGGTTGTGTAATAGGTGAAACTATATCAGCAAATTGTTTTGGTAGGAGTATATTTTTAAAAGGTCCATTTCATTTTTGAAAAGGCTGCTATGTGATATGTATCATCTTGGAAATATTTTATTAAATTGTTTGAAGGAGATATTTTGGAGTGAAAGTGATGTGAAAGTGATGTGGAGTGTTTTGTGTGGTTGTGATGTGAAAAATTGAATTTTTGAATATGAAAGAAGTGTTATATTCCATGTGTGTGGGCTGTTATGTGAGTTTAAGTATCATATAATTGTTTTATAAAATTGTTTAATGGTTTTGTGGAAGTGTTGAAGAAATGTGAAATGTGTTTTGGGCTATTTTGGTGTGATTCGGATTTCAAAATCATTTTGAATGAAAAATGGATTTTTTGTGACTTGTGTGGTGTACATATGGGCTGTTTGGTGAATTTGTGATGTGGAAATGATATTTTCATGTTCAATGTATATTTCTTGATGTGTTGAACATGTTTGAGCACAAGGGGAAAACCTGGGTATCTAGGTGGGTGGACGTGTACTAGTATGCTAGTGAATCCGTGGGGTTTGGCCTCAGTTTCACTTAGCAAGATTGACGCTTACAACTCTAACTAAACTATGATGATGATGATTGGGGACCACGAGGTTACGGGTATGTTCCCTACTAGTGGCTCGTGCACGAGAATGGATATTTGTGATGGTTACTCTCACCGAGATACGAGGTACCTGGGACCCACAGCTAGCTAGTGCCTAGGTGTTACTTCCTATTTCTTGTGCTCATTGTTTACTTTGTACTTACCGTTGGCATACGGTATAGTTGGCTGGAAAATTCAGTAGTGTTGAATTTTTTTTTAAAAGTGTTGATTCTTAATGATAGCCCACTTGAAAACTGTTTTTATTCAAAGTAGCATCTTTTAGAAATTGTAAATAGCTTTTCATGTTTTTGAAAACTTGCATGCTTTTCGTCTTTAAATGTTTATAACATGGAATCTCTTAGTGGTGGTATCCTACTGGGCATTGGCTCACACCCTAATTACACCCTTGGGTGTAAGTAGACATGGTTTTTTTTCGCAGGTTGGGTACAGTTTTTTTTGTTCCAGTGGTTCGGGTTTCTAGCAGGTCCTTGGTGGTGAAGTCTTGTGGAGGTGGCTTGTGGGAGGTGCCCCTTGCCATGAGGGTTCTTGGGCTGTCCTTATTTGGATTTTTAACTTTGGTATAGACCTTTTGAGTTGTTTTAAGCCATGTAATTCAGTTCTGAATTTTTGTAAAAGATTGTTTGGTTTGAAAAATCCAGATTTGTTTCATTGGATTCTTTTGTTGTTTTATGTTTATAAACTCGGGTAAATCGTTCCCAATTTTCATTTTATGATACCCGGGCACTTGTGCCAGCCCGTGGGGATCGGGAACGCCCTTCGGGTCATGTCACGGGCTGGGTTTGGTGCCGGTTTTGGCGGTGACCAGATTCGGTTCGTGACAAAATGGTATCAAATGAGGTTCAGGTTAACTCTTTGGGTCATGTTATTTGGGGAAGAGTCAGGATAGTATGGAATTAGGATTGTTGGGACATGGAATTCTGGTTATGGGTAGTGTGCTTGATCACCACACCTCATTTCAGGATTCAAGTTGCCAGGGGAAGTTGGGATTTGTCTATGTATTTTGGTTTTCTTGGTTTGATGATGATTAGGGGAAATGAAAAGAGAGTTGGGTTAATGGTCTCAATGAGCTCGCAGGGTCTGGCAAGCCATGTGGAGCTGGGGATATTCCCTAGAACACTCTCTATGACAGTGAAGTGATTGGAATATGGCCGCCAACCATATGTCCAAGTCACCCACTGAAACTAGTTTCCTCTTGCACTGTTTTGTGCTTAGGTTTTGAAACCTTAGCACTTTGGTTTTAAGAAGTGTAAAGTTTTTGTGAAATGATTTTCAAATAAAGAGGGAATGGTTTGGTTTATGAAATGTCGGAACTTAATTTTCATAATTATTTTGAAATAAAAAATGGTGTGATTACACCTCTTTTGAAGGCAGAAACTGTATTGAAGGTGGTTTTGAAAAGTGTTTCCAATAGAGTTTTCTAAACAATCAGAGTGTGTTTTAATGGGATGAGATGTTTTTAAATTGATTTGAATATCTTTAATGTGAGTTATTTTCTAAATGGTTGTGACTTTCTGAAAATTTTTGTAAGATGTGAGTTGGGATTTTGATCTCGTGGTTAGAGGTTATGAAAAAAAGGGATGCGTTGGTTGACCGTGTTGGTTTTGAAAAGTGGAAAGAATTTTTGTTTTAACCTTTGGTATTTCCCTTAGTGACCACATGCATGGGGTTATATGGGATGATGGATGGTTGATGGCATGAATGGATGAGTGCCGGGACGGATATGAGGAGGGTGTCTGGTGTGGCACAAAAACATGCATGTGTGAGGCCCATGGGGTACCATTGGTCGATACTCTTACCGCTGAGCCGTTTGATTTCAAAGAAATGGTTTTAAAGAAAAAAAACATGATGTCTTGATGAATAGTTTTGGGATAGTTTGTATTATGGGTCTTTGAAGATGTTTTTTTGTGGGATGTTTTTTTTAGTCCAATAACCTCTCCTGTTTGAACTGTGTTTTGGGTTTGTGTTTGGTCGGTAAGCTGTGTTGTAGGGACGGTTAGTGGTCTCTTTTGAAAAATGTTTTGGGATGCCTTTATGATAGTTCCCTTCATGTGTTTGGATCTTGTTTATGGCTTGTTTTGACCAATGGACTAGGTTGGTTGGGTCCTTGGGTTCTCCCATTGGATAAGGTACACCCCCATTAAAGGTTAATGCATAACTGAAGCGCAACCCAGATTGTTTCTCCATTGGAAAATCCTCCAGTTGATCAATATAAGGAATCCATTTCTTGAGATTTTTAGATTGAGTATAAACCCTTTCCTTTATTGGTTTTGTGTATCCTCTTGTAGTGGGAGATTGATTATGGATGGTTGAAAGTGACTTTAGCCTCTTAAGTTTCCTAATTTTTCGAAGGTGGAAGTGTTCTGGGTTTGTTAGCATGGATGAGTATTTGGATGGTGTCTAAGAGGGCCTTTGGGTTCTTCATAGTTTCCTTGAAGCAAGAGTTATTATTAAACCATCAATTTTGAGATTTTGGTCTTGATAGGATATTGTGTCCACTTTTTGGACTTGTCTGTTGTTTAGGGACTTGGTATATGGTCATGTTCCATGTATTGTTTCTATCAATCACAAAGGTCCTGTTTGGTGACGCATTGTGATGCTGTGTGCTCTTTTGACTGTAAAGGTCAAGGTCACACAATCCTCTTAGGTTCTCTGTTATGTTGGGAGTATGTATCCCTTGGGAAAAACATCAAATCCTCTATCTTAGTGGATGGTGTTTATACGTGTCCTACCCTTCTGTTGTTTCTCACCCAAAGAAACAAGGTGCGATGTGTGTGCTTATTCTGATCCCTTGTTTTAGTGAAATGTATTGTTTTGGTAAAGCGAGTTATGGAGTGTGTTATGTCATGATGAACCCATCAGGGTATGCGGTGTAGTTGTTTGTGGCACTGAAAGAAGAAGTTCCACATAGGGGTTTCAACAACCAAACTGCGTGGCCGAAGATGCTTCAATATTTTGAGCTCCAGCCATAGGTCCCGGAGAGAATCTGGCGCGTAGTCCGGGGAAACCCCAGTGTCCTTTAAACCCTTGTACAAAGTCCTATCCTCAGTATGAAAGATAGGAAGATTTTAAACCTATGGTGTCATCATATTTCTTCTGTTGTTCCTATTCGGTGGAAATAGGTGGAGGGTCTTGTACCCATGTCATCACACAATGTTATTCCCTCCCCCTTTGGTTTCCATTGAGTCTTTGGAGAATGGTTGGAAATTTGGCTAGACAAGCTGAGCACACGGTTTTAACATGGTTAGTTCTAACCGTGAACAAAAAAAAATAACCATGCTGATATAAGGATCCACATAGTTATCGCACAGTTTCTCAAACTGTGTAGACTAACTGTGTGACCGTCCCAACTCCTTAATTTTGGGGTCTTTTCATGTCGGCCCACGCCGGTCGGTTAAGATGGTTGGTTCTTATGGTGGGAAGACCCACCATGGGTATCATGCATATTATTTTTGTGAATTTCTAATGGATGTACACCCCTTGTACTAGGGAGTCTGTTTGGGCCTTCCCCTATTACTGTCTTGATTCTGTCTCGGAAAAAAAAAATTAAGTTGTCTCTTATGGTGGGGAGCTCATTTGTGTCTCTTCATACAAGTAACTCATGTTTTTCCTTGGTATTGTATGGGAAGTAGGTAATATCATTTGGATATATCTAACTACTTACATCTTCCTTGGGTAAACTTTGGGACTGGAGAGTGCCCAATGTATTAGTTAAAGTAAGGTAAGTGTAACCTTGTTCGATGTTGTTGTTCGTTTGAGTGAATTGCTTGAGTCTTGTTCTGATAGTGTTTGAGGTGTTTTCCTTTGGGATAAAGCCTGAATGTGATTGATTGTTTCAGGAAAGTGTTGTATGATTTTGTTGTGAATTATTCCTTCCTTAATTGATCAGTGGAGGTGTTTTGGCCTTTGGGGGCGAAACCTGGAAAGGGAGTACATCTTGGTTTATCAGTTCGGTTTGGCTTTCGTATCTAGCCTTTCTGTAGCATTCCTGGGACGGAAATTTTTCATGGTGGGGAGAATTGTCACATACATGAATTATTTTGAAGTTAAATTTCATTTTTTTCCTTTCATTTTTTGTTTTGGATGGTTTCCAAAGGTTTTATGGAGAAATAGATGAGTTTTCATGAATTGGGCCAAACCGCGAGCCCAATTCCAGATTTAAAAATAAAATTTGTTTCCTTTATGACTTTTTCATTTTTTAATATTTTTCCTTAATTCCAACTCCTAAATGTCCTCCCCTGATATATTAACACAAAAAGTAAAATTTGGAGCCTTTGGAAATCCATAACCAAGGTTTATGTTGGTTTTTATTTAAGGGATTGGGCCTGCCCGAAGCCCAATTCCAGTTTTAAAAATAATATTTGATTAATTAATAACTTATTCATTTTTAAGTATTTTTCGGTGATTCAAAGCCTCATATGCGCCCCTTGAACCCATTCACGCTCCCAAGCTCTCTCTCCCCTCTTTGGATCTCTTATTCATCTCGCTTTAGTACTGAACTTATTAGGGTTTCAAAAATCGGGCAGATTTGGAGAGGTAAATTGATCCTTTCATAACTCCTTCATTTTTCATCCTTTTCCCCCATTTCAGTCCCCACACGACCTAACATGAATCCTTAGAACCTCCATACCAGTTTTGGGTACTTGGTGATTCATTATTTTGTGGATTGGGGCCGATTCCTTCAAGATATTTCAAGTAAGGGAATTCCTTCTTGGTTCCTTCCATCCTCTTTTAGTTTTATTTCCTTTTTCTTGAAGTTCCTCATGTCTAGAAGTTGGGTTTCGATCCTAATGTATGATTTGGTGTCTTTTGGGTAAATTTTTGTGGTTTAGGTCTGGATTTTTATTCCTTTTGGTGCAACGGTGGTGCGCTTAAGGTTTCACACCAAGTTTTGAGGGTTTCGACACATTCGGTAGGTGATTCCGTGGGTAACCATTTAATGATGAGTTAGTTTGCTTGATTAAATAATTTTGAATGTTCCTTATGTGCTGTGCATTATGTGAAAACCATTTTTGGTTGCAATAGTAAAGCATTTGTTTTTAGAGTTACATTTTTTCTTGAAATGTGTATTTTTCAAATGTATTTCATGTGTTATATCTTGTGGTAGTTTTGTCAAATGTGGAAGTGATTTATTAGTTGTTGAAAGGGGCTGACAATTATGGTTAGGTAGTGATATAGTTCCATGTGGGCCTAAAAATGGGGTGTATTTGAATGGTTTTATTTGTATAACCTTGTTATACTCCTTGAAAGTGTTTTATGGATTTGTGTGTTCTCATGGGTATCTTTTGTGATATTATTCAACGTGATTATATAACATTTGAATGTGGATTTTTTCATGTTTACTGGGCTTCCAATTCTGTTTTGGTAGGGTCTTGGTGTGCTTTTGGCTTAAAAATAGATTTTTGAAATGGATTTTATGTGCAAAGTTTGGGTATACTCTTTATAATTGTTTTATGGAAGTTTTGAATGCTTTATTGGGTTGTGTAATAGGTGAAACTATATCAGCAAACTGTTTTGGTAGGAGTATATTTTTAAAAGGTCCATTTCATTTGTGAAAAGGCTGTTATGTGATATGTATCATCTTTGAAATATTTTATTAAATTGTTTGAAGGAGATATTTTGGAGTGAAAGTGATGTGAATGTGATGTGGAGTGTTTTGTGTGGTTGTGATGTGAAAAATTGAATTTTTTAATATGAAAGAAGTGTTATATTCCATGTGTGTGGGCTGTTATATGAGTTTAAATATCATATAATTGTTTTATAAAATTGTTTAATGGTTTTGTGGAAGTGTTGAAGAAATGTGAAATGTGTTGTGGGCTATTTTGGTGTGATTCGGATTTCAAAATCATTTTGAATGAAAAATGGATTTTTTGTGACTTGTGTGGTGTACATATGGGCTGTTTGGTGAATTTGTGATGTGGAAATGATATTTTCATGTTCAATGTATATTTCTTGATGTGTTGAACATGTTTGAGCACAAGGGGAAAACCTGGGTATCTAGGTGGGTGGACGTGTACTAGTATGCTAGTGAATCCATGGGGTTTGGCCTCAGTTTCACCTAGCAAGATTGACGCTTACAACTCTAACTAAACTATGATGATGATGATTGGGGACCACTAGGTTATGGGTATGTTCCCTACTAGTGGCTCGTGCACGAGAATGGATATTTGTGATGGTTACTCTCACCGAGATACGAGGTACCTGGGACCCACAACTAGCTAGTGCCTAGGTGTTACTTCCTATTTCTTGTGCTCATTGTTTACTTTGTACTTACCGTCGGCATACGGTATAGTTGGCTGGAAAATTCAGTAGTGTTGACATTTTTTTTAAAAGTGTTGATTCTTAATGATAGCCCACTTGAAAACTGTTTTTATTCAAAGTAGCATCTTTTAGAAATTGTAAATAGCTTTTCATGTTTTTGAAAACTTGAATGCTTTTCGTCTTTAAATGTTTATCACATGGAATCTCTTAGTGGTGGTATCCTACTGGGCATTGGCTCACACCCTACTTACACCCTTGGGTGTAAGTAGACATGGTTTTTTTTTCGCAGGTTGGGTACAGTTTTTTTTGTTCCAGTGGTTCGGGTTTCTAGCAGGTCCTTGGTGGTGAAGTCTTGTGGAGGTGGCTTGTGGGAGGTGCCCCTTGCCATGAGGGTTCTTGGGTTGTCCGTATTTAGATTTTTAACTTTGGTATAGACCTTTTGAGTTGTTTTAAGCCATGTAATTCAGTTCTGAATTTTTGTAAAAGAATGTTTGGTTTGAAAAATCCAGATTTGTTTCATTGGATTCTTTTGTTGTTTTATGTTTATAAACTCGGGTAAATCGTTCCCAATTTTCATTTTATGATACCCGGGCACTTGTGCCAGCCCGTGGGGATCGGGAACGCCCTTTGGGTCATGTCACGGGCTGGGTTTGGTGCCGGTTTTGGCGATGACCAGATTCGGTTTGTGACATTACCTAAATCGTGACATTAAAATAGAGTTATTATTAAAATGGAAATATATTGTCACAAACAAATAATTTATGGTAATATATATAATAAAAATTTTATTTGTTATATTTAGGATAAAAATATATTTATTATACTTTATGTTTGACCATGTATAGATAATGTCAAGACTTATGGTAAGGGTTTTCTCGCCTCACTCTTAATTTTTGTGATGGAAAATCCATGCCCACCTTATTTTTATTATATGTACTATCTATACTACCCATATATATATTATATTATTATTAAAATTATTTTTTTAAGGGAATTTACATATCCATTTTATGATCTTTCTTACATAGTGTTTTTGTTCAAAAAGATACCAAATTGGTAAAGTAGTTTTATCTCAGTTTACCTTCTTTGGGATACATTCATTATTATGAAACTATATAATTCTACGATGTGTATACACATCTTATTGAAATTATATATCATTAACCTAGTTAATTAAATGATATTTTAAGCATCAATTAATTTTATTTTCTTACATGGGTAGAATAATTCAATGTCAACAAATGGTATGATTTTTCTGGAACAATCTAATTGTTTATCTAGTTATTTTTTAATTATGCTTCCATTAACAACATATTATGATCATATATCAATAAATATAATGAATTTTATTCTACACTAGTTATTCATGATATATTTTTCAATTTTTACCAATTTATACTCTATTATACAAATGATGAATAATAATGTGTTTTTAAGAAAGTCTGACTTTA
This sequence comes from Viscum album, assembly GCA_963277665.1. Lineage (NCBI taxonomy): Eukaryota > Viridiplantae > Streptophyta > Magnoliopsida > Santalales > Viscaceae > Viscum > Viscum album. Next base: position 1,537,091,409 of record OY728126.1, read on the forward strand.
CCTCTCTCTTCAGTCTGAAATCTATGTTATTTTAAGACTATGTTTTCATAAAAAGTTTTTGGGATTCTTTTATAAGTTTTCAAGGAACATATTTCAATTTATTTTTCATGTTTTATTTATATAGTTTCAACATATTTTTAAAGGAAATATTTTTCAAAATGTTTTCAAGTTTATTTTATATTTTTTCAATGAAAATGGTTTTTAAAATGTTTTAAAGATTTATTTATAGGTTTTTAATGTATTTTCAAAGAAATAGGTTACCAAATGGGTTTCAATAATTATTTATAAGTTTTCAAATTATTTTTAGATAATTTTTTAGAGATTATTTTATATGTTTTCTAGTTAATACTTTTACAATTATTTTCATGCATTATTTAACAGTTTCCAAAGAAATTGGTTTTAATTTTTTTTAATGATTACATTATGAGTTTTTGATATTATCATAAATAAAATTATTTTCAAAAATTTTTATATTTTTAAAATATGTTTTCAAAAATGAATGGAAAATTTCCTCCGATAATTTTTTTAAATATATTTCCAAATTATTTCACATATATGATGAAATATATTGGTGTTACTCATTATATTTTTGGGAAATTATCCGAATGTTACATTCATATTCTTTATATGAATGATTTATGTATTTTTGGCATGATTTTTATGAAGCCCATTTATCTTTCTTGGGTTATATGCTTATAAAAAATACTTCATTTCATGGAATATGATTTGATGAAATGATTATGAAACGTGCCTCTATTCCATAGGTTATGATATGATTACATGCCTATTTCACCCATTTCATTTCATGGTTTATTATATGATGAATTTTTATCATATTTTGGAGCACATATGTAGGATTTCACTATGAGATGGGTGAGAACTGTATCACCCTCATATACATAGGGTAAAAATTTATATCTCATGAGATAGAAATGGATGGAAAGAGGAGTAAAATTAGTTCAATAAACAATTGTTCCCACAAAAATGGAATGGGGAGTGAACCTAGACTACTATGATGGTCATGGGAGTGGTCCATGAATACCATATGGTATGGGGAGTGACCCCGTACAACTATATGACCTTGGTAGTGATTCCATGATTACTTTATAAATGATTTTATTTGTTTAGATTTCATAAAAAATCTATTTATTATTCCTATATTATGCTTTACTGGATTATTATCTTGATTACCTTGTGATTCATGACTTATGAACTAGTAATATTTATTACATGATTCATGATTATGACTTTTGGAATGAAGAGTGTGGTCTTATAATTTTATGATCATATTCTCATACCCTTATGATCCTGATTATACTTACATATCACCATTGTTTACACTTACTGTGCATCTACAATCACCCTTTCATATGTTCGTTTCCATAGTTTATGAATTATGGTCTTTTAGATGTAATAAATGTGATCATCATTATGGTAAACATTTCAGATATTTCACTAAGTTATATGATTTAGTTTTAAGTTTCAAAAGAAACTAAACTATTAAAATACATAGACATGTATTTTTGTAATGTGATAATTAATAATCTAAAATTAGAAGATATCCATAAAGGTTAATCCTGGGTCACATTATTTGGCATCAAATGGATGTTCTATTAAACATTTTCAAAATAAGATGATAAAATATTTTTGAGATCCCAAGTGATATTTCTAAGGATATGTCTAGTGGTGTATCTAATTATTTTCCTAAGATGTCATAGATTAAATATGGATTAATAATTTAGACATACTATACATGATTATCCATGATTATTGGTTTACACTATGATATGTATTTCTCACACTATGATTTATAGTTTAATTCAATGGGATAAACCATAAGGAACTGGGATAACACTGAATGTTATGAACACTTTATTGATGAAAATTAAAATGGTATGTTAATTAGAGTAATGGATTTGAGGATCATTCCAAATAAATTTTACTATAAGATGATTAACAAAGTGTACCTTTGAAAATTTTGTTATGACAAAAGAAGTAATGGAAGGACATTGCTCTGAGTTTGTGTAACAACCTAATGTTTTTCAATGGAAATTAGCTTCTTATATTTATGTCATAAAATAACATGAAAAACAAAAAAT